>CM056576.1:119985165-122894159 GCA_029721435.1 Gymnothorax reevesii
ACTGAACTCATCAGGGCGATTTTGTTTCAGAAAAAAATTGCTCTCAGTAACCATCATGTAAGAGTTGTGCCTCCCGCACTGATGATCTGAACGAAGGACGGGAAGTTGAGGACTGGACTCAGGTGCAAGGATGGACTTGGTCGTATTTATTATGCCTCCTGTGCAGTGGGGAGGCACACATGAAGCAATACAATACAAAAAGTAAACGAGGTTCCTTACCAATGCTATTAGTAATACAAAACTGGGCTTTAGCTACAGTAACATTGTATTAAGTAAATAGGAAATGTGGTTCCTAAACTATAAAGTTAAAGTGCTGGTATCAACAATAAACCACTAAATGAAAGAGTTCAAATATATACATGTGATACGTGGAGAATACGTTTATACAAGACTAGAAATGCAACACAGGCATGTGGTTTATGAGCCTTCGCAAAAACTAAGTGTGAGGCTCGGTCCTATTATAGCACAATACTACCGCACAGTGGACATGAATAACAGGTGCATGCGATGATTGCTGAGCTGAAGAATGCGGCCCGGGTCTTAATAGACCAGTGAGTCTGAAGGCTGAAGGCATGACCTTACACATTGACAAAACACCAAGTGAGGTAATATCTGTTCGGAGAGAGACACTCAGGGTTCTGCAGATGCTGTTCGGTGCTGGTTGGCCCCGACCACCACTCAGAGTGCACCGACCACCCCTCAGCCTTTCTCGACCGGCACTATTTTATCAAAGACTGCTAGAATGAGCGCATCCAGTGTCCAATAAAACTGCTAGAAACAGTACATAAATGACCCCAAATATGCTACCCCCTTCTATTATTGTCACATGCTGATTAAGGATGTGTTATTTCACCATTTACAAAGCATGACATTTGCTTATGTATGATTCATGAAGACATTGTGTCTCATTTATGAAGGCATTATACATGCTGTATAAAGCCTTTATAGCAACACTTCATGTAAAGTGTGACCTAGAAATTTTATCTAAAGTATTTGGATACAAAATAGGAAAAAAAAAGTTTATGAATATAATATCAATCTATGAAAATTAGAGGCATCTCACATATGCACCATGGAGAAAATCAAAGACTTCCATTGCCTCTCCATCTCTGCTGACGGAGAGGTAATATTTGCATTCAAATTGTCGCAAAATATTTTCCAGCTCGCATTACATATCATCACCAACTTTCAGATTAAACCTATGCCCCTCACTGACAAGATCATTCGTGAATAATGTATATTATGCTTCGTAGCTCGTGGAAGGCGGATTGTCAGTTTAGGAGACAGCAGAAATTTTCTGACCAGCACTCCCAGCGTCCTGGGCAGAACCCTTGGCACTATATCCCTCAAGGAATGTTTTACACTTGTGCACTCTATGCCATTGTATATAAGCTGATGTGGCAGCTTCTAAAGGTCCAACACCTTACTAAGCCTGTTAATGTTGATTTTTTTCCATTAATTTGTCACAACAATATTTGTTATATTACACAATATTATTGGCATTTAGCAAACTTTCCTGAGTAACTTCCAATACAAAGAGGCTTAGCACCAAAAGCCACTGTATGAAATCCAGCTATTAACTGAGCACCGTGTCTACTTATTAGCATTTTTTAAAACAAGAGTCTTCTTAAAACAATAAGAAAACAATTCCAAACTTTATTCAAGCTATAATTAAGACTCACTTTATTGAACTTTATTTATTGGGGTAATTTGTCCTCTGCATTTAACCCATCCTTTTGTTAGGAGCAGCTCAGCTCTGCAGTTATCATAATACAGTTGATCAGCTCCAAATCGCCCAAACTCCTGGCTTTGTTCTCAAACAGTATACACTATGTTTACTTGCCCTTTGAGGCAACAGCTTCTTCAGTCATTCTATTTTTAAGCAAAGGAAAAATAATGACAGCTCACAAAGCCAGAGTATTTATACCTACAAACAGCATGTCGACCCATGGCTTTTGTTGATGAAAATGCTAGTATTTTGGCTACATACAGTATTTCCTCCATGTCTCTAGTCTATTGTATTTGTAACCAACCTGATTTCCTGCCCATCTCATATAGAATCTTTTTTTAACCCTTCAACTTATGAGGTTCACAAAACTGCGATTAGAATGGAGCTAATTAATATTTCAAAGCTGATGCAGTGGAATCATTTTAAAACATTTGTAAAAGGTCTGTTGTGCTCAGGTGTGAGTCATGGAACTGGTCAAACATGCAGCATGCTGATTTATTTAAATCCTCAGAAAACATACTGAGGGGGAGCCCTGATTTGTGTCGAGTCACTTGGGTACAGTGAGAGCAGCCACAGATAAAATCACAGAAAAAAGCCAGAAGATAGCAGTAAAAGGTAAAATTAACTATGTTCAAAGCATAAATGGAGGAATTTGACTATGATACAAATAAATAGATAAAATGAACTAGTATAAGATTAAAAGGAATAAGAGCTGAAATCAATAAAATTAGTAATTAAACCTTGAATTGTTTCAGTGGTATTAATCTTAAAGCATATTCTCAGTAATTGAGGAAAAATTAGAGAAAGTAGATCTTCCCAACTCTGTGTGAATTTTTTGCCCCTGCTGGTTGAGCCATGTCTGAGGTACAATAGCTACCAACATTCCTCCTGTGATCTGGATAAACAGCATACATGTGTCACTTTTGGTAGAAACTGAGTTTAACCTTCATTTTCAGTAATTAAGGGTGATGAAAATCTTAAAACACCAGCTATTTGTGTCATTTGAACTTTCAAAATCAGGTTTCTATCATTTTTTTCTGTTAGGAAAAGTCCAGAACCTAATAGGTTTTGTTCAATTGTGAGATCTTAGCCACTGATAAACTAGGTTTTCCCAGATCACAAGATATTCCAAAACAGCCAGGCTAAGAGATGGGAGGTGGTACCTTTTGCAAAATAACTTTATAAATAAAACCAAATGCTGATCCCTGCTTGATGACATAGCAGGCAAGACTTCAACTTCAACTTTTATTATGAGCCCAGAGGGCAATTGTTTGGCAGGACAAAAACTACAACACAACACTAGAAAGGACACTAACAGTACAAAGAACAATACACAGTTCTAACATTAGACAGAATTAAACATTTTTACCCAAAAATAAATAAAAAGAAAAAAAAATTGTATTAAAAAATGTAAAAAGTAAATAAATGAAAAATTAGGCAAAGTGCATTGCAGCAAAGTGCTAGTGCCTATTTATTAACACAGATTTTTGGTACTATAGACAATGGTGTGTCCCATAACTATCTCCAGTAATGAATTGTAATGAAGAGTGATCTAGTGCGTCTAAAGGTTTTAGAGTGCAACTGGCCGTGAGCCCATAAATAACATCCCCAAAATCCAATACAGAGAGGAATACAGCTTAAAGATTCTTTTTCTTGTGAATAATGGAAAACAATATTTATTTCTGACAAGAAAGCCCAAGTTCAATCTCAGCTTTGATAACAGCATGTCGATATTGACTTTAAAAGGAAGTTTTTCCATCAACCCAAATACCTTGGTATTTATAGCATTCCACTCTCTCTGCCACGGTCACAAAACACACATCAGGCACACTACATCCTGTGTAAAAACTTTCTTAGCAATCCAAAGAGGCAAGCCATCGCACAGTTCATCTTGCCATTTCATTTTCATGTGTCCAAAAGGGGTCAAATAAACCCCCAGTGCAGTTTAAAGAATGTATCAGTGAGACCCATTTAATACATATGAAACTAACATTGCTTGGAACTTTTTTGAAAGATCAATCACAAAAAATAAAAGAACTAGGCTTATGCCGTCGGAGGCGACGGCTGGGAGTACATCCCCGAACGCCCCCAATCCTCCAATTCCCCAATCCTTGAGTAGACCTTGAATAGACTTTCATTTGAACTTAATTTCAGGTCAATCGGTCAAATGGTTCTGAAGATATGGCCAAAATGGTAATTTTCCATCACAAAGCACCACCTGATGGCTAAATATTGAACCATACAGGTATGATGTTATCATGTGACACATTGTGAGGTCATGAACTCGCAGTTGCACATAGTTTTATGTCAATTGGAGAAATAGTTCCAAAGGTATAGCAAAAATGGTGAATTTTATTTAAGCTCCACCTTGTGTCAAAATTTTGAACCAAACAGGTATAATGTCATTGTGGGACACATCCTCAGGTCATGATCTTTCATTTGCACTTGATTTGGGGTCAATCGGAAAAATATTTCCAGAGATAAAAACAGTGATTTTTCCAGTTTTTGGCCCCTGGTGGCCAATCTAGAAATAGTAAATTTTCCAAAATCGAATCAGTTCTTCCTCTTTATGATACTGACTTAAATGCAAAAGTTGGAATTTCTAATTGAAATATTACGGCGGTTATCGCGTTAACACTGAAATCAGTTTTTGGCCCCTGGTGGCCAATCTGGACATCGTAAATTGTCCAAAATCGAATCAGTTCTTCCTCTTCATGATACTTACTTATGTGCAAAATTTGGAATTTGTAATTGAAATATTACTGAAGTTATCGCGTTAACACATAATATCCCCTGGAACGCCATTCGGCATTCGGGGATATAATTATTGTCTCCTCATAAACACTCTTTAAATGGTGAATGCAAAATATTTCTTGACGTTATAATTCTGATGTCTTAATTATAACATTTAAACTTAGCAATGCCTCCAAATGACAAAATCAGAACATATTCAAATCATTACTCCGTAATAAAGTCACAGAATTTGCCACCAGATTGATCACAGTGACCTGTGCAATCCAAAAGGTTTCAGGTGCCAAAATGGACGTAAGTCCAGCAAGAAGTAGCTCATCAAAACGAACTCTACTCTCCACAAAACCTAATTAGATTCATCGCCCATAAGCTGTCCATTTTGATGCTCAATCCTGATATTTATGTTTAATTGATTGGCTGGCTAGATCTGGAAAACCCAATTTCTTTGAAAATTGTAGCTTAGCAGTTTTAAACTTTGGAAATGCACATTGCGGACAATCAGTTTATTAACCTCAGTAGTATAGAGTAGCACCTGGTTTGCTGGAGAGAGAATAGTTGATATTACGTATTTTTATGATTTTGCTTCAGTTCAGTTTGGAGTTACTGATGATGAATGCCTCCAAGCAATGCCTGGAGTGAAATATGCTTACATCTTGAGCATAAGCCATTACGTGATTGACTACTTGATTCACAGGTTCAATCAATAGTGTCGTAAACGGGCCCTGATGGACATATTAATGTCTCTCATCTTCTGCACCTCTGGCAAAAGCTACTGTTTGTGTGTCTTGAGATGGGGTGTGGGAAAACATGATGCTTCAAAATGATTTTAAAAGATTGTTTTTGACGCAATTCTAGCTGCAACCAAAGCCAAACCCACAGAGCATTCTGGCATTAATATTTGAAAGATAAAAATCAATATTGCATATAATAATGTGTGATTTGTGGGCACGCTTATATCTAACCTGCATGTTTAATACCTTGCATAGATTGTGTTGATATAGTGCACAAAGCCGAGCCACAGTGCCTTGATATCTTCCATTTTTGAATATTGCTCATATTTACATGTTTCAAATTATCCAACTGATTTTAATATAAGACAAAGACAACTTGAGTGAACTCACAGTGCAGCTTATAAATGATCATGTAATTTTTGAAGGTAAATAGGTAATTGAAAACCTATATCTGTTAAGGAATGGGTCAGGTGGACACCAGGTGAAGGATCCAGGAGGTTTTATTAGGAACCCTGACACAGGGAAGAAGTGGCTCACAGGCCGAAAAGAAACACCTTGCACATGCACTGAACCAGGAGAACCAAGGTACTCTGCCAAGGGCAGGGGAAAAACTGAAATACACACTTCCACAAGTGGCTAGATTTAAATAACAAGCTGGCGAAAACACGGAACCAAGACAACGGAGAACACTGGACTAAAAATAGAATAGAAATGCTTTGGGTGCTCGAGAACAGAGATTCTCAATGCCGCTTAGATTCAGGTTAACGCGTGCGAAGTCCAGCCTGACCTCTCTTCCCTCCTCCCAGTTTAAATTCACTTGGGAGGAGGTGGGGATGAGGCAGGCAATCTCAAGGGGAAACAGAAACACGTGGGATTAATAAACAAATTCACGAGGACCGGGTAAACAATACTGACTCGAGACAAGACGCTAAGATCAAACTAGACAATTTAGATTAAGATAATCTAAATGTGATGAGTAAAAAGCACCACGGGAACAGCAAAGAAAAGCATAGCTTTAAACACAGTTAATCAGGGAAAGCTTTAGCCTCCGTTGCAGACATCTTATGGTGTTCGGTTAATTTCCTTCACCCCACAATGTCTGTGCGCTCGAGCGAGGTTTTGTGTTCCGTGACGTGATGTGATTGTGCTTGATGAGCCAATCAGAATGCTTGTTATTATCTCTGTCATTACTATGGCTTTTCCCTGCAGCTTGTCAAAAATAGTGAAATGGCGGGTGAAGAAACTCCTAAAAAACTTGTAGAAAACGACATTTGTTTTGTGTGTAAAACAAAAATCCTCTCAAAAAAAAAAGACAAGATACGTGTGCATGGAAAAGGCAAGCTTGATATCGCTGCAGTAATAAGCTCTGTCATCTCTGTTAACACAGCGGTATACACAAACGAATTATTCGTCAGCTGAACGGGCTGCTATCGCTTACTTGAAAAAATTTCGAAAATGGAGCAAGAACTTGATGAAAAGCGATCGGAATTAAAACTTCTTTATTAAAGCGAAAGGCCCCGAACGAAACGTCTTACAGAATTATTTTCAATATTGAAGTTTTTGCAGATTTTATCCAAAGCTCGAGAGAAAACATGTTCGCCACCATCCGCCATTTTGGCTTTATCTGTTTCTGCATATATAATTAGCTCCTGGATTTTAGGAGCTAGTTTCTGATTGGTGGAACACAAAACCTCGCTCGAGTTTGCAGACGTTGTGGGGTGAAGGAAATTAACCGATCACCAGTAGACGTCTGCAACGGAGGCTAGGAAAGCTTAGGAAGGAATTTACAAAAGCTCGCACACGCTAATGAGTTAATTAGGTTAGTTACTGCGTGATGAAATATACTCAGCCAAAATAAAAACTTCACACTCGTTTGGAGGTCGATAAGTCGAACATACAAGAAATGAGGTTTTAAATAATGAATTTATTTAATTCTGTACTCATTAAAGATGTTGTATCATAAAAATAATGTCCATAATGGAACCAGTTCCACCGGAAATGCTTTGGACATGTCCAAGAGTAAAACTGGTAAGTTACAACTTGAATAAGTGCAGTGCGCTGGTGATTACGTATGGCTTGGGCAGTCACACGATCTCTAAACAATTCATTCCCAGTGGACGTTGCAGTGACAAATCTATTATGCAAATGACATAAGACAATTTGACTGTCTTTTGACGTCACACGTGGGCTACAAGAACGAGGTCGGTCAGCTGTGGTGCCAGTTTGTTGGAGACGTGTCCGAAGATCATGGATAGTCCGTTGACTGCATCCCATAACCCTTGCAACGTCAGTGACGGATGTTTCCGTATTCAGCATGCCAGTGGCATGTTCACGCTGAATGTTTGACAGTCATGGCATTGAAAATCACAAATAATTAATTGTAAAAACTTGTTTTTCCGAGATGTCACTCTAACGTGAGCTCAGTTGCACATCTCTCATATGGTCACGTGACTAGGAACACGAGAAAACATGGTTTTAGCTTAAAGTACCCTCGCACGTGCTACGTACCTGAGCACGTCGGAGTTGATGTGTGTCATGATGTCTTTGACAACACATTTACCCCTAGTGATAATAAAAAAACTCTCTTATTAAAAGTTTCAAGAAAATATTTACAAATTTATGAGTGTGAAGTTTCTTTTTTGACTCAGTATATTTACACACCCATACATAAGAGCTGGTTAGTACGGTTAGTAATGGCCCAATCAGAGAACACAATCACTCAGAGTTTTGCAAGACCCAGAATTAAACACAGGTGGAAGCAATGAATGAAATGCCAAAGCCGAAACCGAAAGAGGAAACGTGATTGGACAACGAGACTCGGGTATGCAGGCTGTCACACAACATCACTGGAACCAGGTGAGGGGGAATAGGTGGTCAGGCCGCGGGAATGGAGCTGTAAGACAAATCAAGAGAGACACAGGGAAAAACGCACAAGCACAAACAAGCACACAGGGCAGAATCATAACAATATCACCAGTGCGAAAAAATATTTGCCCCATTAAACCAAATAACTAGTTGTGCCTCTCTTGGCAGCAACTGCCACAATGAAACATTCGGATTAACAGACAATGAGCTACATATATCGCTGTGGAGGAATTGTAGCCCACTTTTGTTTGCAGAATAATTTTAATTTGACTACATTGGAGGGTTTTCATGCATAAACTGCCTGTTTATGGTCATGTTACGGCATCTTATTCACATTGAATTTAGGACTTTGACTTAGCCATTCTAAAACCTTCATTTTGATACTTTTGAGCCATTCAGTGGTGGATTTACATGTGTGGTTTGGATAATATTCCTGCTGCATAACCCACCTGTGCTTGAGCTTTAGATCACAAACTCATGGCTGGACATTCTCCTTCTGGATTTTCTGGAAGAGAGCAGAATTCATGGATCTATCAATTATGGCAAGTTGCTCTGGTTCTGAAGCAGCAAAGCAGCCCCTGACCATCGCAATAATACCACCGCGTTTGTCTGTCGGTATGATAGGCTTATTATGGAATGCTTTGCTAGCTTTACAACAGTTGTAACAGGACTCATGTCTTCCAAAAAGTTCTACTTCTGATTCATCAGTCCAGAGAATATTATCTCAAAATTCATGGAGTTTGTCATGAAGATGTTTTTTGGCACGTTGGATGTGCCTTTGTGCTGTTTTTGGTCAGCAGCACGTTGCTGCTCTCCTATTTTGGCCCAGTCTCTCTTTATGGTGTAATCATGAACACAAACCTGCATGGAGGCAAGCGAGGCCTGCAGTTCTTTAGATACTAGTCTGGTTCTATGGTGACCCCCCCTGGAAATGTTCTTGATGCGCGCTTGAAAGAGTTTGGTAGGTTGGCCACTCCTTGGTAAGTTCATTAAAGTTCAAGTTTCCTCTGTTTGCAGAAAATGACTCTCACTGCGGTTTGCTGGAGACCCAACGCCTCAGAAATGGCCTTATAACACTTTCCAGACGGATAGATGTCAACAATTTTGTATCTTTTCTGTTCTGTTTTTTTTTTGTTGTTTGTTCTTTTTTATTGCAGCATCATGTGCTGCTTTTTGCCTACTTCACATTGCCAGACAGGTTATATTTAAGTGATATTTAGATTCAACAGGCTGGCAGTAATCATGCCTTGGTGTATCTGGTGACAGTGAATTCAATCATAAATGAAATTTGTTTAAAAGTTGATTTAGTTACCAAGAGGGCAATTACTTGTTCACATTACTCCAGGTAGGGTTGGATAGCTTTTATTCTGCAAAAAAAATGAAATAATCATTTAAAAACTGTATTTTGTGTTTGCTCCAGCTATCTTTGTGCAATATAAAAAAATTAGTTTGATCATTTTAAGCATTTACATGTGACATATTTGCAAATTAGAGGAAATTGAGGAAAACAGCAAATATTTTTTCGTGGCACTATAAGTTGGAGAGGGACTTTTTTTTTGGCAACGCTGTCAGTTCCTTAGCAATAACATTTAAGATTTTCATAATATCTGCCTCAGGCCACAGTGTTGTATTTGTGTGCATTATGGCAGACTGGTTTTGTATTTGTCTGCTGTAAACTGTTCCAGAATCTGCTGTGTGATTAAGGCGGGTAGTCTGTACCAGACTGCTGATTTTAGTAGCTGTGCTGCCGTTAATGGCGACAGTCTGTTGAGCGAACAGAGCTGATTAATTGCTGATTTCCACCCCTTGGAGAACTTTGGAGGCAATTGGCCATTCATTTTACCGTTTGTGCTCATTGGCTTTGCAGCTGCATCGTCAGTCATCTGACGTTGCAAGCTGTTGTAAAGTATGCAGATAGCTGGCTCCTAACCAAGCACAGAAATATCTACTGTGAAGATTTAAAGCCCAAATGCGGTTCTGTAACCTCTAGAGGGAACATCTTCATCTCTCATCATCTTCTTGTGCCAGGAGGCCACAGTCTTGATTGTAATAAAAAATGACTTTCATGGTATGTTGTGATATGGCTGTCTCCAGTTTCCCTGGCAGGTGAACCCCCAAGGAGTCTTATGCTAATAATGTACCATTCATGCTAAAAAGGTAAAAGGTGTGTGTGTGTGTGTGTGTGTGTGTGTGTGTGTATGCGTGTGTGTGTGTGTGTGTGTGTGTGTGTGTGTGTATGCGTGTGTGTGTGTGTGTGTGTGTGTGTCATGTCGACAGGTGCGCTGTGGAAAGAGGATTTTTCTTCTCTAAGGGCAGCAGATGCAGAGATGAAAGCAGGTGTTTCTTAGCCTCTCTCTGCCCTTGAATTCTCTGGTTCTTCTTCTATACATTTTTTTTTTTGAAAACCGGGATCTGTTCATATTTCTCAGTGTGAGATGATAATTTTTCATTGTGCAGATGAATCATGAGCATTAATTTATGACACGCCCAACACACACTCACACACACACACACACTCACGCGCACACACACACACACGCGCGCACACACGCACACACACACACACTGTTGAAATCACCTGTTTATATTTTTCTTGCTGCTTCAAATTTAAGCTTTATACTAAAAAAAAAAAAAAATTGTTTGTGTTACCCATTGCGTATTGCACATGGCAGAGAAAGACAATTTCAAAACAGAAATAGGAAAAACCGAGAAAAGAATAGGGCTGACTTAGACTATTGATTCTCTCCAGATTGCATGAAAAACATCCAGGATTGTGGTGCACAGATTGAACTCCCAGTATAACATGGTTTAATCTTCTGGATCAAGCACATTGCGTCCCACTTCCGTCTACACCAACTTCAGTCCAACTGTCACTGGTAGCTATGGCGAGACTGAGCTGTGCGGCAGGCCTGTAGTTTAATTTCTTGAGTTTATATTCACAACTGTGCTTCGCAGCCTTAAAGTAGGTGGTTTTTCCGCAACTCGCTTAGAGAGAAAAGTAGATTAACGGGGCGCTTCTGTGAGTTTGTTCCTTCAGTCAATTAACTGAGCTTTAGCTAGCTGAGCCTGTGAGTTTTGAGGCAGAAGAAAATGGATAATGGAGGGAGGAGAGGGAAAGAGAGAGCCACAAAGAAGGTTGATTAGCGAGAGAGGGAGGGAGACATCCAGATATGAACAGATTTAGTTGCCCCTGATGCCGGTATAAGCATCATTCAAGGTTGGTGCATTGACCCACGCAGTGATACGTACTGAATGGTTTAATGAAATGTATAACGGTGGCAGCTGGGCTCGATCTGTCTGTCCCATCTCCTCAACCGCTTGTGGGTTTGACGCCGTATGACGGTCCTGACAGTCCAATTAGAGGCGTATTTGCATATCTCCTGGACTGTGTTCACCTTGTTCACGGAGGCGTAAAATAGAACCGTCGCGCACTGTGCATCCCCAAAGCTCAGCAAGATTTCTCAATTTCATAGTCTCCGCTGTGTGACATCTCGTGCATTATCCAGCCACCCGTACCGTTTGGCCCCCGGTTCGAATGGAGCAACTCCGCTTGCTTCGGCTAGAGGATACGTACAGTATGATGATGAGGTGAAAGGGATTATCTGAAGGCGAATGCTTGTCTGGTGACATTTGGAAACCAGATTGGTGTAAGACAGCCAGATTTACTGTTTGAATCATGCGAAGCAGAACTGTGGTGCCCTGAAGGAAGTCTCTTCAAATGCCTGAGTCATTCTTGCCATTTTTGTTTATCGCTTTTCAAACTCATCTCAGCAATGTTTATGGACCGTTTGATAGGTACCTGAGCATCTCCCGTACAGGTTTGGAGATAATAGGACCTGTAAGGCCCGTGACATTGGACTGCAGAAGAGACATCATAAAGCAATGTCCAATTCCGGATAAAGCATGAATCTGTTTCCCCTCTTTCTGTCCTTAGGCTCTCCGCAGTAAAAACAGTCACTGAAATGCCAGTACGACCCAAAATTAACTCTCGAGGTCAAGCATAGAGTTTCACTTATTATTAATAAATCACTCAATTTTCTGTGTCCTTGGAACAGCCCAGTAATGTGATAGATAGCAAACTACATCCAGTTTATTTATTCATTAGGAAAGGTTATGCAGGCTGATTAAAGATTTTACTGGGTAAATATGGTATTCTTTTTCTTGGAATTTCCCATGAAAATTGCGATCACGGTCACTTTAGACTGACAAAGATGAAAAATGGGGGAGCCTATCGCAATAGATCAGCCAGTAGCCTTTTAGCTGGAAATTCGTTTGACTACGACCCAGAAGGCTGGTGTCCTAGTCAAATGTGGTGTTGCATCAATGCTGCTGTAGGGCCTTGCAATTTTGGGCATGAATCTGGCTTCAGGCCTATTTGTGTGGAGTTTGTTCCTGGGGGATCGGCCTCTGCTTATTTTAATACAATTTCTGTTGCTTTGGATGAAAGTTAAGTAACTGATTTGTGAGGAGGCACTCAGTACCATCAAGAGTTGCTCTGCAAATTCAGACATTTTTATAACTTTAACATTATTTCTTACCATCTCTGGCCGTAGATCCAATTTCTAAGGCAAAAATGTTATAAACCACAGATAATTCTTTTCAGTAAAATGCCGGAGGTGTTATTTTTAAATAGAAATTTGCCATCTCCGACCCCATCCGTATCTGAGAAGTCCAGTTTCCTTACTATGTACAAGCATTCTTGTACGTGAGTTTTGGAGGAGTAGAGTCTGTGGCTCTCGTCTGAAAGGCGCGACTGTCAGCTGCAGCTTCTTTTCGCACGAAGATCACAATCCTTGCATGCACAAGACAAGGGCAAAGGAAATCTAGATATGTTTGTTCAGAAAAAACCTTAGCCCCCCCCCAGATAACCAGTAGGTGGCACACGTGCAATTAAGAACGCTAACTTGAATGATTGTATTCTTCCAATATCCTTGAGCAGCACAAGGCCAGTCAGGACCGGTGTAGTTGGATTCGTTCTGAGAACACGGTGGTTACTATGGCACCATAAGCGGTGCTTTCACAGAGTGAGCCAGCCCAGCAGCTCCTCACCTCAACATTATTATCAGTTTCTGGCTGGAGAAACGTCATCTAAGACAAACATACTATAAACCCCTGACAATTTTCTCAGAGACATGCCAGAGGTGGCTTTTTAATGGGCAGGGAAAGCCAAGGGCTCTCCCCGCTTCCCAGGGTAACCATGTCAGAAGAAAGTGTGATAGATGTTCAGATGTTAGCTGCACGTTGTTTCAGACAGATATGGTGTGCCTGGCACCCAACTTCGATCGTTCTTACACCGATGCATCCATTCCCCATGCCCAAAATAGATTGCAGGACTCAGCATTCCCACATCGTTCAAATATTCATGTTCCTCTTAGCGAGGGAGAAAGCACACAAGGTGGGCAGCACGGTTGACTTCACATTGCCCTGATGGGGTTCTCTTTTTAAATTTTGAAAATGAATAAATCAGGGAACCCTGCTCCAGGAGAGTCATAGCACCGAATGTTTTTCGATGTCTCTCTGCTCTAACAAACCTGCCTCAAATGATTGTAGCTTTTCAAGGGCTTCATGACAAGACAATCATGGTGTGTTAGAGGAGAGAGACGTCAAAAATATGCAGGTCTGTGGCTCTCCAAGAGCTGGTTTCCCTACTCCTGGGCTTCATGAGTCTGATCATAACCGTAAACTTTCCCATCCGCTCATCAGTTTACTGCAGAGTTCAGCATAGCGTGTGATATAAAAATTTGTTGTTTTTAAACTATTTCAGATTAATTAAACTGATCGGGAACGGCCCCTTCGAAATGTCCGGAACTGGCCTTATATGGCGATTGATGTCACGCAAGGCAGCCAGCTGGTCAGATCTCAAGTCTCGACAACGAATTGTACATACACTACGCTTTACATACCATATCCAGCTGACAGACCCTTAAAAAAAAACCACTGTTGGAATACCATAAAATCTACCACCAAAAAACTATTATTACTATAGTAATTGTATGGTTTTTTTTTTTTTTTTGGAGTGCACAATATAGATTTGAGTGTTACTGTTGAAATATTGTAGGGCCACCATAGCTATTGAAATAACACTACAGAAAAAAAAACTAGCTTATCCTATAAACTTCAGGATTATTCGCCAGAACATCCGCCAAAATAGGTGGCGTTAAGCTGCTTTCACACCGAATGCGAAACAAATTTTCTTGCGCGACAGATTACATTCAAAGTCAATGCAAAGACGTATGTATTCGCGTCTTCGCATTGACTTTGAATGTAATCTGTCGTGTTTGTTTTGCGTCCGGTGTGAAAGCAGCTTTAGACACGCACGCAAACTAGATGGCTAGCTGACGTTAGTTTCCTGCCGTAGTTAGCCAGCTAACTTAAGTTCTACATAACATTGGATTTTCATTATTAATTTCGATTTTGAAATTATACAGCAAGCATCCAATCCAGTGTTGAGAGAACAGCCAAGTTACACACTAACTTTCTACCTGCCAGTTTAACTAACCACCTTACCCATTTAGCAGGCTAACATTAATTAGTGACAGTTGTGTGTATTTCCTTCTATCCAATATCCCCGGTCTTGGTTCAGGCATTTTGCGAGTTTATGAGCAGAGTGTTTCGCGTGCACCCTCGTCTTTGCATTGACTTTGAATGTAATCTGTCATGAGAAAAATTTGTTTTGTGTCCGGTGTGAAAGCGGTTTAACGCCACCAATTCTGGCAAATATTCTGGGGAAAAATCCTTAAATTTCATGCCGTAGATGGTTAACTTTGATAAATTAGCAGGCGAGGGTAACTGCCGCAGCTGAAGAGTAACAGGATAATCAACCTGAGCCAGATGAACTTGGGAGGCTGTATTGTGATGCCTGATCGCAGGCTGTGCTGTAGGAGGTGGGCATCCATCCAGCCATCTAGCTACTTTAGCCTCCGTAACACGGTTTGTAGTGTGTAAGAATTAGATGGATAGATAGATATCTTGATTGCAGGCTCATACACTAAACCAGGGGTCTCCTACCCTGTTCCTGGAGAGCTACCATCCTGTAGGATTCTACCCCAACCGTAATTCAACACACCTGATTCAGCTCATTAGCAGATAGTCAAGATCTGTAACTGGGAAAGCAGGAGTGGTTTGCTTTGGTTGGAGTGATACCTTCAGGATGGTAGCTCTCCAGGAACAGGGTTGGAGACCCCAGCACTAAACAAACACACTAGAAAACGTGTAAACAAGCTTGTAAATGGACCACGGAGATTGCTATGGCAGAGGTGCTGCGTTCCTCTGATGACATCATAAGATCATGTGACTTACTTATCGGAAAATTCCTACTACTTCAGGGGGCGGGGCATAAGAGTGCAAAAAATCACTTTTATTCCTTGAAATTGATGGATTTTTCTGCCATTTCAGAACTTTTGAGTGCAGAGAGAGATATAAATAATCATACAGAACAAAATAAACCAACAATTTCAGGTTGTGTGCCTCATGTCAGGGAACCTTTAATGTCTCTGTAATATTTTCTATCTTGATCACAGCGAATATCCAATGATACACTGTTTGACGGCTAGAAGACAAACAGTCTCTTGTGTTTATGAGTTGCTGTCGAGAAGTGACAGACTGACATGTGTTAACAAATGATGACAAATCCACCATGGCATGGTGGTGACTCCCATGTTTGCCTTTATCAGTGTCTTGTCAGATGCTGCTTTATTGGTTGAATCCACAAAAGTAACGTCTTTCGAACTCAAATAAACAGTCCATGTCCTTTGTTCTGTCTATCACATACAATCCCAGTTAATAAAAAAGCATTAATGGTTTTATATTTGGCCTTTAGATCAGTAATCAATTATTAATCCAAGTCTTTGATGCTTATTAATTACCAAGGATCAAAATCACTCAGAGGTTCTATTCCTTCTAATCAACATTCAGGATGGCATGCATTGGAACTCATCATTAAATAACACATAATTCACTGGTAAAATTAATTTTCCTGACTGAATGCGTGAATGAATGCATATTTGTGCAGCAAACCATTATTCATAGCTGGTGAGCTTCGGGGCAAAAATGGAAAAAAAAAGAAAAAAACTCCACTGTGCAATCACACTGTAATGAAATTACAAGAATGTAACAGAACCTCAATATGATAGCTACGCGCACTAAACTGATTGGGGAATGTCCCTTTGTTTAAAATATTGTTCGTTACTGTGTTAAGATGTGTCTCCACTTTCAATTTCCTGGTGCCTGTACCAGCGTACAGAAGTGAATCTAGCAATTAGGCACACACAAGTGGAATAATTGAAAAAAATGTGTTGGAAAGTGCTTTAGATTAATCTCAAGCAAGGACTTCTTGATTTGCTTCGCCTGGAAAGAACTAATAAAGGGAAAAACCAGCAGAGATGTTTGTCACGCAATGTGTTGTAAACCTGGTCTAGGGTTACGGTATGAGGACCATTGGAGCATTGTAAAAATGAAATACGGAGACTGGTCCTTCATCAGTTGTGTCAGATACACCGACATGTCATGAGCAAAAACTCCAGAGTCAGCAGTTCTGCTGCTTTTTTGATTAACTGTGATGTGCTCAATCATTGGATGAGGATGGTGGTCACCCATCAGGCAGCACCCTGTCTCCTTTGGAAGAGTTGTAGTACAGAGAATGTTTCACACTAAGAGCAGATTAATGGCCAGCTATAAAAATAATAAATATTAGGTGCTTAAAGCGGTTGGTACTGAATGAGATCACCATGAAATATGTAAACTTTGAAGGTACTTGATCCTTGTGGTTGTAATTTTTACTTATTTCAACCCAGCGGTTTGGCACTGTGGCTTTATATCACCGTTGGAAAAAAAAATATATACTTTCTTGTTTTACGCTGTGGTGACATTATGTTGCAGAGGTTCATTATGCAGTGAAATTTGTTATATTTGCTGTGTAGTACATTTACTTTCATTTTATAGGCCTTCTTACACTTTAGTGCAGAATAGCTGTTTCTGGTAGAACATATACACAAACAATTACCATGAAATAAAAGCTGATTGTCTGTACTTTTGTCTCACATCAATCTTTTGATTTCATATTCAATTGCCTTCAGCGTGCACGGTGGCCTCTGCACTTCTGTTTCCATGGTTTTGGAGGACAGTGATGCTTTGAAGCTCAGTAAATATCTATTCAAGGATGCACTCATGTAAACTGTTTGACGTAAGGAAACTTGCAGATTGCTTTGCTTGACAGGTTACCCTTTTTTGGTCTCAATTCACTGAATCTCTCTACAAGTCAGCTCTGTCATGAAATATACTGGCTCTCATATCTGATGCTGAGTGCGCATGTCTACTTTTCTCATCCCTAAAATGTTGAAATATTTCGATGGTTTGACTGCATTGTGTTCGGTCAAATATGCAGTCGGGGAATCTGAGGCCTGGTAAGACCTTTGTGAGTGGATTAATGGTAACACAATTGCTGAGGCACAGTCATTATTTCCTTCAGGCATTTAGCTCCAACACGTATCAAGCAATTTCCTACCTGAGGGGACAAGGCAAACGAGAGGTCACTGCAAAGCAAAGCTCTTGCACTAGCTTTGTCTCATTGTTCTTGAGTAGACCAGCTATTATTAATGCTGGTGTCATGAAAAACATGGAGGATAACCTTCCCTCCTCCAATCCTATATGTTGGGAAGATGTAACTGCAAGGGGAAATGGGGTCCATTTATTTGGGGCAATTAATACAAGTAAGTAATATCAACCCCATTGCTTTTGTTAATGTCGAGCTGAATATTTCACAATTTGATGAGCAAATTATCATAAGTTACTTTTGTACATCACAGTGAGTGACGTATGTGGAAGTAATCCTGAATGAGTATCTGACCATAAATACTGTGTGTTATTAGAAACAAGTTGTCAAGTTTGGTTTGTCAAACAAGTTGTCAAACCAGATTAGGCAGTACCCTAAGGGTCGTAAGTGGTGCTTTGCGCTGTTTTGGAATGATAAATCTCCCTCCACGTTGAAGTGGTGTAATTTGGCCTAAATCAATTGACTATTTGCCAAATTTTCCACTTGCTGGGCTATGACCAGTGCTGAGAATTATGACAGTATTGCAATTTGAAGCCTAATTGTTTATTTTAATCTATGTTATGCATATTTTATTAAATGAAAAACCTACGAAATTTCAATGAGTTTGCTTAGCCTTTTTAAGTGTGTTTACTGTTGTGTGTTTTGGCGCACATGTCACCCTTGCCTATTGTCGTAATTTAAGTCATTCATTGGACTTTTGTATCATCAGGTTAAAAAAAAGAACCCGTTCAAATTTGGTCTCCCGGTCTGATTTTCATAGTTTTCCTTCGGCCAATGAAACATTAGTCTATTCTGTCTCACTGTAAAGCATCAGAGGCCTTTGCTCCGGAAATTAATGTCATGTAGCCAACGCAAAAACGCAGTCAAAGAATTCTGAAACATGGATGATTAGATAGATTCTAAAAGTAGATCATTTTCCATGTGATTGGTGGATAAGTTATTGAGTACACTATGTGATTACTTCATCTATAATTGTGATAATACAATGTTAAATGTAGACAATATGGAAATTCTCAGTGTTACCTTTACCAGAGATGGTCGTGCGGATCTGCACATCCAGAACAGATCTAAAAAATATCGCCAATCATTTTACAGCCTCGGTGACTCAGGTATGTCATTCTCAGGGTTGCCTGTGGATATAAAGAGTTACATATGGAATACTGTCTGTCGCCCGACTTTATACTATGGTCTTGAAAGTTTGTTCATAGGTGAACAACATTATAAGAGACTGGATAGTGTTCAAGGTTGTCTAATGAAACGGGCATTAGGCCTGAGTAAATACTCTCATCATAGTAAGCTCTTGGAGGCCATGAAGATCAACAGGTCAGAAGTACATGTTCGGAATATGACTATCAGTCTGTGGCGCAGAATCTTTAAAGTTCAGTCTCCATTGCGCAATCTGTGTTGTCACCTTATTTCTAAATATATTATGTCGGATGCTTATTTTAAGAAAATCATCACAGGTTGTATTTTGTCAATGGGTGTATCTCCCGTTACTGCTGCATTTACTTCTGGACCGTGCCTGACCAGTTCTGTCAGCGAGCCCATCAGCATTGTCGATTCCTTAAGACATCTGCTATCTGACCCAAAATGCTGTAATATGCAGTCAAATTTGCATATATTGGTTACCCTGTTGACCAGGGTGCTATAATTTTCTTATCTCCTCTTTCTGTGCAATGATACTTAGCGTGCAGTGATGTAACGTGCAATTGTGTTTTAGGCCTTCGTGCAATGGTGTTTTAACGTGCAATGATAGTCTATGTGCAATGATAATTATAATGAACATCCAACATGTCCAATGCTATTTTAACATGTTTAATGCGTGATGATATTTTAATGTGCTACGCTGTGTACCTGTATTTCTCCAGTTTGGAGGTTTTAATAAATAAATAAATAAATAAATAAATAAGATCATTGAAAACGCCTGTCAATAAAGATTCAAACACAAGAGAGTGAAAATGCCTTTTGTGTATCTGTTTCAAATTTTCTACAAATGGCTGGCTGGAATATCCAGATAATTGCCGTACTTAATGTGCCATATTTTGTTATTGTTTTGACACTTCAGCTTCCATTACCACATGATGATTTGATGGGAATTAATACCTGATGTTATGTAACTTAATTATGACTCTTTGGTCCTGCAATTTTGGGAGACTTTTAAATGGAATATTGTCCATTGTGCTTTTTCAAAGGGCACATCAAATACTCAATAAAACACTTTGCCTTTCAATCAAGTGGAAAAACAAATTACTAACAGCTCACCGCCTTCACCTCCCAGGGATTTTTCAAAACCTTCACCATTCATTCTGGGAAATAGGCAAACAGTGCAAATCTAAAATGCTTCATGTACAATTGCCTATTCCTTGATATGTTCTGACCCTAAGGCCTTGTGATGGAAATAAGTTATTAGCAAAGATTTTGACTATTATAGCTACCATTGATGTCAATTGGCGTTAAAAATGGGTGATGGTGTAGCCAGGCTTCAGTCTGGAAGTATGGAGTGCAGGCTGAGGTAAGTGCACTTATATGGAGACACCAGCCACTGCTTTTAGTCTGAATGGATTGATCCCATATAACTAGGGCCATAAATTTGTCAGAGCTGTTTCTCCTGCCTACATTTTGACCTTTGATGTTAATGAAGTTAAATTTACACACTGTAGGTTTCTCCATTTTTCACTTACTGTCAAGAAAAGCAACTTTGCGCTGGAATATGAGCAACTTTGAACTTCAACTTTTTGGGCTGGTGAGGCTTTATGAAGGGCCAATGTACAATGTTACTGTTTGGAACTGTAGCGCAGTGTTTCAGCCATTTGGTAACCATTTATTCAAAATCAAGTGATCGGAGCTAAAACAATTATTGCCGATTTATTGCCTTTATTGTAATCAATTTACGAGCAATGGCTCCTTGTATTTGGAGCACTGTGTTCTCATCGTGCTTTGGAGACTTGCCCAGCCAATTGCTGCAGGTAATTCTACTTTAAAGCAGAGACATGCAACTAATTAAGTCAGGGTAATAGCAATGACTTGTATAATCCTGTTTAATTATGTTTGACAGACATTAAAGTTTGAAGCTATTTTAAAGGTCGCTTCAGATATTTTGTCCACCCTCTACAGCTGCTAAAGTAAAATGATCAGCTTGTCCACAGGCTGAATCCATGTTTGTTCCATCTAAAGCACTTATGATTCAACTTATCAAGCCTTGGCATCAGACCTGCTCCAGTGGGAGAGGTTTAGGACTCTAAAACTATACTGTATTCAATTCCCAATTTAGCGGTCTAATATTTTCCTGGATTTTTTCCCCAAGTTATTAAATTTTTGGATGTCTATCGGGAAGGTTAAATCTTATAGCAAAAAACCTAAATTACCCGATCCATCATTTTTTGTCCTCTGAGGAACAGTCTGTTTTGAGTGAGTCTGATGCTCTGCTCTGATTGGCTGGTGAACACAACTACCAGCCCTTTACACCGTGAGTCAGCGGAGAAGGACTTAAAATCGAGCAGAGCAGTTGGAGACGAAGGGTGGAACGTATGGCCTGGAAGGACCGCATGTCTTACCCTGTGGTGCCTACTAGTGAGTGGAAGTTTAAGGGCTTTGAAGAGAAAAAGTGACAAATTTAGGAATTTTCAGAAAAGAAAGTCTTTTTGGACTGTCTGTCTCCCAGATTAAAATGGTTGTCTAGGCACAGTGCAATTGAACACAATCTGTAATGCTTTTGAGAATCCGTCAAAAATGGACTCTTAATCCCTCAAAGCTGCAGTTGGTAACTTTGAGGAGAGAGAGGACCTCTCACAAAAATTTGAAAAAAAAGCAACTTTCAGATCCCTCCCCCTCCCTCTCCACTGCACTCCTAAGACCCTCCCCCAGAAGGCTGGCGTGCACGCGAAGGCACGCGAGCTGTTATGCATGCAACTGCAGAGAGATTTTGCACATTCACATTATGAAAGTGGCCAAGTTGCCAAGGCTACACGTTACTGTTGCGAACAGTCAACACTGCTGGCCAACAAACAGGCGCATCGATAGACCTGAAAATTCCGGGGCTAATATCCCTCCTTTTATCGAAAATAATTAAGCCTGATTCATGCTTCTTGTGGTCAGTGCGGTTTCAGCGGTGCGGACGGCGCGCATGGTCCCCACTAACGTCGAGTCGTTTCATGCTTGATGCAGTCAAAGTGGCTCCAAGAAGGGACCTGCTCTACAGTTGCGCTACTGAATCTTATTTCTGTGATAAATACGTTCAAAATATGATAAATACGGAAAACCTTGGGTTAAAAAGAGCGCTGCATAGACATTTGATTTGGTCTCCCTAAGTTTCATAAACAGCATGAGCCAGGACAATAATGTAAATATTGCCGATACACTGATTTCGCCAGCCTCTCCACTCCTCCCCTTCATTTTTTTCATGCTTTTAGAAACCGGTTGTGAAAGGTTTTCCCTTTTATCTTAAACACGTCTGATGAAAATATCCGATGTCCTCCATGTGTTGGAAGTCATACGTATTTTCAGCTGTTTGTATATTCAGCTGGCCTTTCTTTAAAGCTTTCCATTTTTAATTTTAATCGGGATACTATTTCTGAGTCCTGAAGATAGTCAATCATTGCAACGCGGTCTGTGCGACCCCGGTCGCGTTGTTACAAAATCCTCCTGGTGCACGGCTCGGTGTTCAGAGCCTCTGCGGACCCTCCGCGCTCTGTCGCCCTGGCCGCAATTGCGTCATTTCACCGTGTGGGCCGTGCTGACCGCGCCGACCGCAAGAAGCATGAATCAGGCTTCAGTCCTGGCTAAGATGGTTAGATGCTTTTCCTTCATTCACACATTTTCCAATTCAAGAATAATCAAGTGGCAGTTGAAGACATGGCTTCGCTCCCCCATGCGATCTAAAAGCGACAAAATAATAGGCTGCGTTCAGTACCGAAAAATGATTTGATTATAATTAGGTCTATGCACCGTCACTCAGCGATGGCATTTCAGAACTCTTCAGCGAATGAAGATAATTTTGGCAACAAGTACATACACCTGTTTTTGCAGCACGGTCGCTCAATTCATAGTAAAAAAAAAAAAGTAGACAGTTGTCCGATTGGAAAATGTAAACGGACGAAACCACTAACTAGTCTGAAATGCCATCACTAAGTGCAGGTGCATAGACCTAAGTATAATTAAATTATATTTCTGTCCTGAATGCAGCCCATTATTTTGTCATTTTTAGATCGCATGAGGGAGAGAAGCCGTCTCTTCGATTGCCACTTGATTATTCTTGAATTGGAAAACGTGTTAATAAAGGGACCCCATCTAGAATTAGCCAGGACTAATTATTTTCAATAAAGGGAGGGATATTAGCCCCAGATTTTTCAGGTCTAACACAAACGAGCAGAAATAAATAATGTCGACATGAAAAGTAATCTACAGCAGTATGATTTCATTAAAAACCCAGCACACGCTTATTTCAGTAGGTTACCGTTTTTTTGTTTTTTTTTTTTTTGAGTACAGAAACTGAATCCAGCTAAATGGCCAGTAAATCATGTATGTCAGCATTTAGCTCTGGGACCACAGAAATGTTACACATATTTATAAGGACTACAGCACAACTAATAAGACTGCCAGGTCACTTCATAAAGATATTTTCTGCTGCTTTCTAATAAAACAACGCCAGTAACGTTAGCCCTAGCATCTGAAACAAGCTAAGGTTAGCTCGACTGTAACATCACAGTAACATCACATGCACTGAGGAGTACTGTAACAATTAAAAGACTCTGGCTATTCGAACCGCGAATGTGCTTGTAAGCGACGTTCACTCGCTTATTTGCAGAGCAACAATGAAATGATGCTGGTTAGGACTGGGGTTAGTTTGGTGAGCATGCCAGTGACGCCAACTCGCTTATATTCAGAGCAAAAATGAACCAACAAATACAGCAGGGGTTTACCTGTCAAGGAGAAAAGTCGCAAACTCTGTGTCAGTTTTTAATCCTTCCAGATCACGCAGTTGCTTCCACCTCTAAAAAGCTACTCAGATGTTCACTCTGGTTTTATCCCGGGTTTTGTTAAATTCTTTCTTTTGTGCATTTTTTTCTTCTCGCTTCCTTTTTTTACTTGTCTTAGCCGTGTGTGCTGTTGCCGGTAACGGAGGTATCGGTATTTTTTTCCTCGCTGATGGCTCTAAGCTCCTGAACCCTCTCTCAGAGATTTGAATTTCACTGAGCACTGGCGTGAACTGAGGAGGAAGGGGGAGGGGGCTGTCTGCAGCACATGCATGTGCACTGTTTGACAGCTGTCAGACACCATCCTGGCTCTAATTGGTTCTTTTTGGTCGGTCCGAACGATCCTTTTAAATTGCGGTAGGAGCATTAGGTGGGTTTAAAGGAGGTTTTTTTTCATTACAGAGCACTAGTTTTATGTAATACTGTTTGTAAACTTTGACCGTTTTAGCAAAAATTACAAAAAGTTTATTTTCTAAAACTTACCAACTGCAGCTTTAAACCTGGACACCCCCGGTACCAGGTGTGGTCGTTACGCATAATAAATAAAGCATGTTTCCTAATTGCAACATCATCATGCGGCTTATCCACTTTACGCAATGAAACTCAGCAAAAAGCTCATGTTGACCATTTTGACGTCAGCTGAACATAATTCAAGCACCAAGCAAGTAAATAAGCATGGAGCAAAACATAGGATCATATCATATCATATCAGTACCTAGAGGTAGTTTCCAGTCGATTGACGAGCATGAACGAATAGGAAGGATAGGGGAACAGATTGCAATCTATTCGTTCGTGCTCGGTCAATCGACTTATCGTTACTTTCAAGATGGAGGTGACTGGAAACTACATCGAAATACTGTTTGCATAAACAGTCTTTTTTTAATAAACTACCTGTGTATTTTCAAAGTTCTCAGTGCCTGGTTTTAGACGTCAGGGCCGTCGGAATTCTACCAATGAAGTGTGGAGCTACTTTGAGCCCTGTCAATGATGAAAAAATTGTGATTTCTTTGCATGGCAACGGTATGCCCAATTCACTGCCATTGTAAGCCTGTTGGGAGCTTCGGCTAAAAAGCCATTTATTTCGAAATGTTGTGTGTGTACCTAGGTGGAGTATTCGACAAAACTTAGTACTCATTATTATGTTTCAATACACCCCAAATGAATTTTACACTGGAATTCTCCTTTAATGGACACTCCCTCTGATATATTTTAGTAGAATACAGCAAAATTAACTCAATATGAATATTTGGATTTTATTTTTCATTAAATACATGGTCATAAAATTTTGTCATAAATTGGTTTAAGAGGGTGGAGAATCCCTATAGACATAAAAAGCATCTAATACAGTACAAGGCGCAAGGCACTTAAGACCCCTCGACTTTGCCATCATATCAGACTGATTGGACAAAGGTGCATATGAATTCCTGATATTAAGCCTGCAGGCCTAGATCCAACAAAACTTTTTGTTGCATAATTACCACCAATGCACAGTCATGCTGTTGCTGTGAAGTCAAGAAATTCTGAGTGAGAAAGTATTCATGGTCACAGTGTAAAGGTCAAAGGTCAAATGTGGAATACAACCAGACAATGCACAGATCCATTCAATGTATATAATATGTGGCCGGTTTCACACAACTGTTAGCATTAACTGTTGAGAACTATCCTGCACAAAATTTATTGTTCATTCTGGTCTTCTCAGTGGATACCCTGTTTGGGGTAATAAAGTTGTCTGATCAAATATTTTAAGGCATTTTGTTTCATGGATAAACAACAATGATGTTAACAACTTTGGAGATTTACATTCAGTTTTTACATTTCACAAACTAAGGTCAAAATCGAGTGTTCCCTAACTTTTTTTTAAGAATAAAATGTGTGCTTACCACCAGTCAAACACAAGAAAAACCAATGGTGAAAAAGTCAGTTAGAATCTTTGTACTCTCATCAAAATCTGTGGGCTAAACTAACAACCATCTCAAAAGACACATCAATAGATTTGTTGTTAACTGCTAGATGAGTGCAGGAGAGTAATGCCTGCTGGCTAAGCAACTTTGACATTGACAGTTGGCTACATTTGCAACCAAGCATGGCATGCACTCGAGATTACAAAGATGTAGAGCTCTGTTGTAATCATTTATCATTCTGGTCACACTACTAGCACCTAAAAACCGAGAAAGTGCACCCTTTCCTGAGAAATTCCTCCAAAAACCTAGAATACGCGGAGGTTTACTGAAGATTTGAGGCCAACTTGGTTAACCTCGAAAAAATTTTCAGATGTACGAAAAAACTTGAATATTCGCCGAATTTCGTGGGAACTTTGGAATGGTCAGTACTATAGTTCAGCCTGCTGTGTCTGTGCTGCATACAGGAACTGGCAAAGGGCGGACCTCCACCATTATATTAAGAACAACAAAAATACGTTCAGTATTCAGAATATATCTGCAAAAGTACTAATTTACAAACTAATCAGATACACAATGCAATTTTCAAAAGAGGGCACCTTGAGAGAAAGTTAACATCGAGGTGTTTTCCAAACTGAAGTAAACCGGACAGACTTCAGGATACCTCGGTAAAATTTCTCAGAGGTTTACAGAGTTGGCCTCAAATCTTCAGTAAACCTTGGTCTATTCTAAGTTTTTGTTGGAATTTTTCAGGAAAAGGTGCACTTTCTCAGTTTTTAGGTGCTAGTAGTGTCAGTGCCTGAATACCTGCAAGACAACTGGGCTTAGACGTGTTATCTAAAATAATCAGTTTTGAACATTTGAATAAGAGCCAGAAGGTTTGTCAACTGTCACTGAATGTACACAGCCAGGTGAGCAAGTGAACATTGCTTAAAGTGGTGTAGCTCATTCAGATTTTGGCTCAGTAGGATAGCAGAGCCAATCAGCATATCATTACAGCAGCCCAAATAAAGCTGCTTGCACACCGGACGCGAAACGAATTTTTCACTTGACAGATTACATTCAAAGTCAATGCAAAGCCGTGCGTCTTTCCATTTACTTTCAATTTAATCTGTCGTGTGAGAAATTCGTTTCGCGTCTGGTGTGCAAGCAGCTTAAGCGATGACAAAAGCCTAGACACTTGCAAAAGGAGGTGTATTTTCCTGCTATTATGAATGGATAGCCTCAAATCAAAAGAATATAGCGCACTGCTCTCAAGCCTTGATGCTCTAAAGAAGTGTTGGATCTTTTTAAAATAATGATACTGTGTGCATCGCGCTTGATGGTGCCGTTGCCTCTTTTCATTAGGTGTTCGATTTTCCAGCCGGCTCCTCTATAGTCTAGGTGTGTGCTACCCTATGCAATAAGAGCATTGTGAGATTGCAAACCTCCGCCAAGGCTGAGCAATCCCCTATTTGTCAACAACACAGCGAAAGATTCTCAATGACTACATTTTCATGGACAGCAATAATCGGACTATGGCCTTATTCTGAATAAGAATTAAGGTGTTTACATGAGTTGCTTACAGAATATTCCATTCATATTCTCGTTTTCATGTTGCAAACGTTCATAACCGTCCTCCTTCCTTCGGTCAGCAGCCTTTTTAAAAAAGTCAGCATTGCAAGGTTTGTGCCAATCAAAGGCTTAATGATATTTATTTCCCTCAGATCATGCTGCACACAGATCATTTTAGCCTCACTCCAAAAATGTTGGGACTTCTTTCAACAGCAGCAGTCATAATCAAAAACCAGATCCTAGAGTTATGTTGGAAAATTAGACTGCCATACGTGTTGCAAAATGCTGTGAAAACTCCCAATAAGACGTTATAGTGCAATTAAGGATAATACATGCCAACAATCCAGTGAAATCGGAATACTCCTCATCTTCATCTGATCATTGCTGACTCTGACAATGATCTTATTCTGATTAAGATTATTAGAACATGCTGTTCACATGGCAGGGAATTGTCTTAATCGGGTTAATATCAGATTAGTGCTGTCAGTGTAAATGTGCTCATTGTTTTTATTCTTTCTATGTCGCCAGAATTGTAATCCATTAATACTGTATCGAACGTACATCATCTCAGCAATGGTGACGTGTGTATGCACTCCAAATTTTGAACTGGCTCAGTCCCTGGATTCAGAAAAATAAATGGATCCAGATCAGATTTTGATATTTTCTTGATATCATTCAGTGAAGCCCCCAAATTTTTCTGATTTCATATCATTACACATTTGCGAAGATGTGACTCAAAGGGTTCTATTTGTGCTCCTTCACAAACATTAATGCATGTGGCGGTAATGTCATGCACAATTTTGTCTGTCCCAAATGGTATATTCATTGCCTTCACCCAGTTTGGTGGTTTCGTGCTCTGATAAAAAGGCATTAGTGTAACACTGGGTCGGACAGCGCATTAAGGGCTGAGTCCATGCATAAATCTGGTGCTATGCCAATTTTGCATCAGATCACCTTTAAATGTAACCTGCAAAATGGCGGTGGTGTCTAATGGTAAGGGGAGGGCAAAGTAGCATTTTTACACGTGTGATCATTTTCTTTGTGTAGGGGGAAATACAGATGATTAACTTCAGTCTTGCCCTTGTTTTAATGTCGTGAGTGTTGTTTTATATTCGCTTTAAATGGCCCACATCTTTTCATACAAAATGCATTACCTGGTGAACTGACCTCTATATCTTCTGCTGACGTGACTCTCTGTTGGAACGCCTCTACTCCTGTGGATCTGATCCACAGTCTGCTTGGCACAAGCTTTCGCTTTCCTCTTTACCTCAAATCATTAAAGCACTTACTACATTCGAGCGCGGTTTTCGGAGAACCGATGGAAGTGGCAGTAGCACAAGCCTGTTCTTCACAAGACTACGTTACTGGTTTGCTATGATGTTGATGTGATGGTTTTAAAGGGAATGATGGTGGTTAATTTGTTTAGTCGTACTGGAGGTGAACCCCCACCACACCCACAGTATAGATAAATCAACTCAGACCAACCCTTTTGACAACAGAGTAAGAGTTCCACTATCGCCTCCTGGCACAAAATTACCAGAATGGCATGCCCAGTTATGAACTGTGAAGTACTTGAAGTACTTCATTAGTACTTGCGTTTGCCGACTGCGTTTAGGTTGAAAAGTCTTAAAATCGTGAAGACTGTTACCAGATCTGGATCTGGATCACGTCCAATATCTGAGTTTGGTCAAGGTCCACATAAACAAAATTTTCCTGCAACTTTTTTTTTTCAGAATCCACCCACTTAGGTCAGAATGACGTCACCGTGACCCATAATACTTTAAACAGTTTTCATTGCGCAGATAAGGGTGATTTTTGAAGTAATATCTAAGTACAAACAAGTATTTCCGTAGGTTATTATTTGAGCATCTTTGTAGATGACCCTCTGTTTTATAGCTCATCCAGAAGGACCTTTACATTCAAATTAGAAAATTAGTTGGACACAGATTCATACCAAGTGAAAAACAGATGCATATTTTTCCCAATGAAAACTTGTATTTAGACTGCAAATGCACTGATAATGACCCCTTGACATTCAGCTACCTCCATTTTAGTAGTGTTGAACAACAGTGTGCTGTAAAATTCAGAAAAGGGACAGAGGAAGAATGGAAGAGAAAAAAATGACCAGGGCTATAATTTCCTGGCCTCCGACTCTCATAGCGCAGGAATGCAACACGGCGCACCATTATTCAGGCTGAAAGTGTCCGGGGAGGGCGATAATTCAGTCTAATTCCCCTCTCTTCCCTCCTCTCTGTCGCTATCAACAACCACTTCCCTCAGAGAAAATCCGGAGAACAAAGGGCAGGGCTGCCAGCTCTTTCTCCAGCTTCTGCTCGCCAGGGGTACTATCCCCTGCCATCCCTGCCAGCGGCGTGTGTCCTGGCCAACTGCAAACGCCGGAGAGGCGATTTTGCTGGTAAAAGTAGACCGCTGGATCTTCATCAGTATTCCTCTCAGCCAGACTGCCAGGCAGGAAGAAGGCACATTTGATTAAAGGCTGGAAAGGAACACACTTTAGCTGCTTGTATAGCTTCTCACTTGTACGATGCCCTCAAAGATGCGACCAGCGAACCTTTTAACCTTTTCACGATAATGTAACACAGTTACAAATGTGACTCCGGAAAGGAACATTGTACTTTGGAGAAAAAAGAAAAATAAATCTCTATCGTAGCTTTTTTTGTGAGGAAGCACAATGCCCAGGGCTTTTTTGGCCTCGCACTGACCCCCTTAGAAATATGTTCTTTTGTGCCCTTGTCTGTGGACCAGCAGTACCTGGTGAGACGTTGAGTCATAAAAAAATCGCTTTGAAGTTTGAGTTATTAGTGGTACACAACAACTTTCAACCTATGATGGTACTTTTTATTTCCAAGCTTATTTTGTGCATTGTTATTGCTATTATTATTAGTATCCCCCTGGCGTATAATGTGGGGGGTAATAGTCATCAGTACGTCCATCCGTGCGTCCATCCGCCTGTAATCATTTTGTTTCCATAGTGGAAGTCAAATACCTTTCAGTATTTTTCAATGAAACTTACTGTGCATATTAATTAGGTCATAGACTGATGCCTTTTGATATTTTGGGGTTTCTTAAATTAGATTGCGGGGGGGGGGGGGCTTGGGGAATATCATCCTCTGTTGACTGTTGCTTTTTTTTTTGATTTGTGATTTCTGTAACTGCTTTATATTTCCGCAATTCACATGCTTTCTATGTGATACATGCTACGACAAGGCAATTATTGCATTGATCCAAAATGCTTAATGATCCAAAAGAGACTCAATGTGTGTGTGTGTGTGTGTGTGTGTGTGTGTGCGCGCATGTGTTTGTGTGTGTGGACGGCGTATGCGTACATGGACGTGCGCGCACGTGTGTGTGTGTGTGTGTGTGTGTATGCATGTGTTTGTGTGTGTAGGCATGTGTTTGTGTGTGTGGACGGCGTATGCGTACATGGACGTGCGCGCACGTGTGTGTGTGTGTGTGTGTGTGTATGCATGTGTTTGTGTGTGTATGCATGTGTTTGTGTGTGTGGACGGCGTATGCGTACATGGACGTGCGCGCACGTGTGTGTGTGTGTGTGTATGGATGTATGTGTGTGTGGCTGCGTACACGTACATGTACATGGATATTTACACACATCTACCTGTCGGAGGTGATTCTTATTTAAACTGCTGCAAGTGGTTTGCAAAGTAATCAAAGGCAGATCTAGGACAGAGCTCATATTTATGTGCAACAGATGCTCTTATCTCCAGCAAGTCAAAAGGCAAGGCTATTCACTTCTTCGATGTCATGTTAACCTGTGAAGTGTGAGTGAATGTCAGTGAGGATTAATGGGAGCGGAGGAAAAGGCCGTGCAACATCTTTGGTACACTAGTAGGACATCTACTGTGCAGTAATTGAGCATTTGTATAGTACAGATTATAGTACACCAACACACACAGCTCATTACAAAGATATGATATCAGTTCATTTTAATTTACCCTAATCAATACAACTTCTAAACCAGAGCAGCTCTTTGTCAGTTGCTAAGAAACAGAAATCGATCCATTGCTGACCTCTTTCACTTTCAATCCATCAACTTATCACATTTGTTTGTTATATGGGTTTTTAATTGACAGCATAACACTGAACATCCAGATGGTATATGTTATCGCATCATTGCCTAGTAAGTGTCCTCTATTGGCTGTCATCCCACGGTGACATGGAGTTATTGACCGAATGCAATTCCAGCCAGTCGTCTTTCTTGGGCAATTTCAATAACAAAGGAAAAATATTGAATCAGGCTGCTTGATAATTATCGATGTTACTCTCGAGATAGTAGTGCTGGCAAAAAAAATAATTTCTCCAAAGACACTTAGCATTGACAGACCAAACCTCCATATTCCCTCATTTTAAAGTTTACACATTCCTGGGCCTACCTGACCCAGGCCTGACCTGTACTAAATTGCCCACAGTTGCTAGAATTAAATTATCTTCCTGGCCTCCAGGAGTGGAGTTCATTTTTCCCACACTGCTTTGTGGCTTTTATGACAGCTATCAATATCACCGATGCATGGTGCTGGATGTCACTAAAGGTTTGAGTTTATGGCCGTTCGCTTAGCGTGAATTGGCGCAGTGGGAAAACACTCCCTGTAGACCATTGCCCATCACAAGGTCAATCGCTCACCATCCATTTTCCTGCCCTGGTATTTATGCTAGGAGAGATGCCTCTGGACTTGACATAAAAAAGTGCTTTTTATTTTGTCTTACAAATAAGTTTGAAGTTGTTTTCTTTTTTGAAGAAGAAGAAACAGTGACGCTGTCGTAGGTGAAGAATGCCAGAGAAAATGCCCGTGATCGTGAGCCAGAATCGCTCACATTTGATAATTACGCTTGCATTTGTGATCCCATTCATGTTCCTCCTTCAACACGCGCATAAGTGACTCGAGAACAGTCCTGACTATCCGTTTTTTGAACAATACTGTACGGTGAGAATTACAGTATGGCATTCGACTCGCACAAAGTCAGGCGTGACACACATCATACTGGGAAAGATGTCAGTTCAGCAAGATTGGCAAAACGTGGAAATCTAGTCTGTCTGCTTCCCAGAATAACTGGCAGCTCTTCTTCTAGCTGTCATTTTAGAGAGACATTCATTACGTGTCGCATTGAAGTTGAAAAATTTCCAGTGTTTAATGAACTATAGACAGGCGCAAATGTAGTGCATCGCAGCAGAATTTGCTCGCCGAGAGTTGATTCAACTGAGCACTTTTGATGTGCTTGATCAAGATAGCTGGCAAAACACGGCGGGGATTGGAAGTAATGCGTCCTATCATCCATGAGAATCTATTGAACTAGAATGCCATACATTTCATTTCTGAAATAAATCCCTGGTTGTTTGGTTGCCACCGCTTATTATTGCACAGCAACACGTTCTGAGATAAATGAACTCTGATAGCGCATTACAATACTTTATACCTGCTGGTCTCGTATGGTTTCTGCTAAACTGATTTACCACATCATGGGTTGCCATAGAGGTGTTATATTCGCATTAAATAGGCCCAGTGGTGGACAATCCAGCCCCAGAAAGTAAAAGTCCGTCCCAGTATTTTGCTGCAACTGCCTGGATCTAAGAATTGCAGCAACTCTTCAGCCCAGAGGTTGAACTAATTTGGAAAATCAGCTGCCTGAGCTCATGGATGGAGGTCAAACATGGCTGGACTTTTACTTTCTGACCCCTGGAATGTCCACCTCTGCACAGGCCTATTGAGGGCCGATCACGCCAAATGCGCTTTATCGGCGTGGAAACGTGAGGAGCCTCTGACTTGTTATTTTGAAGCCAACGTTGTAAAAAGGCGCTGGACGCGTCTTTTCTGTGTTGCTAAGTAACGTTCCTGTTGCTCATCTTTGCGAACATTTTGAAATTAACCATTTCAAGGAATTAGTCACTGATTTCAAGATTTTTCACATGAATGGACTGCAGCGAAAAGACTGACAATGACGTGAAACGCCTTTTTATTGAGGCGCCTCAACATACTGTGTTTATTGCTAAGCGCATCAAGAAACAGCGAGGCACCTGGGACTCTTAAACGCGAGGCGCCCGGTGCACAAAACCGGTGTTCAGACCACATCTAATCATTGAGAATATGAACAAAAAGGGCCCCCACGCCGATAAAACATGTTCAGTGAGATCAGCCCCTTACCCCCACAGATAGCATAGGGATGTGGGCCACATCAGGCACTTTTGGCATTCTTTTGGCCTGGACAATATAGATGTGAGCCTAAAGTGGCCCATGTGGTAAATGCTGAATTTGGCCCAAATATCACAAAAAAAATATGGCCCACAATTGGCAAATATTTGGCAAAGTGACAATAGTCAGTCTGTAAGTGAACCTAAACTGGCCCACATTTGCTGCATCATATGTTCTTGGCTGACATCTGGCATTGTGAGGGCTTGGTTGTGGCCAAGTTCTGGCAAACGGGAGCAGAGCGCCCAAGTGCCATCATTCCATGCGGTATGTGGGCCAGCTGAACGTGTCAGGTGTGGGCCGGATATAGGCCAGAAGAATTTTGCTATCTGGGCCAGTTATGCTGAGTCCAACAGCACATGTATCTTTGGGTGTTTGGTTGTTTTGGGCTTACTTTTTCACCTCAGGGTCATTTAGTGAGTCACCCAAATCTCTGACAGGTGCTGCGCTGTGCTGAGAGCAAGGTACTTCATTTAAAAGGTGCAGGTGAAGGACCGGACTGTGTAAAGGACAGAAAAATCAATAGCGTAGTAAAATGACATTCAGGACGCTTGCGCTTTTTAATGTATAGCGTAAAGTTTCACGTCCGCGTTTGTGAAGTTCAAATTATATTGATAACATAAATTGCCTCGCACGCTGCAGCTTACATTTTGAAATTTCAGTTGTAAAATTTATTGTTTTATGAGGAATTGAAGATAAGGGGGAATGTGTGGCTATAAGCCGTAATGCTACGCAGTGAATCAACGCCGCGTCGCTATCGCTGCCTGCCTTCTCAATCAGGGGCTCTGCAGTGGAGACGCCTCACGTTGTCCTACGTTTTTATCGCTAAGTGGAATAGTTTAATTAGAGGGTGTCATCACGAAGGCTGTGCTAAATCTTTTCTATCTTTAACCAACTGATGCGGTAGCAAGGTATCAAGGGCTGGCAGGTCTCAGTGTGTCTGCGTGTGTTCGTGTATGCGTTTGAGCGTGCATGCCTATGCGTGTGTTTTTGTCCGTGCAGGCTTGTGCGTAAGTGTGTGTGTGTGTGTTTGTGTGTTTGCGTGAGTGTGCATGTGTATGAGTATTTTTGTGCACATGCCTGTATGTGTTGTTTGTGTTCATGCATGCATGTGTGTGTATATGTTTGAGTCCATGTACGTGTGTATGTGCGCGTGTATGTGTGCATGTTTGTGTGAGTATGCATGTGAATGTGTGCTTGTGTGTACATGTCTGTATGTGTTGTTTGAGTGGATGCACACATGTGTTTGTGCATGTATGTGTGTATGTGTTCATGTGTGTTTGTTTGTACATACAGTATGTGTTTGTGTATAATTACCAGGGAGGCAGTGAATAGAAAAAGAGAAAGGAATGCAAGGAGGCATGTTGCTCTTCATAGATTTGCACAGTCTGTTGTCGTTTTGTACAAGGTTGGCCATGAGATCACACTGTTTTCAAGTTGCTGCGTCCCTCAATGAATTAGCAATGCGTGTGTTTGTATTTTTGAATCCATATTCACAAACTGAGTGGAATTGTTGTTTGACCAAGCTTCATATATAGAATCGCTTAGAAAGCCATTGCGGTCCCCAAGGTCTGCATTTTTCCATCAGCAGGAATAACACTCGGCCATTTCTAGTAATTTGTGCAGCACTTATACACAAGTGGAGCGCTAATGAAATGTACACAAAGAAATATGGAAGAGTGCACTGTTGAGAAAATGGGAGGAGAAAATCCAACATAAAGTCTTCTCATGACTGAATTAGTGTGCTATGAATTTGTGCATTCGTTGGCCTTCATCCAATAGTCCTCCAACACAGTTTATTAGGGTTTGTTTATTAGCAGAATCTGTCTCAGCAGACAAATACTCCAGCGGACCGCTGTCTTTGCCGCCTGTCAGTGCGGTATCATTTTGCAAGCAGGTGATACAGCAGGATGTTAGCAGTGTGGTCGTTCATCAAGTGTATCTATCTGCCCTCTTTTCTAGTGCCAATTCACAAATCAATCCACCTCACCTGCATGCAAGCGGCCCACAGTTGGTGTGTTGTGCCGAACTTTATGTTCCCTTTCTTGAAATGAATAGATTTAAATGAGTAAAAATTGCACCACCAGCACTTTTTAATCAACATGTACTGTCAGGATTATAAAATATGGAAATGCTATCAAGAGCCATTTTTGGTCTCAAAGCCTTCAAAGTTTTATGTGATGGTGGAATGATGGTGAAATGGCCAACAACAGCAGGTTGATGAGTCACTGTTGAGCAAGTGGGACTTTAATGTTTTCTAGCCTGAGGGGTCCACCTGGCTCCAGGTCTGAAGTCCACACAAGGTGAAATACAAGCACCCCCAGGCCATACAAATGATGTTTTATTTTTTTTAACCAGTTTCCAGTCTTTTTGTGGATTGATACGATACAAAAAACCAGCACAAACGAATGCAAGCCTTGGAAGATGCCTTCAGTTAATGGCACTTGAATCCATCAATTGGTGCTGTAAATTCAAGCAGAAGAGAGACTCTTCTCCAGGCTAGTTAGAAATCCACAGGGCCTATGAGAAAGCCAGCTCCCATTTTACAACACTATTAGCCAGCAAGGTTTGACTTTCGTAAGTGCAACCATCCAGGAAGAGCTGTCAGTAAGAGCTATACAGTATTGCACAGATGATTAGAGATCATTAACTTCATGTGCAAGACAATCTGTTCGCACAAAGAGAAACTGGTACAGTTATTGCTTGTGGTCTAGCGCACCCACAGCAGTAAACACTTTCAACAATGGGTCACTTCGCCAGCAGAGAATGCCTCAAGAATAAGCGCTTGCACCTTTAGGAATGGAATCTCCTCAGATGACTCGTCAAGTGTCTCCTGAAGCGGCCTTCTGAGGCCGTTGATTTGTCTGCACAAGGCAATTATGGGTAATGTAGTCTGTCATTTTAATATCCTCAGAATAGAGCTTGGGCTTTTTTTTTCTTTACTTTGTCTAGATAATTTATGCCTAGAAAAAGTTAACCTTTATTTTATCCACTGTCAAAAATGATTTGTTGCCAGCGGAGTTAACTTGTTTTTTGAGGTCACGAATAATTTTTTCGTGATGCAGTTAGGGACTGCTGCAAAAGTGGAGATTAACACAGCTCATCTCAAAAAATCCTGTAAAAAGATCAGCCGAGATAGACGAAGGAAAACATCATATTGCAAATGACTTTATTTGCTCAGTAGATTCACACGCCAACATTAAACATGTCAGAAAAATGAGGACTTATAACAAACAAAATCTTTTATTTGTCTATGGTCCCCCCAGGTTAATGAGAATACTGTAGAAAGGCCTGCATTTTCGATTCACAGAATTAATGACTCTCTCTTCGCTATACACCGGATACAATATTGTGTTGCTCTCTTGGTCCTCAAAGTTATTTCTCTCCATGCTAAAAGCATCGACTCATTACTCACGCAGAATTAAATCATTGTGATGAAAAAGGGGTCCTGATAGCAGAATTGGAAAAAATGGCATCACAGTAAGACCACAGCCTGTTCTAGTGGGTTCACTTTACTGAAGTATTTCATCAGTCATACCGGTAGCCGAGGCTACATTGTGATGCATGCAACCAGATAAACAATTTCAATTTTCCCATCCCCCCTCCCCCTCCCAGCCCCACTGACAACTCTCATCTCAGTACTGGTGTACCCCCATGGTGTTGGAGAGTTATTAGTTCAGAAAAGCATTTCGCTTCAGCGGGAGATAATGCGACACGGCTAAAGGCTAACGCTGTTGTCCCATATTTCATGTTCTCTTTCTGATGATTAATACATTAAAATCTTTATGAAGCATTAGAACATCATTGCTTTTTTTTATCAGCCAGGAGACCACTTACGATAACCGCTACTATTATATGATACGAAAATGCTATCGGCAGCCAATTTCTTGTTTCAGGAGTTTCTGTTATGCATAGTGGCTGAATGATATCAAAGTGAAAATAATGACGCTTACTTGCTTGCCTTGTCAACTTGTTATCGAGTGGTTGCATGCCCCTGGCAGTTCGTGATTACTCCTGGCTAGAAATTTATGGTATGCATTCTGAACATTATGATAGGGAAATATGTAATTACTGTTATGATCTAGACAAGGAATCAAGTGTTGTAGGCAGAGTAAAATCCAATATGGATGGAGAACCTTAGTAAGAATGCAGTTCCAATCCTGATGACTGTAGATGTCTTGGGAGCTTGTTCCTAATAAACTGGACTGAGGAACAGACTGGGAGAGGATTAATAATAATGAGGTCCTAATCCTGGAGAAAGGATTGGGAGGTAGTTCCTATTAACTAAACGAGTATTAGTATTTAAAGATTACAATTTACTTTCAAGGGACGTAGAGTTTTACTAGTAAATACTGACTGATGCTAAAGTGCATATAGCAAATGAAAATTGAGCACCTTGAAAACTCAAAGGAGAAGGCATAAATACATCACACACACACACACACACACACACACGAGATTGGGTAATAATGAGGTAAAACAAAGCCAACACCAGGGAACACTCAAGACGAAAACCAAGCAGAGGAGTCAATACTTCTGATAGATGTCCAAGTTGCTGAATGGGCGGAGACACGGAGGGCATTCACACAAGGGATGTGATAATTGCGTTATACGTACAACATTTCAATGACCATTCTTGCGGTTACTTACTTCAGCGTTTGAGCCCTATTGTCACAAATAAGCTGCAAGTGTTGATATTCATTTAGATGATCTGTATTGGCTAAGCTATAGACTATCAGCTAAGGCTTGAATGACATATTAATTTAGCTTCAGTTGAATGTTCAAATGAGGTCATATGTAAGTCAGTTCTCTGCTGGACTTTGTAATAAAGAGTCCTATGATAAAAATAATTTTTTATCCATTTGTTAATTTGCTATATTGCTTTACATTAGGAGGTTGTCGGGTGAAATCGGGGGTACAACAATTTGCCTGTCTAATTGAGAGAGTGTCAGCCCAACTCGTTTGTATTTTTTGGCTGACAGCATCCCATCACATTTGGCTCCCAGGTCTGTCAGTTTCTCAGTCTGTTTCCTCCATCAGGCAAGAGAGTTGCTAATGAGGATTCTCATGCGGGGAGTGAAGGTTTATCAGTGGAGCACGTGAAAGCGCCTTGCATAGGGCTCAAACCTTATTCGCTCTGAGAAAGCCCACACTTGCTCTGGCACCTCGTCACACAACAAAACCTGCGAGCTTCCCTTAGACTGTTGCAGCCATTTAAGGAAAATCTGTTAAAGTAAGGAAAGGATATTCATTCATTGAGTATATTTGCAGTTTACCGTTTAGCGCCTGCATATGGGGATTCCCTTATTATGCTAATTGACTCCTCAGTCCGAATATGGATTTTTCCAAGTTTTTTGATTGCCTTGGGGTCCTGTATCTTATTCAGAAAGGGTCAGTGTGGGTGCAGGCTTTTATTCCAACCAAGCAGTTACACAATAGATTCTACTGATCAAGGTCCTCAGCAAAGATTCAAATTCAAACTGATCATGTATCTCTGTGTATTCAATCTCGATGTTTAAAATCTGCTACATTTTGCTGTGAATAATTGCATCCAACTTGTGCTGAAATGTATAAGCAAAATTTAATCTTACTGTTTCATACCATGAAATGCTATGGATAACTCAGAATTTAATAAAAATTTTCAGCAGATCTGATATCTGGCCTTAACTTGGGCAGAGCAGTCATGTTTAGTTTCATAAAAGCTGGGTGTGAAAGCCAGCTAGGGCTGGGTTGGCTGCAGTCTTCCAAACATGCCCTGAAATTCATTGTTCGAGTGACGATACTGTGTCGATACCACACGAGTGAAATTCACCATGTGACCGATGGCCTCTCTTATCAGAGCTTAGACACCCAGTGTGACAACTAATACGGCCATATGGTAACGTATCCAAATAAATTAGCTGCAGGTGATAGTATATTTGGCAGCATATAAGATAATATAACATGGAATATAACCAAGGAAGCTGTAGGTGAGAATCCCAGGTAGGACTTCGCTATTGAACCCTGGAGGCATTTACATTGTACAAACTAGCTAAATGACTCCTGTAAATATCTAGAGGCAAGAAAACTCTTATGGTATTAGCATTACAAGCGAGAATAAAGTACCAGAAAAGCGGACGGTGCCAGTTATGAAACGTGCTCGATGAAAAGATTCCCCCTCTTACCCCAGGGAGCGTGGGATCTGATAGCGCTGACGTGCGGGAGTGTTCCGCCAAGTTCAGACAGAGTTTACAAGGCCTGTACTGAGTGGCTAGTGGGTGGCGGCCAGCTAAGCACCTGGATGATAATGAATTCAGATGAATAATGAATGGTCGTCTAACAGGGGTTGTGTTGAGGGGGACTGGGAGACATACTACAGAAGTGGCTTGAGGGACTGAATTGCTCTTATTTTTAGGTTATACTCCTTTCTCTTATTCTCTCCCGACACTGCATTTGACGCCGTCGTTAGGCCTACGAAGCCTGGTATTTTTTCGACCAATTTTTTTCACTCCCCCCACTTCCACATTTTGGACTCGCCAGCTGTGTGTGTTGGCTCTGCCCAGGGTTTGTTGGCTCTTTCCAAAAAATGGAAGGACATCTTAGGATATCATGGAGATTTCCATATGAATATCTGGCTGTGTTTTGGTTTGCTAGCTGTGATTTTGGCTGTCTTTGCTACTCCACTGACACAAGCAAGCTTTAGTTGGGTTTTTTCTTTTTTTCTTTTTTTTTCTTCTTTTTTCTATGATTGTTTATGTCAACGTCATGGACCCTTGTCTTTAAACACAAACATTGAATTTTTCATTGTGGATTTTTTTTTTCTTTGCTTGTGATTTAAATACATTTCTAAATGTTTGGTTCTGAGTTCTACATTTTTTTAATAAAAGTTGGACAGTAGGTTTCTCTTCCAGCCAGCAAATTTGTTAATCAGTATTATTAATCAGTGGGTAGGACTTTTGTCTCACAGCAAAACAGCGGTGGGTTAAAATCCAACCTGGGGCCTTTCTGTGCAGAGGTTGCATGTCAACACATTCTCATCCCGGACTCGTCATAGTAGGCTGGGATGGGCTCCAGCTCTCCTGCAACCCCGATGAGGGAGAAACGGTACGCTGTTATAAACTGGCACCTTTTGACTGTTATTTTAAATGTAATTTTCCACTACGTTCATAACAGAGGTTCCATGTATGTTAACTGTAAACCACAGTTAAATGCGCACAGGACTCTACTTACAGTGAAAATAACAAAGACACAATGCATTCATTCAACTGTTTAATTCAGTTAATTTATTACGATGTATAGATATGGATGAATAGACTTATTTTACATATTTGGATAAATGACGGGTTTTCACAATCGATACATTTCTTGCTCATTATTCGGAGAGGCAGACATTGAGCGAAATCGTGAATTGTTAAAACTGCTAGTTTAGCAAATTGCACATATTTCAATCACACTTTACCTTCCTGACAGCATGCGTTGCAGTGCTGCTGAACTCCAAATTAATGTAGATTTCCTTGACTTGACTGACTACTGAAGGTCAGGAGCTGATTATCTCTCAGAAGACTTTAGAGTGAGAGAATGTATGTGTGCACCTCCTCTCTATATAAGACCTGAATTATCACAACCTTTTGCTTTCATTTTGTTGTTGAGGAGAGGAATGTGAATGTGTAAAAAGATGTCTTATAAGATTTAGTCTTGAAAGGATGGAAACCCTTTCATATGCCTTAAACCAGTATACCTTTTAGTTACAAAGGCTGTCCTTGTGTTTTAACATAGATTCATGAGCATAAAAGTGTTCAGAACTTCAAAACACTAGTTTTGAAGTGGCCTGTGTGAGAATATGACATCAGATTCCTCTGTCTTATATACAGAATGTGATAAATTTCCCCGCTGTGATGCTTACTTTGTGTCTTTGCACCGAATCAATGTCACATTGTAGTTTTTGTTTCATGTTTTTATTCCCCATATGATAGGGGGGGGGGATTTACGTATGAACAGGTTATAAATGCAAGACACTCAAAAGCCCCTGTGAAAACTTCTGTATTCACACACAAACCATTTGGAGAGCAGAATTAATAATAATACAGTAATTATAATAATAATATGAAGAATTATCGGCATTGTTATAATTATAGGGAAAGAAAGGTATTGATATCCTCAGCCGTTGTACAGTGCAAAATGTCCAATGCTGCTCAGCTCTGCTTCCCTGCCTGTCTTCTGAGCTTAATCCAAAATTACGTACCCTGTACTAGCAAACAGAAGAAGCATAAAATGATTCACGAGGCTCAAAGTGATAAGAAGTTTTCCGCTTGTTGCCCATCCGTTATACTGTAGGAGCATATAATGCATTCTCATCCTTGTATTGAATTTTTCCCTATCCATGTGCCTGTAATTTTATTTCGAAGGTTTTGAATGATGGTTTGCTTATATCTCTCTGCCCCATACACACACACACACACACACACATACCCGCTCAAACACACGCATGCACACAGGCACGCACAAACTTAAGTCCTGGTAAAATCTCTTTTTTTCATGTTATCCACAGCAGCAAAGGAGGCTAACGTCAGAACTAAAGCAAAAACCGTGATTTTTAAGGGCAGTCGAGGCATGACTGAGAAGTGGAATTCATTTTTATTGTTTGTGCACATTTGGCTGTGTGTGCGTGTGAGGGAAAGACTTTCATATAAACCCATCCACCAATCACACTATTTTATTCTAGGTTGGAAAAGAGCTGTGTAACACCTGTCCCCAGGGCCCAAACACAATCAGCACATACACTGTATAGCATGATAAGATACTTGGGCGTATATAACTGGACCTCCATGAAAAAGGTTTGGGGCTACAGTTCCCATTCAAGTCCAGTGGGTAAATTGTTACTTCAACTCTTTTGGGAAGGACTCAGAGCGTGATGGTCTAAATTGAAAACAAAGGAAGAACTTTTGAGGAAGTTTTGGCTTATCGGGAAGTGCCAGCTGCCTTCGAAATTGTAGCGTGAGCTCGGATCCACTCTGGCTAAGACCCGACAGCTTGAGGGACGCGACTGAGATATATCACGGATCCCTGAAAATAACAAACTTCTATAATGGAGGCGCGGGATTGGAGAGCTGAAATTGGAATGGTCTCAGGGGGGGCAAAGAAAGTCTTGTATCAACTAGCAACCAATAATGAATTCCAGATTAAGTCGAACCATGGTAAAGTTCTATCGAATTAGCGGCAAAGGCTTGGTAATTGTAATTGTACAAGACCAAAGCCAAAGAACTTCAAGATAAAGCCAAGAGTGCATTACACTGTCATAAGAGCCATAACTGGGGACTAAGGCACTAAAGTCTCTAGGGGTCCTGTCCCTGCTGGCGGTCTTTGAACAGGAAGTAAAAATAGATACTTTTGTGACCCGTTCACCTCTCCTTTCACAGTCACCTACGCTGTTGGGAGATCAGAATAATGAGGAGTAGTAGAGGTCAGTGCCGCCCTTGTGGAAGATGTAATCTCTCTTCCTCGCTTTTGTCCGTCTCTGCAGGAGAGATATGCGCATTTAAGATCCACGGAGAGGAAGCCCCGTTTGAGGCAGTGGTGCTGAACAGGACCTCTGGGGAGGGACTGATACGGGCCAAGGGTTCCATCGACTGCGAGCTGCAGAAGGAATACACCTTTGTCGTTCAAGCTTATGACTGTGGGGCCCAGGCCAATGGAGCAGACTGGAAGAAGTCCCATAAGTAAGCTTCTCCATGTGTTTGTGTGTGTGTGTGTGTGTGTGTGTGTGTGTGTGTGTGTGTGTGCACGCGTGTGTGTGTGTGTGTGTGTATGCCTCTGTGTGTACTAGTGTGTGTGTGACAGTCAGGTGTGTCTGGGCGGTTAACTAGCAATTCTTACCTCATTACAATATTATTTTGTAATGGACAATGTTATTTCCTGCAGCCTATACAGCTGAGTTCAACTTTTTTTTTCATATATTTAGCTCAACTGGCCATTTCAATCCTTTTTACCTCTGCCAACCCATGAAGTTTAGAGGAGGTTATGTGTTCACTCTTGTTTTTTGTCTGTGTGTCTGTTTGTTTGTCTAGGCAATATCTTGCAAATTTCTAAATCAAATTTAATGATATTTTGTGGAAGTGTGGGCCATGGGCCGAGGAGCAGTTGAATATATTTTGGGATGAATTCAAAATTAAATAAGGCCACAACTATATTTGTTCGATTTTTAGTGACAAATGCATTAATAGAGGTGTGGGCTCTCTGAGTGCTTTCTAGTTTGTTCATTCATTGGACAGATGTTCTTTCATTGGATGAAAGGATGGTCTAAAGTACAACTCCATTTCCAAAAACTTGGGACGCCAAACAGAATGCAATGATTTTCACATTGTTTGAACTTTATATTTATTTGAAGGTTGTACAAAAACAATATACCAGTTGTTGAAACTGAGATATTTTATTGTTTTTTGGAAAATATGCACTCATTTTGAATTTGATAGCAGCAACAAGATTTTAAAAAGTTGGCTCAGGGGCATTAATACTGCAGTTGCATCACTTCTTCTTTAATCAACTATCTCTAAGCATTTGGGAACTAAGGAGACCATTTGCTGTAGTTTTTAAAGCAAAATATTTTCCCAGTCTTGTTTTATGTAGGATTTCAGCTGCTCAATACATTGCAGCCTTCTCTGTCATATTTTTCATTTAATGTGCCAGATATAGTAAGTGGGTGACAGGCCTGGACTGCAGGCAGACCACTTTAGCATGCAGGCTACAAAGCCATGTTGTTGTTGTGCTTGGGAAGTATGGTGTTTGACATGGTGTTGCTGAAATGAGCAAGGTCTTCCCTTAAAAAGGCATCTAGTTGGCAGTAAATGTTGCACCAAAACCTGTGTATATCGTACACCATTAATCGTGTCTTCACGGATGCGCAAGTTACCCATGCCATGTGTACTAAAGCACCCTCATACGTTTATGCTGGCTTTTCAATTGTTTGCTGATAATGAGCCAGATGGCCCCTCCCCTCTTTTAGGTCAGATGAGGCATCCATGAATTTCAAAAAGAATTTTATATTTTGATTTGTCAAACCACGGTGCAGTTTTCCAATTTGTCTCAGTACATTTTAAATGAGCTCAGGCCCAGAGAAGGAGGCAGTGTTTCTGGATCTTGTTTATATATGGTTTAATCTCTACATAGCAGAATTTAAACTTGTATTTGTGTATGCAGCAACAAACTGTGTTTGCTGAAAATGGTTTTCAGAAGTGTTTCTGAGTCCATGCAGTGATGTCCACTACAGAATACTGTCTGTTTTAAATGGACTGCTGCCTCAGGAAAATCACAACCATTCAAAATTGGATTTTGACCTTGTCCTATACATAGAGATTTTTCTGGATTCTCTGAATCTTTTAATGATGTTATTTACCATAGAGGGTAAAATCTCCAAATTATTTGCAATTTCAAATGGAAACATTCTTAAATTGTTTAACTATTTCCCCATGCAGTCGTTCATGGAGTAGTAAAGCCCTCACCATATTTACTTATGAAAGACTTTTCATACTTAATCATGTTACTGACCTGCTGCTAAATAATCTAATTAGTTGGGAGATGTTCTGCCAGTTGCCTTTTTTTAGCATCATGCAATTTTTCCAGTCTTTTATTATCTCTTCCCAACTTTTTTAAAACATGTTGCTGTCATCAAATTCAAAATGAGCAGATATTTTTCAAAAATCAGTAATATTTATCAGTTTCAACATTTTAAGTTGCTTGTGTCCTATTTTCAATGAAATACTTTACAAATCATTGCATTATGGTTTATTCACATTTTACACAGCATCCCAACTTTTTTGGAAATGGGGTTGTAGACTTTTTCCAAGTCTTTTCTTTTAATCTATGTTGTATCTTTACTGTCTAAAAACACAAAGTAGGCTAACATGAGGGTCCTACAAAAAACAATGGGTCTCAAGTACACATCAGGCGGACCTGAAAAGCCAGGGGAATACACTTTCACTGAGCTCGTAAGTGTGTGCGTGAGGGAGAGTCATTCACATACACCCATCCATCTGCCTGACTCAGAGAGAAGAGCTGACTGACACCTGCCCCAGGGCCCATACACCATCTACACTGAAATTTATAGCATAATAATTTTTTCCCAGATAATATCTTTGCTTTCACTTTCAAGCAAGAGATTGTGGTCAAGACGAGGTCCTGGAAGGATTGATGCCTTTAGCTTCTGGCTTCATTTTACATCAGTATCTAGAAGTCCATCCCACTTATTCTAGGCAACAGCTCGCATAGCTTTAGTGCCTCCATTTTGAACCAGAACTCTTCACGTTTAATTTGTCTCATGCCTTGCTTAAGTTGGTACTAAACTCACAGTCTTCTGTTTGGGCCTGCATTGCACCCAACATTTCTGCATCCTGCTTTTACAACATCCATTAATGAGCATCTTTGGTGTTCATAATAAATCCCCGCTCTGTGATCTGCTCGCCTAGGATGGTGGTGGAAGTAACTGTCACACTCCTCACTGAGGTGACCTAAAATGACTCTTCTCAGCTCCCCTCTTCCTGACAGAAAGCGACAGCCATCTCATCACTGCCGGGGAGCACAAACTAAAACATTTTTTTGTATGTCGCTTAAATTGCTGTTGTAGTGCGTGAATTTGTTTGGCTGAGCTCGACATTACACTTGGGAGTCCATGTTGTTTCTAGTGGGAAAGGAGAAGATTCTACAATTGTGTCTCTGTGTTGAAGCTCTGTTCTCAGCGTACACCTGCTTCTTCTCATCTGTCGCACATGGAAATTGTTTATTGGTGAGAGAGACACCTGACTGGTGTTTCCTGACCTCCTGTGGGGCTGCCGTCTGTTCGTCACCTCCATCTCTTCACTTACTGCTTTCTTGTTCCTGCACTTTAGCTGAGAGAGAGGGAGGCGTGATATGAGAAGAGGTAGAGAGAGAGAGAGAGAGAGAGAGAGAGAGGGATGAGATAATGGCTTAAGTTACACTCACTCGGATCACGGTGGAAGGCATGGCAGAAGTCATTATAGTGGATGCAAGTACAACGGTAAAAGCTGATTAGGATAGCAAAACAAATAATTGATGGGAATGAAAAATTATGAATACTAATTATTGCTATGTTTAGTGGAGGTGGTGACGAGGATGGTCGCGCTTTATATAGCGCTTAACTTCCAAATTGCTATTTTGTGTGCTTTGTACAATGTAACATGTACAAAGCAAACAAAAAAGCTATTTGGAAGTTAAGCACTATATAAGGCACAATCATCCTTTTCATATCACTGAAAAATGGACTGTTGAAGACCATTATGAAATAATCACAAAATAGCATCATCATAGCGACATACTGATTATTTGCTTTGTACCGTCCTGCTTTTTTCCCCTCCCATTCTTTCCCCAAAATTACAGAGAACTGTACGTCATGATCCGTCTGAGCATAGCATCAGTGGTAAATACTCTGTTGTTACTCATAATGTTTCACTTTTGTTGTTTTTCATTGATTATTTCTCTCAATTCTACTTCTTTTACGAATTTAAAAAGGCCCTTGACTTCATTGAATCAATTGCCTGTCTCAAAACTGAACCCCCATCACACAAATCCTTGTCACAAGGTAAGTTTGGATGGATCATGTCAAAATAATTGCAATATCAGGTAATATCAAGATATTATGCTTCTGTCAAAATTTCATTGATTCTCTGGGTGACTTGAGCCTGTGAAAATTAAATATTAATTATTGAATTATGTTTCCCAAAGGTGTCGTTGTACTCACACAGGTAACCCTATCTCGCCCAGAGAGCCTAAGAATAAGAGTTGAGTCAGCTCCATAGGGAACTCTCTCCCATACAGTGTCGCGATATCCATCCAAGGAAATTTTTTTTCCTCATATATTTATTTCAAGATTTTTTTGGGGGGGCTTTTAGGCTCTTTTTTCAACACAGCTTATAATGTAGGCCTAGGCGTATTTTTCCCTAACTATGCAAAAACAAAATCGCCTCAACAGTGCCAGGGTTTAAGCGATTACGGCGCGTTTCCTGGACACAGCCAGCCGAACTGAAGGTTCGCTCGCTTGTTGCGCTAGTTGCTGGGACGCAGAGGACTGCTTTGGCCACCATGGAGTTTTACAAGATTATTCTTTGTCTCATGGTATGGTAATTAATGACAGCAAGACTAAGTTTATGATCATACAAGCTTCAGTAATGATAAGTTACCTATTCGTTTGGGTGATATGTGTATAGAATGGTGTTATAGATATGTATATCTAAGGAGTGCCTTTACTGCCGATGGCAGCACATGCTCTGCTGTTAGAGAACACGTAGCTGATAAACGGAAGCACCTCAACAAGCTGATTTTATTTTTGAATAAGAATCGTGATATGCCTTTCACTGTGAAGTGGCGAAAAAATATTTTGTCTTAGTGTTGTTTGGACCCACAGGTCAATAAAATTACTACTACTATATAATATTTCGGTGCTGACTGCAGAACGATTTATAAGATGAGCTATCATTCAACCTTTAGATCCTTAGTCTAACCGTGGAGGATTAAGCCGCGCACCAGTGAGTGCCTGTACATCGAGAGTAGGAAGAGGGAGAGGTACAATTGGCTTTCTATCCTGCTTAAGGTAGCGTTCCATCGTTTGACAAGAGCATATTATCTAGGCTGTATGTCTAGAGCCCTCAAGTGGCCGATAGCCTATTATACTTTTTATACGCAATTTCGTGGCAATTAGATGTCGCCACTGCTTGGCCAACCCCGCCCGCACCTGCTAAATGTTATTAAAATATTGACCTGCCCCACCCGACCCGCGAGTAAGCCCGCGGGACCCACGGGTTCCGGGCCGACCCGCACATCACTATGCACTACAGTCGCAGTACGGTGCACTATCCCCCTTGAGGGACAAAATAGTATTAAGAGATAGGACAGGCCAGACAGGGCCAGGACCAGCTGTTAACTTGACTTGATATCTTCCCAAGTTTTCTTCACGCTCTGAACACAAATGAGCTGATTAGTCCACCACAGGAACCAGGTTCCATTGACTCAGGAGGAGAATATTGTGGCACGTGATTCCTCTGACTCAGTGGCCTTCGCTTCTTTACACATTGAAAGTGCGCTGTCAATTACACGTACTTCCGCTTAATTTCATTTCGCTTCAGTACCATACACTCATTGGTACTCAGTCTGATCACTCGGAGCTCTGCCTCGTTTACCATCTGCAGAAAATACGCCAGACCAACCAACGAACAGAAGGCGTGGCCGAGAGCCATGATGTAGCCGCTGAGCTGAGTTTGGAATTGTAGTCTCTGAAATCAATAATGGCTATAGACATAGACACAATGTAGCCATTCGCTGTGTCTTGGAGAAAATCCGGGGTATCAGGGACTTATAGCCACAACAAGATGAATGTTTGGTTAGTTATTTGAATGGAAATGATTTGTAGCACTACTCCCTACAGATTATCATATCTACTTAATAGCCATCATGAAATAGGCATCCTGTTCATCTCTGTGAGAGAAAGCCAAACCACCTCAGCTAGCATGTAGCTTCTATTGTTACATTGCCCGCGAATTTCACACTATTTAAGTTAGCTGCTAACTTTTTAAAAGCCATGTTTTTGTTCATGTCACAAGACCAATTCGCTGTCTCAGTGTTATGTTGTCATTATCCATGAATGAAATGGCTTTTGCTATAAAGTTAGATAGCGAGTTTGGTATGATGTTATCGCAAGTATGGTTAACGGTTCAGTTTTCGTGTCAACACAGATTTCGTCCTGATGTAAATAATGCGTTATTCTCGCCGATTCTGCCGTTGGTTTTGGTTTTTTAACAGCAGCAGTATCTGCAGGAAAAATGCTAGCTCAACAGTTTTTTCTGGTACAAGGGCGTAGGAATGAGTTTAACATTGGAGGGGACTAAGGGGCTAGGTTTAATGTGAGAATTGGTAGAGACACGTATGTGATGCGAGTGCGCGACCTGGAAAATTTTTGTAAATCTGAGTGCAGATATTGCCTTTAAGTATACAGAGAATACCTGAATGAGTGTTTCTTAATTTTTTAATTAGGCTATATAAGGTATCTCCAAAATTTTCTAACAAAGATGCCACATACATAAACTTGCCACAACCTTAACTGACAGCTGCAAACCATCTCAGCACACTCATGAAACCCACTCAGATCTAGTAACCTGGACATTGATACCAAGTGAGTGGATGTATAACTATGGTAGCAAGCCAGCTCGCAATCCTCACTATTAAGCATCTTAATACGCGGTAACGCAATTGCAGCCGTGATAAACGCCTCAAAATGGACCACCGACTATGAATTGAACAAGCCGCAAACCGAGCGTTAATCGGACTGGATCATGTAGATTTACGATTACGTGTTTCTTTCATTTCCCCCATTGAGCCAAAGTTGGTTAGGACATTTTGACTTTCAAAGGTCTTTGACTTTTTCTTTTTTTTGACTTTCAAATTTGCTGAACATCATGAGACTAGCTTTAATGCTTTCCCTATAATTCCACAGACCAAGTCATAATTATGACCTCACCTGAAGCCCTGATACACCTGTATCCATCTTGCTCTGTTTCTCTAGCTTGAAGCTGTGGTTCCTGCATGTAAAATAATTAATTAATAATGGCACCTTCGCGAGATTTCTCCACTGAAATTCACCTCATAATTTGACATATCCACCTGGCTAATATTTAGCTACCACTGCTAGCAACCTGATTACTAACCAACATGTGACAGAAACCAGTTGAAACTAGCGAACATGTTTAATGAACATTTTTTGATTCTTATAGTTCTGTGGAGATAGTGAAAATAGTTTTGCAGTTGCTACAGGAATGGTAGTTTTTCAGTGCATTTCAATGTGGAGAGGTACGGCAGTCCCCATTTCAAGCCCTGCCCTGACCCTTCCCCTAACCCTAACCCCAACCCTTCCCCTAACCATAATCCTGAATCCTCATCTAATCCCTTGAAATTGACTGCCTTACCAATGAAAACTGCCATGTCTCTAGACACTGTGAAAGAGTTTCTGTCATTTGCCCGCCTGCTGTCGACTGCTGCTGTCTCCCGCCTCCCAAACACTCTCAGGGCCAGTGAGGGAGGGGCGGGCCAGTGACATGACGCTGTGTTTTGCTTTCAAAATAAAAACAAATAAGTTAAAAATATCAAAATCCAATATTTCTCTCCTCCGCGGTATGATTTTTGGGTGGGACAAATGCGCCTGTCTCCAATATTCGAGGGGATACGTTCCCCTTGGTTCGTATGCCCATGTTCTTGTAAGGAGCACCTTTGGTTCTTTTAAGTGAATGAGTGAAGGCTAAAATTTGGTAGATGGGCATATGTATGGGTACCGTATTAATTTTAATGTACTGATCAGTTTGTTTTCGCTGCATTCCTGGTATGAAGGACTGTAGTTTCCAGCGGAAGTACTAGACGGTTGAGCCGGTGCATATGTCATCGCCAAACATTAGTGATTAGTTTACGGGTACACCAATGATTTTAAACTTCTGACAAGTGCCCGCCCACCAGGAAGTAAACACTTGTCAATGACAACTACCCAGACTCTGTGTACGAAGCAAAGCGAAGTAGCAGAGTCTGGTTTTACCAGGCTAGCTAGAGCTAGCAAGGAATTGGAAAAATTCAGCTGTGCGCCGTTTTGTGATCATTGCGTTGACAGTTAGAAAACATCCAATATTACCAGCATATCTTACTCAACTCGTCGTCCTCTCTTGTCGGGATGGGGGGGGGGTTCAAAGGCGGAAGCAAATCCCGATTAATGTTACTTGCTAGGATCATGCCACAAAAAAAAATTGTCGAAATGGCCGCGTCATTCAGAATTTGTTTCTGAGCGAAACTCCGACTGGAGATCTGTTTTGTAGTCCTCAAGGAAAATGCTCTCAGAAAACTCCAGCATTTGTATACTAACAGTAATTGCTAGTACGTCTGCATTATATGTTGCGTTTGCAGTGTCCTGTTGTCATTCTCTCACCTGTACTGTATTTGCATTTGAAAAGTGAAAATTTATGCCTCTAGCTTTGACCTTTTTGTAGCACATACAAGCTGTCAGCATTATTATCACAACCAGTCCTCTTCACAGATGCGTGACTAACTCTCCATGCAGTGCTATGGGAACTTCATGTCACAGATTTAAGTGGCGTTGAGGGCATGTCTTAAGTAGTTGTCTATTGCAATGCATCATGGTAGTTTTTGTCTTTACAACAAATGCATAGGGAAGCCATTAAGGTAATTTACACACAAATATTTAGAGCCTCTCCAGTAAAGCATGTGTGCTTTTTATGGAATATATTCATTTAGAGCCTACCTTTTTAAATTATGTGTGGTTAAATATCGGCATAGTGACATTGATGCTTTGTCTTTGACTCACCATTGCCCCATGTTGTTGGCCAGGGCAGTGGTGCACATCCAGGTGGACGACGTGAACGAGTTCGCTCCAGTGTTCCGGGAGCCCATGTACCATGCCGCCGTGACTGAGGGCAGAATCTACGACAGCATCCTGCAGGTGGAGGCTTGGGACCAGGACTGCTCACCGCAGTACAGCCAAATCTGCAACTATGACATCATCACCCCCGACACGCCCTTCGCCATCGACCGCAATGGTGAGTTCCTCATACTAATTGTGCTTTTCTGCTCCCTCTCTCTGACACTCAACACCTCTGTATCTTAGTTCCACCTCACGTTTCCCTTGCCAGATGGAGTAATTTTCTTTCCTTCCATCAACAAGGGTGTTATTGGAAACAATTGCATTACTACCAGCTTTGTGAGGCTCGGCATGCTTGTTTCTTTTTTTCTGTTCTTGTTTAGATATGCAATAATTCAATTCTTTGTTGATTTTTAGAACTGTTATTCTCTGGTATCTAGCAACTATCATGCTAAGTGTCCATCTGTCCCTGTAAAAGACTTCTTTTGTGCAGTTTTTTTTTTTTTTGTGTTGCCAATTTTTGACACACTTTTCCTTGCCACCAAATACAACTTTGCCGTGTTTGTGTCCGGCACACCAGCTGTCCATGCACCAGTTATTTTGCTCCTGTACTTCTTAGTGTTAAAGGGCATCTAAAGTCGATTCCCATTGTTTTTGTTTAATGGCCAATCAGTGAGCCACACCTCCACAAACGAAGCGAAATAGAAGGATTATCTACGCATGTACACGAAACATTGGTTTATGAATGAAATTGGTGACATGTGACAATGCAAGATGTCAACAAAAGCAAGTGATTTGTTTGTAAACATTGATGGATTTGTCCGTGAACATCGGACGTTCAACGTCCTGTCTGAGAATCGACTTCAGATGCCATTTATACTGCTTTGAAATTTACCTAGCCGAGAGCTGGTTAGATCACTTTTAAGCATACAAATGCGGCTAATTTGCATTCAAATTTATAGGAATTTCCTGTGTTCAGGCCCAGCTCCTGCACTACGAAATGGCGTGGGCTAGTGGGATTTTCAGGGGGTAAATTATACATATTCATATATAGTGTGTGCCTGTGTGTTTGATTGCCTGGCTGTATGTGTGTACGTATCTATATACAGTATGTGTTTGTATAAGTAAAAGAAATTTTGTGGCATCATGAATAAAGTAATGTATCATACATAATATCTGCTAAGTTGTAAATCAGGGGGCTGATGTATGTATTGAGAAACCTGAATTTTGAAATTTACTCCTTGAAGGGAGCAGGGAGTGTTATTGACATTTTAGAGACATGGTTGAGTCACAGATTTGCGATTGCGTCTGTTTTCTCTTTCCTCTACAGGAGGCCAATTTTGTACTCATTAGACATTTTGATATGCTTAGTTGTCATGAGGGCTTTTTTAAACCTTGTTTCAAAGCTAGCATACAGTGCTAGTTCTAAAATGTGACTGCAAATACTTACTAACGGGGCCTTTTTTTTGTAGTGTGACCACATAGTGTAAAATGACATTGGACAACTGCAAAAACACAAATACATTTCCCAGCAGCAATTTTTTCTAATTTTTGTAAATGAGAAAGCAACACTCGTAGCCTACTATAGCATGTTTGCAATCATGTGATCTCAATGACGCTCAAAAGCAAGATGGGGGACAGGAAGTGAAGAATGGGGAATGGAAGAAAGTGATTTTAGCCAGTTATGTAATGTTAAGTAGCTAAATGATTGTAGCCTTACCTTTCACAAAGAGGTGACTGCATAAATGAGTGCTGTCTTACTCCACTCGTTCAGATTCCAAAGGGAAGTTTTTGATCGAAGTCTGTCGCCGTTTCTCCCTTTTAAATTTCCCGCCTTTATGTTTCGCTACTTTCAAGACTCGAAATTTGCTTGTTTTTTCCCCTGATTTCATCAACAGCACTAAACTTTTGCATTCTAACGGCATTTCTCTATGGAGGAATCACTTCCTGCCCCCGATGTGCAGTTCCCGCTATGACGTGACGTCATCTGCAAACAACCAATAGAAATGACCTTAGTAGCATTGGCTAATGGGCTACATACAAACTGATTACTTGTAATGATAGACTTGATAGACTGAAGGAAGGCAGACCAACTATGATCATGATGAGGTTGTTTTAAAGTTGAATAAAGCAACTAGCAACCTGAGCATTTGACTTTTGTCCGTTGAATGGGAGCTATGACGTAGAAATGCTCTGCGTATTGACACCTGATGAGCTCTGAAATTAACCAAGATGGGAAATTATTCTAATAAATGAAACAATCACCACAGTGTTTCCACTACCATTATATTAGGGGGCGCCCCGCTACCCCAACGGAACCCCCCGCCCCCCCTTGAAAGTCGAGTTAATTTAATTTTATTGAATTTTCTATATAGCACCAGATCACAACAGAAGCCATTTGTGACCCTGGATTTCAAAACCAGTCGTAAGTCGCATGAGCCCATTTTGCGCTACAGCCGTCTAATACATTTTACATTAAAATTATCGATTTTTTGATTTGTGCATCAAACTTTAGAAAAATAACTTATGATACTATTCCAAGAGAGTATTTTGCAAAAATCCTACCAAAGGTGCCTCCAAACTTGATTTTCGAGAAGTGGGTGGTGAAAATTTTTGTGTATTTAGCCAAAAAACAATGAAAAATGCTCCTACAAAAATTGCTTCCAGCACCGCGCCAGTTGGGTATTCCCCAACATAGTTGGTATCATTGCAAAGCGGGGAATTCCCTCTATTTGAATATTTATGAGATGACTACGTAGGTTCAAATGTGAACCAATAGGAGACGTAAGAATAAACCGCACTTGGCGTAAACAAAGACGGGCCTTCCCTAGAAACGTTTTTATTTTTTTTAACCGCGACTTTTACATTTAAAAGATAAAAAGTATACTTTTACTTTGTTACTTTGACACTGGCCACTTTGTTACTCGTTCCAAATTAAATATGAATGTAATTCATCATTTAAAGATTATCTGGATGTGGCGTGTACGAGAAGAACAGTGGTGCTCGGCAGGCTATTTTTGTGCATTGTGCAGATTTATCTTTCAGCGGACATGGAGCTACAAATTTGTGCACCCAGTTCCAATATTCTTCCACTAGTTGGCACCCCTGGATCAATTATAGAATATTCACAAATAAGCTGAGTTTGCTCCAATCCCTGTTTTTCAGGAGTTACCTGAATTAAACTCCTCAGCTAAGCCTAATGTGCAAACTGCTCAATGTCCTTGCCCATAGTATCTATCCAGCAGTTCAAAAACAAATCTCTTTTGCTTCAGAAAAAATCACTCTCCTTTATTGCAACCACTTCAGCTACAGAGAGCCAATGATATTCCAATTAGTAGTTAAGAAAAATCAGTCTTCTGAAGCAAGTATTCGATACTATGTAATTCTGCTATCAATTATACTCAATTATAGTGTTTTTTTAAACTTCCAGTAAACTCAAAGAAGAAGAATAAGTATAAATGATTGCCTGTTTGTTTTTTTGAGTACTGCATCTTTCATTCACCTGAAAATTGAATAAAGAACATGAGGAGAGAACAATGCCTGGTTTCTTTGCTTCTTTCTAGGCTACTATGAAAAATACTTTGTACTTGTACTTGCACATATTAAAGGTGATAGTATGCTTATTAATGGTGCAAGTTTAATTTAATTCTCTCTATTACAAATATGTATCGCCAAGGAGTGAATATGACAATTTTTAAACTAAATTTTCAACGTTTTCTGGAAATTTCAATTGCCCAAGTTTCCCATCTTCAAAATGCCATATCTCGGTCAATTTTTACCCGATCTTGACAAACTATACATTGCTGGAAAGTATTTTTAGTACTCTTTCAGAATATGCATGCAACTCTGAAAAAATTTACCCAACTGACTGGTTTTGTGGTCCGCGTCACATTTAAGATTATCTGTCCTTTACCTGTCCTAGAACAGGTGTAGACTATGTTCTTTTATTCAACAAACTAAATAGCCTTATGTTATTCATCGTATTTATACAACGGCATGCCATTTCTGTTTCTGATGCGTGCATACACACGTACGCGCAGAGATACGTGCATGCACGGCTGCGCGCACGCACACAAGCACACTCCCAGCAGCGGACAGAGAGAAAGCGGAAAAGAACATGTCATGTAAACTGTCTGAAAAGCCAAAATATCTGCATTTTTAACCGCTCCCAATTTTTAAACGTTCCCAGGCTGGTCAGGATGTTAACACTCACTCTGCGGTGAGTAGGAGCCGTGTTTAGTCTGAATCATTGTTCAGTTATGTTATATTGTATAAATTGATATATTTTTAATCTTGTAAAAACTGACTGTTGTTATTGAAAGTAACTCGTGACACCCCCCCCAGGCTGTAAATTAGGGGAAACACTGAATCATTCTCACCCATTAATTTGTGAGTGGTCCAATCATCCCACCCCATCCCTACAGTGAAGCTGGACCTGCCTGTGTAAATATTTTTGCAGTTATGGACTGGATTCTTCAGTGTAAAATCTTTTTTTGGGGTCCCGTCTGATTTGGCCCAACCCTTGTATTTCACCGTCCCATTTGCAGTCTATGTTGTTTTCTTCAGTTCTTTTAGCCCTCAAAACTGCTGTATTCGTCATAAATCTTCTGTATTTGGTTTCAAACTGTCTTTACTTGTCCCCATGCAGATCTACTGATTATTTATGAATGCATTCTACTACCATAAAGACTTCTCATTTGTCTCTAAGAATAAAACTATTGCTGAGGTTTAGTGTCACCCTTATCAACCTCATATGATTGTCACATCAGTGACATAAAAAGGCTTTATTAATAGCTTGTGTGGCTGGGTAGGAAATTAGCAATGTTTGATTGCTTTGAATGTGTTTAACAGACACATTCTTGCCCAGTATGACATTTCTAGCACTCATACAGCTGTCTTTGCAGGTTTCTGTTTTTACAATTCTGTTACTGTCCAAAAAAAGCCTCTTGGGTCCTCCATTGATATCTGATTTGGAACTTTCTATCCAACTGTCAACACTGCTGGCATCCTCTTCTACCTCCATTACTTGTCTTGATGTAATTTGCCAATACAGTGAGGGCTAGTTGAGTGTCACTAGGGAACACTTTGATCGCTAATCTCCCTCCTCTGCTCCAGTTACGACTGCTCTGTTGCTAGTCGCATTGCTGCCGCAGGCCATCCCAGTGTCTGCTCAGTGACTGGGGCTCTCTCTGATCCATTTGAGCCAAAATGACAGTGAGTGATGTGTGGGCCTCAAGACTGTGTTTAGTTCGGGGGTATTTGGCTCCATGATTAAATGTGGATCACATTGTTTTGTGGTTTATTGAAAACAACAGGCCTCTGGCTCTCTGCGATGGAGAGAGAAAGGGAGAGAATAAGTGAGAGAATATGGGAACTTTAGGTATTTCAGAAGAACAGTAAGATCTATGGAAGGGTAGGATATCTGAATGCTTTTACTTTTCCTGAATGTGGATACGGATACCTCACAGTTGAAGAGATTGCTTCTGCTCTTAGCCATTCCATTTATGCATATACATTGCCCTGAAAAAGTATTTGCCCCATCCCAATTTCTTATATTTTTGTTTACCTGTCAATTTTAAATGTTTCAGTTCATCCAACTAATTTTAATATAAGACAAAAGACAACGTGAGCACAAAAAGCGCTTTTAAATTATCAGTTCATTTTTTGAAGGTTAAAACTTATTGAAAACCTCTATCGCCCATTCGAAAAAATAATTACCCCCTGAAGCTAGCAGCCGCTTGTGCTACCTTTAGTGGCAACAACTGCAATCAAAGTTTTGCAATAACTGCTACTCAACGCAGCTCCTAGTCCAAGCGCTGATCCTCTCCTGCCTGGACTACTGCAACTCCCTCCTCGCCAGCCTCCCAGCATCTGCCATCAGACCCCTGCAGCTCATCCTGAACGCTGCAGCTCGCCTGGTCCACAACCTCCCAAGACACTCCCACGTCACTCCCCTGCTCACAAGGCTCCACTGGCTCCCTGTTGCCGCTCGCATCAAATTCAAGACTTTGGTGCTAGCCTACCAGGGAGTCAACGAAACAGCTCCAGCATACATCCAGAGACTGTTCAGACCCTACACCCCTGCCAGAGCACTCCGCTCTGCTACTTCTGGTCGCCTGGCTCCTCCCCCTCTCCGATCCTCCCCTTCCCGCTCAAGGCTGTTGTCTGTCCTGGTACCTCGTTGGTGGAATGATCTACCTATCGAGGTCAGGGCAGCAGAATCCTTGAGCCCCTTCAAGCGCCGCCTGAAAACCCACCTCTTCAGGCTCCACCTTTCCCCTACTCCACTGCCCTGAATCCTGTCCCTACTTCCCTTGATTTGTTGCCCTTTACACAATCTTGTTGCACTTAATTTAGTTTACTTTATTTCCTGATTTTGTTACCGCTTAATTTGGTTGCCCTTCATTTTGTTGTTGGATTACTTCATGTTCCTGCCCCTTTGTTACACTTGACCTGTTACCCTTTTGTTGGACTTATTTTATTTTATTACCCTTTTTTGCACTTGACTTTGCCCCTTTGTTGCACTTGCCTCTGTTGCACTTGACCTTGTTGCCATTTTGTTCACTTGACCTTGCCCTTTTTTTTATTGGTTTAGATCTGTAACAATCTGTTACAATGGAAAGCGTTCTGTCACTTACTGTTAGCACTTGTACTTGTCTCCTAGGAGCTCTGCACTTTTGTACTGATTCTGTGCACTTTTGTACGTCGCTCTGGATAAGAGCGTCTGCTAAGAACCTGTAATGTAATGTAATGTAATGTAACTGAGTCTTTTATATCTGTGTGGAATTCTGTCCCACTTTTTAAGCAGAATCATTTTAATACAGCCACATAAGTGATTTTACCAGCATCAACTGTTTAATGTCATGACCCAGCTCTTCAATAGAATTCAAGTCTGGACTTTGACTAGGTCACTCCAAAAACTTAATTTTGTTTCTTTTGAGCCATCAAGGGAGGACTTGCATTTGTGCATCAGATCATTGTTTCTCTGCTTGACCCAACTACACTTGAGCTTTAAGTCACTAACTTGGGGCAGGATATTCCCCTTCAGGATTTTCCAGTTGACAGTAGAATTCATGGCTGCATCGATTATGGAAAGTCGCCCAGGCCCTGAAGCAGCAATTCAGCCCTAGACCATCACACCACCACCACCGTGCTTCATTGTGTATGGTGTCTTTATTGCGGAATGTTGTTTTTGCTTCAAGGTGCACTATGCACTATGCGCGATTATATTTTTGTCTCAATTCGCCAACACCTCTCCACGATCCACTAGCTGCCAGCCCCTAAATTCAATGTAAAAAAAAAAAACCCAGGCTCTTGAGACTGCACAGGCGTCACAAACTGCAAATAAACACAAGTGGCGCAGGCTGTGTCCCATAACATAACAAACCGGTCCCGGCCAATCACCAACAAGAGTTATGGAGGCATGGGAAAGAGGAAACTATGGGAGGGAGGGGCAGGCTATCTCTGTTTTGTTTGAGTTCGAATGTCAACAGAAGTGAAAGTAAACAAACTTGCATAGTGCACCTTTAACACCAGAAGTAAGGGGACCCGTGTCTTCTAAAAAGTTCCCCATTCATCTATCACCTTTAATGACTGGTGCTAGCACATTTGCTAGTTGACAGGAAAGGTTAAAGTGATCCAGTATAAGCAAATATATTGTGCATTAAAATGCTTATCCTGCCTCAGTCCAAAGGATATTTTCTCAGTGACTGGGGCTCTCTCTGATCCACTTGAGCCAAAATGACAGTGAGTGATGTGTGGGCCTCAAGACTGTGTTGAGTTTGGGGTATTTGGCTCCATGATTAAATGGGGATCACATGATTTTGTGGTTTATTGAAAACAACAGGCCTCTGGCTCTGTTGTGGAGAGAGAATGAGAGAGAATAAGTGAGAGAAAATGGCTAGAGATGGATTCAGAAATCTTGATGGCACTGAAGATGGGGAACTATTGGAACTATAGAAGAACTGTTGGAGGATATGATGTCTGAATGCTTTTACTTGAACTGAATGACTTGGGGGGGGGTGTCATCAAGATGTTTTTTGCCAAATGTGAGGTGAGCTTTTGTATAATTTTTGTCAGCTGTGGTTTTGTGGTTTTATATAGGAATAATAAGCAGTGGGGCACACATTAATAAGTATAATATCCCTCTCCTGGTTCATCCATCACCTTAATGAGTGGTGTGACCACATTTGACAGTTGACAGGAAAGGTTGAAGTGAAGTAGTGAAAGCTAATATTTTGTGCATTAGAGCACTTATCCAGCATCACTCCAAAGATATTTGCATGGGCTGAAAAATATATCCCCCCACTCATACTCTCCGCTGGTGCAGAGGGCTTTTTCAAATGAGCCTTTTTCAAAGTCTGACTCAGACATGACAAATGGAAATGTCCGTCACTCCCCAGTGTGAAAGTGTTGCGAGACACCAGAGGATGTAGGAGAACTAAGTAGGAGGGCAAAAGAGGCCAAGTCCACACTTCTAGGTGCTGCACGAACTCCCTGCACATGTTGCCATCTTTTAAAGATGAAGAAAAGGAAGATGGAGAGAAGGAAGGGAGTGGTCTAAGAAAGAAAAGGAAAGTGCGAGACAGAGGGATTGGGAAAAAGAGCGAGAGCTTTTCAGTAATTGATGTTTCAAAACTGGCCCCGAATAAGGCCTTGAGTAAGAATCAAACTGGCAGTCTTCCAAACTGCTGAAGAACTCACTACATTTGCTGTCTCCATAACCTAATTTGCAAAAATGTTCACCACAATAATAAAGGGAAGGTGTTCGCTGCCATTACAGACTTTAAAAGACATTTGGATCAATTTGGCATCAGGACCCTTTATTAAATTTATGATTGGTGTTGGTGGTGGCAACACATGTTCTTTCACAAAACTCTGTACTCTGTACTATAAATACTATGTTAGAAAGAAAATAACTGCATACTTTTTCTCAAGGACCTTGGCATTTCATAAGATACTCTAGATCTGTTCAGCATCCGCATACAATAGACTAATTAACCATTCCGTTGCCTCTTTCATGAAGTCCTAGTATTTAACCGTGGCCTTTTACAGATGGTTTTGTTGTACTCTAACCACACACTGATCAATTAATTCTGAGGTTACTGCTCTCCTGTTTGATGTGCGTTATCATAGCAAAATCTCAAACACATGCCACAATTTTGCAACAGAAAACTGGGCCTCAGACAGATAAGAACTGCTGAATGAAAGGCATCATTATGCCTTATCAGAGACTGTTTTTATTTCCTTAATGCAGGGTCTCCAAACACATTTCTGGAGATCTGCCATCCTGGAGGTTTTGCCCTCATTCAGTATGCCTGATTCGGCTAATTAGTAGCTCATCAAGATCTCTAACTGGAACATGAGCGCTTCGCTTTGTTGGATTGAAAACCTTCAGGATGGTAGTTTTCCAGGGACAGGGTTGGAGACCCCTGCCTTACTGTGCTACTGTTTCTTTCTTTGGATGCCAACATGAGACATGAAGTGCTACCCTCTCTTTCAAATTTAACAAAAAAAAAAAAGAAGAAGCACGCATAAAATGTAAGGTAGATTACAAGAATGTTTGATGGGCTGATTCGGAAGCATTCTTTATAAACTCAGTGATCCAAACAGTTGCCACAGGGGTCCTTCCGTATTAGCAGTAAACAGGAATGATAACTCTCAATCATTTAATTCTAAGCAGGCCAATGCCCAATTCAGTAAGCACCAGGACAGTGCTATCAGGGCACTTCTATTGAGAATACACTGTCAAAACAAACAAAAACAATCTGGGTTAAACGCTACTGGAGTATATGAATGTCAAGTTTCTGTCCTTAAGGTTTCTGTTGTTCATTTTTTTTTTTTTTTATTCTTCAAGGAACATTCTCCTCTTTTCCAGGCAATATCAGGAATACTGAGAGATTGAGTTTCGACAAGAAGCCACGGTACAAGATCTTGGTTACAGCATTCGACTGCGGACAAAAAAGAGCAGCGGAGAGCGTGACAGTGCGCATCGATGTCAAGCCTGTGTGCAAGCCCGGCTGGCAAGGCAAGTCGCAGCTTGGTTCACTTCCCGTTTTCACCACCACAGAGCATCTGCCAAATATTTTCTGAGCATAGCAGAACACAGGGACACAGGAGTCAAAGGTCAGAGAGTCAAGTTGTGATTATGCCCTGTCACAAAATGGGGGATATAGGAATGAGTGTCGTTCTTTTGCGTGTCCTTCTATGTGTTTGTCTGTCCATCACGCTTCTTTTCCGGGCCAGAACTTCTAAAACCGTTCAAAATTTTTCCGCAAAATCTCATATATAGATACATCTTATTGTGCAGATGCGCCTTTTCATACTTCCCGCCCATCCACCATTTTAGGAAAATTATTTTTGCTGATTCCTGAATTTTTTTTTTTTTAATATCAGCCATCCAGTGGATGGGGATCTGAGTATTTCATACTGGTTGAAAATTGAGATTGAAGCAATTACAATCAGAATTATAGTAATGCATAATCACTCACGTTCAAGTGTAATATAGAATTTTCTTAAGGAACAATTGAATATTATAGATCAGTCACTCTCTTGCTCATGTAAACACATATCTGGCTAGTTTTGCCAATGATTATTAATTTGCTATTTTTAGCAAAACTGTCGCCGGGAATGTGATATGCAAGGAAGCATCTACGGATTTTAGCTAGTATTTCATACTTGTAGTTCAAAACAAACGAATGAAATGCACTGTGGTGACCGCTATGCAATTAGCCTACAGTTAAAGGTCAAAATACTGCTTGCAGCTGCAATATGGTGACTGCCAACAATACAAATATAGTTCATAGTTCTGTTATCGCAGCATATCTCATGAATATTTGCATTTTAACAAGTTAACATAATGGGTCTGAATGATAGACAGATTAAAGGTCATTGTATGTTGGCGGAAAGGAGAGGGTAATTACTTCATCTGCGGCAGTGCATGCGCCGCCGATGAAAAGTTGTTTATAGCTCTCTTATCAGCCTCACGAGATATACTTCTCGAATGGATCTCTGCCCTCAAGGCTCAATTCAGTGTCTAGTTTCAATATACAAGGCCTGTTCACACTTGAATTCTCTAAATATATATTGGTTGACACCACTCTGCCTGCTGCTAATTGGCGTGCTCTATTCATACTGTATGAAAAAGTTTAGCATGCTCTCATCTAACACTATATAAATGTGAAACAGCTGAAAAGCCCAACGAATGAGATTAATTTCCTTTTCACATGTCTGTTCTAGTGGCAGGCTTTTTCCCAGCTGGCTAGTGACATCCTCCAGGCTTGTCTGAATTAGTGAAAATAAAAAACCAAACTAGCGAGGGGCTGAGCATTGAACAGCTAAACATGGCGCATGCACAGTGGTGTTTCTCCCCAGTCGCAGACACCCTAATCTTCCCTTTGAAGTGCTATTCGACTGTTTTCTTTCCTCAGAATGAGGAGCTAGACATTTCATTAGCCGTGGAGCAGCTCCCCTGGTGTAGCAACGGCTGATCCCACCAGCAAAGGGCAGCGAGCCGTGTGTATACCGAGCCGACGGGGGCCCTAAATGTCACCCGGCGCAGATAAAGAGGCATTCGCGTCATTCCTTAACTCCCCGCTATGGCGTCGTGGCATCCCTCCCCCATTCTTTCTGCACTAATATGCGTCAGCGCCTACTGTTAGCCGAGAGAGCTCCCGGACTCTCGGAGGCCTGGCACGAGGAGAGAACGTTTGACATTCACGGCACTTGCTCGCGTAATTGTCTAAACATTTATTCGGTTAACAACCTTTACAACCCCGATACCCTCTATCCTCATCACCTTTGTCTTTTAAGGTAATATATTCCAAAACTCTTTATTGGCTCCTGTTTGATTGCAATTACCTCGCTGCTACGGTCCGTAGAAGTGTAGATGGCTTTAATAAATCGATTTGCTCTGCCAGAAATACCCGGTCAGTGTGAATGCAGCAGGAAACAGGAACAGAGTAGCGTTTGTAGTAGGATGTATGTTGTGTAATGCAGGAAATTCCTGCAGGGTCCAAGAAGGACATTCAAGCAAAGCTGAAAACAGGCATATAGTGAGGATTTCAAAGCAGATCCAACATATCCTTCACATCCTTCCTTTCTCATATTCTCTCAGTCCCAATTATCATCTGTACATTCTATATTTCTCCCTCTGTGTACATCTCTGTCTATCCTCAGCTGGTAAAATCCAGAAAACACTCACTGAGAGGGGTGGAAATTCAGGTTTCTCGAATAAATGGATTACATCACCTGAAAATATGTAACTTTTTACCCAGAAAAAGCTCAGCAACATCCTAGTCAACTAGAAAACTTTCATTTTGCGAGCAGGTCTAGCTATTTTTCACCTGAATGACTTGGTGGCATTTCACTGACGTTTTGCTTACTTTTCATCATAAAAATTTTCACTGGGTCAATGCATGTCTTTTCATCTCCCCCCATCTCTGTCCTGTATCTCGGTCGCCTCGTCTTGGTCTCCAACTATGTCAGCAGAAATTACTCTCTTAAAAATCACCACTCATGCAGGAAGCGTCCTCGTCACTTTTCCTATATCAAAAGAACCTTTTTCTTTGTCATTCTAGTCCTGCTCACCACTGTTAGATTTGTTTTCAAGAGATTTGGAAAAAAGACAATCCTTTAATTTGGAATCTTCCTGAATAAATTGGCTGGCTTTTTTCCCCAGACTGCTCAAATGCTTGTCTTGATGGGTTTTTCAATGCTAAATTTCCGTTCAAATAAAGAAAAGGTGTGCTAGTTTGTATGTATGCACTTCATGAAAGGCTGTTGATTGACACAGCGACAGATATTTTTAGCATTAGAAAAATACATACGAAGACATTCAACCCCCTCCCCTAATCATCTGGCCATCTGGTCTGGATTATGAATTGTTAAACTGCAAATAAAATCTAATCTGCAAATGGTGTAATGTAGATGTAGTGTTCATGTTGATTTGCGATACATCACTTTTATCCACGCGTTTAACTTTATACAGCATGGCTCACAGCATGTAGCAACATTTTCTCTTCAGTTAGGCTGGATATTCACCAGGGCAATTCAGGATAAGCCCATTGATTCACTACACCGCTCCTGTGCCCCACCTGTGAACTCAGCTTGCAACGACCACACTATTTTAAGTTGACATTTCCCAGCATTGTCTCTACTGTATTAGTCAGGAGATTTGTGTAGGGTTTTATAAATGAACAAGATTCGAGCCTCAGCATGCTCTGCCCAAGAGTTTTTTATACCATTGTGGGGCTGTGCAGCTACGTAAGTACTACATCACCGAATCGCTTAAACCCTCTATTTTAAGAGATTTAATTGTGAACTGGAGCCTCAATCAGTAGGAATTGTGGAGGAAGGAAGCATTCCCCTCAACCCCTCCCCCTCATTCTTTTATCTGTCTTCCCCCACTACCCCCTTCCAGTGTTATTATTTGAATTTCCCATCAAAACTCCCTGTTGGTCATTCATTTGTTCACCCCTCCATTTATCATCTAATCAATAACTCTGTAATGTAAAGGACTGCCGACTGTCTGGTATGAATTTGCAGCTGGCCATTCTGAGTCTCTCTTTTCTGATACAGGGTTGGGGGAAGAGATTATTTCTGCACAATTTGCGATCAGAATAAATTGTATGAAAGACTATTGGCTTCATCATTTGGTTCCACTACTGGAGCATGTCATGATCAGTCAGAGCTCCAGCAATAGACCCTTTCGATTTAAGGGGATGAAAAAGGCAGATTTGCGGAGCGCATGAGCACTGGACATTGTTTATGGCAGAAGAAAACCAGGAGACCATTAACAAAACTGCAATCAGCAAGAGGAGAGAAATCTCATGACTTGAGGTTCGTGAATTGAGACAGATATGCAAAGATTTGGATGTACCACACTCAAAGCTCAATAAGAGTCATCACAATTTGATTTCAATTTGGATAGAATCCAGAATAGGGCAGAAATGTGGCAAATGAAATTCAATGTAGCGAAATCTAAAGTTGTACATGTAGGTAATAAAAACATTAGACGGGATTACTTTATGGAAGGTTTAAAACTGGAATGTGCTCCACTTGAAAAATATCTGGGAGTGATTGTTGACCAAACTCTCACAGGCTCTAGCCATTGTGCCATAGCAGTTAAAAAAGCCAATTGGATGCTGGAATACATTGCCAAAAGTATTGAGTACAAATCCAAGGAGGTGATGCTTCTTTTGTACAACACATTCGTCAGACCACATCTGGAGTATTGTGTTCAGTTCTGGGGACCATACTTTAAGATGAGGCTCTAGATAATGTTCAGAGAAGAGCCACTAAGCTAATTCCGGGTATAAAAGATGAAAGCTATGAGAAGAGGCTGAAGATCCTTAATCTCTTTAGTCTTAGGAAAAGGAGACTTAGGGGTGATCTGATTGAGGTCTTTAAATACTTTTGTATGTTGAAGGGATTAACAAAGTGAATTATGTTGGATTCATTCAACCAAGTGTTCTTAGTAGAACTAAGGGTCACAATTTGAAGTTGACCGAAGGTAAATTTAGCACTGATATACACCCAAAGAGTAATTTCGATGTGGAATAGCTTGCCTGAGCATATTGTTGAGGCAGAGACCTTGGGAGTTTTAAGAGCAGGCTTGACTTAAAGCTAGATACCATTGAGTCATTGAGTGTCTGAAGTAATATATTCACAATAGTATAAAGGAACTGGCAAACTAGTTGGACTGAACGGCCTGTTCTCGCCATTCATTTTTTGTCATGTTATGTTATGATACAAGATGTGATATCCCCCCGGCCCCTAATTATTTGCGAAAGTCATGTCAATCCTACACCTTCATAGAAATTCAAACAAGAATGTTGAGGTGATTTTCCTCTGGAATTATCTGAAAGTATGTACTGGCAACATCTCCTGAAGACTGTGAACCACATGTTGAAAAAGGCAATTTGATTACAGATCTGTATTACAGATACAGATTTGATTTTGGATTTTGTGCTGAAAATGAAATTGTTGAGGACTTACCCTGGCAATATGGGAAAGAATTCCATGTCCAACCTCCTCTTTTTCTGGCTTTCTGTTTGCCAGAACGATTTTAAAAGGGGGTGCCAGTATATTTTAGGGGGTTTTATAAGTGAAAAGCGGGTTTAAAATGTAATATGAATATTTAATATAGAGAATGCAGATGCTGCGCATGCCCTCACAACCCAATGTGTCATCAGTAACATGGCTGCCACAATTACAGGCGATTATCACATATTGCAGCACTAGAAATTGAACTCTAAATTTTCTTGACTGGATGTACGCTTGACGTTTTTACACTTCTGAATGTTTCTCTGGGTACCCAACATAAAAGTAAGCAAAAAAAGTACTGATTTCATTCGATATTGGTGGACGTTGAATACGGTATTCTTTCCAAATTCTTCATGTTTATAGCCCGAATCCACGCTGTTCGCTGCCTTTTACCATGGTAAACGTGGAATAACGTAATACTGCCCCTTTTTCAAAGCAACTTTTGCATCCAACTATCCAGCAAGAGACTACCATTTTTGCCTTCTGCTGTTCGTCATCCTCAAAGAGCTTGCCCGCGATCCAATTCTCGCTGAAGCCAAACTGGTCTATTTAACTTTGCTGCATCAATATTAGCATGGCAATCACGTATTAACTTGAAAGCAGTGTACTAAGAGGCCAAAAATGAGCTGTAGCTTAAGGTACAGTTCAGGTGTAACTCCATATTTGGTGACCCATCAGATTTTGTGACCTAAGTGTTGGAAGAAGTACACAGATTTTTTTTCTTAACCACTTGTTTCCCGTATATTTACATTACCACAACCCACGCCTGCCCAATCTCTTATCAGTTAGCTTATCGAACTTGCCCGGAAGCGTCCGTACTCGTTTTACTGCCGACTGGCTCAAGTTCCGGAGCCGCATTTTATCACGTTGCTCGCTTTAAATCTAAACACGCAGAAATGTTATCATGAATGCTTTATGCTTTGCATATAAACACAGAGATTGGTTTGAGTTCATGTGACATTATGATTGGTCTTGGGTGATATAATGAGTAATGTTCATACATTCCATGACTTTCAGTTTGTATATTTTTATTTCATTCATTTTCACTGTGATCACATGGTGACAGCCAAACGTACTGATGCTGGTCCTGCTGTGGCAGGACAAAAAGCTTGTGAAGATCAGTGGCGTAGTCAGCGGGGGTGCTAAGACACATCCCTTTTTGACTGCAATCAGTAGTTCTCCATCATTTTCCTTTATTGACGTGCATTCCAATTATCTTAATTGGCTACTGAAGACAGTTTCTCTCCATATGCAATCTAACAGCGATGAAATCATGGAATAAATTTAGTACAGAACTAGAAAAGCACTCAGAGAGCACAGATCTTCACCAGGGGGCAGCAGAACCCAAAAGCACGGTGATTGGAACTCCGGCCCATTGGAAAGACTTGAAATCTCAAACTTTGGCATTTATCTCAGCTTTACTTTGGCCTGGATATGGCAAAATTTAATCACCTGTTCCTTGACTTAATACCCACCTTCTCTGAAAATTTAATCAAAATCGGTGCATTACTTTTTGAGTTATCTTGCTAACTAACTAACAAACAAACAGACAAATGCTGCCAAAAACATAACCTCCTTGGTGAAGGTAAAAATAATTTAGCTACTTAATTGGCCAATGCTTCGCAATGATTGAACGGGTCTGCATTCCAATAAAAAGCAGACTTTCATTCTCAGTATTATGTGGGTTGGGGGGAAAAAAGTGGCCCTCGGCTGTTAAATATGCTATAAAAAGCCTGCGGTTCTAGCTATTTGCATGAGAGTCGACAGGTCTGCAATTTTGAATGATGTTGATTTAAATACAGCAAATACGCATCCAGATGAATGATTGTCGTCTTACCAAATCGGGGAGCAGCACCTGTTAACTGTGGAGTGCTCTTGGAGTGAACCGTCTGTTAAGTATGAAAATGGCAGAGAACAGGTCAGGACTAATAATTGCTTTAAAAGGTTTTGTGCAACCCAGTTCTTTGTTCTTGTTCCGCAACTGTACTGAATTTAGCCCATGATTTAATCGCTGTTAGATCGCATATGGAGAGAAACCGTGTCTTCGGTTGCCAATTACGATAATTGGAAAACGCGGAAAATGATTGAGAACTACTAATTGCAGTCAAAAAGGAACGTGTCTTACCACCCCCCGCTGGCTACGCTACTGGTGAAGATGCAACCCACGGGCCACATGTGTGAAACAGTGAAGAGGAATCGTCAGGGTGAGCAAATGGTGAAACCATGTTGTATCGTTGATAACAACTATGGTATGAGTGGTGTGGCTAGTGGAGGGCTAGAGGGCAACTGGCTAGTTCGCACCCACCGATCGCGAAAAAGTTGAGACTGAGCTAATCAGGTATAGTTTGCTCCAAGAACGGTGTAAGGAAAGGGTCATGTGTTAGAGTTATGAGATTCCATTATGTGTCGAACAGTGCTTTCAAACTTGCCATACTGTCGAGAATTTTAATATACTTTTTTTCCCCCATGTTGCTGTCATTCTGTCAACTCGCAATTTGTTTCTTTGTAAGTAAAACATGAATATAGCGTAAATGATTGCATTCATGTCATTTATCGCATGAACTCAAGTCAGTTTTTGAATGGTTAAGATGCTAAAAGCACAATTCTTATCACCCATTACGCCAACGACCATCAGTGAAAATAATTGGGGCCAGCGCGCACGGGAGGCTAAGTGGTTTAAACTATCAATAACACAATATGAACATACCTCTTTACAAATGTCCTGCACTTGAAATCCTTCTTATGTAGAAATATTAAAGTAGCCTAGAAATAAAGTGAAAGTACTAATTTAGGGCTGCGACTGAACAAAGTACATTATTTATACTGATGAGCTAGTGTAATCGTTAATTTAATATATCCTTCATAGCCCGATAAACAATCTGAGTACGTCTTCAAACCCTGCAGCTCAGAGAATATGACGGGGCACCAAATATCGTAGGCCTATAATACCTGCAGTGACTCAATTCTTGAAAAAAGAATTCAATGTATGTTTTCCAAAAAGTCAATGAAATGCATCTCTCTTAGTGAAGTACAGGAATTAGTCTGATGAAAACCAATAGTCCTCATACGATATGTCTGCAGTGAGCTGCATGACAGAGATTAGGAAGGCATTCCTGCTTTGCCAAACTGGACAATAGCAGCTGCTTCATTGGCGAAATTCCCCCCTGCATACAGCACACCTAATTTGAATTGGCTGAAGTATTTACAGGTATTTTTGAGTGATTACTGCCGAGACGTATGGAGCTCTGCCTGCATCGCTGCCAACTCCCGTTTCCCATCGACTCATGCAGACCAGAGAAAAATAACTCGATCTGAGTTCTTTAACAGAAGCTTACCCAGGGAAAATCCTTCAAAGTAAATAGGAGACATATGAAGTGTTATAAAGTGAGACAGCTTGAGCCGGCTGCTAAGCATAGGCAAACGTTGCACTTTCCGTTCCACTTTGTTCTATTTCTGTCTCGCCTTTCTGTGCTGTACAAACTACACGAGCCCAGTCCAATTAAATTTGGAGATGGAGCGATTATTAAACCCAGCGGTCTGACATCTGACGTCTTGTTCCGGGAGGGTTTTTCCGTCTGTGTGGGGATTTCGCTTGCTTTTCAAGACAGAGTTTGCTCTGTGTCGCACATTACTAGTACCCTGGTACTCTGGCAGTACAGTTATTCCGATTATCTGGGTACAGATGTTTTTATCATTGGCTGGTAATTGAAATGGCTTAGACTGGCTGGCTTCTAATATTCCCTTACTCAACCACCATTCAACTGTTCCTTTCTCTGGATAGCAAACATTTAAATTCTTTGAGTTTCTGACCTCGATAAAGCCTGTCATTTTTATTTTTGCTGACAAACTATTTTGTCATATTTTTACTGATTTGTCAAAAATGACAATGTTATTTATAGCTGAAGCCGGACCACAGTTTTATGAGGAACACAAACTTTAATTGCTATAAAGAGATAAATGTATTTACAGATATTAAGAGGGTTTAATCTAGTTTGCTTCCTCTCCCTGATCACTACTCTGACATCTCCTTGTTCCTCTTGCTTTTAATTCTAATGGTTTAAGTTTTTTCCAGGAAAATGCTGACACTTCCATTTTCAGTTATTGTTCTTTCTTCTTTTATGCGTTGCACCCTCTCTGCCGTACAGGTTGCTTTTATTCTTTGTTAATTTCTTTCAGTGAATTGAGCTGGCTGTAGAACTGGCCTTGTAACAAGAATTTTGCAAATTTGAATCCTCAAGTATGGTGCTGCTGCCAAAAGCTTGTGCCACCTAATCTGGAAATACACAGCTGTGCAAATGGGTTACTGGCAAGATGTAAGCAAAGTAAATCACCTCTTGACGAGGACAGCTGCTAGACGTCGCACGTGGCTATATTTTCGTTTAGCAGTTGTTCGCCTTTTTCCTTTCCAGGCTGGAACAAGCGAGTGGACTATGACCCAGGGACCGGGAGCAAGCAGCTATTTCCCAAGATGCACCTGGAGACGTGTGACAGCCCTTTGTCTTCAGTGAGGGCAACTGTGGAACTGCAGACCAGCCATATTGGGAAGGGGTGTGACCGCGAGACGTACTCTGAGAAGTCTCTGCAGAAATTATGTGGTATGCTCCACCCTGGTGTTATGGCCCCAATTTGTTATTAGATTTACAACGCAACAGCAACAGCAAGGGATGACAAACACAGTTTTAACAACTAAAACACATTTAATTTTTAACAAAGACAAAGACTAAACTACTGACCAAGATTGATAAATAAGAAAAAACAGAAATAATTACAGTCCCTTTTTGTTGGGGTGGCTTGGTGATGTCCTGGATGAAGAAAATGCTCAAACACAGGCAAAGAAATCCACAAAAGAAACGTCACAGGTCTTGAACAGAATGGCAGGTCTGGTCATCTTCTTGCAATTTCTCCTACTACTTTACTGTCTCAATTCTTTTCCTTATATACTCTTTTGCAGACCCCACCCACATTTAGACCTCTTTTTTTTATTTTCTGAGACTTGCCCCAGACATGTCCAGGACATGTCTAAACATGACTCCATTCTGAGCTTAACAAAAAAAAAGGTAAATACTGCCATCTAGTGGCCTATATTCACATTACACCTCCATTCCAAAAGGGAAAAATTTTGACTCATAAAGGCAAAATTTTTCTTTTCAATACAAAATGGTTAAGTGAACACTTGTCTATATATACATATCATACAATATACAAACACATGATATATATATACACATTCAAACACGGGATAAGCAATCAGCAATTACATTGTCTGTACCCTTCACATGCTTAATTTCCAAGTCAAACTCCTGTAAAATCAAACTCCAATTCAACAATCTCCGATTCTTGTTTTTCATCTTACTCAAAAACATTAACGGATTGTGGTCAGTGTACACAATCATTGGCTTTTGTCCTGTACAAACATAAACCTCAAAGTGTTGTAAAGAAAGGACCAGAGCCAACAGTTCCTTCTCTATTGTGGAATAGTTCCTTTGGTGGCGATTGAACTTCCTGGAGAAGTATGCCACGGGATGCTCAATGTCATCAGAGTCACTTCTCTGTAGGAGCACAGATCCACAAGCTTGGTCGCTAGCATCGACCGCGATGGAGAACGGTTTGTTGAAGTCAGGAGATTTGAGCACAGGGAAGTGACACAGCAGAGACTTCAGGTGATCGAAGGCTCTCTGGCATGCATCATCCCAGGTGAACTTTACACCTTTCTTCAGTTGGTTAGTTAGACTGAGAGCAATCTCAGCAAAGTTCTTGCAGAACTTGCGGTAGTACCCGATCATTCCAAGGAAGCGGCGCAAAGCTTTTTTGTTGTCAGGAACGGGAAAGTCCATGATGGCTTGGACTTTAGCATTTATGGGTGCCACCTTACCCTGGCCTATGACGTAGCCAAGATAGGTGACAGTAGCACAACCAAAGTCACTCTTGCTCAGGTTAACAGTCAGGTTAGCCTGGGTCAGGCGCTGGAACAACGTCTCTACATCTTTTAGATGTTCTTCCCAGGAGTCACTCCATGTGATCAGGTCATCGATGTAAGCACCCGTGTGTGGCAATCCGGCGATTGTAGACTGTATCATCCTTTGGAACGTGGCTGGGGCATTTTTCATGCCAAAGGGTAGGACTTCATACTGGTACAATCCAGATGGTGTGGCAAAAGCAGAGATGCTCTTGGCCCTCTCAGTTAAAGGCACACACCAATAACCCTTCAATAAATCAATCTTGGTCAGAAACTTTGCTTGCCCTACACTATCAATACAATCATCAATCCTAGGTATTGGAAACACATCAGTTCTAGTTACAGCATTGACTTTGCGATAATCTGTACAGAATCTAGTACTTCCATCAGGTTTTGGAACTAGCACACAGGGTGAACTCCAATCGGAGTTGGAGGGTCTGATAATATCATGTTTTAACATGTACTCAACCTCTTTCTCAGCAATCTTTCTCTTTTCAGGATTCATCCGGTATGGATGCTGTTTTATTGATTTGGCATCACCAACATCTACATCATGAGAGGCTATAGTAACTCTCTTTGGAACATCAGGAAACAAATCCTCATATTTCTTGATCAACCTTTCAAACTGATCTCTCTGTGAGGGTTCTAAGTGCTGGAGTTTTACATCAAGATTTTGCAACACTTCAGTGTTTGACAATTTACATGAAAGAACTTCAGCTTTAATTCTTGGTTCATCATCTTGAAACTCCCCCTCATCTTCACACGTTTCGACCATTGGAGAATCTGAAGTGACAGCTGCAACCCTAGCATTTCTGTCATGATAAGGCTTCAGCATGTTAATGTGACACAATTGTTTTGGTTTTCTCCTATCTGGAGTCTTCACAATGTAATTGAGATCATTGAGTTTTGTCAGAATTTCATAAGGACCATGAAATCTAGCCTGCAATGGATTGGACTGCAAGGGAAACAACACAAGGACCTTGTCTCCTGGTTTAAACTCACGGCTTCTAGCCTTATGATCATACCAAGTTTTCATTTTTCCCTGACTTGATTTCAAGTTCTCTTTGGCAAGGTCACAAGCTGCATGCAATCTTTCCTTGAACTTGCTAACATAGTCTAACAGACTGATTTGCGGCTCTTCCTCTTGCCATTGTTCACTCAATAATAGCAAAGGTCCTCTCACTTCATGACCAAACACAAGCTCAAATGGACTGAATCCAGTAGACTCCTGCACTGCTTCTCTAGCTGCAAACAACAGCAAATGAACCCCTTCATCCCAGTCTTTCTCATGGTCATAACAATAAGTCCTCATCATTGTCTTGAGAGTGGAATGAAACCGCTCTAAGGCACCCTGACTTTCTGGATGATAGGCACTAGAAAGAATCTGTTTTGCACCTAGTTCATACACAACCTGCTGAAACAATCCTGAAGTGAAATTGCTACCTTGGTCTGACTGAATTTCCCTGGGAAGGCCAAACAACGTGAAGAACTTTATCAAAGCCTTCGAGATTGCAGTTGCCTTGATGTTACGTAGAGGTATGGCTTCGGGGAATCTGGTAGATGCACACATGATTGTCAACAAGTACTGATTTCCAGATCTAGTCTTGGGTAATGGACCAACGCAATCAACAATGACCCTAGAGAATGGCTCCCCAAATGCTGGGATAGGCTGCAATGGAGCTACAGGTGGGTCTAACTGGTGTTTTCCAACTACCTGACAAGTGTGACAGGTTTTGCAAAAATTGGAAACGTCTTTCCGAAGCCCAGGCCAAAAGAAGTGTTTCATGATCTTATCAACAGTCTTGTTAACACCAAGATGACCTCCTAAAGGTAAACTATGAGCCATTGTTAAGATCTCATTCCTATAGACCTTCGGAACAACAATTTGCCTGACCACTGCCCAATCTGCATTGGCAGGGATATCAGGAGGGCGCCACTTCCGCATCAACACACCATCCTTGAGATAATACCCAACTGGAACTGCATCTATTTCTTTTTCAGGAAGGGCTCTCCTCTTTAGTACACAAATTTCAGGATCATTAGTTTGCTCCTCAATCAACCGCTTTCTGGACAGAGACAAGTCTCCAGACACATCAGAATCACCAGGCCCATCCGGCTGGCTGAATAGAGAACTGATAAAAGTATCTGATAAGTCCTCAAACGGAGAAACCATAGTAGGCCAATCAGAGTCATGAGGCGAACCACCTGAGTCCTGACTATTCAATGTACTGGACGGCACCACATCATCTTCTTCTTTAGCCTTCTTGGCCATAGCACGAGTCACTGCGCAAGAAGGATACAGAGATGGGTCCTCATCCCAATCTTCAGTGCTCGGCTGTGAAGTAAGATGTACAGGGGGAACTACTTTGCCCCCAGCCAGGTCATTGCCTAGCAACAGAGAAACTCCCTTTATAGGTAGACTTGACATAAGTCCCACCTTTACCTGTCCTGTAACTAAATCTGACTTCAAGAATATAGAGCGCAGGGGTACAGATACAGTTCTCCCTTCAATACCTTGTACAAGTATGAAATCCCCTGAAGCGGTCTCATCACGTAACTCCAAGGAGTCCATCAACAAAAGTGACTGAGAAGCTCCGGTATCCCTTAGGATATATATGGGGACAGGAGTAGTATGCTCATTCAGAGCCACAAATCCCTCTGACACAAATGGAAGAAATTCCTCCCTCACGAAGTCAGCTGTATTAGGCTTTTTAGCCCCACAAGAAGCAGGCAATTTAGCAGATTGGTTATCTACTACAGGGGTTTCTAACCTTGTTTTCACAAAGGCATTTGGTTTGGTATCCTTTTCTTTTTCTTTCTTAGCTTTAAGGAACCAACAGTTAGTTGTAACATGACCAGATTTCTTGCAATAACTGCAAACTAGACCACTTTTGTCACTGTCAGCTTTCACACTTTGATCAGACCTGTTACTGGATTTCTGAGCACCATCACCAGATTTGTCTTTGTCTTTGGGTGAGGAATCTTGGGTATCACCGTAACCCTTTTTCTGAAATTGGGACCATTTATTGTTACTGCTAGACTGAAATTTGGACTTATGAGTGAGAACATATTCATCTGCATATTTGGCAGCTGATTGCAAGTTCAGTGCTTGCTTCTCATTAAGGTAGGTCTTAACATCATCCTTAACACAGTTCTTGAATTCTTCAACTAACACCATCTCTTTTAGTGAGTTGAAATCATCCTTGACCTCCATAGAAGTACACCAGCGCTCAAAGCAAACCTGCTTCTCATTAGCAAATTCAACATAAGTCTGATTTTCAGATTTCTTCAGACCTCTGAATTTCTGTCGGTAAGCCTCTGGAACCAACTCATAAGCTCTCAAAATAACCTTTTTGACAACCTCATAATCAGAGGAATCATCTGCAGACAAAGCCGAATAGGCTTGTTGAGCTTTACCCTTGAGGACAGTTTGCAACATCAGAGGCCAGTGTTCCTTTGGCCACTGGCAACTCTTTGCTACCTTTTCAAAACACTGGAAATAGTTGTCAACATCCTTTTCCGAAAATGGAGGCACCAGTTTTACCTCCTGGCTAGCCCGAAATTTATTTTCAGTTTGAATTTTTATTTTTAGTTGCTCCATTTGGAGTCTTTCTTCTCTATCGAATTTCTCTAATTCAAAATCTCTCTGTCTTGCAAATTTTTCTAACTCAAATTCTCTTTGTTTTTCTTCTCTTGCTAATTTTTCTAACTCAAACTGCCTTTGTTTTTCTTTTTCTTCCCTCTCAAATTCTCTTTGTTTCTCTTTTTCCTCCCTTTCTTTTTCTCTTTCTTCCCTTTCTTTCTCTTTTTCCTCCCTTTCTTTTTCTCTTTCCTCCCTTTCAATCTCTAGCATTTTTAATTTAAGTTCCATTTCTATATTTGGATTTTCCACTGGAAACTGTTCCAGATCTCCTGGTGCAAACACATTTTCATCAATGTAATATTCAACTATCTCTCTAGCCAGTCTTGCTTTTCGCATGGCTGGTTTTACCTCTGTCAGCTCCAACTGTCTGCAAATTTCTAGCAGTTCTGTCTTTTTAAAAGACTTCAAAACCCCTACGGTTGGTGATGCCAAGAAATCATCCATTGCTGTTGTCAATATATATCTAGGAAAATTCACAAAAACAATTTTACAATTTGGAATGTTAGATTTTCAATAAATTACTCACACAATGGTCTATCCCGGACCTTGAGCCCCCAATTTGTTATGGCCCCAATTTGTTATTAGATTTACAACGCAACAGCAACAGCAAGGGATGACAAACACAGTTTTAACAACTAAAACACATTTAATTTTTAACAAAGACAAAGACTAAACTACTGACCAAGATTGATAAATAAGAAAAAACAGAAATAATTACAGTCCCTTTTTGTTGGGGTGGCTTGGTGATGTCCTGGATGAAGAAAATGCTCAAACACAGGCAAAGAAATCCACAAAAGAAACGTCACAGGTCTTGAACAGAATGGCAGGTCTGGTCATCTTCTTGCAATTTCTCCTACTACTTTACTGTCTCAATTCTTTTCCTTATATACTCTTTTGCAGACCCCACCCACATTTAGACCTCTTTTTTTTATTTTCTGAGACTTGCCCCAGACATGTCCAGGACATGTCTAAACATGACTCCATTCTGAGCTTAACAAAAAAAAAGGTAAATACTGCCATCTAGTGGCCTATATTCACATTACACTGGTACTGCCTGTGCCACAAATGAGACCTAGCATTTGGAGCTAGTTCAGGCAGACAACTCGGGCATGCCGTCATTCTCTTGAACACTCCTGATAAATCACTTTACCTGCTGCTAAACTCCACCTCAATCTTTCTCCCCTCCTCCCCAATAATAACCAGTGGATTCTGAATATTTTCCCATAGGGGGGCAGGATATACCCTGACACTCCATGTACTCTTCTTCTTGTAGTTTGATAGCCACAGTAAGAGAGAGGATATTAGAGCCTAGGTGCTAAATTAGCATGATATCTCACTGAGCATGCTGCACATAACTGTGAATTGGCTGGCTGAAATTACTTGCATTTCTTACATGAATCCTATTCCTGGATTCTTATTCTTTCCAAATTACTGGGAATACTTCAGGAACTTTATGGCTCAGCACTTCATTTGTTCTTAATTTATTTGGTTTTGACGCTCGGTAAAGGAAATTTGTTCATTCTTTTCTTCTTCATCTCGCTGTCACTGCAGTCGTCACCATATCACATGCCTTTCGCACCCAGACCCCCACTCCCTTTCACTGTCAGATATGTGACAACAAATGTGGCAGTATAGATCTAAAAACAGCTCGTTCATATATACGTTATCACTTCTACTTTTTCTCTAATTTTCCAAGTTCAGCGGAATATTTTCTGTAATGTGTAAGTTTCTCATTACTGAATTATAGTAATGTCCTTATTTTCTAGTCTTTGTGTCAGTTGCACTTCATTACATGGTGCCAAAGATTCACACTACTTGATTAATGGCCTCTGATGCGTCTCGATAACCTCTGTGAAATGCTTCTTCTTACTTCTTCATTATGCCTGGTTTACAACTTGAGTGCTTTTCAGGGTTCCATAATCATTATTTAATGCACGGCGTAAAATAAATTATGGTCGCAAAATCAATTTAAGATCGCATACAAAGAGTTCGGATAACAAGCTACACAAAGCTCACTGGCAGGAACTTCCACATTCATTTTAATTACGTCAATAACTTTCCGCCGCTATTATAAGAGGGACAAGGAAACCGAGCATAATGAACTGAGCTAGAAGAAACAGCAGTAGGATACACACATACAGAGAGACCTGTTTTCATTTTTCATGGGGGTAATGGGCATAGCCCTGTCAATATTCTGCAGGATTCGGCGTTCATGAAAAGGAGGCTGAGGTCAATTATGGGTCAGCAATCAGTTTCAAAATGCTCTACCCCTGCGGCTTTTTCCAAACCGACGGGCAGGAGTTACCATTGGAAAGTAATGCACGGCTATATATGAATTTGGAGCAGAGCAGAGCATAGATTATCTCATTTTTTTGTAAAATAACACCAAATGGTTAGATGCAATATCGGCTTCTCTTTTTATGTAGTCTTTCCACCCTTTGTGAAGACACTTTTATTTTGATAGCGGTGATGAAACGTTTTGTATTCCCATTCGTCTGATTCTGATTGGCTTGAAAGTCAATCTACGGCCTTATGGGCAGGACAAGAAACAACTAGAGTAAGACTGACAAACAACTAACGGCTTAGAGCCAGCACTTCAACGAATGGTTTATTTTGTACAAGTTAAAGCTATTAGTCATTACAGTTCACTTCAGTCATCACTTCTCCTGACTAAAACGAATCATAGAGACTATCAGTGAATAGACTATCATCATGCCTGACGAAGATCCAGGGTGATCGAAACGTTGCTTGTTTTAATTTAATAAAGTTTATTTTTGGAGCTCATTTGGCAGTGTGCAGACCTACCTTTTTCAATTGTCTGACACTATTGTCTGGCACCTGCAAAAAGTGACTTTGGATGTGCGCACCCTACCCCAAACTACTACTCACAACAAACATAATGCAATACAATCTGGTTTGAAAGAAATTCAGTATTCGTATTATCATAATTTCAGGAACTGTATTATTGCCTTTTTTTATTTTTCAAAAACTCAAACCAAGAAACATGTTTTGTGGTTTGCGTTTCAGAAAGCTTGTGGCTTTTGGCTTGTTTCCTGGAATGCTTTTACTTTTCATATCTTTTAATTTAAATAATGTAGTTTTTTGGTCATATTTCAATAATCTCTGCTTCCAAGGTAGATGGAGTAGAATTAATTAAAGTGATTAATACGGTACAGTCACGGCTTAGACCCCAGCTTTGCTGGCAGTATCAGTGAAACCAGTTCAACTGGAGAGCAAATATTAAATATTAAAGGGCCACTCCATGCTACATGCTGGCCTTTTGATAACAATGAGTATAAGTCAATGGAAAAGGCACTAATTAGCTTTTTTAGCCCTTGGTCCTTTCACTTCTATTCATTGTCTTCACAAAGTTAGCATGTAGCATGGGGTGTCCTTCTGAGTCATTGTTTTTAGATGTCATAGTCTTAACACATCTCATGCGCCGTCATACTGCATGGAAAATTTACTTCTTTCCAAACCCCTTCTGGTTGTTGTCTTATTATTCCAATACTGTTGCTTTTATAAAACCTAGCTGGGGCATATCGTTTTACTTATTGACACCGTCTCCAAACTGATTCAGTGGGGCTGCATAAACCTGAAAAGATTGCCCGTTTTTATTCGAGTTCATCACTGGCAGAAACTGCTTGTCGTGTTTTATAGTCATTCCCCCGCTGTGCTTTCCTAAAATGAATTATTTATTTAAGGCAGAACTCACCATATATTTTGGTTCAGTTCAAGAATCGTTTTGTCGCCACGTCTGGCTGTTGCAGCCATTGTCCTGAAAGCAATTGAAGGTGAGCAGATGCTTCGAGAAAGTGATGCAGTAGTGTTGAACATACAGGATACCGACGAAGATCGCTTGACAAAATTGCGTATTCTTTGTGGGCTACTGCTAATGGTAAGACTAAGCATGGCTATGCAAGTGACTCTGATTTTGCATGCCACTCTCAACTTTCACTCAATGAAGCTCTCTGAACCTATAAGCATCCACTACAAGTGCTTGGGTCGCACGCTGCTCTTTTAAGGATCCCAAGGGCAGGATGTATAATGCCTCGACAGGGCTTCTGTTTCCAGTTTTCATCATTTGCAGAAAAACACAGAATAATGATGAATGCTCTAACATCCAACATCGTTCACACATTTGCATTTACCATTCCGCCTTCCTTTTCAGTTTTCAGTGATTTCAGATTGTGACATAGTGGGTGTATAATGTAATTTACTATGAGCAAGTGGGTGAACAGATGTCTTGCATTTATAATGCATAAGCAATAAAAAATCTTGGGTGAAAAATGGTTGCTGTACCATTCATCATGCTAATATTTCACTTAATACAGCGTACAAACAAGAATCAGTTGATCTCACTTTGAGGAATTGTGGGGATTAATGGTGTTATGTCGCGGGTGGCGGTTTTTTCAGGTGCTGAGTCTGGCAGCACCGACCTGCTCCCCGCCCCCAGTGCTTCCACCAATTGGACGGCCTCTCTGCTGACGGACAGCGGGAGGGACAGCGACCTTATCTTCCGATTCGATGGGCGCCAGGCGGCCAACGTGCCAGACCGGGTGGTGTCTCAGAACCTGACGGACCAGTTCACCATCGCGACCTGGATGAAACACGGGCCCAGCCTTGGCCCACGGGCTGAGAAGGAGACACTGCTCTGCAACTCAGATAAAACAGGTGACAGGGAGGGGCAGGGGAGGAGCAATGGGCGGGGTAGGGAGGAGTCCAAGTCAGGAGGGGGGGGGCAGGGGAGGAGTCAGAGGTCAGGAAGGGAAGGGTCAGGTTGGCACTACAGATGGGTGACGAAATAAATGGAAAAACCTCAATAAATTTGTGAACAAACATTATAAATTTAGAGGTTTATATTCATTTTCCAGGCATGGTTTGGGTCCACTCATCCCTTTAGCAGTGGAGAGGTCCCTGAAAGTCAATTCAGTTATTGTGTGTGAGATCATCCTTATATTGTATGATTTATCATTCGTACCATGATGGGAATGATCTCTTTCTGGATGACAATGGCACAAACCCCACTGGGCACAAGGGGTCACTGAATGGTTTCATGAGTGTGAAAATGATTCTACGCATATGCCACACCAGATCTCAAAATAAATGAACTCACGTGGGAAATTTCGGAACAATGTGTTTGACAGCACTCTCTGTCACCATCATCAAAACCCCTAGTGAGGGAAGGAAGGTACTCTTGGAAGGAAGGTACTCCCATCCCTCCAGCAAAATTTTACACCTGTAGACTCTATACCAAGGCATGTTGAAGCTAATCTGGCTGCGCAACACATTAAGAAGACTCTTTATGTTGATTTTTCCCATTTAATTTTTCACCTTTCTGAAGCTGTTGGGATGGGATGGGTAGGGGAGGACCTTGGTCAGGAACGCGGGGGGATAGAGGCAGCTGTAAAATGTAGAAGCACACTGTAAACCCTGACAAGGATCGAGGCAGCTCTAAAATGTAGAAGCACACTGTAAACTTTGACAAGGATAGAGGCAGCTGTAAAATGTAGAAGCACACTGTAAACCTTGACAAGGATCGAGGCAGCTGTAAAATGTAGAAGCACTCTGTAAACCTTGACAAGGATCGAGGCAGCAAATGTAGATGCACACTGTAAACCCTGACAAGGATAGAGGCAGCTGTAAAATGTAGATGGGCACTGTAAACCCTGACAAGGATAGAGGCAGCTGTAAAATGTAGATGGGCACTGTAAACTCTGACAAGGTTGTTGTGTTCACAACACTTAAAACATGTAAAAAAATTTACAACCGGAGCTTTATCTTATTTTCTTTAAATTCCTTCCACACAATGCAATTAAGTTGGCCAACACAATTTTTTGAGGTAATTGGTTTCCACAGAACACTTGAGTTCACCACACAAGGTGGGATTACAGGGTTTACAGTGCAGGGGACACTGCAAAAAAAGTTTGTCTTAACAAGCATCTTGATTTTGCCACTGGGTAAAAAAAGTCACGTTAAGGAATTGTGGCTAAAACAAGCACTGAATGTATTATTCAGCAACCATACCACAATGTGATCTGCTTCAGCTGTGTGGCTGAAGCTAAGCAGGTGTGGGCTTGGCCAGTACTTGGATGGGAGACCACTGAGGAAAACCTGGTTGCTGCTGGAAGAGGTGTTGGTGGGCCAGTAGGTGGTGATCTTCCCTCTGGTGGGATAATCCACAATGCCCTGATGCAGTGACGGGGACACTGTACTGAAGAAGACGCCGTCTTTCGGATGAGATGTCACACTGCGGTCGTGACTCACAGTGGTCATTAAATATCCTATGACACTCTTCGATAAGAGTAGGGGTGTCATGGCTAAAGGCCCAACCTGGCTCTTTCAATCTGCTACCTAATCATCCCCTGATCTAATTGGCTGTGTAATTCCTCTGTCCCTCCCCACCTCTTCCCCCAGGGCTCCCTTGAAAAAGAGATTTCAATCTCAACGGGACTTCCCCGGTTAAATAAGGGTTAAATAACAATTCAAAAAAAATCAAGAGATATAATATAACAAGGTCAAAGGGTCCAATTTATTTAGACCTCTGACACATCTTTGACACATGCAAAACTTGTTAGTGCAAGCAAACCATTAGCTATGCTATTGGGTTTGCCCATGGTAGAAGTTTTCACACATGCAGAAGGTTTCAATTAATCTGGCCCACAGTCTTGTATTGACACACAAACGTGATTTTTTTTTTTTTTTTTTGGGGGGGTCTGAAGAAAATTCTGTCAGCCTATTAACTTGTGTCAAGTGCCGTTTTGATTGACAGATTACAGATTGACAGATTCTTACCCTGTTGGCACAGTTTTGAATGTGTTCCACCGCAGTGGCAGAATTTTTTGGCCCATATTTTAGTTTTACTGACCAAAAGAAGTAAATGAAACATGACAAAATATAAGATTGAAATTCTACTTGTTTTGGTTTTTGTACAGACAGGATTTATGGAGGGTTTGGGGTGAGCCTAGGCATTCATGTCGACAGATACGGGGATAAAGGTTGAAGCTAATGCAGTGAATACTACAGGAGGTACTACAACATAGATAGGGTAGAGAAAGGGTTATAAGCAAACACATGGTAGAAATAGGCACTCATATGAGTAGAGTGACGTAGGGGGTAGAGACCAGTGATGAGGTCAAGCCAATGAACAGGAAAAGGGGTTTACGTAGGGGCAGCTCGAGATATGAACAGACCCAAACCAGGTATAAGGGCTGTAGCAGCCAGTGTTGCATACTATATACAAGCATACAGTACATTCATATGTGAGAATATGGGTTGGGGGAGATCTCCGGACCGGCAGACGAGGCCACATTCTACGAATCTTTGTACCGCATTACCAGTCTATGGCTGTCCCTGTTTTCCCTTGATTTAATCTCCAATGGCAGCTCGACGAGGACAGTGAGCATCCAGCCGGGTGGTGTGCTGTTGACGTATTGGTTTCTCGATTAGATCATCCTCTCGCGGTCGTGCGCGTTAGCTGTTTGGACACGCGATAGCGCTGATCAGAGATGGCAGCGCTTTTAGCTTCTCATTGGGTAGCCCTGTCATGCGCATCACAGCAAATCAAAGAAAGATGTAATTGAAATCAATACGAGCAGAAAACTCAGATGAACGGCGCTCGAGGCCGCCTCTGCCGTACACGGACCAGCTGGCGGTTGGGTCTTAAAGTCTGGGTCGTTTGAACAGATACTGAGCTACTAAGGAGTCCACCTGAGAACAGTCATGAGCATGTCGTCACCTTCTGTATTTGTGACAATGTGGCAAATTTATTCACAGGATGCTTTCCATGATGTTTTTATAGACTGGAAGACTCCTCATTAGCGTGTTAGCTACTGTCTGAACTGCACTCCTTCCCGTACTGTTATTACATCATATTTCAATCACCTAGCATGCACTCTTGTGAATCCTGCAAACATAATAATGTTCCGCAAATGTAATAAATCACTTTTATAATTCATATCTGCAGCTTTTGATGTAATGATCCCACAATCCTTTCCATAAATGTAACAAATGCAGGTAAATATAGCACTAATTCCTTTTGTGGGAAAGTGAGTATTTAGTTAGTGGTGGGCAAGTGGTATTAGGTTTCTGGGAAATTGTTTACTGTCGTGGAACTATTACATTAAAAGCTGCATATTTGTGGTACATTTATGGCAGTGCTCCTCAAATCACAGTCCTTGAGGGCGGAGAACTGCTGGTTTTCCACCCTCCCTTTACCTGGGAGTCAGGTGAGAGGTCAGGTCAGGTCAGGTGACAATCTGGCCAATCAGCAGCATTAATTGTTCACTTAATTGCCTGGAAGGAAGGGAAACCAGGATTGTTTTTGGATTCAAGGGCCGGATTTGAAGAGCCCTGATTTATGGTCTCTTAATGTTTGTAGGATAATTTTTCATCTGGTGGTGTCTCAGCTCTCACTGAGAGTGATGTGCGAAAGTTTCTGGAAGGCCCATGACTCTAAGCATCTGTGCTGTCTTGAACAGAGATGAATCGACATCATTATTCCCTGTACGTCCACCACTGCCGCCTGGTCTTCCTGCTCAGGAGGGACTTTACCCAGATCGACACCTTCCGACCGGCTGAGTATCACTGGAAACTGGAGCAGGTGAGTCCATAATCTTTGAGTTATTATGGAGAGGTTTTTTTGGGTCAAAAGGGGGGTCATATGTGCTTCCCCGAAGAAAAGGCAACTGGCCATGCTCTCTCTTGGCTATATCATCTGTTTGGCTTTCTTCGTCTTTTGACTGAGACTTCACAGGTATATTCGGACGACGTGTTTTGGAAAGCAAAGAAGGTATAGAGTATTGTCCTCTCTCTCTGGAGATTGTTCTTATTTACAAGGGCATGCTCTCTCTAGAGCTCTTGACTTTGGGAGTCCAGTTTTATTGGGAAAGTGTTGATATACTGTACGTGTGGCTTTTTCTTTAACCCAAACGCAGAAACACCTGATTCTACTTTTCAAGGCCTTTGCTAAAAAGCATAACTTGTAAATTAGTTGAATCGGGTATTGGTCCTGAGCTGAAGAATAAACATTTGAAGCAAGCTCACCTTTGTTGGACCAGATTTACGAACATTACACTAGTGATCTTAAATTAAACAACATGCAATAACTATATCTAGCTTTTTTTTTACCGTATCTTGTTTTTTGAATACGTGCTAACTTTAGTTTGTTTGTTTGTTAGCGCTCCTTGAAGCATTTAAAAGCCGTGCTCTGCTTCTTTGTGAGGCTCGTGGAATGAGCCTTTCCCTCTCCCTGATTGAAGACTGCTGATTGTTGGGTGGCGCGCAGAAGAAAGTCATCACCGCTAATAATCAGCGATAACAAGTTCGCCCGTCGAGCCCCGCTTCCATAAATCTAATTCCGATTTTGCGTCAGCCCCTGTCTGTTTTGAAGTGGCGAAGGGCACTTAGAAACATCTGATTTCCGCAAGCACTTATCGGTTGTTCTGCGAGGCGAGAGTTTCCTGCGGTTTCTCCGCTGAAAGCCTCTCTCCTTGTTTGTGAAATTGGTGGTGTGGGTAGTTTGGTGTCACCCTGCTCTTATCTGACAGTGCTGCAGTGGAGAGCTCCACGCTGAGATGTGTATAATCTGGATGAAGTGCTCTCTACGCCAGTGACCTCTCTCAGGGAAAATAATGATACTACATCATCCTGAAAGAGGACCCACTACTTCACTGGCACCTGTGTGCCAGCTCAGCGCAGAGGCGCGCAATGGTATTGGCGTAATCACATGCACAATCAGACGCCTACGTGAATATACCGGCATGCAAACATACGCACAAGCACATATTACAAAAAACCAATATAGGTACTACCAGCATGCACGCAGGCACACATACATGCGTACATGTAAATGCTAACGACACACAGATGAAGAGAGAAATGCACTCGCAAAGCAAAAACACGCACGTATCGTAAAGCACGGATTTCATAAATACGGGCTGTACACTTGCACACTATCTGCCAAAATTTCAAGACCACTTTGTTCTTAGAGAGGATTAAGCCCTGTAAAAAGCAGTTTTTAAACTAATTGCCTTGTGCCGGATCATTAGTTCAGAGAACAAATCTATATCGAAATCAATTAAGCATCACACTTACCTGCAAACCTGAAGACATTACTGGGTCACCAGTGCTGTTGTTAATTTCCCTTGAATAGATGCATTAAATCAAAACAACTGGGCTCCCTCCGGAACAGACAGGAGACATTTTTACCATATTTTATGGGTGTATTAAATATTAGTGACATCTGGCGGTTGCATAGTTGTTATTTATTCAAGCTACATTGTTTTGACAGAGAGAAACAGAGAAATTGGATTCAATTTGTAATGTCATGTATCCTGATGTGGTGTGTTATTTATTAATTACCAAAAGTAATCGTAGCCACTAATTTGTTATTCAACTGGTTAAGGGCAATTAGCATAATATGAATGCCATGAGTCTTTGAGTGGAAAACCAATATGGTGTAAACCAACAACGACAAAATGCATACTCCACACACAGAGGACAAGTCTGATCAGCCAACTAATGTCTGTCTTGCCGTGAGAAGACACTGTTAATCACTCTAGTACAGTATCTATGTTCCATAGCGTTTGTGTCAATGATGACTCTGTGAATTGGAGGCCTTCTTTGTCATATCAATAAGCCCAGAGGAATTAATCTGATCGATAAAGATGGAGAGGTCGATGCACATTGATTTTGTAGTGCGGCTCTGTCAAGATTTGCTCTGCTCTGACCGGAAGGAGGGCTCCACTGACTGAGGAGATCAGATCGTCTGGAGACTGTGGCCTCCTGCCTCGATGGTTGCTGGACTGAGTGCCTCCGATGTCTGTGGTTAATGGAGCACCGCGGGGGCATGGGGAGGTTAAGTGTCCGTAAAGCACAAGAGAAGCTCCGCATTGGTCACTTAGCTCTTCGTATAAACAATAATGGCAAGGCAGCTCAGCCCTGTTTCTCCCATTTTCTGTTGGGGGTTGACCTGTTGCAGAGAAAGTACTTAGATGGCTACAGTCTTTCAACTTTTTTTCAACCTTTCAACTCATTTATATGGTAATACATACTGTATACACACTGATCAGACATAAAATTATGACCACTTACAGGTCAGGTGAATAAAACCGATTGTCTCGTTACAATGGCGCCTGTAAATGGGTGGGATATACTAGGGGGCGAAGTTGATGTGTTTGAAGCAGGAAAAATAGTCAATTGTAAGGATGTGAGGGACTTTGACAAAGGCCAAATTGTGATGGCTAGAGGACTGAGTCAAAGCATCAAAATGTGCACTTGCTCTCTAATGTATCCCATCCCCCCACTGAAAGGTGCCTTTGTAATGAGATAATTAATGTTATTGGCTTCACAATGAGGGGTCTTATGTTATGGCTGATTACTGTATACATATACTTGAAGTCCTATACTGAGTGAAAGTAAATTAACTAAACGCCCCTTGTTCCTATCTGGTTGTGTACTGCCATTTTGTCTCTGATCAGTGTGGAAATGTCTATTTCTGTGCTTTTTGATTGAAATGTGATAGGCTTCAGGGCTGCTACGAAGCCTTCAGAATATTGATTCTGCTTATCTCACATTCCCCGCAAAAAGATGGAGGAGCAGCTGATTATGGCTATTTTGTCGTTGCCAGTTTTGTGTGACGCTTCTCTGCCAAATTACAGGGACTGTGGCTGGAGGAATTGCGCTTGGAGGACGGTAGCTGAGATTGTTGGTGTCTCTGGTGGGTTGGAACAGTCCCTTTTAGCTAAAAACAAAATAAAACCCTACAATTTGCTTCTCACCTTGCTGCTGGCTATTCTTATTAGCCATTTTCGCTGAAGATATTGTGTGGCAACAGTAACGACTGTCCTCAATCTTCGATCAATGACAAATAAAGAAAGTGATGCAAATTCCTGTGATGCAAATTGTCATCCCCCCAAAGTTCAAAATCCACATGAGGAAAAACCTATTTGGCAATTCAAAATTCTCCAAGTAGGAGACTTGTGTCAGATTCAACCATTTGTTAGAGGATGACATGCATTTCAGTTTGGCAGTGACTCTGCTCAAGTGATGCTCCGGAACAATCTGAGTAAGCATGACACAGACAGTTCCTGAGATCACAAACCCCCCCCCCCGGCGGAGGCTGAGATTTGGGATGTTTGAATTAATGAACACAAGATGAACAGATGCTTGTTATGATGAAGTATGTTTTTTATGAAGAAGGAGGCTGCATGGGGAGGAGAGGGAGGCGAGAAGCAGACCTGTGATAGGTCAGAGTAGGAGCGGTGTAGAGGGCATGGAGGCAGAGAAATTAATGAACGCAGCCTTGGTCATAAAAGCTAGCCAACTGAGTAGGAAATGCTGAAGTCAAGAAAGGGGCTTGTGACTATACAGGACTTCAGCGCCTACCTAAACTAATGCTAAAGCTCCATTTATTATCCCCCGCCGTGCAATTAGCGCAAAGCGGGAGATATAGCATTGGGCTCCGTCCGTCTGTCTGTCCGTACATCCCTCTGTACAGACACATAAAATTGAGGTGGCGGGAGGTATTGCCATGTAAGTGGCAAACACTTGTTTATATAGGGTTACTTTAGCTAGCAATTATTGAAGGAAGTGTTTCCCTCTCAGGAATGTCACTGGGAATGCAGTACCACCCGTAAGCGACTGAACAAAGGTAAAGGTAAAGGTTCTGCAAGCATAGACTCGCCGCGGCGGTGAAAATATGCGCACTGTCAATTGTAGGCGTGCGTGCTCTGTGTAGGAGTGCTAACCTTTACAGTGTGTATTTCGACTTTTCACCCAATGCATGCTGGGGTAGAATACAGCACCGCCTTCCCCCATAACTCTGACCAGGATTACATGGCTTTGATACGATGTCATAAAAACCCTCAAAGTATGGTTTTCAACTGTACTGCTTATAAGACATGCTGAATTACCTACCGCCTGATGTCATAAAATATGAACTTCTATAGGAAAGAAAATCTGATTGGCACTTTACATTATACTGTGAGACACAGTCTGTGACAGCCGACAAGACTCATTCAATATTCCCTCAGTCCCTCAATATCACCTTGCAAACTGCCTGCAACTTTTCTCCCTGTTCTGTGCATCTAATTTAAGTTTCGGCGCTGCTTCCTTGACATTTGTAAACCAAGAATAATCATGGAATGATAAACTGACATATTGTAGCAATCATTTAGAAGCTGCTATTCAAAATCGCTTAAACTCTTGCAGAACAGATCTGGAGAGATACTGGGATTCCAGATATAACTTCAGTGAATCTCCAGATAGTGTGGAGTGAAATGCCAGTGTGCAATTGGCAGAAATCTCAGTTTTAAGTGTGAACATTGAAGTGGTCAGCTGTGAGAGATTACCTGCTGCCATGTTAGTCCGGTGATTTAAAAAGGCGGCAAGCATTAGAGGCTTGTCCTCACACAGGTCACTTCAATTTTGGTAATATTTTGAATGTGTGATTTCCTTAACCATCAGAGTTGCAGAAGTGTATTTCAAGCACAAGCCAACCTAATTTTGAATGTGTTCAGTCATTTCTTGAAGCGCGATGCACTTTGTTTTTCTTAACACGAAACTGTCATTTTTTATGTTGCATTTTCCCAGATGGGCTTTTTATTCCAGTGTGATTTGTTTTGAGTGCGCCGAGTGTGTGTGTGTCTGTGTCTGTGTGGGTGTGTGCGCGTGCGTGTGTGTGCGTGTGCATGTGCGCGTACGTGTGTGTGTGTGCACGTGCGCGTGCGTGTGTGTGTGCGCGTGCGTGTGTTGGTGCGCGCGTGCGTGTGTGCGCGTGTGTTATTTTGTAGAGAACAGGGCTCATCTGAATTGCTCAATTAAGTAAGAAATGCTATTAGCTGTACAAATGCAATGACTCCCCTCAGTATTAGACATCCTCCCCTCGGCACACTGCACAGGCAAATAATAGGCAACAATGATAATTTACCACCGTGGCCCATTGATTGGATGCCCTGCATAGGCATAGTTGGGCCTGGCATTGTGCCTTTTGTCTCAGATTGTCTGTAACTGAGCAAAAATGCTCTTACAAAGTGAGGGTAATATGCTGTATGACACTTAGTCAGCTGTAGATCTGAGGGGCTGAAAGAGGCGTCCCGTCCTGTCGAAAGAATGGCAGTTACGAATGGACTGGTGGAGATGATAGGAATGGTGGACACAGCAGAACTGAGTCTCGTGAGATGTTTTCCTCAGAGAAACAACATTAGACTGTTTCTACTCCTTCTTCTTCTTCTTTTGCTACTCCTTCTTCTAATTATTCTTTTGCTACTCCTTCTTCTTCTGCTACTCCTTCTACATCTTCTGCTACTCCTTCTTCTTCTGCTACTCCTAACTCTACTACTACTCCTTCTTCTTCTTTTGCTACTCCTTCTTCTTCTACTTCTGCCACTCCGCCTTCATCTTCTAATAGGTGTCTGCATTTTTAAAATGTCAAAATTTCCAATGATTTATTGCGTTTTTTTTTTATTTCTGTTTGCTCTGTGACAGTGAGCATAATTTTGCCTCTCATAAATCAAATCCCAGCAGCGCTGCTAATGTGATTTCGTGTGCATATTAAAAAAATCAGCCAGAGCCATTTCACACCTCCATTCTTTTTCCAGCCCAAGTACTTAAATTGCTTTGTTGAGGTAAGTGCTGAAACGGGAGTTTTCAAAGACATTTTGGCACTGTCATTGTGCAGATCCTCTCAATATCAACCTAGCAGTCCCGCTAAAATTGCCAAAAACGGCGGAAGATATTATAATAAAACCATCTCTGTATGGCCGCATAATAATCAAGAATGACAAGAGTAGAATTGATTAAATATGATCAAAGTTGGCATCTTATGGAGAGTCTCAGTAATGTCTGCCGGTTCCGTAGTGTTACTCTCTGACAGGTCAGTTATGCCTGAAATGCCCACTGAAGTAGAACACTTCTTTTGTTCCCTTCTTGAAAAGAAAAATCAATTCTGTCCATTGTGGTGGATAATTGAGTTAAAAAACTATTCAGCATTAGAAGAATAGGGTTACTTAGCCGCCCCCGAACGCAGTCATTGCTAATGTGGCATAAGAAGAGGCAGGGGCATTGTTAGGACTTGAAAACATTGGGGGCTTCAGCCCCCTTGACCCAACCATTTTTGGGGGTTCGGGGTTTCTCCCCCAGGAAAATTTTGAAAATCTTGCTGTTAAAGACGCAGTTTTAACGTAGCTGGACAAGGATAGAGAGCACTCCTATACATAATTAGCATAGATAGACTAGCTTCCATCCTGACTAGGCCGTTCAGTGCTTTTGCATCAGACGTGAACTCTTCAGGAAAGCTCTGTGCATTGAACGGAGTAAACACAAATGAATGATAAATAACGGCCATTCAGGGGTGAGCTCAATTTTTTAAGACTCAAAACCATGAACTTTGCAATGTAAACAATAATGCCCATGCTGCCGTAAGATAAGTGAACTTTATATCCGCCAGTGTGATTAGAATGAATGAGTGCTCTTCTCAGCCTACGCTTCACTGAAAATGTTGAGGCAGCTAAGCCATGACTTTGTTTAGTTGAAAAGTTATTTTTACATTGGATGATGAGTCGACGCTGTGTGATCGGACGTAGGCTAATACCCTTCTTTCTCACTTCATGACCTTTGCTGTGCTTTAATTGACTTTCTTGGTTCATAATGTTCAGATCACTAATGTAGGCAATTTCAAGTGGGCAACCTCACTTACGAGCAGGGCGGTTCCAGGATTTTTAATGTGGGGTGGCACTGGGGGGGATTAATAATAAAAAATATTGGAAATACATGATAAGATAGAACACAATGTAATTAAGCAAAATTAAACACATCATTTTCATTCTTAATTTTACTTCTTTTTATTTTTAATAAATTGTATCTAAATACAAAACACACTTTCTACAGGCTACGTGTGCCACTTTTTCAAAAACATTTCCCGTGCAAAACAAAATAATTCCATGGTATCAGAATTTGGGAAATTTTATTACACTCATGGTGCATATTTTATAGCAAAATCACATTGCACTGTGAATGTGTCTATAAATGCAGTAGTGTCAATATCCCAGTCCATTGTCGTCAGGTTCCCTATTCCAGCCCAAGCAATTTGGACGGGAGAGAAATAAATGAAATGGTAACGTCATACACCGTACTTCATCTTAAAATCTCAATGTAGTTCATCTGATGGCTGCATTCTCAACATTCTCAGACTCCTTAAACTTCAGTTTGTTCAACCACATTATCTTCAGAGAAATTTATTGTGATTTTAGTCTTTCATCGAAATTAAAGACTACATAAAAATAATTGAAAAGTTTACATTTTGGAAAATCCGTAGACACCAAGCATGTTAATATGGGAGTATGGCTTTCTGGGAAAGTTTGTTTATATTGTCTAAAAGTTGCGGTCACTTTTGGTTAAGTAGCCAACTGCCACAGCTGAATTGACCTAAGTATAATTGCGACCAGCGTTAATTTGCGACTAACATTTTACTCCAAAGTGACACTTTTTCAGTATTTCAAAATATAAAACTGTGTTTATACATACCACCCAGAGGCCAGGTGATTACGGACCACTCTTAAATTCTCTGCATGCCATGCATTCAGATGCCAAAGCGCAGCGTTTCAGTTGTGTCCCGCAGTGTAATGGGGTGTTAGATTACACGCTGAGCTTATTGTTCATGGTTTTCAGAAAGATTATCTTCCTAGAATGAAATTGTTGAATCAAATAAGGAGAGATGAAGGGCTGTAACTGCAGAGGATTTTTGATTGCGCTACTCGTTTCCTATGGTTTTACTTATCGAGGCATTGGCAGTGGCTTGATCAGGTCACGACTGAGAGTGTAACATTCTGTTTATCTCATAACTGAATCGCACAATCTATTGTAAAACAAATGTAATTTCTGTAAGCGCCCGCTAAGTAATTCCCAACCACAGACCTGACGCCATCACTCTGCTAACTTGCACAGCCGTCAAGCCATTACTTTCGCGTTTGAACAAGCAATGGTTTGTACTGATCACTTCCACATCATTAGTTGGACCATGGCAGAAGTACTAACGTTAGAAGCTGGAGATTACATCATTAAGCGCACAATCACGCTGTATGACAGAGGCTAACTAGAAGCCAGTCCAACATGTCACAAGCTACCTAGCTTGCCATGTGATTTTCACGAACTTGAGCTAGTTGTTGAAATATTATCTGAGGTTGGGGGGGGGGAGTCAGGGGACAATAACTCCTCAACCGCTTCTGGCTCCCTTGCCTTGTCCTTTCTCCCAAAGAACCGCCTGATGTCCGAGTCAGTTATAAGTATTAATTTGATTGAAATCACTAGCAAGTAATACAACACTCACTTCCAGCCTGCAGCCGCTGAACTACCTACAAGTGTAACATTGAGTGGTAAAGAGCGCCCGATGTTGAACTTGGAAATTGTAACAATTTATCCTCATGATTCTGCGCTTCTGTCCATATTTGGGCATGCCCCATATGGCTGGCCTTTGTGATCATGCCTCGCAATTATTCCTGCTGCTGCTACTACCGCATCAGTGTGTCAGCCATCCGAAGTGATTTGACACTAGTAGGCGAAGCTACTGTTGTTGATTGGGGGGGACCTCAGGAGATCCGGGGCTATTAGCCAATCATTCGGGGCTTCGGCCGGGAATGCCTGGGGCTAACGATGCCCCTGGGAAGACGTGCCATTTTGAGTGTCCTGGCATATGAAGGGGATGGGTCATTTGGACCCCATACCAGTTGGACCCTAACTGAATGGACCCAGTACTGGTTGGACTCCAGACCATTTGGACCCAAACCAGCTGGACTCCTTGACCAGCTGGTACTGAATCCAAATGACCCGTTCCCACATGAATAAAAATTGAAGCACCTATTACTAAAACCCCATAAGTCACACTTGACTTGACGTGACTTGACTTGACTTGTGAGGTTTTAGCAATCAGTGCTTCAATTATTGACTTCCACTTAAATTCAGGCCTACCCAGCTCATGCCACATCTGCCTATTGAACCTTACAACTGAGCCTGAAATTGAGGGAAAATTCCGGGTTATCTGCTCCCATTAGAAAAGTTGACAAGTACTTGTGCGGTTCATTATCTCAGTGAAAAATGTGCAATGTTGGTATCGCGCCTATGATGTCCAGCACAAATCCTGTTATCCCAGACCCGTAATGAGATTTCTCTGGCAGTATGATCCTTTACCTCTAGCTTGATAACTGGAGAAAACTGGTTACCGGAGAGATCATGAGTCAGCAAAAAAATCTTGGCAGTCCAAGGCCCCGTAGTGTCCAATTCACTTCCCTGTACTCCTTTTGCAGATTAATTGTCAGCCTTTGGGTTGCCAGGAATATTCAGATCGTCGTCAATGTCCCTGTTCGCTCCAGTGACACAATTCTACACTCCAGAGAGAGAAATGAGATTCATTTCATCATGCTTGAAAGGCTCCTGATTTGGGAGCTTTGTCATCACTTTCATGAGGAAGGAAAGAATCTAGGAATATGGGCGAGAGAGCACATACTCACTCTACAGTTCAAGTTGATCCACAAAGGCCTTCTTCATTCTTGTAGTGCAGCCGTGTTCCTCGACATGTCTGAGGGGAGCAAATTTAAGTTGGTGTCATCAATGGTGCTGAATTTATGGGTAATCTCTTTGAACCCCATTACTTGCATCCACAATACTTTTGATTTGGCAAGAGACAGTTATAGATTTTAAGACAGAAAAAAAAACATTATGTGAGGTGTGATATCCTAGTCTTGGCAGGTCAATGCTATTGCACCTCCTTCCCCAGTACATTACCAATAGCAGGGTCGAATCTCTGAAAAGACTTGAGCCGTCCTTCACCGTAACTCCATTTAACTATATTGATTTGTAATCGTCTGCACACTTAGCTTTTTTCGAGAGGATGTTCAGTTTTGCTCCATTTCCCACCGAGTGGCTCGAAATGGAAGGAAAGCGTACGATTCTTCCACAGTCGTTCGCCCTTAATGGCTTTAAGAATGGATCGTTCGCGGCAGAGTGACGGTTATTCACGGCGCATTCGCAGAATGTTATGTTGGTGTAGAATGAGGTGGCATTCAGCCTTGTAAGCCCTGATGTGTCAAGGAGGCTCGGTCTTGTAAACACTAGCACAAAGCCAGTGCTATTTGGATTGTTACCGGTTTGTCATGCCGGATTTGAGTGAGTGGTAATTAAACCTCGATCAGTGAGAAAAGCAAAGCATAAAACACCACATTGATTCTTGCCTGTGCAAATACACTGTCTTGTGGAATCGATTCGCACAAAAGTGAGACTGATACTGATGGCGGGTGGAAAGGAGAGGTGAATTGCGGACATATGCACTCTGAGTCCAGTTCTGTCTGGACCAATTTGGTGTGGACCTTGCATCCGTGTGGATGATTGGAAAAAATGAATAGCACAGCATTACGGTTGAAAACCAGTTCAAAAATAGTTCAAATCTGGTCTTGATAGCTCAAACTGCGTTTACTGGCTAATTCAAAAAGCTGGTCACTGAATGGATATCATACAGCCAGCTAGTCACCAGTTTCAATGCCGGCCAGCATCAACTAGCTTTGACCAGCTTTGAAAGACAACAATTCTGTGAAAAAGTGTGCTTCTCGGGGGCTTTGAAAGACAACAATCTGTGAAAAAATATGCTTCTCGGGGGCGAAGGCTATATCCCTCAACCACTGAATCCAAGATGATGGTGTTTGAGCCAGAGTAAAAGATGATTGTGGCACAAAACCTGGACAAGGCAGGCCTACCCACCAAGGCAAGTCCACATATGCAAAATCAAGTTCCTGACCCAAGCGGGTTGAGAGAAATGGCCCGGACAAAGTTTCTAAGGTGAACATCAGTGAGACAAGGTCAAAGGCGAGTGAACATATGCAAAATGAAGTTCCTAGCCCAAGTGGTTATAGGGAAACAGAACAAATTTTCCCGCCCTCTGTATGTCCGTCCAGCCGCTCGTCCGTCCGGCAGTCTGCGAAGGGGACGACAAAACCCCTGTGTCCCTTTAATCGGGGCAGAGGGGTAACCAGACCAACTATGACTGGCTAGATGTTTCAGATGCACTGCCAGATTAGACTCACAGCTGGTCTTCGGCGGATTTTCCAGTTGAGGTGACCTGACATCCCAATTTATCTTGAGAGAGCCTCATATTTCTAGCCCTGTTCTTGTTGCCCGACTTATTTTGACTCATTTGTCCTGCACTTCAGCTGCACCATATTTCAAAGGCTTCCTCGAATGTAATTGGCATTACGGTAGGTTCTCATTGCATTATGTACACGGTCCTCCCGGGAACTGGGTCACCCTAATGAGAATATGTTGTCTATCCATTCATCACTGCCTACACGCATTCAATACACCATAGAAAACCAGCTGCAGGAGAAGAGCATTGAATTTAGCAATGTTTGTTTACCAATTCTCTGATCGGATTAGCCATTTGCCCAGGTTTTTATTTATTCTTCATCATCAGCTAGCGCGGATCTCGCCACCTGTGAATTGCATACAGCCTGCACCTGAGCTAGTCTCTCTGAGACCAGTGCTTGACTGACTCAGCCCTTTTCTGGTCCAATTTACCTTTTTCTTATCACTGTGAAGGTTTTATTCTTCACTCGAGTGCTCCTTCTTTATGTTCCAGCGCTGCCTATTTTTCTATGTTTTTAATTATGTATTACCTGCTTTTGTACGCATAGATTACTTACAATATTATGTGAGTATAATGTTAATCTTCCTTCATTATTTTACCGTGTCCCCATGTAACCCAGCCTAATCCTTTTGCTGAGGTTTTCATTCCTGTCAGGTCAATCTTATCTCAGGAAAGTCTGGGATAAGGTGAGTTACTGAACGAACACTGAAAACAAAGTTCCCAGGACACCTGCTTTAACGCCTTGCACACTGAAACACGTACCTGATGCGGGAATGGTGGATGTAATTTGCACATTTTTCATACGTTTTCTCGTTTTCACTTCAGAAATTGTTCCCCGATTTTCACCTTTGTGGAATCTCAGAGTAAGACGCAGGGGGGTAAGGTCTTCAACTTTTGGTTTCGTGCAGTACGTCACGTCGTTTCTTTCCGCACCCGAAGCACCAGACTGAGCTGTATATTGGCTGTCACAAGCTGCCTGATTTCCATAATCCGTTTCTTCTCCACGCGAAGATTTCAAAGGAGCGATGAAAGTGCGGTCAAAGGAGCCGGAGCTCTCATTTCAGTCAAAGCCCTCTCTCATTTCTTACCCCTTCCTGTCCAGTCGTAATAAAACTCCATTTATAAGGTACCCTGAGTCTTGCCGCTCGGTAGTGTGAAATAATCGTAAATGCTAAATAATTCATCAGCGTAGCTCTATTCCGGTATTAACGGGGGGCACTCTGTTCATCTGTCAACCTCAAATGGCCATTCACCCCTTTAAGAGTTTCTATTACGATGACTTTGAACTCTTTATTGAGTTGAGCACTATTTCTTACCTAGCGGAAAGCTTCCAGTGTCACTCGCAACGTCCCTGAGCCGTCCCTTTGCACTACAGACTCCCGCGAGGAAGGATGATTAAAGTTTTTTTGGCTGAACTTCTGCAAGTTATATATATATTTTTTTAATATGAATAGCTGGAGGGCATCAGTCTGTTTCGTCAGGCACTGTTTGACCCCTTGCCCTAGAGCCTCGTGTGAAACAAAAGCAGGACTCTGTACACTTGGCTTGTGGGCGTTCACCAATTTTAAGACTAAATTGATCAGATTTCACAGGTAAATTGCAATCAAAGCTAAAAACAAAAAACTTTTTTCATTTTAATGAGTGTTTTAGTTTTGTGGTGAAACTGAATCTTTTTTTTCCCCTTCAAGTGCAAAATATTTACATTTTAAGATACTGCTTGCTTAACAAGGTAATTCCTTTCCCTTTGGCAAAACTAGAAAGGATCAAACTTTTCCACCTCATTCGCAATACACGTATTTTAGCGCTCCAGTCTGCGACCAGAACGGTCGCATTTGCGCCCATGATTTACATTTCACGACTAACATTCTCACATCGGTCGCGCACACTTCATGCACTGTGCGCCTATTTTGGGCAGCGATTCACTCCCTAATTATCAGCCGCCGGCCGCGTAATTTTTTTTCTGCAGGTCGGTTGGTACCATTGCGTACATCAGCCAGTCACAGCTCGGCTGTATACATGCATCGAAGAGAATGCCAAAGCATTCGACCTTGTCACCCAGGATTTACCCCAAGCGCGCCTGCGCAGCGCCGCGGTCTTGTTTCGTCTGTCTAGGGACGATTTGAGGACATACAGCGTATGCGCAAAAACGTCACCTATGTTTTAAGCGTCACTACGGCAACATGCTAAGACAAATCAATGGGAACGATTTGAGTCCTATTAAAGCGATGTTGATAAATGGAGTCGATCGATGGAAAAATCCCAGTGAAACGACGTATTTCTCCGAGTGCTGTGGCGCAAATTGGCGGTCACTGTCAGCTGAGTTGTGCGCGTGTCAAATTTGTAAAACCTTGTCTGACAATAACTCGTAAATGCTCCACACTACGCGAAATTCCAAGTACACTAGCTGGTCTGCTGTACAAGTCCAGTAGTCTACGTATTAGGCCTTGGCTTCTGTGACTGATACTGCAGATCAGAGAGCAAATTTCATGATATCAGAAAGTGTTTTCATTACCAGTTTTTATTTCGCTATTTAGATTTTGCGCATTTCTAACGGTAATTTAGACTTGTATGACCACTCTCCAAAATGATCACTGCATTTATAGATTTTTCAAACGTTCTCAAACGTCAATATCTACTTGTCAATTCACAAAGTGCTTTCTGATAATGTTTCCAAATAAATGCAGCAAAAATTGATATTCTGTTCGGGTATCTTTATTTGGGCTTGTAAAAATTCAGAAAAGTATCATGGTACTTTGCGTGACCACAGTTTTGGCCTGCGCGCCTAAATTTTTTCCTCCGCGCCCAACTTTTTCAGGTTAGGAGTGCATGCGCTCCTAGGTCCAAAAGTTAGTCAGAAGGGTTGTATTTATCTTAATAAGGGAAAAAAGTAATAGGAGTTCATTTCTAATGCCTAAATATTAGACTGAAGGTCTTGTAACAGTTGACTTGTTTGTCGATTTATGCAATGATGTTTTCATTTGCACCCATCTGGCACGAGGCTTCTTTTGTTTTAATATTATTTGTAGAGGTGGGGTTTTGAGCTGGCAGAGGATGTAGTTAACAGTCTGATCAGTGGTGCCAGTGTCACGTTAGCAGCCAGTGGGCACTTGGCAGGTGAGAAGTGCACAAGAGTTCAGGCTTCTTGCCATTGGGTCTATTATGTCTTGCTTTTGTGCTGCAAAGTATGTAAATATGTCAGTAATCCACTCACCTCTAGGTAATTTTCGTATGATGCAAACCGTGAATCAATACGGTGGCATGCCCTTGTCTAATAGCTGCTCTCAGCTTGGCATTCATTACCGGCGTCTGGAACCGTTCGGGTAGATTTGACGTGCCCTCCCCCAGCAGTTCTGTGCTTACCTGGAATGAGAGAATGATGTGGATGCCTTCGAGAGACAGAGCTAATTTGAGTTTTGCACAGTTACAAATCAGTTCCAGTGTGCGACTGCTTAATGGGCCTGCATTAATAATGCAGGGAAACAGTGATGGGCTTTGCAGGAGAGGCTTGAGTGCGGAACACTAGGTGCTCTGTGTTCCTTGTCAGGGCTCACACACAAAAGCCCAGAGTGGCTCGTGCAGTTGTGCTGACTTGCGCTGCTGGCTGTTATCAGATGGACGAAAGATGGCTCTCCTCGGACACCTCATGCTTGTTGCCTCTTCATCTTCGTTATCACGGCAGAAACAGAAAAACCGTGAGCCAGCTTGACCTAGCACTCACAAAAAAAAAAAGAAAATACGGAAGTGAATGTGCATGCATTCACAACATACATCTCCATTTCCAAAAAAAGTTGGGACGCTGAGTAAAATGCAAATAAATAGAGAATACAATGATTTCACTGAAACCCTATATTTAAATAAAAAATAGTAAAAGACAGTATATCAAATGTTGACACAGAAATGTTCCTGTTTATTTGAAAATTGTCTGCTCATTTTAAATTTGATATCGGCTACGCATTTCAAAAAAGTTGGGACAGGGGCAAGAAATGATGGAACAAGTTGGATGATGCAAAAAAAAATAAAAAAAGAAATGCCCCTGTTCGAACATCTCACAGCTTATTCGATTAACTGGCAACAAGTCAGGAATATGATTGGATGTAAAAATTAAAAATGGTAGGGGCTTCACCACTCTGTGAAAGACTGCATAGGCCAGTAGTTCAACAATTTAAGAATTAAAGTTTTTCAATTTTTTCATCTTCTATGGTACATAATGTCATTCAAAGATTTGGAGAATCCAGAGAAATCTCTGTATGTATGGGACACTGCTGGAGACCAGTACTGAATGGCTGCGATCTTTAGGCCCGCAGGAGGTATGGCATTAACAACAGTCAGGTTTCTGTTGTGTAAATCATTGCATCGGCTTAGGAAAACTTCTGGTAACCATTGTCAGTGAACACAGTTTGTCACTGCATTCACAAATGCAATCTAGAACTCTTTCATGTAGAGATTAAGCCAAATATAAACATGATTCATTAATGCTACCACCCTCTCTGAGCCCGAGCTCATTTAAGGTGGATAAAGGCGAAGTGGAAATCTGTCCTGCGGTCTGAACAATGTGAAATTCTTTTTGAAAATCACAGAGGCCGCATCGTCCGGGCAAAGGTAGAGGTGGACCATCCAGTTTAACTGCGGACCGCATCCATGACAGTGTAGGGGTGCATTAATGCACATGGCATGGGTAACCTGCACATCTGTGAAGATACCATTGATGCTGAACGATATGTATACAGTTTTGTTGCGAAGCGTGCTGCCATTTAGACTTTTTTTTTCAAGGTAGGCCTGGCTTATCAGCAAGACGATGCCAAACACCACATTCTGCTCCTCTGAAAACATGGCTCCGTAGTAAAAAAAAGTCTGGGTGCTAAACTGGTCTGCCTGCAGTCCAGACCTGCCAACCACAGAAAATAGTTGGCACTTGGCACAATTTGACGCAAAAAAATTTGACAAAGGAAGCCACAAATTGTTTGAATTGTTTGCTTTCAAAACTGCTGCGGTTGGTCTCCTTAGATCCCAAACACTGACAGAATTTTGTGAAAAGAAGAGGTGATGCAGCTCAGGGATGAAACATGCCCTTCCTTACATTTTTGAAACATGTTGCACATATTATACCGTATATGAACATGCATTTTTCAAAAACAATTGACTTTCTCAGTGTCCACATCTGATCTGTTGTCTTTGAACTATTTCCGACAAATACAGTGTTTAAATTATTCAAAAACCATTGCATTCTTTTTTATTTTCATTTTGTACAGCATCCTAACTTCTTTGGAAATGGGGTTGAGCAAACATTAACATGCATACACTGAAAACAATATTCACACAAACTTAAAATCTACAGCCATACTCAGTATTATGAACTTGCCCAAATCCAGTGAAGGCTGTATGTTTTTTCAAAAGTGACACTAAGTAAGAAAAACTGACAGCCCCTACTTCCCATGTTTATCTTTTAACATCAGATTCAATGTTGTCACATCCAGGGCACTGGAATACAGAGGAGATCCAAAAATAGCATCATTTTACAAATACTGACTGACATAAAAACTTCATGAGTAGGAGCATATTCAACAGAGCTCCGTAACACTTGAGTCAATCGCAGTCTGTGCAGGTAGTGCCTCCAGGCCAGGCCATGATTGACATGTGAATTGCCCGAGGCATTATCAAGGGCTCATCAGTTCTAATTCTCCCATTCCCATCTCTGATTAAAAAACACTTTCTCCATTTCCCAGGACTATGTTCATATCTCGGTATTTAAGCAGTGCCTATTTACTTAATTATTTGGCAAATTACCTTGTTTGGATTTTATGAACTCTTTTAAAAGTAATTTTTCAAACTCGTGTGGCCATTATAGTAGCCTAATGCTTTCCAAACAGATTTTTTTTTTTTTGTTTGAAATCCCTGGGAAATGCATTCAGACTCATTAAAATGGTGTTTGTGGTCTGGATACATTAATGGCGAGAAACTGAGACGTTCTCTTTGTCATAACGATGGAAATTGTCCCAGCTGGGTTTGTGATTATTTACACGCCAGTTACGGTGAAAATTTCCACCTGCTCACTGTTGATTAGTGTGAAGGCACCGTGAACCGCAAATCTGTCTCCAGCTCTTGCAGATTAGAGATGCTCACCGTTACAATTATAGGTCCTCTATCCACCTTATTCCCACGTCTCATGATCCCTTGTGAGAATATTGGGCGTAACTTCCGCTGCATCCTGTCACTGAGCTGTTTATTATGGCAGCGGTTTATGCAAATCCTCTTTTTTTAAGTGATTGGAAAATAATATATGAGGGAACATCACCTTTTAGCCCTCAGACGGGAAAAAGTTTCGGTACAGCTGCCTTATACTATTGAAGAATGGGAGAACAATCTGAAACTGTGGCCACACTAGCGCATTTGGCTACATTAGCGACTCTGTTGCCACAGACTGCGAAGCTATGAACAATCTACAAAGCTCTGAAGCATATGCAGTACTTCCACAGCAACACAGTCAGTTCCGTTTTGTCAACAGATATACAAGTACTTTCTGAGAATATTTATGAAGGAAACACTATGTTTCAGCAGTAAATATTGCTCTACATATGAATTGTAATGGATTGTTATACAGAGTAAATTAAGCTATCCGACAGTACGAGTCAAATTAGCTCTACTCACAATATACAGTATTAAGTTGCTAGCTAATCCAATGCTATAACGTAAAACACAGTGAATCCATTTTTTCCGTACTTGTAATTTTAGTGAAATGAGGTTTGGAGTGCAAGACTATTGTTTGTAACAGAGTAGGCTATTTTTAAATTGTAGTAGACCATTGCTACTTCTACAGCCTCATCTTAAACTGTACAGGATGAAGCGTTAGTTACACTGACTGGCATTACCGGACGAATACAACAATTTTCTGTCCTCTCTACATGTGAAATCATATCTGGTGCTCTCCTGGCACTGCTGTCAAAACGCTGTTGAGGACTCGGCTTCTCCTCTGCGGCGGTCTGTCTGAGCTTAGACATAAAGTGGGAATGCTATTTGTCGACATAATGAAATGAGCACCTAATGTTTTTGGGGGGTCTTTTCAAATTCAGGTTTTCAGCCAAATTCTGGCTTTCTCTTCTGTTGGTAGGCGATGGAAACCGTTTCACTGAACACAAGTACAATACCCTATGTTCTGGGTGCGTGTTCAAAACACCGTTGATCAAACTATGAATTTAGCTTCCTCTGGTGGTCAGTTCAGCCTCGAACTGCTCAATAGGTGCCGGAGCTCTGAGGGGACATTTTAAGAAAAGCAAGTTAATTTGTTAAAAAAAAAAATACAAGCTGTAATTGCTAAGTTAACTGACAGAAACGCTGCTGTTCTTGACTCAAACTAATGATAAAACCACTTTCGCCGGAAGTTGCATCCCTCATCATATCTGCAGTAGCGCCCTCAGGAATAAGGTGGATAGGTGCTGCAAATGGGTATACTTGCTGAGGGTACTGTTATGATCCTGATGTGCCTGACCTTGTTTTTGTTATGATTCTGCAGTTATATTCCGGTCCATGTTTTGTGTCTCACAATCCATTGCACTTTGTCTCCCCTTGTCTGGTCTTTTGTCATGTGATCACTCACTGCCCCAGTATTGTGTGCCACACCTTCGGGTGATTTCATGGTTTCTGGGATTTCAACCATCCCTTCCAATCTCGTTTACTTCCTTCACCTTGCTTTTTTATATTACTACCAATACTAACAGTTGTTTTAGTTAAACTTACTAACCAAAACTAACATTGTTTATAGTACTAACTTACTAACAAGCACTAGGGATTGTATAGCTGCACTAATTGACTAACAAGCTTTCAGCACTCGCTGTGCTCTAGTCTCTGCCTCTTGCCTTCACTCAGTTAACTTTGCTGTGCTTCAGCAGATTTTCTGCACCTGGCTAATCACTGTTCTGCCTCTCTCTCTGTGCATGGTAGAACTCCTTAACCGGAGCCGTATGTTTGTCAATAGGCTGTCTTCGTGATCCCTGTCTGCGTTTTGACTTTCGCCAAATTTCTTGTAATTAGGAACTTCCTCATGTTCAGTCCTTTGTAATTAGTCTGATCCAGTTCACCTGTTTCGCTTTGTAGCGTGTGGCTACCCGTTTGTCTATTTAAGCAGTCTTTTCACAGCCAGCTCCTTGTCAGAACGTTTCCCTTGGTTTGCCTGTGCTACACTTGTTTTCGCCTTGTATTCTTTGTGATTCACTTCTGTCCCTGTTTTACGATTTTGGCTCTGTTTTGGATTTCTGTCTGCATCTGTGTATCAAACCCTTTTTTGCCCAACCACAAGTATTGTGTTTGCTGCCCTGGTTACGACTTGGATTTCGCCCTTTGGATTTTGATTTTTGGATTGTGGACTCAGTACTGTTGCCTCCTGCTCTGCAGGGGTTCGCCCCCTTCCATAATAAAATCCAATTTTACTGCACTGCCTGGTTCTCGCGTCTGGTTCCAGATCGCTACCCCATAGGTACTATGGGGTTGTGTTGTCATTACACAATCCCTGTCCTCAACTCTGCATATATACGGTGTGGTCAAATCATCCTAAACAATGCCATAGATACCTGCTTTGTGAGGGACAAGACATGATGTTTTATGGTTCAAATATGTATTTACTCAATTCTGTGGTGGTTTATGAGATTGTAGTTGTGTGGTTATCAACAATCATCATATTCTGAGTCCATCTGTCCCTGTTGAAGAGCTTTGATTTGTAGCCAGAGTTATTTTTTGCAGTTACTGTTTTTTTTTTTGTTTTTGTTTTTGTTTTTACTGTTTTTGGCATTAATAATAACATATGAGAGGTCATGTAATACTGTGATTACTGGTACAGCAAGGCTGCTGTCAAAAGTACAATCCAATGGAGAACAATAAACTATAACAAAATGCGATCTGAAAAAATACATTTCAATTGTTTTGTATCATTATTCATTTCAAAACAGCTCCATGTACAAATATTTATGAGGCAAGTAAAAATAGATCTAAAACTGGTTGCTTGGCAATGTTATAAATAAAGATGCAATGATGTTAGCTGCCAACCAGCTGTATTTTATTGTTTGAAGGCCGGTAGCCTACTTTGATTTTCATACTGCTGTTCAAAGTGCTATTGTTGATTCCCATTTATCCATCTTGATCTTGAATGTGAGAATTTCAGTATGAAGCCATAATTCTAAAGTTGAATCCTTTTTTTTTTTTTTGATCGACGGTGTTGAGAATCAGAACCTGTGTCGCTTTAACTCTGTCATTTTATTTTGGTTCCTCCAGACATGCCACCAGTTGAACTGGTGGGTAAAATAACTTGACGTGGCCTGATAATGCCCAGAAAAAATGTATCTATCTCATCAAAATCGTGAATGATTGTTCGCTAAGTCAAAGAGCAGGTTCATTAACAAGTGCTTTGTACTCATACAAATCTCACTTACTCGAATCACTGCAAGGATGAGTAAAGCCAAGGATTTCTGGCCGGAGCTAAAGCACAGATGGTGTATAAGCTGTGCTGTGCGTGAAGCTACCAGCTGTGGAGGAAAACATTGGTTAGGTTCCTCAATATAGTAGTACAATACCTGACCATTCTCATGCGGCGACTTTAAAGGGCCCATATTATGGACAGCGCTTCCATCCAGTTCAGTCCATCTGTACTGTGAACTCTCCCCTCTATCCGACATCCCAGAGAAGGTTGACTTTGAAGAACCCACAGTTTAGCCTTCTGAACCCCCTTCTCTTCAACATTTGCAATGCAGTTTGAAACTCCTGTTGTTAAGCACATCACAGACAGACCTGCTCTGTGTCCTTCACACCTACCAGCTCTCCCTACGCACCCTGCTCCCTCTCCCGGCTTCGCCTGACCCCCCCCCCCCCCCCCCCCGCCGCCTTTCTCCGCCGTGTAGCGCTAATGTTTTTTTTTTCTTCTTTTTACATTTGTCGACAACAACGTTGGCTAAATGTTTTTCATTTTTGCTTGTGCATGCCCTTCACTTAATTATTCATTACGCTGTTTTTTTAATGAGTGCTGCTGTAATGCCAGATTAGCTAAAAATTACAACAGAAGGACGGCTCCAATGAAAGTGCCCATGAAGAAACTGGAATCCTGGAATGAGTTACTTGCTATTTCCAATGTCTTTTGATATTTCAAATTAATCTAAGTTGTAGTTTAACGTGTATGGCACCTGTGTCTTTTCCTTGGTTGTTTATGTAAGTGCCGACCGTAAAGAAGTTAAAGCTGCACACAATATCTACACGCCGAGTTGTTTACGACCTAAATCAGTTTGTTTGTTCAGAGTATGTGGCTTGTTTGGTGTTAAGATTTTTGTGTGGAAGTTGCTGTTTGTTGAATATCGGTGAAAAGTGCTGGCAGCTTGGTCTGCCAGCCAATGAGAGCAGAGCTCATTAACATTGATTGAAAATCCCCTGAAAACACAAGTGAAGATAATGATAGGCTGTGAATAACCTCCAAATTATGGTTTTATGGGTTTTTTTGCTATAAAGTTTGTGAACTTCGCTTTTGACATCCAAGAATTTCATAACTTGCCAAAAACATCATTATATGGGATGTTTAAGTGTGCATTCTTGAGCCACTACCCAGCTGAGCCTATGTTGCTAACAAGCTCTTTAGAGACTTTTTCGTTGTCAAATGAGCTTCAACGCAGCGTCCCGTCTTTTCCATTATTAAGCCCATTTTAAGATATTTTATCTTGGCTTTTCACCGCTAGCTAAAGTTGTTGGGTTACCAGACTGGAGAGTGGCTGACTTTTGCCACTTTTTAAAAGCTCAGCAATTACGGCATATGCCATTTTATTGGTTTACCAATTTTAAAACTTTAGATCTCGTTCCGGAACTGTTTGACACTGTTCCCCTTGCCGCCTAAAATAGTTTTGCCGTTTTGCAACTGGAAGATCTGAATTTCTGGCACCAACTGTTTAACCCCTTTAGATCTCTGTTCCAAAACCCTTATCTTGCACTGGAAGCTTGCCTAGCATAGTGCTGTAGGTTAGACCTCTTTTCTGTTGACAAACTCTGCTATTTAGTGTTGAAATTAATTGGAATGACTGGTGTGGAATTGCTTTTATGATTGTGGTTTAGAGACTTCAAAGCTAAAGCCATATCTCAAGGATGCTTTCAATATTCTGATCACTCCTAGTATACACCAGCAGAGCCCATGGCATGTTCAGCTGTTACGAAATTTCTTTCATGTTTTTGGTGTTGGTAAATCCATCTCACAGTACCTAGGTCCTTTTGAGTCCTTCAAAAAAGCATTTCCCATTTATTTTGTTTCTCTCTTTAAATATATGTTCCGGTGTTGGTTTATTGGTTATGATACCAAATTTACTTGATGAAAACATTCACATTCAGAGCTTCCCATCAGTACAGTATGTACATTATCCTTCTCGTTGATTTCCTTGGTCCTCACAGGGTGTAGCCACCTTCTGATGCGCACCTGTTCCTTCTGAAAACCTCCAGTGATCCAGGAATAAGTGGGGGCAAGGGAGGTAGACCTGGAATCAGGAAAGAGCAGAAATAATGGGGTTTCTCCTTTCGTGCCGGGAGCCAGCGTCGCTGCCTTTGATGTATCAAAATTCGGCATCACTTTGATTTCCCTCCTGTGCTCATTGGAGTGGCTGCCCTGCTTTTATCACATCCATTTTAAATTAATCTGCGGTAGAGAGGGTAATGCTAAGGGAGTTCTGGACCCATTTGCATTTCTTGCCAACGACTGAGACATTTTTGCCGGGAATTTCTTTCTCCCACTTTTTACCGTGACTTGGACTTAGCATTACCTTTCTCGTTCGCCGCACCGGCTGGTCAAGTTAGCACTCGAGTGGGTCATAAGGTCACCTTTCCCCCTGGCAACAATAAGAGGCAAATCTACCTCTGCACCTTTGACCGGATACTCCCATCTTTGACTGGAATCATGTGACCCATTGCTCCAGTCAGAACCATGATTTGAGTGCATAGGAGGAACTCCTTTCAGTGCTCAACCTTAGCTAATAGCTAGCAGCTTTTCATAGTCAATTAACTTCTTGAGTCTTTCAGGAATTAAATAGCCGTCCCTTTGTTGGTTTTCAGTGGACTGATACTTTGTGACATAAGCTTCTCAGGCCCCATGATACACAATCATCTCGTTGCTGTTCTGTGTGTCCCTGTTTAAGAATTAGAACACTTAATTATAGGCCTGAGGACAGGCTTGAGTAAGAAATGACATGTTTCACAAAGCTGGTATATTTGATGTGATTGACTGACTGGTTGCAGGTATATATTAGCATAAAGTGACATTAAGAGTAGTACATCTTACTGATTTGAGGATATTTAGGTATGTTTTTCCTGTGAGTTGCTATAGTAGCCCTTGAGTGTGTGTTTGTGTATGCTGACATCTGTATGCGCATGTGTGGGCGAAAGGTAGCATCTCAATCAGATTTTCATTTCTGCCGGATTTCTTTTCTACTTCAATCAAACGGGGGAGCAATAGGTGAAATGAGAACGAAAAGCAAAGCAATGCAGGGGGCGGAATCAATGCACGGAGCGTGCGCGTGTGTTTCGGATAGAGAATTTCTGGGGCGGGCCTATCGCCATCCTTTATCAAACCTGCTTACATTTGGTCAGGGTTGTGGGGGGCGGGGGGCCTGGAGCCAATCGAGCCTGCATTGGGAGAAAGGCAGAATTATAGCCCAGACAGGTCACCGAGACCTTCAGGGGGCAGCTAGTGAACCATCCTCAGCTTTCGATACAGAGTAGCATAACTTGGCACGCGTGGGAGAGAGAGCAGCGGGAGGGGAGGAGGTGGACGGACTTTCCTTCACGGCATGTTTCTGTGGGAGGCTTTTCTTCAAGACTGACCTGCCCTGTCCAACTTTCCAGTTGCTTATCATCACTCCAATAAAATGTCTTACACAGCACGGACTAAGAGGAAAGGACATGCAGTAAAGTCAAGTTTAATGTCTCTTTTAAAACATTAACTGAATCTCGTCTTTTCTCTCCCAATTCGGAGAGTCCAGCCTTAACGGTACGCAGCTCGCATCCCCACAGCTTTGCCTTTCGCCGCCATCCATCAATTTGCGAGGGCGCGCGCTCACACGCGCGATCCCCTGCTGCTGCCACTTCTGTTTGGCTCTGCAATCCATCAACGAAGGCCGTGCATGCTGCTGTGCTGGAGGACCGCGCGAGCAACACAGCCGAGGCGGACAAACCGCGGCCCGACCCAACTTCGCTTCTATTTCTGTTGCGCCCTGTAAACGCCGCCCTCCACTGATATGCTTCACCTATCGGGAACAGCACAGAGGTTTGTGTCATTTTAGCAGGTGGGGTCATCTGGCACCTGCTACCAACTCCCCTCTGCTCGACACTCCCATTTTCTAGAACTCTGTAGAATAACCATCATCAATAAATGGTTAACTGATAGTTAATTAAACTGTAGTTAATATGGTTGCACTAGGGGTTCTGGCCCTGTTCTGTGTAAAGCACTTTTGGTCAATTGAATTGAATAATGTTGACAAGAATTTGAATGATAATTAATGTTTACAAATGATTTCTAAGGCTATAATTTATGTTATTAAGTCATCATGTCTTGTGTATTAAATTTATTTCTTTATTAACTAAATATTGTATCTCCGCTGATGAGAGATAATCAGAAAAATTTGCATAAATTATAGGATTACAAATAATCAGTGAACATTACAAATTATCCTGTCATTGTTTATTACCTCCGCCAAGGAGATTATGTTTTTGGTGGCGTTTGTTTGTTGAAATGAAATTTTCAGAGAAGGTGGGTAATAAGTCAAGGAACAGGTGATTAAATTTTGGCATATCTAGGCCAAAGTACTGCTGAGATATACGCCAAAGTTCAAGAATTCAAGTCTTTCCAATGGGCCGGAGTTCCAATCGCCGTGCTTCTGAGTTTTGCTGTCCCCTGGCGGAGGTCTGCGCTCTCTGAGTGCTTTTCTAGTTAACAATAAATTACTGTTTACTTTAGTTTAATTTAGGATCATTTCGCCATGTAGTGATGATGGTTAGTGTGAGGCATTTCCCCATTTTCTCCCTGTTGGGATACAAACTTCACGCTCGCCCCCACACGCCTGGTGCGTATTCATGTTCCCTTTTGTCGCAGCCCTGTTTTGTATTTTTTATGCTCTGAAGGTCGGCCCAGAAAACTTAAAACGGAATGAGAAGTCCTGTGAGGACACTGAGGCGCTGTTCGCTGTTCTGCTTCCTTTTATTCGGAGGGCGCTGTACAAGCCCGCCCTTGTCTGACCAGCTGGGTCCACCTTCCTGTCATGCAAGGAGAGATTGATATCTGCAGTGGATTTCTCATTAAGTGCACAGCATTTTTATCTTTTTTTTTTTATAAATGCGGTCGTGGTAATTATTTTTCAGTAACCTGCCCCTTCAGTGTACCAGTAGAGCAGGGGAGGTGGTTACTGTCGTGCGTATCCTGTATTTCTAATGTGACAGAAAGATGCGCAATACAATACTTGGGCTTTGAGATTGCAAAGCCCTTAATTGGAAAAAGACTGGCCTGAAATGTACTTGTTTTATCTGATAGTATATGCCTAATTGCTTATTGAATATTTTATCAACAAGAAGAAATAGCCGGTCGTTATAGTATAGAAGAGGTGAATGAATGACTATTTTGCGTGTGTGTGTGTTTGTGCGTGTGTGTGTGTGTGTGTGTGTGTGTGTGTGTGTGTGTGTGTGTGTGTGTGTGTGTGAGAGAGAGAGAGACACTGCAGCAAAGGCTGGTATCTTCAAAAGAATTGGTTAATCCTTATTGTTAGAGTCTTCTCTGGGGCTTATTGTAATTCACTTCTATTGATCTTTCCTATTGATGTCTACCTGTACTGAGGATACATGTGCGGTTTGGGAATTAAAATGTTGCTATTCCAATGCAAAAAAAACCAAAAAAGACATTATCAACTATATACACATCCACCTTTATGCTGTACATGCATCTGTTCCTCCTCCTACATATTATTATTATTATTATTATGTCATTATAAGCGCAGTGTAGCTATTGTACAGTGATAAATAAACAATATCGAGTTGGCCTTTGCTACAAAATGTGATTCAGAATTTGTAGCAGGGACACCTTTCGAAAAGATGACGACAAGGATGAAGAATAGCTCTCAGCAGGCTATTGTCGCAGGTCTTATAGATCCTCAGGTAAAATCTGCTTTTAGAAAGTGTTACACTCACTGAGAAACATATCCCTTGCAGCAAGTTGTTTTACACTCCTTTTTGATAAATATTCCCTCCTCATAGTCATGTTCTATTCTTGGTCTACTCATCCTTCTGTGCCTCAAGTCTCACTTAAGTATACACGGTATGTATCAAGACGGCTCGGGAGCGTATGAGCAGTAATCAATAATCTTGAGGGGTAAAATAAAACCAGGGTGCTCTGTGCACAGCTGTCTGCTGACATCTTGATGTAAAATACGGACTTTATTGGGGTATATTTAAATTTTGCATATAGTATGATCAAATTTGAGCAGGACTGGTTGGGAGAATAGCACTAAAGGTGTCATGGTTCATGGATTTTTGTGTGCGTGTGTTTTGGACTTTTCTTTGTGGCTCTCGTCCCGGACGATATCGAAATCCTTTTCTATCGGACTCTTTGCCCAGCTGGCTGATTGATCTGGGGCGGCGCTTCCCCAGACTTTGTGTAAGCCGGAATTCCGGCATGCCTCCTTTGCTAGAGTGTCCGTTTGTAGTTAAGCACGATAGCCGAAGATATCTGTAGCCAGGATTTATTTGACTTTATATCTTCTCGTTATTTTCGGAGTTTCTATTTCTCTAGGGATAGTCCCTTTTCTTCTTTTCCTCTCTTATCTGTGCATCGCACTATCTGAGGTGCTTTGTTTTTCTCGGTTCTCGAGATCTACTTCTTTGTATCTCTCTCGCTCTGCTTCCGTGTAGTCGGACGTTTGGACGTCCTTTGGAAGCGCAAGTATGTTTCCTGTCCTGCGGTCTTATTTACTCTCTGTTTCTCTTTAGTCCGTTCTGCTCTGTTGTCATCTTGCCTCTGTGCTTGGCCTCCAGATTCTACCGGCCATTACAAAAGGATGTGTTAAGTTTCCCTGAGTTTGTTGAGTGTCTCCACTGTGCTGTTCATTGCTACATGTCTGAGGTTTTTTTTCTTTTTTTTTTTAATATAATAAAAATATAATACCTTTCCACTAGCGTGTGTTTGTTTGTTTGTTTGTTCGTTTGTTCATCAGGTAACGATATTTCTCAAAAAGTTGTAAATCAATTTCTATTCAATTCCACGTGTTGATTGATACTGTGCCAACGAGGATGTAATTCAATTTTAGTGAAGATCTGACTCACATTCTTGATCTAGGACCTGACAAAAATTTCTTTGCGCTTAAAGATGGCACAGTCACGACTCGTTTAATTCTTACGTTCGGTGATAATATGATGGTGAGGTAATGCACTCTTCGAGTGCCTTCTAGTCACTTATGAACCACAAGCCCTCCAAGGCCAAGGCAGCGATTGCTGCCGTTTATGGGCAGTGTAGTGTGAGCATTTACAAGAGCAATTAAACAGGCGTGCATTGATGGATGCTTTAAAGAAAGCCATTTCATAAAATGTAAAAAATAATAAAAATAACCCTCTTTTGGGCCTCTGGGTTGGTGGTGCCTGAGGCATCCATTTGATTTGCCTGTGCCTACAAATGGCACTGTTGGTGGGTATAATTGGATAATTTCCACAAGAGTGTTGTGGCAATTAAAATGACTGCCTCTTGTGATTGAGTAGAACATTGCTTGAAGCCAAACTCCAAAATGGAGCAATCTGAGGCATTTTGAGTCAAAGGGTCTGTCAACTTGAACTTCCAGCAGCTTGGCTTTGGGGAGACTTGAGGGAGCCAAGTCTTCTGCAGCTGTAAGTTCAGAAAAAAATGGCCTCTAATCCAAAAAAAATGAAAATATAAAAAAAAAAATGCAGTCTCAGGGGCTCGTTGGGAGGCAGCCTGAGAATTTATTTGACAGCGGAGTCAAATGCCCAAACATAGCTTTGGAGAGAATCTTTGAAAATCTCACTCTAGATCAGGAACATTGTCATTCATCCCTCTTTCGCTGGTTCTTTGGTTTTAAATCCATTCCTCATTGAATCATCAAGTTATGCGACAAAAAAGGCTCGCTGTTCTTTCTTCCTCGGGTGGAAAGGCTCAGCTATTTCAGCAGATCTAGTGTATGTGATAAGTAGGCCAGTTTGGCACAAACCTCTCCGTCAAGATAATGCTGGGCCCGGAGGGATTTCTTTTAATCAAGGAAGGCGTGCATCTCCTCTTTTCATTTTAAATGGTTGATTGAGCTCCTGCCGTGAGTGTATTTGTAGTACAGTTGATTAAGACAGATTGAGGAGAAACCTAACCTCAGATCTGGTGGCAGGCTGTGAATCAATAGTGTGGTTTTAATCTCGAATGGATGTCTTATTTTTCCATTGTTGGTGCAGGACATGCTTAAACAGGGTTAGCAGTGAAGTCTTGCCTATACGTTTAGTTTTGTTTGCCTGCTAGCTAGCTTGCTCCATAGCTGACAAGCAACAGTAGATTGTACTATTGTTTATGATGGTACAGCCAGTGCTTTCAGCAGTAGGAGTACATTTCTTTTATGTCGCTGTTCTTTCAGTTGTTTCAAGAGCTCTCTCGCTTGTGCACCTGTTACATAATGCATGTTTTTTTTTACGATGAAATACTCTCTGTGATCCATGTTCCGACTGCAAAGCTTGTAATAGTAAAATAGAAAAGTTCTCTCAATAGCTAAACAATTTTACCTTTTCCCCAGTGTTGACATTTAGCAGCTAAGAGAGTATGTACTTCTTGCTTCTACTTGATTATATGTTTATGTACTGTGGTTGTGCTTGTTTTTGCCTGTTTGTTGGTGATGATGACTTGTGTGTGTTAAAGTCTGCTGATAATATGTCTCTTCCACACAGATCTGTGATCAGGAGTGGCATTATTACGTGATTAATGTGGAGTTTCCCCTGGTTACACTCTACGTGGATGGTGTGACCTATGAACCCTACCTGGTAACAGATGATTGGCCTATCCACCCCTCAAAAATTGATGTCCAGTTGACAGTGGGTGCCTGCTGGCAAGGTGAGTCTGAGTATTATGGGGTGCTTTGAGGTCATTGCTCCTAACGTAAGAAAAAAATGAATTTAAGAAAATATTTTATATAAATATTTATACAGATGTATTCCTGGGCAAAAAAAAAATGGGCCCAGCGCAAAAAGGCAAATTGTGAAGCTTTTAATGGGCTTAATATTGAATTATTGGTCAGGAGATCAGCGAGATTAAACGAGTAGATCAAGTAACTCTGCATTGGATAGCTTTTCCCTCAGATTTCTTTAAATGTTTAAATGGACATTGTGTAACATTTTCAGTTGTTTATTGGCCAAAATCTACATCTGAATTCATACATATGTCATCATTGGTGTATTATGACCTCCGCTAATAATCTGACATATTCTTGTAAACGAAGAATTTTAGATTTGTTTTGTACATTGGACGGGTAAGCCGGTAGGGAAGCGCCATGACGGTCTGCCATCTTGAAACTACAGCCATCGGCAAGGGTCAAATAGCGCCAAACGCGGAATAAATCCGTGTTTGCCCTGCCAGTCAGCGCAGAGTGATTGAGACACTGGAGGAGATCAGCAAGAGAGGCTACTGCGACAAGTTTGAAAATCTGCACGACTGCAGCGTAATGCAGGACCAGGCATATGCAGCAGCAGCCCAGGAGACGGAATCCTCACCGCTGAGAAAGCGAAAAAGAGAATTAAAAAGGCAGCGCGACTGGCGCATTCAAAAAATTAGGGCCAACATTGGGCTAGCCTTCCCCAGGTTGAAGTAGCTAATGAAAGCGAAAGATTTTCAAAGGGACGCTGAAGTTGCCAGCTTTCTGATCGACAAGTAAGTCAGCTTCAAATTCAGACTATGCGAACACCAGAGGGACCTTGTCTCTAAGCGCGTTCTAGTAAGCAGTGCAGCAGCTGCGGTTCTTTGCTTGTCGCACTGGTCAGGAGGTTCTGTGCTGTCGGGTTATTACCAAATTGGTGAAGTGAGCAGGTGTAATGACACCAATGTTTTTCAGTTATTGTATTTGATGAATGGTTTTGTTATGTAGCGACTCGACTGCTTCACCTGACTACGTCCATAATATGCGCACTTTCAGCATGGTATAAATTCAGCCCAAAAAACTTCACAGCTAATCATTAATTTACCATTGCACGCTCATTCTTAATTATTAAAACAATAGCAGATGTGCATACTTGATGTTGTGACTTTTCAGCAACTTTTAAGATAACAAACTTCATATCTTCATATCGTCTTATTTTATGCATGTGGCGAACTTGCATGACAGCACCGCACAGAGACAGTATTTGTTGTTCAGCCTTTATTAGCTAGAAGTGTTGAGTGGGTTGGAAACGCTAGACAAGATGAGATGTGAACGACACACTGTTCGTGAGGGGCGTCAGTGTATGGGAGTGATGCAGCGGAGATTTGCTAATGCGGCTGAACTCCATCTGCGCAGAGAAAACGCGAGGACTCCAGAAGAAACCGATGAAAACGAAACTAAGATCGACTCTGTATATTTTATTACTGGGCTGCTAATCATGTGAAGACTTAGGAATTTGTTAGTCCTGTTTAAGGAGAAGGAAAATAATTCAGAATTGAAACTCCACTCATATCGAATGAAATCAGCTCTTTACCGGCTTACCTTGATGTTTGAGTACCCAGAGAAACATTCGGGTTGTAAAAACGTCAAGCGTGAGTTTAGTCAAGGAAATTAGTTTAATTTCTTGTGCTGATAAACGTGGTAGTAAACGGCAATAGCTATGTTACGGATGATGCACCGGGTTGCGTGGCTATGCGCAGCATATGCATTCGCAATGTTAAAATTAAATTGTAATGAATGGTGTGTGCACCCTGCGAGTCAGCTGGGATGGGCTCCAGTTCCAGGTATAGAGAAATGAGCTTCGAGCATTCGTACACTAAAAGTAATTACACTTGTCAGAAATTATTTCCCTGTTAAATAAAACTTGTTCATCAACATTTTATATCCCTATTATGTATATAGATACATTGTTTTTCCACACTGTATTTATGCCGAGTGCTATATTTGCCCGTTCGGTGCGGAGCTGTTGCGTGGGTTTTGCAGTGGACATAGCTACATTTACGGAGAACATTGTTACACGGTGGCTACCATAGTTGCAATACGTGTTTGAAAAAGTGAGGCGCTCGAGTGCATTATTCGTTTGAATGTAATACACGATTTCAACGCTGGATGGGAGTAATTGCACCAAAATGTCCCTTTAAGCCTTGTGGGTAAACTTGCGGTCAGCTCTTTACAGAAAGATGTGTCAAGAAATAACATCTGATTGTTCCTCTTTAGAAAAAAAAATTCAGTTGTTGGAAGAAAGCCTTTCTGCGATGTTCTGCTGAACTCTTCCAGTTTCCAGCCTTTTCTGTAACAGCAGAAGCTATTGTGCATGTGGTGGCACAAAAGGTCTCAGGAGAGCATTTGTCCTATTCTAGCTGATTTTCTGACCAACTTGGGCTCGGCCCATTTCTTTGCCCTGGAATGTAGTGTATACAGGTAAAGACGGGAATATACCTTAAATTTAACTTCACCTATGTAAGAGCAAGACTGTACATAAATGGTTATGAATGTTATAATAATAATATTATTAATTATGAATATTGTTGTAGTAATAATAATAATAATAATAATAGTAATAACAAGTTTCTCTAATAGTTTATTTTATGATCTTAATTCGAAGAAATTCAAATTTAAGAAAACATTAAAAGGAGAGAAAGCTGTTTAAAATTTGGTTGATCCATTTCAGACCACCGAAAACCAGGCAAATCACATCATTGCAATAAATGAAAAGCGACTTAAAGCCGCATTCGCGACGGATATAATTCCGGGAATATTCTGTGCGTTGGAATACCATGATGATGAATCTCAATCGCTCGTGTCCTCTGTGGCGGCTCACCATTTGGCCATCATCTGGATTTCTATATTAGCCATTTTTCTTCAATTTCTGTCTGTGACACTGCGCCTGAGTAAGACTGCCTGAAAAGAGGATTACAGAGCCTGCATAATATGAAAGTTCATTGACTACAAAACTATATCCCTTTGAAAGTGGACTAAGCTCCACTGAGCTGACAAAGATATCTTTCCAGGCTATTAACGAACCAGATTGTCTTTCGGCTCTCTATTTTTCAGGCCCGATATTGAGCGCGTAACAGCGAATGACAGAGGGATCTGAACCGTGCGGACCCCATTCCCTTTATTGCTGGGCTGAGATACTGTCCTGCTAATAATTTGCGCTTTGGTGTCATTTTGACTAGTTGCTAATTGGCCTGACTCAGTGTTTTTATTTTGTGTTTAGTATGCAGAACAACAAAGCAACAACAGGAGCGGGATGGGGGACGGCTGAGTTTTAGAAGCCCCTGAGGGGGGAAGCGATTTTGTACGAGGAAGTCATCCTTTACAGAAAGCAAGGCCGACACTGTTCAGGTCAATTTGGGCCAACTAAATGTCCCTGACAAGAAATACTGTAGTTTATAGGGCTTCAAAATCACGAAACCACCAACTCCCAATCACCCGAGGAAAATATGACAAACTTCACAACTCCACAATGAGGCAAATTAGGAGTTGATGTTGCTTCATCTGCTGACTGAATGCAAAGGGGGAAAAAAAATATTCTTTAAGAAAGGTGTCTGCGATATCTCCGCCAGAGAAACTTAGTTAGGCCTGGCAGGGTAATTGTTTTGATTCAGCTTTTCAGCTATAATTATCATCACAGTGTCCCAAAATTAAATTCACAACACCTGCCAGGAGATAAGAGAAATTCACCGGAAGGGAAGCTGGGTTGAAGCCAAGCGACGGAAAGTTTTCGGCGTGTTGCAGTGAGCAGCTGCAGGAATCATTAAAAACTTTCAGATCGATCCGGGACACCGTCCCGAATCACTGAATGCTGATTGAGCAGTGAACAATGAGCTGCAATATGTTCACACGCATGCGTGAAACCTCGCTATTCGGACTCGGAAAACAGCACCGCGCTGGAGCAAATTCTGATTCATGAGACGAATCCCAGGTAAACAGCTCTCCCTGTTTCTCGTGGGTAACTAATTAAATTGCTCATTGTCTTCATTTGATTTATGGCAGCATTGTTTTACTTATCTCACAGATTTTGCAACAACATTAAACCTCCACTGATAAAACTGTGTTATTTTTCTTTATTTAAGCAAATGTTGAGAATGTAATAAGTTCTCAACTTGTGATTATTTTCCTTTAAATATAAAAGCGAATTGAAAAATCCATCAGAGAATGACCAACGTTTTCCTCTAGACCTACTTTTTAAAAGCCTACATCCACAATTAACTCCTGGAAATGGCGAGTTGAAAATTACTGATTTAAATGAAAATGTATTCTTATAATTAAGCCCTGTAAATTGTGCGAAAAGCTGCCACTTTTGCTGCAGTTAAGAGAAATATAGGTATCAGCCTGCAGGAATGAATTATTCAACTAACTGGCTCAGTTGTTAATTGAGGAAAACAGCCGGAGAGAAATCACTTGCTTGAAGGTCAGACTCTTCTCTACTTTATATTCATAAGTAAAAACTACCAGAAGCAGTTAATTGGGACAAAACCCTCAACTACTGTGTTTCAATGGCAAGATCAGGCTGCTACCAATATTAGAACAACCACCCCCTTAGTATGTTTATATTCGACAATTAAGGCCCAAAGTACTGAACATCAGAACACACAGGAAGCTATCATACAAATTGAGGTAAAGGTACAAAAAAAAATCAAAAGTGCCTCGATAAGACAGTAATAATGACACGATAAAATAATATGAATGAATATAGTGACCAGCCAGGAAATACTACGAAACACAACATGTCTTGTTAATTGATTTAACTGCAGCAGTCGTCATTGCCTCTTCTCCTGACCCCAAATCAGTGACCGTTGTGTCCTGTCTCTCAGGAGGTGAGGTCCGGACTCCACGTTTCAGTCAGTACTTCAGGGGGAGCCTCTCTGGGCTGACCATCCGCCCCGGGAAGATCGAGACCCAGAAAGTCATCTCCTGTCTGCAGGCCTGCAAGGAGGGTCTGGATATCAACTCTCTGGAGAGCCTGGGCAGAGGCATCAAGGTGACATCTCTCGCTCACTCTTTCTCTCTCCCTCTCTTGCTCTCTCGTTCTCTTTTTTCTCTTGTTCTCTCCCTCTCTCATTTTTGCTTACTCTCTTTCCCTCTCACTTTTTCTCACCTTGTCCTCCTCTCTCAATCTCTCTCCTCCAATCTCTAAAATTCATATTCTAGGTGCTTTTTTCGCCATGAAAAAGTGTGCATTTGTTTTACCAAAGTATAATTATGAGTGTGATTTGTCATAGCAAGACAAGAAATAATATCAGAACAGCATGCGATTGCCGTTTATAGTGCTGATAATGGTGATTATATTGGTTATAACAGCTATTTTACTATAATGGTAATAGCGTACGGTCATAATAGTAATAATTCGCTCTCACTCCCTTTCCAGCGTACGCAAATTAGAAGCACAGACGAACATGCATAAATGCACACAGATGTTCGCTCTCATGTACAGCAATAGATGGATGGATTGAAAACAATTCCTGTAAAATTCACATGCAAGGGAGTAATATTGTCAAATAATTTGATGGAAGAGCACTACATACAGTAGATATATTGGTACATGAATACACTGTCTCAAACTACAGTGTATATGTGTGTGTTTATTAATTCATTGCTACTTTACCTTCTTTTGATTTGTTGTGGTATGAACATTATTGATGGTACTGTACAGCAACTTCAATATCTCTCAGAAACCATGTCATAATTCCTTAGAGCTAAACCAATTATCAAACTTCTTTGAACAGAGTTCTACTCATCTTGAGCCAAATTCTGATTTATTATTCCTATTGATATTTCTCAATGGAGTTTTGTGAGTGAACAGTATTTTTAAATTAGAATTTGCCTCTAAGGGGGAGGTAAGACGTATAGTTCCTGTATTAGAGCAGAGTGCTTCTCTGATATTCTATTGGAGGAAGACATGGATAAGGGGGGAGGGGGGCAGCTGAGCTCTGTGCCAGGTCTGTAATCCTGTTCTTCTTAAAAACCTGCCCTCAAGACGGAAGTCTGTTCTCTCTCAAAAGCATATATTGTGTGATGCAGAAACCAATACTATGAGGGACTATTAATGAACATAAAATGCATTTTTTACAAAAAATTTAACATTCTAAATTTATTATTTTATTTGATATTATATAGTAAATAAAAATATATGTAATATTTTTTGTCATCCATTAAACATGCTGGGTGCCTGAAGGATGTGTGTTGAAACGCAGTCAACGACACTGCTCTGATAAATTGTTGAGTTACTGGAGCCTTTGTTTGAATCTGCGCAAATAAGAAGTAAAAAAAAAATGCATTTGCTCATGGAGCAGATAGAGGGCGCTCGTAGGGGCCGTGGTATTTTGATGTGGACCAGAGAAGGTAAACTGAATGATGAGAAGAACACTGTGGCTGTGTCTGGAATCACCCCTCACTCACTATGTAGAGCACTGTGTAGTGAATGTTCTAGATAGAAAACACTGTTGAGTGATTGGGTGGGTGAGCAGACAAGTGTACATTCTAAACACATCCTGTGATAATATGGGCTAGTTTTGATCTCTTACTTTTTATTCATTTCTTTCCTTCCTTATGCCTGACTCAGTAACCAATCAAGTTCCTTTGCCGAAGTAATCTTTTTTTTTTTTTTCAATCTGTGATGATTTGACAATCGACCTGTGATTCTATCTTCCCCATCTTGGATGCATCTACCGCGGCTAATGCTGAGATACTTCCCCATATGAAAATGAACTAAAGGGTTACCATAGTATGCTAGAAGGATTGCACAGTGCTCTATAGTGTGGTTGTGTAGTTCTCTAGTACCTTTCACCAGCTATGATATTACCATAGTTTTTTTCTATGGTAGCCCGACAATATTTCAATAGTAATACTAATCTCTCTCTAGTGCTTTCCAAAAAAACATACAATTTCTTCTGTAATACTGATAGTTTTTTGGTGGTAATTTTTATGGTATTCCTATAGTGTTTTTATGTAACGGTCAGAATGCCATAGAAAGGAGGCATCTTGTTCCATTGCGCTAATCTGCCTTTCTTCGACCTCCAGCCTTTACCCCCTTTTTTCCCTTATCTTTCTTCATTTCCCCAATGGTTTGACCAAGAAAAGGTGCTAAGAAACTGCAAATAGGCCGTGCAAAATGAGTGATTGGAGTAAGCCCAATATTCTTTGTATAGTAGGCCTGCTGCTGATGAAACAACCAGGCAAATGCTGTGGACTCCGGGGCCCAGTTCCACGGTCGGTAATGGCAAAGTGCACTTCCTTTGGAAATGGAGTGATTAAATCTTGTCGGCTCTTAAGGTAAAAGGCGAGAGAGGGAGGAAATCAGATGAAGAGAAAATGGAGGAAAACAGGAGACTTGGCCTGTTTCACCTTTAGGGGAAAAAGATATTCAATTTTCTTTGTCTGCCTTCTCTGTGCCCCCTGGCCGCAGCGGTGGGCTGGGAGGGGAGCAAAGTGCTGTAGCAGCTGACGTCTTGAGAATTAGAGTGTTTGATGAGGGAGCAGGATAAAGTGTACTGGCCTTGCCTCACACTGACCCGGCAATGGCTCACCTAGGCAGGTGTTTACTTGTTGTGTGGAGAAAACAAGGAGCCTGGGTCAGCCGAGTTGACTTTGGCTGAGATATACTAGAGGAGGTGGAGGGCCAAACAGTGGACTCTAAATTTGTTGCCATTTCCTCAGGTGAAGCAGTGGCATATCCAGAACTGAAGCAGAAATTCATGTGGCGCACAGGAAAATGGTGTTTGCCTGCACGCTTTATAAACTGGGGTGGAAAGTGCCTTGGAGAGACATTTCATCCCCTAGCGAACCTGGAAAAAAATCCTGAACTCTTTAGGAAATATTCAGAGTCCGGTAACTGCCATGACATGAAAGAAAAATATTTTGGTGGCCAAAAAATGTAAGTCGTTCCCACGAATTAGCTATCTTGTATTAATTATCAAAGTGGAAAAGTTCCAACTGAAAAATGACACACATCAATACACTGCACTGTTATAAACTGACTGAATTTAATGTTAAACTAACGCATTGTTGCCTTGTTATTTTAACTGTAAGTACAGTCCTGCGCGCCTTTAACTGTGGTTTGCTGTTAACATACATGGAACTCTGTTGTAAAGTTATTGTAAAATTACAGTTAAAATGACTGCAATGGTGCAATTTTATAACAGTGTGTCATAACCAGAACTGAAAATTTGGTTGGCACAGAGCATCCCTTTAAAACAATTTAGTCCTGACTTGCTCTCCGTCATTTTTCCTAATTAACGAGACATTCGCTCAGAAAGAACTCTGCATTATTAGGTGCTGCTAGGTCTCCTCATTAAGGTAAAATGACAATCATTAATTTGGATGCGCCACGTGGTGCATTGCAGTCAACTTTATTCAAAATTAATTGAAGGTGTTTCAAAAATATTTGTTTTTAATTTAATTGAAAAGATTTAAATGATTGTGAAGCGCATGTTAGATCACCTGATGTGCCAAAAGGGTAAGATGGATGTTACCGAGCAGTTTAGCTTTCGTAAAGCATTGGCCTACTCATGAGTAAATCATTTTTAATCTATTATTTAGTCACCCTTTGATCACATTTAGAATGACGCTGTCAGAAATTGCCAATGGATTTATTCTCGTAATAACTTGTTAATAAAAATCATTGAGACTAAGTCAGCACTAATAATTGCTGCAAAGGGATGTTCTGTACTTACCCAAACGTCAGTTCTGGCTTTGCCCCTGTAGTGGAGCTCATTGACTTTGCGTGACAAGGATAACCAATCCATCTGGTACTGGAATCCACTCCTGTTTTTCTTTACTCTTGGGTAATTCTCTGAATGATTTGAGCAACTGATTGGTCCAAATGGCTTCATTCCAGAGTCCATCTAAGTGGAGTGAAAACTCAGTTGTCGTAGTCACTGTAGGACTGGGATTTCTCACTCCCTCATCTGTATTAGATCTGTCTGCTCCAGCTTGTTCCTGGAGATCTAAATTCATATTTTTTTCGCTCCGACCCTACCAAGAAACAATTTATTCTACAGATATAGATCATGTTGAGCTTCTAATTTGTAGAAATCAATTGCGGTAAATTGGGGTTGATTTTAAAACCGTCAGGCTGGTAGAGCTCTGGGAGCAGCCCTGCTCTATATGATCTTTGAGGTGAATTAGTATCATTTATTGCAAGGCTTTCTTGAATATTAGGTTCTGATTGGTCAATTACAATGTTTTATGGTTTATTATTTCTGAATAGCAGCCTGCTGCTATGAATAACGGACTGTTGCTATGTTTGCAACGCAGTTCCACCCGCAGAATCTAACAATTTTTAATGAAAACAAAAAAATCTATTTTAAATCAATCAAACCATTTTTAAATCAATTCATTGAGCCAAATGTTTGATTTTTTTCTGAAGTAGCTGTGCAGTAAGTGGGATAATATACAGCTAGCGGGTTGATATTTTGAAATAAATCACTTTCGGGGTGATTCAAGACCCCGCATGCTGAGGTCCTGCATCACCCTGTCTGCTTTGTTTTGCTAGAACAACCAGCTCGCTCTGCACTATCCCAAACATAATTTTCTGTGGCAATTTTCCAGTTCCACTTCAACCCAGCCCAGTCCATCCTGGTAATGGAGGGAGATGATCTAGACAGTATCAACACAGCCCTGTCCAAGGTATCCTACATCAACTCTCGACAGTTCCCAACGCCAGGGATTCGCCGGCTACGCATCACCACCTCCGTTCAGTAAGCCCCACCCAGCTTTATTAACTGCACTCTTGCCTGTTTACTGCATTTGTCTTTGAAGATGTCGGTGACACTGCAAACAGGTCTCCCAAAAGACTGAAAGCACCATTTCAAAATGGTTTGTATGGCGCAGTTAAAACTACCACAGTTGACCAAAGTGTTGAACAAGCCTGACATACCAAAATAAACAGACATAAATGTAAACAATGCATTAGAATATAAAATTGACACTGCAAAATAATGAACAGCCAAAGTGCCAAGCTTAATTCAAATTAAAAGCCAACAAGGAGAGATGGGTCTTCATCGACGACTTCAGTGTTGCATTCTTGCAATGATAACAGTTTAGTTCCTGATCATGGTTTATCTACCACCCTCCAGTTTTTCACCTCTGACAGTAAAAATGCACATCTCATTCAACAGCTGAGGTTTTGCATTTAGCTTCCAGGCAGAAGAATAAGGTTTGAGAAATGTGGGTTTAAATGGAGACGCTCCGGTAGATATCCAATAACAGGGCTGGTTACTTCTGCCGTCAATGGAAAATTGATTCAAAGGCTCAGGGTAATGCACTTAATAGGGTAATGCTCTGCAGCCATTTTAACACCACAAAAATCGTCAAGTATCAGCTGAGGTGAGAACTGAAGGTGTTATCAGTGCTATCTCCTTTCCATTTTCTGAGAATTTTAAAAGATTGCTTCAGATTTAACTTTTTGCATATTTGTGGTCTTTTTTAATGCCATGAAGGATATTTTGGATGCTCACTGAACATCTAATTTTCAAATTATATGTAATATATATAGATAAAATGATGCAACCTTTTGGCTAAAATGTGATGGGCACAAGCACTTTATTACTTATCCGTATTTGTGGTGAAGAAAAAAATGAGTTGCTTTAGAGTATGACGCAACCTTTTTTCTTGCTTTGGTGAGTGATAAGACGATTATGTGGCTGAGAGCCTCGCTGAATAGTTGCTTGGGAGTGAAGGGTTGATGTCACGTAGGTGTTAGTAATAATCTTGAATATCCAGGACCTGTGATAGCGCTTCAAGAAGTGAGAGCTTAGAATTATAGCATTCCATCTGTCATTTTATTTTAAAAAATCTTTATTGGCTCGAGGTACTTTCTGTTTCATTTTTTGCAAAACTCCTGATTTGCAACCTTGAATTATTTCCATAAGCATGAAAGCAAACGAGCAGTGATAGAAGCCTAGCAGAAAGCTATTACATCGGACTTCTGTGTGATGGCTGGTATTTCGAGACGCCAAACGCAGTGGCTGGAACAAAAAGTATCACAGCAAAATAACAAACACAGATAAAACAAGAGAGAGGGGCTCGCGCTTCCAAAGGACGTAAATTCCGTCTGAATAATAAACAGGAAGCATAGCGAGCTAGACAGAACGAAGTAAGGAAAAAATCTCGGAAGCCGAGATCAAACAATTAAGCACCAGACGGTGCACAGACAGACAAAAGGGAAGAGAAAGATTCCCTTTACGAAGTAAATTTTACTTTTTTGCAACTAATTCCTCAACAGCTCTCTAGCTAGAGATCTTGCGGGCTACAGTGCAATGGTAACACTGACACTCTAGCAAAGGCAGCGGGGCGGAACTTGGGCTGAAATAGAGTCCGGGCGCTGCCCACAATTAATGCAAGCTGGCCCAAGAATCCGATGTGGGCAAAACGATATCGTCCCGGATGAGTGTAACAAAGAAAGCTCCCAAACCAACGCCAACCTCCAAAACCATGACATTCTGTTGTATGGGAACGACTGCTTTATTTTATTTCCTGGACTGATGCAGATTTAACGTTGTGTTACTAGTCCCGATTCATTAAATAAGCGTTTAACTGTCAACTTTTCCGCTGTGAGCACTTTCAGGAACTTGTCTAAAGTCTGACGGTATTCTAGGCACTCTAAGGCCCTCATTTGGGCCTTAATAGAGGAGGGTTAAATGCGAGGAGTTTGCCAAATTGCTCATAAAGCGCTCAGCAAACACAGCTAAATAGAGTCCAAAAGTTAACCCCAGAGAGAGATTTGCCCACCTATGGAGTGGACAATGTGCTGAAATCAACTCTCTGAATAAGGGAAGGAGAGTATGAGCCAAATTAGAGCAGACGTCTCCAATTTAGTCTGCACCGGGGAGCTATTGCATCCCTTTTAGAGAAGTCCAGTCTTCGCATAGCTTTTAAATTGTACCTACAGAATGAAAATTAGACGAAGGATAGTACATCTTTTATGACTCCGGTTGAGTAAGACTCATTCTGCAGGGGGTGCCTGGTCCACTGGTTGGACACATCCTGAAGTGTAGTTTGGGATCTGGACCATGCCAGTCAGTTATTGGCAGCGATGTCACTGAGGGAGTATTTTCGGTGGCTCGTTGGCAATTTCCTGTGGTCGGCATGTAGCAGCAGTTTTGCATGCAAATGCATATAAACCTTGAAAACTGGGTGAAAAATACATTGTATTATAAATACATCGATTTCAGAGGTGAGAATACGTTTTATTGTCCACCTTCACCCCTGGATTACAATGTCCTTGTTTACCTGTGATATACTGTGGAAAAAATGCTGCAGTAAAATGACTGGCCAGATCAGTTAAAGTTCTTATAATGAGTTTGGATTTAAAAAACCAGCTAAATTTTTTTTTTTTGGGGGGGGGGGACTCAAGAAATCACAGATAAAACAGCCACACTTGAATTGGGATATAGGCTCTTCTCAACTTTTTGTTGTGATATTTCCTGAAGTGATGGTGCTTGCGTTCTGTTCAAATCTCTGACTAGCGCTGAGTCAAAAAAGAGGAGATTCATTGTGTTGACGGGCCTACTAAAAACGCAATTACAAATGACAGCAAATGGTGGAAGGGAGCACTCTGATGAGCCGTTTCTTCACTTAATTTTTCTTCTTAATCAAGCTGGAAGGAGTCCAACTGCCGAGCCGGAGCTTAGGTTCCGCAAATGAGCTCTTATTCCCGCTTCAATGACTACAGCCCTCCGCTGCGCCACCTGTTTTTTTAAGTGCTTTTCTTAATTGAGATACTCCTTAAAACAAGAAAGTAAACACTCTGGTTGAAACTGGGATTCAAATGAGAAAGCTTTTAGACGGTTAGCGTGACATTACTGGATAAAAGTAAATATCCGCCAGTGAGTGGTCTATTGAGGTTTATGCCGCGCCTCTCCCCTCTGCTATGTATCTTCATCAGGCCATATACTGCAGGGTGTGAGAATTACAATCTCACTTAATGGTGCTTCCGGGTGATTCACGGGTATATAATCAAAGATAATCACGAGCAAAGACTGCACTGGTCTCCCAGTCTGCAATCAGTGGCAGATAACTGTTTGGATTAAATTCGTGTCGCTCAATAGTGGATGGCACGGTTCTGGATTTGACCAATGGCAGCTGGACTTTCTGTGTGTGGTTAGTGTGCTCTCCACCCATCTCTGTGGGGTTTCTAGAAGCTACTCTGATTTGCTACCATCGTCCAAAGACATTGAGACTAGACATGAAGGTAATGCTTTATTTATTATGTGTAACCCAAAATCTGCTGCCTCGCTTTCCTTCTCAATCTGCTCCCTCCCTCCCTTGCTCAGATGTTTCGGGGAGGACACCTGCATCTCCATTCCGGACGTAGAGGCCGTGGTGATGGTCCTGCCGCCCAGCGAGCCGCGGATCACCATCGCTGGAACGGAGCGTCTGACCCATCCCGCCTCCGACCTGCGCAGCCCGGCGGGCGTGACCCTCTTCCAGGAACTGCGTATCGTCAGCACGGTCAGGAAGAGCGATGCGGCCACACACAACGCAGGTAAGGCATACGGCAATACGCCTCGCGGCCGGGGAGGGGCTCAGCGCACCATGCAGATGGTCAGCTCCTGCCCTCCACCTGGCCTCTCCAATTCTGGAGGTTTTAAGTGGCAACAGGAGTTTCTTGTGATTCCTGTTTATGAATATTCATGAAAACGTGGACACCCCTCCCCCCCAAGATACATTGCTTCAATGCTGCTCTTGATTCGCACCAATTTAATGAATATTCATGTGGAATGTTGACGGCCGTCTTCATTTTATTTTTTATTTTTTTGGGGTGGGCCTTTTTATGAATAAGATACAAAACATAGCATTGCCTTAGTTTCCCAATGTCCTAGATTCACTGAAGGTTAATAGGATGCATAAGACTCTATTGACTTCAGAAGCAGAAAGACAGGACATGCAAGGTGGTTTAGAATAGGAACATGAATATCTGGTGAGTGCAGAGAGTCTGTTGAAGTGCTGATGACATGGCACAATGTACACCGCACTTTCACCGTTGTGGAAAAAAACTTGGAACGTTGAGGAACTTTACCATCAATATTAATGAAAGGTCTATGATTGAATGACTCAGGGTCAACTCAACCTAGCGTATGCCATGAGTTTATCTTTGAAAACCTTCTGGTTGTTTTCCCGGAATACCTTGGAACTATTGCAAGCTTGAGTTGGAATCAAGTTGTAATTGTTCATTGAAATACGGCCGCTGTGAACAACCCTGGGTGCCTTTGAAAGTCCTACAATTAATCTTTGAGTTTGTCTCTGGTCATTTTTGAGGGGAGGATGGATTGTCTGCGGTTCTTTGAACAATGCCCTGATTGATATGGCCTGGACCATCGTGCTGAGCAAGGCCTCTGTCGAGCAGACAAATGGCCCTGCGTGATCTCAATTAGGAGCACCGAAATGTTCCCTACAGTGCGTCTCAGCTGGGTGGTCACTGTGAATCCGATTGGCGGGTTTCTCATCTTTTGCCATTGCCCTAGCATTTCATGTTCCTGACAGCTATGACCTCAGGGTTAGGGAAGTCTGTTGTGTGTGCATTACTGATTTTATTGAATCATGCTGACAGTACTTCATGTATCTCTCAGGTATCGTTTGCCATTGGGCCAGAAAGCATTGATCCCCAACTGAAAGTTCGCTATACTTTTCAGTTTAGTGGTTGAACTGCACTAAACCCGCAGTTCTTGGAAGATAAATGCTAATTAGCTTCATTTGCTCATCCTTGCTGTGAAGCTAGCAAGTATGGTTTTCTCACACAGAAAGTCCTGGAGTCATTGAGATCCTCCACAACCTAGATTACTGTGATGTGCTGGTGATCGGCGAGGAGCTGGACCCGGAGCGGGAAAGTCTGATGATACCTCGTTCAGCCCTGCAGGGGAAGCACCTCGACGCTTCTAACTCCACCTCGGGCATTTCCATCTTTGGTGGGTACCGCAGGCAATGTCAGTCTAAACTATGTCTTCAGTAACAGTATCTACGCCAGGGTTGTTCAGCCTCATCCAGAAAGGGCTGTGGGTGCAGGCTTTCTTTCGAGCCATGCAGTTACATATAGTGGGCTCCAAAATTACTGGCTCCCCTGACTGGCAATGCACAAACTATACTTTAAAAAATTCTAAAAAATATATATTTATAGAGAAACTCATAATAACAACATTTAGGATATACTTTACTATATTTATTTTCCAACAGAATCAACCAAAATCATTTGCTGATTTAATTCAAATCAATTTCCTCCAAAGCAAGGTTTCACAATTAATGGCACCTTTTAAACATCCTAGTAAATAATATCTGGCAAAATTGAACCAGGTGTTTACCTCATTGAAATTATGACTGGATCAAGGCGCTTTGGTCAGATGAGACTAAAATGCACGTTTTGGTCAGATATGGAATTGGTATATTTGGCGTTAAAACAGAGATACCTACAAGGAGAGGCATCTCATTCCCATGGTGCAATATGATGGTAGGTCAGTCATGTTTTGGGGCTGTTTTAATTCGAGTGATCCAGGAGCACTGCCTAAGATTAATGGCATAATGAATTCCACCAAGTATCAAGATATTTTGGCTGACAATCTGGTGGTCTCCGCCAGAAGGCTTGGACTTGGCCGTCGTTAGTTTTTCCAACAAGACAAGCATACCACAAGATCCTCACAGAAATGGTTCTGTGACCACAAAATCAATGTTCTGCGATGGCCATCTCAGTCACTAGACCTCAATACAGTTGAAAACCTGTGTGCCCAGTTGAAGATTGCAGTTGATAAACGCAAACTCAAGAATGCGAAGGATCTTGAAAGGATCTGCTTAGAGGAATTGTCCAAAATCCCCTCAAATTTGTGCCTCAAAAATTGCGAAAAAAGGCTCCATGCTTTTATTTTTACCAGAGGTGGTTGTACGAAGTACTACATATATGAAACCTTGTTTTTATTGAAGTCTGTTTTGTATCAAATGGTTGTTATGATTTTGGTTGTTTCCATCGAAACATTAATGAAGTAAAGTATTTCACACATGAGGGAATATTCTGTTTCTCTATAATTTTATTGTTTATATATTTTTTGTATTGTTTTTGTATTGCTAACTAGGGTTGCTAGTAATTTTGGAGCCTACTATAACTGATTCCACTCATCAACCTCTCGAGTCTTTGGTAAAGACCTTGATTAATTGTAAATGGTTTGTAACTGGATGGTTGAAATGAAAGGCAACACTGACAGTGGCCCTTTCTGGATAAGGCTGAATACCTTTGGTCTGCACCATTTTACCCTTTGAAAAGTGGAGATTTATTTGAGATCTTTCAAGGTCAGATTATGAAGGTCCTGAGTATGAATCTGGCCTGGCCTTTTCTGTGTTAAGTTCTCACCATGTTTGTATGAGCTTCCTCGAGATACTCACGTTTCCTCCCACAGTCCAAGACATGCATGTTAGGCGAATTGGAGACTGTACTGCCCAGAGTTATGAGATTGTGAGTGAAAGGTGGATAGGAAAGCTGACTGCAGTGCATTCCTGCCTGTTGCCCATTGGATACTGGGATAGGCTCTAGCCCCCTGGATCACATTGACCAGGGATAAACGGGTTAGATACTGGCTGGATGCTATAGAATTCCAGCCCTTTCAATTAGTAATAATGATAACTATACCAAGAATGCTAGCATGAGATTGCTGAGTGAAGGACATTCTGACCACACTCACTTTTTGACTTGAAAATAATGTCCACTGCTTGCATCGTTTCGCTTCTCTCGTCACAGGTGTGGACTCCATGTCTCATTATGAGCAGGCTGTTCGTCAGGTGAGGTACTACAACTGGGACCCGGCGGGCCTGAAGGAGCGGAGGTTCTGTGTCACCTGCTCAGAGCTCAACGGACGCTACACCAGCAACGAGTTCAACATGGAGGTCAGAGCCTCCCCGTAGAAAAGTCCAGATGAGGGAGTAAGATGGCGGTCGACTGGCAACTACATGGGCAGGGCAGAATAGCACGGTGGCGCAGTGGGTAGTGCTGTTGTGGCAAAGCAAGAGGGTTGTGGGTAAAATTCTGGTGTGGCACCTTTTTGTATGGAGTTTGCATGTTCTTCCTCGTGTTCAAATCTGTTTACACTGGTCTCCTCCCGCAGTCCAAAGAAACGCATGTCTGGCTAATGGGAGACTCTAAGTTTGCTACCGGTATGAGTTTCTGAGAGAATGATCGGTCAACATAGGCTGGTCACGTTTGTTAACAGTAATCAGTCCTGTAAATTTTTTGCTGACCAAACAACTTAGATTCACCTGCCGATGTAGACAGCTGGCCAACCAGTTGACCGCCATCTTACTCTAGCACCTAACTGGCTTTGACTAGCTTTTTCCTGTTAGAGACCAAATTCGACCAACTATGAAAAGCTGGTGAAAACAACACAGAAAGTACTAAACAACTCTTAAACCATCTTAGAAGGAAAAACTTGTCTTAGCTTGAATTTTTAGCAGGACGTCATGCATATTCTGTGCAGTTCAACATTAAGGATTTTCCCTCATTTTTCTTGTCCAATATGTGGGTCAGAAATCTGTATTTGCTAACTAGATTAGGTGACCTGATATGTTGTTTTTGAAAAACTGACTTTCGGCATTAATTGCAAAAGAATATGCAGCTTCCATTTTGACATTTAAATTTACTTTCATTAATTTATCATTGAATATTTACAAGATTAGATTTAAATATGTAGAAATGCTATGTTTGTTGAATTAAAAGACTTGAAAATTAGATGAACGTTCCCTGCTATGGCCAAGACACTGCTTGACTAAGGTCACCATCAGTTTGCGTCCCCCTCTTCTCTTGCATGGTGATTCAGTTGATTGACAGCTTGAGGTCACAATAGCCTCTATATATCAACCCTCTGCTCAAACAACCCTCATATTTTCACCATATTAATGCAAGTTCACACACTAGCTGTTGTAACTCAGCACATCAATACAAATTGCACGAAACTTCATAGTATATCTAGTTGTAGGCAAATTAACTGTTTCAAATGTAGCCATGTTTTGTCTCTTACAAGCAAAAAAGGGGATTTCATATGACCCAATGCTCCTGCAGTTTTCCCCCACTGGAGGCGATACGTGCTTGGCTGCTATTATTAGTCTGGCACAAACCCTCTGGTTTGAATGAACTAAGATTTAAATTGGCCCCGAATTGTTTCTTACTCGATTGGGCAAGCGGCCAAGCTGTTTTACTTGTTCCGCGCATGATTGTTTGGGGCAGGCCTTATCGTTAATCTCAGGTCTCCTTTGTTTGATAGACTGCCCGTTGATTGAGCTCCAAAATATAATACAATTTGGATCAGGTCCTAGAGTATGCTCGGCAAGCAGTTACTGCTGGATATATACAGGGCCTGGCCAAAGGCCTTTCAGACATCCGCACTGGCAATTCTGCATTCAGTCTTGCTGTCGGTGGATGTGACTCTTGTTGCCTTCATGTGTTGTCGGAAATATCGTATTTACGAATTGGGTGCATATAAACCGCTCAACAAAGTCAAAATCTTTGATAAATTACTTGTCTATGATACCAGATTTTCTAAATTGTGATGTTTTGAGGTGCGTCAGCTGTGGACACTGGCGTTCAGCACTTTAGGTTACATTTGCAAACATAAATATATTGTCATTTTATGATGTTATGTTAGCATTTTAAATGTATTTTTATTTTTCACTCCTTTGAACTTGCTCGTTAGAAAAAAAAGGTTTTTCTTTTGGGCATCCATATTTTGCAGTAGATATCCTGTGAATGAGTGAGTGAGTGAGCGAGCATGTGAGTGTGTATGTGTATGCATGTGCGATGAAGTTAATCCGTTGTTTGGCTGGCCGAGTGGACTTTCAGTATTGGCCAGTGTTGACGGGCCAAAATTTTTCGCACATAGATCATAAACTGTCCTGTCATATACTACATTTTGACGTAGTCTTATTCTAATTTGTTAGTCCCCTACCGGAAACGGAGAGGACTATAGGATTGCACTCCGTCCGTCCGTCAGTCCGTCCGCATTCGTGTCTGCTCCATAACTTCAATACCGTATGACCTAAGAACATCAAAGTTTATGTGTGGACGCATCTTGGGGAGAGGGTGTGTCATGTACCCTATTCAGGTCACTTTGACCTACTTTTTAGGAAATATAATATGCATACACCCGTAGGGGACTAGTATTGCGCAGCAATACTACATTTGCCGATAGGCGGTGCACTTGTTTCTAATCAAGTGCACTTGAATGCTTAGCATGTATGACTTCCATACTTGCAAGTGGAAAGCTTCCCATAGGACATAAAGGCAGCATCTGAGGCTGACATGTCCCTTTCCTTGTCTCTCAGGTCAGTGTGCTCCACAAATCAGAGGACGAGGAGCATGTCAATCTCATGGCTGCCCAATCGCAGTACATGCGGGCGGTGCATCACCCGGTCATGGTGCACAGCCTTAACTCTGTTCATGGCTCAGGTAAGGGCTCCGCCTTAAATAATCTATGATGTCATGACTGACTTTGACTCAATTAATTATTCATCTCGCTTACTCCATTTTAATGGGCTGCTGTAATTGCATCCTGCTGGAGCACATTAACAAGACTATTTTCATGTAAAGGGGAGTGAAATTAAGGACAGTGGGTGAAAAATAGCTGGCGTGCTTCAAGCAAGAAAATACACACATGGCTCATTGCAGAAAGAGGTCTCTCCCTCCTTTGGTCTCACTCTGCCCCCTACTGGAGAGAATTCACATACCATTCTCCCTCCATAAATTTACATTTTAAATTATTTGAAATTTGTCCATTAAATGTCCCAACTTTGTGAAGCACACAATGTGCTGATTTGGTTGAATCTGGTTCAGAATTGGATTGTCTCAATTCTATGGCGATTTACTGAGCTGTACAGGCGTGATTAGGAACAGCTGTTCCTCAAAGTCCGTCTTTCCTCGTTTGATCAATTTACCCACGATAACAGTTCTTTTTCTCTGCTGATGGTTTAGTTTTTTTTTTTGGTGTTTGGTGCATGTGGTTGTGATTTTTAATAAAGTTTTCTGGTCAGTTTTAGCACTGATGCATCTGGCACCAACTATTTTGCCCCCTGGGAATCTTCTTAGAATCCCCATCTTCCTCTGGAAACGTACTCGGCAAAGTGGTGCTGTAAAGCTGCGTTTCCACCAAACATTTTCGGCAGAGTACCCTTTGAACCTGTGCAAACCAATACAGAAACCTTAGATCTGGTTTGCATTTCCACCGCAGGCAATTTGAGCAATCGTCAATACAAAAAAAATGCCAGATCTAGCTTTTTTGCCGACATTTCTTACACCTCCGAGACTACCACACTGTCGGTGTGCAGCTTGGGAGAGCCTAGGTCTATTGTATGTGTATAATAACATTGACCGATAGCAATCTTATCATCTCCATCAGCGCTTTCCAAAACTCTCCTGGAGTGACACTTCTGCATGTTTTAGAGCTCTGCCTGCACCAGCACAGGTGAGTCACATGGTCAACTCATTACCCGTGATGATGCTTGATAATGAGCAAATTATTAGAATCATCCGTGCTAGCGGGGAGAGATCTAAAACGTGCAGAAGTGATATGTACCTAGGGTAATGTCAAAAATATGTCACGAGTTGGGCTATGGGAAAAGTGCCACAGTTATGTGATAAAGAAAAATCTGAAAAAAATGCCAAATCACGTTTTTCTTCCACTGGCAAAACCGCGGCAAACACCATGTAAACAAAGCCAGCAATTCAGTTATTCGTCTCAAGCCTCGCTTTGGACAAAAATGAATATTCATGAGCTGGATATTAAGAGTGGTCTATTCCTCACTGCTCTATCCAGTTTTAGATTCTCTTGACCAATCACAGCACTGCATTGTTTCTAGCGCCACCCATTAGTATGGAATTGGTGTGTTTGGTAACCCCCCCAAAAAAAGAGTAATGAAAAAACAGGACGGATTAGAGTGGTTCTTTTGGCACCATCCACAACTTTTGACAATGGAAACACAAGAATAACTGCTCTAATGTGTAGCAAACTAAACAGAACTGAGCTGGACGGTTGGTGGAAATGAGGCAGTAGACCACCCTGTAATTAGCATTCAAATCAACAGGAATGACCTGTGTTATGTACATGGCTCTGTAACTTTGGCCTAGGACTGCAAACTTTAAACAATTTTTCAGCGTTCCTACCAATATTTTGTCCACCCCAGTCTATAATGATGTAAATAATTAAAGGAGTCCAAGAGGCATTATTCCAAGATTGGCAATCCTCTGGTTCATTTTGTAATATATTAGCACCATCTAGTGGTAATGTGACGGTACTGTCTTTAAATTTATTTAAGCAAATGAAAAAGAATTCCATGAGAAATGTATGTCAGTTCTCAACCCCTTTATCCCCATATTAAGCCACGCCTCCTGTAGCCACGGTGATGATTGTGATGTGCATCGCGGTCCTGGTGGTCATCGTTGTCCTGGGCATCTATCGCATACACGCTGCCCATCAGCAGGGTTTGAAGAGCGAGGAGGATGGTACCAAGGACAAGGAGGCTGACTGGGATGAGTCTGCGCTTACAATCACTGTCAACCCCATGGAGGTGAGTCCTGGAGCTCCAGTGCAAAGGTGGTGCTCAGTCCATATGGGAATAATCATTTTTCTTACTCTGTACAACCCAACATTGGGTGATGTGTAGTAAGCTTTGTGCTGCAAAATTGCATCTTTGCATCACTCAAGCGTGTTACCATTCGGTGGTGGTTGAGGCAAGCCTCTCCATAATTACTTGAAAAGTGAGTCCCAGTTAGAAAAGTACAATAGAAATGAAATGTTCTCGCCTTCGTGCAAAGAAAGGTCTCCTTCATTCTTCGGAGATAATTCTGTGATTCCAAAGTTGCACCTGGTCCAGTGGAAGGGTACTTTGTCAGGGAACTTTAACAAGTAACACCTACTGCATGGATTTTCAGTATTATTCAATAAGGGCCATTGTGAACACTGGTTTTCAATACAGCTCAGCACTGATACACCAGATTCTACTTATCAACGTCTTGGCTGAAGTCCACGATTAGTTCATCAGTTGAATTAACTGTCTTAGTGTGGGACTAAACAAAAACCTGCTGCCAAGCTGGCCCTTTATGGAAAGATTTGATAGCCCTGACCTACCTTATGATATTGGGTCTCTTGAATGTTGTGTATGAGTGTTCATAGGTATTGATAAAATCTGCTATAATCAATGGATTATCTATTTGAATTTCAGCCTCTCATCCCATGAAGCCATAGACTTCAATATTAGCCTCTAAGAAACACTGCTTGAATTTCATAACATAATTAAAGAGGAATATTGGACAGTAGTCATATCGTATAGCTCTCTGTCAATATATTGAGTAATCATTTAATCAAAACAGAGGCTATGTTTAGAATCATCGTTGCTTACCACTCGACTTCCGATCATGGCCAAAAGTAGCAAGTTGTATACAGTATGTTAGCAACAAGACATTCACCAGTTTACCATAGATACCCGGATGAGGTACTGCACTCGCTGAATTTCACAGTACGCATTCAGAGCTGCCCTCTTGGCTTATTCTGTCTCATAATTCAAACTGGTTAAAAGTAAGGACTCTAGAAGGCTTTATGGCCTAATAGTTATATGACTGTGTTGTACACAATATGGTCACTGTTACAAACTTATTACTGCTGTGTAAACTACTATGGAGAGAGGCATGAACAACCCCAAAACTGGAAATGAGGCATACCATGGAAAATGCTAATAAAACTAGAGGCACTCATAGAGTGCAAACCTCCGCCAAGGCAGAACAGTCCAAATCTTCATGAGTGGGAGCAAAGTTGAGTTATCGTGTGTCATACGATTTTAAGATGGCTGTCGTGGCGGCCATATTGCTTCACTGAACGCGGTGAAAATCAATAGGGTCCGTCGCTGATGTAATAGCAATGCACCTACAAAATTTATGACAAATTTGTGCATAACTTTTTGAGTTATGTTGTTCACAAACAGACAGACAGACAAACAAACAGGGGGCGAAAACATAACCTCCGCCCCAACTTCGTTGGCAGAGGTAATAACAAAGGAGTGTTTTCAAAAATCCATTCACCCTCTATAATAATAAAAACACTACAAGAGCATAGAATTTAATGATTTAATTAAGAATTTCATTGTTTTTTTTTTTTTTTTAAATACACTATTTCTGATCTGACAGCAACGGACACCAAAAAAGTTGAAATGGGCAGTTTTGGACTAATAATGATATGACAAGATGCAATAATAAGGTGAGGCTAAACAGGTGAGGTAATTGTGTGATAGTATGAAAGGACCCTCCAAAAAAGCCCTAGTCTCTCAACGATGGCTCAACAATTTGACAACAAATCCATAGACTTATAAACAGTCACTTTGAGAACAATAATCCCCACAGTCAAATCAGTAGGATTTTGAGCATATTACCCTCTACAGGGTGTATCAAAAAAATGTCCCACTTTGAAAAATTGCCCTAAAATTAGTATTCTATAATTTTTTGAAAATCCTTCAACATAGGTTGATAGACAATGGTTCAATGGTTTTTTGTGCCATTGCAGATACTCAACATGTCACGCATGAGTGAGCACAGGCTAATCTGAGACCATAGGCAGCAGTGTTAGGTATGCCCTTTGCTTATCACAAATTGCCATTACTTTTGAATTAACCCTTTCACAAGTCCTCAACATGTCCACCATTTCTTTCCTGGCAGATTTGGGCCCTCCTCAGCACATCGTACACTGCAAGGCAGATCAAAGCTCTGTCCCTTCTGAGAACATTGACTTCTGCCGTCATGCGTTCCTCAAGGTCATCCAGGTCCCTAGGTGGAGAAACATACACTTTTGACTTAAGATGACCCCACAAGAAAAAGTCGAGGGGTTAAGTTCACTGACCTCGAGGGCCATTCCACTTCACAGTGTAGGGAATCACTCATTCTCTAAACAGTTCTGCAATTTGAACTGAAATGTGTCAAGAGATGTGCTGAGATCAAGAAAGTGCAAACACCTCGTGTTGCACCATTCTGGGGACATCCATTGATTGATTACATAACATGACATGACAGGACTGTTAGCCACCTGGAGAGGAAAGGGTTAAAGCAATTTCCTGAAAATTTTTAGGACACTTCAGGGCGTACCTATCGTCGCTTCTCATGGTCTCAGATCCTGTTTTCATCTCAGCACTTTTTCACTCAAAACAGATGTATCGCAATTTACGTACTAAGCCTGTGCTCACTCATGCGTGACATGTTAAGTATGTGCAACTGCACAAAAAATCAATGAACCATTGTCCATCAACCTATGTAAAAGGATTTTCCAAAAATGATAGAATATAAATTTTAGGGCAATTTTCCAAAGTGGGACTTTTTTTTGATGCACCCTGTATGGTATGCAATATAATTCAAAGATGTATAGAAGAAATCCAGTTGAATCTTGGATGGTAAAGGACAAGGCTGAAAACCATTTCAGAAGATGTGTCATCTCCAGTCTCTCAGACGTCATGATTTTAGGAACTGTCATGGGACAATAAAGGATATCACAAGGTCAGCTCGAAAATGCTCTGGTTAACCTTTGTCAGTCAACAGAATTTGTTGCAGCATCCAGAGATGCGAGTTAAAAGTTTACAAAATGAAACAGAAGCCATATGTCAACACTGTCAAATAATGCCACTGACTTCTCTGGGTTTGGTGTCATCTGAGATGGACAGTAGCACTGTTTTAAAAAAAGAAACGGCTGTTTGTGTTCTCTGGACTGCAGCCGTCACGGACATCCCGAGTCATTAATCAATCTCGGGTCGAAAAGCCAGCCTCTGTCACTATACCGGGATGTGTCAGTGTACATGGCATGAGTGACTTGGACTATTGTGAGGGCAGCATTAATGCAAAATGATATTAACAAAATGGGGGGGGGGGGGGGGGGGGGGGCAAAGTATGCTGGCATGTATATGTTGCTTTCTCTTGGGACTGCCTAGCATTTTCAAGCAAGATAATGTTGAACCACATTCTGCATGGATTACAAGTTAATGGCAGGGTGATCAGGGAGTGCAAGAGCTAGATTATCCTGCCTGCAGTCCTGATTGGTCTATGATTGAGAAATGTGTGGTACATAATGAAGCAAAATATATGAAAACCCTGTACAATTATGCCGCTGATGACCTGTATGTTGGAGGAATGGGGCAAATTCCTCATACTACACTTGTACAACTTATGTCCTTAGTACCCAACTTTATGTGTGTGATGAAAATAAATATTACTTATAAGTAATTCAATTCACATATTCACTTTTTAGAACATCCCATAATTTTCCATTTTCCATGATGTGTTGACTTCTAATGAATTGGGGCTGTTGTGTCTAGGATATACTGCCACAGTATGCCATGTATAATGAACTAGTAAGCAATATCGAACACAGTCAGACCAACTGAGTGAATTAGGGAGTAAAACAGTGATAGAGGTGTATAGTGATGTACAGATGATGAACTTAATATCTCACCTTTCTTGCCGCAGAACGTTGAGGAGCCGAAGGCTGCAGAAGAGGAAGTCAGCGAAGAAGAGGACGAGGATGAAGATGAGGAGGAAGAGGAGGATGATGGACTGGAGGATGATGTCACTAGCATGGAGTCTGGGGATAGCGATGAAGAGGAGGCAGGGTTCCACAGGGGCACGCAGGACGGCAAGAGCAAGGCCAGACTGGAGTGGAACACTACCTTGTCTTAGATTTACTCACACACTTAGACACACGACATAAACACGCACTGATGCACACAGATCATCCCTTCCTTTCAAAAAAAAAAAAAACATTTCAGATGATACATTCATTTGATAAAGTCAAATTTTTGCGACCAACTCGTTTGCTAAGCATTATCCCCCTCTTGTGGTCAATATTATGTACCGCGCCATAAAGCCACACTTAGCAATTGCTGACTGTCGATGAATGCTCTCAGTTTCACAACTAAACTATATTGAATTTAAAATACACAAATAAAAATTCCCTGCAAAGAAATTTATACACTAGACTAGACACTTGGGTTTCATATAATATATATAAAAATGTAAAAACTAATCTTTGACATGAACATTTCTGAATTTATTTTCAATATTTTAATATCTTTAATCAGTTTTTTTAAGATGGTATATATTTTAACAAGTGATAGTTCTTTTCAATTTGCAATAGAAATAACATGTAGAAGATATGACTCGTCACTTAATCTGGGTTGATTCATTTCGAATTATTGTTTATGAACATGTCACTTCCTTGAGCTTGCATTTATTTTTGAAAGATTTCCCTCTCTTTCAGAAATAGGGTGAGGTCAGAGAGGAGCTAAGCCTTTTTATACGCCATTCTGCACATTCTATGGAACTAGTAGTTCAACTGATGCACTTCAAGATATGTTTTTTTGTTGTGTGCACTCATTGCAGTAATTACTTGTTCATTGTGGTTGCCCAACATTTCTCGGCGTATGCTCCAAACCACTCACTCACCCTCCTTCGAGGAGAGGCTGAGGCTAGTGCGTACACTTGTAAAATTGATCAACTACATGTTTAATTCCTGTTTGGCTTTGCTCAAGAGCACAGCCTCAGACCAGTGGTGTATTGGTCACTGGAGAAGTGGGTATTCTTTATAGGGTAGATAGCTTGATCACCAAGGAGACAGTGAGTGTAATCTCCAATGTAATTCAATGGCATTTTGGCTGATGGGTGACTATATTGTAAATTTACGGAAAAAGAGGTGGATAGTCTCTGTATTGCTGAGTTTACCCTCCAATACACCACTGCCTTGGGCCAGTATTCGTGCTCACACCTTTTTGATCAGTGCATTCCTTCATTTTTTACTTCAGTCCATGTAAACTGCGTCTATACACACTGCTGTAGAGCCCGGCCTGGCCCCATTTGCACTGTACTGTACTGTGCAAATGTGCAATATCAATCAAATAACATTCATCATTCGTTGCAAAACGTGTTAATATGCAAACAAGGGAGTGATATAAGGGTAAATTTTGTAATTAAACCTCACTAGAGGCGTACTTTTTGAGATTACAGATGTTATTAGCGGATAATTTCTGTTCTTGGCGAGATTTCATGAACTGTACACTTTCCCCGCCATTATTTCCAGAGAAGAACACAGTCCTACTGAAGAGCACTAATTTGGTTTATTAAAAGGGCAATTGAGTGCACAAATTTATAGAGCTATGGTGAGTACAGTTGTAAAAACATTTTTAATCGGAGAGCTGTAAGCGCGTTCAGAGGTCTCAACTGACACCGAATTCTCGATGAGGCAGCGTATGTGTTCATCTTTTACTAATGAAGGGTTTAATTGTTATTGCCTCGTCTCTTGCCAACTAATTTGCTCATTTCCACTTTCACTAAACTGACCAGTCCGCTACCAGTCAAGCAGCACTTCACTCTGTTTTATTGCAACTGGCCTGTTTAACCCTTAAGTTACAACAGTATGTAATTTTCCCAGCTTCAGGTTCAGGTGTGTTTAAAGAGCAGATGTGCGGACCCTCCCATTGACGGGAATGCGAGTGGTTATTAAAGGGTCTTCTGATCTGTGCTTAATTCTTGCCCATGGTTTTTCTGAAGGGCGCCATTTTGAATTTGTGCATTGGTAACATGTAAAGTCCGTAGCAGTGGTTAGATCTTCCTCCGCATCAACTTTATAAAGCCTGTGGTTGTGATGTCATCAGTGTGCCCCCTCCCCCACTCTCAAAAAATCTCCACCCCGTTACTACTGCTTGCCTCGTCAGACTGTGAGTGCGTCGCAATGTTAGATAAATTCGTCTTCCATTACTCCACTCTCTGCTGGTCTCCTACCCCCCATAGTTTCAGATAGGAGGACATGAATGGAAATGGGAGGATGCATTTTTTCAGGTATTGGGACACATGCCGTGAGGCTCAATCCAGTCACTTATTTTTCTCATCCTTCCGTCCTTTCCTTAACTCCCTCCCTTGCTTTGAGCTCCGCCCATTTAGGAGCCAAGGAAAAGATGCAAGAGAAGGAAGGGAAGTGTGGGATTAAAGAAACATCAGTTTGAGGAACAGAACTGTCTTTGCTCCATCAAACGTCAGTTCGAAACAAGGTCGGAACAAGAGATTGATCCTTTTCATCACACGTATTACAAGTAAAATTTTTTGCCAAGGATGCTCAACACCTGTATGGTGAAACTCCCAAAGCCTATTTCCTAACTCTTCAGAGGCACATTTAATGATGGCCGACCTCAGTCAATTTCTCTTGCAGGTCCTGGGAAAGGAAGGATGGAAGAAATAAAGGATTGGAATAAGTCCTGTGTTTTGCTAGACTCCTTGACACCAACAAAGATTAAAGAGCCATTTGAAATATCTAGCCTGTAAAAATGTGTAAAACTATTTTATAAGTTTTTCTTTGATTTTTTCCCCCCGTTTTCTGTTCTTTCCTTTCCTCGATGGTGACTGCAGCACTTTCTGTATGTCAGCCAATAAAGACTTGTTTTAGAATTCATCTTTGTTCGTTCTTCTCTGTGAATGAAGTGAGATGTCGAAATGAACCGTTTCAGTTTCCTTGGCATAATAAGGAGGTGAAGTCGAGAAGCAGTTTAAACATCTGTATTTTCTATCAAAGTGAAGAAACAGTGATTGCAGGTCATAGTTCTTATTTACTCTTAAAACTTTCATAAGGAAGTGTTACCTTTACATATATTGCAGTGAAACTAGCTTATAACCTTTATAACCAGATTTATTTTGGCCTTTAGCATGTGTAAATCCTTTCTGCATGATGAAAACTGCCAACAGCCAATGATTGGTCATAGCACTGATTTTAGAACAATTGTTGGTTGTGTTGTTAGTTTTCTGAGCGCAAAAGGTCTCTATAAATGGAGCCCTTAATCGAACTAGGCTTATTAAGTACAATCCCAATTCCGAAAAAGTTGGGACGAAGTGTAAATTGCGATTAAAATCAAAATGCAATGACTTTCAGATGACATGAGCCAATATGTTATTTGCAATAGAACATAGATAACATTTCAAATGTTGAAAGTGAGACATTGTACATTTTTATCCACAAAATCAGCTTCTCAAATTTTTGGCTGCAACAGGTCTCAAAAAAGTTGGGACTCAGGCAAAAAAAAGGGCTGAAAAAGCAGTTAACATATAAGAGAATGAACTGAAAGAACATTTAGCAAGTAATTAAGTTAACAGGCATCAGGTTTGTAACATGACTGGCTATAAAAGGGATGTCTTAGAGAGGCTGAGTCTCTCAGAAGTAAAGATGGCCAGATGCTCTCCAACCTGTAGGCTTGCGTAAAAAAATTGTGGAATACTTTAAAAACAATGTTCCTCAACGTCAAATTGCAATGACTTTGAAGGGCTCATCATCGACAGTACATTACATTATCAAAAGATTCAGAGAAACTGGAAAAATCTGTGTGTGTCAGGGACTTGGCCGAAGACTGGAAGACTTCAGGCCCTCAGACACCACTGCATCACTCACCAGCATGATTCTGTCTTTGGCATTACTAAATGGGCCCAGGAATACTTCAAGAAACTACTGTCTGTAAACAGTCCGCTGTGCCATCCACAGATGCCACCTTAAACTCTATCATGCAGAAAGGAAGCCATTGTTGAGCATGATCCAGAAGCGCCGCCGTATTCTGCGGGCCAAGGCTCATTTAAAATGGACTGAAGGAAAGTGTCCTGTGGTAAGACAAGTCCAAATTTGACATTCTTGTTGGAAATCATGGGCGTGGTGTCCTCCAGGCTAAAGAGGAGAAAGACCACCCCTCCTGTTATCAGCATTCAGTTCAAAAGCCAGCATCTCTGATGGTATGAGGATGCATTAGTGCATATGGTGTGGGACACTTGCATGTTTTAAAAAGCACCATGAATGCTAAAAGGTAAAGGTTTTATAAAGGTTTTAGAGCAACATATGCTTCCCTCCAGATGATACCTATTCCAGGGAAGGCATTGTGTATTTCCGCTGGACAATGCAAAACCACACACTGCAGCTATTACAACAGTAATAGCATGGCTTTGTAGCAGAAGAGTCCGTGTGCTGAAGCGGCCTGCCTGCAGTCCTGATCTTTCACCGATTGAGAACATTTGGTGCATAATTAAACACAAAGTCCGTCAAAGGAGACCCAAAACTCCAGCAGTTGGAAGCCTGTATTAAACAAGAGTGGGATCAAATTCCAATGGCTAAACTCAAGAAACTTGTCTCCTCAATGCCCAGACACCTCCGCTCTGTGTTAAAAAAAAGAGGGGATGCAACACCATGGTAAACAGGCCCCTGCCCCAACTTCTTTGAGACCTGTAGCAGCCATCAAATTTTAAATTAGCTAATTTTGTGGATAAAATTGGAAAATTCCTCAGTTTCAACATGTTCTATTGTGAATAAAATACTGGCTGATGTGATTTGAAAGTCATTACACACATAATATTGAAAGTCCAAATACATTAATATTTTGATAAATCAGTACTTATTCAGAGCCCACATTAGTACTATAAAATGTGTTCAGTACAATCCAAACAAAGCACACAATCAGAACCTTTAAAACATGAACAGGCAAATTCAACAAAAGCAGATTAATTTTGAACTGTTAAGGTTAACCAATACAAAGTAAAACCCTAATCATGTTGATTAATCCCAAAAATCTGCTAAAAATGTCTTAAAATAATTACACAAGTGTAAATTATTTTAATCTGCATCAACAAAGCAAATCAGTTGAATTTCAGCTTCCTCTCCGTGAAAGTTATTACAGCGCAGACTTTTTGGACGTTTGGATGTAGCAGTCAGCGCCGTAAAAACCTGAGGAAAATGTCATTAAAAAGCACTTTGGAACCACTTCCTCCTTAGTATTAGCATTGATCAGTCTTTTTAAATCGGTATTTAATACGCATTTGGCCGTGTTTACAACATATAGTCAATAGATGGCAAGCGTGAGCCAAATGGATATACTGGCCGAATCGGAGGGTCGACTGAGTCGTGAACTGCTGTAAAGAGCATGCATTTATAAATCTCAGTTCACAACAAAATACCGCGGAAAAGAGTCAATATGAAGGCAATGGTGGAATGGCATGGCAGGGAGCAGAGTTACATGGGGGCACGAGAGCTGTGTCTGCGATGGTCTGAGTGCCTGTGTGAGTGAATGCGAGTGCATGGGTGCGTGGTTCATATACTCAAGTGGACGTGTGCACGCGCGCCGGGTTGCTACTGCTTTGCCCCGCAGTCTTTAACGCATCATTAGAACAATCCCCCCTGCATGTACACGCACATGCTTTCCTCTCCCAGACAACCAGTCCAATTTGTCACATCACATGGACCTGCAGAGGACGGCCACGGTTTCCTGCTGACAATTTATCAAGTCATTAACTTTTATTCCCGTTCCTGTCAGGCCGCTGACATCACGTGAAGGCGGCGGGAACGCGCGGTGAATAATCTCCTCACGTCCAGCCACAGCATTAACGTCGGGGCTCCGTGGAACCGCTAACGTCATTTTCCGTTCCCATAAAGATCTCACCGCAGATAACAGGCATTACACATCACTGCGCAAGATCACACCACTGAGATGCATCAAAACGTCTCTCATCTAGAGATTTACATAGGACAGTCATCGCTGTGGTAATTAAAACCACTGCAGCATTAACGTCACTTTACAGGCATTGTAAGCGTGAGGTCATACGTATGCGATCAGAGTGTTTTATACTGTACATTCAAATGATGTCATGTGACAGTCACGAGCCCAATTTAAAATGATGAAGTTATAGACCACTGCGAACTTGTAATAAAAGCATTCCAAATGCCTGTTCTTCAAAGGTCTATGAAACGGTAGCATTTTCTGAAGTTTTTCCTTGTCGTAAAAAAAAAAAAATCTCTTCCCGAAATACACCATAACAGAAGTTTGCTTTTCCTCTGTGCCAGCACTGCAGTCTTTCAACTGACGGTTGAAATGAGGTCTGCAGGCAATAGAAGATAACCATATAATCTTCCTTTGAGCGATGACGCTGAGCCCTGGTGCTTTGGAAAGTCTGGATGCGCTTTCACACTGCAAAATATCAGCATCCACATAACCGATGGCAGCATGACAGCAATGCGACAGAGCCATGCCCGGGAGAAACCTGCGCAGCGGCGATGGAACACGACGCCGTGGATTAATCCGGCCCTTCAGCAAAAGTCGTGAGGGTGAACGTGTGAAGGGTTGAGACGGATGAGCTCTTATGTTCTCCGGGCTCTAGAAACTAATTAGCCCTGTCAGGGAATCATAGCAGTGCTAAAGGAATTGTGGCTTTTGAAAGTGAGTTGATCAGGGTCGGGGGAGGGGCCAGGAAAATGGCTTCTGAAATACATGTCGCTGGCTTCCGCGCCCCCTCTGTCGTACTCAGTAACCTACTTTTCCCGGTTGTAATAATGCAGGCAATGACACAAAAGATGACGGGGGTTTGGGGTATGCTTGACTATCACACAAGCATATGTCTTCTAGAGGCCCAGACAAACAGCCATAGCCTGGAAAAGAATTGCATATTGACTGATAACACCCACCTGCTGTTGCTGCTGCAGTCAGTTAAAAGGCTCCTGGGGGAGCTTATGATTTCCAGGGCAGTACTTGTTGGGCAGTGCACAAAATGAAAGAATACAGTGTCAAATCTGCTGTAAATCACTCTAAGAAGTGGCATCCAAATTCTACAATGGACAAGGCAACTTTCTTATTACTGGACATGAACAAGAAATAGTTTGGCTGGTGGCCGTAAGCTGGAAAGTCTGAATTGTCTATTGCAAAGGGAGAAGGAGGCAATTAGTTCCTTCATTGCTTCCTTACCAGGCTGGACCAGTGTTTCATTGCTGGAAGACAGGGATCATATATTATGGACCACAGTCCTCTGCAGCTGTAACAATCGTATGCTTTATTCATCATGAGGTACAAGTCAATTCTCAAACTGCATCCACATGTCCTCCATGTCAAGGAAACCACGCAAGAATCGAGGATTTTTTTTTTGTTTTGTTTTTGGAGATATGAGGCTTCCTTTCCTCCAAAGCATCACGTGAAGCGACATCCATTTCTGATGACGTCACACAGCTAGATGTGCTGCCGACATCTGTCATTACCGATTGACAACATGGTTTTCTGCTGAAAGTGTTCTGGGAAGGCTATTCTCGTGTGTCCTCACTCATGGCTTTTCAGAGCTCCATTCTTGGTTCATGGAGCAGATAAGAGCTTTGAGACAGCCTGGTAGATGGCAGATTTGAGACAACTCCCAGTTCAAGCGGGGATCCAGGAAATATTTTTTTTTTTAAAAAGAGAGAGAGAGAGAGAGAGAATTGATATGCACCAAGTTTTCCCAGTTTGCATTAATACCAATTGCCATTGAGCTAATGATGTATTGAGGAAAGACATCGTATTTTTCTCAACCATTCCAAGGCAACTTCAAAATCTCCCAGCAGCTGTCACTTGACCCGTGTGACATTTTCTATCAAGGTGAAGGAAAAATGGACTGGAAGGGAAAAAGTGTGCCTGTCGAAGAGAACTTAGCTGCACCCCAAATTGTGCTTCAGGGTGAGTCTTCTGCGATGGGACTGAGCCTCATCCACTAAAACCTTGTTTACCCAAGAGCAAAGCTATGGCTAATTACAGCCTGCCCAGTTAGTCTGTCAGCTAGGCAACAGTGGTGAAGTTGTTACATGTTGCCACATACACTTGCTGAGCAGGACTAACTGTAGCTCCTCACAGGATGTGCTGTGACGACCCCAGTCAAGTGCGACCAAGACCACTTACAGCCTGTTGAACCAGCAATCTGCAAATCCTGTTGCATTGCACAATTCAGGGCCGACACGTTTCTGCAGTGGGTAGCACTTTTGCCTAGAAGCAAGAACATTGTGGGTTTGAATACGACCTGGCGTCTTCCTGTGTGGAGTTTGCACTCCTCATATCTGTGTGGGTTTCCGCCCACAACTCAAAGACATGCATATCAGGCTAACTGGAGACGTACGTCGCCCAGAGATACGAGTCAAGGGTATTTAACCTCTTCCAGAAAGAGCCGGTGTGGATGCTTGCTTTCCTTCCAGCCATGCAGTTACACGCCTGATTCAAGGAATTAACCCCTATAATCTTTGACTTTGACCAAGTGTGTAACTGATTGGTTGGAATGAAAGCCTGCATCCACACTGACTACTTTGGGATGAGGTTAAATGGCAAGTGAATGATACATGACCCCTGCAGTCGATTGGTGAATCGTCCAGGGGAGTGATGCCCAATTATGTGCCATAGAGGGCTGAGATTATGCAGGTTTTTATTCCAATTAGTCACATTTCACGGAGTAGTTTTGTCCTCTCTGCCTGAAGACATGCCAATCAATGATATCAGCTGGTTTAGTGATTGGTTGGAATGAAAACTTGCATACTGTCAGCCCACTGTGGCACGGGATTGGGCACCACTGATCCAGGGTGCGTTTCTTCCTCTGAAGTACATGGGACAGAGGCATAAAATTCAGGGATCAAAAGCTAATAGTCTTACCATGTTCTCCCTTCACCCCTCACTTTCAGCCAGATGACATCATTCCTACAAGCAGCCTGAAGAACTTCGGTTATTTTCAGATCTTGGAGACTGAAAAATACTGCAGAGGTGTTATACTTCCCAAGCCTGGATTTTCTATCTCTGATGCTGTAAAATGCTTTGACCCCCAAGTCCCAGACCAAAAAATTCTTACGTTGAATAATGGATGGATAAGCCATTCACACTCAAAGTGGCTCATCTTGATCAAACCCCACGTTTTTTCATGTGCAGATTCACTGCAAGAGAGGCCATCCCCCCTGGTCAATGATTGACTGATAATGGGCGACATAGAGAAGCATCAGAACTGTCACCTTGCATTGTAGCCCATTGTTTCGAGTCAACCAACCAATGCTCCACCGATTCGCACAACACTCCGTTTCCTTGGAAACGAGCCCAGCTTCGAGTCAAGCCTTTTCCATAATGTTGAAAGGAGAATTCTGGTCAGAATAGATAAGAGAATCGGTTGTTTTTTTTCCCCTTTGAATGCTAGTCTCATTCACATCCCCTCTCATTGGTGAGGTGCCAAACTTTACTAATTTTTTTTTTTTCCCTGCAACTCCTGCCGGTCTATTTTCCAGCTAACTGACCTGCAATTGCTTCTCTCCCGTGTAATTGACATATTTCTCGGATAAAAAATTTTATTGCAAAAAAAAAAAAAAACTGTTCTGAAAACTTCCATTTGATCATACAATTAATTTCATGTAATTTTAAGTGAATCTAGTCTGAATTACACAGCAGCAAATGGATCAGGGACGAGGAGGGAAAGGCAGGGTGACAGAGGGATGAATTGAGTAACAGTCCGTTTCTGTTCCCTGGAGCATTGAGCTTTGAGACCGCCTGCTGGACTGTAGATATAATCAGTCCCAATGGTCAAAGCACTCTGTCTAAAGACGCAGCGGGAGCACTGAAGTACCATCCCTTATAAAGATAGAGCGCCGTAATGACCTGGACCTCACATGCACTGACGCTCGTGTTTTCATCAGTGTGTAAAATGCAAAAGAAACATTGATAAAGCTCAGCTCACAACACAATGCCAGAACAGAGAAAGTCAATAACCATGAGGGGCAAACAGCAAAATGATATCACTGCGTAGCAAGGTGCGGATGGGGCACGCGAGTGATGACTGAATGAAGGAATGAGAGTTCATGTGCATGAAGCTAGATTATCATGAACGGAATCTGAAGGTAAAACGATGTCAGAGGCATTTTGTAAAATTAAAAACAAAATCCGTGTGAAACAAAAGCTAAACTGAACAGTCCAAAACAAATGAAAAGAATGTGATAATTGGTGGAAACACTTCATTTAGAATATTTTCTTTTGTTTCAAAATACAGCCAGTGAGCTGTCTGCACACACAATCCTCACTCAAATCGATGGAAAATGTCAGTGATCTCGACCCACCTTCAATTGATCAGGTGAAGACTGATCCTGAATGCAGAAAATCAGTAGGCCTAGTGGCTCTGCAGATGAAAATATAGCAGCAACTGAAGACCTGGGCATTTACAGTGTATTAATTGCTTTCTATAGCCGATTTGTAAGAAGATTAACATAAATTAAAAAAAAAAAAGAAACCTCTTCTGAGTTTCTCATTCATCCATAACAGCCAATGGACTGATTTAGGCCCATGCATGGAGGTATCAGGTTGGATTTTCCGAGAAGAAAAAAAGAGACAAGATAATTAAAAAAAAAATCCCAATTTCCATATATTCCCCTTTTCAGTCCCACATACATCAAACGACTGGTCAACAGTTACGGCACGTTACTTTGAACACTATGTACATTATCTCTGGCCTAACGTTACTCATCCCACTCCCATCATGTTTATAACTGACGGTAGTTCAGGATTAAGTTATTGTCTCAATCCATTCATTTAAATGGTAGACGATAAGAAAAGGTCTATTAGATTAAGCTGACATTTTAGCGGATCAGCTTGGATAAATGGAAGCTGTGACGGAAGCAATCATATAAATGACGTGTGTCAACACCTCTTATTTATAATATTCTACCTCGTTCAACAGTCAGTGTTATTATCCAGATAATACCGCGATACTGAGATCACTGAGCCTATCTGTGAAAGATAGGAGAAAGCGACATAAACCTGGGTAGCTAGCTTGCCTAGATATACAAGTGCAGCCATTGCATCATGTAATGGTAATAAAATGGATTTCTTTAACGTCAGTTGCCTATATTACACTGACAATATTACGCGTTATAAATTTTAAAAAGTGACATTAATCAAACTATAATAAGTGAGTTACTGTACTTGGCAAACTACTTTGCACTACTTTGTACCTTGAATATTCAGCCTTATGTGCGAGTGCAGGCGCAAACGACAGGATGCCGATTGCAGTACAATTAATGGCCACGAGTGTCAGTTATGACCATCCATGGTAATGTCAAGGAGTATTTAAAAGTTGCACTTACCCCCTTTAAAGCAAAAACTAAATAAAATTAAAGCTGCAAGCTGCGTTGAACGGGCCCTTGCCCCCTTGCGCACGTTGGGGTTGTGGTGAGATCATGACGGGTGCAGCTGTGCACTCACGACCATTGGACAGGTCAAGTACAGGCCCCAACCTGAGAGAAAGTGTCAAGCGAATCAGACAAAGCTGAAGGAGTTATGACAAGTTGATACTTCATCCATCAGGGGGTGCTCAGAGCGTAACCAAATGTGGGCAGGCACATTCAGGGGCAGACCATCAGCACAAATATGAAGTTTTGAGCAAATCGGCCAATGTCAACGTAAAATGTGGCATATCCTGTTTCCACAAGGGGACGCCGTGAGCTAGATTGCTTAGCAGCACATCGAGGCGCACAGGGTGGGGCTTTTAGCATGTACAAGAATTTTGAATCCATTTGGATGAAGTATGAGGGAGAGAGAGCTGCTCGAATGTGTTTGGCGAGGCATCTGAAATGGGGACGCCATGGCGGCCACGCCTGTTTAGCGACAGACATGCAGATCACAACTTTTGACCAGCATAGTCTCTTGATGATCTGCAATAAATATTAGGTTGATTGGACGAAATTGTTAGGAGGGGTTCATGAAAGTACAATGTGTGGAAATTGGGCCAAAATGACACGTTAAAATCGAAATGGCTGACTTCCTGTTTGGAGTTGACTGATGATGCTGGAGACTTTTTTTGTTTGCATTGGCAACATACACGTGTACCAATTTTTATCTTCCTATTCCAAAAAAAAAAAAAAACCCCTAGGGGCGAGGTTTTTCAAAATTTCAGGGGGGGCGCTATCGAGGCATTTTACTGCCCTCATGGGCAACGCCCCAATCAGACCTGTGCGACCGCCCAAAAATATCGAATTTCGGATCCAGCCGGACGAATGGGGAAAGTTAGACGCGTTTTCTCAATTGGGAAAGGGGCGAAATTGGCCTTTGAAATGTCGGAAGAATAATAAAAAAATAAAATAATAAATAATAATAATAACTAGAAAAGCACTCAGAGCGCAGACCTCCGCCAGAGGGCAGCAAAACCCAAAAGCACGGCGATTGGAACTCCGGCCCATTGGAAAGACTTGAAATCTTGAACTTTGGCGTATATCTCAGCAGTACTTTGGCCTAGATATGCCAAAATTTAATCACCTGTTCCTTGACTTAATACCCACCTTCTCTGAATTTCATCAAAATCTGTCCAGAACTTTTTGAGTTATTTTGGAAACCAACAGACAAACTAACAGACAAACAAACAAACCCAGGCAAAAACATAACCTCCTTGGTGGAGGTAACAATAATAATAATAATAATAATAAACACCGCGATTTCAATAGGGCCCTCCGCAGACGACTTTGTCGGCTCGGGCCCTAATGAAAACTAGAAGCATTTGGAGCGCGCAAACCTCAGGCAAGCCATAGGGCAGGGTTATTCAACATGGGCCGGTGTGGGTGCAGGCTTTCATTCCTTCCAAGCACTTACACCCCTGATACTACTAATCAATCTCTTTATCCAAGACTCTTGGGGTTGATTAGTGGGGTCAAACGTGTAAGTGCTGCATTGGAAAGAAAGCCTAAGCCCACACTGGCCCTTGCAGGATAATGTTGAATAGCCCTGCCAACTATAATATGTGACAGAACTTATGGAGATAATATGCAGTGCTTTTTTGTGCTTGCACTTGCAGTATAGCCGTTTTTATGGTGTAATGTGCAATAATACCATCTCCAACTCCTCCAGAAAATTTCATTGAAATCCATTCTTAACTTTTTAAGTAATACGGCTACCAAACAGACAGACAAACCACCGCCAACTAAAAAATGACCTCCTTGGCGGAGGCAAGTAAAGGAAGGAGGCCTCCAAAAATAAAAATCAATTTGAGATTTTGACCATTTTTTTGTTAAAGCAGCACTAAGTAGTTTTTTTTCACTCTCAAATATATATTACCAAGATCATTCTGGTGATACATCAACTCACAATAGGTTGAATGATACCTGTCATGATTCGATCGTGCCTGCATTGTCTTCACTGGCCCTATGTAACAATGGGTTTCGGGTAGGAAACCATTGTTGTTATAGTTGAAGTGTGGACTATGCCATCTATGTGCATTAGACGGATTTTTAAGTCTCCCTTACCTGGACTGAAGACATGGTTGATCGGATCGCATATTACATGTCCTGCATCAGAAAGTTCGCTGGTGTCGTTGGTTTGTCAATAAATGCCCGTGTAGACAGATTTTACGACAGTTGTTACAGACTATACCGTTTATCAACTGCAGGGGGCCACCGCGAACGAATCCGGCGAAAACTTCATAGTGCTGCTTTAAGCTGAAACTGAACTGAAATAAAAAAAATAAATAAATAATGAATGCAGAAATAAACTCAAAATAGCAAACGGTACATCTGCACGACCTGATGCAAATGGGTGCAAACCTTCATGGAAATATTGGTTCGGAAATGGTTGGAACGCCAATGCGCACGAGAAACTGGACAGAAACAATATCTTCCCCCCATAATCCAAAAAAAAAAAAAAAAAAGAAGAACATAGATTGATGTATACAGGCGATTTTCAGCCAAGCGAGCCTTTTACGGGTAAAAAGTGTCTTCTTGCATTCTTGCACATAATATAAACACCCAGGAAGCAATTTAATATGTTGGCGAACACTTTTTCCAGTCTAAAAATATTGTTTGGTCATAGGGAAAAACAAAAAAATTCTAATGGTCAAAATGTCTATTTTGTTTGCTATCTTTTTTGTTACCATAATCACATCTGAGGAAAATAACGTTGACTCCAATACGTGTCACTACCATTGACTGTATAAAACTACCTGTTTCACCAATATAATTACGCAAACATGCCGCTGGGACCCACAACAGCACAAACCTGCTGTTTCCCTTGAACATGACAGCCACCCTTGAGGAACCAACATCACAATGTCCACATTAGAGGAGTCATAATTAATTTTTATTCACATTTTAAAAGCAAAGGGCAGCATTGTCCATACAGTACATTCCCCCACCTCTCATGACATCATTGCGTCCAATTACATGTCAGAGCTGAGTAGGCAGACAGATCTAAGACATTAGAAATAATAATAATAATAATAATGTTGAAAAAGCAGCATATCTTGTCAAAAATAAAGTTTGGTGATCGAATCTAACTTCTCCACCCCAGGTATATTGACCTGCATTGTAAACCCCTTTGAATTAAAAAAATAAGTCAGTTGAACACATTACATTTAAGATCATCGCCATTCTTAAAATAAAACCAGAATCCACACGCATTTAAATAGCAGTTTTAAAAACGAACACTCGAAATAAAAAAAGACAAGTAACCTTTGGAGTACAGCCTCCTTTTGAAATAAAAGGTGGTTCAGGTAAAACAGGAAGCTCGGTGACACAGGGCCACGCAGCTACTGGATCTCGCTTCTGGTTGGTTGACTGAAGCAGAGTCTCCTGGTGATTGGTCCAGGTTGGTCATGTGGTCCGTACGTGGCACAAAATGATCCAGAGTGGAAATAAGCCTATACTGCAAGGTCGGTGGTTACCGAGAGATGAGGACTGAGGTGAAGCACGGTCCTCAGTCTTAGGGTTCTGTTTCCATACTGCTGGGTGTAGCCAGCAAGTTCTCAAGTCTAGACGTGGACATACACATCCCAAATAATGCTGTGCCAGGGCTAGTGTGCTTTAAAAACCTGACCTCCCCACCACTCCTCCACCCATGTCCAACCCTACGTGGTGCGACGATGCTCATGCACTTTTCTCTGCAAGAATCCCATCCCTCTCCGCCCATTAATCTCCGCAGCTCCGCTCTCCAGTTGGCGGATCCCGAGAAGTAAAGGCATTGGTTGGAAGGGCCTGCCACCCGTCGGCCCTCGGAGGTCTGCCTCACTGATACTGCAGGTAGTTCTTCAGGGACTGTGGCAGCGGCAGGGTGTGGATCTGATGCAGCCGGCCACGGCCCAGCGCCAGCCGGGCGGCACGCCGACACAGATCCAGCAGCGGCAGAGGCTCCGCTGTGAAGGGGGGGGAAAGATAACAATATGGCGTCATTACACAAATATAGCCAGGTACATCAGTCAAAGTCTACAACCAAGCAGGTCTTCACTCCCACCCCAAAGCCAACCAGTCAACAGCAAGAGATGTCGTCAAGCTGTAAATTAAAAGAATAAGGTGCGCCAAATTTGGGTTGGAATGAAAACCCAAACATACAAGTTGATTGATTTTGAGCAATGGGGTTGGTAACCTCTGGTCTGTGGCTTGCATTGTCCTGAACACAGTAATTACAGCAGTTATTACTCTGTTTAACTTCCATTCACATTCTAACGTATTACAATGCGTCGAAGCGAATGCATTTCACACCAATGAAGCAGTCCGAATTTGAGATATGGGGTGAGAAAGGGACCAGGAGAGAGCAAGACTGCAGGAGAAACTGACAAATGAGATGAAACTGTCCCAAAGTAAAGACAACACTTTACGTCCCTTCAGAGGGAAACATGGCATTAAAGTCCAGATGTGCATAAGACAATGAAATACAGAGTAATAATTAAAAGTGAAAATACTAAATGCAAGCCAAAGTCTGGATGACAGTGCAGAAAAAAGTAAATTAAGACTGTGTCCAAGCATTTAATGGAATGGGCGCACAACAAACACCGATAACAAGTATTTACGGGTGCAGTCAAGAGGACACACTGCGAGATAACAACCATTTACTGGCACAGCTATAATATATACCTGCAGGAAAAGAAAAATCAGATAAAACAAACATTAACCAGCATAGCCGCACTGCACACCCAAAGACCACTGCTACTTTGCAGTCGGGCAATTTAACTGACAAAGGGATAACGCTTTTACATATCCATTAGGCCGACACTTTGGAAGGAGAGACTGTGTTGCTGTCCTGACAGGGAAACGAGCAAAACGCTGGCCCAGTGTATGAGAGCGGGCTGAGATCAGCCTGCTCCCCACCAGTCGGCACATAAATATCTTGCGCAGGAAATGAAGGTGTCATGCCTACAATTTTCCCAGCAGTATTTCCAAGATGCAATTTGAATTGAACCAGGTGATTGACTCGATTCAGTAATGTGCCGTAACAAACAACACTATTATGTCATGGCAGAATTGAAGCAGTATTTTCTGGTCAAATTCAAAGTCTCCCAGACCGGAGATTTAAGACCGCTGCTCCAGAACCCAAGAGCTAAAACTCCCGGCCAGCACATTCTGTCTGGAACACAGCAGTAACCAAATCTGTTCTTGGAGGTCTGCCCCCACAGTAGGTTATTATTTCCACCCTAATTTTGCACAGCTGATACTACTGGTTAGGTCTTAAGCTGTAGATGGCAGTGTTGTTCATTAGAATGAATGAAAGCCTACAGGACTGTTGATGTCCAATAAATAGGTCTGTTACCGCTACTGTAAAAAACACAGCTTGCAAAAATTATTTCATGATGAGGAGTGCATGCAAGGTAGTGTAACTCTTCCAGGAAGACTAAATTCCTCAGGTCATGAGCCAATGCATCGCACTACATGTGCGCTGCAAGGAGAATCTGATGTGATGACACTGGCAAAATACAAAATGCAAAAACTTGGGAAATGTCTTCCTGTGCACAAAGTGAGTGGTCACCACCTGTCTGGTGACCAAACGCTTTCATGTATTGTTCTGGACATCTAGATGACTGCCAAATACGCACTCGCTCCAAGTAGTGCTTCAAGAGCAACATCTGATTATCAAAACCAAAAACGGAGAAAATTTGCTTCATGGAATTCCAATATCCGGCCCAAAAATTTCCATTACCCACAAATGTAATACAGCTTACAATGGGAACAACATCGCCTTGAGTAGCAGAGCGGGTTAACCGCAATAGGCTGGGTCCTCTGATCAAGATCTCAGGAGTTAAGCCTCGGCTGTGTCATTAGCAACAGTACTAAGCAGGGCACAATTGGCTTAGCCCTTCAAATAAAAGTAGATGATCGAGGTCAGCTGGAGTCTGGCTGCTAAAGTTACCGCCCAATGACGTTCCTTCCAATGATGTGCAAGATTCCTAAAGACTGACAACTTGCATCCAATCACACGTTTAGATATTGTAGACAGCAGCCGGCAGGACTAGAGCTGCAACTTCCACAGTTGGGGGGGTGGGGGGGGGGGGGGGTGGGGGCATAAGGGAGTGGGGGGGGGGGGGGGGGGGGGGGGCAGGATAAGTGAAAAGAAGAATGTATGTTTCAGTATAAGAGTGAAATGGTTTGCATTTACAAAGCCAGAGTCTCCAGCTGGGCTTGGCCGGTAGACACTAAAGCTATACATTACAAGAGCACACAGGCAAAATCCAATTACCTTTACTGTAATGGAATTTATAAGAAAGGCTTTTCCATAGGAATCCCAAAGGTTTCACTGGATGAACTGATGGTATCCCCGGACTCCGGCTGAATGAGAGCACGATTTGATGTTTAAGACATTTATCCATCTAGGAGACACCTTGTGAGACCAGCTCAAGTTGCTGTTCTTTGATTGAAATCAAAGCCAATGCAGGACATGGCGTCCTTGACCTCAGGAATTTCTTGTGCGCTCAAAAATGCCCAGCAGAGCAGACAGTCCAACCAGACCACACTCATCAATGCTCTTTAAGTTCAATTAGTCCCGTCTGAAGATCTGTTAATCAATATGCGACTGCCGCCTGGATGCATTTCTGGTCGAGCAGCGTCAACTTTATGACTTTCATGGGACCGTGTAGTCTGGGACCCTGCTAGAGACATTTGAACAATGTATGCAGACAATATACAGCATCATGATTCATTGGACAGTGGCAGTTTTTATTGCAGTTCTGTACTCTTGCACTCAGAATTTGAAGAGATGCTGCAAAGTTGAAGTGCCGACTGTCAGCTTCATGTTGAAGGTGCTTTCCATGTTGGATAAACCATTCAGAAATGACAGCACCTTTCGTATGTATTCCCGCCATTTTGGGCGCAAAAAAAAAAAAAAACTTGACAGCTTAACAATGTAGAACAAGTGTTTGCCACTAACATGGCAATATCCCCCGCCGCCTCAATTTTATGTGTCCATACGGACGTACGTACGGAGCCCAATGCTATATCCCCCGTTTTGCACTAATCGTGCGGCAGGGGATAATAAAAAGTCATCTTTAACATTAGGTCAACTAGATAACTCAGTCGCCACAGGGACCGAGTCGTGCATCTCCCTGATCCCCAAATTTTGGACATAATTGTCACCGGCAGCCATATTGGACGTCCGAAATTAGCGAAAATCGGTCTTGAGCATTGTCCAATCAATATCTTCGCCTGAGTGAAATTTGGAGAAATTCCTGTAATAACTGTGGTTTCCAGAGCCCGGAACAGAAAATCTCTGCGGTGGTGGCAGCGGCAGCGGCCCCAGAACTTAACCATAGCATCTCCCGACTATCGGCGTCAGGGAGATACAAATATCCTGAGCATACAATGTCAGCTTGAATCCCACTATCCACAGACTCCAGTCTGGTGATGCTCTGCAGGCCTGTACTGCAGCCAGCTTCAGTTCCGGCTCGTTTCGGGGACTCTCCCCCTCCCCAGCCTCCAGCATGCAAAATGCCTGCTCAATTTGATTCATATCCTGTGATCGATTTGACCAACAGAACCAAATAAATAACACGTCACTGGCCAATGAATTATATAGTGCTCACTGTAAATGCATAAACAGAAGATTTTTAAACACCATTTTCCTCATTTCACACTCGGAAAGATCAAAAGGTCTATTGGATTTGCTGATACAAGGAAAAGAGTCACTGAGAGAGAAGGGGAAAAATTAAGGGAGGCAGAGGGGAAATTGACAAAGCTACAGAGAGAGAGAGAGAGAGAGAGAGAGACAGGAAGAGGAAGATGGAGAATCTGTAGGATGATGAGAAAGCTGCATTACCGCAACCTGTATGACTCCAGTCCAGCCCAGTCAGTCCTGCAGCCATTAACCCCCATTACCTCAGGGCAAAGATCAGCCTCACATGACCGCACACTGTTACAGTTCCAAACACAGTGGGGGATATGGGGTGGGGGTGGTGTTAGTAGCATTCATAACATGATCGAGGAAAATGGAAAAAAACTGCATCACCAATTGAAAGGCAACAAAATGTCCAGACATGTCATCAGTCTGGTGTGTCACAGAACATGTCATGTATAGCGGTGAATTAGCCTGGCAAAGGCCCTTAAGCTGCAGAGTCCAAATCACAGGGCTTTAGTTCGAGAGCAAAATGCAACACAGCTGCCGCGCCATCAACAACAAGCGGAAATGAATAACTCCCTCTGAATTTCAGACGTCCCTACATCCATGTACATTGTCCTATTAAAAAAAAGCAAGCTAGTAGATTTTAAAATGGCTGAGAACAGCAACAGGCATTTAGCTGCCTTCGAAGAGGAGGTAGTTGATGTTTCTTTTTTATACTGCAAGTGCGTGCGTCTTACCATCCCAGGGTGGGGGAGGCAACCCTAAGCTCTGCAACCTTTTAATATCGATCGAAAAAAGATCAATAATACTCTGGAGCGCGCTTTTAAAATAAGAAAACCCTGAACGTTAAAGCACCCGCGCCTTCAAGCACTGCAGTAAACGGCCTTCGGCTGAGTTAAAGGTCTTGGGAAAGACCCGGTTCAGCAATAACCGTATCGCAGCGCTGATAATGGACGTATTAATCAAGAGGGACGATAAGTCTGAAGACCGCTGACCACTGTAAGCCCGCCAATTCACACGTCGCGGATTAGCGCGGGGAGCGTGCTCATTTCCGAATGCTTTACTGCTGGCATCTCGCGCCGTCGAAGCGTGCAATGCCTCATGCAGTACAAAAAAGCGCGAGGCCTTGGCTCTACAGTAATTACACGAGGGCGGGCATTGATTTTGTTTCCATGAATAGCACCAAATAACTCACACCAATGCCAGGCTCACACATAGTGCATAGTGATGGGGTAGGGAGAGGTTTTCACTGCACAAGAAAAGATACAATCCAAACAAATCCAAAAAAAGATCCAGGCAGGAACAAAATACCACCTTGATCCGACTCTCATTTCACAATTTCAACTCATAAAGATGTATAATTACAGAGACAAGTGCAGCCCTCGTCCTTGGGATGGAAGCTGTAACCTTTTCACGGAGCAGTAAAGCATTCAAAAATCCTTTGCGGAACTCTGCAGACATACTTGCAGTGCAGAACATGGGCTGTATTGCCTTTTTTTTTTTTAAACAAAGCCACTGAGGTGGAACGTACACAGTACACCTGCATGAAACACGCTCAAAGCAAGGTCCTCTCAGGGAAAGGGAGCACGTATATACCCTAACGAACCGGGATTACGACAACGGAGCACTGTAGCGTGACTCCTGCTCGGCTGCCGTGTGAGCTGTGCTTAAGCGCTCAATACCTCAACAGTGCAACATGAAGCGGACGCTAAAATGCATAGAAAAACGGACCACGGAAAGACACCGCCTTTTTTAAATGGGCAGGATGGACCGGTTTAAAAACAGGTCGCACATTACAAAATCTTCTGTAAGTAATGTTTACGACCAGCGGGGGGAGACAAATTTTCTAAATCTGCGGGGACCAACTATACCTACAACATGTACAATGCAAGATTATCAACAGGGCACACATTCTGCTGCACAAAATGCTTAAAACTTGATTCTTAGACTCAAGACACGTGTTCACAATGCACACTAACATCCAAAACCGCTACCTACACACCACCTGGCTCCGTCGCCCCATCTCACCGTTTCTGGAAAGAAGTCGCTCACAGACTATCACTTATGAGATGTAGCATCCCACTATCCCCAACACTGTTTACTTGGCAACCCCACCAACACCACCCCCATCCAGAATGCCTTAACTATCACCTGGAAAACCAGCCTCCTTAAACGGAAATCTAGAAACACAATAAACACTACACAATAAGTGAACCTACTCAAAGAACAGGCCTCCATATTTGTGGAAATAGAAACTTGAACATCACTTATGCATTCAGAAAAGATTTTGACAGCTTTCACTAATTTCTCATACCTGCCTGTTAACCAATACCATTCACATCCATTATAAATCCGTTCGCACAGAAACAGGCACTCTCCCACCTCCAACATTTAGGCCCAACATACGCCTTCGTCTCCCACCCAGGATAAGTACAGTAGTGTGCAGTAATGATTAAACACCACCCCTTTCTTAAAGGGGTCCTACTACAGCTGTGCTCAAAAGTTTGCATACCCTAGCTGCTGAATTTGTGAAATATTGCCATTTATTTTGAAAAGATGACTCATGGAAAAAATAAATAAATAAAAAAAAACAATAAAAAAAAACAAACTTTTATTTCATTTTAGGATGATGATCATGTGAAGTCCTTTATCATCACATAGGTGTTTGCCTCCTTTTTAAATCATAACTGAAATCACCCGAACGGCCCTGATCATAAGTTTACATACCCCTGAATGTTTGACCTTGTTATATAGACACAAGGTGACACACGTAGGTTTAAATGGCTATTAGGGGTTAATTTTCCACACGTTTTCAAAATTGTAACTAGTGTCTGTATGCAGTCATTGAGTTTGTCATCTCCCAAGTGGATGCACTGATCTGGCTAGACACTGAGCCATAGGGAGCGGAAAAGAATCGTCTAAGGGCCTTCATACTAAAGCAGTTCAACTTTTTAAAGATGGGAAAGGATATACAAAGATATCTTAAGACTTGATAATGCTCCTCATCCCATGATTAAGAAAGAAAAATTTAGAAAATTAAGGGATATGTTGATACCAAGGCAAGATCAAGTAGGCCAAGAGAGATTTCAGCCCCACCTGCGAGGAGAATTGTTCGGAACCCAAAGAAGAATCCAAAAGCTACCTCAAGAGAAATCCAGGATGCTCTGGAAAAAGATGGTGTGGTTGTTTCAAGGAGTGCAATAAGGAGATATTTAACAATGGTTGAGTTGCTAGAAGGAAGCCATTATTGTGCCGATCCCACAAAAAAGCCAGCCTGAAATATGCCAGACAATACCTTGACCCACCTCACAACTTCGGGAATACTGTCATTTGGAGTGACAAGACCAAAATAGATCTTCATGGTCGCAATCATAAGTGCCATGCCTGGAGAGGCCAATGGTGAAAAATATATTATTCCCACTGTAAGGCATGGTGGTAGCTCTCTGATGTTTTGGGGGGTGTGAGCTCTAGAGGCACATGGAATCTTGTGAAAATTGATGGCAAGATGAATGCAGCGTGTTAACAGAAAATACTGGCAGACAATTACCATTCTTCAGCATGAAAGGTATGCATGGGAAGCACTTGGACTTTCAAGCATGACAATGATGCAAAGCGCAAGGCCAAGTTGACCCTCCAATGGTTATAGAAGAGAAAGGTGAAGGTTCTGGAGTGGCCGTCAGTCTCCTGACCGCATTTCATTGAGCCGCTGTGGGAAGATCTCAAACATGCAGTTCATGCAAGACGACCTAAGAATTTGCAGGAGCTGGAGGCAGTTTGCAAGGAAGAATCGGCAGCTACATCACCTGAGAGAATTAGGGGTCTCACTGACCACTATCACAAACGACTGCACACTGTTATTGATGCTAAAGGGGGCAATACGCAATATTAAGAGCTAAGGGTACTCCAGACTTAAGAGATGGGCTGGTCTCAGTTATTGCAAAACAATCAAAAAAGTCATTACACAATATTAAGAGCTAAGGGTATGCACATTTTGAACAGGGTTCATTTAATTTCTTTTCCCTTATTGCCATGTTTTATTTGATGATTGTGCCATTCTACATGACCTACAGTAGGATATGAATCCAAAAAGAAACAAGTGGTGCCAGGCACATCAAACCCCGCCCCTCGCACATACCTTCACCTACTTGTACGAAATTCAAGAGGGATCTATTCTGGGTCAGTGGCAATCGCAAAACCGAATTTGGGGTGAATCTGGCCATTGGTTTTGCCACTAGAGTGTTAACAAACAAAGGCACAAACACTGAAACAAACCGGACCGAAAACAATACCCATTCCCTTACCCTTGGAGTTGGGCGGGGTAATAAAAGCAATGTGGTTTCCCTGGCCATTCATGTGTTCTTTCAAAAATGTTACCCATTTTACAAATTCAGCCAGGGTATGCAAACTTTTGAGCACAACTGTATATTACTTCCCTATAATTTTATTTGGTGAAAATCTATAGAAAAATACAATTGCAGGCAATGACAACAAAATAATAATAATAAAAAAATAAAATAAAATCATTCCCACAGGTATATTCAGGTGAAAATATGCGTTATAAACAAAAAACACTCAAGACATTGATTTTTTTAATAATTCAAAGTTGTCGCAAGGTTAATTTTTATTTTTTTGTTTCTGATTTCTCTTAATTTTGCGAAGTGTATAATCATCCCTGCACACTAATGTGCATGCGTATGTGTCCATGTATATAGGTTTTCGACAGATCTTCTCCTCATAATGCATGCAGTCTTCATCTACACTGAACAAGTTTTTATTAACATAAGGGTTATGCAATATATGAAGCGCATCAAAATTCATTTTTGCTCATGACTAATCTTCAGATCACCGCCCATAACATCTTGATATTGGCATCTGCAAAGGAGTGAGAATCCTTTGAACAACATTGGGGGTCAGGTTGAAGAAATTGAATGTTCAATATCTTGAGTGTCCACCATTTGTGTCTCTCAGAGTAACACAACTCCTTCGCATGGAGTTGATCAGGTTGTCTATCGTGGCCTGTGGAATGTTATTCCATTCTTCCCGGAGGGCCACACAGAGCTGGCGCACATTATCCGGAACTGGAACACGGTCGCGGACATGTTGATCCAGAACATCCCAAAGATGCTCTATGGGCGACATGTCCGGCGAATACGCAGGCCAGTCCAGAACTGGAATGTGCTCTGCTCCAAGGAACTGCATGCAGACTGCTCTGACGGACATCCCCGCATCCAGCATGCCAATGGCACATTCCTGCATGACCTGAGATCTCTGAGGCATGATGACTCGACAAAATTTGACATTTTGGGGTGGCCTTTTGTTGTCCCCAGTTTTATGGAGCGTCTGGGTACTGCTCATCCTGTGTCTGACCACCGTCTGGAAATGCCACACCCATGTACTGAGTGAAATCAGTGCATCACTGAGCAAATGCTCGCTGACAGAGATGGATTAAAAAAAATGGTACATAAATCAAGAGAAATATCCCTATTGTACAAGTAAAAGTCAGCATATGCTCACTTAGAGTTGTTAAAATCCACGTGGCATCAATATTTAACACGATTATATTTTTATTCAGTGTATACTGGTCCAATCCAGTTCTTTCATCCATGTTGATGTCTCATCCTGCCCATGTCAGTCAGTGTTTGTACATTTTGGTTCTTTGTCCCGTGCTTGTCTGTCCATTTCATTCTGAATAAATCAAATATCTCTATGGTTGTCCTGTCTGTCCATACCAGTATGTTACCAGTATGTTAAAAAAATCCTTCGCTCAGAGAGGCTTCACCACAATCTCTCTCTCCCTCTCCCCGATCACAATTATTGAAAATGTTTGTTTTAATTAATTAAAAAAACAGCATCTTGAAAGAGGCACTAAACAATCTCCCTAAAAGAAGAAACAATAAACGTAATTCTGAAAAGTCGCTGCTTGTGTTTCCAAGGGAAAGAAATTAATTCCCATTCTAAACTGAAGCAAGAGCCAGGACTGAACCTCAAAATCCATCGCCGTTGGCACAGGAAAGACCAGGCTAAGCGCTGCAGCTGGGTCCAAAGAGCTGTATTACCTGCATCACTCCAGATGCTAAAGCATGAGCAGGAACATTAGCCTGCCTCAGGCTAGCAGCGACAGTAGGGTACGCAGAACTCTAAACGTCTTTATGCTGACAAAGAGGGTAAAGGGCGAATGTGTGGCATCTCTCTCGCGCTGCACTTGCAGAGCACTTAACTGTGACAGCAAAAAACCCTTTCATGAATTACCGCAAGAAATTCTTCAAGAGGATGCATTGTTAGCGCAAAGGCAGAAAGAGGGGGAGGTGTAGGAGACAGAGGGTAGAGAGGGAAAGAGACCGGGGAGAGAGTGAAGGAGGGAGGAGTAGGGAGAGAGGGGTGAAAAAGAGGATAATAGTCAAGGGGGGGGAATTGCTGCCGCAAACATGCCGCTCAAACAAGCGCGGAAGGTGTGAAAGGTGAAAGGTCGCAGCGATAACGCGACAATGGGCTCATTATCGTCCGCATTCGTAGCGCAAGCGGCTCTGAAGTGTGACAGCTAGACTGCGACGCTGGATAAAAATAATCGCAGCATTAGTGCCGAGGTCATCGCGCTGTTACCATGAGGACGGATATCATTTCATTTCCCCGGATTAGCCCTTGAAGACCTGCCAAAATAACACCACTCTGGGCGCGTTAAAAAAAACAAACAATGCAAGGGAAGCTACGTTCAGCTGAAATCAGGAGCAGGCCGCAGAACCTACCAGTATATTCTATAGCCCAACACCACTTCATCTCACTAATGAGCTTACCTCTTAAACCGAGGAGGTAAAGTAATTAGCAAAATCAGAGCTGATGCAGCAAATATCTGCAGTCTGCTGCCTGCAGGCCTTTGAAGAAGGGGAGGGTGGCGGTGGCGGCATGAAACAAAGCAGGATTGTGAGCGGTGAGGATAACCGCGCTGAATAAAACCTGAAATAGCCTTTTTTGAACTCCAGTGCAGGGGTGCCTAATCGTGATTCTAGACAGCAGCAGTGTCTGCTGGCGTTTGTTACAACTCTGCACTTAAATTATCAATTACAGCAGGTGATTACAATTAGCACCTTAAACTCTGACTTTTTTTTTCCAACTTAAGCCTTCTCTGGAGTAGATTAAACATTAAGAGACCCCCCCCCCAAACTGTAGGACAATGTCAAGCACATATTCTGTATCTGCTGGGTGCAGTGCTTCACAGAAGCTACATCACACTATGATTGAAAGAAATATTGAAACCCAGGAAACCATGCTTTTGTGGCCGCAGCTCTACATAAAATGAAAAATACCTACGTCTTGTACATCATTTTATGTACATTTCCCTGTGCTCTTCATTTTACTTTTATTTAACCAGGGAAGTCCCATTGAGATTGAAATCTCTTTTTCAAGGGAGCCCTGGGGGGTTGAGGAAGGAGGGAGCGGACAAGTTGCACAGCCAATTACATCAGGGGATGATTAGGTGGTAGGTTGGGAATTTGGCCATGATAAAGGGAACTCCCAACTTATCGAACACTGTCATAGTGATGGCCAATGCAAGAAGGGCGCAAGTGACATTTTACAAATTTTACAGGACAGCCAAAAAAAACTGCCACAGCACCACCTGTTAGTTATATGCTGCACCAATGTTAAAAAGGCATTTTAACCCCCTTAGGATCGGAATTGAGACTCCAGACTTAGGAGATGGGCTAGTCTCAGTAATTCCAAAACAACCAAAAAAGTAATTTTTGGCCCAAGAGTCACTTACGCCCTTCTTGCATGAGTCTATCAATAAGATCTTTAATGACCACAGTGAGTCAGGACCTCAGTTTAACGTCTCACCCGAAAGACGGCGTCTCTTTCAGTGCAGTGTCCCCATCACTGCACTGGGGCATTGGGGTTAACTCCACCAGAAGGAAGGTCGCAACCTGCTGGCCCAACACTTCTTCCAGCAGCAACTTATTCAACAGGATATATTTTGGGATCTTTGGAAACTTTTGGATCGCAACTAGATGTTAAAATAGGCCTGGAGTTCAACTTGTTTGAATATAGCAGCTGCATGTGACGGGTCCATAGGTTTCACGGTTCATGCTAAAGCAGTTAGCGAAAAGCCAAGCCTGGAAATTCAGGGATACAAGTCGACCCGCGGGTAACCAACTGCCTAGTTTCTCAAATGAGATCAACCTTCTGGCTGAACGGGTGCTCTTATCGGCAAATCCAGATGGTTTGGGGTAAAAAAAAAAAATTATATTGCTTGCTTGCTTGCTTGCTTGCTTGCTTGCTTGCTTGCTTGCTTGCTTGCTTGCTTGCTTGCTTGCTTGCTTGCTTGCTTGCTTGCTTGCTTGCTTGCTTGCTTGCTTGCTTGCTTGCTTGCTTGCACGCACGCACGCACGCACGCACGCCACGCACGCCACGCACGCACGCACGCACGCCACGCACGCCACGCACGCCACGCACGCACGCACGCACGCACGCACGCACGCACGCACGCACGCACGCACGCACGCACGCACGCACGCACGCACGCACGCACGCACGCACGCACGCACGCACGCACGCACGCACGCACGCACGCACGCACGCACGCACGCACGCACGCACGCACGCACGCACGCACGCACGCACGCACGCACGCACGCACGCACGCACACACACACACACACACACACACACACACACACACACACACACACACACACACACACACACACACACACACACACACACACACACACACACACACACACACACACACACACACACACACACACACACACACACACACACACACACACGAGAGGACTTTAACCTTCTGAACCTTATTTATCCACATTTTCCCGTCTTCATTTCGATATTCCTATCAAGTACAATCAAAATGGCCCTCTGCAGTACTCCTATGTTCCAGATTCGGAAGGTCTCGGGTTTTACGAAGACCATTTATCTAGATAACTGTATTTTTATGAAACTAACTATATACTAACTTAAAAATAAAAAAAACGATGCCATTTGGATTTAGATCAACAAATTATTGCAAAGGTTAGCATGTTTCAATTGGCAGCAATTCTTTTAACCCTGACGACAGATTCTCATTTCTTAGAAATATAAGTTGGAAAATGCATCACATGGTCGTGGAGAGGATATTACGGTGTTTCAGAGGGGGCAAAGTATTGGCCTGTATCAAGCAAAGAAAGCACAGCAATGAACTCATACAGTCTTTACTCCAAACAACTTTTGAAGCGATTTCACCATCTCAAACAAATTTCCAAAGTCAGAATAAAATCCGGAAGTTTTGCTCGAGGTGGGGGATGGTCTGGATCCTGTGGTGTAAGTGGTCATAAAACTCATTCGGACTCTTTCTTGTCTGGGTGCCCCAAAAAAAGGAAACATGTTTAATACTCTCAGAAATCTTTAGTTTTGGCTCATGCAATTAGTGAAGTTCAACGACATGAAGTGGTCAAGAGCCAATACCTGCACTCTGCAAGACACCAAGTTTTTGCTAAATCAGAGTAAAAACTCAGGTCTACATGTGAGAGGGTGCCAGACATTAGTCTTCTGAAAGTCTATGCATAGTCCTCAAGTGTAGGGTAGGCATACGGAGATTGCTGATATCACTGGAATCCGGTTAAGAATGGTCCAACCCATTATTAACCCCATTTAAAGTCTTGGGGATGCGATGGACAAGACTTTAAGGAGAGGTTTGACTCTCCCATCATCAATACAAGATCTCAGCCAAAAATTAATGCATCTCTGGACAGAAATAAATGTTGCAATGCGACATAAGGTTGTCCAAACAAATGCCACAATGAATGTGCGATGTAATCAATGCTTAAAATGGTCCAACTAAATATTAGCGTGCTCAACTTTCTCTGGCCAGGCAGTGCAACTGACTAGCACTGCTCTAACTACGAAGTCCCATCGCATTCACTCCTAAGCAGGGTGCGCAGTCTACGCCAATTCCACTTCTGCCAATGATGAATCAAATTCAATATGCTGACTGCTTTGGCAAAGCAATTCAAGCAAGTAACTGTGAACATCAACTGGTACAAAGGCTGCAGGCTATATTTATCCTAACAGACTGGAATCCATTGATGGACTACTCCCCATTATTTATCATTTCCCTCCATATTTACACAGAATAACCAGAAGAGGTTATCTATTCATTTCCTCTCACACATGACAATTCTACACATGTAGAATTTCCATTTCAGTAAATTTAACATTGGATGGGTCAGAAAAATAAATAAACAGGTCAGTCACAATCAGGGTACTCAATGGCATGTCACTGTCATGAAAATTATTTCTCTGCCCCAAAAACCTGAAAACACGGTTAATGCTAAGCGTGCGCACACGCACACACGCACGCACGCACGCACGAACGCACGCACGCACGCACGAACGCACGCACGCACGCACGCACACCAAATTTCAGGTGCAAATCTTTTGTAGTTTTGCAGAAATCAACATTTAAACATATGCCAGTCAGGGCGTATATTGTATGTCACGGACACTGCTAAATCTTCTTGTTTCACTAGATTTCTAACATGTTGTGCTCCATTTGATAAAAAAGAACATTGTTCAAGAACATTCTTATACACATGGTATATTAACGGATGTATATAGACATGGGAATAAACTGACAGCAGGTATCCTTCGTGTCACGGGGAGTACACACGTAGTGTCTGTGACAGACGGTTATTTACTAGGAATGGTATAAGATTGAGTTACATTTATGACCAAAAGTTGTCTAATCATCTAGCTTGACAAAATGTGAAAAGATAACCCCTTGGCATAATGCTGTTGGCTCTATATGGAGATAAGAACACGTCACGGACACTTCAAGTTTTTTGGCAGATCGACTGTCTTCCAGCTTGAATGGTTGTGATGAAAACACATGCATCATGCGCATACAAAGCTCACTATACCATAAATGCCAATCCTTTGGTAATCAAAATGAGACATGATCTTGTTGTATAAGGTAGTTTAAACAACACTGGGTTATAATACAGTGATACATGTTTAAATTGGTGAAATTTGATAACAAAATGCACAATTTCCATAAATGCACGCCATTTCAGATATTTCACTCCAATTTTGATTATTTTTTTTGCACATAAAAAAACAATATACAGTTACAAATAAATGTTCAAACTATAGCAGGTTTGCCACACAAAAACAAAGAATAAACACACAAAAATAAGCATTAACAACAGGCGACTCGTCATAACGTTAAAATGCCCGATTGCATGGCACCAGATCCACGCCATCACCCAAAAATGTCTAGCATCAAGTATCAATACACCATTGTGGCGTTCACAAAAAGTATAAACCAAAACTACTTGTAATATGCCATTTACATATTAAATAGTTATGTTATAAGACTAACATCCGGTAAAACTAATGCACCCTGACTGTGACCGACCCGAAACCTTTTGATAAGTTTGCACAAAAGGAAAAACACTGTAGTGAAACTTCACTATGGGGGCTGAGCAAGAGGAAATTCTACTGGAGGCTACTGCAGTAGAGAAGCCAAGAGGTAGTGCAACAGTGGGTTTGGACAGAGCACTTAAAAAGGCCAATCTGCCAAGACCTTTAGCAATCAAGAAACAAATAACACAACCAATGATCGATTCAAAACAAATACAACAAACAATCATTAGTAATGTCATTGGTTTTGCATGTGCTTTTGACTTCTGCGTATGTTAAAAGCTCATAGCGGGCGAGGTAAGGCCCAATGAGTATGTAACTCTCAAACTAATACATCAGAGTAAGGAGGCAGCAGGGTAACAGGGTCCCTTTATATGCGAACACTCCCGCTCTCCAGCAGCTTATTTTGCAGCAACAACTGAAACCAAATTTGTTTGGAAAGTTGATTTTTAAAGCCAGCACTTTCAAACCACTTAGCATCATGCGTTTCCAGAAGCTTCCAACAGTTGTAAAATTTGAGCAATGAGTGCAGGGACACAGAGCAAACGCGATAATTGCTTTTTTTTTATATTTTAGGCACTTAGCAGACGCACTTAGTCGGAATGACGCAAAAAGCTCACAATCTTTGCATACAAATCTGTTATATAGCTGGATGTTTACAAGCAATTCAGGCCAAGTCTCGCACCATCGGAATACACCACTGCCCAGATAATAGAGTATAAATAACTATGGTTCGGGGTGGACTAAATTATTAACGCTAGTATATTGTACAGAAATTGCATCTCTGAAAGGATGAGTGTGTGTATTCTGTCAAGCGGATGCAAACCCTTTTCCCACCCTTTGCTTATAAACCCGAGAGCCCGGTTCCGGTTTCATCAGTGGGCAAGCGGGAAATGCTGCTGCGAGTAGAAGGTTCTTCCTCTGCTTTGATCACATGACTTCTCTGAAATTTCATTTTGGCTTTAAGCAGCGATAAGAACCCTGTTCTTAGAAAAGAAGCCCCAGTACGGTAGAGGCAGCGAGCCTCTCAAGGAACATCCCGCTGCACAGGGCGAAACACACACCTACACATCAGCACACATGCAACTCCATTCACTCACACAAAGAAAAAAAGCTAAAGATCAAAGAGATAGTAAGGCAGATGTCTGACGCAGATATTTTTAGACTACCGTGTACAGAAAATCTCCTAACCACTGCAACCCACCACACGTTTATCCAAGCATTCTGCAGCAGGTGTAGTGAGCAACACGACATTCTCCTGAAACGCCAATACAAAGCTCTGCTAATTGGCAATTTCTTGGTGCAACCCCACACAGGAGAATTTCTACACTGTGTGGGCAGAAACTACTCAATAGTTATCAAATATAGCCCTCCACAACTCTGAATCTCTTCTCTCTTGCAGTATGTTAATTCCTGTCCCTTCACTCCATACGGTTTCTCCTTATTCCCCTCTTCTCTCTATCAGCTCATAAGCAGAGTTCCAGTCTAGCAAGATGACAGCAGGCCGAGGGCAGATTTAATTGATTGCCAATTTGCGCCCCTTCCCAGTTAAAAAAAAAAAAAAAAAAAAAAGGGGGGGGGGGGGGGGGGGAGATAGAAGCTTGCTTTGATATGGACGCCCCAGGGTTACATTTCATTTAGCAAATGAAAGCCACTCGGCTCTTAGGGAGCAATTCTGCTGCTACATCCCAGGGGTCAAGTGGGCGATTCGTTAAAGTGGGATAAACAGGCCTTCGCGGAACGAGGCGATGCAGGCGAATCAGCCGACCAGGTGACAAGAGATTTCCACTTCCAAAGAACCCCGAGAGAGGGGATCATTTATCAAGACCCCTTTGGAACGGTTCAGCTCATTTGCTCGATTGGGGTCAGGAAAAGCGTAGCGAATAACTGATTCACGCTCCAATTTCTGAATTTGGAGCAGCTATACAGCAATTCAGTTGTATACACCTTTTTCTAAAGCCTGCTTGTACTTCTTCGAAGAGGGTAAGAACAGTTTAGGAATGTCAACCATTGAGAGTTTACAATTAAGGCATCATTCCATGGCATACCTTTCTCGTTTTAGCCTTGTCCTACACGTCGCCCACTTCCAACGCCTTAATAGCACCTCCTCTTCGCTCCACATCATTAATACTCCCTCCCGCCCCAAGGATTTGATTTATTATTCAGCAGTGTGATTTTTGCCCAGAAACATGTTCTGGAAAGGGCTACTTAAAATAGAAGCACGAACGCAAACGTACACATAAAGAAATGAGAGATACTTTTGAAGAAAATGTACACCCACAGCTTAGCAGTCAAGGCCGACGAGGACTGCAATGTCATTCTCACCATCTTGCGTAACACACACTTCCTACACTTCCTAAATTCTCCCTTATCCCTTTCCATTACCAGAAATACAAGTACTTTGTGCCTCATGGACTACTGTTCTCCAAAAATAATCAATAGCATAATAATATAGCAAGAATAGCAAGAAGGCTTATCGCTAAATGCAGTTTTTGGTTCGACAAAGTAAAATTAAGCCAAATCTCAGGGATTATGTCCATTTATATCCATCAAGAATAGAGACATATACAATCAATGTATATGGAAAAGTTTAAGTCTTCAACTGTAACTTTACTTCTCATTTAACCAGGTTTGAAACCATTTGGACGACTGAATCAGTCAGACTGCAGCGAAGGGAGACGTGGAGCAAGACAGTAGGCCAGATCAGGAGAAAGCGAGTCAGCTCAGGTCACCTCTGTACCCGCAGATGCACTTTGAGTCCTACATACACCGCTCTGGAAGAGAGTGCCTGCAAAATGCTAACGATATAATGTAATGTAATGATAGCTTTCGATTTGACTGCAACCTAACCTGAGTGAATAAATGGGGAGATGGATACAAATTTCACAACCATTTCCAGAGCAAAAAGTGAGATCAATACAAGACGCGGACTGCCGCACATCGGAAAATGACAGATAATGTAGGCAAATTCTAGGCCAATTCTCGATTGACTTCCTCGAGTTCAATCAGAGGACAGCTAATGCCCACCCCTACCTCCTTTTAGAATGAACTTCTTTTAAAGGGAAGCGCAGAGCTACTACTCGATAAGGCCACAACTTTCCATCCTAAATTTTCAAATGAGGTTCCCTCTCACCCTCAAGTTCTCACAACCAGAGGGGTCGCAAGTTCTCCACGGGGTGTGTGGAGACCAATTCGTCCGACACACAGACCTGAAAAGGTAAAAAGCAAAGAAGAAGCCGCTTTGCGCAAATGAGGACTGCTGATACTGCATAGGAAGGGCTTCTCTCGGAGGAAATCGAAGGCCGAGTTGATGTTTTTCTTCCTTACGGTGCATCAGGGATTAGGTGGAGGGCTGGTGAACAGCAGGGTGTGGACGGAGGGTTTTTCCTCACACAGTGCGACTGAGCTGTCCATTCTGAAATGCACATGTGCCAAAAGGGCCACGACATGCAAGCCTTTCTGAAACCAACAGATATCCTTTATTCCCATGAACAGGGATTCTCGTAGTTCTTCAGAATGTCATGCATGTGAGCATGCGGTTTGGTCCATACATATTCGGACACTGACAAGGTTATTTTAGCGGTCGAAGTTTGATTTATTAATTTCAACTAAAATATTCTGAGTTGAAAGTAAAGGCATTCTGCATCAGTGTGAGGGTAAACCCATCAGAAATTGGTTTGACAGTGTAAGAATTAAAGCAGGTTTTCTGAGAGGCACTCCTTTCTAGGGCTCAAAAGTATTTGGACGATTGGATGCTTAGCTGTTCAATAGCCATGTGCGATTTATTCCTTAATATAATTATGTAAAAGTGAACGCATAAAAGGTCTACAGTTGATTTCAGAAGTTAAATTTCCATTTGGGATTTGTTGCGGTTAGCTCTCAATATGAAATCCTACGAACCTCCAGTGCCAGCAAAGGAAGCTATTATTAGGCAGAAAAATCACAACAAACTCACCAGAGAAAAAGCAAGACCATTAGGTGTAGGCAACTGAACATTCTGGCATAATGTTTTGAAAGAAAGAAAGCACCAGTGAGCTCAGGAATACAAAAAGGCAAGAACATTCACAGGAATCTGTGGTGGATAACAGAAAACCCTTCAGAGCAGTTGGGCAGATTAAGAACATTCTCTTGGAGATGGGCACATCAGTGCCAAAATCAGCAATCAAGACAACACTTCACAAGAGTAAATTTAGAGGGTTCATTTTAACATGTAAAACATTGATGAGGCTCAAAAATGGGAAACTTGTTAAAACAAATCTACTAATGCCAGTATAGTTCTAAAACAACATCCTACTGACAAATGAGAATAAGATCAACTTACATCAGAAAGATGGGAAAAGTGGGATAAGGAGACAGGAAGGAACTGCTCACAATTTGAGGCCTGCCACGTTATCGGCGAAGAGTAGTTATGTATGGGCATGTATGGCTGCTAATGGAGCTGGTTTCCTTGAATCTACTGGTGATGAGACCGCTGACACAAGCTGAAACATGAATTCTGAATAGTGTAATTATCGCATATTACATGCTTAGATTCAGACAAGCATCAGAATTAATCGAAAAATGCTTTACAGTACAAATGAGCGGCGACTTGGAAGTATGCTGCAAAACCAACCCAAATTTTTTTTGTTTTTTTAAGGCAAAGGACAGAAATAAAGATCTAACACAGACAAATTCAATCATATGACCTGAATCATATTAAGCTGAAGGCAAAACACCCCAACAACAATGCAGGAACGAGGGAAAGCTGTGGTAAAGGGTGGGCAGAGCATCGCCAGAGAAGAAATGCAGTGTCTGGTGATGTCTATGGGTTGAAGACTTCAGACGGTCATTGACTGCAAAGGGTTTGTCACCAAGTATAATCATGTCAGTTTGTCCAATTACTTTTGATCCCCTAAAACTCAAGGGGGCTGTGCGTAAATGTGTGTAATTCATACGTGGTTCAGACAATATTTTTGACAAAACCTGTATCTTAAAGCAGGAATTCAGCACTTCAAGCATATCTTGATTGTTTCTTCTCAAATCCATCATGGGGGCACATATAAAACTAAAATAATTAAATATTTGGACAGAGACACAATTTTAAAGACCTAACTAAATGTGCACTCATTGCAAGAGTGCTTGGCGCATTTATGTGCAGGTATGCGTGTGCGTGTTTCTGTGCGGTGGGAATGCTTGCTTGCTTTCACGCATTACAGAGTCTTGAGTGCGGGTATGTGTGCATGCACGTATCAGAGTGTTGCGTGTATGCGTGCAAGTATACACGTCTGTATATGCGTGCCTGCGCGTACGTGCAAAAGAGGCATTGTGACCGCATGCACGGGTATGTTCATGTCTGTATCTGAGTGCGTGTGGTGCAGGAATGCCTAAGCATGTGTGCGACTGAGACTGTGTGTGTGTGTGTGTGTGTGTGTGTGTGTGTGTGTGTGTGTGTACGTGAGCGGGTTCTGTCAAGTCTACAGGGAGTATCTGCAGAGCTGCTGAAGGGACACAGCCTTAATCTCATAAAACCCATCTCTCAGCTCAGCCAATCAGCACTCAGAACAGAACAAACACACCCTTCTGCACGCACGCACTCACTGCTCCACCACTTCACAAAGGGACACGCAGAACAGAGATACTGCCAAGAGTGCAAATAAAGTGTATATGAACGACAGACTAGGGAAGCAATGGAGGAGCCATATAAACTGGCATTAATATACATTACCTAATAGGCCAATGGAGGCTTTACAGGGCCTTTTCTCCAGCTCAGTCTAAACATGCTGAACTCATTTTCATGCCATTAAAAGCAATTATAGAATTTTATCTTCAAACAGAAAGAAAAAAAAAAAAAAAAAAAAAGTGCCTTGGGGTTATAAATCAACCCTAAATTTGAGATAAGAAATTGCAACCTCTTACTCAAAGGGCACATCCTGTAAAATACAATAGCCCTTCAGAGACTGGAAATAGATCTGTGGGAACAAGAGACACTGAGAAAAAGTGGCGAGAAAAAGGATAAATGTGTGGAAGCTTTAAGAAATTTTGTCAGGGAAAGGTCAAAGGAAAGAGGGAGAAGGAATGAGAGCGAAACGCACACGCTCGGTACCGGGACATCCAAGCGGAGGGGCTGCCTAGGGCTGCCAGAAGCAATTTATCACGGAAGTACAGAGCGGACAGAGAGGAGAGCCAGCAAGGCAGGTGTGTCTTCACGCAGACCACATGTAACGGTTGTCAGGGGAAAATACTGGAAGGAGTGCCTTTGTTTGTGCAAAAATGTGCAAAACGGCCCCCATTATTCATGCCACCCGGGGACAAGCCAGGCTATCCCGCGGCACGAACATGGAGGAGAAAAACAAAAGAGAGTCCCGGAATGAAGGGACAGTCCCGGCGACACAACCGCCATCTTCCTCCGACACCGCTGTGGGCAGACGCTTTTGGAAACATGAAGATTCAGATGGCCAACGTGCTTCCCCATTCATTTCCACAGATCTTTGCTTTTGTTCACCCACCTATGTTTCAGAACAGTCTTCGCACCACTGATGCTGCAGAAATGAGAAACTTCCATGTTTACATTCTAAACCAGCCACGATGGCGATGCTATGATGCTGGTATCGTTTTCATATGATCAGTGTTTATATGCATGCGGGTGTCAGTTTGAGTGGGGGGGGGGGGGGGGGGGGGGTTTCAAAGTCGAGTGTGGATTGAGTGCACTCTGAAAAGGGTGCGGTCTGAATATTGACTAAACAGGGTGTTGACTAAATATGCACTCAATGAAAGTGTTATAATGAGGACTGTTTTAGTGAAAACAACACTGGCATCGCTTGTCGCAGCTGGTGCGATCCCAGATGGTCTGTAGTTTGTCATTTGGCGTCCCTTATCCCATCCAAAATCTGGAATGTCCAATCAGCAAATTATGTACACGACTCATGCTGCCATCTCGGGAGAGTGCAGACAGTTTGCAGTTCGACAAAACACGCACCTGTCAGCCGGTTCTGCGTTACTATTGCAACTTTAAAACTCGAATACGGCGAGGGTGAAAGAAACTCAGATGAGCTTGCTCAGAATGTGACCGACATGCATACGGACGGCCAGCGGGATACCCTTAAGCAACAAACAAGGCTTACCCTAACCAAATACATCCCTCCCATATCCCTGAGCAGCGCTATGTGATGCTGTGGTCACTCTTGCATCACAGTGCGGTGCCTTTACCAAGCAAGCCAGCCCCGCAGCCACTGACTTGTATTTCAAAGTCACGGTTTAGTACATTGGAAATGCTGTAACCTCCCGGCACAGAGATATACCAGGTACTTTACTGCACAGGTGGGGTTTTTCTGAAATGGTACCAACAACACTACGAGAAAGGAGGGAGCTTCAGAAATTTACAACCACTTGCCAGCCTTTTTAAATTCTCAAGGTGGTCGACCATTTTCCAAGAAAGAAAAGGTGAAGATATAAAGAGACATGAATAAAGATGAAGATAAAAAGAAACAACTAAAGTTTGCCAGGTAGGAGACTCAATTATCAAACAAGTCCACCAACTGTTCAATGCAGTCAACGGAAGCAATTTTGGAGCAAAGTAACTGCCAAGTGCTTGCGTGAGGAACGCATCTGAGAAAGCAAGCACTCCGGCCCCAGTCGTCAATTGACAGCTGCGGGACAGACAAATTTGGAAAAAAAAAAAAAAAAAAAAAAAAAACCTTGCCAACAGGGTGGCTTTTGGGGCGGTAGAGACCAACAAAGCCGCCCTCCTCTTCCCAGAACTTCAGTCACTCCAATTTCACCTAAACCTTTCCAGATTAAAGGGAGATGGAGGGGGGAGGGGAAGAAAGGAGAGAGGGAATGGCAAAGAAAGAGCGAAAGTTAAAAGCAGGCACAGGCTCCCAGGAGCCTCGGCAGTCTACTGATAAGATGTCGGGCTGAAAGCCGGTGAGAACATAGCGAGCAGCCTATGTTGGTTCTGCTCTGAACTATAATGAACCATATCATACCGCAAAGAATCTGTCTCAAACACACACACATACACACACTCACTCACACGTACACACAAACATCTCAATTCCTGCACTCTGAAAGCACGGAGATTCCCATTACGCTCATAACTTGGCCTGTTCCCCTCAACTCGGGACCCAAACAAATGATTGAGAAATCAATCCAAACAAAGCAGAGAGCCAAGAACCGCTCCCCTGGAGCAGCCTTCACAAAGCAGAGAAACGCTTCATTAACAGAGCAGTCACTTCACTTGACAAGTGTAGGAGTAGACAGGTGTGCACAGCAAAAAAATGTCAAAACTTAACAAACCCTTCAGTTTTGTTTGGAGATATTTTTTTTTTTAAACTGGTGAATAAAAATAAAGCTTGCTTTAAATAATGATTTTCTCGAATTGCGGGATTCTAGATGAAAGTCTCAAAACGGTTTCGCCCCATTGGCAATAATTTGTCTTCTTCAGTGAAAAAGCCGAGGAAATAAGATTTTTATGTTTAAATTTAAAAGCAAATTCTAGGAGATTGACTGGTTTGGCAGTGTGCGCTCGGGAAGTGGTACTCACGGTCCAGGCCGTTGATGTAGCGCATGGTGATCTCGCAGTGTCCCCACACGGCACTGACGATTGGGTAAAGCTTTTTCCCTTTCAGCCCTCGAAAGGCCACGCCGAGGTACTGTCCGTCCACCATGAAGCTCAGTGTCCCCTCGTCCATGTCCAGCACCACCACCAGGGTGTCGGGCAGTACGAATGACTCGTCAGGCTCCAGGAAGGCGGGGTAGGTTGGAGATGCCGAGGTCGGCTGGTTCTTGCTGTCGTGGTACAGCTTGTTGCGGCCCAGGTCCCACCCCCAGGACTCGGCGTCACTGCCGACCAGCGAGGTGTAGCCGACCGAATGTAGCGGGGCGGATGCCGTGGCAACGCCCACCACAGCGTGCGTCCCGCGCTGGCGGCTGGGCCAGTGCACGCGCCAGGCGTGGAGCCCGCGGGTGTGCCCCACGCGGCCTCGGATGCAGTCGGTGCTCTGGGCCACCGGGTGCCGGTGGAACGTCAGCCGGTCGTCGTCCTTGACGAAAACGTTGAGCGAGCGGTCGTCAGGGTTCCAGGCGTGCCGGAGCTGGAGCTCGGGGCCCGCCGGGGGCATGTCCAGCAGGAGGTCCAACCTCGCCGGGCGGCAGAAGTCGGGCCCCCGGAGCTCGCGGCGGGCGGGGCGGTACGAGGGCTCGCCCCGAGCGTCCACGGACTTGATGCTACCCGAGACCTTCTGACCCATCGCGCCGCGGCCCGGGTAGGGGAGGGGGCGGGGCTGTCGCGGGGGGTCTGTCTCTGGTCCAGCGCCCTCTGTTACCTCATCAATGCGGATTGGGCCCCGCCTCCCTCCGCCAAGCCCCAGCTGCGCTCCTCTGCAAGACGGGAGTCACTGCCTCGCCACAACACAGCCGTCCTCTTCAAAGAAACTGCGGTCCTGAAGGGCAAAGAGAAGGGGCGGACAGAGGACACAAAGCAATTAAATCACAGGAACAGAGAAGAAACAGCTCTAAAAATCACAAGAGCCCTAATGGAGCCTGTTGCCTCGAGAGCAGTGTCAAAGAACAGAGGGATGAGCCATAAAAGCTGACTCCAGTGTTTCTCCTCAGATCTGAGTGTGTGGAACTGTCACAGATGTTGAACAGCGGGAGATCGACTCTTCCACCAAGCGCTAAATCAAAGGCATTGCTTCAGATTTCCTCATACCACACGCGTGCACAATTGTACGAACAGAAATATACACCGTTAAGGCGCAGATGTAGATCCATGCACATGACACACACTTCCAATGTGTAGGCAGACGCACAAACATACCCACATGAAAGAGAGAGAATGCCCACAAGCACTGAAAATAAAAATGGCAAATATCCCAGAGGCTAAGTCATAAATCTGTGCTGAGAGACATTAACATTCCCCCTCCTACAAGGGATCTCGAAAGAATTAAGTCTTCTAAACGATGCACTTTTATGCATAAGCAATAAATAATCTTCCTCTGCTTTGGCAGCGTGTTCCAAATTCACAAAAGGTCACCTTTCACGAACATCAAAAAACCCTTTAAATATCGAAGTGGTTTAAGATTTGATTTGGAAGAAAACAAACAAACAAAAAAAAAAAAAAAATGAAATAAACCATGAGACGGTCCTTAAGCAGATTGAAAGCATGGTCACTCCCCAAGCAGAACCCACATTCCCCAGCGTGCTGGTCACATTCTTCCAGGAATGGAGGACGACCCCTCCTGGGGCTCAGTCGGCCTCGTTCCGTTCGCCTTCCTCATCTGCAAGCCTTCGCTCCCGTCAGACGGATACAATGTCGTCATGGACACAAACGGGAAGGCGACAGCTGTGACGGCGCAGGACCAGAACCTTGGCGACAAGCCGAGCGTCCATTAACAAATTAATTTCCAAATAATACTTACATAATTAATGATGCGTACATAAAAAGTTGTTATTAATAGGGTTGTACATCTACCCACCAGTACGCCTGTATATTTATATTCATTACTGTACACATATCCTACATACACCTCTTCCCTATACCCTGATTTATTCATGTATATCCATGTCATTCATCATTTCTTCCAACCAATGAGAAACTTAAGCGTGTCTGCAAAAACATTATGCAGTTCGTAAATTCCATGAATATTACAATCACTCCAGGATGTAGGGTTTCATCTACCAAACCTATACATACAGAATTGGCCAAACAAATCCATGCGTAAATACATTAGTGTGTGTGTAGTACTGGCATATTTTTCATGCTCTAGTCATCACATTTATAAGCCGCCTTCTGCTTTCTCAATCCCCCTGGTTACTCCCTGCACCTCCTCCAATTAACACCACTGCTTTTGCGCACTCTTCTCATCCCTCGCTCTCTCACTTCTCAGCTTTGTACTCCCTCTCCCTCCTTCCTCTTAACCCCACACGCCTGCCATCTCCTCCATTTTTTCCCCACCTCTCCCTCTCCAGGCTCTAAGGGTGCTCACGAGATTCAGGCACTCGGACAGACCAACTAAATGGGCGCTTCAGACTCGCATGCCGAAAGTCTCTTCCACCACCATTCAGCCCAAATTTTCTCAAAACATATTTATCACCACTTCTAAATGCTCTCCACTACACCTCATCAGAAAATCCCATGTATGCCGTTCAAAAATGGACGCGAACAAAAAAAAAAAAAAAAAAAAAACGTACTTTTAAAATTTGACAAATATTTAGCAACGCGATTGAAGCCACTCTGCCGGGCAAGCGAAGCCGGCGCGTCGTCGTGCGACAGCCTCAGAAGTGAGATTCGGAGCCTTGCAGCCGGGTTTTTCCCATGCTGGTACGTCAAAGAGAGGTGCGATGGGAGGAAGTGTGAAGACCGGGAACGTCTCTATTCTTTACTGCCACATTTAAAGATTTTAGCACTGCACCCCCCCTTTCCTCCTGCTCTCCAGACTTCAGATTCGGCAAACAGAACTGACAGAGAGAGCGAGTGAGAGAGAGAGAGAGAGAGAGTGTGTGAGAGAGAGTGAGAGAGTCCCTACAGTGTTGTTTACCTGTTAAGCAAACACACTGAAACACTCACAGCTGCCTGCAGAGTGCACTTTATAGAGCTTTAAGCTATGGGATCACAAATGCAAGATTAGACTGTTCTGAACACAACGTTCTAATGCCAAAGTAACAACCACTTCTGGGAGTTGAAAAAACATTCCGAAAGAGAGAAAAATCACCGATTTAAGAAGCTGAACATTTATTGAGCGAGTACAGGTTGTAAAGCAAGGGCTTTCACTGTAGCGTCTTTAGTCAACAGTTCAGCTCCTATAATCTTCCACCACATGACGCCTCTGGCATGACGGTAAACGGATCGCGAATGGAGAGGAATATGGAATATCCTAAGCTGAAGAGGATCATGGGAAGCGTGTTCACAGGCGGGTTGGCGAGCAGGAGATGCACGCCTTGAAACACAAACAGGATCGAGATCTGCCGGTGGGCCATGGGGTGGGCAACCCCCATTACTACAGCCAGAGAACCCGGGCCGTGCCCCCCCCCCCGTACAGAGCCTGGACATACCATCTGCTGCTCATGTTTGTCGTTTAGCGTTGCATCCCTGCCCTCATTCTCCTCCCATCCCTCCAGTCTCCCTTCTGTTATCGGCTGATTTATGAGCGGAGTGGCCCTGAGTGTCGCTCCCATTAGCGCTCGACGGCACCAGCGCGTCCGTCCCTCCGGGAGCAGGCGACACGCGGGGGGGATTGATTACCTTCCCTAATTGAGTAACGTGCGAGGATAACTGTACCTGGAAGCAAGCTGCTCTCTCCCGGCTTATCAAACACGCATATGTTGGGCCATACATTAATACATGAACGGACTTTGATAGGACACTCAAAAAAAAACGGTCCGTCAAAAACACAAGATGAGAGCTCTAACTGCTGCTGAGAAGCCCAATTATAACACGCACATATACAGATGCATATTACAGCACACACACACACACACACAAACATCAATCAGTTTCAACTGATGAGAAATCTTTATTTTCAACAATAAATGTAGACAGTTTAGCCTAACAGTACTATATTCAGTACGAGTGGCAATATCTGGTTTTATGTTTATGGCAGTAAAGAAATGCATCATTAACTCTGACAAAATTATATTCAAGGCGCATCTCTCGAACAGCAGCCAAGTTTCTAGATGTCAGGCGCTCGAGCAGTCCCCTCAGCGGCAGCTATGTGACGTTAGATTGACATGCATCAATCGCTGCTTACCACCCACTGCTCCTCTACACTTCAACGCACAGCTGAAAAGACAAACTAAAAGGGAGCACACAAGCAGAATTCAAATTATACTCCGTCAACTATCCAGGGCCATTCAAATGAAACTGATAAGAGCCAAGTGAAGTATCCATCGTGACACCACATGAGATGCTCAAGCTCTTCGCTGATTCTTGTGTGGGAGTGACACAATGTAGATGTAACTTTGAAAACTTGAAGTCGCAGGGAGTAGAAGAACTGTCAGCCATCCTTATCCATGTGAGATGAATGCAAATAACTCCCGTCAAGAAAAATTGCAACATCCTGGTAACAAAAAACTACATGAAACGAGAACTCTTTCCTGGCTAAATTCCAGAGAGGTGAACGCGTATAATAAACCCTCCGCTCAGATTCCCGAATAGCTAAGAAATGAGAGAACATGCAAGCACAATGGCTAAAACTCACTGCGGAGAAACCACAACAATGACAAACGCATCGGAAAGCAGACTAATGGACCAAAACACACACAGCGTGGAAGATAAATGAAAAAAATACTGAACAAATTTAGGAGCACTGAAACGCAACAACGCTAAACACTCCAGAAAACAAACAACATGCACTGAACATGCCAGAAATGACCGTAGACTAGACTAACAACACTGCGCATACTGCAGACAAAACAAATTAAGAGGCCAACTCAAGAGCACACCGCACGTGCCAAATCGGAATGAACAGAGAGCACTTCCCAAAAACTACTAGCACAGGACATTGTGAAGAACATTACCCAGGATCTGCACCCTTCCTACCACGTTTCCTCCATAGCCACAAGAGACACAAAAATAAAATTTCAAAAAGCAGTCCAAAAAGATCTTACCATTGAATTTCTAGAAGTTTGCTTCAACACTGTCCAACAAAAAAGAAAAAATATTAAAGATATGATTCTCCATGAACGGACGCAAGATGTTGCTACCAGCAATTTTGAAGAAACACCAGCAGTTTGCATAGAAATTCCTAAGGCTTAAGTTTTGCACTGCAACAAGGAAATATACCGGTCAGCTTGTCACAAGGACTTTGCAGCAAATGTACCAGCTAATGTGGAGCTGTCAGGAGAACTAAAGCAGAGTCCAGCAGCTTTACGAGGGCAGCCTGCGGGATTTGCTGGGCAGGAGGGCAAGTCCGGAGCCCCTCGTTCTGCCTGGGCCCCTCCCGCACCTCGAGACGGCCTCGCCGTCACCCGTCAAATCCTTCCACAAATGCTGAGGGCAGGAAGAAATAAGAGGCTTCCTCAGCTCACGACAGGATTCCGGAACTCCCGGCAAGTCCCTCCTCCTCCTCCACCAGGGAAAAGGAGAAGAAAATACCCTCTGTGCTTCAAGGTGTGGCTTCTGTCCAGGACGAAATGTTTGCCTATTATGAGCTACGTCTCCAGTCAACTCACGCGGAGAAGAGCGGCAAGCATAGGAAGGTGGCAAGAGGCATCAAACCTCCCGAAAAAGGATGGAGGGAGGGAGGGAGGGGGAGCGACGTACAGGGAGTGAAAGAGACGCACATAGAGATGGCAGAAACTGGGAGAGGGAGCACGAGGACTGTGGAGCAGCGACAGTCGGAGGAGTCAAAGGTTCCGGCGATGAAAGCACAGCCACTCCCACTTTCCTCCTCCCCCTTCCTTCCTCATTCGCTCCCCCTCTCATCCCCACGTGGCCGAGAGCTCCCCCGCTCCACCTACACTCCTCGATAATCCTTCCCCTCTCCCCCGACCCCCCCGCCCCTCCCACCTCGCGGCCCCCTCTGTGTGTTTTTCCATCTGTGCGCCTGTGAGGCGTGTCCCTGCTCAGGAGCAGGCAGACTCCAGCCAATGCCGGGGAGCAGAAAATCCATCTCGCGCTCTTGCAGCAGAGATCCAGTAAATACAGGAGGCCAGGGGAAGTGCTGACTCCTCCGCACACGTGCCAGAACTACACTCTGTCCGTTTAGGGAGGGGAAAAGTGGGGGAAACCCCAGTTCGATATGACCGCGGTGCACTTTGCATTCTGAGTGACCCTGAAGAGAATCAAGTTTATCTCAGTACTAGCCTTAACGGTCTCTCCCTCTACCTCTGTCTGGCTTTCTCTCCACCTGTCACCTATCAGTCTTAGCCCCTCTCGCCATCAAAAAAGTCCAAAAGAAGAGGGCAGCTAACAGCACAACTCCATGACTGCAGCTCACAAAAAGCCTTCTTGCTTTCGAAGGAATTCAGTCAGTTCGGGACACCGTGTCCCTTCCTGCAGTCCCATCCGCATGCCGTTCCCTACTGCCGGCCCTCTAGGGGGTACCGCTTTTCCTGAACATCCTCACACTCGCAGCTAGGAGCTGTTAGAATGAAGCCCTTATTTTCACCCAATAAAACCCACAGACCCATCCATGGGTCCGTCAAACGCAGCTGCAGCATTCAAACCTGAAGATTATCAGGCCCATCTTAAATTCTAGATCTAGTTTTCCAACCATCCCAAACATGTCCAGCTAAATTACAGGAAAATGCCTATAAAATTATGCACAAAATCTACAACCCCAATTCTGAAATAGGTGGGACGAAGTGTAAATTGTGAATAAAATCAAAATGCAATGACTTTCAGATCACATGAGCCAATGTGCCATTTTCAAAAGAACATAGTTTCAACATTTCAAATGTTAAGATAAATTTAACACTTATCCACCATGAGCTCATTTCAAATTTTCTGGCTGCAACAGGTCCCAAAAAAATTGGGACACAGGCAAAAAAAAAAAAAAGGGCTGAAAAAGCTATTAATACAAGAGAATCAGCTGAAAGAACATTTAGCAAGTAACTTGGCTACCTGGCATCGGGTGAATAACATGATTAGCTATAAAAGGGATGTCTTAGGGAGGCGGAGTCTCTCAGAAGTAAAGGTGGCCTGAGGCTCTCCAACCTGTGAAGGCTTGCGAAAAAAATAAATAAATAAAATTGTGGAATACTTTAAAAACAATGTCAAATTGCAAAGGCTTTGAAGGTCTTATCGACAGTGAATAACATCATCAAAAGATTCAGAGAAACTGGAAAAATCTCTGTGCGTAAGGGACAAGGCCGAAGACCTTTACTGGACGCCCGTGATCTTTGGGCTCTCAGACACCACTGTATCACTCAACAGCATGACTCTGTCATTGACATTACTAAATGGACCCAGGAACGCTTCAAGAAACCACTGTCAGGAGAAACATACCGCCGTGCCATCCACAGATGCCACCTAAAATTATCATGCAAAAAGGAAACCGTTGTTGAGCATGATCCAGAGGTGCCACCATGTTCTGTGGACCAAGGCTAATTTAAAATGGACTGTAGCAAAGTGGCAAAGTGTCCTGTGGTCAGACGAGTCCAAATTTGACATTCTTGTTGGAAATCATGGGCGTTGTGTCCTCTGGGCTTAAGAGGAGAAAAGAGAACCACCCCCTTCTGTTATCAGCGTTCAGTTCAAAAGCCAGCATTTCTGATGATATGGGGATCCATTAGTGCATGTGGTGTGGGACACTTGCATGTTTAAAAAAGCACCATGAATGTTGAAAGTTATATAAAGGTTTTAGAGCAACATATGCTCCCCTCCAGATGACATCTATTCTAGGAAAGGCCTTGTGTATTTCAGCAGGACGAAACAGAACCACATTCTGCAGCTATTACAACAGCATGGCTTCGTAAAAGAGTCCGTGTGCTGAACTGGCCTGCCTGCAGTCTTGATTTTTCACCGATTGAGAACATTTGGTGCAAAATTAAACGAAAAGTCAGTCAAAGGAGACCTAAAACTCTCCAACAGCAGGAAGCCTGTATTAAACAAGAGTGGGATCAAATTCCAGTGGCTAAACTCAAGGAACTTGTCTCCTCAGTGCCCAGACACCTCCACTCTGTGTTAAAAAGAAGAGGGGATGCTACACCCTGGTAAACAGGCCCCTGTCCCAACTTTGAGACCTGTAGCATCCATAAAAATTTGAAATGAGCTCATTTTGTGGATGGAATTGAAAAATTTCTCAGTTTAAACATTTGCCATGTCATCTTGGTTCTATTGTGAATAAAATACTAGCTGGTGTGATTTGAAAGTTATTGCATTATGATTTTATTCACAATTTACACTTTGTCCCAACTATTTCAGAATTGGGGTTGTAGATATTCTCAAGTCGATGTAATGCGGCAACCATAAGAACATTGTGTCCTGGGCTTAAATATTTCTCTCAGTATTCATGTGGCATAGCTTCAGTGAAGCACGGAAACCAGCAGATACAGAATATGTATGCGACATTGTCCTACAATGAGAGAAACTAACTTAACTTACTTCAAGTAAACCAATGCGCCTGGATACGGAGCCAAAATCCAATTGTCCCAAGTTTGCCAAAGCTCATTTGACATCTTTTTTTTTTTTTAAATAAAAGCCCTCACTTGCTCAAGTGATAAAGCCTGCAACGCGAAGCCATTAAGACCAGGCCGCGATCAGCCATTCGGGACCGATGCGCTTTGCACTCATTTCACATGCATTAATGGGAAACAAAAAGCTGAAAAAACAACTCGCTGCCAAAGCAAATTAATCAATGGAAAGGTATAAAAAGAAAATAAAAATCAGAGAAAATCCTTCAGGCTCCACGAGATTATAAAAAGATGATTCCTATTCATTCGATTAATTCGAAGACTCAACGTGAGGGAGGACGGTATTTACTTGTAATTGTTTGTGGGGGAGAAATCAGTAAAAAGAGGGGCTTGGGAAATGCGCCCTGATAGGCACACGTTACCCCCCCCAAAAATCCACCCACTTCTATTCAAATAAGAAGAGGGGTGTGGCCCGGCCCCCCATTTTCTGCTTCGCTGGCTTTTACCACTTTGCCCGGTAGGACAGAGCACCACATGGGGTGGGGATGGAGCACGGGCAAGGGGAGGGGGGTCCAGGGTTAATCTGAGGGCAGAATGTGAGGAGGGGGCCATCTGGACGGCCCATTGAATAAGCGGCTGGAGGGTCCGCACACACGCACGCACACTCTTCACAGTGAGGCCCCTGGACGGTGGGTGTGGCATGTGGCGGGGGTGTGAAGTGGAAGGAGACTAGCTCTACAGAGCAGACGTTACCCCCGCGCCCAGGACAGATGGCAGACAAAAGAAGAGTCCAGAGGCGAGAGGGAAGGGTGTTGGTGAGGAAGTAATAACGCATAACCAGAGAATGGAGATTGTGACAGGGGCAATGAAAAAGTGGGCACAGGGTCAAATGCTTCCCTCCTCTCTCCTGACTTTAGAGGGGAATTTTAGAGCTCTGTTTACACAGGGCAACTGGTCCCGGGACAAAGAACACTGCCAACCGCGCTCAAGATGGGACCACTGCCGCTGCAACAATTATCCCGTTTTATGGGAGCGCTCTTCAGTGTAAGAGACAGAGGTTCTCCAGAGCTCCCTTTATGTTAAGAAAATGTCTTATTACTTCCACAGATGAAGGGGTGAGAGGAATTTTGAGAGAGGAGCTGAAATCCTCTGCACTTGAGTTCATTACGGTTTGGCAGTTTTAAAGGAGACTCGTTTCCTTACACTGAAGGACAGCTTGAGGTAGCTGGCGCAAAGATCTGACAAAGCCAGGGATGAAAGAGAGAGAACAGTTAATTCAGGAAGAAAAGAAATGAACAGTGGAGGATGAGGGAGAGGAGAAAATGCCAGAATTGAAAGAGAGGGAAGGAAAGGGAAGATGACCCCTACCGTGTGGAACGATCTGCTAAGTGTCTGAAAACTGCCAAGCTCAGAAATGCAAGGAAATTCTCAAACTGACTTCAGTGCAGCAAAATGCAGTACCAGCACAAAATCACAACTGTGAAAAGTAGGCAACCACACCACCAAGTATTTAGAAGTAATAATCAGGGTTTCACCTATATACATCCAAATTAAAAAGGATTCCGCAAGATTAACCTCCATTACATCTGTAAGGCTAGCCTAACCCAATACAATTCACTGGACATAATGGCATGGTTAATGATGGGGAACTTTGATGTAGCAAAAGCTAACCATGCAGATGATGGCTAGAGGGTGCAATCAATAAAGCAGTAGTAGCAGCAGTTGGTGACGTTGCTATGGCCAGAGCTACATATAATTGTTCTTCTCACCATTCTGAGAGAAAACAGTGAGCATAGCGGCACACAAACCATTAAGCCAAAAAAAAAAAAAAAAAAAAGTAGTTTGAATATTTAGTTTCTCAACTCAACCAAATGCAATTCATTCACTGGTGTCCCTATGCAAGTCTTAAGCAAATGGCAATTTGCACATGTATCACCCACATCGCTCCCAGTAGAAAATGGCCATGATGTGTGATCCAATGAGAGAGGCCGCCTGTCCTGCTCCACTGTTCCTACCCAGAAAGCCTCACTCGGCCTCCTGCAGTCGCATTGATTGCTCCTCGCAGAAACATCCTCTTTGGGACAACAGACTCAAACAGTCACACTGTGAGGACACACATGCCTCATTGTGCCTCTGCACTCTGGAGACTTCTAACAGACCACAGCAGGCCTCCGTGGATGAGTAGCACACGGACTGCAACATCAGAGCTCCAAAGCCTGCCACAAATCCCTTCGACAACCCCCGTCCTCGCTCCACCCTCCCCACCATCCCCACCCGCCGCCGCTTCGACTAAGCCGCTGATCCTGCAGCCAGTCCCAAGAAAGAAGCTAAATGCAGTACAGGGAGCTAAATCTTATTAGGGAAGTGAATCGATATTCTTAAGAGTACAGGAGTAGACGGCGCAGAAGTTGAGGTTCGTAAAGTCGGGGGATAAATGTGGAGCCGTGTTCCATGCAGAGATTTTCTGCTTCATCACTCCCAAATCGTCAAGTGTCCTCTCAGCAACCTCTCAAAAAAATGAAATAAAAAAAAAACACAAGGCTGAGGCACGGACAAAACAAACCAGTGCTTATGACAGTCACCTCAAAACAACGAACACTCACTCCAAAACCATACCGTTTTAACCCTAAACAATGCATGGACGCACTTCACAGATTTGAACCAATGAACTCCAACAATGACTTCAGTCCTGCTGATGTGTTACAGGCACGTGCATGTCATGATTACAGAATTACCCATCCGATTTCCATGTGCGAATCTGAGCACAGGGAAAAATTCAGGAAACTAAATCTACTGCAGTCACATTTTCTCATATCCTGTGATTCTCTGGGTTCCACCAAAAAAAAAAAAAAAAAAAAAAAAAAAAAGGTGGCAACACTAATATCCTGAGCAAAATGAAGCAAACTTTTCATTGCAGTCAGCCTGAGCCTTTGGCTCACAAATACTTGTGTACAGCGACAAACACCTGGACAGTCTACAGAGGGTTGTCAATGCCTGCTGCCAAGTGTGGGCAAGTGAAATTGAGGTACGCTCTCCCCTCACCGTCAACCTAAGGTAGGGGAGTGGGTACAATGCTTCAGCTTGTGCAGGGTTGACTGAAAAGATACAGTACTGCAGAATGTAGGCCTTTCACCGCCTCAGAAACCACGCTAAACTGGGCCCGCTCTGTTTTCGCCCGAGACGCATTAATCACGGCACCAGCGAGGCACCGCTGGGTCGAACAGGAAGCGCGGCGGACCGCGAGTGCCTTCCTGACAGGAAACCGGTCTGCAGCATCCTGCCAAAGAGATTCCGCCGCAACCAGGGCCGGTTCAGCCGATACTCCGCGCTCTGCCACTCCTCGGCTCCGCTCCGCAGACAAGGCGGGTCTGTTTACACCCCCATCCAGTCTGAAACTCACTCTTTCCTCTCCCTCAGTTTATTTTTATTTCTCCTATTCACTCAGAGTGCCTCCCTCGCTGTCTGTCTCTGCTCCTGGGCTTAAAGTGCCTAGAACTGGCTTTTCAGAGTAAGGAGACATACAGTCCCTCGGCTGGTGATAAACAACTTGGAAAATAAAGTCATTATGTTGCCACTAGTCCTGTCTTCCATCTGTTCCATCCCATTCTCGTCTTTCCAAGCACTTTGTGAGGGGCAAACTGAGCAGTTGAAGTAGTCTTGCAATACAGCGTGCATGTGTGTGGTGTGTGAGAGCGGGGTGGATTTGAGGATCATCGTTCAACCTGATTTACAACCAGCCTCTCCTTCGCCACCCCAGCCCTCATCACCACCACAGCTGATCTGAGGCTTATCCTCACTGAATGTTCAGCTTTCCAGCTCTCCCTACACACAGACCATCACAAAGCAAAACACACACATACACAAAAACATGACCTAAAGCAAACAGACTGCAGCAGATTAATGGAAGCCATCATATCCAATGGCCTGTATTGACAGGACCGACACAGCCTGACAAAGTAAGCCACACTGCACAGATCACACTGTCTGCAGGAGCCAGAAATCAAATGTTCTTCCCAGAGTTGTTTTTTTTTTTTTTTTTTTTTTTGGCAGTGGCAGGGAAAGAGACTGACTACAAGAACAGAACAGGGAAAACCCGGAGCCCTCTAATCTTGGGAATAAATGATGACTTTGTTTCCAAAACGCAATAAGTACCAAAATTACAAAAAATTGAGATAATACCATAGAGCGATAGCCCTGTGCTTGTTACATATGGTGCAAAAATCTATTTTTAGACAGTCATGCTATAAAAGGTACATTTTCTTATGGTCAAAGTTTATGTTTTTCTGTAAAATGCAACAGGCGCCAACATAGAAAGAGCTGATTTACTCAAAATGAGTAAAATGGATATATAGCGTTTTGGGAAAAAAAAAAAAAACTCTTCAAATAGAGCCCAACAGTAAATCATAGTACACCAACAGATAAAAAAAAAAAAAGTCAGGGCAATTTAAAATCAATATGCAGTCATTTGTAAATTACTTTTGACCTGCATTACAAAACAATACAACAGCAAATTTCAGCACATGAATTCTATTGGGCTGTTTTTTTTTTTTTTAATGAAGACTTAAATCTCAACTTTGATTCCTGCAACAATTCTAAAAAGTCACGCCAGTAAATTATTTACCTCTATGTAATGTTGCCATTCCTCTTGTTAACACTTCATAAACGCTAAAGTGACTGAAGACATCAAGTGATACCGTTTCATGAGTAATTCTGTCCCATTCTTTCTGTAAACAAGTCTACAGTTTTGCCACAGTACAGTGCCTTCACTGTGACATTTTGATATTCCCCATGAGAGAGCAGTAGGAACTGCAAGCAGGCCAGTCCAGTAAAATGTGGTTTTGACTGTCCTGGTAAAATGTGCATGGGCAATTTCTACAAGATGTCATCCAAAATTTGTGTTCTTTTCAGCAGTAATGGAGCCTTCACAGAAGTGCTAGTTTCCCTTGCCAGGGGCAAGGACACAACCCCATACCATGACACAGTATGGCCTCTGGACATATTGCTGGTAAACAGTCTATTTTTGTCTTTGGTTTGAGGCACATGGTGTCCATTTCTCTCCAAAGCGAGATTGGAAAGTTTGATTCATCTAATACACGCATCCTCTGTGTGAACATCCATACCAGATGCCTCAGAGTCCAGAGGAGGTCAAAAAGGGCTTCTTTTTGCACAAAGAAGTTTCAGCAAGTAATTGTGGGAGTAAATACACATTGTAGCACTTAAAAGGGGATCTATTATGCCATTATTGTATGACCAAAGGGGAAGTTCATACACTTTTTAGCAAAAAATAAATCAATAAATAAAAAATTTGATTTCTGTATGTTCCTAACTCTCAAAAGAAAAAAGAAGGGCTGTTCTGAGTGGTTGTCCCCTCTACAGAATGAGCTTTGATCTACCTGGCCAGCAAGCAGAGCCACTTATGAGCAGTGATGTTATAATCACCCAGCTACTGGCAAGTCTCTATATACAGATGACTGAATAAGTTTCGAGCCCGCTACACCCTGCTTGTCTACGATAGTTCTGCCTTTTAAAATCAGGTACTTGTATTGACTTGAATAGGCATTGGGGCTTCCCATTGGCTCCTTTAAGAGGCAGGGGTCACACCAATCTGAAATACATGTTAGACACTGTGGCTACCTGACTCTCCAATTCCTTAGCCACATCAGAGGTCTGTGAGCACTGTGGCTAACCAGGTCCAAAAACTTTTAGCCACATTTACTCTACACAGGCAAATCATGCCAAATGTGTAATTGAAATGAGTCTTAATTCAACTGTGGTAGTTTTTCTTGAGATGATCAACAAAATTTTATTTTAATGGAAAATGAATTGGACTTGCACCTTACTATACTGGTTCTGCAATCTAACTTTCTAGAACCACAGGCTCCCCATTACCTTTGGAATAATATTTTAAATGAATTAAGGAAGATAGATAGGCGCGGCAATTAATCAAAAAAGCAGAAGCAATTTAAAGTCATTGTTTTAATACATGACATACAGTCAGTGGTGAGGCATTACTCAGTTAAGCCTTTTTTCATCCCCAAGTTAACATAACGCGCTGGTACATTTTTGGAGACACGTGGTATGTAACCCCATTCGATGAATTAAGCCAGTCAGCCGCGTTTTGAAAAAAAAATGGGCCAGGGACACCAATGCAGTCTTGTCCACGTAAATTCATTTAGGGAATTGCACAATATGGTGTGACTAGCATTGTAAACCTCAGTGACAAGATTGGATATTAACGTTTCTTCATGAATTTGCAATGCATCATTGGTACTGGCAAAAACAGATCTCCATTTTTGGTGCTGGATATAGCAGAAAATCGATGTATATGATAGCCTACACAACATGTACAATAGTATGCCAATGAGTGGCCGGTCGGAGAACTCCGAAGAAATATCAATGAAATACTCATTGTAGGGGAGAGGGGGGTTAGTTGGAACAGATATCACAAAATTGCTTATTTTCAAAATAGTTAGTTCTAACTTACGCCCGTCTCCCCTACCCTCACTGATGATTACGAATCTTCCGGTGTTATTCAAAATGATAATTTTTAGGGATCCTTGAGCGATCTTTCCGTTCAGCTAGCTTGTTTTTCTTGCCGGCCTGGCAGCACCATGAGCAACACAGCTTCGTCCCGTAACCAGGGAAAGTAAAGAAACCAAAATTTTTGAACACAACTGCGATCACTCGGCGGCTCGTTACCTGGCAGCAGGGGAAGTTCAGACAATCCCTTAAAATTAATGATTGGTCAAGACCTGTTTTCAATTCATTTACATTGCAATCACAGAAACTCTAAAAACTCTCAACATTACTAGATGTGGCCAGTATTCATTTATAACACATACAGATTATGACTCCAGATTTCTCACCCTTTTCTTTACTCAGAGGCTGGAAGCAACGCACGTGTTTCATGATTGCTTAAATGAAATATCATTTGAAACGTCTTTCTGCAATTCCATAGCTTCCAATCGCTCCATGTACAAGGACTTCAATTCCGCGCGAGAATCTCTTACATATGCGTTGAACAACAGCTGACTACAGCAGAGGAACGTTAATATGCCAGTTAAACTCAAACTGAATGTTTGAGAGTTGACAGGTATGCGTTATTAATGAAAACTGGCCACTCCAGTGTTGAGTTTCTATTCACCTTGCACCTGTGGGCACTACTGCAGATATTATGGGTGCAACTTCCGGAGTAAGTAGTCGTTAGCGAGTGGCTAGTCAAGAACAGCAGCGTTTCTTTCAAAAATAATTAAGTTTACTTTGCGATTACAGCTCGTTTTCTAACAAATTGACTTGCCTTTCTTAAAATGTCCTTCCAGAGCTCAGGCACCTGCTGTGCTGTTCGAGGCTGAACTGACAACCAGAGGAAACTTAATTTATGGTTTAGCTCAGTGTTTTGAACACACACCCAGAACATAGGGGATTGTCCTCGTGTTCAGCGATATGGTTTCCATCGCTTACCTTCAGAAGAGGAAGCCAGAATTTGGCTGAAAATCCTGAATTTGAAAAGACCGCTGAAAACGTTAGGTGCTCATTTCATTATGTCGACAAACACAATTCCTATTTTACGGCTAGGCTCAGACAGACCGCTGCAGATCAGCATTTTAACAGCAGTGCCAGGAGAGCACAAGGTATGATTTCACGTGTAGGAAGGACAGAAAACGGTTGTATTCGTCCGGTAATGCCAGTCAGTGTAACTAATGTTTCATCCTGTACAGGTTAAGATGAGGCTATAGAAGTAGCAATAGTCTACTACAATTTGAAAATAGCCTACTCTGTTCCAAACAATAGTCTTGTCCTCCAAACCTCAATCACTAAAATTAAAAGTATGGGGAAAATGGACTCACTGCGTTTTACATGTTATAGTATTGGATTAGCTACCAACTTAAAACTGTGTAATGTAGTTGGCTGGAGAAGAGCTAATTTGATTCATACAGTCAGATGGCTTAATTTACTCTGTATAACAATCCATTACGTTTCATATGTAGAGCAATTTTTACCGCTGAAATAGTGTTTCCTTCATATATATTTTCAGAAAGTACTTGTATATCTGTTTTAAGGTACATAAGGTCATACATTACCTCCTTTTATAAAACAAGACTGACCTTGTCGCTGTGGAAGTACTGCTAACGCTTCGGAGCTTTGTAGATCGTTTATAGCTGCGCAGCCTGTGGCAACAGAGTCGCTAATGTAGCTAAATGGATTATCTGTGGCCACTGCTTCAGGTCGTTCTCCCATTCTTCAATAGTAGAAGGCAGCGGTACCATAACTATCCCGTCGAAGGGCTAAAAGGTGATGTTCCCTCATATTATTTTCCAGTCTCTTAAAAAAAAAAAAAAAAAAGAAGAGGATTAGTGTTAGCTGCTACCATGGTAAACTGTGCATTGACAGGATGCAGCAGACGTTGCGCCCATAATTCGCACTAGGGATCATGGGATGTGGGAATAAAATTCGGTGTTCTAAAATAATTGACCCCGACACAGAATGATATTTAATCACCACTAGGAGAAAATATGGCCTTCCACACTGGTGAGGACTAACAAATATCATCGCCACCCAACCTTTTTTTTTTTTATTTATTTTTTTTTGTTTTTATTTATTTTTTTTTTTTTAAATCACACTGGCGAACGTGGTCAGCGGTTAGCGCAATCCCTGAGAGGGTTTTCAAGATCACATCTCACGCCTTAAAAACGTCATGGATCCTCCCAAAATCTGGCAAAAACACTCGTGTGGCGAGATAGTCTTAAAATCTTACACTGTCCAAAATTTGCTGGCATATCCATAAAGTACATCATTGTCCACTTTAAACTGACCTGAAATTGAACTGCCTCGTAAAATGCCAGAGACAGACATAACATGAACGACGGAAATGACTTGCTTGAATGTGTAACATCTTTTCAACGACCATGAGATATTTCTTACAGAACCACGTTGGAAGACGTAAGTTGCATACTGAATCAGTCAGGATTAAAAGAATTATTGCCGGCTGAAACATGTTCATCACTGAAATAATGATGTTATCATAGGCTCTTGTGCATTTGCTCATTTAAATCCAAATTGCAACTTTTTTTTTTGATGGGCAGTGTAGATAAATGACGGTTCTTGACGCAGTGCAATCTGAGATCGAGTATTCATTTTAGGCTGCCACCCTTGCCCTTTACACAGATTCCTTAATCTTTTAATTATAATATGCACTGTAGGGGGTTAACCCCTTTCTGCAGATGTAGACGCTCGCGTCTATAGACCTGCAAATTTAAGCACTTAGTTACAGTACTTGACCACGAGATGGCACCCCCAGATCAGCTATTGAATTTTCCCAAGCAGGCAGAGCTGAAACGCGATTTAGAGTATGGAGAACTTCCCTCCAATCCCTGTTTTTCGGGAGCTGCATGAATTAAACTCCTCAACTAAGCTTGATGTGCAAACTGGTCAATATCCTTGCCCATAGTATCGATCCAGTAGTTTCAAAAAATTATCACTTGCGACAGGAAAAAAAAAAAAAACTTAGTACTCTGTAGCAACCATTTTAGCTACAGTGAGCAAAGAGTATTCCAATTAGTGGTTAAAAAAAAAAAAAAGTTTTGTGAAGCAAAAAATCCGACATTGTATTGATTCTCTCACATTCTACTGTCAATTACTGTCATCACACGCAAAATATGCGTAGTTCCCTCCCATGGATTAACGCGTATATTCCTCCATTGACAAATCCAAGTACTGGTGTCGATAGCCAGTCACTCAATTATATACTCAGATTCATCTGCGTAACTCTACAGTTACAGTTCACGCCCTCGTGAAGCTTCCTCGGTAACGATGTATTGATAGACTCGTTTCTTATCCAATTCCCGAGTGTTTAAACTTTCCTCAATAACTGAAATACATTGATCGAACAATAAGAATAGCGTAAAAGTAAGGTCGGTTGTATTCTTCGATTGTTGGCCACGGTTGCGCAGCTGAAAATGATGCGATATCAAAGAAACAAAGACACCCGAAATCGGCCTGAAGTGTTCAGTTTCGTTTACGAGATACATGTTGTATGGACGCGGTCAATGGGAATTATTCCGAATGAAACAGTACTGGAGGGTTCCTTCTACCCGATACATCTGTCTCTGGAGGAGGGCATCAATGAAGAAAACAGGTAATACTTCTAATCAGCATTTTGCTCTAATATGGCTTTTTGCAGTAGAATTTATACCGCGTTTAAAGACATCGAATGCCGAGGTTTTCGTTTCTCCAAATGCGCACGTCCCACACACGGACCGCAGTTAGATCCCTTGGTACGTTCATTACACCATTCTGTTGAATATGGAAACATATGTCGCTTGATTTTTCCTGAAAGTGAAATCTCTGTTCTGTTAAAATAAGGTATATTTCAGAATTCTGATATTAGTGAGTTAGTGAGTTTTTACCCTTATAAGGTGTAAGGTTAGAAGCTCGGATGTGACAGCGGTTAGCTTATCATTGCAGCGTGAATGTTATAACTGTTTAATCAGCACTTTATTTAATGCTTGGGGGACTTCGAAGAAAAATGGACAATATTGTTAACTTGATTATGGAGAAAAGGAATGTTTTGTGTTTGGAGAGTTTACTGGTGACCAATGATGTTCAACTGCACTGATATTGATTAATTCATACTAAACTCAACCAGAAAACCATTAGTTCATGCTGAATTTCATGCCAAAAAAAGTTAATTTGTGTTAAATAAATGATTAATGTATTATTTGACAGTGAACCATTTTGATGGATATCAGACTTTGGGGAGACCTGGATAGCGGTCTAATTTGGCTCATAGCAAGCGGGTAATCTAGAATGTAATGTTCAAGATGAATTGTACTTGTGGTCAAAAAGTTTATGATTCCAGAAATGTAGTTTTAAGCTCCAGCAGTTTTCCATTGTCAGTATCATTTTTTTTGCTATTTCAATGGTGAATTCTCATGAAGATTGTGTGTTTGCAGCCCCTTTTCTCCACCAAAATCATAAAAATAAACTGAAATACGATGGGAGTCTAAATGCTTCTAGTGTCTAGACTCAATTGAGCCACAGTTTTTCTGCCTGTAAAGCTGGAATCTTGAATTATAAAGCCTTAAAATCAGGTAACACCTAAATAGCCAGATTTGGCTTCTGCGCAAAGGGGTTAAATAACCAAGCAACTCCTCATTTTTTATTGAGGAACATAGTTTTTGAACCATTAATAGCCCTAAATTGCCCCTCGTCCCTAAATTTTTTGGAATGTGTTGCAAACCTTTAACAGCAGGAATGGATGTACATTTGCAAATAAAATGTAAGTTGACCATGTGAAACATTAAATATGTATCTTGTCTTCATACTACCTGCAAGGAAATACAAGTCAAATAAACAAATATAAATCACTGCTTTCTGTTTTAATGCGGACTTTCCATAACGTCCTAAATTCCTCCAAGTTGGGACTTCAGAAACAGGGGAGTTCAAGCGCCTGTGACCTTCAGAAGACTCCTGTCACAGAGTGTATAAAGTGCAAGATGTGCAAATGGAATTGTGGGTAATTCTACTTCAGTGAATGGGAACACTGTCCAGAGACCTGCAGAGCAGAAGCTAGGCTGGTCAGTAACTTGACCTGCAGCCTCAGTCAGCAGCCAACCTCTTTGAAATATTTAGTGAAACACAGGATCCTCTTTCGCACAGACCACAGATCTCATTCCCAGTCCTGTCCGGAATACCAGTAGGGGAGGGGGAAGGGTGGGATGAGTAAAGCTGTATCAGTATCATTACCACAGAGTCAGTAAAGAGGCCACAATCTATTATTTGTTTACTTAAGAAGCAATTTTTCTGAGCAATTCGCATACTCTGTGACCAGTTTAGACTAACGATTTCCCAGCTTGTTTCAATGGTGGTTATGCTAAGCATCAGGTAGCTAACATACCCCACATGCCTGCAACCAGGAATCCTAAGGTACACCAGAGGCATACAGATAGTCAAAAGATGGTCTCCTGTGTAACGAACTTCAATCTGTTAATGAGGAGCATTTCTCTTTAGTTTTCCATCATTTGTCTGGAGACACCATTTTTAATTGCTGCAGATATTCCCACATGATGCAAACTCAGACTTTGCAGGAATGAGGGATAAAATTGGGGGGGGATCCTGAAGGGAATGAAATTGCTAATTAATGCATCATGTTTTCATTAAATAAAATGCCTAACTGAACAGTGTGATGATGATATGACATTTCAGATGATTTGATGCATTGAGAAGCAATTAGCACTTGTCAACCAAGAGGGTCAATGAAACCAGAGTTGAAACTCAAGGGGAGGTGGAGAGGCGTAAAGATGCAGAATTGAAATGGGTAACCATGGGCAGGACCACAGAGTTTCAAAAGCATTAAACAAAAGCCAAAACACTGCATCAATGCCAAGAGAAGATTGCCATATTTCCTACCTCCCTAACCATGCCAGCGTGTTGAATATCTTAAAGTCCACGAAAAACAAGTCCTCCTCATCTCCTTCCTATACCCAAGTACCCTTCTGTTCAACCAAAATGGCTACAACTAGTAGCACTACCTCCCTCACATGTACATCAGTGGCTCTGCATTTAGGCGCTTCGCCATCCTCCTCGTCCTCTACCGCCCACCCCGCCAGCCCCGCCCCCGCCCCCCCCTCCTCCTGATTAATACTGGTCACAAAGAGCCAATAAAACCACCAATGAAATCCTGTAATTTATGACCACTCTTGATCGCATTCCAAAATAGCAACCAATCTGAAAGTGGAATGAGGGTTACAGGGAGTCTGGGGGAAACCTTCCCAGTAAGCGGTTGGAGAAAAAAAAAAAAAAAAAAGAAAATCCCAGCTCGTCCTGAGATCTGCTACTACTTTTTTTTTTTTTTTTTTTTTAAAACAGAGATGGGGACTCGAGTCACTTTGACTTGGACTCGAGTCGCTGCATTGATGACTTGTGACTTGACAAAAAATAAGACTTTAGACTCAACTCGGATTTGGAAGTTAAAGGCTTGGGACTTGACTTGAATGTTATTCAGTTCATGTTTTCAGTTTGAATATAAAATTAATAAATTAATTTCAAGAATTATATCGATTACCCGGTATTAGCGCAGGCTGAGAACGGCGTTGTCATGATTGGATCACTACCCTGTCAATCAGTAATGTCCTCTCTATGTACATTACGTGTTTATTGGAGAAACAAGCCCTCATATATCAGATATAGCCATCAATATGTCAGCGGGAAGAGTACCGAAAGTAATCATCTTTTGCTTTTTTTTTTTTTTCCCCCGGAATTATAATTTTGTCGGCAAAAGATGAACAGCACAGTGCAAGACGACAACTTCATACTTTGTTCGTCTTTTGATTAGCTAATGTTATCCTGTTAGCCTAGCTTGCAGGTGTAACGCAATCTTCAACCGCCGGTGTTCTGACAAATTTTGCTACCTATCAAAATATGCACCGGTGTCTCCCCAAAAAAAAAAAAAAAAAAAAAAAAAAAAAAAAAGAACAATAGCTGATGCTTTTGCTACCGTAGCCAGCCTGACGAGCCTAATCCATATCAAAAAAATAATACAAAATTTATTTACACACACACACACACACACACACAATAAAACGTAATTTCTGCTCATCTCGTTTATTACCGGGAAGGGATTACAAAACGGGCAATTAAACTTCACATTGCGGGTCATTCCACTGGGCATGTTTGACATTTTTACCACAATTTGAATTGTTTTAGTGCTGGCGCATTAGCCAAGTGGCTGAGTTGAGTTAATGCAGTTTATGTTCACGCAGCTTTGAAATTTTTAAATTGGGATTTGAGACATTATATGTGAATTCACTGTATCCAATTTATTTCTTCAGTAATTATATCCCCGGACGGCGTTTTGGGGATATTATGTTTTTGGTTCGACCACCGCCGCGCCGCCAGGTGGCGCATTGTGGTGGAAAATTACCATTTTGGTCATATCTTCAGAACCATTTGTCCGATTGACCTGAAATTAAGTTCAAATGAAAGTCTATTCAAGGTCTAGTCAAGGTTTGGGGAATTGGAGGATTGGGGGCATTCGGGGATATACCCCATGCCGTCAGCCTAGTTTAAAGTACAATGATATTGGGACTTAACTTCTCTTGTTCACAAATGAGATGAACCAGGTTTATTAAATAAATCATAACCTACAAAGTGGAAAGTGTCAGAATACGTTCAAATACAAGCATCAGCCCATTGTGCAGTTATAGTTTAACTTTGCAAGTGAAATAGGAGAATCGGTAAGCGGAGCACGAGTAGAGGGCTCTGAATGGAGTTTAAAATTGTTGAATCCTCACTGGGAATCTTTTTCTAAGAACACTAAGCTGTTGCTTGTTTTTCTATGGACTGAATGTTAAAAATTGAAGTGTTGAGGGCTCTTGTTGTCTCAAGATGATACAGATGATACACACACAGATGTTTCTGATGCTCTAGAATATGCTTATTCTTTCAGATTTTTATATGTTAGCCTTTTTCTTGTTATTTGCAAGGCAATTAAAATATTTCAAATACTGTTGGCAGAAGTGATCTTGTTTAGACTGAAAGCCATCAATAAATTATTTTATGAATTCATTTGTGTTTTGTTTGATTCCATGATGTATTTTACTGAATATCAGTAATAAGAATGCAAATCCAAATTACTGTCATTTTTTAAACAGGTTGGACACATTGGCCAATGATGTTTAGATTACTGACATTTACTTATACCTTCTCTTTTCACTTTATTAAGATCAGACTCTGCAGGTAAAATTGTAATAATAAGGTAACTTGACTTAGACGTGACTTGACCCGTCACAGGACTTGACTTGCCATAACCTGTGACTTGATTTGACCTGCCCAAGAAAAAATTACTTGGGACTTATTTGAGACTTGAAGGTTAAGACTTGAGACTTGCACGTGAGAGACTTGGTCCCATCTCTGCTTTTTTATGAAATTGCACCTGCTACTATCGCTATACCATACTCGAACCACTACAGTAGCTCGTCAATAGTAGCAGCTGCTGTTATAACAGTTAATGCTAACTGCAAAGAGAAAAGAAAAAAGCCCGCATAACCATCAACACCACCACTATAAATATTAATAATGAATGAAGTAGCGTACAGAGCTACCCTCTTCATCTTCAGTTGCTCCGCATTACGACCAGGCACTCCCAGCCTCATTAAATACCGTAGGCCATTCAGGACCTATAAACTCAGGAATAATGATGCCTACCCCCATTTCCCAGCACCCTTCTGTTCAACCGAAACAACCACCACCAGTAACGCTGCAACTGCTGAATGACAGCGCCCAAACATCCATTTCAGTTGCTCTGCATTCAGCCAATTGCTGTAGGGCATGAAGGATCTATAAACTTTGAAATAATACCGTCATACACCGGACCTCAGTGCCCTAGTTTTGAACCAAGCCATTCCCATGTGCTCCTCGGATACTCTCTAATCGTTCGCCGTAATCGTCCTGTGCTAAAGACTCAGTGACATTTAAATTGCCTGACTAATTGCACTCACAGATACACTAATGAGAATTCAGTATGGTCCAGTCAGCAGAATTCTTCCAACATGTTCACAGCCCAAGGAGTCGGCCAAGAGAGTGAATCGTCACCAAAACTGTTCGACTGCCTCCTATTCATGCTCGCGTGATGCCAAACCAAACACTTGGTAAAGTTCCAGAAAAAGATCGAATTCCTCACACTAGCATTCAATGAGTGCCCAAAATCTGCTGTTTCTACAGAGAAAAAATACAAAACAATTCCAATATGGGCCACGCCATGTTAATCTAATACAGCAACAGCTGAATTTCATTCTGAACCTTAAAATGTTCTGGAAACTTCAAAGACATCAGTAAGGGTTTCCCCACAAAAAAAGCAAAATCAAGCAACTTAAGAGACATTAAAATGAATGGAGGCGATTAAAAAAAAAAAAAAAAAAAAAAAAAAAAAAAAAATTGATCTATATTAAGTTGGGGGGAATCAGTTTCTGCTTTAGGATTTAAGACTGAATCTGCTGTTACCATGACAACTTGGGGAAAAGATGGCACAGATAAGGTATCATCTGTTCTGAGAAACGTTTCCATGAACAGATTCTTCCTAGGGAAGGAAGGAAGTAAACAGAATTAAATAACGCCGAGTGTAATAAGCAGAGCACCATCCACTCCCAGCCTTGAAGCACCACTGTCGCCTCCCACACAACGACTGCCCCTGAGGATCATGGGAGATGTTTATTCCTCGTTTGCAGCAGTTCTATGTGTGATTTTCCCAAAGGTCCCTGAAGAGGAGGCAGGAACAACAGTCTATACAACCTGCCTGTCATGTGACCTTCTCACCCACTGCACTTTCTTCACCATCCACCACAGTTCAGGGATCCATGTAATGTGGTGCTAAATAAGTTGAGCTGCTGTAAATTTTTATATCAGGGGCATGGAGCGGAATTGCAGTAAGCAAACAGGGAACACAGCTGAAGCCCTCTTGCGACATATTTTAAAATGTGACCTTCAGCAAGGAGGAGAGCAGTGCTATACTGAAAAGAAAAAAATCTCTCTCCAAAAATATCATCATCCTCATCTATCACAGCAGTACCGTAACTACACTATAAAGCCTGGACAAAAACCAAAATAGCAAGGAGACATTTTATAAGCCGGCACACCGTCAGTGTAAAATACAGACAGTGGCTAGGTAAGAAATCAAAAATAGACTGAAAGGAGAGGTAATTCTCTCCATGCTTCATTGTGGTTCACAGTACACTCAAAGGTGACCCACGCTGCAATCAATAGGCATGGTCAGAATTCATCAGAGAAAAGAAAGGAAGTTATGTAATGCAACACTGCACAGTGGAGACAAAATGGCGATGCATGAGTGCAACAGAGACTCAATGCCAAGGCTAGAGTGCACTGGTTTATGCTTTTACCGTCAACTTTAGAGCCAATTAAGGAGTTGAGGTGAAGTAAGTCAAATGTGTAATTATCTGCTTTAAATGGGACAAGTCACGCCGTTTTTTCCTTTTTATAATATTAGTTATAATATTCTTGGATTTCCAACAAAAGGTTCATAAACTTTTTGACCAAAAAAAAAAAAAAAAAAAACACACACACAACATGAAAACTACAACCCCAATTCTGAAATTGTTGGGGCAAATTGTAAATTATGAATAAAATTTAAATGCAATGACTTTCAGATCACATGAGCCAGTATGTTATTTACAGTAGAACAGATAACATTTCAAATGTTGAAACGGAGGAATTTTATATTTTTATCCACAAAATTAGCTTATTTCAAATTTTCTGGCTGCAACAGGTCTCAAAAAAGTTGGGACACAGGCAAAAAAGGGCTGAAAAAGCGATTAATATTACAAGAATATCAGCTAAAAGAACATTTAGCAAGTAACTAAGTTACCTGGCATCAGGTGTGTAACATGATTGGCTATAAAAAGGGATGTCTTCGAGAGGCCGAGTCTCTCAGAAGAAAAGATGGCCCCGAGGCTCTCCAACCTGTGAAGACATGAGTGTAAAAAAAAAAAAAATGTGGAATACTTTAAAAATAATGTTGCTCAACGTCAAATTGCAAATGCTTTAAAGGTCTCATCATCAAGGGTGTATCACGTCATCAAAAGATTCAGAGAAACTGGAATAACCTCTATGCGTAAGGGACAAGGCCGAAGACCTTCACTGGATGCGTGCGATCTTCGGGCCCTCAGACACCACTGCATCACTCACCGGCATGATTCTGTCATCGATATTACTAAATGGGCCCAGGAATGCCTCAAGAAACCACTGTCTGTAAACACAGTCCGCCGTGCCATCCACAGATGCCACCTAAAACTCTATCATGCAAAAAGGAAGCCATTGTTGAGCATGATCCAGAAGTGCCGATGCAGTGGGCCAAGGCTCATTTAAAATGGACTGTAGCAAAGTGGCAAAGTGTCCTGTGGTCAGACGAGTCCAAATTTGACATTCTTGTTTGGAAATCACAGGCATTGTGTCCACTGGGCCAAAGAGGAAAAAGACCATTCCTCCCGTTATCAGCGTTCAGTTCAAAAGCCAGCATCTCTGATGGTATGGGGATGCATTAGTGCATATGGCGTGGGACACTTGCATGTTTTAGAAAGCACCATGAATGCTGAAAGGTATATAAAAAGGTTTTAGAACAGGGGTCCCCAATCTTTACACACTACACTCTACACACCTGGTTCTACTAATCAAGCTTATTAGCAAAGAGTTCAGGGGTTGATTAATGGCTTCAGGTGTGTAATTGCTTGGTAGCAATGAAAGCCTGCACCGACACCGGCCCTTTCTGGGAAAGATTGGGGACCCCTATTTTAGAACAACATATGATCCCCTCCAAATGGCATCTATTCCATGTAAGGCCTTGTGTATTTCAGCAGTACAATGCAAAACCACATACTGCAGCCTGTACAACAGCATGGCATCGTAGTAGAAGAGTCTGTGTGCTGAACTAGCCTGCCTGCAGTCCTGATCTTTCACCGATTGAGAACATTTGGTGCATAATTAAACGAAAAGTCAGTCAAAGGAGGCCCAAAACTCTCCAGCAGCTAGAAGCCAGTATTAAACAAGTGTGGGATCAAATTCCAATGGCTAAACTCAAGAGACTCACCTCCTCAAGGTCCAGACGCCTACCCTCTGGGGATGCTACACCATGGTAAACAGGCCCCTGTCCTAACTTTTTTCAGACCTGTAGCAGCCATCAAACTTGAAATGAGCTCATTTTGTGGATAAAATTGATTTGAAAGTCATTGCATTTTGATTTTATTCGCAATTTACGCTTTGTCCCAACTATTTTGGAATTGGGGTGGTATAGAATTTCTCAGCAATATAATTCCCGCCATTCCTAACCCACTAAAAAACAGGCTATTCTGAGAGTGTGTCCCACTATGAAATTAACTCTGTTCTGATTGGCAAGCGAACAGAGTACCATGTCAACGCTGAGTGATGTCAAAATCCCCCAGATACTAGCAAGTGTGTATTGACAGTTACCTGAATAAGTAGCTACCTTCATAGCTAGCTATTAAACTAGCCACAGAATGAGTATGGCATTGTAACATCTGCAGGCAAGGCAAGGATCTTCGTTGCAAACATGAGGAAAGGCGACATGCAGTCACCATAAAAATTGAACTATACTTGGAATTCAGACTATGAAGAATGATCCATGGTTAGCATCTATAGCAGCAACAGGTGGCTAACATCTTATTAATTTTTAAATAGAAGTGGAACTATAAAAAGTTGACTGAATTAAGCAATCACTCGTTCTTATCAGTTACCATCCTACATAGCCTCTGGCTAAACTAGTGACAGTTTTTAAATTCACAGTCACTTTAATGGGTAGCCATCTAAAAACACTTGGAATTCAGTTTAAATATTAATAAATTGGAAACGCTTAGCCTACTCAGCTCGCTAGCTACCACGCTATATTTCTCTTTGAAAATAAATCCAGGTAACCACTTCTTTGCATCTTCAGAAAAGCATGATGGATAGGACCCCCTAAATATAAATTCTGTTGCCAGTCCTGCACTGTTCTGACCCTGGTTTCTAGCTTGTACAAAGCAGTCAGACAAAAAAAGTGGCTTGCCCACATATTTAGGTTTTAGCTGATTGAAGCTGTATGTTGCCATAAAAAAATAAGCCATAGAAGAGATATTCAAATGAGGGGGAGCAATTCTCATGGGCCAGCATGTGACATTGAAGGGGGAACCAAATCTGAATGGCATGCAGAATGGCATATTTTATGAAGAGGGCAGCCCACAAAAAACTGACTTTTATTTCAGTTTGTGGGTTGGTAGGCATTCCGGATACCAAAATGTGTGCACAAGCTCTAAAAGTGAGTTCTTTATAATACGTCCTCTTTAAACAAGTCCAGAGTCATAGCAACAAAAACCAGTGGACACTGTAGCCCAGGGTTGGCTACTCCTGCTCTATACAGGTAAATGACATCCAAATGACATCTATACAGGTAAATTAGTTGAATAAATAATGAGAGCATGCAAAATGAGGAAACAGGGGAACAAGAAGCATCATGAAACCATAAACTGTGGGATCTAAAGAGAACTACATCTGAGGGGTTTTGGGGTAAAAAGCAGATGTATCCCATTTCCCACTACAGGAGGTGTCTCTTTTTGCCCCAAAACAATTCATTTACGATTATGAAAACTTTACTTGAAATATGCCTTTGGTTCAAACATTAAACATGCCATTAAAAGTGCCACAAAAAAAGACTCACAAAACAAATTCATTATCATGCAAAAAAATACAACGGACATCCATTTGCCTGTAAGATGATCATTAATACAAACTATGGTGTTTAGCACATTGACCATTGGTATGCTCTAAAATTCTGTACACCAGACTAGTGAAATAAAACCAATAAGTTTGATATAGCGAAGGCAGACAGAATGCTTCAGGGGCTGCACGGTGTGAGGGAAGCATTGGTTGCAGGTGTCAATCCAGCCAGGGGCCTTCCTGCATGGAGTTGGCATGTTCTCTCCTCGCTCGCTAGGCTCCTTAAGGTACAGCGGTTTCCCCCACAGTCCAAAAACATACATGCTAGCTTAACCGGACACTCTAAAACTGCCTATATAAGTCTGCGAGAGAATGTTGTGTTCATCCAGCGATGGATTGGCGAGCTTTCCAGGCCATAGTCCTGCCTTTTGTTCATAGTCGACTAGGATAGGCTCCAGCTCCCCCGCAGCCCTGATTAGGAGGAGGCTGTTAAGGTAATGGACAGAGAAAGCTTCAGCCTGTCACCTGACCTCCGACTAATTAGCTAGTGCACTTGGTATAAAAAAAATAAATGAATAAATGAAAAAAAAAAGACAAAGAAAAAGAAAGGGGGCGGGGGGTCAAAGTCAAGTAAAATAGAGAAGCTATGGCCAGACCCCTCTACGAATACTTCTTGAAACAGAAAGGTAATTACAGATCACATTATTTAGGGCAGGTGTCCTCAGTCTTTACCAGAAAGGGCTGGCGCGGGTGCAGGCTTTCATTGCAACCAAGCAGCTACACACCTGATGCTACTAATTAAGCCCATTAGCAAAGAGTCCAGGGGTTGATTAGTAGTATCAGCTGTGTAATTGCTTGGCTGCAATGAGAGCCTGCACCCACACTGGCCCTTTCTGGGAAAGACTGGAGAGACTTGATTTAGTGATTACGACAAAGAACGTCAAAGAACAAGAATAAGAAGATTGAGTGGGGTTTTCTTCCTCAGCAACAACTACACCTGCTAGCCATCTACCCTGAATAATAACCGGATAGGTGGAACTGACAATCGCATACACTGTCGACCGACATCAGCCGCTCAAAATTCGCAATTCAAGACTGACACTTCCCATTTCCCAGCATCACATTGCTGGTAGACCGGTGAGATGTTCAACTCTCCCCCGAGAGAAACAAAATGATTCACCTCTAAAAATACCAGCGGACAGAGTCACCAACCGATCTCAGCATGAGCGCACTCCTGCACTACAGGCAATTACAGAGGAGGCATCTTGCTTATAAGATGTGATGAGGGCTCATTTCAAAACACCGTCTGGGATTTTAACAGCCCTTTCAGCAACAGAGCAGCTACATCCCATGCCAGGCTGCAGAGCTGAATCAGTAAACAGGCAATGATGAGGTCATTTTAGATTCACTGTCTTTTATTCCACCCCCATCTTACTAAATGTGTGGATGGTTAAGGTGAAGGAAGTGTTTATGTCAGTTTCTGACTTCGACAAAGGTCTAGTCTAGACCTACACTTCAGCAAATTATGTCCCGCCACCCCCAAGAGAAAGGGTTAATGCATTACCGTCACACTGACAGGTGGCCGTCAGCCTTTCACCAAAATCGTCCTCTTCATTCCGCTCTTGGTCACCTGACTCATCTGCTAACTGACTTCACAACCAAGCAGCCATTGCCCACCCAGGACCAGTAGAGCAAACAAGGGCGAGTAGGAAACTGCCATGCAGGCTCAGCAATGTGTGCAGATTCAAAAGCGGATAATCCAAAAAAAAAAAAAAAATCCCTCCCTGAGAAAATACTTCCCCTGGCCAAAATGGCTTTATCAGAAATGCGATCAGCAGGAGACACGCTTAGTGCCCGGGATTACACCGAGATGTGTTAAAGATGTGTTAAAAGGCGAATACGGCTGAGTTTTCCAAATTTCGCAGCGATTGATGTTTCCACTTCTCAGAACAAGCAGGTACACCTGACAGTGCATCTTGGGGACAGCCAGCCGTGTCTACTCAATAAAATATTCTTCACTTCCAACTCTTCCAAGCCAAGGTATAGAACCTTTAAAGCCAAGCTCCAAACTAGAGCTGCGCTATCTGAGCGCAAGTACCTCCGCCAACGTACCCAGTTATTTTTGCCAGTATTAGTTAGCAACCCCTGTGTTCATGCAGTCCTGTAGTCTTTGCGCAAATGTGTTTTTAATGTGTTTGACCTTTTGCCCTTGACCTCCCAAAATCGAATCACCTCTTCCTTGAACAATACATAATCATTCCACCAAATTTGAGGAAAATCCATCCATAACTTTTTGCGTAATCCTACTTACAAACAAATCAACAAACCAACCAGACAGACAGACAGACTGTAATGATCACATAACCTCCTCCAGCTTTGTTGGGTAGAGGTAATAACATCCTCAGTCTTCTGGCCATACTCTGAACCCTTAGTAGTACCTTTGCCCTTACGGTTCACCCGGCATTTTGTGTAACTATGGTCTTCCTGTGAAAAAATGACAGCCTCTAAAATAATGTCAACACCCAAAGTAGGACCAAGACTACAATTCCCATCAGCCTCATGTCATCCTTCATCCTCAGGAAAGAGCACCGCACATTTATCCAAATAACAGTAAGAAATATTAGGCATTGATTCCATAGCCACAACAAACTGGTAGAAAATGTTTTAATTCACAGCAGAATTTAAATCTGCCATTCTTCAACATGAATAGGAGCATTAACTGCACTAGCAGGGGGAAAAAAAAAAAAAAAAAAAAAAAAGCGGCCGTGGTGGCCATACTGCACATCCAAGCACTGTCAAAATCAATAAGCTTCTGTATGTACACAAGACCAAGCAATAGAGCAAAAAATGGCGTTGATTGACAAAGGCTCATTCAAGTGATCGTGGGGAATACAGAAGTTTACAGGACAGAAGGACAGACGGACATCGTATGTGACGACACTACCCCTCTGCCCCCAAGTTGGGGCTGCGGGGAAAGAGGAAAAAAAAAGCAATTAGCGATGCCCATTAAGCCAACATTGCTCATTGGTTAGTTTAGTAGTTTAACTAAAGTTTAACAAGGCCCAAAAAAGTAAAAAGATTAGAGAAAATTATACAGCTAGAGTGATGGGCATGTGAATATGCTTATTGCCTTTCAAACCCTCCTCAGCACTTCAGGAATATAAAGCAGACATGCTGGATAAAAATTGCATGCAGTGAATTCCAATTTACTTTACGCTGCTTTTGCAGCTGGTATTGCCCTCAAGGGCCCACCGTTTTTGCAACTCGCATGAATTTACCGTATCTCTCTAAGCAGGGGTGGCGAAAGTGTATCGCTCACAGTTAGTTCAGTCAGGCAGCTATTCAGCGCGCGTCCTTCAACAGACTTAAAAACCCATCCACCAGCTTACCTCTCAGGGCCCTCTGATTACAACTGAAAGGGAAATGGCCTTGTCAGGGTATCATACATTACCGGCCCGAGTGAGGAACATAATGGGGGATGTGCTCTTTTGTCCCTAAAGCCACTGCCACCATTTTCTCATTGCATTCTTTTCTCACTTCACTGTGCTCAGTGGTGGAGTTCAATATGCCAAAGGACGGATTGTATAACCATTCAAGTCAGTTATATTTTGTCCCATTTTTCAGTTATTGGCAGACGAGCCAGCTGGTATGCTATAGCTTAGTGCATGTTGCAAGTGGAACTCCTGCTGTCATCCGTGGTATCTTCAAGCTGATTTACGCCTAACCCTACGCAAATGCCGCGCCTTTGACGTCACATCATTCTAGCTCTGTCTACAACATAGGATCTTCATTAGCGCTATTGACAAATTGTTGTAGGACAGCAAGTAGTGCAGTGTATGTTGGGGGGGGGGTCATACAGCACAATTTGTCACATGATTTATGTCCTTTTACAACTATGAAGAAAGGCAAAGACGCTTCCAAAAATAAAATGAATATTTGGTTTGACTACCCTTTACGTAAAAATTTGGTGCACCATCCTGTCACTCTACAGTTGTCAAAGATTATCTTTTTTTTTCCTTCCTCTTCTAATCATATTAGAGAACTTGCCACTGTCTGCATCCGTCTCTCCATGCATTCCCAAACTGCCATGATGCCGTTGGAATCAGGGCGCTGTAAAGGCTATGTGATCTGTCTGCCATCTCGAATGAGATGAAAACATTACTTGCAAAATTAAGGCAAGACTTTTTTTTTTTTTATTGTTTGGTGCACGGATCCGCGGACGTAAAAAAATTGGCATTCTCGGAAAAAAAAATATTTCTTTTTTTTCGTATATTCGCGGATCCGCCGAACTATATTTCGCCAAAATTAGGAAAAAATATTTTTTTATTTTATCACCTGCGCCCGATGAAAGTGGATTTGTGCAGAGTCCATTTGTGATCAGTTTCTCACTTGACTGATTGGAGTTGAGGGCCCAATGCATTTGCCACAGTACCTACTCAGTTTATAAATTCTAATATTGACATTCAATGTATTGGAAAACTTCCGATCTTATTGACATCTTGACATAATCCGTGAATATTGGGAAAATAAATATTTATTTCTATTTTTATTCCCCCCTCCCCAAAATATTTTGCCTGAGAAAATCCATGAACCAAACAATAAAAAGTCTTGCCTAATATTGGGTGAATAAAATCAAAAATAATAATCCAAGACAAATTTGAATTTGAAAATCTGAGGGTACTATAAACAAACAATGTTTGTGCGTAAATGTATGTGTCATGCTACAAAATGACTCTCCAGCTTACATGATGGGCCCCAATTATTGTGGCTCAGAATTCCTGCATGATTCAGCAGGCACCAAGCTAATTTTGCTTGATACCATGTAGCATGTCATGATAATCATTGTGCGTCTGCATGCAGCAGTTGTGCGTTTTTCCATTTTCTATTAGCTAATTCATGCAACATGATTGAAATAAAGCATTTAAACCATTAAAGCACTTAATTTTTACTCACCCTATCCCTCAAAAAGTTATTAATTATTTAGCGGACAAATGCCCTTCAGAGAGACTCATATGAACCTGCTAACCATTCTGATGGACATCGGTTGCCAACTAATGAGCCCACTAAAAAAACTGACCAAATTGTTGACCTTTTTAACGCTGAATTCTGACATTTGCTTCACATATAGTAGTGATTAGCACTTTAACTGCTGAGAGAACTACCATAGAATATTTCACCAGTGAGCAACTCTGCATACATTCACTGATTGAGACTCAAATGCTTCCTGGCTTCTACTTTCTCGGATAAATTTGAAATGTCTGAAGGCTACATGACTCATTCTTAAGTATGTCAGATGTTGCCCTCAGCTGAAACACTGCATTGTATATTAACTCTATTGTTAATAGATTGTCATTGGAAGAAGTGTGATGACTCAGCATTGGTAGATGGGGGCCACCAAATAATGAAGCAAAGCAGCACAAGACAATAAAAGCCATTAAAAAAAAAAAAAAAATTCCATCACAGAGATTCAAAAACAATCGACCCCAGCGTTCACCAATGCAAGTAGACATTAATGCAGAAGTTGCTTTGTACACCTGCTGCCTGTTTGATGTGGACTCGCACATTTGAGTCCACATCGAACTGAGACAATGAAGGACCCCCAACCACAAAAACAAATCACTTTGACAGAGAAACAGCCCCCGCCTGCTGTTGTCTAAATGCTAATGAGGGCTCTTACCAACAAACAGGGTTTAGTCATTAACAGATAGGAGCTTGGCCTCACAAGAGACTGTTCTCCTCACTCGGTTTACTGCTAATCATTGGGCAAGTACAAGGCGGAGCAGCTCTGTAAAGCACTGAACATTGTTGTGTTGAGGACACCCAGGTTTCTCTACATATCGACCATGACAATCAACCTATTCAAGGAAGTTCAGTATTCACATCCTAAACATTACTACCCTGTGATCTTTCCAATTCTTGTATCCATAATGCAGTCGGTAAATCGATGATATCAGGAAACCAAATGAGGTAGGTAAATTTTACCACAATCAACTTGAACAGAAACAAAAAAAACCAGCAGTCTGTCCCTCCACATCAGGGCTAGCCAACCCAGCTCTTAGAGATGAACAGTTGTATAATTGGTATCTGACTCAATTAATTAGCAGCTCAAGATGATCTATAGCTGTTAAATGAGGTGTGATTTGATAGTTTTGTGTCAGACACAAAAGGCATGGTTCATCTTCAGGAACAGGGTTTGGCAGCCCTGCTCCACTGACTTTATGACAGAGATGGCTTTGAGATATCAGAGATTGTATCCTACGCTACCAGCAGAAGAGTGCTAATGTTCCCATCGAGTGAATGGCTCAAAAACAATTATGCTTTCAGCACAGACCGAGAGGACTTGACCAGTAAATTTTCAGATGGATGCCTCAAATGTAGCTCCCCAACATCAGAGAATCCTGGGAAACCCATCTGCTCTCTCACAAACTCCCACTAATAAACATTACATCATCGATGATGTACATCTCTGCCCTCCCTCAAGCCATCTGCATGGTTGATGCAAGAATGGAGAGAGTTTAGGTCACTGATGCTGACACACGCCGAAACCCAGCACATTGCCTCCATCCGAGTTCCTCAGTGATGACGCCATCTTGCCGTCAGGTGCCACCTTCCTCCTACAAACAATTCATCATCAGCTCAGCTATCCAAACAAGCTAGTGACACATAAACCCAGAATTGTACTTTTCTCAAATTTCAGCCATCTCTCAGTTTTAAACAGCAAATTATAAGTCAGCGTTCGTGGTACAGGCATCAAAGTTCGAAATGACCGTTGAGAGGCCACGTGACATGAAATGGCTTGCTCTACTTTCTAACTGCCATTCAGCAGGTCGCTTTTATTGAGAGCAACAGACAAAAAAAAAAATATTAAGGAAACCATTTTAAGAGCCCCCGAGGGTAGTAACTTTCCAAATACCATTAAGGTCCTCCATTATGCGACCAGGTGCACAGCTAATTAGCCATTATGAGCCAGTTCATCTCCCCTTCCTGACATCAAATCTCCCCTTCCTGACATCACAAGGGGGAGTGACTACCCAGAACAATGAAATCTGATTGACTGCTTGGCTGAAGTTGATCAGTTCTTTTTAACCTCTGGTTGGTTACTTCCCCATATGATGTCAAGAGGGGGAAGATTTTGAAATGGCTTGTAATAACAAATGGAAAGGACTGTGCATTGTAGAATACTTGTGGAACAAAATGCATCAATGAAGCCATCTTTAAAGACAATTAGCTGACTAAAAACAACTACAACAAGCAAATGGGGCTTATAAAATTCTGCAAACTTGCATGAGCCCAGCCTAAATTCTTGGAGTTGGAGCATGCATTTATCCATCAACCTCCAGTAAGCAGGTTATTCAAATCAGCTTCATTTATCCAATGTACCATGTCAAATTTGCACACAAGGCCCAGACTGAGATAGAATGCAAATCGTAGCTGAGGCCTTGTGTAGTTATCAGGATGATTATGACCCTGCTATAAATAAAATCTTTCCCCGAACAGCTTGTGTGTCTGCCAGAAACTTCTAACAGTGGCGGCATCCCATCCAGACAGATCAGCTTTATTTCCTGATCACCGGGCAAAAAAAAAAAAAACCTCGGGCATTCACCGCAGGTCACCCAATACTTGGCAAGGTGGGAGGAGTTTCTCACACACACACACACACACACACCCCACTCAGTGCAGAACCGCCGACGGCATCTCCCGGTAAAATACATCATTATTGACACCCCCCTGATGGCTCCATGGATTGGCGCCACCCGGTGCCAAGGATGTTAGTCTGATAACAGGGATGAGGCTCCAGCCCTGGCAATTGCCCCAGGCTGGCACTTACTCATCCAGGACCTGTCATAACTATGAGAGAGATGCATCTGAAACAATCCGTGCATGCCTCTCCCTGCAATATCATTTATAACTTCATGAGGTCCCAACAGAGCATTAAAGCAAATGTAGCACGGCGAAAGGCGAGGACTTCACTGCTGCTCTCGCCACTCAAGGATGCTTTTCTGGAAGTAAAGATTTAACATTTCTAGTGAGGCAGCCCTGTCTCACACTACCAAGTGCACTCTAATGTAGCATGATTTTTTTTCCAACATAATTCTAATTGCGAGTTTTCACCGCACGTCTATTGCCCCGTTTTTTTCTTCCATGAGACAAAACACGTGCCAATGTGTCCAATGTAACATTTGATACGTGCACAACGAGAGTATGAACACAGGTACAAATGTGTTCTAAGTGTGCCTCAATTCTAAGGGCAGTCAGCCCACTTCACTGAATCTGGCATTCCTCTGCAAGTCACAGCTGACCTTGTGTGATCCTTGTGAAATATGAGGACTTGAACTGCTGCAGTCAGCAGCCACAGGGGCCTTCATCTGTGTCCAGTCCCCTGTCTGCGTAACCTCAACGACTCATGCCCACCCACCCACACACTCCTATTCCCACACACTGACATGGACAAAAATGTCAAGTCAGAGACAGACATAAAGACGTGCAAACAGATGCCACCAACTAGCCTCCCCCACGAATCTCAAATTTCCATGCTGGAACTACTCGCCTCTGTACATAGTTCAGGTCTATGATAACAGAACGACAAGCAACATGTTCATAAAGGCTCAGACCGACAAATGTAAAGAAGCCTAATCCCTGATGGAGATGGCGAAGCACAGAAGAATTGAGGTGTGCATGTGTGTGGCTGTTTGTGCGGTCGTCAATTTAATTATCATATAATGTTAGCTTCCCAGGACCGGTTTGACTCATTATTCACTGGTAAAGTAGCAAACTTTAGTGTTAACCTCAGGAAACAAAAGCATTTTACCAATAATGTAAGCCAGACAACCAACTAACCTGTTGTATTGTTGACAAAGGTGAATCCCACCTCACCGCTAGTCCCTCAACATGTATAACCCTGTTATCAGAGGGTCAGGGCAGCCATGATTCAATCTGCCGAGGTGGGTCTACAGGCTGTGTCAGACAATGGATGGACGGGGTCGCAGTGGTCCCAACCCCAGAGGGAACAACAACTCCTCCATTAAGACAGACTTTCCTCATACAAACATCACTTTTGTTTGTTATAACCATCCCCCTGGTCCAACATGTAAACCAAGTGGCTCCTTCAGTCAAGCCTTTTCCAGTTATCTCGACTCAGGCTGGCATGCAGCTGGTATACGTTTACTATTTGCTCAGTAAAATGAGACCGGGAGTCAGCGGATACAATAAATGAATTATACCTTACCTGACCTATGCAGAGTGGCTATTTCAACGGCCAGCTACAAGCGGGTTATTAGACACCGTTTCAGACAAAACAAAGAAATGACAAAGCATCCCAATTAATCTACTGTAATCCTATAATTAGCATATGCTTGTCAGAGTGGCAAACTTGTTGAGTGTAATCGCTCAAGAAGAAAGAAGAATGTCGTCATCTTCAATAGACTGTCCTACTCTCGCATTGCAAATAACGCTCCGGGATTGAGAGAGTCAAAAGACGTCGTTTTAAATATTAATCGCACTGGGTAGCCGATTAAGGTGATGGGATCGGTGGAGCTCGGAGGTGTATGTAGGGTAATTATAGCCCAATTAAATAAATGAACAAAAGGAGTCAACGAGGCGACTTTTCAGTCACAGGGTCAAATTCGAAGAAAAAAAACACTTCGATTCGACATTTTCTTTCAAAGAACCGCAGTAAATGGCATTACGGAAAATGGAAATAGCCAACTGATCTCACCGAACAACGTCGGAGTTGTTCAGTGAACTCCACGTATCGAGCACCGAAGTGTTCCGTCAAAAGAAAACTTGCGGTAAACAAAGCACGAAGCGATACTACATCGTGCGCTTCCGCATTCGATTCCCCGTTAAGAACCAATCTGAAAGGAAATAACGTTACCAAACAACGGATCGTGGCCAGAAGCAACTTACGTTCCCAATCAATCGTCGAAGCAATTAACGAAGTTTCTTGAAGCGAAGCTTTGATCGATGTCCGCGTATGTGAATCCCCGTCGAAACAGTTGCGCTTTTGCTACCGGGCAATAAATAAAATTATTCGCACTGCCGCAAAAACCGTCTGTTTATGTCCTCTCGTCCATACCACAGCACAAAGCTGCACACGACGACCGTCTCTTTGTTAGATGAGCGTTGAAAGTCATTTTGTGGATGTGGCCATTCATTCATGCTTCCCTGACAGACGCTGATTGGCCGCGTTGCGGAGAGAGACAGGCAGAGGTGATGACTGCAAGGTTCTTGCGGCTTGAGAGAAACCCACCCTGTCCTAACGTCCGCCTTGTTTCATCCGTCTCCAGCTCCAGGTCAGCTAGCTAAATCGATCCAGTGCTAAAAGCCTGTTCCTGGGAAACGGAATGCTTCATTCTATTGAATACGAGGAAGGTAGGCATAAATGCAAATCAATATAGTGCTGTTAATACGATCCGACACACTGGATGCGTACCCCAACAACTCGAAACGATTGATTTGTCGCAAGTCAAAATATAGCACAAGGTCACGACTTGTGTACTGACCCCGGGCGCCAATTAGGCCTGTGTTGCTCAATCCATCTGCTTTATCAAGAAAATCTGTGAAAGGCTGCAATCAATTTATTTTGCGATATATTTATCAATGACTTTTGTGGAATCGTGGTCACTCCTACCGTAGGTCTTCCAGAAAGAAGGCCCCGCCATTCTTTAATCTCTTAACCTCCCCCATGTTACCCAGAAGTGCGTACAGTTGATTTTGAAGGTGTGAAATGGAGAGGCTGATGACTTTCCGATTCCATTTATATAGGTACACTTATCTGTCTTCATTATCTCTCGGATAAGTATGTCATAGGGCAGGGGTGTCAAACTGACCCATTAACGGGCCAAGAGGCTGCAGGTCTTCAATCCTACCAAGCAGAAGCCTACTTGAAAGCACTGAATTAATCTACTGATCTAGGCCTGCACAACTGATTAGTTGTATCAGGTGCGCTTCTGCATTGTTGGAGTGAAAACCTGCAGCCTCTTGGCCCGTTTACAGGTGAGTTTGACACCCCTGTCATAGGGTCTGCTTGACACAGACAAGACGAAGGCTCAAGAGAGCAGTGGGCCCACAGGGCTATGCGAGTTTATATGATCGTGTTCATTACTATGAAAATTTACCTCAAAAAGTACCTCGATGCAGTAAATAAAGTGGAACTGTAGGTATAAATTAATAATGGGGAAAGTAATACATGTTACTCTTCAAAATGGAATAAAGAGCATTGCTAGCATTGCTGCCTCACAGCAAGAAGGTCGTGGGTTCGAATCCGGCCTGAGGCCTTTCTGTTTGGAGTTTGCATGTTCTCCCCGTGTTCAGGTGGGTTTTCTCTGGGTACTCCGGTTTCCTCCCACAGTCCAAAGACATGCATATCAGGCTAATTGGAGACACTAAATTTCCCATAGGTATGTGTTTGAGAGTGAATGGTGTGTGTGCCCTGCAATGGATAGGAAAGTTGTTCAGGGTGGGTCCCTGCCTTTGCCCGTAGGCTCCAGCTTGCCCCGTGACCCTAGTGAGGAATAAGTGGGTATAAAAAATGGATGGATTTTGATCTGCATGGATTAAGCTTATTTTGAAAGTGTCTTGCTTTTTTATAAGGTTTTCCTTTCTTAACTTGATCTCTTGGCCTCAAATGACTCTACGATTAGGATTATGGCACTACTGTTGATGCTTCAAGGCCCTTTCTAGTTCTTAAATGGCTTTTTCATCCTGTAAGTCTGCAATGGTGTTTATAGTTATTTTTAAAGTGCTATAGGCTAGGCTTAGCACTGACTCTACCTAGGGACTGCAGGTCTGTTGAAAGCAGGTTTTTTTTAGCTTCAGGTGACGCATGCTGGACAGCGAGGCTAAAGTGGTGGAAAATAATTTGAGGTGTCCTTAGCCGTGAAATTGCCCTTTTCTTTCCTCCTATCATGCTTTCAGGGAAAACGCAACAAAACATGACATGCATTGAAAAGCCAAATGCAGACATCCTACTTTCCAAAATGTTCTCAAGTTATTTTTGCAATTTTTTTTTCTCACCAAATAAATCAACAGTTGAAGTTGCCAAAGTTTGTCTTTGGACCCTGTTTATATTCGCCACCGTGTTATAGCGTTACAGTACGAACTCACGGCAGTGGGTCAGCACCATTAATTGTTTCAAAAGAGGGACGCAGCAACCGTGATGTCACCCACTGGTTTCAGCATACCATTTTGGAACCCTCGATTTTGGCAATTTGAACAGCACCATTTTGTCATTTTGAAACCTGATGTGATTCCTATTGGACGAGAGTGTGAATTGAAGACTCAGGAAGGAGCGAGAGGTGGATCTCCGGGTGGATCTGACCGTATTTGACAAGGACCGGAGGATGGCCATGTCCCTAAAGCATATCTGGCTTTATTCTTCATTCTGATCTGTTTGGGACCATAATTTACAAAAATGAACGTGATATATCGAAGGAGACTTGAAACTTACAATAGATACCATAACATAATGTGGAAAATCATAGTTGAAATAATAAATCAACTAATAAATAATAAAAAAAAATTCTCACAGACTTCTATAGCATTGAACTTCTTATTGCAAAGACTGACGTTGCCATCTGCTGTCCATTAAATAGAATGCGATTTTAAGAGATCTGTGCATTTGCTTCACTTATCAGACTGCTGCATCCATCTTTTTATAGTCTATGGACAGCATAGTATTTCGGAGAGCATAGTCACAACATCCTTTACTTTCTATTTAGCTCCTGCACAGAGCACTATAGCACTAGATCGAAGCAAAGTGAAGTAGGGTAAGCAAGGGGCCAAAACTTGAACGTTATTCAAATGATGGCCAATCACCATCACACAAGGAATCAGGAATTTCATTTCTGAAAAAAGAGGAGAGGGTGATTCAGTTCAGTTTTAAAACATATTGATTAATATAAATGTTAAGTTGGCTGTGCGTGTATAGCATCATTTAAACAAGGTTAGCGTCGTGGCTAGCTATTTGGCTATTTGTCTGATAAATTAAGTAAATAAAGAACTAACAAAATTTGCATATGGAATAAGGTTATTGTGGACATTTGCATTTGTGTGTTACTTTTATTAAATATTTGTTAGTAGCCATGAATTCACCATGTACGCTGCATGCTTACAGTTCACCAGACCTGAGACATTTTGTGGAAACATCCACAAGCGGCTGGTGGAGATGAGCGGCAGCAAATTTGATTTGTGCCGTGCCTCTGCAGTGTGTTCATAATATCAGCCAGTCGGATGAGTCCTGCCCATTGCTGGTATAACGTGAGTTGGACTTCACGAGATTGGCGAAGAGCATAAATATGGAGTCATCCAGAGGAGAATGTGGAGTTCGAGTTGTCTTTTTCACTTATGAAAGTTCCTAACTCCTTAAATATTACCTGGGAGTGTTTACATGGTGGCCATGATTAGTGCTGCTAGAATTCTCTAAATGTTAAGAACAGGTGTTTCAGTGCCGCATAACTTATCTCATTTTGCATAGAGTGCACTGAACCACCCTTCCATGAAAAGACAGGCAATGACGCTATCCCACAATTCAGTGCGGTAGCAATATTTAAAGCGACGCGCCGTCCATCTATTTACAAAACAAACGAACAAACATGAAGGTCAAGGGACATATGATCATCATTACGTCGCCTTGTGTAAATAAAGTGGGATTTTCTTACCACCACAGTTATCTTTCTCTTGGTCCCTCTGAGGTCTTTTACATCTTAACCTAATGATGTTGTCCTTTGAGGTTATGGAAAAGTGCTTTGGAATTAGAGGATGGGGCATATTTATTTATTTATTTTTTTGACTATTCAAATGCAGTCAGGCTACCCAAGCAGCACGGTTGTCTTTTTCAAAGTCCTAATGAACTCTCCTTTCCATCTTTGCTTGTCCTCATGACGTTTTCCATTGAGGTTTAGGAAAAGTTGTTACGAATCAGACAAGGGGATGTACTTTTTTTGACTCTTTAAACGCAGCCGTCATATCGGAGATACATTTGGCTAGTCACGATTCACACGATTTAAGGCATTATTACTGTCAACCTGCTCCCATTCACTTTGCTTGATTTTCTATAAAACGATTAATTAATTTGTTTAATATCTAAGAGAAATTTAGGATGACTGGACAATTTATGTTTAGTTATCATTATTGTTTTCATAAAATGCCCATGAAACAGCAGAGATTTGCCTTTGGCAGGTTGACTGATCTAAAAGCTGTGGGCTGTACGGTATATTGCATTTAACTCAGCTTGTTATGACATTTCTGATCCTCGTAAGTCGGTGGGGAAACGTACTTGAAATTGATAGTTCAGCTTCCAAACTCCAGGTCATGCTCTTTCCGGGAGAGTATGGTAACAACATGTAATGTGTTCTCCTTTTACCAGAACAGTGTCTCCATCTATCATTCCATGTCTTACCAGGGAAGGGCAAGGTGGTACACCTGTGCAGGGATGGATGTAGAAATATTTTTTACCCTGGAAAAGTCATGAGAAAGGGCACCCACCATTCAGGTACATGCTCTCATCATTCAGGACCCCCAGCTATGTAATGAAAATATTGGCATGTATCATTTTCTGATATGCAGAAATTTGTTTGTAATCCAGTAGGACGCCAGGATTAGTTTTGTAGCTAGTTCTGAGCAAGCGTGGGCCCAGAGGACAGAGTAACATTCATATTCTGCAGGGTATGATGGATATTATCTCTGCATTGGTATTGGCTGCAGATGGCAACTCAGGGATATCTTCTCTTCCTGATATAAAAATGTTGTTTGTTAGGTTAACAATATCAATTATAAATGAACTTGTGTGCTTTCTTGGCAATATTGCAGTTTTGTATTACTGTGAGGATGCCTGATGCTGCCTCTCTATCGATTATTATCCTTTTGGAAATGGAACGGATCAATCCACCCACCTGAGAGAATGACTGTGCAGAAAAATAACTTTAATGTACAGGGCCCAGTTCTTTCAAGAACTTCAGTCTTGCGGCCTTTCCTTTCTTGTCCACTCTGTTATTAATCCATTGATGTTGAGAGCTGAATCCCAGCATCCAAAAAGCTTTTGAATGAAACTTGAAAGGCCTGAGAGGGCAGCTTATCTAGCCAAAAGTACTGGTTCTCTGCTCTGTAATGCATCCCATAAAATATCCTGATAGTTCCAAATGGGACTGCCACTCTCTGAAAAGAAAGCAGTTGCTCTTGGGATTTATTGTCGATAGTATAACTTGAATATCTGATCACATAGTTTTAACTCTTATTACCAAATGTACGCCTCTTGTGTGCCTGTGCAGGCATAATATATACCGTCTGTATCTTTAACGGCAAATAGATCTGAAAAGTTGGGTGACCTCCACCCTGGTTTTGTAAGCCGAGCAACTACTTGTCGACTAATTGGGGGGTGCTACACCGGTTTAGCTGAAATTGTGTCTGGTTAAGCAGCATCAGAGAATAAAGGATTAAACAGCCTAAATGCCTCAATGTATGTTGAACTGTTGATGCCTGCCGTGATTTGCGTTAAACATGTTCTGAATTTATTTCCGTTGAAAATGTGATGTGTGTGAGATTCATCTCTTGCGATACTGCAGTGCAATTAAGCAAAATATATCAATAGTTTTATCAGATAGACAAGCTGTTGCCACATCGGGTTATTGCAGTATACAGCTTTTTAAATCAGTTGTAATTTAGTATTTTTTCCAAAGTCCTCAGAGCAAAGTTTTTCAGTATTTCGGCACTGAATTGTATGAGCATTTTTGTTTAAAGAAGACCTCCGTATCTAATATGAAGCTGAATATGTATGAATGGCAGAAGAATAACCAAACGTGTAATAGGAAATATTGGCCCTGAATAAAAATAGGATCAGAGAACTATGCTGACACCTTGTGCATAACATTTGAAACTGCAGTTCTTTGAACAGAAAGGTAAACGGGCATCTCCTGAGGCACAATAACATTGGTAGGCATGCTCAAAGCAAGTACGTTTCTCATACTCATTGTGCTCTCTAATGTTTGATTAGGATAGCGGAAAATTCGAACACTAATGTTATTCTCGCAATTTATCACGCCCTCGCCATACATGGCAGGGGCATATAGTTACCTTTGTCAGTGGGTCCGTTCATCCACACATACAGCATTGCATAGGGGATGTTGTCTCATCTGCTTCGTCTCAGGAAGTACTGGACAGAATTCAAAAAGCTTAGGTAAATGCTTTCTAGATAGATCTAAGGTGTGCATCTCATTTTATTTCACAAAATTGGATAATTTTACAATTTTAGGGGCTTCACAAACTCACAGCCCTGTCCAAGGATGCAAATTTTCCTCATTCTTAATCGAGCACTAGCTCAACGCAAGCACACATCATTCTCATCACTCCCATTTCTTGCTGTTCACAGTTACAAAGCAGAGCGAGTCCATCGGTGGAATTTGCAACTTTATTTTTATTTACTTTTGTACAAAAGGAGGTTTGATAATGCACAGGTGGCTCAGAATTGGCCACATTTTCATCAGGCAACAAAAACAAAAAGAATGCAAGTAAAGCAATTGAGACAAGTCAACAGTAAAATGAAACGCACACATATCAGCTTTTCAAGCATAGCATTAATGAGAACAGTGTGTCATCACATAGTGCCCGAGTACCGGGTCACTGAAATGGGAAAAGAGAAATGTGAGAGGGTGGGGGAAGATGACAAAAGTATGTGGGGATACAATAATCTTGGATGGTCATCTTGCAGAAAATGTTTCAGTACTGCAGACTACATTTTTTTTGTCCGTGTTTCAATTGAAGAATTGTATAGAACTAGCGGATGTGGAAACGAGTGGTTTTTCCAACTGGGTAACATTGCTGCCACCATTTCAATCGTGTATTGGTACATAACCTGCAGGTTTAACACGAGGTGTTGATATTATAGTCCACTGCACTTGTATGGTTGAGAGACAGTACCATTCACTGCAAGATTCCTGGGATTAGCAGTTGCATCTGTGATTGAACCATAGCGTAAAACACAGGAACTGTGGTGAAGATGTATTCATGGACAATGCATGATAATGTGGCCTGAAAAACGGAAGCTTTTTTTTTTTAAACAATGTAGTGTCTTTTGCCGTTGGGAGATTGAATGACATGCCTTGATTAATATGGGCCAAGGATTTCACACAAATGCCACTAGAACAAAGGGTTTGCTGGAAAAGGTGCTGACTATCTTGATAAAATCTCTTACTGTGCTTAAGCAGGCAACACCGCAAATAACAAAACGTGAGCATAATCTGTCATAAAACAGAAATGTAATTAATGGTTAAACAAGAATATCAAGTGAATTTTGAAGGGGTTCATGCACCCATTCAATGTATGATTCCAGAGTGTTGACTTCATCAGAAATGTCTTGCATTATAAGGTTCATATTATTTCATTGCCAACATGCGAGGAGTTGGCCAATGCAGAATGCACCAAGATTTCTTTACTTTTGAATTTCAAGGACTTGACCCGCTACTGCAGTCAGGCCTTCAAACATTTTTGTTGGGCGTTTGATGGCCATGGTTGATTACACACCACTCATTGCAACTCCAGTTTTAAGTGCTTAGACCCCAAGTGAATTCACCCACCAAAATCAAATAAATACCCGCACCTTGCCTGATTAAAATGATTCCAATTAGGAGTTAGCTTGACCTCCATTGTAATTAAAGTACACTTCTGAAACTTGGGTGAGGTGGCATGGGGTTCTGGAATTGGTAAACTCTGGTCTTTGGAGGGGAATAAAGAGGAAGGAATTTTGGAGGAAATAAAGTAAATATAGTCACATGACTAAAGGGCTGAGACAAGTGGCCGAGAACAATTACACAAGGATAAAGCTAACAGACAAAGAAACAGTGTCCGGCCAAACCAGTCTGTTTGGCGTCATATGCACCGAAACTCAGCTTCAGGACCTTTTGGCTGTAACTTCAGCCATGACAGTCAGCCATTTTAAGTGGTGTTGATGTCAATATATCCACAATGCTTTTTGCGCAATGGTGCCTGTGTTCTGTGGCGGGGGGGGTTGGGCCAACTTCCTACACACACAGGGACCAGGGGCTGTTTCCATGGAGACCATAAACAAACTGGGGAAGATGAGACACTATTGTCACAGGATTCCGTAAAACAATAATAAATAAAAAGATGAAAGGACCACACTGTTCAGCACCTGATTTCTGGTTGAGGTGCATGTTATTAAATCAATAATGCAAAAAAAAGAAAAACAAAACTACAAAAAATGCATTAGTCACATCATTTTGCACCAGTTTCAGATAACATCTTTTAAGAACAAAAAATACTGCGAGCTACTGCATAATAATGTATGGACCTAAGCAAGAAACACTGGATATTGTATATGCATACATATATTTTACACATATATACACACATAGGAATATCCTTCACTAGTCTGTACACTCAACTGTACAATATCTTCAATGGATATCCTTTTCCAAGACGTAGTCTTGGTTATAACACTTTTCTTGATAATACATAACAGATAAAATAGAACATTTATCACAAGTCGTTTATCACAAGCCAAGAGGCCACAAAAGTGCATAAGGATTCACTCTGAAGCCTCGGCATAGGCGGAGTCTGCAGGGATTGCCCCTCCCATTCTGATGGGTCTTGCATTTCCATTTCAACAGCACGCCTATCTATGTCTAGAAGCTTAGACCTTCCTTCACGCAAGCCTTTACATTTTTTAATGCATTTTTTTATTTCACACACAAGGTAGATATGCAACTACTACTTATGTTCTAGCTTCTGCCACATGGATTTCTGTTCAAGTACGGCAGTGCAGAAAGGCAAATTCTCCGACCAGACGGGGCAGGGCACTCACTCCCTACTAAACCAGAGATGCTGCAAAGGCGACAGATCTCCAGTCCACCAGATGGCGATATATAACATACTGCCCAGAAATCCACACAATTCCAGGTTCATGATTGCTTTTTCCAAATTTTGGGGACCATAAAGATCAGTAGTTAGTTAAAAGAAGCTGTACAAACAGTTTCCACTAGCTGTTACAGTTGAAACACGGTTGAGCGGAAGGAAATGCTCCGTCAGTTATGCAACTAGCCCATGAGAAGCAGAGACATTTTAGAAGACATCAAGCCTTTCTAGTCTTGATGAGAGAATGGTCATACCCAGGTTTCAAGTAGTAATGTTCTTTTCATTAATTTTGCTTCCACTCGATCTGTGCAGGAGACTCGTTCATATGTTCGTCCAATTAGGTTTTGCAGGACACATGGGGAAACTCCCAGGTAAAATGCAAAACAAACTCCTCAGAAAGCTAGAGCAAATCCACAACCTTCATGACCAAACCAAGAGCATCATATAGAAACTAACCGTAAATCAACTGTAAGCTGAGCTAACCGGCCTCATTGTGCTTTGACCCTCGATAAAAGGGATGAAACACCAGGAGCGAGGAATGCTTGAGCTAAAAACTTTCAGGGAGTCAGTGCAAACGAGCGTTATCGCTTTCTTTCCACTGGACGTGCTGTCCTTTGTCAGGAATATCCTTGGTTGAGGATTTTCTTGACTGAGGTTTAAATGGGAGGGTCAATATAGAAAAATGCCATCCCGTGCCTTACCTAAACACCCCACATCTAAAACTAACAATTTAGTCACACGTTACAGACTCCATACCAAAACTACACTTTCATATGGTCCGTAAGAGTTGCTAGGAAGGCGGAACATGAAATGTCTCTGTATTAAATCCAAAAAGGGCATTACTACAGAAACCATTTTGCATATATGCTGCTGAGAATTGGTACAAACGTCTTGATTTATCACCTTGGGTTATCGTGCATGAAACTGAATTTTGTCCAATCCAAGCATTCACCTGTCTGATATTCTGTTCAAACGCGTCTTAAGCAGCTTTACTTTTTTAGGAAAGAAGGGCAGAAGGTAGAGACATGGAAAGAGAGTGGGGGAGGGAGGGAGGGAGAGAGAGAGAGAGAGAGAGAGAGAGAGGATAAAAAGAGAGGTAAAGGGAGGCAGGTCTTCATTTTAATGTATAACACGTACACAAAATGTATACTTTTGGCCATAATTGTCCCCCCCCCCCCCGTTTTCACAGAGTCCGCAATTGCGAGCCTGTCCATCCCACCCACACAATAGTGTTTTCTGTCTTTAGGCAACCAATTTGTGGGGCCTCATCACTGTGTGTGGGTGCAGGGTGACCTCCCTGGTCCTCGTGTTACTTTTGGTCTCTGATGGGATGTCTCGGGTGAGCTCCTCTCTCTCTGGGCAGGGGCTGGCAGGTGGGTGAGGTTAACCGTTCAACAGGTAGACGACCAGCTCGTAGGTGGACATCATGATTGCCGTGTTGGGGATCTGCCTCACCAAGTGAGTCGTCAGACCCCGGTACAGGGCACGGTAGCCCTCCTCCTTGATTACCATAGATAGTGTCTGGAAGAAAGACCGGTACTTGGTCCCTTCCTCTCTTAGTCTTGTGCGTATGACTTCTGTAAATTTGAATGAAAATAAGACAGGGAGTTGAGACAATTAGGCTTCAGGTCAACTACACTAAATGCCATCCTAAGTTTTGAAGCACTTACTGCGGACGCCAATTAAGTTGACACGGTGATCAAATTACGGACAGGCATGCATGTCACTAGTTGTGAATTCATTGTAAGGATAAACCCCTTGAGATGCACCATCTCGTTTTCAAGGAGGTCCTACTGTAGACTCATTGGCTGAAGCCAAGGCCATAATAATTTCCATTGAAGTGCCGTCGATGCTTAAGCGCCAATGCTGTACAAGTGCCTCTCCTGTGATTTTACGCGATTTCAGACTTATGGACTCACCGTGTGGATAGGCAATGGTGGTGGCACACGTCTTGGACGTAGCCGCAGCCAGCATTAGCCCCACAAAGTCCGAGGGGTCCTTCACAGACTCCTCCTCCTCGTCCATCGCGGCCATGTGGGCCGCGGCCTTAGTCTCTATCAGTTTTCGTTTGATGCTTTCATAAATGACAAAATGGATGACAGTCTCTGAGATGCCGGCGTAAGAGGCCGACATGCCCCTGTAGAACCCTCGAATCCCGTCAGACTGGTACACGCGCCGGATGCATTCAAATGCATTCATGCGCCTCTCTCCTCGGTTCCTAAAAGAAATAGGAATCAATACGGCTCAGCAACTCCCAACGCTGGCATTCTGAGACTGGAAGAAGACTGTAATCAAAGGTGCCTGACAGATGAAGCTTGACTCTGGATAATGTGTCCATCTGTTACCTAACCCACATATTACTGCTCCTGGTTACAGGAGGCTGGAGCTTGTCCAGCCATTAACTGGCTAAGAGGCAGGAACACCCAGGAAATAACTGTTTCCCTGCCCTCATGCTCTGAATTTTCCCGTTCAACATAGTTTATTGTGTCAAAACTTTGGCAATGGATTGGTTTGATGTCCAGGATGCATTCCTGCCTCTCGGCCAATGAATGGTTGGACAGGGTCCAGCCCCGTGTAACCTCGTGCTTCTTTTTCCTAACAACATTGTGGTACCACTTCCAGTCTGAGCCACAATTCAGCCAATCAGCTTGTACCTAACTGGAATTGTAAACCAATCAGATTGTGCCCAACTGGAATTTTACCCTACCTTGGTTATGGAAAAATAATCCGGCCTGCCATTGAAGGCCCTCTCCAATGGGAAAGTAAAAAAATAAATAAATAAAAAATTTACTAATTTATGAACAGTTTCCAAAATAAGCAAACCCGAGCCAATATGTGGATTTCCCCCATTTCAGGGTTTATAATTCGGAGTTCACAGAGACTGGAAGAACAACTTAAAGACCCTTGTACCCTTATAATTTTAGGACCAAAAGTGCAACAAATACAAATTAGATTTCTTCATAATTAACCATTAAAGTTGTTCTTAAGTCTGCAATGAAATATAGCATCAAAAAATGGCTAGCAGGAGTAGCAATACATTTCCTGGATAAATGACCAAAACTAAATGACTGCAAGTGTGCTATATTTGAGGGTGATAGTGAAAGCTACCTATCATCAGTGAGCCCAAACAAAAGGTTTCAAATGTAAATTTCCCGGTATCTAGCCTAAGATAAATACCGAGTGCTCTAAAAAAACTGTAGGTTTATCTCCGTTCTACCATGACTCTTGTCAACACCCCAACGAAAATATTGGATAAATACAGAGCGCTTGAAAAAAAACAGTAGGTTTATCTCCATTCTACCATGACTCTTGTTAACACCCCAACGAAAATACTGGTGTGCTAGCTATGACACACAGTTCGATATCATTTTGGCTTGCAAGCTAGGAAGCCAACTTGCTCACCACAAGTATGATAATGTACGCATTGAAGCGAACTGCAGCCTTTTTAGCTCACTAGATAGTTGGCTATGTAGCGAAATACATTGACGCACTAGCTATACTATTGCTAGCTAGGTAGCCAGCTAGCGAGTAAGACTGTACGCAAAAAGTAGCCCGATTCTGTCAGCGTATTCATGACGAGGTCTTGACCCAGTGCGAGGTAGTTTACCGGTGAATTGCTGCCTGGTGTTAACCAATAAAAATGCTGAATTTGCGGGAATAAATCGTAGAATGTATAATATTAGTATAATGTATAATATATCGATTGGACAAATTGACATTGAACCCACTTGAAAGTGTCTGAGTCCAAAAACAGGAAAACGGTGATATTCTTGTGAAAAATAATCCCAGATGGCCGACACTTTGCACTCTCTCTCTCCCCCTGTGGTAGAAAATATGTGTGGCAAATTTGTAAAGAATCCAATGAATAATATTCGAGATATCGATTGGACAAATAATGTCTTCGGAGGGAACAACGGACGGAATTCTTGGCATATAACTATATACCCCCGACATTTCGTTATCGGAGGTATAATAAATAATATGAAATATTCCCACACCGACACAGCCGCCAGATATGCCAGTGTAGCTGCAGATATCTTTTGATCTTATGAATCGCTCTAGAGCGACACCTCCTCATGAATATACAACAGAATTGTTCAACATTCAATATCATGTTTCTGCATCAGTTGAAAGACCTTGAATGCCTGCATCCGTAATTACCACTCATCTGTGAAAACAGGTTAAAATAGGGGTTTCAGAAAAGAAAATGTAATTCATACATACCTCTTATGAGCCCAAGTTTATCAGCACCTTAAAATTAAGTGTCCATGTGCAGTGAGTGTGCATAGAAACACTTATTTTTATGAAATGTATCAGCATTCAATCACGATGAGTCCCAGACTTTCTATGTTACCCTTTCTGTGAATGATCAGTTTTATGAAAACAAGTTAGGTCCTTTCTTTTGCCGCGAAGTAACCCAAAGTTTGGACACACTTTAATCGTGCTTTAGTGCTCTGTCTTTGGTGAAATTTAAGTGGTTAAACCTCTGTAATGACGTCAAATGGTATAAGGTAAGATGTAAATTGTCCAAGGTAAATAAATAAAAAAGAAAGAAAAAAAGAAAGTACAGCCCAAAATTGAGACTAATTTACAACATTACATTGCATTATTACATAACTGACATTTGGCAGACACTTATTCAGAGTGAGGTACAAAGTACCGGAAAAGGAGTGCAGAGAATCCCATAGGGATTTTAAAAAATCTAGATTTGGAAAAATAAGACAACCAACTAATTATATCCATTTTCTGAAATGTGAATTGAAATCAAGCCAATCTGGGACTTACTGGATAGAAAATTCAAGGAGAAGCAAATCACAAGTGCACCACAGCTGTGGGAACTTTTGCTGACAAGCTGATGTGAACTCCCAGAACCAAACCACTGCTCTCAAAAAAGAGCATGCACAACAATAATGGCAAATGGTAATTATTTTGATGAATTTGATGCAATTTTTTCTGTTGCTAATTAAATGCATTTCACTAATTTTTCTAGTCTCAGTTCGTCTGATGAATGTAGGCGTGTCCGAAGGTGAATGGTACTGTGTGAGGTCAATGGCCGTCCCTTTAATGATTGTGGAAGTTGCACATTTAATTATTAAACAACTGGAACATGGGGCAGAAAAAATGAGAGAAAAAATGAAGTTCTACACCAAACGAAAGACTGAAATTTTATTAACGTGAGCTTCACTACCACTCCTAAGACAAAATTGATTAATCACATTGATATTGACTAATATCAATATAACCATTTTTATTCATGGTATATCCTGACGAATTTGCAGCATAAGGTAAATAAATGAGAGCCCTTGTACTTTTCCCGCTTCTAGGCACCGCTTGTGAAGAATCTTCAGCCTGCTAAAAGTCAGAGGGATTACAGACTCAACCCAGGTCCATGGGGAGCAAAGTTGGATAAACAATGCCCCACTGGACTAAAATGCCCCAAAGGCAACCTTGAGGAGGGGGAAGTGATCATCCATTTTTATTTTATTTTCTTTTTCAAGCCCATGGCCTTGTAGATAAAGAAAGAACAAGACCGTGAAACGTTGGATTGAGAAAAAGATTCTTGGCACAGAAACACAGGGTGTGGCATTTTACCTGGCATCCAGCTGCAGCCGAGTCTTTATTAACCAAATGGGATTGGTGGCTGTGATGGCGGTAAAGCCTGGAAGATGAAAAGGAAAGGGTCAAGCAGGAAGTTACTTTGTCTTAAAGACATGGCACACTTATGCATGTAAATAAGGCTAGTTCTGGTTGCTAACAACATTGCTTTCCAGTGTCCAAGTTTGAATTCAGATAATTTCTACAGGCGTCCTCAAGTTGCGTTTATGACCAGTTTTTATCAGGATCTAATCACATGATGGCCTTCATCATTACCAAAACATAATAAAAAATAAAAATAACACTTGACCCGGTGCGCTACATAATATTGCATAACTTGACATTCTTTCTTGCTATGCATTAACTTGAAATATAATTTGTAAAACAAAAATTCTACAATAAAAACTTCAGCCACAAGCACAGCTAAGAAACACAAAATGCTCCTGTTCCTTAAAATACATAATTAATACATAATAAATACACAATACCGCCATAAACACAACCCCAAATCAGTGAAAGTTGGGATGCTAAGGGTCATGTAAATAAAAACATAAAGCAGTGATTTCTAAATTTATTTTGAATTGTATTTCATTACAAACAGTATAAAGAAAATATATCAAATGTTTTGTCTGGATAGCTCCATTTTATTTAACGGAAAATCTTTGTAAATAATAGTCATATTAAAGGGATGTCATTTGGTTTATGTCCCAACTTCACTAGCCAGCTGTAACAGCAATTATATTTGAGCTAGCAAGCCAACATCCCAAAAAATCAGAAAGTACAGGTGGGATGCACGAAATAATGAAGATTCACCACTGGGAACTCTCAACATTGAACGCACAAGCGAGTATACGAGGGATAGAAGTTGCGATGCTATAGTTTGTCCTCGCATGCGGCATTCAACATTGCAAGCGGTTTTGTTTATAGCCAACATTCCGCATCTCCATGGTGATCATCAGGCCATGACATCGCACTCATCTTCCAAACTCGCTTATCCCCCCCCCCACCCCACCCCCCCCCCATGTTGGAAAAATGAAAGTCTGCAAATTTGTAGGTCCCAAAAGTAGTTTTGCAAGCAGTTACAAAAAAATACTTGCATGGTCTAGTCGCAAAATGAGACCATTTGGTTTCGTTCTGGAGCCTTGACAGAATTTTACGTGAACCCCAAGCTGGTCAACAACTTAAGACTTTTTTTGTGGGAAGAATGGGACAAATTACACCTGAAACACTGAATCACTTTATGCCTTCAAGGAAAGGAACCATTACAAAATGGTTAATAGTCTACTGTCCCAATTTTTTTTTTTTTTTTTAATGCGTAACAAGAATCAAAATTGGAACGGGTTCATTCTAAAAAAATTGTGACAATTTGAGGTGAAACATCAAATAATGTGCTCTGATATTGTGTTAAAAGATGATTTACAAATCACCGTTTCAGCTTTATATTTTTATCTGGCATGCCATCTTAACATTTTCTGATTTGGGGTTGTAACTTGGAAAAAAAAAAAAAAAAAAAAAAAATTAAATCCCTGAAAGACAATACAATATACGCATATTGAGACCAATATTTTTTGTACATTCATTTTGGGCACTGCTGCATAAAATCTAATCAGAGAAAAACTCCCTGGTGCCCACAGCACGGTCCATTACTACTGCGTAAAATATGGCATGGTCACATGATCACAGTGGTGTTAACATATCATTCGCATTTAAAAACTCACGCTGCACTTTCCTTTTGCTGTTTCATGTAGTACAAATGGAGAGGGCCTCTAAACAAGTAAAGCTGTCATTCAAGGATCAAATACATTGCCTATATCGCCAATACTTTGTAATGAAAAAAGGAAATATTTCCTTTTTGCCCATGTCCCAGGGGAACTGCACAGTGCAAAGTAAACAAGTATTTGGAAATGTTGGCAGAATATTCACATGCGGTGAGGCCTGAAAGTATTTGGACAGTGACAGTATTTTTGTTCCATTGGCTCTGCAGTCCGGTACACTGGATCTGAACTGAAATAACTGGAGGTGGACGTGCGGACTGTCAGCTTGAGTTTGCATTTGCATCCATATTAAGAGAAGTACGCAGCACTTTTTTCACACTTATTTAAGGTGTAGAATTTGGCAGTCGCGGTGGTCGGCTCTGACCAAGAGGACTATCACGAGCCAGAGCTAGTAAAGCAGGCCATCGTGAGGTAGGGAAATATGAGTACATCAAGTGGATAAAGCCATCGGAAAGCGTTCAGTCCCCATGAGATCTGGGAAAAACCTGCAGGGACAGATGAAGAAAGATGAGCTGCACCAAAAAGATAGAAAGAGAAAAGGGATCTACAGATACATTCCTCTCACTAGAAAGATCCAGAGCAACAGCAAGCACCCAAACATTTCCAATTCACTGACTGTTTAGCAAGTGGAAGAATCACAGGGTGTTAATGCTTTGAAAGACCCCCAAAATGATCTTCAGCCGAGGGCCACCAAAAGTCTAAGGAGATCTCAAGTGTGGAGAAAGAAAGGAACTGTTCCTAAGCAAGCCATGTCAGGTTAAACAAAATAGAATCAAGGCTTGAGGTGGTCTGGTCAACAATTAAACAATTTACTTCTTTTTGCGAAGGACCTTCCGGCTGCGACTGCAGGATCAATTCTAAAGCATAATAAAATATACCCAGAACCTAATGCCAAAAAGTTAACTGGACTTCACCTTCCTACAGTGCTTCTAAACGCACTAATACAATGACAAGTTTTTGTTTTTTTTCAGGGCTTAGAAGTAGAATCTACTAGAATCTAATTTAAAGGGATAGGCCACCCAAAAACTATAATTTGTATATCAATTACTCACCATTAGATGTCTCGAACGGACGAAGTCGTTTTGCACCTGGCGCAACTTTTAGGCCACTGGATAGTTTTGAAAAATTATCCCAATTCCTTTTTTGCTGGAAGCAAATGGGGTCACGCAGTAGCAATGGTATAAAGTCCACAAAACGTCTGTTGACAAACTTTAGAACCATCGTCCAATGCATCGTTCAGTATAATCCAAGTTTGCTTTGTCCACTCATATCCTCAGAACTGTAGAAACATGGTTATTTTTCACTAAAAATAATAAAATACCACAGTCATGCTTCAAGTAAGCTTGCGCATTCAACGGAAGTCCCACCTCCCGGTTCGTTCCCAGAGACTAATAAAGTTTTTGAAACACGTCTCTCAAAAACTTTATTAGTTTCTGGGAACGAGCCGGGAGGCGGGACTTCTGTTGAATGCACAAGCTTAATTGAAGTATAACTATGGCATTTTATTATTTTTAGCAAAAAATAACCGCATTTCTAGAGTTCTGAGGAAATGAGTGGACAAAGCAGACTTGGATTATATTGGACGATGCGTTCGACGATGGTTTGAAAGTTTGTGAACAGATGTTTTGTGGACTTTCTACTGTTGCTACTGGGTGACCCCATTTGCTTCCAGCAAAAAAGGAATTTTGATAATTTTTCAAAACTCTCCAGTGGCCATAAAGTTGCGCCAGGTGAAAAGCAACTTCGTCCATTGGAGACATCTAATGGTGAGTAATTGATATACAAATTATAGTTTTTGGGTGGACTATCCCTTTAACTCAAGGGAGAAAGACCCTCTAAAATGAACTGGAAATAAAAATAACTACAGGACTGGCAGAACAATATCTCAGAAGATAACCAGCGCCTGGTGATGCCCATGGATAACGTACTTCAGACAGTCAATGAACATAAAGGCTTTGCAACCAATAAGTAAAAATCTTACATCAATAAACTTTCCAATATTTTTTGAACCTCTAACATCCACATTTGACAGTGATATCTGAATATGGACGCAAGTGCCCTGAAAGCTGACAGTCAAAATATCGACTTCATATTCATAGTTTCAGTCCAAATCCAATCAGACAGAGAACAGAGCCAAAGAGTTGTGACACTATTCAAATCCTTAGACAGTGCAGTAAATAAAGTACATGCATGTTAACGTCTAATCAAATCTGTGAGCCTCCGTGTAAAGCAGGTCACTGTCTGTAAGTGAAGCAAAAAAGATATCAAAACTTTACTTTCTTGTCACATATGCTTACAACCGCAGATATCAAAAAGGCCCACAGGAAACTTCCAAACAAAAGAGAACAAATTGAAGGAGCAAGGGAAAAGAAAAAAAAAAAAAGACCAATTAAAATGAACCCTTAACGTCTACTGCGCTCTTACTAGCTTAGCTAACGGGTGACGGGAATGCTCTATTAGTGAATCAGACATCTACCTATGTCATGAGTCTACATAGAGGACTACAGAGCAGAAGACAGGCGAAGAAAGAGAGGATGGCGCGCCTGCGTGAGGAAGATGAGGTGTGAAGGATGGATCGCACGGGGGGGGAGGGGGGATAAGGCGGGTGGGAGAGAGAGCGAGTGCCCGTGGCGAGTACTCACTCACAGCTACTCCTTACCGCTGCAGCTAGAGACCTGCAGGTGTGGAGACTGAGATGGAAGGATCTCTCACGCACTCAATCACGCAGGTGAGAGCTACAGTAGAGTACAGGCCTAAAATAGACACAGGCTTTTCTGTACCACAAATACAAGGGTCACCCCCCTGACCCTCAGCCCCCACCCCCACCACTCACCCCACCCCCCTACCCACACCCCCTCACAACACCCAATTCTTTTGCAATTTTTCGGGCCGGTTCCACGAACACAGCTTAAGCCAAGCCTGAGACCAAATTCAGTTCTCAATAGAAATTTTGCATAGGAAATTCATTTTAGTCCAGAACTAACTTTAATCTGCATTGTGAAATCAGCATAAATTTTTTCTGTTTTTTTTTTCCTTTTTTGTGAGGGGGCGGGCATCACTTCTTCCTTTCAGTGAAGGGTGTGACCTTTGTCCTTTTATGCATTTATGCATAAAATTACAATAATTAAAAAAAAACAAAAAAAAAACAAACTTGTCTTCACACATTTGTCAAAATGTAAACCAGGTGAACACCTGAACTGTACACCTGCATTATGAAACAATCACTGCTGTCATTAGTCAGTGTATCGGAGGGGGAGGGTGGGGGGTGGAATACGTCTTCATTGAGAGATATAAAGCGTCAAGTTAAATAAAATTCTATAGCAGTGCAGGAGGAGGTAAACAAACGATTGAAATGCTAACCTTGTCATCGCAGTCGACAGTGGACCTGAAAAATGGCCCATACAAACTGACAGAATAAAAAGAACAATTTGCACGAGTGCGTGCGTGAGCACGTGTGTGTGTGTGTATACACATATTATGGACTCATTTTTGGAACATACAAGACGTCGACTCGTCTCTAGTGAAGCATCCCCGTAGTGCAACCTCCAATTTAGGAAAAAAAAAAAAGCCCATTTCGATTGAAGAACTGCAAATGTTTGTGTCCTGCTTTGCTGACCTCCCTTCTGAGATTTCTTCTTTTCAGAAGGAAAGTTGGCTGCCGTTAGTTCCAAGTTGTTACACAACAGTGCGGTGTGCCTCTGTCGGGCTTTGGCCTCTGCTTTCAAATGAGAGCCTACTCCTGCTCAGAAGGAGGAGATGGACAAGAAAAAATTCAGAGGAACTGCAGTTCTACCTGTTGACTCAATTTATATAAGCATATGTGACAAACTGTCTATAGTCTTTCATGTGTACATGCATTGGTGACATAAATGCCAGTCATGCTGAATGGACTGGAGATAGAGGTGTAGGCAGAGAGCAAGACTGGAGGGGGCGGGGCTGCTGAAAATGTCCGTAAGCGGTTTCGCTTCTCAGTAAGTAAATTTCCTTCCTCGAGGTGAAATGTGAAACATCTGAGCATGCAAATAGTAGGGGTAGGCACGAGAAACAACCAGAGTACGTTCTTGCCGCAAAATCTGTTGTCCGAGAGGAGGCATAGAGTAGGCTCGTAAACGTCTTGCCAAAATTAAATGAGCGTACATTATAATGACACCTCAGTTTACACAGTACGAGACATGGCAAAAACACTGTAAAAATTTTGCATATTTAGCAACATTTTATCACCATTTCATCAGTACAGGGCAGCATAATGTTTATTGAATGATTCACGTGTCAACTCAAAGGCTACTGGCTCAATTGCCAGGCTTTACTCAAATATCCAGCAATAAAGATATTTTATGCAGACTGTCAGCTAAAACAGAATTTCAAACTCATGGTGACTCACTCATGCTAGTTTCGGAAAACATCAGTACATTTAGGCCCTACAGTACCATGCCTCATTTTGGTTAACCTAAATTTTATGCAAGCTAGGTTGGGATGTTCCCATTAACTTTTTTCTTTGAACTTTTCACCTCCTACAAGGTTTAGCTTCAGTGTACAGGAATCTACACCTTCAGCGTTTTGGACCAAACTACTGAAATCGATTTAAAAAGTATTCCCTTTCTACGCCACTTATCTTATGCCTAAAATGTACACGAAATACAGACTGATGTGGAAATATTTCAGAAGATGCATGCAGGGAGATTCAATGAAATACAATGTATAAATGTATTATCCAAAACAAAGAAATCAGTACTTTTAGTAAAGTCTGTACCACTAAAAATTTTGAAATGACAAGGTTAGCATTTGCCATTGCATATTTTGGAAAAAAGTAAAATAAAATTGTGTGTATAATCGTTTACCTTTACCAGGGCGACAGGCTGGCTGGGGCCATTGTCAAAACTGCGCAATCACAAGAGGTTAGGGGACAGAGAGCTGCGAGCCAGCGGCCTCGTCAATCACAATCATGACGACATAATCATCATCATCCTCGCTATACTGGGAAAAGACACGTAAGCCACCCCAGAGGGTCCCACCCGATGTGGATCCAACCCCACCCACATCCTCAAGCAGCAGCCGTGAGGACCTTTAGCATTAGCATTAGCGGCTAAAGGCTTGACCAATACAGTGCAAGCAGCATAGGTGAAATTGCCCAGTGGTTAGGCTAAATGCTGTCAATATGGCTACAACTGCCCCATCCCGCAACTTATCCACACTGTTACCCAAAGAGGAAAGCACAACCAAAACTCTTAGGAGCTTATTCTGCTTTGTTTACTTGGTCCTGCTTTGCAATGGAATTCACTCTTCATTTATCATGTTTGAAATTATGTAACTGCACAGTTGTTCAGCATTATACTCAGATGAAAAGCTAGCAGCAGGAGGTAGCGGCAGTGAATCGTCAATACACATGCCAAGTCAAAGATCCCAGCTTTTGAGATTTAGCTAGCATTTTGCCACCATTCCATACTGCAATTCAGTTAAGGGGCAGTTTTGAGACTGATGTTGAAAGCATAAAAAGCCCTTCATTTCTCAATTAAAAACAGTGTCAAATATCTGGAGGAGCCACCTACAGCCACCTGTTCAGTTGTACATTTGGGGACAGGGGTGTAGGTTAGATGTTTCATAAGGTAGTAAAATTTAAATGAGTCAGATCCTGAAAGTTTACGGTTGTGCTCTCTGTCAAAATGGCTGTAATTGTTGGAGATATTGCCCAAGCTGAGAGCAAGGAAGAGCCCCAAACTGAACATAAAATAGCCCCAAAATCCCAATAATTAATGTCAAAATAAATAATTTCAAAAATTCTAGCCCTACTCTCCCCATTATGAACTTCTAGAACACGGTTAATAATATCAGTTGTTTTCAGTGGACTAAGCATCATGGGATACAGAGGACAACGGTTTGGTTTGTTAAGGGACTCTAAACACTTACCAAGTACTAAGAACTTTTTTCTAAAACTAGAAGAACGGTCGTACTTTGCTACATACGCGGTCGCCAATTTCCATTAAAAAGGAAGTATTTTATTCAAATAAAAAAATGTCGGCATTTTAGCCATTATTACTAATCCATTCAGAAAGCTGCTCTAACCGAACTGGCAATCGCTCGCGCCGAGTGGAGCGACCCTCACCTGCCATCCCAGCAGAGACCATGTGCACCTGCGTGGAGTCCGGTTCCAGTATGCTGTTCAGCTTTTCTTTAGCAGTGGAATATGCGGCAAAGTATATCGCTCTGTGGAAAATAACGCACAAACACACATGAATGGAGACCAAGGCAGAAAAATCAACTATTTACAAGGCTATGAAAATATAGATGCCTTAACTTTACACATTTTTTTATGTTCAAAGTATTCACCGCAGATTTTTCTGTGACACAATTTCATTACTCCAATTACACAACCTCTAGGTTAATTAAAGTAACAAAAAAAAAGAAGAAATTGGAGAATATGTGTAAAATCTTAATTTGCTAAATTACAACCTTTGGTTGCATTTTCCTGCAATGTCACAATGGCGCCATGTTAATTCACCTGAGCGGTGAGGAATTCATTAGCTTCATGAATCTCAGTCATCATTCAAGATGCATAACATGCCATTAAGGGAACAGATTAAGAGGGGAAAGCACATCACTCATTAACCATCCTTTCATTAACTTTACAGTGCATTTACACAGGAGGTAAACAGCGTGGAACAGGGATTTTGCTTTGCTGAGTGCAGGAGTAACTGGGGCCGAAATGCAGGCCCATTGTTTGAACTGCCGCTAGGCTGACTCTACTGACATCAGGATGATGGATTATCCATTACCGCAGTGGGCAAAACGTACAGGTGTCCTTCAATTGGGATGAATCCACATTAACACCTGCTCTCTCGCAGCAAAAATCATAAGGTAAGCATGATCTCCTTGCCATTAGCAGCCATTTGTCGTCCTGGTCAGCAATTTGTCAGGCAGCACCAGTGCGCAACAAAAAATATTTGCCTGCTAAAAATGTCCATGTTACCAATTTATTTTCTTCCTACCCACTCCCTCCAGGGTTACATAACTCGCATAACTAATATGTTGACAAATCCACGCGCCTGCCCTTGAGATCTATGGTCAGATTGAGCCCCCAGTCCAAGGAAAGGAGATTAGACCAATGAGTCAAGATGGCTGGAGAGCCCAACACGTCTAAATGAATGGGCTGTGTGTATGCAGCAGGGTCTGCCTCCACAACGTTAATGCTGTCAGGGATTAAAGCAGACCCCTGGGTATGCTGAGCCGCTGGCTCGGTATCAGAGAGCGCATTTTACGCAACGGCTCTGATGTCAAAAGACACGCACTACGGATGGGAGCTCAGGGATGGCCCCACCCATGCGTATATTCACCCACCCACGCGCACACAAGCTCACAACGTCAGCTTACAGAAGGATGATGATGTGCAGCCAGCGCACGGTGACATTGTGCACACCCATGCAACACGGCAGCTTCTGGAAACACATAGGTGCTGAAATACACAGACACTCAGCAACCGCCGGAACAGCTGGGCCACATCTGAGCCAATGAGGGACTAGACTAGGAACACAGCACTTCAGACGCAGGGCTGTACTAATGAGGACCATACATATCAGAGCTGTACTTGTGCGTACCCTACATCTCAGACACAGAGCTGAACTAAGTGAGGACCTGACATCTCAGCACCATAACAGGGAGTATAGTGCTGTACTAGTGAGGATCCCATCTCAGAGCTATACTAGCCAGGATCCTACACCTCAGAGCTATACTAGCCAGGATCCTACACCTCAGAGCTATACTAGCCAGGATCCTACATCTCAAAGATATCCGCCTTTTTCATGACTTTGTGACGTTACCCATAAATCATAGCAGCTCTCGGTTCTTCTATTTCGGTTGACGCATTTGTTTTCGATTGCATCGCTGCAATAGCCAGCTTTTAGCTTATACAAATGGAAGCAAAACGGAAGTGGTTACACAGTACGGATGTTTTAAAAAGTCATGAGGACAATTTCGTTACAGCGCCTCACCCGTCACTTCTCACGGATGGGGTAGATGACATAAAACAATAGCCCGATGTTAGCTGCATCTAGTTAATTATTAACATCCGCCAAACGAAGTTGGCAGGAGGTATATGTGATCGGTGCCATTTGTTTGTTAGAGAACGCGACAACTCAAAAAGTAATGAACGGATCTCTGAAATGTTGTGGGTGGGTCGCTATTACATCAGGGATGGATTTTGACGGCGATCGATCAAACAATATGCCCCCCACAGCAACCATCGCAAAATCCTATGTTTCGGATATACAGATCTTACAAGAGTGGACGCGTCATATGAAAGTTATGAATTGAGTTTTATGAGCAACAAACCTAAAATTTACTTAACGGCTTACATAACTTTCTCATTCTGTTAATCACATAACTGAACTGCGTAACTTCATGGAAAGCAACTGCACTTTCCCTTAGCACCCATAGACTGTATAAAAAGATGGAGGAAGCTCCAGTGACATCACCCATTGGTTTCAGCATACCATAAAGGAAGCCTCGATTTTGGCAATTTGAATTGCGCCGTGCTGTCACTTTGAAACCAGATGTGATTTCTATTGGACGAGAGCGTGTATTGACCATCCTAGGAGGACTGTGGCTCTGGATCTGACCATATCGGTCAGTTATAACTTCGGCACCTAGCTCGCATAAATATAGCTAGCTAGGTAGGCATAAAGGCTCTCTTGCTAGCCATCTAACAATATATTTCATGCATTTAAATTTAGTCAATTTAAAATGCGTATAGCCATTATGATGCAAACTAATTTGGCTGGAGTTGCTCCGCGAGTATCTAGCTCGCTAGCTGGCATTAAAATGCGCCCGAATAAAAAGGTTACCAGCTAAAGCCACTTTCACGCCGGACACAAAACACGACAGGTTACACTTTGCATTGACTTTGAATGTAATCTGTCATGCGAAAAATTTGTTTCGAGCCTGGTGTGAAAGCATCTTAACATTGACTGAGAAACCAATAAACTATCTTGCACGCTAGGCTAGCAAGCTAGTTCGCCTGCTCAGCTATCTATTTGCGGTTCATATATCAATAAAAAACAGTGAATTGCAATTATTTCGCATTAGCTGTATTGGTAGGTCAGTTAGGCCAATGCATTAACAAGGCTGATTAATTGTTCGCTATAGCTACAAAAGTTTTATGCTAATGTTGGCCAAAGATACTCCATTGTTTTTCCACCAAAGATAATGCGACTGCGCAGGTGTATCGGAGGTCTTGCTGTTTGCAGGTGAAGACAGACCTCCGGAACAGACTGCAGGGGGTGCATCTTAAGGCTTGTATGAGTATTTCAATCACGTTGCCCATCAGTGCAAGACTTCCCCTCCGAGGAGGCTCTCAAACTCTTTTTCACAAAGCCAAGAAAAATCAAGTGCTCTGACCAGAGCTGCACAATATGCCATTGAGCCCAGTCCAGTCCAAGCATGTCCTGCTCTTCCCAGCCCCAAACCTGTACTGTCCAGCCCAGCCCCGCCCAGCCCAGCCTTGCTCAGCCTAAGCCTGCCCTGCCCTTCGGTGAAGTGTTTTAATGTTGTTCTGTTTTGTTAAAATTTTGTAAATAAAATTGTTCGGTTCATTAACTTAAGGGTAACTTTAGCTAAATTAATTAATTTTCGACTGGACCGGACCGGACCCCCCCTCGCCTGGATAGACACCACCCCCCCTGGAAAAAAAAAACCTAGGGGAAACACTGCACAGATTACTAAAACCGTGTCATGGTGAATAAGGAATGACCGAAACATCGGCCGGCCGATATATTATCATATCTTCACAATGACCTTACCCTGTTCAAATCGGAGATGGAGAAAAAAACTAAAAGCTCATAAAATCAAAAACTTTGAGTTTAATCACCTCTTCCTTGACTCAATACCCACCTATCCTGAAAATTTCATCAAAATCCAGCCATAGGTTTTTGAGTTATGTTGTACAAAAACAAACCAACAAACAAACGGCACCGAAAGCGTATACCTCCTCGGCGGAGGTTAATTAATGTTCGCTAACATGATCGAGCGGCCACTTTACTATGCCCGGTAGTAAGCAACCGTTCTATAGTATTCCATGGCACAGAAGCGTGGCTGTGCAGCCTTCCAAAGTAGAGCGACATTTTTTCGGGGATGCGGCGAGACAATGCCCTGGCTGTAGTGAAGACGGATACACATAAAAAATGAATTTCAACGAAAATATTGCTTATTATTAGCCACTGGCGATCTACCTTAACGGCAGATAGTGTCAACGTTAGCCGAGCAATTATTATTGTTCCAATTCCAATTATTATTGGAACACTTCAAATAAATGTTCGCTAACATGATCCATCAGGTTAGCCTAAAGCTACCTAGATTACCGAACTGAAGTTAACCAGATCAATCAATGTCACACGGCATAAATTAGATAATCCAGTAAAACTGCTGCGTAATGCTGACTATAATATTAGACCAGATTAACTAGACCACAAAACCAGGTGTTGACTGGTCAAATCATGAAGGCTAATTTATGTCAGCACTAAAAAAAGGCTAACGTTCTGCTGACACTCAATTACCCTTGACGGACAAATTTAATTCTGCCAGGGAATCAATTAGGATATAACGTCAGAGCTACTTAAATAGATAATGTGATTCACCCTCGACAATGAATGGACGGCAGTTTTACATACATCTCCATAACGCACAACTCTCTTCACCTCTCATGTGAACGCTGATTTAGCGACCTTGATAAGTTTACACTGCATTCTCTTTAGCGAACCCACTTTCGTTTCGCAGGAAACTTAGCCGAGCTTTGTGCATCTACTGAGTGAAGACATTGCAAGCTAAACTCAATACAAGACATCCGTGGCCCCTTACATATGCGTTATGCGCGACTAAATCTCACACCCAGTGTTTCTAAACTTAAGAGAACGGTTGGAAAGATGAGAGCTTATGGCTAATTTATTTTTTCATGAAGTTTTTAAATCCCTCCACAGAATAATACGTGCAGGATACCACCGTGCAGGATTAACGTCTTGTCTTCTTAAGTCTCAATGACTTTGGACTTCAATTTCGTCGTACCACTGCCCCACTCAGACGAGGGGCAGAAAAATCCGTATAGATTTCCTATGGATTGCACTTATCGGTATGTGCGAATTGTCAAATGCTGGTGTAATACACAGAAAATGTTTAAGGCATGTACAACTGCTGCCTACTCTCGCTAAATCTGGGGTCCTTGAGGCATTTTTCCTACAGTCAGGTCGATCTGAGGAGGAAACATAAAATACTGCCTCTTCCGTGTCGGTGACATCTTTTTGGATTCAGCACCTTACATGTTATATTTGGAGGGCAGCTCGTTTGTTTTTGCAAATTTGATTGCAAACAACAAAAGTACTCATGCTTTCCCCTTTGCATTTACCGATAGCCTCCATTTCAGTTCCCAAGGCAATAATTCAATACTTTCAAATGGAAAACTATCCTAGGGCCCTATGATTTCCGCGATCACGGAATTGCCGTGAAAGTGAAATAAATAAATAAATAAATAGAGCTGATGCATCGGAATTAGACAACTATTGATTCGTGGGGGAAACGGAGTGTCACTACTGCTGCTCTCATACATTCATATATATATACACACACAACTTATAAACAGTAAGTATAAATGATTAACTAGAGAGCCAAGGGCCCTAAAGGTTGTCGGCAGTTCTAGCTCCAGCAGGAAAAAAGTAACTAGTATCAGTCCACGGATTCAACAGCAATCCAACACAAATTCTTGAGAAAGCAACACATTGTCTACACGATTTTGATGTTAAAAAGCTCCAGCTCGGACATCCGCGAGAAAATTAAACTCATTAAATTTTTTTGCGAATTTTGGCGGTGATGGCAAATGGTCCCGTACCACTGTGAATCAATTCACGGTTCTTTGAATCAATTCTTTTCTGCGAAAGAAGAGAACTGTTTCATCCGCACACTTCTACGGGCGAACGCAGCTCAGTGAGAAAGGGGTTTTAGTTACCATTTTCGGGCAACTCGACTGAGCAGTCATTTTTTCAAGAGTGACAGACAGCAACATTTCTGCCATTTAGCAAAAATATAATCTTTAGGAAGTCTAGATCATGAAATCCGATTAAGATTTTTTTTCTAACCTGAAATTTCACTGTCGTCTGCTGTCAATTTGTGAAATGCGCCCTCTTAATTCACTGCTGGCTCTTGCTCTGCTTTCAATGATTTTTTTTAACACAACACTGCCACCGAGTGGCTCTAATTAGTATTATTCTTTCTATTCCATGATGCCAAAAGGAACAAACATCCAAAAATGGTTTTTGCCCAGTTTTTAGTGCCGCAATTGATCATGAAAAAAGGTCGACCACGCGGTTACAATGCCCGTAAAAATTTGAATTATATATAGGTTAGTGCCTTATACATACTAATTACTAAAGACATTATTAAACAAGGAAATAGATTGATTTTGTCACATGACCTTGAAAACCAAAGTCAAATCTAATATGGTGTGTTTAATCAGCATACATGATTTGTCATTAGTATCCGATACATTCCGAAGATCTAAAGCCAACATTAAAGGACTTTTAGGCCGTTTTTTTTCATTACCTGGACCTTGTTGCCCCAAGTCAAATCCAATGTGTCCATTATGTGGACATAAATGTATATAAATGTGTCCAATTTTCCATTAGTGCCCAATACATACCTAAGCACCTCAAACAATATTAAACAATAAATATGGTCCATTTTTGTCAAAGAACCTTGACCTTGAGGCCCAACATCAAATATGCCTGACTGCCGAAGAATGTTCAGCATACATGGTTTCCAATAGATGCCCCAGAAATACCTGCAAGTTATAGCAATTTTTTCCATTTGATCTTGACGCCCAATGTTATACTCAACTTGCAGAGAATGTTTGGCTTGCATGATTCCCTATAGGTGCCACATTAAGCTGTTATAACACAATTATGCCATTTGACCTTCACCTTGAGGCTCAAGGTGAAATTCGAACAACCGAGAATGTTTGGCATACATGATTCCCTTTAGGTGCCTCATACATACAAGCTTAAAATGTCATATTAAGCAAGTTATAGCACATTTTTTCCATTTGGCCTTGACCTTGAGCCCCAAGGTCAAATGTGACTGACTCACAATGTTCGGCATAACTGATTCCCTAAAGGTGCCTCATACATACCTAAGTTCTAAATGCTATATTAAGTTATAGCACGTTTGCCATTTAACCTTGACCTGGAGGCCCAAGGTCAAATGTGACTGACTGACAATGTTCGGCATACCTGATTCCCAATAGGTGCCTCATACATACCCAAGCTCTAAATGCTATATTAAGAGAGTTATAGCACAAAACACCTCAAAAATAATGAAGTCCAGACACGTCGCATAGGTGGCGCTATGAAGGAGTGATTCAATTAAAACACCGTTTACACGTTGAAGCAGGTCGTGACACTGATTCCACTGCTGCGATAAAAAACATTAATCAGACAGTTTCTGAGAAAATTGCACCCAAGTGCCAAAAATGGCCATTTTCAGCATTAAAATGGCCGCCAAATCAAAACGAATGATTCAATCAAAAAAAATTTTGCTCGGGCATTAACTCAATGACCAATTTGATCAAATCCCCAAATTTTAAAAAAATTCAGACAGTTTTTAAGACACAGCTTTAAACTTGACGACGCAGATGACGGTACCAGACGCAACGTGACGACAATAGGCTGCTGGCCTACGGCAAACAACCTAAAAAGGGACAGTCAGAATAATACATGTCAGAACGGCTGTTGTCTCCCTTTTTGACTGTAGCTTACACTTCCTTTGAAGAGACAATTTTATTTTGTAGTATTATTTTAGGTTAAAAAAAATCATTTATTCATTCATTCATTTCATTCATTATGCAGTTATTTTGTAGTATTATTTTAGGTTAAAAAAAAAATCATTCATTCATTCATTATGCAGTACTTGTTCTGACTACGTACTGAGGAAAATAGAGGGTTGCATGAACTAATTTACGGTTATTTCTATTTAATTAGTGAAGATTTTATTCATTTACATAAATAGCACACACTCTGTGATGGTAAAATTGGAGTAATTGGTAAAAAACGGAATTCCAAAAAAATTAAAACGAAAAAACGGAATTTGGAAAAAAATAAAACTGATTCCATAGGGCCGTACTATCCCTTTGTGGATTAATGCATGAACTATGAGGATCGAAAATGACAAACGACAAAATACAAATCAATAAACAGAAAGGTTCGTACCTGGACGGAGCCACGCCCACCAGATTAGGCCCCAGCCCTCTGAACAGAGAGCGTGGTCCTTCTTTTTCCAGTATTAACCTGTATGGGAGAAAACACAGCAGTTAGCCAACAGTGTAGAGCGGAGGTTCTGCGCATCTTTTCTAGCCCCTCAGACCCAAATAGTAACAAACCTTAAAACAAATATCCTTCCAGCTACAAGAATCCAGGCTCCAATTAGTTTTTTTTTTTGTATTACAGAGGAAAGCACAGAAATAAGAAAAACTGAGTGATAGATTCTTTATTGTTTACCAACACTTCCAACAATTTTTCAGCCATCTCATGTAAACATACAATTCATTCATACCAATGAGCAATTTAGAGTTTCACATTAGCCTGACGTGCATGTCTTTGGACTGTGGGAAGAAACCGAGTAACCAAAGCATACCTAGGTAAACACAGGGAGAACATGCAAAATCCACACAGACAGGACCCAGGCCGGATTCAAGCCCACGACCTTGCTGTGAGGCGGCATTGCTACCCACACCATGATGCCATAAATAAGAAAAACGTGGACATTTATTTTCCATAATTAGCTTGATAAGGACCGTCATGCATCTCGGTTCTGAGGAATTTCTACAGAGATCAACATGAGCAAGATGCTTCCACAGACCAAAGTCTGATGCAATATTGTTGGTACTGTGTAGACACTCTGACGCCAGCTATATCTCGATTAACAATCAAGCTCAAGGGTCGTCTTCCAAAATGCAATCTGCACATAGGGCTGTAACAACTCTGAACCGCGTTTTATTTTTTAAGGCATAGTACCACCACCTGCTGCCATGAGGTGAACATCCGAGCTTTCCCTTTTCCTTCATTATACCCGACGCAGGTTGACCAAAAGTGCCAAACATCAAAGGGCATGGGAAATGCTTCCGGAAAAAAAAAACTTGACTGACATCACTATTTTTCGGCGACATGCTGCACGGGGCCAAGTAAAGGACTACAGAATCATCTCCCATTAACCAATTAGGCTACTCTAAGAAAAGTAAACCTGTTCCTGTTTACTTTGCTTGATTAGCAATCAAATGGTGGATTTGTTTACTCTCCAAGTTGAATGAGTAGTGCTGTTTATTAAGACAGCATGTTTTATTGCTGCATTTTTAAATTTAAATAGCTATAGAACAGCACAGATTTGCATGAACACGATTGCCATTGCCAAGCCATTTCGTGCAACTGTTATAATTCATATCTCACATTCACGTTTCATTTGCTTTTCAAAATGTTTTCCACCTTGTGTATTTTTTTAGACGCTTGAAATCCACGGCCATCTGATACAAATTTCTTTATTTTTATTTTATTATTCTAGATCTCCTAAAAATTCTACAATGATGTGGCGACATTGAACGAGGATTTTTAAGTGTGACGAGGCCACTTGCCATCAGGGGGTGTGCAGGCAGACGCGTGTAATTTCTTGAAACATACACACCTGAAGGAGCTTAAACGATTTCAAATGCCAGCGGGAGGAAGCCGAAGTTTAGGTTTCGCTAATTGCAGGTGCACCGCCCTTCCCTAAATCTGCTCCCGTGTACTTGGCCTAAATAATCAAGCAATTTCAGTAGCCTATAGCGATTAAGATGTGATGGTGAAAAGCAGACAAACTTAACTGGGCTACAGTGTCAAAGAATGCCAATAATTTGAATAATTCAAAAAAAAAAAAAAATCTTCCTCTGAATTACATCTCAAACTGTAGCATTTTAGGACATTATTAAAGATAAATTTAAAACAGATTTGTTTTAAGATCACCCTGGATTTTAAGCGTCTAAAACTACTAAGGATGAACCGAAATGAAAATTTTTGGCCAAAACCGAAAACCGAAAATGAGAAACACTTGGCCGAAAACCGAAACACCAAAAGAAATCATTATGCCAATTTTTAGTACCGTTGCATTTATGGCTATGACTGTGTACTTACCTAACTTAAGTCAAGGCATTGCAATGGCATTAATTAATATTCACGCATCAAAGAATAAATCAATTACAAAATTAAGAAAATATTTAATTAGCACTGACATTCCAACAAAGCACAATATAAAATAAAATAATTAATAAAACGTTTAACTTGGCCCCACTCATGAATAACCTACAGGCCTATAACTGGCTGGTCTGTTACTGGCGGCTGAAAATTGTAAAATATGTTACGTGACGACAACAGCAGCCCACTGATTGGTCAGAGAGAATCGGCTGCGAAAGATCACTCGCTTCTGCATAATCGATAGGAAACAGGCTTCACTTTCCATCACTGAAACAGGTCTTCAGATTGTGGTTTCGAAATGTGCGTTGTTTTAGGGCAGCTTGATAAATATACTGTGCGTTGCCTTACTTTTCAAGCAATGTTGAGTTTATTCACTGCAGCTGTTGCATTTATGAAATACGTTTCTTTGTCCACGATCCTGTTCCTAGCGAAATTAGAAGCAACGGCGTTGTGTCCAATTATGTTTCCCCAATTCCCATTATTATGCTGCCCCTATTCAACGAAAATTACACAGAGAATAACTTTACAGGTGCTGATTAAACATTTTGTTCTCAGGAAAGGAAAGGTATCACAGATGAGATGACTCATCGTAAAGCAATAAATTCTAATACTCGGCCATCTCCCGCGATTTGCGCGTTTGCTAAATGTTTTGCCATCACTTTCAAAGTTAAATGTTAAATGACGCCTGCATGTCAAGCTAATAAACAATAATTGTTTTATCATACGTGTCATTTGTTTCTTTGTAATGAAGGAAAAAAGGTAAATTAACATCCTCCGTGTGTGGTGATTCCATATTTTTCCAGGGGTTGTCTAGTTACATTATGGAATACTGATGGTTCACAAATGCCTTGAGAATATATTAATATTTTCTATTAATACTCTATGCCTTTTACAGATATCATTGCTTTGCGTTTTTATGTGGTATGTACTTAATGTGCAACCGAAATCGGACACAACACCAGCTGCTATCCTATGCATCAGGACAGTATCAAACAGAAATTGCAATTTAGAACTGACTTTAGTGCCATAACGCGGTGATGGTGGTGCGCGTCCCCTGATTTAAAACATACTGACAGGCGCGTGCTGACCGCGGTTTTTGCTTGCTTAATCACAACATTCGGTTTTGGCCGTATTGTTTTGGTGTTAAAAGTCTTTCGGCCGAAAATGTATTTTTTTGCATTGCGAAAAATTGCAAGGCTCCACAAGTCATTACCTCAGAGATATTTATGCAACCTGCTTGAAATTTTCAGGGTTTGTTCTACGCCATTCCAGGTCTTCAATTCCCATAATGGTAGGCCTACAGTTGTATATTTTCCGAGTTATGGCTTGCTGAAAATTGTTTAAAAAATTATTTTGCGCTTTGGAGCCCACTTCACACTGAACTACTTCAAATCTTTTTGAAATTTTCATACATCATCCTCATTTCCGAGTACTGTCTGGGTAATTCAGGACATGTCTGAAATAACTCAATTTCTGATTCATGGGGCACTAAAAATAATTTAAAAAAATATATAGTTATTTCACACCTTTAGTGCATTTCCATATTGTATGACAGAGCCTAACCCGAAAAGTAGATGACTAGAATATGTTTAAATCAGTAAATAACCAAAATGTGAAATTGGCACTGCTCGTTTAAAGCCCATATCTCAGAAACCAAAGAGGATACAAGCCAAAAATTCTGCACACTACACGGATACAGTAACATCATTCACTAAGAATGAGCAAATCCAAGAGGGCCAGTCAGGAAAATTTCCTATAGTCATTTTGAGTTGATGTGGAATAACAGTCGGTCTAAACCTATGACGCAACATGATTTATGGGTGTCTGCAGCGAGTGCACAAAACTCAGCAGAGAAAATGCAATTTCAAAGAATGGTAACCTGGAGACCGCGTCCGGCGCTCATATCTGAAGAAAGGACATTATGTCCATTATCTGGCTGCCTTACACAGCCAACAGTTTCAAATTGCTTGTTTACCCTGCTCACTGTTTATTTTAAGACTCAGGTAATGTCCTGGCCATATCCCACGCTTGAGCATGAGCAGCAAGCATGGCTTGGAAGTCTCCACCACAGCCGCGATAAGCAAATAAGTCCAGTCAAACAGGACTGCACAAGTCCCTGACCCACTTTTCCCTGTCCTAAAAAAGGTAGTGGGTTGGCAGTCAAAGCTGCTTCGAGCTGGCAGGGATGAGGCGAGGCAGCAAAAGGGCGGCGGTAGGGAGCGCAGCGAAATGCGTGAACACCACCCCATAAACACACCAACAGTGCGGTCGGCTTTCCAAGTATTTCAATAAATACTCTCAGTTCAACTCGTCCCGTTCCCATTTCGCCACTCGCAGCAGATTGAATGTAAATATTGTCCGTTAAACCGACAGATAGGACAGGGAGGAGAACCTGCGCAGCCCGACCAGGAGAAACCTTCCCTCAGTGAATGCAGCATTCAAGCCTCCAGCCACATAATGCACAATAAAGTTTATTTGCAGATGTTTGCAGAGCTGAAAATACGCAACAGTTCCCATTACTCACATCAGTGCTGAGCTGAGCTCTAGTGAAGCCAGGTGAGACTTTGAGGCCACAACAAAATGCTATATGGAAGGAGCTCCAGCAAAATGGCAATAAAAACTAGGCCTCTGACCTACTTTTAGCGACTGACTGAGTGACCCCATTTTGCGGACACCTCCCTCTACCTCCAGGGAACATGTCAAAATCAGTCCCGTGATAACATCACCTGTACTGCATGAGACCAAGTGAGGAAACAATGCTAACAAGCGAGCGAGCAATTTCACCGCAGCAGGGCCTTCCGTTCCTTGGAAACCAGACAGCAATAGAGCAGACATACAGATGAGTGACAAATTAAAGGAAAAACTTGAAGAAACTAGTGCAGAAATACAAAACGCAGAAGTCTCTAAACAGATGTACCACGTGTTACAATCGAGCAACTAATTACGCAATTAACTTATGCACTGTAGCATGTGTTAAAGTGCTATGGAGACCCAGCTGACCACAATTTTGGATCAGACTGGCAAAAAAAAAAAAAAAAAGACCAAAGTCTTCAGTCCTGAAAGAGGACTGAGGGTTGGGCAGGAGCTTCAGTCACAGTAACTTAAGAAATCTGTATTTAGATCTACTGGAAAAACGTCAGTAAATATGGAGGGAAATTGTCGTTGAAACACATATTGGAGGACTGTGATGTTCAACTATTGTGATAAACATGAAAGGAATAACAGCAGGGAAACTATTCTTATGGTGACCAAGACAGTCACACTGAGCGGACCGAGTCAGAAAAAATATCTGCATCGACGAAAATATCATAGATAGGATACTGCGTACAAACCCCTCATTACATAGAAGAAAGTGCATTCCGGAGTTCAAGGGAATATATGGAGTACAGAATGGTTATGGATCCCATCCAGTGATCAGATTAAGCAAATTTGCATCGCAAAATGCAATCAAATTTCAGCAGTTTTAACAAAATGCTAATCAACATAATTCTTTCGCAAGAAAAATGTGATTCAAAAAATCTTCATGATATTTTATGGTTCCCGACTCACTGGCCTGCGAACTTCCCAATTCCCAAGCCACATAGCAATAAGAGAAGTTTTCACGACTTTGATTGGCTGGAAAATGATGATCCTCATTTGCATACCAACCAATCAGCTTCTAGGGAGCGCATACATGCACTTGGGACTCGGGAGGCTTTCTGGTATGGTCACACGCTCTGTCATCTTTGGTCAAGTTGGCAAGACTCAGAATTGTGAGCCATCCGATGCCATTGCGTATTAAATTACTTTGCTCTTTGGATATAGCAACCTAGTTGGCTAATAAGATAACTAACGTTAACTAAAGAAAATCTTTGTAAATGATCATCACATCAAGTTGATATGATTTGTTTCTTGCCTCAACTCAACCAACTTTGCCAGCTGTCCAAGGAACTTCTCTGAGGTTTTCCGGCAGTTTCGTGCGACCCAACTGGACTTAAATATTTTTGGGACGTTAGTTTACTAGCCAGTTCAAAAGCAATCGCTTAGGTACAGATAGCTGGCTAGTGAACCTACGGTGGTTATGATGCTTTTTGGAGAAGTTTTTATAGCTTTGATTTGTCACTTTCAGCGCCATCGCACGCAGACAATCTGTTTGAACATTGATTACCAGCTTATTTTACCTAAAGAGCAAACAGACAGTTCGGGCCTGAGATGTGTTATTTCATTGCTAGTTTTAGCTGAATCATCTTGTAATGCATGCCATCGCGTATTATATTACCTTCAGATTATAAAGCTAGCCATCTTCCAATCTAGCTGACACCAGTTCAGGTGAATCTTGGAAATCATTGTTATACTAAGGCGACGTGATTTGGTTTTTGCCCTGATGGAAAGTATTTATTTTCAGACCTCCACTTTCGGCTTAAACTCTGAATCGCCTTTACTGGATGTACGCATCAGGTTTTTACACACCCAAATGTTCCTCCAGCATCCCAAACATCATGGTAAGCCGATCAAAGTCATAAAAACTTGTCCCACTGCTATGTGGTTCAGGTAATCGCAAGTTTGCCGGCTACTTCCGAAACATGCACAATGATTTCAGATCATTCAAATACATGATGTTGAGATGTCAAATGTGACTGAGTTGGAGAGTGCCTTGTGTGACTGAATTTTAATGGGAATGGATCCTATCACATCTCTGATCAGGTTTTAAACAACATTATGCTATAAGGTATAGATACGACAGCTGTACTGCAGGTTACAAGTAGTATACAAAAACATTGGGAAACGGAAGTGTGCTGTACTAAATTATGACTGTTCAGGGTAAAATTGATGCCTTTTGGAAATAATGTGTTTTGCTGTAGGAGTGGAGTTGTATTTCAGTGGTTCCCTAACCTCTCCCGGAGAACCACCTGTCCTGCATCTTTTGGATTTCTCCCTGCTCCAGCAAAGGTGATTCAAATGCTCAGCTCGTTAATCACCCCGTAAAGCTGATTGATGACAACCTGATCATTTGAATCATGAATAAAACATGCAGGACAGGTGGGCCTTCAGAAGATGTTTGGGAAGCACTGTTGTATTTTATTGTAATTTGTCATTAGGAAAGAATAAAAAAGTCCTTTTGTCATTTAAAATCTACACTGTTTTCTAATTTTTGCAAATCATTAATCATGTGCTTAACAATTGCTATTGAACCGATATAATGATTCACAAAAAAAATGCTGATCAATTTTTTCCCCCTTAATCTGATCACTGCCAGCAATAGTTTCAAAGACTTACATCCATGCCAAGGCACACTGAAGTGGTTCTGGCCACTTGTGGTAGTCCAAAGACTTAATGAGGCAACTTTACATCATTTGTTCCACTAATCTGATGCCCCTATACAGTAGTATCTGGATACTGGACTGCCCCTCTATTTCACTGTTGTAGTAAAGCAAACCACACCGATTGAGAAAATCTGAACCAAGAAACAAGAAATCTGTCCTCGTTTGCCCTTCCCTAGGGGCGCACATACCAACCAAACAATGCCATTTTTCATTTGCAAACCATAATCGAATTTTCATAAAATCCAACACCAACATAAAACAAAGACTAAATATCAAGTACAAAGCAATTTTTGTCTGAATTCAAAGAAAATACCCAAGTTTCCCCAAATAATCTTTTTCCTATCAACATTTTTCTTCCACCATTTCTCAAAGAGTGCAGCCAAATTAGACTTCCAGACAATTTATTACTTGGGGAAGTGTCTTTTAACAGGCATTAGCTAATCAGAGCGACAAGCGTGTAACATGAAGCACTTTGCAGACAAAGTCCTTGTACATAACAATTTTGCTGTTAGCAAAACAACAAACAGCGCCCTGCTCTGATCATAAAGATACAGGCAATTCAAAGAGATTTCCCCACATGACAGACAGGCTAGAAAAGACCGCAGGCATCTGAGCCTTCCAACAAATTAATACAGTTTATTGCCACAAGAAAATAAAAAGTAGAGCAATGACTAAACTAGGCCCAGGTCTTTTTCCGCACAATGTATCCAAGACGACAACAGCAGACAACCTTCATTACTGCCTGCCAATGAAAATACTTTTGCGCTTCACAGGTTATCTGCTAGGCAATGATTGGCCAAAATGAACCCTAGAAGACCTACAGAACCAAATGTGGGTCCTTTAAATAAAGCAGCTGTATCGAGATACCTCGAACTTTAGACCCATTTTAAATTCTAGTCCCTAAGGTTTCAAAGATCCAAAATCTGTCTTGCTGAATCAAAGGGAAATGTGTATAAAATGATGTACAAGATATAGATATTGTCCTTTTGGTGTAATACCGCAGCATTACATCCTCAATTTTCTCAGTATAATTGGGATGCAGCTATAGTGACGTGCTGCAACTAGAAGATGCAGAATGTGTGAGATTTACTGTCCGAGAATAAGAAAAAAATATGTTTTCTGACTTTGGCCTCGTCCACACGGGAGACGGAGATTTTCGAAAACGGTCTTTTTTTGGTTGTTTCTAAAAAATCTCCCATCCACACGACAGTTTCTAAAAATATCTGCAACCACACGGAGAGGCCTAAAACGAAAAAAAAAATGCTGAAGTAAATATTCCAGACACTGTATGGCCCTGTAGCTTTTTATATGGAAATAGACCAAAAATGGAGAAGGAGGTTTTGGTTGTCCACGGGAAAACGCAGGGGTGACATTTTAAGATTGTGTCACTCTGGAACCCGTTTAAAAGAAAATTCAGGCGGTGTTTTCGTCATCTCCGCGTAAACACAAGGCCGAAATGATAAAATATTCATGCGTTTTCTAAAAAATCGTTCTCATGTGGACGGGCCCTTTAAACCTATCTAAGGGCAAATTCGAGCGAAAAGTTAAGGGGTTAAGAATTTCTGCAAAAAAAAGTCTGCAGAAACTAATGCATTAGAAACACAAACAATCAGAGCTGATTTTTAAAAAGGAGAATGAAAAACAGGGGGAGAATACAGTGAACCAAAGCTAAAATAATCCCTTTATGCAATCCAAGATGTAGAAATTAGAAAGCAGAAGTTAGAAGGGAATTCCTTGATGCCACAGGGTTAGAACCACAGAGATATAAAACAAGAGTTTGTCACTAAAGTGACTATATCCCCCGCCGTTAGGTTACCAAAACCGACTGGTGTCTGCGCATTCCCAGTAGGAAGGTTGGTACCAAAAAGAACTGAAATAGGTTGACTCCTTCTTGAGATATCGCGCTGACAATCTTCGGGACTGACGGACGGACGGAGCTGAATGCTATATCCCCCACTTCGCACTAAAGGCATGGCGGGGGATAAAAAAATACTAGAGTGGACAATCGCCTCGTTTCTGTGGCAGCACTCGGCCGCCATCTAGTGTATGTATGTCGGGCCAGACGTTCAATGGAAACTACTGTAGAACTCTCCTAAACAGTCCTCGTATAAAATAGAAAATCGCTCATAACGGACAGCAGCTCAAGTCCCGATTTTTCCGTAATGTTTTTCGATTAAATAAACATTGAATATACCAGATTTTATGTAACAGATTTTCGCTAACATCGGACAAAATTTCAGTCCCGTCACAATGCATTTCCATTCAAAGGCACTCATTGTACCAGGCAAGTTGGTTTGCACCATGCACATACGCAGTCGCAACAGCAACGAAATGAAGTTAGGCTTTCCTACACTGTAAAAAACTGACTGAATTCAACCGTTAAATTAACGCATTGCCTCCTTGTCATTGTAAAATTGTACAGTTAGAATAACTGGCAAAAAGGTGCCAGTTAAATTCCCTGTCAAAAAAAGGTTTCAGTGTATTCGTGGAAACTGAAACTGGCGCAGTTTCATTTACACACTTAAGTTTTGAGACTTCTACATTTATCCCAGTTGGGGAAACACACAGTATCATCCTGTTATCCATTATGTCAGGGCAAAGACGGACTAAATGAAGACAACAACTAAGTACGAACACTTCAGAATGAAGTTGTTCCGACCTAATTACTCAAACCATACATATAAATTCATATAGGCTATGTATATAAGGACTAGTTTCTTCCAGGTATAGACCCAAGTCAGAATCACAGGCACAGCTGAATGTGAACGCTTTTTCTTTGAACAAAACGAAAATGTAGGTAACTGAGTGATAATATAAAGGGTAAGGCAATCGTACAGCTTATTCTTTAGCTTTGACAAATAATGGAGCATAAATATTGTTGAATTAAAATTCCTTATTCGTGTCCTTTTTTTTTTAAGTAAGAAAAGATAAAGAAGAACACAGAAAACAAGTCCTTCCCACCCAAAAAATAACGTTTGTCGTCACCCATGTTTATTGTTTACATGTGCCTCATTGGACATTTATACATACACAAGATGGTGGAGCTACTCTTCCGTGTGCGCTTTGGTCCAGCCAATGACGCTGTCCACTCTATTTTTTTTTTTTTATATCTCTGTGGTTAGCACCTTAATCCCAGGACAGGGAGAATTCCCAGCATGCATTGGGAACATGTATAGAACACTTATTATCCCCTGAGATGAGTCCTTCAATCAGCCAGGATTCCAGCTTTGGGGTACGCAGGACAGATTTCAAAGGGACAGCAGGGCTGGGTTTCCTCCAGGATTTTTTGAAACTGTGGCGGAGGGCTTCAGCATCGGGTCAAAACTCAACATTATCAGGTGTGGCAAGTTTTCATTAATCAGCACAAAGGCAATGTAATAATTGAAGTCTGTGTGCATGGAGGTTTATCAGTTTCACATGCGTCACGGTGGATTTCACTTATAATATGAAAACAGATTATGACTCCGGCATTGGAATGAAACAATCATGAAGATACCATTAGGTAGAGCAGGATGTGCTCACAGCAAATGCAGAAGTTAACATCGGAGTTTTTCGTTTTGCAAAGTGAACAAAATATTTTTTCCTCTAATCGTTGCCCACATCGCGTTAAGAAGAAAGCAGCGCGTTTTACAGCCGATGGCGAATTTTTATTTATTGGAAAATGTGTTCATCGAGCAAAATGATTGACAAAAGGTCAAGAATCATTAGCGCTCATTTTAACTTGAGGAGAACTGGCAACACCTGACTATCCTTAGGATTTTTGGAGTTTTTGTAAAGTCATTTTACATAGGCGTGGCGGCTTTTGTTTTGCCACGGCAGTGCGCCATGATCAATTACTTGTAGCGGATACCCTGAGGGACCAACACCAACAGCAGATACCCTCCAGCACACAATCAATACACTATTCCACATAACCCTGTCCCGTGTTCAAGACCATGCACTTACGCATCCTTGAACACGCGCTACCCACAAGACTGCATATACACTGATGTCCCTTGTGATTTTGGAGGTCAGGAGCAAAGGCATCACCTCAGTTTGGCCGTTTCTGCGTGCGCTTGCATATGTGCACAGTGCAGACCACAATTAATTGGAAAGACATACAAAACTTGCACACTCCTTCCATGTGCACTGAGCTTTAAGCACTACGGGCGCAGCTAATTATGCTTCGTGAAGCACTCGTCCACAAAATGTTAGTGTGATAAATGTCATGTAATGTGTAAAATCAAGTAGGGCTGGGCAATAAATAAATAATATTACATCAATATCAAAATACAAGAAATGGTCTGGGACTCTGGACGGTGTGATATCCTGATGTGTCCCAACTGTTGCCTTTTCTGGTCAAAAATATGCAGTTTTCTGCACTTACTAGACTATTCCAGCCATTTTCAGCATCAGCTTGGCTATGATATCCACATTAATAATGACTTCATCGAAAATGTCACTGTTTGACTATTTTGTTAACAGCACCAATATTTGTCCCGCAATACTGCCAAAAAAATCAATACAAAAAGGTACGCAAGAAACATTTTGTGGGATTTGATTTTGTAGAAATCACCCGCCCCCGGAACCACATGGCAACTGCAGCCCTTTTCAGTGAGCAGCACAACACACTGTAACCAGGCCAAAGACTTTCATTACACTGTATACCCACATTCTGAACAAGGAAGTAGGGTGCTGTCCATCGGTGGTGCATTGTGGGCAATGCAGAACCATCCCAGCGGTGGGGGTAAAGACGACTTACTTGAGACAGTGCAGGGGGCCAGGGGACACCCGCGCGACGCTGGCCCCGTTCACAGTGCTCAGCTGCACCTCAGAGATGTACAGAGTCACCGACGACGACTGCAGTCTGGTCTTCACCACCTCCAGTGGGCAGGTTAGAATGGCACCCACCGTGCCCCCACATCTGAAATGGGCAGAGCGTAAATCAGACAGACAGACAGATGGACAGCTGACACATCTACGTTATGATTCCCGAATGTCAAAGCAAAGCTCGACGCAGACAGCGCGCGCTGCCGACGAGGACAGTCAGGAGCCCAGAGAATTTGATTCTCGCATATTACGCTCTATGCTGTTCCTAATATTGGAGCATGTTTATCACGCTGGTCCAGTGCGAACTGTGGCTTTCGCTGGCTATTCAAATGACAGAGTTCAAAATAGGCCGGAGCGCTAGCTATGCCCCTTTTACCCTTCAGGGTAGAACCTGGCTGCAGCGATAAACGATGACCAAGTTAAGTGCCTCCATATAATGGCAGAACTCCAAACCAGCATGTACCCTCATAAACTTCAAACTGAAAAACATACTGGCCTTTTGATATTGGCCTTAAGCTTTTTTTTTGGAAATTAAAAGATTGAAGGGAGAGAGAATTTTAATAATACTGATTGCTACTGCTCTAAAAAAAAAAAAGTACAATAAAAAAAGACTTTTTTTGGGAATTACAGCTAACAAGCCCCATCACGTTTGTTTGTTGTTTGAATCATGAGTCGGCTAATGACTGTGGGAACTGAGAATCGGGACTGCATTAAAAATAGCATAGTGAATGAAAAAATTCAATACAGTAGGACCCTCAAGGCACTTTACAAGCAAGGTTTTTAAAGGACAGCATCTGGAGCACTGTTTGACCTCAGCAGTTAAACTCCAAGGGGACAGTCTATGGCAGCTGCAAGACTGATAATCATCAGAATTCACCCAAGCATTACCAACATTCTCATAATGTCAATATCACAGATCTAAGGGGGGCTCAAACAGGAAACTCCCTATGCCTTTTATTCTACTGCTTTTGAGTCACTGCAAGATTGACCGCTGGGAGAGTTTGGAGTGCAAAGATGATGAACCGCAATTTTTTTTTTTTTTTTTTTTTTAAGATGAACTGCTGCCATGGGGCGTGTAGGCAACCATACACACTCTCTTTCCTGAAACATACCTTCATACCTGCAGCAGTCTTTAACAAACAGCAACCAAATGTCAGAGGCCAAGAGACCAATATTTGGACCTAGAACGGCATTAAAAAATTGTGATCAAGCATACAGTAGTTGTACCTCTAGAGAGAGTCAAGTTCAAGTGTAACATTTAACTCGACATTGCAACTGTCCAAAGAAGAATGGGGCTCCTTTGCATGAAGATGTAAGTGAAGAAAAATCTCCTTCGACCACTCCCTGACTTCACACAGGCAGAAATTGCACCCTCAGTTACTTTCCAGTTTCAGTAAAGTCCACCCTCTTCTCTCTCCCACCAGATTGCGATTTCCAACTCCAATAAAGTGCCAGCCTTAGTATACCGTAAACAAACCTGCAAATCAAGCCCTGCGAGCATTGAGACCAGCCCTCTGTCTATACAGCTATTTATACAAAGCAGTTTGCAGGGGCGCCCCATATAACATGCATGGCGACCTTTATCCCAGATTCCAAACGGCATGTGGGTTCCTTCACAGCCAGGAAGTATGTGGACTGTCAACAGACCACTCTACCAAGAGCCCAACCCAATACTATAGACTCCTTCGATACTTCCTCCAGCAGAGACTTGTGCAAAGGAATTAACCCTTATTAGGACCCTTCCACACTCTCCTGTAAAAATAACATACTCTGAGCCAGTTCCCTCATACAAATACACTCACTACAACCACCCTCTCACATTTTCGAAATCCCTCCGATCTCCTCCCACACGGACATATTCACAGACTTGCTCTGATTTTTGTGGCATAAAGAGTCAGTGTAGCATTAAACCCCCTAAAACAACAGCCACATGCAGGACGAGAAAATTCTTGTCTGACCAGTTGATTATTCTTTCGCACCTAAGAATCAATACACAATAAGAAAAAGGCCAAACTAACTAGATTGCTGAGCATCTACCAGACAAGCAAAAGATGCTATTCAACAGTTGGGATTCACAATGTAATTTTGACATTCTCAAATTCTTTTGATTCATACACATTCAGGTCCATAAATATTTGGACACCGACTATCATGTTTCAGAGATGTTATGAGCCAATTTTTCTAAGAATGAGACAGGACGTGATACATCACCCCCTCTGATTCCTATCATTTATTTGGGGGGTAGATATATTGCAAAAACTGACAGTAATCACTTTTTTTAATCTCTGGAACCCTTCAAAAAAAAAAAATTATGGCATTTTCACCACAAAAAGCGCCCCCCATCCAAAAGCGCCCAAGCTATACCACTGCCATTCATGCACAGTTAGAAATTAAAGGTCCCCAGGTGTCCAAATATGCATGAATGAGCCAAGGTTCATCAGGGCGCAAGCCTTGGAAGGTCCCCAAATGGAGCCCAGAAAGTAAAAAGTAGTGATTTAGGTGGCGCCCTCATTCAGCCTTTAAAATACAGGTGATTTTTGAAAGGCACTACCCGATACATTCATATACCATGAAATCACAGAGGCTCAATGGCGCACAGAGATGTTCAAAGTGAAAATCTCATTTTTCAGTTTTTTTGAATATTGGCCATCGGGACCCCTTCACTTAATAGGGCCGTAAAATTTCGCTTTACAGTCTCATTCTTACAAAAATTTAATCTTAAGGATTCATTTTGGATGCCGCCATCCCCACAGATCCTTGGTGTCAGTGCAATAACTACAACACTTTTTAGTATGAATAACATACCGAGTTGCATTCTTTCCTGGTGCATGAAGGACAGACCCTTTTTTTTAATGTGTGTGTGTGTGTGTGTGTGTGTGTGCGCGCACCTATGAGCTATCCTTTAGTGCCTAAAATGGATACAGTTAAAGTTTTGCATTTAAAGTCTGTAGCTGTCAAAAATGCAGCCACTGCCATTGAAACAAACCATCAATATTTTCAAAGTAAATAAAAATCCCTTTACAAAAGTTGGCCAGATGACAAACCCTCTGTGAGAAGTCAGAAAATCTGAGTCAATATCATCAATCAAGAAAAGACTTCACCAGAATAAACACAGAGAGTTTACTAGAAGTTGCAATAGACTGGCAAGACTCAAAATCGGGATGCTTGCCAAAGAACCATCTAAAAAGCCTGAACAATTCTGGGACAAACTATTATGGGTAGATGACACAAAGATCAACTTGTGCCAGAATGATGGGAAGAGAAGAGTGTGGTGAAGGGAAGGAACTGCTCATTTTTCGAAGCATACCACGACATCTGTGAAGCATGGTCACATGTGGCAGATATGACTGACAATGTAGCCAGGCCCAGTACCGTTATTTTTACTGATGATGCTGAATTTGACAATGTGTACCCAAGTAGCAGGATGAATTCTGAGTTCTATAGGGCTATATCCACTATGATTCAGCTACGTGCTTCAAATCTTGGGCCATGGTGCGTAACAGTGTAGATGGAAAAGCACGCAAACATCAAAGCCAACCCAATTATGTTCCAAGGTAAAGTGGTATGTTCCACAATGGTCAAGTCAATTACGGACCCAGAATCCAAAGGAGCAGATTTTTCACCCTGAAAGCATAACTGAAGGCAAAGTGCCCCCAAGAACAAGCAGGCAGTAGGTACTGAAGATGGCTGCAGAAAAGGCCTGGCAGAGCATTTTCTGGGAAGAGCCACAAAATTTGATGTCAGACTATGGATTCCAGACATAAGTTTGTCCAAATACTTCCCAATTTCCGAACGGTAGGCTATACATTATTTTTGGAGAAACCATTAAATTAAACCAGAACATCGACCCCACAAGCACATCTTGACCGATTCATTACAAATCCACCGTGATGGCCTACAGAGCTGAATTTAAGAAAACTGGGTCAGTGCCCACATACTTCTGGACCTGACCGTAAATACTTTTTTTTTTTTGTTGCTTTTTCAGTAAATGCAATGGCACCGTGACAAATATCAACTTGCTTCAAAAACAGAAAAAAAACTGTGATTCAAAACTTCTGAACAGTAGTCAACATCTACTAACCTGGCATCTTGCAAATCAATTCATTTTGACGAGGGCAACGCAATGTTCAGACTAAAAACATATCACAGAGGGGTGCAACCATGTCATCTGAAAATATTCTGAGGTTCGTGGAGAGGCTTAGGCCTTCTGCCAAAATGTTTTGATGGAAAACACATGGATTTTAAAACACTACAAAGTTTTCAAATGTAAACAGAACAACTTTGTGTTGATATGTAAATTCCTGAAAGAAATTAACTTGAGCAGTCATCAAAACAATTCTAGGAGCAGAGTTATTACTTTAAAACACAGCCCAAAAATGAACTTATAATGCTGGCTTGGAGCAACGAAGCGAAGTATATTACGCAGAGCAATGCCTCATCTTTGTTTCAAGCAGGTGGTGACCTTTCATGTAGTTCTGCTAATCTGATAATAAACTATACTCTTTGTTTCTATAGTGTCTGTGGGTCAATGACATGACATGCATATTTTTGTGTCTGCGCGCACTACTTTGGTTTAAAATAATTTTAAATGATTCATAATAAGCATCATTTTATTCTATAAAGCCTGTTTAATTTGAACATCTTCCCAGTTTATTATAAAAATTATATACATTTTATGTTTTGCCACCTCAAACCCTCAAAGTGTCAGGTGGCGCAACCGTCAAAGCAAGTTAACAATATGTGAAATGTATTAAATATGTAATTTAAAATATGAATAAATATAAAATTAATATGAGGGCATAATTTTATATTGAAAACCTTTTAAAGAAAAAAGATTAATAGCTTGATTGTTCTTAAATTGTTTGGAATATTAAAAACAAATTTGTCCAGGAATAAGCATATCTGAAATGTCAGGGCAGCGCAGCTGCATTCATACAACTTTTATTTAAAATTGAAGAGAGATGAGTTAACAGGATATTGCATCATCAAAAGGAACCCAAGTGACCTTTACTGATGAGTGAAAGGTATGTAGATCTCTCAAATATTGATTAAAAATTGTAACTTTCTCTTCATAGTCAGACTTCAGTATACATATCAGGTGGTACAACCATAAAACAAAGAAAAAGTAATTTTATTCTAAAATTCTTTATTGCATTGAAAAAATGAAAGAATGAACTAGTTAGCAATGTCAAAAGGTTATAGGTGTCCTAGATGCCTGAATAATTGGGAATTAGTAGCAAATGTCAGGTGGCGCAACCAGGTAAAATACTCATTTAAACCAAGAAATGGGAGATTGATGTGAACAAATGTTTCGAATTTGAGACATAAATAATCATTCTATACAACAATATACTTTTTATATTTGTCAAGTATTTATTCACATTTTACATCTAAAGTTGGATGTTGGAAAACCAAAATACCCACTCCCTACAATAAAGAATTAATAAATAACTCTTAATATTCAGCTCAACCACAAAATAGTAATGTTTTATGCAAAGTAGACACTCAGGTATACCCCCCCCCCAAAAAAAATTAATTAGAAAAAAAAAAAAAACACCCCCCGCGCCACCTGACATTTTTTGGCTGGTGAAATTGCAAATACAATCTAAAACTGCACTAAAACCCTGTAAATGTTGTGCAACCATGTCACAGACTGAGCTGTATTCTGACCAGCATTCAGAAGTTTTCGTTTTCATCATTCAATCACATTTACTGAGACAAAAGCAGCGCCCCTTAGAGCTACTTGCATGCAAATCGAGCCTATTCTAAACGAGCAGATGGCTTTGCCTCCAAGTTTGCTGCCTCTACGGTCTTGCTAACATACCCTTAAAAACATGCAAAGCTACATTCAACCAGGTTCATTCATAGGCTTCCAATTAAAATTGTAATAGGCTGAGAGTTAAAGGGGAACTCAAGGATAACGCATAATGCTGTTTTATAGAAACATAATTAGTAAATAAATGTTGTAAAATACAAGAATGTGGAATTGCCAAAATCAAATTTCTCAGAGGATATACGTTTCATCTGCTCAGCATCTGTTGTAGGCTGATAAGTAACAGAAGCAAACCCTTAATAGTGAAGAAACCCTACGTACTTCAGAAAGTACTCAACACCATCTTGTGCAACAAGCCGATGAGCCATATTGAACGATCTTTTGTCATAATATAATGGACTGGGACAATCACATTATCCAACAAAATAACAGCGAATACCGTTGGGTGAAGGACGACGTTTCATCATTATCACACGACCACTGTAGCAGACGACAGCTAATTAGGGGGAATAAAACCACATTTATCTAGTAATTGAAAACAAAAATTCCAAATTTTAGATTTTACATCATTTATTTACTAATTATGTTTGAATGAAACTGCATTAGTCATGAGTTCCCCTTTAAATCCTCAGTTTTCTTGAGATTTCTTTCGAAACAGCACTGCTAAACAACTTTGCACTTGAAACTGCTCTTCCTTTTGTCCTCAGCAATACATTACAAGTATCAAGTTTGAAGTCAATTGGATGAATGGTTGTTGAGAAAATTAACTGAGAAATACAGAAAGATGGCAACATCTCCATTTATACTGCAACACACTGAATGTAAGGGGTGTAAAGACACTTTTCTGTGTCATAACATACCCTAAAAAACATGTAAAGCTGCATTCCACCAGGTTCATCCAATTCCTACTAAAATTGGCACAGACTGACAGTTAAATCATTAGGTTCTGGCATAATAAAAATAAAATCTTGGCCACCAACTAAGAGAAAGATCATTAATGGTGGCAACAAGTCCATACAGCTACAATGAGGATATAAAAATGTATTACTCCCTTAGCTAAGCACTTCAACTTGTTTATTTTTTTGCAGACAACACCCCAATTACATAAAAGCACCACACGATTGAGAAACAGCATAAGAGACAATGAATGCAGAGTTTTTCACCTAAAGCTTAGATATGATGCGACAGGTACGAGCGATAGTTGCCTCCCAGTATGGGTTTGTGGGAGCCAAAGAATTCTAAATGTCCTCAACCATACCAAATACCGCATGAGCCCTCACTTTCTCAGGCGAAACAAGTGTGATAAGCCTCTGCAGTTCGTGTCAACCACTGTGTGTGTCAAGCTCTGCAGTTCCATTTTAATTTTTTTCATTGCCAAGAATTAACATACATTTTCTGAGCCTTGCGAAGGTCAGCGACAAACTATACAGCTGCCAGAAAATGTCTCCATCAAAAGCAGATACAAACGTGCATTGCAAGGCATCTGGGGCTGAAATGATTCCGCGAATAAATCGAGCAATTCTATTACTAAAATACCTCAAGGCAAACTATGTGTCTCAACGCTTCGTGTAAATCCAGAACACAACACTTTTTAAGATGGACGCTTAAAGGGATAGTTCACCCAAAAATGAAAATTCACTCATCATCTACTCATCCCAAGGCTAATCGAAGGGTCCATGAATTTCATTCGCCCTCAAAACACTGAGTTTCCAAAAAAAAAAAAAACAGCATTGAAGACAAATCCAAAACAACTGAAGTCACTGGCGACCACTCTTTCAAGCATAAAAAACAACATTTAACAAACACAAAATGCCTCCATACTGCTTGTGCGGCATAATCTAAGAGTCCTTAAGACCCGACATTTATATTTCACTCGAAAAAAGACGTCTTTTCACCATGTTTTTAGCCTAAATGTCCAATGTAGCCACTTAGCTAGGAGCCCCGTTAATTTTCATGGAAGAAGTTGACCTCACTACGGTGGCCAACGAGGGTGAAAGACACTGCAATGGCCCTAAAATCTCCAACTGGAGAAATGCGCTGTGGTTTTGAATGTTAGTATTCACTGACTGAAGAGCTTATTTACCATCGATGGCCACCGTAGTGAGGTCAACTTCTTCCGTGAAAATAAACAGGGCTACTAGCTAAGTGGCTACAATGGACATTCAGGCTAAAAACATGGTGAAAAGACATCGGAGTCGAATTTGAATGTCGGGGCTTACAAGCACTTTGATTACGCCGCACTGGCAGTATAGAGACATTGAGTTTTTTTAAAGTGTTTTTTAACGCTTGAAAAAGTGGTCACCAATGACTTCAGTTGATCTGGATTGGTCTTCAATGCAGTTTTTCTTTGTAACTCCAAAAGTGTTTTGAGAAGGAACATAATTCATGGACCCTTCGACTAGCCTTGGCACGAGTAGATGATGGGTGAATTTTCATTTTTGGTAGAACAATTGCTTTAATTCTGTGGTACAGTACCTTGGTTTCCGCTGTACCGCATTAATGTGCATATAGCATAGCCCAATAAGTTAAATATTGCAAAATTTTGTATCATTGGAAAAACGTTGTCTCACACAGACACGCATCCGCCCATGTTCGCATATAGGCCCACCTCAGTATTCACTGAAAGGCGCACGCAAATATTAAAAATAGCTTTGTGCATTATTCACAGTTCTATATTCTGTTCAAACTCTGAGAATGTGATCGAGACCTATGTTGGGCAAATGAGAATCGTAAATCTTGAGTGTATGTATCCTAGGTAAGTTCGTACAGCTATACATCATATGATCCCCATGTGCACAGTATTTTGCATTTTGAAGCTGCCAACAGCATCTGCGCTTATGGGAACAGCATCCTCCAATAGAAATGCACTCCCCTTAAGGCGCTTGTGGAGCACAGCAACTGATACCAGATTTAAACTGAAATCCATTTTGTAAAACTGTAATTCTAAATTGTTTGGCAAGAGCCTGTATGTGAAAATGGTTATGAGCGGAGAAAAATGTAGTTTGCCTCAATTATAGCCATGTGCGCCTGCACTCTACGATAGGCGCATATTTGCTTATATGCGTTATGCTTATATAGCCCTGTCAAAAGTCATTGTCTACAGTGCATAAAATCAGTAACACTGTATGTAAATAGTTGTACAACAACACAAAAAGTTCATAATTCTAAAACTGGTTAAAATAGGTTAATTATATAAATATCGTATGTATAGTTAAAATGTTAAACATTTGAACAAAGAGTGATATTCCTTTTAAGATAGGTTATTAAGGAGGAAAGGAGTCCGTTTGATTTAAAGTCTGTGTAATCAGCCGTGCAGCCTAACCCGTTACCAGTTTAATATCAGTCAGTCTGTTTCTGTATTGTAATTGGGGCTTTAACAAACTAATAGCAAATCCAAGCCATTCCCTCAAAAAGGGGCGGGACTAGCGGCGCAGGCCAGGGTAATGTTGCATATCGCGAGCAGAATGTACTGAGGCCGGAGAAAGGAGAGACGAGCAGCGTATTGCTGAGAGTATTTAAAGTTTTATAAGAAAGGGCGACTACTCAGGGTCCTGAAAATAATTTGTTTGTTACCCAAAAAGAAGGAAATGAGGACAGAGAGGTCAGAGCGGTTTTTCCCGGTCTTCCCAGTCGACGGACTGTGCTGTTTTTTTTTTTTTTTCCTGTGATTCCTGTGATGCTCTGTGCTAACTGCTGAAAGACGACTGCCATTGCCCCGTGACTGCTATCCTCGCTAAAAGCCCGTTTGGGATTCATGAGTACTAACGTAATGAACTGAACTTGCACGTGCCTTTTTTTTTTTTTTTATGTAAATTTTTTTAAATTAAATTAAAAATGTAAATTTTTTAAATTGGTAAAAAAAAAAAAAAAACAGAAAAAACGGAATTTGGGAAAAAATAAAACTGATTTCATACGGCCCTACGTGTACATAGAGCAACCATTTATTGTCCAAAATATGACCATTTTCGTCAAAAAAAAAAAAAGTTTCATTTGAAAAAGAGCATCAGTTTACCTGTGTAAAAACCTCACCTACAAGTGAGGAATAGAGTTAATTTGGACACCAGTGGACCCGTAATGAACTCTACTTTCCAGTGATATATAGTATGTTACATCCATGTTGATATTAAGTACTCAGGATCCTTGAATGACATTTTACTAATCTGAAAAAATTGCTACATATGACCCTACCTTGGGAACTGAGCATTCAATTAAATTAACCAAATCACCTGCTTAAAATAGCTTAGAATACCACTTTGTTCATCATAGATTTTGGAGAATCGTACATTTTCTCATCAACACATCTTTTCTTTGTAACCAGCCTGAAGATAACGGCTTAATTTTTCCGTCCCACCGTGTCTGACCATAACAGTGCAAATTTCTCCTTTTTGGAGAGTGCTACTGTAATTATACCATAGTGGAAGAAATATCTACTAATAAGCAATGTGTACGCAAGGTTTGCCCCTGAAACTCCAACTGGCCCCTGAACCACAGAAGTTTTACTCTCTCCGTCACACAAAATGTCTGTCCGACAAACATGCTGTGGGACACTTTCACTTGTGCTTATATGCCTTGTTTTTATGCAATATCTCTTGGTACTAATATGATTTCCTGATGGTTAAACGGTTGGAGTAAAATGACCATTGCGCAGACAATTACGTTCACCTACGACTGCATCAGATGATCAGCAGTGATTCATGCCATAATTAATCCAACCTATACCCTACTGATCAACTAAAGCGTGTCAACAAATCAGAATCAGAATCAGATATTCTCCCCTTTTAAATGCCATGAACTTGCAATTGATCAGCTGCCAATTGAATTGATGGATCCAGGGAATGCAAGGGTCCCAAAATGTCCATCTGTCAAAAACCCATCTACATGTACAATCATTGCAAAAAATAATATATGTGAACACCTTTATTTATTTTTTTAAATACATGATAAATTGGCCGGGCAGCACCACGGCGACATGTTTGCAATTTCTTAAAATATGTTGATGTCCATGAAACAGCAGTGATTGATGATTGAAGCCAAAAACAATTCTTTCAACAATTTTTATTGCATTTCAAGATTACATAATTGAGGTTCTTAGTTTTACAAGAAAATTTGCTACTTAGATAAACTAATACTAGTACTAACTGGTATAATAATTTTTCTCAGATGTTTAATCAGGATTGGATTTCAATTTGTCGGGTGACAAATTCTCAATATGGGACTGTTCCGCAATGTCAGTCCATCACAATAGTAGTATGAACAACACTGTGTAATGTGTTAAGATGTCCTTTGATCCACCCGAACCCTTTCACCGGTTTGGAGTTAATGTGGTCATTGAAGTTAGCAGAGTTGTCGTTTTAATTTTAAAAGGTCCCCTATTATGCTGTATTTAGTCATTTAAAATATGTCCAATGGGTCTTCAAAATAATGTTAAGGATTCAGTCACCAAAAAAAAAAAAAAAACCCCACATAAATCCAGGTCTAGTTAGACCTCTTCTCTCACCCCGTCTGTGCTGGCATGAAACACGAGCTGTTCTGATTGGTTGCCTGGCCACCTTGATTCCAGGGGAGGGTCCAGACCCAAAAAACCATGAAACCAAGAAGGCAGATATTTCTGGACAGCTCTCCGTGGCGCGTTTTTGCTGTGAGACCATACTCGTTTAATCCTGAATCTGACCACGAACAGGAGGAGGAAGCCACTGAAGTATTGTAGCAACGTTTACAGCAGGATTTCAATGAGTGGCAAGTTGAAATTTTAATGTTTTGCTCGTACCATCTCGCCTTGCATGCATATGATTGTAGCTATACTGTTATATATTCATGTTATATACCCATTGGCTATCCAGAGGAAACTTTGCTAAAAGCTCCTGTTAACCATTTCCACCAAAACGAAACGCAATTCCGACTCCAAGGTACACATGAGTTCGGAACAAAAACAAACTCTGTAAGCTTTGCTTATGTGGACACGAAAACTTCTACCGAAAAAAAAAATCTATATCCGAATCTCCACTTTTTTGGCTTTTTATTCGCCAGAACCATTTTAAAGGTGGATGAAATTCCACCATGGCAATGCAGAACAAGTAGTTTGTTAGCCTATACCAGACACGTTATTATGCGTTTCACGATTGCAGTCACCGCGGTAACCTCACAGAATTAACAGACAATGGCAAAGTACTTGGCTGACCTCAGTCATGGATAAGTAAAAAGATTGTTTCACAGTAGCAGTAAACAAACCCAAACGCACACCCCGAGCTCTGAAAAACCTACATCTGGTCTAAGTCCAGCCTTTTCAGCCCAACTTTGCAGACACATATAATACCTTTCCAGTTAGCTTCAACTGTAGTGGCTATAATCCAGCAACGTTGTGATGAAACTGCCACATTGATGCTTACTGAAGTAACATAAGCATACTGATCAGAATTACTGCATGCAAGTTAACCAGGAGCATTTTTTAAGTCGCACAGCACGCAAACTAAAATGCAGTAGGTAGTAACTGAGCATTTATGACAACGAGAGACAAACGTTACCCTGCAATACAGGTTTTACAGACAGTAAGTTCCGTTACCATGAACAGTTGTACCAAGCTTCCAAATTACAAACAAGTACAAAAAGAAGTAATGCTCCAATTGATCGGCCACCGATTCTTTTGGGCCGGTTTCCGTGAAAAAGTATGTGATCAGTACATGGCGATCAATGCCTTCTAAAAACTGATCACCAAGAATGAATGAAAGACTCTAAAAAACGTTTGGTCTGAGGCCGCGTATGTGTTATACATTACACATTCAGACAGTAATATTTCTCAAAGACTTTCGGATATCTGCCCTCCGCAGCACCAGTGGGCTCCGCCAACACAGACCACAATGCTCACCAATGGTACTGTGGCCTAAAGGGAGAAATAAATGATGTTTTACATTGATTGGGTGGATACTTTAAATTATGCAAACACATACTTGGGTGAACTCTTGGGAAATTGTAACTGAAATTCATGTTTGAAGATCAGTTTATGTTGGTTGATGTATGCAGTTACTCGTTGGATGTAATCCAATTGGCTTGCTGGGTGATTAATAAAATCGTTAAAAAATTATTCTAAATTAAATATAATCTAGGAGGAGAGGGCCTTAATTATGAAGAATGTAAAAATATAAAAACAGCAAAAAGCAGCACTGTTGCTGCTATTGAGGCCAGAGAGGTCCAATGATGGAGTTGTGGAAAATTAATTTCTCAGCCAAGTCAAACAAAGTGAAATTAAATTATAGATTAAATATTATCTGATTGTGATAAATAACAATAGTACATTCAGTTTTACTGATTTCTTCTTCTAAGTATTTTTTTCCATTATTTTTTATATACAGCATGATTTTAATAAAATCTTATCCCACCAATAAACCTAACCTGTTGCACCACTGCAAATCAACAGTAGTCCTATGGCATATCAAAGAATATGAGTTTAAGAATATTTGTTCATTCATTTTGTACTGCTGCAAAGTGGCTTTATTTCTGAATTAAGCAAGTTTTAGACTGTGCACCTAAACAAGCACGAGTGCACCCATTTTCAAAATCTGGTTGCACCATGTGCACCCAGTCAAAAAATCCTAATTTGAGCCCTGGAGTTGATGAGTGAATTTTCATTTTTGGGTGAACTTTCCCGTTTATGTTTTCAATCTGTTAAAGATTGTGTTGCTGAAAGCACGTGAATGTGTTTTTCAGTTGTCCTTTCGACTGAATAGTTGCTGCATTGTGCCTCGCTTTTGTTTTTTTTCCCTTGAAGAAGTTAGGAAAACATGTTTTTTGCTAAACTAAGATTATTTTATGGTTCCTTTTCTCTGAATCATGTAGCCAGTGGCGCTCATCATGATTAAATCGAAAATTTACGGCCAATCCATGTGATCGGTATCGGTGATTGGCAGTGATTGGCACTCATGGCTGATTGGTATCGGTGATCAGCAGCATAATACCTGATCGGAGCATCCCCAATAAAAAGTTGGCTTCATATGAGGTTTACGTTCGCACACCTTCCGTTTAATGTCCCCCGATATTACTTTTGCATATTTAGGACACAGACATTAGCAACAGTTACTTAGCTGTGTTAGCTGCAATGCTACAGCCACATTCCACAGGCTATCACATTAGGTAGGCTTATGCAGTATAGCAACTTAATGCTTCTGTGTCTTTGAGTCAAGAACAGTCGCTATTGATCCAGGCTTCATCTTCAGATATTTTATAGGGCCTGCGTTTGAGGCCAGTTGTAAGTGACAACTATTGTAAGCAGTCCCGCTAGCCTCCCAAAACACGTTGGCTTCACTTACACGTCATTATTTGCGGTTATATTGTTGCTTACAGCTTGTGGCTCCAAGCGCTTGATCGATGCAACTGCTCCAGGTTTGAGAAGCAGCTGAGATGCATGTCCAACGTCAAATAATCCTTTACTGACAAAGATGTCTTCGGTGAAATGGCAAACAAACAGCTAACGTTCCCTTTGAGTGGGGCTGTTTGCCCCAGCAAACAAAAAAGCCACCCACTGATTTCTGGTGGCATCATTTTTTGGAAGATAAAATAGTTGTGCTTTTTCTTTGCATGCAAAAAAAACATACAAAAGTAGCTTTGGGAGACATACTGACGAAAGTGCACCTCAAATAATCCGCGGTTGTTCTTTTGTATTTCAAGAAGTGCAGACGCTACTAAGGCATAATATGATCCGCGGTTATTTGTGCCTGCTATAATAGTTTCCGGGGTGGAAGGTCCAGCGCCGTGATTGGCTCAGGCTAGGTCTGTACGAATTGGACGGCACAACCTGACATCAGATTTTGCCCAGACCTCGTGAAGATCTCGGGACGAGCTGTTCAGAAAGGAAATCACGTTCTTGGATTACAGCAAAACCCCTGTATCTTATGTTTAGAAACTTTACAGAGGTTGAGTATGGACATCCAACATTATAACAGTACATGTATGAATTAAAAGAAGGATCAGCATAATAGGTCTCCTTTAATCAGACCCTGCGTCCACTGGAATGGACATGACATATTTTTGGGTCTAGGCCATTACAACTTTTTTTTTTTTTTTTTTTTTCTATCCCGCCACCACCCCCCCACTTTGGAGGACAACTTTATTCATTCAATCAGTTATATAATTAAGTATGAATCCTCCTACCATCACCCTACAAAACACACCTACGAAAAAAAAAAAATAATAATAATAATAATAAAAATAAATAAAATAAAATACAATACAATAAGGATTACATTCACAGAGTTTTATATCTTTGGCATTTGTAACTATTAGCTCGTCCATTCAATCTCTTTATTATTCCCAACCTTCAGCCTCCCGAATGTTATCCCATCTTTTGGCATAAATTACAAGACCCGTCTCATAGGCCATCGCACACTCAATTCTACTGTAATACATGACAAAATTCTTGAATCTCTCAAGTCTTAACTCCCCAACAGATGTCAACCTGAAAATAAATATTTTTGCAAGATATACAATTATATTACATATTTGGTGTTTTTCTTTTGTTACATCACCCAGTAATATCTTAAATAAATCTAGTTGTATACTATTATACTGAGATATCCAATTTTGCACCTTTATCCAAAAAAGGGCTGTTACAGGACAGTACCAAAAGAAATGGACTACTGACTCCACTTCCTCTTCACAGAATCGACAGAGGGGTGATTGCTCAATTCCCCAGATATTTAGCATCTTTTTTGTTGCTAGAAACCTATATATTAGCTTATATTGAAAATATCTCATCTTCGGATCAAGTGATGTATTGCAAAGAATTTTGAAGACTTTATTCCATGGAACTGGTGTGTCTAACAAATTTTCCCAACTATTTAGAATTCTATATGGTGTCGCAACTAAATTCTTTATTCTTAAGTAAAATTTGTATATATGTTTATTAATCTTTATTTTCTTTAACCATTGTACCATTTTCATTTGAGGCAGACAGACTAAATGTCCTCCTGGTCTTTTAATAATTTTTGATTTCCAAGTATTTGGTAAAGCTCCAATAAGTTGATTATATTGTTGCAGTGTGCAGATAGTTCCATAAAAACTAGTTAAGTGTCTGTAGGACATAATTTTATTTTCCTCATTCACTATATCCTTTAAAAAAATAATACCTTTATCGAACATGCGTTTCCAGAAAATCATTCTTCTATCAACAAGTATGTTGGAATTTAACCATATTATTTGTTGTAGAACTTGTTCTGTATTTTCTGGTGGATGAAACTGAAATTGCAACCAACTCTGTAGAGCTTCTTCCAGAAAGGTGGAGACACTGACAAACATGTCAGTAATTAACTCGATATGCACAGGTTTAATCTGCAGGAATGGGAAGAATCCTTTTTCAAACATAGGATGGACACTTTTAAGTAACTTACTAGAAAACCACTTTGAATTGAAATAGAATTTTGGAATAAGGGAGGCCTTCAGTGAAAGATTTAAAGCCTTTAAATTTAATAATTTTAGGCCACCAGATACATAATCATTGTAGAGATACACACGTTTAATTTTATCAGGTTTGTCATTCCACATAAATTTAAATATCTTCTGTTCATAAATTTTGAAAAATGATTCTTTAGGAGTTGGTAATGCCATGAATAAATATGTAAACTGGGATACAATTAATGAATTGATCAAAGTTATTTTGCCATAAATGGTCAAATGTTTCCCTTTCCATGGGAGCAGAATTTTCAATTTTACTCAGTTTATTATTGAAATTAACTGTTGAAATTTCACTAATATTTTCTGGAATGTGTATACCGAGAACATTGACCGGTCCATCTGTCCAGTAAAAAGGTAGATTGCATGGATGAGTGAAATTTTTATTTTTCAAGGAACCAAGTCTCAGTATTTGACATTTTTCGTAATTAGGGTTCAGCCCAGATTGTTTTGAGTATTCATCCAGGTCTTTTGTGAGACACTGAAGTGTTTCATAGTCAGAATTCAGTAAAAAAAATGGTATCATCTGCATACATTGAAATTTTTGTATTTAGATCTTGCATTTTCAGGCCTTTGATATTATCATTTGCTCGTATTTTTATAGCAAGTACTTCTATTGCCATAATGAACAGATACGGTGATAACGGGCAGCCCTGTTTTACTCTGCGAGAGAGTACAATGGGGTTTGAGAGATAACCATTATTTATAATTTTGGAGACGGAGCTATTATACATTGCTTTAACCCACTGTATTAAAGATATACCAAAGTTAAAAAATTCTAAACATTGGTAGATGAAATCCCATCTGATTTTATCAAAGGCTTTCTCAAGGTCGGCTATAAAAATCAAACCTGGTTTCTTTATTTTATCATAATATTCAATAATTTCAAGTAATTGTCTTATATTATTTGAAATATTTCTACCTTGTATAAAACCAGACTGGTCATGATGTATAATATCATGCAGGACATTCTTTATACGCAATGCTATACATTTTGCTAATATTTTCGCATCATAGCACTGAAGAGTGAGTGGCCTCCAGTTTTTTAAGTGGATCGGATCTTTATAGTGGCCGCTAGCTTCTTGCTTTAAGAGCAGAGAAATTACACCTTCTCGCTGTGTCCCGGTGAGAATACCTTGATCATACGAAAAATTAAAACATGTGAGCAGGGGGTTTTTAATCTGTTCATATAACACTTGATAGACTTCTATTGGGATACCATCTAACCCTGGCGTTTTTCCCCGCTGAAAGGACATGATTGAATTGTAAAGCTCAGTTTCTGCAATTAGCCCCTCGCATGTTGCTTTCTGTTCCTCTGATAATTTAACTTAATTGTGAGGGAAAAATGAATTACTATCAGTATTACATAGTGAAATAGTTGATAACTGGGGGGAGAATATCTCTGTAAAATATCTCTCTTCCTCATTCAGAATATCTGTAGGAGAAATGAGAATCGTCCCATCAATCCTTTTTAACACTAGAAGCGCCGAAATTTTATCACTACTAGAACTACCATGAACGGTCATTTGGACCGTTAGGTTCAAAGCATTCTAATCAGTCTCTCTGAGCACCTAATTAAGCAATTAATGCATCTTGTATGTTACCATGTATCTTAAAAGAATGAAACAACACCAGCATTACGTTTTAACAAGTTTAATAATACATGTATGAATATTTAGGTAATAGAATTATGTATAATTAACATGAATTAAGCTGCTTTCACACCGGACGCGAAACGAATTTTTCGCAAGACAGGTTACATTCAGATTCAATGCAGAGACGCAAATACGCGTGTTTCGCGCGGATTCGTGTCTTTGCATTGACGTTTGAAAGTGATCTGTCTACGAAAAATTCGTTCGAGTCCAATGTGAAAGGGGGTTTATTGTAAACATTCACAACGATATTTTTGGGTAAAGAAATAATTAAACAATTCAGAACGACAAAAACAACAATTAAAAACATCTATATTGATTAATACACATTCGGATTCAACATTTATATGGAATATCTTATTTATTATGAAATAATTAATCAGAACAATCACACGGATTAGAAAACAATAGGTAGGTGCTGAACTTTTTTTTTTCTGATTACCTTTTTATTTACGCAACGTCCATGTGTCCGAAAGTCGGACAGGGTTTTCATATAACTCCGAGTCCGACAGTCGGATAGTTTCAATATAACTTTGTGTCCGACAGTCGATTATTGTTTTTAATCTCATAAAATCTGCTGAATCTTTTAGATATTAAACGTGAATGTTTTGATCAGAGGGCTCATTTCTTCAAGATGTGTACCGAAAATTTCAATCAAAGACAATCAGAACAACCAATGTGCTCTGCAATCAATTTATTTGGGCAATTTTTATAAATACAATGAAGTCCGTACAATGCCTGTCGGATATTAGGCCTAAATGCAAAATACTCCGTGTCCGACAGCCTAAAAAAAGAGGACGATTAGAACAGATTGATAACGAAGTAAAGAATAAAAAAAAAAATTTACAACAAACAAAACAACCAATGAACACTGCAATTTATTTATTTGCGGGCCATCTTGTTTGGATGTTCTGTTTGTTGGTGATATATTTTTATTCTTCATTTCGTTATAAATCTGCTCTCATATCAATACTTTTACTTTCTGTTGTCTACCGGACATGGAGTATTTTGCATTTCGTGTCGGACAGTCTTGATCGTGCATGCAATATTTAATTCACACTGTCAATGGTCATGGAATTGATTTGCTCACTGACTACAAGCACTATTTTATCTCTGGTGTGGAAATGAAGCGTGAATCTGTTTGATCCATCTGACTAATTTTCAAAAGAGAGACCGAATAAAAACTGTTGTCTATCTTCAACGAAAGAAAACAGACGAATAAAAAGATCAAGAAAAGCGGATAGCTATCAATTTGCATTTTGTGACGGTCGAACACAAACATGGCCAGGCGTAGCATTTAGTCTACTCGTAATTGTCTGCGTAGGTAACCTCCGTTCTCCTGGAGCAATTCCCACAGACGGGTCTGACGCATCTTCAGCAGGTGACGAGCGTCTTAATTTGTGAGCAGCTTCTGCGGACCTGGCACTGCCTCCGTTTTGGTGCCAGTGTCTCCCGCTATTGCTGGCTCAAACTTTTTTGCCAGTGCAGCCCAATAAAATAATTCTAGATGGCTCTACTCTACCAACTCCTGACAGTGGCATCGGTTAGTTGCTAGGCACCCAAAAGAAAATTTTTTCGAAAAAAATAAGAGCCGCAAAACTATACGGTCAGTGAGACCGCTAATGGCTGTAATAGGTAGATTTGGTGGTATTTTATGCTTCGTAGGTGTAATCTATTTCAAATCAATTGCACGTTAAAATATTGACACTTTTAGGAAAAGTCAGGGACCCTCAAGGCTGTATTCTTTTATTTTGAAAAGTTATGACGCAAACAAATTTCAAAACGGTCAAAATGACCGTCATGGCAGTTCTAGTGTTAATTTCTGTATAATTTTTTTTTTTTTTTTTTTCTTTGCTGTATTTCTATGTTGGAGGCTTAAAAATAGTTTATTGCATTTCTCTCCCTTCTCCATCCATTTTGCTTTAAAACTATTAAAACCATTAAAACTCTATGATTTTGTCATTTGAACAATTCTTTGTTACTGATTGGTTACTGATTATCCAATCACAGAGAGGATATGACCGGTAACTTGATCTGAAAAAACTGCAGACATCAGACAAGACAAGCAGGGCTCCTATGCTTGACAGGAGGAGGAGGCTCCTTTTCTACTCATAAATATTAATTTATGTTGACTGTAGCCTAATCAATTTGCACTCAGCATAATTCTAACAATTCAAGGTGATGATATGTTAAGTTACTCTGAATATATCTCATAACTGCAAAGTACACAATTTTTTTTTGTTCAGAGTCCATTCCAATGGACATCAGGTCTTGGGTGATGTTCATTCCAATGGACATCAGGTGCTGGGAGATATGAGCCAACACGTCATTATATAGTGTCACTATGCAAAGTTATGAAATAACGGTGAGCATTTCATAAGGAAACTTTGACAATTTATGACATTTCACGCCCGTTCAGTCGTGGCGTCCATTGTAATGGACATGTAAAAATACTACAAAAAAATTGACTAGGCAAAAAGGTCTTTTTTCCCCTTCATTTCAATATTGGAGAGGAGTAAAAAGCAACTGGATAAAATTTTTTTTGCTCAGCAGAAAAAAATCAGGTCTGAGGGGGTTAAGACCAGAAATGACAAATTCCCAAAGTGGGAATGTCCCACAGTGTCTGTCCATCACAGTGGTATGAACAATGCCGTATAATGTGTATGACATATCTGAGCCATTTCACCTGTTTGCTGTTGGTTCGGTCATTGAAGTTAGCAGAGTAGTACTTCTTATTTACTCATTTGTATCTCAATGTTTATTCAAAACAAGAGCCATCTGGCAATGGCGGATCCCCCCGGCTGTAGGTTGTGTAACCTACAGGTTGTGTGGACAGACGGACGGACCGAAACCCCCAAAAGGCACAACTAGACCAAATTCAGCATGTGAAGCCTGATGTGACAATGACACTTAGCTGACGATGTCACCCTTTATAGCATTTCGCCACTAGCTAAGTGATATTGTCAGTTATGTGACATCTGGCATCACATGCTGAATAAGGATGCGTTATATCACCCTTTACAAAGCATGACATTTGCCTATGTATGATTTATGAAGATATTATGTCTCATTTATGAAGGCATTATACATGCTGTATAAAGCCTTTATGAGCAACATTTCATCCTAAGTGTGACCTTCCACTATACAGATTAAAATTCCATTGGACTTAAATGCCACTTATAATCTTTTCATGTTGCCATGATTGTCTTGAAATAAACACATACATGTTGAAGACGATTCAATTCTCCAGGCATGATTAGGGTTTTTCACTTGACCTTGGGTTGGAACAGAATGGTGTAGCTGACACAAACTGCAGAATTAAACAATGCAGCCAGACAGCATTCCAGCATAAATCGCCGTTCTCAAGCACATGCTACTCGTGAGGGCTTAGCTGAATTCATTGACATCATCTCAAAATTTTATCTCCAAATTATATTATGGATTCACCTTGGCGGCCACCACAGCCAATCCTTCCTGTTAGCACGACAACTGGAACAGTTTTATGTGAATCACATGAAACTGTTTTTGTGTCCATTCCTGGTGCACAGAGGACGAACCCCATTGTTCTGGGTGACCCTACGACCTTTCCTGGAGTGTCACCACAAGGTCAAACTTTTATTTCAAAATGCGGTAACAAAACTGTTTTGATAAGAAACGTCACATTTCTTGTGATCAAGTCTGGTGAATACAGAAGGGCGATTTTTGATATTATTCACCCCTTGACCTTTGCCGCAGCGTCTCCACCAGGCCAAACTTTGGGGTGGCAGGGTAGCCTAGTGGTAGGTTGCTTGACAGGTAACCGAAGAGATATTTGGTTCAAGACCCCAGTGGGGCTTGAGATTCTGATTCGAATTGGAGAGATAAACTGGTGCACAACTGCAGCTGGGCATTTGAGCCTGGTCTAACTTTTCTTTTTTTATACAGGTACTCCATCCAAAACACAAATCATGCCCATTCCTGTTAATATATTCCTCCTGACAGTTCTGCAGACCATAACTTCCATCATGAGTCATTGTAAGTTGCGACTTGTCAACTTATTAGCAGCTTTCATGCAACCAAACAGCCTCCAGTAACCATGTCTTCATTTTCGTCAAAAGGAAGAAGAAAAAAAAAGTTCTGGCTTCCTAAGCAATCAAATTACATGATAAACCATTTTTCACATGCAAATTTACCTGTTAGGTGTTTATGCCCTTTAAAACAAGATTTAAAAAAATACTGCAAGCTGTAATGATATTACTTGACAGAGCGACGGCCTAAGCTCAAGCTGGATTTAAACTTCAGTCAATCTCGTGAATGATCAACTCCATTACAGCAACTCTATGGAGTACAACTAAGACAGCTTCTGACATTTTTAAAACCTGTTCAATAAATAAAAACCTACAAGGCAAATAACCAACTTTGTGTGTGTAAATGTGTTTTGTTATGCGATTCCTTTGCTTAAAATGTCAGATAAGTGACGACATGGTTACTAAAGGTTATCGTGCAGCATGAAAGGTGCACACAAGCTAACACATAGTGACCCATCATGACTCTCCATTGGAACGACAGTTTTCAAAACTGTCAAGGAGTTAACTCACTTTCCAAATACATAATTTTTTTTTTTTAAATCAACAGAAATGACCCTAAATTTCATTTTCAGTAGTACCCCTTATGAAAAGCAATCTCCCGAATATGGGTCCAATGCTATAGTTTTGGGGATATACCCTGCTGTACAGTTGTCCATTTACTGCAAAGCAAGACACCCTTTGCAATGCACTCTTTCACCTTCACATGATACTAGCTTATTGTGCTGTGCAAGCACCCCCCCCCCCCCCAGTGAGTGTCCTTTGTACAGGTAAACATTTAAATCACATATGCACCAATATCAGCAGAACTATGCAAGCTAACATTCGTATGTGGGTGGCAGCAAGACAACGTGGATCCCTAAATGCAGCCCCAATCTTTATTTATCACAAAAATATCTGACAGACAATGACAGATCTGCCTGAACATGTTATTCTGGGCATTACACGTTTAATGACCTTGAGACTGAAGGGAAAACATGAAGACCATTTAACAACCGTTATGCTCAAGTCAAACGGACCCGCTTTCAACTTTTACTTCCAAAACCCATATGTCAAGTCAAAAGATCATTTGAAAATCAAAGTGTTTACATGTATGACATGCTGTTCACAAGGTACTTGACCGCAGAGTAATAAAATGGTTAAAAATGAGGGGGAATTGAAGACCGGTCATGCTAAATCTGTATCAAAGGGGTGACTCGACCTCACTATATTCATTTCTAATTTGCTCTCACACCTGTCAACATGCACACACTGAGTACATGTGAGGATGCATTCTCCTTCCATTGTGTTCATAACAGCAGAGCACTTCATGCAGAGAAAGGAGACATGCCGGTCTGTGAATTGATGTGTGGAGACTTAAGGCATGTACAGCCGCACACAACCTTCTATTTTATCAAAAGCAGACAGGTGCGCACACTTGACATTAACATAGTGTTCCACTATACTGCGTTACCTCATAATTATTCTATAATACATTGAGAGATGCATTTTATAGTCCATGATGTGAACATTTCTATTTAGTTTTCAATAGGGGAACCAGCTTTAAAAAAATATTCATTTTAGCAAATTTTTTCTTTTGCAAAAATAACATGATTTATACCACGGGCGTCTTCATACCATTTGTTTTGAACACAAATCACCACTTCTTCGCAAAATAGGAACGAAATGTGAAATATGTAGAAATCGCGAGCACACCGCTGACATTCAGCTTGTCTATCTTCAATATTTGGAATGGAGATAAAGACACTGTTTATCAAAAGATCTGGCATATTTAGTCGTCATGGTTTCCATTTTACAGTATATTTACAGTATATAATTAAACAGACATTACGTAAAACAGAAAATTGTGATGCTCAGTGTGTTAACATGGGTAATGTTGTTAAAGAACTCTGTTTAGCAAGAGATGGTGTGTTGATGTGGCTCTTTCAGTATTTGAAATAAGTGTATTAATACAGAATACTTCTACGTCATAGTTTGACTATCACACAACTAGTCATGTGCAATCACTTTGACAACATTACAAGTTTCAGGTTGTGTGTCTGTGTTTATATATATATATATATATATATATATATATATATATATATATATATATATATATATATCTCGCCACGTAACGTTATCCATTATGAGGAAACCAACATGAATAACCTAACGTCGGTAGGCAACATTGCTTGAGAGAAACATCATCCACCTGGGTCCCGGGATAAATGCGTAACTAGACAAAGCTAGTCAGGTAGCTTAACCAAGTTAATCGATTACTTTCCCAAATTAAACCCCGACGGTTTACTCTTAAAATTGCCCAGATTGCCAAAATGATATGAATAGCGAGCTGCAGGCTCCGTCCATCAGCAGGCTCTCATGTTGCCAAATTAGCTCGTGTAGTTAGTTAGCTAGCTTTCTAGCCGTTAGCTGGCCCGTAAGCAGTCCGTGCGATGTCCTGCGGTTGGACAATAAAAATGCAAGAGGACCCCCGGTGCATGTAAACTAACCGTGTTGTTGATACGTGTGGTAGACGTCTGGTGGTCAAAGGCGTTCCCGCTCTTGGAATACATTCTACATTAACGTTAGCCGACTAGTTCACTTGAATGGGTAGGTAGATAGGTGGTCAATGTTAATATTTTACAGCTAGCATTATGGGGTCAATTCCACAGTGCTAGCTTGGAAACAAATACACGAGCTCATTAGCCAGCCAAGTCGCTACCAAGGCTACGAACTCTTCTAGTGGCATATTAACGTTCCACAGTCGTAGTCGGCGATCACTCAACGCAATGCAGGCGCTTCACGATCGCTCACATAGTTGAAAATGCAATAAGACCATTAGAAACGTTTTAATGCAATTACATTGCTTTCAATCCCTGAGTAAAGAAAAGAGTGAGAAGTCTGGAGTCATAAGTTAATTGATTTCCATGTTACTAGAAGTGAAATCCACCCTAACACGTGTGAAACTGGTAAACCTCCTTGCACAAGGACTTCAATTCCGCCTGAGAATCTATTGCAAACGCGCTGATTGAATCATTGTCACAGCTCGGTAACGTGAATATGCCACTAAAACTCAGGCCGAATGCGGGAAAGTTGGCAACCCTGCGCTACCCAGTAACATTAGTCCCAAGCTCCCATTAGCTAGACAGGGAACATGGACGTCAAAGCCAAACGGAGCCAGCAGCCCGTCATCTATTTTAGGACAGGCCCCACGGCGGAACAGCGAACAAGATCATTTTATGCAACAAATTATTCAACTTAAGTCGCCAGATTTTTGCATGCATTGAACGTTACGCCCCCAATAAGACAATAATTAATTCGCAAACGTTAAGTTGACCAAATGATGCAAGGTTACTCACCCTCCAGCGAACAGATGAACCAGGGTGTCTCTTTGACTCATTATTTATCATTCTCGGAACCCGCACACGAGGTAGCAGGCTGGAGATGTTGAGATGTGCCCCACGGTCTGGCTGGATAATCGTTACCTAGCTAGCCAGCGAGAACGGTAACGTTACAGGCTAGAAAACGGTAGCGGTAGGTGAAACGCGGGTGGGTATGTAGCTAGCTAGCTGCTATCGCTAAGGTTAGCTTGTAAGCTAGCTAGCTACTGTACCGCGCACTCGTCGTGCAATGAAGCAAGCAAGCGATCGCGGTTTTAATTCTTCTTCTCCACCTCGAAAAAAAATCCCCCTGAAGACTAACCCGAAACTGCCTATATCCTATTCACCCGCATCAGAGCGAATACTCGGTTTCCAATATTATCAGGTCGTATGACCGACAACCTTCGCTCCCCTCGGGTTCGCTTCAAGTGACTACGTAGCAGTGCAGGCAGGTCAATGTGTTTACCGTCGAATCACAAGCGCCAAAACAGAAGCGCCCATTGGTGGTGGAGATGGAGGACGTCACTTTGTCCCCGCCCGATCACGCTCCTTTCACATGATAATGCTGTGAATGAAACCACGTTAAATGTAGAGAGTGGGGCTAAATCTGTGCAATTCCATCATCTCCTGCGCTGTATCCTCTTATCGCTGCATCTGTTGCTGAAGGACAACTCATGCAAGTAATTCCTCGTGGATCAAAACTGAACATCGATTTTCGCCGATGAATATTGAAAACATGTGCGTGAAGGTCAGACCTATGACCTAAATAAATGTCTCCTGCGCTCTCTGTGCCGAATACCCTGCGCACATCTCATCACAAACATTTTGCATATGTTTTATGGCACAAATCTTGACGTTATTTTAATTTTAAGACAGGTCAGGCATTAATGCTCTCACCGCCGAATTCAAACATGAGATGCTGTTGTTAGGCACAGGCGAGCACAAATAAGTTCCGGACTTGATGGATTGCTTCAAGTATTTTCTTACTTGCTAACAATATCAGGCATTTGAAATGTATATTTCACGTTATCACTGTTTGTGTTTATCACTGTATTACAACACCTTTTGTTTTATATGGGCACAAATGATTTTTTATTGAAGACGAAGTACACCAAATGTTCCAGTTGTGAAGGAATTTTTTTTTAATTATTATTCTTTGATTTACATCCTCAGCTGACCAGACATCAAGTGTTTTCATTTTCCTGTTTTGCCCATCTTATATCATGAAATGTTCTCGACCAAAGACTGGACTGCTGGAAGGCCAGTCTTGCAGCCACACTCTCGGATTAAAAAGGCACACGTTTTTAATAAGTGCAGAATGTGACTTGCCATGGTGTTGTTGAAATAAGCTCGAGCGTCCCTTAAAAGACATCATTTAGAGGACTGTATATGCAGCTCTAAAATGCATACATGCCCTTCAACATCAATGGTACCAACACAGATTTTCCAGTTACCCATGCCACAGGCAAGAATGTATCTCTTTGCCATAGTAGATGCTTACTATTGAACCTTATGTTAGTAACAAATTGATCGGTGTATTTCTTCTTTGGCCAGGGAAAAAAATGTCCATTATGGCCATTAATAATTTAAAAAGTTTACTGGCCCGACATCAGTACTTTTCCACCATGCAAAAGTTCATTTCAGATGAGCTCTAGCCCAAAGAATTTGGCAGTATTTCTCAATGGCTTCCTCAGCGTATATTATCTTTACTTGCACCTCTGGACACATCAAAGAATGGGGATGTTTGTCAGTGATCCAGTGATGGATATTTTACATCCATCATAAAAAACATGATGGTTTTCAATGCATTGCCATCTGAAGGATCAGAGTTCAGTGGCTCTCAGTGGTGATTTTTAACCTCATCCATTGTGCAGAGATTTGTCTAGATGACATGAATCATTAAGTGATATAATGCATTGTGAAATACCCAAAATCCTTGCAAAAGCATGTTGAAATTTTTTTAAACCGCTGGAGTATTCAGCGAGCCTTAACAACATGTTGCTTGTGAACATCTAGGCCTTTTGTGGATCTTCTTTTTATATCCAAGCATGATAACGACACCTGTTCAACACCTGTTACACTTGTGAGTGCATTTTTTTTTTGTTAAATTTTGCATCTTTGAACATTTAACCTCTTAAACTCCAGGGTCCCCCAATTGGGGGACCCTGAGACTCACTGCAGCAAAATACCTACAACGCCGCGCTAATTAAGTAGCAATATAGTCATATTACACATCAAATGAAAAAGGAGAGCCTCTGCTACAAGCACATATAAGTCATTTTTACATACACCAAGCACAACTCAAACGCCAAGCATATTAATGTTCAAATATCAAAATCCGAGTAGCGTCAGAAAATCAACCCTCTCTCCACATTTCCATGTCTCCCTCTCTGATACTTCATGCTACACAAACAGAGATATACTCTATTCATTTTGGGTATGTCATTTTCAAACAGAAACCTAAAAAAGAGGCTGGGGCTTAAGAGGTTAAGACATTGGTGGGATTAATCAGCAAACTCTGTATAAGCGTGCTGGTACGCGACTCATGCTGCCATCTCGGGAGAGGGCAGAGTTTGCCTTCTCTCCACTGCTTCTCTTCACTCACAACTTCAAGCCAAGCTCAGAATCTCTACTTTCTTCAAGGACGGTATAAGCTTATCTTCTTACAGTATTATACTCTTTTAACGTAGTATAGGGAGTTTTGTTTGTATTTAAAAGTTATCTTCTCTCTAACAATCTCTGCTCCTGCTCTTACAGTGTGGCTGCTGCCTTTGATCCTAACTTTAGTTGATTCTCTGCAGGTCCATGCAGTGATCATTTTTTCATGCCATGTGCCAAATTTGCTGTGGAATGCTGAGAATTATAGAAATTGTAATAATATATGTATAGTGCTGTGAAAAAATATTTGCCCCTGTCCTGATTTCTTATTTTTTTATAAATTTGTCACACGTTTCAGATCATCAAACAAATTTTAATATTACACAAAGATTACACAAGTAAATACAAAATGCAGATTTTAAATGATGATTTACTGAGGGAAAATGCTATCCAAACCTACCTGGCCCGATGTAAAAAAAGTCATAGACTGTATAAAAAGATGGATGAGGCTACTGTGACGTCACCCTTTGGTTTCAGCGTACCATAAAGGAAGCCTCAATTTTGGCAATTTGAATTACGCCAGAGAATTTCTAATATTGAGGCGAAGTGCTACTCTCATTCAACTTCAGGTTCTCGGAACACGTCTCCGTCCATGTGGAGGCGCTCGCAGGCGAGTGCAGAATGAATGGTAGTCAATAAGGATACACCCCTAAAAATCCACTTTTCTCTGGAAATATTTTTTTTTTCAAGTAACTTGAATATTATTTTCAAAAGGAGGGAGCAATAAAATGCACTTGGCTGAATATTGGATTTTTTAAGCTCACTTATCTGTTCCATAAAGCCAATCAAAAAAACCTGATGACGTCACAGCCAGAGGTGCTGCTTTATGGCAATTTCTGAGTCACCTTGGAGCCCGATGAGCCTACAGCCCGTCTACGGAGACAATTGGTCACTTTGGCTGGATTTACACTGCAGGTTAAATGTGACACAAATGTGACACAAATCGGATCTTTTGCTCAAATGCGGCCAATCCAATCTGTCACATGGCTGTGTAAACAGAAAAAAGAAAAGCATTGATTCCGCCCTCGATCGGATCCAGGCCTCATTCAAATGTGGTTTTCGTTCGGATATGTATCGGATATGTGCCAATGTGCCTGCTGTATAAATGCATATCATTTCTACGGCTGTTAGGCCTCATGCTTTTGTTGCACTGCACGGACATTTGCTTTTATTTTCGGTAGCCTTCTCCACTGTGCGCACGTGGATCGCCCAAGACAATGGCCAGGTAGAGTGTGGTGTAAACAAACGGAATTGAAATGAAACAGATATCATTCAGGCTCAAAGCAAGATGTAAACACACAGTTGAACAAATCGGATATGGGCCTCAAAATCCGATCCATGTCCGATCTGGGCAACAAGACTTGCAGTGCAAATCCAGCCTATGGCACTCAGCCACATGCATTGGCAACGATAACATCGGCTGTTGATTAAGGTAGGGTGCTATTTTGTCTTATCCATGAACATTGAAAACGACAGCGACATAGATTTCCAGCTATCAGCCGATTACCGGGTGGTTATCTACTGGTTGGCTTGTTACGGTGGCAGTGAAGAGTAAAAAGACCTAATATATTATGTTAACATCGTTAATCTACAAACATGTAGTGCTTTTTACCGTCTATCCTATCCTGTCTCATGCTGTCATTTTTAATCCATGACCAATGCTAATGCAGCAACATTGATTTTAGTTGCCGGTTGGCAAACTGCTATTTGCTTAGCCTAACGTTAGCATTAGCACAACGCGGTGGTTAGCTAGCTTTGCTGCTCCATGTCATTTTTTTTTTAATCAATTACCTTACTGTTGCTGAAAGGTAATAGAACAGTTATAAATATTAAGTTTAGCAGAAAAATCCTCCTTTAGAGTGTTTCTGATTCTCTTGACTGGCTGGCTCTTGTCTTCAGATGTCATGGAGCGGGATCTCTGGTCGTAGATAGTCGCAGGTCCGTAACTGACCAATCAGCATGCATTAGCAGAATGCTAGCGTGTTATGGCCAAAAGCAGCCCAACCTGTAGGAAATCGAAAGGACATAACTTCTCGGCAATTTCACTTTTAACCTATAATCCATATTGAACTTGCAGAAAATGCAACAGTATATGCGATTTTTCAACGATTACCAGGTGAAAGGGACAAATTTAGCCTTCTAGCTCCATAGGACTCCATTCATTCTGCACTCGCCCGCAAAAAATCCTAGTGGAATTCTGGTGGAACTGCAACCAAGTTCGATACAATGGGGCTAAATGGAGAGTGATGATCAACTAGCGGTAGCTTCTGCATTCACCCCCATTTATTTTGCCTGACTTTTGACATCAAATAACTTTGCACTAAAAACATTATGAGCCTTCATGTCAGCGATAATATTTTCTACAGAGAAACTACATTTTGTAGCAGACGTCTTTACTTTGTATGTAACATTATGGTCTAATAGTAAGCATTTTTAGCCGATGGCACCAAGCTAGGCTAAAAGTGACATGAAATGCTGGTGACTTTCTGTTGCACAGGGCGTAAATAATCTTACTGTTTAGACCAGAAGCCCATAACGAATCATAAACAGAAGAGGAATGTGAGACACATCGCTAACAAAGTGAAGTACCAATAAAGTAATAATTCGCAAAACATCATAACATCGAATGGGATCAGACTATACTGACAGACGCAATCGCTTGCTCGCTGGGAATTATGTGTAAGATACATCTACCGGACGAGTTACTGCTTCTCAGGACGTTGGTTTACGTCAGCGAGCTAACTTCGAGCCTGCGTAGTAGGCGTGGTGCCAACTGAAAACTCGTTCAATTCAATTGTGCTTCACACTCTCCCGTTGTCTCACTTGTCTCAGTTTAAGAGAGCGTTCATGATTCAACAATAAGAAAGAGACTTGGAAAAAATGGCATCCATGGGAGAGTTCCATGGCACAAACTGCTGCTGACCAAAAAGAACAAAAAGGCTCATCTCACATTTGCCAAAAAACATCTTGATGATCCCTAAGACTTTTGGGAAAATATTCTGTGGACCAACAAGACAAAAGTTGAACTTTATGGAAGATGTTGCTTGTTACATCTGGAGTAAAACTAACACAGCATTTCATAAAAAGAATATTATACTAACAGTCAAACATGGTGGTGGGAATGTGATGGCCTGGGGCTGCGGTGCTGCTTCAGGACCTAGACAACTTGCCGTAATTGATGGAACCATGAATTATGCTCTCTACCAGCAAATAGGGAAGAATGTTCGACCATCAGTTCGTGACCTCTAGCTCAAGTGCACTTGGGTTATGCAGCAGGACAATGATCCAAAACACACCAGCAAGTCCACTTGTGAATGGCTTAAAAAAAAAAACAAATTGAAGGTTTTGGAGTGACTTAGTCAACGTCCGGACTTAAATCTGATTGAGATGCTGTGGCATGACCTTAAACAGGCCGTTTATGCATAAAAACCCTCCAATGTGGCTGAATTAACACAATTCTGAAAAGAAGAGCGGGCCAAAATTCCTCCACAGCGATGCGAAAGACTATTTGCCAGTTATTGCAAACGCTTGATTGCAGTTGTTGTCGCCGAGGGTGGCACAACCAGTTATTAAGTTGAGGGAGCAATTAGTTTTTCACATAGGGCCAGGTAGATTTGGATAGCTTTTTCCCCTCAATAAATAAAATCATCATTTAATAAGTGTATTTTGTATTTACTGAGAGTTTGGTTTCAAAACGCAATAAGTGCCAAAATGACAAAAATTGAGATAATACCATAAAGCAATAGCCCTGTGCTTCTTACACATGGTGCAAATTTTCTTTTTTTTGAATTTCATACTATAGAGTGTATTTTTTCATGGTCAAAGTTTGTGTTTCTCTATAAAATGCAATGGGTGCCAACATAGCAAAAGTTGATGTACTCAAAATGAGTAAAATGGATATATTGCGTTTTAGAAACAAACTCTTCATATACAATCCCATTTCCAAAAAAGTTGGGATGCTGATAAAAACAATGCATTGATTTGCAAATCACTTATACCTTAAATTTTATCGAAAAAAGCAAGGAGACAACATAAGATGTCTGAACTGAGAAATCTGCTCTTTTTGAATTTTGAATATATATAAAAATTCATTTATGTAATGTTGTTCATTTTATAATTGAATGGTATTCTTGGATATTATTGAGTTTATCTGTACATTAACTGATTTATTTAATTTATGAGAAAAGCAAATCGCATTTCCATAATTTAATCTGTGACAATAATTAGCAGTTTATAGTTCAGTTTTTGCTGGGATAGGGAGGGGGGTGTTGTTGACAAAGTTGAGGCCTTAGGTGTTTGGTTAGATGTATAGAATTTATATTGTTCATTTTTTAGAAAACACTCACATCCTGGCCAATTTTACTGAGCTTACATTCTGTGCATACATCCCACACAGGCAGCCACTGTAAATGCCAATGTAAGCAATTACATTAAAAAAAAAAAAACTTGTTGACAAATGTTCAATGCATCCAAGGTCTTTCCCTGTGTTTTCTCTTCCCATTGAGTCAGCCTGCAAATTTTGAAGGAGAGCTGTCATTTAAATTGCAGTCAGTTTGGTGGCATTGACACTGGTAACAGTCAGGATATGTGGTGATTACAGAAGACACGGTCGTGAAGATTTCTAGTGCATGACTGACATGACACAATGATCTTTGGACAAGGTTCTTAATGACTGATATTTGGGTCAGTTTGGGTTAGGTAGACAATTTTGAACTGCATACCGCTCTTATCTGTGAGAGGAGGAGCTGATAGACTCGTTCACATACCTGACCCACTTTTGTGGCCTAGTATGGTGGATTCAAGGGCAGTAAAGAGTGTATGCTGCCATCCCACTGCATTTTGGGCTTGCAGTTGTTCAACAATTCTGTCCACTATTCGCGTGAAGGTAGCCTTATTTGAGTCCATGCTGGTGTGAATTGTGATCTACCTTGACGCTTTGGCCACAGGCCACAATGAAAACTCTATACAGATATTATTTACTTTCAGATATGGCAACCAATGCCTTTCCAACAGGATAGTTGGTGTTTGTGCAGAACTGACATGTAGCATGTATGGACACTGGGTAATTTAGGAATGCAGGGGTTAGTCAGTCCTCTGCAGCCAAATCTTGGTAATATTCAGTGAATGGGATAGCATTTTAGTTTGCGGCTTTAACCACCTCCGTGCTTTCTATGATGACCACTATTCTTTCATGAAAGCATTGTCCTTAGCATTTTCAGAACCGCACAGTTCTGGCTTTATGAAACTTTATGAAACTAGCCAAATGGATGACAGGTATGTGACATCCAGCAACCACAAAAGAAAAATGGATGTGCTCCAACAAGCATATGGGCTCAGGCCAAGCTTCTGGGCAGATTTAGCAGAAGCACAGAAGGAATCAGCAAATCAGCTGCATGTGATGCATTTTATGTCTTGTATCAGCAGAAGAACACGAGCAGTCTTCACCTCCCGCTAAACAAGTTAATAGAGGCCACATGTGGCCCCTCAGGAGGCCGTTAGACTACCTGACCTCTGAACTCCAGTCCTGGGTGCAAATGATGTTCATCTGAGGATACCGTCATGGGCTGACCAACTCCCTCCATCTCTTCTCAGTCGATTGGTAGTCCAATTAATACTTTCTTCGCCAGGGTATTTTTTAAACTCGCCAGCCACTGCCTGCATTTTTGATAATACTCATCGGTCTTTCGATACCCATTTCTGTCAGAAGATCTGTAACCATGCCCCCCATATGTCAGTGAAAACGTTGATTGTCAGAATAGCTTGTCAATGGCGGGGCAAGCATTCTGTCATAATTGACAGAAAATCTTGTCAGTGGCAGGGAATGGGTTAATTACTGTAAATTCAGGAATTGATTATGAGATTTCTATGAAGTTACAGCTAACATTTTATCTCCACGGAAATTTTTCACTCTATTTCATTCTATTTTCTCGTGTTCAGTATTTCTTTTCCCATGTCTATTTCGTATACCATCAGAGTTGAACATCTGGAGCCGACAGCCAAACCAGAAGCTCAGCGATGGAAATCCCTGGTCTAGAATGGTTGTTTAGCATGATACTAAAAATGATTCAGTTTATGTTGTGGAATTTTAATGCAGAGCTATGAAAGCAGGGGACTTCTGAGGAATAGAAAATGTAATTCAGCTTGCCTTGGGACGCTGTATGCCGCATGCAAACAATCTACACTTAACCCTGGATGAATAACGCCTGCGTTTTCAGAGTCAGCAAATGCCGATACTTGGAGGCCACTACAACACCTGCAAAAATTCATGAGAAACAAAGTGTCTTATTCTTCCCATGTTTGACAGTGAATTATGACCTTCGTTTCTTGAATGAGCCTCTGTGTTACTCCGCAACCATGAATATACGCGCACTCTGCTGTAAATTGGCACATATATCACATGTTGGCCTATTCAAATGGAACAACACGGGGTTACGCAATTATATGCGAAGTGCTGAATGCATTTGTGAGCACACAAATAAAAAATAGCATAAACAGACAGCAGAGAAGAACATTAACATGGCTCAGCCAAATCCATATCCCTGCACTTTCTAAATCTATTTGCGGCTGCCTTATTACTCATTAACCCGCTTCTGGCCTGGGTCTCTCCCTGTCCATGCTGTGGTACTTTTCCACACAATGCGGTGCTATCAGCGTTTCTAGTTTGCCAATCATTTGCACTGACTTTCTCCTCAAGATTCGAATGACACTTCAAAGTATGAGAGAACATGTCCTGTCACAATATATTGAGGCAGGAAATGTACTTTTGGTTCCTTGCAGTGGAGCAAATTTCTTAGTTGAAGTGTTTTGAATGATGTACAGTGTTTTATAGATTGCACATGATTCATATTTTTATGGTTCTCTCTGAAAAATACTCCTTATCACCCCAGGCAGATATCTAGTTACTTGGGTGCAGTGTCTCCTGAAGCCACATAGTATTCACGTGTGCTTGTTTGTGTGTGTGTGTGTGTGCATCTGTGTCTGCTCTTGTGTATCGAAGTGTACTGCAATGCATTGCACGTGCTTGTTGACAATTTTTGAGAGATCTGACGTTAAAAAAAAAAATAGATGCATTATTAAATCCGACCATACACAAAAGACTCAAAAACGCAGCAGGAAAGAATACAGCAGTCAAAAACAGATGATCAATAATGGAAACAATTTGCATTTATGTCCTTTAATCCTTTCAAAGCAGGATCAATGATCAACCACTGTTTGTTTCAAATGGTTGTTCCTCATGTCATTCTTGTTTCTTTTTCTTTGTCAACAGAGTAAACTGACCTTCATACCCCCTGCTGTTTGCAGCTGTTCTATTTTGAGATATTATACTTTGCCCAGTCTGACTTAGGAGAAGATAATCACTGGCAGTGAATATGTGCGATAAAATACTTACCACGATGATACAATGACTCTCAGATAATATTCAACAATTAGGATTAAAATTCACAAACCCTCTCTGCAGATGTGCTGATCAGAAATCAGCTTTCCCTGCTCTTTAACTGAACCTTGTTCATTCTGAGCGAAAAGGCAGATCTGACTCTAGAACAGCACTTATTCAAAAATGTCTATGAATATGGACCCTGGAGTTCAAGTTTACATTCCAGTTCATTTTCTAAAAAAAGCACAAGATGAACTGAGAGTAGTAAAGGTTATTGCGACAGAGGGTAAAAGCAGGAACAAATCTTTAAGCCTTATAACCACTGCCAATTACCGAGTGCTAATTCAACTACTTTATCTCAGCATGTAAACTTAAAGTTACATTGCTGGGAATAAAATATCGATCACTTTGATTGAGATCTGCTGGTGTTACCAACAGCATGATATTATTTTTGAGTTAAAACTGGTAGAAGGTTAAAGTAGCACTGAAAGTAAACTGTCAAGGCTGCTATTTCTTTGACCTATTATTGCTATGGCCAGCAATCTACAGTGAGATCATGCTGCACTTCTTTCGAAAATGTACTTCTGTTTTCCAGTTTCTCAAACCAATAGATTATTTCAATTTGCGATTTGAATTTAATACATTGATGCAGCAATTGGACCACCTCAACCCAATATTTTCTTGTTTATTTACTTCTTGTTTAAATTTCTGTGTTGAGGACAAATCTTTAGGGGCAGATATTGCAGTTTGCTCAGGAGTTGTTGTCTATTTCTATATTTATAAAGCAATCAATAGCCGCAGGTGAGGCAATGTCGCAACTCTTTGTCGAGGCCAAACTCTCGATTTACAATTTACTTCAAGTATACAAATAACAGCTTGAAAATGTAGTGTTAGTTTCTCTACACATAGGCTTTGACAGACCTAAAATGGATTATACTCGGATGAAGCAACATTTTTCTTGCCAGACTTCCCAGCAAAAAAAAAAGAAAGAAAAAAATTATTTTGGATTAAAATGAACACTTACTTAATACTTAATACCATTATTTTTGTATGCCTATAATTGCTTTGATTCTATTTTATCTCAGCAAAAAAGGGCTTTTTATTTAAACCTCATTTTCAGAATTTCCATATTTTGAGAAATTTATGGAATTTTGTAATGAATATATTTTTTTTCTGAAAGATTATAGACTACTGAAAATTGGCCGATTGATGTCTAATCCTCTAATTGCTTCTTGCAAGATAGAAAAATTGTTAGATGAGCCATTAAAATGTTAATCAGTGGGGTAATTGTTATTTATGAGGAAAAACTTGAAGAGCGCCGGAGTCACACTAGCATTGAAAAATACAAGCCCCAATTCCATCCCAAGTTGGGATGTTATGTAAAACATGAATAAAAACAGAATGCAATGATTTGCAAATCCTTTTCGATCTATATTAAATTGAATAAACTATAAGACAAGATATTCAGTGTCTAAACTGATAAACTGTATTTTTTTTTTGGAAATATTCACTCATTTTGAATTTGATGCCTACAACATGTTCCAAAGAAACTGGGACAGGGGCAACAAAAGACTGGGAAAGTTGAGGAATGCTCAAAGAACACCTGTTTGGAACATTCCACAGGTGAAAACGTTAGTTGGAAACAGGTAAGTGTCATGATTATTTATAAAAGGAGCATTCCCATAAGGCTCAGTCGCTCACAAGCAAGGATGGGGCCAGGTTCACCACTTTGTGAACAACTGTGTGAGCAAATAGTCCAACAGTTTAAGAATGTTTCTCAACGTGCAATTGCAAGAAATTTAGGGATTTTATTATCTACAGTCCATAATATTATCAAAAGATTCGGAGAATCCTGAGAAATCTCTACTCGTAAGTGGCAAGGCCGAAAAACCAACATTGAATGCCCGTGACCGTCGTTCCCTCAGGTGGCACTGTATTAAAAACCAGCATCATTCTGCAACGGATTTTTCCATGTGGGCTCAGGAACACTTCGGAAAACAATTGTCAGCTAACAGTTCTTTGCTACAAATGCAAGTGCAAGTTAAAACTCAACCATGCAGAGAGAAGGCCGCCCAAAAACGCCACCGGCTTCTCTAAGCCTGAGCTCATCTCAGATGTACTGACGCAAAGTGGAAAAGTGTGCTGTGGTCTGACGAGTCCACATTTTAAATTGTTTTTGGAAATCATGGACGTCGTGTCCTCCAGGCTATAGAGGAAAAGGACCATCCAGATTGTTATCAGAGCGAAGTTCAAAAGCCAGCATCAGTGATAGTATGAGTTAGTGCCCATGGAATTGGTATCTTGCACATCTGTGAAGGCACCATTAATGCTGAAAGAGTTTTGGGGCAACAAATGCTGGAATGCATATCACTGGAATTGGATTGAGAACTGGCCAATGCATTATTACAGTCTTGAAGGATTGAGGTGAATTGACAATTTCATGGAAGAAGCAGGTCAGAAAAAAAATCACAAATGACTGTGATCTGAGATTACCAAAATGCTGGGTGATGTCTCATGAAGAATCATAAGTGGAGCTCATTGCTGCATTTAATTGTGATAGAAAAATAATTTCTGCTTGAACAATACAAAAGAATTTACAGGATTGGGACTCAACAGCTGCGTGGCCACAAGAGAGCCACTCGCTAATGAAGCTAATTGGGATAAAATTACATAAATTTTCCAGAATGCATAGAAATTGGGATATGGAGCAATGGAAAAAAAAGTCATATGAAGCTTAGCGAAAGGAGAGTCAGGAAGACTCTCTCTCTCTCGCGCACATCAACTCTGTTTATTTTATTCACACATGTTCACTCGTAAATCTCCGCAGTCAATGTCCGGGGCTGTCAGTTGAGCTGTCAGCTGGCCTACCAGCTGATCTCTTCTATCCAACCAGGGCACACCTCAGTCGCGTTGCTAGCCAATCGTTCTGCTGCCGTCTTTTAAAAAAATGTCATTCTCTGTACCCTAGTTCACCCATGCTGCCGTTTGCTGGCCCTCCTCCTCCCCAACGCCACCCTGCTCCATGAGACCTTCTGTACTGCCGCTCCAACTCCACCAGCCTTCAGCCACCACCGCCACCAGTGTTTGGACTCTTTGGGGGATTTCCTGCTGCTGCTCCGAGCAGTGCTCCTGCTCTATGAGTCTTCCCGAAGAGTCCAAGCGCCAAAGACTTGTTTGGTTCTAATCATGTTACCTTTATGCTCAAAGCATAATAAATATTTTTCCGTTTTCACTTGAGTCTCTCCTGATTGAAATGTTCTGACTAATCCAGATTGATCCTATTCCTGTCACAACTCTCAGGTGAATTCCTATTATTGTTCCTCCAATCCAGCAAACTTTGTTTCTTTTAGATGTTTAGTCTCCTTTGGTTGGTTCAGCATCTTGTGTGCCTCTCTGGCCAGGTATTGTGCATTAGTGTTACCCCACTCCTGATTGTTTTGTGGCATTTATTCGTCCATCCTTTGAGCTTGTCAAGTCGCTGGATTGTCCCCTGCTACATGCTGCAAAGCAACCAGTCAGTTTCCTAGTCTGCATTTCATTGCCTTTGGAAATTGAAGCACTGATTACTAAAACCCCACAAGTCAAGTCAAGTCAAGTGTGACTTATGGGGTTTTAGTAATAGGTGCTTCAATAATTGTAAACTTTAATGATAGTGAAATAAGGACGTTTCTTGAGTCTAATTAACTGGAACAAGCTCTCGGGCCTATTTCCTGGTCTCTAGGATTGGGACCGTGTTTCTGTTAACCCGCCTCATCACTCTGTTCCTCCGCCCAATTTATTAGGAACACCTTCCAAGCCTAATCTGCGGTCATCAGGATTGAGACTGTGTTCCTGCTAAACTCTCTAAACCTGCCATCTCACTGGTCGTCTCTTGACCGGGTGATCTTCATCTGGCCTCTACCCCAGGATGCCACTGGCCAAGCGGTCAGACACACTCCTTTCCCAAGTTCATTACCATCTGAACTGAACTGTGCCATTCTACTCAGGGTTATGTCCCTATCAATGAGCCTTTCCATTGGACTGTACTTGTACTTGGACTCCGTATCTGGTGCCTTGTCTGGATAACAACAATTCCAGAGCGATGGGTGTGCCAGGGGTAGAAAGGAAACCCATGAAGTGATGCGTCATGCATTGTGCCTGTTGTATAAGCCTCTGGCGGCAGTGTTATGATCTGGGGTTGCCTCAATTCGTCAGGTGAAAGCTTAGCAACATTACGCAGCAATATAATGAAGTCAGCAGACAATGTGCATGTACTGAGTGACCAGGTTATCCCATCAATGGATTTTGAATCCCTGACGGCACAGGCGTATTCAAGGGTAACGATGCAAAGTTGTGTCTTGCTCAATTTGTGAAAGAGTGGTTCAGTGTGAATGATGAATCATTTCCAATCATGATTTGGCCACCAGAATCCTGATGTTAACCAATTAAATGTCGTTGGGACCTGCTAGAGAAGCTTTTAGGGGTGGTTTGACTTTTCCACCATTAATCCAAGCTTTTAGGAGTGGTTTGACTTTTCCACCATTAATCCAAGATCTCTGCTACAAATTAATGCAACTCTGGACAGAAATAAGTGATTGTTGAAACAATACCGCGACAAATAAGCATCATGATCAAAGCGAACGGCGGCCCAATGAAATATTAGAGTGAGCATTATTTTTTTTTAGCATTGTATTTTTGCACTAAATCCTGAACTAAATTATTGATGCAAATCCACATGCAATAGCTAAAATATGTGTCTGCTGGACAGCACAATTTTGAAGGAAGGCATGCCAGGTATTGCTCCTTCGAGAAAGTAGGTCAGCGCATTGGTATTCCATATCAGAACGGAATGAATTCCCGAATGATTTGGCATGCCTGACTGTGTTGGTTTACTTTCACCTCTTGCCTGACTGAGATAAACCTGTAGGAGGTTTTGACTGTAAGAAATTAACATGGAGACCTCTGACTTGAAAGGTGCACTGACAGTCTATGGGGGTAACAACTTCCAGGAGTACCTCAGCTGACAGCTGGCATGTCATACTAATGAAGATCTCATGATACTCGTGCACTTTCCTGGTGGCTGTAGTCCTATGACTCTTATCGACTGGAAACAGCACCTAATTGGAGGCACATTCAAGAACCAGTTCATGTGACCGACAAACTCCCTGGCATTACGGTGAGAACTGGCTGACCCGCGATCGCCAGAGCAGGGGCATCCTCAGAACATCTTAGATAGAAAAAGGAAAAAGGGGACCTTTGTGTGTCTTTCCCCGCAGGTGCTGATATGCCATTTGCCTTCCGCGTAAGACTGTCAAAATCATGGCATTTTCGTTCTTTCTAGTCTAATTTGCTCTGTTGTAAATTTGCAAGTTATAATGTCAGTACTCTGGGAATGAAAATGATATCCATACCTGACGGTTACTCTTTAAGTAAGCTTTTGCCTAAAAACATACCAACAAACAGTATGCCTGACAATTGGTTGATTTTCAGGAGGTGTATTTCTGATTGAATGCAACAAAATATTTTTTGCTAATGATTTGAATTCCCCTTTCTACCAAACATGGCATACCAAATAGAAGATGTATTTTCACTCTGTTTCATCAATCAACAATGTTAATTTAGGAAATCAGGTATTGGGCTGCACTCTAAACCGCAGTGAAATACTACCAGTCGGGCTTTACAGTTGCACTTCTTCACCCTGGAAAGAAGAGTACTGTGAGACAAATGTATCTGGTCAAGGATGACTGAGCACACCGCACAGGGATCAGAGGAGACACCGCAGAGCAGTGTGGGAAATTATAAAACGGATAGCCTCACTTGTCAGCCTCATAACATTATGGCATCAGCCTGACCAGAGTGGCAATGGAGCGACAGTTTCAACAGCTACGAGGGATCTGCACTGCTCACAAACCAAGGGGGAGGGAAGTTGCTTCAGCAGATGAATCATCTGTCCATCCATTATCTAAACCGTTTCTTTCTCATCAGAGTCACAGGGGAACCGGAGTCTATCCCTGCTAACTAATGGGTGAAAGGCAGAAACTCACCCTGGACAGCTCACCAATCCATCGCAGGGTGATGACTCAAAATCTTGCATTTATCAGGATCAACTTCGATGTGACTTTATCACTGCCCCACAAAACAACACCTTGAAATCTTCCCAAAAGCAATGAGACTGCGGGACGTTGAAAAGAGTAACCTGTCTTCCCAGATAATTGAAAGATTGAATCAAAACTGCACTAAAATTACCCAGAATACCTTCTATCCCCATTGACAAGGTCAACTTTCTTTGTGGATATTCATGGCATGCATCAAACTCTTAAGTTTTTGCCTTAACTCTTAATAAATGCGCAGATGTATCAATATCCAATTATTAAATACCTACTTTCAGCAACTATCTGTTCAGAATATCAAGATGTCTGACTCTTTGTGGTTGCTGTAAAATATGGCAAACTCACATTTTACGGGCCTATTCATTGTAGAAAGCATTGGAAATGACCTGGAAACAACATTCAAGAGGCCACTGTCACAGTTATGTTGCATAACGCAGACATGATACCCTAAATGCCTTAAGCATGCGCCCTCATTCCAGTGCAATTTCAGTAAACACAGCAGCATTGGTCATGTGCCTGAAATGTAGGCCATTCATTAATGTATTATATGACACACCTTAGTTTATGTTTTAGAAAAAGCATGCTATTTGAAATAGGAACCTTTGATCTCATCATCACCAGCTGCACTTACTCACCCTGTCGTGTCACTGTATAAACACCACTGTGAGATAAAGAACTGGCTGAGGCAAATTTCAGAATAGGTCCTGCACAAAGTTGACTACAATCTGTACGAGAAGTCCTGTTGCATTTAATTCTGACAAGCAGTAAACTATTAGTCTGTTTATGGACAGATATGGTTACACCATTATTCAAATTCGAATGGTTAGTTCATCAAGTTCTGCTTTGCTAGGATCATCTTCACAAGAGCATTTCCATGTGCTGTCCGTGCGTATTAGAATTCAGTGGCCACTATGGTAAATATGATGTAAATAGTTTTTTTTTTTTTTTTATGTCATAACGAGCCATACATCAATGTGAGTACACAATGTAATGAGAAAAGTATATGACCCCAATTCCTAAAGAGATGATGGTGTTTTGTTATCTCGTTTAATATATAAATCGTATGTAATGCATATTTTTACATTTGACTCTTTACATTCAGGGAACTTAAGTCAGTCAAAGCTACAAAGTGACTTGACTGAGTCAAGTTGAGTGAACAAATCATTTATACTGTGTTCGCATGACCACAGCACTGCTGAAATAGCAGTTGCCCCGAAAAAACCCCCAGACTCACCCCAATGAAACAATGTTTAACAACGTCCCAAGAATGCACAGTTACATGCCATCTAAGCTAGTCATCTACCATAGAGTACATTCTTCTCAGGACGTTGAATCTGGCCAATTACCTTAACTGAGAGGCTGAAGTTGTCAATCAAGACAGAGAGGGTGCTTGTAGAGGCTACTTATGCTTAATGTTCCTGGAATTCAGTCCTCAAGGTCCTGTGAATTTATATGCAATTAGGGCACAAGGTAGTGTCTCTGCTGGATAGAAGACGGTATGTATTAGTATTTTGCTCAAGAATTTGTGCCACAGGACATTTGCACTGAGCCAACCAGGCTAAAACCTGCTTGTCAGCACATTCAAATTTATGTTAGGCTGTTGTTATTTTTAGCTCAACAAGATGGTAGTGCCAAGCTTGCCTGACAGGAGGGCATGGTGACACTGGCAGGAATGCTGACAAATGGCGGGTGAGGCAAATAGTTGTAGTGTCGACTAGCAAGGAGACAGAGAGTACCAGTGGGCAGTCAAGGAAGGATATAAGAAGGGAGTGCAGCCAGACAGCCAGGAAGACACGCATATAGGAAATTACTTGTCTGTGGGTGTGCCAGTTAGTTGTTTTGTTCTTGTTCAAAGACACTGATTTTGTTACTCGGATAAATCACAGTCATTCTAATACATTTTAAATTTGCTCATCACAATGTGAAAAAGTGAAAAAGAAAATACTGAGTAATTACTTGTGTGTCCATAGAGGACTAACACATTCAGATGGAAATAGAATAATTAAATTTTTTTTGAATGACGAATCAACCATGTGGCTCAACTGGCCTCCCTGTCACAAGTCTATTGATTGCTCACATCTGGCAAAGTTTTTTTTTTTATATATATATATAATTTAAAATATAGCCGCAAACAGCAATTCCGGGGTTCAAGCCAAGAAAGACCATTAGTAGTTGAAAGCTTTAACAGCTTAATTAAGAAGTGTTGCCACTAAATGTGGCCACGTCCCCTGCCTGGTGACAGAAATCGACTGGGGTCGGCATATCACAAAATTACACATTTAAGCCAAGGATGAATAAAATCGGTCAAAGCATTCTTGAGATTTCTCGTTCACAACAAATGGGACGTGATGGACAGACGGCGGGACTTATGGACTGATGGAGCTGAATACTATGTCCCCTGGCCCTAATACACCTTGACCCAAAGATGAATGGAATCGGTCAAACGGTTCTTGAGATATCGCGTTCACAACAAATGGGACGGATGGACGGCTGGACAGATGGAGCTGAATACTATATCTCCCGCCCCTAATACACCTTGACACAAAGATGAATGGAATCTGTCAAACCGTTCTTGAAATATCATATTGACGAGGTATTTGTAAGTGGTCAAATGGTCGTGATGACCTTGAGAATAATGGCAAGGTCAGGTAAATCAAGTGGGCTGTGAGAACTCCCCTAATACGCCTTGACACCAAAGTTGAATGGAATCGGTCAAACCATTCTTGAGATATCGCATTCACAACAAACGGGAAATGGCGGACGGAAACAAGGAGCTGAATACTATGTCCCCCGCCCCTAATACACCTTGACACCAAAGATGAATGGAATCGGTCGAACTGTTCTTGAGATATCATGTTGACAAGAAATTTGTAAGTAGTCAAATGATCGTAATGACCTTGAGAATAATGCCAAGGTCACGGAAATCTACTGGGGTCGACGTATCACACCAATATGCCTTAACACCAAAGCTGAATGGAAGCGGTCAAACTGTTCTTGAGATATCCTGTTCAGAACAAACGGGACATGAGGGACGGCCAAAAAGAGCTGAATACTATGTCCCTCGCTCGGTTCACTACCGTGCGGCAGGGGACAAAAACCACTTTAAGAGTTTGTTGCAGGTATTTATGCGGGCCTATTTTGCCAGTGTATTGATCGGACCAACAACTTATGATGTATAGTCTGATTAGAGTTATGTTAGGCTATTTTGTGCATTTATGATGCCCCCTACTGGTTGATTTGATTGAAACTTTCAAGCTTTGTTTCAGGTTCTTAAGTGGGCATATCCTGTGAGTTTTGTAATGATTGGGAAAACTATTTATGATTTATAGTCTGATTTGTGTTATACCACGTTGCTTTGTTTTGCATTTATAGCGCCCTCTATCGTACAATTTGAATCAAATTTTCAGGGTATGTTTTAGGTACTTATATGAATATATCCTGTGAGTTTTATGGCTATAGCACAAACAATTGCCGATTTATACTCTGATTTGTGTCATGCCATGCTCATTTTTTGCATTTATAGCGCCCCCTATGGCCCGATTTGCACAAAACTGTCAAGGTATGTTCCTGGTACTTATATGGATATATTCTGCAAGTTCTGTGATGATTAGCCCAATGATTGTAGAATTTTGACCATCTATGTGCTAAGCCACGCTCCCGCTGAAGTTCATTGGTCAATATCTTGGAAACAAAACGAGTTTTCAACATGCTTTATGCAGTCTTTGATAAGCTTGGTCCAATGATGATCCACAGCAAATTTCAAAGGAATTGGACTTATGGCCTAGGAGAAGTTGTCGAAAATGTGTTTTTCAAAAAATTCAACATTTCAGTAAATCTAATATGGCAGACATAGAGGTCCTTATGAGAAAGTTGTAGAGTTTGAACCAAGTTTTATGCAAATCGGACTTACTGAGTAGGAGTTATGACCTTCAAAGTGAAAAACTGTTTTTTTCTTGAATTATAGCATTATCATCAGGCTGATTGACTTAAAAATGCCTTAGGCAGCATTTACACACAACTTCCAACAAATGTGAAACATCTCAGGTCTCTACCATTTACCATCTCATGGGAATTTGCAAAAACATTTCTGAAGAAAAGAAATAATAATGATGATAATAATAATGGTAATAATAATAAATAAACCAGCACAAAAACAATAGGGTTTCAGCCCTACGGGCTTGAACCCCTAATAATAATAAAAATAATAATAATAATACACCAGCACAAAAACATGAGGGTTTCAGCCCTATGGGCTTGAACCCCTAAATATTTAGACCCAGCATGTTATTACTCCTAAGACTGTCATTGGTTGCTGCAGTGATCCTCTTGATAGTTCAGCGCCCTCCAGTGGTGAGGTTTGTAGTCTCTTATGCTGTCGACATCCAAAAAACAACTATACATTCTCTTTTAGAGTGCTTCTAACATACAGTATTTTAACTATGAACATAAGAGTCTTTATTGGTACGCAGTACCGAAAAAACCAATCAGTCAGACTATGACCTGGACCTGGTCATCACCCTGGGGGAAGCCGCTATATCACCTTCCCTGTGTGTGAAGAACCTTGGCGTCTTGGTGGAATGATTAAGTATTGTTCAAGGAAGAAGCGATTCGATTTTGGGAGGTCAAGGTTAAAGGTCAAAGTCAAGGGCATGCAAAAGGTCAAAAACGCATTAAAAACATACAGGACTGCATAAACACAGGGCTTGCTAGCTAATACTGGCAAAAATAACATTGAGTATATTGGTGGAGTATATCTAGTTTCCTTAAGTGCTCTTTGTCACTTGAACTATTGGCACTTAACTTGCCTCCTTGGAGCTCTGCACTTTTGTACTGAACTTTTGCACTTTAATGCGTCACTCTGGATAAGGGCGTCAGCTTACTCCCATGTAATGTAATGTAATGTAATGTAAAAAAATATACTATTGATGAAAAAAAATAATCTTTCGAAAAATGAAATTATGCATTTACAATTCCAATGAGTAGTACAATATTCCAACTACAGCCAGGCATCCCACCAGTACACTTCATTAATCCTAGTACTATTAGCTCTCGCGATGAAAGTGCAGCTGCGACTGAAGCTCAAACATTACATCTTTACCCAATTCAGCACACAGGGTTTATTTCCCAAACACGTATCGTGTAAGAGAAACCTAAATGACCCGGGTCTCATCATTTTTTCATTATGTGACATTGTGTAAGCTCAGAACAGACTGCAGTTTCCAGTAAAAGTTGGATTCAGTAAAATAACTATTCATGGTTGTAATAACGAAGGTATGGCAACAGGTAGATTCCAAACCTCCTTAAACACACAAACTGCCAAACTTGTGTGGTGATTGGGGATAACAGTCCACAAATTTTCATTGAAGGGAACGAGGGGCTGATGAAACGACGATGAAAAACATGAGAAAAATATATCTTGAGGGATGAGGTACAAAGTCAAGAGGTTACAATATCAGTAAGCAGAGACGGCAAGAACTAATGCTCCGTGGGCCTGTCTCCACAGCCCCAGCCACCTCAGAGCCATGACTGTCAGTGCCAGGGATAACACAAGCAATGGTGTGTCAAGTTACCCTTCTGTCAGAACTACAGAGCAAAACTAACAGATAAGGACAAACATGAATGGCTGTTTGCTCAGTACTGGATGTTATGTATTCCATGATATGTGGCGTCTGTGGGTATTCTCCACGCTTAGGGTTAATATTGCCACAGTAACTAGGCTGAGGCTAAAATAAACCAGTTTTGGCTCACTTTAGGCAACTCAGTATTGGGTGTACTCATAGTAATAAATTGATTATTGTGAAAAAAATTATATAATCATATGGTTTTCACCTTAAATTGCATCTGATCAGTGCGAGTAAAAGTTTAAATACATTTCTTCCAGGGTTGTGTTCCCGCGACCACCCAGTGATGTTCGTTTTACCAACCATATAGGCAGGGATTTCAATCTACTTTCACCACTGTAGGCCAATATTTTACATGAGACTGCCTTTAATTTCTGGTCAATTCAAAATTCAAATGTTGTAGCTTTGTTGGCCAGTTATTCAGTCATCTCATTTAAATTCATCCATTTAAAGAAAATCAGGTATTTATTTATTGTAATATTGTATAAATATTCCATTGTCATTATGATTTTTTTTCATCTTCAAATAGTAGAGAAGCCACGTATGTTTACAAAATATCAGTGACTTTTGCAATAAAATTATTGACCATTTAGTGTTTTGAATCACTCTGTGTTACCTGCTAAAAGCCGCATGGCTTCACAACTGGATGGGCACTCAGCAGAGCGCGTAGCCCTGATCAAACAACGAGCCCGTTTTATGTCAAGTATTCTCCATTTTTTGATACTCACCTATTTTCCCATGCTATGAAAATTTTAACACTCCAAGTAGCAACAATTTTGTTCCCTAGAGGGCTCCAGAACCCATTGTTTTGAAAAGAGATTTAGAAAAACCCGCTAGCTCTGACATCGATGGGAAAACCTTTGACAGAACAGTCTCGAAAACTTTCAATATTTTGTTATGACATTAATTGAAAAGTTTGAGATACCGTAGCCTATTGAATTGATTTTTTAGCTTAACAGTAAATCAGTATGACGTTCAGTTCTTAAGATATTGCCGACAAATAATTTTAGCCAAATTTTTTACCCTACCTTAGAACGCTACGTCATAGTTTACCAAAAATGAAATAACATGCAGTTGCGTACGACCCCGTTAAAAGGACCGTGAGCGCCCAAATCAAAAATTCATATTTGTTCTTTTACCTGTTGTGCTACTGGTATAGCACGCGGGTGTAGTTCGGTTGTGAGAAAGTTGTTCATATATTAATGTCTGTCTGTGGAATATGTTGAATAACCGTTACCCATGATTTCGGGAAAAAGCCTTTGCTTTTAGAATTTTCAAATGCATTATTTTGACGAACAAGTAGTCCAACTCGGCGCTCAGGTGGAGTATTTAGGTTCAAGCAGGTGCTCTTGGAATAGGGATAAATCCAGAAACAGAAAAAGAAGCCCAAAGGCACTCAGAAGTGCCGACCAGAGACGGAATGAGTTAAAGGCTTTTTAACTCATTCCGTCTCTGGTCGACACTTCTGAGTGCCTTGGCATTATTTTGACGCTTTGAGCGCCACGAAATAAATGCATTTTAGCTCTAACATGATCGAGAGATTATATAATCTATCTTCTGGGTCGATATCTAAAAAAAATAAGTGAATAAAATAAATTAATCTCACCAAATTACGAATGACACCAAAAGAATGTAAATGGATAAACATAACTGCAGGTAAGTGGAAAATCCGTATTTTTGATTCAGTGAGAACCGTCCCATTGAGATTGATTCGAATCGGGAAGTAATTCTGAAATACTTTGCCCACAGAAGACATAAACACAGATGAAAGCAAGTACATAAGTCCTATCCAATTTTCAAATGAAAGAATACGTTGCCTTCACGTGTAGAATTTCTGAATGATAATAATTCTCATCTTTCCCCAGCAGATGGCAGTAGCGGTTTTGCTAAATTGGAGGCTTCATACAAACTAAGGCTATTGATCACACTTCAATATTTGGGGAATGGAGTTTATTAATTTATTTTAAGGCAGACAATATCTGAATATCCATAGGGCTCTCTCTCTCTCTCTCTCTCTCTCTCTCTCTCTCTCTCTCTCTCTCTCTTTCAGCCAGTCACTGCAAATGCCAGCCAAGCCAATACAATATGTGGTGGAGTACTGTGAAGTAAAATTATGTATTTATACAACATCCACTCGTCCATTATCTCATCCACTAATGTTTGGTCTAAGTCACTGGGAGGGCTGCTGCTTATTCAAGCACCTGAAAGGCCAGAGACAGGGATGAATCTTGGACAATTCACCCATTTATATATAACATTCACTCATGCATCCAGAGTCTCCAATTAGCCTGACGTGCATGTCTGTGGACAGTGGGAAGAAGCTGGTGTGGGCTCTGGGGACAGATTCCAGCCCACAACTTTCTTGCTCTGCTGCACCACCAAGAGGCCAATTTTATCTGAGATGTGATGAAACAAATTCAAAATGTGATTTTAGATGCCTACATACGTTTTTGTGTGTGTCTGCGTGTGAGTGCATGCGCATATATGTATGCATGCATAAGTGTGTGGGCATGCGCGTGTGCGTATATGTGCATGTGTGTGTGTGTGTGTGTGTGTGTGGCTGGGAGTGTACGCATGCGTGAATGCCATTCAGGGGGACAACTGAACCTTGACAAGCCATGATGGAATCCATCATTGATGGGGCTCAGTAACTAACACTTCAATTTTCTCTCGCAATGAGAACAAGATCGACTTTTTTTTTCTTTCTCCCTCCTACCTCAGATCTGACTCCCAAGGGCTGTATTAGATTCTAACACAGTCCACAAGTTTGTCAACCAAAACATTTCGCACTGTCCGCGTTAATCTTTCTTTCCACTGAAGTGTACAAATTGCTATGGAAACAGAGACACCAGGATAGGATCGCCGTGGAGAAGATTGATCTTGGAAGCTGGGTGGTTACTTGTCATTTGTGATATTGCTTTGTTTTTCAAGCAAAGATCAGAAAGCGTTCTTCAAGCCGCACATTTTGTCTGGGGCAGCGCTAATTTTTAATAGAGCCAACTGTACTGGCGATCTTTGATTTGGACGACGTTCAATAGCAATCGGAAATCTCTGTAATCAGGATGACCCAGGATAAGGCGAACTCGCAGCCGTCAGCAGTTTCACAGTTACTGGAAGCCCGGGGGCGTGAGGAGGGTGGGGGGAGGAAGGTGGGGAGGGGGTGTCTGTGGGAGTAGAAATGAGGTGAGGATGATGGAATTCCGGAAATTCAACGCTTTGTCTCATCTTTTCTCAAGATATCACAGTTTCACGCGCGAATTGAACATTTTTTTGTCTTTATTCTAGCATTAAAACTTGAAAGGGAAATGCCACATGTGAACACACAAAAAAATAATGTATGACATAATCCCGCGCGAAATGAATTTTTAGGTGACAGACTAAAACGTAAATGATTATTAACACTCGAGAAGAAAATAAAACGCGAAGTAGGTCACGTTTGATTTCTGTCATCTGATAAGTGCTATTATTGGACTGTACTTCACGTGTTGTCTTCACGTTGGTTGTTCATGTGGTGTGTGAACAGTGTTTTTTTTCTCATCCCTTTGAAAAGTAACTTTTTGGGTAATGTTTTGTCATCATTCTAAATCAATATAGTGATAGTAACGTCAGCATTTGAATGTTCCGGTAAAGTCAATGGTGCAATAGAAGTTGCTGGGAATTTTACTTCCTGTATTTGATATACTTCTGAATGAAAAACAACACTCCGCCGGGCAGGGATACAGGTGGGAGTAGCACTACAGGTATTGATTAGCAATGCCTAACATTCTCACCACTGGGGAAGTAAGTAGGGCAGCCCCAAAAAGTTCCCATGCACTGATATCACAGCCTAAAAAAAGTTTTATTTGATGTCAGATTTTGTGGATGGGATTTTAATTAGTGGAGAATCACAGCCCACTTTGGTGAGAAATTATGAATGACACAAAATTTTTGTGATGCAACGGTATCTATGTTTGAAACACACTAGATATGACCGTGTGCACCCCCACTTAAAGAAGCAAAAAACCCTTGATGCAAAAAAAAAAAAACCCTGATTTGACTCCAGGGTGACTTTCAGAACCTTTTAATTTTTATCTGTGATATGATACACACTCTTGAAATTGCTAAGGGTCAGCTGTCTTGTGTTAGCAGTGCGATAATGACGAAGAAGCAGGACGTTGCCTCACAGATGGACTGGCATCAGGCGCCACTCCTGTTGGGCACTGCGTGGGGTCCTGCTTACGCCTGCCGAAGCCTATTTTCCCTCCAGCAGCTTTGCGTCACAGTCAAACGCCTCATCCACGCCACATTCTGGGCAGTTACCAGCTTCTCACTCCACCCACACCATAGCAGTGCCCTATTCCTTCTAACAATACTTAACCCAAGTGGGAGAAGCAGGTGAAAACCGACAGCGAATACCAAAAAAAAAAAAAAAAAGTCCAGGTGTTCTTCTTACATTAACACGCAGCTGGGCTCCTTAAACATTAAAAGCACTGGTGCGCCAATGGACTGACGGAGTGAAAAAGCAGTTCGACGCAAATAATTTGCGGCTGTGAGCAGACGGTTCTCTCCTAATGAATACAATTTGTACAAGCCCAGCGGGAGACGTCGTGAGACGGTCAAGAAATGACCCCTTTGAGGGCTGGCAGATTGGCTCTTATTTTTCAAACCCCCTTTAAAGAGGAATCAGGCTTACTTCTCTTCTCACTGTACAGGAGAAAACAGACAGACTCATTATACCCCCTCTCCCAGCGCAGAGTTGAAACCAGACAGAGTCGTTATGTGCTACCTTTTCCCTCTGTAAAGCTGGATCCAAGCTGGATCATTATAATCTTTTCCATTGTGGAGTTGGAACCAGATGCGCCTGAGCCAGAGCCAAAGTTGTCAAAGCCAGTACAGTATATTGCTACTTCATAGTATTACCCTCCCCTCCACCAAAGCAGTCGCCCATGAAGTCGCACTGAATGCCAGGATCTGTCCAAATCAAGATGGCCGCCTCTGCCCAGGGTGGTGTTTTCCCTCCAATAGATAGAGTGCTTCTCTGATGCAATAACACGATGAATGTAGCCTTCAATTATTGTCAGTGGCGCGATACTCCACCACAATGTGTTCATGTCTCGAGATTTGATTACTGTCTGTAACAGCAGGAATAGCCTGCAGCCAAAAAAGGTAGTACTTTTTGGACTGAGCTGACGCAACAAAAAAACCTGAATAATAATAAAAAAAAATCAAATGGAATCAGACCTCGCGTCACACCTGCTGGTGCAACTGTCCGCTTTCATAAGCCGGGTTGTTTGACACGTTAATTTGAAATGGGAGGCACGTGAATTTACGACATTTTAACGCCGCGAAACAATGTGGCTCCTCTCTGCTGCAGTAGACTGCCTTGTGTCCAGAAGCATTAATTCTGAATGTCTAATTTAGCAGCAATTCTTTAATTAAGGTTTTATTAATGTGAGTCGGGAATTAAAAGCTTAATAAAATGGTTAATAAAATTCAGTGCATTAAAATAATTGTCATTTGTACAGTTTATTGCGTCTTTAACCTGCATTAACAATGGACCACGGAACTTAATTCATTAAAGAAAAAAAAAAAACATTTTTGAAACATAGCATTAATTTGGCCTCATGGGGTATCCTTATCCTCATTAAGATGTTTGATTTTGGAATCAAAAAGCCTCTAATTTAAAATCATAAGATTGGGTGATGTTGGATTACATTTAGATTATATTAAGATAATATTTTGACTGATTTCCCTTTCCTTTGGTTTATGGCTCTGTGCAAATGGATGGCAGAGGGGTTTTGGATTACTGAATGGTTTCAATCGTTAACATGTCACCATGAGCCTCTTGCCTTGTATTTTCCCCAAAAAATCTTTGTCATAACTTACAGTCTCAGAATTTTCTCGCCTCGTTAAAACAGGGCGGAGAGGTATACAATCACAGAGACCGAGAGAGATTTAAGACCTTTGTTTTAGAAAGCAGAAAAGAGCTTACCGCAACTCTTGCGCTGCATGGAATAAAAATTATGGCTGCCAAACCTTTGTCGGCCGTGGCCTATGGATACCGACAAGCGTAAGCATTAAAACCATTCACTAAACCCTTAATTCGAATATAGGACTGTATTCCTAAGGAAGACTTTGAAATATCATGTTACTCGTTTGACGTTCAGGGCTATATATAGTAGCGTATATATAGGAATGTAAGTCTTGGAACAAGATTCAAGCTCTGAAATGGAATCCTGTTTTAGAATTGAATTTCTGTTACATTGAATTGAATTAGAAAAACCACAGTGTGTAATAATTCAGTATGAGTTTTGGAGGGGGAAAAAAAACGTTTCAGTGGTGAAGAATTGATTTTAAGATGGGTGCAATCTCCTTGAGAACATCTTTGGACTCAGCAGACAGAAAACCTAAGGATTATTACCCTTTTGTCTTCTGGCCCTCTATCGAAAGTTTTTGGTTTTTGAGAACAAGTCAGCTCAGACCACAATACCAGTTGTATCGCAGGAAGGAAAAATTAATCAAAACTTTCTCTTAGAAGCCCTGCCCTTAAACCAGCCCAGTCAAAGCAGCGTGAAAGGAACTTGTCATCATGTTGGTTTGGTAAGTTCATTTCCTTGGAATTCATATCGATCTGTTCCAAACAAAACTTTCACCTTTGAGATGGAAAGTAAAGAAAATATGATGGATTACTTTTTCGAACATCACTCTCCAGAAATTATACATCACTGTTCATATAGGTATAAACAGCACAACGGAGTACAGGACTCAAAATGTACCCCCATGGAGACATTTCATTTTTTGAAAACAAAAAGCTCATGTCTCAGTGTTTAGAGAGAAAATATCCACTGAGCTTCAAATTAAAAATACCAAAACAAGAGAATGAATGAGTTGACTAAGGTTAGGAGTAAGGGTGGAGGGTGAGTTATATATTATATTTTGGCGAACAACTGATATGTTTTCAGGGAGGTGATCAGTCCTAGTGCTGTGACATAACAGCCATTTAAAATATCCCCTTTGTCTGACATTCTTGTACGAAAATAATTTGCTCCCTCAAGGCAGAAATGTCAGTCTGGCTCTCTAGCTAGTTTTCGGGATGAAGTATTAAAACAAATGTCACAACTAAACACACCTATCGCCCTCAGTGATGGAAGAGAGGGGCTAGTTAGGATACTGATGGGGAGAGGGCTTTCAAATCCAAGTCTGGGAGCTCTTGTTTAGTTGAAAATGTATGGAGACGTTCAATTTGTGAGTGGAAGTCACTCCTTGTGTCTTAATTCAATCAAAGATCATAAAACCACCCGTTCTAAAAAAAAAAAAACAAATAAATAAATAAAAGCTTTGGTACATGTAGGTGGGCTGCATCTTCAACACTGTGAGTGTACTGAAGGCATATGAAGGAAGATGTTAAATGCTCATGGGATGAGAAAGGTTTACAGACAAAGTAAAGCTTGTGCTCTTTGACACATGGGAGAGGAGAGTAACCAAAAAATGTTGGAATTCCAGGCACTCAGAAAATAATTATTTCCAAAAGAAGCAAGGAGAATAAAAAGCATTTATGATAACATGGCAAAACAGTTTAAAATGCTGTACTGCTGGATTTGCATCTTTGATTATCAGCATGGAGACCCCCCAGTCATTTCTTTATTCATTACACACTCTTTACATGATAGCTCCTGCCATTAGAATGAATATGGCGATTTCAAGTGCCCAGCTTTTTTTTTTTAGGAAGGCAATGTGAGTATTTATTTAAAATTCAGATATTTATTTTATAGACTAACCTCACCAAATTATGGCATATATATAGCATACAGGTTACTGTAAAAGCAAGACTGCATTTACTCCCACTTCCCATCACTAGCTGATGAACCAGCCACAAAACGCTCCACAGTAAAACGCTGTTTCAAATGGCAGTAATTCTGAACATTGACTAAGATGGAGAATCTAAATAAAACTCAAGGAGTGGATCTGTTTTTCATCACAAAAGGGCATCTCTCTACCTTGTTCGTGGAGATTAACTGCCCACACTTAATGCATGTGTTGAAAGTAGAATGATGTACGGTGTTATTGCAGATCCATAAGCCAATGTACCCTCCCCCCCCATTCACTTAATAGACGCTACAAACAGTTTGAAATACAACTGTTTTTCTTTATGTCAGCTGTATTTTAATGTTTAATCTGAACCTACATCCCATTCTTCTTTTACATTGGCTACCCCCTTCCTCCCCTTTTTAACAATATATAAAGACCTGTCTGAAGCTACAGATGATTTTAATGTTGTGACTCTTACTGTAGTTAAATGACCACTCAGTGCTTTGTCCACGATGTTTCAGTGGTCCTTTGAAGCTTCCATTTCTTGCTTGAAAGCACAGAGCCATTTGATGATTCTGGGGATATAGAGAGATGATTGTTCTCTTTCTTCAGAAATTAACGACCTCAGTAATGAGCTTGTTAACCCTGCTGGTGAGAAGGCCGGTTATCTCTCCCCAATTAAAACCACAAAAAGAAGAAAATTGGTTTGGTCACGGGAGCAGCCGAAATGAGTGCCATCCCCATATAGAACGGGGCTGTACTTGGAAAGCAGAGGGCATTCTAGGGCTGTTTCTCCATGAAAAATGTACAACGTATTTTGAGAGACATGCAGCTCAACATTGATTCAGAATAGACACTTGCCCTTTACATTGGCCGCAATTGCATGGTATATGTTGTTTAACATTGTTTAACAAACACTTAAAAAGCTAATAAGACTTATGTACAATGCCTCCCACTAATATTGGCACCCTTTGTAAATATGAATAAACTGGTTATGAATTAATGCCTTTATTGTTTATCCAAAAGATATTTAATACAGGAGATTAAAAAAAAACCCTTTGATTGAAACATAATTACTTAAAAATAAAAATAATTCATCATTAAACAAATATTTTTGTCAAAAACGTGCGCCACAATTACTGGATCTCCTTCATTTAATACTTTGTGTAGCCACACTTCGCCCAGAGAGCTACCCTGAGATTTCTTCAGAAGTGTGTAATTAGGCTGGAAAAGACAAGGGCCTGAGGACCTGAAACCATTCATCCATGCAGAATGTTCCCAGGACCACGTTTCTGGACACTCCTCATGGGTTTTCTATCGAGTATAGATCAGAAACCATGGCAAAGCCTTGATTCTGTGGCTGTTCAGCCATTTTTGAGTTGAGTTCTATGCATGCTGTGGATCGTCGTCCTGCTGGAAGATCATAACCATAGTCTAGTTTAAGGTAATGGGGACAGTCAGGTTTTTATTTATTACCAGTTGGTACTTGATAAAATCTATGAAATCCACAGAAATTGTTGAGGGCCTTTGGTAAAAGAAAAAGAAAAAGAGAAAAAAAAACCCGTGCAGCACATCAAAATTCCACCCCCGTTCTTCACAGTTTGGATGGAGCTCTTTACGACACGGCTCTCTTTTTTAATGCCAAACCTGCCTCGGATGTTTATTTTGGTCTCATTTGACCATAGATCCCAGTTCCACTGGAAGTGCCAGTGCGGTTTTACAAACTGTAGGCTGGCAAGTTTGTTTTTTTATGACAACAATTACATTTTCTCGTTATGTTTATGGCATCTAATTGTGGTTTTGGAGACTTTCTTACCCCAAGACATAATTAATGACTGCAGTTCACGAACTGCAATCCCAGGAGTTCCCTTTCCCACTCGAACCATGCTGCTCCCGGCGCACGCATTCAAACTAGGGACATGTTCTCTTCACAGTTGAATATTGAACATTGCCGTGAGCCAAAAACATCTTAATTATCGCCCTGGCAGTCAAAATGGGTAGAATCAACTACTTATCTGTTTTCTTACGACAATTTCCACATTTGTGAAGCAATTTTTTTGTTGCAAACCATAGTGATGGATAACTAAGTAAAATTAGCCATGTATCACCTCATATCTGTACCCTACGGAAACAGGAAGTCGCGGGTGGCCATTCTCATTTACTTAATCAGTATGGTGAACTTACAAAAGTAAAAATACGAATTAGAATATACTTATGGTATATTATGATATAATATACAATAATATGACTTATTGTGGCTAAATGTCCCAACCCATAGCGACTAAATGGCAAACCATCTGAATTTGTTTTCAAAAAAAGGATTGACATTGTCGGAAACTGCGGCATTCTGAAATAATAATTAAATTTATCTCAGGGCCAGTGTTTTTACATTCACATGCTAAATGTCCTTGTAATATCCAATATCTTTGAAGCATTTAAAGGCTTCAAAGTTTTTATTATGATTGATACTCTCCTTGAAATGGGGTTTATTGGCTTTCCCCACGTTAAACATTATTTATTGTTCTATACTGAACCCTTGAAAGAAGATCTTCTAAATGTGTTCAATTCCAGATGTATGGCTGAACAAATGTGGAGAACGATCGTGTGTTAGTCAATGCGAGGCTCTGGCTTTTACAGTCAAAACTGCTAAGATTCAACAACATCAGATATTCTGCAGATTTTACCAACCCACATAGAATGTCACAAAGTCTCCCTCGTGACTCTATCCAAATGATAACTGAGTGTGAAATCGGGGTGTAATTATTTATTGCAGGCCTCTTATATCTGCAGAGTGACGCGGAGATAAACCATCGTGGATGTCTGGTGGAGTGAGGTCACAGGTGTGCGGCAGACCGTCAAAGCTCGGCTGTTACCCAACTCCCACCCACCCCTCTGACCCCATGCTAGCGTCATCCAACCTTTCAAACTTAACCAGCGGCCGCAGAGTAAAAGCGGATAAGAAAAGGCGCACTCAAAATGCCGTTCTTTTCTGTTCCGCCCACATCTTTTGTTCTTCGAAAAAATCTGGCAAGACATCTAAGCTGTTGGCCCGCTTCGACTGCTACTGCTGATTTTCCAAACCTACTGTTCCCTATTTACATAAATGTCAGCGATGTCCAGCTTTACTTACGGCGAGAGAAAAGAAACGCTTGAATACGTACGGATTATTTTGCCTTCGGAAACTGGGCAGTGAGATGAGAGAGTGAAACTTACACCGAGACCTTTTATTGCCGCGATACATCATTCCTTTGTGTTGACTCAGAATAAGAAACAGGGCACGGCTTCCAGTATCTGCAGTGAAGTTCAATCCTGTAAAGCAAATAACATTTTCACTATACTGTCCAGATCCGATTATGTTCCAGCAGTGTTTGGACAATGGTGCGGTAGCACCGACGGGTGAGCAACCTCTGTAAGTGTCTGATGCTAGTGTTTGGAATGTCCAAAAATAAACAGAAAAGATGGAACCATCTCTGTATTTGAACTTAGATGGCTTTCAGCCATCTAAGGAATATTTGAACATCAAGTCATCATTTATTTATTCACAGAGTTGTGAACAATCTGTACATTTTAAAACAAAACAAAAGAAACTGCATTGAAAATAAAAGATATTATGCATCAAATAAGCCGCAACACCGAACTGATCTGATCAACATACCCAAAAAGCATCATCGCGCTATGCCTCGAGTCTGTGTGTCCTTTGCAGAAACACACAAAAACCACGCACGTTCACACTCGCACACTGACAAGCACCATAAAGATAGCTGTGATTATCAATTGTGAGCCTCTTGAGTGAGCATTCGCACGAGAGGCTATTGCTGCGAGTGATTTAGAAAATGGTTTTCTGCTTGAGGATTTTGCTCGTAGCTGCACAGCATACTACGGCAGAGAAACTCGGTATGCTGACGGTATAAATCTCCTTTAATATTCTCTGTCTCCCTCAGGTATAATAGCTCCCACAGTCTGTTTGTTTTTCATTAGCTGAGAAGTGAAAGTGAAATATCGAATGTGACCCGATGGACCATTAAGTATATGTACTGAAAAGTGTGTGTTTACGCATATGCGCGTGAGCGCTTGCATGTATGGGCATATGTGTGGGCCGGGAGTATGCGGTCTGACGTGTGAGCATGTATGAGTGAGGGTGTGTGTGCTTGTGAGTGCATGTATTTGTGTGTCTATCCGTGTGTGAGAATGCTAGTATGTTTTTCCTAGTTATCATCTCTCTCCCAGGCCTTACGCTCAGTTTGATTCTGGATTGCTGTGAACCTCAGGTCTCTAGTTCTATTTTCCATTGGTCCTCGTGTTCCAACATCTCTGCCAAAGTGAAACCGAGCTGTGAACTTCTACCTCTCTCCTTGTGGGACATCACTTTTCCCTTAAGAGCAGCCAGGCAGTGGACATCAGCCTCAGCCAAACCCAGCAATCCCAATCTCAACCTTTGATAGTTTCCCGTGTTCAACCAATCTCGGTTCCAATCACTGTTTTCTACAGGAATATGGACATACCCCACAATGTCAAAAGAGGGCACTGTTCTCCTCCTTGCACCGCAGATGGCATGTGATACACCACACTCTCCCACGCTGAGTGTCCCACGCTGGATATAACCAAACAATCAACCACCAAAATATCGTTTGTAATGAATAAACAAATAAATATTAACAGGTTTGCTTCAAATTTCGAATGAAGTCATTCACTATTTTTATCTAGACTGCCCGCATTTGAGAACAATTGGCAAATTGTTTCATTGTTTCAGCAAACGTGACTCCATCCTGTGGACGTTGCCAAGGTCATACAAAAGTGAGCATTACCTGTCGAAATTTTTCAGAAAATGAAGGGTGTGTGAGTCAGTTCTGAGTGTTCCAATCGCTGCTGGAAAACAGTTGGTGGAGGGAGAAAGATGGGGCGACAAAGCCGCTCAAAATAATAAATACAACATGTCTGTAACTGTCATCATAAGAATAAGAGGAATAAAACATAAGAATAAAACACTATAATATGTACTGTAAATACAGTGCCTGGCCAAAAAAATAAGTCACTGTTTGGATTCAAGTAAACAAATACTTAAGAGCCCATGATTGAATCATTACCGCTGTGATTAATGTGTTTCAGCTGGCAACTTTTCTTTTAACCCTAACTGATACAGTGTGTGGCTTCTCATTTCTTAAATAACCTTGTCAGAAGATGCATCCAGCGGTTGTGGAAAAGATGTTACTGCATTTCATATGGTCCAAATTATGATCGGCCAGCATCAAGGATTGAAAACAACTAAGGGGATTGCTGTAATCACTGAAATCGGGTTAAGAACTGTCCAGTGCATTATTAACTGCATTGAAAGTCTTTGGGATGAGTTGGAGAAGGCTTTACAATGGGGGTCTCCCATCATCAATACAAGATCCTGGCAAATAAATTTCTGCAGCTTGGGCTGAAAACAAATGTTGTCACGTTGCGTGTGATTGCCCAAACAAATGCATGGTGTGATCAGAGCTAAAGGCAGTCAAATAACATATAAGAGTAAGGAACATTTTTGGCCAGGCAGTGCACATGTGGACAGTGACACAATTTTAAATGGGTGTAGTTCCTGCATTGTTGTCACAATATGGATGTAATTATGCACAAATGCTTACAGTCAGCACTTCACTTTGAGTATACATGCATCAGTGTGGTGTGCAGTGTGTAAGAATAACAAAAACTATGGGTAGGATGTCAGTATCTTAGTCATCAGAGGGAAATAAAGTACCTCCTGGCTGGGAGGGAAGTGCTACCACTGAGTGGTGAACAGAGTGTTACAGCTAAGTAACTTTTCACTCTCAGCTCACAAATCACACTCAACTTTTCATACTGAACTGGCGAGACCACTGACTCACTGCCCACTGCTGTCATCGGAAAATTTCCATCCCGACCACATTAAAGCTGAGCCCCGCTGGACCATGATGACTGAAATCTAATACTTGCACTGTGACTGAGAGCATAGAGCACCAGGCCCCAGTTAAAACACACTGCTTAGCATGCGTTACATATCTTATGACCACTTAGCATTAAGACAGTGCCACTACTGATGCAAATGCGAGTGATTTGCACCGAATCTGATGCCCTTACAGTAGAAATTTGACTAAACTCCTCGCTGCCGCTTAGGTAGACGTGGGCAGTGTTACCAGCAGCGCGTTTGCCAATTTGTCTGAGTAATGCATTTATATGTTTTAATGAACTGCGCGTTTCCCTAGCAGATAGCCTAATAAAATAAACAAAAATCTGTAATGCTCGCTTTGACATTTTCCTATCAGACTATCAGAGTTTTTTGCACTATTTGCATCCTGCCTGTCTTGACTTCCACGTATCTGCCTCTCCTTGCTGACAGAATGATAGATCGCCCGGCCACTCCTGCGAATCGCTCTCATATTCCATGCCCATAGACTCTGGCCCGTCTTCTTGTTTCACATTCTTTCGCTCTGAATTAGAATGATTTAACTTACGTTCCACATCACAGTTGCTGCTGACACAAAAAAACGTTTTCAAAACATTTCCAGAACATTTTGTAAATGAAATGTCATTGTCACCGTATTGCAGCGGCAAGGTGAGAATGTTTTGTGTTAGCTGGCATCACCAAAGCAGAAAAGTCTGCGTCTGCCCAGTTTTATTGGGAAGGTGGTCTGGTCTTTTTAACATGAAGAGGAAAGAAAAAACTTAAAACAATAGAAGCAATAAAATAAATTCCTGTCCCAATTTGTACAAGTAGAAGTGGCCTCCGCCTTGGATGTCGGCTCTGCTGAACCACGTCAAGCTAGGCCCTCACATTTTTGTCTTTAATTAGTTTTATTTGTCTAAACAAACTCCAAATGTTAGCAGTCTGACCCAGATATCCCTAAAATATGTTTTGAGTTTTAGCAAAAGATGCCTTTTTTTTTGAGAAAAGCAGCTCATATTCAAGGTCGAAAAAATACAGGAATCAGTCTCTTCTTTCCACAGAATATGTTGTAGTTTGTAAAAGTGAGCCAAGACTGGGATACCCCTGGGTTTTTCTGGGACGAGCTGAAGGGCGTTTGGTTTCAGGGTGTTTTGACGGAGCTGCACTCACTCCCCCAAAATTTTTAAAGCTGTTCTCATCTTCTGCAACGAATGCTGGGGATGTCAAAGAGTAACAGAGATAAACCTTCAAAAATGGCAGTTTTCTTCCTCTCAGTTGCCATCTGTGGTCAGAATCCTTGGATATAATGGAAGCAGAGAGAATTGCTCGACTCCGCTATGATTTCTGTGTCCTTCATGCTATTTTTTTTTTTTTTTTTGCGAAAAGGAGTCGTTTCTATAAAAGAGAAGCACGCACATGTCACGGTTACTTTGTGTTTTTTTTTTTTGGCTCTGCTCAGTTCAGATTCAGCTTGAGAGTTTATTGTCCTCAATGCAGAAGTTCATTTCACAGCTCATTACGAAAAACACATCAGCGATGTTTCACAAACAGAGAACGAATCCATTGGGAGTGCACCAGATCGGAAAGAAAAACACACAAACAGTGGAATCCGCCGAGGAAAAAAAGCGAGAGAAGTGGACAAATAATATGCACGTGAAATGCATATAATTAACAGTACCATACAAAATCATCACAGTCTAGCCATCCAAGACGTCGCCCTCTGTTGAGGTCAGTACTGGGCAGAACAAGAACAAAATTTTTCCAGAAATTCCTTCATTAGTAGACTTGCTAGAGAATGACTCATCAACACCTGACTCAGTTGTACCTGAGTAATAGTAACAATAAAACTGTCAGCTGTTCTAATGAATAAATCCACAACTACTATTACATTCAACATTCTGTGACAGTGGAAAATTTCGCTTTAGTACGTGACAAAAGTCCTTCCTCATCGTGAGCGAACAGTTCGCTCGGAATGCCACAATTTAATATGTCGTCTTGTCTGTATGCCTGACAGCCTGCGAGTCTGTCTTGCCATTATTCCTACTTCCATGTGAATGACTGGCTGACCTGAGGTCAGTCTTTCTGTATTTCTGCCTGTCAGATAATCAGTCTACCACTTTGCCGGTCTGTCTCGCGGTCAGTTTGTCTGTCACGCTGCCTGCCAAAAAGAGTGCTCCGGGTGTAATTGCCCAACTTGGACATTTTGTTCCAAGATAGAAGTGGAAGTAGAGACGCTTGGGAGAGTGGATATCACATGAACCTGGACAGTGTCCACCGGGGCAGTAGGTGAGAAGGAAGTGGGGCAGAGGGCAATAGGATGGGGGGTAAGTGAAGGTCCGGGTGGGTTAAAAAAAAAAAGCGCAGGCATTGTCACAAAGGCCCAGTGTGTCCCTGCGGAATCCCTCTCAGTCCCATCCGCACCCCTCTTCAGGGTGCTCGCTGTACCCCTTTCTCAGGACCTTACAGTCTGTTTCCCAGAGACAGACAGAAAGACAACAGATCTGAGAGGATGTGCTAGGCTTTAATGAGGGCCTTTTCAGACTGTGATTAATTTCTCCGGCTCACAGGGGCTCAGTTTTGAGTGCTGGAATAGACATCTCATCTCAAAATCGCTCACAGAAAGCACTCGCGGTGTTAATCATTGTCCTCTTTCTCTTCTTTCGAAGTGTATTTCTTCACCACACAAAAGGAAATGACACTTATTAATCTCACAACATTGAAATAGATAGATTCTCAAGAGGAGAACCCTGTAATCTGTATTGTTATTCATTCCGAATGGGGATTTTCCACTTTTCAGCTTCTTCAGTGTCCTCAAGAACTATTAGCGGGGTTTATAAAGGGAACCTGCCTGCTCCTCCTCAAAAATTCCAGCTAAACTGTGTGTGTGTGTGTGTGCGCGCGCTTGTGAGCATGTGTCTGTGCGTCTGTGTGTGGTTAACAATCTCTCTCTCTCTCTCTCTCTCTCCTCTGTGTGTGGTTACTAATGTTTCTGTCTTTCTTCTTCTGTATTTATTTGCGTGTGTCCTCCTCTCTTTTATCCTCCCCACATCCTCCCTCGCATGGCTTCACCTGCTCTCTTTGTGGTAGATGTTGTTTACCCTTTCCTTTCATAAACAAAGTTTTCAACATTCCTGTTTTTAAACCCTTAATTCTTTCTTTATTTTATCGTTACCACCAAAATATCGGGTCTCCTATTATTCTTACCAGGGCTCAAACTTCGCCAAACCCTGAGAAATTAGAAGGATATTCAGCTGGAATTGGCTTGCGGTGAAAGGAGCTGGAACGACTTCGCTGGACTTTGCGGAATTGGAAGGGCTAGTTACAGTCTGCGGCTTCCACCTGAGCTGGTGTCTTAATAATGCACTCTGACATCACGTTTTGGAAAACTCTGTCGAATCACCTGCTCAGTTCCCGGGAATTAAGCAGTTGGAGATGGATAGAGCCCAGTAAAACCAGCTGGTCCTGGATACCTGCAGCGTAAGACAAAATGTCAGGTTTTAATCTCTGTGGTGCTACTTCGGAATTATCGCCAGCCTCCAAAGCACCGGAACATTGCCCGGAAACACAGATTTACACATTAGATAGTGGGAATTTTTGATAAAATTTGGCCCAACGGGAGCCAGAATATGCAAATAAAAGCTCTCGGCTACAGACAAAAACTGCCTCTAACAAAATTCACTGGGAAAAAAAATATGTTTTATTCATTTAAACACTGACCTCATAAATCTTCTCAGTATGCGCGGAGTATTTTCTACAGTTTTCCTTTAAATCCTGGCCATTAGCTGTAAAGCCCAGACCCAGAGAGTGTGATGCTGGCAAATGAACAGTTTTCAAAGCCGAACCGTCGCATGGATATATACGGCCTCCGATCTGAACTTAAATATTTAGGTGGTACAGAACAGCAGACAAGGTCTTATCTGGGGCAGGGGGGCTAAAACAGCCATGTCACATTTAGGTTGAAGCCACAGGGTGACCTGGCGATGTTTGGATTAAAGTAGATTACGCTGGATGCATTTCAGGTGCCACGAAAGGGGAGACAAAAGGAGGAGAACGGGGACACGTTACTGTTTGCGCAGGTTTAAGCGACAATGCGTCTAAGAGACTTTATCAGAGCCATAAAGCTTTCACAGGCTCTGAAATGGGAAAGCTATTTGGTCGCTAATGCATCCAGAGGTGTAAGACAGGTCATTATACACCATGTGGAGATATCCTTTTCACACAGACATAAAAGAGAGTTAATATCCCATAACTCTCTGGGTCTGTACCGAAGTCCATTAAATTCGGCGAGGCCTGCCTTTTAATTCACAAAGAAGAGCCACCTTACCGCTCAGACTGGGCCGCTAGCGCTCCACGATGGCTCGAAAATTTTCTTAGCTCTGACTGTTTGCTCTCAGATGGTTTTCCGTCGTGTATTCTCGCATGCTCCCGTGACAGGCTGGCCATAAGGTGGTGCAGCAATGGTACAACCTAAAGTCCCGTTATAAAGACAGCTGCTCAAGATTTGACGGCATGTTGTTTTCACTGTGCAGAACTGCTCGATCAAAGTGCGCTGAACCGTGACCATGTGTGCAGGTGTAATGCGCACGGAGGCATATGCTGGCGTGATATTTTTTACACTTATGAGTATTCAAATCAAGGGATTTCTTATTTTCTCTTTTTCATAATGGGGAAAGGGAAATGTATTTGTGGGGAAAAATAATCATATTCCATTCTGAGTAGTGCGCTGTCTAATTATTAACCCCTTTGGGCAGAAATAGACGCCTGTGTCCGTAAATTCTGAAATGTATTTCCTAAATAATTCTCTAATTGAATTTTTAGATGTTTTGCTTCTCAGTAATTATTTTCCAAAGTGTCTGTGACACAAATAATGAGGTAGAAAGGCCCCTGAATAACAGGAAAAATTGGCATTATTTGTATTATTTGCGAAGGGGTTTTAAAGCAGAGTAGAAAATTATACATTTTTCCCACAAATGTCTGTTTATACTGCATCTATAAACAACAGCGTCTGATATTGTAATAGAAACAAAAAGGCCTCACGTGTCATGTGATCGGATTTTTGTTGGATTCTCAGGTCACAACTCTCTCCATTGCGGGACTTTTGGTACCACCTAGCCTGAAGGAAACTTTGGCCTTGATTTTGCAAGTGTTTTCCTTCAGCCGTCACTTATAAATGAATTACTGTCTGACTTATGGTCGTTTCTCTGCTCTAACATTATCATTGAGACCAGCCTCTTAAGTTAGTCCTTGACTGCTGCCGCTCCAGTGAGTTATTTGGTTTGGGTTTGAAAAAAACACGTTCCATCATAGTCTGTAGTGCTCTTTACGCCACCCCCACTGTCACTATGCCATGTCCTACGAGTGACGCATTTGCCCATCTCAGTTTGAGTTATGCCACTCTGCCTGGAAATTTCCACTGCGCTATAGTTCAAAATCATTCCTCAGTACACAATACACAGTCTCTCATTGCATGGCTTCCGTCTATTTTCAGATATTAACATAAAAAAAAAACTTTTAAAGAATATCATAAATAAACATTTATTTCTGATGAGTTAATTCCAGCAATGCTCTTACATCAGCATCAGCATCTTTCCAGATTAATTTCTATTATTTCTCTTAATTTATTCCTTGTGTGATTGTGTTGCTTTTGTGAACGTCACTTAAGACAATCCCCAAAAAGTAAATGCCTTTCAATTAAATTCCATCTCTGATTGCTTTGCGGTGGTCAGGAGGAATTAACGTAACCTGATCTCATAAGCGAGAGCGAGACTATGGCTATAAGCACAGAAGACTGATGATCATAAAAGATTGGAAAATGTGATTGAGATGCAAATGAGAGTCTCTATCTCACTCAATAAATCTGGCGAGACTGAGGACACTGCAATGCTCTAAATGAGCTGTCTTGAGTGGGAGATGTCTTTATTGCCCCTGCCAGTGAAGAGCTCCTATCACTACTTATATTTTCTCTCTTATTCATCCCTCTCTCTTTGTCTCTCTCGCTCTCTCTCCTTTACATCAGTTATGAGTGCGATGGTGCGGCGCTTCGCTCTGTCCGCTGAGTGAAGAGGAGGCCTTTGATCGAGATCAAATACAGCACAAGGTGGAATCCGCCTGACGCACCTAATTCCCCAGTCGGGCTTTTCTCTGACAGGTGAGGTGCTTTCGAAGGTAGAGCCCCTTGCTGAAACTTTACAGCTCCTCTCGCTCTCTTATTTTGTCCATGTTCTCACCTTCTCTGAAAAATTTGACACAAATGAAACTGAAAAACAAGTTTAAAAAAAATGTACATTGTAAATTCACCAACCGAACCCAGTGATGGACAGGAAATTTGACCTGAGTGTGGTCCTGACTTTCACCCACTGTTTGCCCGGATGGGTTCTGGCCCACCTACGACTCCGACGAGAAAATCGAGAGTTCAATAATGGATAGTTAGAAGCAAGGATGTCAGAGGAGATTCAGGGCTCAGCCTTCACTCAGGGGTTGGGTCTGGTCTTTTCTCAAGCAGTTATTGTTTACGAAGTGGCTATTCCCCCTGCTGTTGGTGGTACAGGAAAGGGAAGTTCCCTTATTCCCCTGGTAAATCTAAGACATCATTCTAATGGTGCCAAAAAGTTTCACCAAAAGATGTCGCTCAACATTTAGGGGAATAGCCTTTGCTTATTGTTTGTTTAAACTGATAATGTGCAATATTTTGGCATGGGGGTGCCAAAGAATATTTTATGAGGGCTAAAGCACCCTAAAATAGGCCTCATGACACCTAAGGTTGGGTGGAAGCATCTTTACCCTTGAAACCCAAACTTCCTCCAAGGCAAAGGCTTCTCGGCTCTCCCATTGACACGTGATATACAGTATTAATAATAATAATAATAATAATAATAATAATAAATTTTATTTATAGGCGCCTTTCATGGCAATCAAGGACTCCGTACTTGTACAAATAATAAAAGAAACAACAGCAATGGGCAGAGTAAAAAACAACCACACATGAATACAAAACAAAACAATATACAACAGACTATAAAAGCAGTGGGTACTGAAAAATTACATGTAAGCCAGTCTAAAGAGATGAGTTTTTAGACGGGATTTGAAAGTTTTGAGAGAGTTAATGCACGCTTTTATGCAAGTTATGCAACCGAATTTACATAACTTTATGCTTGGGCAAATCTGGGATTCACACTATTGCTATTAGGCAACCTTTTTGCGAATGGTGGGCTCTGAGACGTTTCCTCACTGCGTGACGTCAGCATTGGCAGTGGGTGGTGTAGCGAACCACCCTAGATTGAATTAACTGATTTTACAGCCCTCTGTTTGTCCTGGTGGAGTTGCACAGTGTGGTGTAATCACCCTATTTCCTGTTCTAATTACAGCTCTTAAATTCCTGTTATTAGTCTGTATTAGTTAGGCTAAGGGATTATTTGCCTCAGGACTCAAAATGTGTAGTTTGAGGGGGGTGCTTACTCAATCTCCTGGGAAAGGTTTTAAAGTTCCCCTTCAATTAGCCTCTTATTAAGGCTTAGAAGGAGAAACAAAATGTCTGATCACCTGAGCACTGCACACAACAACTAGATGTCCGCTCTAGTTGCGAGCGGGCTTGTTATTGTAGCTTAAGGCCGGAATTGTGGATCTGGAATGAACACTTGGAAAGCTTGCGCCACAGTCATCTTCTTTTGGGAAGTTGGAAGTCCTAAGAGACGGTGCGGTTGTAGACACAAGCAACGGAGCACAAAGCGGCACAAAGAGCTTTTCATTTCACTGCGCGCCAGAGACGTCTGCGAGAGCTCAGCTACTTGGCATGTGTAATTGTTTACGCTCATTTTTTTCCCCAATCAGTTTACAAATGCATTATTAACATCACAGGCATTGTATCTAATTACTGCATTTTTCATAAATGGTTTACAGTACACATAATACACGATGATTTATAAAAACAATTTGCGTAACTTGAAACTCGTCATTTGAAAATTAATATCATCTTTAGCTGCGAGACGAGAGCGATTCAAAAACAACACATAAGTTTCTTTTGCAGATTTATAGCTGGAGTGCATATTATGCAGTGCATATTATATTCAGGTGCATGAGATGGCATGACCATTAACCCCTTGTGTGCTGAGCTTACAGACGGCAACAGACCCCAGACATTGTCACATCGTTAGCCTCACCGTTGTAATTGCCCATCTGATTTGTTTTTTAAGGTTCTGAGAAAAAAAAAAACCTTTTTTTTATCCAACACGAAAGAATAGGCAGCCGATATCTCAATTTAGCAAAAATATGACTTGGGCAATTGTGCTATGAGGCAAACAACATGATATTCACCTGACCACTCATCTCCACTCACATGCTCGTTGTAAATATTTGGATTTTTTATTTTTATTTTTTAGCTTTTACGCCTGATTTTTGGATTTTCTTCTGTCGGCTCAGGCAGTTGTGATGAGTGGGGCCCTGCATCCTCTTCATTTTGAGGCCATGGACAGGAGAAAGCTAGTCTCCCTCACTCCCCTCCCCGCCCTCTCTTTCTTTCTCTCGCTCTACCCCTTCTCTCTCTCTCTCTCTCGCTTCCTCTCTCTCTTTCTCTCCCCCCCTCAGTCTTTCTTGCTCGCTTTTTGAGGTCCATTAGCTCAGGCGGTGGCCTTTTGTGCTGTGTGTGAAAGTGGCAGTAGCCCCCAAAATCTGAGTGCCGCCAAACCCACTTGGCCTGCCTCTCGTCTTTAGACAGGGAAGGGGAGGTGCCGTACCCTTCGCCGAAAGCGAACGTGCGGTTTTTATTTTGGTTGGCTGCGAGCTGGGCTTTGTGCATGAGTGTGTAAGTACATGTGTGTGCGCCTGTGTGAGCATGGTTAGCGTGGCCAGCGTCGGCCTCGCTATAAATTCCGCAAAGGAGCTAAGGGGTTTGTAAATTGGGATGGGTGTTGACCAATTTGTTGACACCTGGAGCCAATTTGTATTTTCGATACTTTGTGAATGATTTGCAGCACCCGAAAAGAAGAGACAGACAACAGAATAAGCCCTTCCATCTACAAATGAAATAATCCTCTGCAATAATACATTTTGCCCTAGGTTTTATGGTAACGACTTGTCTGTGTGGTGTTTCGGTATTTTGAAGCGGTGGGGTGTGTAGTCACATGAGGCAGGGACAGGCTCCGCAAACATTTTTTTCTTTTCCTGGATGGATGCACTGACCCCGCCATCCTGCTGAGGATAGTCAGCAGGGCTTTTGACTGCTGGATTTATCGTCCCCTTGCAGGAGCAGTGAACTTCCAATTCAGGTTAACTGAGACCATGCAGCAGCAGCAGGCTACATGCTTCCTCTTTCTGCAGATTTTCTGGGTCAATCCCTTCACCACACAATGCTTGGCTAATGACTGAAAGAAACCTCCCTATTTCCCTTTCTGTTTCCCCATTTCTCTCATTCTTTCTCCCTCTCTCTCACTCTCTCTCTCTCTCTCTTTCAAAAACACGTATGCATATAGATGCGCACAGGCACAGCTTCAGACAGCACTGAGGAGTGACCAGACTCAATAAAAAGAAGGAGGTCAGTGGGGGCTCATTGGAAATTCCCCTCAGTGTTACCTGACTAAATCAATAATCTCCGCGTTGTGAGTTCAAAGACCTGAACAACATCAAGGTTGAGCCGATATGAAATTGCTTTGTTCTCAACTGGCACTTGGTTTTAAAGTGAAAATTGGGTGGTCAAGAGGTTCAAATATTTACAAAGCTAGTCTTTTCATTTACAGTGGGAACTACAAGCCTCACTGAGCATAAATCTTTCAATACAGGTCGCAGTATCCAGAAGTCCCGGTACCTTGCAATTCTGATTCAAAAGAGGCAGCAGCATTATAAATCCATGTTACTGCTTTTTGTTGACCCCAACACTATGGTCAGGTACTTTGCCATTGGACTGTGAGAAAGTCCAGCCTGGTCAAGTTCCAGGGCATATGCTTTGACTGCTCGGGCTGAACTTGGCAGCCCCCCGCCAAGGTACCATAGATAAAGAACTAATCTGTCACCAGCAACCTTATCTGAAATCACTCCTGCATTCTCGTCTCCAGCCGGCAGTTCTGGAGCTAATCCTCGCCTTGTAAAAGAAAGAGAGAAAGAAAAAAACACGAAGTCTGCAGGAAACAAAATCCTACTTTTCCTCTTTGCTCCCGCCGGGCTTTTAGAATCAGTGCCAAGGCTACGCGGTTGGATCACTGCAATGTAATGAACTAGCGATGAGTGTGGAATGTTGAAAATGCCACAGTCGTACACGACAGGGGAAGAGGTCAGAGTCGGGGCAAGAGAAATCTCGCAAAAAGAGGTCAATAACTAGGAGACATTCTATGGCATTGTCATTTGTCAGCCATTTTGATTCTGGCTCATGCTAGCAGTTTTCGTGTTCTGAAGTACAAAGCAAATCTAGAGAATCTGCTGGTTCCTGCTCTACACAAGAACGATATAATGAGCCAGTTCGCCCAAAAAGTACACAAATACGGTAAATATAGAACCATGTACAATATTGTACCATCCAAGCCCTCACACATTTAGTTCACAGCATGTGGGGGAGGGAGAGATAGAAGGAGGTAGAGGGAGAGACAGAGAGCCGGCAAGTGTGAGAGATGGTGAGCATGTGAGAGATACAGATGAAGAGAAAAATACTGGAAAATTGTATGTGTGTGTTCTTGTAGAGGCCGTTATACCATAACAGTAATCAGTGCTGGCAATGCTAATAATAATTGAAGCAGCCTCAGCAGCAGGCTACCTTTAGTGACAGATTCGTCACAAACCACTCTCCTAATATTCAGATTATTTGTATTACACTTGATTTCTGACTGCCTTTCTGGCGGGTGATTTATTTGGGTTCCTCTGTTGTGACCCCACTTCGGACCCCTCTGTCTAAAAACACAGCTGGGAGAAAATGGCTTCCAGACTGCCGTCGTTATGGGACGTCAATGCTGACAGATGCACCTTTGATCACTGTGAGGCTTGACAGCACAATCAGTCAGTGTTACTGTTTTTGTCAGGAATTTTAGCATCGCAGACATTAACATCTTGGTTTTTATTAGAATTTGTGTTTATATCTGAACAGATAAAATGGAGAATATGTCCGGCACATTTATGCGATATTGGTTTTGTTACCCGATTCATGCAAGTCACCAGAAAGTACACTGACAACGAAAATCAATCCATCAAATTTAATAACAAACTATATACCTCAATAGCATTACCATTAAACCACTTTTATTTATTATTTATACTAATGCTAACATCTTCCCTAAATGTTCCTGTTTTCAATCGGTCTTCACAAACTTCCATTGTTTTCCTCTTGTGAGTATATCTGTCAGACAAATAGCACACTAACAGTTACCCTATCTTTCATTGTTACTTTCTATTATTACTAATTGGCTTGGGACAGACATTGCCCATATTCATGGGCATTAAAAACAAAAAGCCATCTCACGGCTATGGTGAAACCGTGCTAAAATTAAATTAACAAACCACACTGAGAAAAGAAGCAATCATGGGATGTCCTCTTTGAGATCATTTGAAGGAAGAACCCACACACCTTACTATAGTTCAAATTATGTTTTGTATGTGACCCAGCACCCACTATCGATGTGCGTATAGTTAACCTTTTGCTACATGTTTGCCTGAAGACCCAAAATGTACGATAAGGACTGAAATAAGGCGTGGAGAGTGTGGTGCAGAGGGTGGAGAACTGCTACCAAACAAGGTTTTCAGATCAGGCAGGGAGAGCCATCGCGAACACAACCAGGATGTATAGCAGAGTAAGTGGTCATGAGTCAGCTATTCGGATATCTGGGATTTATATCAGATAAATGAAGGGGCAAATAGAAATATAACCACAGGTCAGAGACCGTTGGCAGTTTCTCCACTGCTAAATCATTTTCCCTCCCACTTTCTCTCCCTTTCTCAATGATAAGGAATAATATATTCCTCCTAATCATGAGTTCTCTGAATCTTCTGCAGACTAATGTCCTGTAATGACAAAACACAGGGTAAAATTGTAAGAATTACGAGCTGCCCAATTAAGCAATGTGATCTCTCAAAATCTCTTTCATGTGGTGGTCTTTATGTGCAGCAGCAATGCAGCAAAGAAAAAAACTCTATATTTTAAATTCTTTAAAACCCTGCATCTAAAAAGCTTGCATTCATGCTGGCTGAACAAACGTTGAGCATTCCTCGCTTTGTTTTTACTCGGCACAAAGCATTAGTGAGGAAAATGTAACAAACAACTCGTTGTCTTCAGTTTTGGTGATTTCCCTCAACCTTTGCCTAAATTAATGGTGTCTGTAATCTGAGTTCATACTCTGGATTCGTTCTAATGCATTTGCATTAGGTTAATATAGAAAAGCTGATTGCCTCCATTGGATCTTTTATTTCAGTCCTGCAGACATGGAGAATCATTACAAGTGTTTTCAAAGTTTTGTCACTTTCCAGTTGTCATTTGGAGAAGAACACCTAAAACTGCAGAGGTACAATGGTCAATCCTATTTCTTCTCAAATCCAATTTTATTTTCACTTTAAAATAGTCTCTTCTTTGGAAAGTGCATCGAGAAAAACTATATCTTTAACTCCGTCTCTCCAGTCTCAGAGGACAAAATATATGTTCTGCCTTTGGCTAACAAAACTTTCTGTCGATATAAATTGGTAGGGTGTAGACACTCAACTTATGGAATGGTATTGTCTTTGAACTTACGACGGTGCTGGGATTTATCTCTGCGTTGAATCTCGCTCGGAAAATTCATATCTTCATTTGCAGTGCCAGTCTCCAAATAGGGTCACCTTGTACAAAATAAGTTTTCATTCCAAAGCATGACAGCAAAGGCAATTGTGGTTATAATAATTTGTGTTTTGTCTGCGGTGCTTATCTAATTATGGTAAAAAATAGTTTGGCTCCGGAATGTTTTAAGCCCCGATATTAAAGGATTGAGCCTGAAAAATATACCAAATATCCAATGGGAGAGGAAAATGGAGCAAAAATATTATTGAGATAATGAATAATGAACCACTTCCTGCCAGGTTACTCAGCCAATCCCCCGCACCTCTGACCACATGACCCTGTGTCCAGCCTACAGCAGAGAGCACACAAAAAACCCTGCCTAACGCATGACTATTTACTGCACCCGAAGGAGGTGTTCCAATAAAAAAATCGATGGAGTCATCAGAAATACGTGGCTGTTGGGTACATACACCTTCCCACAATTCTCTGCCAAGGAAGAGAAACAAGGAAGGAAGAGGTTGGCAGCCTCTCGACAAATGAAGAAGTACCTCTCATAGAGTTGAGTGGAACAGGATTATGATGAAAAACTGTTCCAGAACTCTCTTGGGCTGCTTCATTTGCATTCAGAGTGTGCAGAGTTTGACTACATCACTCAGCCTCCTTCGCCTGGGTACAGAAGAATTATGACTTCAGCACATCTCCCGGCGGCCAAAGTCTCTTTTTGTCCCTGACATAGCGGTCCCCATTCCCTGTCATTTGCTGAATCTGAAGCATGTCATTTACCACTGAATGCAGCAATGTATAAAACTAACAACGCACCGGAAAAGCAAGCAGCATACTCAATATGTATGCATTCATTTAGGAACATCATCATTAGCTTTGCAAGCATGGCAGCGTTTGGCTAGGATTCTTTAAAAGCTGGAAAGAATATAATTCATATGAACAGGCACTTTCATGTAAATCAAAGCAATATCTGCTGAAGAAATATCAAAACAGAAAGTTTACAAAAAAAAAAAGCCATGAAGTTTGAATTTGAAAAACTTTGTTTTGTGAAAGTAATCAATCTTCTTGTTTGCCTACCCTCTCCATTAGTATTCCAGTATCCCTGGTGGATATATTTTGAGGGTTAATTACAACTTCTTCTGCTGTTGAGTTATGCAATCTCAGATTTTTATTTGAAAATTGTCATTTCTTCTTCTTCCTTTTTATGCTAATTGGCTATAATGAAATGCGTTCTGTCAGCACCAGTGATAATGAATCTAAAATGCAAATTACTTATAAATCCCAAGAAAAGACAGCATGTCTCTCAAGTACAATTTGGGAGTCATCTTAAAATCTGGGGTATAACAGCAAAGAAAAAAAATAATGTGCTTGTCCTACAGAGTAATTCAGATCTTCTCTAAAACCCACTATCAGATTAAGCTGTGGGTATCATTTTTTATTGTTTGTTTTGCTGCGGAGAACAATATTGTATGAATTCCAAATTCATCATTCTACAAAGTTTCAGGTTATAAGATGAAATCAAATAACAACAGCAGATGTGGTAGAGAAACCTTGCAAGCTCGCTTTTGTTTAATAAATGTCACTCAATCATCCTTAACAGTACAGACAACACAATATTTTGAAGTGTGTGCATTTCACAAATTCCACTGGATCAACAATTTTCATATAGTAACATCCTTCCCTGAGGTTATCCAGGGCAGTGACTCTGTCTGCAATCTCAGTAATGTGTCCGAAATGGTTCTCCATGATAACATCGCGTGGCTATTATGCTTCGCATTTGGCAACTTTGATATGGGTTCATTATTACTGTTGTTGTACTATCTCTACATACACTGGTCTAGGTGCTGCAGACAAATTCATAATAAACTGACTCAATGAGGCATGCAGTATTCACCCTTTGAGTGTGTAACATGGTTGTGATGTGTCGTTGATGCCAAGCTTCAACCACACATCACAGATATAAATCATGTTGAACTGTTTTGCACCCTCTTAGATCTGCTTACGATGGGAGCAGAGGACATTGTTGGGATTTTAACTGATCTTGTGACGGTCAGTTGGGAAAGCTCCAACTTGTCCGATCAGTGTCACTGTGACTAAGGTACACCTCTCCATGGGGTTAGCCTTAGGGGACCAGGGACTGACATCCCCCCCCCCCCCCAGATGCTTGCAAATTCCAGTGGTTACTAAAGGTATGGCAAATTATTAAGTATCTGGTGCGAAAAAACAGGAACTATCCCCTCTGAAGTTCATTAAAAATGATTATTTTACCATGAAAATATGTTTTCTGAGCTGCACTGGAGATGATTTTTGCTGTTCCTCCTCCCTTCCAGGGTGATGCTTGGTGCCAAATGGTTCCCAGCGCCAAAAAAGCCCCATTGTCGAGCAGGGCAGCCTCCATGAGTTGGCTTCATGTGCCACTGAATATGTCCCATTGGAATCCATGATGCTGCAAAGCGGAATTTGTCCCCATTTCTTATATATATATATATATATATATATATTGAGCAACAAAAGAAACGCAAATTAGCTAGTTAGCTAATGTACTCTTATCGTTACTCAGTGAAAGTGACCGCAAAACAAAGGTAAGTTTGATGAGACGAGTGAAAATGTGCACGTGGTAGTAATAAATTTGATTTTCTGTAATAATCACTCACAAACTTATTTTCCGGTCTGTCTTTAAATAACTTGCGTTTCTTTTGTAAAGTATACATATATATGTATATATATATATACATATATATATATATATATATATATATGCTCAGTATATATATATAGTATATTACACTGCGATGGAGGTCCTTAATTGTGTTTCAGCACAACCTGGATTTCACAGGATGTTGTCATCCATGCAAATAATGATGCCAAATTATTTCACAACGGCCAAAAATGCAAGCATTACTACACAGAACAAAAATATAAACGCCCCATGTCAAATTTTTGAGTTTTTATTAACCAAAAACTGGAACCGGGATTCATCTGTGAATAGCACTCTTCTCCAGCGTGCCAAGGGCCAACGAACGTGTGTCGGTTCCGACGCTGGACAGCGGTTAGATCCAGACCACGGTGAGGACGCTGAGCGTGCAAGTTGGCTTCTTGCAGGTGGTTACGGACTGTCTGTGGTGTAATGCGTCTGTTGTGCAGACGAACGGTCTCATCCGCTGATCTGATCTGAGCCGATGCCACAGGTGGACGAGCTGGATGTAGTGATCTTGTGCTGGTGTGGTCACATGTGGCTGACGTGGTAGATTTGCAGTACTGCCCGTCTGTCGGAAACAAACTCTCAAACGGCCTATCATCCGATAGTAAACATTCAGCTGCACAGCGACCGCTCTGGTGGACATCCCTGCATCCAGCATGCCAATGGCATGTTCCCACATGACCTGAGACATCTGAGGCATGATGACTTTTGAAAAAATTTGACATTTTGGGGTGGCCTTTTATTGTCCCCAGTATAAGGAGTGCCTGGGTACTGCTCATTCTGTCTGATCACCGTCTGGAAATGACACACCCATGTACTGAGTGAGATCACTGCATCATTGAGCAAATGCTCACTGACAGAGAGATGTATTAAAAATGGTACAAAAATCAAGAGAAATACCCTTATTGTACAAGTAAAACTCAGCATATGCTCAGTTAGAGTTGCTAACTCCATGTGGCATCAATATTTGACATAGGGTGTTTATATTTTTGTTCAGTTTATTTATCAAGTAAAGAAAATTTGAATTTGATGGGGAGTGAGAACGCTGCATAGAAAGAGAGGTAGAACATCATTGCACAACTCCTGGAGAGCTGCAGCGCCGCATGTTTCAGATGTCTCTCCTCTCCAATGCACCTGATACAAATGCTTGTCTCATTATCAAGCCCTGGTCAAGCTATAATCATTTGGATTAGGTATGTTAGAGCAGAGAGGTCTCTAAAACATGCAGGCCAATTGGTTCTCCGGGAACAGGGTTCCTTTCCACTGTACCATTGACTGTAAGCCTCCAATAACTTGTCTGGCATTTCTGTCAGTTATATGTTAACTTTTTTGTTATTCTTTTCCATTTGCCATGGAAAAATAATGGATGGAGCAGCTGAAGCCTGCTTCAGTATGCACTAACTGCACGTCGGTGAAACTTGTTCAGCAGTGTGTACCCTCTTGAATTAATGGAGGGCACTACAAACCCTAATTTGAAATTCTAAATTAGGAAATAAAGGGTAAATAAGGATAAGAAGTTTATGAAGTTTCAGGCAGTATAAAAAAGTTTATTTGCCCTTATCTATGGCAAAAAAGTATGAAATAGTTTTTCTTTTTTTTCCTGAAGCAATGAGAAACTATCAGTTTGAACAGCCTTCTGTTTGACGAGGGAACATGTCCAAACAAGAGCAATAACAGTGATGTGTGACAGGATTTTTGTGAGGCTACTTTATTGGGTATTCACGTATTGTACAATGTTCATTGGGTGGGTGGGGGAATATGAAAGAAAAAACTGTGAAAGGCTTTGATTATTTTCTACCAGTGAGCAATCACAGGCTGCAGGAAAACAGTTTTGTGAAATAACACCCAACAAATGTATCACCTGGTTCACCATAGCAACATTTACCCGACATCACTGTATTGTACAGATTGTACAATAGCACAAATAGTACATTTTATCAGGATAATCTTTATTTGAAGACAAAGCAGTAAGATTGCCTTGCATTTTCTTCCCCTGGATGACATAACTCATGAGATAATGTATTGGCTTTCACAATGTAAAATTTTGTCTTTGTGAGGTGTTCCAAGTTTCTGTTTTTTCTGCTCTGGCATCTAATTGATTTCTAAAATAGACACTTTGTTCAGGGTTGAAACAAACCAAAATTATGGGTCAAAATGCATATTCAGGAATGCAGATAAACTCAACATCTCACCATAGAAGAAAGGAGATAAGCTGTGGTGGAGGGTGGGCTGTGGGAGGGGGTGGGGCACTGCAGACAAACAGTATTGCCCGAATTCATAAAGGGTGATGATCACCCGATTATTTTAGTCACGGACAACTACTGTACGGTGGCTAAAACAGAGAAGTAAGTGTGTGGATAAACTCCTGTGACTACCGCAATTCAGGTAGAACATAATCGAGTGATTACCCATTCGCGTGCAAGTCCCCACTTAGCCGATGTGTACTGGTGTCATGTGACACTCTGCATGGTAACACGACAAACTGCTCGACAGCAGGTAGCCTGTGATACACCACACATGTCACCAACAAACATTTTGAATGCACCACATGCATAAAAGCGCAGGGCAATACATAGTTGTTGTACTGGAAGAAGGGCATGGTTTGGTCTTGTGAGATGGTCAAAGTCTGGTTTGATTAGGTCTAGAATATAACGGTATGATTTTTTGGAAATTCTGTATCGCTTGACTAATTTCGTGTCGCTATACTCTTCTAAAGGGATCTTCCTGTCTTTGAAAACCTTGATTAGGCACGTTGCCTTTGGTCAGCCATCTCTTCCAGTGCCATTTCAAATATGCGCAAGAGATCCATGGTCATTCGTCCAGCCACACAAGCAAGCCAACAGAGAACTGGTAGCTTGAACATGAGATAAACAAGCCCCTTGGGACGTTTAGAATTTCTTTTGTTACTTAGACAGGTGTGACTAACCATGTACTTTGGATAAACAGCAGCTGATCTGATCTCTCTTCATGAATTTGGGCCCAAATTTGCCCGCTCAATCATCACCTGTTTATACGCTGTTTAGCCAAGTTAACCGTGATCATGGGAAAACACCATTTATGAATTTAGGGGTATGTATTTCATACCAGATTCACCCATCAAAAATGCCTGCACGAGGAGTGACTAAGCTTTTTGATGGCAGCTAATTATGCTTCCATAAATCATATTTTAGATGAAATAGGCTATGGGTTGTATATGAAATTATGAAGCTAGGTTTGAATCCAGCAGGATCTGCCCTTATCTAGCCATACAGCAAGCACATTGCATATCTCAGTATCTGAAACAATCGAGTAGGAGAAGATAGCAAATTCGCCATCCATCTAGCTGCCCTGCAGAACAGAGGTAAAACAGCTGCACGTCTTCAAGATAGAGATCAAAACTCAATGAAACTCAAAAGAAGAGAAACTGGCGAGCTGTCTGTTAATGGATTTTAACACACATTCTCATCATGCATTCTTCGACAAACGCAACCTCATATAATGCAGCTATTCTGAAGCAATATACAAATTCTCATACAATGGTAGAAAATTAGTCTTTCTTTCAGTCCAAGAACCCATTCATACCCAATATGTCATTTTCTTTCCACACATTCAGTACAATGGGTGTGTTCTGATATTTTCTCTGTCTTACATTATGCTTTTTTGAAGGAGCATAATCACTGAGAGAACAATAAGCTAACTGGGTTCTGGATGCAAATCAGTTGGTAATGATGGTGTAGCTCTGAAGCCTGCAAGACTAGAAGATGCCAAAACAAAAGAGTGCACTCTGTGGATGAAAATTACGATCACCAACACTCGCCAACCACAGCTGCACATCACCGTAGCCTTCAGTGTGTGAATCCCAAACATCTGAATACTGCACTAGTAAACTACGAGGTAGCTGCCTGTGGACAAACAGATAAAAATAATCGCTGAGCGGCAGCACAACTAATTAAAACTATGTAAAACTGACTTTGAGATCATTACAGTATATGTGTTTTTTGTTGTTGCAGTTAGTTTTATCGGTGACTGCAGCATAATTAGCGTGGGATAGATGCTGCTGGTTCAGATTGTAGGCAGTATCTGTATTGCAGTAAAAAAAAAAATGTTTATGCCCAGGCAGCAAGAATTCATGTCATAGTCCAGCCTCCTTCTCCTGCTGCCTGACAGGAATTGATCATTAGCAATTCTTGGGATGGCGCAGGAAATGAATACATCGATGTATTCGAAAAGCGTCTTCCTCTCACATCGACATTTCGCTGTACTCTATTCAGAGACCATAACGATGTAATCTGTAAAGCTGTCCCTCTTCATTCTGCAATTTCCTGTCTTGGCTAAGGGGGCGGCTACTTTTCATCACTACAGCCTGACATTGGTCCATGGGCACAGCGCTGATTGATTGGGCCACATCATCAGTTTCTCTGACAGACCACTTCACTGCATTGGTTTCTTCTAATTGAAGGCTCCTGCTGATTACTCCTTTGAAGATCCCTGCATGGTTACCTGTAAAGATTTGTTTTTGCCATTTGTTTACTATGTACTGTGCTAATTAGAAACACAGAGATAATCTCTTCTGTCTCCCTGGGGAAAATTGACGACAACTGCTGCAATTGATTTATGCCGTTTAGAGACCCTAGCTTGCCTTTCTCTGAAGAGGTCAAATGCTTTAGTTTACAAGTTAATAACAATATGCTCATGCCACAGAAGACAAGGCAGAGCTGAGAACTGAATTAAGTTTAGAGCCAGTGAAAATGAAATGAACAACAAGAATATAGTAGTAACATTTTCACAATGTACAGCACTGGACGACAGTCAGGGCCAGATTTATCAAAGCCTTAAGCGCATCAATTTCAGTGATGTCCTTGAAGCCTCATATCCTATCAGGTGCTCTCCTAATCTCTTCACACCGGTAAAGCAGTTTTGCAAGAGCTTAATGGTTGAATCAAGCCCATTTTAAACAACCCTCTGAGGTGAAGATGCTTTCAAATATAATTAAATGAATAATCTCTAAATATTAAAAATGGACTATTAAGAGATTTGGAATGTCAAGCATTATGAACTAAATCAATCCAGTTTTTTTAATAACCCGAAGCCAAAACATTTGGCGCACTGTCCCGTAGTTTCTTTCAAAGATTGGCAGAGAGATTGTCTCAGGCATAATGAAGAACTTGCCACAGCTCTTTTGTGGACTAGCTTTCTCTTTCTTCTCTCTCAACAGGTAATCACATACAGTCTTGATGATGTTGAGAACTGGGCTCTGTGATGGCTTTACCATCTGTCACTCTCTTTAACTGAATAAAAAAATTTCTCAGAAAAATGTATTTATAAAAATAAGCTGAGACCAAATTTATTATTTATTATTATTTTTTTTTACAAAATCTAATTAGCTAATGACTTTGCGCCTTTTTTATAGTATGCGCATAAGCAAATTGATGATTAAAATCTGGATTATAGTACTAATTGATGATAAAACTGTGTGACATAATGTGGTGTTGGGAATCTACCGTGATCTAACCCTTCGTCACCTGCCCTACTTCAGCCCAGGGCTGCATTCTAGTCTTTTCAGCTGCAATAACGGCGCAGGATTTTAAACAAACATTAAATCGCATCTTTGACAAGTTTTATTATGTCTGTATAATAAACTGGCTCTTCTCCAGAGCATAATGCTACATTTTATCTCTGGACTCTTATTCAGAGTGATGTATTACGTATAATTCATCTCTAGCTTGCGACTCTGTAACCACGCATACAATACTTCTTTCAGCGATAATGATGTTCAGTGTCTCCTGGATTCAATTAAACTTGCTTTGCTGTTGCAAGGAAAAGTGCTGTCTATTTCAAGGGCTGGCGAGAGCTTTCAAGATGAAAACATTACTAGCAACAGAGCTTTTTATTTTATTTTTCATCATGGCTGTGCAATATTATTTCAATCCAGGATGACCTGATATTAAAAATATGAAATTATGGTCATAATCATCATCAAATTTAAAACAAAGCTGGGAACAACAGTGTTATTATGAGGCTGAGGCCGAGAATTTGTTTCTCAACTGTCAAAATCATTCAGAATAAAACTGTCCTCTCAACGAATGGATTAATCAATGACTGCCGTAATGAAGTCAAATTTCATTAATGACAATTAAGTGGGAATTGGGAAAATCTTTGTTTCTACAAAAAAATAATTAAAATTTAACACACTGATTTCATTCTGATGATGACAGCTGTGACAGCGAGCCTGGCTGCAAGTGTATGAGGAGAAAGAAAAATATCTGAATTATAAAATCGATTTTTAAACCAATAACTCCTGTTCTAATTATCACTTCTTGTTACGGCCCAGACCAAGAATCAAGTGTGGAGGCGGATTACGATTTGATAGGTAGTTTGACAGATTATACAGTAATTTGAGGGACAGGACACCAGAATATGTGGAGGGGACAGACCTCACACCAGGAGAGCACAGTTCAGAATAGACGTTGTGGGTGAAGCGGCACAGTCAATCAACGGCCAGTGGCTTGCGGGATAGCAGCCAGGTGAAGTGCGCGTTTCGCCAGTGCCGAATTGTTCCACAGGAGAACGGAGTGGGTACACACTGGCCAGGGGCTGATGCTACATGGAAATGTCTGCTAGCTCGTGGCAGTATGTTAACAACCACGTTTGGTCATATTGATGAAGAACAAGGCGTGAATACAAAAGCTTCCAAGCAGGAGTCCACGTCCAACACATCTACACAAAGCTCAAGTTTTATGCTTTTCACTATGACAAAATAATCTTGAATTCTGGTTATTCTGTGCGTTAACCAGCTAATATCATATTAACCAGCTGTTTTATCTCCATTTCTACACTACAAAATTCCCAAAAGTAGCATAGTTGTTGGTTGTCGCAATCATAACTGGAAACGGGGAAAACAAATATTGTATTTTGAGCTGCCAAATGGTATTCAAGTTCAGAAAGAAGGGAAAGAGACTGGCAGCTATTCACAGGCAATATGAGAGCGGGTCTCACTGGAGTCCACCGAGCTTACACCGAGATAAATTCATGCCACCGGAAATGATACAATAATGATCCGCTCTAACAAAAACATGGCATCTATCAGTCTATCAATTCACACTCAAAAGAGGTATTGCTATTCATTGTATATTTCATACAGTCATGCCAGAACTGTAGTTCCAACAGCGTTAACACATTTATATTGTGCAAATTCTGGTCTCTAAGTCAAGGGGAGTCTAGCGTAAATGTTACCGTCAGCTAAGTTTTACTTGCGAACAAATAAGCAAATCTATCTGATTAGTGGACAGCTTCACGGTTTTATGTGCTAACCTGAAAAAGCTTACAAATATGAGCAAAACAATGCATGCGCTTATGTTGACTCGGAGCCCAGGCTAAGGCCCGTATTCAGGAACGACACTCGCACTCCCCCTCCACTCACCATATAGTGAGTATGACTAAAATGTAACTGGAGTGTGAGAAAGAGATCGATCTTCCACTTACCGAGGGAGCGGTCCCACTCCTCGCCAGTTGCTATTCGCAAACGCCACTCGAGCATAACTGACAGTAGTGGGCACTGGGTACCACAGGCGGTGCATCGGCTGCTGCAAAGGGACGCTTAATCTTCAGCCTTCAGTGCTGAATGACCTAAATCTGACGCAGTTTACTTTTCTTGATTAGAAAATTTCTCAGACTAATTGGTAAAATGGCAATCAGTTTTATTTTTGATAGCATTGTTATACATTGCTTCACAAAATTGAGGCGTTTTTTTCGCACATAAATGATGACATAAATATCAGCATGTCTTCATAAATTCTGTGGTCGAGTGGCTCGCGAAAGGTGCAGGACAGCCCGCGAGGCTCACAAAGCCACAAGCTGTGAAACGTGCCGGACATTTCCTTCTACATTCAGCAATTAATGTAGAAAAGGATGGATTCTCGTGACTTACAGCTACACGAGCCTCTCAGACCAATCCACACGCGCCCCACGAGCCAGCTGAGTGCACAATTTTCCAACCCATCAGTGAAGAAAAGTGCGAGGAATCCGAATGCGTGAGAGTTGACAGATATGCGTCGTGACTGAAAACTGGCCACACCTGATAATGTTGAGAGTTTTCGGAGTTTCTGCGATGGTAATTTAATGAATTGAAAATGGCAATAATTATCAGTACTCTCTCTAACTGCGGGCAAGCCATCACCAGTTCACAATTTCACAACTTAACAAGTAGAACTTACGACACATGATAATCATTAGGATTTTTGGAGTTCAACTAAATAAAATTTTATTAAATGATTGAAGACAGGTCATGTCCAGTCATTAATTTTAAGGGATGGTTTTGAGCTTCCCCTACTGCCAGTTCACCAGTAGCCACTGGTGGGCATGCAGATGCTAACCTCGAGTTTACCACAGTGCAGTTCCTAAACTCTGAAACCAGGTGGCCAGTCAGCAAGTTACCGGCATCGTTATCATCATTATAGTTAAAATTTACGTATTTGCGATTGCGTCGAGCACGTGGCGGTAAATGATCCAGAGTTTCTAATGTTTGTAATCACCTGAAAGCCATGACAACGAAATACCGGCGCAAGTTAGTGCGGCTCAAGGGAGGTGTTCCCTGCACTCAACCTTCAGTCAGATAGGGATACTAATTTCAGTGTGAGTGAGGTTTCTGAAAGCAAATGAGTGTTAGGGCAACCTCTGACTCATTTAGTATAACCTGACACTAACTGAGTTTTAGTACTCACTCACACTCAATTAGTGTGAGTGTCGTTTCTGAATACGGGCCTAAGACCGACATGGAGCTCGCCGTGGCGTAAACTGTTAAACATAAAAACCATGCCCCTTCAGATGAAATACCAAGCTTTTAAAGAACCCCATGCAACAGAGGAGAGGGGAATGACGTGAGGTGCAGCGAGGTGCAGGTGAAAACTTATTGTCAGGTCGACACATAAATTTAAAAATTCAACCCAGGCAACAACAGCAAGCTGGCTATAAACTGTAAGGTGAAAGGAGACTAATATGATTATTCTCATATTAAAAGGGGGAATTTTCCTGAAAAGAATGCTCATTATTTGCTTACTGCAGCTTTTTTTTTTTTTTCAAACGTCAAATACGATGACAATATCAGGAAAAGGACTCAGATATCCAAACAGCCAGGACAAGGCAATGTAAAAGAGAGGCAATGTGGATAGCAAAATGAAGATATTATAATGAGCATTTGCACCAATTGCTAAAATTGTTAAAATGGATCAGACATCCAAGGAAATGATAATTCAATAGCAATCCCTGTAACAGTTGAATCAGCACACCATCAATGTCAATATGAACAGGAAGAATTTTTTGACCAATATGAGAGCTTCCACTCACTTCATAATCTCCTAAATTAAATGTCCCCTAACCCTTAAAAAACAGCTATTTATTTTGAATATATTATTAACATGCTAGAATAGATTGCAATCTGTTCCTCTATCCTTCCTATTCATTTGCGCTCGTCAATCGACTAATTGTGACTTTCAAGATGGAGGCGACTGGAAACTACCTTGAGGTACTGTTTGCATAAATAGTCTTTTTTAATTAGCTACCTGTGCATTTTCAAGGTTCTCAGTGCCTCGTTTTAAATGTCAGGGCCCTCAGAATTCTATCGATGAAGTGTGGAGCTACTTTGAGCCTTGTTAATGATGAAAAAAATAGAAATTTCTTTGCATGGCAATGCCATGCCTGATTCACTACCATTGTAAGCCTGTTGGGAGCTTCGGCTAAAAAGCCATTTATTTTGAAATGTTGCATGGGTACGGAGGTGGGGTATTTGACAATAGTTAGTACTCATTATCATGTTTCAATACACCCCAAGTCACTTTCACACTGGAATTCTTCTTTAACCGAGTGAGCTATCCGGCAGCTTGGGCTTGGCATTTCTTATTAGCTAATAAAACAGAGTACCTGAAATTGGCACTGTGCCACTAGGTGGTGTGAACAGGTATTGTAGCTCACGTACACATTTTAAAAAGTTAAATCAGTGCCGTTTTGTTCCAGCCATAAAATGAAGCTCTTTGGATGGTTATCTGTAAATGTAATTTTGGCTTTCCAGGCAAATTATGCATTAGCAGGTCTCTGTTTTGTCTCTATTGTCAATAATAGCCATTCTATTAAAACAGCAAGTACTGAGAATATCCTGAATATATCCACAGTAGTAGCAGCTTGTATCTGGTGAGATAATGCATATAGTCTGGTGCTAATTCTGTTCAGAGTATTAAGTTTCGTCCATTAATTTCAGCACTAGATCCATTATTTACTGTTGTTCGACAAAGGTACATCAACGTCAACAGTGCTATGGCTGTTTGTAATAAACCCTTAATTTTATTTGACTAAATAATATTATATGTGATTTAGTGGGTAATCTCCTAGCTATTGTACAGCTAGAAAATAGTTATAGAGCCACCTTCAGGATGGCTCTATAACTGTCTTTTGATGGCACTTATTTAAACTGTTAAAAAGCTTTACAAAGGCTCATTTAATTTCAACAAAAAAGAATGAAAGGAAAAGGAAAATCTAGTCAAGTGAATCTAGTGAAAATCTCCTTTCACTTTCACAAGATTGGGAGTCTTACCCGAGGAGTGAATAATTTACAGAATTTGATTCAAAAATGATTGGCAGTTGAAATGTTGTGCTTCGTTGAACAGGCCAGTGTTCTGCAAAATAGCTGTTTCACAACAAAATAGAAAATGCCTCCTCAATAGAAGCACTTAAAAAAAGGAATCACAGAGACCACCATACTATTTTTCTGAAGATACGACGCAATTGCGTTGATTTATGTAGCAGAGCAAACACAATTGTAATGGAAAGTAAGTGATATCACAAGGAAATTACTGCAGCTGAAACTGTTATTATATCCCCGAACGCCGAATGGCGTTCCGGAGGATATTATGTTTTTGGTCCGAGCACCACCGCACTACGTGTTAACGCGATAACTTCAGTAATATTTCAATTAAAAATTCAAAATTTTGTACATAAGTAAGTATCATAAAGAGGAAGAACTGATTCAAATTTGGACAATTTAATATTTATAGATTGGCCACCAGGGGCCAAAAACTGAAAAAATTACTGTTCCACAATAACTTCAGTAATATTTCAATTACAAATTTCAAGTTTTGCACATAAGTAATTATCATGAAAAGGAAGAACTAATTCGATTTTGGACAATTTACGATCTCTAGATTGGCCACCAGTGGCCAAAAACTGATTTACATGTTAACGTGATAACTGCAGTAATATTTCAATTAGAAATTCCAAGTTTTGCATATAAGTAAGTATCATAAAGAGGAAGAAGTGATTTGATTTTGGACAATTTACAATTTCTAGATTCGCCACCAGGGGCCAAAAACTGAAAAAATCACTGTTTTTATCATATCTCCGGAAATATTTGTCCGATTGACCTCAAATCAAGTGCAAATGAAAGGTTATGACCTGAGGTTGTGTCCCACAGTGACATTATACCTGTTTGGTTCAAAATATTGACACAAGGTGGAGCTTTGTTGCATAAAATTGACCATTTTTGCTATATCTTTGGAACTATTTCTCCAATTGACATGAAACTAAGTGCAACTGCAAGGTCATGACCTCACAACATCTCACATGATGACATCATACCTGTATGGTTCAATACTTTCCCACCAGGTGACGGTTTGTGATGGAAAATTACCATTTTGGCCATATCTTCAGAGCCATTTGACCGATTGACCTGAAATTAAGTTCAAATGAAAGTCTATTAAAAGGTCTATTCAAGGATTGGGGAATTGGAGGATTGGGGTGTCCGAGGATATACCCCCAGCCATCGCCTCCGACGGCATAAGCCTAGTTTAACATCAGGGGCTATTTGCTTGCAATATCCCTAGATATGGAAATCTGACACAATACAAGCCATTTTGGACAAAAACAGATGTCGCCTTGCATGACTCTTTCATATCTTCCATAATATGCTTTGAACTTTCAGATATTCAGAAATATTATACTTGTTTTATGAACACTTTTGAATGATAAGTTTAATGGAAGTATCATACAGTGAAAATGTTAGATGTGTCATTTATAACACTGCAGGGAAACCTTTTACTTTGAAGCCAGTGAAAGAGTATCTGAAGGATTTTCTAGGCTCCCTTTGAATATGCTGACTGCTTGAAAGACAGCCCAACTCCTGAGTTTTGATTCATTTACGAGAGGCTGTGCGCTAGCTGCACACTATGAGGCAAAACAAACACTTTTTTGGGTTTAACTCTTTAGTGGTGTTTTATAATATGAAAGGGAATGTAATATCCCCAATCCCAGCAAATGTGTAAATAAAAAATAATCCGACAAGGACGAGCCACTGATTATTCCTCATGGACACATTCAAGGTGCACTAAGAGACTCCAGTGCTGGCAACATCAAATTACGGGAGGGCAAAAATAGCTGAATAAGAATAAAGGGACTCTAATAATATGCTGTAATGAAATACATCTCAAACCTGAATTCCTCTTGTGAACTTCATAAGAGGCTCCATCTGCTGTGAAGAACATATGGAAGCCATATAAGACTGGCTTATTGTTTGTGTCAATTTATCTCGGTGAGTTGGAATTTCATTTTAAAGAGCTTATTTTACTCAAACAAAACTTTTCTGCCTCACTCTCTTTGAATCTTTTTATGTTGTCAAGTTTACAACCTCACGGAAAATCAAACAAGGTTTTTTTACAGCGCCATGGTGTATACTTAGCTCACTATAAAATATCTAAAATGTACTGTTTTTGCTAGCGTTTCTGAGCTTTAAACCAGAAAAGGCATTGATTTGTATATTTTGATATTTATATTTCCCATTTTACTGCAGTGCTGTCTCAAATGGTAAACAACATGTGATTAATACAAAAACCACAGAGCAGTGGCTTATTTATATTCTTGGGTAAACTCTCAAAGCGCCTAGCATACTGATAATAGCAGCTGGATTCTTCTCTATCCTAAAATACTCTCATGGAACTACTATGTTAAGTATTAGTGCTTGTGTATGTAATTGTGTGTGTGTAGGTTTTTGTGCATGTGAGTGTATATGTGTGTGTGTGTGTGTGTGTGTGTGTATAGGTTTTTGTGCATGTGAGTGTGTATGTGCACATGTGTACATAATTTTATGTTTGAGTGTGTGCGTGTGTGTGTGTGCCCGCGTGCACGTGTGTGTGCATATAAAAGTATGTGTGTGTTTGTGTGCATGTGTGCGTTTTCAGGAGTGCGTGTATGTGGTGTGGGCTGTATAGAATTATGAATCAAATAAACAGGCTGATCTGTCATTCTTTAAGACTTACAGGTCTGTAGAATTAAATGGACCAGAAGGCCAACAGAGTAATAATAAAACCAGCACCACAACCAAACAACAATTTAACCAAAGCTATTAAAGATACGAAGTCAACTGTTCATGCAGAGAGACTGGAGACTGTGAACTGGCAGTCTAGATACTGCATGCTGTACAATGTGAAAGCTCACACATCCGCACTGAAAGCATTCATCACTGGGCATACTTCGTATTCAACCTTACAAACGATCTAAAATCTCATCATAATAAACTGGCTTGTATAAAATCCAAATAATGGTCACATTTTCTCACTAACAGCTAGGATAAACACAAGTAACGTCATGTCTTGTTCTACAACACAGGAAAACACAGTGACATTGTAGCTATAGTATTTAGCTGACAAATATACCCAACGCTATTTTCAGTTAATTGGACTAAGCAGTGAGCAATCTGGCCTGAAAAACTGATCAAGGCCCTTTGCTCAAGGGCCCTACTTTTATGACTATTGCTGCTACAACTGGGTTTGAACCATCAACCCCCAGACAAATATGTTTGCTATTGACCGTACTGTGTAACAGCACTGTTCGCTGTTGGAGACTCAACAAGTTAGTTGAACACTGCTTTGAGCAAAACATCAACCCTCTCTCAAATCTGGAACTTGGACTGAAGCAAAAAAATTTTACTTTGTGATTAATCTTGCTAAATCAATAATCCAGTTCTGTTAATGTCGCCCATCAGGCTTTGAGAACCAATCAGACTAGAATACAATTTCTGTTTATCTGCCATTTTTAAAGCTGCTGCAAATACCCCTATTATTTACAAAAGAGCAATACTCAGCGCTAGTGTTTGGGTTTTTTGTGTTGCAATAGCTAAAAATATTTGTCTTTCATCTTTCTCCTTTTACAGATTTACTAAACTTCAATTTTTTTTTTCCATCTTCAGTTTAAAGTGCTGTGCTTTCAGGCTTTAGGTGGATAAGGAATACACTTTACCATCTGGGACCTGGCTGTCAAAATAAAAAAAAAAGGCAAACATCTTTTTTTTAAACTCTCTTAGAGGCTGAAAGGAGGGTCTGTCCCATGGAGCCAGGTGAATTGTGGGAACTGTCATCATTCCCTTCAAAGAGAAACAATCAAATAGAGAGCAAAAGAGAGGAATTTTCTTCTCTGACAGGAAGCTGTCAGGGCCTTGTTATGGCTTGCGGCATCACTATCTGAGTGCTTGCGCAAATTACGCCACAAGCCCCTTCACTGCATCACGGAGGTGGAGCTGTGTGTAGGCTGAAGCACCAGAAGGTCAAAGGTTTGAGTCCCAGATAATGTACTGCAGTTGCTGTCTGGACAGAAGTGCTTTTACTCAGATTTTTTGTTAAAAATAAAAGGCAGCTCCATAAGTAGGTCACCAAATGTGTTTGCTGTAAAAATATACCACTACATGTCCTCCCGGGCAAGGACGTATGGTGAAGAGAACCCTTTGAACAAAGAACCTTTCATCCATTCCTAGTCACATTAATTACGATTAATGTTCAAAACAATAAGCAGCATTGGGCCCTCTGTATTAGTTCTATCCCAAACCGCTCTCTACTCAGATGGTAAAACTGCTTATTCTCCCTCTGTCCCTAATGTGTACACGTTGAGAGACAATACATGTACAAATATACATCAGTCTACACAGCTAAGGTCAAATATTCAAAGATTTATGACAGGATGTTTGGCTGAATTTATCTCAACCCTTCTACTGGGAGATTTTCTTCCATGTACAGTATGCGGTACCACTATCTGAATATTTTTTTTAAACAAATAAACTTTCAATAATTTAAGTACTTTAAAAGGCACATAACACACACATTTTTTGTATTCACTGTTTATTGACCATAGTCATTCCACTCATGTAAATACTGTCACTTTACTGGTAAGGCAATGGTGAAAGAAATGTCTTTTGATCAGTAGAATAACTCAAAGCGGTTGATTGATTCAAGCTAATTGGATTGTATCGACCGATGGAAGAAATGCTTGCCTCTCTCAAAATGCTTTTTTAGACTCTTCATATTTTGAGGCGTATTCAGTAGAAATTGCAATAAATAATCGTTGCAATGATACAGGCTACAAGAACAGTATTTTCTAACTGACTAAATCATGCACACTGGTTCATTGCTTCACAAACTTTATTGCCAATCCGCAGCAGGGGGCAGTTAGATGAGTTCCCAGCTTAATACATTAGTGTCTCCTGTCGGGCAAGGATGAGTGCCCCAAATGCCAATGACTCACAGTGAGTGATGGGAAGCGGGCTGATGTAGCCTCCAAAATATCAATGAGTCTTATGTAAGATGAGCAACAAATAATGTGTTAACACTTTACAATAAGGGTACATTAGTTAATGCAGTGATAAGCATTAACTATTAATTAATTAACGGTTAACTAATGCATCGGAGAGATAAATAAGCATTGGACAACCTTAACTTACCATTTGTTAACGCTCATCTTATTATGAAGTTGAAAACATCCCTTAAGTGTCCCTTAAGTAACACCTCAAACTATCAAACTATTCAATAATTTATAAATTAATACCTTAGTTAACATGAACACCATTAGTAAATGATTAGTGAACCCATTAGTAATTAACTGGTAGTTAATGAATTCTGGACCACTCCCAAAGTAGAGAAGAGTATTTGGTGGGATTGCGGATAGGAGATTGGGGCGGGTGTGGTGTTGGACTTGGTCTGTTGTGCGGACATTGGGCACCCCTCTGGGTGGCTGGACTCAGGGTGGGGCTCGCATCTTTTGTCGGAGTCTGTGGGGCTCCCAAGACCACCGGGGTCCCAGGTGGTGGCTGTTCCTTGCATCTTTCTTGGAGAGGGGAAGGGTGGGAGGGACGTAGAAATGAGAGGAGCAGGGATTGTTGGAATGTAGGAGGCATATATTAGCCTGACTCTGCCAGCCTTCGTACTTCCACTTAATTTCATTTCGCTTCAGTACTCAGTCTGATCACTCAGAGCTCTGCCCCCTTTACCTCGGCCGAAAGTTCGCCGGACCAACCAACGAATAGAAGGCGTGGCTGAGAGCCATGATGTAGCCGCTGCGCCAAGTTTGAAATTGTAGTCTCTGAAATCAACAATGGCTACAGGCATAGATACATTGGAGACCATTCGCTCTGTCATGGAGAAAATCCCGGTTATCAGCGACTTATAGCCACAACAAGATGAATGTTTGGTAAGTTTTTTGAATGGGAATAATGTTGTAGCGCTACTCCCTACAGATTGTCATATCTACTTAATAGCCATCATGAATGGATGCATGGATGCAAGGTGCATCCATCCCCTTGATTGGATTGTGTCCCCTGGATAGATGGCCAGATAATTCTCTAAGGTGCTTCCTCCACCTAAGCCAGGCAGGAAACCTTAAAAAAAATCAAAAGAAAAGGTGTGTGCTAAAATATACAAAAGAATATACAACGAATATACAAAAGAATACACAAAAGTGCAATATCTTTTGAATCTTTAATAAATAACTAAATGAATAATGGTCTGTTTAATTTTTTTTGTTAATAGAGCATGCAGTAAAGCAGCTGTTCTCTACCTTGGTTTCTTTAAAAAAAAAAGGAAATAGCCAATCTACAAGCTCACAACACATTTTCGAATATTCACCTATGAAATAATTATAATCAAGTATGGGGTCCGCCAAAACATCTTCCTGTAAAGTGGGGTCTTTGTATAAAAAGGTTGAGAACCACTGCAGTATAGCATACTTAATGGACCATTTCAGCATTTTAACCTTTGTCTGTATATTTTTAATATGCCTCATTTAAAAAAATAATCATTTTACTCTATTTGGTGTTAAAGTTCTGCAGGGGTTGCTCCAAACTTGTCTATTAGTGACATCACTGCCATTCAGGCATATGGCAGTGATGTCACTGACTAGTAGACTACTTTGGCAAACTCCTTGTTCTACTATACCATGAATAGAATAATGACGTGATTATTTTTTAATTAGGCATATTAAAAACATACAGAAGAGGGTTGAAAAGTGTTAAAATGGCCCTTTAATAATAAAATTGTTTCAATGTATAAAGCAATGCATTTATATAATTGCATCACTGTTGAGGCAATTCTACATTCTTTCAATGTTGATCATATCATAGTTGAATCAAGATTGATTCATTATCAGAACTGATTGGAAATTCAATGTAATTTCAATGTTGATCATAGTGAGCACTTTCAATGTTTTTTTAAATATCTGACATCAATGTTGATTGCAATTTTCAGCCTGACAATATCACTATGTTGATTCAATCACTTTTTGCTCTCTGGGTGAGGACTATGTGAGAGATCTCAGTTGGAGTAACAGGACGGTTTTCTGAAACTAATTCTGAACGATGTGACCACACCTTCCATTTTTTGACCAAAGCAATAAACGTCTATCAAAATTCACTTTCACCCTCAAATCTGGAGAAGAGAGAACCTCCAACAAATTTACAGGTGAGTAAGCTAGCTAGGTCACAAAACTGTGTGCTACTGAACTCATGACAGGCAAGATTGTTTGTTAGCAGGCTAAGTCCAGCCAACCCTTGCTGCAACTACAAGCTAATGTCACTTGACAGTAATTAAGCCCTCCAGGTCAGATCAGAAAGGTTTAGCCAAAATCGCTGGCAAAATTTTGTACATCCTAGCTTGCTCCGGTCCACTACAACTAATAGCTAACTAAAACCTTCACTAGCTGATCAAAAGGTAACGTTGCAGACGCCCTGTTATCCATCTTGTTTTCTCTAAAATGTATTCTCATCCATAACAGCCTCTACACTCATAGGGTGACATTTCAATGGTTAGAAATGTAGCTAGATTGCAATAGGAACAAAAGCTACAAAGATACTTCTGAGTGGTATCTCGGGCACACACCCAGGCTTCCCAGAGGCAAGACGAGAAACCCAAGCTGAAATAACTTGCAGTCCTTCCTTATCCCCAACTACATCACAGTAGATGTGAAATGATGGCGCTGGAGGGGGAAATGCACAGATCTTGCCGTTAATTTCCAGAGGTATACAAACAATTAGTAAGGAAGTGCATGTTTTTTTCTATACTATATCCCCAACACAGATAGATGGAAATTAGGATGAAAATCGGCAAAGTGTTCTTTGGCTGCATGTATTTGATGTTCACTGTTAATCCATCCTAATAAACTTGTCGGTTTCACTTATTTCGTACCAAAGATTTATCTGCCTCATGATTTTATGCCTTTCCCATCAGCCTGTGAGCCAGTGTATTTATTGAATTAATGTGGTTAATTTATTAAAATGTTGGAGACACTGCAATTTGAACTTAAGTAATTCTGTTGCCTTTTTCCTTTTTAGGGGGCGTTGGGGGCAGGGTGACCGGCAGATCTGTATTTGTGTCACCACAAATAATTATCTGTCATCTATCTATTATCTATCAATCAGTGCCCTAATGGTATTAGCAGAGGTTGACTGTTGTCTTATAAGCATGTGGGATTCAATCAACCCCAACTGTCAGCACTGGGTCTGTTTTGTTAATGCATGTGCTGCCTAATGTGGGTGTTCCACAGAAAGTTGTTTATCTGAATGCAAATATCACTCACTAGAGGTGATGTGAGTAATCCTCTGCAGTCACGTGGACCACTCTGTTTCTTAGTGTTGATCTCCAATAGTACTGCATGATTTGGCAGGATGAATATTTCTTTATATAATCACAGTATGTTAAATATGATTTCCTCATCATGAAGCCTAGTGGTGAGGTGCATAGGTTGGCAAATAGGCTCAGAATAAACAAGCCATTAATCATGCAGCATGCTACACGTTGCCACCTTAGTTTGGTCGTCATGTTCACAGAGCAGAGGTCTGTACTGCGATCTGGGACCTTTGACCTTGTCTGACCTTGTGCTGGAATTTGATCAGGAAGTGCCTATTTATGGAGGCCATGGGGTCAAGTTCATCCATCAACGCACCTGGCGAATAGATATTTGGAAAAGAGTTGGGGGCGGTACCTTCCGGCATACGATAGGCTTGTGGACTGACGAGTGAGTCGGTCCTCGACGAAGTGTTGCTTTGGAGGTGATGTATTTCTGCACATTTCAATGTCGTATCAAATCATGGTTAAGGTGAGTTTAAATCTCTCATGGGTGGCACAGTGGTGCAGTGGGTAGCCTGAAATCTCACTGCAAGATTGTCTGACCTGCAGCCTATCTGTGTGGAGATTTTTTCGATGTGCATGTTCTCTCAGCATGTGTGTGCTTTCTTTTGGAACTTACCCTTCATCCAAAGGCATGTACATTAGGCAAATTAGTGACTCTATGTTTCCCATCAGTGTATTTGTGAAAATGCATATTGTGCTACCCCCCCCCCCCCCCCCCTCCCAATGGGTTATCAAACTTAAGAAGGCGCTTTCCTACCCCTCACCCATTAGATTCTGGGACAGGCTCTGGCCTTCCCAAGACCTTGAGTAGGAATAAACTGAAGGATAATGGCTGGATGAATCACTCCTGTGCAGTTTTAAATAAGAAAGATTTTTTAATACAACAATATATTTGTGACATTGCTGCTTTCAAGGCGAACAAGTTATTAGTCACAAATAAAAATACAAAAAATGAGGCATTTACTATGGATAGAGGAAAGCCCGCCATTAAAAACAACATCATGTTCCCCATTCCCCATACAATTTTCCACCAAAAGATGTCTCTTTTTTTTAAGTGGAAGGGCTGAGTCACATTTGACTGCAGTTGGAAGTTTTTTTTGTCACCCTTCCTCATTTGGCAGAGGGAATGATGGCTGCGTGACCTCTAACCCCCAGGGAAAGTGATCTCGCTGCCACATGCGGCCAGCTCCTTTCGGAACGGAACCACGCCGCTCTCTGTAATTGAGCGTGCAAACTTGCACAGCTGGATGCCATTAGAGCCAGGTCCTCTGGCCCACAGACCATTTCATTGAGAGGAAAACACCTGAAACGCCCAGCGTCCACTCCAATACCCCCTTTTCATGAAGCAACGAAAGTTATTATAACAATGATTAATTTTATCACTACTTATTTGACAGTCATGCATATCCCACTGGTCGAAGAGAGAATTTGCAGGCACAAGAACAGAGATAGATTTCATAAATTATTAAGGCAAATGCAGTAGGGCAAGTAAAATACATAATTATTCCTGGCGTATTCAGCGGTTATGTAACGCATTGTAATTACATGCTATGGGTATCTATAAGGACAATGACTGCTGCATTGTGACATCACACATCACAGCCCACTCTGCCCTCCCCTGCAGGTAACTGTCTGATGAGCTGATCTCACAGTCTGGCAGAAATGTCACAATCACTTTGGCAAAGCATAGCCATTCTCCATTTTGTGAGAGCACACTGCAATCCCTCATCGCTCTCTGACGGAGCTCTCAGGTTCCCTAATGCGAAACCCCCTGTGAGGGGAACGTGGGGTGCATTGGTTTGGGGGGGGGGATGCATAAAGATCCTCTTTCATTGCTTCCCATGGCTACCCTGTCAGTTCCTGTACGGCTTCGTTTCTCAGGGAGATTAACCAGGACACGATTAATAGGAAGCCTCGTCGTCGAATCTTTCGCTCATACGAAACCTCTGTTCTATTTACACATTCCAGGTTTATAATGATTGCACAACCCTGACCCCAATCAGCAGTCGATGTGAATTACGCTACGCGTAACATATACATTAAAGGACAAATAAATTGCTTTTTCTGCTACTGCGCTGGTTTGAGTGGGAAAGCAAGAATTTCTTTTTCAGAAGTTGTAGCCTGATTATGGACGCGAGAACGGCTCACTCCTGCGTGAAGAATGACCTGGTTGTTCTTGTGAGAAATACTAGAGTGGAGGAGGACTGTGTGTGTGGGTAGAGCATCTGTAGTGCTGTAGCGCCGTAGCAAGCTTGGCCAATTACAGCCCTGGGGCAGGGTTAGGGAGAAGAGGATTCTGGGAGTTTATTCTCCCACGGCTTTGCAGTTCTCTCGACTTTAATGGTGCGTGGAGCCAGGGGACAGAAAATGCCGCGTTTAGCGGTACTATAGATTTCAGCACAGGGTCTGCATGCAGTTGGCCTTCACCTGGAGAATGTCACTGTTAACTGATGTATGCTGATTTATGCTGATTGCTAACATGCAGAGGGATGGAGAGGGAGAGAGAGTGGGCAGAAAATTACTAAAATAAAGAGATAAAGATCTCTGAGAGGGATCATTTAGTGATGAGGAGCGATGGTAACTCAGATTCGCGAGCTAGTTTGTGTAGTGCGCTGTGTTACTGGCACAGGGCCATAGCAGATGTGGAGAAGTGTAAATATGCTCGTTTGTGAGTGTATGTGGAGCATATAAAAGGCTGTCTTTATAAAGAGTTTATGTTTGCATTTCAGCGACCATTTGTGTCTGCATGGAACATGCAATAAACATCTACACAATGTTTACGTTTTCTGGTGTACGTGACATGTGTTAGCGCTTTCAATTTGTGTGTTTGTTGTGTGTGGGAGGCAGTGTATTTTCAGTGTATGCACAGTGTTATTACGTGTGACCTTGTACATGCTGAGTATACGTTTGAGACTTGTGTGTGTGTGTGTGTGTGTGTGTGTGTGTACGCGCTGGTGTGTGTGTGTGTGTGTGGTCTGTTGGCAGTGCACCCATGTGCACCCAGCGCTAAAGGCATTTCAAGTAATTACAGGATCTCTGAATTCACCATAAGCACAAGGGAAATAAGGGTGGTTGAGTTATAATCTCTTCTGGCTGGGAGTGTGGAAGTTGGTCTCTCAGACTTCCCCTAAATCCCCTCTATCCATTAGCGTTAGCTGGCACTGACCCTCAGCAAACATGTGATAAGGGATACGAGGGGAACAGCGCTGTGCCATTGTAAGTTTCAGCCCCAGACCAGCATGAGATGCCATTAATGGCACCAGTCTATCGGAAACAATGTATTCCCAACCGTCCTCATGAAATCCCAAGGCCTAATCCACAGCTTTACTCGGAAATTCCTCATGCTATGCAATACCCCTTCTGCCCCCTTCAGAAAAGAGAAAATAATAATAATAATAATAATAATAAAAAACTACCAACCATAATCCACGCCTCCAAAGCGACTTGGATATTTTCTTCGCTTTTTTCAAGGTTTTCTCCCCTTCCAAGTCTTTTTTTTTTCATTAGCGGTGACATCTTTAGCGTAGCACTCTTTAATCTGTCCAAAATCCTTATTCTGGCAGAAACCTGCTGACCGTGAGCCAGGATCACCTGTTCAGCCACCTGCTCTGCTTCTGGGCAGTCTGTGATAGTACATTAACCGCCGAACGCGCCACAGTGGAGAACAGAGTATTTTAGATTTCTGTCTGTTCTGTTTATTCACATTTCAATACAAACATTGGAAGAGGTGAAAAAATTTTTGCCTTTGACTGAGCAAATTAAGGTGCTAATCTATCTAATGAATGGATCCGTACTGTTCCTGAGGCAAAATTTGACTCACGAGTGTATTTTGTTTATTTTCATGGTGTTAACAACCCTACATTCCGGGTTAACCTTGATTCTCTATTGCTAGGAAATCAAGGTTTATTCAAATACAAGCACAGAATTTACAGCAAGGACGGTGGAATTTAGTCATTCATTATTTCCATTTGTGCCTCTTTTCCTGTTGTATACAGATAAACAGAGGGCAACCATCTTCATCATCGAGACGTTTCACAATGGAGGGAGGCTATTCATGCTTTTTCATTTTCGTCTGTGATATACATTGGCAAATAGAAAATGAATACAAGAAAAAGCCACTTTTCATTTTACTACTGAAAATTAAGTCATATACAACATTTAAGATCACAACTGCTGCCACAAACTACTTCCAGTCAAATTTTTTTTAATACAACAACTACAGCAAATTTTCTTTGGCCAATTCTGAAAAGAAAATCTATTCATTTACTTTGTAAAATGTCATGGATTGTTTTATTTGAATTTATTTCTTGAGTTGACTAAATTCAAATGAAATTGACCCCAGCATTGCTTCTGTCTTATATTAAAGCATAATTCATTTTTTGCCCTATTCAATGCATTTTTCCCAGGTGGTCTCAGTTGCGCATTTCTAAACTGTATTATACCTCTACATTGACACTCCAGGGAGAAAACAAAGATTGAAAGTCGATGTTTCAACCCTCTTTCAGATTTTACTGTTCTCTGCTATTAATGCTTTACGAACCAATATAGCCTCCGTGGATGATTCAGTATCAATCTGGCCATGTTCTCTTTGCATTTTGAAATTGTGTTTGGCTTCTATGATAGAATAATATACAATATCAGTTGAAGCTGACAAGTCGCAATTATATGTCATCATGGATTTATGTTTTCCTGTTATTTTCCCTTCTGTGCTTTTCCGAGAACTTTTATTTTAGAGATGTGGTGAGAAAGTGAGGTATCTTGAACCCCATAGCAGGTGGAGCTGTATGAGCTTTCACTGGGTTTCTCTTATCCTCTCAGACCCAACATAACACTTTGGTTCAAATCAGCAAATAGTAAAATGTCCACTATTATTTCAACACTAACTATGAAGGAGTCCCAATGGGAACATATTAGGACCATATGTACTTTGTAATTTGTTGATTTAGCACTGAGCATTATACCTTGCATGAGTAACTCCAACTGTTATGGTTTTAACATATTCTTGCTTATAGATTCCCATTTCTACATGCATATACCTTCAGGGACTGATCATTTTGGACCATTGACAGGTAGAGGTTTTCCTTCCCCAAATTACCTCTGGCTGCTAAGAGAGAAGCTTTGATGAAAACCCAGTTTCATCACCGTGAGGAGAATGTCAGTATTTAAAGTTAAGAGTAAATTTAGACCAATAAACAAGAATCTCTGTGCTATATTTTGAGTGTTTATATTACATAAGCGCATGACTATGTGTGAAGTGCAAGTTTATGTATGCAGGTGGTTGCCGCGACTTGGAAAGACAGGATAAAAAATAGTGCTGTAACCAGCTCTGCAGCTGGTTATATTGAATTAAATCTGAAGCTGAGGGATGCACATTTCATCTGTCTGGAGCTGAACTGAGATAACATTCTTTAAAAGCGTGTTTTACTTTGTTAAGTATAGTGACTACAGGAAGAAAGACAGAGAAACCCACATTCAGACATACAAAGAACATATACATATGTGCATGCACACTTCCTTTACATGTAGAGTACACTGCTGAGATGATAGCTCCCACATCCTCTTCCACATAATAATATCAAAATATCTGTTTGAAATCCATGTCTTGCTTGGTTTTTAAGAGGAATAGGACACAGAGTTTATGGAGGGGACATATGGAAAGCAGGTGGTGCATTGTGGCTTTGTGTTCAGACACAGCTGAGTTCTATCAGCAACCCTGCTGAGAATGACAGCGGCTATTGCTGCTGCTGGTGAGTGAGTGTGTGTGTGTGTGTGTGAGTGTGTGTGTGTGTATGTATGTATGTGCGCGCATGAGGGTGGGTATGTGTGTGCGCAAGTGTATTTGTGAGTATGTGTTTGCTCATTTGTGTGTGTGAGAAAGAGAGAGAGAGAGAGAGAGAGAGAGAGAGAGAGAGCATTGCCAAGATCGACTTTTCTCAGCAAAATGGGCCAATCCATCACAAGTTCTGCCTGAAAATCATGGCACGGAATTGCCACTGTATATTTGATCTCTTTTTTTTCTCCGTAATTCGCATCAACTGAAAAGATAGTTTTCGAAAAATTCATCCAAAAAAATGTTCTTCAATCTACAGTTGATGCAAAACTGCAGGATATGGTTTGCCCTGGACAGTAGAGCGGCTCCACTAATTGATTAATCGTACAGCATGATGGTAGTGCCAAAAAAAAAGAGAAATAAATAAATAATATTGTCTGGATGTCACACCTTGATACAAACTCATTAGCGTTCAGGGCTCTCTGCTGCCTGTCATTTCTTCATTACTTTGCCATACATGCGCAGGTACTTCTCCCATCATGTGATCTGGTTGTAGGATATTCCTTTTGAACCTCATCTTCAGATAGACACATGTATGTCTCTCATTTCCTTGCCTCAAGCTCCCATAGTTCATTTGGAGGTGAAATTCTAGACAGGAATTACAATTAAAAGGGCATGACCAAATTTTATAGCACTTAGATTTATAATTCATGAAAGCAGCTCGTGACATAAATATAGATTATTATTTCAGTAATCTAATACTACATTTACATTAGTTTTGGCCTGGAGGTTGCACAGCAAAATGTTCAGGGTTAATACAGCTTATCCAGAGCGGAGCCAGATAGACTATTTAAGAGTTGATTTAACTCTGAACATTCTGCTGTTTGACTTGTGGGGTAGATCCACAATGTAGTGTAGATCCACAAGACAAGTTTGGCTCACATAAATTTACAGAAACCTATGCACGGCAGTCGAATCCGTAGCACTCCAAAAGTGACAACGAAGACCTGTAAAACTTTAGGGGCTGTAAATCTGCAGTCATATGAATACACGGGAACCTACACATTCCGCAAAGGAGGAGTTCTTCTCATCATGCTAGAAAACTTGTCTATAATGTTGAATAATGAACTTGAGGACTGTTCTTTAAAATATTGATATGTGTTTCATAGATATTCTGACTAACTCGCAGCAGATTCCTACATGCTGCATTGTCTAATGTAATGGTATGTCTTGTTGCGAGGTTGACTTTTTTTCCAACATGCTGGAAAACTTTGGGTGCACGTTTGCATCTGCTAAATTACGCAATTGATAATCTTATCAATTGATGCTATCTTATGCAGACTGATAGCAGACTTATGCAGCATTCTGTAAAAGCTGATTAATTGGTTTGCAGTTAGCTTCCGCCAGATCACAAAATTTCTGCAAGTTTACATAAGGCATTACGTTACCTTATATACATAACCTGACTGCATAGTAGGCCTACTCCACTGGGAAAGCGTGCTTAGTTTGCCCAATGGTTAAACTGACTAAATTTTGTTTAGTCGCCTTTGGTACATGTCTATTCTCTTATTTAATGTCCTTCCTCCTTAGTTCTTGCTTGAACTGGAAGTTGTTCTGGTTTCGCCATCTTGTACATCAGTTTATGACCTTAGATTTGACATCTGACCTTGGGTTCAATGTCTAACAGCATGTCATTTACCATTGTATTTAGAGCCTTGGTTTATGTTAGGAATGATGGGGAGTCATGTATATTACATCAGTTTGTAACCTTGGATTTGACTTTTGACCATAATTTAAAGGTCAAACAGGAAATGCCCAGTAATTCGCTTAATGTGCAAAGCACTCAATATTTTCTTGTGCACCCATATTGACAGAAAAAAGATGTGTATTATTCCAAACTACTTCATTCTGGCAAAAGCCTAGACTGATTAATTCATCAGTAAACCTTTTCGATGAAGCATATCAATTATGAGGCTCAGCGATAGCTTAGCCAGTGACATGTGAGGTACAGGTAATTATTGGATATATGACACCATTTACAGCTTAGGTTTGTATCAAGCACACATAGGAATGTACTTTATACATTGTGAATTAGTTTGTGGCCTTGGCCTTGAGCTTTGACTGTAGGATCAAGGCCAAATGATGATCTCTCAGAATTTCTTGAATGACCGAGTAATGCAAGCAGCTGGCTGTGGGCAACAATACTGTCTTGTTTTTTGTGATAAACATGCATTTACACAACAGGTTCAGCCAAGTCAACTAAGCACTGTGGTTAGAGGCTTGTTACAAGCCTAGTGGAAGCAGCCAAACAACAAGCCAAAGCCTGAGAAAGAAAAGAGAAATCTCTTTTCCACTGAAAATTAGCGATGCAAAGAAGGTAATACAAACGGTTATACATGAGTACAGATTATTTGAGCTGTCTGATGTTTTGAGAGACGTTTCAGCAAAGCCTCTGATCGCACAAACCCCCACACTTCCCCTTCACCTGTACTCAGCACTGCCGATAACGCTGCATCTCCCCGGCACATCAAAGAGAGAGGGAGTGAGGGAGGGAGTATGTGCAAAGGGGGAGTGAGAGAATGAGTAAGAGGGAGAGAGAGAGAGTGCTGCGACAGGAGGCAGCTGAATTGAGGTATGTACCATGGAGAGAGTGAGACAAAGCGAAAGATAGGGAGAGCTGCAGTCTCCAAACAGCCACGAAAAAAACCCCAGTCTGGTGAAATAGAGATGCAATGCTCGGAGACTTTCTCTCAGCCAATGGGCAAAACAAATGGATTTCGTATCTTTTTTCTCCTTATCGCCATTCCCCTGCCGCTCACGCTGGAGACGGCCCTTCGGAGGCGGAGTTTGGCGTTTGACTCACGAGAGCACGCCTTAATTAAGATCTCTGTCAGGTGTGGCAGCTGGATGGGAGATGGTTAAAAAAAAGGAGACATCAAAGCTTAATTCCCCTCCTGAATGGCTCCTAACGGGGAAGGAGAACTGAGACACATATGGGGGGATTATACTGTGAAGCCAGGCTGCTAATTCAGCGGTTTAACCAAAATAAAAGTGAGAATGCGACAGTCATCAATGACATTATCTCCCTCTCTCCTAGTGTTTTTAAGCAATGAGCAGAGATGTTAGGAGAAATTAATTCTGAAGATTTGGCAAGACATTATTTAAGGCTTCAAGGAGGTGCCATTGTCAGGAACTCTGCTTTCGGGCTGCTTGTAAACGTGAGGTTCCAGAGATAAGTGCTTTGGGCAAATAGCCTTGCTAACAGTAGGTCTGACCATGAGTGCAAGTAACAGGTGGAGCAACGCGTGGACGGCTGGTCAGACATTTGAGGGTCGCCGGAAGGTCAGAAGTCGTCGTGTCGGGGATTTAAGCCCCCTCTTCCCACACTAATTTCATGGCTGCACGACCCTCTCTGCGTCTTTCCCTCTCACCTTTCAGTGCTTTGAAAAAGGGAACATTCCAGAAAAAAAGAGCAGGGATACAGGGTTGAGCTGTCTCCAGCTCTGACATTTTGCTTGGTTTGTTTGCGCAGCGGTCTCAAATTCCTCCGAATGTGCGGCTCATGGCAGTAATCTAATTTACTCAGCAGTGAGACTCTTCGCAGTATTGAGAAATCTATCGCAATAGTTTTCCAGAGTTGAAGTTTAATTTATTGACTTTCCTATGAATGCTTCATTGCTGCCTCCACATGGAAAACTCAACATCTCTGTGCTTCCTTTCTCACACCCCTCACCTGTCGGTAAATTCCTTCCTGATAAGTGCACTCAAATTAACCTCATGAGTAAGTACCGCATGTGTCAAAATCCATGCACTTCAAGTTCAATCCTCAAGGTTGTCGCCCCCACTCAAGAGTCCGTTCTTGACCTTTCAAATCCTATCTCCCTGCTAATGGCAGGCCACGCGTTTTGTTTTCTATGAAAAACTTCCCTTCAAAAGGCAGAGGAGAATGCTAGGAAATCCGTTGTACAAGTTCTCCTTTCCTAGTTTAAAATGAGGGGCAGCAGAGTATTACAATTATCCTCTTCTCCATTGCAGTACAATTTTGTCTACTACTAAGTGCATCAAACTCACATGCTCACTGTTTGGAGGGAGAAGATGGCCTACTTTATTCTGAGGTTATATAGTTCAGTGTTTCTTAAAATATGAAATTACACAAACAGCATACTAACATGCCAAAAATATAGCACACATCGCAGACTAATCTCGGCTGCAGCTATCTTTATCCAGCAGAACCAAAAATAATAACATACATTTTTATATGGTGCTCTACTACATATTCTGCTCTTCTTAAAGTCAAATTGGGTTTATATATTTATGTGAAAGGCATATCTAACCAAGAACATACAAAATTAGGTATAATCATTGGATTGATACAGCATACCCTCCAGCTTGCAGAATCTTACTGCAATTACCGCCAGAAATCCTGATGTTATTTGCTTGCGTGACTCAACGTGCCCCAGGCCACGAACGCTTGTATGGTGTCTGTATACGTATGTCAAGATGTTTTCATAAATGTGGATGGATTGATCCTGTTACTTGCCTCTGTCTCAAATTAATTAGTCCTTGCCAGTCAGTGACACGAACAAAGTCTCATTTATCCACAAGACACTCTTGGCAGCACCACATATTGATAATGTAAAGGTGGCCATTGACTTCGGATGATTTAAATGGCACAGTGGGATCATGGTCAGGGGCGTTTTTTAGGATCAGGAAAGATCTGGGGTAAAGGAGAAAGCATCAGGGGCCTGGGTGAAATGCGCACTCAAAATGTTTTGCTTGCCCACCGCAGAATTTGACCCTATTTAATGTGCACAAGCAGAATGAAATCGATTTGTTTGTCTTTTTTCAAGTGCTATGTAACACACTGACACTGGAAGTATGATGGTAACTAGGTAATCATAAGTGCTATGTAACACACTGACACTGGAAGTATGATGGTAACTGGGTAATCATTTCAATTTCAACAAAGCAGGATCCTGGGTGCCTAGCAATAATGAAAAGCTCTCTTTTCAGTATTGCAGTATTTATCAATTGTAACTGGTGAATAATAATGTCAGTAGGAAAAGCTGTGAGGCACGGTTCAGGAACCACTCGCGAGAGACAGAAATCCAAAAAACGTATGCAGAATCAAAGCCAAAAAACACAGCAATTGCCAAGCCACAATACGAAATCCAAAAACGGTGTTGACTAGACAGGCAAGGGTCAGAACCAGTAAGACAGATGAGCAGAGGTACAAAAACGATAGGCAAAAAGTCATAGTCGATGAACAAAGCCAAGGGTCATACACAGGGCATCCAAACACAGAAATCATGGTCATACAAAAATGGGTCGAAATCCAGAAAGACAAAAACAATACAAAAAGGGCAATGGCAAGAATCAAATTCGAACAATCCAGTAGAAGAGAAACAATACTCAATGGAATACGAGGCGCTCTGCACAAAGAAATATTGATCAACGTTCTGACAAGAGCTGTGAGTGAAATGACTGCTTAAATACACACAGGGAAGGTCACATGCTATACCGGAATCAGGTGTAGTGAATCAGACTAATGACAAAAGGAGAATCGCATGAGGGAAACCCTAACCATGAAAAGTGGCGAAAGACAAAACACGAACGGGAATCACACAAACAGCCTATGGCATTAAAACAGCTCCGGTCCAGGAGTTCTACGTGCACAGATAATGATCGCAGGAAAGAATTAAGCACGTGCGAGAGATCTTGCTGAAACTCAGGAGAAGACAGGGAGAGCTTAGCAAGAGGTAAAGATTAGAACAGGGCAATTGCTGAGAGGGAATTAGTCTAAATTAGTAGCGATGCAACTTTACAGATTTAACTAGAGTGCTCGTTAGTAAGTCAGTAATCTATGTTCATGGATTAGTTGTGTTAGTAGACTATGGCACAAAATACAAATGTTAGTCTTGTTAGTAACCAGAACAGAAAGACGAAGGAAGTAAACGAGAATCGAAGGAATATTTTAAACACTGGAATTCATTTAAATCACCCGAAGTCAGTGGTAGGCAGGGAAGACAGACTGAACCAACTAGATCACAAGACAGGGGAGACAAGTGCAATGGAACTGAGAAATGGAATGAACTAAGAACCCGAGTATTACAATAACCAAAAAGAATAAATAAATAACAAAATCATGAGCAAAGAACCTGAACATAAACATGACAACAAGGCAGAATCACAACAATACCAACATGTAAAACTCAGGCTTTTTTATTTTTGCAGAAAGGTGATTGCCATTAACTTACAGTGTGATGCTACATTGTGTCTCTTCTCTCATGTCTCGCTTCTCTTCTTTAGTCTGTCCCTCTTCTCCCCTCCTCTCCTCTCCTCTCCTCTCTCCCCTCCATCTGAGTTTAGGGGGAAAAAAAGCAGAAAATACCATTAATGATTCAGGACCACAGCATTAGTAACTTTAGTTCAATAAAAATCCATTGTCATTAACTTTCAGTGTGATAATACATGTCTCTCTTCGCCTCTCATCTCTTCTCTGGTCTGCCCCTCTTCTCCTCTCCTCTCCCCTCTATCTGAGTTTAGGGAAAAAAGCTGAAAATACTAGGCTAGTAGCCAAGCAAGTGAACTAGCTTGCGTGCCGACTAGCATGCAAGCTAGTTTGTTGTAGTCAACATTAGTTAGCCAAACTTTATATATGATTCATATAAATGCCAGCTATCCAGCTACATGCTCACGGTTCAACTCGAGCCAAAATTGATTGCGAAATAATGGCTATTCGCATATTATCTTTTGCATTACATGCATTAAAAAGCTGTTTGCTAAGTAGGCCAGGCTAGCGAACTAGCTGGCAGCATCAATGCGCACTTAACAGACCAAGAATCAGTTAATTCACAATGACTTGCTAATTTGACACTTATTCAGTTGCAAAGTAATAATGATTAACTTTTTCAGTCAGGAGGTGAAGACGGGACACAAATAGCTGGCTAATTGGCAAATTAGCTAAGCTGGCAATTTCGGGAACCAGTAGGACTCGGAGACAAATGCACTCAAAACAGCACGATAGTTAAAAGCCACAGATGCAGTGCAGCAGCGACACATGTACGTACCCAACAGACTGTCTCCTCTGAATCGACGCGGGTGGAAAGGACGCATCAAGTTCAACAAAGACATTATATAGTCCATGGAAGATACCAACACCATAGGGAAGGAGGGGGGTGGAGTGGGGACGGGAGTTGGACCGTGTTCTGCTCCCTGCTGTCAGGAAAGGGGGGCCTCTGTGACATTCGAGGCTACCGTAAAAAAACATTCGGGGCTAAAGCCCCGAGAGCCCACGGCTAGCGACGCCACTGATCACGGTGATAATGGTTAACTTCCAGGCCAAAAACCATACTTTTTAATTTTTTCCAGGGTGCTTCCACATCAGAGACCTGGGCCCGGATTCGAGTTTCACTTAACCCCTAAGTCCAGTTCATGTTGTAAGTGTGAACACATATGTACCATTCTTGAGCATGGTTCCGAGTCCGCTTGAAAAAGAGGATCTTGAGTAGAGTTCATGGGGACCAAATGCGAAAGCAACCACGCCTAAACACAGAATATGACTGCTATGTGACGTCTTAATTATTAGACTGTCTTGTTCAGTCAAGCAAGGCCACAAAAGGATCTCTCAGCTCAAACATTGAGAGTAAATGCTGTTTCGCAGCTTACAGCTGAATGCTAGAGGCAGCATCAAAAATAAATTCAGGCATAGTGAAGATGAACTCTGTTGTTTACTTTGGCAATGGATTCTTGATGATTCTAGTATTCACTTCTTCTTCTTTGTGTATATTTCTAATCACAAACTGACTAGGTTCATATCGCCACCTACTGTACAGGAATGTTTACAAACGCAAATGTATTCGGGTTCGGAACATTTCTAATGTTAGAGCTGACTGGAAGAGAGGAGGGGAGACAATTGTACAGTGGCGTGAAATAATTGTATCTAACGTGAAAGCACCCTGAATCAAAATAATTTGTATCATATAACAGAAGGAGGACAGGTAGAGGTCAAATTAAACCCTGCATTTGGTGAGTTCTGCACAAGACTAGACTCAGTGAGGGAAACACTTTGGAAAGAGTTAAAAAAAAAAAAAACTCACAACTAACAGCAGCTTTACCTCTACTGTCAAACCATGTCAGCAAATTTTTGTCCTTGTTCCTCTCTTAGTGAAAGCAAGAAATCCTCAGGGATTGGGCTGCCTCCCACTGCAAAACATGCCCAACATGATAAAGAAGTGTGCGTGTTTGAGACAGGTATGACCTAAATCCTTACACTCAATGAGACACACTTTCAGGATATTCTGAAACCTGTAGTTAAAGTTTTTTCAGAAATAATGTAATATGTGCAGCGCTTGCCTGAATATTCTCACTGGGTGTGTTCGCTCAATCAAATCTCTGTGGAGACTCCCTCGAGTGCAATGTAGGATGGAAAAATGTAAAAATTATGTAAATGACTTGAGAGTAACAACAGTTTGAAGGAAAGAAAAAAGCTTCAGCAATTTGGAGCCTTATCAATCAAGCTACAGTTTTGAAAATAAATAAGTATTCACCTTCCACTGAGCAGCACTTGAATTAAGTCAATATGCTTTCTATGAAGAACAGAACTTAAACCCCATGTGTCCCTGATTTTGGACTGTACAGCTGGTAATTTCTGTCGCCTTTCCAACTGTCCGGTACAGTGTCCCTGTTCAGAAGGGTGGGGGGTCTGATTGAAGCCAGCTGGCTTACCTACGCCAGATTTGTTAGCTTGCGGGGACAGCAAAGGATGCTGAGAACAAGGTGTGCAGAGAGAGAGAGAGGCAGAAGGGAAGAAGAGAAAAAGAGATGATGAGAGAGAGAGAGAGAGCACAAGAGAGAAAAACTGAATGACAAAATGCGGTAAAGGTGATCCATGTAAGCAAACATTAACTTAAAAAATTAGGCAGTGAAAATAAAAATTGATGAAAAAAAAAATTAACATCAAAAATATACGTTGAAAATAAAATGAACAGGAAATACAATAAAATTTTACGCTGAGGGAGGTCACAGTAGGTTTTAAGACTAGATTTAAACGCTGAGGTTGATTTAGTGCATCTTGTGCAAGTGGCTGTTCCTGAGTCCTCCGATATAAACAGAGAAAGCAAATACACCCCTTGATTTTAACTTGACATTTAAAAGTCGGAAATTCCCAGTCCGAAGACCTGGGCTGCCTTTCGAAAGTGTACAAGACTAGAAACTCAGCAGCATAAAATGGCGCCAGGTCACTCAAATGAGATACACAATAAAAATTTTAAACCTTTTCTTGACTTCAGAAACAGACAGTGAATGGAGGTCTGCACTGAGGTGATGTGGGCAGCACCATTTTTTTTTGTTAAAATCAATGCAGCAGAATTTTGTACAGACAGAAGGCAGTCTAGGGATTATTGAGATACATCGGAATGTCTATAGCATTGCAAAAATATAACTGCAATGATAAAAGGTAAAGTATTGTTCTTTTAGCATCTTCGGTTGATGAGACATATGTTTTTTTCTATATTTCTAAAGCGATGGAAGCATTAAAGCAGAATCATTTTGGTGTGTACATGAATACTTAAGTTTCAGTCAAATATTGCGCCCAAATTTGGCACTTAGACCTATTAATCTGTGTTAGTGGGCCAAGAGTTTGCCTGAATATGTAATGAGACTCCGAAAGGGCCAGTGACAAGGACTTCAGATTTGTCATCATTTAGCTTTGTACTGGCAGATGATCTGGCCTAAGGGCAGCATACACTGCCTGGCCAAAAAAAAAAAAAAAAAAGCTGCACTCTCTAACATTGTGTTGGACCACCTTCACCTTTGATCATAGCATGGATTCTGGTTTAACATTTATTTCTTGCCAAAATCTTGTATCAACAATTGGAGTGTCAAACCCTTCCATAAAGCCTTCTACAGCACAACCAAACAATTTTCTGTGGTTAAGAACACTGTAGTGGCCAATCCATGAGAGAAAATAATTCCTCAAGCACGCTGAAACACTCTTTCATAATTTGAGCAAAATAAATTTTGGCAATTTTTTCCAGAAATATGACTGTGCTGTCAGAGATTAAAAATTCAGTTCAATTCAAAATGTCAATTCCTGGGACAATCTGATCACTCAGCGCATTCAAATAGTCTGCTGTCTTCATTTTATAGCTGCATAATTTTGCTGAGTCTAGACCTGACCAGTTGAAGCCACCTCAGATCAGAACACTGCCACCAGAAGCTTGTTCAGCAGGCACTATGCATGACAGGTGTATCGCTTTATGGGCTTCCTTTCTTAGCCTGACGCACTCATCTCTCTGGAATAGGGTAAATCTGGTCTCATCAGACCACATGATCTTCTTCCAGTGCTCCACTGTCCAATCTTTATGCTCCCTATAGCTAACTGAAGTATTTATTTCCCAATCTGCCTCACTGACAAGTGGGTTTCATGAAGTCACATAGCTGTATCTTCCCAATCCAGTTCTTATTGCATAGTGCATGTGAAAATGCTCTTACTTTCATAATTAATCATAATCATGTGTTCTGCTGTTGATTTTTTTTTTTTTTTTGAAGAGACAGCACCAAGCTTTTTCGTAATCCCCGATCATGATCACTCATGATAATTCTGATCCATTTTTTCCACAAAGTTGAAGGCTTGTCATTATCTTTCTAGGTTTTAAGAATGCATTGGACAGTTATTAGTCCAATTCCAGTTATTTCAGCCATCTCCTTAGCTGTTCTCTTTGCATGATGTGGGCAAAAAATGTGCCCATCTTGGAACACAGTGATATCTTTTCCATGACTATGGGATACATCTTCTGATATATTTGTTTAAGAAATGAGAAGCTACGCACTGCATCACTCAGAGTTAAAAATATTGTTGCCAGCTGCAACACTACAATAAATGCAACGACGATTCGGCCATAGGCTGTGAAGTATTTCATCATTTAAATCCAAATTATGATGTTTTGGCTAGGCAGTGTATGAAGGAGAATAAAACCGGTCTAAGATTGAGCCCTGTGGAACACCACAAGTCCACTGTTGAAGAGAGAAAGTCCCCAGACACAGAAAACTTTCAGTTTGACAGCTATGATTTAAACGACTTCAGTACAGTTCCAGTAATACCTATACAGCTTCTCAATCTATCAAATAAAAGAGCATGATCAATGGTGTCAAGTGCTGCAGAGGTTGGATCAAGCAGTGCAAGCACAAAGCAGTGACTACAGTCAGAATGTATTAAAAGGTAATTTAGAGCACTGAGAACAGCTGCCTCTGAGCTGTGCTGGAATCAAAACCAGACTGAAAATTTTCAAAAGGATTTTTGTTTTTAGCTACCTCAATGGATTCTATAGCTACTGTACAGCAAGTTGGGGAGAACTGTTGTAATAATTTCTTTTAAAAACCCAGGAGGAATAACGTCTCAGGGACTGGGGAAAGGCATGACTTTGTTCTTCTATTATCCTGCTGGTTAATCACAAAAAGCTCAATCGCATCAAAAACTGCTTCACAATGGCTCCATGCGACATTTTCAATATGGCCATATTTGAAAATTGGATCGGAATGCCATTAACAAACTTTGGTGTCTTCATTGGTAGGAATATATGGGCCAAGTTTCAGATTTATGAGTCCAGTGGCTTCGGAGAGGAAGATGTTGATGGGCTATGCCAATGCATACGACTATTGAGAGATGGCTGATGACATAAGCCCACTGGACCTTTAGTCCAGGTGAGCTAAAAATACATATACCTATCCGTACATTTGTATACATTCATCTTGGCAGCAGTCTAAGGGGAAACATGGTTCACAGATAACCAGCAATAATAAATATGAAAAATTCCATACATGGAGGAGCTCCGGAAACATTAGCGACTTGGCTAGCTGTTTTTAATGAAAGAAATGGACCTACTGAGGTAGTTACTGTGCATGGATCACAAGTGGCTGCATTTGGAATTTGTTGGCACATCGTTCTTCTCTAGAGGGGTGATCTAAACATCTGTGGGTTGAAGAAAAAAATGTAAAAAAAAAAAAAAAGGTTTGAGTAGGAGCTCTGTGGAATGCCTAATATTAATTACTGTAATGAAACTGTTTTACCCTGCAAGTGAATGCAGCAGCCATCTGACTGAAAACTGAATAGAATGATTAAAATTTTTTGTGGGTCATAAAAAGAACTTGTAATAAAATATCAAATATTGTCAAAAATATCAAATTTGTCTCTATAATATTACTTAAATATAATGACAGAAAAAAAAATTACAGTTGTCTAGGCATGTGACAGCAATGAACATTGAAGGCGGCATAACTTTTATTTTTGATGCCCTTAAAAATATTACTTGTTCTTAATGATTCGGCCCAAGTAAACCAAGAACAAAACAAGCTGTATTTTAGTTGTTTCTCTGTGATATCCCTGGTTATAGCCTCGTACAATATATTGCCGTATTGCTGCCACCGAAGATGGGTTTTCCATGGTAAGATGCTAAGAGATAATTGATTAATCGCTAGAGAATTTTGGTGATTAATTGAGCCATAATTTTGCTAGGAGTCTGACCACTGTTGATTCAGTCTGGTGAAAAGGCTTTAAAAAAAGCAACTCAATAAACGCTGTTTAGGGATGACAGCTGTAACGTTTTCTACTTCGTGCAGTGTTCATGCACGGAGGATAGGGAGTTGAGGACTGAACTCTGGTGCCAGGATGGATTATCCAAATACACAGCAGAAGGCACAAACATAGAAATACAAAACAAGGAACTGAGATTCCTAAATATGAGCACTATGAGTAACACGAAGTCTGTGTCAGGATTTCGTATAGGAACCACAAGCGAGTACCAGAGAGTTAAAAAAAAAAAAAGGGAGGCTATTTCTGAAGGGGGGAGACCCCCTACAGAGCAGGCAACAATGTACAATGTCCACAATCCAAAATCAGAATCCTAAGGGCGAAATCCAGAACCGTAAACAGGGTACCAATCACAGTACTGGTGGTCGAGCAAAAATAGGTTTGCTACACAGGCAGAGAAGCGAAAGCCAAAATCCAGTGGGTGTAATCCAAACCGTTAACAGGGCAGCAAACACAAAACTCGTAGTCGGGCAAAAAGGGTTCGTAAACAGATGCAGACAATAGTGCCAAAAAAGCAGAGCCTAAATCGTAAGTCGGACGGTCCAGTCAGAAGAGGAACACTATGAGTACAAGTCGAAGATGATAGCAGCACAGGTAAACAAGAGAAACGTTCTGACAAGGAAGTGCTGTGAAAAGACTCCTAATATATACTCACAGGAAGTCACATGCTTAACAAACAGGTGCAGGAAGTCAGACTGATTACAAAGGAAGCAAACATGAGAAAGAACCTAATCACATGAAATAGGCAAAAGCCAAAACGCAGACAGGGATCACAAGACAGCCTATAGACAGAACAAACAGATCCGGTTGGGGATTTCTACGTGCACAGAGTGAGTGGCAGAACAGTGATTAGACAGGTGCAGAGAATCTGCTAGAAGCACAGCAAAGTAAATTGATTGAAGACAAGAGACAGAGAGTAGAACAGGACGAATGCTGAGAGATAGTTAGTCAATTAGTGCAGTGCAGCTATACAATCCCTAGTGCTTGTTAGTAAGTTAGTTCTATAAACAATGTTAGTCTTGGTTAGTAATCTAGAAAAAGCAAGATGAAGGAAGTAAACAAGATTGGTAGGAATGGATGAAATCCAGAAACCATTAAATCATCTGAAAGAGTGGCACGCAATACTGGGGCTGTGAGCAAACACCTGACAGAAGACCAGACAGGGGGTGACAAAGTGCAATGCATGGTAAAAATGAAAACATGGACCTGAATTTAAGTGTAGGAATGGAATATGGCAAAATACAAAACATGACAAAACTAAACTAGACAAAACAAGAACATAATCAGATAACCAAACCACAATACACAATTCAAGGCATGGTCAGGCAATACAGAGATCAGATAGAACATCAAAAACATGGCAAACAGAGCAGAATCATAACAGTCTGGGCTACGCTACAGTAACATTGTAGCCTGACTCCACCAGCCTTCGTACTTCCGCTTAATTGCATTCCTCTTCATTACTCCGTCTGGTAACTTGTAGCTCTGCCTCGTTTATCTCAGGAGAAAAGACGCCTGACCAACCAACGAACAAAAGGCGTGCCCGAGAGCCATGATGTAGCCACTGCGCTGAGTTTGAAATTGTAGTCGCCGAAATCAACATTCAACAATGGTCATGGACATAGATACAAGAGAGGTCATTCGCTCTGTCAAGGAAAAGATCCCATGTATTAGCGACGTATAGCCACAACAAGATGAATGTTTGGTTCGTTTTTTTAATTGAAATGAAGTTGCAGCACTACTCCTTACAGGTTTCAAGTAAAATTGTCATATCTGCTTAATTATCCCTCATGAAACATATACAATAGGCATCCTGTTCATCTCTGTGAGAGACAGCCGAACCACCTCAGCTGGCTTGTAGCTTCTAGTGCTACATTGTCCGCAAATTTTGCTGTATATGGGCCATTCCACCGAATCGGTGCCTTTTCTGTCCCCAAGACATTACATTCAGAAATATTCATGAATATGCATGAAAAGTATCTGTTTAATACATTATATTATCAATCAAAGTGTCCTTTTTATTGTCCTGGTTGCAATTTGAAGATGCACGGTCTAAAAATTTTATAAAAGCCACGTAGAATACTGAACAAATGGGATTTTTCGCCTGTCCCCACTCTCTAACACTAAACTTAACTATTAAATATAGTCACCAGAATCCTTTATAAAAGTATTTATTTTTGCATTATTTTGTGGCCCAATTTGTAATTTAAGCATAAAATACGTTTTCTACTCAAAAAATCATAAAACATTAGTTAAAAAACACAATTTTAGTGGTGTCCCCAGGTTTTTTCTCAGTCCTGTTACCCTGATACATTAACCACCCTAAAGATTTTGGAACATTCCACATATGACAGGATCAACAGGATATTGCATCATTTCAGTCCCGTGAAGGAACTGGGAAGACCAAAAGTAAGTTCTCTCAATCTCTTTTGTTTATTTTTGATCATATTGTAAATATGACTGGCATCGTAAATCATAACATGCAGTCCTGTTACCTAAATTATTTTGTATGCTCTTATGATTTTATTTTTATTTTTTGAGTTTTGGTTAATCACTTAAAGGTGCTTAGGGGCCTCATGCTACTAGCATGGTTTTCCATGTGTTAGCTTTAGCAACATAGCTAGTCCTGTTACCCTCAGTCCTGTTACCCATAGAAAGGGTAACAAGACTGAATAAGAGTAAAAGGAGTGAGAATTTTCATTGAAAGTGACAAATTGAAGGGGAGTGGGGTTGAGGTAGAGAGAAGTGGGGCTGAGTAGGGAGGGGTTAGAGAGGGGGGGTAGGGAGAGGAGGGACAGGAGTGGAGAGGTAAGGAAAGGTAGGGGAGGTAGGTCGGGGAAGAGATAGATCCAGGGAGGGGTGGGGTAAGATAGAGAGGGGCGGGAAGAGCAGTTTGTATTTAATTGTTTATATGATATAACATGAATTCTTTGATTTTAAGCATTACAGTTGGAATTACTATGGTGTTTTACAATGTGAACATATTATTGTCAGGGAGCCAACAGATTCTACTGGCCAGCCCCTGAGGATACCTTGTGGTACCTCTTCCAAGATATCTTGTGCATAATCCCACCAGCGAGGCAGGTCACAAGCCATTACACGGCAATAAAAAAAGATGTTTGGGCTAAACTAAAATCTGATTCTTAAAAAAGCAAGTTAGATTTTTCCTCATTAATTCATTGCAATTCTATAAAAATACATTTTGTAATCATGCAATTCTATGCAGAAATGCCTGTTGAACGCAATATGCTCAACTTATATCAGTTATATCTGTTGTTTTTCTTCTTTTTACCTTTTTCAGAGAAAGATGCAGAGCCCATACTGTACCTGTGGAGTGAGACACACATGCTGCCGGGGAAACTCACACCCCTCTCTGCCTCCACTCCCCCACTCCTTTACATTTGCACTCAAATACATACCATATACACATCCATACACACAAGCATACTACACACACCCATGCTCTCATGCACGTACACTCTATAGTAGTGTGGTTTGTGTGTGTGTTTGTATGAATATGTGTATAGAGTCTATACACATATTCATAAATGCATGTATACACGCACATGCAATTACACACTCTCACATTCTGTACACACACACACACACACACATACTTACACAAAGACACATACTCGCATACTGTCATACACACACACACACACCTGTTCTCCATTCTGTTCTGTTCAGAGACACTCAATCCTGTTACTCGGTTCTCATTCCTGTTACCTAATTGTTTTAATTGAAAAAATAGAGATAAAATTTTTTTTCCCCAAATTTTTTTTGTCCATTATTTGAGCACTTGTTGGATAGATCACATAATAGATTTTTGATCAATTTGAGGTTAAGGTCCCCATTAAAAATCAAAAATGGCTTTATATTTTTAAAAGAAATGCATTTCGCCTGTATACTTCCGACTTTTTTACCGTAGTTATATATATTTTGAACCTGTATTAAATTATTTCTTATACATACCCACTTTATTGAGTGAAAAACGAATAAAATACTTGGAATGACTTTTAAATGATATATTAATAGTTATAATAGTATCGGTAACAGGACTGAAAAAAAATGCTACCATCTTCCATTTCACAACCTTGTAAAAATAAGAATAAATGTACCTGAGATTGACCATTACATATTTTGAATAGTTAAACATGTATGTTATCAGATACAATCCTGAAAAAATTTGAAAAATGAAGTTTATGTTTGAAAAATTACAACATGCAAATGGCACCGATTCGGTGGAATGGCCCATATAAGTTAGCAACAAACTTTTTAAAAGCAGTGTTCTTGTTCATGTCACATGACCTTTTGCTGTCTGTGTTATGTTGTCATTATCCATGAATGAAATGGCTTAGAGCCAAACTATGTTACAATAAAGTAATGCCCCCATTCCACACAACCGTTCTAGCTATCGTTCTCAGCCGTTCAAAGCTGTCCTCAGGACGGCTGCCTTTACCGATCAGACGCTAGGAGAACAGCCATTGTTGACATTCTTGCGCTCCAGTAGCGATCTGTTAATGACCGTAACGATGGTGTAGTACGCGAATACAGTTCATGTACCAACCGTGTAAGGTCCGTACAGCGTGTCCATAATGATCTATACTATTTTAGTACCGATCACTAGCATTCCAAAAACGTTCCTTTCAGATCTCACACCATTGCTGTACCGAGTGTACCGTCCTCTACCGTTCATTACCGATTTCACAGCGATCGTAGCGTGCTGTTAGCAATCCATTAACAATCCAGTAGAATTATGTTACCGTTGCCGTAATGATCTACAGAGGTTATAAAAGCGAGACACATATCAAACGTATTCAGTTGCTGTCCCAACCGTTCCTACCTTTCGAAGGAGTTCCGTTAACGTCCAGTGCCATTCCAATAAGGCTCCATTAAGGTTCCCTCCCGACCCAGTACCATTCCTTGATTGGTATGGGAATGGTAGCTAGAACGGTGGTGTGGAATGGGGGTATTAGCTAGCGAGCTCGGTATTATGTTAGCGCAAGTATGGTTAACAGTTCAGTTTACGTGTCAGCACAGAGTTCATCCTGATGTAAAAAATGCATTATTCTCGCCGATTCTGCCATTGGTTTCGGGTCTCAGGTTTTTTTTTTTTAATGGCAGCAGTATCGGCAGGAGAAGCGATAGCTCAACAATGAGGAGTTTCTTGAAAGGAGAACAGAAAGAGCACCTTTGGTTCTTTTTAGTGAATGAGTGAAGGCTAAAATTTGGTAGAAGGGCTTTTGTATGGGTAACGTACAGTATTAACCTGAATGTACTGATCAGTTTGTTTTTGCTGCATTCCTGGTATGAATCACTATGTCTACATCCGACATACTAGGCAGCTGAGCCAGCGCATAACACACATCATCGCCCAATGTTAGTAATGAGTTTACGGTACACCAATGATTTGAAACTTCAGACAAGCGCCCACCCACCAGGAAGTGAACCCTTGTCAACAACGACAGCCCAGACTCTGGCCGTTTCTCAATATCCACTCTTCTCTGTACTTCTGTTCTTATGAACTTGAGTCATCCCTCTGAGACCATGCACTGTCTCAATTCAAATTTTGCATCTCGATGAAAACGGTTACCAGTCCCAGAAGTGTTCTTGATACGCCCATATTTCCGAGGATGCATCGGATGGTGTTAACTTAACAGCACATATATCCCAGAATTCTTTTCGGCATCTAAGCCAGACTGGGACGGTCCTTAGAGAGAAGGGCAGGGTTACGTTTCCCAGAAGCGTAGTTGCTAACTAAATTAGCAACTTACATAGTTCGTCCATTGACAGTCAATGGGTCTAACTATGTAAGTTAGCATCTGTGACTTCGGGAAATGCACCCCTGGATCGGTAAAGCTGCTTTCACACTGGACGCAAAACAAAATTTTTGTCACCACAGATTTACATTCAAAGTCAATGCAAATATGCAAATTCGGGTCTTTGTATTGACTTTGAATGTAATCTGTCGGTGTTCGTTCGCTATTTCTTAACTAAATACTATTCTGCAAAATTTCAGGCGAGGAACTATTATCTGGGTACATTTGGAATATTGGCTGCTTTACGATGTTTTATGTTGAATATGTTCGTGTTTTTGTAGTAGAGAAACTCCGCAACAGCCGGCGGAACGTAGCTAAGCTAAGCACCTTAACTAGCTCACGCTCACAGACCCCTCTTCCACCACAGATAACATTACTGGGAAAAAAAGGATGAACGTGGAGGAAGTCGCGGCTCACTGGCTGGCCTATTGCGTAATACCAACGAGAACGCATCGACTCAAACCGTCGACAATGCTCTGAGTGCTCGTAGCCTTGGAAGTGCACTCTTCCTAGAACGACTAGCGAGAACGGTCCTCCCAAGAATGCAAGTTCGTTCTTAGCATTCTTGGTATTGAGAAACGGCCTCTGCGTAGGAAGCAAAGCAGAGTCTGGATTTACCAGGCTAGTGACATTGTATTACAAATAGGAAACAAAACTGGAAACTAGGTTCCTTATGAATAAACGTGCTGCTAAAACCATTAACGGCACGATTTCTAGGTTTAAGGATAAGTACAAGACTTACAAGACTACTGTGTCAAACAGGCATGAGATTAAGCAGACTTAACAAAGAGACTGAGCGAAGCTTAGTCTTAAATACACACTGCTACCACTCAGTGGAAATGAGAAACAGGTGTTGATGACAATTGGATAATGACTGAGGTGCAATCCGGGGTTTAGTAGACCGGTGAGCTTGACGGCTGCAGGCGTGGCCTTACAACAGCAGGGAATATCCCAGAAACACTAGGATAGAGGGTTCAGGAAATCAGCAGGGGAACTACTTGACCCTGGGAATGTTCACGGCAAATTTTACCTGATACCCATGAAGAACTGCTTGACTTATTGCATTTTTTTGATAGAGTGGAGTTTGGCCAAAGGGTGGTGCTACAAGTACGGTCATTGTGTCACCAGGATTGCTTCTTTTGCACCAAAGTTTGCAAAGTGAAGTAAATCTGATTTCCATTAAAAAAAGTTCCACTTTTTGCATTTGGAAATATTGTTTCACCTGTTACTAGAGTATAGAAATAAAGCCATACAAATCAGTAAGATTTCTTCACCACACATCCAAGAATGCTGACAGCATATTTGAAGAAATTGCCATTAATGCTGTTCAACTCACTGCAATTTTTAAAAAAATAAAAAGTTTGGCCTGGTAATGGTGATACAGCGAAGGTCAAAGGGTGACCAACATCAATAACAGCCCCTCTCTTTGCATAGGTGATACAATCAGCAAATGTGAAAATGGAAACTACAACAGGTCTTGGATTCACCATCCGATGGATTGTGCTATAAAAAAAAACCTGGAATCATGTTCGCGAGTAGCAATCAAATCTGAGGAGTACTTAAATTTTTTCAATCTGTAGATACTCAGTGTACTTGTAGCTTAGAATTCCTCTGTTTCCTTTGAGTGTTGACACAGTCTTTTTTCAAGGTGTGGATAATATAATTTATTCAGGGGTAGATTTTGACAGTGAGTATTAGTCTAGTTTTAAGTGGAGCGATTGTATGGAAGGTGGGTTTGGCTGGCATTACTCAAAATTGAAAAACTCCCGAACACTGTCTTCTCTGGCAAGAAAAAACTTTATTGTGAACAACGTTTTGATCGTGTGACCTTCATCAGGTTGTTCACAATAAAGTTTTATCTTTGCAGAGAAGACAGTATGCAGGAGTTTTTCCATTTTGATTTTGCCGACCTTCGGTCCTCTCCTACGCACCTGTCAACCTACTAGGTGTGCAAAAGCCTTCCTATCATGTCGGCTGGCATTACCAAAATTTTGTTACGGTTCAGCTGTAGACAGGGTTGATGAAAGCAGTCAAAAATTTTCAAGCTGTCTGCTGATTAATGATGTGTGAGTGAGCAATGCATTTTTTGAAGTGTTGAATAACCACGCAATTGGAACAAAGAGTTGCTTAAATGTGATCAGAAACACTGGAGACCTAATTTGTGTGTGCTCAACCCAAGAGTAAAAACAAGATCCAGTGTGCGGCCGAAATTTTGCCCAGGGAAAGAAACTGAAAACAACCAGCCCTCGCATGTTGAGGGAGGTAGTGAAAGAGAGAGAGAGGGGGAGAGTGTGGGGGAGAGTGATCGAGAAAGGGGGTAGAGACAGCAGGGGGGAGAGAGAGAGAGAGAGAGAGGAAGAGAGAGAGAGCACTCATCTGACATCTGCAGGACCGTTAGATGTCATTACTGACCTGCTTTCCTCAGACGGTCTCCTTGTTCATCATGAGGGAAGAGAGAAGGATACACACCCCATCACTCACATCGCTAGCAGAGCGTAAATTCAGCGCATGTCATCACACAGCTGCTTAGCATGTAGTACCACCCCGGGGTGTCCTCGCTCACACCTGGTGTAGTGTCGCAGAGTAGAGTCATCCTGAATTGCGCACAACATTTTCAACTCTCCCACACACACACACACACACACACACACACACATACAGCCATACACACGCATATCCTCACTCGATTTTGTTTTAATTGCTATACTTGTGAGGACACTGTACAGACATACATTCATTCCTTACAGCCTTTGCCGAACCCTAACCGAAATGAAACGATGCTTAACCCTGACTCAAACTTTCACCTTAATTGTATCTGTGACCCTAACTGCCACCCCCCCCCCCCCCCCACACACACACACACACTCAAAAACACACACTCTTTGTGTTTTTGAAGGGACATCCCATAGACTTTCATTCCCCAACTCCTTACGATGACCTTAACCAGAAACACTAAATCCCTAACCCCAGCCCATAACCTTACCTTACCTTCACACGCACACACACTCACATGCTCACTCAAACAAGGAAGAACATAGCATAGCTTACTTGACCTTTGACCATTTAATCCAAATATACTCAAGAGACAAAGCGTAAGTTCACACTACAGCTCTGAGCAGCTCTCTGCTTGACTGTCTCACAGGACACTCTGCTTTTACATTTTTTATTTGATTTGTGTGACTCATCATGAAAGAGAAATCCACAAAGGGTATGATATTTAACTTTGTCTCAGAAACTGGCCGAGATCCATTGAACATTTGTCTTGAAGTTTGACTCACAATTAGCTGCAAATGTTAGCGTCTTCTCCACAAACACAGCTTGGCAGGTTGATATTGGTGGCTGCTAAACGTGCCAAACTGTGTTTGCAAAGAAAATAAATTAACACGTGCATTTGACTGTTCGTTATAAGAAGTTTTCCATTTTCCTGATAGGTCGGTCTATACTTTTGCAGAAGTCTACGTTTCAGCAAGTCCAGTACACCATGTACTTTACTGTTTTGGTAATGCAACCACGAGATTAGGCGCCAAAAATATTGTTGAGCTCGTCTGCTTCGGAAGCAGAGTAGATGAAATTAAGCCTAACAGGAGCTTAGAGAAATCTGCAGAGTGCAAATACCCAGACTCTGCTCTCGCGCCTGAGGTAAAATTGCGCTCAGCTATCAAACAAAGAGGTGCACACAGACCAAACAGGAAAATCAGATCAAAATGAATCAATGAAGCTGTGGAAATTCATGAGTTTGTGTGTACAATCACTGCCTAATTTCAAATTTACATGAGAGAACTGATTTAATTTTTTGGGCACGCTGCCGAAGTGGAACTGAGGCCTCAGCACAACAGTCTGGCTAAGAAATAAGAAATCAACCTGCATTTGTTTATTTATCTTTAATGTCTAGACGTAACATGTTAACCTGACTACCCCTGAACCAAAGGTGACACAGAGGTCATTAAAAGAGTCACAGGTACTGTAAGAAGCATGACAAAAAATTGAATGCTTAACGCTTTTGTCATTGGGATTTATTTTTTTCCATCCATTGTTCACAAGAAATGCAAAGTCACTGGATATAGATATTTAAAAAAATCTGCACAAAGTAAAGAAAATGGGTGTGAGCTGCTGGTCATACTGTTTCAGGACGATTACAGTTTAATGCTGGGAAGCAGTGACATGTTGTCAGAGGTTAGTCAGAATCCTTCCCTTTGCTTGATCAGCAATCAGACGATTAATTAATTTAATTAGACTATTCGGCAGACTGACAGGCCAGTTTAAGTTTCCGCAGCATTATTACTCAGTATATCGAACCTGAAATGCTTACTAGACAGCAGATTTGCGCGTACTTGCTTCCAGGAAGCCGAAGCAATGTCATCAACAAATATTAAAACTGTTCGACTTATGCAGAGTTCAATGCTTAATCAATATACAATGTATTCTCCTTCAAATATGCCCTTTGGCGTTTTTTTCAGCCTTCTTTCATAATCCGATTATCAAAATGTTTTAACGATATACAGAATTACAGAGAGCCGAGAATTTTTCCTAATTGATTATTCAGATTTCCGTCCTTGCAGTCTCGAATTGAAGCGTATACGTGAAGGAATCCGTTTGTCATTATCTCCTCTATCAGTATACGGGCTTCCTATCGGCTTTGTCTTAATTGTTTTGATTGTCAATCAAGAATAGTTTGTGGGAACAGGTCCACAAAAATCCTGTAGTTTGGGTCACTGCCTCACCTCACCGCACGTTTCTGGCTCCCTGTAAGCAAGTACTCGCAAATCTGCAGTTTCGTGAGCATTTCAGGTTCGATGTACTGAGTAATAACCCTGCGGAAACTTAAACTGGCCCGTCATGCTGCCAAATAGTTTTACTAAACTAGTTCATTGTCTGATTGCTAATTAAGCAAAGGGAAGGATTCTGCCTCACCAAACTAACCTCTGACCGCACGTCACTGCTGGGAAGTGAGGGAATATCAAAAGCTTTATGGGGCTGCGCTTGGAAATTACCGTACTGACTGCATGCACTCAAATACCCTATGAAATTGTACATTTTTCTTTTGTGGTGCAGCAATTGCTAACTGTTCATTACTCATCAACACAGCAAGCCTGTTGAGGGAGGGGGAGGACCTGGTTCCTCTGATGTAATAAGTTTTCAACTTCTTTGGGTATGTTTAAACAGATATTTTTGTACAAAATTATTCATGTATTCAAACTATCACAGCGCTCAAGCAGTGACTGCCAGAGGCTGTTTGGTTGTGCTTTAAAGTTGAGCTAGCCTATAGCCTCATTAAACAGTTCCGGTCTTTCATTGGTGATGTAATGTGACTCTGGCAGGGTACACTGCGCTTCATTATTATTTGGTTCCTACTCCACCCCTACCCTCAATGTGTAAATTTTTCTTATGGTCAAGGTCACCTGGCAAGCATTACGGCGAGCGCGACAATTTGCTGCATATTCCATAACAGCTGGTGTTAGCATATCACACGACAAACTCGTAGTCGGTTTTTGTATTGGTCCACTGAACAGGGGGAAGAGGGGAGAAATTGGTCTAGTAACTAAAAGCAGGGAACTGCATATATTGCTCAGGGCCTGAACTTGTTGCTCACAGAAAAAAGAAAAGCTAATATGACAATTTGCAGCTCAATGTTAAACACTGTCATCTTCTTACATGCTAAACCCAAAATCAATTTCAGTATTAGTCCTCAGAATGGAGGAATAAGGTTATTTTGGCACTCTGGGCAAAAAAAAATATAAGGAGTGAACAGTATATCTCACATGAACCTTTGCGATGGCTGCTGTGAGTTGAATCTATATTAGCATGCCAGTCACAACCATCCAACAAAAGAGCTAGTTTCATAACATTCACACCTCTTATTGGGAATGACCGCACAGCTCACCCTGCCGGATAATATCTCCCCGACAACGGCATTGTCTGCACGTGTCCTTTAATGGAAAGGCCCGATGCACTACATAATTGTCTGGCAAAAGGACACCACTATGCCTACTTTGCTTAATGCCTTTTTTTTTTTTTTTTTTTTTGCTGCGGTCTGTTGATATTTCTCTCAGCCGTATAGCTCTATAATGTTTTTTTTTCAGGCACTTGGGAGGCTTTGAGTCCCTGTGCTTGTTGGAGCATTTAGGCACAATGAATGCTAATGTTCTGCTCAATATGCAGCTCTGTGCGGTAAGATGTAGGCTGTTTTGGCTGATATGAAGTAGCTGAGCTAATATACTCAATGATTCTGATGGGGTTTCAATTTATTTGAGGCATAAATATTCTTAACCCTTTGTGGTGTTTGTTTTTTATGTTGTTTTTTTTATTTTTCTTCTCCGTTCTGCCACTCTATTTAAAGAGCAGTTTTTTTATGTTTTGTCAAAATTCAATGCCCTAGCCCTCAACTGAAGACCTGAATGTGAGAGGTACTGAAGTCACATTTAGCAAAAAATGAGCTGACACCAGTTTTAAAAGCCACAAAGGCCAAAGCATCATCTGATACCAAAGATTTCTGCAAAGAACCACTCCAGTCTTGTGTACTGGTGCATTTCCATTGTCCATTGTCATGATCTGCAACATGTTTAGAAAACTTTGACCCCCAAAATCTCAAAAGTATTGTTTTGTGACTTGGGTACTTCTTGCACTCGCCCCATTTGTGCCTCCGAGGGCTTGTTTTAACATTCTGACAGTTACTAGCCCAGTAGAGTCACATGCCGTGCCATTGACAAAACCTGCAAAAATGGAAATCGCTGCTAGCGTCAGAACTTTCTGTTTTCTTATCTTGCGTCTGGTATCGGCGTAACAAGGACATATTACAGTTTCGGTCGGCACCAACTATTTATCGTTAACTCCCTCTTGTTCTGAAGAATAAGTCTGGAAAAAGCAAAACTTCACCCCTGAAATCTGTTTTCACCCCTGAAAACACGCGGGCTGATTGGCTGGCGCTTGAGAGACCTGGCAAATCAGCGTGCGTGTCACAATTTTATGGCTGTGCCGTGAACGATTCTGCGCAGGAAGTTGGATTTCAGGGGTGAATTTTTGCCTTTTCCAGACTTATTCTTCAGAACAAGAGAGAGCTACAATGAACGCTTGGTGCCGAACAAAACTCTAATATGTCGTTGTTATGCCGATACCAGACACAAGGTAAGACAAAAGAAAGTTTTGACGTTAGCAGCGGTAGAAGACAAGTGGTGTCTGGTGATTTCCATTTTTGCTGGTTATAGCAATGGCACGGCATGTGACTCCGCTGGGCCAGTAAATGTCAGAATGTTAAAACAAGCCCTCGGAGGCAGGAATGGGACTATTCTTGCACACAGATCTTCAATTCCTTTCAGTTACCAGTTCTGATTGTTACCTCAATCACAGTTGTAGCCTCCAACCCTGCTTCTGGAGAATTACCATCAAGAAAAGGTGTGTATTCTGTAGATCAAAGTTTCAAATTAGCTAGCCATTTTGTTGTGAAGACACAAATATCCCACTAATTAGAAAAGGTCAATTTTCCCTATAAATCTTGGTCTAGTTAGCGAAATAGCCAGCGATTTGTGTTGTGTCTTCATTTCTCAAGCGTAGGGTTTTCAGGCTAATGGAGACGCAAATTCGTACTATCAGGCTAATCTCCCTAACTGCAAAATAGCTGACTAGTTTAACTTCATTCTGATGAAGACAAACCTTAAGTTTTCACTCCAACCAGAGCAAAGCACACCTAATTTCCCAGTTAAAGATCTGGATCAGCTGCTAATTAACTGAATCAGGTGTGCTGAATTAGGGCTAGAGTTCAACCTGCAGGATGGTAGCTCCTCAGGAACAGGGTTGGAGACCGCTGCAGTCAGGTGTTAAGAAACAATTACAGCACATAACATTGCAGACCTTTGTAAGACTGAGTGTATTTGATTGAGATACTTTGTGTGAGAGAGTTAGTAGAAAGACAGACAATGAGATGGGGAGAGCTCATGATTTAAGACATTCTTTATTACCTACGATTAAATAGCAACTCTCCTGAAAAGTTTGAAACCATGGGAATTCATGTTGAATGTTCAGCCAGTGACATCAACTTCAGCCATTGTGTGCGTCTGCGTGCATGCATGCATGCTCCTCTTTGAATACTGCATATGCACGTGGGTATTCATGCAAGAATGTAAATGTGCGCAAATATTTATGTGAGTGAGTACATATGTGCATTTGTGTGTGCGTGCACAGGCATGTGTGGGTACACACAGTTTGTATATTATGCGTCCATGTGTATGTGTGTTTTTTGTTTGCATACTGCATGCACGTGTACATCTACATAATGCGCGTGTATTCATGCCTGTGTGCTAATGTGCGTGAGTGTACTCTATGTTCAGTATGTGTGAGCGTTTCTTTATGTATGTACTAGTAACATGCTGCCAATCGTCCAAAGCGTGCCAATGATTATCACAATGACAACATACATAGCAGACAGTGAACACTCCACAGTTACAAACAACCTTGAGATGAGCAAGTCTGTTTCCCACTGCACAGATGGGACATCTCACGCACTGAGACCCCATCCACCAGGTTGCGCCGACCTTTGAGAGAAATGCTTTCATCTACAGACTCCGAGTGCTCTCTCTCTCCTCTCCTCCCCTCTCTCTCGCCTGTCTCTCTGAGTCCCAGTAAAGCATAATTATATCTCTTTCAACCTTATGGAAATGGAGAGTTAAAACACTACTCCGTGGGCGCTCTCTCGCTCGTTCTCCCCTCTCTCCCAATCTCTCTCCCCCTCTCTCTCCGTGAGGATAATTGTATCTCTTTCAACTGAAACCTTGAGGAAATATCTAAAATAACTCAATGCGCTGCGAGCTTGGATCAATTTCGTAGTCATTTTTCTTGTTTGTGAAGTGCATGATGCTGATATAGCCTGTTGTAGTGTTCCTGTAGACACAACACACCAAGCACAACCCAGCCCCCAACACATCCTCCACTGTAGCCTGTATACTCCCAAAACAACATCCACTGTAGCCTGTACTCTCTCAACACAACATTTACTGTGGCCTGTATACTCCCGACACAACATTCACTGTAGCCTGTACTCTCTCAACACAACATTTACTGTGGCCTGTATACTCCCGACACAACATTCACTGTAGCCTGTACTCTCTCAACACAACATTTACTGTGGCCTGTATACTCCCGACACAACATTCACTGTAGCCTGTACTCTCTCAACACAACATTTACTGTGGCCTGTATACTCCTGACACAACATCCACTGTAGCCTGTACTCTCTCAACACAACATTTACTGTAGCCTGTATACTCCTAAAGCAACATCCACAGTAGCCAACACACTCCCAACACAACATCCACTGCATCCGAAACACTCCCAACCGGCGGCATGCCGTCACATGTTCAGAGGGGCTGCAGTAACCTTTCCCTTAACCCTTCGACTATCCTCTGGCTGCTCTCATTCAAGTTCGCCTGATTAACAATCAAAGAATTTATTGAGTGAATGACCAAGGCCGATCCATTTTCCATTCTAAAAAATGATAATGAAAAAACAAATGCTTATTGCCAACATTTATATGATTGATACAACATTGTTAGGATGGAAACATAAATGCTAAAAATCCAAAACTTTCGCTGACTTAGCTGCAATTATTTTCGCAATCACTCAGCTGTACATCGTACCGAACAACACCTTTTAGCTGTCATTACATTCAGACCATAGAAGGGATTCCCATGGCTTATTGCTCAATAAGCCTTGCAAACTAATTTCTGCAAATCTGGGCTGTTTCACGAGTTACATGAGCGCAGAAATTATGAGAACATATCAATATTTTACATAGTCATTTCTGTGCAGAAAAAAAACATGATTTTGTGGTGCAATGTATTACAAGACTTTCAAAATTAATTAGACTCTCTTCAGTTCTACCAATTAGTCTGAGGAACTGTTGCTAATCGGTAGAGGTAAACTGCGAGAGGTTTAGGTCATTTAGCAGTGAAAGGTGAGGTTATTGCTGGCCCTGTGCCTCTGCCAACGGACCACCACTGCTCCCAACAAAACATCCATTGTAGCCAGTATACTCCCAACCCAACATCCATTGTAGCTAATACACTCCCAACACAAAATCAGTTCTAGCCACTACATTTCCAACATAATATTTGCTGAAGCCATTGCACTCTCAACACAACATCCACTGCAGCCAATACACATCTAACATATTACCCACTGTGGCCAGTACACTCCCAACACAACATCCACTGTTGCCAATACACTCCCTACACAATATTCACTATAGTCAATACACCTGGCAACCGAGCTCCCCTCCTCCATGCCTCATATTTTATTATTTTCCATGGTCCTCCTCCCCTCCCTTTGCAGATGCGTGGGGATTTGTTGGACGATTTTTAGCTGCATCCTCATTTCCTGCAGGAATCTTCAAAGGGAGGATGGTGGCCAAATCCCAGTCAGTTTGATTCAAACCTGCAGCACATCTCTGTCAGCCCTCCTCTCTTATTCTGTTTTGTGTGTGTGGTCAGGGGGAAGCCACTGTGAAATCGATGATGCTGTATGGTTTCTCATAACAGTGAAAGCTATCATGTTGTAGCGAATTTCATCCTGCTAGATCTGTTTGAATTTGTATATTGTCATTGCGTTTTAATTTGTGCGTGGGAGTGTCTGTGTGCGTGCGAGATACAGCAAGAGGGAAAGATGGAGGGCAGGAGAATGACAGAGAGTGACAGAGAGAGAGAGAGAGAGAGAGAGAGAGAGAGAGAGAGAGAGAGAGAGAGACACCCTGTAATATTTATAATTTTCAGATACCTCTAATGTGACATTTTGGACAACTGTCTGAAATCATAAATTTGCCTGCCTAAAATAAGTACCCTTACATGATAAATTGTCTCGCGGGCGCTTTTAATTTAGAGAACCAATTAGCTGAAATCAATCAATATGAAAATGAAACAATTTCATGTATTCAGATCTTCAAACAAACATTCATTTGAGCACCACCCCTGACTCCCTACCCTCACTGGTCTTCATTTTCAGTGCACTTAACTCTGAAACTATACCCCCAGAGCTTTAGTAGTAGGAGAGTTGCCCCAATAAGCCAAAACTCTGTCCATCTCTCACATGTAAAGTGGTACCATTTCAGGTCATCACCCCTCTCTCACCCTCTCTCTTATGTTTCACCTTTTTTCTGCGTTTCATGAGTGAGGCCGACTAGCTAATTAAAGAGCAATTCTCTGTACGCTATGGCAGATGTCACCTCTGTGTCTATAGCTGCCTTAGTGGGGGACTTTTTCTTAGTCTGAAGATTTCCCATGATGACCCGGTGTTGCAAACTATTCAGAACATAAATTAGCCAAACTGGCTTCTGAAAATTGCTTTTAAAAAAGAATAAGTTGCTCGTGGATGGAGACAGAGGCCATCCAGAGGGAAATTAGCTGATGTACGGCCTCTTGATGCAGCATGAAGAGGATTAAGTAAACAAGTTATTTAGCTTATTTTTGCGCAACACCCAGTAAACAAATTCAGTACAAAATATTGAAAACATTGCCCTCACCACACTGTTCCGGAAAAAAATAAATCCTGCTACATATGACGCATTTGTTAATTGCTTACACACAAAAAAAATCTTTGTTAAAAAAAGAAAAACATTATGCAGACGGATTTGCATCAGATGGCTGAATTCAGTGCTTTTCTGTAACCCAAGAGGATCATGGGTATTTGTTTTTGTGGTAAGGAAATGATGGAAGCAGGGACTTATGGGTCATTGCTCTCACGCTTAATCAGAACGTCTCAAAATGGTGGTGGGAGGTGATACAGTGAAGTACAGCAGCCCCCTGGGCACCAGCCTGCTCATGACAGATGGAGAACATTCTGAAGCCTCCTTAAATCTGGAAGGGGGAAGGAGGGAGGGAATTAAAGCAAGAGGGAGGATGAGGGTGTAAGAAGGAAAGCGAAACGGATGAAGGAAAAGACAGACAGTGGCCTAACTGCCAGGATGCTCCACAGACGTGGTCATAAAGTATTGACGGCACTCCGGGAACGTGACAAGGATTATGCTTTCTTTCAAACCAAAATCTTCAGTACTTGCCGAACCGACGGCGCATCTAAGGTCAAGTGTCCTGACCACAAGAGTGTAGAATTCCTCATTCCCGTGCTCCTTAGGGGAAGTATTAAGTGTTCCTTAAGCTCCGGCTGTCTTGGTCCACTTATCTTGGCCAAGAGAGCCAAGGAGGGCCGGTGAATTATGAACTTTTCACGCATTTAAATCCCAGAGCATTGTTGAGTGCCACTCCTTCAGATGACAGCTCCAATGAAAAGAGGGTTGGCAATGCACTTGCCTTTTGGGATCTTTGAGGACATGCCCTAGTAACTGAATGTGCACTTTGTGAGGAGGGCCCATAAGTTTGTGCCCTTTGATTCATATCACTGGCAAAATCGGCTGCTAAGTGTATTATCAATAGCGCTGAAATCCCAATAAAGTGTTACCGGTGTTGGGTTTAAGGTCTGTTAAGATAGGGGCAGTTTGTAAAAGAGAATTTGGGTTTTTGCTGATATCCTGCCATGGCTTTTGCTTTTTATGTATTACTTAAGGTTACTGTCATGTTTTATGAATAACCTTGAATATTTCTGAGACTTGTCACCATGCTGCGACCTTGGGTTTTAAGGCCCAGTAAAGTTAACGTCCAGTGCTAGAGTTCTGACAATGTGCCGCAGGTTTTGGGTCGAAGGCCTGCGTTAAATCTGGTGCTGGAGAGCTAAGGACAAGCTACATGTTCCAGCAGAGGAGCACATAGATTATTATTTAGTAATAAAAAAGCAGAAATTGTGTGAATGAACACCCAGGACTGACAGAAAATGTAATATAGACTGCAATAGACAAAGGAGAAGCAGAAAAAGGGAGGTGATGGAGGGAGAATATAGGACAGAGTTTTTCTTGTGTTACACTGTGGTCTGGTGATGAAAGATTTTCTCAATGAGATCGTCACACCCCAGTAAAGGGGTCTCTGCGCGCCCTTTTGTCCATCTGCTGCTTTCGAGATATAAGACTAACTTTCAAGGTTGTTTAAAACTTGAGCATGAGGGATAGAATGAGACAGAGAGAGAGAGGAAATAAGAAAAAGGAAGACTTGGCCATGTGTTTCTTAGGAAACTAGCGTAGTTGCACCTATAGTTGCCGCAGCATTCTGAAATTTAGCGCTTGTTTTTCATGAAATGTTGAGTATAACAAAAGTCACAAAAGCTGAATAATGTCATCGGCTGTTTCATTTATATCAGGAAAGTGCAGCAACTTTACGGTTTCTATCCAGAAAACTTCACCATTTTCTTGTGCATGCTAGCAGCCTTCTCAGCGTTGTGTGAGCCTGTAATTGCCAGTTCATACATAACATTACCGAAAAAGTATTACGGTTAGACATTTTAAAATGATTTTCATGCCTCTTAAAGATTCTGTCTTCGCCCTTGAGAATTATTTTAGAATTTTCTCTTTTGTGGGGCACTTTGTAGTAGAAGGTGACTTCATGGGCCTAAAAAATAATAATGCATTGCTTTCAAACTGCTGATCATGAAAGTTAAGGAGTCAAAATTAACAAATTTTTTGTTCTGCCACTGACTTGCAACTGAGTGGAGGATACTATTAGGCATAACAGTAAATGTGGCGACCATAGGTTTTGGTATTGAGAACCGTAGGTAGAGTTGTCCGGTTGTGAAAATTGGACTTTGGTTTCGGTTGTTTTTTAAAGAGTTGGTCTCGGTTTCGGTTTTATTTAGTAAACTTAAGAAAGGCTCACAACTTGTGAGAAACATGCAATAACAGAATATATTAACTCAACAAAATAATAGAAACAAAAGTAAATTAGCCTAAGCTAGGCTGAAACAAGTTAACAAAACGTGTGTTAAGGTGGATTTCACCACAAGTATTATGGAAATCGATTATGACTCCCGACTTCTCACTCTTTTCTTTACTCAGGGGATGGAAGCAATTAAAGATGTTTCACATGGTTTTGTATCATTTAAACAATTTAAACAATCATTAACCCCATGCTGTGCTGCTAACCCCTGAGAAAAAGAAAACCCCGAGAAGCCTGGAGTCATAATCAGTTTCCATATTACCAGTGGTGAAATCCGCTGTAACACACGTGAAGCTGATTAACCTTCATGCGCAAGGACTTCAATTCCACATGAGAATCTTTTTAAATATGCATTGGTTTAATAATTGCTTACTATGGCACGGGAACATGAATATGCCACTAAAACTCCCGGAAAATACGGGAGAGTTGGCAACACTGCTCATTGGGCTTTAATGTTTTTCGTCTGCCATGAGTGATGCGATGTTGTGATTGACAAAATGTGAACTGAAACCGAAAGTACGGTTGTTTGTGCGCATGCTCGGTTGTGACTTCCAGGTTTTCTCAGACAACCGAGACCGAGTTGGTTTTTTTGGTTAACCGGACAGCTCTAACCGTAGGCGCAGCTATGTTAGAGTCAATACCTGGTGAGTGAAACAGGTTGTGACGTTTCATATCAGAACATGCTTGCTTTCGGTTTTGCACAGTTTCGTATTTTTGAGCAACTCTTTGTATTGTAAGCACGTGTGTCAATACGTCCTGAGAATAAATCATGATTGAAGTGAAATTAATCAACAGGTAATCAAATGCACTTGAATTTAACTTAAATGTATTGCTTGAAGTCATCAGGTTGTCTTCTGACCGATTGGTTCTGGTACTCCTTGTGTCTTGCCTTTGACTGGGATTGTAAGGCAAATTCTAGGGACATGCTGGTAAGCTGTCTGACAACTGTAGACAACTGTGGCTTGATTTTATTTATTTATTTATTTTTACCTCCAAGTTTTCGGTGCCGCCAGATTAGATTCCTGGGCTTCAGCTGGGGAGAATTAATATGTCAGTGAGAGCCAGTAACCCAATCTTACTGGTCCCACATCACTTTCATAGCACTGATTTACACACTTGGATCAGCGACAGCATTCACATTCTCCACTGTTCCCCTCTTGTACATGGGCTCGGCTCTGCTTTACATTATTGCATTTTATGGGTCCCTGTGCTGACTTTACATGGTCGCTTTACCTTGTGCGCTTTAGTTACCTGTTTAACATGCGCAGGCGGCGTTCTTATTTTTTCCCCTTCTCAAAGCCGTAAAAGGCAAGCACCTTTCATGTTTCTTACATTTTTACGTTTGTTGAACAGTTTAATTGTGGATGATACCTTCAGCAGAATTTCTTGCTTCTTCAAAGGACGTTATTACAAGGAGGAGTTACATAGTTAATGTCTACGGCAAATATATTGCTTAATTTCCTCTCTGAATTACATGCATTAATAATTCATCGTCAGATGGGTATGGTTCTTTGAAAATGAGACCCAAAATATTAGATATATCTTTCACTGGACTAGAAGGAATCCACCAGCAATGGGGGAGATAGCACTACGTGCAGCGAGCACCATGGCTAACTTCAGCACCATCCTACACTCTATATCACGCAGAGCTCAATGGCTGAAATCATCTTATCTGTGTCAGCAGGACTGGTGAGCACTGGCTGGATTTTGTTCATGTGGCTTTCACTGGAAGACAGGGTAACTCCATTTACCAAGCAGGGTTCACAAGCCTGCATACTTCAGTAGTTTCCACAGTATTTTCTGGATCCATTCATTTCAATAGGAAAAAATGATAAACCACGAAGACAAATGTTCATAAATTAATTGTGAAATAAGAGGTTGGTGGGCACAGTAATTCCACAATGAACTTAGTTACGTGATATGAACGGGGTCTTATTGCATCAGACATTAAGTGTACCGGTGGTTTCCCTTCAGGCCATGTGTATCTCCTAATGAAGTTGTTGTGCTATCTAATGGTCAGACCTGTATTATTGTTGGCGGCACTGGTGGAAATGGCCGTAGAACTGGTTTTTCTCCCAACTCGGCCTTTTTCTGTCCATACCCCTCGCTCTCTCCATCTCTTTTTCTGTTTATAAACCGTTTCAGCACTTGCGGAAAATAAACCATGGCAGCAGATCTGAATTTGCCCAGTGCATCAAACGACTTCAAAGAAAAACACACCGTTTGTCTCTCAGGTTTGTGTTTTTTTTTAATGACAGCTTTAAAGAAATTGCCTCATTGGACTCTCTCTCTCTGCTTAATGTTGGGCTTGAATAGCGGACTGCTCTCTTTGTTGCGGACGGAATAAAAAAGTAAGGCGCGATGCGCGGACACAATGCTGTCTCCTTCCATTAAGGACATCGATTCAAGAGTCAGGGCTTGAAGGAGTCCCTCTCATCTACATTAATTCATCGGCCTAATGTAAAAACAGCGAGTGGCTCTTCAATGTGGCGCATCCAGCCTCCTCAATATCCCCTCTGTCCCTCTGCATTTCTCGAAAAAAAATACATCCATTTAAATACAGACACCTGGGCCCCGCAGTCTGAAAACCGAAGCCCGCGGCCGCCGCTCTGGAGCTCTCCTCTCAGAATCCGCTCGTGGTGGGGCTTATGCGGCCCTGAGGCTACACCTGGGGAGAAAACACTATCTTTTCCCTTTCTGGAGGACTAGCCGATGAATGATCGCAGCTTGGCTTTACCTGACAGGGATCTACTGATGGTGATTTGTAAAAAGATTTGTGTTGTCAGAGGAGAGGCTTCACTAACGGGGGGAAGGTTTCTCATTCCCGATCTTTACGGTCCTTGAATTGCTCTTAAACTATAAAGTGATTCATTTTCCTGTTCCGCAGCTGTGACAAATTTCTTTCAGGGGCAGACTAAGAAAAGTTTGTTGTAAATGGCCATTTATATTCTTCTGTCGTTTCCCTGGCACAAAGCAAACCATTTTGAGCTCATTTATAACAAATTAATTAAACAGTTGGGGTGCAGAATAATTGGCACCCTTGATGAAAAGGTAGAAAAACGCAGCATATTATGAACAACTCCATTATCACTCCATATTTTCAAGTTCCAACATATGAGAACTTCACAGGGGTCAATATGGGATAATCCATTGAGGTTAAAACCATAGGCACACCTACTTCATCACTTAGTGTGAAAACCCCCTGCCAAGGCTGACTGCCCTGGGTCTTAAATATTGTTTATGATAAAGTTAGCAAGCATATTATTAGCCGCGACCACTGACCGTTTCACCAAGGAGAACTTTTCAAAATCATTGATATCTTTGGGTTTGCTATTAAGGGCAGCCAGTTCTGGCCACGTTTTCCAGAATAAAACTGGAAATACTTAATCATTTATATGAGGATTTTGGTGTATATTTGGGGTCATTTTCTGGAAAAATCTGCATATGACCATGTATGAGCCTCAGCAGCAGCCAAATGTTAAGGGGTTCAAGCAAAGTTTGATCATAAATTGAAAGAAACAAATGGTTGCCAGTGCAATTTTACGCAGCCTGTTCAAGGTCACTGTTACATAGGACTGGGAGTCTCACTAGCTGAAACTATTCTATGTAAATCAACGAAGTAATCAGTTCTGGTGCCAAGCTACATAGTTTCTCGATGATTACAAGCTGATGATGAACACGGGCTGTTGGGGGTTCCTGTCTAAAGCAAAATATGGTCATATTCTCACCTGTGTTGCGTTGAACATTAACATTAAGTGGAATCAATATACTGTTCTATTTCATTGCATGCTTGATTCAAAGTTTGGCTTAGAAGCCCCGTATCTCTGACTCTAACTGCACAACTTTTACATTCTCATTTTAGGGGCCACTGAGCTGACACCGTAATGCAGCTGTGAAAAATATTTTTTGCTCAAATTACCTGACAAAATGCGGCGCTTGCATGAAGTTATGCTCATCCAGCGAATGCAGTCAACTATAAGGGCAAGGCAGGGCAATTAAAGCAGCGCAAAAGGTGAATTACCACTTTAAGAAGCAGTTCTTTGGTGTGCACCAAAGGATTTGAACCACAAAATGTCATCAAAAAAAATTTGAATTAAAATATGATGAATAAGATATACGAATTCCCAAGAAGCAGTTCAAGGAGAACAGTTCAAGGAAAAACATGGTCTGGTAATAATGTTTCCCTTTTTCAACATTCATTTTCTGAAAAGTAAACACTTTGAGGAATGCTAAAGTCTAACACCTGCACATCTAAATGCATGTTTGTCCCACTTGAGGAGGGCAATCTTTCCTTGCGATCCAGCCAAGCCGAAGACCTCAGACTCCCTTTGCTTGTCCTCCCTCCAACCGACTTCCCCACCCCGTGAGCCCCCACATAATCACTGAGTACACAAACCGTTAATTGCTCCATAATTCCTCTCAGATGCTGACTGTCCACAGGCGAGGCAGATGATAAATCAAATGGTTTTAATAAATGACCCCCATTAGTAAAAGGAGACCGGGTGGCCGGTACAGAGGAGCGGGATGCGAGAGGAGGGGTCAAACCAGGGTAAAGGCGCACCCTCCGCGGTCTTCCGCGCCTATTACTGTGCCTTCCTCATCTTCGTCATCTTCGCTACCTCTTTAGCCTTTCTGCTAGCACGAGGAGGGCGCGGATCGGTGTGCGAAGAGCTGGCGATGATGTGGATGACTAATGGGACGCATTACAGGAGGAGGACTTTACATAAGACCCTTTCACGCATCCTCACCCAGACAAATTACCCACCATAAATAGAGCCTCCTTCAACAGTTGCCCATAGGGCGAAGTGAAGCTTCAGAACAAGAGGATTACTGTGCACCATCCAATACTTTTTTCAATATGTGTTTTTTTCCCAGTTCACAAGAAAAGGACCACCCATTACTAGCTTATAATTCCATATAATTCTATTGAGTGCTGCAGATCAATATGTTTTTTGGTCTTCGACTTAGGAAACAAAGGAAACCTGCAATATTTCTTAAGTGTGCGCTAACATTCCAGCAAAATGATGACATAACTTTCACATGATTACTGTCTCAACAAGTCATTACTGAGTATTGCAGCTTATGCTACTTGTCATAACATTGTCAATATATAGTGATTTTAGCCAACAGACTGAGAATAGCTGATTAAAAATAGTTGCTCTCTGGTGAAACAGTCCAATCTTCCTCAAAACAGAAAGTTTGGAGATTTTCTAAAACTGACAGCCAATTTTTTTTCTGTCACGATCTCTCACAAAAAAATTACTTTTATAAATTAGGTGAACCCACTTAACCCTTTAGTTGCCTCAACCTTTTAATAGTGTACATGTTAAGTCACTGAATCTAACTGTAAGATGTATTGAACTCAATTGGATTGAGCCATCTCTAACACCATCTGTTGTGACTCAAAATGTGCTCTACCAAAAGGCTGAGCAGGGAGTACGGAGGATTAAAACCAGAAGGCATTCAACTTAAAGGAAATGCATAGTTTTTGCTTTAAAGAATTGCCAAGTTGCAGTTATGCAAAACAGTTTTTTTCTGATAAAATGTAAATACTATAGCTGTACATGTAGAAACTGTACTTATTTTTCATCAGCAAAAGGCCTCAGGTGTGACAGATGAGGATGACTTTTGCGCCTCCAACTGTGCTAAACAAAAGACACTTTGGGGTGTATGTCCCCTGAGCTGACTTTAAATGCGTAAACTGTACTATTAGGGGCCGGGCAGCCTAAGCTGCTAGGACCCTATTGTTATCCTGCATGTTCTTCTTTCTTCTCTCTTCTTCTTCCGAGGAAATCCTACTTCCCATGAGCAAAAAAAATCACCAAACTCTGCACAAAGGTCCAGTCCCATGCCAGATTGCCTCAGCTGCAAAAACAGGCCAACAGTCCTGATAATAGCGCTATAGCAAGCCTCTGAAGTTCAACATTTTGAAAATTCACAACAAATCAACCATATGTGCTACAGATTTGCAAATTTCAACAAAATTTAGCCCTAATACTGAAGACACTTTTGTACATTTAAACCTGTTGCAAATTATGAAGTCCGTCACTCAGTTTTTTTCAAAAACTGTAAAACTTATTAAAACTATCTCCTCCCACAATTTTTGCTCAATTGACACCAAACTTTCTACAGAGCATCTTCAGACTGTCCTACACATATGATGCACACAGATTTTTGATTTATCGAATATTGAGCCTACAGTGCATCAAAATGTTTGACTGTAAATTATATTGTAAACATATACAAAGGTACTTGCAAACATTTTCAATGTTCATTAAAAAAATGACAAAATTTTGGAGTCATGGTAGATAATCTTTGGAAAATATCATCAGAATTTTATCCCAAAAACTGAATTTTTTTACAGCATTTTGAATTTTGCTCTCGTGAACAATTGGAGTCAATGCAAAAATGGCATTTTTAAACATCAGTTTTTCACTTATGGAGCCAATAATCATTGTTAAAAACAAAGTACCAACATCTCCATGCTGTCTAGATGCAATTTGTGTATTTTCGGATTTTTAATAACTGAAATTTTGACAGCCATTTGAAATCTGCCTTTACATGCTAACAGCTGCTGTCTTGCACACTTGGCTGGATTCACATTGCTGGTTAAATATGACACAAATGTGACACAAATCGGATCTTTTGCTCAAATGCGGCCAATATCCGATCTGTCACATTAATTCCGCCCTCAATCGGATCCGTCAGATCGGATCCAGGCCTCATTTAAATGTGGTTTTTGTTCGAATAAGTATCTAATGTGTATCGGATATATGCCAATGCTCCCGTCGTGTAAATGCATGTCAACATGCAGATCGGATATTTTGTAAAAAATTGTGTTCTTTGCGTTATTGAAACTGGGACGATTTGTGAACTGATAATGTTTTTCCGATGGAAAATTGTATTAATTATTAGGCTATATAAAGCATAGGCCTAGACTAAGGCTGAGTCTGCCTACACATTTGCGATGATGCAGGTGATAGGTGTAAAAGGGTTTACAGGAGAATTAGATGTAGATTACCCAGTGAAATGTTGCGAGCTTGCTTGATGTTTTGATAATTTCTGTGACTGCTAGGCCTGCATGCTTTTGTAGCGCTGCATGCACTTTTGCTTTTATTTTCGGTAGCCTTCTCAACTGTGCACATGTGGATTGCCCAAGACAATGGTTAGGTACTGAGTGGTGTAAACAAACGGAATCAAAATGAAACAGATATCATTCACGCTCAAAACAAGATGTAAACACGCAGTTGAACAAATCGGATATGGGTCTCAGAGTCCGATCCATATCCGACATGGGCAACAAAACCTGCAGTGTAAATCCAGCCTTAGTGAAGCTACATGTGACATTTCCTTTTGCCAATTAGCTCTGTGAGATAGAGCATAGTCTCTTGTGCCAGAAATTGAGAGTTCAAGCCTCAACTCATGTAAAATATAAAATGCACATTAGAATGCCACCTTTTTTCATCGTCCTACACTCTGCTTGTTGCTCAGAATTGCCTAATTTTGCCCGGCCCTGACCATTGCTGCGAAGCAGCTATAATTTTTTTCTTGGTTTGTTTGGAAAAAGGCTTGGGTGGGTTGTGTTTATGGATTTGCCATGGTTTAGTTATTTTTGTGACGTGAAGAGTTTGTCTAGAGAGGCTTACGGCAGTGGGCGAGGGAACTCCCTGAGAGCAGGGTATTGGTCTTGCGGTGTCACCGCTAAAGACATCGTGAAACAACTGAGATTTGGGAGAGGTAAAAGAGGCTCAGGACACCCAAAAGTCTCTTGACTTACTAACTGCATCAGAGAAGACTAAGATCTGGCAAACTCAGTAAATCTGGAAAAGATTACCCATTACTTCTTCAGAGGGAGAAGGGATTGATACTGTAAATTTCATAAGCTTAATGTTTTGCTGTTTTCGCCATCCCTTCATTCCTGGAGGAGTAATTTGCTCTGTTATTTTTCCACAAACTGAAATGATGGTCCTAGTTGAAGACACTGAATTACCACATTTTTCTATTTTCATTTTCCAAATCTTTCTGAAATGCATAATTAAGGATAAAGAGCAACAAACTTCTGCACGACGAACTCAGGTCAAAGCCACACAAAGCGAAGCATAACCTGTGTTATTATTGGCGAGTCTTAGAGGAAGCAGACCAAGAACTAGTTGTGCCATTTGCTTTTCTGGATTCTTCCACTCATTTTTTTCCCTAACTCTGCCTCTCCTCTCCTCTCCTCTGTGTCAGTTCCTCTCTTCTCTACCACCCTCTTCCTCCTTCTAATACAGAGCAAAGACCCCATGAAATACTCACCCCTTTCACCAAATCACCCACTCATTAAATAGCTCAATCTCACTGTCTGCTTGGAATAGAGATTTCAGAACAAGGCTGTGTGAACCTCTGTATGGCCGGCAGAGGATCTGGGACGACGGTTCACAGAGCACCCAGAGACAGGATTAGCTCACCGAGCTGAAATCCATGCGCTAGCATTAGTTATAAATCTGAGTCCCCCATTGTAAACAGAGCAGAGAATTTTAGGGACTGATGCCAGTGCTAGCATGTAGATAGAACCATTGTCCGAAACCGAAAAGGAATGTGTTAGGGGACATAATCCTCTCTCCTTTGCAGAATGGAAGGCTTCCCCTCTTTCTCTCTCTTCTTTTCAGGGCAGCGGTTAAGCACGGCCTTTGAAAGGCCCATAGTTCCCAGCATGGTAGCTGGCTTCACTCATTATTCTTCCTGGTGTGCCCGGCATGTTTTATTCTCATAAATCAATCCCCCTCATGATCTCTGATACCACTTCAGGTCTCCTATTTTTCTGTTCTCGGCCCCCTACCTTCTCGACAGTACACCAGATGCACCAGTTATTCGGCGGTAGATGATCTGGTTTTTATGGTATCATGTGGTATCGTATGTCGGCTGTGGTCCACAGACTACTGGGCCACCAGAATGAGTTTCAACCCCTTGTGTTCTCTGGCTATAAGTATGATGCCTCACTCCCATTTCCTGGCATGTCAGTGGTTTAGACCAGTCAGGGCCCACTATCTGTCCCCCACCCCCTCCCTCCCCCCAGCTGCAGTGCCTTGAAGTCTCCTGACAGCAATGATCTTAAAGCCAAGCTGAGGAATAAGCAGATAATAAGGTTTTCCATTTCAATCGACTTTTATAATACGTTTTCCCCTCTCAATTGTTTAAAATGAGCGTGGTGTAATGGGGTTTTACTGCATGACTGGTTGATGAACAAACAAGCACAATGTTCTTGTCTCTCTATGTAATTTCGTCCATCCACCTAGAATTTAATTAGAAGTGAAATCATCAATGCTGTGAAATACCATTTACCGTGTGAATTCACTGACAAAACTATAAATGAACACCAATGTTAATTAAGCACACTTCTTACATTTCATTTATTAATTTCAAGAATTCAATAATACAATTGTTTTACTGTCATTTCATCATCTAATTTTTGTATAATTAGTATACCTGGATGTCTGCATGAAAAAAATCTCTGGATTATGAAAGAAGATTCTTTATGAATTAAGTTATTTCAAAAATAGTTTACTTTTTATATTCAAATTTTCATAAATTGATTCATATTAATTTCACATTATCTCGAAAGGCCCTGCAAAAATACTTGGGAATTTACACCATATATGATTTTTTCAGACTATCACACAGGTTGAACAGATTTTAACTTTATGCAACAAAAATATCTATCAACAGGAATGCAGTCAACGTGAGCACCACGGTTTACCTTAAACCCCAGAGTTAAGGGAAGCTTACTGCTCAACAGCTGGGAGGGATTTACTTATAGAGAAAATAAAAGTGTGGCTGTTAAACTGGTGTGTACTCAGTAGATTTCCCCTGACAGTAATCTTTTTAACCCCTTAATGGTGTACGTGTTAGCCAAAGCTGAATAACATTATGAAAAGCATCAGAATCGCTTCACGAGTGTCATAGAGCAGCTCAGCAGCCATATCACCCTGTGGTCGTCTGAAGAGCCGAAGCTAAGTGGTGCTGGGCTTGGATATTTTAGCTGGGATTTGGGATGGGGGTAGGGGTAATTACCTGTGCACTGTTGAGTGGCTTAAAGGGCCACTCTGTCTAGAGAGGTAATTATACTGGGTGAGGTTTTTTTATTTACTTTTCTCCAGCTGTCTGCAAGGACAATACACAGACTCTCATGTGCATACAGTCGTTCATTCACTTGTAGATACATACACAGGCACATTCACGTGTGACCACACTGAGACACTCATACAGTCATTATGTGCACTAATGTCTATGTATACATTTAGATAATTACCAGATGGTCTTGATCAGAGAACTGAGTACATGGACGGCAGTTGGATGGAAGATAAATTAACAGTAATTTAAGTGACACAGATGGTACTGAGACAGAACATTTTCAGAAATGTGTATGTCCACAATTTCATGGTCGAGAAAAGGATAGGACCGAGCATTGATCCTTGTGAGACTCCCAACTGAATTAGATGACTGAGATAATGCAATCCATAATATTTTAAAACTCTTAGCATTTTTCGAAGGGCAGTGGGTGGCATATCCATCTCTTGTCTTCTCGTCCTCTAAAACTGATTGGAGGATTCTGCTGCACAGAAGACCATAGACATTGTGCTGAGCAGATTGCTCCAGTCATGTACCTTGCATACTTTGACAAGTCAGTGTCCCAATTATTAATGTTTCCCTCATCTTCACATATTATACTTGCTTTTATAAGATGCTGGAGATATAACCTGAGTGCCAACTGTGTGGGAGACATTCATATCATGCAGTAAATCTCCAAGCGTGCCAAGTGACAGTAAATCAAGTGGAGATAATCCAGTCAGAGTAGATTGCTTGATCAAAGCAGCGCCCCCCAGTCTTTTGACTTCTCGAGAATTAAGTTTTTAGAATGAGTCTGTGGTTGAAGAAAAAGGGATTTATGAGTGAATGCATGCGTGTGTGCTCGTGTGTTAAATAATGATAACTCAACATTTCCCTCGTGGTTCAACAGTGAAAGTTGGAATAAAAACTATTATTGGAAAAAAATAAACTGCCAGTGTCCAAAATCTGGTAGCGATTGTATGTTAGTGCCCATACTCCCACCTTCAGCTTTTCAAGCTCATTGACAGCACAACAATAAAGGGGGGATTGTCCTGCTGTGAGGTCATTGAGCTGCCAAAAGCTCCAACAACCCCGCCACCAATGCTCCTTCACAGTGAGGATGGGTCTCTTTATCGCTCCCACTTTTTTTTTGTTTGCGCCGTGTACATCTAGGCCCACGGTTGCCATGGGAACACCTGCTGCAGGGCCCGAGCTTAAATAAGACGTATTTAAATGGAAATATATCCAAGAATGAAACATTTTTAAAACCCTTTTCCCCCGTTCTCTCATCACTACGCATTTTGGCACGCCTGGTTGAACAGTAAAGGCATTCCCTTGGTCGGATAGCAGGGTACGGTCTTAAAAGATTAGGAACCAATTGCGTAAACTAATCGTGGAATGAGAAAGTAACATGGGAGCATTGAGAAGAATCAGATGACACAGGCAAGGCTTGATGCTTCTGGTATATATTTCTCCATAAAATTTCATTTTACAGTTGTATTTATTGCATCCATGCAATCATTTTTATTCTTATTAATTTTCTGTTTATTCATACTCAATCGAATTTACTTTCTTTAGACAATAACAGCAAAGAATTGATGAAAGAACACCAAATTCAGATTTTCTGTATTTTTATTCCATACAATTAACATTGGCATAATGCTGTCAATAAAATGAATTATTATATTTACTCTTGTTTTTACTTTTATGCTTTATTAAATGAGTAAAAAATGTTCTTGCAACATTAAGCCGACATTGGATCATTGCATGGCGAGGGTGGCTGGTCTCCCCCGATACAAAATCTGTGCCAGCGTAATAAAAGAGACATTGTCAAGATGTCATAAAGAGAAGAGAGCCGTGACTGAGAACTATGTCCAGCTCCACTAAACCGATTAGCTCTTCAAAGTCGCTGTTTCATTCTATCACCCAGAGGGCAGATTTAAAGCTCGCTAGCTGCAATACAGAGCCTCACCGTTGCGCATATGGTCACAGTCAGGTCAGTAAAGTTATGCAGAACTCAATACTGTACAATGCTATCACTCAGGCTCAAAATGTTTTTTTCTTAACTAATATTGTCGGCTTTGGCTTTTGAAGCTCAAAACGCCTGAATTTTCATTGGCTTTGAACTGGCTGGTGAAACTGAAAAACCATCTGGCACTTTGGCTTTTTTCCCTGAAATTGTTTCAGCTAATAAAAACACACATTTGAGTTAAAATAGCACGGCTGACACTTAGACTAATACATTCATTTAGCAATTGTCTCTACCATTGGTTCAAAATAAAAGTGCAGTGTTCTTTGTTTTTCAATAAACTGTCTTTCAAGTCAGTTTAGCCAATTGAAATTTGGCAAAATAATGGTTTTAAAATATGAAGACTAGCATATAAAGAAAAATAGGCATTAGTCCCGACCTTGATACAAACCCAGTCTTTTTTACTTTTGTCACCAGATTGGAATTAAAAAATATTCTCCTTAGTCAAGACAAGGAGTTAAGTTTTTTGGCTCAGGATTTTTTGGCTGGTCTTGGTTCCTGGAACAGAGAATTGGATTTTATATTGGTTATTAATTTATTATTTTACAAATAAAAAAAATAATAACCCAGAAAAGTTTCACTTCACTATTGCTAATCATTTTCTTTCATTATTTTTTGGATTATTATATTTCATATATATAAGCTGTCCACATAGTGGACAATAATTTGAATAGCTTAACTAATAGACATGATATCTTATTTAATACAGACATTATTTAAAATATGCTGAGCCATAGGGTATTGAAGGTGTACATTACATGGTGGAAATAAACTTCTCCTCCAAAGAACCAAGCCTTGTTCTGCGGACTTAAAGCAATCTGACCAGCATGTTATACAGCAGCAGGAGATACAGAGTGTTCCTCCAGCTCTTGCGTTCCACATGTTGGTCAATGACGCATTGGGGCGGGGCTGTCAGTGCCAAGGAAAATAACACTCACAAGGAACTCGCAGACATTTGCACCTGACCATAGAAAACTTCAGAAAACTGCTCATTGTTGACTATGGGGGTGAGGAATCACTGACATGTCTATTATATTATTATATAATTCTATACAAATCAGTGTTAGGACCCCAATCTGCTGTTGAGGTCTCCCTCTGTGACATCAGCAGAAGTCAGAGTGAATGTCCTCATGTGAGGGTGCTGAGTAGATGAAGAGGGGAGGAGGAGTTGAAATTATATTGTTGAGTGTTAATTAATCAGTCTTACATCTCATTACATGGCTCTTCGGAGCTTGTGTCTTCGAGGAGTTGTTTTATTTATCATTTCGGCTAAGGGGGCAGCTCAAATGTGTTTGCTTGCGTCTACAAGTGCGTTGAATATGTAATGTATACACATACAAGTTCAAATTTTTGTATGTATACCCGCAGACTGGTCCAGCCGCTTTCGTTTCTCTTGGCTGCTGGTGCCAAAAGTCTCCCCCGAAACTAGCCTGCGCTGGAACAGGACCATTATAGTCCCTTCCCGGGTGGCGGTCTTCCTCTTCCTCATCCTCTTCCTATAACTCCTGTTTCTTCTCCTTCTTCTTCTTAGCATGGCATTGATTTCCTGAACTAAGCACCCTACCACACTTAAGGCTCTAACACTTCATGAACCATGAAAATTAAAATGGCTCAGTCCCTCATCAGGTGTGAAATGTTGCACCATAAAATGCAATAATCAGATTTCCTTTCAAACGCTGTTTCTGAGATTCTTTCAGTTGGTTGAGTCAAGCATGAGAAAAGTTGAATACCGCATTATTTTTTTTCCGTAGTATTAAAAGCTACTGTGTACAGTCGCAGCACAGGATTTGCCTGGTACCATAACCCTGAATTATTCTGCATCACAAACAATCCGATTACTTTTAGCCACCCGCACTGAGTGGGCTGTTCATTATTTTGCCCCAGGCTTTTGTTGGCCACCTTTAAACCTTTGGAAAGAGACGTGACTGGCTCAGCTGAGTTTTAAGGCATTCGTGTATGTGCTTGAGGGCGGGGGTAGGAGGCATAGGGTGTGACAGTGTGGGCGGTAAAGGACGTTTCTGGGTCAATGCGATTCCATTTTCCATTTTCAGCATTGGCTTGTGGCGATGCAGCTGTAATTGAAGTTGCAGTAGGAATAAGAAACGAAATCTCCAGCAAGCAAAGCCAGCTTTGACCACATCCGGAACATTCTACGCTATAGCTCTGATGCCACCGAAACTCAAGGCACATCGTGCCAACTACAAAACCAGGCGTCCAAGCATAATTGGATGACATCATATTTAGACTGTTCTTTTCCTCTTTTAATTACCATTGCTCTTTCTCAGGCTTGCTAGCTTTCTTCCATGTGCTTAGCATGCTTAATATTTCTGAAACGCCTGAATTATGCTATTCAGAAATTAATGTAGCTGTAGATACTTCCCAGTTCACTCAGAGTTCATGTAGGGTGTGGATTTTTGTCCCTTCTGTGAAGTGGAGAAGATCACAGTCACTAACAAAGATGGATCAGATCGCCTGTACAACACCATCAAGAAAATTATGTGACATTTTAGACATCATCAAGATGGCAGCTTCGGCCTACTGTCATCTGTACACTCATTTGCCTGAAAACAATAGAACTTCAAATTGGGCTGCTTTTATTCTTATTGTGCATCTACCCAAACTGACATTTCTTCCCTTTGCCCAAACTAACGCAGAAGCCTGGTTGTATCATATGAGAGCTCCAAGTAAGCAATCTTTTCTTATACGCATGGGTTAGATTGGAAGGGTAAAAGCCTGATAGATGTCTAGCACCAATAGGTGAAAAAAAACAGCATAATTTGAGAGAGATAATATGGCGGGATTCATGCAAGTCTGGAGTTCAAGATAAGGACAAGACCCAAGATCACAGAGCAGTTAAATCTTTGGGATAGCCCTTGAAATTGATTAATTTGTCCCTGTGGTCACTTGCATCATCTCATACTTAATCTCCTGAATTGTGTAATATGCCACTTCAGAGCACAGAAAACCATAGTATTTTTTGAAGGGCTCATTTTGGTGGGTATTAGTGAACCGTCCATTTGTGAACAAAAGATTTAATTCTGCTTCTTAAAAGAGTCAAACTTAAATTCCACTTCTGCTGGGGTCTGTTTATATAAACTGGTCTACACTTAAAAAAAGAGATTAATATGCAACATATCAAGTTCTCATAATTTGAAGAAAGGATGAATTGCAAAATATCAAGTTCGTATACTCCTCGCAGCCTCATTTGCATTTCTTGGCAGTTCTCTCTCCCTCCCGCTGCTCTGTCCTCAGGTCCTTCCTCTGGGTGAGTCCCTCTGATTGCATCTCATCCATCAGAGTTCAGCTCTTGGGCAACAGCAGGAAGCCAACACTTACTCAAACATTCTTTGGAAGATTCTCTGATTTTTCGAGAATGCGGTTGGCTACAGCAGTTCAAGGAAGCACGGAGATTATACCTCGCGGACAGCCGGTCTTTTTCAGCTTTGATGAGTCAGTGACACTCACAGGAAGTAGGTGTTCTGAGACTTATGCGCTCTCAAACCAGAGCGTTGTATACTGACTGGTCAACTCTGGGGGCATGAGACCGTAAACAGCATATGCCATTACTATCAACGGAATTATTATCGGTGATTGAAAGAGTGCATAATAAGTGGAACGAAGCTACACTTCATATGGTTTCAAAAGTAAAAAAAAAAAAAATCAGTTGTATGCACTGTTATAATTTGACTGAATTTAACAGTTAAATTAAAATATTGTTTCCTGGTTATTTTGACTTGAAAGTGGAGTCTTGCTCGCATTTAACTGTGGTTTACGCTTAACGTACGCGGAACTCTACTACAAGCTTATTGTACAATTACAGGTAAGTTAACTGGCAAAAAAGGTGTCAGTTAAATTAACTGGCAAAAATGGTGCAAGTTTATAACAGTGTGTCCAAACACTGTGGCTGAAGAAATATTAATATAAAGTAGGGGTGTTGCAAGATGAAAGCATTTACAGCGAGGTAATGAAATGAAAGATACCGAGTCATTGAAAAGTTGGCCACATGTATTGGAATGCGAATGAAAACCCACATATAGATATATGATTAATTATTCATATTCATAATGACAATGAAAGCAATAGTCATTCGATTGAACTTTATTATAGCTTCAAAATGGGAACAAAATTTTGAAAATAGCATCCGGACGTTCAGCTGTGTGCATTGCCGGAATTCCCGTCCTCTTGCTCGGAAACCCCTGCTCCTTAGCCTGTGATAAACGCTGGAATTGGCTGACCAATGTCTGTTTACTGTCAAGGTCAATGACTTGGCTGGAACATGACTCAGAGATATGCAGCATTGGTATTACGCTCCGCTGCGACCAATAACCCCCCTTTATCACTTCCCATTTAATTTTTTTCTCCAAAAATTCTCTCTCTTCCAAGGTCAGATAAGCTAGTGGATAGTATTTCATTATGCCTGGCAACGTTTCACTTTCCTTCCTCTACACGCTTCGCGAACCTGACATATATGCCCCAGTAAAAGTCGGCAGAGCACTGAGATTTAGAGGGGGTGTCGAACAAAGTATCTCTTTAAATGTGGTATTTTTATACTTTGTGCTAATTGTAGGGCCCACGCATTGACTCTTCCTTTGTGCTTCGGATGAGGGAAAGCGGAACCTGCATAACTAATTGAAAAAAGAATTAAATAATGGTGTATAGAAAATTAAGGCTTACGTTTCTGTAGGATATGGCTTAAGGAAATGGGAACCTATATGCACGTAGTATGTGAGCTCCTTGTCCCAAATGAAGCCGCAGTTAACCCACCTCAATTCAAATCATTAAAAATAATGAGACAGAGGAATTTCCAGGCCTGAAATCGACTACGAATCCGGAATAATGTCAGTTAATGAATGGGGAGAAACTCAAGGGGAAATCTCCCTCTAAGGAAGAGCACCAGCTTGCATTTTTCAGCTTCAAAGCTCTAGTCCATCTGTACAACATGGTATTAATTAATGTATTATATCGGAGATTCATTTCACTGGCATTCAGATAGTTCAGTAATTCCCTAGAGGAAGGAAGAACAGTCTTGAGGGGAACAGCAAGTCAAAAAAGTGCACAATCAGTGAAAAAAAACTTTAAGCGACCTAACTGAGCATTAAAATTGTGAAATTTCTAATGCAACAATATTTTTTTTCAAATTTATAGTTCACTTGTCCATGTCTATGAAGAAGTAGCCTTTTTAAACGCAACGGGGAAAAGCTAATGATGTTGTATTGTTAGTATTTAAGAATATGACATATATATGTAATATAATGTAAGAATATAAAATATTTATCGCTGTTTACGTAAAATTTATGTTGTGGAGCAAAGTCTTTAAAATGCTTTGACAAACAAGTTCGCAAATGTGAAGTTTGGGTGTATGTTCTGTGAGTTCAAACTGTATGTTTTGTGTTTTGAATTATGCCGAATATGTAAACATACTGCCACAGTGGGAAAAAAAAGAATATGGACTCATTCAGCAGTGTTTATAGATACTGTTTTTCAGGATTAAACCTGCACAATCTTGCCTGAGTCACCGGGGGCCTGGAATAACCCTAGCTCAGTATCAGAGGTTAACCACGTTCGGTTAAATGCAGGCCTGCATGTGGTGAGCGAACCTCCATCTTGCTACAGGTGTGGCTGACCTAAGGCGGGTCAATGACAACAGGCTAGAGGGAGGACGGGAATGAATCTCTCCCACTTCACTCGGTTAGAAGAGAGGCAGTGACCCAGATTAATAATCCATCACAGAGGTGAAACTTCAGCCTCACCGGCAGCGACCTCTGTACCTCTGCATTTGCAGTTGGTAGTTGATATTCTCCTCATGCACGAGTATGCACACACACACACACACACACACACACACACACACGCACATACACACACAGTGTGTGTCTATATGTGTGTGTGTGTGTGTGTGTGCGTGCGCGCGCGCGCGTATATATATATACACACAGTACAGGCCAAATGTTTGGACACACCTTCTCATTAAATGCGTTTCCTTTATTTTCATGACTATTTACATTGTAGATTCTCACTGAAGGCATCAAAACTATGAATGAACACATGGAATTATGTATGTATCTATCAGTTGTGCAATAGGGCTGTCGGCTGTGTATCAACCTGACCTCTGCACAACACAACTGATGGCCCCAACCCCATTGATAAGGCAATAAATTCCACTAATTAACCCTGTCAAGGTACCCCTGTGAAGTGAAAACCATTTCAGGTGACTACCTCCTGAAGCTCATCAAGAGAATGCCAAGAGTGTGCAAAGCAGTAATCAGAGCAAAGGGTGGCTACTTCGAAGAAACTAGAATGTAAGACATGTTTTCAGTTACAGGTATTTCACACTTTGTTGTGAAGTACATAATGCCACATGTGTTCATTCATAGTTTTGATGCCTTCAGTGAGAATCTACAATGTAAATGGTCATGAAAATAAAGGAAACGCATTGAATGAGAAGGTGTGTCCAAACTTTTGGCCTGTACTGTATATATATATATATGCACAGCACCAGTCGAAAGTTTGGACACACCCACATTTTTCTTACAGCATATTTTAATAAAGAAATAAGCAGCCTTTACTTTGCAAAAAGGAGAGATCTAATTTTTAAATCCATCAAACTAACCACCATTTGTTGTCATATTTGCAGCGCGTTCTCACATTTTTTTTTTTTTTTAACAAGGGCAGTCATATGACTGTAATGAATTTGCAGTTGCACGGCTGTCCAACTTCCCAAAGATGTGCTGCACTTGAGGCGACTTTTCATCAACCTTTTTGCCCAATAAGTCCCAAAACCGTTTGACTTTAATTCGCCTGTTGGAAAATAGAGTTTATTTGTCTGTTCACTTTGCAAAATATGGCTTCTTTGAGAATTGCAAAATTTTGGACACTATTCAAACAAGTAAATTATTCTCTTCTCACTTCTGACGTTTACGTTTTTCAAGCTTCCATTTGAGATTTTATAGAGAAGTTAAGCCGTTTTCTCTAAAAACAGAGTGTTGTGACATCAGCAAAGCGTGTCCAAACTTTTGACTGGTACTGTATATCCGCGCACACACACGCGCACTCAGCTGCACAGCTGCAGACCTGCAAGCACATGAATTCAAATGCACATGCACGCATAATAGCACTGAATTAGGCACAGAAATACCAACAAACTTACAGGCTCACATGCATGTGTGAGTGTACGGTGTATCTGCACAAAAACACACCGGCACATGCACACACAGTTTCATTCCTGCGAACACAGATGCCAATACCTGCACACACAGGCATGAACACTCGCGCACACGTGCACAAATAAACTAACACACACACACACACACACACACGCACGCGCACACACACACACACACGCATAGACAAACATAAATTACACACTCACATGCACTTGTTTGTGCACATGCATACAAACACAAAAACCCAAGATAGAAAAGATGGGGCCTAAATGAAAATGATTGCCGAATCTAGCGGCGTTTAACTTCAACATGCTATTTTCTCAATTTTGCAGTCAATCCACTTCAGCAATATTCTGTATGACAACTGAAATCACTGCACTAACCAGGCAGTAGCATGGCACAGTTGTAAATTGCTATAATCCTGCGGTAAATTGCTCTGTCCGGTAGAATGTTTCTAAAAATGGGATGCCGTGGAGCAGCTCTGAGCTCCGTCTAATGGTTTCCAGTGATACAATTTTTTTTCGGAGTCTGGCTAATGGACCTTCAGCCATTCGAGCACTCACACGCCCGCACACACAAAACAATTAATCATTTCAATTGTTTATGATATCCAATGCCCCTCGCTGCAAATTTCAGTGCAAAAGTTGATGTCAGACATTACTGACATCACCACTGCTGATTGTTGTGTTTCCCCGCGAAGGCTGAGTTGCTCTTGGCCGCCGGGCAGCATTCCCTCTCCCCTGTCCTTGCCGGTCCCTACGGCCCCATCCACGGTGAGAATTAATGTCAGATGTGTTCTGCAACGCTGGTGAGCTAAATTATGTGCTGATGAGCAAGAGAACTAACAATATCAGACATTTTCACTTTGGTGAAAATAAGCGAGAGGACAGTTATCGCTGGGAATCAGGTCCATCCCTCACTTAAAAAAAAAGATCATTTTCACCACATCCCTTGTCTGCAAACTAAAAGCGTTTTCACAGATGGCATTTGGATCCTGGTCCCCCCCGACCCCCCCTAGCTCTGGAGTAAAATGCCTCAGGATTTCACATTGGTTAATGACATCCACCGGCTGTCGTAAACACGTGTAATGTCCTATACCAACTCGCTCCGATAGGACTGTAGAATTTCTGTGCATATATTGGAGAAATAGGATGGTAAAAATAGTTTTTGTTTTGTTTTTCATACCACCTCTTATGGATGGAGGACTACTGGAATGCTATGAGCTAAGTCCTTATTTTCAGACTTGTAAATAAATCTTACCTGATATCTTAAGCAATGCTAAACAAATTCACAGCATTAACAAAGTTCTTGTATCTACTGAGTAGAATACAGGACTACAGTGCACCCCATTTGCGTTACAGTATGTACCATCAGAAGTCAATTACTCCTAGAAGTGAACAACGGTAACTTAGGCTACATTGAGATGCCAGGTCGTGATTCCCAATTCGGACTATTTGGAGAAATCTGATTTTTTTGAGTGCTCGTTCATATTACACACTATATGCGACTTCTATCAGTTTTAAGTATGAACTGAATGCGACCCTGAAGAGACCCGCATGCGCAAAAGAGATCCTGAGGTAATACGTGACCAGGCACGCACTGTTTGTTGACGGAATTAAATATGGAGGCATCTCGTCTCGGCATTTCAATGACGTTAAGGTCGAATAAATGCGACCTGGCCGTTCAGACAGCAGTCACATTGCAAACAAGAGCAATCCGAGATTTCTGATCTCCGCCAGAGGATGAAATTGATACAAATGCAAATGCGGATCCGGATCATCACCAAAATTTAATGGAGTCGTCCCTGGGCCAAGATCTATCTCTGGTAAAAATTTCATAAAGATCCATCCCGTAGTTTCCGAGAAATCTTGTCCACAGACAGACAAACAAACAGACAAATAAATAAATAAAATGACGGACCCGATCGCATTATCTCCTTGGCGGAGATAAATATCAGATACGTATCGGATTTAGGACAACATATGAAAGTGGCCTGGGTAGGATTTAAAAAAGTCATATTTGTGCTGTTCGAACTTTCTTTAACAGATTGGATACAGGTCACATATGGGCAAAAAAATCGGATTTGGGCCACATTTGCCTGCTGTCTGAATGTAGCCTGCGATTGGGTGGACGGCAATGGCGACCCGCAGCTAAGCATAGCACATGATGTGACGTCTAATCACATGTTCTGCATAGTAAATTCACGATTTGTGCGGCCCAACATCTGAGAAATTTGTTAAGTGTTGGTAATTCCCGATGGCTTTATCAACATAAAATACGCCGAATTGTGGGCGATAAATTTATGCTGGTTTGCTTTAGAAAACAATCCCATGATTCCATGCGTCTTATAGCTGGACTGGCCTATTGACACCCTGCACTGCATTTGCAGAGAGGTTTGGCGATTTGGTACGGACACGATCGCCTCCACTGACAGTTTCCAGATTCACCACTACGTGCGCCCAAACTCAACTGATATGACATTAACGGACAAATGCCGTCTACGACACTCAATGAGCCTTTGCACACTTGGAGGTGACTTTTGGTACCATACATCTGCCATAGACCACCGAGTTTCACCATTTATAAAATTCCAAGTGGTTGCTTTCATTTTGTAAGTTTTTCCTCTTATCACACATTCCTGTTTGGCAATGTGTTAGCTCTCTACCAAGGTACAAAAATGGAACCACGTTTTCTTTAAGGTTCTCTCAATGACCCTGTTGCATTAGTATGGGTCACAGAGTGACTTCCCTTGGGTCAAAGTATTTTTTCCCCCCTCATTTTTACTCGGCAACATCAGTAGTGGAGTTATCCTGAGGCTACAAGGGAATTTTAAATGCAGTACCTGGCTGTCACAATGAAAGCAATCAGTGTACAGTTCGTTTACTATAAAATATTTTGCTCTGGAAGTGGAATGCCTCTGAAAATCACTATTTATCTGTCACCTATGATATCTGCACCAATTTAAGTTATTAGAAATTGAGTGAGACTTCTTGATTGTAAGAGAGTGAATCACGTGTGGACCAATTTCAAGGAACGAATATACTTGTAAGATGTATAAAAATGAGACTAATGAGATTAATAAGACTGAAATGTAAAATGTGTGCTAAGGTTAAAAAGAGCTGAGGGTTGCTAAAAGACTATTAAAAGGCAAATTGCTGAGGCTTCTAAAACTAATCCTAAACATTTTCTCTGCTGCTGTAGAAGAGGGAAAGTTAAAGAAAAGTTTGTGTGTACAGGGCTATAGCCAGGGGGGTGCGAATACACGTCCCTTTTTGACTGCAATTAGTATATCTCAATCATTTTTCTTTTATGATGCGTTTACCGATTATCGTAATTGGGAAACGAAGACGCTGTTTCTCTTCATATGCGATCTAACAGCGATGAAATCATGGGCTAAATTCAGTACAGTTGCAGAACAAGAACAGAGTTGCAAAAAACTTCCGTTTAAAACAATTATTAGTCTTGACCTGTTTTCAGTCATTTTCATAATTAACTGAAGGTTCACTCCGAGAGCACTCCACAGTTAACAGGTGCGGCTTGTTCTCCCCGATTAGGTAAGACAACAATCATTCATCCGGCGCGTATTTGCTGTATTTAAAACAAAGTTGTTTAAAATTACATACCTGTCCACTCTCAAGCAAATAGCTTGAGATGCAGGCTTTTTATAGCCTATTTAACTGCCGAATGCCAGCAGGAGAGAGAAACCCTGTCTTTGCCAATTACAATAATCGGTAAACGCGTAATTAAAGGAAAATGATTGAGATCTACTCATTGCAGTCAAAAAGGGACGTGTATTCGCACCCCCCCTGGCTACAGCCCTGGTCTATTACTATAACTAAACACGAACCATTGCCGTGAGAGAATTTTGATAAAGTTGATGCCATAAGTTGTTATTTGGTGGAGAGATTTTCCAAAGAGCCAATTTCTAACAGTCGACAAGGCATTATCAGTGCTTAGAATGTTTCGGTAGATATTCTGATAGGGTATAATGAAGTACTAGACAAAATGATGGTATGTTCACAAGATGACATTTACCCTTTATGGTACTTAAAAAGTGGGTGAGATAATCTTTTAACCATTGGCAACTATTTTTAAGCAGTCTTTTAAAACTGGAAAAAACATCAGATAATTGGAAGCATGGTTGAATTATATCAATTTATTTGAAAGCAGACTGCATTGGCCCAAGAAACAACAGACCTGTCAATTGAACTTGTATTGCATATAAAATTCTGGAATCTGTCATTAAAGACAAGTTAAGAATCTTTCAGAACCTTTTTGAATTTTTTGAAGAGGTCATTGACCAGAGTAGCGCTTATAATATCATGTATTTGAATTTTTTAAAGAGCATTTCCCAGGTACTGCTCTAGAGACTCACTAGTAAAATTAGACTGTGTTGTTCTCAACCATCTTCCTGGTCCTCTCTGCTGATTTCTGGGTGAACTTCACACTCCCCTGAGCTCTCACCCTGAGGATGGTATTACCCTAATTCTCCTTGGAGACTTCAATTTCCCACCAGTGAGCTCCCAGCCATTGATCGCAGCCTCGCTCCTCCTGCTTCCCCCCTCTCCTCGTCCTCATCTCCTGCAGCTCACAAGGCAGATAACCACGTAGACCTTGCATTCACCCTGACTTGTTACTCTGTTGAACTCTATTGAGCGACATGGAACGCTGATGCCTCTCCACGAATTGGACTGTTTCTTTGTTTCTTTCCTTCTCACTCTTTTCCCCATCCTCTCACTACTCTTCCAACAGCTCGGGAGTATTCTTTTCACTCTCCGCTCCTCTCTCCCTAACCTCTTAAGTTCTTACTACACTTCCTCTTCCTGCCTCAATTACAAAGCTCTGGGTTCATGCTGCTATCTCAGCCTTGAACTTGCTTGTCTCTCAGTTTATTGACTCACTTTGTACTTCTGTCCCCAAACTCGCCACACTCCCCCTGCCCCGTGGTTGACTGATTTTCTCCACTCGCGCAGAACATCACCGGCGGTAGCTGAGAGGAAGTGACGGAAATCCAGAACCTGTTCTAAACTTCCCTCACATCCGAGACTCGCAGACTGCAAGTCTGCCTTTACAGACTTTATTAGGCTAAGGCCTAATTCTTCAAGTCTAAAATCACTGCACATGCGTCTGACCTGCAGAAGCGCTTTACCACTGTCTCTTCTCTCCTCCCTCTTTATCACACTTTTCTCTCATCCAGTAATGCTGTCTCTCTTCTCCCCATAACAAATAATAACTACATTGACCTCCTACAAGATGTTAGCAACCCCTGATGCGCTCTCCCTTGTCACAACCCATCATACAACAACCTGTCCACTTGAACCTATCTAACCACCTGTTCTGCATTCTCTTAGCTGGTGAGGTTGGTTTTTTTAATCTTTTTCTCATTATTAACCATTCCCTTTGTGATGGACTTGTTTCTTCTGTTTACGAGGTGGCTCACACTACCCTACTCCTCAAGAAAGCCCCATTTGACCCCTCTGATATTGCATCAGAAACTACCAACCTGAATCACCGATACCCTTCTTGTCCAAAACTCAAGACTATGCTGTTCTTCTCCTGTGGTCACTTTTCCTTCATCTGAAAAGAACCATCTTCATGACCCCTACCAGCCTGGCTTTTGATCTGGCCACTCAACTTATGCTGTTCCTCTGGCTGTGACAGACACACACAGCTCACTCTTCTCCTCAGATTTAATATTTCTTGACCTGTCTGCTTCAGTTGATTGCACTCTGGCTGAGACTACTATCTCTGGGATTGCCCCCTCTTAATTTGCTTCCCATTTAGCTGATAGGTCTTACCAAGTTGCCTGGATGGAATCAGTTTCCCCACCACAGCCTCTTGTGACCTGTGTCCCCCAGGGGTCTGTCTTTGGGCCCCTAATGTTTTTTTTTAATGTATTTATTTATGCTAAGTCTATTGGCCTTGCTATCAATTCCTATTGCCTCCTCCCTCATAGTTGCACAGATGACACCGAACTTTTCCCTCACTCTGACTCACCAATCCCTGAAAGGATACCAACCTGCCAGGCTGGTAGCTCAGTACTGAATAGGCATCAAATGTAAAACTCAATTTGAATAAGACAGATTTTGCTCTACCTAACCCACTAAACTGTCCTCTGCAAAAGCTTGCTATCGCTGTAACTTGCACAACAGTGGGTGCCGCTGTTGTTGCGGCCAAAACGCTGCCTTGCTAATTCCTTTTGTGCAACAGAAATATTTGATCATACCAGTCCACGTTCTCGTAATCTAAGCTACAGTGATGTCCAGCCTAGACTGCTACGATTCTTAGCTTGCAGGTCTGCCATCTTGTGTTAGTCAAACTCTGAAGCTCATCCAGAATGCAGCTGCCCAATTCTTCTTTGACCTTCCCAAGTTTTTGCGTGTTGTTCCACTGCTGAGATATCTACACCGGCTGCCAGCTGCATCCACAGACAGGTGCCAAGAAACAGCCCCTTCTGACCTGCAGGAAGTAATCATTTCATACTGCTGGAGGTAAACTACATCTGCCTTCCCTTTGTTTGAATAGCTGCTGCTCATCCCAAATACAGAACTTCCTTCACCTAGCTCCCTAGTGGTGTAGACACATCAAAAACGTGTGTTACTGCGGTCTGAATAGATATAAGTTAACATTTTGATGCCACGATTCGTGAATACATATTCAACACACACAATTTAACCACCAAACCTGCATTTGCAAAAGCACGGTCTTTCTTTGAATTCCAACCCAGATTTCATCTCCGATTTGCATTTATTATTTAACAAACAATGCTTTATTTGCATGTGGTAAGCTAGTGGTCCACATCATGCATGGAGGCTGAATCTTTGGGGTTAAAGAAACAGCTAATGTGGCTAATTAACCTGCTATGACCAAAAGCCCTCAACAGAGGGACAAAACTGATTTAATTTCAGAAAGAATAGAATGTGCTTTATTTGACCAGAGTTCCTTTGGTTGTGACTGTGTTTCCTCTCTTACATTTGCTAAAAGCCCACAGGCAAGCAGCAGGCATTAAAGGCCTCCATCTCTGCTCTGATCAGAGCTTGCTCTCCTACAGTGCAAAATAGTTTAGCTGAGGGGTAAAGGCATTAGAACAACAACCGTGCTTTACCAACAGAGCTAGTTTTATGACCCCCAAGGCACACTGAAGAGGTTGAGAATCTACTTTCTAATTGCTGATGGCCTCGAGTGCATTTTATTTCTATCAATTGGATTTGTTCATTTACATTATTCTTGAGCCCAGAGCGAGAGCTTGTTAAAGAAATCACCTGGCTCAGTTCATAGATGAAGATAAACATATGCAGGATAGTCCAGGATGTTTATTTTTTGACCCCCCAGACTTTTCACCTATGACGTGACATTAATTTAAAAAATGTGAATGTCTTTTTTGAAGATTTTTTTTTTTTCATTTAGAGCAAACCACAAGTCCAGGACAATAGTTTTTGACCCCTTGGACTTTCCACCTTTGACATAGTTTTAACTTGTGAGACTAACTTGTGGGGAGAAAATAATGAGGATTATTTTTACACGATTGTCTTTTTAATTAAAGAACAAAGCACAAGGGAGGTTAGATGGTTCTGAGGCACTCTCTCTTGAATCTGAAACACTAAGCTCTGCGCAATTAGATAAAAACCATACATACACATGCAAGCACACTGTGTCAAGCCTGGGATTTGCTGTTGAGTCCTTTCCAAGCACAGACGCTTGAAGAACCCAGGCCCTGCAGCCAGACCTTTATGTGAAGGCAAGTTCCTGTAACACTATTCCACAATGGGGTCGTCAACTGAGCTAATATCAATTATCTCAGAAAGGTTGAGAAAAAGCTTTGGATATGGGTGGATGATTAAGCCAAGAGAGGCCTATTGCGCGGCCAGATCCCGTTTCTCTCGCTTATGTAAACGTCCCAGTTTTCGCACATCGGGCCTCCGCTTTCTCTCTCCCATTTGGAAAATGACTTAGGGCCTCTCTTGTTCACTTGGAATTGTGATAGAACGGCAAATAAAAAAAAAAAACTGCTAAATAAAGAGCCATGCTATTTTGCCCAAAGCACTCTTTAATTTCCACTGAAGCTAGACAAATAAAATCGATGTTGTATACGGCCAGAAAAGACACATCTATTGTCCGTTAGCCAAGTCCAAGTGGAGGAATGAAGTGCTCTTTTAAGAAGATTGAGGCTTCACTTAATGTTATTTAATTCCTCCCAATTCATGACTGTCTTGATTTTTCAGTCGTGATCCTGCTGATTGACGATAATGCTTCTTGAAATTTTACATCAGTTTTCTCTGTTTTAGTTTTTCAGAATCTACTAGATTGAAAATGATAATTTCATCACGAAATTCATCTTTACTTCATATGTGTTTGACAATTGGTCAAAACTCATAAACCATTTATTGCTTTTATTGAGGGAATGATTATTCTTTTTCATGCATTTTAAATTTGTGCGCATTCGTTATTTGACTGATTATTGTCGCGCCGCAATAAAAGCAGATGCACTCTCTGAATTGTTCTTGGAGTGGCTGATTTGCAATTTTGAAAGTTTATGGCAGAAATGCTTACTCATTCATTCCATAATCAGGGTCAAAAGGTGGTACTCACATAAAAGTTAGCAGGCTCGCAGCCAAAGAAATCAAACTGGCTTGGATGAACTCACTATTTGGTGTATACCATAGATATACCATAGTAGTTAGCTGTATGTCGCACCCTTAATGGTTGACCTGATCATTATTACCCTGGATTTCAGCTTGTTCTGTATCTTTTTTTAAGTAGTTTTTCCTGTCCATCCCTTCATCCTTCATCCCCTAATGATTGCTATTGAGTGTTTTTACCAACTGAGTAAAAGAGTATGCAATGTCCTGGAGGTAGAATTAAATTGTTGGCCATTTTCCACCATTCTTTGAAACTTGAAAGAATTGCTGGTTTTGCAGTTTGTGTCGACTTCCCTACAGCCTTAAACAGTTTTTACCCAGGAAGCATCTGACAGCACCACTCTGAATTTCTCTTATACGAACCGGAACAAGGCAACGTCTTGTGCAATTAGATACATATGCTGACATCTAAATATTCAATGTTGGTGCTTTAGTTCAGGCTTGACATGGATCATGACTTCAGGAAACTCCAAGAAAATTCCTTATCACTGAAATGAGACACCAAACACGTCTGGTGGCTTAAACCAGGGCTGCTGCATAGGCCTATAGCGTTCATAATACAATCATACTGGTACCACCACAGTGCTAATGGGCACCAGGATTTGTACGCAATAATTTACTGCTGATTTCAAATTTATGCATTCCTTGATGATTGCTAAAATAAAGCATCTCAGTGTAACAGGGATGACCTATGCCTATTTGACAGTCAAAGGGAGGCATAGCTAAGGTTATTTAAGGTCTCATCAGTGAATGGACCAACTATTGTTTGTACTTGAATTGCGATATCTGAGTCTTGCCTGTGGGAGACTGCTTTCTGCAATTTTTTTGTGGTTGTAAAAGAAGAATTGGACATGTGGGGAAGTTATTTTAGCCACTGGGATTAAACTGCATAGAACACAACAGTATTGCAACATTGTTTAATATAGTGGATTCAACGGGTATATTTGTCAGTTTAATGAATCAATGACACGATTGTTTGTACCGTATACTATTTTAGACAAGACAAAAAAGAAAAAAAGATTTTAGAGTGGGCTTCAGAGTTGCTAAAATGTGGACATGTGACAAATGGAGCCATGTTTCCATCGCATATTCAGGGGCTGTTGTTTGAGCCGGTATACACAGACTTTTGTTGGAGAAGGTAATAATTTTCCACTTTGAAACAATATTTAGACAGCACAGTACTCAACTTTCAATATGAATTACATTTCTTTCCGAAATGAATACTTTTTCCTTCATCCATTATTAAAAAAGAACCCAGAAAAATCCCACAATATGCCTCTTCAGAAGAAACCAAAATATTCCCCCAGGATTTTCCGCGACGCTCAATATACCCTGTACACACAGCCTCAGTTCAGTGCAAGGCCAGCTTCGGTTGAGCAGTTCCGCACAACGGAAACAAAATGGTGTCCAATCTTGAGTTATCACAACTCTTTCTATTAAGGTACTCCAGTGGGCCTTAGCCCTGTGGGATAGAAAGGCTGGTCAGAGGTTGTGGACCACTTACTTCATTTTTGTGAGTGAGTTACTGAGTACTCAGTGACTTCCCTAATTTTGCTTTCATCACGGTTTGACTGCGGTATTGCTGATACCAAATGATTCTTTTTTCTTTATTTTGATTTGCTTCATGTTGTTTTAGTCCCTTCAACTATAAGCCACACCTGCCTAAGCTCATTATCTACCCATTTGGCCTTGCCAATGTATTACTTGTGTTGACAACAGTCTTTAGGGTCCTCTGTGAAACTGTTACCTAGCGGGTCAGAGGTGGCTCTGATATTTTAAAGGGGACGTATTATGCTGTTTTTTTTAAGTTATACCATTCTTCAATGTCAAAAACAGAGGTTTATAAACTTTCTAGCAAAACATTAATAAATAGACAAGAGTTTGTCACTAAAGTGACTATATCCCCCACCGTTAGGTCACCAAAACCAACTGGTGTCTGCGCATTCCCAGTAGGAAGTTTGTTACCAAAAAGAATTGAAATAGGTTGACTCCTTCTTGAGATATCGCACTGACAATGTTCGGGACGGACGGAGCTGAATACTATATCCCTCTCTTCGCGCGGCGGGGGATAAATAAATATCTTGAGATACAGATGATTGAATAAGTAGCTATCTACCTTGCTATCAATTAAACTAGCTACATAATGTGGATGGAAGGGAAACGTGCAGGCTGGTCAAGGATGATGGTTACTTTCATTAAAAAAAAAAAAAAAAATTAACATGCAGTCACCATAAAAGTTTAACTACACTTGGAATTCAGCCCATTAAGAAAGACCTGAAGTTAGCATCTATATAGTATTAACAGTTAGCAAACATTCCATTTATTTTGAATGGAAGTGCTACTCCATTAAAAATGGACAGAATTCTGTGAAAAACAGTCATCCATTCCTACTGTTCCGACAGACATGTCTCCCATATTGATGCTGGCTAAACAAGCCCAGATAGCATACGGACGTGGGCCACATCAGGCAACGATCCGGCACTTTTGGCATTCTTTTGGCCCGGACAAAATTGATGTGAGCCTAAAGTGGCCCATGTGGTAAATGCTGAATTGGGCCCAAATATCACAAAACAAATATGGCCCACAATTGGCAAATATTTGGCAAAGTGACAATAGTCAGTCTGTAAGTGAACCTAAACTGGCCCACATTTGCTGCATTATATGTTCATGGCTGACATCTGGCATTGTGAGGGCTTGGTTGTGGCCAAGTTCTGGCAAACGGGAGCAGAGCGCCCAAGTGCCATCATTCCATGCGGTATGTGGGCCAGCTGAACGTGTCAGGTGTGGGCCAGATTTAGGCCAGAAGAATTTTGCTATCTGGGAGCGATTTTTCAAGTTCACTCAATTAAACAGCTAGCTAGTAAAGCTTGGAAATCAATCTTAATACTAACAGATATTGGAAACTCTTACCCAGCTGGCTAGCTAGCTACAGATTCTCCTTGAAAATAAATCCAGGCCACCACTTGTTTGTATCTTTTGAAATGCATTATAGGCCTCCTTCAAAAATATATATATATTTTTTTACTGATCCATCCCTTATTTATCATTAGGAAGTCCAAGCAAAATGCATTTGCCTGTTTTCATTGAAGAAAACACTGCCTTCTTGGCACCGCGATCATAGATTCATACTCTTTCGGGCTGGCAGTCTGAGTGAGGGGTGGCCGGGGAAAGCAGCCTTGCATTAACTTCATGTTTTAGGGCGTGCCAAACTAGCCCGCCCTGTGGCCACAGTGATGTCATTATGTCCAGGAAGAGAAGGTTGGACCACAATAAGGCGTATTGCACTGTTTTGGCTAGGTGTTCGCTGTTGATAAGAATATCTTGGCTCTTGGGTAGACGTTGAGAGTTTTGGACCTTTTTCATACAACATAAAACACCAAATAAAGGTAAAAACACATAGAAAGAAAAATAAGTCCCCTTTAAGACTGGCTATTGTTTCTGTTGGCTGAGTTTACAGAACTTCTATAGCAAGGCACCATTCAACTATTGGCTTCCTCTATGGTCATTTGTCATGGTGCATAAAAGACTTTTTTACCAATTACCTATGTACCCATTTTTTTTTAAATCTCCAAATAAACCGTTCTTACCATGCTCCCCATTGTGTACTGCCTCAAGATTTATTCATTCAGTTGCATGCCTGACAGTGGGGTTGCTAGCACATGTGCACATTGGTTTTTCTCTCTTACTGGGAGGGCATGGTCTTATAAAACTAATCACCTAACCAAAAAGATTACATCAGGGCTGGGGTAAAGTTAACTGTTCTTCAACATTGCCTTTACTCCACTTGGGCATCAAAGACTTGGGCAATCAGACCTTATCATACTAGGTATGATTGTGGGGAAACAGATGTTCGCTGATTAAACGCACATACAGCACGAGTGCCAAAACGGCAGCATTCAGTCCTAAAAGCAGCGAGTCATCGAGGACGGAAAGCCGATGGGGCGAGTCCTTGAGCCGCGGTTTCCGCAGTCAGACGAATGCGCATTCTGCGTGATTGCTGAATTGTTCTTGGTGGCATTATTTTCAACAGATCGACTCTCGCTGGCAAGCATCGTTTACTCACAATCAAGGCTGGGGTTTACACTAACGGCGGATCAAAGCGCGAGCCTCGGGGGCGGGGCTGGCGACAGCGTTTGGGCCGCGAGGGAGTGCGCATCTCGCATTGAAAACTATCCCGGCCCCAGAGGCACGTCCGCCCTTCAAACACGACGTGTGTTTACACTCCCCGCTGAAAGCCTGCGAATTGGGGCCAGGCAAAGCCCGAATTAAACGCAGATGTAAACCCTACATGAGATGGTACGGGTGAAGCGCAGGACATGGTGGGGTTAGCAGAATGTGCCAGCATGAAGCACAGAAAATAGAACTGAGAGGAGTAAAGAATGCTGTCAAATCTCTTTAAGATGCACAAGGTAAAAATGTGTTGAAGACTTAGGGGAGGGAGAGATAGTGTGAGTGTATGACTATATGAAAAGATGAGAGTGAGACAGCGGGAGAGGGAGAGAGAGAAGAAATCCAACTCAAAACCCTTTCACCCCCTCACAATCAAAACCGTTCTGAGAAAAGCAAGAAACCCAGCCAAATTTCAATCATCCAGAGGCAGGGTTTAGCCAAGCAAGCATTGCAGCCCTCCAGAATACGGGCCGATCAGCCCTTCGTCTGCCAATATTTCAAATGTAAAACTCTTTGATTTTTATCTTCCTTTTTTCTCATAAAATGACTTTCCAGCTATCAAATAAGTTATCCTGTTTTACCATCAGTCATTTTAATATTTAACAATTTAACGATGCACCGAAATTATATGGCGATATATTCAAGATAAAGCTACTATTACCTTTTGAAGATTTACTACACATTTCAAATGTTCAATATTTAACGAGAATAAAAATATCTAAGAATGAATGTAAAATATTTAAATATTTGATGCATATACAAAATTAATCATACATTTAAATATTAATACGATTACATAAATTTGAAGTTTTTTTTTAAAGCATATAAGGAGTTCTGTACTTCATGTTTTGAAACCCTCCTGTGAACTCCAGTATGGAACGGAAATATACAGTATTTTGGTACAAATAAGAACACAATTGGCAGACCTTTATTTTCTTCATTTTGCTATTTTACAATTTACAAACTAGATATAAAAGACCATAAATAAATGACATAATTTACATGTACCTAAATTCATGAGAGGAAAAAAAAAACAAAAGGTTAGAAATGCAGAACCATGTTAATCTACATTAAAGGTTCATATGGCACCTGGATTCACACAAATGAAAGCTCATTTTGTTAGACTTCTTCATGTGATAAATTCAATAGCAGTATACTGCACAGAACACAACTCCTCGCCCATGCAGTTTACGATTAAGCTGAAGGCAAATATAACTGAATATTGAACTGGCATAAGACTATTGCATGTAAAAGCAAAAAGTACAAATGCATACCTTAAAGTCAGTTGAACAGCATTTGAATACAACTTAACCAGATGGCAAATGTGTAGAAAAATATTTTCCCCAGACTTTCCTGCACCATCTGCATACAGTCTGAACTCATACTTTAATGTACATTTGGGTCCAGGTTAATTGGCACGTCCCTGTCTTGGAACTCAAATGCTTTGCTGTCTTTACTGACCAGTTTAATAAAATGCATTTATACCCTATGTAGGTTCATGGTTTTAGAATCATAACAAAGTCATCAAATGACATGTCAAAATTCACCAGTCAAGCTTCTAGAAATTTCTTTAACAGACATCCTATAACCTATATAGTGCATGTCCCTATTGTTTCTGACACTTCTTCACATGATAAACAGCAAGGGGATGACCGAAATGTTCGCCATGTTTGACTAACTTCACATTTACTCTGGAAAAATCATGACTGTTTTTGTAATGATTCTGGATTTCATTGACCTCTTGTTGACCAGTGGACTCATTTCAAAGACTTTTCATGACCTTCAATGCAATTTGGAGTGAGATGGCTGGATTTACACGCAGTTCTTATCCCTTTGGAGAGATGACACAGCTGTGAACTCAATTTGCCAGCATCCTCCCATTCTAGTGGTCCCAAAAAGCGCATCCATTTTCATCTCCCAGTGATATCATTGAATCTATAATGTCCTTCCTTGATGCGTCAGTGGATTCAGAGCAACGTACTGTGAACTAATTAATAACTGCTCCAAGTCCTTTTTTCCAATCTTTCAGATGTTTCTCTTCAACTAGATACACTATTGCAGGAGAGAGCATGTCTGCGTTCACAAAATGAGCGCCAATAATCAGATACACTACATTTGTGTTATGTAAACAATCAATATTAAAATTAAGCAACAAAAGTACAAAAAAAAACTGTAGAATCTGTGTTTACATTTATATACAGGAGTAGGTTCAGGGAAGCTGCAAACCCGAAAAAATTATACATAGTTTTTTTTCTTTCTCTACATTCTATTACGGACCAGTGGCATTGCGGGGAATCGATGGAACAGTTGGGAATTGGAGAAGCCACCAGTGCCCACAGAATGAAGATGGAGTATTCCAGTCACTTGACGGTTTTTGCGGTTTTCAAGGACAACCCGGTGAGACTCGGGTTATGATGCTGATGGATTCTGGCCACTGGTTCGGACGCTGGGGACAGAAAAACAAGAACAGATGAGGGGTCAAACGGAATAATGGGTCCTCTGCTGACATAGTCCAGAAAAAGAGATGCCGCACCAGTGAAGGCTTCTCTGCTCAGCTTCCGAGATGAACGAAGTCTTTACCCCATTTTCTAAACCTCTAAATTTATGTGCCTACTCAGTACACAATGTTGTGGTTCTCTGGCAAATAACCATTGCAAAAAAAGCCAAACTGTGGTTGTCTGTGGTGTAATGATTAATCGATAATGCTCAAGGAGGGAGCTCAACCAATCTCTCGTTCTTGAAAACCTGAGCCAGAATATGCTGTTCCAGTGTTTATTAAGTGAAAAGGAGAGGAACACTACCCAGGCTTTTGTCAAATTTGACCATCTCGATGGCATTATGAATCCGGCGAACATATTTTTTCACAATCAAGCTGCTTGTAGAAATAGCTGAAAATAGCTGAATTGAACATTGCATAGCATTTATGGTTCGTTGTTCACGTCGAGAACATCTTCGCTACCCACTGAAAATGCACAGCGTGCTGAAATAGCAAATACCAGAAATTTTATTAAATTTTTGAAAATTCTAATTCCTGACTTCAAACTATGGAATGCGAAACTAACACTCCTTTGCCTGCATTTTTGGAATACTGCTTAAGGGGATCTCACAGTATTTGATACAGATTATCATTATTATTATTTTTATTGTTGATTTCTAAAGGCCGCGTTGAAGCTATGTTACAGATGTTAACTAACCAGTCATGCACCAAAGCATATTTCAACTTGAATTATTTATGAATTGGCCTTCGCACACAAAGACATACAAACTCCCATGCACGTCTCCCCTAACAGTGCAAACGCAAATGTACTCTCACTCTCACACTCACACTCACACTCACACTCACACTCACACTCACACTCACACTCACACTCACTCTCACACTCACTCTCACTCTCACTCTCACTCTCACTCTCACTCTCACACTCACACTCACACTCACACTCACACTCACACTCACACTCACACTCACACTCACATGTACATGCATACACTTATTACTTACTTAATGATGAACTTGACAATGATGTGTCCATTACGAGTAAGATGACCCCCATTCCTCGACTAGAAAAAAACACCACGCTGTGATATTTCAGAGGTGATTCCAATATCAAACGAACAGAATAAAGAGTGACCAGAGCTGCGCTGTCACCATTCTGTGTTCCAAAAACATTCCGCAAAAATGTCCAATCAGGTCAAAAACCTCAGGCAGAGTCTGGGGTGGTGAAAAACATTCCAGTCATCGGGTGGAAAAGGCAGAAAAAATCAGTTCTCGTCAAAAAAATGTTGTCCATTAAGTCCTGAGGGTATATGCTTTGTTGCGGCTCAAAACATACACGATGGAAGCAACTATCACAACACCAAAAAATTATCTTAAAAATCAGCGTCTATCACTTTGACCATAAAGTATTCTGGCTCGGCAGAAACTGTCTGTTATATATGGTACAATTTACAAAGGTGGGTTTATGCTTGCAAAAAAGTATTGTAATAAAGACGATGTCCAGATGAATTATCCAAGGGCAAAATGCGTCCAATTTGACTATGGACAAGTGTGGCCTTCCAGACAGATTTTCATTCCACAGAAAAAGAACAGATTTATCCCCAAAGTCAAAGAATTAAGGATGAAAGAATATCAAAGTGCTGCTTTCCCCCCTCTTTTCTTCCTTCCCCTTCATCTTTTGAAAATATGTTTTTTCCTATTTGTTTAAAGTGCATGGATGAGGTAAATAGTTCCATCATTTCCTGTACATGGTTCACGTGGCTCAAACTGGAACCATCCTGTCTTGTATTTGTTGCATTTGGGAAAGCATTCCCTGGATGCTGTTCAGGATTTGGTCCTGGTGCACTGCTGAGGATATTCCTATTCTGGCCACGTCCCTGTCCAGGCAAGAGAACACGGTGCCGATTAGTAAAACATGCGTACGCATACAGAACCAATCTATCTCTGTTAGTGGAACAATCAAGCGAGAATTTGTTTATCAACAACTTCACTTTCATGGCGATCTTTTGATCTTTAAATCAAGAGCCTGTGCTAGCGTTCCCTCTTATAAATCTGTTCGCCTCCCTTTCCCCCTCGAGTACATTTGCAATTAAAAACCTTGCTATTGTTTCCCGGACGGTGAAGCTAGCGGTGAAGAGCGCAGCTAGAGTTAGCCCCACACGTGGCAGCTGCCTCGACGATACCGCGTCCTGAATAAACAAAATTAATGCCTCCTCCACGGCAGTGGAAAAAAATTCTAGAAGGGCCTTAAGTGAGGATGTGTGCGACTGAATAGAGCTGCGATACTCACTCCCGCGACATCTGCACCACGGACCCCAGGGAGGTGTAGCCGGCAGCGGTGAAGTTGTCCTGATAGCCCTCCATGTGGAGAGCCTGCAGCCAGCCAGACACGGAGCCCAGACAGGATGGAAACTCGGGGCTGCTCGGGTCCAGGAGGGTAGTGTGGGGTCTGGGGACGGATGGGGATGAGGGATTGAAAAGACTTAGAAGCGGACCAGATCTTTACACAGCCTCATCAATTTTACAGCTGCGTGTGCACACGTGTGCGTTTGTTTAAGTGAGGAAGTAATTCTGAGTGTGTACATCTGCATGTTTATACATGTATGCCTGACTAAGGGTATACTCGTATGTATAGACATACGTGTTGAAATGAGTGAGTGTACTACTCCAGGAAGCACGTAAGAGTACTTCACTTACAAGCGTATATGTGTATTCACATGGGTCAGCCCATGTCCCAGCAGGGCTTGAATGGGATTAAGAAAACTGAAAGTCCCAGGGGAGCCACTGTAAGATCAATGCAACTGTTAAGCTTTTCACCCCAGATTGCTCCAGGGCGATCATTTGCTGCTCAGACATATCAACTGGACATTATCTTGGATAAAAGTAATGTACAAGTGTATGTTACTGAGCATATAGAGCAAAAATCTGTGGTAGTGCATAAGTGGGTATGGATAAGTGCGCATATAAGTTACTATATCTGCAAGTATAAAAGCGCATTTCTGCGCAAGAGCTAATGTGAACGTTCATGTGTACGTGAGCGAGTGCATGTCTGTAAGCGGAAATTTTGATTTATATAACTTCATAAATTTATGTTAATGTATACATGAGTGAGTTTATATCTGCAAGCAGAAATGTGTATTTATGCACAACCGCATATGGGCATGTATGTATGTACGTGACCCAATGTATATCCGTATGCAGGAATGTGTATATTTGCATAACGGCATATGTTTAAGTGTATACGAGCGAGTTTATATCTGTAAGCCGAATCGTGTATTTTAGGATCACTGCATATGTTTACGTACATGAGAAAATGAGCGAGTGCATATCCGTAAGCAGAAACGTGTATTTGCGCATAAGCTCATATATGTGAGTACGTGTGTGTGACTGAGTGCTTTTGAGAAAATGCTTATTTGCACGCAACTGTGGACGTACATACACGAGAGTGAGTGTATATGTCTCTGTATATATGTGAGTGCAGGCGAGGGGGCCCTACCGGGTGGTCTCCCCGCCCGTCCTCTTCAGGCTGCCTGGGTTGCGGATGAGCTTGTCCAGCATGTTGACGATCTGGCTGAATTTGGGCCTCTCGCCCCGCTCCCTCTGCCAGCAGTCCAGCATGAGCTGGTGCAGAGCCACGGGGCAGTCCATGGGCGGGGGCAGCCGGTAGCCCTCCTCTATGGCCTTGATGACCTGCATGCGGAGAGAGATGGAGGGAGGGCGCAGTCAGACAAGGGGCGGCTCCAAATGTCCAGACAAGTATTCATCCATTTTATAACCCACCACTTCCAACTGGGAGAATGTGGCTGGAGCCTATCCCAGCATGCAGTGGGTGAGAGGCGAGACCCTACGTAGAGGTTGCAAGTCCTTTCCAGGGCCAAACTCGCCATTTTCCCACTTGCTCGTACCAAAGGGCTATTTATGCTATATCCACACAAGTACGTTTTCATTTTAAAACGGCTTTTATTAAAAAGAGAACGATACCAGTCGACACAAAAATGCGACTAAGGAGCTGCCTAGTAACAAGGGGTCAGGAGTGACCTCGAAAGTCTCAATTTTAGAGGGTAGAAAGCCAGAGAAGAATGGGCTCCAGGTGAAAACGTAGCAAAAGTTATGCCTTTTAAAATTAAAATTTATCAGTGCAGATGTAGCTTTAGAGTCTTTATTCAGCTAACTATGCAAACCCAGGTGTCAGGAGCGAACCAGTGAAAATACGGGGAGAACATGTAAACATGTAAACTCCACACAGAAAGGCCCCAGGCCAGACTCAAAATCACAACCTTCTAGTTGTGAGGCAATTTCCAAATTCACTACCATCCCATCTTCGTCTTGAAATGAGTTTATAAAAGTAATTTGAGAATTCCCAGCTAACAATAATGAACATTCTCTGTCTTTCTGCTAGCTAGCTTTCACCTTGGGTTGAGAATTACAGACCAAACATCACATATCTCTCTAATCTCCAAATAAATAGCAGCACCACATGATAACACAAGGGTTAGGACAGTAACAACACTCACATCCTGATTGCTCATATCCCAGTAGGGCCGCTCTCCGTACGACATCACCTCCCACATGACGATGCCGTAGCTCCAGACGTCAGAGGCGGAGGTGAACTTCCTGTAGGCGATGGCCTCCGGTGGGGTCCACCTGATGGGGATCTTCCCTCCCTGTTATAGACAAATTCCACTCAAAGTCCTAAATCACACTAAATACAATATAGCGTGTTTATCCAAAACCCATCTGCGACTGCCCTCAGCAACCGTTTAAGGAACATACAAGAAGGAACCGGGTCTTACCCTGGTGGTGTAAGTTGCCTCAGGGTCATCCTCCAGCACCCTGGACATTCCAAAATCGGAAACCTTGCAGACCAAGTTGCTATTGACCAGAATGTTGCGAGCGGCCAGGTCTCGGTGGACGTAGCTCATGTCGGAGAGGTACTTCATGCCCGAGGCAATGCCCCTCAGCATACCCACCAGCTGGATCACCGTGAAGCGCCCATCATTCTTCTGTTGAAGTCAAAAGATGGGGAAGGAGGCAAAGTTAACACTGCCAACTAGTGCTAAGCATGCAATGTTTACTCATGCAATGCTAATACTGCTAACTCGTGCTAAGCTTACACTGCTAACTCAAACTCTGAGAAACTCTGAGTAGTTCACTAAAATAAATGAGTTTTCGTAGGGGTTGATTGGTGTATAGGAAGGTTGCAAACCCTGTATGTATAGATGTTCACCTCCTCAAAAAAAAAAAAAAAACAATTAGCAACCTGTGGTTATGTACCAGGCAATGATAATGTTTGTAATCCTGTGATTTTATATGAAACAACAGTTACACCTATGACAAATTTTAAACAAAAAATGAATTGCGAATTAAACGGCTAACCAAAAAGTGTTCATGATACTAGGATACTTATTCATCAATAAATACACAATATTTTCAAAAATGAATAAGTTACAAGAAAAATCTGGCTAGTTCAACCTGTGCTTCAAGCACGCAAGAATAAATTCTCAGCGTGTTTAAATGCCACGAGAAATGCAAATCATACAACCATTGCTGACTACACAGAAGTAGAAAACGGCCTTCACTCTGAAGCTTACAGTAGAGTTCTTGTTATTGCAGGCACAAAGCTGTTCTTGAACATCTTTATTTGAATTTTATATATTCTAGAGCAACTAATGACTTCAACCTCTGTACTCAACTTCCTACAGCTTTAAAAACTAATCTTAGACTCTTGGAGTTTTAATATCTTCATTTATTGATACTCTCAACAGATTTTTGAATAGTTATCCGTATTTTTTGGTCCAAAAGAACTTCAAGGTTTATTTACCGTCGACTGATAAGGATAACCTCATGGACAAGCGAGGTGTGCGAATGCGACATTCTCAACACGCTAGAGTAAACTCATTTTGCTTGTATGAATAAACAGACATTCCCATTCACACAGCAGTTCTGACACAGAAAGGCAGGTCATTCCCATCAGTTTGAGGTAGAGAGGTCTAGCTAAGCAATGCCATCTTCAACCTTAAATTCACTACGCACAGCCATGACTGGCACTACCATTCAATAAAACAGTGGCTGGAATTCATGACCTCATTACGCAGTCACCAGCATCAAGATTCATGACTTCACCATCCCACAGCAAGGCTCAATACGACCCGACCAATGGAATTTCAGAAGAACCCGGCTCACGTAATATAATGGCTACAGCGCTGTCCCCAGCACCTGTGACAGGCAAGCTGTTCGCCAGCGGAGCAGCTTGTTGCCGTGGTGATGCACAACCTACCCTCAGGAATGCGTCCAGGGAACCGTTCTCCATGTATTCGGTGATGATCATCACAGGCTTACCTGCAGGACAAAATAAAATGACTTATAAAGCAATTACAGCTCAGTTATGTGCTCAATTCTCCACTATACCTCAGCACTGGGTGAATTACAAAGCAGCAATTTAATACACTTTACATTGGTGTCTTTTTTTTTTTTTTAAACAGATTTAAACATTAAGGTAAAGTATCCAGCTGCAGGGGGTTACATTTAAGCCATTCCTCTCATATCATTTCAGCTAATAACTATGCGATTTTATGTCTTTTTTCTCCTTGTGGCTTCTCAAAGGCTGATATTGACCACAACTTTCAGCTGCTACCTCTGGTTGAGAGCAATAGTCATACAACCAAAGCCATCGGTCGCAAAATTGTTCCACTTGGGCGCCATCGGGTCGATTTAAAAAGAATCAAAGCTCCACCAATGTTGCTTTCATCAATGGCTTATTCACTTTCAGTTTCTAACAAGCTTTTACAAAACCATAACTTCAAACAAAGAGCCTCTGACAACACACCAGTCCATTGGCTGAGTTCACCAAGCTTCAAAAAGCAGTTGAACTTCCCAGCGGGCAATGAGGCTCCTTATTAACTCATTAACAAAACCACAACACCTCAGCGGGTATAAAGTAAACACTTCAAAAAAGGCAGCCCTCTTGGGGAAGGCCACAATTACACACATCCGTCCTTCCTGTGTTTCTCAGCGACCCTGAACTTGCTTGAACGACAGCTCCCAATCAAGGCTGGCAAACTCCTGCCCTCTGACCCCAACCCGCCATCTTATTTGCATGCGAGCTTTTTGTTTATGGAACACAACCGTCCGCTCTGCCAAGCGCCGAATTCCTAAGCAGCCTGTCAATCAAGGCCTGGCTCTATGGCGACGCTGACCTGATGCGTTTGGAACGGGTCAGCCCGCTAAAAGCCACGACAATGGGCGCGCAACAGGGCCGCTCCCCGGCGCCGCCGACCGAAATGATCATTTTAATTTCCCAGCAGCGGCTACATTATGCAAATGAAGGTGTCGGTTTATTACGCCCGCGAGCGAAAGCTGTGCTGCAGCAGCCAGCCTTTTGTAATGATTACCTCTGGGGACCGTAAAAATATGACAGCGCCGTTCTCACTCATTAGCATTCGCTTTTGTGTTTGCTGTTTACACAACGCATGTTTAACATTATCAATAAGTCCCGCCGGAGAGCTACCCATCGCGGAGGGAGGGAACAAACCCTGTTTACGATAGAAAAAAAAAAAAAAAATCAATTATCGGGGAGTTAAGATTTATTTGTTACAAAATGACAGCAAACACAACTCATGCTTAACATTATCAATAAGTTCTGCCGTGCATCGCATTATCGATAAGTCCTGCCGGAGGACCACTGAACAAGGAGAGAGGCAAAGCCCCCCATTTATGATGGAAAAATATTTTACAAGGGCGTAAACACTAATACAATTCAGTAACATACAGCATGTGTGACATTATCATGAAGTACAGCAGGAAAAAAGATGCAGAGCAAAAATCAAGTACAGGGGAGCAAAAATGTATTCATACAAGTCAGCAACCTGATCCTTTCTTGCCATTTCAAGTCCAGATGAAGAACTACCCAACCAGCGCCGTTTATGATATAAAAAAAGGCAAATCAGTCACTGTGGATTAAGTATTAATACTATCATCCAGTCAAGCAGGGGAACCACTCAATAATGAGGCAAACAAAAAGCCCTATTTAGGATGGAGAAAAAAAATCAATTACTGGGAGTCTTGATACAAACCAACAACATGCGCAACACATGATTCACATAATCAACAGGTCCAGCTGGGGGAAAACTCAACAAGAGAGAGAACAAGCCCTATTTATGATAGAAAAAAATCAGTTACTGGGGATTTAGCATTTATACAAACCTGCAGCATACATGAAGCAGGCTTAACTTCTACTAACAAGCCAAGCTGGAGAACTACTCACTGAGGGAGAGCCCAAGCTCTATTAACAATGGAAAAAAAGATCAATTACAGGGGAGAAGAAATGTATTCATACAGATCAACAACATACACAACACATCCTCAACTTTATCAGCAAGTCCAGCAAGTAGACAACTCAACAACGATGAACACAAGTCCTATTTATGATTTAAAAAATAAAGTTACTGAAGAGCAACATACAAAACACATGCTTCACATAATCAAAAATCCGGCTGAAGAAATTACTGAATAAGGTAAACAAACAGCCCCTTTTGGATGGACAAAAATCGATCACTGGGGTATAAACGTTAGTACAAGTCTAGAGCATCCAGTCCAGATGCTTAAGATCATCAAAAAGTCCAGCTAGAGGATAAGTCAACAAGATGGGAGACAAGCCATATGATGGAGGAAAATCAAGAACTAGGGAGTTAACATTTATATAAATCTACGACATGCACAATGTACGCTGAACATTACCACCAAGTCTAGCTGGAAGACGACCCAACATGGAGGGATGGAAAGAACACGATTTACGATAAAAAAAAAAATCAATTACTGCAGAGTAAAAAATGCATTAATACGAACCGACAGCATGAGCACACTCGAGCGGAGGGAAGAGGGACGTCGCGAGATAAAAACCGTAAAGAGTAAAATACGATCTGCCCTCTGTAGGTGGATGTAGAGTTGAATAATGCCTGGTAATGCGCACTGAGAAGACCCTTTGACTCTCCACAAAGCTTTCAGATACAGGAATGCGTGCAGGTCTCTCCACGATAAAGCCTGCTCGCGGTCTTCTCTCATCTCATCTCCACGCCGTCCCCCTCTGTCAGGCCGCTGAAAGGCCTGAGTGCGGATAAGCCGACGGGATTGTGCGGCTCCAAACCCTTCACTCCACACCGCCAACAATTGAGTGACAGGGCTGGAGCTTATCTCCAGGAAGTGGGGCTGGGCGTTTGTCACAATACATTACACTTATACATCTTTCATCTGGCCTCTGCAGCCCAATGCACACAAGGCACGCCGCTCCAGCACACAAACACATGCACACACGTGCACACGTTACTGCGCGCACACACACACACACACACACACTCACACACACACGTGGCCATATGCCCGCAGAACTAAAGGGCTCAGCAGTTTCATGTGCTCGCGTATACGCAAACACACACATACTTCAACAAAGCTTCGTATGTTTGAATACACACTGCATACAAGGATTGCATCTACGCAGATTCATATACGTTTTATAACGCGCCTAGCCGCATACACGCAAACCAGCAGAGCTCAGCAACGCACGCTCATGTGCATACACGAACAAAGCAACAAACACGCGCATGAGAACACGCTCACTCGAAGGCATATCAAAGATACAAACTCCCGCTAAAATAAACTTGAGTATGCCAGAGAAACATCAGGTATTCATTTCCTCAAGAAAAAAAAAGGCTAAACAATATAAGAGCCGCGAAAACTCAAGGGCAAACGTGCGCTGCAGATAGTGAGGCAGACCTCGAGATTAACTCAGAGTCGACATCATGATTAATGACCCTTTCATCAGGCATTAGCGGGGCGAACGGCCTTTTGCATCTATAACATCCCACTGAGGAGGTAGCTCAAGGCAGGAGAGAGAGCGAGCGTGCTCGGTTTGGCCGTTATTCAGTACAGTAACTCAGATGTACCGGACTGGGGACGAAGGACAATAAAGGAGGCCGTGTTTTTTTAAATCGGTTAGGGACAGCAACGTTGCCAGGTAGCAGAAGTCTAGAATTTCCAAAATCTATTTTGTATCATTCCATAGACACCTGGAGGGAATTTCACAGAGGAGGATAACTCATTTACCCAAATAATTGCACCACATACCCGAGAACTGTAGTTTTTTTTTTTTTTTAAACTTTACTACACGTTCTATACCTAGGAGAGTTCTGAGTTTTACTCAGTAAAGTTATCCAACTCTAATCTTGCTTTGCAACTTAGGAACCTTAGCTTTATAACTTCGCAATCTTTGCTTTCTTGCCCAAGTGCACAACTAGCTACTTTGGTGAACAAATATGCACACTGAGTGTTCAAAAATAACTAAGTATCGAATGGAAATTTCAACGGAGAGGAAAAACGCACTGTATTCAAGTAAGGCAAGTCAGATAACCAGAAGGGTGCAGCCAGGAACTTACACTTAGTGACCACGCCTTCCAGGCGTATGACGTTGGGGTGATCAAACTGGCCCATGATGCTGGCCTCGCTGAGGAAGTCCCTCCTCTGCTGATCAGTGTAGCCCACTTTCAGAGTTTTGATGGCCACGCAGATCTCTCGCTTCCCCGGCAGTTTCAGACGACCGCTGCACACCTCCCCGAACTCACCTGCCGAGGGGGCACAGATAGAAGGGGGAGGGGGGGATAGGAGCCGAGTTACTACACAGCATGGGGAGGCATTTTAGGCGTAGGAATAGCTTATCCTCCTGCGTAATAAATGTTTTGAATTTTGTGCGGGCTTTGCAAACTGGGCAGTCTTGCACAGGTCGCTTAGTCCTGCTAATCAGATTTCTGGTATGACATTATCAATAAATAGTCCCAAAAACATATGTAAAGTGCGCTAGTGGCATCAAACCTCTTTGGCTGTCCTTGAGTTAAATCATTTTACATCTAGTGTCAAATACATCTAGTAGCAAATGCACCAAATTTGCTTCACGAGCGTTTACCATCATCAAATTGCCAGACAACCGAGAGCTGTCTGTGTGAAGTTTGGGACCACCTTGCCAGCTATGCGCCTTTACATTTTTTGAATACTAATGTAACATCTATGCGGACATGGTAAACAACCTCACAGCACAACTTACAAGCAGGCCCATCTTTACGCAAACTTCGGAGAAGCGTAAAACAGCCTTTAGCAAATAAGTGTGAAATTCATAAAACTACTGAAGAGGGTGAATGGAAGAGCTGTTCGATGCACGGCAGGAGGGGGGCGAACGTAACAGCCATTCATCGAACAGCAGGTGGGGGGGGAAGAGGGGGGGGTGGGGTGTTTGAGCCAAGTCACGGCACAGCAGGGGGGCTCGACGCTAACAGCCAACTCAGCGTGGAGAGGATAGGGAGGTTATGCAAGAGCAATGACACTGCTCAGCGGTGGGGAATCTTCCTTTCACACGCGCATTCATACGCTCACAGAGAGACATTTCTCTCGACTCTGCGGCCGGAACGTGTAGTATTAAAGGGCCTGTTCAATCGCTATTCTCCGCACATGCCACTGAAGTGTTCATTTATGCACGGGAAGAGGATGTACAATTATTTTTTCAAATGCTTGTACTGAGAAATGCCAAGTGTTCCTTTTGATGTTATAAACATGACCTATAAACTAGATTACTGGGGACCGGACACAGCTTGCCCATTGCTCAATTCCACTGACGATTTACATGCAAATAAAATGTGAATTCTACACATAAATTACACAGTAAACAGGATCTCTCTCCAAATGACCAACAGCAAATTCTTACAACGCTTAAGAATTCCAGTTTATTGCATCCTGTTTGGTTCGTTGGGTTAAATGCAATATATCATCTTCATAATTATTCAAAGAAAATTGACTCTTTCATCACTTTTTTTTTACATTTCTGACAGTTCTCACCATGAAAAAGCTTGCCAGGAAATGTCTCTGAAGTAAAACTTGTCACGATGTGACAGAGTAAAACAAAAATTACAATGCAATTCACAAACAAAGAAGGACAGTTCTTACGAGGCACAAATTCTAAAGCAAGATAACAGAATTGACTCCGTACCGATTCCAATAACCTTCTCGATCTTGATGCAGGAGGCATCAATCTCTTTGGCAAATTCGCGGACAGCCTGATTGGGGTCCTCATATGTGAAGGGGTCCACGTATATCTGCACGCCTGCAGAAAGAGGAACACAGGCGGTTGTTTCCAACATACAACTTCTTAACTTCCAGTCTCCTCAAAATGGTAGCAATCAAGGCCTAGCAAAAAAGCTGACAAAATAGAAGCGACTATAGTCACTGCTAACCACCTGATGTGTTTTTAGCACGTCGATTTGTGACTATGCTTACCTGGGTGCAAATGCTTCTCTTCTTCAGCATCCTGCTTGGCTTTGCTGTACTTTCGCCTCCTGATAATGAGAATAATACAGGAGAGCCGTAATTATTACGGTCAATGTAACCAACTCGGCATACTTTCCAGCAACCAAAAGCTGTCACAGAAAATTACATGCGCTAGCAAAAACCAATGCAATGTAGGAAATAGAAAGAGCATATCGGTTTTACTGTGCACTATATTTTTTATGATTAGGTCTCATCTAATGAGAGATTTCACAATTCAGCACAATCAAGTCATTGCCACTGATGAGGAATAAACCATTTTTTTTTAGCTCAGCAAATGTCTTGACCCTGTATCAACCACCTGCAGTCATACTTGGTCCCGTTTCACATTCTGGTTTATTTTAATAGCGGTGAAAACGTACATCGGAGATGGAATAAATACCAGGAGTTCTTGTGATCAAACTCATCCCGGGGAGACGTGATTTTGCGAATGTGTGATTTGGCCATCGCTACGGTAATTTTAATCTTCCCCTGGGATCAGTGAGGAGGACAATGGAAGGAGCGGAAGTGAAAAACACGGAGGGGAGTTCCGCTAAACAAAGCCAGGAAGCGACCCCCTGCTCAGCCAAAACGGCAACGTACAAGAGCACTACTCAAACACTCCCTTTTCAATAGACCCTGTAGCTCAAACTAACTCCCCCCCCCACACACACACAAGCACACACACCTTGCCTCCACCTCACCTGCTGACCCCAAACCGCCCCCAAAACATCCCCTGAGGCTCCTCAATGAACAAGAAAAACAAACAGCAAAGCATTGTGGGATAGGGCTCAACAACAGGGCACCCACAACACAAAGACGCTCATAGCAAGAGCTCAGAAGACCTTGAGGTATTCCAGGGGAGCCAGTTCACCTGTTGGAGGACCTGAGGGCATTTATTAAGGAATGTAGGGCGGAGTTAAGACTGTGCACCCTGCCGATAATATGAGGGTAGGACCGGAATGTCAGGCGGAACAGAGGAGATGCGCTGGAATGTAGAAGCGACGCCCGAGGGGCCTGCGGGTATTGATGTGATGCTTCATGCACTGCCGTGCCATAAGAGATAGCCACTGGAGAGCTGGTCGGGAGGACACAGAGGGACTGTTGTTTTAAGGCTCCTGACGTTATTGAACTCAAGTGGTATTACCAGGTACGCTCTCAGGCCATGTTTGCAATGAGCTGTCCTCGGTGTAATCCCTCTTAAATCCCCACTCCTTGATTCGCCGGCCTCTAAAATCAGCAGAGAAAACGACGAGAAATGCTTTAGCGCAGCAGTGGTAATGGCCGCTAAACCTGTGACGGGGACGTTTGGGTGGGTGACAGGAAGGCGGGGGGAGAAACAACAACCGAAGCCAATTAGCCGCTGTTTGTTAATTTTATCCCTGGGGGAGACAGACAGCCATACAAGAAGCTCACTTCAGATTTATCACAATAAATGAAAAGTGCACTTTCATTATCATAATATAACAGCTCCGCGAACGGGGGGGGAAGTAACAGGCGTGGCGCCGGAAATAATGAAACGGCCACATCTCGAGCTGAACCCGATTAAAATTTGGCAGATTGGATGTCGTGCGGCTTGATGCTATGCTAAACGGGGAAATCGTTTTCCAATTTAGTTACGGAGCAGGGAGGTATGAAAAAAATAAATAAATAAAAAGGATGAAAATAAATAAATAAATAATCCACCGAAACAGACGAAGGCAAAATAAAAGGTTCCTTTGTGCTTATTTCTCATTTTGTGAGAGCACCTGGCGCTATCAGACAAGGTGAAAAGAACAGATATAGCATCTGATGAGACAGAGGGAGATTAAGGGAGAGAGGCTGAAAGAGAGGGATGGCGATTAAACTCCTGTGTTGTTCCCAGATAGATCTTTTGTCTGGAACAATGAAAACCGTAAGCCCGGAGAAGCGGGGCAGTTTGTCAGGCGCTGACAGCTGGATCCCTGTAATGTAGAATCACACCACCAACACATCCCATTCCTCTCTTTCAACCCACATTTTCCCAGTTTTGTACTCTCATTGCATCTTAATAAGTACTTGAAAGAATGAGCACCATTGGAATTTCTGCAAAGAGACTGAATATCAATATTAATATTACAATGGCAATACCCGTCCGATGCAGCCTGCAATTCCTTAAAGGGCCTTGTGTTAAACTCTTTTTGTGTTCCATACTGGTAGCATGTCATAGTTGGACGCTGTATGTTAGATCATGTGATTTAGCATTCGTTATGGTGCTGGTGTATTGGCTTCCATTCCATGATATATAGTCTCCTCTTATTCTCACTATTCCAAGGCTTGGAAAAGGAAATGGACAAACAGAACCAAGATGCCAAATTGCTAAAGGCACATTGTTATTAGGAGTTCAAGCATCAAAATTGTTGAAACTTTATTGTTTTTGCCAAGATTTTTATTATTATCATTGTATAATTTAATTAAACTAATATTCTATTTTTCTGCCTCAAAAGTACTCGCACAGCAAAAACTGTATATCCTAGAGCAGGGCTAACCAATACTCTTCCTGGAGATTGACCATCCTGAAGGTTTTCACTTTTCCTGAACAAAACATTCAACAGCTTTGCACTGAGCTGATAATTAGTTAAGCAAGGTGTGCCATATAAGGGTTGGAATGTAAACACACAGGAGATCTCCGAAATTATGATTGGGCAGCACTGTGCTGAGGCAACCAAACTACGGTTGCTATGGTTTCCCGTTACTAATGTGAGAAAAGTATTCCGAATGGCCACATGGAGGCGCTACAAGAAGCCAGAGCTTCTTGTAGAAAGAGAAAAACTTGGCCTATAGTCATTTTTTTAACAGATTCCCTGGCTCCAGCTAAACAAAAAAAAGCTTCTTGGACCAAAATGATACACCATATTGGATTTTTCGCCATTTTTGGAAACCCTTTTAAAATCAGTCTCCTCCGAGACGGCTGGTCCAATAAGTGCAAAATTTGGTACACAGCATCTTCAGACCAATCACATGTCTTTACATATTGTACAAGGAAAGTTACTTTGAGAAAAATGTGGTGTGCAAGGCCTCGATTCATATAACTAGGGTAGCTCCTGCAGTCAGTGTCCTATCATCAAAAATCTTAAAAATCTAAATCTATAATACAAAAGGCTGAAGGCTTGAAATTTTGGTGTAAATTCATCAGTCAGTGATGCTATCGCAAACACACAATGAAACCACTTGTCTGAGCAAGTTTTAATTTTGCATGCTTAGTCTTCATGGACGTCATTATAAAGTCAGTAAGGAAAAGTAATGGCACAAACAAGACGGCCACCATCAGCCAGATCACGATAAAACTTGGATGGTAAGGAATGCTCTGAATAATTGTTGCCACAAACTGAAAATCGTTTCAAAAATTCGAACAATTCATGTCTGTACAGCTTTAAAATTGCCCCTGGTTGCTCAGACCGTATTAATTACTGCTAGCTATTATTATTAATACTACTATTATTATTATTATTATCATCATCATCATCATCATCATCATCACTACTACTACTCTCGCTTTTACTATTGTTTCATCATTATTGTGAGTTTGCAGTATGTGCCCACACAGTTCAAAATGATAATGAATATGATTTGCAAAATATTCAATTGTTAGTCTGAAGGGCAGCAGAATTTCAGCTCGCATACAAATCAAAATTGAGGCTCCGGGCACAATTGACCTTTCAGTGGTACGATCTCATCTCTATTTGAAATCACTCTCGGCAGCCAGAATACGGTGGAATACAACAAAACAAACAAAACTATTGAACCTCCAATTGTCTGTACAATACGTTATAGAGTCTACTGTCGGTGATTTGTTCCTTTAAATGTAGAGCATTCGTATTACATGGCGTGGCAAGGCAAAAGCATTACCAGAATTAATTTTACTGCAAATATTTGCGATAGAATTGAGCCTGCGAGCTGGGACAGACTGATTTAGGAAAACAAAGGAAGGCACTGGCCAAAAACTGGAGGTGGAGTGAGAGAGAGATAGAGAAAGGGAGAGAGAAATCTAGAGGGGGAGGAAAAACAAAGGAGCTTGAGGGAGAGGGGAGGAGAGAGAGTTTGGAAATATTGCTGTGAAAAGAATGGACGGGGGAGAGGGAAACAAGTGTGATTGAGGGGTGCAAATCGCACCTCCTGCTGATAAAGAAGGCGCCGATGATGAAGAGGAGCAGGACCACGCCTCCGATGACAGACACCAGCAGCACAGTGGAGTTGGCTCCGTCGCCGATGATCGGAGAGGGAACTGGGAGAGGCGGAGAGAAAAACATGACAACATTAGTCAGACAGAAGCCTGGTCCTTGCGGAGTAGCCTGTCCACGGCAAAGTGGCGATTAGACTGGATTTATGTGCACGTATACCCACGCATGTACACATAAACACACACACACACACACACACACCTATCCTTTTCAGGACATTACATTGACTTACATTCATTATGTGTGTCTCTCAACAGCCTTTCCCTAATCTTAACCATAACTAACGCATGCCTGCGGCAAACCTTTAGCCTTACTTATCCCTCATTCTAACCTTAACCACTCACTGACTATTTGCCTAGTCATCAGAACTAGCCAAAATGTCCTCAGTTTACAAACATGTCTACTCTGTTGGCCAAAAATGAGTTCAGGTCCTCACAATGTAGTACAAGTACAAGGACACACACAAAAACGCAAACGCACACAAGAATTTTCTCACACATTCTCCATCCGCCGTGAAGATCCAACCCTACCAAATTAGACAGCTCTTTGAGGCGAACAGCCACTCTGCTTCCTCTTCTTTCGTTTTTTTTTTCTTTCCTTTTTTACACCAGGGAAATTGAGTGCCAGAGCTAAATCTCCAGACTACAGCTACTTTCTCAGCTCAATCTTTCTGCCTTCCCAGTGTTTGGACCAAAACATTTAACAGGTGCGCTAGCATTAGCATTGCCAAGGCTGGATGAAAACGGGTGAGTCTCAGTGCAGCAAACAGTCCAGCCGCTAAAAATATCACTTGAGCACACCGGGACGTACCGGAGGTGGTCATGAACTCGTACGGGCCGCTGAAGTCGCCGTAGCCCGCGGCCGTGCGGGCGCGCACGTGGAAGACGTAGGAGGTGAGGGGGTTCAGGCCCTTGATTTCAGCATTCCGCGACAGAGTCTTGACGATGCGATAGCTGCGCTCGTTCTGGTCCTGACCAGATGACAGATGCACAGGAAAAGCTTTCAATACATGTTGAATACAAGTGCTTCCTGGACAGCCTTGTCAGGAAGGAGACAGGTTAAAAATGGACATTAAGCTGTCACTAACTCTCATACTGAAGTCACCTTTTCCTTGTTTACAGGGGGCTCTGCCATTAAGGAAAGTTGATACATTTGAAGCTCTAGAAGAATATTGACTCTAAAGGAATTAACTGCACCAATTTGACAGAAAATTCAATTCAGTAGATTAAGGTGTTCTAAAAGTTTGATAATGTGTTTCTTAGAAAAATAGTAGCCATGTAAACGCTCGATTAGTTTGGACGTTTCTGTGCGTGCTCAATAGCCTTGTTTCCACCAAGCAGTCAAGTTCAGTTCAATTCAATTTGTTATACGATATAACGGTTATTCTGGTGTTTTCATTGTCAAAAGATGTTGATGGTACCAAAATAGCCATTTTAATTGACTGTTTTTTTTCAGTTACCCCTCTGTTGAGGTACCTGGTAATATGATCCAACACTAAAAGGTGGAGCAAGAAACCCTGCAGTCATTGATTGGTCTGGAGAGAATAGTCACTTGGAACGTGGTTGACATGCTCATTACCATCTGTTCACAACCCCACCAACATTTAAGAGAAATACCTGCAGCGGAAAACGAAAACCACATCTAGGGCTTTGGTACTGGTCCATGCCGGTGGTTAGGCACCGGGTCTAAGGGTACTAAACCAAACACGTTTGGTGGAAAAAGCGGCCAATATTTGCGCTTATGCTGTCATGGCGAGAGTCTTTTCTGCATAAAAAAAGGTGAGATGTGCATGGCCTACTACATGGCATAACTGAAAATAAATAGATAAAAATAATCGACCTTTCGACAAATTTCCAAAATTCACTCCAAATCATCTATAATCATACCAGTAAGACCGAGAGGTCTATCAGTCCCAATCAGTTCTTTGGTCCAAATGTATGACAACAAAATATAAACCTCAAAAGTCTGTAGGCAATAACAATGTTTTCGTAAAGCTTTTGAATCAGTAGAATAGTCCACCTATCAAAAGTTTATAGTATCTCAATATCATTGAATGTTTTATATTTGCCCAGAGAGGTTATAAAGGTGTGCTGAAGGATGTTTAACCTCCACAACACAAAAATAACAAATGTCAATCAAAAACAAAAATCATGAGAGCTCGTCAAATAATGTTTAATAAAACTGAAATGTCTTTGGAAAAACTCCAGCAAGAGAACTACTCTTTAAACTGTCATCAAATTTCATCAGGAGAATTTCCAAAACCCAAAACAGCAGAGGAACACGCACAAAGGGAAGGTATCACATCTCATCTTTGCTTAATTTTTTGAAAATTGCATTAGTCACGGAAGAGGGATTGCATTTCTCATAATATACTCTCCCCCTACGCCATTGACATACTGTGTTTCCAATCCTGCAGGTTTAATTGAAGCACAACCTACCAATGTATTCGGTTTTAAACTACATTTTCCAGAAGACCCCCCCCTCACCTTCTCATAGTACTTGACCTCATACTCAAGGATGACCCCGTTGGGCCTCTCTGGCTGCTGCCAGACCAGAGAGATGCTGTGCCTGCTGATGTCCTTGGGATGTAGAGAAGTGACGGCGGAGGGAGCTGGGAAAAGAGACAGGAACCATCGGCATCACATGCTGCTCAAGACGTCAAATCCTAGCGGCCTCCATCTCACAGGAGATACAGCTGTGTGAAAAAACCTCTAACTGCCTGAGATTTCCTCTCAAGAGCCAAGAAAGTAAAGCGCAGATCAATTCCCAGGACAAGTTTCAGCTCCAAAACCGATTTAAAAAACGAAGAACGTGAGACCGTCTTTGGCTTTGTTCAAGGCAGCAATAAAATGGTTCACTCGAGAAATTGAGCCGCATTACTTTTTATACCTCTATGAGTGTTTCCCCATCTTATCCAAGGTGAAACAAAACATCACGTGAGATGACCGCCGAGCCAACTCTACACTGATGACGAACCAAACAGCTTTTCTCATTCCTTCTGACAGAGTGGGCCATAAACGGAATCTTCTCGCGGGGAATGATAAAACCTGTCCGAAGTTTGTAGTTTTGAAGCTGCATCACCGTCTGACCAACTCATCATTACAACCCAATGTTTAAACAATTGCCGCCAAATCACTTTATGCAGCTACCCTGCACCGTGACGTCTATGATATTGAAGGCCCCACGATCAGCCATAATTTCATGACCACCTGCCTAAAATTGTCTAGGTCCCCATTTTGCCACCAAAACTGCCCTGATCTGTCGAGGCATGAACTTCATTTGCCCTCAGAAGATGTGCTGTGGTATCCGGCACCAAGACCTTAGCAGCAAATCCTATGCCTAGGTCCCACTGGGGAAAAATCATCGGCGATGTGGAAATGGACAAATTTCCTCCCGATGCTTTTGCCAAAAAAGTGGAGTAGTCGCATTAGAAATTGCACTTATTAGGCATCGAAGATGGTCCGGTGAACATTCACTGATGCTTCGGCTATGGTCACAAAGCTTCTGGGAATGTCCCCCGAACAATGCCCATAAGACATCAGGGATGGCTCCCAATGCTCGGGAAAGCTCCGGGGCCGATTATCGGCGAATGTGCCCCGGAGCTTCCCGGAATTTGAAACATCATCAGGGGAATATCCCCGCAGATCAGGGAATGTATCGGTGATTTGCGAACCATTCCAGATGCCTCGGGGAGGGGTTGATGGGGAGATATATATTGTAACGAGCTACAAGGTGCAACCAGCCTCTATAATTATCAAACAGTTTGTTTGGGAATCTAGTGCGAGATGCCGAGCAGGGTTTGGGAAAGAACTTTTTTTGTTCTTTTTTTAACTGAAATATCCTCTAACCTCCCTGCGCACTCCCTGTAACCCATCCCACCACAAAAACTGGTATCGCCGAATGAAAACTTTTTTTTTTTTTTTTAAATCACTCCTGCCCCGAGTTACTTCGAACATTTTTTCCCCGTCATATTTCCCGCTCTAGCCTGTATTTTTACAATTTCTTTTTCTTAATTTTTTCTTTTCATTTTGATATACAATTGAAGTTTGTTTAATGAGGAGAAGGCTGTCGGGCATTGCTTTATTTATCTGACCGCGACTTGCGTCTGGCAAGCGCACCTGGTTGTTATAATCTGTACAGCAGCAGCCCAATCTTTTCCTTTAGAAATGAATCAACTATTTTTATATTTTTTTATTGAGTGGCTGGATATACAAATTTTGTTTTCTTGCAGGTGTCTAGGCTGGGCCCTGAAATTTGGGTTATTTAATTTCCACAGATAAATGTGTTTTTTTTCCCCTCAACCTGTTCATTTTTTCTCTTGATGTAAATATTGTTATTGATTTGAGCAAACAGAAGTGCCTCTTTCTTTGTTGGTACAATACAAGTTATTTACTTTCTCGTGGTTTTGTTGATGAATTTTTCTGTAAAATGCTGTAGCGGAGCTGAGCACATTGATAAATGTTTGGCTGCGCTATAATATATGCGTATTTTGGGCTCAGCATCATTCTCTCTCTGGCAGGTTGCTACAACTGTACTTCTAGTGCGCTTGAATGAAAAATCCAACTAATCAGCGCCATGGGAAGAATGCACTTTTCAATCGTTGCCGAAATTTTAGGGAATATTCGGGGATGCAACCCCAACAACGGGAATGTGTCACCGAAAGGTCACCAAACTTTCGCCGAAGATTCAAATCGGCCCCCTGATACTTCGGCGAGACATCATCGATACGTTGGAGATGCCTCGGGGAAAACAATATTTCACTGAAGCTCTGGGGAAGCATCCCCGGAGCTTCCCCATGGCTGTGGATAAGATGGCTCGCGACACTCCCGAAGCTTCCCCGGGACATCAGGAAAACTGTTCCCAACGCCTCCCGAGGTTCATCAATTTCCATCGGGAGTACATCGCCGAGGCAAAAAATTCCCAGTGGGACTGAGCCTTTAAGTCCTGTAAGCTGTGAGGTGGTGCTTCCATGGATTGGACTTGTTTGTCCAGCACACCCCACTGGTGCTCGATCGTATTGTGATCTGGGGAATTTGGAGGCCAAGTCAACACCTTGAGCTCATTGTTGCGTTCCTCAAATCTTATCTGAACCATTTTTGCAGTGTGGCAGGGTAAATGATGTCGCTTAATCCCTTGTGTACGGGAAACGCACATAAGCAGGCTGGCTCGCTAACCCCCATACTGGGAACCGCAAATGTGCGGAGTGCTCTGTTGACCACCATGGCCTGATTTGAGTATGTGAGCGGGCTGCAGTGGCCAGGATTCTGGCTGGCTCTTCTGATGATCACCAAGGAAGTATTTCATGCACATTCTTCGCCTGTTTCTTCGCCTGTTTGCAGTGATGATTGCCAGGAAAAGTATTTCATCCGCAATTTTTGGATGACGGCACAACAGGACAAAAGAAACTGAATTTTTATGCTTCATTTTTCACTCTGTATAAATGAATACAGAAAAATTGAAAAATAAACAAAATCACTGAGTCACATTCCAATACACCCGTTTTGTGTGGTACAGTTTGTTACACAGTTCAACACGCAAACTGACTTTGTAAGTGTCACATCTGATCCGGGACTTATGGTGAGCTTTGTTCTTGGAACAGACAACACTCTGTTTCCGTGGTTTTTGCTGTGGGTGAATGGCTCTCCAAGAAGTGTCGTCCAAGGAGTCTGTTCGGAGCTGGCGATTTCGCCTATTCTCTTCAGTAAACGCACATCTTCAGCTCAGGATACACACCCAATGAGCGATCAGGTACTTCATTAATCTGACCCAATATTGGTACAAAATCATTCAGAGCAATCACCCCACAGCAGTTACATATTGATACCACACACCATCCAGCAAACTAATCCGCAAATTCGCGATTCCCGGCCACGGGACAGATTGCCTCCTCACTCGTATTTGGGTCCCGCCTGACTGCCTCATATGTAGTGCATATACGCCGGTCACTTGAGCATTTTTTTGAGCATTGGAATGCAAAACCAAGCACAAGGGGTAAAACATAGACTATATAAAAAGATGGACGCAGCACCTGGGTCAGAAAAGTGAGTCCGATGCGAAAATCTCAAAAATTTGCATTATATTTAATGGCCAGCAAAAGGCTACGTCAGTGGCTGCAGATAGAAGTTCAATGCTGTTGAAGTCTGTGAGAAAATGGCCCTACTTTGCCACCTGATTTATTATTTCATTAATAATTTTCCACATCATTTTATGGTATCTATCGCAAGTTTCAAGTCTCCTTTGATATATCATGATGTTCATTTTTGTAATTTATGGCCCTAAGTAGACTAGAATAAAGGATAAAGCCAGAATATGCTTCAGGGGTGTGGTTATCCTCTGGTCCTCGTCCGATACGGTCAGATCCAGAGCCACAGTCCTCCACGGATCTTCAATACACGCTCTCGTCCAATAGGAATCACACCCGGTAGCAAAATGACAAAATGGCGCAAATCAATTTGCCAAAACCAAGACTTCCTAAATGGTATGCTGAAACCAATGGGTGATGTCACCGTTGTTTCGTCCAACCTTTTTTACAGTCTATGGGGTAGAAGAGGCCACTGCCATTAAGGAATACCGTTTCCACAAGGGGGTGCACTAGATCTGCTACAATTTTTAGGTAGGTGATACGTGTCAAAGTGACATCCACATCAAGGGCAGGATCCAAGGTTGCCCAGCAGACTATTTCCCGAAGCATCACACGGCCTCCACTGGATTGCATTCTTCCCATAATGCATTCTGATGCCATGTCTTCCTCAGATAAGTGACACACATGCACCAAGTCATCCACAAGATGTAAAAGAAAACGTGATTCATCAGACCAGGCCACCTTCTTCCATTGCTCCGTGGTCCAGTGCTGTTGCTCATGTGCCCATTGCAGGTGCTTTTGGCAGTAGACAGGGGTTAGAATGGGCACCCTGACCGGTCTGCAGCCACACGGCCCCATGCGCAACAAAATGTGACGCACCACGTGTTCTGACACTTTTGCTTCAAAACTAGCATGATCTTCTTCAGCAAATTGCGCTACAGTAGCTCTTCTGTTAGATCGAACCATACAGGCCACCTTTTGCACCCCGCGCACATCAGAAAGCCTTGGCCACAAATGACCCTGTTGCCGGTTCACAGATTCCCTGTCATTGGACCACTTTTGGTAAGTACTGACACGCCCACGAGAGCTGCAGTTTTGGAGATGCTCTGACACAGTCGTCTCGCAATCAGAAATTGGCCCCTGCCAACGTCGCTCACATCTTTACACATCTTTTTTTCCTACTTCCAAGACATCAACTTCAAGTGCAAAATATTCACTTGCTGCCCAAGATATCCCACTCACTCACAGGTGCCATTGCAATGAGATAATCAGGGTTATTCATTTCACCTCTCACTGGTCTTAATGTTATGGCTGATTGACATTTTATGAAGTTGTACATAAATTAATGACACAGAGCAACCTAAGACCTTCGGGACCATTGTCTGATGTGGAATTGGTCCAGATGTGATTGGATTTTTGTGTCCACTTTGGAACTATGATAAGTGAAGAGGGCTTTTAAACAAGTGAGGTTCAGGAGATAATGCTTGTTGTTTCGCATTAAGGGAGAACACTGGCAGACCAGATCCATTTCAACATTTTTGGAGTTATTTATGAACTACAATGTTAAACGGCCTGGTGAGAGAGACCTTGGTCTCATATTTTCTATTGGTATGCCACAGCTGCCTGAATTAATTTCTCACATTACATAATTAAAACTAAATATATGGGACTGCGGGGCAAAGATATCAACCTCTTTCTTTCCCTTTAAGAGATAACTGAATAACATTTCAGAGGACCTTTGCTGTGAAAAAGAGCCAAAATTAGAATAATTAGGCGAACAGAAGCTAAAGATCACATTGAGGACAATAAGCGATTATAATTCAGTAGCAGAACACGAGAGATTGCCCCAGCAGAGGACACTCACACAAAAACTGCATCAGAGCAGCTGCTGGTAATGAGCCAGACACAACCGATTCAAAGGCAGGTCAAAAATCAGCAACCGACTAAGAATCTCACCAGGAAATCTGATCCTGTGCAGAGATTCGGAACCTTGGCAGACCAATGAGAATTCAGAATACGGAGGAGATTCAAAACCATACCATCAGATCGGAACACAACCAGAACACCGCAAGTCAAGCAGAGAACCAAAGTAGAATAACTATTTCTGTCAAATGGCAAATTAGTTTAATGCGTTATCCAAAAGGAGAACTTCACACAGTTCTGAATCTTCTCAAAATGTGCCCGTTCAACCAGTAATGACATTATAAAAGGTGAAAAAATCCATGATCCAGCCAGTTAAAGTCCAGGCAAGCATTTCCTCCATGTCTGGAATTAGACAGGGGTCACAGAGCTAACAACTTCTATGTTCAAACTAGAGATCCAGTGAACTCATAAGGAAATCTTGGTCATTGAAACAGACAACAGCAGAAGACATTTACTCTCTGAAACTACGACCATATTCAAGAGACCCAACAAAGAGATACTGATCCAGAATCAGCTCTATCTGGTCCATAGCGTGACATTCTAAGAGGCTGAACCGATCCCAGATCAGAAGCTCGAGTTGCTCCATAAATATGGGCCATTTGACATTCTAAACGGCAGAAATGATCCCAGATCAGAAGCTAGATCAGCTCCATATGTATGGGCCTTATGACATTCTAAAAGGCAGAACTGATCCTAGGTCAGAAGATCGAGTTGCTCCATAAATATGGGCCATGAACCTTTGATTAATATAGACACTTGATACAATCTGGTGACCGCGGTCGCTCACCGGCTTGGTTGGTGGTGACCGTGACGGAGACGGCCTGGTCGCGGCCGGGGCTCTGCTTGGACACGCCGTTGACGGCCCAGATCTCGAAGGTGTAGTTGGTGTGGGCCTGCAGGTCAGTGATGGAGACGCGCGTGGCTCGTAGGCTCAGCTGCTGCGGGGAGAAGTGCACACTGCTGTCGCAGGGCTGGCAGTGCCGCGGGTCGGCTCCGCAGCGCTTGCAAACCACGTTATAGCTCAGGTCCTGCCGGCCGCCGTTAGACGCCGGCGAACTCCACTCCAGGTTCACTGACGTCTCGTTCACATTGGAGATGAGGTGCTGGGGGGCCGAGGGGGGTCCTAGGTCGAGGACATGGGGGACGGAGGGAGGGAAACAGGAATTAAATTAAGTGCCACGGACACACTGAATGGAATACTAATGTACAAACACACAAGCGCGCATACAAACAAGCCCACACTCTTGTACCCATCTCCTTGTGAGGACATTAAATTGACTTCCATTAATTCTACGTGTGTCTCTACAGACTTTCCCTAATCTTGACCATAAGCAACACATGTCCAACCCAAACCCTCACCTGAACCTATCCCCAATCCTGAGCTCAACCGTAACCTTCACCAACAAGCCACAACTTTACCATGTAGCGGTAAGGACTGGCCACAATGTCCTCACTTCCCAAAAATGTCCCCACTCTGTTGGGTAAAAGCGTGTTCTAATCCTCACTAAATAGCAAGTACAAGAAGACACAAACACACACTCCTATGCACACACACACACACACACACACACAAGCACACACAAGCACACACAAGCACACACACAGCTTTAACAGTCCCGTGTTTTTTTTCACAATATTGAATATTCAGCCCCTCTCGCTGCCAGACATATTAGAGAAAATAATGTTTGCCACACAGAGAATACATTTTGTCTGAGTCATGTACTCAACGAGCATGTAAATCGCCCACAGAGAGATAATCACGCCGGCGCTCGAGAGACAAAGGAACAGAACTCGAAGATCAAACGGGCTGCAAATGAATTTGCCCTCTCCTTTAACGCTGGAAGAGCGCGGTGACAGGTTCGGCGTGTTGTGTCGGTGCGCTATTCTCCCCCGATACGCCGGCGCTGGAGCATAGCCGCTGTTCGACGCCGACATGCTAACATCGGGGGGCAGAGGGAAGGACGGGCGAGCAGGGAGGGGGTCGGGCTAGCGGCCCAGCCGAAAGAAGGCGGCCATTGTGCTTTCACGGCTGTTGCTAACCGAGGGTGGTGTCAGGGTGGGGGGGATACCGACAGTGTGCGCTCTCTTCAGAATCAGTCAGCGATTAGCATGTAAGGGGGGAAAAGTAAACAGATGAGAAGAAAGAGGGAAGGGAGAGGAGTGTGGCTACAAAAGCCTGGGGCGCGCCAGGGTGAGACGGGGCGAAGGAAGTGAAGAGATGGACAGAGGAGCGAAAAGAAAAGAGTGACAGGAGGAAGACTGACAGCAACGGAAGGGGGAGACTATGACGGACGGGTGTGGAAGCGAGAGAGAGAGAGCGCATGTAGAGGAGAGAAAGAGAAAAAAAGAGCTTGGAAAAAGAGAGTGAGTGACAGGAGCCGACCAGGACACTAACACAAGTCAAGAGGCTGAGAGACAGGGGCGGTCGTCAAGGGGCGGAGCATCTCGTCAAGACAACTGACGTGACTCCCATTTCCTGCTTTGACTCCGCAAAGGCCATTATTCGGCTGCATTAGCCTGTGCGGCCAGGACATCCCCATTCGCCTGGGCTGGACGTAGCACTGAATATAAGCCGCCGGATGAATTCTGACTGTAATGCCTTTATCTCGGCGGCTAATGGATTTCACCTCATAAATAACCTACCTGATTAATGCCTTGATTATTCTGAGATTATGCAAAAAAATTTCAGATCATTTACCTGAATACGGAGAGAAAAATTTGATAAAAGGTGGGAAAGAACATAATACCGGTCGGTTTTGAATTCAAATGTGAGGCGACTCCCTCAAATCGCCATTTGTGCTTGCACGTGCCGCGATAATTTTGACCTTCCCTGAATGAATCCCTGAATGGTTAAGCTCGATAGTGCAAGAATGTCACATTATGCTCAAGCTACTATTTCCTTTACCCGAAGAGCACTGGCCACAAAAAAAAAGACACACGACAAGGCAAGGACAGCAGAGATATAGTCATATCTTTAGCTACACAGAGTCCTACTGTGGCGTTATTGCATTAGCGAAATTGGGGGAAGGCTGTCGGAGAGGCGCATTATATCGCTGATAAAGCCAAATGACATTGGGGAGATGCTAACTCAACCGCGCCGATTTTCACAGAATCACTCTTTGTCAGGACATAATTGCTCCCATGAGGGAAAGCAGTTTTTGATTGTGAGGAAGAAAAAGGTTTTGCTGTTTAAGTTGAATTTCTTCACTGTCAGACCCTCCTCTCTCCCCCCCCTCCTTTCTCTTTCCGCCTCTTTTTCGACGTATCCGTCTCTCCGTCTTCCCATCCTCTCAATTTGGCTCAATTCAAATTCAAATATTCATTAGCATGACAAAGGCTCCATTGCAGGAGAATTTCAGCACAATACACTGGAGATTTCACATTAGTTACAGGTATTACAGTGATGGTAGCAACACAACTGAACAATGCACTTCGCCGCTTTCCTTCACTCCGTATCTCTGTCTTTTACGCTGTTCTGTGGACAAACGGGAGCCTGAATGAGGAAAATAAATATGTGGCGTCTGTTTGAGCGACATACATCATTAACCCTTCATTGTCCTGGCTAGTACAACCTGGGGATTCCAATGAAAAGCTCAACGGGGCTCGCGTGTCAAAGGTTGTAAGTCAAATGGAAAAGAAACTCATCATCCTCCGACAAGCGGCGGAGAGGAGCCAAGGTGAACATGACTCAATGTCATCAGCCCTGACTAAACACATCCTTCATTTAATTTGACTGAAACATGCCATTACTGCCGTTCCAGACTGACTCATACTGTGACTCAATCTTGTCTGCTCTAGTAGATAAAAAGTAACCTACCAATGGGATAGTGGAATATTCCAGCAAATGTCACTGTCCCAATTAGCTGGACTTGAAAGCGGCCCGTTAGTTGACATATCATGTTAGATAGATGCTGGTTAAGTAAAATAAAGCTTTCAAAGTTTTATATACAAACCATAACTCCAATGAAGTTATGTAAAACATGAATAAGAAAAGAATGTAATGATTTGCAAATCCTTTTCGGCCTATATTCAATTGAGTCCACTACAAAGACAAGATATTGAAAGTCCAAACTGACAAACTTAATAGTTTTTTTTGGAAATATTCAGTCATTTTGAATTTGATGCCAGCAGCACATTCCAAATAAGCTGCATTGAGAACATTAAATATCTTGTCTTTGTAGTGTGCTCAATTGAATAAAGGTCAAAAAGGATTTGCAAATCATAGTATTCGGTTTTTAATTCACTTTTTACATGACGTCCCAACTTAATTGGAATTGGGGTTTGCACTTTGTTGGACTCTTGGGTTTGTAGTTCAAAATTTCTGACTTGCAACGTCAAAAAATAGATCCTACGAACCCCCCACCTGTCAAAGTCCACTTCTATTCATTTTTGTCAACTGAAATAGGAATATTAATTAAATAGGACGTAGCTTGCAATCAAAAGTAATACAATGATAAAGCTTGCAGGGAATCAGAAATTTCAATGTGAAACACGAAGTTGAGGTGACGGGAAAATGCTTACGTGTGCAGGGCATGGAGGCCGGGTCGGTCTCTGAGCGGAAGTAGCCCTTGTCGCAGCTGCAGGAAGTGGAACCCTCTCGGACAGAGTAGCTGTGCAGCGGACACTTGGAGCAGCTACCGTCTGTGGCCAGAGCCCTGTAGTATCCCATCCTACAGGCTGAGAGAGACGACGACAGATGGGGAGTTTTAAAAACGACTTCATTAGTCACATCGGCAAACAGGCAGCATTCTCACTGTAAACAGAGCGAAGACAAATTAGGCAAAACCAAAAATCAACAAAAAGAAAGCTGTAAATGTATCCCTTCGGTGAAAAAGAATTAATGAAAGACTCTGAGAGCCCGTGAGCACACACTGCTCTTGATATTTTATTGAGCTGATTTTTTTCCAACGTTTCCCTGGTAAGGTTACTGCCCAACAGAACACTTGATTCACTCTGAATTGAAACAGAAATGACGTGCGCCCAGTTTCTCAAGTATATTCAGCAGAGATCAAACCCCACCAACTGACTCAGAGAATAAGAGGCCTGGCTCAGCGACCACATTCTGGTCAACAACAGAAGACCACACAAGCAAACCTGGCCAGCCAGCAGACCCGGGGGCAGGCTCTATGGTCAGGACGAGACAGAATTGCCAAGGGATACTTAGAGACCATCTTAAAAATGGCTATAAATAAGAGTTGCTTCCGGTGACTGCCAGAGTAAGGTCGTCAGGCCTGTTTGGCAAGGGGCCAACTGCCCCACTCTTGACCCAACGCAGTGTAGGTCTGTCGCAGCCTTAGGGACAGCGTGCGTAGAGACAGGAGTACCAACTCAGCGAGAAAGGTGCGGAAGAAGAGATGCGTTTTATAGGTTAAACATTAGTGCTGTTTGAGGTTACTGCTGTTCCTACGATTAACTAAAATTGCAGAATTTTTCCGCACCTGGGATGGAACCTTCCCAGAATTTCAGAACACATCAGGGTCAATTCCACAACGTTTCAGGGTGACGAGGAAGTTTTCCACCCTTTTCAACCACAATTGGTCCATTCGACAAAGTAAAAATCATACAAACACGTCAAATACATTCCGTGCCACCATTTACTGTTCTTTTTCAATTAGAAGTCAATTACAGTGGACTGTGAGAGGCGGACAGTGAGAAAGAAGAGGAGAAAGATTTGGATGAACAGAAAAAAAATACACAAGAGGCACAGGGGGGGGGGGAGAAGACAAATTAATCAGGGTATTTTTACAGCTTTCAGGTCTGAACTCTGACTTAATCCCTCCCTACAGAGATCCGCAGGGTGTGTGCGGACCATGGGAAACTAAGGCCTGCCTGTGATTACTCAAAACCACCCGCACATACGTGTGTGTCCTCACCCCCCCAACCCCCCCGCCCACCGCACGGACGCGCAAACCAGCCGTTTCCTCCGCAGACATGTACCACCGTTAACCATTCATTTCCCTTCATTTTTCTTTATCTCGTCTGTCACTTTCAGCGGCTAATAAATAACTGAATGGCGATACCTCATCCGTCTCTCTCGATCCGGGAAGGAATGCCAGAATGAAAGGGCGCTGAATGGATGCATTATTTCTTTACTACCCTAATTATGTAGCGGCAGTTCCATCCGCGGAATGCGACACGCCCATGTTCTAAACTTTGAGACTGTTAGATCTCCCGATTTTCTCACTATAGGGCAAGGACAAAGAGTTTCGAGGGCTTTTTATCATATGTTTATTGAGCTATCAATACTTCCTTTCTGTAAAGATAGCTTATCCTCGAGTGAAGACTTTATGAATCATTCCACAGCCAGATCATAAACATAATCCTTTTTATACTTGCAATTTACCCAGGGTGAGGTTCCGTATCTGCCAATGCCCTCTTTCAGGGTAATCGAGAAAATATAATTTAATTTTCAACTTCAAAAGAAAGAGGGAGGGAGAGAGAGGATGAAGCAGCATGCGTTTTGTTTGCGTCTCTTAATAGAGCGCAAGCAACAGCAATGGCTGGACTTCATTCCTAAAGACAACAATAAATGCTGGCTACTCAAAGGCACTATGCATTAAAGTAATCAAAAAGCAAGGACTGGCATGCATCACTGCCAACAAGAAATAACATCTACTGTAATTGAGTGGCAAAACGTTGACGCGGCAATCGCAACGCGGACAGCCACCTGGTGCCGTGATCAACTTTCCCAGACCATTGCAACACCCAAAAGGTCACTTTACCTTTGACTGGTGTCTTCAGCAAAAAAAAAAAAAAAAAATCCCCAAAGGATTGGCAGCTTTGCACAGGCGTTCTTTACCACACAAGAAGCACAATCTTAACAAGTGTGGGTCATAAAAAGAGTAATTAGCCCTCTCATTCCTCCCCCGTGAGTTTACTGCAGTAGCACAGCTCATCCCCCCCCCACTCGTATCCAAGAACCAGGAAGGCATGAAAGCACTCGGTGACTCCTGACTGAGTGTGGCCCTCATTTTCCCCCCCAAAATACGCCGGGACAAGAACCCACCGGCAAGACGATACCAAATCTCGTTATTTTCCTGAGGCCTCAACCCAATTAACTCTCCATCCACTCCTCAGACTCACCCCAGACCAAAGGTACGTCCCAGAGGATTGCTTTAATTCAAAATTCACCGCAGGAGGGACTGACCGGTAAAGACAAGAGAGATTATCCCGGATCCTTTTTTTTTTGTCTTGCAAACAACTCCCAATCAGAAATAGAGAACAAAAGCAGGAATCGAAAGCAGGAGTGGGTATTGTGGACAGTGGCCCGAGGGGTCGTCGAGACCTTTTTTATAAATTGAAGGCCCTTGTGATTGCATCTCGCTGGAGAAGAAGAGAAAGAGGAGAGGCCGGAGTTCGTCCGGTGGTGGAATCCGTAAACAGGAGCTCGCGGGGAAGCAGTTGCGCCGTTAGTTTTGGGGCTGCTAAGTCAGCGAGATAGCAACCATTCAGCTTAGTCTCCAAGAGGTTATCGGGCTGCCCACCTGCTCCTGGGCCCCGGAGCTCATCAAGGACCAGCTGTCCCAGCTAACTTGTCCTTATGCCCAGTCTCAGCATTGACGACCATCACAGGCTCCCCTAATACCCCCTGGGGAGGGCAATAGCCCCATGGTTCTTCACAGGTCGGTAACCACAGCAGGGAACAAATGCTTGTTTATTGGTCGGTGGCTCGTCCGGGATTGAACTGATGAGTTACTTTGTCCTTTGATAATGGGAGCAGTAATTACTATCCTCAAAACCATTATTCAGGGCCATTAAATCCCCCTTCCACCTACCAACCCCCCTCCCTTCGCCAACAAACACCCAACATCCCTCTCTGTCCGAAGCAGGAACAATGTGTTCCTTTAGAAAGGCTTTGCAAGCATTTACGGTTTTAAGCATTCACACACCTATTCTGCGTGTTGTCTGAAAAACCCGGGAAAGGGTGGAGATAGAGGGTGAACAAAGGCGAGGGGAAACTTTGTGTTGCGATAACAGCACGTAAGCAGGTATAAAGTGAGGGAGTTATGTAAAATGAAACTTGCAGAGAATAGAGAAAACTGTATTTGCATTCATTTCCAAAAATGACAGTCTGCATGAGAGTATTGGCCAGGGCAGCGAAGGCAGTGAGGGTGTGAGGGAGAGAGAGAGAGAGAGAGAGAGAGAGAGAGAGAGAGAGGAATAAAAAAAAGCGGCTCTATTGGGTAACCAGACTGCAGTCCTCAGACGTGAATAACTGGTCAAATTATTTACAGTATAACTCACCTGGATCAGAGCCATGAAGTTAAGTCCACATCGGCAACAAGTTCTTATCATACTACAAAACTTTGTAATCTAATTACAATTGAAGTTTATATTATACTTCAAGACAATTGAAATATAAAACAAAATAATAAACAGATTTCAAAACCACAACACCATGAATAGAATACCAACAACAATAATAATAATAAAAAACTAACCATACGCTAGACAGAAGAAGAGCCAAAGTGTAAAACATCCCTGGATTCCAAGGCAGACACGTACTTTCTGCTTTCCAGTAAATAGCCCGAATTTCATCAAGTCCTGCCAAAAAGGCATGAAACCCCGATGATAATGCGACAAAATGAGAAAATGAGCAGGGCCCACCATCGCCGGAGCGATGGTTAGTGACGGTTGTCCTTCACGTGCAGTCATGCACTCAATTTTGAATTTATTTCCTGCACTAACCAAGAACTCTATCCTAGAACTCTATTCATTTTGTCCTTTGTAAAGCAGGGAACAAAGTTTGTCAGGTGTTGGGGTCCCAATTCCGTGGATCAAAGAGGGGAGACTCGTCATCACACTTGTGGACCGTCTAAAACAACGCATCCGCAAAAGGCTGCCATTTCATCTGTTCCTCCTGCTCCTCAGCCAGTCAGCTTTTCCTCCTCTTTTTTGTATTTTTTCCTCCTCTCTCTCTCTCTCTATTCTGTCCTCCATTTTGTAAAGATAGAACTTCTCGAGGGATTTTAAAGTCCACGAGGACTCTTGGAAATCCTCACACCGACCTTAAAAACCTCTTCCCCATGTGGTAATTAGGACATAATCCACAACACACTAAGCAACAAAAAAAGAAAGAAAAGATTGCTGCAAGGACTAATATACTACAAAATTAGCCGACATATTAGCCCATGCTAAATGACAGGCTCTCTAAAAACAACTGTTCAACACACACACTCAGCAACTTCCCCCCCATTTTCGAATTACGATTGGAGTTAATATGATTTCATTTTATTTTCAGTAACCGCAAAGTCCAATTACAGCAAACAGAGGGTTGTTTCTCCCAAATCACATAAATGAAACCACCCAAAACCTCAATTAGCCTACCGTTTATTATTTTGGTTTAATGTTCAAAAAAGGATAACCCGCAAGATGATGCCACCAGATTGGTTAGATAAATACCCAACAGCGGGAGTGTGCCTGTAGGGAACAGAGAACAGTAATGCCGCTATGATCTGTGTGTGTGTCTGTGTGTGTGTGTGTGAGAGAGAGAGATTTGGGGAGGGGGGGCTGTCAAATAAAATCAATTACGAGCTTTCCTGACACCATGGGGACCCTCTGTGTGACAAGGCCACATGGCGGATTACACCTCGGCATCAATCAATCCGGCCCGCGTCACGTGACGCAAACCGCACCTCCGCAAACAGCTGCAGGGGGGGATTCCAGAAGGATCACACTGAGAGCACTGCAGGTTACAAAGTGCTAGAAATCTCACAGCCAGTCAGAGCAACAGTGGGGGAGAACTAGAGGTGGAAAAGTCCAGAAAAGCAGCCTATTGTCTTTCTAAATTTCCTTTCAAAGCTCCGGAGACCTGCTGTTGGGCAGGTCAAACAACAAGGTCAGAGGCTGGGCAGGTGCTCGTTTTCCTGAGCCGCCATTGTTTGTTGTGAAAGGGATGCAATTAAATGGATATACATGTTTGTGCTTTGCGGCGGCGACGCTTGTTTACACATCGCGACGAGAGGCGCGCGGAGGTTTTCCTGTTTGTCTTTGCAGCGGGGAGTGGCTGGGAAATGGAAGACAGGAAGCCGCAAGGAAGCGCCCGTAGAGCTGCGAGACACTATGGAAATGTAGGTTTATCTGAGAGGCATAGAATAACGAGGAAAATAAGAGAGGAAACAATTCACCTGATTTTCGTTTCTGGCTGTGAAGGAGGGAGCAATGGGTTACGAGCTACCCCCCCGTCCTCCCTGACATCTATTCCTGCAACACATCCTGGACAGATGAGCTGCCTGAAGTGAGGAGCTCAGGAATTTCACCTCTAAAAGTAGCACAGCCAAATGTGCAGCAGAGCTAATGTGTTAATAGCAATCTGTTAGGCTGACCCAACCCAACCCAACCTGTCTGCTGTTTGGGTTGGGAGCTGTACTAAAATGGAAGGCCTTTGTTCACTAAAAATGACACCAAAACTTCACCTCAGCAGAGGGTGGAGAGAAAAATATGAGAAGATAGGTATGAAGATCCATTTACTGCTCGCTTTCTTAGAAACAGTAATAAGGTTTCAGTTCTAAAAGCCTTTGTCATTTTACCCCCAGAGCGGATTTGTTATTTAAAGGATATTTATATTCTGATTTGGCATCCCACAGGACTCTTGCCATTTAATCAGAGTAAAAACAGACTGATTGCCTTCCAAAACATATCAGGCATATATCTATATTCAGTTTTTTTTCTTTTCCAGTGACTTGATTGTCATTGATATTATATTACCTGGTCCATTTCCAATGGGGTAAATGGGGCTTAAACTTCACGTCAATGAATTTGGGTTGACCGAATCGATCACTCAAGGAAACGCTCAAATGAGTCGACGTTTCAGAAAAGCTCTGAGCTCTGCTCAATTTACACTGATTATTAAAAACAGACTGAGAAAAGCAAGATGGATCATGGGAAAATGACAGATAATCTTTGATGGAGCGTTTGTCTCTCCAAAAGCAACATTCAGCCTGATTTCCACTCAGGTTTCTTTCCTTCGTCCAACTTTCTCCATGGTACCTCGAGCATGACATGTTTGCTTTGGCCTGAGAACTGCATAAAATATGCACGCGCACGCTGACAAAAACACGCACCGACACGCAAACAATAACAAACTCGCATAAGCACACAAAGAGAGTGTGTGCCTTTGTGTGCAAGTCCTTCGACATGCATTCGCGCTCACGCCAAATTCCTGAACCGTCAGCAACGGTCTGAGACGTCCGACGATGGGCGTGATAGATCCCAGTAGCCATAGCGTACCCACTGTCATTAACCCGATAGCCTAGCCTCTGTGAACCCGGCTGCTGAGGGTGCAATGTGATATCTGTGTTAATGGGGATGGGGTCAGCCCGGGTTACAGGGCTAATGTATTGTGATGCGTTGAACACGGATGTGAGAACGCGTGTTGACGGAGGGACCCACGGGCTAATGAGCCAAAGGCCACACAAAAACAAAGCCCGAAGACACCACACACTTAAACCAGAGGGGTGTCGCGGCTCAGAAGAAAATGTAAAAATACAGACTCCTGGTTGGAAGGACTACCGCGCTGAACAAATTAAGCCCTCAAACGCTAGTGTGACAGGAGTAATCCTGCACTGCCAAAGCATTTTAGTACATGCAAATTTATGTCCACCCCCATAAAGGCGCAAAAAAAAAAAAAAAAAGAGAAAAAGAGAAAATATATATATAAAAAAAAATTTCAATAGATTTTACAAACAGAAAATTCCATTTGACAGCTCCATTACATTCAAGTACACTCGTTCAGCCGAGACTCGCACAGAGGGACTTAAGAATGCCGAATTTGCCAGGATGAGGATTATCAAACCCCACAAGCACAACAGTAGCCCGGAGCACCAGCTCGGCACACTTCCAGAAGTCACTGACAACACAAAATTAATACATGAACTGAGAAGTGTAGAGAGGCCAGGCAGTACAATGGACGACCAAGAAGAATAGTTTAACCGAACAGGGCAATGAAAAACAGAAATGCCACAAAAATATTTTGAAATAAAGCCCTCGTCTTTCAGTCATCTCCACCTCACCAATAAGCAAACTCCTCCAAACCCCCACCTCCAAGGAAAAAAGGGAGACAACTAAAGAAATTTAAAAAAAATACAGAAATGAAAAAAGTGCTAGTGTCCCAAATCCTCCACAGCCTACTTTCCACCTCAACCTTGGCTGCGAAATCGAAACACAATCTCGCGTGGCTCGTACTTTTTGAGACGGAGATTAGAAAATACACCGCCTGTCAGCGTACTGAGCCGCCACCACCGCCACCCCAAATAAAATCTTCTCCATCTCAAACTTCTCCAGCAGTTGAGATGCAATGGTAGCCCTGTCAGATTACGACCCCATTCTTCAGGGCTCTTTGTGGCAAATCTGGCAGCACTGATGTGATGATTACCAGTTCATCCTCGGATTCCAGAGTTCCGAGGTGGGGGGCTATTCACAATGGGGGGCAGAACCAAATGGGATTTAGTCAGCTTTAGATCAAATGGGAGGGGGGATGAAGCCAAGCCCTTGTCAAGGTGTTTGTGGGTAATTGTCAGTGGGAGGGAAATAAAGGGGACAACATGTATTTTCAGTTACCTCTCTCCACATGCATGAACAAATTAGGATTTCACCACTGGTTTGCCAGTGCCTATTGAAAAGACAATGGTAAGGCTGGGCAATCAGGACAAAATCAGAAGATCATATCTTTACCAAATACCTCCATATCGATACTGTGGCGATATTTTAGGGACATTGTTACTTTTACAAAATAATGCCACAATGGCATTTTTAACAAGCAGTCATTAGTAATGTGAATATGATGACTGAACAGGTACAGATAACAGCAAGAACAATCTAGAAAGTGCAGTAAACTGCATTCCTTTATTGTAATGCAGCCTTTAGCGCCAGAAAAGACAAAACTTATGTCAAATCACGATATTACAAGATCCAAGACCCTAGACAATATCTAAAATACCAGTAATGATATAATGTTGATATACCGCCCAGCCCTAGATAAAGGTAAACAATAAATTCTTTCCTGAAGCCAAAAGGGCAACAACTGCAAGCGTCACCCAAACAAATGGCCTCTAACTGTAGTGTAATGTTAGCGTGATCAAAGAGAAAATAGCATAAGCCTCCATTTCCCCTCTTTCTCTCAGTTTCTCTTGCCGACGAAATTGTGAATGAGGCCCTCCACCCTGAACAATCTACTCAGTTAGCCATCTGACGACCGTGGGCCCCATTCCCTCATTCACCACGCTGTTCCCTCTCCTTCCCAAATGTGCTCCGATGACCTCTAAAAACTGCACCCCAGAACCCCCCTACACACACACACACACACACACACACTCAGCTGTCAGGGCCTGACCCCCTACCCCACCTCCCACCCCTCTAAAAAAAATACATTCGGAGGAAGATAGAGTCAGCCGGGCTGGGGAGTGAGGGGGAAAAAGGGTGGGTTCGGGGGGGCCTTTGACATGCTAATACGCTCAATAAGGACTTCTTTCCCCATCCTCTCTTCCCAGCCAAGACTTCAAAGACAGACAGCTATTCAAGGTGGAGGAGGATGAGGAGTAGGGAGAAGGGGTGGGGGGGGGGGTGGGGGGGGGGGGGGGGGGGCTGGTTTACAAAATAGCAACCTTCCCTACAGAGCCATCAAGTGAAGAAACCAAGCAGACACAACACAAAATAAAGGCTGGAATGGAGGAGTTTGGGGAAAACCTGCGGCGGACATTTTCTCAGCAGATGCCCTTGCGTGGTGTGGCTAATTACACAGTACGTATTTCAACCCTTACGGAGCTGCACAGCTGGATGGCCACCGAAGCGCATCAGGTTGAGTGTGTTGTCAAAGTGCAAAACTGGCAAGTTGTGGCAGCCCACCAGGAAAAGGAATATACACCCAATCTTCTCCGCCTGGGACGGGGGGGGGAACCTAATTCACACGGTCTTGAGCTATGCTTAAGATGTGCACTGACGTTAGCATTAGCGTGTCGGAGAATGTACCCGTATTCGTTTTCAGCATGTAAATGGAACTTGATAGCAGAAAAATAAGCATGAGCTTCTAAAACGCGAAACACTAACAAACGCGACGGAAAAGTGTGCGAGCAAGCAGGACGAGCTACGGCAGCTGGAGTAAAGACAGCTCGCGGCGGGACGGGAGAGGGAGGGGAGAGCTTCGAGTATTTACCCGGTCACACTTCCATAACTCTGATACTTCCGTGGATTACACATGTTCTACAGGAGTTGGCGGCTTATGAGACATGCAGAGCTCCGAGATTGATGAGCGGGCAAAGATTCAAAGGAAAACGAAGCAAACACTGCGGTATGGATATCTGAAGTACTGCCATGTCGGTGGGGGGTGCAGGGGGAGGACCCCCTGAGTGGTAGACCAGGCAAACAGACATGCTATCTCATGGTATGCAGTCGCTTAAACCATAACAGCATGACAAAACGCATTTAACACTGAGCGCTACGTCACCGTCATGGTAACTGGCATGATTAAATCCAGAACCCCCCAGCGCCTGAGAAAACATTAACAATTTCTTCTTCTCTGAAAATTTCCCAAACACCACACTTTGCTGAGGACTCCAGTTTTTGTTGTTAAGCAAATGCGGTGCCACGTCAAGACTCACCATGGGGCTCAGGAGAAGTTGGAACTGGACTTGGGAGACCTGCGGATCTGAAACAGGGAATCTCTGACAGCTAAAAAAAGTTACAAAGCTTGCAGAGACAGTTTCCCAGACACAAGTTAGGTCAAGTTCAGGGCCAAAATCAGTTTTGCACAGAGATTCTCAATTCAGAATTGAACTTCGTCCTCGGCTGGGCTTAATCGAAGTCTGTGGAACTGGCCCAAAAGGCCTTCAGCTACATAAGTCAACAGCAAAACATAGCAAAAACAAGCCAGAAATAAAAGCGATTTACTAGAAAATGAATAGCAAAAGGTCATTCAGCACTGATTGTGCCTTTAACGACATATGTTGGCTGGCCAGGGGAAAGGCCCTTGCATCCAGCCTGGGAGAAATGCCAATGGCATTTCTTTTACAGGCCACTGTAAAGTAATGGTACAATGGGGATTACAGTGGTGTCAGAATAGGGAAATAGTTAGAGAACAGAACTTACGATTCAAAGACTACCAATTTTATTCCCAGCTGGGGTGCTGCCATTGAGCAAAGTACTTAAACAGAATCGCTTCAATAAAAAAAAATAACCAGCTGAATAAATGGACTTTATGTTTTACAAAAAAAAAAAAAGTGCAGTGTGTGCAAGTCGTTGCGGATAAAGGTGTCTACTTAAATGCCGAAATGTAAACGTAGCATAAATACACTGTTGAATCAGCACCACGGCACTTTCAGCTAGTTGGCAGTTATTAATGATCGTCACAGATGCTAAACCCACAATCTGATTTTAACATACTTCTAGTGACACTTCAGTTTCGCTGTAGACTTAATTAACAACCACAGCTCAAGTGGACCCCCCCCCACCCCCACCCATCTCCCAATTGAAGCTCTTCTGTTAGAACGGTCTTAGCAAATTTCGGTACAGTTTTGGAAAGTCCCTTGTCAGAAGCACTGGCATGTTACTTATCCAAAATAGCGCTGATGGCCAAGTATAATACAGCTTCAAAAAGAGACAAAGAGAGTTCTGAGAACTTGTAGGAACATTCAAAGTGCCCCACCCCCGGCTTTACTCACCCCCTGCGGGGTAACCTGGTGACCCCTCTGGAGTGAAGCCAGACAAAGCCCAAACACAGGGGACGGGAGAAGGATAAGGGAGGGGAAGACCAAAAGTCAAGCAGAAGTTTGGAAGCAGAGGTGCGAATTGCTATTCGCCGTTTTACAACACAGGACAACTCTGTAGCTAACGTTTTAATGGCCCTGCGAGTAAACAAACGAGAGTGAGAGCGAGCGAGTGTGTGTGTGTGTGTGTGTATTGCTGGCGCTCGCGGACGACAGGAAGCTCCGCTGCTGTGCAAGATGTTGGACCAAACGGTCGAGCCGGGACAGTTAAACTCATAGCGCGACCGCGGCGTGGAGCCGCTTGTTTGCGGACGGCGTGCTGATAGTGTGTCAAGGGCATCCGGCCGTGTGTAAACAAGGCTCTGTGGACCAACGCTGCGGAAAGAGGCATGTCGACAGGGGTGTGCTGATAACACCTGGGTGATGGCTGGTTCCCAACCACCCCCCACCCTGCTGGGCAGAGCCCCACAGCTGGCCCTGCTGGTTGAATGGGGGGGGGGATCTTCACCCCATTAATCACTCACACACCGCTGACACTTTTTAGGGATTCTCCAAACCCTCCTAACCCCTGAAGGAGCTCCTGGTGCTCTTCTGAAGAGATAGACACACATGGATGTGCACATATCAACTCTGACACCCAAAACATATACATGCTAATGTGAGGACACCTACATACAGAGAGATAAGCCCCCACATATGCACAAACATCTATGAGCACTCATATAGATGAAAAAAAAAAATAAACCTAACATGGATGCATTTATATAGTCATATGGATACACGCACGCACGCACGCACACACACACACACAAAATAAGCCTACAAATACATTCAATTTATATATATTTTCAAAGTTACTTTTTACTTGGGCTAGCAGTAAGCTCAAGTCCAGGACTCCCTTTTGTCCGTCCGTCTGTCTATACATCTACGTCAAGAACTGATAACTACCCGGAAGCTGCTGGGTATTGCGTCATTAAAACGAGCCCACGCAAGAGGTGAAAGCCTTGGACTGAATTCACCAGCTGAGTTTTGTTCTGAAGCTTTGACAAGCAAAGGAACTTAACTCTTTGTCAGTCTTTTTTTTTGGTTTTTTCCCCCCACCCTGAACACATTCAAACTGTTCAGCCAACCGCAATGCGCCCCGCTCCTGTCAACTCAGGAGGAAGATGCTGCGGTTCCTCCGACTCACGAGTAGCCTGCGCTTCTTTACACCATGTAGCGATACCACCAATTACAAACCGCCTTTGTCGTCGCAGGTTCACGCAGTCAGCATAAAATTGAGTTCCTACAGCTACACGCACCTGGCCGAACAGAAGTGGTCACTACAGAGCGATGAGCTAACAAATTTTAGCCAGCTTCACCCCTACTATCCCCAGAGAGGCAGCATGGCTGGGATTCCAGGGCTCACAGATGAACTTCCCAGCTGTGAACCACCCGGGACCACCTTTGTAAGTTTTTACTTTGGATTGACAAAGATTGAGCAGCCAGAGTGTACGCCTACTTGCCGTCTAGTTTATTTGTTTTGTACAGCACTTTGGATCAATTTCTGTTGTTATAAATTGTGCAATAGAAATAAACTTGACTTGACATGACTTTCAGCTCTTTTCTTTAAGGCGATATCGTGTTACTTTTCATAGTCCTCCAAGAAAGGTGTGGTGATTACAATTCATTCGCACACACAGTCATACCTATGGGAAATTTCGAGTCTTGAATTACTCTGTATGTCTTTGGATTGAGGAAACTTAAACGACCGGAGTAAACCCACGCGTACATAGAAAGAACATACAAACTTCACACCGAAAGATACAAACCCACGACCTTCCCGCTGCGACACAACAGCAGTACCTGCTGCGCTGCCGCGCCGTCACACACAAAAATGCTGTATAATGTGTAGATGTGGAAATGCACCTATGGCAGTGTACATGCATTTCAAGAAAAGAGGCAACAAAAGGTGACAAGTTTTAACTCCAGGTGGGGCACTTCAGTTCCATCATTCAGTGACCTACTTAACCTGAATTGCCTCAGTACACATCCAGTTATACGAGAAATGGACGCGGCAAAAATGTTTATGTTTGCAGGGACAAAAGCATCTGCTGTAGCCCTTTTGTAGAAGACCAGAAAATTCCGTCTCGATTTCGCCCGCTATCGTCCGAGCGTTAGAGGAGAAAGAGGAGGGTGAAAAAAGGGTGGGTGGGTGGGGGGGGTGGCAGGGGGGAGACGATGGCCCTGCCTCACCAGCAGAAGGAAGCTGTGTTTATTATGCCTGAGGGATGTGGGCACAGTGCTCTCACATTTCAGACACAAACTATGCAAATCAGGGCTCTGCACTAGCCGCCAAAGCACAATCTCGCTCTCCTTCTCTCTCTCTCTGATTGAAGTGAAGAGCTCTGTACAAACTGCCTAATGAGGGGGCGGCTCTCTCTTTCTCTTTCTCTCCCTCTCTCCGTCTCTCTAATAGATGACAATCTGTTGAAACGCTGATAAGAAAATAGAGGTTTTAAGTCTTTCCGAAGATAGGTGAAGTGTTGAAGGAGCACTCCAAGAACCACGGCAAGGGAAAAAAAAAAAAAAAAAAAAAAAAAGTGTCCGTCGCTTCACAATTTTGCACCGCCTACGCTCAAACAACACCTGTACGGGCACCCTCTCACAACATGGACGCTTCTAGGTTCATATAACACCGGAATAAATAAATAAATAAATAAATAAAAATCGACCGCTGCCCCATTTTTCCAGTGCAGAGAATAGTGGCGCATGCACAAAAGTAAATGGCCAATCAGTGAATTTGAATTCTTCCCATTTTTTTGTCTACCTCGTTTCCGTGCTTTCACAGCTCTTTTCTCCGACAGCGACTCTTAATACGCTGACAGGAAAAGTGGGGGTGGTCTTAAGCCGAGGCGGAGAGGAACCTGACAGGAATTAACGTGTCTGCTTCCACTCACGGTGAGGCATAACAGGGGCCCCCTGAATATTCATGCGTCTGCTGGCAGTGCGGGAAGAACCAGCCATTGTTTTCGCTCCAGGGAAGGACGGGGAGACAACCTCAGTCACGGCAGAGCGAGACACACCTGCCACAAAATGACCAGATACTCCGCACACCTGCTCAAAATGACACCAAGATGGCTACCCCCTTACTGCTAATGACTAGATAGACGCCATCTAAAATGAACCCGGTAACCACACGCTAAAAATAACCAGGGTTCCCACCTGCTGTAAAATCAGGGGGTATACACCTATAGCGTAACGCGTGCGGCCAAAACAGATATTTTTCCGACCCAGAGAGTCAGGACAGTGATGGAAAGCAGAGTTCGCTGACAGACAGTGCCAGGTATCGGTTTTGCGGCTACCCTTTCCAGTGGCATCGGGTCTGAAACATTCTGGATCAAACGCACATTTTCCCTTATAATGTCTTCCACATTCTCTGCAGTGAGGTCTTTGAACACAAATTGTTCTGTCCTGGGTTCTGTCTTCATTTGTTCCTGTGTTTGCGTGTGTCATGAGTGTGTGTACTTAATCATTTTGTTCTGTGTATACACAATGTTTTGCGTGTGTGCTGAAGTCAGTGTTTCTGTATGCGAGTGTATCTGTGCGCATTTACTCCGTTGAAAAGCAGGGAAAGGATTCCTGGCCTTGGTTATAACCTGGCTGGTGTGGATAACGCAACCTGCCATCGGTACCGAGCTGACAGCCGACCCAAGTGCCTGAATCTCATTGGCATTCAGAGTGACACAGAAGTATCGACTGAGGCAATATATATCTGAGCATCAGCGCCACAGCACTCCAACAGACAAGAACCAGCCAGAAATCAGTGCCACCAGCGACAAAATGAACAAAAGAAAGGCACCTCTCAATCTCATCTCCCTCCCTCCCTCTCACTCTCTCTCTCTCTCTCCCCCTTTTCCCTGCCCCTCCTCCGTCTCTTTCAGTCATTCTCCAAACTTGAACATGTCTGAATAACAAACTAGGAAAGTTTAAAAGCTAAATGGGGCAATGTGTGATGTTAATGAGGAAGGGTGGAGTGGAGAAGTGGAGGGGGGGGGTCTTGCCTCGACGTGTCTTTTTATATTTGACTGTCATTTTCCCTTGTTTGAGGCTCTTTTTTTTTTTGCCGGTTTCTTTTTGGTTTATGACAGAATGCTTATGCCTTTTCCTGTTTATTTATGTTCTCGCTGACAGCTGTTAGATAAAGAACTTTGAGAAGCCCAGTCTCGCCCCCTTCTCCTCTCCTGTGTCCGAGCTGCCCCGGGAGGGACCCAGCTGTCAATTTTGACGTCTTCATCTCGAACGGCCCTGACCTCCCCCCCGTCTGCCGGGTGGGGACGATGCTGACGAGACGTTGAACCTCTGACCTCTCGCAGAGCCGTCCCATCGTGTGCACCCCTTCCTGCCCCTAACCCCGTCCCCTCGCCACCGCCCCTCTACGGCCGCACAATGGGGGTACTGGGCGCCTCTTGGGGCCCCCGGAACACCCCAAAAAGCCCCCAGCACCACCCCCCAGCTCCGGCATCCTCACATAGGAGGTAAACCTCTCGCTTTACACCCCTAGCACGCACACACACACCCACACACACACACGCATACAATACCTCGAGATCCTCCAGCTGTCAGCTTTAGGAAATATTAAATAGATCATCACTGCGTTTCAAGGCTGGGAGAGTGAACAACCTTTTAACCTCTCCCATTAGAAGGAGGGGCTGTTCAATTCAACCAATGATAGGGCTTGCTTGATGGGCTAATCTGGCCTGGAGAGAGCATGCGAATCACAGTATGCACACAGCAATAAACAGACATTCGTTACATTACACACCCACATAGACCCACTCTACTGATACCAGTTTCATAACCGGTCCACATACAACAACACTGTTGGCGCAAGTTATATCACACACCCACCTACACTGCTGGCAGCGATTATATCACAGATCAATATGCACCCACTGAATCAAATTTACATAAACGTACAGTACTGATATTTGTTATGTCACATACTTGTACAAACTACCAACATCTAATATTGTACATCCCAAATCCGAATACAGCCCTTGGCCGCCGTTGTGGAGCCTATGATACAACAAATGCCCATAAAACATAATGCGTAACTCTAAATGTAATGTGTATTCGCTATGATGCATTGAGTTCAATTGACCACCCCGGCCAATGTAATTATTATATGGCAGCTATTAGCACACAAACCAATGCAATAAAATTCATTGCAAAAGAAAAATTCCCATGCTTTGTGGTGACCTTTAGAGAGAGAAAAGTGAAATGGGCAATTAACAAAAGTTGTGTTAAATCTCCATGTGAAAGGAGGTTCGCTGCCCGCGCTGAGTTATGGCCTCTCATTGAGCACCAACAGAGCAGCACTGAGAGCCTGGTCCTTCCTGATCCTGGACAGAGAAAGAGGGCGGCATTCCGGAGACTCCCACCTCAATCCGACCCTCGTCAACTCTGACCACCCCCGCCACTACCACAACTCCCATCTCCACCGACCTTCACGGCGGACACTAAATCACTGCCTGCGTTCATCATGCAGTTAGCCGCTTGCGCTAGCGCTCCCACAATAATAAAAGCAAGTGGTGTGGTCCAGGCCACTGCCCCTGCTCGTCTTCCTCGCGCATTCGTGCCCTTCAGGGCCGTCCCGCTACTCCTATTGAGATGGGAATTCACATTTAAGCCCTGAAATTACCTACAGGAAACTTCTGACCACACGACTGTGCCTCGCTCCATTAGCATTGAATGCTGAGGGTCGCAAAACATCAATGGACAAAGGCAGCAGACACCAGGGCTCAGGAAGAGGACACTACACTCGAGGACCCGGTCCCATCTGTCACACCATTTCTCATTTTTAGTGTTTACCCATTCCAGTACCAATTACTGCCATCGTTGAAAAGAGAAAAGCGGCCACACAAGAACGCTCTGGAGTGGATTTCTGCTCATTAACAATGGAGAAAGGGCTGTTGTTCAGACTAAATAATCAGTGCTTATGATGGTTTTCATCCAGGCGTCTCCCAGGAAAACGGTTTCAAACCACAGCGACTGATTATCAGATCCATTCCTGTTCACAAACAGTGGTGATGACACACCACCAGTGGCCACCTACCACTCTTAAAATCTACCCTATCAGCAAGCCTCGTTCCATTCCAGTAGCCAGTTACTGAATGTACGCTTTTATCAAGAAAAGTAGGCAACAGAACATCAAAGACATGAAATAACAACAGGCCAAGAGCAATTCCTGCCAAGGCATCACAGCAGTACTTTGAGAAACTCAAGAGCATTTCAGACTACTTGAGGACATCACTAGCGTCAACATCACTCGCATCATGACAAAGAGCACATACAGTTAAAGAGGTATTCCATCCAAAACACAATTTAGGTTAATTCCCTTTAATTTTCGGGTTAATAAACTCCTCCAGTCAGTTTTGCTAACTGCACATGCTATCTAAAGTTATCAAAGGTTGCAATGACTTTGTCTGTCAGCAGCTTAAATGCAACCAGATTGCCCCCAAAAGCCATGTCGCCACTTTTGCGATATAAAACATGATTCTGGCAGTCAGCACAAACAAATCAATCACATTTAAAACCATATTGACACACCAAAGTCAGTTATCTATCTGGTAAGTGTTTGTTATGTCCTTTAAAACAAGTTTAAACTAGACAGTCCGGACGCCCGCAAGTGCAGGGACGTAGCCCCCAAAGGCCCGCTTCTCCCCTTTTTTGCACGTTATTCGGCCAATACTTGTCACCATGGGAACCAAAATTGATAGGTGTCATAACTGAAGTATAACACATGTTCTTTTCAAATATGAAAGTAATCTGTCAAATATTACAGCCTGCACAGTGTCCACAAGGAAGTGTCTACTGACACAGATGCACTGGTCGTGGAGGAGACGACATGAATCCATAGTAGCTGCCCGACTTCTTCCAGGGACAACAAATAAACTGGAAGTTGTCTTGATTTTACTTGCCACGGCTTGAGCTTTAAAAGCCAGGTTCGCATTCGCATAAATGGTTAATAAGCTCAGGCTGCAGTTCTGGCAAAAAAATATTTGGCAGCTTCTGGTACATCTGAAACTTCTACCAAAGGACAGAAACACCCACCAGGTGTGATTTGCTTTGAATGCCAGGATCATGTTTTAAAGATAAAAGTGACAACATGGCCACTAGGGGCTATCTGATTTCATGAAAGTTGCGCACAAGCTAACGCACAACCACCTACAATTACTCAAGACAGAAAGGATGGATAGAAATGAATGTTTACTCAAAAAATTTATGAGAACAAGACGACAGTGCCATCACTATCCCCCGCAACGATCAAGGGCTATAACCTAGTAAAAAAAAAAAAAAAAAAAAGAAAAAAGCTTCGACATCCATTTTTGAACTCAACGTAGATCTTGGGTAGCTTATTAAGCATGCAAAATTTCACGGATCTAGGTATCGTGGCTTCAGAGAAATCTTGTCCCAGTTGCGGCCCGGACGGACATACGCACGCACAAACGGATAGATGGACGGATGGTCCCCAATCCAATATCCCCTGTTGCACTTTGTGGCGACGGATAAAAAGCCCAAACTGTGTTTTGGGTAGAGCACCTGTTTAACAAGCACTCAATAGTGCAGTCAGTAGTGAGTGAAGAGTAATGCAGTGAAGGACATCCAACATATTCTTTGAGAAACAGAGTTAGAGGCTTTTATTTTCATTAATACAGTACCTTTGACAGACTGAACAAGGTCAGATGTGATTGGCAGGTAACCAATACCTAAATGGGGGATAACCCTCCTTAGTGTAGTTGACTGCAGGTTTGTGTGGAGTTCACAACAAGAAAAAAAACACGAATGAGCCAGGATGTCATCGGTGTTTGAAGACTTACCCTGGCAGGCCCCACTGCGTACTTCAAACCCAGGGCTACAGAGGCAGTTCCCAATGGGCACCAGCCACTCTCCATCGGCACCACAGTACATCTTTGGCACGTCCCGCTCCTCCGAATTGTCAACACAGGAGCCCCTCACCTCCACCAAGGAGGAGGTGTCGGCTCCGGTCACGGTGTCGGGAAACTGGGCCAGGTTTCGCACGGTCAGGGGGCACCTCTTGTAAAACACGCGGACTGACACCAGGGCGATGCAGGCGCCCACATCCTGGAAGGCCAGGTAGAAGCCCTTCCGGGTCAGAGCCCCAACATCTCTCACCTCCGTGTTCAGCTTCATGATACGGTCACCGATGTCCACCTGCGTGAAGCTCTCGTCAGCAGCCACCGTGTCGATTTTGGCGAACTGGTTCTCGCGAATGTAGCGCTCCTTGTCATTGTTGGACTCGTAGTAGTAGAGGTTGAAGGTCTCCTTGCAGGTGCCCATCACACCGGGTAGACTGTTGCAATCCCGCAGGGTGAATTTTATCTCGATGTAGACTCGCTGCGCTCCACCACGCGCAATCCAGTCAGTTCGCAGCCAGTTGTTCTGGCTAGGTTCCATCACGTTGCACACTTGGTAAGTTCGGATCGGCGTGTTCTTCTCATCCATAATACTGACCTCCTCCCACTGCCAGAGACAAACACATTTTGTAACCTCATTGTTATGTCATTTTAATTATTTAAGAAATTATCCAGCAAACATTTTCTTTGTGAAATCAACTTTGATGCATATTACTCTGATAATATAATGCACAGATGACTGACTGAACTGAGAATTCTCCTTGAAATCCCATTTGCACCAGGGTAGACGTAAGCTGATCACTCATTTGATCATTTTCTCCAGTTTCACTCTAAGCATGATTTCTCACTAGGACCTGACTATTCTAAAATACAATCAAGCAAACGTTTTCTTGAAAGACATCTGTGGGACAAACTGAGGACGGGATAATTAGGCTGTTTGTTTTCCGAAGGCTTTCAGATTCGAAGTTCAACAAAGTATGAGTCCCCGAAGAAAAATACATACTAGATTGAACAGCAAGTGGGAGCCTTCAACAAAGGAATTTGAGTTTCCTTAAACTAAACCGCAATTCGAGCCTCACCAGCGACTGAGCTGCACCTTTCCCAGATTATAGTAGTGGGGAGGGGGTGCCAATTCCAATTCGTATCTTAAATGCGCTCTGGTCGACACTGCCAGGCCCTGTCAATCACGACGCTCGAGGCGATAATGCACTAGGCACCAAGCAGCCCCATGCGGCACCAAACCGCATCAACGGGCCAAGTTCACGGATCAGCCACGGTGAGAGCATTACGAAAGCAGTTTTTCCGAACGCAGTGATATTCCAGTCAGTCACAGAGCCATTTGAGATTTTTTTTTAACCCTAAGACTTGGCGGAAAATAAAATTTTGGCCATTTCATTGGTCACAATTTAACCTCAACGGTCAAAAGTAGAAACAACCCGAATCAGAGCTCAAGAGTTTTAATAACCAGCAAGTGTCAAGGTATTGTGGCTAAACCGCAATTACCGAATGCGCTAAGCTGTTCTTTAAAAATTGTGGCGGTCCTCGCTATTGTTCTTAAAAATGCCTCATTGGACCATGCGCAAACTGCAAAGACTTGTTTACCCCTGTTTGAGGAAACTGTGACATTTTACTGAGAGTACCAGCACGCATAAAGTAGTCAAAAACGCAGACCAGGATTTTTAAAAGAGTAATCCATACGCCAATACACGCTTACATGCTTCTTTCATACCTGTCGGGTGATTTTCTTCGTTCACAAGTGCGCGTACCTTTCAGGCGAAAAGGTACAATGTTGCTCCACAAAAAGACTCAATTTACCGTCTATTCAAGAAATATGATGCCTATACTCAGTATCTGCCTCGAATCAGACCACGGCCACTGGAGAGAAATAACATAAAAGGCCTTCTCTTTTCTCCCATTTTTGTCCTCGGGTGCAAGTTTCTTTGTATGTTATGGGATAATACTTACACCACCTTCAGTTGGACTTGCAACCCATTTTAATTCGCCTTGTACTGTTCTGGAGTCTAGCAACGTCACTGGAAAAGACAGACAGATATGTTAAAACTTTATCACATCAAATAAAATAGAAGATAAAAATAAAACCTTTAAAACTAATGAATAAAACCCATGTGCCCCCCACCCTAGTTTTAAAAAAATCTAAAAAATAAATAGTAATCGGGAAATTCAGCCTATACAGCGTTTAACCGTTGACAGTATAACTGATATATATATTAGAAAAATCGGAATCAGTGCCCCTATACTTAAATATTGTTTAAACTCTCATATGTTAAAATATTAGGTCTTAAACTCTTTAGAAAATGTTTATTTTCTTGATAGCTGCTTTTGGCCACGCACATTCTATACTCGTGCTAATTATTAACAAGAATATCTGTTAAAGCTTACTTTGCAAAATAATAATAATAATAATAACAATAACAACAACAACAAATGGCATTAATCATACAGTTAAACAGGTAATTGTGAATGTTATAGCTGAACAAAAAGTGATATATGATCAAATATGTGTTAATAAAACGACTCCATTATTTATTGATTTAAGAAAGGTAAAAAAAGACGAAAAAACGCTCTGAATGAGTTTATATTTAAGGGGCACCTGAGGTCTGTCAATCCAAGTCAATCCTACAAGGTGAGCTCATAATGTCCAAAACCACCAAGGCTGCTCAACGGCATTTTATCCCGTTTTTGAGGCCTTCGGCGCCGAGGGATTTTGTAATTCAATGTTACAAAAATAATAGCCTGTCCGAATCTATCAAAGTCAATAGCACAGCTCGTTAACAAGTGTGTATTAAGTGTAAATGTAAGCGAGGTCCCAAAAGAACAGTTCTGTTTACGCGACCTTAACGTTTTCTTAACGCCTAAGAATGATCGAGGTTCGCTTCAGAAGTAAATTGTAAATCTGATGCACACCAAGTAAAAATTAGGCACAATGAGTTCTCTTCTGCAGCGAACTATTATCGTGGTTCGGAGGGATAATTAAACTGAAGCAGATGCCTTATAACATTTCAAAAAGCTTTTCTAAGAAAGTAGCCGACAGTATGTCCAGACCTGGGTAGTAATTTAAGTAATTATTAAGGAAATCATGCTGCATTAATTACAGTGAACCAAAGATAATTATGGTGGCAAATCAGAAAGCATCGACACCCTTTCCCCCCCATGAGGATTTTACATAGGCTCATTTCCCCCCTCCCCAAAAAACGAGTTCACTCCTATACAAACAGTCGTAAAAATGATTGTTGACCAAACGGGACTTTTTGCAAAGACATGCGCGCGTGTATCCCAATGCGCAACCGAAACAGACGCGCGTTTTGATACCTCGGTTCCTACTTCAATCAAGCACTTCAGATACACCAGGATGCAGCCCCCGCTGTGATAGCATTTTCCAGCCCACTACTTGACTGCCGTGGAAAGTGTTCAAGCGAGTGTTTCGCAGCCATTAAAACCCACGCGTGAGAATGATATAAAATACTTTAATCCCTAAACTTTGTATTTGCATCACTCCTTTCCAGGCAAGTTAGATGAGAAATCAGACTCCCGAAGTCATGCAAAATTCTTCAGAAGTGACTTAAATATCCAAAGATCGTGCATTTCCATCTTCTTACCTTCATTTGGTGGATATATCCGTGCAGAAGAAACAAATGTTGAAATCCAAAACAAAGCAGAAACAACCGTGTGGTGCACAGTGAAAGCCATTCGCTCTGTTAGTGTGTCTCCTGCTCTGTGGGGCACGGTGGTTGACTACCCTCTCTCCTCGTAGTCGTGTTTGAGATTGAAACGAGTTGCTCTGTACTAACTGCCTAATCAGGGGGCGTCTCTCTCTCTCTCTCTCTCTCTCTCTCTCTCTCTCTCTCTCTCTGTCTCTCTCTCTCTCTTTACCCCTCTCTCTCTCTCTCTCTCTCTCTCTCTCTCTCTCTCTCTCTCTCTCTCTCTCTCTCTCTGTCAAAAAAGCTAAGAAACAAAGAAGTTCTCCATATTACACACGAATGAATTCAACTTTATCAGTCATTATGTTGAATAAGGGCCACATTTTCAGTATGAGGACTGTTTCGTTACTTGGACCTGGAATTAGATTTATACAAATGCTAATTATAGGTACGAAATTTAATTTGGGCGGCACAGCGTTTTTACACTGCGCGAGGGTTCATAAAGCTTCCCCTGGGTCTACAACAAAACGCAATCATATAATAACGTATCAATGTTTCTTCATGCTCGTTCTTTGGAGACAGATATCGTGAATATACTCACTGCATGCGCGCGCACACACGCGCACATTCAGGCACGCGCGCGCGCGCACGCACACACACACACACACACACACACACACACACACAACATGAACCACCACCAGCAACTATGTACTGCTACGTTTGAGTACGGAGATTGCTTTCCCGCACTCGCGTTAGTCGCCAACGTAGGAAAATGTCTTGACACGAGATCACCACCTAGCGGGTGCCCATTCAACTGAAATACCAAATGATACTCGCGGCTACTGCATCAATAATTCTTCATGCACCTTGTGAACAGGCTACATTCACTGCCCTTGCCTATTCCATAAAAATCACGTCTATTGAAGTTTAAAAATGTACTCTTTTAATTGTGTAGAGTTGTTTACGAAGCATAGAGGACAGAAACTTCCAAAATCAAAAAGAGATTAAGAAAATACAACCTCAGCTCTGTAAAAGTTGATACGGTATGGAATATGCATTAAACAGAAATCAGTGGTTTCCCAGTTTACTTCGACTTATATTTCTTTTCAGACAGTATGACGACTAGGTAAGTAACATTTTGTCCGGTCAACATAATTTTACTAGAAGATATGCATCCATTGTAACCATTTAGGACTGCTATGCATTCCATAAAAAGTTTGATGGGGGAAATTCAAGGCCCATATTGAGAGGGGAAAACGTGATTTGAAACAGCTGATGCCAGCAATTGATTGTAGTCATAATTTGGTGCAAAAGCAGCATCCAGGAAAGCCCTAATACTTTTAGGAGCAAAGACATGATGAGGATCGCCAATTTGCCCACAAATGTACGAGAAACCATTTATAGATTTAAAGGCAGTGTTCCTCAAAGAGAGATAAGAAGGGATTTGGATATTTCACCCTCTATGGTGTGTTACATGATTAAAAGATTTAAGGAATCTGGAGGAATTTCTGTGTGCAAAGGGCAAGGGCACAAGCTTAAGCTAAATGCTCGTAATCTCGGATCAGTCAGACTGCACAGTGTCAAGAACTGCTATTTATATGTAAGTGATAATCTAATCGACTCAAGATTAGTTTGACAAAAGTAAGAGTAGTCAATTATATATAAGGGATATGACCACATGTGCTCAGGATTATTTTGGAAAACCTTTGCCAAGTACAATGCGTAGTTGCATCCAAAATGGTAGTTAAAACTTCACTGCACAAAAAAGGAAGCCTAGTGTTCTATCACTTCTGAAAGCAAGTCACAGACAGAATATCACTTATTATGGGCTGTAGCGTCCCACTCACTGCATCCCTTTGTCGCTTGGGCGCCTCTTAGTAATCAGCCCTTCAATCCAAAACACCAAACTCATACTCATTGTTCTGGCTATCACCAGGAAAACTACTCTCCTGAAATGAAAAACTCGGAAAAAAAATACACATCTCGTAATGGTCAAATCTTCTCTTGGAACACATACACATGGAAATGACCTCACATCAGCGACAGACCTCAACATTTGAAAAATGTGGGCATTTTACATAAAATTTTTCAATCTGCTAATCAATCATCCTCCCTCAAAGGTCATATGCACATACCCCAAACCCAGAGGCACTCAAATTCAATTCTGCCCTCTATATCAGTGTTTCTCGCCCTTCGTTATGGTGCCCCCCTGTTTATGCTGGATTTCTTTCAACCACAACTGCAATTATAGGATTTTAATAAGCTGTTAATTCATCCTAATTAGGAGCATTTCGTGTTTTAAGCAGTTATTTAAGCCACATTTTGACAGAAATATCATTGTGTATCATGAAGAATAAAAGACACTTTAAAATGTTGTGTTTATTTCTATATTGCAAGCGATTTCAGGTAATAGCATCTTCAAACATGCAGATCAAATTAGAGACTGATTAATCAGTAAGGTTCAAATTAGGTTGCTGAACACAGGTGTTTGTTTGGAGTTCTTTCAAAATAGTTTACTTGAATTTAATGACATAAAAATGACCCAGAATAAGTTTGGCGTTGCTATGATCCAAATCAGGAACCGAATGCGCTGTCAGAGCACAATCAAATTGGAGAGTTTATTGGTAGTGATGCGGTATTGACAGGGGGAAGGGGCCCAGAGCAGAATGAAACAGTTCAGTTTAGATGGTAGAGGTTTGGATGCAAAGGGAGTATCCCTGCCTGGCCTATGGTGATCCGGGACAATTGCCAGATGGAGTGCACACTTTGCCTGAGCAGAACTGTCAGATAGCAGAGTTTACCAGGAATACACTCCCAATCCTGATGACCGCAGAAGGCTTGGGAGATGTTCCTAATAAATGGGTCAGAGGAACTGACCGATGGTTGGTTGATTGGATTGTGATCCTCATCCTGGAGACTGAGAATAAGGCTTGGTAGCTTGTTCCTATAAATAGAAGTAGGAAGAGGACTTACCTATGTAAATATTATTCAAGATTACAAATAATTTCTGAAGACAATAACCTTTTTATAGGAATTACTAACTGGTTGCTTTAGGGCATATGGCATATGGTAATCCACACACTTGTACTCCCAAAGTAAGGAGCATATATGTATATATATGTATGCCAACACACATGTGAGAGGATGAGGACACACAAATTTGTCACAGCTGGCTAGGAAAGCTTGCGGGACATAAACTAATCAAAGAGGACAATATATCTAAAAGACACGCCAGCTGCTGGATGGGAAGAGGCATGACAGGGCTTCATACCAGGGTTGTGACAGACTCTATCATTTCCTTGCTTGATAAATTGTTAGTTTAACCCCTTTGCGCAGACTACAAAATAATGGCAATTTTTCCTGTTATGCATGAGCCTATTTAGACTTTAGAACTCAGTATTTGTGTCACAGAGACTCTGGAATTAAATTTCAGAATTTACGGTTGCCGGCGTTTATATCTGCGCAAAAGGGTTAAGCGACTGTGTGTCGCAAGTATACAGCAAAATTAACCAATCAAATTTAGCAATCAATCGGTTCCTAAATGGTGGAACCATGAGTTTTTTTTTTTTTTTGGCCAAGATCTTTTATCGATGACAAGAGAGTGAAACCACTATATAAAGCTCTCTCAGCCACATCCCATAAACTTAGTCCGGATCAGGACTCTGGTGACCAATTAATGCGCGGAAATTATTCTGTAAGCTCAATGAACCACTCTTTCACAATTTGACCCCAATAAAGCTTGGCATTGTCATCCTGGAGTATGCCTATGCCATCAGCGATTTAAAAAATCCTTTGATAGGATAACCTGTCATTCAGTACCTTCGGGTGGTCTGCTCACTTAATTTAATTGCTTCATAACATTGCTTTGCCAATACCTGTCCAACTGAAGAAACCCTAGACTGTAACACTGCCCTTAGAGGCTTGTGCAGAGGGCACTTTGCATGATGGGTGCATTGCTTCACGGGCTTCTTTTCTCACCTGATGAGTCCATTGTTCTGGAATAGGATAAATCTGAACTCATCAGGCCACATGACCCTTTTCCATTGCTGCATGGTACAAGCTTTACGCTCCCTAGCAACTTGAAGTATTTTTTTCCTCATTCGGCTCACTAACAAGAGGCTTTCTTGTGGTCACGCAGTTGTTTAGTCCCAATCCTGTCAGTTCATTTTGCATGTTGCATGTGTACTTCCACAATCTAACAGCCATGCGTTCTACGGTTTTTGTACAATGAGACTTCCCCAGGTGTTTTAGTGATGTCCAGTCACAATCATTGATGATTATTTAGACCCATTTCTCATGCAAAATTGAGAGTTCACCACTATCCTTCCTGGTTTAAATAATTTACTGTCCAGTACTCAACCCAGTTCCAGTGATTTCAGCGACCTCCTTGGTTTTTTTTTTTTTTTTTAATTGATGTCGGGTAATGATTTTGCCCCTCTTGAAACAGAAAAGCATCGTTTCCTCAACCATGGGATTTATCTTCCGATGTGGTTGTTAATGTAGCAACACACTACATTAGTATGGTTTAAAAGAATTATTGCTGGTTTGAATGTACTGCAATAATGACTCAATATTATTAAAAAATGATTTAATTATTTCCTCATTCAAATCCAAATGCCAACTTTTTTACCAGGCAGTATACACTGAGATTTTCAAGCAACATATACTGCCTTCCAGATGACATCTTTTCTACGGACGCCGTTGTATACTTCAACAAGACAACACAAAACCACATTCTGCATGCATTACAAAGGCGTGGCTGCATCAGAAAAGAGGGCGGGGTCAGGACTGGGTTGCCAGAAGTGCAGATTTCTACCCAATAGAGAATGTACTGTAGATCTGATACTGTCGAACACACAGACTTGTTTTCTGGAAGAACAGTTACACTTGAAACACTTAATCTCTTGATGTCCTCAGTGTCATGAAATAAATGACAACATTACTCAATGGCAGATAATTTACTGTCACAACTTTTAAAAAAATATTTTGCAAGAATGGAGATGAAATGCATATTTTGAAGAAAATAATCCATAAACTGTATTATTTTCAACGTAGTACAGGTCAATGATAATTTACAAATCACAAGTATCAGTTTTAATTTTAATTCATAATGAATATGCATTTACGTCCCACAAAACATAAAAAGGAAAATACCTATATGGAATTAATTAATTGATAAAATGTGACATTAATTGATATTTAAGTTTAAATTTGATTTTGTATTTTTTACCTTTGTATCTCTTCCCTTATTAATTTAATTTCCCATTTAACTTTCCATTTTATTGATTAATTCATTCACTTTTAAATTGATTTATTTCAGTATATTTTCCTTTTGCATTCCCCCTATTTATTTCTGTTTGTTTAATGTGTTTTGTTTGTTTGTTTTTTAATATTTATTTTTACATGTCTGCTTCATTATGCAAATGAAGGGGCTGTCATTCAAAGTGTGTCATCAGGTTTCTCTGGTTGATGAACATCAGAGTGCATAGATCGACCAGAAATGGCTACCTCCAGTCAGAAGATCTCTAGAGAACAGAGGCGCTAAGCTAATCTTGCTGAAAATAACACTGTCAGTCAGGACTATTTACTTTTTTCGTGCTGACGCTCTGACTGACAGTGTATTTCAGTCGGTGACATACATCGACTCAGAGGTTGACCCTTTTTTTTCTCAAAAATTTGGAAGAAGTGGCTCATTGCACCATAGAAAAAATGCTGGGTCATATGAGCACCCTCATCACATTGCCCGTGGAAGCCTTGGAAAGATTTTTGCGCTCTGGTTAGTCTGTTGGTGAGATTGCAAGGCTTTTTGTGGTTTGTGATAAAACAATTTGCCATTGGATGGCAAAATATGGTTGTGCACTGGATATTTTACCATCTTTTGAGTTGAATAACCAATTAAGATATAATAATTGCAAAATTAATGCTGGAGAATGTTCTAAACTAATCATTTTGTTATATTCAGTTGAATTACAGTAATTACGCTTAATAAAGAGATCATGGTGATGAAATTGCGCGTACGTTTGATTACTGTTTTGGAGATGGACAGCCAACCTAAAGCTTGATGCTGTTCGCAAGTAATTTATTCTTCACATTATATACAGTGGCCAATACAAAGCCAAATACAAACAAAAGAAAATTAAAACAAAAATCAATTTATGTCGCATTGTATCAATTAATTAATGCCTATATTTATTCGTATTGTTTTTTTATTCACTTAATGCAATTAATTTATTCATTGAGTCTTTTATTTTTTTATCTTGGCAATTTCAGTCCTCCAGGACTTAATGATTGTGCTGCATCGTATCATTTTAATGTTCAATTTTTATCCATATCTGCGCAGGGTACTCGGTAGGGAGAAGGGGAACATTCTTGCAGTAGAAGAGCAGCATTTGTTCAGCAGTGAAATGTGCTTTGGAGATGTTATTGTTTTCTTTCAGTTTTGGAAAATGACAGCTGCAGCCTAAATCGCTTTCTTCCAGTGAAATGATTTCTGCAAGGTCTAAATTCCTCCCTTGTTCGTGTCCACCTACGCTACTTGACACTTTTCCGAAGTTGTATGCGTGACACCCAGCAATTTGAAAGGTTGCACTCCCTGGAGACTTTCACCAAAAGTTCATAACTCCTACTGTGAATGACACTGAGTAATATTGTTATACAATACAATTATGCAATAATAATTTTTTATTTGCAATTTTCCTTTGTTTTGATTTTGTGCTGACCAATTTAGATACAATGATTACATAATTATGCAGGGCAATGTTCAAAACAAATATTTTTGTCATTCTCAGATAAATTGGTTAATTTTAATAGAGAGATTGGGCTGATAAAATTGGGCGTAAAATTGATGACAGATTTAGAAATGGCCAGTCATCTGCTTGATGATTTTCACACGTCATTCACATACTACATGCCCCCAGTGGCCAGTTTATTATGTAGACCAATCAAGTCCTGGGTAGGACCCCATTGCCTCTTGAGGAACTTAAATTCACAATTTGAATGGATTGAATAAAGTGCTAAAGACTTTCTTGTAAGTGACAGTGGTCTATATTGACTCAATACTATAGATTTTTTGGCCTCACATCCATATAGTGAAAATCCATCTCGGTTGCTGTCATGTTTGCGTAATTGGCTTGAGATCATGAGTGTTTTGTGAGGTGGTGTATTATACCGTGGGAAATGACCATTTGAAAATTGTGGACTCTGGCCATATAAAGGCATGCACTTGGTCTAAAGTAGTGCAAAGGTATGCTAGGGCATTCAAGTGATGATAGATTGGCTTTAAAAGGTTGAATGTATGCCAAGAAAACATTCCTAACACAATTATGGCACCACCAGCTGGCCTGCAATGTCATAAAACCCAGTATAGATCCATATGTTCATGCTTTTTATGCCAAACTTTGAGCTTACTTGCCTCACATTACGGCAGAATTTTATCAAGCTTCAGTTGTCCAGTTTTGGTCATCACACTTGCCCTTCCTGTTTTTAGCTAACTGCTGTTGAATCAGACAAAGTCAGCAGCGTCAAGATTTGAAGTGCTGTGCATTTTGGTTTGTTTCTGTCTGCAACCTGCACATTTTTGGTAACTTGAGTGGTTGCCTAAATGCGCCTATATTCTTTATTGACCTCTCTCATGAACAAAATGTTTCATAGCTACCACGGAACTACCCCCCACTGAATCTTTTATTTATGGAATCACTCTACTCGACACAATTAATTTGCAATGTTTTGTTTCAACAGATAACCATATAGCCGAGCGAGCTAACTTGCTGAAATGCCAACATTTATCTGCCAGTCACTTCCTGTATTGACTACATGCATTGGCCTCGGCAAAGATGTAACATCAGGAATGATAAAGTTTAAACACGTCCCATTTGAATTGCATACAACAGTTGAGTTCCAGAGGGGCGCAAGTCCGTTTTTGTCTTTTTAGAGAAACGAGATTTTAAGAATTTTACAACGGGTGGGGATCATGTTACATGTGTCAAGCTGATGTAAATGTAATTAAATATCAGAAAAGATGTCTTAATACATATAAGGTGACCTGCTAGCCCCTATCTTAATTTCTGGCACAGATATTTCAAACACCAGTCTGCGAACTTGAATACTTTTAGAAGCAAATCCCTCAAAATAACAAAAATTTAACTTGATTTAAAAAAACACACCACTGCCTAATGAAAATGAACAGCAAAGATAGTCATACCAAATATACTATGGTGGATGTCAAAAAGCTTCTAGAAAAAAATGAATGGAAGATATATACAGTGAAATGGAAGGTAAATGCAGCTGAACAAAGGTCACAATAAAAACCAATCTCCATAAATTATGAATGGGCAGTACCACCATCCAAACAGGTTTAAAGACTTCATTCGCCATCGCCAGGGATGTGGTGTGGAAATTAGAAAGTTCAGTCAAAGAATAAGCAGCTAAAAAGATTATCTTTTGCCAGAAGTTTTTTTCGCTTGTTTTTGCCCATGCTTCTGGCTGCTTAAGTCTTTTTATTTTATTTTATTTTTTAGCTCTTTTGGGTTGAGTCCACATACACACACACACACACACGCACACACACATCCTGGCCTATAAAGGCAGCCATTTGGGTTAGGTAAGAAAGCTACAGTGGTTGCTATTGGCCAACCAATTTTCTAAGCAATGATTTAATTGGCTGACTGACTTGTGTACTTGTAGAAGTTTTAGACTGGACTTGGTCACTCTAGATTAGAAGTAGCTTCTCGGGGAATTTCCAATTTACTGTCCATTTTATATTGTACTTGGGTGCTTCTTGGCCAAAATTAGCTTATGTGGCTTATTCCTCATCAAAGAAAGAATGGATTTGTAGTTTTATCTGATTTTTAATGAACATGGACTTGAGCACTTATGGAAATATTCGCCTAAATTCGTGGTTGTCATGAATGTTAATTTGGAGCTATTTTGAGCACTTCTGGATAATTTATTATTCATAACACTTTGCAGATATCCTTCTTTTGTCCACTCGTAAATTAGAGCTGTCTTCGAACAGTCTGGAAAAACGTAGCCAATATCTCGAGTAAATACTTGCTAGTGAAGGGAATTAAACAATGAAGACAGGGCATTGTCATGGCAACCCAAAAAAAAGATACCCCCTTTTATTTCTATGCTCCTGGGGCTGAAATGCTTGAAAATCCTTGGATGGCTGATTAGATGCTGGAAATACCATATCTGGCACCAACAGTCATACTGAACCGCAGTCAAACTTGCTTAAATCACGCGCCTTGCCCATTGCAGTCTTATTCATCACCCGCTTGCCCATAGTTTGGCAGCTTACCCTGATCTACACGTCTGCAAGCATTTTATATTGACTTGCATCAATAGGATTCATTGATTAAATGGGCTGGCATTTTGCAATCAATGACATTAATCAGGGGGCCACAAAATGCAAGTAAGGAACGATGCCCGCAGTGACTCAAAGGTGAAGGATGTCCAAATATGGGCCCGGCGCGGGCGTACGAGACATAGCATTCCAAACACCCACGCCTTTTTTTTCGGCTCGGAGACGCAGCTGATTCGAAAGGAAAATAAGATGCATAATTGTCACTCGCCGTCGCAGCGTAGGTGTTAAAATGTAGAGCACAGCAGCTGTCATTGAGAAAACATAATCTGAAATGTGTTTTGGGTGGTACCAGCGAGGGTGGCGTTGGCTGGGAAGTGGATGTGGCGAACGAATGTGTGACACTTTATTATTTATTTATTACCCGACATTGCTCCAGACAATTAAATAACTGCTTGTACAAATTACAAAAAAAAAGGTCAGTACATGACTTTATTCCTTCTATTTCGGCAATATTCTACTCTGGCCCATTTAATTTCTTTGTTTGTATCAAACTTATGGAACAGACATCAAACCTACAATGGTATTTGTATTCAGCTTTCTATTTAACACTGTTTTGGACTCCAGTCAGTGGTGCCCTAGCACAAGTAGAAGATGAATTCTAACTCAGCCACAAAAAAATTTTTCTACCTGGAGAAATCTTTGGCAAGACTGACCCCCCAGAGGCTGCTCACAACGCACAGTAGCAATACAGAGAGGGTGGGATCGTTCCATTTGTTTAGAATGAGGTGGGCCTCTGTGTGATTCACTGAGGCAGACAAACAGCTGGTTGGTCTTACGCCAGGGAACTGTCTTGTTAATACAACACCTCGGAGCTTGGAACGAGTCCGGTTGCCTGTCTCCCTGATCCCTTGGCAAAGCAGACAGTACTATGGCTGATGCATAAAATTATGCGACGAAACCTTTTTTGAAATGGTGCATTTGTCTATAATGGATATTACTGAATTCCTTTAGATCGGGGCTGCATGGCTAAGTCTGGACCTGGAGGGCTGCAGCGTTTGTTGTCTTTTGTTGTTGCTCTGTACTTGATTGATCAAATAAACTCACCTTGCTATCAAATCAAGACTTTTTCCATCTTTCAGCAGGTGTGCACAGTCATTTCTGGTGCCCCTCAACCATGAATATTCTTGCACCGGGAAAATTTTGCTCCATTCACAATGTATCATCAAAGCGATTCTCTCGCAAGTAAAAATCCCCTCCACAAAATTACACATCATCGAGAACTTTTTTCAGGCTGTGATATCACTGAATGCCTGGAAACTTTTAGAGCCTGCCCTACCCCCTTCTCCAACAGTTTGAAAAATCTTTGCTAACTAACCACAAACGCTGAACACACAACTTTACTTATCTCCACCTTGAAAAAAACTTTGTTATTTATGCAGAAGTATACTAAGTACAAGAAAGAAAAATGCTCGGCTAACTTCCGTTGCATGGTGACTTTAAAGCAATTGATTACTCTGTTATCTTGCCTCATCTGGTTGGAAGAGTCTAACTTGGGTGTTGAAAACATGAACCAGCCTACCCTGGGGCTCTCTTGGAGGACGGTTGGCCGCCCCTGTTTTAGATGGGCTCTTTTTAGTATTGTAGACCTGGCGTGCACAGTTGGATCGCCGCTTTAAGATACACTACTATTAGCCAGGGAGAGCTGGGTGAAGATTCACTGGTTTTGATGAGATGGGCTCACCAGCTCACAACTCCCTGCAACAACACTGAAAAGTGTTAAGTGTTACAAACAGTTCTAATAGAGTTAATTTCAGTCTAAGACGGCTGGCACTGACTTTGTATACACTCTATTGGAGTTGAAATGGTAATTTTACTGTGTTGAGCTGCCCACATACTGGAAGGGTTAGCAGTTCATAACAATACACCCTGTCAGCTCAGGCCTGTGCCTCGAGCAATGCTGGGGTACTGGAGTACTAGATGGAGCTGGCCGTTCATCTCCGCTCAAGAAAGCCATGCCTACTGTCCAGCCAGCACACGTTGCCATAAATATGCTGGGGTTCCATATTATCGGGACACCTCGATCTTATTCAGTGTTAACAACACCTCACTGACGCATTGATCACGTCTGTCTGTAATGTCCGTCATGTTCAGACCTGTGGTGCAATTAGCCACTACCATCGCTATAGAGTGCTACGAAATTGACTGATTTATTTATAATGATCCTCTTTATAAATAAATATACTCACAATGTTGTCAAGGTTTTTGCATGATGCATGATGAAATATTAATTTTCAATAGCCAAGTAAATGTAGTGACATGGAATGCAGTCATCTGTTCTGTGCTAAGCAAGCAAATCTATGTAAGTAGCATAGATCAGTGCACTGAAGCGGGAATGCAGCGGGAATCAAGTGATTTGCTCTATCTGAGAATTTAAATCAGCTATTTGTTAATACTGTTGTTGTTGTTGTTGTATTGGAAAGAAAAGTGTTTTTTTTCCCCGTGCTGCTGCTCTTACATTGATTGTTTTGCTATGCCTGTAATTAATAGTTGCTGTGGAGCTAACAATGTCATTAATGCACTAAAATGCAAGAGCAGACTCCAATGATATATTTTACCTCTGGAACCAATTCCGCAGAAAAATGTTCTTTGTGCTTTCCATGCTTGAATTGTATTGCATTCATGGAAAATACATTTTCACCTCAACAATAAATCTTTACGAAAATGTATCTTGCGTGATAATCCTGTAGCAAGCTACCTTAAGCTGCTGATACAATTTCCTAATATAGGTATCTGTTGTGTGTAATGGTTTTTAAGCCATTTACATCTAAAATGTGAAATATCCTTTCTAAATTGTACCTGTATTGAAATATAAAATTACATTTGCTGAAGGAGCAGGTGACCTTTTTAAATAACATTTTCGCCAAGGCTGTAATCTTATTACTTTGCAGTGGTTTGGCTGGTCTACCAAAGCTACCAATGCTGCCACAATGACCTCCGATGAAGCATCTGGCAAATCGAGACGCTATTAGTCAACATCGATTGTCTGTATAAGCAACGTGATGAATGACGATTTTTGACTCGCACAACTGACTGCGCCTTCTCGAAGCAGCCAATTAGTGGGAGGAGGATGGGGGCAGGGCGAAGCGGTCAAGCCAAGCCAATGAGGATGTAGGTGGATGGGCGAAGTCTTCCGACCGTTGGCACCCGTGGGCGGCGATGCTGACACCGGGGGCACGCCGTCACATCCCGACTGTTGTTTTCAGCTCTCCCAGTGACAGTTGTTTTTTGATTGATGACCTTTGGATCATTTTCCATTGGCTCCTCGCGGTACTTGGCCTCTCTAAAAGAATTACCTCCAGGGAGCGTCCGCCCCCTCGCCAACGTCCTTTTAAGAAGACCCAGATGGCATCTTCCTGCTCCTCAATACTCTCTGTAAGGCGGGACATCCCATCAACCCCTCCCCCACCAATGGACCGTAGGGAGCCTTTAAATGCCAACTCATCCCCCTCCTATTTACCTCCCAGACCACGGAACCCATCTTAAATCCCCTCCAATTGGCATGATGAAAAATCATCTTCACTCACAGCTGAGAAAAGCGAAAATAGGATGGCCGTCTTACAAAATCCACTGTCTTACCTCTGTACGCACAACACAGCTTCCAAGTCAAAGGTAGCTTATAGTGAATTTTTTGAGGTCAGCATTATTTATCCTCAGTGTATCCATACATATTCTCAGTGTCCACAACTGACCTCAACTACGACGTAATCTTAAGAATAATGAGAACACGACAGGACACGGTTAAAAAAGAACCTTAGTTACAGGCTGTGATAGACTACGCTTCGATAACTGTTCACTGATGTGCAAGTCCTGCTTCCCTGCTCTGATATAATTCTGTTGTCCCTTTTGTGACTGTATTGTGTGTCTGTGGAGAGACAATGGTGGTTGTGCCGTGGGACCATAGGGGCTCCAGGGAGGCTGTGCGTGGGTGTCTGAAATGGGAACCTGAAGAGGGGGAGTAGGATTCAGCAGCTACAGCTGGAGGATACCGAAATATCCTGCCTCAGCTCAAAATGGCGATGCGCTAATTGCTGACAGAGGGAGTCACAAAATGCAGCCACTCTGTGTCCATGCAGAACTCTCCACTTTCTGGGGTTTTCTGTGAGGTGGTCATCAAAAAGTCACAAGATGGAGTGTCAGGAGCAGTCATGGGTTCAGGGGAAAGCGAGGGAGCCCTTCTGTTCTCGCGCAATCCGCACCGTTGGACTGACGAAAGCGGGAAAAGCAGCAGACCATACTTCCGCACACATCACTTACACACCACAGTCAGCCCATAGTCATGCTTGAATTTTTTCTTTCAGTTTACTAATGTTGTTTGTAGAAAGGTGCATATAGTAAGAGGTACAAACTGTGATTCACACCAGTTAAATATTTTACGTGCTGCACATTTGTATGTATTGCATACAGCTCAATATTTTCTGGATCAATTCAGGTTAAGTACCTCATCAATGGTGGCATTTGTAATCCATCTGTGATTCGAATCTGAAGTATCTGAGGTTTAATGGGGCACTTTCACGGTCAAGCATGTGTATAGTAAAATTGAAAATAATTGCTGGATTTTAATATAAGACAAAAACTACATCAGTAAACTTGAGAACATTATCCAAAGTTTTTCACTGAAGGAAATAGCTAGTTTAGCTTTAAATCACAGTTAATCATAGCAATTCTATCCAAAAACAAACTATTTATTTAGGGCGGTTCAGTTAGTATTTTTTTCAAACATCCATTTTTCTTGTGCAAATTTTGAGACCTGTGTGTTGCTATGTCTGGCCATGGATATTCAAAAGAAACTTACCCTCATTGAATCTACTGACTTAACTGTCCATTATATTGGATTACACGCAGCATGTTAGAAAACAAACAAAAAAAGAAGTTAAAAAGTTAATAGTTATATTAAATGAGATTAAAGTCACCCACTAAAATTAAGATTACGGCCAGCTGAACCATCTCCCTGATAACCTATGAGCATTAAACGCACATGCTTGGCAGTGAGAGTGCTCCTTTAAGGCTAATCTCATAGCCAATGTAAAGCCTAGCTCACAAGAAGCTGCACAGATGTTTAGGGTCTCTGCTGTTGACTTTGGTGCCATTTTCATTTGGAGGCTGGTCTGGACTGCTGGCATGAAGCAGTGGCAAATGTGGCTTGGAATTGTCTTGGTGAAGTAAGTATGGACATCCATGAAAATGAGGTCATCTAGATGGCAACATAAGAACAGGGTGCAACTGTTTCTTTTCTGCCTTAAAGGAGAATTTCGGTGTGAAATTGACTTAGGGTGTATTGAAACATGATAATGAGTACTAACTTTTGTTGAATACCCCACCTCCGTACGCACATAACTTTTCGAAATAAATGGATTTATAGCCAAAGCTCCCAACAGGCTTACAATGAATGTGAATCAGGCATTGCGTTGCCATACAAAGAAATCGCTATTTTTTCCATCATTAACAAGGCTCAAAGTAGCTCCACACTTCATCGATGGAATTCCGACGGCCCTGACGTTTAAAACGAGGCACTGAGAACTTTGAAAATGCACCGGTAGTTGATTAAAAAATATTATTTATGCAAACAGTACCTTGATGTAGTTTCCAGTCGCCTCCATCTTGAAACTCACAATAAGTCGATTGACGAGCACGAACGAATAGGAAGGATAGGGGAACAGATTGCCATCTATTCGTTCGTGCTCGTCAATCGACTTATTGTGAGTTTCAAGATGGAGGTGACAGGAAACTACATTGAGGTACTGTTTGCATTAATAATAAAAGCAGCCTTATTTTTTTTTTTAGATTATTTCTTCCTGAACAGGGGCGTTTACTATGTTTACTATGCGTTTTACCATGATCGGAAACTGGCGCCTACCATGACCATGGTAGAAAGCACCAATAATAGAAAGCGCGCAGCCTAGTTTTTTCTCTACATCATTGTTTTACACAAAGTGGTGGACTCTTAAACTATCCTTGCTCCTGAACAATCAAGCCTTTCACCTGCAGAGGCTCTCAAACACTTACCTATGGGACTCCTTTGTATGCTGGTTTTTGTTCCAATTGTTCTTGGAGTTCTAGAATTTTAACAGAGTGTCTTAATTATTATTATTATTATTATTATTATCTTTTTATTATCATGGATAGTGTTCAGTTCATGACATTTCTTCTCCAAGGGCCAGGTCCAAACCATGAACCTAGGGCACTAGAGGGCTGCTTTGTCTTTGTTGTCACTAGATGGATGGGACCTTCCGTAGAATAACAACGGCACTGGAATTATTTCTGTCTTTATCTGTCACATTCTGGTTATTTCGATTTCCAGATCTTGACACTTGGATAATTTTTCGGAAACCTTAGTGGAAGTATTTTTATCAGAGGGTATAGCCACATCAATGAGAATGCATTTCTTATCCCAATTGTTCTTGATGACAATGTCAGGGCAGTTTGCAGAAATTTCTCTAACTGTATGAATAGGTATATCATAGAGGATGGTGATGTCATTCTGTTCCTCTACCGTTTTCGGAATGTGTTCGTACCACTTATCTATTGTGTGCACATTGTACTCCTTACAGATATTCCAGTGTATGTAGGCTGCCACACTGTTGTGCTGGTGTATATACTCTGTTTTCGCTGGCGCCGGGCAGCCCGAGACGATATAGTCAATCGTTTCCTGGAATTTGCTACAGATTGTGGCATTATGGATGTGTCTCATCCTTAATGATGTGATGATAGTACGCTTTTGGGCAGAGCGATTGGTCTTGTGCAGCTATAGTGAATCCCTCTGTTTCAGGCTTGAGACCGGAGGATTTAAGCCATTGGTTTGTTGCTTTCATATCAACATCAGCTTCTTTAATTTGTGAAGGGTCCCTCCCATGCAATGCTTTCTCCTCCCATCTGGTTTGCATTTGTTGCAGGCCCTGATGTTTCGCGCCTGTCTTGATTCTCTTTGCATATAATACCACTGCTTCCTGTAAATTACCCTGTAAATTACCATCTTTATCCACATTATATCAAAGATAGCTTACTGTACTTTATGGCCAAAATTACATGCTAAAGAGAGGTAACAAATGAAATGGGCTAAATCAACTTGTAAGAGTTTATTAGGTTAACAACAGCTGTTAAAAATCTAATGTTTATTTCTGATTCCTTGAAGTTCAAAACAGTACAGGTTTTCCTCATCATTTGCTTTGTTATTGAATTCCTCATTATCTTCCAGCTAGTGAGATTTGCTGGCCAGGTGTCCACATTAACACCATTTAAGAGCTAATTGAGTCGCATCTGTCTTTAATTTGATCAGTCATGGATAAGTCACCTTTTTTTCATGAGATCCTTAGCACATAATATTTTCATTGGTTGTATTATACACCATTAAGCATTACTTGCCCCAGAATATTTATTTTTATGGCATGCTATTCATTTCCAGCAGATAGTCATTTAAAAGTTTAAGTGATCATTAAAAACCACTTATTGAGAAAAATTACTGGGTTGTGAAATTCTGGAGTAGCCAGATCCAGATCCAAACGACAAAAACAAAAACCATTAGAACCTCCAGGGAGAAAACCAAGAACAGAAAAGAATAATCAAGCTACAATACAAACAACAAGAACTTGGCTTGGCTATAAGGAAGACATAAATACTGCACTGCTATACAAAACACGAGGGCTTGAAGCCCGGTGAAACTCAGGGACATGAGACTCTGTCTGCCAGCCAACTTCCACCGACTCCAGATAAAGGGAAGGAATCAGTACACATGAAGGCCAACACCTGGAGAAGAAACAAGGGGCAAGGCGAGATCATGAGACAAGGACAATGATAGGCTGAAATGACTTGCTCATTAAGAGAATGAGCGTGCCCAGCTTAAGTACCAATGAAGCATGCAGATTGGAAGGAAGCATGAATGTTGGAACAGAAAAGCACAGCAAGACTTGAAATAGCAAAGCAGGAGTCATGACAATAAAAAACCTACCTAAATTAGTAGTATTAGTAATGTGCCTGTCTAGGAATTACACCCCCGTGACTGCTAGTAAATGTTAGTAACTTAAAAACAGTTAATTGCCAATTAAGCTTAGGCAGCCCTGAATCCAGCACAGCACAGAAGGAAGAGGGAAATACCAAAAGCCAACCAGAGCTCTGAAGTGTGCGAAAACGAAGACATGGGGCGGAACGCAGACAAGCGGTGGCGTGGCTGGGCAGACCTGGCGAAAAACAAAACATGGAAAAGTAAAAACATGAACAATAAACATGAACTATGAAATGTAGAATCCTGATGCAAGAAACTGTTAAAGCTGACATGAGTAATGAACATGAACTATTAAACTTGGCACAAGAAACTGTTAAAACCTTAAAATACTGTCCTGGCCAAAGGTCCAGGACCCTGGAACACAACAGATAGTATTCTTCAGATTGTTAAATAACCAACATGTTTGGCTGTTAGGTGTTGGAACTCATGGGAAAGCAGACACTTTGGGTCTTTGGCGAGAACTTTTTTAGCTCCTGCCATTGTGAAGTTAAGGAATTTCATTCAGTTCAGTTTTGTTTTATACTCACCAAAAAAAAAAATCTTGAGTTCTTTCATTTGCAGTTTGCCTCCAACAAAAGTTGATAGCAAGGTATTAGCAGCTTTCTTATAAAAACCATACAAACCTAAGCTGGACTCAAGTTGGCCACCTGCTGCACAGAGCCTATAAGACAATTTTGTCATTCCAGTATTCTGTTTCAGTTAACTTTATTCACTGTCCCAGCCTTTTTATACTTGGGATGTGTGCTTCAGTGGCGGACGGTGGATGGAAAACTGGAGGGGCGGAAAACATTTCTTGAAAAGGATGAGATTAGTGACCTGATTTCAATCATTAATCTTGATCAACATGTTAGTTTCCCTTGTAATGAAATGTTTAGGGGACTGAATAATAAATTCTATAAAATGTTTAATTTTACATGCTTTATAGGCAAATCTTCACAAAAAAACCACTGTGGATTTTCCGCTTTAAATTTTGTCACATCCTGTGCAAGTCATCAAACCTGTGCGTATTGATTGTTTAATTGAAAAAGATTGAAATGCCCTCTTTTTTTGCGTTCAACTGGTGTATTTGATTATTGTCGTTAGGAAGACAATTAGCTACACCTGAGAGGGGAAAGTTAAAGTGTCTTTTACCAAGGAAATTGGCTAAAAACAGATCAAGACTAATAAGCAGTTTAAAGACATGTTTATCGCCCTCCTTGTTCTCTATCCACCACCTGCCACTGATGTGCTTTATTTACTGATTTTTTTTCTTAAAGGCAAAGGAAACACTTGTTTCAGCTCCTACCTAATAAAAGTATGTTCATCCCGTTCCATAAATTCTTTTGTGAATTTTTGCAATTTGTAGTGAGTAATCAAATGTCAAGCTTTGAAATACTGCTCATTAGCACAAGTTCACGAATGATGCCATTCCATACATTTTAGCCAATAAAAAATACTTTGTGTGGCAATGTCCCGGATATGATGACGCGCTTGGACACTAGGAACTCAGCTTATCTATATAAAGTGTATACAAATTAGCCTAAATTATCACTTGTGTTGTGACTTAATTTTACACCGACGGTTCGATATTACCAATCATTATTATAACCTGAGCAGCATAATCAGTCATAATTCTGCTATGGGCGGCTGTTGTTTGCTCCAACAAAACGGAAAACTTGGACCTGCCCGTGGGTATAAACATGCACAGGCTTCCCTTGGCAAAGCCTGACTTGGTACAATAGTGGTCGCACAACATCAGACAATGGGATTTCGTCCTAACGAAGAGTCTGTCATGGTTTTGCTCCCGCCGGCTAAAGGCAACAAGCCGGCGGGTACTGGGACCATGTACCCAAAGGAGAAATGAGGGACCCAAACGCGCAGGCTGAGAAAAATATAAATAAAGGTTTAATTAAAAACCATTAAAAACCCAGGGAAGCAGCAGCATCAGAAGAAGAGGAAGAAGAAGAAGAAGAAAGGGCTCCATAGCATACAGCCAACACACAAAGAGTGAGCCTACAGAATCCAACTGCACTGCATAAATACTCTACAAAACACCTCCACCTCAACGAGCAGCAGCTGTGGCTCGTTGAGGTGGAGGTGCAAACAGGAGAGGGGAGGGCCTGCAGGGCCGGACCATGACAGAGTCACCAGTTATGATCTGCACACTTTTCACCCAGTTGTTTCAAGGACCACATTTACGCAAAATATGGAATTGAATTGCCCAGTAAATATCAGGAGATTTGAAAAGATGATGCCATGCCAATGGAATTAATTCCCCGGCAGGCCCCCAAACCCAACTTCAGCTAGGCTGGAGAAACGACGGCATCAGTCACAGATAGACGGGGTAGGCTTCCCAAATCATATGGCAACTTATAATTTGTTAGTGTTATTATACTGATTCCTAAATGATTCATCGGACAAACTTTTGCCAACAGGAGCCATGTTTTATTTAATTTATAACCTCAGCGCACAAGTGTCTCCGTGACTGGGTGATGTGGCAAGCTACCCTAATTCCAACAAACATGGCGCACCACCAACAGCAAATGTATCTGATCTTCTTGAGCGGATTTAGTTGATAAAATTTTTTCAAAAATTATGCGAAACTAAATTTGAACAGTGGGGGCAATGTACTTTTATTGGGCTACCACTGTACCAAGTGGGTTTTTTTTTTTTGCCTTTATCATAATTTATATTTGTTAATCCACAATCCATTAAGCAAATGAGCAACAGAGAGTTACCAGCAAGGAGATATACTGGATATCCTTTCCACTAACACATGATTAATACGGACTCCCCGTTACTGGATGAAGGGCATTCATTCTAGTTTTTTCTAAATATCTTGTTCACAGTGCACAATTTTCACCATAGTTCAGTTCTTTTTAAAATGAGTCAGTTATTACTTTTACTAAACTTTTTTTTGTTGAATTCAGTCCATGTTTGTAAATAATACATTGCCGTGACAGCTTAACTCTTGTACTGTTTCAAGCAAGCACCTTCCAGATGGCTCATAACAGTTCTGAAATTTTCAACACCAATATCTGTTCCCTGAAGAGACTTCATACAGTCAGTGACAGATAACCATTTGATAGTTTCTCTCTCACAAAAAAAAGAAAGAAAAAACAGTCACTGATCTGTAAATCCTCTGTAAGTGAGAAATGAGTGCTTTGACATTCTTATGCTGGACAGACATAACGGTTGAGTCGTATGAGAGCTTTAAGCACAAAGCCAATGTGAGAATTCATTTGCAATAGAAAGTGAGAGTCGGTGACCTGCTTTTTAACAAAATTTTTATCGTCATACACCAGTGTTTGCCTCAGGGATGACTGAAGATAACCTTCAAAAAATGACAAGTTCAACAAACTCAATACATCACAACAGAGCATGAGTTTGTCACAAACACCATTATTCTTTAAATAATCCATAGCCAGTGAACTTGTTCACAGCAAGCCAAAAACAACACCTAATTGCTTTGCATACTTACCATTCTGAAATGTTTCATATCATCAAACACCTTTTGGCATTAGACATAAATAATTTGAGTTAACATGAAATTCAGTTTTTGAATTAAGATTTCATTCATTGAAGGAAAGAAATCCAGTCACCCTACCTGGTCCAATGTGAAAAAGTAAGTGTCCTCTATCTAAATCAACCAAGTAAACAGATTTAACCCTAGAACACTATTGCTAAAATTAGTAACGCCATCACTAACGCCGGATGATTTTTCCCGATATAGTAAAATACCCAATAAAAAGTACTTGTCATCAAAATATGACAATACATGACAAACTAGAGTAGTGTTCTTTTATTTTCAACTGTGCCATGTCTAACAAAATGAAAAAAGTACCCTGAGGTAAACAAAACACCCATGCCTTCAAAGATGTCAAAGACAGTGCTGAAGCTGCCCAGGGACCCATAACACTCAGACAAACGCAACATAATGAAAATCACGTGAACACATTTGCTCGGGTGAAAATCACCCGGCAATAGTGTTCTAGGGTTAATCAATAATTGGGTTCAATTTTACGAGACACATCCCGATATGCTTACTGCCAGCCCTGTTGCATCTGAATATCACTTAACTAAAGCCTGTCTGCTGATAGTGTGAAGTAGGCAATAAGTAGCACACGATGCCACAATCTCAAGGAATTCAAAAACAGATTAGAAACAAAGTTCTTGACATCTCTCAGTCTAGAAAGGGTTAGAGACCGATGTCTAAGACTATCTGATTCCAGCAAACCATGGTGAGACCCATTATCCTCAAATGGTACAGTGGTGAACCTTCCCAGAAGAGGCTGGCTTACCAAACCTCCTCTAAGAATGTCTTGATGGCTCATTTAGGAGCACACAAAAGAACCCAGGCTAACAACTAAAGAACTGCTGGCCAGACTTGCCTCAGTTAACGTCAGTGTTCATAATTCCACAATTTGGAAGAGTCTGGCCAAAAACTGCATCCCTGGGGGAAGTGCGGGGTGAAAACCACTGCTGACCAAAAAGAGAGCAATGGCTTATTTCACATTTGCCAAAAATGTCTCGATGACCCTCAGAACGTTTGGGATAATATTCTGTGGACTAATGAGTCAAAAGGGGAACTTTTTGGAGGTCATGGATACTGTTATATCGAATGTTAAGCTCACACAGCATTCCAAAATAAAACCAACATTCTAGCATTCAAACATGGTGGAGGTAGTGTGATTGTCTGGGGCTGCTTTGCTGCTGCCAGACCTCAGAGAATTGTTATACTTGATAGAGCCATAAATTCTTCTTTCAAGCAGAAAATCCGGAAAGTGAAGGTCTGGCCATCAGGTTGTCACTGAAAGCTCATGGAGCTTATGCAACAGGACATTGATCCACGGCACTCAAGTACGTCCATCTCTGGATGGCAGGCACTGGGCAAAAACCCTGGTTTTCCGGAGATATCGTGACTCGGGTACGTTCGTATATTATCTGTATCTGGGGATATACCGATTGATAGGCTCCGGATACTGGTTTGTGCAGGTCCCGTATCTGGGGGTATCCCAACTCCGGATTGGGACTTTTCTGATATGCGTCATATCAGGGCTCCATACACGCACCCGCCCAGCAAACATGCCCTTTTGGGGCCCATGTGGGGCCACTGCGGGCAGGAACACAGGCCCACTGTGGGCCCCGATTCCATTGTGAAATGCAGGATACGTGCAGGCCCCACGCTAAGGAGCCTGTGCGGGGCCCCAGTGGGCAAGACCACACTTTGGGTTGAGTGTGGGCTGAGTGTGGGCTGTCCAGACTAAGCAGAGTGGGCCCCCAGTGGCCCCATTGTGGGCCCGCAGCATGCCCATAGTATGCCCGCGCAATACACGCGTGTATTCGCGTCTTTGCATTGACTTTGAATGTAATCAGTCGTGCAAAATATTTGTTTTGCATCTGGTGTGAAAGCAGCTGAAGGGTACATACCCACATAGCCTACACACGCATTCACGCCCCCACATGTACACATCTCTCTCTCTCTCTCTCTCTCTCTGATCTGACATCAGGACAATCGATGTGGATACTATTATTTATGTGCTGATTCAGATAGTTACATTAAATAGTGGTTGCTGTAATTAGTTATTGCATTGAAATATGCCTGACATTCTGGGAACCTGCCTGTGAGGTTGCGGTGATGTGTGCGCACTGTGCGCCGGTCAGCCAAATTACCACTGCACAGAAAGTAAACCAGGTTGGAGCTGGAGAGTTTTCTGCGCAACTTCAGCGGAGAATTTTGCTACGAAATCGTCACTGCGTCTTGATGAATATGTGACACCTCCCCCTACTACGCCGCCTCACACATCTCGACGCACGTCCGTCTACAAAATTGCCAAAGTGGCCGCGCACGGTGTTGCACCGCACAAAATTACCACTGCGCAGGCGGCACCGGACAAAATTACCACCGCGTGGGCTGCGCCACGCTACCCCACACTGCGCCACCCTGCGCTGCGCCAAGAAATTAGAGCCCAGAAAGTCCATAATTGATCTCCCAAGGTACACAAATGGATCACCGTAATTTCATCCTTTGACCCCTCTGGTCCTCCCTCATCCTGATCTCTGACTGAAGAGTAACGTTTTTACCAAAGCTGCCATCCGGCTGTGGCCGGCTGCTTTTCATCACTGCATCTAAGTTAGAATGAGAAGAACAATTAAAATGTAAATGCAAAACACAAAACCATGTTTTTCAGGCGCAATGTATACACTTAAAGAGCACCGGAGAAAAACAGTCTACGTCACATCTGAGCCGAACAGAATTTTATCACCCCATCTGTTATTTATCCCAGCCGTTTCAAATTTTCGCAATCGTTTTACAAAATCTATAATAATGCGACGGAGATCGTTATACCCCAGTACTCTTTATTTAAGTGTTTATTTATTGATTTCATTGAGAATCAATTTCTTCCAAATCAAGGTTTCACATTTAATGGAACCACAAAATATTATGGCAAATGAAATCCACCTTGGGCCCGATGAAATCGGATATATTTATTCTAGGGCTGTCGCAATAATTAATCGCATTATGCCAATGCGATGGAGGCTGTCCAACCTCGCTGCTAATTAGCGGACTTCAAATCACAGCTTTCTTACCGGAAGCATTTCAAATGACCGCATTAGTTAAGTGTCATAGAAAAGGTAATAAGCAATCACGTCTGTCTGCCTCATAGTGGCAGTTACTTTTATTGCATGTAAATTAATCGCGATTAATTATTGCAACATTCTGCTTTGTTCCCAAATTCCGTGTTTTCTCGCTCCAATTTTTCTGAATTCTGTGATTTGCGATTTAAAGTCCGGATAGAGAGAAATCAGAGATTTGCTTCGAAATACATTATGCAAGCTGTCAGAATTGAGCCACTTTCAGAACTAGCAGAAACATTTTTCAGCAATGTGAGATCCAGTAGAAGAGCTACTGTAGCTCAAATTGCAGAAAAGGTTTAAGCTGGTTTTGAAAATGGCGTAATTCTCATTTGAAGATCAGATTTCTGTGCCCTCAGATCCCTAGAAACATCAGATCTGAGTTGCATTAAGGCAAAAAATCTGACTTCAGTCACTTAGGCCCAGCAATGTGAACGTTGCGAGAGAGAAGAAGTAACCAAGACGCTACATATATAGAACATGGGTTGAACTATGCAGCTTATTGAGTGCGTGTGTAATATTACAATGTTTCCAAAAAAACTTGCTATTTAAAATGTCAATTAAACTTATTATTTGTTAAGGTTTGACATTGCTGCCCTGGAAATGTTGTATTACGGTACTTACAACCCATGTGCCTTAAAATGTGTTACCATAAATACCGTCTGGATACGTGATATACAAATCTTGACTCAAAACACGCCCGGATTTCTCCGGATTCGTCACTGATCAGAATAGACCCGGATATGTCCAAATACACAGCGTGTCACAAAACATAGGGGGTCAAGATATCTCTGGATTTCGAGGTATTTTGCCCAGGGTGGAAAGAACCAAAATGAAGGTTTTTGAGTGGAAAAACTCACTCCTGATGTGAATCCAATTGAGATGACCTTAAACGGGCAGTTCTGGGTCAAAAACTGTTCAAAATTGCTGAAATAAAACAATTCTGCAAAGAAATTGGGCCAGAATTACTCCACTGTGAAATAAAACAATCATTGCCAGTTATCACGAACATTTGATTGCAGTTGTTACCGTCAAGGGTGGTTGTTGGGTTAAGGGGGGGCAATTATTTTATACACAGGTGATATAGGTTTTGAATGACTCTTTACCTTCAAGAAAGTAAAATAATTATTTAAAAACATTTTGTGCCAACTCACATTGTCTTTGTCTTATTGGGCCGAGCTGTGCAGTGGCCCGGCTCTTATAAACTCGAATGTCGCTGTCTGATTTACTGCGTGAGTGAGTGATCAAGTTCATCGATTGGCTGGCCCGCGGGGAGGAAGTTCAGCGATTGGTCGGCTGGCGGGGAAGAGGCAGCCCAGCCATATACTAGGAGCACTTAGTCTTGTTTTAGAAATATTTGGATAATTGGAAACATTTAGATATGACAAACAGAAATAGAAGAAGCTGGGAATGGGGGCAAATACTTTTTCCCTGATTTGCACATGCTTTAAAGTGCTATTGTTACTGACATCTATGTATTGGGCTGTGATGTGTCTTTATTAGATGATGTGGGGACTAATAGCAGCTCTTAGAAGAGCCGAACATACAGTGAGCTGCAAAATTCATTGGACTGATGCATTATTTTGGTTCTGTACTCTATCACTTTGAGACTGAAAAACAATGTGGTTGAAATGCAGACAATTAGCTTTAATTAGACGGTGTTGTCATCCATTTTGGATCAACAGCACCTTTAGTACATTGACCAGCCCCCGCCCCACCTCCACCACTCACAGACACATTTTCAGGCGCATTAAAAAAATCCTGCGCACTTTATTCATAATGCAGAATAATGTAATCATTTTCAACATTTGGTCTCATATCTTTTGTGTGTAATAACTACTTGATAAATGTGACAAATAGACATCATTAGACACTTGCTGTTCCCTGGTGATGTTCTGCCAGGCCTGGACTGTGGATATCTTCAGTTCCTGCTTGTTTTGGGGACATCTTGCCTTCAGTCTCCTCTCCACCATATTAAACACATGTTCAACTGGATTCAGATTTGATGATTGACTCTGCCAATTTAGCCAAAATCATTTTTTAAAAAGTGTCATGTCCAATGAATCATGGTGCTCACTGAATCTGAGGGAAGATGGCAAAAATAAGTTCTATTGTACTGCATATTGGAAAGCTGAGATATATAGTAATATATAATAAAGAAAAATATTTTGCTGTCGGTTCAGTTGGGAGGTTGTAGTCAGAACATTGGGTCAGCTACAGAAGTTTTGGTTTTTGTTCAAATGAACTGGGGTTCATTTACTGGACTCTGCATTTTCTCACCGTTATTTTATCCAATTTAAACAATCAACAAACTACCTCCAGAAAAGGATATATGCAAAATTGGTGACACATTTCGTGACAAAATGTACATTTTTGGAAAATTTATTATCATTTGGCTTTTTTTTTAATCGCTTAGCAAAATTTTAATGCATTTATTATATAACAATTCAGCTACTGAATCAATAATATAAAGATATAACTTTCGCTAAATAGTTTTTGGATGTTTACATTTGGCAAAATTAAAAGGAATAAAAAAAAATTCATTTACACTCAAAGTTCATAAATATCAGAAAAATGTTCATAGATTAAATATGGGGAAAAGCATTTGTTAAATGACAGGGAAAATAATTGTGTTTAATGTTTCATTTGGCAGTGCATAGATTTGTGACTCTAGGGTTCAAACTGGCACATGCAAGCTGAAGTGTAGGACTGAACAAGGATCAGGTTGTGAATTTGGTTGATTATGAAACCATCTGGCATTAGCATCTTAATAAAAGTGAACATCTGCAGTTTAACTTCCCAGTCACAGACCTACATACCAACCTTCAATTTTGTAAAGTCTGCTTCCTTAAATTTGTCATGGGACCATCCTTTGTTTTATTTGAGGCTGTAATGTGAATCACAGCACGAGGGAAGCAAGATAACTCATGTTTTCCATATTTTATTGTTTTAGATTGTGATTGATTTTCATCCAGAAGGATAAAAAGCTGAAGTTTCAATAGCTGCCTTTTTCTCGGCAAAGGCAGACTGTTAGCCGCGTTTGCACGTTCTCAGTATTGGTAACATATTCTACCACATAGTTCCCTGTAGAGATTTAATCAACTTGTTTGTTTATTCAAATATCCACCATTTAATCACAGCTCCTGAATAATTCCTGGCAAAGCCAAAAGCCCATTTTGATTGGAACCACACTAATTCAAACACATAGTCAGTGACCTGCACCAAACAAGTGCTTTTTGGTAATCAAGGCAGTAATTCTATTCTGTGGTGCACAGCAAACTGTTGTGTTAATTCAGCCCTTACAAAGTCAAATTAATTCTTATTGAGTCTATTTGGATCCACTCTGGCAAGAGCAGACTCAAATAGACTCTTTAAGAGTTGATTCTACCCTGATCATTTTGCTCTCTGTGTGTGTGTGTGTGTGTGTTGGGGGGGGCGGGGGGATATACGACAAAATGGTGTCAATTTTCTCTGGCTGAAATGTTCCTTTCCCTCAGTATCACAGTGACTGTTTTCGACGGGCTGTTTTGCAGAGATTTGGAAGTGACTGTGTTGATTTATTTTTCTCTAACTCAAGAAAATTGACTAAGAGAAAAAGTTTGTCGTCGTTTAAGTCACCACACTTGTTTGAGAACCATTTCCAGGAAAATAGCTGCATGTACTTGTATTAAACCAACGTTATCTCACTTCCCTTTCCATTTTTGTGCATAAACACACAAAAGATTTGCAGTTGGTCCCCAGCGTGGTCAGAGCTCAGGAAGAGGGAGAGACGTCAGCGACGAAAGGGAGGCCGCGGAACAGTGTATGCACAATCTTGCCACGTCGTTGACGCATCGGCGGCGTGGTGCTGCATCCTGCTGTGCCAGCGCACCCACAGCCTCTCCCACACGTAATGCTCCCCCTTTACTGCTGCTGCTCGCCCGTTCCGCTGTCTTTTAAATTAGCATTATCCTATGATATGAGTTTTTGCCCTCCAGTGCTCTGATGGTATCCTGCTGGGCAAGAGTTCTTTTTTGAATGAGTTTTCCTCGTTTTCTTCCACATTTACATTATAATGCTAAACCTCTGTCCTGAGATAAACTTTTGCAACACCCTTACTCTCCTGATCCTGGAAAATGTGCTATCATGCCGAAGTTTTGACCAGATATTTCTAATGCAACAAATTGTTTTAAAATGTTGTAGACGGAGATTCAGTGCTGTGCACTACATGTCTTATAATGTCTGATAATGGTGCTTGGAATTCCAGGAGACTTCACTGGTCCACTACCTGAGATGCCAAGTTGTAGAACACTGTAATGTGTCATCAGCCAGCAACAGCTCTCTTCTTTGGCTTAATTGACTTACTGAATCTTAAACTGAGTTGAAACCACAGATGTATGACATGAGGAAACATATTTTATATTATCTACAACATATTTTAGTATGTTGCAGTGCAGAGTTGTAGCAGTGTGAACGATGTTTCTCAGAATGTTCAATATTGGCACTCACCATTGCTGGTGATTCAGATTGTCTCTGAGTTTCATAAGATTGCAAATAGACCCAAAGGCAGTTTGTTTCATCGCAAACATTTTTTTTTTTCCTGAACTGGGCTAAATTGACATAATGGGGCTTTCAGAAGGAGGTGTATAGAATTGCCCTGTGATGAACCATGCAGATATCCTTGTGCTGATAACTGAAGTGCATTGTCTGTTAATTACGATGTGTCACCGTCTCTGGTACAGAGGAGGCTTTTGATAGCGGGAGTGGGGAAGAGATGGTTTCAGGGCCGCCGTGAGAGAGGAGCATTGACATGGATGGCCACCATAAGGCTCAATGGGCAGGTTGTGTTCCTTCCTCTGGATTCATGGACACAGGTGCCTCTAAGGTGAGCACAAAGCATATCCGCTGCTTCGTGGGTCACAGCACAGCCTCTGGGTTTATCTGGATACCTAAGTCTTCATAGAAACACCCCCACCTTCAAAACCATGTGAGTATTGTCTACCACCCTCTGCTTGTGCAGTCTACAGTGCCACGGGGTATATGGGTTCCCCTTCCACCCGACCCTCACTTCACTTAACAGTGATTTCAGTACCTGCAGGGATCTTGTGATGGGCCTCATATGCTAAGGGTCACCGGATGGCAAAGACGACCTTTGCCTTTTAATTTGAAGGCCTATAAAGTTACGGGAATCGGGCAGGTTGGCGTTTGAGCACTCGTTGTTTAGCAATAATCACGTGGAGTCTGAAATCACCAGGAGATTGTGTCGGCAATATATTCTGCTAATGTTTACTGTTAAAACTGTGTTACTGGAGAAGGTTGAAGTATCTCTGTAAATCAAACAGAATCAAGTTCTTTGGTCAGTGTTTAATTGTCATCTGTGTCCCTCTGTGTCCATGTGAAACTGTGAGTGACAACTATAACGCGACACAACTCTCTCGCTTATTCATGAAGTATGAAAAAAAAAAGCGTTAATCGGCAGGGCAGTTTGTGAGTTGTGTTTACAAAGTCTTGGCAATGAACTCTGTCTCTAGAGCCTGCGTCAGATTCACTCGCTCTTATCCTGGGGCGAAAGAAAGTTTCCAAGGCTGTTAAACCCTTTTGAAATTATAATAATTATAAGTAACAAGCTAATTCTGTCAAATATCCATTGCGTTTTGTTCAGTTCATTGGTTTTATATTAATCTAGCGCTATGGTTTGATCTGTAGTGATTTGAAGCTTCACTAAATTTGATTTATCATAAAAGGCTTGTGTACTTTCTCATCTTTCTGTCTTTCTTTCATTCACGTGTACACATACACGCTAACATGCACAACATCTGCTCCAAACTCATTCTAGTTCCGTTGCTGGCCTGCCCTTAAATCTGCCACCACACTGAATGAAGCAGTTCCTGCTTCATACTGAACTGTCGGGCAGAATTTGCCGGAAGCCGGATAATAAACGATGACTGTCAGTTTCCCTGTGTGATGTTCTTACCGTCCCACAGTTTGTCAGTCGTAGAAAGTTTCTGCCTATTTCTGCACTGTTGAAGTGACAGAACAGTGGGGGGCTGCGGGGGTTCGGCTCTGCAATTAACGCACTGATTCAGCCGAGGAAGGGCGCTTATAGGACTGTAGTGGATGGATAGCTGGAAGCCATTTTTTGAATTATAGAGGATTTAACTTCTCTCCTCTGTGGCCTGCCCAACACACAGTCACCTGAGATGTGGAGCTTTCTGTAGAACAGCAGGACACGAGGAGACCTGGGGTGAGATGGAGAGGTTTAGCGGGTGGGGTAAATTAAGCACAAATCCTCCCAATCCTCACACACCCTTAGGCCTGTTCACATCCATCATCTTTAGCAGGAAGCCAGGTGACAGGGAGAGGGGGCAGTTGCGCAATGATGTGATCTCACTTCCTGCATGGAGTAGGTCATGTTTATGGGAACATCACGTACAGTGTCTGACACATTTATTACACCACCACCCAATATAAGGTTTATGCCACAGCTGCCCTAAATTAACAGTGTTGGTAATTAACAAAATCATTTTTATGCTTCTGTAATGGTTAATCCACCAGTGTGCGCAAGCTCTTTAACTGAAATGATATGTATAACACTAAAATATAATTATTGTTGTTATCCACAAATTTTTAAATTTACGGTTTTACAAAAAAGCAAAAAAAATAAATGAGCGCATTATTATTTTTCCATTAAGATGCCAAATAACAGTTATTTTCTTGCATTCCTGAACATAACAATTAGTTGTAGTGGTTGAATGCAAGAATGTAAGCTGTTATCAAGGCCGAAGGAGACCAGACAAAATGTTTGGTTTTTTTTTTTGTTTTTTATGTGTGAATATTGAGTATTTAGTGGTTTCAGTTTGTTATTTGCCAAAGAAATAACAAAATAATTTTTAGTTTTAAACAAGTTATTGACAAATTTCTTCAATACTTGTGTTTTGTTATTTTTTTATTACAAGTGGTCTAATACATTTGTTCGACCAAAATGAGATGGCCATCTAGAAGGACTGCTTTTCATGACGTCTCATCATGTTTGCATAATTCCTGAGTTATGGTCCACCTAGTAATCTCAACCAGCTCATACAGCAACTCAGAGCTGCCACAAATTTTTATCTTTTCTCTTTTTCCAGAATGACACATTCATTATAGTTTATATCAGGATCAGACAAATTGGAAAGAAAAGCGCTGTAGCCACAGGTTACATACTGTAATTTATGTATTAGGTAAACTCAATTTTTGGTCGGCTAGGCAAACTCCACATTCATTTATAATAAATGAGCCTCCAGTTGCCTTGGTGGTATAGTGTATTCTTATATTCCTGAGAGTGTCAATGAAGTTCTCAATTCTTGCAATCCATTTATACAAGAACATTTTTGGGGGAGTGTGATTCAATGGAATGCAATGCTGCGGCAATCGTGAATCTGGACTTCTGTCGTCTCAACAACCTGATCCCAAAGCTCTCCCAAAGCATAAATCCACATATGAGCGAGAGTAAAAGAATTCAACCCCGAGTGGCGATTAGCAAGATAGATCTCAGACATTGTGGACTGGAACTCCTCTCTTTAATATCAATAATTCACAAGCGATCGATTCTGCTGGAGCAATGCCTTATGGTGTTGAATCATAGAACCATGGGATTTTCTCAATGTCACTTGACTTCACAGGCAAAGGGAGAGAAGCTGGAGATACAGACACAATGAGATATCTTCATATTTGAACAGCACCAGCACAGAATATGAATTGCCTTTGAAAAAGTAAAACATAGCTTTGAGGCATCGCTGTTTCTGAATAAAAATGAACTGAGTATGTAGAGAATGTTTTATTTATGAGACTGGTAAAAAGTGTGAAATATTGCCCTGACGCAACAAGGCAGATTAATTTGGCTAAGTAAGCAAAGCTTCAAATGAAATGGACAAAGAAATATGTCCCACCATAACCCTCTGTTCCGTTTTACCTTGCTATCCCAGTTGATTAAAAACACATCCTTTCCTTTATATTTGCATGGGGCCATGCAACCAATTAGTCACCTGCCATAAATCAGTGCTGCTCCTTTGTGGTGTGAAATTAACTAATTTTCTTCTGGAAATAATAGGGGTATTAGACACTTCCTCCTCTATAAAAAAAAAAAAAATAAAGTGAACATGACTCGCATGATTTTACATTCTCTTGGAGTTTGCGTTCATAAGGGAGTAAAGAACAATCATTTTAATCCTTTTGCTGAAGCCCTACGCCAGTTTTTTTTTATGATTACTTCGAGGCCATATGCGAGTTTCATGCACTGACTCAGTAAATGCACGTGGTCTTCAGCATGAATTCTACATGAGCAGCCAATTTATGAGTCTTCACCTAATGAATATTTATTAGCAATTAGGTCATATGGAATTACATAGGACACCATTACAGCGCTGAACTGGACATGCATGTCCTGGGCTTTTAATTAAGGTTTTGTACCACGCGAATCTTTAATAACCGCGGTAGGAGAAAAGGACATCGTACGACCCGCGGTTAGAGAACACTGCTGCAAGTTCAGCATTTTCTTGGCAAATTTAGGACACCTCATTTAAACTATACCCGGGACTTTTAAAACACCCATTTGCTGGAAGAAATTCGGGGTTCTATAATTAGCAATTCCATGTAAGAGAGATAAGAAAGTTTAATTTGATATTGCGGATTCAATGACGTTCGGGTCTCCGAGCACTTCATGAAAACCTGACTCAATATTCAGTGGTTTTTCCAGGCATTCCCCTCGCCAGGGTATCTTTCTTCTGTACATGCGCCCAGCATTCTTCAGTCACGGGTCGGGAGATTCTTTTTTTGGTTAGAATCACATATTCAGCCTCGCTATTCTGGACTATCTCACAATCAATCAAGCTCATTATATGTTGGCTTTGAATTACAAGGAGCAGGTGTAAGGGGCAGATAAGGTATCAAGATGTCATTTTGTCGGTGGCGCAAAGATGCGGTTCTTCAGTGCTGAGTGAACAGCCAAGGTCGAGCATAATCCCCTCCCAATGGTCCCCGATTTTCGCAGTTTGAGCTCGTCTATAGGGGTTTGAGGTTGAAACGGCCACATGATGACCTGATATGACAGCTTCGGGGATTGAAGTATTAATCTTGTTTCTCTAGTTCCGGCTTTGTACTGACGGCGAGCTCAATATTTAATGAACATGTTTCATTCATTTTTCATAATCTTCCTCTCAGTTTTTCTTAAAAGACTAAATAAAATCCTCAGTGTATCAATTGTTCAACAACTTAATCTGTGGTAGCTATGGAAGCTGATGACATTTAGCCAAAATAACGCATTTTCCCAGGTGTACATGTTGCCCTTTATTTAAAAAAAAAATAAAAAATACAAAGCAATAATAAATGTTGCTCATTCCTGGGGTCGCCAGTCACTGTATATATTGTCATCCATACACCTTGGCTGCATTCCAGTGTCCGTCCCTCCCCTCTGGTTGGCAAGTGGGCCATGTGTGACCGTAATTCTCCCTAGCAAGCCACAGCTGCGTGTGTATTAAACTGTAACAACAAATGCATGTTCAAAGAGGGGCATGAAAAGATCCACACGCCATGACAGATAGGAGAAGTTTAGTTCAGCACATTCACGCATGTATAAAACCCGCGGATGGCGACATAGTGATATTAATGACAAAATATGTATTGTCCTTGATCATTGTCGTTGGTCAATGAGCACATGGAGCAAGAATGCAGCGAACTCCGAGCGATAATTAAAAACAATCTAGTGCCCCCATGTGGACATACTTTTTTTACGTGCCTTTCTGTGACGTGATTAGCCACAACATTAAAACCACTGAAGGTAAGGAGAATAACACTGCTTATTTTGGAACAGTGGCACCAGGCAAGGGATGGGATCTATTAGGCAGCAATTAAACAGTTAGTTCTTCAAGTATATGCGTTGGACGCTGGAAAAATGGGCAGGTGTAAGTATCTTAGCAACTCTGACAAGGGCTAGATGTGATGCCAAGTCGACTGGATCAGAGCTTCTCCAAAACAACAGGGGCCTCATGCATGAAGAGAGCGCACGAACAGCAAAGATGCGTACGCTACTTTTTTTTGCGGATGTCAGATGTAGGAAAACAAACGTGACTTTAGAAAAAATGCAAAAAAGTAATAGAATTTAGCATTTTTGCAAAATTAAAGTTGATTCAGATTTTTCATTCAAATTTGCAAGCTGAATTGGTAGCCCGCTATATTATAAATTTAATACTTTTTACAAAATGCTAATTTTCTTTTTATGAACGTACACAATATTTAAGTATAAAATCCACGCAATTGTTAGTACATGAGGCCCCAGGTCTTTTTGGGTTTTCCTTGGTCTACGATGATACGTACTTACCAAAATTTTCCAAAGAACAACAACTGCTGAACCAGCGGCAGGATCATGGGCACCGAAGGCTCATTGATGTGAGTGCGGCACGAAAGCTGACACATCTGGTTCGATCCCAAAGACTTGTGGAGCTGCGTAGCCACAACTGGTCACAGTGCCCATGTTGACCTCTGTCTGTAACCAAAAGTGCCTACTATGGCCATGTAAGAGTCATAACTAAGAAGGTTTACCAGGGGAAAAGATGGCACCAGGATGCTCTATGGAAAGAAAAAAAAGCCAGCAGAGGCAGTGTGATTCACCAAGCATTTTCTGCTGGGAAGCCTGGCATACATGTTGATGCTACTTTAACACGCACCACCTACTTAAACATTGTTGAAGACAAATTTCACCTTTACATGGCAACAGCATTCCCTGACGCAGTGGCCTTTTTCAAGATAAGATAAGATGAAATCAGATAACCTTTGATTGATCCATCTAAGAGGGAAAATCAGTTTTATTACAGCAACTCAAAGTAAAAAAAAAGAAAGAAAGAAAGAAAGAAAACAAGATGGACAAGTTGACAATAACAACAACAAAAAGAATCAGAGATATGATATATAAAAAAGTTTGAAAAAGATAAAATAGTAAAGAGGCAGAGAAATATATAATATATATATTAAATATATATATATATATAATAAAAAAAAATATATATATATATGTATATATATATTTCTTTTTTCTCTGCCTCTTTACTATTTTATCTTTTTCAAGGGCTGAATTGGTCCTCCTGACCAGATTGTCCAGTCTTTCCTTTTAACGACACTCAGTAAACGTTTGGGACGTTCTTGTAACGTTGTTCAACAGTCCCGGGTCTCCGTTGTCGTATTTTACGCTTCATAATGCGCCAAACATTTTCAATGGGGGACAGGTCTGGACTACAGGCAGGCCAGTCTAGTACCTGCACTCTTTTACTACGGAGCCATGCTGTTGTAACACGTGCAGAATGTGGCTTGGCATTGTTTTTCTGAAATAAGCAGGGGCGTCCATGAAAAAGATGTTGCTTGGATGGCAACATATGTTGCTCCAAAACCTGTATGTACCTTTCAGCATTAATGGTGCCTTCACATATGTGTAAGTTGCCCATGCCTTGGGCACTAATACACCCCCATACCATCACAGATGCTGGCTTTTGAACTTTGCGCCTATAACAGTCCGGATGGTTCTTTTCCTCTTTGGTCCGGAGGACACGACGTCCAGTTTCCAAAAACAATTTGAAATGTGGACTCCTCAGACCACAGAACACTTTTCCACTTTGCATCAGTCCATCTTAGATGAGCTTGGGCCCAGTGGAGCCGGCGGCGTTTCTGGGTGCTGTTGATAAATGGCTTTCGCTTTGCATTGTAGAGTTTTAACTTGCACTTGCAGATGTAGCGACAAAATGTAGTTACTGACAGTGGTTTTCTGAAGTGTTGCTGAGCCCATGTAGTGATGTCCTTTACACACTGATGTCGGTTTTTGATCCAGTACCGCCTGAAGGATTGAAGGTCACGGGCATTCAATGTTGGTTTTCGCCCTTGTCGCTTACGTGCAGCGATTTCTTCAGATTCTCTGAACCTTTTGGCGATATTACGGACCGTAGATGATGAAATCCCTAAATTTCTTGCAAAGCTCGTTGAGGAATGTTGTTTTTAAACTGTTTGACAATCAGCTCACGCATTTGTTCACTAAGTGGTGACCGTCGCCCCATCCTTGTTTGTGAATAACTGAGCATTTCAGGGAAGCTGCTTTTATACCCAATCATGGCACTCACCTGTTCCCAATTAGCCCGTTCACCTGTGGGATGTTCCAAATAAGTGTTTGATGAGCATTCCTCATTCCTCAGTCTTTTTTGCCACTTAGGCCAGCTTTTTTGAAACATGTTGCAGGCATCAAATTCCAAATGAGCTAATATTTGCAAAAAATAACAAAGTTTACCTGTACGAACATTAAGTAACTTGTCTTTGCAGTGTATTCAATTGAATATAGGTTGAAAAGGATTTGCAAATCATTGTATTCTGTTTTTATTTACGAATTACACAACGTGCCAACTTCACTGGTTTTGGGTTTTGTATTTGTACGACCCCGCCCTTTCAAAGTCCAAACCTTAGATGTTCACCGGTGCAGTCTGGGGTGCTCTTCTCCGGAAGTTAGTCATCATCTCCTTAGTGTTCTTGGTGTTAAGCTGAAGGTGGTTACGCTCACACCAGTCCACAAAGTCAATGATGACCTTTCTGTACTCCTGCCCGTCCCCTTCTGACACACACCCCACAATGGCTGTGTTGTCAGAGAACTTCTGCAGGTGGCAACCCCCGGAGTCGTAGCGGAGGTCAGATGTGTAGAAGGTGAAGAGTAAGGGAGACAGGACCTTGCCCTGTGGAGCATGGTGGATCACCGTATCAGACACATAGTCATGGAGCCTCACATACTGTGGTCTCTTGGAGAGGTAGGCCAGTGTCCACACAGCCAGATGATAGTCCACTCCTGCTCTCTCCAGCTTCTCCCTGAGCAGTGCCGGCTGGATGCTGTTAAAGGCACTGGAGAAGTCAAAGAACATGACTCTCTCAGTTCTACCGCTGTAGTCCAAGTGAGCCAGGGATCGACGGAGCAGGAAGATGAAGGAGGAAGATTTCAGAAGGACAGCGTACCCTGCCACAATGCAAAAACTGTTTAGGAATATACAATAAGGGAAATGACAAAGAGTTCAAGGTGTTCACTAAGCCTCCAAATTCCCCAGATCTCAAGATATTCAAGTACCTGGGGGATGTGCTAGTTAAACAAGGCTAATCTATTCAGGTTCCACCTCGTAACCTACTGGACTTAAAGGATCTGCTGCTAGTGTCTTGTTGCCAGATACCACAGGACACCTGCAGTGGTTTTGTGGAGTCCTTGCCTCGAAGGGTCAGGCCAGTTATGGCGGCAGAAGGGAGATGTACAGAATATTAAGCTTATGGTTTTGATGTTGCGGCTGACTGGTGTACACATATATGTACAACTCCATTTCCAAAAAAAGTTGGGATTTTATTTATACAGCCAGATGGACATACATACAACGTTTTATATATATATATATATATATATATATATATATATATATATATATATATATATATATATATATATAGATAGCGCCCTCAATAATTATTGGCACCCCTGGTTAAGATGTGTTCTTTAGCTTCTAATAAATTCTTTTTTTTTCCAAATAATATAGGACTATAATGAAAAAAAGATGAAAATCCAACCTTTAATTCAAGTGCATTTATTCAGTGGAAAAAAAAATCCCACAATAAGGAATAATTATTTTACATAAAATCATGTGTGCCACAATTATAAGCACCCCTGATGTAAATTAATTAATTTCTTTATTTTCCTTTATTACAGGGAAGTCCCACTGAGACCGAGGTCTCTTTTTCAGGGGAGCCCTGAATACAATACTTTGTACAACACCCTTTTGCCATCAAAACAGCACCTAATCTTTTCCTATAATGTTACACAAGATGGGAGAATACAGAAAGAGGGATCTTCGACCATTCCTCTTCGCACAATCTCTCTAAATCATCCAGCGACCTGGGTCCTCTCCTCTGCACTCTCCTCTTCAGCTCACTCCACAGGTTTTCAATGGGGTTGAGGTCTGGGGACTGAGATGGCCATGGGAGAAGCTTGATTCTGTGTCTAGTGAGCCATTTCTGTGTAGATTTGGCCACATGTTTAGGGTCATTATTTTGCAGAAAGACCCAGTGACGACCTATCCTTAGCTTTCGGGCAGAGACCACCAGATTTTGATTTAAAATGTCCATGATGCAGTTCATGATGCCATGCACCCTAACAAGGTTCCCAGGGCCTCTGGAAGAGAAACAGGCCCACAGCATCACCGATCCTCCCCCATACTTCACAGTGGGCAAGAGGTGCTTTTCTGCATACTCATCTTTTGTGTTCCGCCATACCCACTTCGAGTGTTTGTTGCCAAAATGCTTTATCTTGGTCTCATCTGACCAAAGCACACGGTCCCAGTTTAAGTCCGAGTACCACTCAGCGAACTCAAGACATTTGCGTTTATGATTGTGAGTCAGAAACGGCTTTTTCCATGCATGCCTCTCAAACAGCTCGTTGGCATGTAGATAGAGCCTGATGGTTGTTTTGGAGACTTTGTGACACCAAGATGCTACCATTTGTTGGAAGGTATGCGTCCCGTTATATCTGGCGCAAAACTAACACAGCATTTCATAAAAAGAACATCATATGAACAGTCAAGCATGATGGTGGTAGTGTGATGTTCTGGGACTGCTTAGCTGCTTCAGGACCTGGACGACATGCTGTACTATGGTACCATGAATTCTGCTCTCTACTAGAAATCCTGAGGGAGAATGTCTGACCATCAATTTGTGACCTCAAGCTCAAGTACACTTGGGTTATGCAGCAGGACAATGATCCAAAACACATGAACAAGACCACCTTTGAATGGCTTAAAAAAACAAAACAAAATTAAGGTTTTGGAGTGGCTAGTCAAAGTTCGGACTTAAATCCAGCTGAGATGCAGTGGCATGACCTTAAACAGGCCGTTCAAGCTCAAAAACCCTTCAATGTAAATTAAAACAATTCTGCAAAGAAGAGTGGGCCAATATTCCTCCACAGTGCTGTGAAAGACTCAATGCCAGTTATCGCAAACACTTGATTGCAGTTGTTGTCGCTGAGGGTGGCATAACTAGTTACTAGGTTTAGGAGGCAATTACTTTTTCACATAGGGCCAGGTAGGTTTGGATAGCTTTAGTCCCTCAATATATGAAATCATCATTTAAAAACTGCATTTTGTATTTACTCAGGTTATCTTTGTCTAATATCAAAACTTGTTTGATGATCTGAAACATTAAAGTGTGACAAAAATGTAAAAAAAGAAGACTTCAGGAAGAGGGGAAATACTTCTTCACAGCACACACACACACACACACACACACACATATATATTATATATATATATATATATATATAGTGCTGTGAAAAGTATTTGCCCCCTTCCTGATTTCTTATGTTTTTGCATATTAGTCAAACTTAAATGTTTCAGATCATCAAACAAATTTTAATATAAAGCAAAGATAACCTGAGTAAATGCAAAATGCAGTTTTTGAATGATGATTTCACTTATTAAGGGGAAAGAGCTATCCAAACCTACCTGGTCTGATGTGAAAAAGTAATTGCCCCCCATTCTCAAATCATGAATTAACTGATTGACTACTTTTTTGTCCAATTACACTAGCCACACCTAGACCTGATTACTGCCAGACTTGTTGAATCAAGAAATCACTTCAATAGGACCTGTTTGACAAAGAGAAGTAGGCTAAAAGGTCTCAAAAATCAATGTGTTGTGCTGTGAACTAAAGAAATTCAAGAACAGATGAGAAACAAAAAAATTGACATTTATCAGTCTGGAAAGGGTTGTAAAGTGATATCTAAGCCTTTGGGACACTGGCGAATCACGGTGAGAGCTATTAACAAATGGAGAAAACTTGGAACGGTGGTGAACCTTCCCAGGAGTAGCCGGCCAACCAAAATTACCCCAGGAGGTCACAAAAGAACCCAGAACAACATCAAAAGAACTGCAGGCCTCACTTGCCTCAGTTAAAGTCAGTGTTCATGATTCAACAATAAGAAAGAGACTGGGAAAAAATGGCTTCCATAGGAGAGTTCCAAGGCCAAAACCACAGCTGACCAAAAAGAACACAAAGGCTCGTCTCATATTTGCCAAAATGCATCTTGATGATCCCCAAGACTTTTGAGAAAATATTCTGTGGACTGATGACACAAAAGTTCAACTTTTTGGAGGTTGTGCATCCTGTTACATCAGGTGTAAAATTTACACAGCATTTCATAAAAAGAACATCATACCAAAAGTCAAACATGGTGGTAGTGTGATGGTTTGGGGCTGCTTTGCTGCTTCAGGACCTGGACAACTTGTCAAAATTGATGGAACTATGAATTCTGCTCTCTACTGGAAAATCCTGAAAGAGAATGTCCAACCATCAGTTCATGAGCTCAAGCTCAAGCGCACTTGGGTTATGCAGCAGGACAATGATCCGAAACACACCAGCAAGTCCACCTCTGAATTGCAAAAAAAATAGAAAATGAAGATTTTGGAGTGGTATTGTCAAATGCCGCACTTAAATCTGCTGGAAATGCAGTTGCACGACCTTAAACAGGCTGTTCAGGCTAAAAAACCCTCCAATGTAGCTGAATTAATACAACTCTGCCAAGAAGAGTGGGCTAAAATTCTTCCACAGTGATATGAAAGACTCATTGCTAGTTACTGCAAACGTTTGATTGCAGTTGTTGTCGCCGAGGGTAGCACAACCAGGACAATTACTTTTTCACATAGGGCCAGGAAGGTTTGGATAGCTTTTTCCCCTTAATAAATAAAATCATCATTTAAAAGCAGCATTTTGTATTTACTCGGGTTGTCTTATATTTAAATTTGTTTGATGATCTGAAACATTTAACTGTGACAAATATGCAAAAAAAAAAAAAAAAAGAAATCAGGAAGGGGGCAAATATTTTTTCACGGCACTGTAATTTCAAATGAAGTGGCAACATTTTGACTTCATTTTGGTCACAAACCATTTGCTAAGAAGACAACTGCTTGTTGTGGCCTTTTCATAGAGCTTGTACAAAGAACCAGTCACCGAAGTGGGTATGTTGCCAAAATGTCATGTCCATGGCAACAGATTGTTACGCTTTTTAGGTGTATTACGCATGGACATGTCTTTGTTAAAATATAAGCATAACCAGCTTTAATAGTGGAAAAATATAATTACCAAATAAATAATTTTAAGTTTGAAAATTATAGTTGTGGCTTATGTTCTTATTTATTTATTTACTTTTTGAAGTACTATTTTTATCTCTTTCGCGGGGTGTTCTGATGTGTTATCAATCATAGAGGGATAATAGAAAGAAAAAAAACAGTATTATATTAAAATCCAATCTGAATAATTGGTGTTTGGTTTGATCGTGTGTTGAAATGGGATGAACAACTAATTTGTTATCATTATAACAGTGTGCTCCTCGTGTGCAAGTGGAAGGCTGATCTGATCCGATCCGATCCTCATTTTGGTGCAGAAAGGGTTAAGAACACTTTCGCCTCCAGCTTACTGATGCGGAGTCGCATGGCAGCTCTACAGCAAAATAAAATAATAAAAAGAGACTGACCAAACAATGACAAGAACATCAAGAAATGCACGTATTCTGATTTCTGTCAGTCTCAAGATTAAATGAATCGCCATAAAGCGGATGATTTTCAATGGCATCACATATCATTCACCCGTCAAACTGCGGCCAGTTAAAGTGAGACAACCTACATTTGAATAATAGAATTTTTGGTAATAACGGTTTTTATTTGGATGGACGTGTTTCAGACGATTTATTCCACAGCGTCATTCAAGAGAGCACAATATTGCATTATTTTTTTTTTTGCTTTCTTTCTTTTCTTTATTTTTGAATTAATGAATTTAGATTTATAGCCTACTGTAATTCAACAAGAAGCCATCGGGTGGCATATACATTCTGGCCGGCTGACGTCACGACAAAGAGAATGGTGGAGGATATGCAACTCGAGTCTTCTTCCCGGAAGGAAACCGCCTGCTGAAAATAAATGGGTTATTTTTTGTCATTCGTTTGCAGAAGTAAGTATCGGAAATATTCCTTCTCCTTTGTGACACATAACAACAAAGAAACACTCTCTGTGAGCAGTTGAACGTTAGCTTGTATCTACACGCTCGCAGTGCTTGGTATGATTTTTAGAAGGGTTGTGTGGCCGAGAAATATTCATTAGGAAAACGATTATAATATTTTGGATGACACTGCAATTAGGACTCTTTATTGGTAATAAAATTTGCGCTGGTCATGCTTTCATTTATCTGAATTATATTATCACGTTACTGAAGCCATCGAAGATCATCACAATGGGATATTTGCTTACTTGTGTCGGTATTCGTTTTGTGAATAACGTTATACGACTGACCGGATAGGATGTCATTACCTTTTGGTACTTCCTATACCCTCCAACGTGCCCGATGTGAATTTCAGTGTGTTGCAATGCCGCTGGTTTCAATTAGAGCTTGTCTATATCGTTGAAGTGGTTTATTGTAAAGCTTGATAGGGATGCTATAGCCTTGTGTTTCGCAAACCTCCTGGAAAACCACGTGTGTTTCATGTTTTAAATCTCTCCCTGATCCTGCACAGTAGATTCAAATGATGCGCTCAAACAATTACCTGGGGAGCGTTTCCCAAAAGAGTAGTTGCTAAGTCAGCACTTTTCATAGTTCGTCCATTCACTGTCAATGGTTCCAACTATGTAAGATAAAGCAATTGTGATTTCGGGAAACGCACCCCTGATCGTTTGAATCACCCATGCTGGAGCAAGGAGAGATCTAAAATATGCAGGACAAGTGGTACTTATGCGGAGGTTTGGGAAATATAACACTTAAAAAGGAAACACTACTCTTGCTTACAATTAAATAAATGGGTTGTTGCTACTCGGATTTGAAAAGGTAGCATAGCTTTCTCAAAGCAATAAACAATATTTGAATAAATAAAATAAAATCACAAACTACCGGTCTTTAAGCTTTTGGTGAGCAAGACGAGTGCCAGGGCTGCCAACTTTCTATATAATCTCATGCACACGGTCTGAGTTTCACGCATTTTGAAGGTGTACTCACCGTTGCCAACAATTTTTCAACCAACGAATATTAATGAGATTCTTAGGCGTAATTCAAGTCCTTGTGAGTGGAAATTAGTTTCACTTGCGGTGTGATGGATGTTACCACGAATATCATGGAAGCGATTGTGACTCCAAACGTTGTGCGCTTTTCCTCACTCAGGGGTTATAAGCAGTGTGTGTGTTTCATGATCGTTTAAATTGTTTAAACTAAATAAGACCATTTGCTTCCAACCCCTGTGTAAAGAAACTTGAGAATTCCAGAGTCATAATTGACTTCCACTTCTCTAGTGGTGAAGTCCACCGTAATGCACGTGAAACTGGTTAACTTCCATGCTCAAGGACTCAATCCCGCCGAGAATCTCTTAAATATGCGTCAATTGAATAATTGCGGACTGCGCATGGGAACGTGAATGCCTCAAAGAGGCGAGACTCACGGCGAATGCGTGAGAGTTGGCAGCCCTGGTGTGCAGTTGTGATGCCGGTTGGTTCCACTTCCTAAAATGCACGCGTTCATCTGTAAATTGGATACACGTAACTGATGACATACATTTCTGTTTTTCTCCAGGTATGCTTTTAGAAATGGTAAAACCAGAGTAATTTCTACTGTCCAATGCTTTACTATGTGCTTGCTTAACATTTTTACAGAAATTATGTAGCTATGACATGGTGCATGGCAGCAGAGTTCTGGTGGAGAGAAGCTGCAGGATATTTTGAGCTTTTTGAATCTTCAATGCGGCAATGGCGGGGGAAGCCAAGGACCGAGGGCTGTTTGAGGATTTGGAGTTTCCACCGGATGAGTCCTCCCTGTTCTCCGATTACACCACTCCCATCTCAGAGTTCCAGGACTGCATCACCTGGATGCGGCCTCAGGTGAGGGCTGAGCGTCGAGTGTTAACAAGTTTTTCACGATATGTTAGTACCTGTTTATGCTTCTTGAACTTTAGACCATGATTTAATTAACCATATGGTGGTGTTTCATCCAGGAAATCTGTACATCACCCAGAATGTTTCCGGAAAATCCAAACGAGGCCCATGTGAAGCAAGGGATACTGGGAGATTGTTGGTTCTTGTGTGCCTGTAATGCTCTGCTGAAGAATGAACACTTGATGAACAAGGTAGCCAATGACTCAATTACTTACAGCAAAGAAGATTGAGTATCAGTGACAGTTGCTCTGTTGAAATTGGGGAAGCCAAAAAAAAAACCCTTTTAACTAAGAAGTATTGATCTGTTTCTCAATCTCTCAATGGTGTGTGTGTGTGTGTGTGTGTGTGTGTGGGAGGGGGGGTTTCCCTTGCAAGTTTTCCAATGATGAAAATAATCCATTGGCTGTTAAACATACAGCTTCCTTCTTAATGCAATGTTGTGGCGATTAAGATGTTAACTAAATTCCAAAAATTGTCATATACAATTGACAATACAATACAAAAAACGAGAAACTACATTGTTAACTTCTATGTTTGCGTTTAGCACATCCTGCACTGTAGGTTGCGCTTCATGATTGTTCAAATTACAACAGAAGAACCATGAGCAACAAGTATCCATTATTGAATAATGTTGATTGAAATGCAATTTGGTATGTTATTTCTCATCTTACCTTGACAAGGAGAACTGGAAATGCTTTATAGTGCTGAATGTTTTTGAAATTCACATAATATTAATATAATAAATGATTGCGAACAGGTCAAGACTATTTTCTGGATGAAAGGGGTCAAGACCAATCCTTCAGTTAATGGTGTATTCTGCACCTCCTCTCTTTCCTGATCACCAGTAGCTGTTGCAGTATGTGTCCTCAAACTCTAAAAATGATATTGGATGAATTAACAAAATGATTCAACTCTGGAACCTTAAAACAAATTTAATGGAGGAAACCAACTCTTAAGTAAAACAAGTATAGCTGTGGCGAGTAACTTTTGCTGGGGTTGAGAGCACGTGTGATCGATGGAATATTTCAACTTGTTTTAGGGTCATTCCATGTCAAATCATCAGATATACAAAACATCTGTCACAATGTAGTCATATATTGCTTCCATATTTTCACATTAGATAAATATGTATTAGTGATTGAACAAGTCCGAAATTTCAGCTCATTCGGACCAAAAATTTAATTTTTGGTAAATTATTTTCTAAGGATACGGTCCGTCAGGAGTTGTTGTTTTGTGTGTGTGTTTTTTTTTTTTGCAAAATTTATATTGGTCAAAACACAGCAACAATTTTTGGAGTGGTCTCTCTACTACAAGGTGTACCCCTGGAGATACGGGGGTTTGAACAGGTGGCAATGTTGTGAGCATTTTAGCTTTTTTTTCACATTTGGCAAGGTACTGACTGCAGTTGGTTATGAATTCAGCCTGATTAATATTCAGCAGACACAAATGAATGGAAAAAATGCCAGAGAGCCTATGCTAGGGTTTATTTTGGGGGTGCTTTGGGGACCTAAACATGGAACTGCCTGAACAAAAGGCACTGTTGGTGTCCTCATAGCTCCACAACCAAGAAAGATAAAGTAAAATGGACTACATTTTCTGATTTAGCAGTATAACATTAGCTCAGATGCAAAGTTACAAAAGCTGTAGGTGTAATAATAAAAGTTATGCCATGTTAAATACAAGAAAAAACGTGAATTAATTAAAAAAATTGGCCCAAAACTGACGGACAGTACCCTTAGAAAATAATTCACCAAAAATTCATTTTTGGTCCAAATGAGCTGAAATTTCAGATTTGTCAGTAATATATATTTACACAGCTGCACACAAAAATTAACAAAATTGTGAAGGTGAGGTTGAGACCCATTTGATGATCTGACATGGAATGACCCATTAAAGCCCTGAGCATGAGACAAAAGAAGAAATTGGTTGTCCCTGCCAATAGAGACAAAAGAGATGTTCAGAGATGTTGCACTCTCTTTCAGAAGATTGAAATTTATTTGCGAATGTAGGTTGTGCCAGAGCTCAATTTAAAAGAAAAAGCGCTTCAATAAATTAAATTCATAAGATGATTTCTTGTTTGGATTAATGCTATCAGAGTGCTGCTTTGTTTATTTTGTACTCTTGGTTGACAAATCCACTTGTCCTTCACAATATGAAAAAAAACAGTGTAAATGATTACGAGGAATTGTTACAATTCAGTTGCAGTTTGTGCGCTGACAGATATTCCACATGAAAGCAATGATGCTCTTTCCTCTGCCAGTATTCTTCAAAGCCTATGAGGGGATGAACAAACATCGGAAGCGCTTCAATTAAATGGTTTTAACTTATCCACAATTACAAAAGCATCTCTGCAGCTGACTTCTAATGATTTTTATGCTAAGTAGAAGCATTATTTATGCTCAAAAAACTCTAATCTGCGGCACTTCACTTGTAATTAAAAACAAAATGAGGGTAGGCATTCCAAAAGAGCCAAATAGCTGGTTACCAAATTGCTAGTCCACTTTGATCGCACAAATTTTTATGGTTCCAAAAAATTAGTTCTGGAAGAATGTCGCCATTATTGCCGTAGATGCCGAACACTAAAAATAGTGGCCAAGCCACTGCTCCCACTTAGCCGAACTTGGCCTAGATTTTCATTCCATTTGCACATGCATATAAAATATGAAAGGATCAGTGAAAACTAAAGGCGCTAGTGCACTGACATGGCAAAAAGTTTATGGAAGCGTAGACGCACTACAGATCACCACGAAGGCATCTAACCACAGCATAAGCACGATTAACCTAGAGGCCAGGCAGGCTAAAAACCAGTAACAGTGTACTGTAGCTGTAAAAATCACCTCAGAATTGAATCAATCCAGATCGTAACCCACCTCGACAAAAAGTGTAGATTGTGACCTCTGCTTAGCTGACATTTGTGGCTGTGTTTGCGATGATTTGATCATTCCTTGTATATCGCAGGTGCTGCCTGCCAGACAGCCTCAATGGGGAGACAACCAATTCGAAGGCCGTTTCAGGTTTCGATTTTGGCAGTTCGGGTGCTGGGTGGACGTGGAGGTGGATGACCGACTTCCGTGCATTAATGGCAAGCTGTGCTTCTCCCACTGCCAGTCTCCCAGTGCATTCTGGGTAGCACTCCTGGAGAAGGCTTATGCCAAGTGAGTGAAGATTCGTTAAGGTTAAAAGTATATTCCTTGTTTGTGCCAAGAGCACTGTTTTACATGGAGAGTGACGGAGGGAGTAACTTATGTCAGATTGCACTTGGTAAAGAGTCTGTTTGAGTGTTTGAGAACAGGTTCGAAGCTAGATGCTCTCTCAGTTTTTGGTCAATAAGTGATCCTGTTTATCAAAGGTTACTAAGTCTCTCCTCGGCGCATAGCAGCCAGATCCAGGTATCGTGTTCCACCTTAAGCAGACGTGATGCTACTCATCACAGGCTTGTTTAATAGCATCAGGTGTGCCTGAGGCGGAACAGGACCGACTAATTCTTGTTTCTAGCTGCGGGGGCCCCATTGAGAGGTTTGGGAACCACTGCTCCATGTCATGGCCGGTTCATTGGAAAACACGACCATGAGATGCATTATTGACTAAAATGCATGTGACTTCCCGTTGAGAAACCACATGAAGCAGCATAAAAATTGTATGTAACGTCTTCAAACCTTGCATTGAATAACATCTGTCCCATCATCACCTTGCATTGTCTGTCAGGCTTCATGGATCCTATGAAAAGCTTTGGGCGGGACAGGTTTCGGATGCCCTGGTGGACCTCACAGGAGGTCTGGCTGAGCGATGGAGCTTGAAGAATTCTGGAAAAGAGGAGAGTGTGCTCACAGAGAATCTCAAACCCAAAAAGAAGCTTGATCTTGGCAGCTTGCAAGGAGTGAGAGACCGGGGTACAGTGAGCTGTTCTGTGCACAGCTCCCCCGGAGGTGAGACTTGGAACTGCAAGGATATACGTTATTTTTTATTCTACCATTCATTCCAGCGAATTTTGCATTTTGATTGGTTAACACCAGGTATCTATTCACTACCTGGTAAACTACCTCGCAATGGGTCAAGACCCTCTCATGATTACACGAACAAAATAGGGCTACAGTTTGCTTACAGTCTTACTCGCTAGCGAGCTAGTTGGCTACCTAGCTAGCAATAGTATAGCTAGCGCGCCAATGTATTTAGCTACATATCCAACTGGCTTGCGAGCTAAAAAGGCTGCAGTTTGCTCTCAGTGGGTACACTGTCATATAGTGAGCTAGTTTGCTTCCTAGCTAGCAAGCCAACGTGATATTGAACTGTGTGTCATAGCTAGCATGCCAATATTTTCGTTGGGGTGTTGACAAGAGTCATGGTAGAATGGAGATAAACCTATCGTTTTTTTTTGAGCACTCTGTATTTATCGTAGGGCTTAATGAAATTTCCAGGTACCTATCCTACCTTGTGTTGGGAAAAAAAACTTTTTTTCATAAACTAGGTTTATCTCCTAAGTAAACTCTCAATCTTTTCAAACTTTGAGAGAGGCCTGTCTGACCGTTTTTCAAATTCAAAGTGTACCAAATTCCCAATATTTCTATTTCCCTTGATCAATCTCATACGTTCGGTGGTTGTTGATATAATGGCAAATGGTATGAAATTACAATGAAGGCAAATCTTTAACATTAAACATAGATACTGAAATGCTCAATGACTGTCCGGAACCAAACCAACCGCTGAACACTGCCTTTTGATTGATTTAATTTTTAATAATTTGGTTCAAAGGTGTATATGTTATTAGCTCTTGCTTTTTCATATATAGGGATTACACATTTCTGATGTATTTACGCATCATCATTGAGAAAATATCTGGAATATTTGTGAAAGTATAATCATTTGTTAATGATTCATTTCAGCATTTTGGGAGGGATTATACGTAATAATTGATTAATGTTAACCCATCATACTTGTAGTTACAGGGATGAAAGATACTGGGTTTAATTGTGGTTGTGTGCGGGGAAAAAATGCTACAGTAGGTCATAGTTCTCTCCATTGCGAATGGGGGCACAAACGGTGCAGATACATCCTTACATTTATAACTTATATTATGACTTTAGAAGTGCCAATTTTAAAACTGCATTTCACTCATTATTGCACTGAAATGCAATAAAAGCAGCTTACGGTAAAACCCTCTTTTCAGTTCACACAACTGAGTCTCATGACCGGCACTCTCTGTTAATCACACAGTTACAACTGTACATAAAGCGCAGGATGTTAAATAAGATCTTTGTAAAAGTCTTGTAATCAGCTTTAAGTGGCCCTGTTGGTCTCTGAAACAGGCTTTCAAGAAGCTTAGCCTATTGTTTATTTGTCAGAGTCCTTTGGAGATTTTATCTTTTACTAAAGTAGAAACGGAAATCTTTTCTGAATAGGCACTGGACCTGGAAAAGCCCTTTTACAGTTGAGATGTGTTGACTGAACAGTTTTGTGTAGAGCAGGGTCAGGAATTCAGCATAATCAGCAAGTCTCAGTAATGGCCTTTACTCCTTTCCCTTCCACGCCCCCACAGGTGCTAGCGAGCTGGGACAGTACCACGCGCTGAGTGTGATGGAGTGGGTCAACGTGACGACGCGGGCGGGCAGGGGTGTGCGCCTGCTCAGGATCCGGAACCCGTGGGGGCGGCGTTGCGGGGGAGGAGTGTGGAGTGAGAGGTCAGCAGAGTTTCGGGATCAGAGTCGCTTTTCACTAATTTTAGCTCTAACAATTGGTCCAGTTGACCTTAAGCTGCCATCCATGTTTGCATACCGCAAATATGTGTGCCTTCTAATAATGGCAGAAAGGACAGGAAATTATAGATGGCTAATAAAAAGGACTAAGGAAGTGCAGGCGGGCAGTTGCTGGTTTAAATCCAAGTGGGACATAGAGGGTGTTTTCTTAAGCATCCACTTGACCTCTGGCAATTGCTTGAAACTCTTCCTGGCATTTTCCATGGGATCAGGGTAGCCCTGAGTATTGTATAATCTTGACATTGTGACAGTAAACTGGGATTGCAACTAGTGTTTTTTAGTTGGACTCCCACATTGGTTACTGCTCTTGTATGTTTGAGCAATGATTTTCCAACTTTGTCTCGAGTACCTCCTGCAGGAACAAAACATTGGCTCCATCCCAAGTGCACCTGACTCAACTGATCAAACTCTTGAGTTACAGTATCAGTTGTGCTTGAGGCTACTCGAGGGGCAATTTGGTTAAGCACTGCGTTATAACAACATATTTAATCAGAAATGTCCAGTGGTATAAAAAGATCATGTGCAAAGAAGCTCTGTAATTTTTTGCCAGCCTAAATACATAAGATGTGCTGGAGCACTTGAGTATGACAGCAGGTTCACAAGCGAGGTAGATTTAAAGTGTGCTGGTCTGTCCTGACAGTGGAGATGGGTGGAGGGAGCTGAAGCTGGATTGCTGTCAGGAGCTGCTGAGCCGCACCCAGGAGGAGGAGTTCTGGGTTGAGGAGGCAGAGCTTCTGAAGGAGATTGATGTAGTCACTGTGGGATATCCAATCAACAGACAGGGTTTATTACAAAGTATTTATACAGGTACCCTGCGGTCACAGGTTTAACTCTTTCTATCTATAATCTGAACTATCTAATCTGAAGAGGTTTCCATTTTTCTTGCTACTGAAGAAACTGTTGTACAATCGTAAGTCCATGAAAGTTGGCACATCATGGGAAATGCAAGCAAAATCAAAATGGACTCCTTTGAAAAGTACATCCACCCTTTACTTCATTGAAAAAAGTGTGACCAAACATTATTTGACCTGTGAAGTTTTTAAATGTGATTTTTTTTTTTTTTGTTTATTGAAAATATTCAGTGTGATGGCTGCAACAAAAAAGTCTATTAAAAAAAGTTGGCACAGTTGACTGTTTGCCACTGCATTATATCACTATGTCTTTTAATCGCATTCAGAAAGTATTTGGGTTGTCCTTGTTGTATTTGGTCTGACGAACATGGTGGCTCTTGAAGTGTTGACCTATCAATCCATAGAACAAGCCTCTATTGTGCTACTGTCCATCTTTGATGATACCAAGCCCTGAGAAGTCGGCAGCACTTCTGTACGGTGTTGATATATGGCTTTGGCTTTGCATAGTTAAGCTATGTTTTGCATTGGTGAGTGAGCCCATGTTTTTTTGAGCCCATGTCATGATATCCATTAGTTCTCAGGACAGATATTTAAGGGATCGGAGATCATGTGCATTTGGAAGTGGTTTTTGGCACTGCATACAGAGATTCAAATGTTACAAAGTGTAGGGGGTGAAATGCCCAAAATCTTATTGATTTGTCTTTGAGGAACATTGTTTTCAAAGTGAGGGATTATTAGCTTGTGTATCTGTTGGCTAATTGGTGAGCTTTGAACCATCATTGCTCTTGAGGGTTGAAGGCCTTTTTTGTAGGCTTTGGTTACACTATAACACCAAAAGGCCGCCTTTATAATATCACCTGATTCACATCACATTATTATTGCAAATTGTAACATCATTATTAGTGCCCCAGCCAGACTTTTTTGGAATCTTTGGCTGTCATCAGAAGTGTAGGTTTTCAATAAAAAACTGAAATTACTAGCTAAATCGTCTATTAATATGTAATTAATAATTTTCTATAGTGCGCCAACTTTTTTTGAATTTGGGTTGTAGTTCTAAATAAACAGTTAAATAAATATTCTGACAGCTGTAGCGTGTGTAGAAATGATAACATCTGTCCTTTCTTATAGGAAATGAGTTACCTCACAGCCAGCAGATGGGTGGTTGCTGGATCAAAGATCATTCCGCAGGTGGTTGTCGCAATAACACCAGTTATGGCAGTAACCCCAAATTCTGGCTGCGGTTGTCTGAGCCGGGAGAGGTGCTGGTGTCTCTTCTGCAGCATAGAGGTTGGCGGAAATCCTCCATATCCAGAAAGTGCAGGAACATGGAAGAACCACTTGAGGGCAGCCCTGAGCAGCATCAGCATTACCAAGCCATTGGACTCCACATGTGGAAGGTAGATCTGTTGGGGAAGCTCTTTTTGAAGTGGACAGGTACCCCAATTTTAACTGTGCCTGTGGGATTCATACCAAGGAAACTCACTGAGAATCACTTTCCTTCAAAACTGTGCCATTATTTCAGTACTTTATGGTCCTCGCGCTACGCTGTTGCCCTAAATACTTTCATAAAGACAAATATTTGGGCTTTATTCTGAAAACATTACATGGAAGATATGTATACCCTTTCTGTCTTCCCCATACCCTCCCTCCAGGTGGAGAAGAAGCACTTTACTGTAACCCGTACGCTGAACAAAACACCCTGTGCCTCCACCCACTGCCACGCCTACGAGCGTGAGGTCACACTGCGCACAAACCTGGGGGCGGGGTTTCACCTTCTCATTCCCAGCACCTTCCTCCAGGGGGCGGAGTCAAGCTTCCTGCTTAGGGTCTTCTCTTCCGCGCCTGTGTCTCTGAGGTAGGCTGTGCTGTTTCTTTGGCGATGGAGCCAGTCACCCAATTGCAGATTCTTTGAGTATGGCATTTGAGCCTGCGGAAGTTTAATAATGTTAAGCTACCGAATCACGTAAGTCAGGGCTATTCAACTTTATCCAGAAAGGGCCGATGTGGGTGCAGGCTTTCATTCCATCCCTGCACTTACACACCTGACACCACAAATCAACCCCAAGAGTCTTTGCTAATGAGCTTGAATAGTATTATCTGGTGTGTAGCAGCTTGTTTGGAATGAAAGCCTGCGCCCACACCGGCCCTTGCAGGATAATGTTGAATAGCCCTGCTCTAAGTCAACAGCCAATTAGCCATAACAAGCCATTTCAAAATCTATCTTTTGTGACATTTCAAGGTGGAAAAGTCTGCCCAGTATAATGAAGGCACTATTAACTGATTGGCTGTTGATCAGACCTTCGTGCCTCAGGATGGTTACTTCCCCATGTGACATCACAAGGGAACACATATTGAAATGGTTTGTAGTGGCCAGTTAACTGTGCGCCTGGTTACATGATAGCAGACCTTTAAAACAACAGAGGGCTGTTATGTGTCATCTGATCATTGTTAAATCTATTCATTCATCATCTACTCTCCTTAATTGCCTGGTTGGGGATACATTGGTGATAGAGATTACTCCAGCATTCAGAGAGGGAAATGCAATCCATGCAGACTCTGGCCAATCACCTGTTGTGATGCCTATGGGCAATATGGAGTCTCCTGTTTGCCTGTATATGCCTGTCTTTGAACTGTGGTAGGAAATGATGTAATGGTAGGAAATTTCATGATTTCCACATGAAATTGATAATGATATCAACACCTTAGGAAAGGCCATGCCTGGATTCAAACCCGCATCATTATTTCCTCTTAGGCAGCAGTACTACTTGGTGTAATCCCATGCAACCAATTAGAGCAAAAAATGTGGCCTTTTTTATTACTTTGTGACTATTCTTGTTTGGTCATTATTTGAATGACTGGAAGAAATGAGGGTCCTTATTTATGCAAGGAGGTGTAACAGTACTGGGGAGGACTTGTTGTCCACAACAAGACCTATAAAGTGTTCCTGGAGGAAACACCGGCTAGTATTTTTTGTTCAGTCTTACATTTAAACATGATAAAACTGCATTTCTGTCAAGTACCTCTGAGCATTATTTGTTGAGGAAAATGGCAGTCCACTGCATAGCTTTACGTGTGACTGTGTCATGCTATAGCGCATTGAAGACCTCCCGTCCTTCGGCCGCGGGAGTTTCGGATGGAGATTGGGAGAGCAGCTTCTTCCCGGGGAAATGGGTACCAGGAATTTCAGCCGGGGGAAGCAGGAACTTTCCGTCCCACCGGACAAACCCACATGTGCCTCTGACTGTCAGCTACCAATCCAGAGGGCCCAACACGAGAATCACACTTCGCCAGCACTGCCCCGCCAAAGCCCTCCAGCCTATCGGCTTCCACATATACCAGGTGAGCACTGTTCGCCGGAGCCTCCAAGGCCATAGACCTGGGCTGGGTATCGAGCTGCTTCCATGTGACTTCACATGTGACCATGTGACCGCTGAAGCTGTCTCCAGTCCTTCTTCCTCAACAATTTACAGCGGAATTCAAAAGTTAGTGCTCTCAGTTCTTTGTGAAATGCATGTAGCCTCACTTCTGTAAACTACCTCAGATGCTTTTTGGAAAGAAGTGAATAGTCAGAAGTTAAAAATTGTTTAAGTTAATTGAATAGTTTCCTTCATTTTGGCGGGCATTCTAGGAGAAGCCATGTTTAGCTCAATAAACCGATGAACAAGTTCTTTCAATTTTCGTTGCAAATATTGCAAAAGAATTAACCCTTTTAAGTGCTAAATAATTTTTTATGAAATACCAACACACCACTCAAAATGTTACGCGCATGGGACACTTCGGTGCTGAATCGATGAGATCGGAATTTCTCGCTCCTCAAAGCGAAGAAAGTCTGCTTCATTTTCGCCATCACTTTCAGCAAACAATGTATCTAGATATTCAGCATTTTCGTCGTTAAGCTCACTGCCATCACTTAACAAGTTCTCGACTGCCAGCATTTTGAAATGACACGTGGTCAAAATCCACAAAACAAGAATTGTATAGTGATTAATTCATGGGATCACTGAGCAGTTCAAAGAAATTGTTTCATGGCACAGTCCGGAGCCCCTGGAACCCAATCTCCAACATGGCTGTGTAATACTAAAATCTGATTGATCCAGTGAAACACGCCCATCCACAAATAGCAGTTCTGACTGAAAACTTCCTCGTGGCAACAGCTGTGATCAGCAGCCGTCATGATTATGGTTACCACAGCGATAGCCATGACTTGAGCTTAAAGGGTTAAAATAAAGCTGGTTAGGGCCAAGGAGAAGCATGGGAAATTCTACAGCTGCGCTGGTGCGAACATTTGGAACCATATCTAAGCCATTGTTGGAAAAAATGTCAATGCTCAGCAGTAGTATTGCAGATGGTGGTTTTTAGGATTTAGGATTTGGAAATTTAGGATTTTAATAATTTTATTTATTAATTTTGATATCTATTTAGATGTGTCCAACCGTTGGCCGGTTCTGTGTGTCCATGGTCTGTGTATGTATCCTGCAGGTTCCAGAGGGGTCTGTGGACCCCCAAATCTCCCAGGATCAGGAGCCGGAGGCTAGCTGTGTACCCCACTGCTACGCCCCCGAGGTGTCCCTACACTGCAGCCTTCGCCCTGGGGCCTACGTCGTCCTCCCCTCCACATACCAGCCTCACTGCAAGGGCCACTTCACCCTGAGTGTGGTAAAGCAGATCCACAGGTAGAGAACACATAGCTCGTCTCAGCAGGCTTCGTCTGAAAGTGTTGTAGACTCAGTTTTAGGATCGACAGCTCAGTCTAGTCCCGCCACTCTTTGACTGTGCTGCCCTACAAAGGCTAAGTGCAGTAACTATGTAATAATTTAAACAGTAAACAATGGCTTCAGAGTTTGTTTGCTGTCCCAACAAATAAATAGTCAGCACCTCTGTTAGATTATGATTAATGGACTCACCATGGTATAGTTTCTGTCCAAATAAATCTTCACCTCAATATACTTTCATGCTCAAAACTGTGTAACTCACGTTTTACCCAATATGTAGTTGCTGCACTTAGGCTTTGTGGGGCAGTTTGGCAAGAGCATGTGCCGAAGGTGGCTTGGCATTATCCTGCTAGAACAAACAGGGGTAGCCCTGAAAAGATGGACGGCTGGAAGGTGGCATATGCTGTGCCAAAATGTATCATTCACCCTTCAACGTCCGTCGTGCCCTCAGATGTGCAAGGTTCCCATCCTGAGAGCAGAATGCAGCCCCAGGCCACGACAGGTGCTGGCTTTAGAGCAGGGGTGGCCAACCCTGGTCCTGGAGAGCCGCAGTGTCTGCTGATTTTTGGTGTTACTCAGCACTCGATTGATGGATTAAAGTAGTTGATTGCTCACTTAACTGATCTCACCTGATGTCTTTAATTTGGTAATAATGAGCCAATCAAACAGTTAGCAGGAAGAACCCAAAAGACTCCTACAGCCAATTAAGCAGACTTGCAGGTTGTGACAGCAATCTACGTGTTAACCAAGATTTGTCAATCTGGTTGGATATTTAGCGTAGTAGTAATGCAGACAAAGTAGAAGTACAGACAAAAGTTTATAGAGCAGGGGTGGATAGTGCTGGTCCTGTAGAGCCAGAGGGTGTGCTGGGTGTGGTTTTCTCCACCCAATTTAAATCTAAGACACCAGGTGAGATAAGTGAAGTGTGTAATCAACTGCTTTAATTTATCATTCAAGTGCTGAGTAACTCTAAAAACCAGCAGACACTGCGGCTCTCCAGGACCAGGGTTGGCCACCCCTGCTTTAGAGCATGTTGCTGGCAACAGTTGGGATGGACCATCTCTTCTGTTGCCTTGAGAGAACATTGTCATTCATTTCTAAAATAAAAATTTTTTTTAAAAATCTGAAAGATGGACTTGTCAGACCGCAGTACCTCCTTCCATTTCACCACAGTTCACTTTCGATGAGTTTGAATGAAGAGAAGTCAGCCGCCCTTCTGTAAGGTGTCAATAGGTAGATAGATGATATAGACATTCTTTATTGAACTTGGTGGGGTAATTTGTTCTCTGCATTTGACCCATCCTAGCAGCGGGCAGCCACAGTGCAGCATCCGAGAACCAACTCCAGTTCTTATGTTGGTTAGGGGCACAGGCAGGAGTATTCCTGAAGAGCACATTTTTACAAGTGGGGGAAAGCAGAGTATTCGGAGAAAAGGAAGAACATGTAAACTCCACACTGAGAGGTCCTGACCCACCAGGACTCTATTCTGGAACCTCCTCGCTGTGAGGCAACAGCGCTAACCACTGTGCTACCACGTCTTCCTATTTGTGTAGCTGAGCCTTTACTTTCATTTTATGATTCTCCAATGATCTGTGTTCACCGGCACAGCTCCTCTGAAGTACCAATGAGCCCATATGGTTATATCCATCAAAAAAGCACATTGGTTCATACCGCAGTGCCGCCTGAGTGCTCGAAGGTTACACACATCCGATATTGGTATTCAGCCTCATCTTTTATGTGCTGAGATTTCTCCAGTTTCTCTGAATCTTTTCACCATTTTATGGACTGCCTATGGTAAAACTCCCAAATTCTGTGCAATTGCGCGTTGAGAAACTTTGTTAAACTACTTGACTATTTGTTCACAGAGCTTTCGGCAATATGGCAAACCTCAAACCATTTTGCCGGTAAATGTGACTGCTCATTTTGAGACCAGTTATAATCAAATCACTTATTAACCATTAACACGTTTACTTGTGCAATGTTCCAAATGGATGTTTTTCTGGTATCCACTACTTTTCCGGTGTGTCCCCCTGTCTCAATTGTTTTGGAATGTGTAGCAGGCATCAACTTGCGAATTGGTTGTAAAAAATGGATTCAGTTGATAAGGTTAAACTTCAGATATTTTTCTTTGTGCTGTTTTCAATTAAATGTACGAGAGATTTCTGTTTTTATTTACAATTAATATTTTGTCCAATTTAACAATTGAGATTGTTAAATTAATGTTGTGTGCTTTACCCCCCCCCCCCCCCCCCCAATCAGTTTTTGTTTTTTATTTATTTTTATATGCCCTGCTTCTGTAATTGTTAATGATGGACTACATCCTACATTGAGAATGTTTCCAGCACATTATAGGATTTGTTATGAGATTGAGTTAATATGTCCAAAAATACTACTTTTCTAAAAATGAATTTGGATATCACAAGATGTCATCAGTGCTCAACCACCAATTTTTGCTTTTATAATCTGATTAGGAAGGTGGTGAAGAGCCAGGAGGCCTTGGGGCAGTTCATTCAGGAGGTGAGTTCCTGCTTTTGGCCCTCTTTGGCTGCCGTGGCCGCAGAGCTGGGAATGTTTTCGTCTGCATTTGTCAGAAAGATTTATCACCTTCTGCAATGCCCGGTTTATTTCAACAAGCTGCGCCAGAGGGCAGTGTTTACCTGTGACAATGAGAGGGACACAGGCTATAGTTCTTTGAAGTTCTTTGCTTTTGCTCGAGAAGAATAAAATCTTATTCAGTGAAGTTCATATGGTTCAAATAATAAACCAGTGCACAGCATATTAAAAGAATGTTTAATTTGCTACATAGTTCTGTATGTTGATGTAGTTCCCCACCCTTCTGCCTCTCTATCGCCCCGCTCTCTCCCCCTCTCTGTCTCGCTCTCCCTCACTTTTTCGGCAGGTTTCAAACATCTCCGTTATGCGCAGCTAATGATGGGCGAACCCCCCCCCCCCCCACTGTACTGTGACGTGGGTTCGGCTTCTGGACTGAGATGAAAGGACCGACGCCCCCCTCCCCCCACCCCCACAAACACTCCCTCCAGATCAAGGGCAAACAAAGCCGCAGAGTCTTTATTTGTCCGCAGAGGGGGCAGGCAGTTGCGATTCGGACATCACAGCCAGTCCACTGCTTCGGCACTAATGGGAGGCGACGTGACTCGGTGGCGTAACAGACGGGGGCCGTTTGAAGGTGGGGTTGTGGCCCCCTCCTTGCTGGCCATCCCACCGCCAAAACAAAGACGCCACTCATGAGCCCTCTTTTTGGGGGGGGTGGATGTCGGGTAGCAACAGGAGCTTGAAGCCGTGCCTTGGGCTTCTCTAACCCCAATGCCCCCCCCAGTACACACACACACACACACACACACCCCTCTAAACTTACACCAGGGCAGGGGAAAGATGGCTTGAAACCATTACCGCTGGGGGAGAGCTGAAGAGTGGTATTGAGGGTGACCTGAATCCCCAAATGCAATGCAGGGCTAGAAAGCACCCATCTGCGTTTGGTGCCGCGTGAATTGGCCCACACCAGCAGTGGCTTCCCACGTGCAATAGAGTTTGGCCCACGCAGCACTCAGCAGCAGATAGGGCTCTGCTTGAGGAGGGGGGAAACTTAAGGAAAGTGTTCTGCTGACCATCCTGTAGCACTTGATTGTAAGTCCGCTTTGAGAAGTCCGAAGCTGTGCACTTGGTTACGTTTGACTGGGCAAATTTGGTGGTGCATTTCAAGTTCTCAGACTATTATTGTGGCTACCCCACTGAATTTTCATTGCTACATTAACTGGCTTTTTCCTGCCTGAAATGTCATAATGTAATATGATTATAATGTGGTTATGTTTATTTTCTGATTTTTCATTGACATAAGACTGTGGCACTTCTTTTCCGTAGTTCCTAATTTTTTCGCATTTGAAGGTGTCACAGCACTTTAAAACAAGAGCCATCTGGCAATGGCGTATCCCCCCGGCCCCACACATTCATGGATTAACGGCTCAAGAAATTCCTAAATACCAAAAGGCACATCTAAATGGCATATCAGATCTACACACCAAATTTCCTGAAGATATATTGAGTGGTCTTTGAGTTATGCTCTGGAAACGAAATGATTACGGACGGACGTACAGACGGACGGACATGGCTATCGCTATATCCCCCCGAATTACACGCCGGGGGGGATAACAAGCTAGCAGAGTTCGGCATCTCTACTGTTGAGGAAATCCCAAGTGTTACTAAAATTGGTTGTTTATTTAAGGTATTTTAAATGTTTTAATTTTTATGTTAAACGGAAATGTGACCTCAGTGAACTGTTCTGTATTTGTATTAATCTGACTGCGGGATGAACAATAACCCGTCCGGTCAACGGATTGAAATGTTGCGTGTGCAATACTGTAAAGATGAAATAAATCGTGACATGTATTCTGTAAGGAGAGGTACTGTATGCTGCCTTTTTTTTTTTTTTTTTTAAACCTTCAAGATATTCCCTGGATCGGGTCATCATGATGCAACACGTTGGGACGTCGGAAATAACAACTGTGATGCGTCGGCACCGGATATTATTCTGTGATTATAACAAAAATTAGCAGCGAAAGAGAACTGATAAGAGGCCACTTCACCAAAGTGCACCGCATGTGCTGTCGGTGCACGCTACCACTGCACGATGCGCGCGCCCGTCTCCGTGCACGGCGCTGTTCCTGCGGAATTCGGAGGGCTGTTGTCAGACTCCGGAGACAGACACCCATATAGAAAATAATGAACAACAAATTTGACGCGTGAGTAAAAGATCCGATCTGAAGAGCAGCACGTAAATCGCATTTCATGCTCATCACAAATGATTCGTTTTTTGAGGCTTGCATGTTGTCTGCGTTCTCGTTGTAAAGAAAGAGGCGTGTCTGAGTCGTGCATAGGCAGAGGTCAGACAGGAGTGGCCGTCAAGTATCCCACGCTTTCTGCGTCCAGCATCGTAGGTGAAACCGCAGCATCAGTCGATAATCTATTCTTGCCGTGCTGTCCCAATGTGCGGAAAATGCCTGTTGTTAGAGTGGGGCCCGTCAGGCCGCAGCTGAATCCACGGGCTGAAAGTCGATGAAAGGCTGGGACAGGTGCGCTAGGACCCGGTCGGAAACTCCTTGCTGTCATGGCCGCAACAGAAGGCTTACTGAAAGCAGTGGCACATTCGGTTGTGAAAGTAGAAAAAAGAAGGAAACCTAAAATATCTTGTCAGTCAAAACGCATTTTACTTGATCAATGAAGGCACGAATTCTTGGAATAACGCTGGTCACAACCTAGCTTCAGTTTCATTTTAAAGTTCGCGGCGCTAATAGCTGTGTGCTGACTAAGTTAGGTATGGAAGCAGCCATAAGACCTCTTCATAAAACTAAAGCTGGTCACAATCAATGCATGTCTTCCTGAACAACTGTAGGATAATAATCAATTACGATTTAACTCTCTCGAAAGTCATTGGTACAGTAAGTGTACTTGGCTACTTGTGCCAGTGGTTCAAAGCCAGCTTGTCTCTTCCGCTCGCAGTGAACAGATTTGCATACATTGGGGAAGAATTTACTTAAACGCTCGTCAGCGACTCAGACAGTTACCTGGCGACTACTGATGCGCTTCGTCTGGCCACAGCTTGCGTAAAATGCGGTGCAAGTGGATCTCGCCGTTTGTTCAGGTTTCCGTACCCACCGCGACATCAAATCATTTCATACAGTCCGCTAACGCTGTTACATTATTATTTTTTTTGCTTGATTAGGCTCTTTCCGTATTGAAGGGGATCATGTACGCTCTTAAGCCTCATTATCCGAAATGGCTGTAGTTGTAAACAATGTAGGAATAAAAACGGTTTATTTCAAACATTTGCAAAGAAAGGACACATTTCATGAAGATGGTGACTTAAGTCAATGGGGTCCGTTGGTGGATGTACTACTTTTCCGTTGTACGCAATGCAGATTTGGCTTGCTACCGTTTGTCATGTCTTTTGTTTCCCAGTTTGTCTTTGCTTCCCAATGGCTGTTTTTGGAGACCCTGTGTCCACACTTATGTCAGTCAGCCAAATGATCCTTGGATTTCATCAGCTGCGACTGAACCGTCTTCTTATGCAAAAAATGAAATAACGATGTACATGTATGCATGCAGTTGCAGTATAGTACAGGATATCTTCAAGGCATACAGAATTATATCCTTGTGTCAATGATTATTATAATTTGTAATTAAGAAAAATTAACACACAATTAATTTTGGGATTCCACTGCGTTTGAAACAATACGCAGGACACACTGGTGTCCCAGTGAGAACCACTGGTGTATAAGGTAGACATGTTGGTTGCGATGTCCGGCTTGCATTTATGAGTAGGTGTCGTTGTAGTTTTTTTAACCTGTGAATTATTGTTGCTATAATTATTCTTACAGCGATGGAAGTGTTTCCAGCTAGAACTTTACTAACGTTACAGGTTAGCATTGGCCTCTAATAAGAGTGCAGCTTAGCTGTGGATCCAGGCTCACATAGCAAATCAGATCCTGACACATGGTTGCCCACAGCCTTCCCCCACTCATATACACTCATTCGCACATAATTTTGTCACAAATCATTCATGCAATGCACATAGAATGTAAACGCTTGCAAACACATCAAAAATGTGTTAATTCCAATTTATGTAATTTGAATTGGTGATTGATATATTAAGATTATTCCCCCCCCCCAAAAAAGAGAAAAAATTAAGCCTACTAAGGTTCAGAAAGTATTGGCCACGCAGTGTGGTTTTCTGGATTCTGGAATGTAAAGTAACAGACTGTTGGGAAGGACCTTGTATTTAAGTGGACTGCAGTCTGCGTATGTGCGTGCATGTGTGTGTCCGACTGTGTGAGAATGATAAGGTAACTGCCTGCCTCAGGCTGAAAGATGACGACAGCGGGGACCACGATCAGAACGAGGACAGCGGCTCACCGAAAGAGTGTGAAAAGGAAAAAAATGAGGAGGAAGAGAAGGAGCAGAGTAAAAGGAAGGTGTGTGTCGTTATCTGCGCGCAGGCGCCCCCAAGCATGTGTCTGTGGAAGTACAGGAGAGTTTGCCGGCATTCATGTGAATGTGCTGACATACAGTACCTGTCAAAAGTCTGGACTCACTTTGCTAATGTCACAGCACTCTTGTTTTTTTTGAGAAATTTGAACGGCTTAACTTCTTTGTATCATTTCAAATGGAATCTTGTGAGAGGTAAACGGTCAGAAATATGAAGATATATAATTTACTTGTTTGAATAGAGTTCAAAGTTTGGAATTCTCAAAGTAGCCATATTTTGCAGAGTAAACAGACAGACAAGCTCCTTCCATTTTCCAACGGGCAAATTAAAGTCAAGCTGTTTTGCGGCTTAATTGGGCAAACGGGTCGATGAAAATCAAACTGCAAGTGCAGCACATCTATGGGAACTTAGACAGGGCTGCGCAGCAGCAAACTCATTATAGCCATAAGACTGTGAGTCCGCTCAGCAGATATGACAGCCAGTGCTGGTTAGTTTGATGGATTTAAGAAAAAACATTTTTTTTTTCAAAATAATGTGTGCTTATTTCTTTATTTAACATGTATTGTAAGAAAAATATGGGTATGTCCAATTTTTTCACTGGTACTGTAGGCAAATGTGTGTGTGCGTGTGTGTGAGCTTGAGCCACAACCATTTTTTTTTTTTTTACTACAAAGTATTGAATTAACTGTTAGGAATAATGCCACTGCTTTCGAAGGTTAAACTGCTTTGTTATTCTCCATCATACAGATATTTGTGGAAGCATTTGCAGTTTCCAGTGCATTTTATGACCTGTGCATGCATGGAATTATTTCAGGGAGGGGTGTTGCTGGACTGACCTGATTTACTAAACCGTTCAGCACACGTGAGACTGTTTTGCTGATGCAGAAATACTGTGAGAGCACGTGAATGGTGCAGGGAGTGCATTTTCTCCAGTCGCATATCACGTCCCTGAAATTGCATGTGCGAACTGAAGGCTGTAATAAATCAGGCCCTCAGTGGTCTAGACCGGTTTGACCGTTTAACTCCCTCTCTCTTTTTAGACAGTGGTGCCTGGGGCGGGGGAGCACCCCCTGCAGTATAACTACACCTTCTGGTACTCGCGGCGCACTCCCGGTCGACCTGCCAGCTCTCAGAGCTACGAGCAGAACATCAAGCAGATCGGAAGCTTCGCCTCTGTGAGCCATTCGCTACAGTAATAACATTAATATTGGCAATAAAGAAGCATCTACTGTGTGCTCAAGGTCATCTTGCACAAGGTTACTGTAATCCTGACTTCAGTTATTCGCTTTTTAAAATCCAAGCATTCGTTACCATCTTCACCCTCTTGTTTTTTGCGCACCTTTTGACGTTGCTAACCTCAAGTATCGCCAAAATCTCGATTGAATGAAAAAATAAAATGCAAATAATTTCATTATGAAATTAATGTACTGTGCTTGCTGATCTCTCTCTCTCTCAGACTGCCGCTACCATTTTCCACCACTGTGTGGCACTGTTCCCAACTTGAAAGGTCTTAAAATGATATGGCTCAGTATTGGCCATTCCCCTTTAGGGAATGCTCCCCACAGGTGGTGCTCATTCTCATTCCAATCTCTTGTTTTTCACATGCTTCCTCCCTTTTTTTTTGTTTTTCCCTCCTTCCATTGGGTTGGCTAAGGAGAATAAAATGAGAAGAAGAAGTGAAAATGGGATTTTTAGCAAACTGGCATGGAATGTTATTTTGTAACTTAAATGTCAGTATAAAGTGACTAGAGGTGAGGCAGACGGCAAGGGAGAGATCCACAGGTCAGCCACTTTCTACCTCATAATTTCTTGCAAGACAAGTGGATGGAAGCTCTAATGTTTCCTTCCTAGAGACAAATTTTGTTAACTTCCAATAGTTATGTTTTTACTAATTTAACTGATAGGAATCTTTGGCAATGTGGATTATCTCTATTTTTCCAATAACTATGTTTTATCTAATTTAAATTATAGGAATGTCCTGCTTGCAAGGCAGCATATGAGTTGAAGGAAGGATGTGAAAGCAAGTGTTTCTGTTCTTCACTAACTCCTTGTGTGATAACTGTCTCTTTGCATCAGGTGGAGCAATTCTGGCGCTTCTACAGCCACATGACCCGACCTGGCGACCTTACAGGCCACAGTGACTTCCACCTTTTCAAAGAAGGGATCAAGCCTATGTGGGAGGTATGTTTGGCAGTTACAACATTATTGGGTTATTCTGGAATGTTCTTCTGCTAGTTTTCTTCGACAAATGATTGAATCCTTTTGACCCGTTGAAGAATAAACTTTGGGAATGCTTTTCCAAAATACTAAGCATGTTCTTTTTTTTTTTTTTAATTCAATGGTGGTTGAATGCTCCAACCAGCACCCCGACCAAGGTACTAGCTTAGAACTGCAGTTGGTCCCCAGGCACTGCTGAGTGGCTGCCCACTGCTCCTAACAATAGGATGGGTCAAGTAGATGGGACAAATAACCCCAGGGGGTCCAATAAAGTTTATCTTCTTCTTCTGGTTCTTGTTGCATCAGCGGTGTGAAGTCCCGTTTAGAGCATTTTAATGACGCGTTTGTGATCTTGCTCCTAAAAGAGCCCCGTTATCACTGGTGGCGTTAACCCTTCATTCTGTTCCCTCTCTGCCAGGACGATGCCAATAAGAGCGGGGGGAAGTGGATCATTCGGCTGCGGAAAGGCCTGGCGTCTCGCTGCTGGGAGAATCTGATCCTGGCCATGCTAGGGGAACAATTCATGGTGGGGGAGGAGATCTGCGGGGCCGTCGTCTCCGTTCGTTTTCAGGTACTGCCCATGTACTGTCCCCACGCTCTGCTCAGAGGGTCACACCTACTCGCACCATTCCTCAGTAGTGTGGTGAGGAGGTGTGTACATCACTTAAACACACATTTGGTCTTCAAAGATGTTAACCTGGTTTCGCATGCTCATTTGTTCTTCCAAGAAATCCATGCGATGGATATTTAATTTTCACCTCAGTCAGGGAGGTAATGTTTTTACCATTGATGGTTTGTCTGTCTGTTTGTGTACAAGATGACTCAAAAAGTAATAAACGGATATCTTTGAAATTTTGTGGGTGGGTTGCTATTACATCAGGGAATGGATCCTATTGATTTTGACCGCGACTAGTACCTTAAATTTCTCATGAGCCATGTTCACTCAGCAAGATTTCAACTGTGCTGCCTTTGCGAAGGTTTGCACTCTCGGAGTGCCTCGAGCTTATTTGAAGTGTATCTGCATAAAACCCTATGTCTCAAATTTAATCAAATTTTCACCCAAGTTAGGTAATAAACTCATCAACACCTCCTGAAAATTTGTGTATGTAGACCAAAACTGTGTTGAATTGAACCAGTCTTATCCAGCAAGGCCATAAGGCAGGGGTCCCCAGTCTTTCCCAGAAAGTGCCTCTGTGGGTGCTGGCTTTCATTGCAACCAAGCAATTACACTCCTGATACTACTAATCAACCCCTGGACTCTTTGCGAATAAGCTTGATTAGTGGCATGAGGTCTGTAGCTGCTTGGTTGCAATGAAAGCCTGCACACACACCTGCCCTTTCTGGGAAGGATTGGGGACCCCTGCCACAAGGGAAAGGCAGCATAAGCTGAAACAGGTTTCTCTTGTTTCTCAAAAACCCAATTTGATTTTATCATCTTCCATGGGTGACACTCCAATATCACAGTAGATGGCAATGAATGCTCTTTGAATGAGAACGCCCACAAAATGGCAGGGAAGAACGACAGCGGCGTTTCGTGCGGTGGGATGTTGGGTTTGAGCCCTCAATGTGCTCGAAGTTGCTTTGCCTGAATTGCCTGGAAGCAAGATACAAACTTTGAGACTGTGGGTGCTACAGGCCTTGAATTTCACTGTATGACTATTTTCATATATTCCAGGAAGACATCATCTCCATCTGGAACAAAACTGCCAGTGACCAGGCTACGACCGCCCGTATCAGAGACACGCTGAGGAGGGTCCTCAACCTCCCGCCCAATACTATCATGGAGTACAAAACTCACACCGACAGCATAAAGTATGCTTATTGATTCACACACATGCACTTACTCGTGCTGCTTTACTTGACCAGCAGTGGTGGCTGCTGAGCTGAAAATAGAGGAGGTGCAGAAAATCCCTTTAAACTGATGATTAATCTTGACTTGTTCCCAATCATTTTTTTTTTTTTATTCACTAGTTTTCCATTGGCATGTAAGCACATCGCTTCTTTCTGTATGCTATATTGGGGCAATTAAAAATGTTTTGTAAGTTGTTTGATATTTAATACACAAAGTACATGCTGGCATCAAGCATATGCTTCAATGCGGGCTGCCTAACTGGTGCTTCATGTTTGTTTAAATCAAAACAGGGATAACCAATATTATCTGCATGTCATCACAATATTGAATTAAATTAAGTGAAATTTGCCAAATTTTGCTCTCAGATACAGAGCTGTATTTCTGCTCCTACCGTGATGAGGAGCAGTGGCTACTCCTGATGTTGTGTGTTTTTGGAGTGGTGTGTTTTCAAAGTTTCTGAGTATTGGTAATCAAGGAAAATAATTAACAAGTCGACATGGTCTACAACATCCCCCGCCAATCGGGCGCTTCTCATTTTCGAACTCGATCAAGGCCTTTATGGTCTGAAGCTACACACCAAATTTGGTTACTGTATCTGTAGTAGTTTCTGAGTAAAGCTGTCCCCTTTATCTCGGACGGACGGACGCACGGACGGACGGAGGTCAAACCTATATCCCCCTCCCACTCCGTGTTGGCGGGGGATAATAACGGGTCAAGACTGATGTTCAGTTTAAAAGGATTTTTGTGCCTCCTCTCTTTTCAGCTGAGCAGCTGCACAAACCTGTCCTGTATGCACTAAAAGACAAACATATAGTGAATGCAATTTCACAAGTAGCCAAACCTACAGGTACATGCTGTACATGGTTTTTTATGCATCCGCCTCCTATCTCATGTGCACTCTTACCAGAAATAGCCAGATTATTAATGAAAAAAGTCAGTTTCTAGATGACTCACTTGGGTCCCTGGTTCCTCTGGTTGCTTGCTTTTGATTATTCAGGGCCTGGGAGGATTTCCATGGCTTGGTGAATGCCAGTGGGGGGCGCTAACTCCAGGTCTTTTGAGTATCTGCCAAGGGTAGGTCTCTCATTCTCACCTGATAAAGCTTGCCTTTAGGTCACTGGTACATTTTCAATATGTCTGTAAACACATGTGCAGTAAGCGTGTCTTTATTTTCCATGTTTCTTCTTTCTGCCTTTCCCTCAAATAGATTTTTATTCGTGATCTGGTGGTTGGAAAGGAGAGTCCAGAGGAGAAAGTCTACATAAAATATCATCACTATTTCAAAATAAAAGCCCAAAATGTCAGTTGGGGGCATGGCTGCCCTTAATGTGGCTGCCATCCAGTTAAACCCAAGACGGCATACAAGATGACCAACTGGAATTCAGAAGACGACAGTCTCTTGCTTTCTCTGGTCCTTAAAGGAGCCTACCTAGTTAAATTCTTAGCCGCTGTGATATGGGCAATAACTGTTTTAGCTCCTTCATGAAAGAGAGAGAAAAAAAAACCTCAACTTAAATGCGTAATGTGTATGGTAATGTGCACTATACAGCAGGAAATGGTTCCCAGAATGAAACAATTATTATTTTAATATATAAATAGACAGGCCTTGAGACTGGTCTACTGTAGTGCAGTATTTTAATTACAGTATTAGTGTTATTTTTAAAAATATATATATATTTATAAGTGGACTCTGAGGGATCGCTGGAGGATTCTGTGTTGATTCTTACCTTTGACCTGGAAGTGGAAATATCCCCAAAGGAAATCCTAAAAGGTGGCAGTCGTGTCACCTGGAGTGTCTCTTTCAAACAGACTGCCGAGCTGCCTATATCACTGTGCCTGGACTTCAGCCCATCTTGTCAGAAATTGAAAATGCTGAAGGGTTTTTCTTAATTTTGTTTATAAATCAAACATAACTTAGGATTCCAGTATGGAAACTTAACGGCGGCACCGTCTCTTAAGATGCAGGGGGATGTGTTGCTGCCATTTTCGCGATAACTAGATGGTGCCCAGCCCTCAAGCACTGATCCAAGATCAGTTAACGCAACCCTAATATTAACATTGTACCATTTTAAGGATCCAATTTTGGGTCAGTGGTAGGAACACTATTAATTACTCGTCACTACTGTCTCGGTATCAGTAGGTGGCGCTGTCTCGCAGGAAGCTCTGTTATTCTGAAAGAGAATTGTGTTGCCTGAAATCACCTGATTTATTATAGCAATAAATGTCAATTATGCATCTGCTGCTACTGAAGTCTTATAGTGTCCTCCTCTGTGATGTTACCAATGTTTACTTGAATTTACAATCCTTTAAAAAAATGGAATGATGGGAAAAGATCTCAATAATGAGATGTTCAGAGGTACTGCCCACGGAGCTCAGTGCCACTTTCTTATTTTTTTGAGACAATTATGTATAAATACCAATGTCTGTATAGTGACAAAAAGTGACCACTGAGTATTGAGAGCACACGAGCGTTTCAATTTTTTTTTTTGTTTTGCAAAACGAGAGCTGTTGGGACCAACAACAGACATTGAAACATTATCTATGTATAAAATGGCTAGTAAATGGAACACATTATTGTTTAATTAGGAAGAGCCATCATTGAAAGGCTGCTGTTGACTGAAGTGTTCAGAAAGCCATAGATTTTTGACTGGCTTGTCAGCAGAGACTAGCAGGGTTCTGCCGATATCGCCCATCATCAGCCAAAAGCGTGAAATAAATATTCAAATATGGGCTTCTAACACGGCCCATTAAGTTTCATAATCTACCATAAGTAATTTTTCAGCCATCCTGCCATTGAAAAAAAAAACTATGGGTCAAGATGCTGTCTGAAAAGTGATGTCTTAAAATTCAATTTACTGACAGTATTTTAATGCATGTTGCTTGAGTTATTTTACACTTGTACTCACAGACGCATGCATATTGGATGTAGCACTTGGCTGGGGAGTGTATCTCAACCTCTGGTAAATCATAATTTCTGGTAACGGGCAAGGAAGTGATAACTTTTAAAGGCATTATAATGGGAGGACTAGAATCTTCTAGCTGGATGGAAAAGACTCACTGAAATTGGCCTGAACGTGATGGACCAATGCAGAGCCACATTCATATAAGTGGCTAAATGAAAGCCTGATAAGTTCCACATTGGGTTGCCGTGTGCTGTGCACACAGTCCATTAATGTTCCACGGACTGAAGTTCTTCCCCATTACAGTCCTGGTCATCTGGACGCATTTTCATGCTGACAGAGGCGGTGGTCTATAGTCCTACAGATGCAGAAGTAAAATCCTGCATATACAACAACAATACTGGCAGTGAGCAGCTGGGTTGGGAATAATCTATTTTTGAAAATACAAAAAAAAAAAAAAAAACGAGTAGAGGCTAAATGCCATTCCTGAATAATATTGGGAAAGGTTAAATGATTCCAGTACATAATGTATACTATATGGAAGCTAAGTTGATGTAACTTGTAGGAAGCTTCTGGAGAATGCATTCCGTGTCTGGAGAGGTAGAAAATCGTCAAACATTACAAGCGGGTAAACGGTAGATGTAAGCCGTGTACATCCTCTACTCCTCATTTGGTCAAGAATTTTGCCCCCGATGTTGCTCTCTAGCGACTGTAGTTGAGCTGCAGGTGGGTTCTGAAAGCAAGACTTGCCCCTCCATGCAAAATGTTTTTTTCGTCCCACTGACTGCGATATCGACGCAGCCGCGATGGACCTCTGGCAGTCCTGTCCCGCCAGGGCTGGCGTCCTACCATCTCCTTCCCTCGGATTGGTCTCTTGGTTTCTTCTCTGCCGAGATTAGCTCATTTCAAAGAACATGTGATTCTTAAAAAACAGGAAAGTCATAATTAGTGATTTATCGAGTTATAAAACTTTTGAGCAATGGCTCTAATTGGTACATCTTTGCATTCTGCACTGTAACGCAGTTGTCACTGAATTCGCTTGGATGTTGTGTTTAATATCAATATACTTACCAGCAAAAATGTGGCTGCCAGCAGTAGCACCTTAGTTTTTGTGCTCGTTTCCTGAGGGACTTTTGAGAAATACAGGAACTCAGAAAGTGAAGCATGTTGGTATATTACACTGCCAACTAGAGTATAAAATTCTAAACTCACTGTCTAATCCAAAGAACTCATGGTCCATGTTGCATTCTTCATTGAATCCCGGCCACTTCTTCCATATTCGTCCTATTCGCTCTCCCATAGTTGAAAGGACCTGGCCCATTGAAAAAAAAAAAGATTTATTTTGAAGTATGTCTTAAAATTACCTCCTTAACCTAATAACAATCACAGAACATTTAAAAATGAACTTTGCCGGCGCGAGTGTATTCTGCCCCCTAATTGTGTAAAGAAAAGAACTTGATTCGTAATACACAAATAATGCCAGCTATCTTATTGTTTTGAAATCTTGCAGTAACAAGTGAATCTCCCCATAGAAAGTCTAAATTTTCCAATTTCAGTTCACGATGTAGGCATCTCTGTGACACCATTTACAAATACAAAACCAATGAAGTTGGCACGTTATGTTAATCGTAGATAAAAACAGAATACAATGATTTGCAAATCCTTTTCAACTTATATTCAATTGAATACACTGCAAAGACGAGATGTTTAATGTTCAAACTGAGAAACTTTTTATTTATTTTTTTTGAAATAATCATTAACTTAGAATTTAAAGGCAGCAACGCATTGCAAAAAAGTTGGCACAGGGGCCTTTTTACCACTGTGTTACATCGCCTTTCCTTTTAACGACACTCCGTAAACGTTTGGGAACTGAGGAGACCAATTTTTGAAGCTTTTCAGGTGGAACTCTTTCCCATTCTTGCTTGATGTACAGCTTAAGTTGTTCAACAGTCTGGGGTCTCCATTGTCGTATTTTACGCTTCATAATGCGCCACACATTTTCAATGGGAGACAGGTCTGGACTACAGGCAGGCCAGTCTAGTACCTGCACTCTTTTACTACGGAACCATGCTGTTGTAATACGTGCAGAATGTGGCTTGGCATTGTCTTGCTGAAATAAGCAGGGGCGTCCATGAAAAAGACGTTGCTTGGATGGCAACATATGTTCCTCCAAAACCTGTATGTACCTTTCAGCATTAACGGTGCCTTCACATATGTGTAAGTTGCCCATGCCTTGGCCACCAATACACCCCCATACCATCACATATGCTGGCTTTTGAACTTTGCGCCTATAACAGTCCGGATGGTTCGTTTCCTCTTTGGTCCGCTGGACACAATGTCCACAGTTTCCAAAAACAATTTGAAGCGTGGACTCGTCAGACCACAGAACACTTTTCCACTTTGCATCAGTCCATCTTAGATGAGCTTGGGCCCAGCGAAGCCGGCGGCGTTTCTGGGTGCTGTTGATAAATGGCTTTCGCTTTGCATTGTAGAGTTTTAACTTGCACTTGCAGATGTAGTGACGAACTGTAGTTACTGACAGTGGTTTACTGAAGTGTTCCTGAGTCCATGTGGTGATGTCCTTTACACACTGATGTCAGTTTTTGATGCAGTACCGCCTGAGGGATCGAAGGTCACGGGCATTCAATGTTGGTTTTCGGCCTTGTCGCTTGCGTGCAGTGATTTCTCCAGATTCTCTGAACCTTTTGACGATATTACAGACCGTAGATGATGAAATCCCTAAATTTCTTGCAAAAGCTCGTTGAGGAATGTTGTTTTTAAACTTTTCGACAATCCGCTCAAGCATTTGTTCACTAAGTGTTGACCCTCGCCCCATCCTTGTTTGTGAATGACTGAGCATTTCAGGGAAGCTGCTTTTATACCCAATCATGGCACCCACCTGTTCCAAATTAGCCCGTTCACCTGTGGAATGTTCCACATAAGTGTTTGATGAGCATTCCTCAACTCTCTCAGTCTTTTTTGCCACTTGTGCCAGCTTTTTTGAAACATGTTGTAGGCATAAAATTCCAAATGAGCTAATATTTGCAAAAAATTACAAAGTTTACCTGTTCGAACATTAAGTAACTTGTCTTTGCTGTGTATTCATTTGAATATAGGTTGAAAAGGATTTGCAAGTCATTGTATTCTGTTTTTATTTACGATTTACATGACATGCCAACTTCACTGGTTTTGGGTTTTGTACTATCTGTATGGGATCTCTGTCCTAAGCATCAACTGTTTACTTCAAACCAATAATATAATTGACAAGTATTCATCTCAAAGTACATCTTAAAACTTACTTTTACATAGAACGTTCTATAGAAAGGAACTTGATTGACACATAACACACAAGTGATGCCTTTTTTTTAATGGATTTTAGATCTCAAAATCACAAGAAAATGCCCTTATACCAATATTAAACCTATGCAAGCCTGGTAAAGTATATATTTTATTGTAAACTTTCACTTTGTTTCCTCAAAACCATTGATGGATGCAGCCAATAGAATGTGTTTTAGAGAAGTTTTTTATGCATTTAAGGCATGTGCCCACGAACCTGAAATTCTTGGTTTGAATAGCAGCGACAGGGACAACAGGGCCCCTGTATCCTGATAGTAGACGTCCCTTCCGAGTCACAGATCTCAAAGAGAGGGGTGAACATGCTCCATCTGCCAACAACAGTAACATCCAACCACTTTCTGAGGTGGGTCAGTCACTCCATCACATTCACTTACTCCTTTGAAGAGTATTTATACATTTTAACCCCTTTGCGCAGAATACTAATATCGGCGAATTTTCCTGTTGTCCATGGGCCTACTTAAGGCTTTATAAGTCGGTATTTGGGTCACAGAGACTGTAGAAAATTATTTCAGTGAAGCAGGACATTTGGAAATTTACTTAGAGTTATTTAGTCAGTAAATTTCGCAAGTTACGGACGCCGGCGTCTACATCTGCGCAGAGGGGTTAAATGTTTGTGAACATTATTCTGGTTGCGTTCGAGGCTTCAATTGCCTTGAGTTACCAGCAGTGATTGTTATAGTGGCATCTTAAAATAAGACCATTCTTATGCCATAATTGTGATTGCGCTTCTAAAATGGTTGACACAAGCTTTTACTCAAAGATTCATGCAATATTGGAAAACGGCAGTGAATCCACATAATTACTGTGAATTATATTTTCAGTCCTAGATAACAATGCTCTCAGACCAGAAGCTAAACCATTTAAAACATCACTGCAGCACGAAGGCAGGTCAACTTTACTAGGTAGGAATCAGATGGCAATTCCAGTTTTGGAATGCCTAAATCCATGCAACTAGCCCTAAGATGAATAAATGGCAAGAATGTTTGTGGGGTGGAAATGGGAAAGCAAGGATGGTTCAGTCCTTAAAAAAAGCTAAATTAAAAAAAATAAATAAATAAATAAAAGATTTTGGGGGTTTCAGGAATACCTGTAAGAACTTTATATGGGTCGACCCACGGGAACAGTTGGTGGGATCAAAATGATTGTGTTTAAGAAAATGGATATCAAACTGATTACATAAGTTAGGAATTAGCTCAAGGGGCTACGCCGTCTTCAGGCTAAATCTACACCCCCGCATTCTTAGCCAAGTGCATACTGACAGTCATGTTCTGTGTTTGACCCCATCTAAGTTTAGCATTAACAAGCTGTGAGTGGGTACATGCTCTGTGTATGTTTGTTCTGGGAATCCATTAATGTAGATTCACTCCACATACCTCTGGTGCACTGTCCCTATCAGCTGGTGTTCTGCATTGAAAGCCCTCATTTCCATCAGGCAGCATCCGAGGCAGCATGCATCAACTCTGAGGGGCCTTTCAAACAGGAAGACCTGCTGAGCTTGTCGATCATAACCTTGTAAGGAGCAGGAGCGTGCTGGACCGCAGCAGTGCAGGCACAGGCAGGAGCTCTCTGAGGAGAGCAGTGCAGGACAGTTAAACACTGCCTTACATCCATGGCAAATGTATTAATGGTGTACTTAAGACAAATTTTTATGGTGTATTTTCATAAAGACTGCAAGAGAGCAAAACTCGAAGTCTACAAAAATGATAGGTAAAATCCATAACACTGATACTGTGTTAGATCATGTTATATGAAATAATAACAATAATTACTACATTTTTTTAAAAATCATTACTGTTTACATGAAAGGACTGATTTTGTTGAATAAGAACTGAACGGTCCCTTCCCTTATATATGGACCTGTATCCCACTGTGTCAAAGAACAGAGAAGTCTCAACCAACTGTAGAACAATTTCAGTTGTGATCATTTGATTTTCCCCTGAACTTGGTAATTAAAAATTACCTTCAACGGCTACATAGAGTTGATCTCTGGTTCCAGAGGCAATGCTGTACGTCCGTCGTGGAACACAGTGCGGACCTGAAAAATGAACCAAGCATTAGTTCAACAGTGCATTTATATTCAGGACATGTTTCTCTTCTTTTTTCAAACTTTTATTCTGTCATATTTTTTTAATGCCTCATTGCTCTACTGTCTTCTGCCAACATGGGAGTGCATGAATAATGCAATATTATTATTCTTGTAGCATTTTTATTGACCTCCTGTGGCTCACATAGGATCTGATTCCACTCTGTGACGCTCTCCTTCATTGCCTCTGTCTGACACGGCGATTACTCTTTCTCAGCACACAATTAGAGATCATACCAGCAGTTCAAGTAGTCAGAGCACTACTTGACTGACATGCACAGAGATGAGATGGATAAGGTCTAACCTTGCAGCTCTGGTTTGGCTGTAATGCAGAGTTGGTTAATGGAGTCTAATAGGCTCAAGCCGTCAACTTTTCCTGTTCCTGTAGAACTATGCTGGTTCCCATCAGTCCAGACCTCCATCTCCATCCCTAAGGCTCCTCTCCCCAAATCCATATTGCCTTCCTCTTCTGTCTCCTCCTTCAGCCCAGGCACCTCAAGGTTTGGCAGCCGAGGTGACATGGGGTCCCCCAGAGGCCGTGACCCCAACGATACGTCAGAATCTGCTGGCCGCCTTAGTCTGTGCTGGAAAGCTTGGAAAAGTGTCTCAATGTGTTTCTCCCTCTCCAGCTGACCAAACGGGAGTGGCTGCACTGTGACAGCTGACATTCTCTAAAACAGGAAGGAGGAAAGGGTGAAGTTGTGAGAGGCTTTGGAAACTCATTGGCTAATTAAATATCCCTTATTTAATCTTTTTTTCTGATTGTCTTGTTCCTCAGCTGCTCCAGTCAATTGAGGTCCATCATCTTTATTGACAATCCAGAACTGTTAATGTTTATTCATACAGCTATGAGCAAGAAGCTACGAGGCTCCTGAAAAGTTATTGAGCAAGGAACTAGGAAAACATCTTTTGTGGGAATATATTTTTTGAGTGTGTGAAATAAACGCAGTATGATTGACCTGTGGATCAGCCTCTCCCCATCTGTATCTGTCATGCATCTGCCTCATCTGTGTCTAACATGGTTTAAGATGGGAATTTTGGGGTATTGTTTTGTCATGTCAGGAATTGGCGAAACATTGATTCTATCAGTGAGCAAGAAATAGTGACGGTATGATGGGAGGTAAGCCTGCATGGTTTGAAAAGAAAGAGCACATTTTAGACTGAATGATAGGCTAAAGGCCCAGTCACACAGCCGATCACGCACGAATCACTCACAAATCACACACAGATTGGGTTTGTGCGTGCTTGTGCGTTGAGAAATTGACCAATTTTTCGGGGTGTCGGGGGTAGAAATCTCGGACGAATCACGCATGAATCGCGCATGAACCACGCATGTATCACTTACAATCACTGACATATCGCGCACGTCGACGCATAATAGCAAACACGGTGCAGTATTCCACGAACATTCGACGCATGCCCCACGGATGAATCACCGGCGGAGCACGCACGAAAAACGCACCTTCGGCGTCACTATCGCTTCGGTTCAGCGCATATAAAAAGCGGTGAACGACGGGAGTTCCTCAGTACCTTTCGCCAATCAAGAACACTTCAAGAGATGCCACCCAGGAAAGCTCGCTTGCCCTCAAAGACAAGGGTGCAGAAGAAGAAAGCTGCTGAAGAAGAAGTTCTGCAGCAGGAACACCATAACATCTCTTCTTTGAGGGTTCATAGTGATATGGACCCCTTTGCAGCAAGGTCTGGAATGGCAAAAGTGCCCGAAATGGCTGCTTTTATATGCCAAAATACATATGTGAGTTGTCAGTGGTTCGTCAGTGGAACATCAGTGAATCATCAGTTTTCTGTCAGTCAGTCGTGCGTCGGAAATGCGTCACTCGTCAGTGGATGTGCGTCGTTATGCGTTTTCCGTCAGTGATATGTCAGTTATTCGTCAGTTTTATAATTGATTGTCAGTGGATGTCAGTGGAATGAATGTGATAAGTGCGCGTTTCATGCGTGATATGAACATGGGGCATCAGTGGACGGACGTGGACGTGCGCGGATTCAAACCAGTTCTGACGCATAAGCACTGACGGCCGACGAGTGTCCCGCGCATAGTTACGCATACTCGACGCATAAACTACGCATGCCGACTCATGAATTACGCACACCAACGCGCAGTTGTGCGTCGGAAAATTTTTGAACCGTTCAAAACTCAAAATCACGCACAAACCGCCTTCGACGCACATCCACTTACAATAACTGACAGTCCACGTTCGTTCCACCTACGAATTACGCATACGACGTACGCTCCGCGCAGAAACGAAAATCTGTGCGTAATTCATGCGTAATTCATGCGTTTTCGCTGTGTGACTGGGCCTTAAGCGAAGGCATATACTGGAACCTAGGTCGAGAAAAATGAAATACTGGCCTATATCATCTATTAGACCAAACTGTCAACCGGAAGAGAATCAATGGGAACTCAAGGATCTGTGGGCCAGCATAATTGTTTGCTATTTGCCTTTAGTAATACAATAGATTTGCTAGTATCCAAATACTAATAATTATATGAATAACCTTCATAGTTGCTCAATGGGCTATGTCCCGCTTCTGGTACTTTGTTCGGATACATGAACTGAAAAGTTGTTGTGCTACCATCCAATTAACAATCATCAAATGCAAAGAACCCGAAGCAGGTGTCATGCTACACCTGGCCTTTCATATTTATTGGATGTTTGCAAGGAATAAAGGGCTGAATCTGGTCATTTTCCAGTCTTTAAGGTTCTGGTCCTAGACCTAAAACAGGAAATGTGATACTGGAAAAGGTATGGCCGGAAGTAGATGGCCAGCATCACCTGTTTGATCGGACTGCACAGTCAGGTCCATAAGTATCATTTTGGCTCTATGACCCATTACAGTGGATTTAAAATTCAACAATCAAAATATGCTTTCAGCTTTTCAACTCGAGATTCAACTTTAATGTAAAGGTTTTGTCAAAAATATTGCATGAACTATATAGGAATTACAAACATTTTCATAAATGACCCCCCAAGGGACTCAAAAGTAATTATAAAGTGGTGCCAGGCACAACAAACCCCGCCCCTCGCACATACTTTGACCTACTTTTCCGAAATTCAATATGCATCTATTCTGGGTCAGTGGCAATCCCTAAACCGAATTTGGGTTGAATCTGGCCATCAGTTTTGCTGCTAAAGTCTTAACAAACACTCAAACAAACAGAGAAACAAATCGAACCAAAAACAATACCCCTTGCCCTCACCCTTTGGAAGGAGTGGGGTAAAAATTGAAATCATCATGATTTTATTTGTAATTTTAAGTGCCTGGTTGCAAATCCTTTGAAATCATGACTGGCTGAAGTGTGAACATTAACACATCACCAGATGCTTAGTTTCTTCCCTGGTGATGCTCTGCCAGGTCTTCACTGCAGCTGTTTTCAGTTCCTGCTTATTCTTGGGGTGTTTTGCATTCTGATTATTTTCAGCAAATGATATACATGCTCCACTGGATCCATGTCAGGTGATTTACTGGGAAATTATTGAACATTCCACCTCTTCACCTCATGATGATGTTCCAGGTCTGTTCAGGCTTTTAGAAGTTTCATTGTGAAGTCAAATGTGGACTCCCAGCTTTGGAGGCTCATCTGTGGTTTGCAACGTGGAGAAAACCGTATTTTCTTTCATTCACATAGATTGTACACACTGACACGGATCGGTTTATGGTTTTGCTAAAGAATCATTTTTTCTTGTTGCTGATTTTTTCAGGACAAATTTTGATTAATTTTTTATATTTGGAGTTTGGAGTGAGATTAACCAAATACACCAAAAAGTACATTTTTCTACGGCCGATCTTAACCAGGGATGCCTGTATTCGTGGAGCTGACGGCATGTTAATTTCAACTACAATCTTCTGTGGTATAACAGTAAGTTTTCCAACTTCCAAATATGCATTTGAAATATCTATTTGAAGTCTTTTATCATAAAATGAAAAATACTGGGCACTGGGCCACTTACACGATTTGTGTATTATAATTAACCCATATCCCAACTAGAGGCATTCCAAGAGTGCAAGTCTCTGCCAAGCAACAGTCAAAATCTTGCTGAGTGAACATTGCTCATGAGAAATTTAAGCAATCTGCAACAAAGGATTTCGAGATGGTCGCTGTGGTGACCAAATTGTTTGACCGATCGTGGTCAACAACAATCGAGTCCATCCCTGATGTAATAGTGACCCACCCACCAAATTCCAGAGATATCTGCTCATCACTTTCTGAGTTATCTTGTACACAAACAGACAGACAGACAAACCACCGCTGGCAAAGACATGACCTCCTTGGCAGTGGTAATAAAACCTTGATTCAAAACATTGCAACTGTCGGAAAAACTTAAAATGCTTACTCTGTTTACATGTAACATTTTCAATGGTTAAAAAAAGTCCTGCTTGAAAGTTTGATCTTTCTATTATGTTGCTGACGGTATGCCTCACTCAGAATTTAGTAAAGAGAGGTGAACCAGCAAGCTTTTAACACTCTGCCAAGCTTGGGGGACCATGTTTGCGGTTTAAAGTAAGCTGGTTTTGTGCAGTTTGATGGGACACATGGCTCCATTTCAGCCATGTTCAAAGCAAAGATTTCCTTCTCTGCCGTCCCCTTGGCATTTTAACAATTGTGACTGCCGTTGGATGCAGAGAGGCCCAGACAATCAGGCAGGGGCAGTGTGGTTTTCATTCAGGTCACGGCCTCTCCATGTCCTAGCATTCACACCATTAACGACCTCACATAAAAACATCCCACCACTGCTGCACAGGCACTAGATTCCAACCAGCAGTAGCTGCACAGCCATTGACCAAAATACAAAGAAAAAATAATCAAGCGCATTACAGCCCCTGGCACACAGCTATCTAAACGGCAACATGGCCATCTTGGAACGCGGAAAATCACTGTGTAACAATCACTGGCCACCGGCTATTTGTTGAACTAAAAACCCTCTGAGCATCTCTGTCGTATATAGCATAGTTCACCATAAGAGGAAGAGTTACTTCAGCTGTTGTATTTCCACTCCTTTCACATCAGTGCTTAAAACACAGAATTTGATTTCAAGCTCTGATTAATCAGTTGTCCTCTCATAGCTGTCTGACTGAAATAAATTGTACAATTTGGGAAATAATGAGCACCAATGATACAGAGTCAAAACGTAAGAACCGAGTATGTATGGTTTTGGGAAATGTTAGGCAAAAGACAAGTTAAGGTCATCTGGATTGTCAACAGATATCAGGTGTGGTATTTCATCATTTTCTAAGAATACGAACAAAATGTATTCAAAATGGATTTCTCCCTCAGTCTCTTAAAACTGTTTTCGTCGAGCCAGACGGTCAGCACAAGGTGAGGAAGTGTTTGTTAAACAAGGCACCCTCGACTGTATACATTCCATGAACAGCAACACACTCAAGAAGTCAAATATTTCACAGCACTCATGCCACAACACTCTAATGCTACAATGTCAGTCACTGTCTTCTTGTGTTGACGCTCTTACCAGTTTTGATGTCCTCCTTGGTGTCTTCAGATTTGTTAGTTTATGAAGAAGAAATCGGTGGGTCGAGATTGGAGGCAGGGAGCTTGCTAGAAGTGCTGTGGATCTTTTGGACTTGGGTGAGGAAGGGTCAGTCGCATCCTGCCTCAGGTCCTCTTCGCAGATAATCTCTCTCTCTTGCCGCCTATGCTTCCGTCCCTCCACTGTGGTTGCCATCCCAACAGGCCGGACCTTCCTATTGTTGGAGAAAACTGGCCTCAGTCATCCGTAAAATCGAGTCTCCATTGAGGAGAGCTGGGGATGGGAGCCCCCACACCAACCTGCTTCCTTATGTTCGGATGTTGTTATTGCTGTAATCCTGATTGGAATTTTGGACCGAACCTGATCAACAGACATCTTCCAACTGCATCCTATATGAACATCCTAAAATCCCGATAGGTTCCTATTGCAGATGGGGTTTCATTATATAGCCTTGGGCCCATTACGTCACATATACATAGCAGCTTTAAATTTCTTTTTTACAACTGCATTTATGTTATTTATATATCTCCAGTTAATTCAGTTTTATTACTTTTCCCATGGATTCAATGGCAGTGTCCTTCCACGTTGTGAAAAAGTCTTCGCCCTCTTCTCGATTTCCGCTATTTTTCACTTGTCACATTTAAATGTTTCAGATCATCCAACTGTTTTTTAAAATAAAATGAAGATGACATGCAAAAAATAAAATGCAGCTTTTAAGTGATCATTTCATTCATTGAAGGTAAAGACTTTTTCAAAACCTGTATTACCCATGAGAAACAAAAAATTTGACCCGCTAAACCTTATAAATGGCTGTGCCGTCTTTGGCGGCAACAATTGCAGTGAAGCATTTGCAATATCTTTTACAAAACCCCAAACCAGTGAAGTTGGCACGTTATGTAAATCGTAGATAAAAACAGAATACAATGATTCGCAAATGCTTTTCAACTTATATTCAATTTAATACACTGCAAAGACAAGATTTTTAATGTTCAAACTGAGAAACTTTTTTTTTTTTGCAAATAATCATTAACTTAGAATTTAAAGGCAGCAACACATTGCAAAAAAGTTGGCACAGGGGCCTTTTTACCACTGTGTTACATCGCCTTTCCTTTTAACGACACTCAGTAAACGTTTGGGAACTGAGGAGACCAATTTTTGAAGCTTTTCAGGTGGAACTCTTTCCCATTCTTGCTTGATGTACAGCTTATGTTGTTCAACAGTCCCGGGTCTCCGTTGTCCTTTTTTACGCTTCATAATGCGCCACACATTTTCAATGGGACACAGGTCTGGACTACAGGCCGGCCAGTCTAGTACCCGCACCCTTTTACTACGGAGCCATGCTGTTGTAACAGGTGCGGAATGTGGCTTGGCATTGTCTTGCTGAAATAAGCAGGGGCGTCCATGAATAAGATTTTGCTTGGATGGCAACATATGTTGCTCCAAAACCTGTATGTACCTTTCGGCATTAATGGTGCCTTCACATATGTGTAAGTTGCCCATGCCTTGGGCACTAATACACCCCCATACCATCACAGATGCCGGCTTTTGAACTTTGCGCCTATAACAGTCCGGATGGTTCTTTTCCTCTTTGGTCCGGAGGACACGACGTCCACAGTTTCCAAAATCAATTTAAAATGTGGACTCGTCAGACCACAGAACACTTTTCCACTTTGCATCAGTCCATCTTAGATGAGCTTGGGCCCAGCGAAGCCGGCGGCGTTTCTGGGTGCAGTTGATAAATGGCTTTCGCTTTGCATTGTAGAGTTTTAACTTGCACTTGCAGATGTAGCGACGAACTGTAGTTACTGACAGTGGTTTTCTGAAGTGTTCCTGTGGTGATGTCCTTTACACACTGATGTCGATTTTTGATGCAGTCCCGCCTGAGGGATCGAAGGTCATGGGCATTCAATGTTGGTTTTCGGCCTTGTCACTTAACGTGCAGTGATTTCACCTGATTCTCTGAACCTTTTGACGATATTACGGACCGTAGATGATGAAATCTCTAAATTTCTTGCAATAGCTCGTTGAGGAATGTTGTTTTTAAACTGTTCGACAATCAGCTCACGCATTTGTTCACTAAGTGGTGACCCTTGCCCCATCCTTGTTTGTGAATGACTGAGCATTTCAGGGAAGCTGCTTTTATACCCAATCATGGCACCCACCTCTTCCCAATTAGCCCGTTCACCTGTGGGATGTTCCAAATAAGTTTTTGATGAGCATTCCTCAACTCTCTCAGTCTTTTTTGCCACTTGTGCCAGCTTTTTTGAAACATGTTGCAGGCATCAAATTCCAAATGAGCTAATATTTTCAAAAAATTACAAAGTTCACCTGTTCGAACATTAAGTAACTTGTCTTTGCAGTGTATTCAATTGAATATAGGTTGAAAAGGATTTGCAAATCATTGTATTCTGTTTTTATTTACGATTTACACAACGTGCCAACTTCACTGGTTTTGGGGTTTGTACATTTCTATGGAAAAATTTTGGCCCACTCATATTAGCAGAATTGCTGGAATTGGACACATTGGAGGGGATAACTGCTTGTGTAAGGACATGCCACAGCATTCCAAACAGATTCTGTGCAGGACTATAGGCCACTCGAAAACCTTCATTTTCTTTCTTTCAATGGTGGAATTACTGGTGTGTTTCAAATCATTGTCCCACTGTGCTTGCGTTTCAGTCACAAACTGATGGACAGATTCTCCAACAGGATTTTCTGGTAGAGAGCAGAATTCATGGTTCCGTCAATTATGGTGTCACCAAGCTTCTGAAGCCGCAAACTGCTCAGGCCATCACACCTCCACAGCTGTGTTTGACTGTTGGTATGATGTTCTCATAGTGGAATGCTGTGTTAGCTTTACGTCGGATGTAACGAGACCCATGTTTTCCAAAAAGTTCCACTTTTCGTTCATCAATCCACAGAATATTATCCCAAAAGTCTTAAGGTTCAGTGGCATTTTTTTTTTTTGGAAAATGTGAGTCGAGCCTTTTATGTTTGTTTTGGTCACCAGTGGTTTTCACCCTGCAGCTTTCTCATGGATGCCATTTTTTGCCCAGTTTCCTATTGTGGAAATGTGAACCAAGAACTTAACTGAGGCAAGTGAGACCTTCAGTTCTTTACATGTTAGTCTGGCTTCTTTTTTGACCCCCTGGATGAGTTTTCGATGCGTGCTTCGAGGCACTTTAGTAGGCTAACCATTACTGGGAAAATTCAACAGCTTTTAAGTTTTTACTGCTTGTACATAATAGCCCTCACCATGGTTCACTGGAGTTTAAGAGCCTTAGAAATTGCTTTGTTACCCTATTCAGACGGATCTTGGTCAATGACCTTGTATCCCATCCGTTCTTGAATTTATTTAGATTGTGGCACCATGTGCCATTTTTTGCCTACTTCACATTCTCAGACAGGATCTGTTTGGATTCATCAGGGCTGGCAGTAATCATGCCTGTGTGTGCTCAGTGACACAGAACCCAGTTATCAATTAACTTTGCTGAACTGGGGTGCGTTTCCCAAAATCACAGATGCTAACTTTCATAGTTTTCATAACTTCATTGACTGTGAATGGACAAACTGTGTAAAATGCTAACTTAGTTAGCGATTACGATTTTGGGAAACGCACACCTGGTTGATTTTGTGACCACAGGGCTATTTACTTTTTTGCATAGGGTCATGTGTAGCTGGGTGGCTTTTTCCTTCAATGATGAAATCATCTTTTAAAATCTGCATTTGGTGTTCAGTTAGGTTTTTTTTTTTACTTTATTGATGGTCTGAAACATGTAACAGTGACAAATGTCCAAAAATAGAAGAAATAATAAATAGTGCACATACTTTTTACAGCACTGTACCTTCAAATCAAACTTACTACATTCACTTAACAAATTCCTCAATCATTATGATTTACTGCCATCCAGTTTTGCGATACTAGAGTGCTTTTTTACGAATACTTCCAACTAGCCATTTTCTGCAAACACCAACCCTTGCCACAATAGTGCTAGCAATATTTGCTCCGCCAATAGAGACTGGGAACTGAGCAGGGGGCAGGGCAAACAGTGGCTGTTTGGCACTGATAGAAGACCGCAGCAGTTCTCTCTCATTGAATTGCCATTTACGATAAAAGTGTATGACCACCACTCTGTACATCATTGTGTGATTTTTTTTTCTTGGTCTCGCAATAAACTTAATTGATGTTAAAGAGCCCTCATTCTTCTCTTTATGCTGCTATGGCCTGAAGAGCGCGGATTACTCGGCTCCATAAAATAAATGCACAGGAGAACAAAGAAGCCTGGTATAAATTTCCCTTAAAATGTAAAAGATCCAGATAATAATCATTTAAGAATAAAGGAAAAACAGTTTTTTTTCCCCCAGCGCATGAATCTGTTCTTTTAAAAAGAACATGCAGCCAATAAGAGCACTCTCATTGCATTGTTGACGTCTCATACAGCTGAACAGAGTCAAGGGCAGATCAATGAATATGTGGAAATTGGCCTTTATTGACAAAACCAAACAAGAACACAAAAGGGATTTCAGAGCTGCGTTGTTGTCACTGGATGATCTTTGGTCAGGCAGAAATAAACAGGAATATGTAGATTAGGGCAAGGCTTGGTTTTAATAAATATTTCACTGAAGATCAAAAGACAGTAAACACAAGACAAAATGCAGTGATTCAGCAAAGGAGAGACTGAGAACAGAAACTTAAATACAGAAGATGATAATTGACGATGAGGTAAAACAGCTGTGTAGTGCATGGAAAGAGGAAACTGGAGGAGGGGTAACAAATTAACAATGATGAAATAACAGAAATCAATCAACGACACAAGACAGAACCAGACACAAACAGTTGGATTGCGGGGAAAAACAATCACGGAAACACTTTGGCCTTAACAAACTGATTTCGAGCAGTGCACTATTCAATGAAATATAATCATTTGATAAATAAACAGTGACAAAATTAGTCTTAGAAAGTTTGACACTTTGAAACATATTTCATCAGGCTAAGCTGCGATGCATTTTGCATTTTATCCATTCAAGCAAGAGGTGGTTTACTCAAATATTGTAACTTATGAGAAAATATGACCCCAATATCCTGCCAAGAACAAAAATCTAGCAGTTTAGTCACATGCTACACTACTCCTTCATTCAATTTATTTCTAAAGCCACAATATTTTTGAGCGAAGATTAAAAAGACTCACAAAGACAGTGCAAGCATACTAACATGGGTGGATAACTCAGGCTTAGATTCACTCAAACCCTTCATGAGAGTAAAATATTTTTGGCCTTGCAAAACCTATAACATGGTTTGTGATTGGCTAAGGTATTTCTTTTGCACCAATCATTGGTGACGTTACTGGTTTTGCAAGGACAAGAAAGATTTTGCACATGGCAAAGGTCTCAATCTGTCTGGCCCTCTTCGTACTGTAGGTTTCAACACCGATATCATATGAGTTGACCACATTCCGACCTCCGTGTGTTTAAAATCTAACATGATGTCAGTAAGTCTGGCCTTATTTGCTGGTGCACAGTAGTATTGGCTGACTTGCAATATGCTGGCAGCAATGCAGATCTCAACTGTGGATTGCAGTGTTTCCAATGGGAAATTGCTCTGTCACGTTGTCTGTGGTTTCTGGTAAATATATCTTTGGGTCACCTGGAAAGGGCAGGGAAGGGGGCTGGTTGAAGTGACCCATGAGGAATATACCAATCGTGCCCAAGATAAACACGAGTGCCATGGCAAAGAAGCAGACTCTGTCAATTACTCGAGCCACCAAGAACCACTCTTCATTTTCCTGTGAACAAAAACAAACCAGTCTTTCATAATTGATACATTCATCATTGCTGAAACAAGCCAAAAACAGATGTCCGTCCCTAAAACAGAAGAGCGAAGACCAACTCACTGTCTGGAAGCGATTCTGCTGGCGCTTGCTCTCAGCGATGTGCTTGCAGGAAGCAACGCACTGCTTCACAGCTGAAGAGGCTTGGGCAAGACTGGCACTCACATCCTGTGCTGTATCCCCATGCAGACCATTTTCTGAAGGTTATAGAAATATTTCAAACACGTTGAAACAACCATAACATTGTGTCCTGAATTTTGAATTTTTGTTCTCTCAGTTCAATATAAAAAGGCTGTCTCCCTACTCTCTCATGCCTCCCATCACACCTAGAATTAGACCAAACACTCATGGAAGAACTGTAAAACGGAGAAGGTTAACGGCATCAGAGAAGCGGTAGTGTAAGAGAGGGAAACAGGCTTGATTTTGTACCTTTTGAGCTTTAGACTGGCATTCTGATCCATTGTTCTTGTAAAAATTAACCAAACTTCTACAGATGAGTCAATTTCAGGAGACGAACCCGATACAGAAACGGAGCGACTTGAAAAAGACATAGGACGAGAGATAGTGAGAAGGACAGAAAGTGAGAGAAACTCACGGATCTCTTCTAACACGGTCCTCACGAGACCATTCCTCTCCCTGAGATCGCTGAGCACGATCTCAGGCGGACCCGTCTTCAGGAAGTGCTCGTTCGCCTTGTCAGTGGGGCCCAAAGAGCTTCGCCGTCGGTTGGGGGGGTCTGCCGGTGTCCAGGGTCTCATTTGCATGTGCAAAATTCGTGGCAGAATGTTTAGGAAGATCTAGCGTGTGAAAAACAGCAAACAAGGATGTCAAGCTCACTGGGAGATTAGTGATTGTTCACATTACAAAACCCAATAACTCATTAGTTTGATGAGTCCAATGAATGAATGACTTACTAAACGGTTATAAATCTGTATCTTTTCACTAAGCACAAATGCTGTGCTTGCGATTTTAATCGGACAATTAATGAGCCGATCACTACCGCTGACTTAAAAGTCCGTTCATGACAGTATTTCAGTTATTTCAAAAAGATGGCTTTGAGTGTACCTTTCGAACTTTATCCGTCATTTGGTGGGTATTGGGAGTTCGCAGAGAGACATTCAGCACAATTACGCAATTTGTCACCACAATGATGATCACTGACATGACGAACATCAAGTACCTTAGTCAAAAGAAGGCAAAGAAAATCAAAAATAACAGAGCGATGACGTGCAATATTAATGTACAATAATCACTTCTCTTCCTGGTTAAGTAGGTTCAAAGTTTGAAAAAGCATTTCTTACATGAAGACCACAAAGGAAAAACTATCAGAGTCCAATTTTTGCATTTTTGTATATTTTATATGTTATCATGATATTTATAATGATATATAATAATATTATATATTATTATTATATTTTTTATTTTTTGCTTATTTTTTCAGCGCCTTGTTTCTAAGATTGTTTTGAATTTTTAATTCATCATCTCTCCACAATGTGGAAATGTGACCCTGATCATTTTTCCATTGTGGTCTTCATATTGTACAACAATGACATGGACATATTTTGTATCCGCTGGATTCAGCGCTTCACTGAAGCTACATCACTTTTATATTCAGTTACAGGAGTAGTAGTAACATATATTCAAACCCAAGATCAGGATGCCATGTTTTATGGCTACAGCAATACATTATAAATACCTAGATCTTGTGAATAATTTTTGACATCTTTCCTTGTAATGCAGCGGTACATATTTGGGATCTTTGTAAACCTCAGGATATAGACTAAAATTTAAGATCGGCCTAAAGTTCCACAGGTTTTAATGAAGCAGCTGCATTTGACAAACAAACATATGCAATCACATACTTGAAGAGATCAATTACTTTACAATCAGTCAGCATATGATTGATATATAAAAATAAGTCACAGTTTTCCACAGTAAGAAGGATGTAATATCATACTTTCCTATAAGTGGTGTGGCTTGCGATGTTTCTGGAACCTTCTGAGCAATCAGGAAGAGGAAAACAGTCTGCGCCAGGAGTATAGCGATCGACATGGTACACTTTTGCCCTCCGGCTGACAATAGTAACACAACAGGCAGATGTGAGCAAACACCTGTGCAGGACACACCTTCAGTACAACTTCATAACATCAGATGAATCTGGTGCTTTTGAATTATTGATCAGTGGTCCAGATTAAAAACTCATTTAAATCTGAGTTCAGCGCAGCTGTGTATTTGACTCAACTTTCCATTTCATGTATGACATTTCTGGGTTTTTATTTCAGCTTTGGCTTCATGAAGTGCTAGATGTTTCCCTGGTAAGCAGGTAAATTCAGTTTTGGAGACCATAATATGGCTGGGTGGTCTATTCTTCACATTTTGGGTATATTTTCGATCTCTTGCATGCAGTTATCTTGGATGAGCAGGTGCTCTTCATACCCCTCTGCCATCCCTCACTTAAAGGTCACTCACACACAGTCCCTCTTCTAAAATGAGAAACATTAGAAAGTATGAGGGCTAGACCTTCAAAGTCATTCTTTGAATTAGACTTACTGGAGAAGATGAAGAATAAATCATTAGTTGGGAGAAAGAGAATCTTTTTTGAAAGGGAATGAAGACAAGACCTTTAGCGGGGAGGTAGTAGACCAGTAGGCCCAGGGAGGAGATGAGCACCGAGGGCACGATGATGTTGATCACATAGAACAGAGGCTTCCTCTGAATGATCAGGAAGAAGACCAACTCCTGGAACTCCAGCTCATCCCTGCTGTAGCGAGTGTTTATTATTTTCTTAGCAGGTCTGTGTTTGATGACCCATTCACCATTCTCTATGGAAAGGAAGAGAAGAAAAAGGCTCTTCAACATGTAAGACAGCCGATAGCAGTTGATTCTAATATCATACGAGTCAAGTCTTTCAAATCACATCATTGAAAAACGTATTCCCAACTTTTGTTTTTTTTTCACAATTACTGACTGTCTTTTTCTACAATTATTCAGGACTGAAATAAGCAAATTCATAGCAATTTGATTTTCTGTCTCAGGGAGTCCTCCAGACAGCAAGCCTAAATGTAATTCAGGCACAGTTGGTCAGGATGTATTCTGACTTTGTAATAAAACCAATAGTAAGAAGAGTGTAACGCAACATCCTCCAGTCACTCTGTATCACCTGTAAATGCCTCAGGGTCAATCTCAATCCACTCCACCACCTGACCTTTTTCATCACTTGTGAGAAGGAGTTCAATCTCATTTGCGTTGTAGGTCTGGGATCTTCCAGAGTGGATGAGGATGTGGAGAAAAGCATAATTATTAATAAAAACTGTGTTAACACCGTAACAGTTACTCTGGTATGCTAATAAAACATGCCTCAGATGATGGAATAAAGTATTGCTGCAGTGTACATATCTTATTTCATTCTAGACACTGAAAAAAAAAAACATGCAAGGCAATTAACCTTACCGAAATACCATTGAGCAGTTCTGCCAGTCAAATGGGAAGTAGTTGACTTTAATGGAACAGGAACTGCGGTAGATAGCCGGGGGTAACCAGTAGACATAGCCGAAGGGGTCAACAAGGGCGTTTACATAAAGAGCGATTTCAAATTTTCCATCCACGCTTTAGGCACAAAGAGAGGAATGTATTGACAAAACCAAAAATTAGTTTGTTGACCTGAAAAATATGGTAGATATATTTTTATATAATCACTGGTGCAGAAAGAACTCTTAGCTAGCTATCTAGCAAGTGCATTATACTGATAGTAACATTAGCTAACTTTAATAATACAACATAATATCGTGAGATTATATAAACATAACCGAATGATTTATCAATTGTTGATATAGTTCATAATAAGTGTTAATTGCATTAGTAACATTTGTTAACTCATATTTGTTTTAATTAGATGGCTGGCTGGCTAATCTGTAGTTCAGTTTTTGAACTATAACATTGGGACATTTATTTCACGTCAGGCAGAGACTGGGAATTAAAGACCTCATGCTCATTGTGCCTCTGGTAATACAGAAACTCATGCAATTCCTTTATAATTTGCCAGTATTTTACTGTCAGTGTGCACATAAATATGCTAAAACTAGAGATTGGATCAGGTTCATGGTTTGTGAATGAGTGGGCTTGGGGGGCCAAAAACAAATTTTTGCTCCTGGGCCCATCATCACACACCTCCGCCTCTGAATATTAGTGCTTTCAGACTCCTTGAAGACACTGTGATGACAGGTGTAATTCGCGACCCATCACATAATGGACTACCCTTCGGTATGCATTGCTTGTACAGCTTCTGACTAATAGATTATAATAGAGCCTTTCCATATTGAATATTCAAGGAACTCACGAATAGATATGGGGATTAATTTGTTATTGACTTTTAGTATAACCATCCCAAAAAGGAAGAACGGTTCTAAATGACCTGGAAATACAACATTATTGACTGGTTAGTAACGGTATTTCTATTGATTAAATCCATCCCACTTGTATGGTCTTTTCAATACTTATTCTTACATTACATCATTGCTATGAAGAGGAAGATGATAATGATGAATTCAATGTTTGACGATAAATACAAATTTTTATTATTAATTGAGATGTCGTACTGTTCATACATTTACATACTCACTAAACTACATACCTTCCTTTAAGGCAGTCATAAGAACTAATGCTGTAATTGTGAAATTCTCCCAGATGTTAAGCCCTTGTAGTTCTACAGTCACTGATGTTTTTTGTACTCACTTGTTTTCTAGAATGATATCAGGCAACCAAATGTTTTTGGATGGAACGCGCAGACGAGTGACATTCTGATACATTGGCATGTGGTCCCACTTCAGGCGGTAGTCATGCCATTGCTGTAAAATTAATAATGCATCGATACTCACATTGCAAAAATTTTCATTTCATTACCTCCTAGCTCTGATTTCTGCCAGAACATATGACTGTGAAAAACGCTTATGCAGTGAGCATCTTAATTTCTGAAATTCAAAGGAAATTTAAAATGTGTTTTATTTTAGCATTAATCTACACCTCCAACTTTCATTCGAAGATGTTGTTTATGAACTCAAGTTTTGTCAGCCAACACAGTTGCAAACAGTTAATCACAGAATAAGCAAATACACAAAATCATAGTTTGGCATCCAGGCTCTGACCCTGACACATCAGCAACCTGCTGAGCTTGAGGAGAATGACAGAGCAGGGAGTGTCTAAATACAACCCCAATTCCAAAACAATTGGGACGAAGTGTAAATTGTGAATAAAATCAAAATGCAATGACTTTTAGATCACATGAGCCAATATATTATTTACAGTAGACTTTTGTAGATAACATTTCAAATGTTGAAACTGAGACATTTTACATTTTTATCCACAAAATGAGCTTATTTCAAATTTTCTGTTTGCAACAGGTCTCAAAAAAGTCGGGAAACAGGCAAAAAAGGGCTGAAAAAGCCATTCATATATAAGAGAATCAGCTGAAAGAACATCGAGCAAGTAATTAAGTGAACTGGCATCAGGAGTGTAACATGATTGGCTATGAAAGGGATGTCTTAGAGAGGCTGAGTCTCTCAGAATTAAAGATGGCCAGAGGCTCTCCAACCCGTGAAGGCTTGGATAAAAAAATTGTGGAATATCTTAAAAACAATGCTCCTCAATGTTAAATTGCAAAGGCTTTGTGTTGTGATTCTGCTTTTTGCTCATGTTCTGTTCTGCCTTGACCGTGTTCATGCCTTGGTTTTTCAGACTGACTTTTGTGAATTCTGGATATTTGCCATGTCTGACTATTCTTAGAATATGTATTGTGTTCTGTTGGTATTGGTTTATTCATATATTGTCTTAATGTGTACTTTTCCATGTTTTGCATTTTGCCATAGTCACATTCCGGTTCATGTTTTCCATTATGCTCTGCACTTTGTCTCCCCCGTCTGGTCTTGCGTCTTATCACTGCTCACAGCCCCAGTCCTGCGTGTTACTCTTCGGTGATTTATTGGATTCTGGATTTCAATCTTCCTTCCGATCTCGTTTGCTCACTTCGCCTTACTTTTCTATCTTACTAACCATACTAACAGTTTGCTATTTTCGCTATAAGTCACGAACACCAACTAACATTGTATATAATACTAACTTACTAACAGGCACCAAGGGATTGTATAGTTTCACTTACTAATTGATTAATAAGCTCTCAGCACTCGCCCTGTTCTAGCCTCTTGTCTCTCCCTGATTGGCTTTGCTGCATTTTCTGTGGAAGCTCAACGTCTTATCACGCTGTCCTTCTTTAATTATCTATGCACGTTAGAACTCCTTAACTGGAGCTGTATGTCTTTGTATAGGTTTGTCCCGTGATCCCTGTCCCTTGGCTTCTACCAAATTGCATGTGATTAGGTTCTCCGTCATGTGCTGCTCCCTTGTAATCAGTCTGACTGTTTGCACCTGTGTCTCTCACCATGTGATCTCCCTGGAAATGTATATTAGGTGTCTCTTCATGCACCTGTGTCTCTCACCATGTGATCTCCCTGGAAATGTATATTAGGTGTCTCTTCACAGCTACTCTCTGTCAGATCGTTTTCCTCAGTCTTCTTGTGCCACGCTTCATTCGCCTTGATTACTCAGTGTTTCTCTTTCTGACTGGACCGCCCGACCTTTCGATTTTTTTTGCCTTTGTGATTTTGGATTATCGTTGCATCTGTGTGTTTTGACCTTTTTCTGCCTGACTACGAGATCTGTTTGCTGCCCTTGTAGCGATTCGGATTACGCCCATTGGATTCTGGCTTTGCTTCTCTGATATACCTATTCCTGTGAACCAGACCTATTTCTGTCCAACTACAATTACTGTGTTTGCTGCCCTGGTTTTGATCCTATTTTTGCCCAACTGGATTTAGATTTTTGGAGTGTGGACTTTGTACTTTTGCCTTCTGCCCTGCGGGGGTGCTCCCCTTTATTGATAAAGCAAGTTCTACTGCATTGCCTGGTTCTTGCGACTGGTTCCTGATTGCACCCTTACACTTTGAAGGTCTCATCATTGACAGATCATAACATCATCAAAAGATTCAAAGAAACTGGAAAAATCTCTGTGCGTAAGGGACAGGGCCGAAGACCTTCCCTGGATGCCCTTGATCTTCGGGCCATCAGACACCACTGCATCACTCACCGACATGATTCTGTCATTGACATTACTAAACGGGCCCAGGAATTAATCAAGACCCACTGTCTGGAAACACAGTCCGCTGTGCCACCCACAGATGCCCCCTAAAACTCCATCATGCAAAAAGGAAGCCATTGTTGAGCATGATCCAGAAGCATCGCCGTGTTCTGTGGGCCAAAGCTCATTTAAAATGGACTGTAGCAAAGTGTCCAGTGGTCAGACTAGTCCAAATTTGACATTCTTTTTGGAAATCATGGGCGTCGCGTCCTCTGGGCTGAAGAGGAGAAAGACCACCCCTCCTGTTATCAGCATTAGTTCATATGGTGTGGGACACTTGCATGTTTTATAAAGCACCATGAATGCTGAAAGGTATATAAAGGTTTAAGAGCAACATATGCTCCCCTCCAGACGACATCTATTCCAGGGAAGGCCTTGTGTATTTCAGCAGGACAATGTAAAACCACAGTGCAGCTATTATAACAGGATGGCTTCGTAGAAGAGTCCATGTGCTGAACTAGCCTGCCTGCAGTCCTGATCTTTCACCCATTGAGAGCATTTGGTGCATAATTAAACAAAAAGTCTGTCAAAGGAGACCCAAAACTCTCCAGCAGCTGGAGGCCTATATTAAACAAGAGTGGGATCAATTTCCAATGGATAAACTCAAGAAACTTTTCTCCTCAATGCTCAGGCAATGCTATACCATGGTAAATAGGCCCCTGTCTCAACTTTTTTGAGACCTGTAGGAGCCATCAAATTTGAAACGAGCTCATTTTGTGTACAAAATTGTAGAATTTCTCAGTTTCAACATTTGCTATGTTGTCTCTGTTCTATTTACACTTTGTCCCAACTATTTCGGAATTGGGTTGTATACAACTCCTCCCCCATGAGGAATCTTAGAGCCCTTAGGTGGATGCTGGGGTCGAGATAGGCTCGTAACAAGCAGCAGACAAGAGTAGTAAGCAATGTTATGAGCTGCAGCAGAGAATGATGCAGCGCAGCAGCAGTTACAGGTATGTGTTTTGCCATGGAAGGAGAGCAGGACAGCATCTTAAATAGCCTGTCTTGCGGAGGGCTGGGGCAGTTGCAGATATGCATGGGAGCGTCTATTAAAATGACAGCATCTTCTGAAGTTGTCTGCTTGAACTAGCTTCACCAACTGCATTCTATTTAACCCAAGGTCTTCTTATAACGAATGTTTTTGGAAATTGCTACATTGCCACCAAATGCAAGGTCCCATCATTATGCCATACCGCAGCTTTCAACTGCACCCTGATTTTACCATTTCAACCCATACGCTGGTGGTAAGAGCCTCCTCTCGTTCATTCTGCAATTAAAGACAGAAAGTGCAAGATTGAGACGGACTCTCCAAAAATCTTGAATCACATTCTAATGAAAGGATTGCCCTCCCGTAAGCTTAATGCGTTACCCAAATTGGGCCCTAATGTTTCATAGAAGCGCATTCCTCTGAATGTTGCTGCAGAAACAAAGACCGAAATTCTTTACTCAATGACTCAGTGATGTATGAAGCCTTTTTCATTAAGTTTTAAAAAATATTTCACTAAGTGCAATCAGATATAGAGGGTGCTATAATTGAGAGCAAGTTGCAATGTTGAGTTAATAAAGAAGATTCAGTGGAGATTAACTTCTTTGGGTGGGTCATTTTTGGTGTTCGTGGGAACACAAACATGCTCATTCAAAATATGCACACTTATGCTTGTATAGGCACTCACCAGGGAGATGAGATTAGTAAGAGTCAGTTTGAGCTCCACTTGGATGATTTTGTTGTTCCGCTCTGCTGGTCGGATATTCTTGTTATAATCCTGCATGAGGTCCTTCATCAGAGCGCTCTCCAGGTTTTGACCTTCTGTTCCTAGCAGAGTACAGTTCTGTGAAAAACTGATCCCTTTCTGATTTTTACTATTTTTGCATACTTGTCATATTTAGATGTTTCGGATCGTGCAACTAATTTTGATGCAAGACAAAGACAATGTGAGTCAACAATAAATGCCGCTTTAAAATGGTTATTTCATTCATCGCCACCCTAAACCTGATTGGTTGTGCTACTCTTGGCAGCAACAACTGCAATACGAAGTTTGAAAGAACTGGCAATAAGTCATTTACATGGCTGTGGAGGAATTTGGGACTACTCTTAATTGCATAGTTACTTCAATTTTAGCAGCACTGGATGATTTTCAAGCATAAATTGCCTGTTTAAGGTCATGCCACAACATCTCAATAAAATTCAAGTCAAGACTTTGACTGGGCCACTCCAAAACCTTAATTTTGTTTCTTTGGAGCCATTCAAATATAGACTTGCTTGTGCGCTTTGGATCATTGTCCTGCTGCATAACCCAACTGCACTTGAGCTTCAGGTCACAAAATGATGACCGGACTTCATGATTTCCTTCAGGATTTTGCGGTAGGGAACAGAATTCATTGTTCCATCAATTACGGCAAGTTGCCCCGGTGCGGAAAAAGCAAAGCAGTCCCAGACCATTGCATTGCTACCACCGTGTTCGACCGTTGGTATGTTTTTATTCTGGAATGCTGTTTTACCTTTACCTGTGATGTTACGGGACTCATATCTTATTAAAAAGCTCCACTCTCGGTCCATTATCCTAAAAGTCTTGGGCCTTATCAAGATGTTTTTCTTGCAAATGTGTGACAAGCCTTTGTGTTCTTTTTGGTGAAAAGTGTTTTTTGCCTTGCAGCTCTTCCATGGATTTCTCGCCAGTCTCATTCATAATGTTTAATCATGAACACCGCCCTTGACTGAGGCAATTGAGGTGTTTTGCTCTTTCAATCTTATGACATACTGGATGAGTCGTCAATGCACTCTTGGAGGAAATTTGGTAGGTTGGCCACTCCTGGGAAGGTTCCCCTCTGTTACAAGTTTTCTCAATATGTAGATAATGGCTCCCACCATAGTTTGTTCTGACCCCTAGAAATGGCTCTATAACCCTTTTCCGGTTGATAGATGTCAACAAGTTTGTTTCTCATCAGCTCTTGAATTTCTTTAGATTGCAGCAGCATGCGCTGCTTTTATCACTTGACGTTTAGCTTCATCTGAGCAGGCAATAATCATACCAATGTGTATTTCGGGAAATTTAACCCAATATTCTGTTAAATTTGTTTAATTGGTCGATATTGCTACTAAGGGGGCAGTCACTTTTTCACATAGGATCAGGTCGGGTTGGAGAGCTTTTTCTTTACATTAAAGCTGGAGTTTGCGATTTTTAAAAAAATCACTTTCTGTCGTATTTGTTACCCCGCCAAGGAGGTTATCCAATCGAGTCGGTTTATTTATTTGTCCGTCTGTTTGTTTGTTTGTTTGTCTGTTGACAGGATTTCTCGGAAACTACTGGACAGATCTTCATGAAATTCACCAGAAGTAGACCTTGGTCCATGGACGACTCCATTAAATTTTTATGATGATCCGGATCTGGATCCGGGTTTTGGATCCGGATCATTTTTTTACAAACTAAGTGACATTTCTCCAAACCTAAAGAACGGATTTTGATGAAATTTACTCTGAATGTAGATCTTGGGCAATTGTTTATATAAGTATGAAGATCATGTGGCTCAAGATTTTGAATCTGGATCCAGATCCGGATCAATATTTTATGATTTTCAATTAGGCAATTCTCCATAACGACTGCAGCATTTCTACCAAATATTGACCAGAAATATTGACATAGTAATGAAAGATTCTTAAAAGATCAGTAACGACTTCCATTCTCATGGGTCCTGATCCAGATCCAGATCAACAAATTGGACTCTGAGGTAAAATTTTGAAGTTGCGGAAACTTTAATTATATTATCGAGTAATACAGCATGTGAAAGCCAGTCATGAATGCTTACGAGATCTGACAAAAATTGTGATCTTATGACTCCACTGTGACACATTAGGATGAATAATGTATTTTCACAAACAGATGCCAATCCAATCTTCTGGATGTTCCATCTTCAAGATTTCAGAGAAGCAGATAGCGTTAGTGTTGTCTATGTATGGACATCATTCTGCAGAAACTACTGGACAGATCTTCATGAAAATGTCCATCATCAACTTTTGATGCAACGTCATCCCTTGGCGGAGGTCAGAAATCTCGAATTGCCCTTGTTAAAAATGTTACTATGACCTGATAGTGGGATGAGAGTCAGATGATCTTTGAGAAAATCAGAGTAATCTAGCTCCATCTAGTGCTTCTAATTCCTTCTGCAAAATTTCACCTCGACTGGGATAAAACAACCAATCAGAGCCAGGAGGAGTGACTGACGGTGTCAATCATTTCTCGTGCACACGCAGGGGGCCGCCCCCTCCCTTGCGCTTTTAACCTGGGTCCGGCTTCTGGAGTTTTACCAAAGCAATGAATCAGGGGGCGTGGCTTTGGTCAGAGACCTGAGGGAAGGGGGTGGGTTTAGAGGTGAGGCGGCATTCAAATCTTGCTTGCTGTTCCAAGATTGCATACTCTAGCTTTAATGAAATAATAAATTAAATCATCATTTAAAAACAGCATTTTGTGTGTATGATGGTTATCTTTGCCTGATACTAAAGGTAATTTGATGAAATTTTCAAGTGAGACAAATATGCAAGAACAGAACAAATCAAGAATCACTTTTTAACAGAACCGTAGAATTATCATTTAATATCCATTAAAACACACTAATAATTCTGTGTTGCTGTTAATTTGATATTAAGCATTTGCAAAGGTCTACCTAAACTGCATTGTATATTGACTGCTGCATATCCGTTTTGATGTATTTGGCCAAACATATCTTCTGTATATTAAGATTTGCTTTTAAACAGCAGAAGTGTCATAATGAATATGAAAATGCAACAATGTAATTATCCTTGAAGTCCCTGTTAAATCCAAACAGGCACAATATATTCAAATTTCGGCCAAACAGCTGCAAGTGTTCACACAACAAAACTGAACAGACTCACGACTCACACTGACCATGACAGACACCACTCTCAGCCACCGTAGCATGCCAAATATATGTTATCAGTACAGCATTTGTAATCTTCTAAAAAAATCTCTCAGAGGAAACTAACACAACCAAATCATTATCAATATTAATGAAATATGGATATCTTCTTTCATCAAAGGAATTAAATTAAATTTGGTAGTAGCAAGATTCATAAAACATTTTTTGAGTGTCAATCTTATTTCTATAGTCATCACAGTTTGCACCATGGTTCTGCGCATGTGAATACAATACTAAACACTTTCCAGTTGGTTGGTGGCATATTAGGAAATGTGAAAATAGAGTGCAATCAGAGTTCATCGCGAAGCGTTGAAGCAGCTAACAAATAAACCACAAATTGCCTCGCTCTTTTCTCATTGCTGACACCCTAGAAGTTTTGCACCTTGTGAATTAGTTGTCTCAGGTGCTAAGCAGGTGCTTGTTGATACTGCAAGTGAGACAACATTTCAGCATCTCTGTTTGAAAAATCAAATCAATTAAAACTATAGTGAATAGTTTAAAAAACGCTCGAATGACGACATCGCCTTCTCCTATATTGTACTCCCGTACGCGCACATCACGCATGCAATTTACACTAACATGCAGGCAAATGTCCTCAAATATGCGTGCCACCACACACACACACGCACACACACACACTATTACAAGACAAAATAATGGGATATACTGAAGTAAATATAAATTCTAGGAAATAACATACAGAAATACAAAGTACCAACTGAAGCAACGGATGTAAAAAACTTTCTACCTGAACCGAAGAGAAGCAGAAAAGAAAGGAGGAGAAGGGATGACAGGAGGGATGAGACCGAATCCATCTCGCAGTGGTATAAAGGAGAAGATCAGTTATCTGAAGTCTCAATTACCCTTTCCAACGGAGAGCATTTAAACCTGGTAATCAGGGCATTTACTGGTAATTGTGGGGTTTTGAAGCTGAGAACTGAGGCCTTTGTTCCGAAGTTGAGAGGTTATTTTTGTGTGGCCTGACCACAGCTCTTATTGCCCAAGGTCTGACTGTCCTCTTTTGCATTGTCAGCTGTCATGAAACACAGATGAAATCGCCAGTGGGAAATCTCAAAGGGATTGTTAACTGTTTCCCTCTACTTCAGATTCTGAACAGTAGCATACCAAGGAAGAATTACATTCTGATGTCAGTTGCAGATGGTGCTAAGTGGATAGTTCGCAGAGGGATGGCTTCAGACAGCTGGTCTTTGGCCATTTGTTTCTATCCATAACGGTCATGAATGAATCGCATGGGAGATGAGTGGGAACTAAAAGCAGGGACAGGAAGCGCAGCAAAAAATGTCTGCATCTCAAATTATCCAAACAATATTTTTCTGTGTGCCGCTGAAGTCTTAAGGAGACATTCACAGACTCACAGTTGTTGACTTGTATAGGAATGAAACAGTATTCCCAATCACCATTATTTAGGCTACAGCAACAGAATCAGTTGCCCACAGTCATTTGTGTTTTCTTCATGAAGTCGTATTTGTTTTTCTTGCCTTCCCTGCGGTGTGGAGGAAAGAGAAAAGGACAAATGTGTAAAATGTAAAATAAGCAATTTGAATCCCCCCTCCTCCAGTCTGAAACAAATTTACACAAGTGTGATTGAAAAGGCTTCAAACGATATATCAAGGAACGGCAAACCTAATTAGAGATAAATCTTTGACTAAACCATCAGAATTTTTATTATCGTCCCTAAAAAAAAAACCCACAAGCAGATATAATATTGATTCTGCGTCTGTTGACGAACACACTGTGAAATGAAACGTGAACTCCCTCTAGTGGTTAAATCTCTTCATGGCCAGAAAAGCTTGGGTATGTTATCTGTACAGTGGGGCATTTGTCCAGTTTTAATCCAGTGAAACACTGAGGTTTATTTATTCTTATTTTTTGTAGTTTGCTTGTCAGATCAAATCAAATTGGACCTCAGTCACAATTTTAGGAATCTACTAGCCTTTGGACTGCATTTGAACTACGATTTCTTTCGACATGCTGCCACTTCATGATAGCTAAGATCATTTGGATTGGACTGTTGTCTTTCCACTTTCCAAAGCAGTTTCAGCTGAGCTCAGGTGAAAGCAGTGGGCATTGTAATAGTCTGGTATCATAGAATGTCACATTTGTACAAGCAACATACATTTTTACCGACCCAAACTGAATGCAAAAACGGAGCAAGAATTTTTGACTGTGAACATCCTATGGGATGACTGATTGCCTCGTGCTTGTTATGTGTACTCTTGATATAGCTGAGTTGCCGTGACATGACTTCACCGAGAGATTGCAGGAAACTTTCACAAAATACTGTGACAGATGATTTCTAAAACAATATCACATTCTTTTGTTGCTTTTTAGTCCACTGGATGCACCTTCAGCATCTCTGTACTCTCAAACAGGCGTTGCTCGTTGTACCGGACAGTTTTTCACTGTAATCTGACTACATATTAACCTTGTTGTGATCACTTCCAGAACTGATATTTGCAGTCCGTTCTTGGTGAATTTACTGATTCATGGTTACCTCAATAGGTAATTCACACCTTCAGAGTTTTATACTGACAGTAAATACGGTCCATTGTGAAACTACGGTGGCCGAAACCCTGACGTGCCTGCTAAACAAGCCTTCGTCCCATCAAACAGCAAAATATTCTGAGCTTGTTTATCTTGTACCAAGGTTGGATCAAATAGACTCTGTAAGTGTTGATTTAACAGAAAAAAATTTACGGGGCACCCCACTCTAGACCCTCTCATGCATGAATTATGATTAACTCAGTTAGAATTTTTTTTACTAATATGCAGCAGTGCCCAAAATGGCAGGCATATAAAGAGAAAAAACACTTTTAAACAGCTGTACACTGTAGTGACCTCCATGCATGAAAGGGTTAAAGTCGATGAGGCTTTATCTTTTAACTTTTTGAACAATTTCACGCACAACCCTGGGCATGTTGGTGTGTTGATTGGGCTGATAAGCACGTGCTTTGATCACAAATTAAGGTCCATTATTCAACCAAGTATTGCCACCTTTTCAGATGTTAACAAATCATATTAATTTGTTTATGAGGAATATATGCTTTTAAATAGATATGTTCTATAAAATGAGAAAGGAAGTTTTCATATAGTAAGACACCATGACATGCGTAACAGCAAATGTACAGACTAAGTCTACTGACGTCATTAGCATGTAAATAATTTTATCGTTTCAATTGTATCACCATGACAATTGGGGTAAATAATACACTAATATTTATATAGATTTTCCATACAAAAATACATTTTTATATACAAATAAATACGTTCATAATGAAAAATTTACAGTAAATTTACATTCAGCTCTTTTGCAACAGTTCAACCATTGCAAAATCGGCCATTTTGAATAACTTATTTCTGAATTAGCAATACAAGCAGACTTATAACTTAGATAAGAGGCAATTATAGCAGTTGGGAAAAGCAGTACATCAGCGAAAAAAAAAAAAAAAAAATCAGCAATTCCCTATGCATTCAGCAGGCATACATCAAAACTTCAAATATTTATGAATTTGCTCCGCAGTCAGTGATTAGACTCTCAGAAAATTCTTCCGATTAACTGTCAAAAATTGCTGGAACAGCTTCAGCTTCGTTCCTTCCGCTCTGTTTGTCTGAGATTGAAGCTGAGGAGTGCAGCCAAGACAGAAAATAATGTCTTGCCCTTATTGTTTGATAATAAGCTTCAAATATTTGGCTAAATTCAATTCCCAAGATGGGTTTTATGTATTCTGCCTTGTGTCCAGCAGCAAGCCAGAATTTTTATATGTCTGAGTTATTTTCCATAAAGATGAGCAATTTCTTCTGCGCTTGTATGAAGTCAGCAGTCCTTGGAGAAAGACTCTCCTGAAATACTTCTGAAGAACTCAGAACATCCCCACCGATGACTGTCCCTGTTGCTGGGATTTGTGTCCCATTTCGGGAGGTCTATGCCTTGAGTGCGTCCAGCGCCATGGCAATGACACGGGGCATGCTGCGGTAGAACGCCTCGCTCTCCAGCCCCACCAGGCTGTAGAATGTAATGGGCTGACCCGCCGCCGTGGCCCGGATTCGAGCCTCGTACAGGCCTCGCTCATTCTTAGAGGCCAAGTCCACCAGCACCTACAGTCAAACAGCAAAAAGTTAGCCAACATGTCGAAACTAAACTGATATGACTATAAATGTATTACTGAGTTACTAATGTTCGATCCACTTAAACTTGCGGCCTAGTCAACAGAAAATTATCATTTGTTTCACTTCCCTTTCCATGTTGTCAATAAATGAAGACTCAAGTGTCCCCAGTAAGGATTACCTCTTGGAAGTTCATATTGAGGTTTTTGCTTGGGATTTTTAGGACCCAGTGGTACGTCTGTCTGACCAAATTGACTTGCTGTGTTGACTCCACAACACCTGGGCACACTGTCAGAAACACAAAGACAAACACTTTATTATTATCTTTGTGTACTAAGATCAGAACATGAGAAACAGTGTTGTTTCCCCTTTTTATATAGGGGTAGTGAGTCCACTTTTACTCTCTAGGTGTCAGATATTGACATTTGGTGCAGATGCCCTGGGTGTCAGTATATAAAGAAGTTCTTTTGAGTCACTGTTGGACGCCATGGCATTTGCATAGACTTCGATGCAAACCTAAAAGTGCCAGTATTTGGCAACAATGGTAAACATGACACAAACACATAGTGGTCAACAATCGAAAAAGTGATTACTAGCCTACTGTGCTAAACAGTGCACCACTGCACTTTCTGGCGGGAAGCCTCTCTAAGACATAGTTAAAATTTCAAAAAGGTACATTTTAATTGAAGCCATGATCTCTTCTTAAACATAAACAAGCAGTTTTGGTGCCTAAACCTTAAGAATTAATTTTGATTTGAAGAGCCATTAGATGATGGCTTATCTCCTCAGCCTCATCAATATTTTAAAAGCGAAAATTTCCAAAATACCAAAATGCAGTACTCCAGCACATGCTTGATTGGTTTTTCACACATTCCAAATAATCCTGTAGAGCTTTATGATAAAACATGTAAACTAAGAGAGTGGAAGGGATGCTGGGCTATTGATTTTGGAGTTATGACTATTGGTTTTTGCTAAAGGGCCAAGTATGGATGGACATACACCAAATTTGGGGCACTTGAGTCTAATGGCTTGTAGATGAGGGATTGAATGTTTGGTGATGATTGGACATTGCATTCAGGAGTTCAATCTTATAGCAACGGAGGCCACTCTCACAAAATTTATGGGCTTACTTGGGCCACATCTTTCAACATAGCAACTTTCTGCTAATTACACTGAAGGATCTGAAATGTTGTGTACAAAAGTCCATACCAATTGTTTGCACTGTGTAGGAGGAGATGGACTTTAAAGGTCACAATGGTATAAAATCTGCTGATATACAAATGGGCGTGGCTCATGTGGATAGAGTCGAGCAGAACCACGGAATCCAACAAGAAATAATTTTGTTTCTGAGACCTAAAGTGCATAAGTTAAATGCCAAACCCTAAAGTTTGTTGTCCCCTTGCCTCCTTCAGGTGAATTGATTGAAAAAGTCCAAAATAGCAAAAGGCACTGCTCCAGCACATGGTTGTTGGTGTGTGACTTTGGATGGAAAATATCAAATGGTTTTCATGTTATGCCCTTAAATATGTAAAAAAAAAACAAAAAAAAAAAAATAGAACAGAAAGAGTGATAACTATACCCCCCCCATTATTAGAATTAGAAGAAAAATTCTTCACCTTTGTTGTTCACCCCAGACAGCTGTCTCTTCTGTAGACCTCTGCGTCTTCTGGGTTCTAAAAAAAAAAGGCATACTGTCATTCGATTTTATATAACACAAGCCAACATTTCAACCGTCCAAATTTTCTTTTGTCATGTGACCTGAGTACAACACTATTTGATCATGTCATTGCTTTGCTTGGATTTATAACTTGAGTCTTAGCATTAAATGGAGACCAGTCAGATCTGTGCATGTACTTTTCCCCAAGAAGCATTCCTATGAAACCTGAATCAGTTAATGCTCTTGGAGAACTCTTTCACTTGGGCCATGCCAGCTTGCTAGAAATTCAGAGTTAAACAGTGCTTAGCTGTCTTCAGAGTGGCTGAGAAGCTTTGAGAAAACTTGTATCACCACTACAAGGCTCACAAAGGAATTGCAATGCAAAGAGGGCTGAATAAAGCAAAAAGTCTCTGTATCAATGAGATTTGTAAGACACTTTTGAGACATGAATGGTGATCCAGATATCAGCCTCCGCCCAGGAGAACCACCCAAAGCTCACCTGGGTCATATGTGCCCCAAGCTTGTCTAATAAGTCAATTACAATTACTGAATGATAGGCAAGGAGTCAAATATGAATTCACTGCTAGTTGTCGACCCTCTATTTAGTTTTTGCTACATGAGTGCCAGCTGAGTGTATTATACTGCAACTTGCCAGACCTCTCCTATTAGTCCACAGACTACTAAGACCACCAAGCAGAACAATCTTCTGTTAGAGTCTTGATGGCTAACTACTCACTTATTAAACAACTGTTGCAGTGCACTTCTGCCAGAGGCTCCCCAGTCCCCATGTAACACATGTTCTCTCTGCATGACCCTCCTCAGGATGCCATGTATTGTGTGCCCAACCGGGCCTTCAGTCTGTCTTCAAGTTCTCTGTAGCTTTTTGTCCACATACAGATGCCTCTGCCAGCTCGTTATTTGGTTTTTAGACTAATTAAGTTAAACCGAACTTGGAGGCCATTCTGAGGCACAATTTATTGAGCACCTTAACCCATAGGAGTCAGAATCTTTCACTTTTGGAATTCACACAACACCATAACACCTTCGACCCGAAAATGTATTATTTGCTGTCGACAAGCCATATGCAACATTTGAACAGAACGCATCCAAACTCCAGCAATAAATTAGTAACATGCTCCCTCTAGCCTTAGCAAAAGGTGTGGCTCTCCACCCAAGGCCTTCCTAGTTGGAATCACAGGAGCTTGACCCCTGCCTCATCAATCTATTCAATGTTCTTCACCACAATCGACCTTTGGTGCACCTTCTCCCGTTGTCGTAGGGCCACCAGACATTGTATGTGTCCAAGCTCAAACTCAAAGTCACCAGGCCCTTTTTGTCATATCATCAGCTCTGCCTCAGGGTCTCTACCTCTACCTTGGGATCCATACGCAGTCTCACAAAAAGAATGAAATCGGAAAAACTGGTAAGGATTTGCCTCATCCATTGACTGCAGAGAGCATTATGGCCTCAAATGACAATAACATGCTTCCATCCATGACTGAAATCTTTTGATCTTTCCTTTCTAGATTGTAACCCACAGGTCAAGATTCTCGACAAGGACCTGGAAGGTTAATGGTTCAAGCCCCAGTTTCACAACAATATGGTAACTACAGCTGTTATGCCCTTGAGCATGGGCCTTAACCCTACAAAGCACCAGAAAGATAAGACCCAGCTAAGAAAAATCAACTATAAGTTGCTTTTGGTAAAAGCATCAACTCAATATCAGAATATTTTTATTAATATTATCATTATTATAAGATTTGCAGAGTGGCCAGGGAGATATTAGAGAATGAGACTCTCAGTTACGCTTGAGGGCGCACATTAATAGGGTAGTTGAGACAGTGAGTTGCACTCATTGGATGTCAGTGAGTAATACGTTTTGAAGGGCATTACTCAAGAATGTAATAAGAGACTCATCATCATAAGAAGCTCTTTTTAAGAATGAAACTTACCATTTTGCCTTCCGGGCAGGGAATTGTTGTAGAAAGGATGAATTGTGGGAGAAGACAGGTCTGGGGTGGGAGAAGGTAGTGCATTGTCAGTCCCAACAGAAGCGATGTTACTGCCTTCTTGAAAAGCAGACCCTTCGCTCAAATTACCAGATGTGAGTCCGGGGCTTAACCTGGACTGGAGCTGAATGATCGCAGAACGGTATTCTTCATCAAGCTGACGAAGAGTGCCATCCTCTGCCTGGGATACAGGTTACACAATTAGTTGGCGAATAATACACCTCAATTTTGCTACACAGTCCTGAACTAGCCCATAATTACCGATTTGAGATAACTTTTCTGATACCGCATCTGGAAAAGTGATATTAGCCATCATTACATTGCAGGTATTTATTTGTTGCTTGTATCCATAGCCACCGATTACAGCAAGTAGGGGCCAATCTCCCCCACCAGAAGCAATGCAGGATTGGGACCTTGCTAGCGGACCAATGCACTGATCTTATGGTAGTTACATCGGGGCTTAGACAACTAGAGTCTGAGTCAAATGTGCTAGCCTCAAGGCTACAGGCTGCCCCTATCATCTCATTCAATTGATTTAGACACTGCTTATGGAGGACATCAAGGAAGTATTCTAAAACATGAACTAATTCAAGAAGCTCAATATTCTTATGTTTTCTCTAATTGGTTATTGTTGTATGAAAGCCCTTATGTTCCTAAATATTTACCTGTAGAAAAAGCGTCCTCTCTTTAAATGATGGTTTTTGGTCTTGGCCCATTGGATTTCGGTCCTGCTCCTCAGCCATGCCTCTCAGGTAACTGACCCAATCATCCACAAGGGGTCCAATGTTCTCGAAAAAATGAGGTGAGTGAAGTCTGTCTTGCGGTGATATTGTCACCCCTACCTGCTCTTTTGAAGAAAAATACACCCATTAACCAATGTAACGTGTCTCCTCCTGCAATTTATTCATTTATTTTCACTCACTTGTGGGATATTATACTTTGTGATCTGCCGATGATTTATTGGAACATATATTCTACAACCCCAATTGAATCACCAATTACAAAAACCTCATAAGTCACACTTGACTTGACTTGTGGGGTTTTAGTAATCAGTGCTTCAATTCTGAAATAGTTGGGATAAAGTGACTTGACTTGTGGGGTTTTAGTAATCAGTGCTTCAATTCTGAAATAGTTGGGATAAAGTGTAAATTGTGAATAAAATCAAAACACGGTGACTTTCAAATCACACCAGGTAGTATTTTATTCACTATAGAACAGAGATAACATTGCAAATGTTGAAACTGAAAAATTTTACAATTTTATCCACAAAATGAACAAATTTGATGGCTGCTACAGGTCTCAAAAAATTTGGGACAGGGGTCTGTTTCCCATGGTGTAGCATCCCCTCTTCTTTTTGACGCAAAGTGGGGGCGTCTGGGCATTGAGGAGACAAGTTTCTTGAGTTTAGCCATTTGAATTTGATCCCACTCTTGTTTAATACAGGCTTCCAGCTGCTGGAGAGTTTTGGTCTCCTTTGACGGACTTTTCGTGTAATTATGCACAAAATGTTCTCAATCGGTGAAAGATCAGGACTGCAGGCAGGCCAGTTCAGCACACGGACTCTTCTACTACGAAGCCATGCTGTTGTAATGGATGCAGTATGTGGTTTTGTATTGTCCTGCTGAAATACACAAGGCCTTCCCTGGAATAGATGTCTTCTGGAGGGGAGCATATGTTGCTCAAAAACCTCTATATACCTTTCAGCATTCATGGTGCTTTTTAAAACATGCAATTGTCCCACACCATATGCAATAATGTTTCCCCATACCATCAGAGATGCTGGCTTTTGAACTGAACACTGATAACAGGAGGGTTGGTCTCTCTCCTCTTTAGCCCGGAGGACACGACGCCCATGAATTCCAAAAAGAATGTCAAATTTGGACTCGTCTGACCACAGAACACTCTGCCACTTTGCTACAGTCCATTTTAAATGAGCTTTGGCCCACAGAATACACAGAATGTCAACAATGGCTTCCTTTTTGCATGATAGAGTTTTAGGTGGCATCTTTGGATGGCACGGCGGACTGTGTTTACAGACAGTGGTTTCTTGTAGTATTCCTGGGCCCATTTAGTAATGTCAATGACAGAATCATGCTGGTGAGTGATGCAGTGGGGTCTGAGGGGCCGAAGATCACGGGCATCCAGTAAATGTCTTCGGCCTTGTCCCTTAGGCACAGAGATTTTTCCAGTTTCTCTGAATCTTTTGATGACGTTATGCACAGTCGATGATGAGACTTCAAAAGCCTTTGCAATTTGATGTTGAGGAACGTTGTTTATAAAGTATTTCACAATTTTTTTATGCAAGCCTTCTTGGGGAGCCTCTGGCCATCTTAACTTCTGAGAGACTCAGCCTCTCTTAGACATCCCTTTTATAGCCAATCATGTTACACACCTGATGCCAGTTAACTTAATTACTTGCTAAATGTTCTTAAAGCTGATTCTCTTATATATTAATTTCTTTTTCAGCCCTTTTTTGCCTGTGTCCCAACTTTTTTGAGACTGGTTGCAGTCAGAAAATTTTAAATAAGATCATTTTGTAGATGAAAATGTAAAATGTCTCAGTTTCAACATTTGAAATATTATCTATGTTTTATTGTAAATAACATTTTGGCTCATGTGACCTGAAAGTCATCGCATTTTGATTTTATTCACAATTTACACTTCGTCTCAACTATTTCGGAATTGGGGTTGTATATAAAAAGAAAATATCCACATGGAAATTTGCATTTGCCATGCCAACAAGTGCGTGAACAAAAATGCCGTCATAAGTTTTCCTCTGGCCTTTACGAAGCTGAGCAACTAAAAGAGTTGTGGGTAAATTACCCGAGGGTCATGTTTTTTTTCATAATTTTTAAAATAGCTTGAACAATTTGAGAAGTCTACTTTTTGCCTGTTGAGCAGTTTCGAAAATATGAAAAATATGAATATGTACCATTAACCCAATGAAACTTACAATGGCATCAATGGCAACCTTTGAAACCTCAGGCCTGTTTTGAATTTTGGTGGCAATCCCACAGTTCCCAGTAATCCCAAATATGTCTCGTTGAATTACAGGGAGATGTATACAATGATATACAACAGCAAGATATTTTCCATTTGATGTAACGCTGTGGCTATGAAAGCATAGCATACTGGGTCCTCGGTTTGAATATTTCCCTCAATATAAGTAAGATGTAGCTTCAGTGAAGCACTGCCAGAAGCAGATATCAAATATATTTGTGACATTGTCCTAAAAAAAATTTTTTTTCTGACTGTGATCAGACTTAATGGAAAACTTGAGTGAAAGTCAGAGTTTATGGGGTTAACTGTGCCATTTTGAGTGGCCGGGGAATCTATGCCATTGAGGTTCTGTTATAATTGGCTGAAGGACTCAGCAGTATAACCAGTTTTGATTTCCCCCACTGACAGTGTTGGGCAGTGGTGTACCTGCTTGCGCTGGTGCCTGCCGGCGCTCCCGACCAGGGAAGGCGGTGCTGTAGATGTGCTCCACCAGCTGGGGCAGGGTTTGTGTGAAGAATGACAGGTCCACCTTCTCCCTGATGTAGTCCTCTGCCCGCTGCAGCAGGTCCAGCAGCATCTGCAGGAAGGAGCGCAGTTCTGCCAGTGATAGACACAAAGTGCCAGCCAATGAGAGTGATTCATTTCAAAATGCAGTGCTCAGACCAACCAATCAGCAAGCAGCCAGCAGTGCAAAGAAGTGTCATCTCAGACTCACACACCACAACGTTTCCAGCTGGAGTTAAATGTAGTCTTATAAATGCATTTAGTTTGTGGAACTCATAAGGTATAATTATTTTTATTATAGTTCCATAAAAAAAGAGAAATATTTCCAAGCAAGAATTCCGATTATAAAAACTGATTATAGTTATAACAGGATAAATAAAAAACAATAAAAAACACAACTCTTAAAAAAACTGCCAATAAAATATGCAATAAAATATGCCTTTCCCTGACATCTTTTGGGTAATAATAACCAAGTATTTTCAGATAGCTTTTCATTTAGTACAAGAAACTTAATTTGGGAAGTGCAAAGGATGCTTTTATTGTGTTTAACAGTTTGCAAGGTCGATATGGAACAATGAAGGACACTCACGGCATTTCTTGTAGCGGTTTTGACACTGGTCTTCCGCCATCCTGGTGCAAGCACTTTCACCCTGAGATGGAGGACAGGTGAGGGTGTAGAAGCGACACATAGACCTGAACTCTGACCTCCGCTGCTCGTCAGTTAGTTCAGTCGTCCGCAGCAACTCTGGACACGTAGGTTCCCGGCTCCAAGAGGACTCTTATGTGTAAACACAATGCACAGCTTTGGATCTCGACTGAATCATTAAATGGTCCCTTACATTTGCCCTCGCAAACTTGCCACCGAATTTGCATTCAGTCGGCCATTAGTAATAAAATTCAAAGACCTTGCTGAACTTGAGAGTCTGCTATACAAGCGTTTGCAGCTGGACATGCTGAAACTGACGCAAGGACACAGATCCAGAACAGTCTTTTTACTCACTCTGAATCTCGGCATGAATCCAATCAGCGAAGGCAGTGACCCGAGTGTACACCCCAGGTTTCCCCTTCTCTCCGCAACCATCACCCCATGAAGTAATGCCGTACAGCTGAAAGCGCCCCGACACTCTGTCCGCGTATATCAGGGGACCCCCAGAATCGCCCTATGGGGGAAGCAGAGGGTTTCCGTGTGATGGCGCACTCCATAGCAATTTTTAATCAAGAGTCTAAATTTTAAAGAGCTTGAGGAGACAATAATCCACAACTTTTGCAGTATTTGTCGCGATTTTATGTCAAAACAATTTGAAACGGAACACTGTTGCATTAAATGAAGGGCAGTGATTGAGAATTACAATATAAAGGACTTACCTGACAGGAGTCAATGCCCCCTGAGAGATAGCCAGCACAGAACATAGTATTGGTGACCAGTTCCTTCCCCAGTGTGTTCCGACAGGTGTTTTGGGGGAGGAGCGGGACCTTGGCTTCAATAACAACATCTGCTGGAGGACCATCTAGAGACCGACCAACAGAAGACGTAGAAAAACAAAGAAGCAGCACTGATTGAAAGGCAAATAAAGAAGAGAAAACAGAAGCAGCATTTTGGAAACGATTATGGGTGAGAATACAGTCATAATGTCATCGTACTCTTGACTGAAAAAGTACAGTTCAGCGGATATCATGACTGCCAACACTGGTGGCCATTGTTCAATTCACAGATTATTCACAGCTGAATTGAATCGCAACTATTGCGTTTTAGTAGAGTGTGTCCGAATTAAATCCTCCAGTTTACGCTGAGTGCTCTTCCCTTACCTTCAAACATTGAGCCCCATCCAGCCACCAGACACGGGGTCCCAGCCACAGGCTCCTGTCCAGAGGGCAAGCAGACTGGAGAGACTTGGTCGGACAGCACCACCGGGCTTGTCAGCTCCACCAGAGCAATGTCATTGTTGAAGGTCTTCGGGTTAAACTGGAGACAGACAAGAAAAGAAGAAAAAACTCAATGTGTAAATTAGCTTTAAATAATTAGCTTTATACACTTGAGAGAGGCGGAAAAGATTAGTACTGCTGGCTTTTGTTTGTATCCTCTAAACTTGGACCAACAATATACATTAAAAAACGGTCTCAACTGATGACTTCAAAAGGGTAGAACGACACAGCGGTTCAAGATACGCATTCATGGAGGTTGCTATGTTGCTATGTTGTGCTGTGGGGTACTTCGTCAGCAGCAGACAGCTCAGAGTAAATGGTCCCAGAAAATGAATTAGTTCATTTAGTTCAAGTGCAATAAATAGTTTATTTTAAGATTTTAAGAAGTACAGTCAAATATATGATAGCTGCATCACATTAAACTAATAGTTTCGAAAGGACTTCAATGGGGAAATTTGCTTTTTGACATCAGAGGCTTAATAGCTGCAATTCCTCCAGGAGCCAGTGGAACTGACTGGCTTCTCTGGGAGTGCTAATCCCCAGTCCTCCTGCCCTGGGTTAATTTAGACCGGAGACACTAAATTTGCGCTTCTCCATGTTGGTCCAGGGGACTCAATACACAGGGATACCCCAGAATTAACGCTGAAATCTACTGCACTAAATTGTTGAGGAAATGAAGTTAAATTGAATTATGAGCAATTTCCAAATCTGGCAGTTTTAACAGATAGACGCCTTTGCTTAAAGGTAGGGTAGGAGATGTTTCCCTGAAACACTTTATTGCTTAAAATCCTCTTCACACCCGGATTGCAACCAATTCATTTAATGCTCTAACACAAAAATAAAACATTCTAGTCACCTTCGGAGCGTACAGGACTAAAAAAAACACGATCCAGTCATTTTGAGCGGCCCTGTCGAAATGACTGAATGGTGATATGTCAATCAAACTCAACTGCCATTTGTCCCTCCCCACTCGCCCTCTTTACTGAACGCTGGAGGCGTGGCTTCGGGGAGAAGTCTGAGGAAGGGGTTTGGACTTTTGAATTGTGTATTTTCAAAATGTGTCTCGAACCGTTTCTTCCAGGATCTCCTACCCTACCTTTAATGTCCTGCACTCTGAATACCAAACACAAGTCAATCAACTGATAAAACCCCTCACTTATCTAACATTGAAAATATAATTATTCAACATAATTAATTGATTACAATCAAAGATATCAATTAACAATTAAATTGTTGAATTGGTTGATAAGCAAAGCAACCTATTGGATTAATCATCATCAAAAAGTACAAATCAGAATCTGATTCAAAATCAGGAAATTTAATTAGACTTGTAACAGAAAACACAATGTCTGTGTTTACAGACGAGGGTCTAGTACCTTCAACAAGAATTAAACAGACATGAACAATCAAAGAAGGAGAGAAAGAAAGAAAACACCAAACCAAGACTTGTATCTCCTGAAATAGTCCCATGAAAGGCCAAAATAAATGTTTCAGAGTCAAAAGACAACCAGATCTTCTGATGGAGAAGGCAGATGTCAACCCCCAAATCCACTCCAGAGATTTAAAAGCTCCTTGTTGGTATGTTTAAAAAATAAAGGCCCACATTTTATGAGGTTAATAAGAGGGGAAGGAGGGGAAGTACAATGGCCTTGAGAATAATCATCAAGGGTCTAATCAGAAGCCAACAGAGAAAAATAAATTTTGCATAAAGCCACTTTTTGGTGTTACCTTGGGATGAGCAATAATGCGATTCACCCTCATGACTTGCTCCTCAGGGTCAGTTTTGGTGATGTCAAACTCTCCCACGACTGCAGTCCAGTGGTTCTCTCTCCGGCTCCTGTTGAATGAAATCAGGGAAATTGTTTACATGCAAATAATTAGAGCCATGGCAATAAATAAAATGCTTCCTCAAAAATTAACAGTGAATAACCATCAAGCTACTCTGCAGGCTTATCTAAGCGGTTACTTCTACTTCAAATAATTTTATTTCTGAAATGCCGGGTTAGCTCACTCAGTTAAGGTGCTGCATTTGCAGAGCAGTAGTGACTATTACAGCGCGGGTTCGATCCCCGGCCGTACCAACCAGCAGTGTTCAGCGGCTTTTTCAGAACAGCGCACCATTGGCTAAAGCGCTAAAGCAAAATGATTGCCTTATTCGTGGCTCAAGCGCCTCCTGATGGCCAGCCAGGAATCGTCAGTGAGATTCTAAGCTTGCTCATGTTCGGGTATTCTCCGCCTCATTCTGAACTTGCGATAGTTTCGACCAATGAGTGTAAAGACGCAGGGGCTGACAGATGCGTGCTTCGGAGGAGAGCCGCTAACTGTCTCTCTCTCCTGAGCTGGCAACAGGAGGTTGCATATGAACAAGACTTGTACATAGTTCTCGGATTGGGCATTCCAGATTTGGGTGGGATCGGAGATGCCAAATTTAAAAAAAAAAAAAAAAAAATTTATTTCTGTTCACAGTTTTCAGCAATTTGTACCTACTCGTGTAAAGAAGTACATTTCTTTGGATAAAGATATTCACTAAATTCCCATAATATCATGGAATGTCAAACACTCTGGAAAAACCATTAATGCTCTAATTACAACAGAGGAAATGTCATTAGCGCTGCCATGTTTCAATTTGTTACTGACAAATGACATAGGAATGGATTTTATTGTCTCAGAAATCTGAGCCTGGGAAGAGAATGGAGTAGGTATTTACCCAGAAAAACAGTGGGCAGCTGTCACCACCCAGGAGCTATCCACTAGCACACCCCCACACATCATCCCGCCATCCAGCTGCAGGTTGACCAACCAGGGCCAGCTACCCGGTGGGGCAGGAGATCCACCCACAATCCTGGACCGAGGCTGTGTGAGGTTCTGCACCACTGGGACCCGCTGACCACAGATGGCTGTCGGGGAAGGAGGGGTGAGGGGAAGCAATTAAATGTGTAGAGACCTTCAATAGTTAGATTTTTTAGACCAAGGTCAGTGGAGGGTTACAGCTTAAATTATGCAATAAATTGGTGGCCTTTCAAACTTATTTCACTCTCACATTGAAATGTAGTTCCTTTGTTGACCAATAGCCTTGTTAGGCATCAAATTTATTACTGGCTTAGATTACAATGATTCAAAATCAATGTGTGGCTCCAAATTTATTGCAGAGGCTGCAAACACTGTCTTTGAAAGACTTGCAATGATTCCATTTGTTGAGATAACCAATACATCTATAATAATTCAAAGCTCCAGCTGATTGACTGTCATTCGTATGAGACCTGCCAGCAATCAAGATGGCCTTATCAGGCACAAACCTCTGTAGCACTCAAATGGGACCACGTTACTTAGTGCGAGTTTACAATTTACAGTTGTGAAGACTTGACTTGTCACCAGCCAAAATCTGGAGAAAGAGCACCTTTTAACTGACTAATATTAGCATTTAATTAGTATTGAATCTAAAAAAAAAATGGACATTGCAAGTAGGAAATCTACACTGAACAAAAATATAAGCACAACACTTCTTATTGTGAGATATATGATCATGTTCATAAGCTCATTGTACTTTCATTGAGTGTTGACAGATTGTATGACCATATTGCAATACATTTCGATCAATGATTTATAAAGACAAACAAGAATCTCGTGATGGCGTGATGATAAAGGGGATGGGGTCTCTTGTCCAAATTTCACAAAAAATATTGGGTATGTCTGCCTTTGGCCTGCTGCATTGCTACACATCTCTGCTGTGTGGACTGTAACAAATGGTCAATGGTGACTTGGTGGACATGTTCCCACTTCTCTTCAAGAGCTGTGAGGAGTTGGCGGCTATTGGCTGAAAATGGAGACCAATGATGAACTTGTTGCTTGTGGACATCCCAATGATGCTGGAAGGGGGACAAATCTGAGGAATAAGCCAGCCATTCAAGCACACAAAGGTTTTCAGGCTCAAGAAATTCTGTGCATACATGGGTGACTTGCGTCTGGCATGGTAATGCCGGATGGTTATTATTTTGATGGATGAATGGTAGGACGATAGGCAAGTTGCTGTTCGTGATCTGCAGTTGGGTGCAATGTCCTTGGAATATTCCCACCCAAACCAGCACTCCACCACCATGTGCCACCTTGTGCACCACAATGATGTCAGCCAAACGATCCTCCGTCCAGCCGCTCAGTGAAGTTGGAAACGTGACTTGTCTGTAAAGAAAACCTTCCTCCATTGTGCCATTGGCCATCAAATGTGTTTATTCACTCTGTCGAACCAATTTTTTCATCGAGCTGAGGAGAGGTCCAATCCACAAAGGGCAAAAGATGTAATGGGCTTCCTGGGGATTATTTTTCAGTAAAAATGGCATGATAGTGGGGACCAGCTGTCTCATCTGCAGTGGGAGTTACTGGTCTCTGACGATCACAGAGATAAAGAGTCCAGATATGGCGATCTTGGGTGGGGGTTGTAACACATGGTCGTCATGCATGTGGGCGGTCTGCTGTCTTGCCTCATTCGTCAAAAAGGTGTTTTATGCGACTTATTGTTGAAATATGGACATCAAGAGCCCTTTCAAAATCCCTGAGAAACATTCCATCCCTGATGGCTCGAGTCATCTATGGCATTTTGAACACTGGCAGAACTGGGACTTTTGGGGTGGCCTTTTATTAACCAGAGTACAGGATGTGCCAGGGCTGACTGTACCTGATTTCAGTAGCTCTGGATCAGGCCCCACCTGTCTGACAGGCCAGTTTTGACAAAGGGCATGAACTTGACAATGATATGGAGAAGGTTATGTGTAATAATAATAATTATGTGTAATATTGAAATGACTGAACTGTTGCGTTTATATTTTTGTTCAGTATATATTGTGATTGGGCAGGCTTTGTCTGAGAAAATTTGCAGTGACTGGAAGAAAACAAATCCCTTGTTATTTTATCTACTGTGTTATAAGTACTAATGCATTTCAGCTTATTTATCCATTTGTGCTCGAAAAGCAAAAAAAAACCACAGAACTACTTGGGTGCAAAAGAGGTCAGATTTCTTAACTGGCAATTTGCCATCTGAATGGTTCAGGAAGTGAAAACAGGTGGAAAATTATCTTTAACCTTAGGGCAACATCGGTCTTACATTGACGGCAAATTGTCTTACCCTCTAAAAATGATATTAAGGACTTTGATAAATATTATCAAGCCTTTGAAGCTCTAAAACTGCCAGAATTCAGTTTTTCACACTGGCCAGTGCCAAAGAGCGAATGCGTATCACAGCTGTACCAGTCTAATGGCAAAAAATATTCTGGGTTGACACATGATGTCCTTTGAAACATGGCATTCTGGGTCTCAAAACATGGCATTAGCAGGAAAGGCAGCGCTGCAAAATGAGGCACTCAGGCGGGTGGCCAATTTCAGAATGATCTCATTGAACAAACAAGCTTTTATTGCAAAGCCATAATGGATCAGCTGCTTGCTGTGGCAATGCAGAGCTCAGGTTAGAACAGCCAAATAAATTGAATGATTTTTAGTTGACCGGCAAGTACGCCGTGAGCTATTATGATCGGGCGGCACTCTGGTATCATAGTCACAATCATGATTGTGGTCATGATCGTACTTGTCATCCGTTAGGAAAATCTTTAAATATCTTCTTCGAAACTACTGCCCTGATGTACTTCATGTTTAGTACGGTCCTTCTTTGAGACAATTTCCACCAAAATTGTTTACATTTTTGTGAATTTTTTTTTTTTTCATTTTATGTGATTTTTTTTTTCATCTGAAAACTTTAAAAATCGTATTCTTCAAAACTACTGGCCAGATTTACTCCAATTTTGGATTGGAGCTTCCCTGGGACAATGTCTACCAAAACTGTTCGCAGTTTTGTGAAAAATATTTTGTATTTTTCAGGATTTTTTTTGTGCTTTTCCATCTGAAAACTTAAAAAATCTTCTTCTCCAAAACTACTGGCCTGATTTACTTCATATTTGCTTTGGGGCTTCCTGCATTCAAGCACCATTGAATCTTTGAAAAGCTTTTCTCAAAAATGCTGAGTAATGGGCTCAATTATTGGGTTGGTGAGCTACAGGACCACTGATCCTGTTCTCTTTCATAGCATGTAGTCCACAGATTCACCATAGATTAGCGACAGCAAACATGAATTCGAGAGTAGCAGGTTTGGACTAGCTGCATGCGGTAACTTGAAAATCGGAGGAGGTGCGTGTTAACTTGCAGAGGGCAATGTGAATTAGCAGTTGGAAATGAGAACTAGCAGCAGGATATGTTCACTTACAACAGGCAGTACTCATGCAGCAACAGACGTTAGTAACTGAGAACGATGAAGCGCAGCAGCAGGCAGAAGCAGGTTTTTTTCAAAGAGGCAGAGCAGCATGCCTTACAGAGGAGCGGGGGCATAATGCCCATGAGAATAAGGTATGTCTCCAGTTGTCTGCCTGAACTAGGTCCGCAAGCTACGCCCCATTTTTTAAGTTTTGGGCCACCTTCCTTGACATCTCAATTTAACATAACATTTAGTGTTATTTGGCTTTATTCGCAGTCAAAGAGCAGCTAAGAGAACATAGTACCTTGGATTCTGGTTTGTGGGGCAGGTTCCAGGTTGTTCATGGTGTTGAGTAAACTGCACTGCAGGACCCGAGCACTGCAGCTCTCCCCCATCACCCGAACGCAGGTCTCCTTCCCCAGTTCCGTCGCTGGGCAACGGCGTCGGTAGAACCCGCACACTTGGCTGAGTGCCCAGTTGCGCTCACGCTCATCTGACAGCTTCTGAGTTTGGCTGATGACTTCGCAGCTAGGCTCGGTGGCGTACGCGTCAGGAGAGTGACCTATGAGGAATAGCACAATTTCTCAGTGTGCTCAATCAATTTTATGCAAACGGCTCTTTGCTGCTGAGAATTTTCCCAAAGATTAACCTGCATCATAGATCAGGTACCCCTATGTTGCCAAGATGGTGAAAAGGTAGAATGGATTTGGCAGAAATTGGCCGAGGGATCCATCCTAGAAAATGACTCAATGCATTTAGATCAGTCCCTCTTAATCTCATAATTTATATTCATAGTTCATATAATGAGCTTCTTCAAAGTCATTGTTAATGGGATTCATATAAAAATCCTGGTGTTGCTTAATCAGGTATTTTCTATTTTTATAGGTTTTTTTTTCTCTTGTCATAAATTTTGTAGTCCCAGACAAGCAATAATTTACAGAATAGTCCAAAAAATGTAAAGGGATAGCTGCTGCCACCATAAAGTAAAATGTAGTTTATTCACTTTACATCAATCTCCCATACTCTTGGATGCCAACATAGGCGTTTCCAATGGTCTGTTTTCGGACCTTGGTTGTCTGAAGCTTGCACTCCCAATCTGTTTCCATAAATATTGAAGAACGTCCCTATCAGGTTAAAAATAGGTGAAAAAGTGAAAAAGTGGTTTACCTGGAGGAAAAAGCAGAATCAATGAGTATGTGCGCATTACGTTCGCTGGGAGTAAGAGAAGGTAGGTACATTGTTTATTTCTAGGGCTTTTGCCTTTGTAACTTAAAAATGCAGTAGATATGCTTTTGGGAATTTCTGTTATCTTTAGTGGTGAAAAATGTTCATTCTGAGTTCAGTAATACCCATTTTAATTACTGCGTTCTTCACAGATTGAATGAGCTTTAAATGAAGCAATCACATATTCCAGTTGAAGATTTTTAAACTGTATTTTAAAATCTTTTATATGCAACTTGCACTTAATTTGTAAATTTTGAATTGTGCTTGTTGATATGTCTGCTTTGGTCAGTATATGTAGAATTCTACAAAAACCCTTGAAAAAATATTCCAACCATATCAAACAACCTGTTTAAAAAAGGCCTAACATAACATAGCAAGTTAAGCGATTATATTCAGACACAGGTTTAATGCTATTGACATGCTCCAGTTGCAGTGAAGATGATGAGAATGGACCCAAAAAATTATAACATCTATCTAAGCTCTCCCTCTGTAGTGAACTGTACCTTTGTTTTAGCTTGCAATTTGATAGAGTACATTTAGAGACATGCAACACTTTACAGGGCCTCCACAATCTAACAGCCACGAATCAACAGCTTTAAAAAGGAAAAGCCTGGCGGAAAGCACCTCTTGAACAGACAGTGGAAGAGGATAGCGGGATTGGGAGACGGTTCTGTTCTTACCGCAGGACCCCGAGCGCTGTCCACAGTCCTGAAACAGACAGGGGACACAGCCCCTGCAGCCCGACTCCGCCCGGCTGCGCTCCGACACCACCCGCTCCAGCGCTGACAGAGCGCTCACCTGAGCCGCCTCCAGCACCACTGTACCTCTTTTAGACAGAGCTGCGGCAAAAGCATCAGAGAGGGAGTCTCAATGATGCACTGACCAATGGGAATCAAGGCAAAGAGGGGCCCGATTATGATTCTGCTGATGCTAATACTGAAACTATACTTTGGAAATGGCTTTTTTGCCTCTACGGAGCCTGAACTGACACCATGTTCAAAACAAAGAGCAAACAACGACATTACAGAACATGTTTCTATCGCACGGGCAAAGAAAAGTGAACAATTGTTTCACTTTTTCCATTTGTTTAATATGCGCTATCTTGCTAAAAATATCTCCCATCATTGTTACTGAGTCCGCCAAGCAAGTGAAGACTTGCTTATAAAGGTACTATTTGTGCGGGAACCATGGATATAGTCACGCCTAGTTTTGGTAACTGACCCTATATTTCAAGAGGACCCACAAGTGAAAGACATGATTGCAGAGTGACTGAGATCAGCTCATGAAGAAAAGGTGAAAACAACGCTGGCAGAATGAGACAATTTTCCAGACAGTCCTCTTTTGCATTAAGCGAAACCTCAAATGGCTATAACTGGGAGTATAACTTCGACCAATGGATCAAGAATGAGCAATTAGTAGAATTCTGAAATGGTTGTGGAACCGTTCTACTGCTTTACATGTCGACAGACAATTTAAGAAAAGTGTTGGACAGTTTAGATTCTTTTATGATGAAATTACGTGTTGGACAACGTCTGCTGCACAAACTGTCATCTCCATGGTAATCATATACTTGTTTTATGACAATCTAATGTTTTTGCGAACGCTACTGAAATGACTTTCTATACCCATAACAACGGCCAAACTCTTGGCCCATCCAGCGTATGAAAATATAAGACAACCGAAGATAACAAAATAAATATTCGATAGGAACAGGATGTTGTCGGACATCACTTTTCTCTGTCTTTCTGTCCTCATTTTGATCGTCCGACACTGTCAACAAACACGTGTCTTACTAGTATAAAACGGTCTTAACCCTGTGATGCTCCCATTACTCAGTAGGAAAGTTCAGAGTACCCAATTCAGAGTACGTGTCCTCATTCCCACTGAGATGTGAAATGCACTGGGGCTTTGCAAGAGAGCGCAAGCTCTTGCTCAGGGGGCAGCGATTGCCCCCCCACGCCCCCTCCTCCCTCAATAGTCCCATGTATGTACGACTACAGAGTGCCACTAACAACCACAATGCTGACTGAACATTTAATTGGAGCACCAAGACACCAATGTCTCTATTGAGGTCTTTGGTTGAGATTGCAAGACAACCATACGCATGTTTTCTCACTCCTGTTTCTGTTGCCTTATCCTCAGATTGGTTCAAATTTTCAGACAAGCAACAGCATTTTCAAATCAGCCGTATCCATATTTCAATATCACCCAAAACATACTTTGTGAAAGAGCATGTAATAGTTTTTTATAGTCAGGAAAAAAAGTTCAACAGCCATTTTACCATTTTAGATGTATAGGTTATTTCTACCGAATGAAGGATCATCTACCATTCAAATCCATTCTTTTTTATCACAGTCCCACAAACTGGTTAGGTGCCCACACAACCTGATGACAGTGACCCCTTTTGCTAACAGTATAGCATCACATAGCCATTTTCATTGGAGAATTTTGACATTGAATTCAGCTATTCTGCAAAAGATGTTAATGTTTCAGTCTTCATCAAACTATTGAGGTTTCTAAAACTGACAGACATCATAAATACTTGAAAGTACTTCAAGTAATGCTATTGACATAATTTGTCTACCACCTCATTTAGAACATGATGGGCAAACTGCCTAAATTTCAAGAACTTGCAATCCAAGCAATACAGTTGTTCGGACGCTACTCAAATCCTTTTAATGACTTGCCAGACAGACATAACAACCTCTCTGAATCTGCATTTCCTCATTGGCTGCGAATAAATGGCTGAATCCAAACTTCCCAAGTGGTCTGGTTTGACCCAAAACTCAGACTGACAAAAGCATTCAAGGAGGACGCTCTAAGGGCTATTGCCTATTCCCAAACATCCTAAATTTGAGCTTCTTGAGACTTCAGGCATACAGGAAATTAAGTCCCAAGGACCCATTTCCAAAGTCACGGAGCATGCCTACCTTGCAATGCACTCTGGGGCATGATGTACACCTCTCTCCCGGCTGGGGCTGCCATCCCACAGTCCAAAAAAAGCAGCAGGAGCAGCAACGATGCTGGCACCAGCATCTTTTAGATCACCTGTAAAGGAAGTTTGGAAAACCGCCCTGTGTGGACCAAGTTAAGTTCCAGAAGTCCGCTGCGATTGCTTTCGTCTTGAGGTTATAGTAGAAACTCTCGCCCTCCTCCCTGGTGTCTCAGCCTTCTTCCACACCGTTGAGTGGGGCATCTGTCTGCAAGTTTACTATGGAGGGAACAATAGGTGCGTGTAGAGGCACGGGGTATATATGGAGTCTCTCAGCACATGACAGAAGGGGGAGGGGAGTGGGGTAGTGCTCCAATGGCCAATACAGACACAGCTGAATTCATTAAGACAGTAATAGCGAATGGAGAGCAACTTGCCAAGGATGGAAATTATAATGTGGTTTGGTCTTGTCAAAAGAAAAAGAGAAGAGGGAGGAGTAACAGAGGGAGGGTGGGTGGGGTGCTGTTGAATGTGGGTGTCTGTGTGTGTATGGGGTGAGGGGGTCGTTTGAATTCATTAGCGTTAGAAACTTGGGGGGAAGAGATGCCCGTGGACTGTAATGCTCAGAAAAAGAGGGGGGGGGGGGGGGGGGTGCGGCTGGAGAGGGAGGCAGGGGAACGTCTGCCATTCTGGCCTTCCCTCAAAGGATGCTTTGTCCTGCACATCACACACAGTCCGCCTACTTCAAAGCTGAACCCCTAACGATCACAGGCCAGCCGCTTCCCTTGATCATTTCCACGCTTTTATGGCCTCCATTAAAATATTGTCAATTCGCATCACTTTTGTCTTTCTCAGCTGAACTTGCATTACGTAAATTTTAGCAAAAATGAACGCAATTTGCACTCAGTCTGAATGGTGATTATTGGTAAATGGTGATTTTAGACAACAGGGCCACTTAAAAAGAGTTGATGTATGTCGGTATGAGATTGACACATACGCATTTGAGAAACATAAGCCTTTCGTATTAAAAAAAAAATGTGCAAATGTGTTGAGTCCATGGGAAATATCGCAAAAACTGATTCTACTATGGTGCGTACAGAATGGCTAACTCAGGAACAAACTCAGTAAATTAACAATTGAATGCACATCCACGCGTAAATACTCAATAATCTGTCATAAAAAAATAGCCTGTGGAAAAGTGCAGATCCCAAGGAAATGCAAATTGGAGTCAACTTCACAGATGCCACCCGGCCCGATAGATCATCGCGCGCTCGCCAATAAAAGGCCAGCCTCGCCACCAAAAAAAACTTGTCAAAGGGTTTCAGCTGGCTCACACCAGGAGCCAACGCTGACGGCATGACAACTGGTGCCAACGTACGGGCGCGCGTGCGCCAATGCACAACTCCGAGAAGCACAGGCTACCTCTAGCCACCAAACTTTGCAGACACGTCAAAAAATGGCACTCTCACTTTGTGTCAGGCGGTAGATAAAAGCGTTGGGCAGGGAGGGCGGAAAATCCGGTTTCTCCTCCCCTTTGGAAAATCCAAAAAGAATGCAGCGCCGACCGTAGGTTCCAGCCCCTTCCATGCGCCCACGGCGCACAATGGCGCTAGGGTCTGCAAGCTAACTCAGGCAGAGCAGGGAGATGGCATGGAATGAGCATGCGGCACACTTTCATCTCTCCAGCCCCCCCATTCCCCCGGGGGCTTTGATGTTCTCTGATTAAAGTGTCCGCTCCCCTTCTGCTTTTGACCCTAGCTGAAGTGGGCACAGAACCCCCCCCCATCCCGCTTCTAGGCCAAACTGCTCCATTCCGTCTCTCTACAGATCCAGGGTCCGTGCCATGGCTGGGACACTCATGGAGAGGAGGCTGTGAAAGTAGGTAGATACGCAGGTCCTGGGTTCTCATCTCTCTGTCTTTCCAGCCCATGGTGAGGGACAGCCTGATGCTCCACTAGGGGTACACTTAATCTCTTCTGGTCCACTGTGCCAGGCTGGAAAATAAAATATAAATAAAAAAAATAGTATTGCTATCCTGGAACTGCATAAGGGCTGGAAAACAATTTGAAGTTTTAATTTTAATCTGAATTAAATTTGTTAGATCCCAGACATACAAGTCATACAAGTACAGAATGGACATCCCCATAATGGATATTTCTCATAATTTCACTTAAAGACAGACAAACTGTTATGGCACAAACATGGAACTCGATGCAGAGATAGAGTACAGTCCAATAAAAAGGTTTATTGTCAGTGATACATCATGAAAGTGAGGGACAGAGCCCAGAGCAGAATGACCCAGCTCAGTTCAGGTAGCGGTGGGCTTGAGGACATGTTCACGCCTGGTCAGCGGTGCCCCTGGAGCACTAGCCAGATGGAGATCACCCTCACCTAAGCCGATAGCAGGATTGGAGAGCTAACAGGAACACAGTGCAAACCCTGATGACTGCAGTAGGCTTATGAGACAAAAAGTGACAATCCAGCAACTTGCACACCTGAAGCAATGGATTAAATGTGCCACAGATACGTAAGGGAATGGGTAACACAAATACCAGATATCACAGACAAATATCACCCCAGGCAGGAAAGGCATTCAAGACATCATACCAATCAAAAGACGTAATATATCTAAAAGACGCAAGCTGCTGGATGGGAGGAGACACAAAGGGAATTCACAAGAGGGTTGTGACATTCCCCCCCGAGAGGCGCCACCTGGTGGTCCTGCGATGGAGCAAGGACACTGGTGCAGGAAAATATAAACCAAGGAGAGGTCCAAAATGTTTTACCCTGCAACCTAGGAACATTTTTCAGGTGAGTACCCCTCTCAGTCCACTAGGAGGCAGCGTCTGAGTCCCCTACACTGGATGTCCAGAATCTAATGCACAGTGTAGGCAGGACCACAATCGATGAGCATAGTGGGATGTGTGGCAAGCCAGGTTTTCTGTCCCACTTGGTTAGCAGATGCTGGTCAGCGTTGACAATTCCCATGCTTCTGGAAGGCGAAGACATGCTTGAGTAGAAAGACATGGACTTTTCTACATCTCTGGCTGGGGCAACAAAACAGGAACTGAGCAGAGGGAAGGGCCACCTCTCTCTCCTCAGACTGGAATAAAGGTGGCTGGCAATGCAGACAACATTGATATGGTGACATGCCCAGTCCAAGTACTTGCAACAAATGGTGAGCCAGTTTCACCAAAGTTAGAAGAGGGGATCACCAGGCAGGGTGAACTTCTGTAAGGCAGCGCAGAGTCCAACCCAGTGACTGGTTAAGCTTCTTTACCTGATTGTTGGTCTTTGGGTGGAATCCTGCAGACAGGTGAGGGGTGGATTCCATGAGGGCACAGAAAGCCTTCCAGGAGCAGCTGGCAAATTGGGGACTGCGGTTGGGGACCACATCCTGTGTAACGCCATGGAGGCAGACCACATGATGTTATGGAAGCTCACCGATTGCCTTAGCAGTAGGCAGCTTCGCTAATGGCATAAAATTGGCTGCCTTGGAGTACCAGTCAATGACTGTTTGGATGATTGTGATCCGATCTGAGAGAAGTAACCCAATAACAAAATCCATTGCTATGCTGGCCCACGACCGATTGAGAACCTGCAAGGGCTGTAGAAGACCGCGTAGAAGCTGGTTACTTAATTTGGAGTGGGCGCACGCAGTACAGGCTGTGATGAACTCCCAATGACCTTGGCAGATGATTAGCTAACACACATGTCGAAAAATGAGGGCAAGGGCATGAGAAATGCCAGGATGGTGCATCAGCTGAGAGGCGAGGGCCTAAGAAAGAACATTGCCACTCTCGGGAACAAAGAGACAATTGGGCAGAATGTCTGGTGGTGAGAGACACAACGCAATGCCTCTTCGACCTCACTTAAGCTTGGTGGTCATGAGAAGACATTTACCTGAGAGGCTGCTGTCAGGAGGATCTTCCTGCACCGGAGAGTAGAGATGAGATAAAGAGTCAGGTGTCATATTCTTAGAGCAAGGACATAAGTCAAGACAAAGTTAAACCTTGCAAAGAAGAGGGACTACTAGGCTCTCCTAGGGTTCAATCTCTGAGCAGTCGAGAGGTACTTCTCGTTGCGATGGTCCATCTAAACAAGGAACAGGGGACTGGACAATTCTGACCAGTGCCTCCATTCTTCAAAGGCAAGCTTCACCACCAACACCAATGGAGTAAATCCTCTAAGGAGCAGACTACCAACAAGAAAAATTCCCACTTCTCTGATTTCAAGAAGAGTTGATTCTTTAGACTCTTTCAAAGATTCTTTCTTTGAATGACCGGATGGACAAGGTGGGTATATTCCTCCAGGTTTGGAGAAAACACTGGGATACTGTCCAAGTAAAAATGAATGAACCAGAAGACCATGCTTCAGAGAACATCATTAATGAGATTCAGAAAGGCAATGGGGGCATTAGCAAACCTTAATCACCAAGTATTCATTTTCACCGGAGGGGGTGTGATTGCTCACTTCAATTCATTTCCTTTCCTCTTGCGTACAAAGTGGTAAGCATTGGGTATGTCCTGGTTGGTTAAACAACAACAGTCCTGGAGGTTGGACAATGCTCTTCCATCAGAGGAAGAGGGTAAGGATTCTTGACAGTAATTAGATTAAGTCCCAAAAAATCGATGAAGGGACGTAGAGACCTAACTTTTTTGGCTAAGAAGAAGACGCCAGCTCTGGCTGGCAACAAAGCAGTGCAATGATTCTGGAAGCCAGGAATTGATTTATGTACTCTTCCATTACCCGTGACCCCTGTGTGGTTTAGTAGTACAACTGACTCCAGCAGGGTGATGTTCCGGGTAGAAAGTCGATGGCATAATCATAGGGTTTATATGGAGGAAGTGATGTGGCTTCAGCTTTGCTGAATGCCAGAAGGAGATCATGATAGATCTGAGGAACTCCCATCAGGTCCACTGGTTTCTGCTGGTGGTCAGAGGAAGGAAATAAAGTTGAGAAAAAGCTGAGCAAAATCAGGATTGAGAGCATGATGAACTCCATTCCAAGATGTATCTGGAGAGTCAGTGTACAAGAGGCTTGTGGCATTCAAGCTAAGGCTTATTCAACACTACCAGGGAACGTGGTCACTCCATGATGAGAAACACCAACTCTTCAGAATGGTTACGGGAGGTCAGCATGGGAACCAGTCTGGTTACTTCTGAGATGTTAGGAAGGGAGAGACCTTGGGTTCAGAAAGATGCTGGCAGTAATTCAGTCAGGACCCTGAAGATGAGATGGCCTGGTCAACAGCTATGGGTACTGAAGGAGCCAGGTAGACTGTGGCTACAAGTTGAGCATCTTAGCATGCAGGCAGTGCAGGCGCTCATAACTTCAACCGCAAATCCAGTGGCCTCACTTGCCACTAAACATCTATTCTGACTGCCAATTGAATGAGGCTGCCAAGGTCTGGGGTAGGGATGCAGGTGGTTAATTTGTCTTTGACTCGCTCAGCCAAGCTGAACAAATACAGTATCTTACAAAAGTGAGTACACCCCTCACATTTTGACAATTCATTGATTATATCTTGAGTGGGACAACATTACAGAAATGAAACTTGAATATATTCTAGAGTAGTCATTGTACAATATGTGTAACAGTGTAGATTTACTGCACTGTCCAAATAACTGAACAAACAGTCATTATTTCCAAAATGGGTGGTAATAAAAGTGAATGCGCACCCCAATTGGTAATGGTCAACCGCGCAATGAGACGTGTCTTATTCATCATGTTCATGCTTTTGTCTGTTCAACTGGGCCATATCAGGTTGTGTAACATGTTGAAGAAATAAATTGTGGTGCTTTGGATGGAGTGCTCTCATTCTAGTCACTGGATGGTCAACATGGCACGTCATGGGAAAGAACTCTCTGAGGATCTGAAAAAAGAGTTTTGTTCCTCTCCACAAAGATGGTCTAAGCTACAAGAAGATCTGTGAAACCATGAAAATGAGCTACAGCACAGTGGCCAAGGTTACTCTGCGGTTTTCCAAGAAGATTCTGCTCGGAACAGGCCTCGTCAGGGTCAACTGAAGAGGTTGATTCCTCATGCTCTGCCTCAGGTGCACAATTTGGCTTCAGAAAACAGGCACAGGAGTGCTGGCAGCATTGCTAATGAGGTTTCAGCAGTGTGAAAACAGCCTGTCAGCACTCAGACCATATGCTGTGCACTGCACCAAGTCGGTCTGCATGGCTGTTGGCTAAGACGAAGCCTCTTCTGAAGCTAGCCCATAAGAAAGCCCAAAAACAGTTTGCAGAAGACAACCAGTCCAAGCACATGAACTACTGGAACCATGTTCTGTTGTCTGATGAGACCACGATAAACTAATTTGGCTCAGATGGTGTCCAGCATGTGTGGCAGTGCCCTGCAGGAATACCAAGACAAGTGTGTACTACCTACAGTTAAACATGGTGGTGGCAGCATCATGGTCTGGGGCTGCATGAGTGCTTCTAGTCCTGCGGAACTGTGATTCATTGATATAATAATGGATTCCAACTCGCACTGTGACATTCTTAAGCAAAACATGATGTCCTGTCTTTGGAAACGGCAGTTTTCCAACATGATAATGACCAAAAACACACCTCGAAGATGACAACTGCTTTCCTGAGGAAGCTCAAGGTGAAGATGATGGCGTGGCAAAGTATGTCTCCAGACCTGAATCCCATTGAGCACCTGTGGGGCATCCTCAAGAGGAAGATGGAGGAGCAGCAGGTGTCCAACATCCACCAGCTCCATGATGTTTCATGGAGGAGGGTCCCAGCAAAAATCTGTGCAGTTCTGGTGAATTCCATGGCAACGAGAATCAAGTCTGAGCTGGACAACAATGGTGGTCACACTAAATATTGACACTATGGACACAATTCGGCATGTTGACAGTGAGGTGTACTCACTGTTGTCACCACCCATTTTGGAAATGGTGACTGTTTGTTCAGTTATTTGGATGGTGCAGTAAATCTACACTGCCAGACATGTTGTATAATGACTACTGTAGAATATATTTAGGTTGTATTTCTGTAACGTAGCCCCTAGAAAACATATAATAAATTAATTGTCGAAATGTGAGGGGTGTACTCACTTTTGTGAGATACTGTAGGTGTCATACAGCGCCCGAGCGTTTCAGTGCATAGAGACAGCCAGAATTCGTAAGTCCATGGAATATCTTAATTCTGACAAGCTGCCTATGTGCAGCCAGAACAACTTCCATGCAGAAGCATGGCTAGAGTGGGACAGGTCAAACACTATCTTCATTACCCAAGCAAAGGCAGCATAGATTTGCCCTGCAGGATTTGCTGCCTCCAAGCATGCAGTAGCCCAATCCCTGGCAGGTCCAGAGAAGCGAGTGACAACACATGACATTTTTGTCCATTTATTGGGGAATGAGGACTGTTGCAATTTTAAAGACTATCGAACACTGGGCCAGGAAACTTCTACAGACAGAAAGGTTGCGGTCCTAGGGTCCAACACCTCTAGGATTGATTCCAATGGGCAAGCACCTGTGGGTGTGTCTGCTGCAGAATAGAGCTGCCTGTTTCAGCCGCAGAGGGGAAGTGCCTGGAAATATTAAAGAGATGGATTGGAGATGGCTTGAATGGATTGATGTAGGAGGTGGAGCTCTTTCACCTGCAGACCAATAAACAATCCTGTGTCAACCAGTCTTGGCATCTCTGCTGGTTTCATTCCTATGCAGAATTGTACTGCTATGATCCAGACAAGGAACCAGATGCAGAGATAGAGACAATCCAATATTGATAGTAATACAGCAATAACTGAGAGGGATGGAGCCCAGAGTGGAATGATCCAGTTCAGTTCAGATGAAAGTGGGCTTGAATGTAGGACATGTCTGTAGCCAGACAGAGATCAACCTTGCCAAAGCAGAACTGTCCGATGGCAGGACCAGGGAGTTTAGCAGGAACTAAGTCCCAATCCTGATGACTATGCATGGGATGGGAGGTGTTCCTTATAAACTGGGGAGAAGAACAGATTGAACAGTAGTAAACAGGAACGTGGTCCCAATCCTGGAGACTAAGAGTAAAGCCTGCAATCGGTTATATATACACGCCACAGACATTTAAGGGAATGAGGAACGCCAATGCATCACATCTGGAGGGGAAGGCATTGAGGATTTCAAACCACTCAAAAAAGACAATATATATTAAAAAACATGTATAATACTTTTCTCAACAAATCAGAAGATTTGAAATTGACTTAAATTTTGTTTATTATTTCAGCATTATCAATGTATCAATTCAACAAAAAGAAGTCAATTTCAAATCTTCTGATTTGTTGAGAAAAGTATAATTGAAGAGTTTGTTTCCAAATTTTGAGTATATCAGCACTTTCTATGTTGCACCTATTGCGTTTTATAGAAGAACACAAACTTTGACCAAGAAAAAATACACCTTATAGTATGAATTTCTAAAAATGGATTTTTGCAACATGTGCAAAAAACACAGGGATACCGCTCTATGATATTATCTCAATTTTAAAAATTTTGGCACTTACTGAATTTTGTAAGCAAACTCTTCAATTATAGCTTGAATTGACGATGATAAACATTAAAAAAGGGCCACAACTATTATGTAAACTGTATAAACTTCAGCTGTTTAATCTGAGAACCTACTGGATTGCTAGTGCATTGCTTGATATTTACACAGTAAAACCAAAGTAAAGTGCAGCACATCTATTGATTAATTGATTAATTTATATTATATATTTAATAAATCAAATCATTTTACAAAAAAGCATTCAAAAACCAAGCCTTCTACTTTACAGAGCAGACCAAAAAATGGTGTATTTTAATGAATAAAAGGCATTGCACCCAGTTGATTGGATGCTAATGTGAGCAAACAGTCTGAAGTCTGCAAAGAATGAGTTTCTTTACGTGTACTTAGTTCATTATGAAGAAAATGCTGCATCTTTTCAACTTAAATATGTTGTGTCCATGCTTCCTCAAATATTAACTTATGTAAACTTGAGAAGAGCAGCGTTTATCACTCATTTTAAATGTGCTGGTCTCATCACGTTAAATGCACCTCAAATCTTAAGGCAACCATAACACTAATTTGTGCTTATTTTGAAACAGCCTTTCCCAAGATGTCACTGGGGGTTCAAGGTTTGAGGATGGTCTCTCTCTCTCCTCTTCTCAAATTAAATCAGTCCAGGAGATTTCAGGGCCTGCAAATACTGTACTGAACCTAAGCTAATTGTGCAGACCATTATTATATTCTTGACAATCACCCCTGATCGAGTAGCTCTGAATCTACAGCCTTCAAAACAGAGGAAGGATGTTGTTGAACGGTAATGGGAACTAACAGTCTCCTCCATCATGGCTGCTCTGAAGACCTAGGCACAGCAGGCGCCATTAGACGCTAGTAAAGAGGATCCAAGAGTTCAAAATTGGCAGGCAGTATGGGGATTTATATACTCATAAATGCCAACTTTACCACTTTTGGTGGTAGACTACCGCTTTTGGGGAATTTTTTTCAGAATGAAACAACCCGAAAGAGGTAGTGTACCACTAAAAGTGGTACAGTTGGCATGTATGTATACTTGTAAAATAACGACATAAGGCAGGCATTACACTCACAACATGATAAATCTGATTGACTCTTAGGTAATGAGTGGCTATGAATCCATGTTTCATTGTCTTGCTGATAAAACAATTAAAAAGTAGGTTACTGGGATGGAGAAGGGGTGAAAAATATCTATAGTTCCCAACATGTTACAGTTACTACTGCTACCAAGCGCCAGAAGAAAGCTGAGAGTCCTAAAATATCAAGACATATTAAAAAATTTCTCTAAAAAAAAAAATCTCCAAAATACTTTTCTTATACAAAGTAATTTTAGATTATAGAATATACTGCTTTTAGAAAAAAAGGGGAAATTAAGAGCTCATTCTAGTAAATAGAAATAATTACAATATTTCTTTAGATGTATAATGAGTAAAATATTACTCCTTTTAAAAAGCACTATTATTTTCATCCAATTTCATTAGAAAAAGGCAGTACGTTAATCACCATTATCAATGCCATGTAGGAGTTAGTATTCTGACATGATGATGGATAAATCTTCCCAGCTATATATTTATGTTCTCTCTCAAACATCTGATCATTATTCCATTTGATTGTACACTGCAAAATATTATCATATAAATATCATAACAAATATAATGTACAATATTTCTATCTTAAATTAGATAAACCCAAAAATATATTCATGATGTACAATGTCATTATCTATCACTACACTGTTGCCCTATCACATTTCTCCAAAAAAAGGAATGTAACTAAACAAAGGTATTGCATTCATGAATTAGTGAGTACAACAGTGGGATATTTTATTATTTCATCTATGCTATCAGTGTATATTTTTGTAGTATTCTGAGGTCAGAGTAACATGCACCATCAAGAAATTAGCACTGTGTTTTTACTTCATGTGTAAACGCAAAACTGCGACATCCTGCGGTAAATATTGCAACTTGCACTCCGGTACAAAGACAACTTGGGCCTGCTGTGCCAAACAGTAAAGACCAACACTGCCCATTTAAAATCTAAATTACGCATTGCGGGGAGCTAAAAACCTATTGACTTTTCTATTAGGGCTGATCTGATTCGTCTCGCCATGAATCTGCCAGGGAAAGAAGAACCTTTGAGCTTAAAACCGAAATCTATTTGCCGAAGATGGATGTTTTTCATTATTCAGATTTTATAAAAATGCCATCGATTTTTCTGTTTGAAAAATTGAGCAAATGACTGCAAAAAAGGTCAAAAGTATAACAATGGGAGGCAATATGGCCAATTTTACATGTATACCAAGGCATACATACATGCAGAACAGGCTTACAGTTTACTGGGAGGCAGTTAATGGCTGGACAAATGACTTAGTACTTTAACATATGCATAATCTTATGAATCCCCTTTTTACAAAAACAAAACAAGACGAGAAACCCAATGTGGTATAATGTCCATTTATCATAGCAGGTGTAGCCTACAGTTGGTGGGCAGGGTCAACATCCTCAAAGTGCTCTACGTACGCCAACCTTTGTACTCAGATTGTGTAGAATCTGGGACTAAGAAACAGAAACAATAAGATTAAACATTGTGTCCTATACTCCTGCTCTTGTTAGCGCACAGTTACCTAGCATCAGTATGGCTGTGATTCCCTCTTCATTTTATTGCTCAATCCTCATGTACACAGTCAACTCACATACTGTTTTCCTTGCATGGGTTTGCCAAAGGCAAACAGTGTTTCCAAGGTACTGTAGCTTGGTGCAAAGAGTGGTGGAGAGATATGTTTGGAATACAGAACTTTACCAGTTCCTTGCAGTCTGAGCCAGCCAGGCTACTAGACACAATGAAGATGATGTAGCTCCTAATGACGATGAAAAAAGGAAGGTAACTTGGCATATTTCTTTTTCATACTGGTTCTTTTGCAGGGTTATAGGAGGAGAGGGGTTTTCCTGTGCGCAACTTCTGGGCACAGTTGTGAAAAAAAGTTTCAAAATACAAAGAAGGAACCCCTCTCCTAAATGTGTTTTACTCACATTTATTAACTCAGTGAGGGATTTAGTTTGATCTCACAAAAATGTCAAAATATGGACAAGTAAAGTGATGAAGATTTGTAATCTTGTGATTTTGGTTAATATTGTGCAGAAAACATGGTATGTTGCACTTGTCTGTAGTTTAAAGAAGTTATGTCTACCAAATTAAGAAGAAATGACATAGTGTCCAGTTTTGAATGAATAGTACCTTCATAATCATATCTTGGGAATGATTTTAATTCCTGGTCCCAGAAAAACACAGGGTTTGTTACTTTTTATTTCTGCCTTTACATCAGTAATCAATTATGCAAGATGAATAAGCTGAGCAATGTTCTGTTTTATATATTTACTGTAAAGAACTAATTCCACTTTATGAGAAAACTCAGGAGACCTTGTAGCTCCCTAGGACCAGGCATTTAGGTAATTACATAAAGTTTTAGAATAGTTGGAAAGTATTTTACTATAGTTGTAAAGAGCAGTAAAATAACTTCAGAGAAAGAAAAAAAATCAGAATTGAAAGGAGCCACCGCAAAGTAATAATTATTGCAGAATGAATATGTGTACGTACAGGCAATCTGAACTTAAGCATTCCACAAACAAGTTCTAAACTCAACATATAGACATATGACATGATTACATCCTCGCATTGTAGGTAGTTGTTGATTTTTTCTGATTTAGGCCACCATTTAAATACAGGAACTAACTGAAAAGAACAATACTTTCTGCAAAAATAATGGATCCCAGCTACTACCTCAGCAAATGTCACAAAAACATAATCAGCCTAAGCAAACATACGTTGGTCATAAAATGTCCATAAAGGTAATATCCTGACCATACAGATTTAATTTCAGAAAAAAATCACACATAAAATGCAAACATAATGCTTGTAAACTGGAGCAATATTGTACATCAGTGATCAACAAGGTATTTGAATACTGATATTGATACTGCCCTTTTTCTGTTTGTTTTTTCTTTATTTATTATTCACACATCTAAAATGGCTACCATTTTTATCTCTCTATTATAAAAATGTCATCTGGGGTTTTTTTTTTGACAAATTATCTCCCTCACAGTTATTTTAATGGACCAGACGCCTTCAAGGAACATCCAGGTTCATCGCCCCGGCCCTGGTCAGGAGAACGTTGGGACTAGCTCCCTTATGCTTCGGCCTAAATCGGCCAAAGGGCGAAAGCGAAATTCAGTGCAAGCTCCAAGCCAACAAGAATGGCTGGAGATGACACCCGTTCATCAGATGAGTGCTGTAGATCATCAGGTGAATGTCCCAATCATCCATCAAGGTCTGACTTCAGGCAGTAGCCATGGCAAGAGTCATGGGTCCAGACTCCAACTTTCTACCGGCACAAATGCACAACCTTCTTGCAGCTGGCAAAGCAAGCAACCAGTCAGGAACCACAAGCAGCCAAAGCCACACTTTCCAGCTCCACCAAGCCACGGCCCATGCCTCAATGCCTCCGCTCCTTCTACACTGAACAGATACCTAGTTCTTCCTTCCATTAGGCAGACGAGGGAAGAGGAGTCATCCACAGAAGCTTCGAATCCATAGCCAATTACATGCTAATCTGCTCAATTAACAATTCAGAAAACCTTTTAAAATGTGACAAAGCCGCAAATGGCGAAGACTAAGTTGGGTAAATGGCTCTTGCATTATATTCTGTGTATCATAATACCATAACAAATCCCAATAAAATTTGTATATTTATGATATTATCCAGAGCTCACAGTGAGTTCCTGTAATCTAATTTTGTTTCGCATTTGTCCTGTTTCTGATTATTAGTTATAAAGAGCAATACAACTAATCTTTCAGCCTGATGTTATTCCTGGATATCTTGTGCTGTCTCTAGATGGGGCTAAAGACTAATTTGCAAAACACGAAACTCCTATTATGTTATAATGCTAGGGAGGGAGTGGATGGATTTTCTGTATTCAACACAGGGTACATCCTAATTGCCAAATAATACATTCTCCTTTTCTCCGCTGAACCTCCCAATACTTTCTAAGAAGTCTTTCTGAATTGGCGAAGACAATTGCTCAGGAGAGGATATTGATCATCCAAATCGAATATGCTGTTCACATGACCCAAATCAAATTGGGATTATTGTTGTATTCTAAAAATAATGAGAAATTGGTGTGCATGTAAACGTACTGATTAACTACGGTTACATGCACTCTAATTATCCTCTATTACTCCGAATATGAAAATATTCATGTAAGCAGCATACTCCATTTGAATATTCTGAATTGGACCTTCTTTATAGAATTCAGCATATTCCAGTTAAGACATGTGAGGCATATTGCAATTACTGGAGTTTAAGGACCATTCTTTGGACATTTGTACAGCAGTATTTGGAGTTTTTTGTGGCCCATTGTCTCTTGCCTGTTCATGGCTCCGTGCGTTGTAAAGAAAACAGCAAGCTAACAGTTTGCAAGGCTGAAGTAGAGATGTATTCAGAAAAGAATACCTCACATTTCTGAAGCCTATTCCACAAAGCAGGATTACTCAATCAGCAGGGTAATCAGGCTGAGTAAAACCTAGAGACCTCTCAAATCTGGAACATTTGCTAAAGTAAAAAGAGCAGTTCCGGGCTTTACTTTAAGAAGTTATGTGGCCAGCTCAACAATCCTGCTTTGTTGAACAGGTCAAGGTCGTAAGTAGAAACAAACCCACTTTACAACTTAATGAAAGACGTGAATATCAACAGGTTTTTAGATATGTGCAAATACTGCAACGCTGATCTTTTCAAGCAGGTGGTTGAACAAATGAAGGAAAGAGTTTGTGTCTGCATGGTTAAATACCCCTGGAAAACTTAGAAAAATCGCTTTTTAATAAGATTATCCATGGCTGCATGTTAACAGGAATATCAGTGGAAGATGCATTTTCATTGGCCAAAAACAGCTCCGTAGGATTATTGTCTTTTTCGGAATATGGGCAAAAACTGGGTTTTTTATTTTACTTTTTTGTGTTCATACAAACGAAGTAACGGAATGGGCAAAGCAGTCTTTTTTAATACGGCAGCTAATGCATCTGTAGGCGTTAACTGTCAACATGAGCATAATTTGAAGCCCAGTTTTCCCCGATGTAGCCTACAGGGGAAATTTATTCTTCAGACGTTTATTTTTGTTTTTAACTAGTCAATCGGCTGGTTCCCATGGTTTCTCAAGACGTGCGGAGCTTCAAAAAATCATTAAAGGCCACAGGACGCTCAAGATCAAATTAATGCTGGTCACTGCCACTGTCACATCAACCCAGGGATTAGGTGTCTCTGCAGAGGCGAATGCCTCGATATGCCTGTCACACAAAAACACCTGAACACAACGTTCTCTCTTAATCTCTCCCCTCACAAGCTGTGTACATGTTCACCCGGGTCTGGAAAATAAGGACGCATTTGAGTAAATGATGGTAGACTTCGCCTAGACCAATCAAATCTCAGTTTTTCAATGACAATTTTGTTAGGGCATGGATGTCTGGGGTGATTTCCACTGAGTTAATGCCCTAAGGCACCAAGCAATGAATGGCATTGACACCTTAGCCTCTGACCTTTTCACTTTCCCTCAAGTAGATTCAACAACTACATATTCTGTGTCTGCCGACTGAAATACTTCACTGAGGCTACATCGCACTTATATTGCGAAAAATTATTCGAGCCTGGAATGCCAGATTTTAAGGCCGCAGCATTACATATAATGAAAAATATATAGGTCTTGTACATCATTTTATTCACATTTTCTTGAAATTCAACAGGAGATGTTTTAGATAATTGAAAACCATGGGATCTCCAGTAGAATTCAAAATAGGCCTGAAATCCACAGGTTTGAAACGAGTAGTTACATTTGACAAACAGAAATATGGGTCTATAGATTCCTGACGATACACCTCTGTTTCTGATCTTCATATATCTTCAGATGATAGCAGCATAATGCCACTCTTTCAGCACTCAGAATGTACATGTAATTGATTGGTACATTGATTTTTTGCATGCATTTTGGATATGGATATCAGTAAGCCTGCAAAGCTGTAGTCCACACAGACACATCAGACTTTAGACTTGTGAAGTCCATACCTCTGTTTTGTTGGGGGCTGACAACTGCAAAACCACACGCAACAGAGAATATCAGCATAAGTGCCTGCTCTGTGGTAAGAGGATCTGTAACCTACAGCTTTTGCGAGCAGGGATAGCCGATCATTACTGGAACATTCGAATTTGCAGTCAGTGTCAATTACTTTGACACAGAGCAGATCGCCCAATCACTAATTCCTTGCAGTCGCGGTGGCTTTGTTTGAGTCCGCCTGAGACTAGGTAAGCCAATTTCCGATACCAACCCTGCTCCGTCTTCGCTGAGACGGACACGCAGTTTAATCGGTTCCCTAGAGATGACCACTACGCTTTAAAGATATTCCGCATGACTGAGCGTCCAAATCCTTTTAACTTAATGCGCCAACCCGCCTAGAATAACATTGACCATGTCCAGAATCAATGGCATCTGCCTTAATGCCCTCAAATATTACATTTAATGCGAAGCTGGAAAAAATACAAGCCGTATTTCAAGCATTTCCCACTATATCTGCACAGTTTTGTTACACTTTTAATGATGATCACTTAAGTCATCGCTGTATTCCCACATTTCCTCGACGCGGAATATTATGCATGCAAACACATATAAAGTGATAATTGTTACGCCATGATTATATGGGCGGGAATCGCGCGTAACCTTTGCGGTACCGGTGGCAAATTGTGGCTGCAACTGTGATTTCCAGACGAGCAACAGGGTGCGCGCTCTCAGTGCATTCTGAGAGCGCACGGGAACGAAATACCCCACGAAATCGAGAGCAGCGATGTTCATTGCACACATCCTGGCGTAATTACCAAAATCCGGCGGTGCTGGAGGAGGAAGATCGAAAACTGCTGCGCCCGACTTCAGTTCTTCAGAACAACGTTGCTAGTAAGTGTATTCTGCACACGCGCCATCAGCGACGCGTTCTGTGTTATTGAAGTTTTTTTCAGGATAGATGCTTTTTGAAACTTGGGAGCCGGCTCTTGGGCTGGGATCCTGCTCTGCTACGTTCGGTCTATATATAGCATTCGCCATGCGTGCATATTTAAGATGCATATCTTGTTTTACTGTAATTCTAGTACTTTATCTTAATCCATCACTTAACGGGCCATTGAATTGTGTTTTATTTGGCATATTTTGAGAAATTAACCTATGACACTGATGTCATGTTTGATCTGATGCCAGATTCCTGAAAATATCGTGGACATAAATGAATGTGATTCCCATTTTGCATGTTGGTCAAACTCCTACCTTTGTCTGCTATGACAACATCACCGTTATAGTGCATCTTGAGAGACTGCAGAATGTAATAGTCTTGAATCCTATACATGTAAAATTATGTGAATGCTATTTCTTAATCCAAACTCCCTACTGAATGTTTAAATGGTATTTTTACCTTAAGTCGCCGTGTAGAATCTTTCAAAATTATAATGCATTCCACAAGCGATTGTTTGAAGTTCAGAAACAAAGGTATAATACCTCTGAGCATTTGCCTGGAAATCCTGTTGAAATGGAAATTGAATCTATAGACAGGATAGACTGCTCCTTGTTTGTTTGGGGTTTATTATTATTATTATTATTATTATTATTTATTCTGACTTTAATTTGTTAAAATGCAAATTACAGACATATTTCTTAGCACTGACAGTTGTAATGACTGATATCACAGTGATATTGCCTCTACAACTTATTTAAGTCATGGTGTAGTTTCAGGCTCTTCTGTTATACTGCCATTGCACAGCAAATTACTATTTTCAAATTTGGAAATGAGGCAAAATATGTATTTTGAAGATATTGAATTGAAATTTGTGACCTTATTGCGGTAATGAATATAATTTAATGTTTTTTCTGACTTAGGCAAGGTTTTTATGGTTTTGGGGCTATAAAGTCAAGGTTTGCGGTTAATACTGACATCCCCTTAATAATCTTCATTACTGAAACTGCTCCGTAGTAAAAGAGTGCGGGTTCTAGACTGGCCTGCCTGTAGCCCAGACCTGTCTCCCATTGAAAATGTGTGGCGCATTATGAAGCGTAAAATATGACAACGGAGACCCCAGACTGTTGAACAACTTAAGCTGTACATCAAGCAAGAATGGGAAAGAGTTCCCCCTGAAAAGCTTCAAAAATTGGTCTCCTCAGTTCCCAAACGTTTATTGAGTGTGGTTAAAAGGAAAGGCGATGTAACACAGTGGTAAAAAGGCCCCTGTGCCAACTTTTTTGCAAGGTGTTGCTGCCTTTAAATTCTAAGTTAATGATTCTTTGCAAAAAAAAAAAGTTTCTCAGTTTGAACATTAAACATCTTGTCTTTGCAGTGTATTCAACTGAATATAAGTTGAAAAGGATTTGCAAATCATTGTATTCTGTTTTTATCTACGATTTACATAACGTGCCAACTTCACTGGTTTTGGGTTTTGTAGGTTAATAACCTTAATTGCAGTAAATAAATTGGTTCATTTAAAAAACATCATCAATTTTTTGTTGCAATTTAAAGGTGTCAAAAAATGTATTTTTGTGACTCCAACATAGCCTGATTGCATGTGTGAAAGCTCATTCCATGATAATTGATGCTAAAAAAATTTGATAAAATTGGTTTGAGGCAACATTATTCAGCAAAATTACCTCTAACGGTCAGTTGTTCCAGTATATAAGGTGACATGTTTTAGCCGTGTCACAGTTTTAAACATGATGGCACGACAGAAAGAACTTTCAGATAGTTTGTTGTCGCATTCTAGCCCTACTTGATGCTGAACATATTAAATGCTGTCATGGCATTGTAAGAAATACCATCAAGCTTTTCAAAGAGAAAGGTTCGCTGAAAACTAGTGGCAATAGGGGTACAAAATGGAAATGCCTCTGATGTTTGTTATCTGTCTATGACAAGTAAAATAAATTAGCGGTGGAAAGCGCGACAGCTCTGTGATGATATTAATAGCGCCAAAAGTGAAGAGTTAAAAATTATCAAGATCTAATATTTCCAGACGCCTATGTGAAAAAGGTCTGATTGGTCATATTGCTGCCAAGAGCTGGCAACATCAAAAAAAGACTTTAGTTTGTCAAGGAATTCAAGGATTGGACACCAATAGATTGGGAACAAGTTCTTTGGACCGATGAATCAAAATTCTGATTTTTCTCACCCAAATGCTGAACAATTTGTAGACAATCTTAACAATTTAAGATTGCTTGCTCTTTTGGTATTTTGGTTTATTATTGGGTATTGTAGAAGCTGGTTTCATTCTCTCTGAAAGATGACTGGAGTCAAAGTTGTTTTGATGCATCAGAGGGCAAGACAGCGAGGAAAGTGGCAGTGGTAATGAATTAAGAAGGAGAGTTGAGACGGGAAATAAACTGCTTAGTTGGGTGGAGTATGCCCTGAGTGTGCGGTATTCAGCCCAGTATCTTTCAGCAAATATGCATCTGGCACTTTTGACCAGTTCAGGCAAATGTCACAATAAGTCCAGTTCGTGGGTGGCGGGTATGCCCATTAAAACTAACTGTATTCTGCCAGTACACTTATTGACGAAGAAATGGAACATGCTGAATGAATAGTTAGCTTGCCATCAAGCTAGCCAATGATAAATGATAAATTGAAATTATTAGCTATAGCTAGACCACTTAAGTATATCTCATTAATTCTACCTCTAAGCTTAACTGTGCATTGTCACAGCATGAACATTTTCAGTGTTTAAATTGATTTACATTAGTGAATAGAATTTGGACCAAATTATCGCATGTCTGAAATGGAAGTTTATGGAAAAGTGCAAATGGAACTAGATAAGGTTATTGAACAATGAGACAGAATACTGGATGTGAGTGCAAGATGTGCAATGATGCACATTTCAGATAATTCAAGCACAACATGTAGTGACCACAATTATTAATTCGATCTTGCAGCAGAGTTAGCCATGGAAGTTACACAACCCAGCCATGTGTTTTTTTTTTAAGTGTTCGCTCAGGATTGCAACCTTGTGAGTATGCGCAAAGGATTCACTCGCGATTACAGCCTTACATGTGATGCACAGAAATCAATGAATAACAGTGAGTAGTTAGCATATTACTTCGGCATTTAGTTAGCTAGCTAGCATTTGCATGTACCAACTAGCTAAGTCAGCAAAAGAGCTCTCTGGCTAGCTAATATTAGTTTGCTTGCTTAGCAAGCTAGTTCGCTTGGTTGGGCCCGGGAGGAACATGAGGCATGCCTCCTTAAAACACTTGACTGTCGGCAGGAATACAGCCTGAAGCTTGTCATTGACAAATGTTAATTCTACCAGCCTCAGGTCAAGTATGTCAGCCATATTGTGTCAGCCTCTGGGATAGCCACTGATCCAAAAAAAAAAAAATCTCAAGGGAGTTGCCCATTGGAAACAGCCCACTGATCTCAAAACTATGCAGTCCTTCCTGGCATTGTGCTTGCATTATAGGTGATTAATTACCTATCAGGCTGCCGTCTAAAAACCCCTGAAAAAACTTACAAAAGGGTTCCTGCTGGGCAATGATAAAGAAAATAAAACACATGACATGACACATGACCTACTTTAAAAAAAATCAAAGCCCTCAGGAAATTAGTGAACCCCAACATACTCTGCTGCATTTTAGAAGAGAATCCATCCCTAACACAAGTTTTAATTCTGGCATTTGCCCATCCAACAAAGCCAAATCTACTGCACACGGATGCTAGCTTTGATTGTTTAAGTGCAGTGCACTTTAAGTACTTTTCAGAAGGATTGCGTCCCATCGTCTTTGCTTGCAGGCAGTTGAGGTCCTCTGAAAGAAATTGCCCAGTCCATCAATTTAAGTATATGACTCTGAAATAGGTCATAGTCAACGATTCTATGATGACCTCTTTGGGACCTAGTTCACCATCAGAACAAAACAACCAACCTCTGACTTATATTCTTACAACACCTAACCTCAGTGCCACTGGCCTTAGTTGGCTGACCATCCTGTCCTCTTATGACTTGACATAAAGTAGGCTATATGGCAGGCTGAGAAAATATTGATGCAGATATCTTGTTAGAGGTGTAAGGACCAGAGATGATTGATGAATATCTCCTTTGGAAGATAGAGGGTGAGTGCCTCAGAGTCTCCAGACCGCTGAGGTCGGTGTGTGGATCAACTAAGGACATGATCCTCTATCCCAGACATGTACATAGACCCAGTCCAGCTGAATGAAAGCCTTAGGGAAATAGTAAAGACCTATAAAAGGAGAACTCACCTAGAAATATCTGTTCCCCAAAAAGTAGGTAAAAATCTATTGCTGTGGAACTGACATTTGTGAAGGAAAACCATACAGTCAACATGGAAATAAGTGTTTCACTTAGGGTGCCCAGTTTAGCAATTCTGTTTCTAGTTCTGCAGTTGCTGCATTGAAACTTCGGGCTCCTAGGCATTCAGCTGTAGTAGAAGTAGTATGATGTCTGTGCACAACACACAGCATTCACGGCTTACTTAAGGAGCCGCTGGAAGCTATGTATAAGGTTCAGGGGATGTGATTACAAGTAGGGCATGTGTATGGGCAGGACCTCAATACCGAGGCACCACCCCCCGATCACTACTGTGCAGACATTGATCCCAAATGTGCAAGATTTGTAAATTGTATAACGTCATGATCTGGCAAAGCGCAAATGGCTACCACGGTTTATTTTTCAGTGTCCAATTAGACAATCTACAAGGCCAACTTTTGTTTAAATTTCTTTTTTTCCATTTTATTGATTCTAACATTATTAGTTCTTCAAATGTTTCACCTAACACTGTGATTCTTTTAGTTGTTACATTCTGTGAAACACATTGGCAAGAGGATAGAGAACAATAATAAACAAAATGTGATTTTTTTAAAATTCTTAATTCTCGAATTAGCCTGGTTTTTTGTGTCTAAATATTTCATATTGAGTTGATATGTGAAAATTCATTGTCATGGGGTCAACTTGTTCGGTTACACCAAACTAAAGTTGCGAGCGATTTTATTGAACAGTGCTTCCAAAACATTTAAAAAACATGTTTATATGCAGTTCTCTTTAAGTTAGGCACATATTTGACATATCAAGCTCCTGAAGAATGTTAAGTATGTGTTTTGAGCTGTTCAAGAGGCTCTGTGGTCTGTTGGATGCCTTATTAACCCTTGTGTTCTATTTTGGATCACACTGGTATGTCAAGTGTTACGGTCAAAAGACTTTGTTTTATCAGCTTGATATTTTCTGTCAAACAGAGAAAATGAGCAGTTCTTTGTTTTTTGCCGGCAGCAGAAAAGGTTTTCATATTTGGTACTGTAAAAGTGAGTTATGGCCATTAACCTTTTAAGACCGGATGCGATGTCTGCATGATTCTCCCTTTAAGACCTGATGTGACGTGAGCGTGTTTTGGATAATGTGATCCTTTTCAAGACACTTGACCAATTAAATGCACTGTAATTTAATTTTTTAAAAAGTGCGGAGGGAAGCATGTATTTTGGGACTGTTTTGTAATTTCTTTTTTTTTTTTTTGGCCTCTGCAGTGACCTCTAAGACATTTTCCAGAGCTGCTCTTTAGAATATGAAAATGGCTGATGACCTGAGCGACACACACCTTTGGTTACATTAGGGCAATCACAGTAATTTTGAATGAAAGCCAATTGTGGAAGTTTTCAAATAGTTCTTATTTCATGGTTCTATCTGCTACAGAGCCTGTGAAATAAAGTTTTGGTGGATGCAGACAATCAGGTTTTTCAGAAGCTCCTCAGGTGTTAACTGGTTGTTATTTCACAGTGCCATAGGTTTTAGGATGCTTTTTTACTGGGCTTCTCAGATCTTAATGAGTTAAAGGAGGAGACAGCTCCTCGGCAAAGTATATTTCAGTGGAAAGTAGAATACTTGAGGTGTCTAAAACGCGTAGTTTTATGAATTTTAATTTGGCAATGATCCAGTGTGACACACTTTTAAAGCGGAAAGTCTTCAAATTGGCGTCAATACCAGGGGGCAGACATTTTTACTAAGTGAATCTAAGGCTGCGTTCGGAATGCACACTTGTCCACTCGCTAACTCACTCGCTATAACGAACATTCACTACACAGTGCCCTATATAGCGGGTGATTGTGCATTTCGAACGCATTATCCAGTCAAACGCCAGTGCCGCAGTGCTTGTACATCAGTTATTCTCTTACGTGACGTCAGTTGTTCTCAAACTTTTCATCCGGGCCATGGAGTAGTTCAAAGGGCCTTCAGTAAGCTCTCCTTTTACGACTTGGCTGCCTGCAAGCTGTTTTTATGTAAGCTGGCCCTATTAACAATCAAACAATTTATCGACTGAGCGACTAAGACCAATACATGACCTATAATTAGAAATGGTAATGAAAGGTGAATTCCCATTGCCTACATTTATATAATTGATATGTTATTGTAAATCCAAAACTTTTGCTGACTTTGCAGCATTTATTTTCACCGTCCTTGGGATTGTTACACAGCTGTGCAAACTTACAGCGCCTTTTAGCCGTGACAAGATTCAAAATAAAGAACGCATTCCTGTGGCCGCGCAAACTAATTTCCGCAAATCCGTGCTGCTTAATGAGAGCTGAAATTATGAAGACATATTGATATTTTACGTCGTCATTTATGCGCAGAAGACGCCTCATCATTTTGTGGTGCAATGCATAACAATGCTATCAAAAGTAAATTAGACAGTCATTGGATTTTACCAATTAGTCTGGCTAATCGGAGGATGTAAACTGCGAGAGATTAAGGTTATTAAGCATTTTTAAAGGTGAGGTTTCCTCAGATCAAATTAAAAATCAGAAGATTCCCCAAGTAGAAATGTCTGCCCCCTGGTATTGAAGCCAATTTGAAGACTTGCTGGCTTAAAAATGCTTCGCACTGGATCATTACCAAATTAAAATGTATAAACTATGCGTTTTAAACCCTTGAAGTATTCTACTTTCCGCTGAAATATACTTTCCAGAGGTGCTGTCTCATCCCCACACCTTTTTGAAAAAGACTGACTCGGTTTATAAGAAAGGGGAGGCTGAACCTTAATTAGTGCCCAGCCCCCTCAAAGGACCTAGTTTGCGTCCGTCCGCATCCATTACTCTGAAACTATATGCAGCAACCTTACCATTTTGCTATGACTTTATGACCTTCATCAAAGCTTCATACCTGTTACCTTTCTTGGGACCTCTGACCTTTGACCTTTCAATGATGACCACTATCACCGTTTTTCCTCCCTGAGTACACCTCCAACACAGTGTTGACAGTGCCCTTTCGAAATTGCTTTTGCAGGTTGGCCAAATATTCTAGTTGTGCCTTTTGAATGTGCCATTGACTTTGACCCTCAACCTTTTTTTCCAATTATATTGATGTTTCTCTGCAATTTTCAATTTTCGGAACAAGTATTCTATCTTTTAATATAGCGTATCAAAACATACTAAGTTTGGGTCAAGGAAACCAATGTATCCTCCTTGCAATTTCTCCTGCTACTTTATTCTCTTGATTTTTCTTCTTATATACTCTTTTGCAGCCCCCTCCTACCTTCCAGACTTTTTTCAATTCTCTGGGACTTCCCCTCTCAGACATTACCAGGACATGCCCAAACCTAATTCCAGACTGGGCTTAACAAAAAAGGTCAATACTGCCATCTAGTGGCATTTTTTTCGCATTACACTCCAAAACTGCGTTTTATTCCTCTGCCTTCTGATAGATAGATTTAGGCCATGTCCATCCATCCATCTGCCCAATGGTCCATTCATTTGTCCATGTCTGCATCTCCTGGGAGGATGTTTTGCAGTTTCTGACTGGTCTCTTTTTCCTACATTGTAATATGATCAGAGGAAAGCAGAAAATTATTTTAATGAAAAAGATTAGAAATTTCAAAACCAATATTATTATTATTATCATTATTTATCATTATTACATGCATAGTGTTAGAGCTTCTGGGACCCCACTATGTGAGGGCGTAAATCTGATTCCAGTGGAACGCTAGTGGTGAGATATTGTGGATTTTAAAAACGTGTCAGTTCCTAACAGGTTCACAGACACACACACGCACAGAGACACACAGGCACCTACAAACATACACACAGCCTTCTAAGTCCGTAAGCTAGGTTTCCGAGGCACTTTCGGCAGTAGTGCCACAAAATGAACAGAGCATGTCCCTACTGTGTCTATTCCTGGAGTGCACTGGGTATTTGGTTTTGCATTAGGATAACTTTTGATGGCGAGCCTAGTGCTCATGGAATGTTGACTGAGCTGTTAATGATTTAGCCGTGTGCTAATGCATCCGCCTGCTGCTTCTGATGGTTGCCATGCAGCGTGAGACGAGAAATAGCCTGGTTACCGGCCTGGGATGTTGTCGGAAGGGGGTAAATATGAATGCTTGCCATCTTCACCATGCTTTTTCATTGAAGAAGGATAGGGCAGGATGGTAGGCACTCAGCCTTCTCTTCACCGAGGACAGTAAATTTAAACTAGGCTCAGCATGATGTTGGATCTTCCAGGATCTCCAACCAGAATTTTACATTGAGATCCAATTAGCACCAGGGGTATGAGTGCTGATCATAGACCTCTAGTCAGGAAAAGAAAGCCCCAGGAGCAGTGTAAACCCCACAAGGTGTTCCATTGAAAAAAAAAAAAACTCATCAGCCAAAAAAAAATATTATTTTTAAACAATGAGGCACACTTAATTTGATCTTAACATATGTGATTGCTGAACTACTGACAACTGAAATAGTTATTTTCTCCATAATTAATTCCATGTCAACAAAGCCCTTTATAGCAAATTAAACTTTTATATTTTTTAATTTATCCTCCGCATTTCTAAAGCAAGGCCGACACTTGCACGATTCTGTGGCACGCATTGGCACGACTCGAGTCGTGCTAGTGTGCAAACTAGACGTAAACTGGCGTGAAGTGTGCGTAAACCCGTCGTGACTGCGTGCCATGTCGGGACGAGAATTTTGAAATGTTAAAAATTTTGGTCACGACAAAATTTCGCGATCGGGTCGTGAACTATGCGCAAACTGTTTGTGAACTCGTCGGGACGATGCGGGAAGATGCGTACCAGTGCGTGGCAGTGCGTGCCATGCCACGACTGTCACGAACTGCCACGAACAGTTCACGAACAGCTCACGTTGAGTTCACGAGTAGTTCACGAATTGGTGCGCGTCGCAGCGTGGCCGTGCCTTCCCACTGACACGGTCACGTGTACTTCACCCATTGATGGAACGAGCAGTTCACAACTAGTTTACGCAGTTCACGAACAGTTTGCGCATGGCACGAGCAGTTCACGATGAGTTCACAAGCAGTTCACGAGCAGTTCACGACTACTGCGCGACAGTGGCGCTCGCGTCGGTGCGGGGGTATATGTAGGGCTTCCTGGACACTGCTAGCTGTTCCAGAGATCGCCAGCGAAGAGACAACTTATATCACAGAGACAACATGCCAGGTATAGGCATCTTCTCTTCTCTGCAATGATTGTGTCTCTGGAATTCAGCATGTTGTCTCTTCCACAGCCAATCCAAAAATGACCAGGGGTTGGGGAGGCCCCCTTTTTATATGGCATGCCCAAGTCGGCACGACACCGTCCGAATTGCGCAAACTCGTTGTGCTAATGCGGGAAGTGCGTAAACTATGCGCTATGTGTGAACTCGTCGTGCCAGTTCGTGTCAATGTGGACACTGATAGGCACGCATTCGTGAGCTATTCGTGAACTCGTCGTGAACTATGCGTGAACCTGTCGTGAACAGTGCGGGAGCCTCCCAGTTCGTGCCCCAAAATGGCACGACTTGCAACGACAAAAACGTGGCCAAAAGTCGTGCAAGTGTCAGCCTTGCATAAATGCAAACATAATAATGAACCAATTCTTTATGTAATGCATTTGTTGACTGATGATTGATGACATTATTTAATTGCGCAAACTATTTGCACATGTATATGTACATTCAGGGCTCTAGTTGCATGCTTTCACAAATTTAAATATACGTGGCCGCAATGTTATTCAAAATTGAAAATGGCGTATGTAACACTTCAGCCCAGTTTGTTAGTTTTTTGGTCTGCAATAACGGGCTTTGCATCTCAATGGGTTGAATGGTGCAGTGGAATATCAACGAATACATCTAGCACTATGCAAGCTTTGTGTCAGATAACTTTTCGTGTTTTGACTGACTCCGACCACCTTTTAATGCAAACAGTGTTTCTTTATGGCAGTTTCATGGGAATGAATCCTTGTTAGCAGAGGTCTTTGCCAATATATGCATATTGCTCTGATCGTTTTCTCTTTCTTAATTTTTACATTCCTTATATACCTTATAAACACAGCTTCAAAAGGGTGGTGGTGTCTAAAGGGAAAAGGAGAGTGAAGGGTTATTCTTACTTATGTGAATATTTTCTTTGTGTTGGGGTGAAATACAAGTAATTAACTTGAATCATATCCTTGTTTTAATACCATGAGTAATGTTTTGCATAGTTCAAATGGTTCATTGCTTTACAAACCACATTACCTGGTGAACTGACCTCTGCTGAACCCCCCTTATTAAATGCTTGTTAAATGTCAGCAACATCAGTTAATGTCAATTCATTTTACCTTATGGGACCATGCTCTTTCTTGAAAATATAAATCTAAAATTGTATTGTAATTATTTAGAAAATTAACATTTAAGCCACTATTAATTTGGTCTAAACCCTTCCAAGAATCCTCTCGGTGTGGAGTTTGCATTTTTATCCCCAATTTCCCATTGTTCTAAAACAGCAATCATGGGTCGATTGCAGAAGAAAATTAACTGTACAGGGTTCAATGACATATATATTCTTTTATTTAAGCTCAATCTTCTCATCACTGGCTCAGAAGTATTTATTCTACTCAGAGCTCCCTGGCTGCCCTGCCCCAGATGAGTGTAGGAGATGCCTGGCCTGAGAAATCGCTCAACGTGGGCTCCCCTGCTGCTCAAGGGCTCCTGTATCAAGTCCTGTGCCAATGGCTGCTCTCTTGGGATCACCTCCCACCTCACCTATGCCAACACAGATTCGGAACCTGTGGAAGGTAAGGCAGCTACCTCACCGTCTCACCTTGTGAAATAATAGCCAAAGTTATTTATTCCAGTTTGTCGCCTAGCAAGGCCTGAAAATGTGTTCGACACGTCAAGCCCTCTAAGTTCTAATTTAAATTTGAAAAAAAAACCCGCGAAGGGTGCAATTCAGGAAGAGATTCTATATAGATGCTGGATGATTTTAAATCTCTCTTTTCATCATATTTATTTTTCATTCATTTATTTATTTATTTATTTATTATGAAAAACCTTACAAATTTTTTTTCATGTTTTATTGTTTTATCATTTCTTTTTAAATATTTATTCATTTTCAACTTTTTTTAATGAGGGATTGTGAGAAATAATTTTAAATCTCTCTTGTCATCTTATTTATTTATTTATTTATTTTGAAAAACCTTACAGGAATTTTTTCCTGCTTTATAGTTTTATCATTAATTTATTTATTTATTTATTTATTTTTTATAAATTTGGCATCTCCACTCCCACCCGAATCTGGAATGCCCAATTGGTGAACTATGTACAAAGCTTGCTCGTATGCGACCCCTTGCTGCCAACTCAGGATAGTGAGGACAGTTCACGGCTCTCCTCCGAAGCACATGCCTGTTTATCATTTATTTTTAAACATTAATTTATTTTCACCTTTTTTTCATGAGCGATTGTGAGAAACAATTACAGTTAATCTCATTTCATTTACCCCCCCATCATTTTCTGGAAGGGAACAGCCGTTTCTTTGTGATCCAGGGGTGCTGTAATGTGTCTTATACCCTCTCTTCTGCTCCTGCAGGTGTGTTTGTGTACCCCCTGGGTGAGAAAGAGGTGGTGGTGGCGTTTGAGGCGGCGATCGCCGGCAGGGTGGTCAGTGTGCAGATCCAGAGCCGGGGTAAGATGGAGGACTGCTGCCTGGACTGCTGCGGGATCCCCAGTCTGGACATGCCCTGCTCCAGCAGCAAGGAGTGGGGCTGCTGCGGAAACGCTAAGCTGGATATGCAGTGCTCTAATGGTGAGGCAGCACAAAAGCACAGGGATGCTAATTAATTTCAGTTTGTTTCTTGGTCTCTCAATGTTTACGAAGTGCAGTACGCTACAGGCCAGACGTTTGGAAGCAAGGCCAGTACAGGTCAAGAATTTGGAAGCGACTTCAAATTTCTGTTCACAATGCCTTTCTTAAAAACCAGCATGAAATCTATGGATTTTGGGATGTATGTACTGCATGATTAAACCTTTCTTTCACTGATACCTTTGGGTACTGTATACACTGATGTTACCTGACCCTTGCTGAATAAATGTTAACAAAAGAAAGGAGGAGCTTTGTTTTTGGGTTGAGAAGATTTGCAAGTCACAACCTCAGTGGAAAAGTAAAAAAACAAAAAACACAGTTTGCATTATTCACTTTATGTCATGGTTTACAGGGCACTAGGACCATGGGCCTAGTAATATGGGCCCGATAATTTGAGTAAAAATGTATCCTGATAAGCGACTCTTTATATAATAATCATGTTTATTTTGTTGCAAAGTATGCCAATGAAACTATGATTTTTTTTTGTACAAATTTCATCTTGCTTCCAAACTTTTGGCCTGTAGTGTACATAAGCATTTGAGTGATGGTTACATTTCAGTCTTTTTTTTTTTGCTTTGTGGCCGGGCATTTTAACCTATTGGAATTGAAAAGAGTGAACATAAAAATATGAAATAGAATCTACTAGCGTAATTTTTCAGAGATGGATATTATCTGAACCATGTGGAGCTGAAGACCTTTTATACATCACTGCTTTGGAGATGGAACTGAATAATGGATATCAGTACAAATTTTATATTCCCCCCTTTTAGAGACTATAAGTAACTCAAAAATTGGCTGCACAGCAGTCCCATGTGTGTTGTTCCCTCATTATTTAATTTACAAATTAGCAGATAAAACCTCCACTGTTGTTTTTATGTTGGAATTTGCATCTGGAATCTGTTGCTGTTGACTCTCGATATGAAGTCCACAAAGCCTTTGCTGCCAGTGAAGCAACCTATCATGAGGCTGAAACGTTACGGGAAAATCAATGAAAAACAGAAAATCTGATATTGAGGAGTCAATATTCTAAAAAAGAAAGAACCCACTGGTGAGCTGAGAAACACAAAAAGGTCTGGAAGAATGCCGATCTCAAACTGCTGTGAATTATTCAAGACTTCTTACTTTGGTGAAGAAAAACCCCTTCAAAAATGCTGTCTAGGAGGTTTGTGTATCTGTGGTAGTGTCATCAATGAGGAGAAGAATTGATCAGAGTAAAAACAAAGGGTTTATCACAAGGTATAAACATTTTGGAAGCCTCAAACTTTGGAGGACTTTCAAATCTAAAGAAGCCTGTGCAGTTTTATGGACAAATAATACGAAGATAAGAATGTACCGGAAATATGGGAAGTGAAGAGTATGGAGGAGGAAACAAACTACTCATGACCCAAAGCATACCACTTCATCTCTGAAGTCTGGTCATTGGTGGGCATGTATGGCTGCCAATGGAACTGGTTTCTTACTCATTTCCGATGATGTCGCTGCTGACTAAAGCAGAAGCTGTATTATGTGCTCAGATTGAGCAAATGACTTAATGCATATTGGATGCCGCTTCACTGTGCAGATGAGCAATGACCCAAGGCAGCCTGAAACGTTTTTTAAGGCAAAGTAGTTGAATATTCCACAAAGACCAAGTCAGTTACCTGACCTGAATCCGTCTTGAATTTAAATTGCTGAAGGCAGAACTCCGAAGAACAAATAAAAAGACAGCTGCAGTGAACGCTTGGCAGAGCATCACCAGGAAAAAAAACTTGCAACTTGGTATAAAAAAATAGCTATTTAATCATTTTAATTCTCAATTAAACTGGTGTGTCCATTTACTTTTGAGTTTCTAAAATGGGGGGGATGCTTGAAAATGGTTGGAATTGCTAGAAGGTTCATGCAACACTTTAGTAAAACCCTTAAATTAAAGCCGAGACACTACCCTTCAACTATTTTTGATTGATTTGTTTCATATCTATTGTGGTGGCATACAATTCAAATATGATTAAGCAATAGTCACTCTCCAATATGGCATGAGCGACTGATTGAGAGAGGAGGGGAGAAAGACAGAAAGACAATAAACCTTTCTTTTTCTCTAATTGCTAAATGTCTTTATAGAGTTGCCATTTCTAATAAGGCTTTTGCTTATTAAATTACGCCGAATTGCTCTGTGGGAGAATTATAATTCTGAAAAAATGGCTTGACTGCGTCATTAGAGGAATGCAGATGTTCTACATCAGTGTTATTATCATCAGGGTGCCTGCAATGTGACTTCTTTGATGGTGATTGTTCGTGATGCTTTGATGGTGCTTGATTAATCCTTTATTCAGAATCACTCTGTTATGTATTAGTTAAAAGAATATGCTTATAATTAATATTGTATGAATAGCTTTGATATAGTATTTATGCCCCCTTATTTTATTGTAGAATAAGGGAATGTCCGCATCCCACATTCCCTCTTAGTTCAGGTACTATAGAATATCCTGTGTTGTTGACGCTCCATGATCTGAATGTGACTTTTATTGAGTACCGCAATGCCAATTACAGTGCTGTGAAAAAGTATTTGCCCCCCGCTGATTTCTTATTTTTTTGCATATTTGTCACACTTAAATGTTTCAGATCAGCAAACAAATTTTAATATTAGACAAAGGTAACCCAAGTAAAGATAAAATGCAGTTTTTAAATGATGATTTCATTTATTGAGGGAAAAAGCTATCCAAACCTACCTGGCCCTTTGTGAAAAAATAATTGCCCCCTAAACCTAATGACTGGTTGTGCCACCCTCGGCGACAACAACTGGAATAAAACGTTTGCAATAACTGGCAATGAGTCTTTCAAATTGCTCTGGAGGAGTTGTGGCCCACTCTTCTTTGCAAAATTGTTTAAATTCAGCCACAGTGGAGTGTTTTCGAGCATTAACAGCCTGTTTAAGGTCATGCCACATCATCTCAATCAGCAACAAGTCTGGACTTTGACTGGGCCACTCCAAAACCTTGATTTTGTTTTTTTAATCCATTCAGAGGACTTGCTGGTGTGTTTTGGATCATTGTCCTGCTGCAAAACCCAAGTGCATTTGAGCTTGAGGTCAGGAACTGATGGTCGGACATTCTCCTTCAGGTTTTTCTGGTAAAGAGCAGAATTCGCGATTCCATCGATTACAGCAAGTTGTCCAGGTCTTGAAGCAGCAAATCAGCCTGAGACCATCTCACTACCACCATCATGTTTATCTGTTGGTATGATGTTCTTGTTGTGAAATGCTGTGTTAGTTTTACGCCAGATGTAACGATATGCATACCTTACAAAAAGTTCAACTTTTGTCTCGTCATTCCACAGAATATTTTCCCAAAAGTATTATGGTTCATCAAGATGTTTTTTGGCAAATGTGAGACGAGCCTTTGTGTTCTTTTTCTTCAGCAGTAGTTTTCGCCTTGGAACTCTCCCATGGATGCCATTTTTGCCCAGTCTTTTTCTTATTGTTGAATCATTAACTATAATCCTAACTGAGGCAAGTGAGACCTGCAGTTCTTTGGATGTTGTTCTTTTGTTACCTCCTGGATGAGTTGTCATTGTGCTCTTGAAGTAATTTTAGTAGGCCAGCCATTCCTGGGAAGGTTAACCACTGTTCCAAGTTTTCTCCATTTGTAGATAATGGCTCTCACCGTGGTTCTCTGGAGTCCCAAAGCCTTAGAAATCACAGTTAATTCATTATTTAATTACTTTATCACATAGGGCCAGGTAGGTTTGGATAGCTTTATTCCCTTAATAAATGAAATCATCATTTAAAAACTGCATTTTTCCTTACTCTGGTTATCTTTGTCTAATGTATTAAAATTTGTTTGATGATCTGAAACATTTAAGTGTGACAAATATGCAAAAAAAAAAGAAATTAGCTAGGGGCAAATACTTTTTCGCAGCCCTGCATTTCTTTGCGTTTCAAGTGAGCTATGTTGCTTTTATTGTTTAAGTGCAATGATAATTTAATTTTTGCATATTTTTCTCAGTAGTATAGATCTGGAAATTCAAAACCAGTCCAGATTAAGGTTATTCACATTTAACAATATTGAGTTTCTGACCCTGAAAATGTTTCAGGGCACCTGATCCTGGATGAAGACCTGGAGAGAACCACTTTCATCGTTGGTTCCGGTGTCATTGGACCAATGGAGGTAGTTACCATCATCATTAGCACTACTCAAGAGCTCCCCACGATGGAAAATGGGGCAATCCGCCTGGTCTACCCCTCAGTGCTAACACCTATAGTGAGAGACAGGGTGATTCCTAACAAGAGCGAGTTGGGGGTGAGGTGGGATGAACAGAGGTATGTATTCCCAATGTATCAAACAAATTCTCTGATGTTCGGGCAATGTTCATGCAATAAAAAGGACCATGTCAAAAGAGACCTCATCTACAAAAATTTAATAAAAAAAAACAATGTTGGGAACCAATTGTATTTTTTTATTTCTTTGATCTTGCTCAACCCCCCCCCCCCCCCCCCCCCTCAATTTAGTCCAACCAGCTGTTTTTGGGTCACCGCTGGCAAGCAGGAGAGATCGATAGGCTCACCACAGTACTGTGCCCACTGGATCTTCACCAATCCAGCTGTCACCCAGATGCCTTACGAGCTCAGCTTTCAGCTACTGGTGCGGGGCGCATGTCTGCTAGCAGGTGAGGTTTATATCTGGGAGGAGCTAGCCTGTTTGCTAGCTTGGGTGTGAGCCTTGATAAGCAATTGAACATCCCACCTAGAACAACACAGAGAAATGCAAATCTATTTTAATGAAACGGCTCTCTCAACTAATGTCAAAATTAGTTGAAATATATCTGTAGCGACTTGTCGACATTAACAAAGGCCTTCATTAACCTCACCTTTCAATGCAGAATTACCCAATTATTTCACGGTTTACTGTGCCTGATTAGTTACAGTTGCAAAAACTAATTCGCAAAATGGGTGTCAAATGCATTTTTCATAGCATGGTTGTACATTACATCACAAAGTTATTAGCCGGGTGGCTCACACGGTTAAGGCACTGCGCTGCAGTGCAGAGGTGATCACCACGTCGCGGGTTCGAACCTCGGCATACCCACAGGCAGGGGTCGGCAGCTTTTTCAGAGTAGCGCACAATTGGCTATCGCGCTACAAGGTTACAAATTGGGAAGGGACTGTCGGATTTGGGTAAAACGATAACAGCTTTGTTCGTTGCTCCAGCGCCTCCTGTTGGCCAGACGGGCGCTCGTCAGGAAGACTTCGGCTTGGTTCATGTCCGGGTATCCTCCGCCCTCGCTCTGAACTTACGAAGATTCAACCAGCGAGTGTATAAGAATCAGTGGCTGACAGGCACGTGCTTCGGAGGAGAGCCGTGAACTGTCTTCACTATCCTGAGTTGGCAGCAAGGGGTCGCATACGAGCAAGCTTTGTACATAGTTCCCCAATTGGGCATTCCAGATTCGGGTGGGATTGGAGATGCCAAATTTAAAAAAAAAAAAAAAAAAAAGTTATTAGGAATTTTCTTCTGCGCATAAATAACGATGTAAAATGTCTGTAAGTCTTTATAAATTCTGAACTCATGTAGCTTGAGAAATGGCAAAGGTTTGCATAAATTAGTTTGGGAGGTTCATTACGCAATAATGTGTGAAATCAGTTCAATATTCGGATTATATTCACGCCCTGAGGGCGTTGTTAGGCACACGCACAGAGTGACATTGTAATCCTTTCAATGTCACATAAATTACGTAAATGTAGCCAATTGGCAATCACCTTGTTATTATCATTTCTTTTTTATTACAGGTCATGTATTGGTCTTGGTTCTTCAGTCAATGGATTGTTTGATTGTTAATCAGGTGAACTTAAATGGGAGCAGATTGAGAGCAATCATATGGTAAAAGATGAAGTTACTGAAGGCTCTCTGAACATCTGATGACACACTTCTACATGCCACCACTATAACCACCACTGCAACAACAATCATAATTAGTTTCGCTCGACCTTTCCGCTGGTCACACACTTTTTTTTATGAATATAACTTTCTCAGTATACACTATTCTTCAGGAATTAGGCCAAGGTTAGAGTTTATGTTTAGGTATAAACAGGGAAAATTCTGTGACAGCTTATACCCTCAGAACTAAATATTTGGTTCATATACCTGTAAAACAGTATCGCTTATACACACATACCCCCCCGGCATTGCTTTTTACTGCACCTGATTAGGATCTCTCTCACTTACACACTTGGACCAACGCAAGGAACAGCAATCCTGGAGTCCCAGGAAGAGGGAGGGGCAGGCACTAATGTCTGGAGCCAGTCTCCACAGCTGATTTACTGATAAACAGTATTGACTTCGGCATGCACTCCCTTGATGAAATATGTCTGCTGGCAAAAGGACATGGGAATGGGGATGAGAGGAAGCAGTCCATGTTGGACCTGGAGCTGGTCCAGAATGTATCACTCAAGATTAAGAGGGTGGTTAATTTGGACATTCAATCACCCCCCAGTCAATGCACTCCTATGGGTTGGGGCGGGGGCAGGAATATTCAGTTACTCTCATCTGCCAAGCGGAGAAGCCTTGTTTCTCCATCAGATGAGAAAATGCACTCCTCCCCGTAGAAGAGAAATATTTGTATTTTGGCACCAGAGGTGAACAGTACCAGTTGAAAATTCCATTTTATTCCAGCCTTTGCTGGTCAAACTATTTTCAGCTCTGTTTGTCACAGTTTTAACTTCTCAAGCAGCTGCTTGCTTGTCAATCAGCCACCCATTTGACCACAAGCTAACTCTATTAACCAAACCAGCTTTGTTCAAAAGGAGACGACCTTCGACCAACCACAGAGCAGCTATGAGCCACTGCGGAAAACACAGCTGAAACTGTTATAAACTAGAATTGAATTCCAACTGAGTTATTCTGGAATTTTCAACAAGGATTACCTCTGAAAAATATTGGAGTCCTTGCCCAACACATTTGTAAAATAATGACTCAAATTGGTGTTGTCAGGCAACCTTTTCACTCACAGAAGTTATTTTGGCAGTTGGCTGACTGTGCCTTGTCTCTGAAGGTCTGGAGAGCCCCACCCATGCCTTGCGAGCTGACGCCGACCCCAGCGCTCAGTGCGCCTCTGCCACCTACATCACCCTTGCGGAGGAGCACCCCTATGACCGACACCTGGAGATCATCCTGCACCTGAGTGGTGAGGTCCTGAGACCCCGTGTGAAGGCCACCTCAGACTAATCACTGCAAGATTATTTTAAACGCATAGCGCTTTGCATTAGAACCTCGTATGTGGTCCACAATGTTCAAAAAACCTGCCAGTTAAAACCACTTTGAAAAAATGAGATGATAAATCATTTCAGTGGCTAAGAACCTCTTTACTTTCATGTCTCTAACTGCAGGCTTTTCTGGTCGTTGGTAGCTGGATACTCTGTGGCATTTTAAATTATGAATGAGGATAGCAACAGTAGCTTACCTGCCTACAGTTACAGTTTTTGTATTCATAAAATAAAAATGTGGGCAAAAACGACTGGTTGAGAATTTGAAGCTGATTGGCTGTTGAAACAAGTGATATACCTCACGGTCTGAAACCAGCTACTTGCGACTTGACCAGCAAAGTCACTCACGAAGCCATCAGCTGGTTTAAATTAATCTTAGACTGGGTTCTTCAGACAACTGCAACTTTTCTCTGCAGTGTTCTAAAACGATTTTGTCTCATTAGAAATCCTTGGTCTAAACTGGCCTAACAAATTACACAGTAGAGCGCTTGTCAATAAGCTGGATAAAGAGGTTAAATCCTCACTAGGGAATCGCCTGGGTCATGAGCGGAGTGACGGACTAGAGCAGGGGTGCATCCAAATACTCCAGAAAAATATCCATATCCTCAGCTCACCACCTCCTATCAAGAATTATGGGAGGAGGACACAAGTGGAGGAAAGGAGGGATCATCTTTTGAGCATTGGGATGCACCCTGGGTCCGCCCTACTGTGTTACTGAAGACCTTCCTTCCTGTTGGTATTCACTCCTGTGAGGTATTGTGATCACTTGCGTGTGTGTTGTCAGCAGGATTACTCAAACACTTTTCAACGGATTACAACAAAATTTTATGGAAAGTTGTACCGTATGAATGGGAAGAAGTAATAAAATTTCCAGACCAATCCGTATACTAAATTGTAGTCTGCAGCTGATTATAAGTGTCAGTGGATCAAATGCTACTAATGGAAGTATCCGCTCACTGAGTGCCCTCTAGTTAGTAGAGTGAAGAGGGCTAAAGTAGGGCTGAATTGAAGCCCATTAGAATGGATGATACCCAGGAACAAGGTTTGTTACCACTGTTCTTGAGCTTTCTATGATGGGCTGCAGGCAGGGTAAAGATCGAGAGCATTGGTTCCAAACATCCTCTTGTGGGCCATCAGCTAGATCCAGGTATTTGATGTGTTCCATCTCAAGCACCCCTGATGCCACTAATCAAACTCTTTCGCATTCCTATGAGTAACAATGGGGTGCTTTGCCTACTAGACAACAGAAATAATGAGTTTTATTGCTTGTACACTGGTGTTCCTGTGATACTCTTTCAAACAGAACCTCACAGTCCGCTCATCATCCTGGAGAGGGGCAGACTCTCCTTCCAGGAGTACGAACAGCGGATCTGCACCCGTCGAGATTTTATTCGCTGTGCCAAGAAAGAATCAGACAGAGAAAAGAAGGTGAGATCTACGCACTAGCAGGCGTTATACATCTCTGCACCTCATACCCTGCAAGAACTACACCGTAGAAGTAATGCTAATCATGTACCTACAGTGCTGGTTTCTCGAGCTCTCAAAATCTTACACGCTTGTATCACTGTTAGTTCTAGCATATATTTCCACATGTTTTTATCTGGAATATAGGTTGCCTATGTCCCAGTCAGCTTGAAAACTTGAAAGTTGCACAAAATATTCTGTGCAATGGATAGTTTTCATCAGAACACCTGGATGGGGTTTCTTGACCGTTTTTTGCCAACTTTTTGCCACAAAGTTCTTCACTGGAAAATGAGCAGAATTTTTCTTTTCTTTTTTCAGTGTGCAATTCTTAGAATATTTCATCTTGGCCTGTAAAATAATTGACCTTATCTCTATCACATATTGGGCTGATGGATCTAACTCCTAACTACATTTTTCTAAAAATGTCATTTGCTTGTTGGTTTGTGACAAGTGTCTTCTCCTCTCAGCTGGAGTTTGTGAGGAAACGGTTCCACAAGGACATTCTGGGTAACCCTGTTCTGATGCTGAACTTCTGCCCAGACCTGTTGAGTGAGCCAGTTGAGCTTCATCGGGCCACTCGGGAGGTGATCTTCCTCATCGACCGCAGTGGGAGCATGAGCGGTGGCAGCATTGACAAGATCAAGGTGCCCATCAAGAGACACAATAACCAGACTTCTGAACCTCTTGAACTTCTGGTGCCAGCTTAAATTTCACTTCTTTCACCATTGCCTATTCAAACTAATTTAACTTATTTAACGTATTTAACTACGTCCAACGTCATTTTTAAACTTAATGCAGAAGCTAAACAGCTGCACTGCTTTATGGCGCCATTTATGCACGTTCATTTGTTATGCAAATTTACCATTTTTGTGATGATACTTCAAGAGTGTCTCTTTGCATACTGTAGTTTATGATAGAATAGTCTTAACTCCTTATCACTTTCTCCTTGTAATTCCTGGTCCAAATCAAGCCCTATGGAGGTATGTTCCTATCTTTAATCAAGAACATGGTATTTCGACTTGAGAGCAAACAAATTGGTTCCAAAACTCTTCCTCACTCAGGAGGCCACCATTTTTACTGCTGATGCTACTTTCATCGCTACTATGCTACTATCATTCACTACAAGCATTTGGGTTTGCAGCCTTGATGAAGATCCTGTAGTTGAAAGATGTTGGTTTTTGATTGCTTTTTATGATTTAGCTATTTTAATAATGGCTTTTAAATATTACTTCCTTTCTCATTTTTGATATTTTCTTTTTGGAGTGTCTGGGTTGCCCTTGGTTTTCGTAATTCCTGCTACTTGTTCAACTGTAAAACGTACATGTGGTCACTTAAAAGGAGATTCCACTTTGACCCTGCCTGATGTACAGCATGGCTCAGATAGAGGCCAATAACAAGCAAAAAATCAAAAGCAAGGATTTGTTCTTGTGACAATCTGATTGGCTGTTGTCCACTATGTATTATGAGACAATTATTTTCTTTTCTAATGCTTTTTTCATTATCATAGAAACCATTACATCATCATATTTGGCAGAGCAATTTGCTAAGAGTAAGGCACCAAAGGGTAATGGTGGTGATTTATGGCAGAAATATAATTGCTTCCGCAGTGAAGGAAAAGTTGTGATGTTTTAGTGACATAAGTTCTACTGAATGGTTTTTCAAACCATGATCTCAGAATCTCAGCCAGCCACTCATAAGTAGCTGAACATCTTGGCTGAACTTCTGCAGATTAACAAATCCAGGTGTCTAGAGAAGGATGCTGGCTCTTTGCACTTTCTCAGACTTTAATTTAATCATCCACTATGGCATGCTGAACAGAAGTAGATTTAGTGTGAACACTGTGAGAAATATTAAAAAAAAAAAAAAAAACTTTCACAAAATTTCAGCTTCTTGGCTTGCATTTTCGCATACCACATCCATTTGTTTAGTGCAAAGACCTACAGTTCTGTGCAAAAGTTTCAGGCACATTTAAAACTATTTAGTAAGGAGAAGATGCTTCCAAAAATCAGGAAATGAAGTGTTTCCTAACATTGAAAAACATACCACAAACAGGTGGTTCCAGGCAGAACAAACCCGCCCCTCGCACATACTTTTACCTACTTGTATGAAATTCAAAAGGGATCAATTCTGGGTCAGTGGCAATCCCTATACCGAATTTGGGGTGAATCTGGCCATTAGTTTTGCTGATAGAGCATTAACAAACAAACAAACTAACACAGAAACACAAAAAGAAACAAACCAAATCAAAAACAATACCCCTTGCCCTCACCCTTTGGGTGGGCCGGGGTAATAACCATGAACTACCAAAAACTAAATCAATTCCATATTTGGTGTCACTACTCTTTCAAATTATCAGGTACCCTGTCCTGTAGTTCTATAGTTTTATAAGATGAATGGCTCTTTGCTTGTTTTAAGCATATTGGAAAATTTGCCACAGTCCTTCTGCAGATCAACTGTCGTATTTGCTTTTTTCTCTGCAGGTAATGAAAGACAGCCTTTATAAAGTTGAGATCAGGGCTCTGTCGCAGTTGTAACAACTCTATCAACTATCAACCGTCTTTAATGAAATACAAATATATATGTATATATTTTTAAATAGCTTAACATTTACTGCTCTTTTCACCCTCAGCAACACTATTACGGGGAAAAAAAATTAATAAAAATTTTGAATAATCTAGTGTGCCTCAAATTTTTGCACAATAATGTGCATTTTGTTGGTTTCCCAGCACTCATAGCTCATCTGTTTTCCTTTACCCCACAGGAAGCTATGGTGGTAGCCCTCAAGAGTCTGCCCTCCAGGACACTGCTCAACATTGTGGGGTTTGGTTCAACCACAAAGACCCTCTTCAACTCCAGCAAACTGTGCACCGATGTCAGTACCAGTGTAATTGTGTCATTGTAATGGTTTATACTGGTTATACTATAATGGTTTATAATATCATTGTATATTATTGCACTCAGTAGGATTCCATGATATTAAATTGTTGTGTATGTAAAATTTCTCATTCTATCATGACAGTCTGAAGATTTTGTCTTAGTGTTAGCGAGCATGCAACTTTTTGCGTCACAACTCATTAACAGTTTCATTTGGAGGTAAGAAAAAGGTGCGAAATCTGGTCTGACTGAGGAGTTAAATTTAGATGAAGTTTTGCTCTGGGAACACAACTCTGGTTGTCACAGATTGGAATCACAACTGCGATATCACATGCCTGGCATCACTGCCGGCTCAGGAGGACAAAAAGTCATTAAAATGTCCGCAGAAAATACGTGATGCCATAAAAATCTGGGTGCACTTAAAGATGGCTCTTACCTTGAGCAGAGCTGGTATTTATCTGAGCGAATTACCTTGTTTGCTCCCCCTCGGATTACAGTGTCCAGGTCACTCCTCAGAGGTTGCCGTGACAGCGGTGTATCAGGTTTAGTCAGTGCGGGGGCAGGTAGTGCGAACGCTTTTTAATAAAGATGGCCATATGGTGATCTGACCACGCTTTAATGACATAATCACCATCCGATCTTTGGGCGGTAAAGAACAGGTGTCCGCAGATGCTTAGAATTCGTATAAATTATTATGCTCCGGGAGATAAGAGTAGTTTACAATGTAGATCTTTGCCTTCCAGGTGCTGGTTGGATTTCTTTCAAATAAGCTAAAATTAAAAACAATAATGATAATGGGCTCTTTCCTTAGCAAGCAGTTGCAGGTTATATTCATGTATTCCATCATACTTGTCAAACTATTCTTTCAAAGAAATCTATCCTGACTGCAAGGTCTGCAACATCGGTATTTCTGTCTTTGACAGCACGAACTGGCTCATTGCATTTCATTATTGAAAAATTGTGTAAAGAGTATATTGTCATTCAGTGACTATTGTGGTTTTTAGACCAATTTTGCAGTGCTGGCTTGAGAATGATGCTTTTGTTTCTTCCAGGAAACCCTGGTGTCGGCCTATGAGTATGTCCAGAAGATGAGAGCCGACATGGGTGGTACTAATCTCCTTGGTGCCCTCTCCTGGGCGTTCCAACAGCCAGTGCAACGTAGCAGTCCCCGCCAGGTGCTCATCATCACAGATGGCACGGTCAGCAATGTCGGCAAAGTGCTGGAGCTCGTACGGAGGAACACCTGCTCAAGCAGGTAAAGATGGCTGGGGCCGGCTCAAACTGAGAACATTGTGATTTGACAGTTTGATAATGGAAAAAGAGAGCAGAATCAGCCACAAGGAGTAACCCTTATAAATGACTGGCAAAGCTAGCCCTTGATTATGCCACTCCTCAGCTCGTGCCAATCTCAACTGCTGCTGTAAACATGCTTTGCCCCAAAATGTTTTAGTGATGACTAGAATTAGCCTATGCCATGAAAGCAAGATCAGCTCATGTTCCCGAAGGGAGGGGCGACATATTGTTTTTGTCCAGTTTCCCATGCGTGTATACTCGCGAAACCCGCATCGGCGTTCCCACCATTTCCAGACCATAACTCAGAAACTGTTTGATAAATTTCCATGAAAATTGCATATGCGCCTTTCACTATTTTGAGGTTATTAACTTTTCCAGTTTCTTCCAAAATGTCTGTGGAGATCGGTGAGGGGGGGCTGCATTGGGATGGGGGGAGATATTTATTTGTTGTTTTTTTTTTTCCTTAAAAACAATCTCGAGTTGGGCTCTGTGATAGCATCAATATCAATAGTGCAGTGCCCATCCAAAACAGACAGCCTCTGAGCCGCGGCTCGTTAAGACTCGCTGCGGAGGTAGGTGCTTGGCTCAGTCTGCAGGGCCCTGAAGCCCCGCCCCCGCAGCTGCACAGCCCGCTGTTCACTTGTTTATTCAAAATTTATTAATATTTAATGTGTTTTGTGTCCAAATTGTGACAAATGCGTCACTGGGCATCCTTGGGTCCCCAGCAATACACCCACCAGGTGTGTAGATCAGATGAATATGAGAACACACACATGGACAGTGATTCCTTCTTTATAGTTAAATAGATGAGACAACATCAAATCCTTTCGAATGCAATAGTTTAAGCTAGATTGAGGCTCAAGTGATATATGAGTGGCCGTGCCTTTGAAAAATTGAATTAAATTGTGTATTTCATGCACTTGGAACCTGTGAAGATGAGGGGAGAGTATTTGGACTTGGAGAGACAAAACCTGGATTTGCCTTCAAAACCTTTTAAGCAATCTGCAGTGTTCAGTGTGCGACAATGAATCCAGATAGACTACAGTACGTCTGCTCTACAGCCTGGGGCACTGGTTCTGCCAGTCTGTAACAACAGTGGGACCCAGTGCATACAGGTTCCTGCAGGTTGTACAGAGATATGAGCAGGTATCAGGTTCAGCTGCAAGACAAAAGGGGTGACAAAGGTAGATATTTTGGTTGGTCCCACTCCACACTCAGGCTATACCTACAGAACACTAATTACAGCACATCTTAAATTGGGTTTGATGACAGGGAGGGAGGGGGGGGGGGGGTGTAGTGGTGGCGTAGCGCTATGTTAGGTCATTCCCAGCAATCATGCTAAGTGCTCTACTCTGCCAGCACGGGTTGCGCACCTCGCTCCCTTGGGCATAGTGGAAAAATCACTCTGGCTAATTCGATCTTTTTTCCATACATCTGTATTCCACACACAAACAAATGGGTGCCTGGTTTCCTTTACTTCCTGCACTAACTCCACATTCCCTTACGATAGCAGATATTTTCCAGTTAGGAACCGCCTTCACACCTTGGTGTAATGAAATTCGAAATTCGTAGCATTTTTTCTTTTTACCTGAGCTGCCTAAATTTTCTGACATCTAATGTGTTGTTGCGTTCTCAAGGGGGGGGGGGGGTAATCGTGCAGTATGTGTCTTGGACATTCAATTAGCAAAATGGCCCAATAACTCACAGAATGTATAAGGTTTTATGGGTTCTTCCTCAGAAAGAATACTAATCCTTGAAATTACCAGGGTTCAAAGACCTCGGTGAATAAACATGTCCAATTAGCTGCGCAATCTGTATGTGGAATAATGTTTATCAGTATAAAGAGGAGTCTCAGGGGAAGTGTTTTAACATGGGCATTCGAGATTTTAGGTTTGAAGCTGAAGGAATAAATTCATACTATTGCAATAACTAAACAAGAAGTGAATTCCAATGATCCATCTTTATTCTTGAACCAACAATCCTCTACTCAACCCGGATTGAAGGATAACCAAGTTACTGGACACCTTCTGTTTTGTATGTAGCCCTGACTAACCATCCCTCGTTCAACAGCTAAAGACGTCATTGGGCTTATTTATAATGAGAGGAATAAGCAGGGTATGAACATGGTTGAAACACAAATTTACAGGATTGTAGACCCTGGAACAGCGTTAGTAGACGGCCTCATTCCCTGAAAAAGATTGGCACCTTACCTTACAGATTTGCTTCAGCAGCAATATCATTCACCACAAACAGTGACGGTGGAAGTTCCCTAATTTATTATGCTGTTATCGTGTAGATTTTTCAGTCGCTAGATTGACCTGACCCTTTCGTGAATAGTCTGACATTTAACGATGCCTGTTATCAACGGATTGGCGAAAGGTAAATTGCACTCAGATATTTGTTTTTTTTTTGTTTTTTTTTTGCAGTGGTCTTTGTGGAATTGCTTGTCAGATCATATGAAACTAGCTTTCAAGACCAGGCTTTGTACAGTGTGAGATTCTATCTAGTCCTTAACTCTTTAACTTCCGGTTTAACGGTTTGGTAGAGCAAACCAATGCTTTTTTAATCGGGGAGAAAGTTCAAGGGTTAAGTGGTCTAACTCTGGAGTACACTTTAATAGTCAGAAAATGGCTTGCTTTGTTGGGCTGATTTGCCGGATCTCACCAGTCTGCTGTGATATATTATATGGTTTCTGAGACTACAGAAAGAGTTTTGCCCATTTTACATCTTAACGGATATCTCTTTTGATTGGCAGGTGTTTTGGGGTGGGCCTCGGCCCATTGGCCTGCAGAAGGCTACTGCAAGGGGTGGCAAAAATATCAGGGGGAGTCACAGAGTTTATTGGCGAGGACGAGAGATTGCTGCCCAAGGTGAAAGTGATGTGACCTTTCCTCTTTTGGAGAACTCATAATGTCTCAAGATTTTTTGAAACCATAATGTACAATATTTAGTGTTTAATTTGATGTCTTGATCCAAAATTATGTGTGTACTGTATATAACAAAATTATAATGACACATTTTCATTTCCCTGCAGTTGATAAAATCCTTGAAGAAGGCCTTTGAGCCTGTACTAACAGATGTCCGTATTGACTGGTATGTTCCCGATAACTTGGAGGCACTTCTCTCACCCAATGAAATCCCACCGTTGTATCCTGGAAACTGCCTCATTGGCTACTGCACCATCTATGACGTATCTGCCTTCAGAAGTAAGAGGAATGATGTAAGTGTCAAGCAGTTCTCCACACAAATGTAATTCAGCGAAAGGGCTCCCAAGAACAAACCTGTTCACATTCTGTCTCATGACATCACCCCCTCCGGCTTTGTAAATTAATTCTTCCAGCGTGGTTTCTTCACCACCTCAAACTGCTATTCACCTGTGGTAGAATAAAAATGACTCAATTAAACCTTTTAATAGAATATTTCAGTTTGGTCTCAAAATGTATTGGAAGACTCTGGAACTGATGGAGAGATATAAAAAAGGCACCAAATGTCATTGTAAAAGGAGTGTAGCCTAATAAAGTTAGTGCTCTCAGAGGAACAATTGAAGCACCTATTACTAAAACCCCATGAGTCACACTTGACTTGACTTGACTTGACTTGTGGGGTTTTAGTAATCAGTGCTTCAATTACTTTTTAAACTAGTTCTACTCTCTTTTTTTTTTTTTTTTTTTTTAATTTGGCATCTCCAATCCCACCCGAATTTGTAATGCCCAATTGGCGAACTATGTACAAAGCTTGCTCGTATGCGTCCCCTTGCTGCCAACTCAGGATAGTGAGACAGTTCACGGCTCTCCTCCGAAGCACGTGCCTGTCTGCCACTGATTCTTATACACTCATTGGTTGAATCTTCGCAAGTTCAGAACTAGGGCGGAGGTTACCCGGACATGAACCAAGCCGGAGTCTTCCTGACGAGCGCCCGTCTGGCCAACAGGAGGCGCTGGAGCAACGAACAAAGCTGTTATCGAATACCCAAATCCGGCAGCCCCTTCCCAATTTGAAACCCTGTAGCGCGATAGCCAATTGTGCGCTACTCTGAAAAAGCTGCCGACCCCTGCCGGTGGGTACGCCGAGGCTCGAACCCGCAACTTGGTGATCACTTCTGCACTGCAGCGTAGTGCCTTTACCGTGTGAGCCACCCAGCAGCTAACTAGTTCTATTCTCCACCAGCTTATCTAACTTGCAGACATAAGACGCAACTTCTGTACAATCAAAGCCTCAGTTCGTGACATCATTACCTCCGCCCAGCAAAGTTGGAGGAGGTTATGTGATCATTACCGTTTGTCTGTTGGTTAGTTTGTTTGTTAGCAGGATCACGCAAAAAGAGTGTAAACTTGGTGTAATGATTAAGTATTGTTCAAGGAAGAGGTGATTTGATTTTGCGAGGTCAAGGGCAAAGGTCAAGGTCAAGGGCATGCAAAGGGTCAAAAACACATTAAAAATATATGTACGCGAAGACTACAGGACTGCATAAACACAGGGGTTGCTAGCTAATACTGGCAAAAATAACATTGAGTACAATGGCGGAGGTACTTGCTCTCCGTGAGCGCAGCTCTAGTTAATTATTGTTACAAATCATTTTCAACCCGCAAATAGATGGAAATGTCTCCATGGTTTGGCTGGACTGTATCCTGACAAGCCTCTCAATGGAATGAGCTGTATACTTGACTCCTCCCCCCCTCCCCCTTACGCACAGATGAAGTGCAGCATCTACAAGGGCCTGTCCAGGGGCTCCATGGGATCCGTATTCGGGAATTCTCAGGACGAGCTCTGCATCCCCTTCATGGCTGACCCCCTCGATTCTCTGTTGGCCCCTTTGGAACAGGACGATGTTGAGGAGGCAGTTCGGGAGATTTCTCGGGAGATCTCTTCAGAGTTTTCATGCGCCAAGCCCACAGATGTTAGCCCCAGCACCGGTGAGACTTTTTTGTCAGTGGGTCTGGGGAATACTGCGGTATTGGTGCTTCAGGCAGCAGATTTTTTTTCCACAACCTTGTGTGTTCACTCTGGCACAGTTGGCTTTACAAGGTTTTAAAACTCATCTGCCGGTGCATTATCAAAAATGTCTGTCATAAAAGGGCTTTAGTATTATTATTGCAGTTCCTGCTCAGTTTCTGCTTGAGCGGTACTGGTGTTTGCAGCTTTTACGATACCTAGCGAACCACTCAGCCACAGAATTTCTCAGTCGCAACTGCACTTCCTTAGGTCCTCAGCAATGCACCCACCAAGTTTGAAGTCAATCGGTTTTATGGTTCTAGAGATATGCAAAGGGCATGCACACATACATATATACAGTACATGGAGATTATTTTGCGTTATAGTTAGATCATAAGCGTTTCAGTAATTTATTGTGACTTAAGATTTTACTTTTTGACTTTGAAGTGGAAAATATTATCATGCTGTAAGTTACGGTACGGTGTGCTGGAGATAATAAATGGGCTTTTGCTATTCAAAACTCGAGAAGTAAGTCAAATTTTTATCACCCCCCCCCCCCCCCCCGACATATAATGCGGGGGTATATAGTCATCAGTATATCTGTTTGTTTGCTCGTGCGTCCATCCATCTGTAATCATTTCATTTCCGGAGCAGAACTCCAGTACCTTTCAAAATGTTTTGTAGAAAGTTATTATTATGCTTATTAATCTGGTCCTAGACTGCCTTTTGATATTTTGGGATTTCTGAGATTTTTATTTTTTCTGTGATTAGTTAGATTAAGAAATTGCTGGGGCTGGAGGGATATGTTGATATCATTTTTTGTTAATCTCATTTTTACTCTTTTTCTGAGCAAAGAATTCATAAAAATTAGATGTCTATACATAAGACGAAAATGTTGCCGATTTCTGCGGTGTAAAGTGTCATCACTGATATGTGTAATAGTGTCTGCAGAGGGCGATGTGGAGCCGTCCAGCGACGTGCGGCGCAGGATTCAGCGGGACTCGTATGTGCAGGACCAGTACGTTCTGACGCGGTGCTCGCTGAGTAGCGAGAGAGGGCTTCCCCAGGCCTCCTCAGGGTCTGACTGTCCACCTCAGCGCCCTCTGCTGGACACCGTTTCCCTACCCCAGGGCCTGGAGAGGATGGGCCCCCCTGAGCAACGCAGGCTCTCACGCTGGGAGTCGCCTTGGCATTACACGCAGTCCTCAGAGAGCAACGAAATGGAGTCTGGGAAGGTATGCAATGACTGCTGGAATCAGGTAGTAGGGATTAAAGGAAAAAGCCCGAGAAGCAGTGGGTTACAGTGATTTTATAACGGCGGAGGGGTGTTCTAAGGCATGACTACATGTAGCCCATTAAATAAACCAACAAAAAAAAAAAATCGACAATTTATTGGTAATAATGCAACAATAAAATTGAGAACTATTCGTTCTTCCACCAAGCAAGATCGAGTGGACAGAATGGTTGGCAAGCAACACAGATGCTAAGGTTGCTTTTTCATCTAGTGCCATTATTATGTCAGATCAGGCTATTTAGGCTCGTTAATGTAGATATACCATGATAGCAGGCTATTTGGAATGTCAGCTTCAGTCTCCCGAAGGCCTCGTTAAATAATTTTACGTTCGTTTCGGTTTCAGTTTTAGATCCTTGTTCTCAACTCACACCGATTGGCCATATCATTACAACCAGCAACGAGAGTAAGGAACAAGATTGACTTTTGTCCTCCACACTTGCCAGTGTCCAGGAAAATAATTGAATTGTGCATTGGTTTGCTAGCCAGCTTGTTAACTAGCATTCACTACAATGGATGTGGTTACCCTACAAAAAGCCCATAAAATAAACACTCGAGAAAAAAATATCAACAATTTAGCACCAATACTGGAATAGTGAGCTAGTTGGCAACGTAGCTAGCAAGCTAAAGTGATATTGAAGTATATAGCTAGCTAGGTAGATAGCCAACTGGTTAGCGGGTTAAAAGGCTAAACTTTGCTAACACTGAAATAGCAAGCTAAAAGTCTTGAAACAAACGTAACCTAACGAGTCAGTTGAGTGCAGAGTAGTTGCTTGCTCGGCCAGGCGCACAGGGATATTTTGTGCTGCGGTCTGCCTCAGAATACAGTGGGTTACACTGATTTTATACCAGCATGGAACGCGGCTCAGCCAATCACATTTAAGGATGGGAAGCACCCGTTTTATAAAACATCATTAGACAAGTGTCTGTATGTGAGCGTATGTGTTTATTACACATAGCAAAAGAAAATCAGGATGGCAACCAATTATATACAATACTGATGAAGGCATACAGTATGTCTTGAGCGTTATGGAAAAATCTGTTAAGTCTAATTACGGTTCACGCTGAGTTAGGATCATTTTTGTGCTTTCTAGGCTTTGCCTCATCACAGACAGTAAGACGTGTAAAAAATAATCCCTGATCCTTATGTTCTGCCATGGCAAAACCCAGCAAGTCATTGGTATTTAATTGTGTCTAAAGCAGAAACCTAGCAAGCTGATCCTTCTGGGTTTCTCAACATTAAATTTACTCTTTTTTTTTGTCGCGGCAAAATCTAGCAAGTTGATTTAGCCACTTATGAAACAGCATGGATACTGCATAGCACATGCATGAAAGGAAGAATAAACTCTTTCATTGAGAGAGTGATTGTAGTATGTGATACTTCTGGTGTGTATCACGTGTGATTGGAAAACGTGGGCCATGAATCATGGTTTTTAAGCATTGATTTTTGGGCTATGTTTGTTTGCAGTTAGCACAAGGCTAATCTCTGTATATGCCTGTGTTGGGTGTGTTGCAGGCAGGCAGGATATTGAGTGCGGAGGAGCTGCGGCGCAGACAGAAGGCTCTCGCTCGTTCGGCCATGGCCAGCCGCAGCTTCTCCTCCCCCCAGGGCGAGCTGGACATGCACCGCCTGCGGAGGGCGCTAGAGAAGGTGTCCTTCGATCAGGCCTTGGGGGGGCGACTGGACGAGAGCGACGCGGAGCTTCAGCTCACTCCTTGCGGGGCTCTCTCCCGCCGCAGTCTCACAGACTCCAGTGAGCCTCACAGTCACATCACTGTCCTGCTCATACTCTCACTGGTTACACTCTGTAATACTGTGGCTTAACGCCACACTAAACTGTGTCTATGAGCAGATGGACAGGCTGATTCCAGTAGGCCCCCCAAACTCATTATTTGCACGGGGTATAAATACAGTAAAGCCTGATATTAACATAATGATAATTTGTGATGTCTAAGTCTGTACACAAATTTTTGTTTTTGACTGATGAACTAAATTAGCTGCATACACCAGTGTTAATTAACATGCAGGTTAGGGGTGCCCCGGTGGCACATCGACCTAAATGGGCGCGCCATAAAGGCTGTGTCCTTCTCGTGGCGAACTGGGTTCGATTCTGGCTCTGGTCATTTGCTGCATGTTCTCCCCAGCTTTCCTGTCTCTCTCTGTACTCTTACTGTCAAATAGGGGTGAAAATACCTAAAAAAAAAATCTTAAAAAAAAACATGCAGGTTGACTACCGTGGGACAATCCATTTAAGGACACAAGAACAAAGTATTGACCCTCGTCAAGAACATGCAGTGAGACTATACATAATCCCGGAAAAAAATGATGATTACTATCACTAATTAGCCTGAAATTCCATATTACTGATGAAGTGTCATGATCTTAACTACAGGGCAGAGATGTCCAGTGATATCTAGAATGAGCCAATTAGGGTGCAGGTATTTGTTTTGGCCCAGTGCCACGATGCCCGATTCAACTTTTTGAGGTCTTAATAGGCCATGATCGGTTAACCCCACAGAACTCTTGCACCCATATATGGGTTCATCAGATTCATAACTTTCATAAAATTAGGCTAAAGTAAGCACCTGCATTGCCAACAGCCTCTTTTCAGATAAGGGTGGACACCCCTGCTACGGGAGACACTGTTCTGTTGCCTCTCCCTATCTTGACCCCAGGTGGTTTGCTGTTCCCTGCCTCCCCCCTGGATTGGGACAGCTTCACTGACCCAGAGTACCTCTTCTCTGCTGCCCCGCCTGAGGAACCCTCGCCACCCCCTGGCCTGTGCCGCTCCGTCATCCACGGGGTCCTGTCTGGAAAGCCCGTGTCTTGGGAGGTGTCTGTGGACCTGTCCCCTCTCTGGTGCCCTGAAGGCCCAGCCCCAGAGCCAGATGGCTGGGTGGAGATAGTGCACCACCTGACTGCGCGCTCCGTCATACGCGACTTCGAGAACATGGCGGAGAAGGAGTCTGACATTGAGCACGGTGAGGTTTACGTCTCGGGAGGCTGGTACTCATTTGGAATGCTGGTTGGTTGAAGTTGAAGTAATGAGACAGGGTCTCCGGTCAATGGTCAATGAAGCATTTACCAACTGTGTATTATCTGGGAATATATGGGCTGTATTCAGTTTCATAGATCTTATATTCAAAGTAGGGCAATTTTTTTTCACGAACTATACAGCACTAGATAAAAAAATGATTTAATCAAGTCTGTTCAGAAGTGGGAACCCATGTAGTCCCCGCCCCCTCCATAAGCTGGGCTGGTGATGATTCCTGATAAAATGGGCATAGAGTAGGTAGTTGCAATTTGTGAATCAATGCCTTATAGTAGATCAATGGCTAGCCAGCCAGTGATTGAAAAAGGTGTCATGCCCATGGAAGTCAATAGAAAAGCTATGTTTGCCTTACAGGTCCAGCGAAGAGGTATCGCATGAAAGCCATCCAGACCAGTAAAGGCTGCAACATTATCTGCACGTATACAGCCTTTGCTGCGGTGGATGGTAACACCAAAGAGGGTATTACAGGATCAGTGGAAGTGCGAAAAACAGGTATGACATTATCATGCAGCGACCAGCTATTAGGGCCTAAGCTTTCAAAATCAGTGTGTACATTTTCTTGAAAAGCAAAGATTACCTTACTGTTACATATATGAAACTTGGGAGCAAATGTTCAAACCTTAGATACATATTTCTGATAATACAAAACCCAAAACCACTGAAGTTGGCACGTTATGTAAATCGTAGATAAAAACAGAATACAATGATTTGCAAATCCCTTTCAACTTATATTCAATTGAATACACGGCAAAGACAAGTTGTTTAATGTTCAAACTGAGAAACTTTATTTTTTTTTGCAAATAATCATTAACTTAGAATTTAAAGGCAACAACACATTGCAAAAAAGTTGGCACAGAGGCCCTTTTACCACTGTGTTACATCGCCTTGCCTTTTAACAACACTCAGTAAACGTTTGGGAACTGAGGAGACCAATTTTTGAAGATTTTCAGGTGAGACTCTTTCCCATTCTTGCTTGATGTACAGCTTAAGTTGTTCAACAGTCCGGGGTCTTCGTTGTCGTATTTTACGCTTCATAATGCGCCACACATTTTCAATGGGAGACAGGTCTGGACCACAGGCAGGCCAGTCTAGTACCCGCAGTCTTTTACTACGGAGCCATGCTGTTGTAACATGTGCAGAATGTGGCTTGGCATTGTCTTGCTGAAATAAGCAGGGGCGTCCATGAAAAAGAAGTTGCTTGGATGGCAACATATGTTGCTCCAAAACTTGTATGTACCTTTCAGTATTAATGGTGCCTTCACATATGTGTAAGTTGCCCATGCCTTGGGCACTAATACACCCCCATACCATCACAGATGCTGGCTTTTGAACTTTGCGCCTATAACAGTCCGGATGGTTCGTTTCCTCTTTGGTCCGGAGGACACGACGTCCACAGTTTCCAAAAACAATTTGAAATGTGGACTCGTCAGACCACAGAACACCTTTCCACTTTGCATCAGTCCATCTTAGATGAGCTTGGGCCCCGCGAAGCCGGCGGCGTTTCTGTGTGCTGTTGATAAATAGCTTTCACTTTGCATTGTAGAGTTTTTACTTGCACTTGCAGATGTAGCGACGAACTGTAGTTACTGACAGTGGTTTTCTGAAGTGTTCCTGAGCCCATGTGGTGATGTCCTTTACACACTGATGTCGGTTTTTGATGCAGTACCGCCTGAGGGATTGAAGGTCACGGGCCTTCAATGTTGGTTTTCGGCCTTGTCGCTTACGTGCAGTGATTTTTCCAGATTCTCTGAACCTTTTGATGATATTATGGACAGTAGATGATGAAATCCCTAAATTTCTCGCAATAGCTCGTTGAGGAATGTTGTTTTTAAACTATTCGACAATCAGCTCACGCATTTGTTCACTAAGTGGTGACCGTCACCCCATCCTTGTTTGTGAATGACTGAGCATTTCAGGGAAGCTGCTTTTATACCCAATCATGGCACCCACCTCTTCCCAATTAGCCCGTTCACCTGTGGGATGTTCCAAATAAGTGTTTGATGAGCATTCCTCAACTCTCTCAGTCTTTTTTGCCACTTGTGCCAGCTTTTTTGAAACATGTTGCAGGCATCAAATTCCAAATGAGCTAATATTTTCAAAAAATTTCAAAGTTTACCTGTTCGAACATTAAGTAACTTGTCTTTGCTGTGTATTCAATTGAATATAGGTTGAAAAGGATTTGCAAATCATTGTATTCTGTTTTTATTTACGATTTACACAACGTGCCAACTTCACTGGTTTTGGGTTTTGTATTTAAAAATTTTTCTTCCAATTGCTATTCCCACAATAAGCTTTGAAATCTCATTAAAAGTCACAAAGAACATCAATGACTAAATAATATTGTGTCATCCTTTGACCAAATCACAGGTGAAGTATTACATTTTTAAAATTCAACTTAATAAACCAGTACATTTTGTAGAACAAGTAGCATTTTAATAGTTGACCAAAAAAATTTTATATGGGGGGGAATCCAATATGATCGCACATGGATGCTGGGTTTCTGGCTTATTTTGTTTTATAGGGGCAATATTATGCTTTTTGGATTTTTCTTTTCTTTTGTGTGTTATGAAGCCTTTTGTGCATGTAAAATTTCAGCAAAGTTACAGAGGCCAAAGTCCTTGCCAAAGGGAGTTATTCTCTGTGACAGAAAACACAGATCCTGATCCTGATCTATATTACACTGAACTGCCTAAAATGTCTTGTTTGTAGTCCATTTTCTTCTGTAATTTGTCTACATCATGTAACAATGCAACATAATACGCGTCTAGTTGCTAGTTTGGCACGCCCCCAAAGCTAGACATTGTTTTCTTCAGTGCAAAGACAGATACCCCTTTTAATGGATTTCCAAAGGAAGAAAAAGAGGGAAATCAGGGGTTAAAATTTATTTTAACTATTTTACTCTGTTCCCAACATTTTACTGAGGACTGACTCCTGAGCTGCAATTGCCCAGCTACAACAGCCTGGATTTTAAGTAAGCCAGCCTTCAAGGAGCTGTGTCATGATTACTTTGCATGCTTACATCCTAAGGAAGTGAATTCTTGACTGCAAGTCACAATCTGATTCCATCCTTTCCAATCTGTCTTCGTTCTGTATAGTATGTATGTATTTTGGTTACTCCAGCATTATGCTTTTTATATTAAGGAGCTTCCTATGGAAATATGAGGATTCAAAGTGCTATTTTAAGCGTTAGCAAAGGGATACAAGGAATAAGTTTCCAATGGTTTCCATTGCCAATAATCATAAAAGAAGAAAAATGCCTTCTAGATTTTCACTTGCAGTTGAGCGGATTTACTCCGTTCCAAGTTGTGAGTATGCGCAGTATTTGTGACCCAGCTCCTTTGAGGAGACAGGAGACAAAACAGCCTGTTTCACACTAAGTGAGCCCAAAGTGCTGCGTGCATAGCCTTCACAGCTCTAACTAGGTGCTTGTAGACTAAAAAACATACACATTTTTGCAAATAGATCATGAAAATGAAAGTGTTATATTGGGACATGGAGCCTCTTTTTTTTTGCTGCTTCAATGTTTGCCTTCCAAATCATAGTAGATTTGGTTCTCATTAGCAGACTGACTTTTTCTTTACTTGGTATACAGATGATTCACGTTTGGTGGTAAGTTTGTTTGAATAAACGGCTATAATCTAGTGATTTTTTTTTTTGTTGTTGTTGTTGATTCCATGTTCTGTTCAATGCATAACCAACCTTCCAGCCCAAAATCACTTCAGCATTCACTTTGGCTTATTTCTTTATAACCCAATAGTCAATTAAGAAATTTCAAGGATCAGGTGAGTTTATTGTGATATGCAGGAACTTAGCAAAAGGTTTGGGCTGAGATCATGTGTTTTGGATTTTGATCAAAAATCTTTTCACTTTTGGGAAAATACTACTCCGTTTACAGTACTTTTGTGTACATTATGACAGACTTCTGTTCAGTGACTTTCGATGCTCTATTTTACAAAGCAAATCTTAAAATTTAGTTCATTAGTATTTGCCTTCATAGTAACCAGGCATGGCCACTTTGATTTAACAGGGGGACGCTTTGATGCCAGGAAGAGCTCTAATTCAGAAAGCCGCAGACCAAGGGCTTACTCCACAGGTCTTGGACGCAGACCATCCAGCCGGGACTCCGAGGAGTTTGAGGACACCTTCACATCCACGGGTAAAGCAGCGCGAGAATTTCCATCTAAACGCGCATCTATATAGTGCTGTACAAGGCACCCGTGTATTCATGGGCCTGAAGGATTTCCTGGGGCCTATATCACAAAGCAGGGCTGCAGTCATTTAAAAAAAAGGCCATCCTAAATCAGAAGTATAGACTGAAGTAAAAAAAAAAAAGCAGTTCTTGATTTTACTCTGAATACTTGCCCTGCTTTGTAATACAAGCTTCACATCTAGAGTAAAGCCTAAAATATAACACAAGTGTTATCTTGTGTTATCAAAATCTATGGATTTTACTTCCATGCAGCAGTATATTGTCTTGGTTTTGCAGATCGGGAGGACACCCCGGCCTCTCCCTGCAGCCTGACGTCCTGGGATAGTAGTGAGTAACCACACATCCCAAACTCTTGCCTGTTTAAGTAGCCCATACTTACAGTTAAGAGTTCAGGCAATGTGAATGCCTGAAGTTTGTACTCGCAACGACACATGATGAAACCTGTGAAAATGTATATAGGTACAGGGGGCAGCTGGAACCCAATCAGCCCTTCGGCCACATCCGGAAAGTCCCAGCGGTCTATGGAGAGCCGGACGATGGAGACTTTCTTTGGCTCCAGGTGAGAACTAAAGAAGTTTAACTGGACGCCAACAGTAACAAGAAACAATGGCAGGAGCAAAAGCCAGAGGTGCAACCCAGGCAAACACTCACCCTTTAAGCTCTTTTGTCTTGCCCCTGTGGTTAGTGAGCCAGTGCTCCCGAGGGCTAATCTTGAAGAAATTTCTCAGTGCTAAAACTTCAGTTTCTGGTAGCCACTGTCGCATTGAAATTAGAATTTTCAGTTAAAAACAGTATAAATCTCACATTTATGATCTTTACTTCATTAATGGTCCTAAAAGTAGTCAACATCAAATGAATAAAACTTAAATTTAACCCGTGTTGAATAACTCTTTTCTTCTTTGCCTACAAAGGGAGGTGGGAGGTGAATTTTGTACCTTTGGTTTCTTTAGTAACCATGAGGTAACAATTAGAGGCTCTTACACAAGTGCGCTTGTCATATAAAATTTATGAAATAAGTTCAGTAAATTCCATGTCTGTTGCAAGCTGCAAGCAACAAACCTAAAATTTACTCAACAAGGTTGATAACTTTCTTATTTCACAACCAAGAGAATAAGATTCTGTCTATCACATAACTGAATTGCATAACTTAATAGAAAACATATATGTAATTTCCATTATTTCCCATTGTATGTTAGCACTTAGCTAACTCCATGGCTCTGCTAACATAGCCGGTCACTGAGTCACAATCGCGGGTAAACTAGCAACAGTTTATAGATTTAATTAACTGAGTGGCTAACTAACATTAGCTTGTTGGCTAACAAACTAATGTAGCACAATGGTTATGAAAAAGTACTGCGTACACACTAGCTTCCTACCTAAGTAATGTAGTCGCCAAATGTGAGTGGCACTTAGCTAGTTTGGTACAGCAATGAGCCAAAGTGATTTAACCAACATTACACTTGGTATTCAGTATGGCTAAATATTAACAGCGTGACGTGGACCGGCAGGAATTTTCTCCCCATGCACTTAGCCAATTAAATTTTCACTTAACTGATGTGTACCTTGGGTAACATCAAAAATATGTCATGAGCTGGGCCAAGGGAAAAGTATTACAGTTATGAGATGAGGGAACAATACTATATTTCAGTTTAAAATGAAATATTGGAGTGAATCTGGTGGTTGAGAGCAGACCTCAGTCAGAACCTGTGTTGCAGATTCAGTCTGGGCAAGCTTCGAGCCCCAAGCTCATCAGGAAAGCAGGCACCACTGAAGCCGCACTGCCTGTCTGGCGAGACGGGAAAGACCCCTGACTGCGAGAAGACAGACTACATGCAGCTGGTGAGATCAGAACGCTGTCTGCATATTCATAAGTAGTCTCCCTACTCTCCCAGGTGCACCTTGCATTCCAATTATTTGACCAGCAGAGGATGGGCTCCCCCACTACCGCCTAGTTCCTCCTGAGATTCCTGTCCTCTTGGACAGTTTTACCTCATTTGCCATTTTGGGGATTTAAACTTGGTACAGCCGTTGTGATACTCCTGAGAAAATCAGTATGCAAATATGAATTAAGTGAAATGACCGTGCAGATTCACTTTTATTGTTCTCATAAAGGTGCAGTGATCCACAGTGCGCCAAGTTTGCTTTATAGAGATCCACAGGTAGACCTGAGCTCAGTGTCAAGAGCCAAACTGAACTGTCCAAGCAGAGTCCTCACCGCACATATCAAATCTGGCAAACGTTGTGTAGGCAACAAAAATGAATCAAACTTGGGTTATTTGTGTACAGCAGGCTAGGATTACCACTCTGATGCTCCTTCTCTTCCATCCCTCTTGCTAAAACAGGTGCGTCTGCAGCTAGCCTCTGGTGCCTTCCTCCTGACGGAGCTGTACTCCGAATGCCTGCAGATCCCCCTGGAGCGGCTGAAGAGAGCCTCTCCCTACACCATCCACCGCAACAGCCTGAGCCCTCCCGTCCACTGCGGCTCCCCAAACACCCCCATCCCAACCGCCGCCAAGCCTCACTCTTCCTGCAACCATGAAACCAAGACAGGAGCATCACCAACCAAATACAGCGCCCCCTGGCCTCGCCCGTGCCAGCACGACTCCACCACCCTGCCTTCAGAAGTCCAGAGCCCAGAGACGTCGTCTCCAGAGCCAGGCGGCGGGCCGCCACAGACAGACAGTGGGCGGGGCTCGGAGGCGGATGCATGCGAGGGGTTCTCCGTGGAGCCTCTGGACCTGGCAGGGGAGCGGCTGGCCAGGCAAGACCCAGAGGGCTCTACTTGGGCGACCGCCGTGGCACTGGCCTGGCTAGAGCACCGCTGTGCCGGGTTCTTCGTGGAGTGGGAGCTGGTGGCCGCCAAGGCCAACTTCTGGCTGCATGAGCAGACTCTGCCTGAGGGTGTAGACTTGGCCTGCCTGAAGGGGGCAGCGCGACAGCTGTTCCTGCTTTTGCGCCATTGGGACGAGAACATTAAACTCAATATGCTGTGCTATAATCCCAATAATGTGTGACCTCACCGAATCCAAAGCCTTGAGAATGAGTATGGACATTGAATGCCAGCGATATAAACCAACATGACAGTGTGTACGGAGGGAGCTCCAATGCTATGGTGGCAAACCGTAATAGACATGTGCCTTGAAACCTTCACCTCTTGACTTATTTTATTACACAATACTCGGGAGTTAAATCTTTGGAACGTCTTGAATGTAAGCTCTAGTATGTAAATGTATGAGAAAATGAGTCGGACAATACCGGAGACAGTTAAAAATCGACAAATTGAGGCTGGCACAGATGAAAAGGCTTGCTGAGAATACAACAGGCTGTACTTTGACTTGCGTGGAGCTATTATGTTGTGTTTTGCTCATTGTGTTCAAATCAAATTGGCTCAATTGGCTTAATTCATTAGCAAGGCATTCTAATTTTAAAATTGAATAAAAATTACAATTTGCTGGCTTATCAATTTGCGATTAATGTTCATCGTCAGTAGCTAGCTAGACATTGTAACATTTTCTACTACAATGCTAAAATCATGCCAATACATATTTTTTCCCACAAAATATTTTCACTTGTTTCGGGTTTACTTCTGGCAATGTGCGACATTACAACGGAGGAGAGTACAATAGATTCACACCAAAATGGTGATGCCCTGTCATTCCTACAAAGCAACGCTATAAACGTGTTGCTTCTTTATACCTGCCGATTTCACAATTTTAGCCCCTTTGCATCGCACATCCCACAGAACACTTCTTAAAGACATGCAACAATGTTTGCTCCTTTACACTATGGCTGTTACAGATGAGACGCTGTGTCTTAAGACATGCGGAGTTCCTTATTCACTGCCAGAATTTCTAACGGTCAGGCGGATTTCTGTTAGGGATACATCTGTGATAGTAAATGGCCTGAAATTTCCTTTGGTGTACAGTCTATTGGTAAATAGGAAAATTCCACGTCTTCAGGTTCCAGAAGTCGAGGGTTTGGTTTTTATGGTCTCGAGAATGGTCACCCTCCGCAGGGCCAAAATTGAACTTTTAAGAAAAATAGGTGTTTGAGTTGAAATATCTCCGTCTGCCCTCAATATCCCAGCTTCATTTTGGCTGTTGTCAGTCAATATTAGGAGGAAAAAAATAAAATTTTGGTGGGCTGTTGAGGACGCCATCCATAGGGGGTGCTTGAAAACACCATCTTGGACCAAAGTAGCAGTCCCCTTTGAGGCATTCCTTGCTTGCCCTCATTAGCCCAAGCTTGTTTATGTATGATCTGATTCTATTACAGTGCCTTGTACTAATCCACTTGAAACTGCATGGGATGTTGAGGGCGCGGAACTATAGGTGGCGCTCAATTCGGTGAAAATGCAAAAATAGGGGTATTCTGCGGCTGTAGATCTCCATGCGCCCACATCAGATTTGATTGAAATTTGTTTTATCTGATACCGCTACATGTCATCTATAGGGACCAAAAAGATTGATGTGGAGTTCAACTGTTTTAACCCTTTTTGACCATCATTTTAAATGGTGTGATGTGACCATTCCATACACTTTTCAATGTAGAGCTGTTACGGTACATAAGTCAGCAAAAGTGTCAGTTTGAATTCAATGCCAATGAATGATTTTTAGTGTAGCAATCAGCTATTTAAAGCTCTCTTCTGAACCAATGGATAGGGTCCAGCCTTCAGCTGACTTCCTTTGGGATGTTTAGAAGATTGGAGGTGGGGCCGGACGGATTGCACGCTTCACTGCTCATGAATAAATTTTGAAAAAATTGTTTAATTCTTTTACGTCTTTTGTCATACTAATTTCAGGAAAATAAATCACTCGTAATCTCCATCATCCCTACTTTGTTAGAGAAAACTTGGACACTTGGTTTTCCCCCCCCTAGTCTGTAATTTTTTGGATATAACAACGGAAAACATGAAACGAGCCAAGAGATATAAAGTAAAAATTGAGCACATTGTCAGGTGAAACTTAAAATACACAGTGCAACAGCTTGATGCATACAGATGTGAATGAGAAAATGTGGTGACTCCTTTTTGATGATCTTTTCCACCTTCAGCTCAGCAGAGGGTTCTACTGATGCCCGTCCTGGGCCCACCCACGTGTGTGCAGTTACATGTATTGCTTTTCCTGTCCCAGTCTCACTCCTGCTCAATTGGATGAATAGATTTTTATTTCTGGCCCCCCAGGTACTTAAATAACCCTTGGCCAAGGGCCATATGTGTGCACCTTCAGTTGGTTACCTTTCCATCATGCCTTGTTGCCTTCATCCCTTTATTCAATCCATAATAATTCACATTTGAAATCTTGCCTTACTGGGATGGTCAAAAAGGGGTTAATACAGTTGAACCCCACTTCAGTGTTTTTGGTGGATATAGAGGACATGTAGGGTTATCAAATAAAACAGACTTTATTCAAATCTGATGGGGGCACATTGAGATCTACAGCCGCAGAATACCCCTATTTTTGCATTTTCACCGAATTGAGCACCACCAATAATTCTGCGTTCTCACCATCCCGCTACAGTTTCAAGTGGAATAGCACAAGGCATATCATATCATGCATAAACAAGCTTATAATTGTGAGGGTGCAGGCAAGGAATGCCTTGCCCCTTATAGGTGGCGCCCTCAACAGCCTACAAAAATTTCATTATTTCACAAAACTACTCCCAAAACAGATTGAAATCCATGAAAATGAAGCTGGGCTATTGAGGGCGCACAGATGTTTCAACTCAAAAACATATTTTTCTTAAAAGTTACATTTCGGCGCTCCAGAGGGTGCCCCTTCTGGAGGCCCTAGCAACCAAACCGCTCACTTTTGGAACCTGAAAATTTGGGATTTCCCTGTCTACCCAGAGGCCTTTCACTGGAAAAAAAATTTAGTCAAATATCTAACAGACATACATCACCCACTGCCTGAACAGTATAAATTCTGGCAGTTAAATTGCTTTCAATTTATAATGCAAAGTGTTTAGTTTCCACAAAGCTTCAATTCACATTCACCAGGCACGTCAACTGGCGACATGACTGTTAAAACACAGAACTGAAAAAGGGCTCAGAACACTTTGTTGTAAAAGTTTTCTCAATCCTAACTTCTCTGGCGAGAAGGAATGAAATGAAGACTGAAGGACTGCAAGTTAACAACATGGAAGTTCCTATCTCTTTGAAATGCAATTCTGGGGTAGTATTTGTTACAGTTGATGGCATATGTGAGGTGGCAAGTCATTGAATGCTAAGCTACGAATTATGGCAAAAAATTTCACCAGGTAGAATCTCTTTCATAATGGCAGTTATGATTTCTGGCTATAGCACAATGCAGGAAACAAAGGGGTAAAAAAATAAACGATTGGAATCACCCTAGTGTTAGGGTCAGAAGAGTAGTCAAGCTAAAGTGCTTCAACGTTGAGGGTGACAGTAAAACTAAATACAAACTAGAATGGTTTTTACGCGTAAAAACAGATGTCTCCCCCTTCCCCCATTTCACATTTTAGAGTTATGGTCCGGAAACAAGTCCCACCCTTCAATATGCCTAAGTCCAAATTGTTGCCATGGAAACAGAAAAAATAAAATTCAAAAGCAGTTCAAACCCTCAAAAGGCACATCTACATGTTATGGAGAGACAATATGTCAAATTTGGTGAGAATCGGTTGAACAGTTTCAGAGTTATGCTCCGGAAACAAATGGGAATGCCGACGCCAATGCCAACGGGAATTCAGGCAAAAACAATACGTCTCCCCCCCCAGGAAGGGGGAGACATAACTATAGATTTTCAATGGTCAGCAGGAAGAGAAGATTATGAGATCACTATGGGGCATTGCAATAGTTTGTGGTTTAAATTCACATTATTTACATTACAATCATGAATGTGTAATGAACAAATGCACCGAATCACTTTTGTGAAATGAAATTTACTGCCAAATATTCCACAAGAGGAATCATGCAAATTCAACAGTTAGCAGATGTTTCAAAGCCATAACTAATCCACACACAAAAAAATACTACCCAAAACTCAGCATTTATTACTTTCCATTTGAAGACCACTTAACGCCCTCCAGACAGTCTCCAGCCAGACAAATCCCAGTGTTTAGCTCCAACACAGGTAAATTACAATCAAATAAGATTGCTTTGGTAAAAAAATAAAATGCTCTTAACACTTTTCCTGTGATTGTTGATACTGCAGTCCTGCGGGTCCAGAAAACTTGTCCATGATCACAAAGTCTATTAGTGGAATTCAAAGTTTCAGTGCTTTCAGCAAACACCTCATTTCTTTTGCATACCATGTCATTCTGTCATGTGGCTTGCAGAGATGGTAGAATTTGAAAGCTATAGATCAGCTTTGAATCTTGGGCAAGGAAGAGAGGCCATCCCTCCAACACACAGACTGGCAAAACAGTGTCATGATAGCATGGGGTTTGTCATGTCCATTTGCCATGCAGCACTTAGGGGGCCTTTGCCAAAAGTGGTTCTGGGTGACTAAGGCCTTGTCCTTGTGACAAGTCTGAATTACAGTGATCGTGGGGACGGAGGAGAACAGAACAAAAAATATTACAAAAACTGAAAACCTGCGCAAAATAGTGCAATCCTGACCAATATTTTCCACGTCAGTCACTTTTGCACAGTTTCCAATTACTAACCAATGTTGCCACAGAAGGGAGTAGAAGTAGAACACAAATTAAAGACCCATTTTACTTGCAGAATTGCCTCAAAACTGCAGAATCTGCACCTCCTGAGTTCTGGGGGGCAGGGGCTTTGCCACAGTAATGGGGGGGGGGGTTGGGCTGCTGGCATTTAAGACTGATATAGCCCCCTGCTCTTCACGTCCACACCCGCTGAGGACAACGATGGACGGCAGGGCGATGACAAGCGAGCGTCCTCACCAGATGGCCGGCCAGGTTTTCACTGCCCTTTGGGCTTTTCCTGAGACTCTCCGTCACCACCCTGGTGGCTGGGAGTGGTTGGGGAAAACCACAGGGAGAACAAGATGATAAAATGGCAGACGTGCAAGGCTGCTGAGCTGTACACGGTCGAGGGGTACGTGTTCCAGGAGAGCTCAATAAGCCCCAAGATGAGGACCCTGCGAGAGAAGAACAAACTTATAGCACCGCTGAACAGATCAATTTCCAACTGGCAGCCTTTTCAGTAATAGTTGAAGTAGCCCAAGATTTCTAAAGCCTGGGATAAAGACGTGGTTCAACACCAGAGAAGTTGGTACAAGGAATTTTGTTTCACACCAGGAAAGTTAGCACCACAACTGTGCGAACAAGACTAGCTTAGCCTCAAAAATCGCAGCGCTTCCCAGCTTTCAAAAACCCAGGCGTGAAACGGCACTTCAGACATAATATGGTCCACCACTCCATTTATATTGTAACAACTACCACACAGTTCTGCCGATATCTGCACTAGAGATTACACACAATTACAATGCATAGTTATCATCATGTACCCACACCAGCTTTTTTTCCCCATGATACCTTTCTGCGAGAAATGATAAAACAGCAACTTTGTACCTAAGCAGGTGTGCCAGCTTCTTCACCCCACCACTCCACAGCAGGTAGGGCAAGGTGTGGAAGTACCACACGTAAAACTGATAGTGCAGCGAGCGACTGAAGCACATGCCGATGAAGTTTGAGGTGAAAAGAACCAAAACCATCTGTGATTGGCTATTAAGGAGAAATTACGCAGAGGCAGGGAAAACAAAGGCTGTGGTTTGGTGGATGGTCGCAGGATAAGAAGGTACATACACATGCCAATCGTTTCAAATATAACATTAACGTTTAATTGTTAGCCATTATATTTTCATGCTCTCTTTCCACATTTTCTCAGGAATCATTTCCAAGAATGTATTTTTCTTACCTGATAAAGAATGAATAAATATTTATGGACTACTGTGGATTTCGTCCAAATACATGCGCAAGACACAGGTTTATGCAGTTGTTCTGCATTTATAAAACAGCAATGTAAGTTTTTGCACAAGTCAGAACTACACGGTAGCTATGTGACATGTAATAGAAGTTAATGAGCACGGACAAGGCCTTAATATATACATTCAAATTCATAGAGAGCAGGATATGATTATTGCTGAGCTTCGTGAACGGCTGGGCTCTGGTAGCTGGATCCTTCAGTAATTCCATGATACTCTCTCCCTGCCTGAAAGGAGAAAAATAACCTCTTCAAAACATCACAAACAATGAAGACCCACAAAATTACCTCCCATTCACTTAAATGCATTTGTAAAATGGAAACCACTTTGAAAGTACCATACAATGGTCAGCTCTAATGCAAGAATTAACATGTTCATTTGCAGTCGATTAACTTTATTACTTCCCATTCCTTGAGAACACTTTGACAAGCACAATTCACATGAGCAATTTATGTACACAGAATTGCAGAGCTGGTTTTAACCACTGAGTTAAAAAAATCATTTAACAAGCATAAAACACACCGGATATCGATTACTAAACAAAATTCACCAGGGATTAAGTCTAGTTCTCTTACCACTACTCAAGAAGTACTTCGAAAACTAATGGTATAAGAGACACTAAAGAATTCACTGAGCTCAAGGGACTCACAGATCCTGAACAACAAGAAGCAGTATGACTGAAATCAGGAGTACTAGTGAAATAACTAATGTTCGGGGTCAGATTTAATAACACGTTTACAGAGAGCAAAACCCTTTTGCTCAAGCAGAACCAATTACACTGCCAATGATGGATGCTAAACCAATACTCCACTGATCATTTTTGTTCTGGTATTAGTTCTGGGGGTGCTAAAAGGTCTCAGTACATCGGGCCACTGGTGCATTACCTCTTCCACCGTCGGAATATGAAAAGCAGCAAGGTGAGCAAGTGCGCCCCCAACAGGGCGAGGTGAAAATAGCGATTCAGGAAAACCTCTTCAGGCAAAAAACGCCAATTCACTGTCCACTTGAACAAAAACTGCCGGCCCAGGTCGAAGGCTCGGCTAACGTAGCCAACAGGATTCTCGAGGAGGAAAGGCAAACCTAGAAACAGCTATAAGACATAAAATGATAGAAGTGGCAGGGTTAAACAGTGGAATCTGTTGATGTTTAGGCAAGTAAATGCCACTGACACCAAGGCATGATGGACGGCTCACCTGTATGGCCGCACAGAGAGAGAGCTTAGGCAGGGTCTTCAGAAGGCCAAACTCCGACAGGAGAATGAAGAGAAGGCCAGGGGCGAAGAGGAGCACATTCATCTTCACAGACACTGCTAAACTGTCCGTAAGAGAGGAGGAGACACAAATCAAATATAACTGAGATGCATGTTTGAATAAGTCACCAGACCGAGAGCAGCCCTCAATTCAGAATCAAATGAAGAAAAAATATGCACAGAACCCTTAGAGAGCTATGTAGGCAAATACAGATGTTCATTGATGTAGGATATCAAAATCAGATGCTGTTGAAAATCTATCGTGTAGCAACTTGTTTCATAACAAGTTTTAAACAAGTTACCACATGATAGATTTTCAACAGCTCAAGATATTACATTTTTAATTCCTTTAAGTGTATTCAGCACTGTAAGGGTTGAAATATGTATTTTTTGCTTCAAACAATTTAGTCATTATGAAAGCTTTTAATAAGACATGCAACAAAGACCACTAGCATGAAAATTTAAGAAGACAAGAATGTACGGCTGCCTGTCAAAGTATGTCTAACTATTTAACGCGAGTCGGGAAACATGATATGCTGCAATACAAACTCCATTAATGGGGGTTAAAACACACGTTTTCCATTATAAACAGTATATTGAGACTAATGTTGCACACACTGCTTTGTCATTTAAATTTCAAAATGTGACAAACAAAATTTCTATCCAAATAAATCAGACCGTCTACTAATTTAACTCGTTAATTGAGCGAATCAAGTCTTTGATTGCATATTGAGCAAAGTAAATGGGAAGAGCTGAGAGCAATTGTCGGGTAGTGGATGATGATTTTGCTGACCTTAACTGAGCTTTGTTCAGAACGAAATTTGCCTGAATGTGTTCGCTAGATTATTTCTAGTTTTACATTTGACCGCGCTGCGTGCGAATGCGATAACAATTTACATGTCACGTTCAGTACACTTAAACAAAACGTTTTCCACCTTCACTGTCGCCCATTTAAACGCTCAAAAGTGACCAAAATCAAGAGCTATGAATGACTTTATTTCAAATTAATCTTGTTCAATTACCGAATAAAAAAATGCTACAAATCTGCGTTTGCCTGAACGTGTTTGCCAAGTCTTCGTTGCATTTGTCTATTGTGTGCAATGCAAGAATAATTTCTCTCACTTCACATTCGATATGCTTCACAAAATTTTTTCCACTTTGCATATATTTTGAAACGCTTAAAAACCAGGGCCATCTTAAAAGGATTTTATTTTTAAGAAATATTTTTAATGATATGAAAATTCTATGAGATGTGGAACTCAGAGGTTTGCCATTTATTCAGATTGACATTCTTTCAATCTAACACGGCAGCCTGGTTAGGTCTGCCTGCTTTGCATTATCTCTTCTTAATCATTGTAGGCCACATTTTAGTTCTGATTAGTCAGTTAGCTGAATAAATGGCTTGACTGCAAGTTAGGCAAAGTACACGAAACATGATTTTAGTTAAGCTCATTATGCCAAGGCGATGGAGGCCGTCTAATCTTGCTGATAATTAGCAGACTTCGAATCAGTTTTAATCCCAGAAGCACTTCAAATGACCGCATTAGGTATGTGTCATAGACAAGGTAATAAGCAAGCTCATCTGTCTGCCTCATAGTGGCATTTACTTTCACTGCGCTTAAAATAATCGCGATTTGGTTAATCGTGCAGCCCTAATTCAGATTATGAGTACAGAAGGCTAATGATAAAGACATAAATAAGAAGCAATACAATTCCAAAAAGCCACGGAACTTGCCTGTACAGCCCACATCCAAGCATCCAATGGCCATCTAAGAGGAGGTTCACTGCGCCAAATAGCAGCATCATGGCCACGGGGTCGTTGAAGAGCCGGAGGACAAAGATGGAGTGGATGCGGTACGAGGCACAACAAACGAAGAAAAACACATAGGGGGGAACCTATAGAGTGCAAAGTATAGTGACAACAGGATCAGCCTTACAGATCAGGGCAATTCCACGGTAACGGAATTACGATCAAGAGTAATTTTCATGTCATTTTTACCTGCCATTACTCTAAAGCAGTAGCTACTTGCCTGTGCTTTGATCAGTTCCACTCGCCTGCCTACTGAGCTGTATAACACAAAGTTAAGGGAAATCTATTTTGTAGAAGGCTATACGAAGATGAAAGTGTCGGTAATGGAATTACGGCATAAAAAAAGGCCATTATTTTTGCCTTTACTTTGACAGACATTTCTCTGAAATCAGGCAATGATGGGCAGCAGGTTTAAGCTTAAGTTGGTGGCCTAGGATGTTGACCCCAGCAGATGCTACTCCTTAACCAAACTACACTATAAATTCCTGCTAAACCTTGAATGTATAGTTAGGGAAACTTAACTCACAGGAAGAAACACTCAACTATAGATGTCCAAAACAATGACCCACTATGCTCCATAAAGTCCTCATGCCACCTTGTGCCATCTTCTGTTTTTACACTGGCTTTAAAAATAATTCTGTAATTCCGTTACTGGTGTAATTCCGTTACCATATAATTCCATTACCACAAATTTTTTAGGATTACAGCTAAGAATTAGAGAGATTAATGTCAAAAATTCAGTATACTGTAGACATAAGAAGGAAGAGAATTCTTAGTAACAAAAAAATAAATTCAGAAATAAGATGAAGAGAACTATACTGCAATTTCGGTAACGGAATTACGTTGAAAAATGACAAATTTCACAATGAATGGAATTGTGTGTTTCAATTTCCTGTAATGACTTAGTCTCAAATACTTTGGCTACCAATGTATGGAAATACAGTAAAAACCAGGAAATGGCTAAATATATTTTAGCAGTTGTCAGCTTTGGAAAAATAACCTTTGATGAAAAAAAATACAAAATTCAAATCTAAATTTTGAGAAGACGGTCAAAGATATTTTAAAACGGTTTTCAGAGTCAGATTTGGGAATGAGTCATCTACATGAAAACCTTTGTATTTCTAACATTAAACACTTTTTAAAAATTGCTGTTTTAGTAACACTCATGTGAAATTGCACATCAGCTTTGGTAGAGCTGACCAAAATTTGATTCCAAATCACATACTATGAACAAATACCTTCCAGGCATTTCATAAATCAGCCTTATGGCCAGAGAATATGACTTGGCATCTGTAGGTCTCAAAATGCAAAATGTGACGAGTCAAACACAAATTACCCAACAGAACTTCAGGGTGAGCAAAATCTACCAATCATGCAAGAAGGATTGTTTGCATTACCACACTTGGCCGGAACTGATCCCCAGCAGACTTAATTTTACCAACTCAGTGAACAAACAATTTAATCAATCAAACAACAAACAAGTCATGTGTCACCTTTTGAGTACGGTGGTAAATGCGGAACACAAGCAGGAGATTGATCAGGTAGAATACGGCGAAGAGGTACTGCCCAGTCCGAATATTCACCCCATGACCAGTGACATAGTACAACACCGTGAAGATGTATACAAATCCAGCAGGGTACCTGCACAGGTGCAAATACAAGGAAACAGGAGAACCAATTTCAGATCAGTGCAGGTCTCAAGGGAAAGAAATTATTTCCATTGTTGCTGGGAGACTCAATAGCCAAGAAGATCATGCTTTTAAACTCACACCAACGGCCCAGTGTCTCCTTTAAGTTGAGTGTAATCGTAGGTGCCATTTATAACACCTTCGACTTCGTCCATGTAAGCCTTCCAGTCAATCTCCGTGTCTGCATGGATTCAGAACACAGACAATGCATTAGCTCGGCCACAGCCCCCATGTAAAAACATTTAATTGAACGTTGCCTCTATTTTAATTTGAGGTAATAGCTTGTCGCTAGGGGGCTGCCAAGCTGTCACGGAATTACAGTCCCATTACATTTTGGGCTGTAACTCTACAACTAAATAAGATGAAATCAAGTATGATATGTCATATTGAAGGTATTAACTTGTTCTTTAATATCATTAAGTGAAAATATATTTTTTGAGAAATTTTCATAGAACAAACAAGCAAAAACTACTCCGTCACAGGATTACACAAAATTGACGTGGTTTTTTTAATGTTGTGTGTAACTATCCAGAAAGTGATGTTCCGATCATAGTTAAGTTATGAAACTTCAATATGTTCATATTTAAGGTGTTTTTTGTTAATACTGTAAGTTATAGAAACAAATGTTGACTTTAACCTTGCTTTATGGCCAAAAAAATTCAAAAAGTCAATGTCACGGAATTACAAGAGGCAAATTGTCACGGAATGACAACAATAGTATCAATTAGTGTCAATGTATTTATTTCAATATATTATACATATATACATAATTATTAACATTTTTTACAGTTTAGCAATATATTACAATGAGTTTTCCACTTGTAATGACCAATCATAATACATACTTCAAAATTTTTTTTTTAATCTCCATGTCAACACTGGCTTGGCAGCCCCCACTAGTTAATATCCAATTCTCAAGGTGGGCTATTGTGATTTTTAAGCCAAGAAATTCAAAGAGTGCAACAGGGCTACTCCAGAGGTTCCCAGGTCATGGACTTAAAACAGTCATATGCAAATACTTTTATTTTCTGTACGCCAAAGTAAGAAAACAGTTGGGAGCATGAAAGAAAATAGCGAGTTAGTGTAGTGAACACATTTCTTTTTACATTTCAGAGCTTTCCCACTCTTTATAACAAGAAATAAAGAAATAAATAATATGAACAGCCATAAATACTGAAATGAAATAAACGGTTATCTTCACATGGGACAGAGGTCTAAAAATACTCAAATTTGAGACCAGTTATGACTAGCCAGCAGCACCAATAGGTGAAGCCACGAGAAAAGTCTGTACATAAATCACAATAATGAACTTCAAACTACATAAGCACGAAGACTGCGATACATGGAAAACACATCTCCCAGGAACGGAACAAATAATGTTTCAGGAAATGGTTTCGTCAATATTCAGAAACTCAAAGCAAACCAGGATGAATGGGGGACACCAGACTTTGGCAAGTTGACGAATTCTGTGATGACGTTTGTTGGCTATCCAGCCAATATGTGCATGCACTGACTGTCTGTCTGCAGAATCGGCAGAAGTGCACCTTCCAAGTTATCTGTAACCGTTCAGCTGGCTAACGTTAAGAGCATATCTCGTTGCGCATCTAGAGCGACATGACGGCAAACCTCCTAAACTAAAGACGTGGCCGCAGAAGCCGTTAGCAGCAAGAACGGGTCAACAAACCATACGTGGCATCCTCGAAGCTTGTTAACATAGCAAATAAGATTCATCCGAGCTGTTACTTACATGCTACCCGGCGTATAACCCACAAATTTATTCCGATTTCTAATATCCAAAGAACTGCAGCCACCAGGAAGGTGTACTCTGGTTTGAATAAAATCAAGTGCTTCTCCTGCCATAATTTGCGAAGAGTCCCCCATATCCGAGAAGACTGACCGGTGGATTTCTTTTTTGCACCCCCAGCCATGTTAACCCACGCAAGTAGGCCAAACCATGTGTAACGCTATTTTCGCCGTGGTCACATGACTAGGGCAAAATTAGCCGCATGCACGCAGGATTCAAATAACTACACATGTGACTAAAACAAAATATTACTTCCCGTGACTAGCAGGAGTGTATATTTCAAAATAAAAGATGGTCGTCTCAACAAGCCCCGCAACTCGCTTTCACACAAATGAGCCAAAACATGACGACCACGCGCACATAAAGTGAATGGGTAAATCTTTTATTTAATATTTGCACGCCACTTAATCCATGGATGAACTAGAAGTAGGTCGTATCTGCCATCATACACGCTGTTTAAAAGCTCTTATTTCTGCAGCAAGGAGCAGGGAGTAAGGAGGGAGGCGGGACCTCTGAAAAGCAATAAACAAGGATAGACAGCAGCAGCCTTCCTAAAGGATTTTTAATAGATAGCCAATGCCAGACATTGGCCGCAAATCTAGATGCGTGTAGTCAGCAGAATGGATGTTGCTTCAAGTTGCGTTTCAGAGAAAAGGACACCTCATTAAAAAGGGACCTCATTAAAAAGAACTGAGATGCACCCAATGACATTGTTCATGCCAAAGCATCATAGTGTCCTAAGGTTTGAGAAGACAAGGTGGTACGTAAGAACCCAGATAGCAAGCTCCTCCGCTGCGGATCTGCCGCGGATTTGCCCCAGATCAGCTGGAGCCGGGGCAGATCCGCAGCAAATCCGGACCGGAGGAGCTTGCTATCTGGGAAGTCAGTTCTGAAATGCCATGTTAGATACTGGAGAGACAAAACCATAGACTGTATAAAAAGATTGACTCAGCACCCAGGTCTGAAATGCGAAGCCAATGCGAAAATATTTTATAACTGCATTCTATTTAGTGGCCAGCAGATGGCAACATCGGTGATTGCAGAAAGACGTTCAATGCTATAGAAGTCAAAATGACCCTACTTTCCCACCTGATTTATTATTTCAATAATGATTTTCCACATTAATTTATGGAAACTTTCGCAAGTTTTAATTCTCCTTTGATATATCATGATGTTCATTTTTTTCAGATTATGGTCCCAAATAGAGTAGAGTAAAAAACCTAGATATGCTTTGGGGGCGTGGCTATCCTCTGGTCCTCGTTAGATACGGTCAGATCCACCCATAATTCTACCCACTCCCTCCTCCCTGGATATTCAATACAAGCTGTCATCCGGCGGGAATCAAACTGGTTTCAAAATGACAAAATGGCGCTGTTCAAATTGCCAAAATCGATGCTTCCTAAATAGTATGCTGAAACCAATGGGTGACGTCACAGTTGCTTCGTCCATCACTTTTACAGTCTATGGATAAAACTCAAATTTTTATGGCCTGACAACATCGGTCCGAGCATCTCCGAGGTGTCAAGGCTTTTGGGTGCTCCCAGTTAGCAGAGGTGAATACTAAATGTCCCACAAGAGACAATGAACCGGCAACTGTGTATCGGGCGCTAAAGGCTCATCAGAGCTTGAAGGGAGCTAAGGCTACCCCATCTGGTCTGAACCACCCAACTAACATGGCAGTACAAGTCTCAGAATACTTCAATAATGTAAAAATAGTGGAAAAACTGTGTCAAACACATAATGTTTCACACCCTGCTTGGGCCTGGGGCTTTTTAGCTCCAAACCAGCCACAGTGCCCATTTTTCCCTTGTCCACCTAACCTCCTACAATGGATAAGGGTCAGAACAGAACCTTGGAATAACAAAAGAAAGTTGCCTGGTCTACTGAGTCCTGTTCTCTTTTACATCTTGTACATCATCCAAGTATGTGCACTGTTTATAAAGGGAAGAGATGGAACTAGGATACGCTGCAGGAAAAATACAGCCTGGTGGCAGGAGTGTGATGTCCTGGAAAATATTTTGCTGGGAAATACTGAGTCCAACCATTCATGTGGATGTCAATTTTATGGCGCTGTTTTAGCAGCACACAGATGATCAGCAGCATATTGTGCATATGGTCATCATTTTTTTGTCTCATTTGTTTGTATGTAGACTGCTTTTGAAAGCATGATCTCCCTAGAAATATCTACGCTTGTTTTTTCAGTATTGAACCCAGCAATCAATTCCAGCACAGAAACCAGAAAAAAGAAGTGGGTTACTACTAGGCCAACTTATTTTACTAATTAATGAAGTTCTATCAATTCAGAATTGTAAAAATAACAACCCCCTTGCCTGATTTTTGTTTCAATCATAGGCCTGCGCATTTAAAAACAAGCAAGTAAATTGATACCACTATTTTTTTTCTCCAGTATTTCACACATCATTCCACCTGTTTGAAAACTTAAATACCACCACGTACAAGGTGTTGTCAAGTAGTGAAATGTTAGTGTCATTACTGAGAGAAGCACTCATCTTGAATCCTCCTAATATAGAACTACTGTCGTGCATTTCTGGTAGCCCTGTACAAAGAGGTTTTGGGTGTGAAGGGGATGAGGAGGTGATGTCAGATGGTAGAACACTTTGCTTTGTTATGGTGATGAAATGGGAAAGAACTAATAAAATACCATTGAATAAAGGGTGAAGGACTTACAGAGGGTATAGAACAGGTGTCACTACAGCAGTTCTGTTCTGCACAGGGTGAGGAGGGTCAATCCTTCAAGTGTTCAAGCAACAACAACTGCATGGGACAACTGACACTTGTCTATTGTTGGTCAATGTGTTGAGCGCAGATTGCAACAGGATTTGAGGAACATGCTTGCAGTGACCTTACAGACTCAATATTGTTCTTAATGTTTTCTTTGTTGACAGTCTTTTGAAACCACTTTCTCACATTTTTGCTCTAATTTACTAAAATAATATTAGACTTTTACTGTGGTTGTGGTTGGAACATAATTGACATTTTTGCAATATGAGCACTTTTTTCTCCATAGTTTATAAGGGCATTCAACTGCAGTCTCTAATTCACTTCCTGGATATCTACTAGAATCTGCCGGTTTTTGATGTGTTTCTGCATTTAAGCACTTCATTTAAGTTATCAATTGACTGAGGAGTCTGTGTATCTTGTTTCCAAGGCCTGAATTTGATGGCGATCAAATGGAAATCTAAAAAGCCTGTACACACTGTGAGCCCAGGGGACAAGAGTCATACCGGAGACAAACGCAAACAGTTTTAGAGAATTTATGTCCACCAGGGGGCCTAATAGGACCAATTTAAAATATCTTCGCGAGTTCAAACAGGGGAGGTTCTTTATTTCTCGTGGAAAGTTTTGTAACTTAGATTGGCGTGAACTGCGAAATGCATGTAAATTCACCCATCTGCAGTAAATCCCTCGGAGAATTTTGACATTTTTTCAGCCATGTATTAAAAAAAAATGCCACATAGCTACTCTCATTGATTCAAACTTTTAAGACTTTGGTTTAGAAATATTCAGTCACATTTTTTTGACCAGTCCAACGGAATGAACATCCTGTGCAGACAGGGTGACACTACTTATTTTCCCTCTCAAATCATTCTGTATCAATTAATCTATTTCAAACGCATTCCCAAAGTGCTGACATGGATTAAAGTAAATAACTGCTGGCTCAGTTTTACTCGATTTGTCACCAGAGTCGAGGACACTGCTTTATATATCTTTACCTCCTGAATTTTAATAAGCATTGCAGAACTACTCTGAAATGTGACAGGCCCAGGCCAGAACAGACAATACATGGGATTGTGAATGCTGCTACATGATGTCTCTCCTGAATCTCAGTAAGCAGCAAGATTTTTGCTTGCTTCACTACTGCAGCAAAGTAAAACATATTGCAGTCATGGTTCACGCCAAATCTCTGATTCCTACATACTGCACTTGACAAGTTCATCTGTAATCCAAACAAACTATTGAACAATTTGTGGTCCAAAATGATGGAGCTTATACAAGCCTATCATATTCAAATTAGATTGACTACATATGCCCTAAAATTTCGAGGACTTCTTAATTTTTTTCAACCCACATGATTGCAGTTGTCAGTGTTTTATATGTGAAACATTAGATTCAAGTTTAAAAGCTATTTTTTATTTATCCTGGCCTTTGTGTAAATAGTCTGGGTATCCTGAAGTGATTTTTGAAAATATTTCAAATAAAAAAAGACGGATATATTCACAAAATTAATATCCTATCTCTGAGCCCTGACGCAAAGGAATAAGGTAGCCTTCTTTCACAGTAATTAGCCTTTGTTTCAAAAATATGGAGAGATTTGCTTTCAATGTTTAATAAGCTAACATAGAACCGGAAATCCTGAATTCACTGACTAGCTGGGAGGGAAGTATCAATGTTTTAACAATGTGGGGCAAGTAATTTAGTTTGACAGACAAGCAGTGTTTCACCTACAGTTCCACACCTTATTATGATACTGTTTGAATCCCAAGAGGCAGTTGTTCAGGGACAGGAAGTGACAGTTGCTGGCATGAATGCTAATCAACGGCTATGGTATCTGCAGCTCACTGCAGGTACTGCTCCAGGAATCACCTCTGAATAGCCAATGGGTAGCTGCTAATTTGAAAATCTTTGGAAATTTACCATGTCAAAATACAATGCGCCGGGCAGAATCTAAATATACCCACCCACCCCAGCAATGCCAATTACTTATATCCAGCTGACATCGAAGGCACGTGTCACTTGTGACCTAGTTCCTGCACCATTGCGACAAAAACATATTTAATTATAAATAATTTACAGTACAGTGAGCCTAAGACCTAAAGCTCCAGATTTAGCAATTAAACAGCTTCAGCGTTTCACTGCGTCATTCGAGCATTAAAGCTGACCAATATGACAGGCCTTGCGCTTTTTACAAAAACATTATTGCAGGTTCTTAAAGATGTACAATGAGACATGTCCTATTTATTCATGAAGACACAGGAAAGGCGTCTCACAGCAGAGTCCACCTCGTCGCGCACTTTATTACTAGATATTATATGCGGTTACGGTTTTGACGATGTTGAAAAAAATAATCTGAAAATAAGGTTATTTTAATATAATGTATAGTAAACCAAAAGGGGTGGAAAAAAACACATTAATACATTGCTCTGAGACATTCAATGATTTCTCCTCAAGTGCTTCCGTTGTTAAACGATAGTGGCGTAGTTTACAGCCTCCAGCCAATGAGGTGCTTCATTTGTTTTTGTTTTTTATTTTTTTGTCACTCATCAGGAATGACTCCTCCAGTAAAGTGGACAAACATGGTTTAAGGCCTCTAATGTGTGTTCCTAATGAGCCCTTTGTACACACTGTGCTTCATCTGGTTTGAAAGATTTTTCTCGGCAGTGTCGGACGCAATCTTGTTATTCACACTGCTCTTTGCAAATTGTGGAAGCGATGTAATTATGAGCTCGAACAGTACTTGGATGGGGCATTTCATTGACAAAATTCTGTATGTTCAAGGCAGAGGTTCCGCAGGTTGGCCATATTGGGACAATCTTCCATATGGTCAAATATGACTCAGTGTTAGAAGAGATGTGTCTTGTGTTATGACTAAGGCATGCATTTGTATTTAGATTGTGTTTTTATGCTTGGAGTGCTGCTGTTTTCCTTTGCTGTCTTCCGGTTCAGTGATCTAGGTTGCTGATTGGACAACAATTAATTGCACACGGCATAAAGGAAAGTCGCACCAGAAGACGGGACCCCGCCTCCTTCCTTCCTTCCAACGTGGTCTACGCAGCATGTACGATGATTCTTTGTAGGCGCTTGTAAGAATTGTAAATCGGAAGATGCAGTTCGTTGTGTGTCTTTGAAAGAGTCTGAAAGAATTGTAAACCTGGCGATGCAGTTTGTTCTGTGTCCTAGCCTTTGTAAGCTCTTGTCAAGTTTGCATGTTCGTCTGTGTAAAGTGGTGTATTGGTATTGAAACCTGAAACATCGCAAATGTAAAGAGTACTCCTGGACTCAGGTGGGGGGGAGCTGTTTTTTTTCCCTTACGGTATATATGTATTTTTTCTCCTGTGTCGTACGCGCATAGGTAGGTTAACGTATTGTTCTTTTTTTCTTTTTTTTTGATATCAGGTAAGAGTAATATGTAGGGTTGTTTTTGTTTGTTGTTTTCTGCTATACCCTCCCTGACGTCGCAGAAAACTCCTCTAGAATAAAATCGAAAGTTTCGATTACATCTTTGGTTGTTGGTTTTCCTTGGAAGTAAGGAAGGAGCAGGTCACTTTTTATGCTGCGCTCCGGTTTCCCCTAGGCCGGGCGTAACACTTGGATGAAGTGATAAATGAGGGTCCTTAACTGTCTCCAGCCAAAAAAGATGTCTTTGCTGCCAGCAGGGGGTTCCTAGAGATTCTGACTAAATTCCCCAAATTGCCACCAAATCATGCCCTAATTTTAATTGGCTGAACAAGAATATCTCTCATTCAGTGTCAGCTGCTGTGATGTGATGATTTTGATGTAAAAATGTTAAATATATGACTATTGATTCCATTGCTTGATCCAGTAGATTCAGAAAGACAGACCATGGTAGAATAGGGCAGGGAACACAAATTGGAATGCAGTGTTGATGACAGAGTTGAAAGCTCCACAAGAATTATTATTTTTAATGTTGTGCATTTACACATCCAGTTGACCCATGACAGAATGTTTAATGAATCGCGCCTACCTCTTTTCCCCCCTTCTAATACAGTGAACACTAACTCGCTGTGAATAAATCTGAATTCAGTCACTTTTTCAGACAGGAACAATATCACCCAAATGTATTATTATTAATGCGGTTACGCTAAGGGGGATTTTTTTATGAATATGATCATGAAGACCCATCTTAATTTCTTTCTTTACGCTTAGGTATTCTAGTTCTGATCTCTGGGCGTCAACACTTACATGAAAAAGTATTCTCGTTCATCTCTATTGCAAATTTCATCAGCGTATGCGGTAATTTTAATTGCTATGTTACTCCAAAAACTGCAGGAGAAGAAGTATTCTTTACTCAGTGAAGATGAAACTTTAACTCTGAGTTAACAGCCAATTTTAGGAGAGGACTGACCTATGAGAAAGAGCGGGAGACATGACCTGAGGCATGCTGGGAATACAAAGCAGTAATTTGTCTCTGGCGCAAAAAAAAGAGGGAACATTTCAGACCTTGTCTGCAGTCCAGCTGGGGTGAGGGTGCTAAAGGTAGATGCTAATTGGACGACACACTCAATTATGTTTGAGCCATGAAACATACTGTCTGCCCATATCAACCTACCACAGGGGTCAGCAAGGGGTCCTCTGTTCTATTAATGATGTCTTCACTGTATTCGCTGCCTGGCATTTCTGCCACAATTACGACGAGGCAGAAAAGAAGGGTTTTTTTTTTCTATCATAAACAGTTGCAGTTATATTTCACTGTTTTTGAAAAGGTTTATTTTTGGTGTTAAAAAAAAAAAAATTAAGATTACTCAAACTATTCCAGGGAGACTGGAATCACTACTCGCACACACAGAAACACACACACACAGAAACCTTCAGTGATATGTATATATGGCTGCCTCTGAATTTTTTCGAGTGTTTTTTCTTTAGTCCCAGAGGTAGTGGCTTGGTTGAGTCAGTAGTGCGATCAATGATGCCTCCGTAATTGGAAGTGCTGGAGGCAGACACAGATCCGCGGGCTGATGCCCTTGTCAGAAGGAATGGGATCATGAGGGGCAGGAAAAAAAAATACAGAACAAAGGTAGAAGATAGAAAAAGCAGATGGAGTAATGAGGCTGTCTTTTTATTTACCTCGTTATAGCACCCCCCGATATTTGCCTTCCTTTAAAAGTGAATTTAAAAGTGATTATGAAGTACGCCAAACAATACCGTCATGCACAGGAAAATGGACGATAAGGCCTAAACATAAGCAAGTTGTATTGGTGCCTAAGCATAACTATTTATCAACGCTTTAGCAGCCACTGAATAATACTGTAAAATAAGGACGCCAAAAGGCCCCAAATGTAGACATTTATGCAAGAGTGTTGCTATTTGATGAGTCAAGATGAAACCAAACTGGAATAAAGCTGTTCCAATAGGTGCAAGACAGATCAGAAGAGGTAGAATTCATTTACAGCATCACTCAGCTCAGTTTTAAACAAGTATTTAGATTACAATGTCAGCATATGTCTGCTATTTTAGGGAATTACAGGTAAGTAAACAAAACTGAAGAGTGCAGTGGAAAACAAGCACTACAAAACAGGAAAATCTATGATGCAGGAATTGAATTATTTTGAATGGATGGTTTGGGGGAAGTTTTGTTGTTTTGACTGAGTATGTGAGGCTCAGGCAAAGGTTTGTCACTGTGAATACAGATGAGTCTTAGGACCACAATAGAAAATCTGCAGATACAAAACAGCGAATATGGCTACAGGTGTGTCATTTTCAAGTAAAGTAAGAACCACTCCTAGTATATTGTGAAAAAGACAGAAAAAAGCATTCTCTGTTAGGGAATGGTCAGGTGGACACCAGGTGCAGGATCCAGAAGGTTTTATTTGGAACCCTGACACAGGAAAGATGGCACACAGGCCGAAAAGAAACACCGTGCACATGCACTGAGCCAGGAGAACCGAGGAACTCTGCCACAGGCAGGAGGGAAACTGAAGAACACACTCCTCGAGTGGCTAGAATAAAACTGAAACTAACTGAAGGGAATGCAGGGGGGCTCAGACAAGGGGCAGACAAGACATGGGCGCAGCAACACGAGCCTAGGGAATAATACAAGGGAAAAGTCAGGAAACCGAAGTAACAAAGTCCCGTCTGAAGGTCTCTTCGATCTTCCCTGCTTAAATACACATGGGAGGAGGCGGGGATACGGAAGGAAATCTTCCTTGGAGACAGAAACACATGGGATTAATAAACAAATTCACGAGGACCGGGTTAACAATAATGACTTGAGACAAGACCCTGAGATGATCAATCAAACCAGACAATTTAGATTGAGGCAATCTAAACGTGACAAGTAAAAAGCACCTCGAGAACAGCAAGGAAAGCATAGCTTTAAACGCAGTTAATCAGGGAAAGCTTAGGAAGGAATTTACAAAAGCTAGAAAGGCTCGCACTCGCTAATGAGTTAATTAGGTTAGTAAGTACGTGATGAAATATTTACACATCCTTAAATAAGTGCTGGTTAGTACAGTTAGTAATGGCCCTATCAGAGAACACATTCACTCAGAGTTTTGCGAGACCCAGATTTAAACACAGGTGGAAGCCCAATGAATAAAATACCAAAGCCGAAACCGAAAGAGGAAACGTGATTGGACAACGAGACTCAGGCATTCAGGCTGTCACACAACATCACAGGAACCAGGCGAGGGGGAATAGGTGGTCAGGCCGCGGGAATGGAGCTGTAATACAAATCAAGAGAGACACAGGGAAAAACGCACAAACAAGCACACAGGGCAGAATCATAACATTTTAATCACTCAGCAAATGATTGGTGACAAGCATGATCAAGTCTAAAATCAGATTGGGTATGTTTTACAGTACATTACCATCACATCGGGAGAAACAGACAAATAAACTCAAATTATTTGTCTTAAAAGTCCCATTTTATGCTGCCAAGTTGTTGCATTACTGGATGTTCAAAAGGAAGGGTTGAAAATGTTTTAGTCAAAAAAAAAAAATCCATAATTTCTAGACCATTTTGTGCATGTCATTCTCTCCTGACAGAAGAACAGGCTGTTTTGACTGGAAATCCCCATTACCATAAGTAGGTCTACACTGATTTGTTGGCAGACCTTACACTTTGTGTCAACTAAAAGCGAATAATCTTAACCCCAGGCTAAATTAGTCACAAGTTCAAAATACAGATGACCTGATTTATTCATATGCAAAATGTGTACGGGAAGGTGATGTATGCAAACTAAGGAAGTTTGAGGATGGCACATACACACACACACACACACACCCACACATTTACACACACCCAAGTATGGCATGCTGTCGCTATACAGGTTTGACAACACTTGAAATTCAGTTTAAATTTTTACAAAAATCGTAAATAGTTAGCTACACAATCCCAGTTAGCAGTTTTTCATGAGCACTTGGAACGGAGCCCTAATTCTAAATTAATTCATTATGAATCCGACATTACATTGGCCCCAGATTTAAAAAAAAAAAACAAAAAAAAATTTTGAGCGCTCAGAAGCTCAGAGGCAGAATGGGATTCATTTTTGGCAGAATGGTATTGTCGACAAATGTGATGAGAGAATTGTTGGAGTGAAGTGGGAACGAGCTTTGAGGAAGGCTGTAAGAGTGAACAGGACGCACAGTGAGAGCTGAAAGGAGTGAACTATACAGAACCAGTCTATTTGTGACATGTAAAAAAAACTGGAATATTATTCAGCGTGAATCAAACACAAAAGTGGAGAAAGAGGGATTAACAACAAAACAAAGAGGACTTCAAAGTCAATGTTTTATGTGAGGTTAGACATGGAGATCCCTGTACAGGTGGACTGAACTAGTAAAAAAAAAAGTATTTTCTGCAATATGAGTTGTTTTACACAAATATGATGGAATATATATTTCAGCTAAATTCATGAGCCCTTCACTGCATTTCATGTAAGGCAAATACTTAAAGCAGAAAGAAAGGATCCTTCAAATTGCTTATAGCCATATTGGGGATGCTGTATGTTATCTAATAATTGACATTATGAAAAGCAAGACAAATTTTTACCTAAATATTGATCACTTTCTTGTAAAGCCAGTTCCTTCCACATAAGGATTCCTGCCCTGGAGTATTAAGGGAACATAGGCCTTTTTATGCAATGTAAAGAATCAACAGTAATGGTTACAACTGATTAAATTTGTAGGTGATATTATTGATTTGACATAATGTTTCAGTTAGTCATGTCTTATCTTGTATTTACCAAAAATCTTTATCAGCATTTCGTTAAGACCACGAACACTGACCTTGGTTCTGATTATAAATGTTTTTACCCTTAGAACGAAAAAAAAAAAAGAAAAAAGAAAAATTACACCATGAATTTTGAAATCATTCGTAGGATATGAAGAAATTCCAATGCCAGGAAAAAGAATATTCATACGAACAAAAGATTCTGCGATTATAACCAAAATGCATTGTATTTTCAACAGCTCAGTGAATATTGCAATGTCTCAAAGGATAGTTCGGGATTTTTCACATGAATCTGTATGGCATCACCGTCTTTAGTCTCGAGCACACACACTGACTTTCCCCCGACAGTGTCCCGTGAGCCGAGTTCTGTCCAGTTTTGGTCAAAGCGAAAGTAGTTCAGGCAGGTTTTCTGGGGTCTGCAAAGTAAAACGTTTTTCTTCTCAAAACAGTATGTGTTCGAACAAGTGATTTATTTGCATACCAAAACCCTGGTAATCCAAAAAGTCACATCTTGTAATTGCTTGGTGCTACTTTCTCTCCTAATGTGAGCATTCTTACTGGTATAAAATTTCCCAGCACTTCCTGACTGATATAGTGTGACTAATGAATAAATTATCACAGCTACTCACGTCATGAATGTTTCTCCAGGAAATGGACCGTGATGGAGAGAATTAGCCTTTGAGCAGCATATGTGCACACACATGCATGCACGCACTGATACACGTTCACACATACCACACACACACACACACACACACACCCACACACACACACAGCAGGGCAATATGTGATAGTGCAAGCAGAGGTAACCACATTTACTTATAACCAATGCACAATACATTTTGCCACAGTTACTGAGACATGATAAAGTATGCATCAGTTTTCCTTGGGCCAGCATTTATGTTAGATTTTTTTTCCCCAATCACCTGCTTTTAACCCTCCTCCGGAGTTTGGTCAAATCAGACTGATTTTACAACCTTCCTGACGCATAAATGATGTGATTTTCATCCGATTGCCTCGAAACCTCATGATATCCTCCACACCAGGCACCTGAACATATAAAATCGCTGATCGCCATTTTAATTGCATTTTGAGAGATTGATTCAACTTTGTTACACCTTAGGTGTTCCCAGTCAAAAATGACCGCCATAGGAAATGAATGGACAAGACTAGATTATGTTCCTCTCTCATCTTCACCACACCACACATCCACACATCCACATCCCACCACCTCACCCCCACACAGCTTTCGCCCCAAACTCCGCCCCCTCCATCCCTTTCTCGTGCTTATGTACCGATGCCCCCACAAGAGCAACACCCCTCTAGGCCAAACATAACATCTTTAGTGTCAGTTGCGGGAAACTGTCTCTTCCTCGTGCTTTGTGTGCCCCACCCTCACCCCAGGTGAAACACACCTTCGAAATAAACTGAAGGTGGTTACGGGAACCTGCTACTATCTCGTGTTTTGTGCCCACTTACAACATGAACCACACCCTCAAGACTAACCAATGTATCATATCTCCGTACAGAGCACACATGTGGAATTTTGTTTGTGCCTTCCTGCCCGCCCACTCGCCCAGCCACCTCCACTTCCCCAATCTCTTCCTCAGCCACCTCCCACCAACCCACCCCCCCACAGAGGATGTCTGTGCCAGCTTTGAGCCCCTAGAGACAATAAAACTAGCCAAACATGCCACAAATGTCATGCCTTTCTTTGCCAGGCACACTCCAAGGAGATTGTACAAAAGTACATAGCCACTCGGGTGTGAATTTACCTGCTGGTTTGTTTGTCTTTGTGTAATCACTACAATTACTCGTGTTAGGCATTAGTTGAAGACATTGTTTCATTGCTGAAAAAGGTTTTAAACAAAATTGTGTGATGATTTATGGCTTTTGTGTCAGTACAAGAGCAGTTCAAATAGACCGCTCACATTAGACCGTGAACACTCAAATAAGGGGGGGGGTAACAATAGACACTGGAGGAGGGTTAACAGAAATACCCACAAGGGTTTCTGTGACTTGGTCACACAGAGGAAATACCTCCAAATGGCATTTTCTTCGTTTCCAACAGATTTCAGAGGACAAGCGAAGCCTCATTAGTCTGGCCACAGAACATAAACCTAATTGTAATGAAAAGCTATTTTTACCAGCCTAGACACCGTGAGCGGGTATTGGTTTCATTTATGTGTGTTTGTGTGTGTGTCCTCTTGGGCAAATTAGGTCCTTAAAACTGCTATTTTAAAGCAAATCACCACTCATGCTGTTTTTAGTGCTTTTCCTGGCGTTTCAATGTCTGCCTGCCTGTCTATGGATAACTTATATCACCGAGATAACGTCACAACCGTGCAAGAAACAATCAAGAAACTTTTTGAAGGGCCTGAGTGGGTTTTGGCCAAGCAAAGGTCCTGGAAGTAGGGGGATAGGAAGAGAGGCTGGTGTGATCTCATTGCAAGTTGGTCTGTGTTTAACAAAATAGTTTGTTCACTATCACAATGAAAACACGTTGTTTATACACAGACCTCTCCATGACAACCGAAAATACAGCCACTTCTGTAATGTAGGCTTGGGGTGATTAAAGCATCATAGCCCATTAGCTATTTGCTGAGGCTAATTCGCTAAATGTATGGCCAATAACTCCAGTATCTTTGGTATATCCAACAATGAATAATTCTCCAGACTTTCGTCAGTAGTTATGAATCACGATGTACGGCAAACATATCTCTAAAAATATTAAAATGACGACTACCCACGATTACTGAAAACAACATTCGACAGTAGTCGACTTGAATCAACATTGCAGCTTCTTATTTTCCCTCGCCATTAACTGAAAAGCAAGCCTACACCATTCGCCTGCAGAGGTCACTCTTTCTTCTTTCTTAGGATTTGTAGTCCAACCAAACAACAAAGGCGCGCGCGCGCGCGCACACACACACACACACACACACACACACGCACACACTTCAAAACCCGGATGGATGACTTCACTGTTCCGCCTGGGTTTCCTTTATGATCCCGGGATCTCCCACTTTCCTCATCAGACTTCTCTGACCGCAGACGCGAACACAGCGCTCATCGCTTAAGTCAATTCAACCGTCTCCCTCATCAAGGCTGTATCAGTCCAGGCTCGGCATCTTCGGCAGCTGGCTCTGCAAGAATATTTGCGGCTGTTTTTAAGTCTTTGGGACTTCTGCTCGACAGAAAAAGTGCAGTAAACTGCGGAGATCTGCATGTATTGACAATCTCCGAAAGATTATTACTGATTTCTTCTTCGCGTGAGCCCATTTAACTTATATCTTTGTGCCATAATGTCTGAGGTTTTGCCATACAGCGAGGGGAAAATGAGCGGCTACGGCGGAGACAGCGAAGTCAGTCAAATGTCGTTCAGCTGCGGGCTGCAGGACACAAACGCCTTCTTTGGAGCATCGCAAGCAAAAAGACCTCCAAAACTTGGACAGATTGGTAGAGCTAAAAGAGGTAAGCCCTGAAAGAAAACAAAATTCGCCCATTCTATATCAGTAGCCTGTATGAAGGTACCTGTTGGTCTCGCATGTTTCCCCGTGAATTACTGCCGAGATATTACTGAGAAATTGTTGTGTGCTTTAAATGAACGGATGCCGTTGTAAATAACGTAAAGGGAGACAATCCTCTAATAAGCATTCCCACTTCAAACAGCACGAATGTGACAGTGAAAGAAGGATATCCATCCAGAGGAAATACATAAAACCTAGTGAACTTGCGCATCATTTGTCTAATAGAGATGCACTGACAATTTAAATTGTTGTGTAAATTTAAAATTTCATTTTAAATATGGGCTAAATGTTAATTTGCAACATAGAAAACACATCGGCTGTAAATCGATATTAACTTTAAGTTGGCCAGTCATTTATGGCACGTCAACTCTTCAGTTGTTTTACTCTCATATGTTGTGCAAAGCTGCCGCAATTATTATGGGCTATAGCTATAAAACAGTCGGTGGAAGTAACTGTAAATGAAATGACAGTACCATATCACTTTGCATAACGGCACTAAATAACGTATACAGAACCTCTTATGCAGTTACACCTCAGAAGTCTGTATTTTTCTATAATGTTGGAACAAAGAGATTTTTACAAGCCACATAAACATCTTTTCCCTTTTTCAACAGTGGTCATCGAAGACGACCGGATAGACGAGGTTCTGAAGGGAATGACAGACAAGTCGTCACCTGGCGTTTAAAAGTGAAGATGCCTTGCTGACTTTTTATTTTAATCACCAGTTTGAAGCACTTGTCGGCTGTGCATGTGTTCGAGGATTGTAAGGAGAGAAGATGGTACGAAGAACGAGAAAGAAGAAGGGAGAGAAAGAAACAGAAAAAAGAAGAAAGCAGATGAGATAGAAAGACCGAGATTTACATTGGGGTTGCTGGCAATTCTCCAAACGAAACCCGATTTAATACCACTGCTGCGCAGAAAGACACGGAGATGGCTGATTTGTGCTACTCCGGCTTTCACCTCTGCAGATGTATAGCAATGGATGAACTTGCCATTATTTCACCACCATCTTCTTCCAAAAAAGAGCTTACAAGCCACATAACGACAACAACTGGAAGCTGAATTGCATTAAGCTCTGTTTCTATAGCTGTACAGTATATAAGGTCGAAGATCCTCTTTTCCCACTACGTGCTTTTATAATGAAAACGATCGGCAACGCCGCATTCAAGGGAGCTGTTCCGTGCAGCACTGATCAAAAGAATAGAATGCATTCCGATTGCTGCTAGCGCTATCTTTTAAACAGACCAACTAGACATTGAAGTCACATTATTAAAATGACCCAGCGTATGTGTTCATGGAAGTTCTATACCACGATCTATTGTTTCGCGCGCGTGCGCGCGCGCGCTCTCGCATACGCACTCACACGCGAATTCTTTTTTGGTCTCGGGACCTGCATTGTAAACAAATGAACACGTTTAATAATTTTCAATGAAACACTGATCATTATTCCCTTTTTCAGTGATACTGGTCGGCATCTTCAGTATCATGCATATCTGTTCGACAATAACAGTTAGCCTATAATCTAAATATCGGAAGACACACATTTATGGAATACATGAAATAACAACAATAACACAATGGACTGGAAAAGAGTTTATTTATATTTATTTTAATTCTTAAAATTATTTATGTTTTCGTCTTACGCAATTAAAAAGTAGACTTTTTTTTCTCCATTTCCTTGCATGAACTTTCGCGCTGGTGCCAGTACCGATGCCGTCGCCGTTCTTACCCTGGCACGCTTCTTTTTAATAAAATTCATATTTGTATTTTTATATCTAAATATTTGTTATTTAAAATGATATGCTAGTCTAACGTCTTACAATTCATCAACAAAAATGTTTGTACTTTGGAACGGACATTCAGATTGAGACTCCACCAGAGAAGGATTTTTTTGTCTGTCTCATTCTATATCAGTGTGAGACGTCTTTATTATTTTTTTAAGACTTACTGAATGTTTTTTTTCGGGGTTTGCACACATCAATGTTATTCTATTATTGAGAAATCGTATACTGTGACTTGAGCTTTGTTGATGGATTCGTTAGAAATGGCAACTTTAGAGTCTATTGCACTGTTTACGAGTATCCTCAAATAACACGTTGTTATTTGACATAATTTTTTTGGACATGACAGTTACGTTTTTTATTTATTTTGTACCATTATTTTCAAGACACTTAATATGGTTTGTTGTGCATGAAACCTTAGTACTTTCAAAAATGAAACATCATTTTATGAAGCAAAAAAGCAACAAAACGTCATGACATTCTAAGAATGATTCATTGTATATTATGATGCCATTTTCACTGTATTTGGTGAATTAATAAATGGTGAAAGATCATTGTTGTATTTCTTAATCATGAATCAGTCTGAGTGGGAATGCATTTCATTATTGAGTAAATGGTGTGTATGTAATTGCTGAATGCAGTGTGTAAGTGGGTTTGTGTGTGTGTGTGTGTGTGTGTGTGGGGGGGGGGGGGGGGGGGGTGAAGGTGGGTGGGAACTTTTTCAACATTACACAGAACGCCCATGTGAAGCTTCAACCAAGTCATTAACTGGCAATGGCCCCACTGGAAGGGCTCAATTTAAAAGAGGAAAAGATGCAACAGAGAATGATGATGTTGGTAATGGGTCAGATTGGTATGGGTGAACATTTCAGCAACAGGCAAATATGACTCCACTCTACATCATGAGATGCATTCATGATACTCTTCAATAATTCATAAAAATAAAAGGTCAAATTTGCTGCAATAAGAGGAATCTCTTCCAAAGCTGATTATGTTTACATACTATACAGTTCAATTTGTAATTTTGCAGAAATAGCAAAAATAAATAATAAAACAGAATGAATGTAAGACATTTCAAATGAGCTAAGGAAAAAAAAAAAACGGAATTTCAGTAGAATTATCAAACTATTTACATTTTTATCAATTCCTTCTCTCTCGGAAATAGGGGTACAGCAGGAGTCCATTTCTGTTCCCCAAGGTACATTCAGCACTTATGTACCCTTTAGGGCTGACATCACTGAGGCAGTCCCTCAAAGGTACTGCTGTTGTACCTTAGAAGTGGATTTTCATTTGTTTTGGAACCTAAAAGTACCTTTTAGACCCTATAAAGGTTCACACAGGTACCTTGAGGTCCTATTATTAGCCCTTGGGGGTACATAAGTGCTGAATGTACCTTGGGGAACAGAAATGAACTCCTGCTTAACCCCTATTTCTGAGAGTGTTTGCATTCAGTTCAATTATACAGGTCTGTGAAAGCATATATTAAATATTTGTTATTACAATAAATAGCAACTGCATTCATCAGGAGTTGAACAACACATTCTTTGTAATGATTACAATCAATTTCAATATCTGTGATATTGTTAGTTTTGATAACCAGATAAAGAGGCCATACAGAGAAATTCATATAGATAAAGCCAAAAGGGAATTAGATGTTGATATTTGATCTTGCCTGAAGTTGTGAGGCTTGTTAGTGGCTAATACTCACTCTCCACTCTTTGAGGCTCACTGGACACTTCAGAGGAATCATTTGTCATTATTGCCTGCGCCATTGTGCCACAAAAATTTAACCCTTAAACTCTAATTTTTCACTTTAATTTTCCCTTGGGTAAGGTCAAAGTCATAAAAAGCATTTTGTACATATTGTAGGATAATTTCACATACATATTTTGCATCTGCTCGTGGCAGCACTTCACTGAAGCTACATATCTAGATCTTGTGCATCATTTTATACACATTTTCTTGCAATTCAGTGGGGCATATTTGGGATCTTTGGAAAACTTAGGTTCTCCATCAGAAAAAAATAGGCCTGAAGTTCCATAAGTCTGAATACAGCAGCTGAATTAGGCAGACTATTGTATGGTTCCATAGGGGTAAGCATAACACCTATATTCTTTAAGTCTCACCAACAATAACTACAAAAGTAATTTGTAAACTGCAGTTCAATGTGTTCAGCAGCAGATGAAGAATATGCCATTATGCAAATGCATTCCTTTAAAGATGGTTTCCAACTAATATAGCATAAAGCTAAGTGTGAATGTTCGGATGCACCAGGTGTACACGCCGGAATTTTAAAACCAAAGCATTTAGAACAAAGCTAATGTATTTCATCAAGTGATGCCGATGGACCACCAGATAGACCAATTTGTCTTAATTTTGAGTATTTGTCAACTAAATGACTGGATAGGTAAAGCTACATGTAAACTATTCCGGCAATGGAAAGTGCATTTTTGCATTTTGGTTAAAAAAAGTAGTTACATAACCAATACACTAATCACAGCCATTGAGTGAGTCTCTCTTTTTCTCTCTCTCTCTCTCTGTCTCTCTCAATGCCCCTCTTGTGGTCTCTCTTTGCCAAGTTGTTAAGTCATTAGACAATTTAACATATTAAACACTGATTTTTGCTTGAATTTCCCATCTAGTTGGTCCATGGTTAGTGAAAGTATTTTCCCCATATGGAGGGACAATGTCACGTACTTACTCTGTATTTGCTGGTTGCAGTGTTTCACAGAAACTGTATCAAACTTATATTAAGTGAAATATTCAAACCCATAATGCCATGTTTTTATTACACCGTTTAGAAAATATCAATATCTTGTGCATCATTTTTTACACATTTGCCTTTGATTCAGCAGGAGATATTTGGGATCTTGATAAACCTTGGGATCTTCACCAGAATTTAAAATACACAGCAGCAGCAGCTGCATTTGACAGACCCCCATATGGAATCGCACAGTGGTAAAGAATAAATGCTGATCACACAACCTAACTTTACAGAGTTCAGAAGTTCTGCGAGTTGGGATCTGCTCTCTGGGACCTGGAGAGCCACGTGGTTTGCTAATTTTTGTTATTACTTTTCACTTCAATTCAGGCAACTGATGATGCCGTTAACTAGCTTTTACTAGTAACTTCGGTCTGAATTCAGATGCTGATTTTAAAATGATAACAAAAACCAACTGACCCAGTGGCTCTTCATAACCAGAGCTGCAGTGGCTTGGTTGACTGCATCAACACCTTTCTCCATTTTCCCTATATAACTGGTCCAATTTTAAAGACTCGAAACAATAGGCTGCCACTGTAGAGATGTTCTCATTATATATAAAAAACACAGGGCCACTGTCATATGTTGAAGCGCCTCTTATACAAAATTTTCGAGCATTTAATTGAAGGGCCTGGTGCTAAAATTACTTCAGTCACAGAATGTCGAATATGAGAAAATTGAGGCTTAGGTAACTATGAAAGAACCATGCTTTCCCCATGTTTACCTCACGATATACATGAAAATGTGACTAAAGTACCTCTGGTACACAGGCCCTTCAATTTCTCTTTCTATACAAACAGATTTATCAAAAATGCTAATTAAATGTGTAGCTGAACAGTATTAGAGTGAACCGGCATTCAGTCGAGAAAACAGTTTCAAGATGCAAGCACTGAGATCATGCCTGAGTTTTCCATCAGTAATGGGCCAAACTCTATGAACCCAAATCTCACCATTAAACATTGCAAGTAGAGGCCACCATTTTTTCATCTGTCCTTCATCGACAAATTGACCTACCAGCAGTTTGCCTCCGAACCTACTGTCAATAATCTACTATTATGAAGTACAATCAAAAAGCGAATGCTAGAGGCTGCAGTTGATTGATGTCTACCAGCACTTGCAGTTGGGACTGTCTTTTTTCAGTCCCTGACTGAAGGGACTTCACCGTGCTAAGAACAGAAACGCAGCCCCAGATTGTGTGCATGACTTTGAATACTTTACCCATTGGCTGATTAACGAAAAGACCGCGCTTGTTAGCTTCCAAAAAGCACAAGCTCTGCTGATACACTTGTCCTCTTCTGCAGTCTCTCCTCATGCAGCAGATGGAAAGGATTTCAGTAGATCCGCAGGACCATGGGCATCGTGATTCTCATGACTGCGATAGTGGCGCACAGGGACAGTGGGCTTGTACTGACTGTGGCCAGATGTAAACAACAGAACAAAACCCCTTTTTTCTTGTTGGTGTTTCATCAGAAGCAAATGACACTGAAGTGTCAAATTTGATAAGCAATAGATTGTGATTGCATGAAAAGGAAAATCAGAAAATACCCATGACCAAGCTGAGGGATGGATTGAAATGTACTCTCACCGTGTTCCCATGGTTGATTTTGCACATCACACACTCACACAGACAAACACACACACATACGCACACAGACACACACACACACACACACACACACACACACACACACGGGCACACACAAACACCAAGCAAAAAGTTTAATATCAGATAGGAGCTTGCTTTCACAAAAAATCCATACAGCACACAGCCAAAAATACAACTGACTCAAGGAAAGTTTTATCTCATTTAGGCCTGTTGCCAAAAAAAGTGCTGCGCCCAACTTCTAAAAGCGAGCGACGTCAACAATCGCCCAACAGCTCTCTAACCAAAGGGAATTTAATTGTAAATGTAAGAAATTATTTTAGATGCATCCTAAAAACAGCTTTGGTGTAGAATGTTTAGATAAAGGGTGCATCTCAAAGCATGGGCTGCGTCCTTCGAAGGCAACGTTTTTAGGGGTCGTCACTTAATTCTATCCGCCAAACTGACTTAACTGCATTTCATATCTGTTAAACAGCATTGGTTTATGTGTGTTGTCACTGGTTTCCCTAACCTTAACCTTAACTCTAACCCTTAACCCAAAACCTAACCCTAAATTTAACCATGTCCCTTAACCCTAAATGTCAGTTTGCCGGATCGAAGTAAGTGACGACCCCTAAAAATGCAGCCTTCGAAGGATGCAGCCTATGCTTTCAGCTGCACCTAAAGTGTGATCTTAAACCCTTTCAGAGCTGCTGATCCCAGACTCCATGTAAAACAGTTGTAGAAATATAGATCAGCCACCAGGACAGGCTCAGAAAGCTATATTAATAGATGGGGAGAAATAAATTGAATTTCAGGGAACTTTAAACCCACCAGTTAGGGGAGATGTAATTGGACACTTGCTTGAGCCAGGGCTCTTGGTTGATGCCCTCCAAGTGTCTGTACACTCGTCAGCTAACATGGCCGCCCATTGGGTTTAGTTTCAGGTATTATATTGCTCTCATTGTCTTTCCTATTGGCATGTGTCAGCAAACAATGCACACCCCCAAGCCTCCATTTCACCCCACTGCTTTAAAAGTATGGCCAACCACTGCTTTTAAAGTGGCAAATATCGATGTCAAATCCGCCATCACTTAAGGATGCATAAGCGCCCTGTTTGCCGATAAGGAGTTAGCTAGGCTATTAAAGCCACAAGCTAATCACATTTGTCCTTTGTTTTCAATGACAAAAACAGATGCATTGACTCCTGGAAGAGCAGGGGTCATACTCACAAGCAAGTCAAAAAAGTAGCTTATAACTGGCTGATTTAATGTAAAAAAAATGGGTGTGTTACTCTGAAAGTACTCCGATTGCTAAGATAAGATTCTGTCTGAATATAGCCTTAGTTGCTATCAATACTTTCAACTGTGTTCCCTTTTGGCAGGGGGGAACAGCAGAACCCTCTAGCCTCAGAGCAATAATGTTGTGAGTTCAAATCTAGCCTGGGACCTTCCTCTGAAGAGTTTGAGTGTTGTCTCCATGTTCATTTGAGTTAACTCCATGTACTCTTGTTTCCTCCTACCGTCAAAAGACATAAATGCCGAGCTAAGTGATATCTCTGCATTATGTCTCTCCCTGGAGGGAGAGGTGAGACATATCATTTTAGGTTTGGTTTCCGTTCGCGTTGGCATTCCCACTTCGTTTCTGGAGCGTAACTCCAAAACCGTTTGCATGATCTTGACGAAACTTTGCATACCTACTACTTAGGTCCTGAAGTGGTGCCTTTTGGTATATGCCTGTCTGTCCATCCATTTGTTGGTCCGTCCATCTGTCTGTCCGGATGTCATCAATTTTTGTCCAGAGCATAATTCCATAACCTTAAACTCTGCATACTTACTACTCAAGTCCTGCAGTGGTACCCTTTAGTATGTGCCTGCCTGTCCGCCCTGTGGTTAGGTAGGTTATACACACATTCTAGTTGTCCTTTGGTAATGAGTGTGTTAGTGAAAGATATTTTAGCTTTACAGTGGATTTACAAGTGATCAAGGGTGTTTTACTGCTTTTTGCACCCAAGATGGGCTGGGAATGGCTCAAGCTTGCTCGTGACCCTCATAAGGAGGAAGCAATTTTGAATGGATAATGGATAGCTGTTCCGGGTCTCCATTACTGTCAATCACCAGTAGTAGATATGACATCATTATTAGTAGGTTCACTTGACAGTATTTTAATCTCACATAAGTAACTTCACACTGCAAAGGCTTAAAAATGCCCAGGTAGGGTGGAAGAGTTCAGGTAGGGTGTCTGTCTGTTAGCAGGATATCTCAAAAACGGTAACATAAATTTTAACCAAACTTTGCAGGATGTCAGAGAAGCACAAGAGGAACTTGTGATTAAATTTTGGCACATCTAGGCCAAAGTACAGCTGAGATATAGGCCAAATGTCAAAATCCAGCTATCCTGGCAGAGTGTGAAGTCTTTCCAATGGGCCGGATTTCCAATTGGCGTGCTTTTGGGTTTTGCTACCACCTGGCGATGGAATGCAACAATACCTTACATCAGCCAACAAAAATAACTAATGCACAGAGTTGCCTTGGCGTGGCGGAGGTGCTGCGCTCTCTGAGTGCTCTTGTTCAATGATATTTTTGCATCTTTTCTGGATTTTATTTTGATAATGACTGCTGCTTTGTGAAATTTGCTATCAGCTGTCCTACCTACATTGGGAACACACCTAAGGTTTTTTTTTTTTTGCAATTTACTGTTTTTCATACTTTTTTAAATCAAGATCCAGGATAAAGTTTAAGTTTATTCTAAGACCAAGGTTAAGGAAACTAAGTATCAACATGGGAACAGAGAGAGAATCAGCAGTTCTATATAAATTAGATAAATATACTGGCAGGACCAAGCAGTATCCTTCATAGGCACTCACGCCAATCATACGTCTTCTTTCGTACATGCTGTTGAGTTTTTTCTTTTTTCCTGCTTAATTTTTTGTACTGCTCCAGTTTCTTCTTTTCACTCCTTTCATTGATCATTAATTAATCTTACTTGCATGATTTTTTGCTACAGAGTCATCAATTCAGCTCTCCAGAGAACAATCTATGCTACTAAAAAAAACAGACTTCCACGCAAATCTTAACAACCACACAATGTAGACACCTGCAAATTGGTACACACTTCAACTATTGTTCTTTATCTAAAATATCCTCTTGCCAATCCACAAGGATCATTAGAAACTGCATTTTAGCATACAGAAATCCATCATCCATTCATAGAACAGCTACCAAACCTGCATCGCGCCTGGAACAGTGCCGAGAAATCCTGATTAGCTCACTGCTGCGACCAACGCTGTAAAAAGGTTGACAATGGAGAATACAACTGGTTGAATACACCAGATGGCCAACAGTCACATGATTTCAACAAGCTGGTTGGTATTAAAATACTAGTAATGATAATAATAATTATAATAATAACGCGTTTCAGTTCATAACCTGCAGCAAACAAGAGAAACATTCAAAACCATCTTCCCTACTCTTAAAAAAATAAAATGCAATTACATTTTAGCAGAGAATTAAAAATAAATGATTTCCGGTTTATTAATGATCTTTGAGAGGGTCCTTAGAAGTCTATATTTAGGCTGCTCCAGCCGCATGTGCCATCAATTGAAGCTTCTCGAAATAACAAGAGGGGCCTGTGTTTGTGCTACATGCTTTGATACATGCTAGCTGAGCGAGCTCCAGAATCATTTGTTTCACACTGGCATATTTGTGGTGAAACATCAATAGTTAAGTAGACAAAAGGCTGGCCCAAGGGAAAACAGAGCCGATGAACTGAGTAGATAAACAAGCACACTTCATTTTGAGTCTATAAACACAAATGGAATTTTTTAGCAATTTATATCAAGGGGTGTTTTTTGAAATAGCATCTTTTTTTTTTTTTTTCCAAAATAGACTTGAGTAACACTCTTCAGTCAAGTCTCCAACCGCAATCGCTATACATTCAGTGAATCAACATATCGCCACTTCACAAGTGGCGATGAATCACTTTATCATTCGAGACACTGTTGTCTCAGTGAGAGCTAAGATACAAGAGAAAACAAGCTCTTACCAGAATTGTAGTTACAGCACAGTTCAACCGCATTTGAGTGTGTTCCATATGTACACAAACAAGTAACTTCCTCATTGAATTCCCATAACTTATATTCAGTCTAATCTTAACCAAAAGTAGCGTGCTAAACCATGCAATTGGCTTTACATCGAATAAACTCAGATAAATATGTGAAACCTAATGTGAGGCAGTGCAAGTTTTTCCTGAAGCAGACTTCTGAAAACCACATTAACTCCTGTCACACGATCCATATTACACAGGTAGTGTGCTGATAGGAAGCCAATTGATAATGCAGGGAGAAGTACAGATACCTGCCTTCTGCTATCTCCAATAAAAAGTCCTTGAGGTGTGAAAACACATCCCTACCCATCAAACTATGCCTTCTCTATTTAATTAAGGTGGCAGAAAATATTTAAAGGATTGAATACATGAAATATTAAAGATTTGAGATGCTGCCATACAGTGTAAAACTACAGAAGGTGACATGTTTATAATCTAAACACCACTGTGTAGAAGCTAAATGCCTGGTGATTATTTTGTAAATGGATGTTCACATTCAAAACATTGCTGTTTATTGGATGTTGTGATCTAGGTTTTTCAGATTTGTTGAATAAACTTTAAAACTGAATCTAAACACTGTAACATGTTTTAAAAGTGTTACAAAAAAAAGTATTTAGAACTGAAACATTGGGTTTTACAGCGCAAATACTAGCTTTGTGAATATGTTGTTATATTGTTTTGTCAGATATGGATTGATTCAATCCCCTGGTGATTATAATAGCTGTAGTTTTGCAGTTGAGCAACTATCCTATCAAGTGACTGTTTGTCCCTGTAAGAGAGCTTTGACTTATCACCACAGTTCGTTTTTGATGTTTGCAATAGGACAATTTTTGACAGTTTCCCTTTCCAACAAAAATAATTTTGTTGTTTTTCTGACCCATGCACCTGCAATTCAGGCTTCAACTATTTGGTACCTGTAGAACTCTGTGACGGGGATCAAAAACAGAACTCAGGCACAGGCAAGAATTTAGTTCAAGGCTTCTGCGTTGTATAAAAGCTCGTGGTTACACAGCCCGGGTAAAAGCCAATCAATACAAATGCAATACGCAGGGGATAATACAAATCGTAAACAAGAAACAGTTGACAGGTTGAATGCCAAACAGGAGGTATGCCAATAAAAAGGGTGACCCAAATCGTACACCACAATGCTAGCTAATGCACGTCACCAGGAAATCAAAAAGACACAAAGGATCAAGTAAGAATGGAAAACTGATGACAAAAAATATGCAGACCGCGAAAGGTCTATGGAATTACAGAATGCTGATAAAAAGATGGGTCACACTGGCAAACAAACTTGCAAAGAACAAAGTGAAATACTGGAGTATATAAAAGAGGGAAATGAGAGCTAAATGGAAGTGATGACGGGTGTGAGTGTAGGGAAAAACCTGGCCAGAGGTGTGGCAACATTGAGGAAACGTGGCGCGCTAATTACTCAGCAGAACAAGGAGGTTGAGTGATTGAGTTCGACTGAAAAACAAAAGCACAGGATTGTGAATGAGATAGAGAAAGTAGAGACATAGTAGCTCTATACTGGTAATACAAATACATAATAACAAAGGAACCACAATAAATGCTCAAAAGTCCAGGAAAATAAATAGTCAGGAAAAAATACATGAAAAATAACAAATGCAGTATTGAGACTCTGACTCTCTGATAGCAACTCCTACATGCTTTGGGGGGCTAAGCATATTGCTTTAAGTAGACGCGTGCAGCTAATTAGCTCTCGACTCAATAGGAATCACCTGTGCAGATGCTTTTGTTGTTGTGGCTCAGATTCTTCAAATTTCAAGCAATTTTCCTGGGGTGCTGCAGATATTTTGTCCATTCCCTGTATACTGTGGTCTAGATCAGGGGTCCTCAAATCTGGACCCCGAATCCAAATCCAGCCCTGGATTTTCTGTTATCCCATGCAAGTAAGTTAGCAGTTAGTGCTTCTGATTGGCCAGACTGTGTTTACACCTGACTCCCAGGTAAAGGGAGGGTGGAAAACCAGCAGTCCTCAGACCTCCTGGGTATGATTTGAGGACCAGGGTTCTAGATGATAGGTGAGATCTGTTTGTGCTTGTGTATCATTTAAAGAGGACATGGAGTGAAGGGCAAAGTAGCCACCCCTGTTTCTTCAGCTGGACACAATTCAAGCCATGTGGCTCTGAGTTTGTGTGATCATCAAGGCACAAAGTAAGGTAAAGCACATACAGCACCCTCCGTAATTATTGGCACCCCTGGTTAAGATGTGTTAAAATAAATTCAATTTTTATTGCAGAAGCATACTTTCACACTGAAAATTGTAGAAAAATGTAACCTTCAACTCAATTGAATTTTAAGGGGAACAATTCCTAACAATTCATAAGAATTAAATGCAATTGTAATATTTCTGTCATTTCTACAGTAGTTTACAAAGTTGATCAGGGTATCTTGTCATAATCTGTATTTTTTCTTGTTTCATTATGCTCATGTCTTGTTTTAGTTCTGTGCCTGGCTTTGCCATGATTATGGATTTCTGTGTTTAGTGATCATTGCTCTGACTGACCATTCTTAGGATTATGTATTGTATTTTGGTAGTTTGGATTTCCTTGTTTTATTATTTTTCAAGTTTAGATCATTAGTTATCTTGCCATGTCTTCCTTTCCATGCATAGCACCTCGTCTGCTCCAGTCATGTCATGTACGTCTTCTATGTATTTAAGCAATGCATTTCCCTGTCCGCGTTATAGCATCTATTCGGTGATTTCCGTGGGTTTTCGTGGTTTCCGAAAATCTTCCTTCACGTCTCGTTTCCTGTAATTCCCGCTATTCTCAGATTAACATATTAATTAAGACTAATACTTCATGTTACGTAATGTCATTACTAACATAGACTAATATACTCATTCTGAGTACTTCTGTGTATTAATATTCACCTGTCATGTAGTGGTGTGTAAATATCACGTTGTTCGTTTTTACTAATGCTCTTTGCATTCGCTCTAGTCTGTAAACTCCGCCCTCCCGTTTCCTATCCCTGACTCTGCTGATTACTGCGATCTCTCGCACCTGTTTTACCTCGAGCTGCCTCTCGTTCTATTATTCACTTAGGCAACTCCCTAATCGGAGTCCGTTTTCATGTTTAGGATTGGTCTGTCAATTGTGATGCGTGATCATGGTTTGTCTTTCCCTCATGTGCTCATTATATTTAATTGTTTAGCAACTCCCACCTATCCTATTCCCCGCCTAGTTTAGTCATTTCTTTGAGTATATAAATGTCTCATTTCACTGCAGAGCTTTGTCAGATCTTCATTCCTTTTCTCCTTGCCAGTGCTTTATATTCTCGTCTAGATTCCCGTGTACAACTATAGCCTGTATCTGACTGATTACTCTTTTGCTTAGCCCTTTTGTTTTGGTTGCTGTATTTATTGATTTTTCGTGTACGAACCTTGCCTGCCTGACTACGTCTCTGTGCTACCCCTGGCTTCCCGACCTATTGCCTGAATAAACGACTACGGCTTTGGATTTCCTGACTCGCGTTTGGTTCTTCTGTCAGTCATGACAGAAAGATCTGACCAGAGGATGGAACCAGCGAGTGACCCACTGCAGGCGGCAGTGAGCCAGCAGGGAGCTATGCTCGAATCCCAGCAACAACAACTGCTGGCGATTATGCAGCATCTGCAGTCTCTGACTCATTCCGTCAGCAACCTGACTATCCAAGCAAGGGCTACACCATCTGATGGCACGCCGCAACCCTCAGCTCCACCTATACCGGCACCACAAGCTCTTCCCACTCCGGAGCCCCGTCTACCACCCCCTGAGAGGTACGCAGGTGAACCAGGTACCTGCCGCGCCTTCCTGACGCAATGTAAGCTCATCTTCCAACTCCAGCCAGCAACCTTCCCGTCAGAGCAATCCAAGGTGGCTTACATTATCACCCAGCTTACCGGGAGAGCTAAGCAGTGGGCAACGGCGGCGTGGGAGGCTGAGTTACCATGCACACGGACTGCGGAGTCACTAGCCGAGGAGATGACGAGGGTTTTTGATCGGTCCAAACATGGTCATGAGGCAGGACGGGAGATCCTCCGCATCCGCCAGGGCGCCAGAACTGTCTCAGATTACGCAATCGATTTCCAGACCTTGGCTACCAATAGCGGCTGGGGCAGGGCCTCCCTGTACGATGCTTTTCTAAATGGACTATCTGATCCAGTAAAAGACGAACTACTGACTCGCGACCTGCCCGAAGATCTCAATCGGCTCATGGAGATGGCCATCAGAGTGGACGCTCGTTTGGAGGAGAAATTCCGTGGAAGGGCGCTCAACCAAACATCCCCACCTCAGAACAAGTCTCCACCCCCCCCCTGTGGTGCCAGAAGCAATCAACCCTTTTCGGTGGAGGAGCCTATGCAGGTGGATCGGACTCGGATTTCCAGTGCGGAGAGGCAGAGACGGAGAAGGGAGAACGCCTGCTTTTACTGTGGCGGCGCCGGACATCAAATTAGGCATTGTCCAGTAAAAGCCAACGCCCACCAGTGATGAGAGGAGCATTGGTGGGCGTACTCCCTGTCGAATCCTCCTCTAAAAACCGCACCTGCCTGCCTGTAACCATCGAATGGGATGGAGGGTCAAGAGGGACCACTGCCCTCATCGACACTGGGGCAGAGGAAAGCTTCCTGGATGCTAGCGTGGCGAGTCGATGGGGGATTCCTACACAACGGGTTGAACGTCCACGTATAGCTAACTCACTCAACGACCAGAAGATCGGCACTATCACCCACCTCACCATCCCGCTCAGACTGCTAGTTTCCGGCAATCACCAGGAGAGGATCCAGCTCTACATCATCGACTCGCCACATGCACCGGTGATTCTGGGCCACCCCTGGATGAGAACCCACAACCCGGAAATTGACTGGGAGAGACACGTGATCCGGGCCTGGAGCCCATCATGCCTATACAGATGCCTCGGTCAAGCCCATGTCCCTGTCCTGAAGCAAGCATCTGAGGAGAGCCCGGACTTAAGCAAAGTCCCAACAGAATACCATGATTTCAAGGAGGTCTTCAGCAAGTCTCGCGCCATCGGCCTTCCCCCGCACCGGCCTTATGACTGTGCCATTGACCTTAAACCAGGGACTACACCACCCAGGGGGCGACTGTTTTCATTGTCCCGCCCCGAGACGGTGGCGATGGAGAAGTACCTGAGGGAAGCCGTATCTGCCGGCATCATTCGACCTTCCTCCTCACCGGCTGGCGCTGGATTCTTCTTCGTCAAGAAGAAAGACGGGTCACTCCGGCCATGTATTGATTATCGGGCACTCAACAACATCACAGTTAAGAACCGCTACCCCTTGCCTCTCATGACTACGGCATTCGATCAACTCAGTGGAGCCAAGCTATTCACCAAATTGGATTTACGCAATGCTTATCACTTAGTGCGTATCCGTGAGGGCGATGAGTGGAAGACGGCCTTCAACACCCCTACTGGTCACTGGGAGTACTTAGTCATGCCATTCGGACTCACCAATGCCCCCGCTGTGTTCCAAGGCCTAGTCAACGACGTGTTACGGGACTTTATCAACAGATTCGTCTTTGTCTACCTTGACGATATATTAATTTTTTCCCGCAACCAAGAGGAACACAGACGTCATGTCAGATTGGTCCTGCAGAGGCTTCTGGAGAACCGCCTATTCATCAAGGCTGAGAAGTGCGAGTTCTCATGCACCACAACCACCTTCCTGGGCTATGTCATCTCCACGGGGTCTCTCAATATGGATCCAGCTAAAGTTGAGGCAGTTACCAGTTGGCCTCAACCTGAAGATCGCAAGGCACTTCAACGGTTCCTTGGCTTCGCCAACTTCTATAGGAGGTTCATCAGGAACTATAGTTCGGTCGCCGCTCCTCTAACAGCACTCACCTCCTCCAAGTCCCGGTTTGTATGGGGAGAGAAGGCGGCTACTGCATTCAGACGGCTCAAATGCCTGTTAACCACGGCACCTATCCTGATCCATCCTGACCCCAATGCTCAGTTCATAGTGGAGGTGGATGCCTCTAACATCGGAGTAGGAGCTGTGCTCTCTCAAAGATCGAGCCTGGACAACAAAGTACACCCATGTGCGTTCTTTTCAAGACGTCTTAGTCCTGCTGAGGAGAATTATGACATCGGAAACCGAGAGTTACTTGCTGTCAAACTTGCTTTGGAGGAGTGGCGTCAGTGGCTGGAAGGAACTGAGATACCGTTTCAAGTCTGGACAGATCATAAGAACCTAGAGTTTCTCTCATCAGCCAAGAGACTTAACCCCAGACAGGCCAGATGGGCCTTATTCTTCTCCCGCTTCAACTTCACCCTCACCTTTCGACCTGGATCCAAGAATATCAAGCCTGACGCCCTCTCAAGAAAGTTCGAGGTCTCTACTAATGACGAACTCCCAGACACCATCCTGCCCTCACAAGTTGTGGTCAATGCGGTTGAGATGGACATTGAGCGAGAGGTTCAAGAAGCCCAAGGGGACTCTGGCAATCCCAGTGACTGCCCTGACCACAGACTGTTTGTACCAGAGTCCATGCGCCCTCAAGTTCTCCGTTGGGGACATTCTTCTCAACTCTCCTGTCACCCGGGTAGAGGGCGCACTCTCCACTTCATTCGCCGCAAATTCTGGTGGCCACGCATGAACAAAGATATCCTGGACTTTGTATCCACCTGTTCTACCTGTGCCCAGGCTAAAACCACCAATCAACCACCTCAAGGACTTCTCCAGCAACTTCCCATCCCACACCGCCCTTGGTCACATATTTCCGTCGACTTCATCACTGGCTTACCCCCCTCCAACCATAATACTACCATCCTCACCATTGTGGACCGTTTCTCTAAAGCTGTGCACTTCATACCGCTCACCAAGCTCCCCTCTGCCTCTGAAACTGCATCTCTGTTAGTCCAGCATGTCATCAGACTCCATGGCATTCCCTCAGATATTGTGTCAGACAGAGGTCCTCAGTTCTCTGCCCGCTTCTGGAAGGCTTTTTGCAAGTTGCTCGGAACATCTGCCAGCCTCAGTTCAGGCTTCCATCCCCAAACCAATGGCCAAACTGAACGTGCAAACCAAAGCATCGAGACAGTCCTCAGGTGCCTGTGTTCACACTGTCCGTCCAGTTGGAGCCAACAACTACCATGGGCGGAGTTCGCCATCAACAGTCATACCTCCTCCTCTTCACAACTATCACCCTTCGAATGCTGTATGGGGTATCAACCTCCCATCTTCCCCAGCCAGGAGGAGGAGGTGGGAGTTCCGTCAGCCGTCGCCTTCATCCGTCGATGCAAGCGCACCTGGAGGATTGTACGTACTAACCTGCTCAAGGCGGCAGCCCGAACCAAGTTACTGGCAGATCGTAGGCGTACTCCGGCCCCGGTTTACAGGATTGGGCAAAAAGTCTGGCTCTCCACTAAGGACATCCCTATTCGCGGGGGTACTCGTAAGTTGGCACCCCGCTACATTGGACCCTTTTCCATAGTGAAGATCATCAGCCCCACGGCTGTACGCCTTCGACTCCCATCCACCATGAGACGCCTTCACCCTACCTTCCACGTTTCTCGAATCAAGCCTGCTGTCAACAATCCCCTACACGAGGATCCGGCCCCTCCCCCTCCACCCCGCATCATTGATGGCGGTGAAACCTTTACCGTCCGACGCATCTTGGACTGCCGTCGTCGGGGCCGTGGGCTCCAATATCTCATTGACTGGGAGGGCTACGGCCCCGAGGAAAGATCCTGGATTCCAGCCCGCTTCATCATGGACAAATCTTTAATACGTGAGTTCCATAAAGACCATCTTGTGCCGTCAGCTAAGAACGCCCAGAGGCGTTCATAGGAGGGGGGGTACTGTCATAATCTGTATTTTTTCTTGTTTCATTATGCTCATGTCTTGTTTTAGTTCTGTGCCTGGCTTTGCCATGATTATGGATTTCTGTGTTTAGTGATCATTGCTCTGACTGACCATTCTTAGGATTATGTATTGTATTTTGGTAGTTTGGATTTCCTTGTTTTATTATTTTTCAAGTTTAGATCATTAGTTATCTTGCCATGTCTTCCTTTCCATGCATAGCACCTCGTCTGCTCCAGTCATGTCATGTACGTCTTCTATGTATTTAAGCAATGCATTTCCCTGTCCGCGTTATAGCATCTATTCGGTGATTTCCGTGGGTTTTCGTGGTTTCCGAAAATCTTCCTTCACGTCTCGTTTCCTGTAATTCCCGCTATTCTCAGATTAACATATTAATTAAGACTAATACTTCATGTTACGTAATGTCATTACTAACATAGACTAATATACTCATTCTGAGTACTTCTGTGTATTAATATTCACCTGTCATGTAGTGGTGTGTAAATATCACGTTGTTCGTTTTTACTAATGCTCTTTGCATTCGCTCTAGTCTGTAAACTCCGCCCTCCCGTTTCCTATCCCTGACTCTGCTGATTACTGCGATCTCTCGCACCTGTTTTACCTCGAGCTGCCTCTCGTTCTATTATTCACTTAGGCAACTCCCTAATCGGAGTCCGTTTTCATGTTTAGGATTGGTCTGTCAATTGTGATGCGTGATCATGGTTTGTCTTTCCCTCATGTGCTCATTATATTTAATTGTTTAGCAACTCCCACCTATCCTATTCCCCGCCTAGTTTAGTCATTTCTTTGAGTATATAAATGTCTCATTTCACTGCAGAGCTTTGTCAGATCTTCATTCCTTTTCTCCTTGCCAGTGCTTTATATTCTCGTCTAGATTCCCGTGTACAACTATAGCCTGTATCTGACTGATTACTCTTTTGCTTAGCCCTTTTGTTTTGGTTGCTGTATTTATTGATTTTTCGTGTACGAACCTTGCCTGCCTGACTACGTCTCTGTGCTACCCCTGGCTTCCCGACCTATTGCCTGAATAAACGACTACGGCTTTGGATTTCCTGACTCGCGTTTGGTTCTTCTGTCAGTCATGACATATCTAGGAACATTTAATTAGTAAATTATCACTTCCTGTTTCCCTGGGGTATAAATATGACGTGACACAGAGGCCATTTCTCTTATTCACTCTTCAACATGGGAAAGACAAAGGAACACACCATTCAAGTAAGGCAGATGTGTGTCGACCTTCACAAGTCAGGCAATGGCTACAAGAAAATAGCCACTTGCCTGCACCTGCCCATATCTACTGTCAGAGGAATCATTAAGAAGTTTAAAACTACTGAAACAGTGGTAAACAAGCCTGGACGAGGATGCAAAGTTATTTTGCCACCACGCACAGTGAGGAGGATGGTAAGAGAAATAAAAAGTTCTCCAAAGCTCACTGTTAAAGCATTGCAACAAATGGTAGCATCCTGGGGTCACAAAGTCTCCAAAACAACCATTTAGAAAAAACCTTTTCTAACTCACAATCATAAACGCAGACGTCTGGAGTTCGCTAAGCGGTACTGGGACTTCAACTGGGACCGTGTGCATAGGTCAGATGAGACCAAGATAGAGCTTTTTGGAAAACCAACACTCTAAGTGGGTCTGGCAGAACACAAAAGATGAGTATGCAGAAAAGCACCTCATGCCCACTTTGAAGTATGGGGTAGGATCGATGATGCTATGGGCCTGTTTCTCTTCCAGAGGCCCTGGGAACCTTGTTACGGTGCAAGGCATCATGAATGCTTTGAAATACCAGGACATTTTAAATCAAAATCTGGTGGCCTCTGCCCGAAAGCTGAAGATGGGTCATCACTGGGTCTTTCAGCAAGATAATGACTCTAAACATGAGGCCAAATCTACACAGAAATGGTTCACTAGACACTGAGTCAAGCTCCTCCCATGCCCATCTCAGTCCCCAGACCTTAACCCCATTGAAAACCTGAGGAGTGAGCTGAAGAGGAGAGTGCAGAGGAGAGGACCCAGGTCACTGGATGATTTAGAGAGATTGCGCAAAGAGGAATGGTCAAAGATCCCTCTTTCTATATTCTACTGTCTCGTGAAACATTGTAGGAGAAGATTAGGTGCTGTTTTGTTGGCATAAGGGGGTTGTACAAATTATTAACATCAGGGGTACTAATAATTGTGGTATACATGATTTGATGTAAAATAATTATTTCTTAATGTGGGACTTTTTTCCCATTGAATAAATGCACTAGAATAAAAGGTTGGATTTTCCTCTTTTTTTTCATTGTGGTCCTATATTTTTTAGAAAAAAACAGAATTTATTAGAAGCTAAAGAACACATCTTAACCAAGGGTGCCAATAATTATGGAGGTCGCTGTATGTGGGCATTTAGATAGGACATGTAAAGGCTGGCACACATTACAGGATTCTTCAAACCTTCACAGCTTTAGTGACCACACAATTGATGATAACAAAAGACAGACTGCACAAAATCTATCTCTTCTGATCTTATAGTGTGAGGTGTGCACTACGGAGCACACCACACACTAAAGGATTTCTAGTCACAAACATGTTCATTACTTACGATCTCTCTTTCCGAGGCCTTCCAAGCGGATCGGACCGGACACACCCCACACCACAGGAAAATCCGACACGATGCCGTTCGCAAACATCTGACAAGCGGGCCTTTGCTGGCTTTGATCGAAAGGGGAAGATCGGGACAAAATTTGGCCCGATTATCCTGTAGTGTGTACCAGGCATTACCCAGAATGCATCGATTTTCAAGATAACTGCTTTATAGAGAGCCAGAACTTCCAGTGGCACCAGAGTTTGAAAATTTAATTAAGGTAAGGCACAGGGTGCACAGCTGATGCTGAGCTGGAATCGTTTCAAAAATCATCAGCAAAAATTAAGAAAAGATTGATTTTCCATCAGCTGATCGATTCATAAGAGGACAAACTACAAATGCCTTTCTCATTTGAGCGCTTTTCATGCCCTCTCTTTCACCGCAAGATTTCTGATTACCATTCAACAGTGTCAGACAATCTCGAAACAAAGGTTGCATGCTAAGTAGATGATTTTCCTTTCAGAGATAGAAGAAATAGAACTGGAATATTTCCCTTTCAAAGGCCAAAGAACAGATCAAGAAAACTTCAGTGCAGTAGCAATGGGAAATGCGAAAACTGGAACCGGTCCTTAAAGACAGTCACGACTCTGTTTCCTCAAGGATATGGTGCCAGACTGTCAGAGTGCTCACACCTGCTGTTCAACATGGCGACACGGAACTGCTGACACTTTGGGGCTGACTTGAGGACTTCTGAGCCACCCACCAGTAGAGAAGCTGTGAACCCTCTTGCTCATTAGAATAATGCAGGGGGCTGTGTTCTCAACCAAAGATCCAGGTAAAAATGCTTTTTTTGGGGGCCTGTTCCACAAAGCAGGATTACTCGGTCAACTGGAAAATAGTGCCAAGAAAAACCAGGAAACCTCTCAAATCTGGAAAATGAACTGCAGTAAAAAGAGTTGTTCTGGGTTTCATTCTGAGCTGTTGTCTTGGTAACTCAGCAGTCGTACTTTATGGAACAGGCCTTTGCTCCTCCTGTTTGTCACCATTTGGAGCCTTAGTTTTAAACTTTCTAGTACCAAATAATAGTTGGCTTTAGCAATTTTATCACACCCAATTTTACCAAGCAGAGTCTGTCTTTGCAAAGGTTATTCCAATCGTAATTTGAATGAAAACACAGTGCCGTTAGAATCAGGCTGTAGAACAAGGCAACATGACTGAAAATCTGCACTCAAGGGGGTAGGGCATGAGTGACACTGCGGGATCCTATTTGATCCTGTCTGATTGAATCCTACTTTCAGAATGACAGAATTCTTTAAATTATTATGCTTGCATTCATGTGGGGATAATTGAGCATAGAGCACGGTTAATTGCTCTTTTCAACTAATTATATCATTTCGGGTTAATTGCCTCATTGCCAGCAGCTGAGGCTGGTTATGCTAGGATGCCTATGAATGACAACAAAGAGACAGAGAGAACAGGAAATTGCAGTCATAGGAGGGTGGTCCCGGTGAAGGGCTTATATTTTCCAGAGTTGCCGTATAGACTGCTTCCTCTAGCTGTTAATATTCCATAAATATAGACCCATTTGTTCACAAAGTTCAATCGCGTGACTACAGTCAATGCGTTTTTGTGGAAGCATTGTAGACTCTGTACAGCTATAAAACCACATTTTTTCAGTCTGTAATACTTTCTTCATAACATTCAGATATCCCATCTGTATAAACACGTACAGTACAGGCCAAAAGTTTGGACACACCTTCTCATTCAATGGGTTTCCTTTATTTTCATGACTATTTACATTGTAGATTCTCACAGAAGGCATCAAAACTACGAATGAACACATGGAATTATGTACTTAACCAAAAAAAAGTGTGAAATACCTGTAACTGAAAACATGTCTTATATTCCAGTTTCTTCAAAGTAGCCACCCTTTGCTCTGATTACTGCTTTGCACACTCTTGGCATTCTCTTGATGAGCTTCAGGAGGTCGTCACATAAAATGGTTTTCACTTCACAGGGGTACCTTGACAGGGTTAATTAGTGAAATTTCTTGCCTTATCAATGGGGTTGAGGCCATCAGTTGCGTTGTGCAGAAGTCAGGTTGATACACAGCCGACAGTCCAATTGGACAACTGTTTGATACATACATACATAATTCCACATGCGTTCACATTCATAGTTTCGATGCCTTCAGTGAGAATCTACAATGTAAATAGTCATGAAAATAAAGGAAACGCATTGAATGAGAAGGTGGGTCCAAACTTTTGGCCTGTACTGTACCTGTATTCCGTTGATGTTCTAAACGTCTGGTTTTTTTTTTTTTTTTCTTTTGCTATAAAAACTCTATTTGATCACCTAAATTACTAAAATGTAAGAATATGCCCCTTAGACGACTTCTACAGTTTTGATAGTTCGTATTCAACATTCTGGACAATAGAAGCAACAAGCAATGATAAAGTAATTATCGCTGGGAAATGAGCAAAATAACATTGACGTAAGCTACTTCACATAAGTCAGATTTTACTAAAAATTTTGACAGCACAGATCGCCTGTTTTACTCGATTGGTAAGAACCGGATTCAAAGCCGATTGGGAAGTTTGAAAACAGAATGCTTCTCAGCCTGACAGATCTAATCCATGGGTTTCTCCATATTTGCATTCTGTTTTACACGAAGAATGGACTCTTGTAGCTAAATGGCTCTACTCAGACAGGGGGGAAACTAGGTTAAGTATTAATACAATCCCTAACCTTCGAGTTAAACTTTGGAGCCAGCCAGACGCATGTACTGCTGTAAAAAACTTCATTTAAACGCGATTAAATCTGATGCGTGGAATTAAGATGATTCAACAGGATCCATGTGTGTGACATAATATTTTAGCAGTGTTCATGCAATGTGCAAGCTAAAACAAGTACAAATGTGCTTCTGAGTGATTTCCATGGCCCATATCTAGCATACTGGTGCATATTCCAAACTCTGTATATTCAACTGCGGTCATTCATGCAATGAAATTTTGGTACTGGTTGCCGTAAAAAAGTCGGGCTCATTTTATTTCCTCTTTGCAAGCACTGATGTTTTCAGGGCATTGAAATGCACGGTGCATGATATATTCTTTCTTACTATTAATTATTCATCTCTGTCTTCGGATCTGCAATAACTGGCATGTAGCATGTGTACCAGACATACATATTTTTTTCAGGGGCAGGGGCAAACCTTGCCAGCCAGCAGGAGTGGGAGATGTGCCCTGGGTTACTGAGCTAAGGAGCTGTGCTCTGAGTGCTACATTGATGATTAAGCTCAACCGCTGGGACAGAGCAATCGCAGTCTGTGGGGGGTCAGGGGGCCTGTTGGGTGAGATGAGGGAGAGTTAGATGAAGCTCGAAATAAAGGCATAACCACTGAACTGTGTCTGTGCACGTTTGTTGTGCGCGTACGCACGTGTGCTTGCATGTGTGTATGTGTACGCGTGATTTTGGATGTCCGTGCGCAGATTTGTTACACTTAAGTAGCTGGCCTCGCAGCTAAAGCTCACCACTCCATTCTGTGCCTGCTGGTCTTTGCTCAAATAACATTTAACAGCCCATTTAACTCTCCAGACATCGGAGCTTCGGCCGGAAAATTTAGCCAGTCAACCGCAGTGACGCGGAGGTTTGAAAATGCGGTGCAGGCAAAGCCTTCTGCTCTGTGTTTTACCGAATTACTGGTTCAGTCTTAGTGCACAAAATATCTGCCACCAACAGCCCTCACCCAAAAATAAGAAGAAAAAAAAAAAAACCTGAATCGTGTTCACCGCAGCTTGCAATCGAACTGTGTGGGAGTGAGGACTAGAAGTTATGTAGGCGTTGGGGGCAAAGGGATTTTTTTTTGATTTGTTTCCACTTTTTCAGCTCTCTACCTCACGCCTCCCTGTCATGATCTCCCATCACTGCCTCTCAATCGCATCAAGGGAAGGAAGGATGAAATTGGCAAAAGCTCTATTTGCATTTGACAACAGTCTTTGCCTCGTACTCGGCACATGGACGCCAGGCAGCCTGCATACATGCATGTCTAGAGAAAGAGAGGTCATAACACAGTCGTGGAACCTTTTAGGACGCAGCTCTGTTTCTCAGCAGGGAACATAGTAAAGGCCCACTTTATATCAGAATTAACAACTTCTCGCACAGTGCTTTTCTTATAACCTCCACCAAGTGGGTTAAGCAAACGGTCATGTTTGTTGCTTTTTGCTTGTATGTTGATCGTCATGTTTGTCTGTCTGTCTATTTGTTTGTGTTCTCTCTAGTATCCACAATTCTTCAGATATTGACTTGAAATCTACATAATAAGAAATGTCCAAGGAAGAGGGGACAAAATTTTGGAAGGTCAAGGTCAAAGATGAAGGAAAAGGTCATCAAAAGAGGCAAAAATACATTTTGGTCAATATCTTGCCTCAGAAGAAATCATAGATACATGGGACAAACACTAAAAGGTTCAGTCTTGTTTTGTGTTTTAAATGAATTACGAATTACATGAATTACATAAAAACAAGTTGACAATTTTGCCTAAGGATTTTACCAAAGGTGAAAATTGTCCCGTTTTAGAGGGGATTTAGAGTGTTCCAGATCTGGATTCTGAATAAATATATATATATATATATATATATATATATATATATATATATATATGAAAAGTTTGGTTCCAAAACGCAATATTTCCATTTTACACATTTTAAGTAAATTAGCTTTTTCTATGTTGGAACCCATTGCATTTTATAGAAAATAACAAACTTTGGCTGTGAAGAAATACACCTTATCGTATGAATTCCTAAAAACAGATGACTGCACCATGTGTAAGAGCCACAGGACTACCAGTCTATAGCATTATCTCATTTTTTGTCATTTTGGCACTAATAGCGTTTTGGAACCAAACTCTTCATATATATATATTACACTATCTCAGTGATGTTTTAATTATTTTCTATGTTTCAAAAACTAATACTATGAGATATCAACGGTAAATTCATGCTGTTAAACGCATTCCTAGCCATTCCAATTCTTCTGTTTACTTCTATGTCACAGGAAATCAACTGCCTGAGATAGGTGCATTTCTCTACTTGTTCCATCTTGATTTCATCCATTTCAGTGTCAACACTTGGGTTTATCCTTCTCTCATATATATATATATATATATATATATATATATATATATATATATATATATATATATATATCACATATGATATATAAGTCCTGCCCTTCAGCGACGCTACAGCCCGCGACACTGGGTTAAACTACTCCAGATAAATAGAGAATCCCAAAGTCCTCAAAACTGATGCAAGGGAAACCTGCTTCCAGGCATGTTCCGTGAAAATGTGTCAGTTCACTTTACCTACCTTTAATTCATCTTCCCTAAGGGCAAATGCAATTCAGGGCAATTTTGGGCCTGCAGGCAATTCCTCCTGTGGGTTTCCAAAAGGCAGAGCACAGGGGAGACACTGGAGAAGAGCGTGCTGCATTATTAGCTCCGTCAATTCCAGGCTCCACAGTCACATTACTGTAAAAACAGGTAGGCAAATCTTACACCAGGGCTATTCAGCATTATCCTGCATGGGCCGGTGTGGGTGCAGGCTTTCATTCCAGCCCAGCACTTACATACCTGACACCACTAATCAACCCCGAGAGTCTTGGCTAAAGAGATTGATTAGTAGTATCAGGTGTGTAAGTGCGTGGTAGGAATGAAAGCCTGCACCCACACCGGCCCATGTTGAATAGTCCAGTTTTACACCCTTCACTTCGGACATGGACATTAAAGGAGAATTGAAGCACTGATTACTAAAACCCCACAAGTCAAGTCAAGTCGAGTGTGACTTCAATAATAGGTGCTTCAATTCCGGTGTGAAATTGACTTGGGGTGTATTGAAGCATGATAATGAGTACTAACTTTTGTTGAATACCCCACCTTCGTACGCACGCAACTTTTCGAAATAAATGGATTTTTAGCCGAAGCTCCCAACACGCATACAATGGTTGTGAATCGGGCATCGCGTTGCCATGCAAAGAAATCGCAATTTTTTTCATCATTAAGAACGCTCAAAGTAGCCCCACACTTTATCGGTGGAATTCCGAGGTCCTGACATTTAAAACGAGGCACTGAGAGCTTTGAAAATGCACCAGTAGTTTATTAAAAAATACTATTTATGCAAACAGTACCTCAATGTAGTTTCCAGTCGCCTCTATCTTGAAAGTCACGATAAGTCGATTGACGAGCACGAACAAAAAGGTTGTTGGCCTTATTAATGATGAAAAATATAGCAATTTCTTTGCATGGCAACGCGATGCCCAATTCACAACCATTGTCATGTTATCATGTTTCAATACACCCCAAGTCAATTTCACACCGGAATTCTCCTTTAAGGGCTTGATTAACTTAGGCCTTTATCACATTAAAAATCTCTAAGTACATAAAAAACTAATAACATGGCAAGCGATTGTCGAAGATAAAATAGTGTGACAAACCATTGGATACGCTAACAGTATTTAGTACATGCTAAAATAAATCAGTAGAAGTATGTAAGTCGTTTTTATCCCATCAAGTGATAAATCATTCATTTGATTTCCTTTTTCTTGCACGGATATACACAAAGCTTAGAGTCACACCGAACAGAGATCTACAATGTCAGAACCAGGGGCAGAAATACTTGGGGTGCAGTTGCACCCAAGCCCGCATGTGAGGAGGACTCATTGATAAGTAACACGTGACTGTGCCAAAACAGCCTTTAGTGCAACTAAATGCGCAAACCGGTCTATGTATAATCATGATAAAATCAGGCCAGTAAGCTACTTACTCACATAAAGTACGATTGCTTTTTCCCTTTATGAACAGGACAGAGGTCAAATAGATCTCTGTTATGGCGACAAACATTTTGAACTATTTAATCAGTATGTGATAGTCATGCAGATATGCAGGCAACTAAGTAAACAACCCAGGTAAAGATTTTTTTTTTTTTCAATTGATGGTGGTTAGGCTTCAAATTTTCCATTAATATTATGGAAAATATCCTTCCGCTTGCTAACCTATTGCGAATATTTGTAACCAATCAAATGTTCAAGTAAGCACTTGTTTAGCCAGCCTTTCTCAGTGACATGACTTGACTGAAAATGCCAGGCAGGCATCAAAGAACATACACAAGATGGGAGCGAAAAAAAAAAGGTATTGAGGTTGAGACAGGGGTAAAACTGCCTAAATTAAATACTTATTTTTTGTCTTCCTGTGCGATGTGCAACAGCACAACACCTGGCAAACAAGGGAATGGAAGCACCTGTTTGTAAGAAGAGATTTATCCTGGCTAGCAACCACGGTGCTATCTAGCTTGCTAGGAAAGTTAGCTAAGTAGCTAACTAGCTGCCAAGCCAAGCAACTGCCGGCATCCGACTTTGTTATTTACTTGTAGCTGGGTTATAATTTTCAGCTCTACCATTTTGCCTACTGCTGACAGCCAGTAGCTGTTTGTAATTTAAGGTATTTAGCTTGCACCCATTTAACTTTAAGGTATTTAGCTTGTTTTGGTTCAGCATTAAAATGGACACTGAACTGGAGATTTTAGAGTATAACAACACATTGAATGTTGAAAAAATTGAGTGACGTAAACTTGCATGAGTCTGACCATGCAGAAAGAATTCCTGGCTAGCTATCTAGTGAATAAATATTATTGATAGTGACTATAGCTAATAATGCAACATACAGTTGTGTGTGAAATAATTTATCAACTGTTCGATACTGCTAAACTCCATAATCAATGTTAATTACAGTAGCAACATTTGTCAACTTGTATTATTTTTTATTAGATGGCTGGCCTGCTAATCTGTAGTTCAAGATCAAGATTTGGCTATTTACGTATCTTACATAGGGCAGAGATTGCGAATTAAAGATGGTATGCACATTTTCCCTAAACAAACTGGTGCGACGCCTGTATATTCGGGTAGTTTATTTCTGTCAGTGTCAGCATAAATTTTCACAGACTAACTGGATTGGATCAGGCCTGTATTTTCTGAATGAGTGGGCTTGGGGGGATCAAAAATAATTCCTCCATCTGAACCCATCATTACACGCTTCTGCCGCTGGTGAGAAGTAGAATGAACTAACAAAATAGCGTAGTAATTTTTAGCGTGCTGTTCAAAGACATCTACTTTTCACAATTGCTGTATCTTGTTAGTTGAGAGATAATTTCAAATTCAATGTACACTGCGCAAATTTTTTCATAAGCTTTGATTTTAAGAATGGGAGCTTTCATGAACTAGGTCATAAACTATTTCAGAGGAACTTGGGAACAACAGGTGATGATAGCATGTTGCTTTCTAAATTTAAAAACATTTTCGGTCTCAGCAGCCTCTCCCACCTCCTGAGTTTTTTAATTGTCTGCCAGCTATGTGCATTATCTTTGGGAGAAACTGACTCTCCAGACTCTCTTGATAAGATAGTTCTGCTTTAGCATTAGCCGTGGCTATTGTCATTGCTGAGGACACTACACTAAGCACTGCTGCTCAGAGGAAGCAGGACTTCACGGCTGTGTGCTTTGAACTGCCAGCGTGGATTAGCAGCAAAGGGGCTACAGACTGCCAGCGGCAAGGGGGTCACTGACTCCCGCACCTCTAAATAATACATCAAAGAGCCGGCCACACTCCTGCCAGAAGAGAGGGCTGGGAGGGTATAATGTGTGAGAGTTAGGGAGACAAGGGGAGAGGGGGAAGAACAGAAAATGAGAAAAAGAGGAACAGAGATGTCTTTTGCAGTGGTTTGTGGGTTATTCTGTGTGTGCGTGTGTGCGAGTGTGTGTGTGTGCGCGCGCACATGTGCACACGTGTGCGTATTTGTGTGTGTGTGACTGCTTGATCGTGCGAGTAACTTGGACCTGAAAGATGGAGAGATAAGGGTTGCATGACCCCCACTTTCAAAAAATGTAATTCTGTCACGTGCTCTTTTTCAAGGCAAAATATTAGGAAAGTATCGAGGATCAAGTGCAAATTTTCTTTATATGCCAGGCGCTTCAGTCTAACTGCATGCTAACAGACTTTTGTTGACCATGATTTTTCCCCAGCCATATTTTCTTAACTTATTATTGAATAATATGTAAATGAATATATGCTGATGAAAACAGTAACTGTGGTGCCTTGTATGTAATGGCTGTGCGCTCAACTTCAGCAGCCGGCATCTTACCATTTCTGAACTCCTGCTCCCGGCCCAAAATAGGTCAGCGATGAAAATGATGTCTTGTGATAGTTTTTAGCTTAGGTTATTAATCTCATCACGTCTCCATGGAGACAGCATGAAATAAAAACTAATCTAATCCAAAGCGCCAGGCACACTTTGCTTGTAAATAATACAATAATGGCATGACTAGCCTTGAGTGCACAATACAGAAGCGCAATTACAATCTGATTACACAGGCAATCCATGTAATATCTGATTTGTAATAGGTGTTTGCGGTTTATGTGACTGCACATTATCTCGTTATACCTGCCTCAAATGACAGCAACAACGCATGCGCTAACCTGGCCGACTCCAAAACCAAATGCTCGACATACTGTAAATGTAAGTTAAAATAAGCGAATGAGTTTTTTTAACAAAAAAGAAAACATGATGCTTTTCTCTCTCTGTCTCTCTCTCTCTCTCTCTCACACACACAGACACCCACACACACACACACACACACACACGTGAATGCGTGTGTGTGTGTGTGTGTGTGTGTGTGTGTGTTTCTTCTCTGCTTGTTGTTTCTTTCAGACATTTATGCTAACAAAATGATGCCTTATTAATCATGCTCGCATCTATTTCAGGTTACTATGGTGATAAAGCCAACAAATGCAAACATTACTAGTCAGATCATAGTGCTCCTTCCACCACATCAAAGGTGTATTCAAATTCTCTTAAATAGATGGCCTTTTTCCTTGCCTCTCCGCTTTTTCTTGACCAAGCTAGGAAACATTAAAAAGGTCAAGAGAAAGTTTAAGGGAGGTCTTAAAGGTACCTCGGGCAAATCAGATGTGCTTTCCTTCAAGACCTCATGAACTTGACGGTAAAGCTGGCCTTCACAATTTATCGGATAACTTTGGGACACAAATGACGTATCCAATCACCACAACTGCAAAGGTTTGTGGTCCATAATCAATATGTCCTGTCTTCCAAAGATGGTCCTGCGTCTCTTTAATTGGACGAATGCGTTAATTACTTCCTTGCCTTCATGAAATAGACAGTTCAGATGCTCCTTGTCATGGTTTTTAGCCATACTGGAATTTGGATGCACCCCTTGAGTAGTTTCTTCTTCTTCCTCTTCTTCTAACGGTGGAATTTAGGTGTGGCGGGTAGTGGATCCTGGGTCAAAATCTGGCCTGAGGCCTGACTTTGATGAATTTGCATGTTCAGTGTTCATGTGGGTTTACTCCAGGCTCCTCAGTTTCCCTGCACAGTTCAAAAACATGCATATCACATTGACAGGGGACCCTAAATTGCCTATATTCTCTTGGTCAAGCATCCAGGTGTGACAGTTGTAGGGTCCTGTCACAAGTGCCTCCTAATAAGTACGCGCCCTGGCAGCCTTGGCGATGTGGTCAGCGTGTTTGACTATTACCCGGGAGTCTGGAGGTTCAAGTCCCCGCCCGGGCCCTCCTTCAGCCTGCCACATTCTGGCGCGATTGGCAGGATCTGGGGCATCCTAATGGATGGCAGCATGCGTAAAGCATGGAGGGGGAAAGATGTGACAGTTGTAGGGTCCTGTCACAAGAAGTGTCTCCTAATAAGTAAGTGCTTTGCCAACAAGTCTGGCTCTTTGGCGACGTGGTCAGTGTGTTTGATTATTACCCAGGAGTCTGGAGGCTCAAGTCCCAGCCCGGGCCCTCCCTCGGCCTGCCACACGGGTATTTTCTTTCCCCTGCCAGTCCTTCCGCAGGATGCCTGTGAACAGGATGCAAGCAAGGGAAATTTAAAACATACCGCTGTGTGTACTACAGGAAGTTGACGTTGTCTTTGTTCAGTTTTTGTTGGACTGTTCAGCCCAGAAGATATAGCCAGTTAACCAAAAGAAGATGGTGGATGCAAAGCAATAATAAGTGCAAGTGCCAAAATGTATCATTTTATTTGATAGCGTATTGAGTCACAGGGCCAGAGTAGAGATGTACATGGCTGAGCTCATCATGCATTTATATGACACAATGAGCTCAAAAGTAATGCAAAATACACTAAAACATGTTCAAAATCAATGAGAAACATAAAACTTTGATGCTTTGCACAAATGGCACAATAAACAGATCCAACTCAATGATGAAATCGAAAGAAAGCAGGAATGCACAAAAGCACCGGGCAGTACGCACAATCTATGCATTATTGTCCCTTTCTTTGCCCTTTTGCAAATAAATAAAAAATCATGTGACTGTGACTGAATAGTTCATGCGCTGAAATTGTGACCAAAAATAAGTGAATAAGATAATGGGTTATTATTATTATTATTATTATTATTATCGATATAGTTAACCTTTATAAAATAATCAAAGATGGATAATTATGGTCAACAATAATCCAAATAAGCCATCATCTGTACAGCCGTTCAGCGGCAGGCCTTCCCTGCCTGCTTCGTCTCTCTCCACATTGAAGAGGGGACTGCAGTGTTTTTTATCACTTTGGAATGATTCCAGTCCCATTACTGTGCAAACTGCAGCAAACCACTTTACCCTCAACAGGCCCAGAAGGAGCCAATCTTCATAAGTGGGTTACTGAATGTACACTGTGCTAATGAGCAGTGAAAAGCCAGCTAGTCACCCCAATACATTCAATCAGCATTCATTGTTGATTTACTTCCACTGCTGATTTACGTTTCATCTATGTATCACTGTGTGGCTGCAAAGAAGCTAGGCACGTCCGAGCATGATTGTTTTATGAGTACCTCCACACGGATACATGTGTGGAGGATGATTGCTTGTTTCCAGACCTTCTAGGACTTGGCATACTTCCCTTTCATGATTAGCATCTGCTGGTGTGATAGCTATTCACTCAAATGCATGTATGCAAATATGCAAGCACACATGCTCATGTTCACATATACATGAGCGCACAAACACACGCGTGGGCGGGCACACACACACACACACACACACACACACACACACACACACACAAGGAATTACAAGTACAAACATGTACGCACTCTCAAGGTCTCAAAGACATATCACGCACAGTTGTACACTTATGTGGTCAGGCATATGCTCTTTACTCTCGATACGAAGACATGCATGCAATTACACCTGCACCCTGCCATCTACGCACACACACACATGCATGGGTGCGCATACACACACAAACGCGCGCGCGCGCACACACACACACTACTCAACATTCCCCCTCCCACTTGCACATGCTCCCTCAACCGCCCGCCCACGGCGCTGCAGATCTAACTTTAAAAACATTAACGTCTCTCCGTTTGAAATAACCCTCTCTATTCGTCCCTTCATGTGATTACAGGGTCCCATCACTGAAGATGGTTTTAATTAATGAACGACTTTCCGAACCATGGTTAGAGTAGCAGATTGGCTTTACACCCTGTCTCAGTTGATAAACCCCGACTACACTGCATTACGGGTCTCCAACCACAATAAAAACTGCTTTATTGCTGCATTCTGGGAAAATGAACGCAAACAAAAATGCTGAATGCTCCAGAAGTTTACCTCTCCAGATTTTCACCACACAAAACCAATGAGGACGGAATGATTTTAAAACCTGCTGACTCATGCTGCCATTTCAACCCATCATCTGGGTCTTGGCTGCGGAAAAACGCTTGGTCATGATTTGTTTCTTTCAATGGGTCATACAGAGAGAGTTGTGAACTGTGATTCAATGCAGTTGAAACATGCTCCTGCATCTAATCATCCTATTCATGCTGTGAGGTCATACCAGGACAATCATAACCGGACTGTGTCCCTCAGAGCACAGGTACTGTAAACACACTGCATTCAGCTGCATAATATGGCACAATTTCTCCACTTTGAAATGAATGTGGGAAAGTATGTCAGCAGCAGGAGGGCTCTGAATTGGGCCAGTTTGTTTCTTGACTCTCAGGGTAGCTTTAAGCCATTGACTGAGGGTCATTTTGAGCTGAAGATATGTCCGAGATTAGGTTTACAGTGTGGCAATTTATAAAGTCAGTAATTTCCAAATGGCACTCTTGATGTGGATGTAAATAAACATAAAATTTAAAAGCACGCAGGCTGATCTAATTTCAAGGTAGGTATTGCAAGTCTATAGCATTTGAACCCTTCAGGAATTACAGCCCTTTCAACTTTACTCGTGGACAGAGTAAAGTTGAAAGGGAGCAAATTGAACATTCCTGTATCCATAGCTTTGACCCTCCAGTACATAGATGTTTTTCCAGCATCCTTTCATACCTTACATGGTAAGTATTGTTTTTCACATTAGCAACAGTAGACCCACCAAATTGATCTAGTTTTGGCAATAAATAAATAATTCAATTAATTACAAAGCTATTAATTAATCAATCAATCAATTAATCAATTATCTAATTGATTAATTAATGTATTAATTTATAGTCTATAAAATTCAAAGGCAGAATTTTCAAAAAAAAAATTAAATAAATAAGGCAGCCTGAGGAATAGCTGGGAGTTGATGGGGTGTAGCTATGCATACCTTGGCTCACTAAAGACCTGAAGTAGGCATTGAAGAGTTTAGCTTCCTGATTGTGAACCTTATTTCCAAAAAAGTTGGCATGTAAAATGTGTAAAATGTAAATAAAAACAGAATGCAAAGCGGTAGACTCTGTATTACACTGAAAACATATTGGATGTTGAGACTGAGAAATTTTGTTGTTTTTTTTTCCAAAATTTTAACAACATTCTGCAAGTGTTTGGGAACCGAGGAGACCAACTGATGTAGTTTTCAAAGCAAACAGTTTTCCCATTCTTGCTTATGTTGGATTCCAGTGGCTAAGCACTTTTGTGGACTCCTTTGTCCTTTTTGTTTCACAATGCACTAAATATTTTCAATGGATGACAGGTTTTGACTGCAGGCAAGCCAGTTTAGCCCCCTTACTACAGAGCCATGTTGTTTTAATACATGTAGAATGTGGTCTTTGGTGTTGTCTAGCTGAAATAAATCAGGCCTTCCCTGATAAAGATGTCAGGATTGCAGTCTCCCACTTAGTTGTGAAGCCCTTGCTATTTTTACTTCTGAAAGACACTTTATACCTAATCATGTTACTGACCTGCAGTAGCAAGTGTACAACAAGTGTATTTTCTCAACATCATACAGCCTCTCCAGTTTTTTCTTGCCGTTCCTCTAACTTTTTTGAAGTGTGCTGCAGGCATCAGATTTAAAATGAACACATATTTTTTAAAAGCCATTAAGTTTCTCAGTTTCAATATTTGATATGTTGTCAGTGTAGTATTTTCAATAAAAATATAGGCTTTATGTGATTCATATAACATTGCATTATCAAAACCCATGTGTCATTAATTGGTTCCAACCCCGTTCCAGCAGCCTGCTCGTGTTTTTGTGGTTTGTCTCCTGTAATTGATTTATTGTGTTGTCTCCTCCCTTGCTCCCATGTGTAATAATTTGTATGTTACGCCCCTATTGTGAATGCCTTGTCTAAATAAGTTCATTTTGATGGCAGCATGTTTGCTGAATTCTCAAGCTTTACACCCTAAAAATCAAATGAGTCAGTTTCTGTCTTCTGGTATTGAGTTTAGCTCTCCTTCTGTGTGTTTTTACTCAATTAATGATTAAGATTAATGTAAATACTCTTTGGAGTCTTACTGAAAAGAAAAGGATCCCAAGCCTTTATATAAATCTCAAGGATTGGGTCCTCATTCTTGTTAATCCATTTTTCCGGTTTGTTCTTCTGAGTCAATTTATTAGGAACACCTCCGCGAGCCTTCATCGATCTCCAAGATTGGGACTGCATACCTGCTGAACCCTTCAGTTCAACTATCAAGCAGTCCTTTTTCTGGGAGAGGGGCATTCATCACCTGGCTTAGGCTCTGGGGCAGTCACTGGCCTGGGCACGGCCTGGGCACATGCCCCTACCCTCTCCAGTCATTATCAACATAGCTGGACTGCCCCCTCCTCTCTCCTGTGCTATGGCCTTTCCGAGTACTATTACTGTGTTCCTATTAATGAATACTCCTTTGGAATTGTACCTCGAGTCTCTGTCTGATTCCTAGTCTGAATGATAACACACTTTCTATGTTTATTTACATTTTACACCGTGTCCCAACTTTTTTGAAATGGGGTTGTACTGGAATAATCTTGACGTTTTTACTCCCAGTAAAAAGCCTCAGTTGACTCATGCTGAAAAATGTTTTCAGGAGATTGTATATGCTAATACCCCACCACATGACACATAAGCTACTGTGAATCATCTTTTAATTAAGGAAAACTGTGCTTTATTTCTATGCTTCTAAAAAAAGAGCCCTTTGAACAGCTTGGCAGTGAAAGAAATTTTTCGTGTCTTGAAGTAGGACAATTATGTCTGTTTCTTTTTTTTTTTTTTTAATGCAATCTCATGCCTGTGATACCTGCAAGATTTTTCATGGTCATCCAATCAACCAGAGAGAAAAAAAATATCTGCAAAATGTGTTAAAGTAAAGCAAATCTGACCAAACTGCCTTAAGAAACTGCCAGTCATGTTCACCATGCCATTTTCTGGCAGACAGGATGGAAAAGCTGTCCAATAAAGTTTTGCACTTTTCTATTGCAAATTCCTCCTATTCTAATATACATTTTGAGCTGAGTGTTTACAAGTGCAAACTCTGCCACACATACACAGAGCTACCTCAAAAAGGTAAACTCTTCATCACAGTCTTCAAATAACTGACATAAAATTAAAGAAGCTCACCAAAACCCAAAACCCAGTTATGACATAAGCAGTCACAGGGGAATTCTTATGAATTATGATCGTAAAATGGCTATTATGCAGTTCAAATTGGGTTACCATGACAGGGAAAATAAAGTACGTCAGCTTTTCAACCCTTCTGTCATTTATGCTGGAGAGTACTGAGTGAAAGTGTGAGTCTGCCACCATAGCGCTTGTGCAAATGACCTGACAGAGCACTTAGCGCGGACTATTAAATGCCTCCCTCTAGAGCTCTTCTGAAACAGTGATACAGTCCCTTATCATCTCAATGATTCACTTTGACAGCAAATTTGTTTAAATGACTGTGGTCAACCAAAGTCAGCTTGCAGGCTTGAGAACTGTGCTTGCCTCTTATGTGGCAATTATATTTGACCAGATCTAAAGGCCTACCTAGGGCAAGCTGCTTGGAGTGTGTTTTTGTTGAATTGTGCAACCACACTGCATCTTAAAGATGTGTCAGTCATATCCCAGAAAAAGTAGCCTATATTTGATGAATATTTATCCTTAATACCATTTTAGATGGAAGTATAATAGGGCCTTCTGTTTTTTCTTTCTTTATTAAAGACAGTGAATTTACTTATAAAAATTAGAACTCGCCAGATTGTTAATGTAGGGAAAACTTTCATCAGTTTCTAGCCATATAAAACCAGTGTAATGCTCCAGTAAAAGCTACTGTTTATATAACTATGCTCAGTGTTGAATTGACACTGGATGTTTTGTCCTGTACATGGGAATTTAACACTGAAAACACAGATAATTATTGATGTAAATGAGCGCTGACACTGTGGTGGCAGACAGGAACAATGATGATTGAAACAAAACTTATGCCATGAAAATCATTTTCATTTTCAACAATCCAGTTCAAGCTGAACCACACAGGTCCCCTCATCCCATTGGTCCCAAGAGAGGCAAACTCAAACCCCTTTATTTTCCATTCATATCCATTTGCAGTTCTAAAAGATGTTGCCCCCTCTCTACAGAGGAAAAACAAAAATGAACAGAACACCTCTCTCTCTCTCTCTCAAAAATATGACAACCTCTGGAAAAAAAAATGAAAATCCCAATATACCCCGCCCCCTCTGTACAAATGCCTCTGAAAAGGGTGGTAAGCCCATAGGCCTACAGTGGTGCGGACCTTATGGGGAAAGAAAGTACAGTATGATATAGCACAGTGTTCACATTGTTGACATTATTAATTGGTAATAGCCTCCTCTCCTCTTTGATCTTTCCAGAGTCTGCTCGCTTGGGTGTGTATAAGTGTTTTTGACAGCTTTGTTTTTGCTTCCTGACATGATCCCACAATTGCGGTCAATCCTCAGTGGGGCGAAAGCCTCTGCTTTCATATCTGAACTCGAGCCGGAATCGGGAGTGTAGAGGAAAAAAAAACCACGGTATCTCAAAATAATTCATGCGAGGCAAAATTTATCAATAATTTACAGGTTGTTAATCCACTTTTATGGTTGACATATCTAGGGTAAAATGTGCAGCGTTGCTGTACATATGCATATTGACCCTGGAAGATTCAACACTGATCATTTCACTACTCACCAAAACACAAATGTAAAATGTATATGCACAGAAATTTCAAAACATAAAAAATCAGGAAAATAACAAGATAAACCCTAAAATATGAGTAACATGGGTCAGTCTGTCATGTATTGGTAGCAAAAGACAAAGCCTTCTGCGCCAAAGCCCTCACTAGCATGATTGTTTTCGTTTTAACCTTACATAGGCTTTCATGCTCTTATAGAAATCTGCTTAAGCCATCTGCTCCTTTCGTACAGTACTCTTATAATGCGTTTCTCCTGATAAATGTTGCAGGTTTGTATTAACCCACTTGGCACAGAACCAGGTCCCCACCCCACCTCCCTCAGTGTTAATATATATAGTCTGATGTCCAACCTGTCTACTGTGGATTAGCACAGTGCGGTCAACTGACCTCAGGAGAAAAATAACATTTTGCTCATGACATGCTCATAGCGCTTGAGTAGCACTGACTGAGTCACGAGACAGGTTGCTCTGAAGTAAAGGCTGAATGCTTAATAGAGTCAGGTAGTCATATTTCATGGAAACAAAGTGCCGATTTCTCTGAACAGGGGCCACGCGGGTACCAATACTGATTCATAATTCTATGTTTTCAGGAACACAGACTGAGATGCAGCAATTCACTCAGTGCCATATCTGAAAGCGAAGACCCTGTAATCAGCAACCCATCCGAATCTCTCGTTGCTTACAGTATAGCAACCTTATGAGAACATAAATTGCTACTCTTTCGTTCCATCAGAACATGCAGACATCTGTACTCAACAGGCAATCCACCTGAATTTGCGACCAGCACCCTGATACAGGGAGGCAGTCCCAAATCCTCCATAAACCAGCAATTTCCACCACAGGAGGAAGTGACGGTCAGGTGTTTGTGTTCACCTGTCGCTGAAGTCCTGTCGAGCAAATAATTGCAAATTTTCAAGCTAAAGAGAAATATACTCTGTGTGTACTTTGTACCCTGTTATAAACTTGCCCCTTTTTTGACAGTTATTTTCTCTGTAATTTTACAACCGGTTTATAACAGAGGTTCCGTGTATGTTAACTGTAAACCACAGTAAAATGCGCGCAGGACACTAATTACAGTTAAAACAGAAAGGAGACAATGCATTAATTTAACTGTTAAATTCAATCAATTTATAATAGTGTACGAGGAACGTACAGATTCGGTCATTCATAGAGAATAATTATCATCAGGCTTGGGATGTGAGGAATATGCCAACTGCCAAGCAGCAACTACATATTTAAAAGCTTGGAAAAACAGCTGCATATATAAAAGCTACACTACCCAAGCAATGGTTTGATTTTTGCTGCGCTCACAGCTTTCTGTGCTAACAAGGGCAAGATGGGCAATTAATTTTCCATAAAGCACAGATTTTCTTAGAAATATCGATGAAACTACACATTTGCTTTGCAATGCGAACAACACAATTTTCAACAATCAGTCATTTCAGTTCACTTTCAGAAATAATGACCAGCCAAAAATAATCATCCAAGTTTTTGTTTTAATTTCAGTTCGAATACAAACATGTTGAGTCGCTATTCAAAGAAAACTTTGCAGCTCCCTGTACGGGGATGCACTGAAACCAAACAGCTAGAGGCTGTTTTCGGATTCGCAATGAAAAGATGATTATTTTGTCTTTAAGGTTTATTCTTACCCAAGAGTCAGTGAATGATTAGATGTAAAAATTGCCATGGCCACACATTCAGTGTGTAATGAATTTAATTATAAGTGAGGTGCAGAGCTCTAAACAGAAGTGTAGTTCAGCTCATTCTTGCACTCTGGGATCTTGCTAACCTTAAAATGTCACCTCTGTTCCAATAATCATACACTCCTCTCGTGCATTAAGTGCTCCTGAATCACAGCCCTTCTCCAGCTGCTATTTTTACCGCAGCCGTTCGTGGATGTCGGCAATGCGCATGAGTGATTTCAGTTGGAGATATGAGGCAGAGGTGTAACATTGTGCGCACGTGCGAATCTGCATGAAGAGTGCATATACGTGTGTTTGCGTGTATGTCCGTGCATGCGTGTCCCCACGCTTGTGTGTGTCTGCATATTGTGTGTGCATGTGCAAATCTGTGCAAAGTGTGCATATGTATGTGCGTGTGGGTATGTGTGCATGATTGCAAATGGCTGCATATGTGAAGTGTGCACATATGTGTGTGTGTGTGTGTGTGTGTGTGTCTCAGCATGTGTATGTCTGGGTGCATTTGTGGTTTTCTGCATACGTGTGTATGCATGTGTGCATCTATGTGAAGTGTGCATTTTTGTGTAAATGTGTATAGGTCTGCTTATGCGTGTGTACATGTGCATGTGTGTGAGCGTGTGTATTTATGCTTGTGTGCGTGTGCCCTTGTATACATACATATGCATGTGTGTGTCTGGTGTATTTATGAGTCTGCTTATGTGTGTGCATGTGGGCACTTGCGTATGTCCCGGTGCATGTGTGTATGCCTGTTTATGCACATGTGCAGTGTGTGCAAGTGTACGTGAGCTCGCAAGCATGTGGATTTATACACACACGCAGGTCTATGTGTTTGTGTGTGTGTGTGCATTCGCATGCATATATTTTGAGAAGAACTCAAATCTGGGGCAGCAATGTTGAACCAGGCAGCTCCTCAGGAGAGAACCTTAGCTGAACTTTTGTTAGCGGGCGAGTGGATGTGGTTTGGGAGAAGGCTTTGCCCAGCAGAATTGTACACCAGCAGGATGGCTGAAAGCCAAGTCGGCACCGGCGTCGGCATCTCCAGCCAGTACCGCCATGCTCAGACCAGTCACACAAGCCAGTGGAAACAAAAGCACATTGTTTACCTCGTAAGTCACCGCCTAAAACCACGAAAAGCATCCCTCCAACAGTGCCACACTAAATAATTCAGAGTGAACATCCTTAAAAGTCCAGCATCTTTCAGTACTCCTTATATATTTAAAAACTTTATTTTCATCTCACAAAGTTTGACTAAACAGCATCTGCTAGTCTGACTTAAGGTTGTGTTAAAAAAAAAACAAGTAGATCAGAGGGATCTAATAGCTGCGACCTGGCCTAGCATCCGTCACGTGGCTTAGTGTCCATGACTGGTGGTTTCTTGTACAAATGTGACCTCGTAATTGGAAAATGACCTTGAAAATCAATAGGGAACCCTTCCTCTGTACCAAGAAGCTGGTTGTAAGATTCAATAGCCATCCATCAAGTTAAACTCGAGTTACGGTGCGAAAACTGTGAAATCGGGGCAAAATCGACACTTTTTTTTACCTGTGTGACCTTGGGATTTGACGGATGACCTTGAAAAACAATAGGGAACACCTCCTCTATGCCTCGAAGCTATATTCAAAATTTCATAGCGATCCATGAATTTAACTGGAGTTACAGCGCGAAAACCCGCAAACAAGGGCGTGACCTCTGTGAACTTGACCTTTGACCTCGACCTTGTACATGGACATCACTTTGGTGAAGGTCAATAACTCCTGAAAATTTCATGATGATACGGCGACAGGAACATGGTGAAAAAGGTGTCACAGACGGACGGACAGACAGACGGACAGACAGAAGCGTTCATAGAGCTGCTTGGTCGCAGCTGAAAACAACAACAATTAGCACCTATGTATCTAATCAAATGATATCTTGATAGCACGTACAGTAAGATGATGTTTTTGGAATAATCCATATGATTACTTTTTTTTTGACTGAACTGCTGAGTATAAATCAAACTATATTTATTTACCCAAAATTTTAAAAATTAGGTGAAATATTTACTGTGAACTGCACTAATATTGGCACCATTGGTACGTATTAGAAAAGAGGTGTAATGCCCTCCCCATCTTGGCATTCAGGTTCCCTGGCCACCAGCCTTAACCCAATTATTCCATTATACCCTGTTCTCTCCACACCCATGATTACACCTGGTTGTATGTCTCATTCTATTTATACCTTGGTTTTTCCTTTCACAGACAGGTAGCCACACATTGTAACATTTTAATTCAGAGCACCCCCGTTCTGATCTTTAAATTTAGCCCTTGTTTCATTTTATTCTTTCTGTTGTGGTTGGCACTTAGTTTATTTAATGAATTTCCACGCCCTTGCACTTGTTATCCAAACTACAATCAAAAGCCAGCTGCACAACAGCAAGATGATTGAGTGGGTTGCCAATAAAATTTGTTGTCATCAAATAAACAACATGTGCTTACAACAAACTCATTTGTCCAGCAGTACTCAAAGTGCCTGGGGGGACCAGCCTCTATGGTCATGTGAGACCAATATAGTGGTCTTTGGCAAGCAATTTCAGAGATGGGTTTGGTGTGAAACCAAAAATAGTTATTCTGTAAAGAACCATATTTGCACTGTGAAGTTGGGAGGGGGATCTTTTGATGACGAACTGAAGGCACTAGCTAATGAGGACTGTCCATAGACATGGTTCTTGGAACTTGAAGGACCTGGAGAGATTCTGCCAGCAGGAAGAGTCTCTGATCCTATGCCATTCTTTTCCAATCTCACAACACATGCAAGAGACCCAGAGCCATGATCTTGGCAAAAGGAGGTTGCTCAATGTATTAAATTAAAGGGATAAAATAATTGCGGCAGGCATGTTTTTCAGAAAATATTTCTTTCATGACAAGTGTAGTAGTGAGCAGAGCTCATGTACCTTGCTTTATGTTTGAATGAATCTGGACGCACAGACACACGGACAGACTGACGGACGCGCAGAGCGTTATATACCCCCGACTACATCGTGGCGGGGGTATAATAATAATGATTATCTCCTTCAAATTATTGTAGCATAATTAGAACCAATTTTTTATATTTTGAATTTAATATGACAAGGATAAACAATAATGAATTCATAATTGCATTTATTCATATTTACTAAGGGAGTCAATATAAGTGTATACTTATAGCTCTGTGATAAAGACTTCAGCAAATTTTAAACTATTCATTAAGGAAATGATGGTTGCACTTTACAATAAGGGTACAAATCAAATGTTTCAGTAATGATGAGCTAATGCATAATGATGACTAATGATGGCTTATTGCGTGAATTAATGCCAGATATATCACCTTTTACTCTCAGTTGTCAAGTCTATCGGGTTAGCCTATGGCATGTCTTAATTTATTAATTGGTACCTACCAGATGATTTTGTTTCCAATTCATCTCTTTCAACTATGCTACATTCCTTTGCTTTCAACAACACAAGTCCAATTAAAAATCAACTATTTTGCAGCATTGAACAAATTATTTAATTACTGAAGTCAAAATACTGTAAAAATGATCTGCACCACAACAGGACGTGTGCACTACAGTTTTCAAGGACACAAATACAATAAAAAAAGACTTATGTTCCACCCACTATGATGTAAATGCATCAAAAAACAATTTAAAAAAGGCCAATTTTCATAAAAACAAGAAGCTAAAAGAACCTTATTTAAGAGGAGTCCAGCTAAATTGGTTGCATATATAATTAATGTATGAAATAACTGTGAATTGACATTCTTTCACAAATTCTCTATTGAGTGCGAACTAATCACATAAAGTCACAGTGACTTGATCATCTGTTAATGGTGAGCAACAGGAATTCTTAATACATTCTGCATTCATTTGTGCATTAAAGCATCATGAGTCATGCATTAAATCAGCATTATTTAAGCATATGATTTGTCCCTTTATCATACAGTGTGACTGACAAGCTTCTTCCAGATTAAACTGGTGATTTCTTAATATTTATACATGTACCATAAAGAGATGTAAACTATTTCAAACTAAATTAAATCAATATTTTGGTGTGCTTACCCTTCGCCCACAAACTAATTGCATTACCTTTTTGTTTTTTTTAGATCATTAACTTTGTACTGGTGCCATGCATATTAGAGAACTTGCCACAGTTTATCTGCGGACTGTCTCACTTGCTTAGCTGCTTCTATCTCTCCTGGTAATGCCAGAATTACTCTTATGATTTTGAGACCAGTGCTGTGCAATTTGTGTCAACTGCCTCTTATCAAGTACAAATATTTATTTGTGAATTTTTTCTCCAAATGTGCATTTGGTATGTCAAATGTGATTTTTTGTTACCTTCACTTCATGACCTTTGAAGTTGAAGCAAGCATTAATATTATTCACTTGCCAGCTACTAGTAAGCTATACAGTTGCAACCAATCTCACTAAATACACAGATGATAAAAATGCAGAGGGTTTAGTCGCCAACAATGCATCAAATCTAATGTGGTAATCCAAAAAGGTTTACACATAATTCCAATGTAGGTGAAGACCTCTGACCTTCAGACAGCAGTCTGTCGCGGCGAATGGGGGGAGCGCCGCGCCAACGGGGTGTATCCAGGCGTATTTTGCAATTTCGTGCCCGGCGCAAGTACTCCTCTGTCCCGCCTCTGTCCCTCCTTTTGGCGCAAGTGGCAAAGAGGGAGGAGATATGGCGTGAGTGGGTTTAACACGGCCGAGTGAACTCTTCACCAATCAAATGAGCTCCTCTCCTCACCTTTATAATGTTGGAATAAAGAAGCCTCTGTTTTTTATCTGCATGATGTGTTAATGTTGCATTTTACTTTGCTGCTTCAGGCATGTTTTCTGGTCCGCTTACGTCTATATTAAGCATTACAAATATGAGTTAGCTGGCTAGCTAGGGCATTCGCGAATTATTACCATTCGCGAACTTAAATGGAATTTCAAAATGAAACTTCCTCAGATCATTCAAACTTATGAAAGTGGAATAAAATACGACGGTTGCTCATTTATTTCTTCTGCCTGCATCATTGGGAAGCGTGTTCCTATTATTATACCCTGTTGCTGCTAAAAATTTTGGGACAACAATGCAAGATACGTTACACATTTATTTTCAATATGTGATCTTCACTCAGGACGAGATCATAGCAATCAGGCTGTATTCCTTTTCCCCCACTAAGAACAATCAAACCTAAGTAATAATTGTAGTATTAAGCCGCTAGCACACTGGACGCGAAACAAATTTTTCGCACGACAAATTACATTCAAAGTCAATGCAAAGACGCAAATACACACTGCATTGACTTTAAATGTAATCATTCGTGCGAAAAATTTGTTTCGCATCCAGTGTGCAAGCGGCTTTGCTGAGCATAGAACGCAAGTATTATACGCACTGCCTGATGCCAAGGCAGTTTGTGGTTGGCTGAGAAAGATGTGAAGTCGTTAGTTTGCATCACAGATTCAGCTGCATTGATTAAGCCAGGTCGAGTTTCCATTACGCGTGCCAACCGCCTTTGATCTGACATCAGGACAATTGATATAGATACTATAATTTATGTCCTGATTCAGTTAATTACATTATATTGTGGTTGCTGTAATTATTTATTGCATTGAAATGTGCCTCACATTCGGGAAACCTGCCTGAGAGGTTGCGGTGATGTGTGCGCACTGTGCGCCGGTCAGCCAAATTACCACTGCTCAGAAAATAAACCAGGTTGGAGCTGGCGAGCTTTCTGGGCAACTTCAGCGGAGACTTTTTCTACAAAATTTTCACTGCGTCTCGATGAATATGTGACACTTCCCCCTACTACGCCGCCACTCCCATCTCGGCGCATGTCCATCTACCAAATTGCCAAAGTGGTTGCGTACGGTGTTGCACCAGACAAAATTACCACTGCGTGGGCTGTGCCACGCTGCTCCACCCTGTGCTGCGCCAAGAAATTAGAGCCCTTTGTGTGTGAAGGAATACAATGACGATTAGTTTGAAGTGCAGATTATCAGCTTTTTCTTGAAGGTGTTTTTATCTATATTGGATGATCCATTTGTAGATGACAGCATCTATTGTACTTAGTCTCCCAATATTTTGGCATATCAAACAATGTTGCACAGTTTAAAGTAATGATGAATAGTAGAGTGATCATTTTTAGCATCTGGTCGCATATCCATTGCATGCAATTACTGCTTGAAGTCTGTGACCCACAGGCGTCAATAAACACTTGGTGACTTCTCTGATGATGCTCTGTCATACCTGCACTCCTGTCATCAACAGTTCCTGCTTTTTTAGGGACTTTTTGCCTTCAGTCTCCTCATCAGCTCATAAAACATAGTACATGTTCAATTGGATACAGACCCAGTGGTTTACTCGGCCAACAGAACCAAAATAACAAAAACGTGTCACTGTTCAATCGATTATGATGCTCACGGTGAATTAGGCCAGATTCGAATTTTTGCACAAAACAGAGGCGGTATCTCAGTAGTTTAAAAAAAAAGTCTCCAACGGAAGACATATTGCCTGCGGTTCGGTACAGAAGCCAGAAGGATGATAGACTTGCTGTATGGTGTTGGTTAAAAATTTAATTTCTAAAAAATCTAAATATGTGGTGCACATCTACAGGTCATAATAAATGTACTGAATAAGCTTGGTCCAATTGCCATGAATGGTATAGTTGCGGATAGAAGAACTGCAACAGACGACAATGACAAATGCGTGACGACTCAAAGTGATCCCTATGTGTCCACTCTGCTATGCAGGCGACCCAAAAAAGCTTCATATTTTCACATGAATGCAAGTTATTCAATTATTGGACAAAGAGTGTGTGTATGAATCAAAGGGGCTTCTAAATAAATTGAAAAAGATATGATGGTGGCACTTCACAATGAGATATGCAAAATTATCCTCAACTCAATTGGCTTTACATTTCCTGACTAACAATCAAACAATTTATTTATTGAATAATCAAGACTGATACATAGGCCTATAAGTAATAAATTATTAATTGAGAAATGACAAAGAGATCACTGATAGGCGACACTGAAAACTTATATAATACATGTGATATTGTAAGGATGGTGATAAGATGTACTGTGTAATTAACAAATCAAAAACTTTACCTGAATTCCATTTCCCATTTTATCATTTCTCTCTGCAATATAATTTATTTTAAGATGACATTTAACTTATTCAAAATATTTTCAGTGCTGCAAAGAATGCATTTAAAATGGGAAACATCTTCACAGGTGAATAGAATCCAATCAAACGTTGGCACACAACAGCTTCACTGATGAGCCTATAAACAAATGTGCCATTTTATAAGCCACAGAAATTCTGAATCTTCAGAAGACATATTGACATTTTATGTCAGCATTAGTGAGGAAAATGCCAGATTACTTTGTGACGCAACGAAGAGTAATGCCAGGTAAAAATGAATTAGCAGAACATTCTACTGAGTCATCTTCACAACAGGGCGAAGCAACTGTTTGGTGTCTAATAAGAAGTATTAAAGGGTTTGTTCAGATTAATTGAATTGAAGTTGTATGAAATATTTTTTTGCAGTGTACATGACATGACAGGTGATTTTTTGTGTTAGTGTGTACCGCGAGCGAAAAAGGTGATAGCATGCGCACAGTGATACCGAGGGAGAGAAAAATAGTGCCAAGGAATTATGAAGTGTGAGTTATTCACTGACCATGGTTTTGTGACAGAAATATATTACTCTTTAAATTTAAATGTTATTTTAGGAAACAAAATGTTTTATTTTTCTGACCCCAGCAAACTAGCGGCAACGACTTACTTCAGAACTTCGGGAGGCCAGAACTGCATTCATGGGACACTTAAACGAAAAAAAAATCACCTCTCATGAACTACACTGCTAAAGAGTATTTCATACAACTTCAAGTCAAAAAATCCAAACCATCCCTTTAAATGGTAACTGGTTTAATCAACACACCTTTTAAGGTGAGGTTTTTGAGGGGTTTTTATACCACTGAGAACACAGACCTGATAATCCTAGTTTGAAAGGGTTAAGTATGCCACAAGTGACTTTTACTAGTTACAAATATCAATCCGTTTAAGTCACACTTGCTTAATACTTTTGTGTGCAACCATTGTACACGTACTTATCGTAATCAAATATTGATTTGCCTTTTTTTTATCATGAAACACTAAAGCAGTTGCACTGATTGTACCTCAAAAGTGTATCAGAAATTTCCAACTGGGAATCAGCTGCACAAAGCCCCACTACAGCATGTTCTTATGCCTGGCATTACTGACAAGGACAGCAGATTGGACAACAGAAACTGTTATAATTCTTGGGGTAATCAAAAATGTCCATGGTTTTTATTTCTCATAATGAAGAATTGGAATCTGCAGTCTAATCTCCATCAAATATCAAAACAGATTGGGTGATTTGGATGGTGGCACGTCCAGCCAAGAGTGTTGAGAACAAGAGAACTCACTGAGAACCGCACTCAGTGCCCAGCAGGGGTGTTCTGTCGCCTGCTCTGGGTGCAACCACCAATGTTGTCCTGCCAACTGCAAGGAACTCAGACAACCGCCTAGTGGATGCACAAGCCTGCATGTCAACTGTAGGTTATGAGAGCCTGATTTTGAGCATCTCATGAGGGGCTTAGATTCCATATGTACTTTTTTTTAATTGCATACCATTAAAAACAGCAAGCAGCATAGTGGCGCACTGTTGATTCACAGCGAGAACAGCGGCGTGCGGTCACATGTTCAGAGGGGCTTCAGTAATCTTATCCTTTACTGCTCGACTGTCCTCTCACTGTTGTCATTCAAGTTCACCTGATTAAAAATCAAACAATATATCGACTAAATGACCAAGACCGATCCATTTTCCATAATAAGAAATGATAATGGAACAATAAATGCCAACATTTATATCATTGATACAACATTGTTAGGATGGAAAAATAAATGCAAAAAATCTGAAACTTTCGCTGACTTCGCAGCAATTATTTTCACCATCACCCAGCTGTGAATCGTGCCTAAAAATGCCCTTTAGCTGTCACTACATTCAGACGATAGAGTGGATTCTCATGGCTTATTGCTCACTGAGCCTCACACACTAATTTACGCAAATCTTGGCTCTTTCACGAGCTACGCAATCACAGAAATTATAAAGACATTTTGAAATTTTTCGTATGTCATTGATGTGCGGAAGAAAATCCTGTATAATTTCGTAGTGCAATGTACAATAAGGCTTTCAAAAATAAATTAGACTCTCGTCGGCTCTACTAATTAGTCTGAGTAACTGCTGCTAATCAGGAGAGGTAAACTGCGAGAGGTTGAAGTCATTAAGCAGTGAAAGGTGACGTTATTGCTAGCCCTCTGTTTCTGCCGACTGACTGCCGCTGAGCAAGAATGTTACAAATACGGCCCTACTGTGCACAATATTTTTGTGTTCACAGCGGATTTCTCTAGTCTCTAGTCTCTAATGCCCTAGTCTCCTCCCACAAGTTTGAAGACTTCAAATGCTAGGTGCATGTCCTAAGGGTATTTGGACACTCTAAATTGCCTGTAGGTATGAGTCAGTGAAAGGTGTGTGCTCTGCAATCGAATCAGGAAACTGTCCAGGGTGTATTCCTGTCCCCCCTCTGAATCCTGAGAATAAATGAAGCGTGGATGGATAAAAACATCAAGATAAAGCAGAATTTTTGGGGATGGGGGCAGCTACTGCATGCGTTCCATCCTGAATTATAGTACAAAATAACATCACCAGTCAATTCTTGTCATGCTCTGTGAGTAACATGGAGACAAACAGTATTTATTTACTGTTTATGCTAAAACTGTGTGTCCTAGTTTTAATTGTCAGATTACAATGATATGCTAAATCCTGAGTGTAAACTACTGGTACAGACGAGAGTCAGTGGTATTTATGTGCATACTTTGTTTTTGTCTTCCCTCTCCAAAGAAAATTAGAGATTTTCTCTCTGTTCAAAAGACCACAACAAAATAAATATGTTCACTAACACATGTACTGTATGACACAAGTCAAAGGTGTCCATCAGCGCAATGGCTATTCTGGTGAATTTTATTTCATACCGCATCTGCTTTGTTTCTTGTCACTTCCTCTGCCTTTCATCCAATGACAGAATTTAAATGGCAGGCTTATTTTAGGCAATGTTTTCATTATTTGTTTATTTGTTTGGATATAGATCCCCAAAGGAACTGAATTAAGAGTTTTGAAGAGGCGTAAACATTAGGAAAACAGTAATCAAGTACAGCAATATAAACTGCAGTGAAAACGTCTTTTTATCGATGCGGTCAGTTTATAGACATAGAAAAGTCAGTCTCAGCCAATATAGAGTCTCAAAAGTTGAGGCATAAGTAAATTTAAAGGGTAGATGCGGAACAGTTTACAAATTCCTTATGAGAAATACTGAAATGCTTCACCAGTTACATAAAAATGATGGAAATCGTATTATACAACCCCAATTCCGAAATAGTTGGGACAATGACTAAATTGTAATAAAATCAAAACGCAATAACTTTCAAATCACACCAGCCAGTATTTTATTCACAATAGAACAGAGATAACATAGCAAATTATGAAACTAAAAAATTTTACAATTTTATCCACAAAATTAGCTCATTTCAAATTTGATGGCTGCTACAGGTCTCAAAAAAGTTGGGACAGGGCCTGTTTACCATGGTGTGGCATCCCCTCTTCTTGTTAATACAGAGTGGAGGCATCTGGGCATTCAGGAGACAAATTTCTTGAGTTTCGCCATTGGAATTGTTAAATCTCTTGTTTAATACAGGCTTCCAGCTGCTGGAGAGCTTTGGGTCTCCTTTGACAGACTTTTCATTTAATTACGCGTCAAATGTTCTCAATCAATGAAAGATCAGGACTGCAGGCAGGCTAGTTCAGCACACGGACTCTTCTACGACGAAGCCATGCTGTTGTAATGGATGCAGTATGTGGCTTTGCATTGTCCTGCAGAAATGCACAAGGCCGTCCCTGGAATAGATGTCACCTGGAGGGGAGCATATATGTTGCTCTAAAACCTTAATATACGTTTCAGCATTCAGGGTGCTTTTTAAAACATGCAAGTGTCCCACACCATATGCACTAATGCATCCCCATACCATCAGAGATGCTGGCCTTTGAATTGAATGCTGACAATAGCAGGGGTGGTCTTTCTCCTCTTTAGCCTGTAGGACACAACACCCATGATTTCCAACGAGAATTTCAAATTTGGACTCATCTGACCACAGGACACTTTGCCATTTGACACAGTGAGTGATGCAGTGGCGCCTGAGTGCCCGAAGATCACAGGCATCCAGTAAACGTCTTCAACCTTCTCCCTTACGCACAGAGATTTTTCCAGTTTCTCTGAATCTTTTGACGATGTTATGCACTGTCGATGCCAAGACCTTCAAAGCTTTTGCAATTTGACGTTGAGGAACAGTGTTTTTAAAGTATTCCACAATTTCTCTACACAAGCCTTCACAGGTTGAAGAGCCTCTGGCCATCTTTACTTCTGGGAGACTCAGCCTCTCTAAGACATCCCTTTTATAGCCAATCATGTTACACACCTGATGCCAGTTAACTTAATTACTGGCGAAATGTTCTTTCAGCTGATTTTCTTTTATATTAATTGCTTTTTCAGCCCTTTATTGCCTGTGTCCCAACTTTTTTGAGACCTGTTGCAGCCAGAAAATTTGAAATAAGCTCATTTTCTGGATAAAAATGTAAAATGTCTCAGTTTCAACATTTGAAACGTTATCTGTGTTCTATTGTAAATAACATATTGACTCATGCGATCTGAAAGTCATAGCATTTTGATTTTATTCACAATTTCACAGGGGTCGTATGCACGACTTCAACATGTGTGAGTGCTGTATGATGCACAGAATCTGCAGGAGAGCGAATATTGTGGCAGCACAAAGAGAGATTTTATATTTACTACAGGACCTAAAATTAACATGCCCTCTTGATTTAATATTATACCTGTCATATTTCTTTCCGTGTGGGCAGCTGAAGCTAGTCTGTGTTTATTCAGCTGGAACAAGCTTTCTCCTTAAACACTTTTTAGCTGCGCAAAAGTCGAACAGAAATGTTCCCTGTGTACGTTTTGAGAGCACAATTAAATCAGAAATAATCAGCAGCTCCAGAACATGAGAAAAGATTCCTCATAACAAGGGCATTTCCCCATATTTATGTAAACAAAGGCACACAATAATAATTTTTCAATAAATGGCTGCTTCACCGAATCTGTTTACTGGGTAAATGACTCGTTTCTCCCCTTAGGCTTGAACTGTCACCTAGTTTCCATGGAAACACGTTGCTATGGAAACTCGGCCAGGCTCAGCAGTCAGTGCGGCGAAGATGGGCACTCCGAGGTAAAAGAATTTTGGGCGATAATGGCAGCACTGTTTTTATATTCAAGGAATAGTTATGAGGAATCATGTAAATTATATTTCATATTGCTTTATGTTGTCTTTGTGGAAAAAAAAGGACAAAATCACGAGGCTTTCTTTGATTGAGGTTGTCTGTAATGCATTTAATAGTGTGTCAGTGTACATTCATTTTTGCTTGCATTTATGTATGCACGTGCCTACAGTATGTCTACGGTGTGCATACAGCATTTGTCAGTTCACGTGTGCGCACGTACATTGGAAAGCATTTGATTGATGTTGTCATCTTGCACCAAATCTGCACATGTGAATCAGCTGATCTGGAATGATATCAGCTGATGGCCATTTTGACAGGCATTCATGAATACGAATGTGCTGAGCAATTCATCCAGTCCAGGCACTTGAAAGTGTGAGCCGCAGTCATCAAAAAAGGAGCCCTTCAGTGAGTCACGAAGCCTCATTCAAATTCCACTCACTCCGCCAGTCGCCGGATACACTAAATGTTACGCAACCTCTGTTTAATACAGATACCACTCCTGCCGACGCTCTCTGAGTAGCAGGACAGACTGCAGCAGAGTTACCGTAAACTGCTCATCTTGTGTTTGTCAAAGTGACTCCTGCCTGCGTGTTCCTGTAGTGAGATGAGAGGGCCTGGGGTTTCTGGTACTGATCCTCACAAATACGGAATATTAACCCTTTAACTACCAGCTCAACCGTCTGGTAGAGCACATCTCACTTAGAGTCACTGTATCTAATTGACCAATGTGTTGAATTTAACTCTACTGTTTGAGCCATCCCTAACACTCAGTTCAGATGTGTTATGCTGAAAGAAATTCAATCAGTGCGTTCAACACATCCTTAAATTAGATACAGTGACTCAAAATATGATGTTAAAGGGCTTTAATATCAACTAACTTTGCTTTAGGGACAAAACTCAACATAGTCCTATGACGTGTATCTCGGATAATTGGAGACCCTAAACTGGTCGTTAGGGGGAGTGTGTGGGTAAATGGTATGGTGCCCTGTGATGGACTGACAAACTGTCCTGGGGTAAGTTTCCCAAAAGCACAGACGCTAACTTACATATTTGGAAACATTGACTGTACATGGTCAAACTATCTAAGTTGCTACCATTGTTAGCAACAGTACTCGGGGAAAACATACACCAGGGTGTGTTCCGGTCTCTCTCCCACTGAATGGTGGGATAGACTCCAGCCCACCACAACCCTGACCTAAGAAATGGATAGTTAGCTGCAGGTAAAGGCTTGGCTATTGTTAGCCACATCACCAAGCGCATGTGTCCTTTAAAGAAGGAGTACTAATGCTGCGTTCCAAACAACTTGGAGGTCGGATCTTTCTGACTTCCGACTTGAAAAAGTGCACTGGAACGTCCACGAAAGTCGGAGCTCCGACTTGGAAACTCGGAGAAAAAAATCTACCCTGACTTCCCCGAGGTTGGGTCATCTTACGTCACACGAATAGCAGCATCCACTGAACAGCTACAGCAATGCTACTGAAGCGTTCAGCAACTGTGACATTTGGCAAGGCGATTTATGTTTGAGAATATAAATACAACGTAAAATTAAATATATATAGGTATTTTACCTTACACGTCGTTTCATCCCATCTTATTTATTAAAATATGCCAAAATGCTTAAGTTATCTGCGCATAATTTTCTTGCCGCTTGCTACGAGAACATTCGCTTGTGATTGACTACCAATTTTTTTTTTTTTTTTTACGTCCAACACATGTCTGGAACGATCTGAAGTCGGAAGTCGGTGTTTTCAACTCGTAAACATCCGACCTCCGAGTTGTTTGTAACGCAGCATAACTCGTAGATAAGTATTTTGGCATGGATATCAGTGTGGTATAAGTGGTAGAACACAGCTAAGCAAGGCATAACTTGCAATTCATTATTGGGGAAGAAAAATTCTGAGAATTCTAGGGTGACTAGAAACTTCACTGAGAGAGTATATTCTTAAATAACTTTCCTGGGAAGTTTAACAGCTCGCTAACCCAACAGACATACTGTAGCCATGGCAACGGTTAATTTCATGCCTGGCAGGGGAAACAGAGAAGACAACGCGTGGCAGGCTTAAGAACAAAATAATCAGGAAAGTAGGCCACCATCGTTCAAGACGTTTTGCGTGCTGCCTCTTCCTCTTCTTCATGGAAAACGAATGAAGGGGTGTCGGGGATGAGGGAAGACAGGGCCATGCCTCAGGGCTCTCTTCCTGTTGGATAATTATCGCTGCCAGAGCCCTGAAAGTAAGCCCCCTGAGGGACCTCGAGACACATGTCAGGGTGTGAAGTGAGATATATACGCGTGTTAGAAAAGCACATGCTACGGTATGTGTGATATGATTCATCCACTGCATGTAAGATCCTGTCACATTACTTCTTCAAAGGGCCACGAAACCATGTGTGTGCGTGGGTATGTGTCTGTATGAGTGTGAGAGATGTGCAAGAGCGATACATAGAATGAGAGAAAGAGAACAAGTTGCAGTGCGCTACTCTCTCAAAGGGTCCAATGATTCTTCTCTGAGCGATATTGTTGTTGTAGCCCAAAGCTAGGCGCTCCACTGACAGTGCTGTGTCATTAAGCAGTGCATTGTGGGAAGCTTCCATCTGGACCATAAAGCAGCAGTACATCTGCAGCTGAAGCTTATGGCCATCCAAATCTCTCAACAATTAGGAGGTCAAACATAGGACATGGCATTAGGGGGTTTTAAACGGGTGTGAGGGACCCACAGGCCAAAGTAGATGCTGTATCTTGTTTCATGACTGCGATGCCCATGTTGTAGGCCAGTTGCAATGTTCAAATGTTTTGTTTTTCAGCTGAGATCGTGGTCCCCAACGCAGGTCTTGAGTCCTCTTGTGAAAGCAGGTTCCTGTTCCAACTGCAGTTTTTAAGCTGCTGTTATTTTTTTCTTAATGAGGCCCGTTTCATCCTTAAATGGATTGTTTACCCTCTTTAGCCACATTGTTTGAAATAGATATGGCTGCATGCCACATAGGGTAAAAATTGTGCTCTATTGCAAGCATTTGCAGAAAGTGAATGCATTTGTTACTGCTAGAATTAAAGATGATGGTGAAACAATAGGGTCCCAATCATGTGACTTCTTTTCCTCTCACACAGTGCAAGTTTGACTCATTACTTGCCTTATCCTTTATTTTGTCATTAACTACCAAATGCCTATTTTTCCACACTTTCGCCAATCAGAATCCAAATGATTCTTTCATTTTATCATTCGTAATTTTCTGTTCATGCGATAGAACTCTTCAGGGAATGCACTGCTATTTCTGACAAAATATGGGTTCAAAGGGTCAGTCATGGCCATAAATTGTGTTATTAAGAAAAATTAGCACTTTGTTAAAATTCTGGGATTGCAATTGTGCTCGGAACAAAGACAAGCTTCCACAGGGGGTCAACAAGACTGACATTGAGAACTACTCATCCAGGAGATAGATCAAAATCAGGAATATCAGCTGGCTAAGTTCAAGGCTAGAAAAATAAAATGACATAAAAACATGGCATGTCCCTCACATTTTAAAGCTTTGCTTACAAATGCTTCTGTCTGAGCCATCAGTCAGCTTCCCTGTTTCTTAGAAAATTGCTATTTTATTTATTTATTTACTTATTCATTTATTCATTCATTCATTCCTTTGTTTTCTGTGGTGTGCAAAACAATATTTGCCATCATCTCTCTTCTTTCCGTTGTTGTTTTTGCAATTTGCTTTGAGCAATTTGACAGCAAGGCGTGCAGCCAGAGACACCGTGTGAATGTTCCTCGGCAATTTATCGCACAAGCCAGCGTGCGCTAGTCACACTTTGAGCAAGTGCAAATTAACGGCAAAGAGGATAAATTTTCCAAAGAGAAGGGCGTAAGCCTGGCCTTGGAAACTGTAAGGGGAAGGCCACTGGGGAATTAGCAGAAGCAACCATTATTGCTTGATCCCGGTAAATAACCCCAGAGTGATGGGATTAGCCTCACGATCCCAACCACATCTTGTCATCCCACCAATCCCACTATTATCAGGGAAATCTCCGTCCTCAGTGTCTAACCGATGCGTCAGTACCGTTTCCCCCTCGGGCACGCGGGAAGGGCAAGAAGAGGCAGCCGGAGGGTTGAACAGATGTGCGGTTTCCTGGGGGCACTTCAGGGATAGTCTGGAACACGTTACTTAATTTGGGCTGCTTCAGCGGCAAATGCGAATTTCAGCAGGAAAGACCGTTGTCAGACAATACCAATATTGCAATTTGTCCAACATGACATCACCACCTATTCATGAAGATACTCAAACATTTGAGTGAGTCCCTTTCTTGCATTGGACATGATGCATGATCCCAGTAACATATGGGGCATGTACCATATACTTAGATAATCCACTGCTAATTGAAAACCATTATCATTCTAGATAATTCTGCCATGAAAGTAGTCACTGAAAGTCATCATTCTTTTATTAACACAAAATATACATATATATTAACACTGTGACAGCTCCTGCTTCAGAACTGCTGCGTCACGACTACAGTATTTTGTCATTTTAAACTGTGCATGTTAAACTGTGCATGTTAAACGATTACAAAGGCTTGTCTGGGTAATAGGAGCCTGGAGCAGGAGTGATGCTGACAATGACCAGGCAGAATTGCAGAGGGTGAATACAAACATACTGCAATGATGCTCTTGACTAAGAAGAGGGCAGTTAAAATGTCTGGATGGGTACAGGACCCAAAATGTGGGACATTTGAGGGCAAGACTTACAAAGAGTATCAGTTTGCAAAATGACTAAACTGAGATGAAGGAGAAATTTTGGTCTGGCATCTTGATGACATTATCTGGAATGTGAAGGACAGAGAGATAAAGCGGGAATGATATTATGTTACATTGCATTACATGCACTCAAATGGGATTGAAGAGAAAAGGCAAAAAGCAAAGGAAATTGATAGGGATGAGTTCGAGAGCCTGTCAGCCATTTAAAAAATAATCATATAAAATACGGCTTTTTGTTCCCCAGAAAACATAATCTTGCCAAGTGCCTCATGCTGTTTCTCTTCACATTAGACGCCCTGAGGTGCATCGTACTGACCCAGAACATTAGCCGTTCACGTTTCTCAGCATTTTCTATCCTCTACCACAGTACATGACTTTATCATTATCTAGCAAATACTTATTCAGAGGGACTTATAGTTGATTGGTCCAGTGTCTCCCTACCCTGCTGCAGGAATACCTCAGCCCTGCACTCTTTATATGTTTCTCTGATCTGACACAACCAATTCAGCTCATCAAGTACTCTTCTGTTGAACTGACCTCCTAAATCAGGTGGGTTAAATATGGGAGACATCTAAAATGAGCAGGGCAGAGGTACTCCTGGAGCAGGGTTGGGAAACACTGGATTAGAATAAGCTTTGGTTTATTACCTCCACCAAGGGGGTTATGCTTTTGCCCGCGTTGGTTTGTCTGTCTGTCTGCCTGTCTGTTTATGTACCAGATAACTCAAAAAGTAATGAACGGATATCTCGGAAATTTTATGGGTGGGTTGCCATTACATCAGCGATGGACCCTATTGATTTTGACTGCGATCGATCCTATGACACATGATAAATTAACTTCACTCCCAGTGATATCACTCAAATTTTGTGAGTTGATTGGTCTCGCATCAGGGACGGAACCTATCCTTAAATTTCTTGGCCTATGATTTAGGCTGAGCTGCCTTGGCGGAGGTTTGCGCTCTTGGAGTGCCTCTTGTTCTTCTTGGAAAAATTTGGGGTAAAGGGCCTTGTTTTTTGGCCCCGCAGCTGCCCTGATCTCGTGTGGCCACACTGGGATTCGATTCACCGACCCTCTGAGTCCTAACCTACCCATATTGACAAGTTCTGGGTTTTCATCAATTCAAATATTCCTCACAGAGACTGAATAAGAGGTTTACATCATTAATCCAGATTATAGAATATTGTCACCCCAATATAGAAAGTCTGCCTCCTGAATCTATGTAAATGCTAGCATGCATTGTTTATATAACAGTGAGTTGCCAAAGCCCAGGATAGACAGCTTAGTTCAACAAAGAGGCCAGCAAATTCCGGAGTCCAGTCACAGGCCGTGTAGCTGTCCATCCGTCAATCCAATGCTCTGCTCAGCAGACCCTGACACTCAAAGGACTTAATGAGAGGAAAGTGTCTATTGATTCTGAAGACAGCCTCCATCAATGGACGAGTGAAGAATAACTCTGAAAAATTAAAGTGTGAAAAAGAGACCATAGGCCGAAAACAGTTGTCAATAACAAGGCTTTTTTTTTTTTTCTCATCGCATAGGTTGAAAGAGAAAAGCTAATTTAAGGATTGCAAAGATGCTTGTGTGGAAGCAAGGAGGATATTTAATTACTATAACACACATTCCCTTTAAATTAAGCAATACAGTCAATGTTAATGCTCTGCATGTTGTGGTTTATTTCAGGATTTGTGACTGGAATAAATAGATACACTGTGAGCTAAGAAAATGTTTAGTTGGGCTTCGACATCAAGAGTAGCCTCCATTTCTTTTCACTTTCGGTTAGTCTTTTTGATTAGATTGTCATCATACTATTTTTAACTTGCATTTGAACTGTATTCAATAACCAATCCTCATACCAAGTTTGGGGTGAATCTGGCCGTTAGTTTTGCCGCTAGAATGTTAACAAACAAACACAGAAACAAATCGACCCAAAAACAATACCCCTTACCCTCACCATTCGGGTGGGACGGGATAATAACCATAATCAATAATCATAATCAGTAACCATATTTTGTAAGCAGCAGTAACACACATGCGTTCACACGCAGACACATGCAGACAACACACACACATACAAGCAGTTCAATTCACACACACACGATCAGCTCACACGCACAAAAGCAGCGGGCTTCTATAGCTTTGATTAGTAAGCGGGCTTCTGTTTAGTTGATCTGAAAACATAATCAGGTAAATTATTTATGTATCTACTTGTATCCTATTCCTTTGACTGTACTTCTCCTCAATTGGCTGTAATTTTCCTCTCCTTTTTAGTGTTACGCATGCTCCAGTATTACACCAGAAGAGGGTTGTTATCTTTTGGTTGCAGTTTTCAAGGCCAGTTGGCAGTGTTTTGGTTTGCCTGTCTGTGGGAAAACTTGTGACCCAACTAAAAGTCTCGTGAAACTAGAAGCCTTGAAGTTGCTATTTCACAAAGGATGCCAACTAATGAAAAAAAGAGAAAAACAAGTAAGAAGCTGACTTTACGTTATTAAACCATTGGAGCGTGAGAATGAGAAGGTGAAAAAAACCATATATGGAAGATAATTCCTGTGATGAAGGTATAAACACGAGGTGTGAAAAGCAGAATGTCAGTTCTTCTTGCACAAAAAAGAACTCGGCTTTATATTCATCAATATGCCGCAATAAAGCCTAATTTTCTGGAGAATCTGTCTCCCTCCAATTGTTTGAGGATGGGGGAACCTGATAATACGTCTGAATAAAAAGCCACGACACCCACATCTGCTGTTGTGGGATAAGATTGGACACTCCTACATCAAACAATATTTAACCCTTTAACTGTCTGCTCAACCTTTTGCTACAGTATGCTGTGAGTCACTGTATTTAATCTAACTGGTCAGATTTTTTTAGCATAACATACCTCAGCCAAGTGTTACAGATCGCTGAATCAGGTTAAGTTCAACACATCTTTCAATTAGGTACAATGACCCAAAATGTGCTCTACCAAAAGGTTGAGTGGGCAGTAAAAGATGACTAAATTACTTTGCCACTTATTGTTTCTTTCTTTGCAGCAATGAAATAAATCAGGCATCAGGCAAAATTAATGTGGGATTCAACAGATGCTGATGACTAAAATCAATATCAGAACTATCGTGACCGTAGTCAATTGTTATAAACGTTACATTCCTCATCATATGAATACAGTATAGCGGCAGCACTGAGGCAACTCTTTGAATCAAATATGAGAAGACACTTTTAAATGGCACAAGGGAGGGCAGAGGAAAAGAGGCCCTGCACTAATCATGAATTTGCATGCTGTCATTACCATTATGACTCTCTCAAAACAACCTCCTGTCTATGGGAAGACTCGAAACTGAACATTGTTATGGGTTTGCAGCAAGTAATTGGCTGATTGAGGAAGGGTAAGAATTGAAGCTGTCCATTCGAGACAAATTATTCACATTCGGATAAACCGTATAGTATCTTACTGTAAACGTTACATTAATTTATCTCCTAGAACTGCAATGTATAGCCGATGAAATCGCTCCCTTAACATGATGAGCAGATTAAAATGCTAAGGCCTGCTGAATATGCTGTGTCGTTCGTGGTCAAAGCTAAAGGCAGTGACCTTGGGACTCAGCGGAAAGCCAGCAAAAGCAGGAGAGAAGCTAATGTCTTTCCCTCTACGCCCCCACCACCACCACCACCACCACCACCCCTCACCCCCCAAACCTAGCATTCCCATCGTCACGCTCTCCGCTCCGCACTGTCAGCAAGATGTAGATCTGAAGATAGCTGGGAGGACAGTGACAAGAGCCGAGACACCCCCTGACTGCTTTTCATCTCTGAGGAAAAAGAAGAGAGACACTCCTTTATTTCCACAGTTTAACCTGGAGGAGAACGCTGTCCTTCACTGACTTTTCTTTATTTCTCTGTGAACCTGCAACTTAAGGGACTGAACAGTCTAAGTGGCACTTTGTTGTGCAGAAACAGTACTGCAGATCGTGTTCAGTAAACTTACTCAAGAGACAAACAATACACCTTAAACTAATATGTAAGAAAAATAGGTGTGTTATGATTTAAGATGTCAGTGTTATTCAGCAGATTTTTTTTTGACGTTCTTCAGTGCAACCGATAACAACTGCTCACCAGAAGATACTTCCCCCTCGATTGCACGAAACCTAAAAAAAAATTCTAATGTTGAAATTAATAAAAATACTTCCTACTGGCATGAAAAATATCTGAATAATCTTTACTGTCATGTCCTTGACAGAATGTTGGTGACCACTTGTATGCAAATTGAAATTTTTTTTAAGCTTATATCTATCTATTTATTTATTTTTACTCTCATTGAATTTTGATGCTACTTTTTTTTTGTGTCTGTTGATCTGCTTTTGCTTTTATTCCTGGTATGCACTGTAAAGCACTTTGTGATTTTATCTGTGAAAAGTGCTATATGAATAAATTACTTACTTACTTACTTAACCCAAAGAATAGATCAATAAACATAACACATAACATGGAAATGATCCACAAATTATTGTAATGATCCAAAAATAATAATAATAAAAAAACCCTGCATTGCAGTGTCAGACAAAGATATATTTTGCCAATAAAAGCCCAGGTGTTTGGATTATTATGAGCTAATGTGCTTGGTCAGCACTCTTCTCTATGTTTCGTAAACACTTTCAGCAAATAAAATTTCAAATATAATGCTGGTATCACACAGGACTGTCCAGTAGCTGGGTTCTCAGGCATCGTCAGCAGTACCTGAGAACTAGAAATATGACTGATGGGTTGGCTTTTGTTCAAAAATATCCCGGGCTGTTACCTGGAAAAAAAAAATAAATTGCAGGGAATTCTGGAAAGGCTCATAAGGTGGGCACCAGGTGTCATATTTGCAGCTAGCGAGTGCTTTTCTTGCAGAAGTATAAAAACTATGTTTTTAGTTTTAAACAATTAAAATCTGCACAAATCATCAGACTAGATGTACAAATAATTATTGTAAAAACACACAGAGGAGGACATTTACCCCCCGGTCCCCTTTCCTCTCATCTCCACACCTGTTTGTTCTCAGGAGTTTATGTACTTGCCCATGATTTAATTGTTTTGACTAATTTGCTTATGATTACTGTCGTTAAACGGAGTTCCGTGTTTGACATTGCATGGTAAAAAAATGATGAGTTTGAGTCATATATGAAGACTGGTGTTTTAATTCAGAGTAATGTACACTTCTGCAGACTAATGAATTGTATAATATGTTGATATTTTCGTGTGTAGTTTGAGGCCAGCATTCATGGTGCGAGACTGTTTGTCTTGCAGTCAGAGCCACAACGATGGCTCACATTTGGCGGGAGCTGAGATCATGTTCCTTGTTTCTCTCTGCTCTCCTCTCGCTCAACTGTTGTCACTCCACAGTTTAGTGTTAGTAAGATGCGTAATACTCATTTAATTCGAGATAAAGCAGACACATACCTGTTCAGGAGGCATTTTTGGAGAGGTGGCAATCTTTACTTGCCAAGCAAGAAAAGCACTCTCAACAGGTGCTAGACGGCACTAGCAATTGCAGTTCATTGGCAGGGGAATTATCATTGAGCATAAGTGTTAGAAGAGTCTCGACTGTGCAGTCTATTGTATATGCGCAAAGAAATTCTTTCGGCTTGTAGATCAAGAAAATTAGCTGAATTGTCACCTAAATTTAATCTCAACCTCCATATTACAGTATCTATTAACAAATGAAATTTCATTCATATCCATCCATTACTTTTTGAGATTCCCGTTAACTGATGAACAAATGAAAATTGGTGAAAACATATTACCTCCTATAAGGTAGCTATATAACAAAACTGAGTGAGGTTACGCTTGTACCAAAAGTCAACTGCCCTGAACTTCAAATATGCTCAGCTAAGAATGAATACATATCTCAGTTGGCAAACTGTATGCTCAAACACACAAGAAAAATAGTCTTTATCATTCAAAATGACACTGCTAAAAAAAAAGGCTCTATGGGAATGATTCCTATTAGGCCATGGAGCGTCCATCTTTAACCCTTTGTTTCGTGCAACAACACTGGGGGCAACTTCATTTTTATTCAGTAATTACAATAAAAATATAATAATCCCGAAAATGAATATCCCTAATCCCAGAACCTGCTCAGAAAAATATAATAAGCGAATAAGTTTGGTAATTTTTTTGGCATTTTAAGTCATTGTTCACGTGATCAAATAAACCAATCAGACATACTGTCTACAAGGCCGACAGCGCACCACCAAGATCTGACTAATAGCGGTCGCCGTACCATACACTACAGGCATTTGAAGCATTCCATTCACATGTTCCTGCCTGCTTTTACTTGGAGAGCGAATCACTGAGCTGTTCCATAAGCATATGTGAATAAAAAAACAGAAAAAAGAACACCCTGATTCCGCCCACGATCGGATCCGTCAGATTAGATCCAGGCCTCATTCAAATGTGGTTTTTGTTTGGATATGTATCTGATGTGTATCGGAAATGTGCCACTGCGCCCAACTTGTAAATGCAGGTCAACATGCAGATTTGATATTTTGTAATAAAAAATAAATAAATAAAAAATTGTGTTCTTGGTGAGTCTGAAATGGCGACAGTTTCTGAGATAACATGTGGAATGTTTGTTTCTCATTCTAAAATTTCAAATCCACTGTTCTTCATGTACTTTAGTACAACCTGCTCCCACCAATACCTTGATCTCTCTCGCATTCACACACTCCTCTGAACAGCGGAGGAAACGATGATCACGGCGTTGGGATACAAGGCCATTATAGCCCTTCGTCTCCTTCTCTTCCTCCGAATCCTCTGGATTGGACAGGGATTTTTTATGCATTGCATGATAAACATCAAGCCAACCTCAATGTCATCCATTGTTTTCAAAATGAAGAAGTGTGTTGCCTACGCCTATACGCCAAATATAGGCGTAGACTAAGGCGGAGTCTGCCGACGCATTTGCAATGATGCAGTTGATGGGTTTAAAAGGCCTTAACAGGAGAATCAGATGTCGGTTACCCAGTGAAATGTTGAGCTTGCTTGATGTTTTGATCAATTCTGTGACTGGAATGCTTTTGCAGCGCTGCACGCACATTTGCTTTTATTTCCGGTGGCCTTCTCAACTGTGCGCATGTGGATCGCCCAAGACTGGCCAGGTAGTGAGTGGTGTAAACAAACGAAATTGAAACAAAACAAAAATCATTCATGCTCAAAACAAGATGTAAACACGCAGTTGAACAAATCGGACATGGGCCTCAAAATCCGATCCATACACTTGCAGTGTAAATCCAGCCTAAAAGTTGGCAGGGACATATGAATGGAACGCTTCAAATGCCAGAATGAAATTATCTGTGGTGTATCATACGGCGACCGTGATTGGTCAAATCTTGGTGGTACCCTGTTGGTCTTGCATACAGTATGTCTGATTGGTTTATTTGATCACGTGAACAACATAAAATGCCAAAAAATTACCGGACTTATTCACTTATTATGTTTTTCTGAGCAGGTTCTGGGAATGGGGATATTCAATTTCAGAATTATTATATTTTTGTTGTAATTACAGAATAAAAATGAAGTTTCCCCCAGTGTTGTTGCAAGAAAATGAAATTTTAAGTGTGTTTTCACGCATTCCTTATAGCCTATAACTACCGGAGTAATCACAAAACTCCTCATAATGTGCCATACAGGTGCATTGCTGGGCTAATGAGGGAAACCATAAAACAAACTCACACACATACACGCACAGACAAACACAACACACAATTATACTTGTGCCTGTCAAGGTGTTTGCTTTACTAGAACTGTGAGTTTGTTCATGTATTTAACAACCCACATGTTAAAAATAAATGTGTGTTCAGTATGTGGGCCTTGATTGCACTTGTGTGCCTCTCTGTGCATGCATTTATTTTCATTTGTAAATTTACAGAAAACAATATAGGGGGGATGCCTGCATTGGCCCAGGTACTCCAACCCTCACCATAGCAACTACAGCAAGTCTCCGGGAGAAGCCCAGCTTGCAGAATGATTCTCTTTTGTTGCTTTGAGGAAAATAAGGTTGTTTTCATTTCCATTCCACTTCACCTGTGCTAGCAGACCTCCCGACAGCTCACCCAGTTTCAAGCACTTGTACCATTGCTCCATTTTTCCATTAACAGACAAAATGAAACCAACGTGATTGAAAATGAGACTGGGTTTGAGGATGCTTTGGGGTTTCTCCACTCCGTGGTAGTCGTCGTTTCAAATGGGTTGAGCCTAAACCTGGCTAACACCAGCAAGTTCTTGACCTTCCATCTGTTCTTCACTGCAATGTCATAAACACGCACGTGGTTCATGATTGTTTGTTTCAGACATTACAGGAGACAGATAAGCTCAAAACCTCTCAGCGAGACTTCAGAAAACTAATATATTGTATTATTCTTCATTGATAAGAGAATTGTCATTGTTCTCAGGGGGTTAGGATTAATTTTGGTCAGTGTAGCAATAAGTGAGACATCAAAGTTGACTGGGACCAACGGCCACTATGGTAGGTCACACAAGTTTGCTGTTTTTCACTGTTGACCCACGTTTACGCGACACAGGAACAGAAATAAATCAACAACTCTGAAATTCTGGAATGAAAAAAAAAATCATATTGGCTGTGTCTCATTTGCAAGGAAGCATTTTAAGTAGGTGGCATTTTTAGGAAATATAGCTGCTTACGACTGTCTTACATTACATTACAGGTTCTTAGCAGACGCCTTTATCCAGAGCGACTCAATAGGAAGCATAGGAAACAGCCTGGTTAGGTACCTCATTTGGTGAAATTTTTAGGAACCATCAAGTAGTCCCTTCTCAGTGAAAGAAATCCCAATATGCAATGCGACAAGCTGGGGATTCACCATTTAAATCACAGACGAGGGACCGCAATGGTCAGAATTTGATCAAGTTCACGTACCGTTTCATCGTAAAATTCGCTTCTGATCATTTTTGAGGCAGGAAATTGACATCGTAGATTATGAATATCGACTCCGTGGGAAAGGACATTGAATTAAAAACTTGCGCCGACATTTTTGAAGCGCTGAAGCTCCATGAACTAGGCTGACAGAAAGCCAACGTTTATGTTTCCCATGGAAACCATTGTCCCTGCGCTGCAGCAGAAACCAGGCTAGTCACGATGCTTCCAAGTTAGAGTGTTTCTATTCACGTAATCTTTTAAAGGAATGGGTCCGAATAAGGCAGTGTCCTAACTAGGCACCAAGGTTATAGGAAGCCACCTTGCAACTGATACACAGCCTTTGTTTTGCCATCCATCTAGGCTGCCAGAAATGGGTCCAAAATGGAGGATGTTTCACTCCCTCCTTTGCAGAAATGAATGCACTGCCATGATGTGAAATTTCCAGGCTCCAATACCCGACATTTACAATGGCAGTTGAGTAACCAGAAGAGGTAAGAACAATGCTTCACCATATCTGCATCGCACACCAAACCGGTATTTATTCTGAACTTTTGTACTGTATGTCTACCGCATTCCACAGAATATGCTGCAGTTTGTGAGAAGTGCCCATTTGTCCACTAAAGAAAAAAGCTAAGGGCTGTTGACTCATGTTTGCCAGTCAGGATGGGCCTTAAAACAGTAAGTAGCATCACTTTGGCTTCCCGTAGACACTGACTCATTTTTTTCATACCAGAAATATTTGAGGTAAAACTCAGTATTTACAAATGGCCACTATCAAAAAATATGGTCCGATTGCACGACAGATTACACAGTTTAATCCTCCTCCTCCACTTCTTCTCCTCCAAAGCTTGAAGAAGAGAAAGAAAGCGAGAGAGATAGAGAGAGAGAGGAATGCTAATGTCTCACCATTAGCATTCATCAAAACGGGACAGCGCCATTTGGATTTTATTACCGTGACTGGCAGGAACCCAGTTCCCCAGGGTAACAGCAAAGAGCCTCCGTGGATGATACAGTCAACCCCTAATAATTAACATATTTCATAATTGCAGTCCCCATTTACTGCATATAGCATGCAGCTGGTCCCATTTACGTTGAACGCTGACTTCCCCTATTTCAGTCGTGTGCATGTCCTGGTAAAGTGCATAATGTCCCAGCAGTGGAGAAGATGCCAATTTAGCTGCATGAAGGTTATCAAGAGTCAACAGTGTATATCAAGCCTCACGATACATCATTCACACCATCCCCTCCCCTGCTTCACTAACATCGATCAAAGCTCAAAGGCTACCCGTCAGGAAAAAAAAAAAGCTACTGCATCTGCCTCGTCGGAAAGCCGCGCGAAACTGCCAATCAGCCGGTTCACTGCAGAGCGAACGCTGGCCAGGGGACACTGTGCCTTCCGTCTCTCATTCCCCGCAATTAACGATATCCCCCTTTGGGCATCTGGGGTTACTATAGCAACGGCACTTCTTGGTCGATTCTGGATGTGCGTCGTCATGGCGACGGGGACTGTAACTCGGGCCCCCCGACCCTGCGCTCCGTTGGCGTGATCGGGGTTCTCTCTCATTTACTCTAGGGAACTGGTGGCTGGCTGTCCTCCGATGGAGTCCAAGGGGGTCGGGCTGCAGCCAAGGTTATGATTCCCAGCCAGACAGGGACACCAATCACGAACAGCATCCATCTTCCTTCTGTTATGCGCAGTTAAGGGCTGGAGTTTATAAATCAAAGCAGCTTCTTCTTTTAACGATTCAATTAGCATTTTAGAGGAAAGCGATGTTTCTCATGAATTAATTTCACTTATGACAAACAGAACCGTGACCATCCTCATAATTATAAGGACGACTCTGCTTTTTGACTTGGCATTTTGAAAGCAGTTGAGTTGTACAGTGCTTACATTTAGGTTTTGGAACTTCTTATGAAATCAATTACATTCCAAGAACTAGTGTACAGTAATATTGATTTACATTGGGCATTTTAAGGTTGCAGAGGGGCTGAGAGCAATTTACACCCACACAAATTTATGTTTTACAGTAAACTGCGTGACTTGAAATATTTGTGGATGTGGGAATCGAGGACAGGGAACCGGGTAATATAGGCCTATGACTTTTGCAAAGCCTCAAGTTAGTTTTGTTTTTTTGGTTCATTATTCATTGAGGGACATGATATTCTTATGGTACACGGTATATGCTATAGTTATGTATGGCAGCATCAATCGCTTTTGGGTGAAATATGAAGTGTTTTGATGTTTGTAGCACATTTAACATTAAAGGTTAACTGATGTGCTTGGATACATGTTTCACAAGCATACTGTGAGAACAGTTTTGAAAACGTGGGCAGGGTATTGAGACAAGTGTGAAAATGATTGTAATAAAATTGGAATGAACTGTATTTTTACTGGTTTCAACTGACAGAAAAATAACAACTGCTGTCAACTGCTGTATTATAGAAGATAAGCACTACTAATGTCCATCCTAGAATAAAAAAATTTCTTTTGCGTTTCAAAACATTATCCGATTTATCATTCCTGATAAATGTGGGACCCTAAACCTAGTTTACTCCATCTTACGAAAAATTGCCCTTTTTATATTTGTTTTTCCAGACCATGCATGATATTGAAGAATTTTTGGGGAAAGTATTGCCATCAGTGAAGAGCAGTTTCTGCAAACGCAGAGGCTATTTTTATCATTTCTGAATACAAAATGTACTGGAGTCGGATAGCAAAAACATTGAACAAATAATGATTTCATGTTTATGGAGGCTGGTTGCACAACTAGAAATGTGTCTTTCAGTGAATAATATCTTCTGATCTTCCCAGGGTACATTTCCTAAATAGTTTGAACTACAGCCATGTCGATAGAAGCATGTAAGTTGCAAACATAGTTAACAACTAAGCTTTTAGGGAATATACCCAAGGTCAGTAGACCCAGAAAACAAGGAAATGTAAACACTTTGAAAAACTACAGCAATAAGCTCCCAAATGTGGAAAGTCCTTATTCAATAGGTCCCTCAAACGCTGTCCACTCTAGAAATAGATTCTGCAGTAAAAAGCCCCTGATACTGCTGTAGTCATCTGATAAACACTGGAACATGACCCTGAATTCCGGCATTCTCTATCTCAAGGCCTTGGCTGACAAATAAATAAATAGTCTGGCTTGTTTAGAGTTGCATACATGTGCATGTGTGCAGGGTGCTCGTGATAGCATGAGTGTTACTGTGGTGTGTGGTTCGTTGAGTACTTGTTCTTATTGCGCATGTGTACACTGTGTGTGTACCTGTGAGCACAAGTGCTGACATATATGTGCATATGTGTGCGAGTGAATGTGTGACAGCAGTGTGTGTGTGTGCTAGTGTGTGAGTGCCTGTGTATATGTATGTGCTTATGTGCATATGTGTATGCTGTGTGTGTGTGTGTGTGTGTGTGTGTGTGTGTGTGTGTGTGTGCAAGTACGTTTATGTATTTGCTTGTGTGTATGTATGTGTTAGCGCGTGTGATTATGTATGTGCGCGCGCAAGTGTGCATGCGTGAGCTTGTGTGTGTAGATGTGTGTTGTTATGTGAAATTATGAGTATGTGAATGCTTGTGTGTGCTGTGTATGTGTGTGTGTGCGCGTCCGTATTTGAGTGCCCATGTCTGTGTGTGTGTGTGTGTGTGTGCCTGGCTGTTCTGGCACACCTCTCCCCCATATTAAGCTGTTTGATTATGTGCCCCGATGTTTGTCTCTATGCTGGCAGACTGTTTGCCATCTGTGATGGAGGGAGGTGAGTATGTCGGGAATCAGACACATGATCTCAGCCAAAAGAAGAGTGCAAAATCTCTGTGAAAGAGTGCAGTGATGTCACATCTGCTGGTGTACACACAGATGCTGTCTCTCTCTCACACACACACACACACACACACACACAAGCATGGACTCACCGGCAGACTAACATGCACACATACATACATAAGCAGGCAGACACAAACACACACGCATGCACACAGGTTAAATCGCACTACAGGGAACATGCATCCATTATGTTTGTACATACATACAGACAGATTGACATACCATACGCACCCATGCACACACAGGCAGACATGCTCACCTGTACACAGGTGGACAGTGCCACACATATGCAGACACACACACACACACACACACACACGTATACTCGCACAAGCAGACGCGCACACACACACACACACACACACACACTCACGCAGACTCATCTTTGTTAATGTCCCACTGCTCTACTTTTACCTCGCTCTGTCATAAATCTATAAGACATAAAACAAGAGAGACGACAGACAGCCGCAGGGGGAGAGGACATGGGAGAGGATAAAAGCAGTGAATTAGATGAGTGGAGTGTTCTGTCTCTCTGGCAACAACCCTGATCCCCCCCGTCCGCATTCAGCCTGAGAGGAAGGTGAATCTGCATCCTTGTCCTTTCAACAGCAGTGAATTCTACTTCAGAAAATTACTTTATATCTCCCTCCTCTCCTCGTTCCCCATTCACTCTCTATTGCGCAGATCCCTCCCCCGGGATGGTCAACCATCCCAGGACTAAAAGTACTTGATGAAATTGATTTCACCTCATGTATTAAAGTATTGATGAGCTGGGATGAAAAATGTTTGAAGTTAACATGTGGATTATTAACTGCCTTGCTTAATTTCTGCTGCCTGTTTTCTTAATTTTTATCAAGGGTGCCAATAATTCTGCATCTGACTGTTCCTCCCTCCCAGGCTATTCTGCTTTACTTGTTGCTTCTCTAAACGATGCAGTCCTAAGCCACTTAGCATTTTCCCACAGCCCTGTACTGCACCCACTGACTCGACCGACACTACCTGATACTCCCTCACCCTATGCCACCACCTATACTAACCAACTTCATCACTATGAACCATCCCACTTCCCCACCCATGTTTTGAACTCCACTTTCTCACCCTATACAATCCCACTTCACCACCTTATGCTGCTCAAATATCCCATGCTATTCCAGCCGTCTTCCTCACCCTATATCATTCAGTTCCATACCCCATCCTACACTACTCCCTAACCCCAAACCACCTGCTTACTCACCCCGTACCTTCAAGAACCCTTCAATTTATGTTCAGTTAATTAATGTTCAGTTAAAACCAAAAGCAGTGATTTGTAAATTATCTTTGACCTGAATTACACTGAAAACATTATGATAGCTTGACGTTTCACCATATGAATTTAATTGATTTTTCGAAATAAGCATTATTTCAATTCGATTCGCAACACATATTTTGGTGAAGTTCAGACTGTAAACCGTTTTCCACTTTGTAACGTTTCCATTCATGTTCGCAACACTTAAATACATACAATATTTTGGGACAAGAGGCAACAAGTTATTCAGAATTTCAGGTGTACAAAGTTTCACCCATTCTTTCTGCAAACAAGTCTTGAGGCCTGCAACAGGTCTTTGTCTTTAAATCTTGCATTTCAAAATGCACCACATGTTCTTCATTAGAGAAAAGTCGGGACTACAGGCAGGCCAGTCTTGCACCCGCATCTTCTTTTTAGGCCGCCATGCCTTTACAGTGCGTGAAGAATATTGTTTTGCATTCTCTTTTTGAAATATGTATGTAGGTCCCTGGAAAAGATGATGTCTTGAATGCAGCACATGTTGCTCACAATCTGATTTTATTTTTCAGTATTAATAGTGCCAAAATAGACGTGCAAGTCACCTTTGCTAAGGGCACTGACACAACCCCATGTCATGACATACCTTGGCTTTTAAACATATTGCTGGTAACAGTCTGGATGGTCCTTTTCCTCTTTGGTTCAGAGCACATGGTCTTCATTCCTTTTCAGAAACACCGGAGCTAATTGGCAGTCTACAGCCAATCCTGCACAACATGGAATTTTCAAAATGCTGCTTTTTCTACCAAATAATCTTGACAATCATCTACAGATGACAGTTCTGATAGGACCACTTTGTCAAAAAAGAATATTTATTGCAACATACAGGCATACAATCATACATTGAGTTTGGCGACATGGCTCTGTTATGAGAGATCCCTGCCTGTCTGAACAAGGAACTGAAGGCAGGGAGCTGCTAGTAATCCCCCTCCAAGGAACAGAGCCAACAGCAACAATGACCTCACAAAAGAGACATTGCTATAGAACGAAAATTTAGACAAAGATAGTCGGGTTAATGAATACAAAAGATTGGTGGAGCTGGGGTGGAGGAGGGTTGTTGAGCGAGCGCACTGAGGAGCAGCTTCCCGAGGCGAGCTTAAGTAGAGTAGCATATTACCAACCAAGCAATCAGGCAGCTAGGTCAGATGACAGTCATGTGCACTCAGGTAGAAGCTGCTCCTCTGTTATCAGGCTTGACTCCATGGCCTATTAGAACTTACGTCAAGTCTTCATTTGTTTCAAATCTTGTTTTTGTTGAATCTTTTTTTTTTTTAATTGCCATCATCCCGACTTTATTTGGAATGCGTTACAAACCTGAACGGCAGAAATGGGTGTATATTTGAAGAGTTTCTCAGCAAAAGGCAATACATTCATTTGAGCATTATTAGAAAAATGCTAATTTTTGCCACAAGAAAAGGTAGCATAGAAGAATTTTCTTATTTATCATTAACAGGAAGTTCAGGACTGGACTCAGGTGCAAGGATGGACTTTGTTGTATAAATTATGCCTCCTGTGCAGTAGGGAGGCACACACAAAGCAATACAAAACAAAAAGGAAAGGGTGTTCCTTAATTATGCTATTAGTAATACAAAACTCTGCTTTAGCTACAGTAACAATGTATTACTAAAATAGGAAAAGGAAATAGGAAATGTGGTTCTTTAATGATAAAATTAAGGTGCTAATATCAACAATAAATAACATTAAGTTAGAGAGTTAGAATATATGCATGTGATACGCAGAGTAAGTCTATGCAAGACTTGAAATACAACACAAGCATGTGGCTTACGAGACTTCGCAAAGACTAAGTGCGAGGCTCGGTCTTAAATAGCACAATACTACGGCATAGTGGAAATGAATAACAGGTGCATGCGATAATTGCGGAGCTGAAGAATGCGGTCCAGGTCTCAATAGATCGGTGAGTCTGAAGGCTGGAGGCGTGACTTTACAGCATATTATATCTATGTCTTCAAATTGGGTTTAAAATTAACTTTGTCCATTTCATGTCATGGTCTTACTTCTCAGACCATGTTATTTGAATGAATATTAAATGGATAACAAACCTTTAGAAAATCTGCTCAAAAACACTCTTGGACTGGTCTTCTCTGCATGGCTAACGTCTACGTGGAGAGACCATGGTAAGAAAGAACATTGATGGGGCCAATATGCTACAGTATAACAAAAGCGGCATGAATAGTGGATGATTAAATGTCATTCAGTGAAAGGAAATCTCTCAAACATGAAGTCTTCACTAATAATCTGCAAAATATGTTTGTCACCAACTCTCCAGACTTTAAAAACTTCTGATATGTTCTCATCGGCGTTGCAGCTTGAGTGTAGCGGTCATTTCTGATTCAAAGTCAAAGGCCTGCCAGTCAATATCCGAGACACAAACTTTCCATGTTTCCGTACCGTGTCCTTTTCATTAATCAGCTTCTCAAGGAGGCCAGAAAAATAAAATAAAAAAGAATTATGTTTATCATTATTATTATTTATTTATTAGATATTTATATTTATTATTATTTCATCAGGCACTAATGGTGGTTTGTGTGAGCCATTATAACTGAGGTGACTGTGTTACACTTGGCTGCAGGTGTTCAGCACTGCTGCGGAGCGAGAGATTGGAGTAGTCTGTCCATTATATTTATTATTATTCATTAGATATTGTGTTTACTGTCTTATAGTTATTCCCATGACCCGTCAAATTATACTTGCCTTTTTATTGCTCCTGACTCCTGTACTTGTCCTCCCCTTTCTGCTTGTTAATGACTCCCTATTGGTTTCCTTGATTGTAGCCACACCCCTAGTCACACTTCACTGCTCCATCACACCTGTATTCACTGTATAAACCCAGTTTTCATTTGTTGTTTGCGAGTTTGTTGCCTTTCTAGACATCACCCCACCTTTCGCTGTGAATTTTCCTGTTTAGATTCCATTTTGTCATGAGGTTTGCAAGATTGCCTACAACTCTGTGTATTGCAATATTCCGGTCCTCACTTCTGCTGGTATTTGACTCATGATTTTGATCTCCCCTTACTCTAGTATTCTCACCATCTAGATCTTTGGACTGTACCCTGACTATGATTTTGATTTTCCATCTTGTGTCGAATGTGCACTGTTTGGCTCTGAACTGGATAATCTGATTAGGAGAGAGCTCTTTAATTAACCGGTGGCACTGATTGTCTGTCGGCACCTGTGTCCTGAGTCTGATATCTGTCATTAGTATCGGTCTGAAATTAAGGTCTCAGAAAAATAGTATCACCATAGAGAAAATACTCTGAGAGTAACTGCAAAAAAAAAAACATGCTGAGATATTATTTAATTGCTCAGAAACAACTGACACCTTCTGAGTGAAGAAAATTTAAGTGAAAACAGTCTATTAACACTCTGATAACATCTGTGATAAAAGTGGAGCACTATTCTCCATTTGGATGTGCTAAGGCTGTCTGTTTTACACCCGGCGTATGCTTATTTCCTACTGAGCTGAAGACAACACATCTTTCAGATAAAATGCGCGCTGTGATTTCTGCAATATAAAATTGATAGCAAAATAAATTGGTGGTCTGTGTGCATGGATACGTGATTGCACAGTTTTAATGGGGAAGAGAGCAAGAGGTGCAAATGACACACAAGTCAGACCATAAAAATATTCAGCTCAAGGTGAAGGTTAAACAGTAGGCACACTGAAAAATGCTAAATCTGAACCCTCATTACCAGTCACCTTGCTGGAATCTGATGCTTTCATGTCAAAGAGCTTGTAACTGAGCACTCCACAAAATTAACCAATGACATCTATCCATAAGTCAGGTGGGGATTGATTCACCAAGCAATCCAGAGCAGAAAATGTCACCCTCACACTAATGATAAGAGGCACCGAATGTCACCCTGTTCCCACTCTTAACCCCATAAACTTTACTTTTGCTTTACAGTTTTCCCTGAAGTAGGTTCAAAGTCAGAAAAAGTATTTTCTTCAAATGGCTGGAAAATGTCTCGTACATATTCAGTATCTGCTAGCAGCGGCGCTTCACTGAAGCTACGCTGCAGTTCCATTGAGAGAAAAACCATTCAAACCCAGGGTTCCATGTTTTTAGCCACAGCACTAAATCAAATGAAAAATATCTAGATCATGTTTGTATATTGTTTTATACACATTACCTTGTAAATCACTAGGACATGTTTGGGATCATTGCAAACCTTGGAATCGGCACTAGAATTTAAAATAGGCCCATAGGTTTGCATACAGAAGCTGCATTTGATGGACCCATGAATGGGATTGAAGATTTTATGGGGTTAAACATTCAAAACCTAAACCAAAAAAAAAAACACTAGTTCACTGTAGAGTTCGCTTTGAGGAAAAGGGTTGAGGTTCAAAGCTCGGCTCATGAAACCCAGAGAAACTGATTCTGGCGATGAGACTATGTGTGGAAACCTCTCTCTTCCTGACTCGCACTCTCTATCTCTCCCTCACACTACCTCTCTCACTGTTTCTCTCTCTCTACGATTCCAATCAATCAATTGTTCTCACAAAGATGCCACATTCTTACTGAAATCTTTCTTAAGTAATTACATGGTTTTTAATCCCTGTGAGACTTCCCATGACAGCAAATACAGAGAATTGGTATGATATCAAAGCAGAGAACAATTCAACATTTGTTTTTTTTCTTAAACTTTTGTCAGATTCCATATGACATGAAAAAGTGCCTAATATTTCCCTTGCTAGTGCGCGCAAGTGAACTGTATATAAACGTATGGACTTAGACATCCGTGTTATGGACTGCTATGGACTATAAACAGACACTGCAACCGAGAGGCCTGCTCTCTGGTGCTTCAATATTTCATGCAGGTACAGGGTTACATACGCTTTCCTTTGCTTATCTTCGCTTATGTAACCCCCCGGGCTGGAAATTGGGGGTCCTGAATCTTTTATATTATATCAAAAGGAAACGTATTCAAAAGCAACCAAGCTTTGTTTGCTTGCCTCTCTGTAAATAATCAGCGCCAGCAGCCCCATCCCACCCACCTACCCCACCCTGAAACACAGCGTCCTTCTGTGTAAGAAGTGGCTACTCTCCTGTCTTGGGACGTTGTTGGTTCTTCATCCAGCCGCATGATACTGTTCTCATATGCTTTCATGCTGAGGGCAATTACCCAGCATGCTGTAGAGTGCTCTCTTATTTCAACTCCACCATCGAAGCCGTCATTCTGCCTTAGACTCGCTTTGGTTTGATGCTGATATGCACTTTACTGCAGGAGGCAAGTGGTCACTGCATTCATGAGACCCCTTCAACCGCCCAGCGCAATTTCTGCCCTGCGTCCCCCTGTGCTTTGACCTGGTTTCTAGAACTATCGAGCGCAAGAATGAATGTAGAAGAGTTCAGGACAGACACAACTCACCGACATTGTCCATTTGTCCTTTTGTGTAATTTTTCAATGTGTCTTTATCTTTATTTCACCAGGTAAATCTACTGTGAACAATATCACACGTACCATATAAAAAGACAAAAAAAATTACATAAAACAAATGAAAAATAGCAATAACATACAATACTGATGGAAAAACAGATTACGCACTAAAAATAGCAAGTAAAAGTAGGTGCATATGTCACGCAATACCTGTGTGATGTTGAGCAATGGAAAAGCGTCTCTATATTTGGTTATTTCTTTATATGTATTTTTCATTGGGTTTATTAAAAAAGCTCCACTCGGAAAACATTGAAGGCACAAGTAGCACAGTATAGCAGATTTCTTTAACTGACTCTCCAGACAGCGAGGGAGCTCATTGACCGGTTGGCAGACCACCTGAGCCAACACGCAAATAAACCTCTCAATCATCCACTCGATAGACAGGCTACTCCAATCTCTCGCTCCGCAGGAGTGCTGAACACCTGCAGCCAAGTGTAACACAGTCACCTCGGTTATAATGGCTCACACGAACCACCATTAGGGCCTGGTGAACAATGAGTATCAGAGTCATTCCCAGATAAAACTGAGGAAAACAAATAAATTAATTAGTTAATATGAACCTGTATTTTAATCTTGTATCTGCAGTCAAAAGTTCATTTTTATTTTCCTTTTCATTTTTCCAAGACAACAATAAAATTCCCATTAGCATTGATGGTTATTAGTCTAGGCTATTTCAAGAGAATCCAAATCTGTATAAGAGATCTAATTTATCAATCAAAAGATAATTCAAAAAAGCTCATATTTACTCTGTAAGGTCATACAAAAAGATTTTTATCCCTATTTATAAAAAGAACACACAAAAGGACAGGCTTTTCTCAAATGAGAAGGAAAAACAGAGAAAGAATATATGTTTCTTTTATCATGATTATTCTGAATAGAATAAAAAGTCCAGACATGGTACAACTTCAACACAAAAGGTGACCTCTCCTGTGATCTGGAAAAACCTAGTACCTATGTCACTTTTGGTGGAAACTGAGTTTGCTGTAATGTAGAGCAGTGAAAATCAAAATCATGTTTCTATTATTTTTTTTTCTTTTAGGAAAAATCTAATATCTGAAGATTTTTATTCAATTATGAGACCCTTCCCACTGATAAACTCACTAGATTTTTCCAGATCACAGGAGACCTCCCATCACCACTGTGCTGTGACATGCACTTGCTCTTTAGCAGAAGGCAGCTTAATATAGTTCTGTTTAGGCTCAGACCCCCTCATGTTTTGCTGTTACTTCCCAAATAGAGATACACCGTGACCATCTTCAAAAACATACATTCATACAGATACACTGGAAAGACAGATTGTCGCACTGCACTGACCATAGTTCCAGACATATCATTATCAGCACTCTTGATAAAAGTGAATGGAAATAGTTTCATACAAAAAAAATAAAACCAAACCAGTGAACCATCTACATATTCAGTTCAAAGAAACAGGAAGAAAAAATAATGCCATTCTAATCTGAGTTCCTTTGTTTGTTATCTGATGTTAATGCAAAGTATTGGCGTCACGAGACGTTGCGCATTTATTTTACGTACAATCAAACAAATTAAGATTTGTGCTTTTTTTAAGCAGTGTTGCTCATACCTAGCAAAAGAAAGCATATCACTTCCTGTTCCTCTACTGATGGAAGTTGACCTTAGTACCATAAAAAAACAAAAATAAATGAATAAATGTGCAGAATGGAAGCAAACTGGTCAGAGAAAGGATAAAAAGAATGCATGCGGATGTTGTCTCTATGGGTAATCATGGAAATGGTGATGGAGTCAATAGAGACCCGACCAAGAACTGGAGTTATCCAGATATAGTTGTAACTATGATTGGAAGACAGTGCTATAGTCTGACATAGCTAAAATGGACATTTTTGCCCTTGCACATCATTGAGATGTTTAGTGGCCAATGATAAATGTATACATAGAGTAATATCTCCTAACTACAGCCAAATATGGAGGAGGGTCATCGATTTATGGTCAGTTTTTCTGCAAGTGATCCAGAGGCACAAGCTCAGATCAATGAAATTTCACTAAATAAGGGGAAATTATGGATACACAGTTGTCTCTGCAAGGATTTTGCAGCAGGGCAATGAAACCATTTGAAAGATGGATTTTCCAATTGGCCAGATGCCACAAAGAAATAGCAAATTTCACATTGGAATCATTGAGTGAAAACCTTTAAGCAGTGGTCACCATCCCTGTCTTTGGAGATATACCATCTTGCAATCTCTCATAAGGGTAAATTTAATGATCCTGAAAATCGCAAATTGAAGACCTGCGTGCAAGAAGTACCTAAGTCACATTTTTTTAAAAATCGAGCTGGCACCAGTTCTGGAATCTGTGCAAATAAAAGAATCATTTGACCCCAAAATTAGGAAAAAAAGAAGTACTTCACCCCCTTTTATTGTTATGTGGTGTTTTCAGAATCTGCAAAAATTATCTGCAAGAAGTATTCAAGTCCATAAAATTTGTGAAATAAGTGCCCAAGTCCAGGACTGGCCAATCAAAATGCCAGAATTGAGGGGTTGCTATGGTTACCAAGGGAATGTTCATACTCCCAGAAGTAGATTTTGATATTAGAAACATTGCGTCAAAATCCTGACTTATGTAATCATTCAAGTAGAAGGGAGGTGTTATTTTAAAGACGACTGTTTCTGCAAAACTAGGTTTTTCTGCATTTTGAATGTTTGTTTCCGATTTGCCTTAGTGACTTTGGATTTTAACAAGTTATGTTAGAGTTAAACAAGTTGTTCTGCCTACCATAAAGGCACAAAAGCATGGAAGCTTAGCTAAAATAACATGTTTGTATTGAAAACAAAGCAATAAAGGGGTTTTAGTGTTAAAAGTACTCAAGTCTGCAATTCTTTTTTCCACAAAAAGTACCTAAGCTCAAAACTACTTTACTCAGTAATAATGGAGAATCATTCCACCAAAAATTGTGACTAACCATGTTCAGCCCCTAGAACTAGTGCACAAGTCCATAATAAGCTACCTTGAAAAAAAAGTATCAGCAGCATGTTTTGAACACTTTGACCACCAATATCTCAAAACTGACATTTTGTGACTTAAGTATTTCTTGCGCGCAGGTCTTCAATTGTAGGAGGGGGGTCATTCCGTGTCAATGCACCAAATGGCTCCCGCATGACCCCCTAAGATTTTTTTTGAAAAAAATCTTGTTGGTGGATTCACTTATTAATAGAATAATCACAAAATTGTCGGTCTCTACTGCCAATAGTTTGGCCACAAAAAAATTTTTAAAAGGACAAAGGTTAGGGCTATTTTTAGCCTTTTTTTAGCATCGCCTTCTGAAGTTCTAATTCTGAGCTGGAATATCTTAAAAAGTACTTGAGCTAGGACCTCCAAAGTTTGTATGTCAGATATCCGGTGCTACATCTGTGCATTATTTAACTTTTAGCAGTCTAGTTCATGTGTAACATGCAGTAAGAGGCCCCTAGATTCTGTCGAAAATTTCTATTCACGAACTGTGGCAGCACTTTTAAGGGACTGTAAACTCGTCAGTTTTTATGACAGGGGGCTGATATTTTGTAGGGGGTGCCTTTTGGACTAGGTACATGGTTTTCTGAAAAATTACAAATGTGAAGTAAATAGCATCAGAGATATTGCCGATCAAAAATGAGAAAAAACACATTTTCCTGCAAATTTGAAGCTATATTCCTGTTGAATGAAATCCAAGTCAAGTTCGACTTAAAAAGCAGGTTTTTGTAAATGGAATATCCAAAAATTGTGATTGTGTTCTTTCTCTTTTTCCCAATATGAATGTTTAAAATTATGTTTTATATTGGAATGGTAATTCTCGATTATAGCTTCATGGTCTTGTGGACAGCACTGTAATTATGTCAGAGATCTCAGATTTTGTACAGTGCCTCTTATAAACAATTTGACATTAACTTTTAATACATATTAGTGCCATTCACACTAGTATATGGAAAGATATTGAAGCTTGAAAATGGAAATCAAAATAAGCTTTATTGCAGTTCGAAATTTGGTGAATTGATACGGAATGACCCAGGAGACATTCAGCCGTTTTTGCTGGGGGTGTCTGTACTGAGTAGTAAAACAGGGGACCATTTTGACATCTATGGATTTCAGAAAAAAATGAAATTACTTTATTGAAAACATTGAAACATGAAAATGGAGATGTTAAAATAATAGGATCTAGTTTGCCCTTAAGTTTGAAATTAGCATATGTTGCTCATTACATGCCACCTTTTCTGCAAATTTTATTCCGGATGCCATTAATTCTTAATCAGACTGCAACTTAGTCAGAAATTGTTGTTGCTGAGAGTGTCAACTAATGGCATATCTACATCGGCAACAATGTCAGACGAGAATTATGAGGACACTCTAAGACAAAAAAAAACAATGAAAAGTAACAGAGATCCAATAAAACCCCAAAGTAAATTGGTACAATAAACCTGCCGAGAGAAGAGATGCTGAAAGGTTTACACTGATGATGAATGGTGAGGAGTTGGGGATTTTAAAAGAAAATTAAAGATAGTTTAAAAGCAAGGTGACACGGTACTGCGGTGGGCGGCACAGCCTTCTCACAGTGAGATAATTGGGGGTCTGGGGCCTTGCTTGCGGGGATTTGCATGTTCTCCTCATGTTTGATTGGGTTCATTCTGTGTTGTCCGGCTTCCTCGAGCACTTCCAATGACATGCAACAACTGTTCAGCAATTTGTAGACTGAATTTTCCGTAGTGTATAAGTGAATGGTGTGAGATCCCTGTAGAAGATGAAAGGGTAGTCCAGGATATAATCTTGCATCTCTAACACTTGCCGTTTCTCAAAGTTTTGGCCGCATCCTCCAAAGACTGCATTCGTCAGTTATTTCCATCCGCCAAACTAACATTTAGGGTTAGGGATAAGGTTAAATTTAGGTTTGGGCTAGGTTTAAGATCAGGGATTAGAATTAACATTAGGGTTAGGGAAACCAGTGATGACTCGCTTCAACCAAAGTTGTTTATCAGGGATGAAATGAGGTCGTGCCAGTATGGCCGATGGAATCAAGTGACGACCCCTAGAAATGCACTCTTCAAAGGATGCAGCCTACGCTTTGAGAAGTGGCCACTGTGTGCTGGGATAGGCTTCAGCCTCCAGCGACCATGACCAGGACTAAGTGCGATAGATGATGGATGGATTGATAAGTAAGCAGAGTGACAGTGTCTGTCTGGATCGGAGGCGGGGCGAGGTGGCGAACCTTTCCATTGGCTGGCAGAGACTCCCTCACAGCCCAGCTCAGCGGGTGGCAGCTGGCGATAAGTCAGTTTGACAGCTCCACCGCCCTCTTCGTTCGGCCTTGCTGGCGCTTCAGTGTCCTTGTGGCCTCTGTGAACTGGAACCAAGCAATTAGCAGGAGATGGGCGCACAGATGTGGCTGCTGACACGGAAACCAGCACCATGGAGATGGACAAAAATGGGGGCATGCGGGTGGTGCTGGGATCACAGAACACAGGGCTTATAAAAAAGGGCCTTCTACCGTGACACTGCAAATACTAAACTAAACTGCTTTCATTGAGCTCAGTGTCAAAAACTGTTTAAAAAGAAAAACAAATAAATAAATGATCCAAATGTTAATTTGTGAAAGGAGTGTGCATCTCTGTGCCACCACAGCTATTTGTGTCTGCTTATCTATGGCCTGGATCTAACCAGTTCCTGCTAAGCAAGGTGAAAGCACTGGGAGAGATTTTGTTCGAAGGCAAACTGGATTAAATCTAGCTTACTAATCTTGCAGATATCAAGTCATGTGATTGTTGAAGCAGAGAGAGGGAGGGAGAGTGAGTGAGGGAGAGAGAGATGGCAATGGGAGGAAAATTGGGGATTATCTTTGTGCTGCGATACAAGCTGTGCATCTCTGTCCTAAAATGCTCTGTACCGGGGAGCCATAATGAGTGCTGAGCACCGCAGTAGGAGAAAATCAAAGAGCAAGAGTTTTGAGGAGTCAGTGACATCACTATATGAGTGAGAAAAAGACAAAGAAAGGGAAAGTTGTGCTCAGAACAGCCAGGTGAACCTGTACACAGAAACAACACACTACAATGAGTTATTTCTTATCATTCACCGTAGATACTCTGCATTTACTGTGAGTGCTCAGTCTTGTCTTCACAGGAAATTAAGAGAAAAAACATCACTTTAAGTAATGACAATATATTTGTTATTCTGTCATCTGCCTGGTTGGATTTGGCTCAATCGCTGCTGTCAAGGCCATTATATCACTGAAGTGAACCAGTAGAACATTTCTGGGCTTTACACTGACAACACATTCACTTGCCTTGAGTGAAAAATGCACAGATGCAGTTCTGCTGTAAATATTTAAGTTAAATCATCACTGATTTTCCACTCATCCGTAGGCTGGTGAAAAAATGAATTGGAAGACAAAAAATGAAGGGAGAGAGAATGAATAGAAGAGAATGCCGAGGATAAAAGAGGCAATAGTGCTTATCTGGCCCTCCTTTTATCAGAAAGGGACCTAAAGACAAAGTGTGTCTGGATGGAGCAGCCTTACGTAACAGTGGGTCTCTGCAACACAGGAATTCCGAAGAACAGTGACGGACACAAACTTGTGACGACGTGTAGGATGGAAATGTGGTCACCGTTGTAATTCATAGCCCGGAGGCGCCTTCTGATGATGACTCCTGTTGCTTTTTCATCACAAAGAGCTTACATGTAGCAGAAAAAATATTGTTTTATGAGCGTAGTAACTTTAGAATGGAATGTCCCCACTCAAATGCAAAAAAAAAAAAAAAAAAATCTTAATAGATCTCGCTTGGTGTGAATAGTCGAACCTTGGCTCCGAGTGAATAAGAGTGTAGCTAATGTTTAGTCTCATCCCATAGCCTGGATTATCAGATTTTTTTTCCAGCCAAAACAATAACAGTACATACTGTCCGTCCTTCAGAGTGATGCTATTGCGATACAGCCATCCTCTGTTAATATGACACTTGGGCATCCATGCTGAAACAAGTTTTAAATAAGCCACTTATAATCTCATGTAAGGCAGGAAAAATGAGAAAAGTGTGTATTTGTGCAGAATATGAATTCGCCTGCGCTGTGTGTGTGTGTATATGTCTGTCTGTGTGCGTGCGCGCCAGCGCGCGTGAGTGTGTGTGTGTGTGTGTGTGTGTGTGTGTGTGTGTGTGCCTTCCACCCCCACTCAGCTCTGTCAAAGCACTGTAAACAAGACTAAAGGTTAGTGATTAAAAGTGTTGGTAGAGGCTGATATGCCAAAGTGTTGCCGTAGCAACTGGGAGAGTGATTCATGGAGCGTGTCAGTCTTTGAAATAAATTTCACACCTCAGTGAGCCGCTGTGCCTGCGCTTTAACTCTGAGAGGGGTGGACAGAAAACTCGGGAACGCATTCCATTTTTCTGGGATATGCCACTCTCTCCCCCCCTCCGCTTCTTCTCATATCAGACAAAAAAGGCTCCAGCTGGCGCAACGCCTCGACAGACCGCATAATACGCGCAAATTGATGTGGTTTTGACAGCTTTTTCTTCAGCTGATTTCTGGTACTCCAAAAGCTGAGTCACGAGTGATGCAGTTAAAGGAATTCAAACCTCTCTTCTTATATCTCATTCAAGAGAGAGCGTGTGTTAAAAATTACTACTGGTGAATGCAGTGCAGGCATTTGTGCCAGCAGGAAAGTCAGTGAGCTCCATCATAATGAGAGCACGCAGAAAATAAATACAGCTAAGAAAACTGGGCTCTGTTGCTGACACCGGACTCCGTCTTCCCTTCTACATTTATTCCACGTGTTTCCCTTAAGTTTCATTGGTTAGGTCACCTGAATATACTCATTTCTTGAGGGTACAAACTCAGGAGCGCTCATTATAATATCCGTTTGCTGTTTGTAATGCTTATTTGTTAAATTGTAAGTGAATGCACTGTATGTATGTATGTGATGTAATGACAATATAAAGGCTGCTTTTCATTAATTTAATGGCACCATCGGGTCCTACTGTAAGAAAAATAAAAATAAAAAGAATTATTATTATTTTTATTATTATTATTATTATTATTATTATTATTATTACCACTCCTGTTATTCTCAGCATTGTGCTTATATTTTAAATAGGTACGCCCTGTGTGTTATATTTTTATATTGATCATCATTTTTATGTTGCTTATATGCTTTTTTTTTCTGTAGAGCACTTTGTACCTTCTGTTTGGAAAGGGGCTGGATAAATAAAGATGTATCTATCTAATCGCGGCTTTAGTCGTCAGTCCGACGGCGGTCAGATAGCTAGCAAAGGTGTGACGTATTGATAGACGCCTCAGCTCATTCAACCAATTTCCCTTATCTCATAGTTCAAGTTTAAATCCACATTGCTGCAGTCCCAATAGATTCACCCCCAGTCAGATGATGCTACCGTTACTGGTCAGGGCCCGAAAGTAAGGTTTTTTTTCCAGTTGTTGGATATTTGTCGACCATTTTCTGACAGCCTCTCATTCGGTCTTGCCTGTTTGTCACTCAGTATGTCAGATCCTCCCTCTATATTTCTATTTCTTGTTCTGTCAGTCCTTTCTGACTGTATAGTCTCATGACCACAGATAACAGCCTTCCCTTCTTGCGTTTTCATAGCATCACCATGATGATAAAGCACTGGGAATTCCCACAACCAGTCATTCCCACAGTCATAGACCACCGACTGAGATGAGACTTCTGCAGAAACCAAGTCCCCGCTCACCTACTGTTGACACATTGACAGTGCACTGAGACGGCAGACAGAAACAATGACAATTGGGACAGACGTTACGTAATGAATTGCATTTTATGTTTTTAACAGTCCAGTTCAAAGCTAAACCACTCAGGTCCCCCCAATTGTTTTGACTGATTTCATTGGCGGCATCCGCAAACTCCTATATTTTCCATTCATATCCATTTGAAATTCTGAAAGACATAGTTTCCCTTTCTCTTTGTGTTTATCTTTGCTTCTTTACTGAGGAAAAAAAAAAGACTCCAGAAAGCGTTGAGCGCTTTCTCACCCACGTCTCTCTCTCTCTCTCTCCTCATATTGCTGCATCTTTCCCCTCTGTTCTCTGTGCTTATCTCTCTCATCCTCTTCTCCTCTCTCTTTCCTTCCTCGTGACTTCATTTTCTAATATTATTTTCTTCTTTCACTTCCCTGATTGTTATGGTTTGTGATGTTATGTAAGTTTTGTTTTTGAACGATGTCCCAATAAAGTGGTTTCAAATCAATCTCTCTCTCTCTCTCTCTCTCTCTCTCTCTCTCTCCTCTCACTGTCTGCTCTTTCCAGAGCCGCTGCTCTGCTCATTAACTTCCTGTCAGTCTCACTTTTCATCTCGCCCTCTGCCACCCTCGGTCATGTGACCTTCCTCCTTCCCCCTCCCCCTCTGCTGGCATCGGCCGGAGGTCGATGTAGCCTCACCTGGCCAGGGATTGGGGGCGGGGCACTGCGATACTTCCGAGTCATTAAGCACTCTTCGGGTCATCAAACACACACACCAGATTTCAAATACAGAGCAGCAGTGCTTTACTAGTGAAGCGCACTGCCGCTCCAAATGTTGGGGTGGATGTGATTGGGTGGGTGGGGGGAGGTCAGTTGTTTGTCGATGTGTCAGATAAGAAATGAGAGGGAAGAAATGTAGGCCATGAATACAGTAAAATGGTGATTGATTTATCAGTGGGGTAAATAAATGAGACTGCATGGGGAGTTTTAAGAGAGTCCAGGGACCTCATTTACAAACAAGAAAGGTATGTATATCACTTTCACCTGAACATTTGGGATTTATAAAAACCAACTTGATGAAAAAAAAAGAAAAAAAACAAGCAAATAATTCAAATTTTCAGGCTGATTTCAATAAAAAAGTAAAAATTGCACGCAGTGTAGTGTAGCTCCAGTTTTATAAATGAAAAGGATTTCTTACACATATATCACACAAATGCAACATTTCACTTAAAATCAAAATATGTCTTTGAAATTAGGCCCCAGGTGTGAAGGCAGAGTAAGTGTGTGGGGAAGGACGTAGTGATTGGTTTATCTGTGGGGGTAATAAATGAGTGTGGATGTAAGGTTTTGGGGCCAGTAAATTAACCCACAACATTCATTCACCAAACAAATTTTTCACAGCGCAGCTTTTTCTGAAACCCCTAGAACTCACAGTAGTCCTGTAAGTGACAGCTTATTTGTCAAAAGCAGGAATCCACGTGACACATTCTGACCCAGATTTTGTTCAAGTTAATACGATTGTCATTGCATGTACATTTGTTTCTGACTGATATGACTACGGTTGTGTTTACCATCAGTCAAGCAAGAGAGTAAAGTGCTGTTTGTGTTTGTGTATACATTAGAGGGAGAGAGAGACAGCAAGTATGATTATTCATCAGGGTAGCATTGCTGCATGCTCCAGCAATGTTTACAAATACATTTTGTGCCAATAAGCCATTTTGAATTGGAGTTTGTGAGAGAAAAATGCGAGCGTGTGCGTGAGTGAGAGGGAGAGAGAGAGAGAGTGTGTGTCCGTGGTTTTGTGAGGGTGGGTGAGGAAAACATGATTGAGTAACTGAAGTTTAGTGATTTAACCATTGCTATGGCAGGAAATATTGCGAGTATAGATTATGTTTCCATTTCAGAAGAAAGCTTCCTTTCTGTAGAAAAAACGGTGCACCAAATGTTCTTGCTAAGTATGCAGTGAGGCAGTCACAGGATGGGTTCCTTCAGAACACAGAGTGTTCACTGCCGTGTCAGGCACCACAGAGCCAAAGCACTATAGCACCTGTGTAGCATAATACAACAGCCACTGTGCCATTAAGTTTTGACACATTCTGTAAAATAGTGGATAAACTAAACATTTTGAAAAGATGGAATCACATAAATACAATTTAATAGCTATTAGGTTATCTATCTATTGCTTCCTCACAAAGACATTTGAATTTAATCAATAATTTCTTATTTAATCACATTTTATTAAAACATTTGAGGTCTACATTGCAATATTTTTAAAGAATTTGTTTATGTTTGTTCAAAAAAACTTAAAAAAAAATATGTATTGGACATTCATACCAATTTGAATGCATTTGAGCAATTTCAATCCTGCACTGCTCTAAACTCCCCATGTAACTCTGACCAGCATGACATCTATGTTCTGTAACAAGTACTTCAAATAAATACCTTGGTTTCAACTGCTGCTGATTGATGCCAAAGCACTAAATATTTGAATAAGTGAGGTTTCCAAAAATAGAATATTGGACAAAACAATTTCCAGAATCTAGCATATTGAGTTGTGCCTTTAGGCAACAACCCTCTGGCTGAAGACTTGCTCCAGCAAGCTACTGAAATCACTGAGCTACTCAATTGCTTTCTTCCTCAGACAGGATTTCTGATATAGCATTATCAGAGTGGAGTTAAAACTGTAATTCTCTAGTCTGCACAAGTATTGGGACAAACATCAGAGGCTTAGTCTTCGCAAAGCATTTGAAACATACAGCCTGGAAGGCCACAGTATCCCTGAATTCTGGCTCGGATTAAGTACAGTAATAAACAGTGAGCGCCATAATTCATTCAACGGTGATACAACCATTATTCATTTATTCATTATTTTACTCTAGCACATTAAGTTTGATAGAATACAATGACATTGAGGTGAAAGAATAGTCTGTAGGTGTTTTATCCATTCATATTTGATAAAACCTCTAATTTAGTAAATTTTCAAAAATATTGGACAGTTTAATATAATTGAACTTTCTGACCTGTCAATAAAGCGTAGAAAAAGAATCTGTCGGATTGCCTTATCTTCTTGAGCTCCCGCCTGACTCGATAGTGTCGCCATATTGTCCCTCAAACAAAGTGATCAAAAGCTGTGTGTAATAGGCGAGGTGGCTGACTTTGTCAATGGCCAGAACGGTCCACAGGATTTGATGGAAGTACAGTGTTAGCATTCAGATCATGGCTTGATCATCAGACCATACAATGTGAGCACATTTAACTGTGAGCTTTGAATCTACATCACAAAGGATTTACTCGTGCAATGTGAGCTGGATTAGAGAACAGCGTTTCAAAACTTCGCACAGTGTATGTCCGGCTTAATGCACGATGGAGAAGTTTTGTGGCTTCTTTAGCTAGTTGGCCACATAGGTAGCTAACATTCTGCAAATAATAGCCAAGACGAGGAAAGCAACCGACTTTCGAATGTACATAAAAGGGGGTGTAAGATTAAAAGAGAAGTTAATCGTTTATAATGTTGACAAAACCTGACTTGTGCCATTGTTAATCAATCCATTAGACCGATAAATGCATGCATTGCAGATAACTTTGAGGTGGCTTGAAAAATGAGCTGTCAAGGAGTAACATTGATAACAGCAATACCGTCGTACTTTCAAAACCAATCAGACAGTGTCAGTTGGAGATGTAACATGTAGTTGACAAATGTATGTACCCAAAATAAAAATGCAATTAGTATAATCCATCCGTATGAAAAACTACTCAGCCTGCTTTACAGGCGTTGTCAGATTCCCCTATTTTGTCTGTCTGTTTGTAGTTTGTAGTTTATGAGGGGTTTGCTCGCGAGCACTTTGCTGTGACTCTGCCCGCTCAATTAAAAAAATCTTGATTTTGTGCACATATTCTTGATTACAATAGTTAAGATCTCTCTGTCAGTGGCGGCTGGTGAAGTGGTGATAGGGGAAGCTCAAACCCATCCCTAAAAAATAATGATTGGTCATGACCTGTTTTCAATCATTCATTTAAATTACCATTACAGAAACTCAGAAAACTCTCAACATTATCAGGCGTGATCAATTTTCATTAATAACGCATACCTGTGAACTCTCACACATTCAGCTTGAGTTTTAGTTGCATATTTATGTTCCCCTGCTGTGGTCATTGGATAATTGGAAGCAACGGAATTGCATAAAGACAGTTCAAATGATCTTATTTCATTTAAACAATGAGAATGATAATGAAACACATGCATTACTTCCAACGCCTGAGTAAAGAAAAGCATGAGAAGTCCGGAGTCATAATCAGTTTCCAATTACTGGTGGTGACATCCACCGCAGAGCACGTGAAACTGATAAACCTCCATGCACAAGGACTTCAATTCTGCGTAAGAATCTCTTACATAGGCGTTGATTGAATAATTGCTGACCACAGCAGGGGAACATAAATATGCCACCAAAACTCACGCCGAACGCATGAGAGTTGACAGGTATGCGTTATTAATGGAAACTGACCATGCCTGCAAATGTTGAGAGTTTTCGTAGTTTCTGCAATGGTAATTTAAATGAAAGATTGAAATCAGGTCATGACCAAACATTATTTTTAAGGGATTGTTTGCGCCCCCCCTATCACCAGTTAACCAGCCGCCACTGCTCTCTGTTGAACTTTTCTGGTCAAGTAAGACACATTCAGCGAGAAACGCGCCGTAATATTATTCGGAGTACGCGAGAGAGAGTGGTGGTCAGATTAAATGAACTGCAAAGCTTGGGAGACAGAGGAATAGTGTCCAGGGGGACAGAGCTTACTACAGCATAGGTCCATTTAGAATAAAGTAATAATTCGGCAGCATATTCTTTCCATGGAATGACAGCTTGAAATCTGTGACGCATCAACACCATGACCAGTGGGCATTTACCCTGGTCTTGCCCTGCCCAGCCTGTACAGCAGCAATTTCTGTTTTTGCTTGATTTGGGGAATTTTTGCCTTCAATTTCCTCTTAAGCATTTTGTACAATGCATTATAGCACTGACTGCAATGCGAATGCCAATTGTGTTATTGATACATAACACTTCTGGTAAGATACTGATTTTGTTGATCTTCCACAATTTTCCACCTTAACAGTCACTGATGCAATGATTAGCAAGTGAAACATACTGCAGGCTCCCAATGGGCAGCCAAGCTAGAGCGAGAATTCTTAAAGCAGTGGCAAGTCTCGTCAACTGTGGTTAAATCCAGACTGTGACAAAGCCAAATGTGGGCAATACTCCTACGGAGCACATCTGCCATTACCACTAGCGAGGGGGAGTTAAAGGAAATCGCAAACAGAAAATATATTTGATTTTAACTCTTACAATTCCATCATCTGCCAAAAAAAAAAAAGTAATGCTGTTGCACTTGTTGAGCAATGAGGGTAGGGTAAAATACGTGAAAAATGCACACCAGCAAACTTGTTCCTTGCACGCTTTGGAAAGAACTTCATATATCTCTATAATTTATAAAAGCAGAGAGGGTACCAGATACTGAGACGTATCAGGCAATACCATGTTTTTCCACATCTGCGAATTCACTACGGTGATTCAACCAAATGTAGTTATACCTCCTGACTGAAGAGTTGCCCTAATTAGCCTATCCATTTAACTACGGAGGAACTTGACATTCTGAATCAGGATTGTCCCCCTGTGAAAGTGAGTTTGTCTTTATATGAATCTACAGTGAATCTCTGAATGCAGTTCATTACACCTGCCAGAGAGATAAGTAGACTGTGGTCTGTTGACAGGTAGCTAAGTCCCGTTGAGAGTTACAGGCAGAATATTGTTTCTGTCAGCTAATAAACGTTGCCTGATTCATTTCGTAGATGTCATACAATGCAGTAGGTGTTTGGTATCTGAATGCCAGTTATTGTAATAGATATGTTCTAATCGAGACTGCAATTAATCGATTTTGTGTTAAATGTTCCATGAGATTGGATGAGTATTAACCAATGAGAGACATGACAAAAGATCAACTACGATTTGTCCTTGATGAATATTTACAGCTCCAATACATTATTAAGACCGACAAAATTTATATGAAACAGAATTGCTGTAATGTGTGAGAGTATAGATGCATTCAGCAAACATTTAACATGCTAGCAATGAACAATGCTTTCTTTAGCATGACTGGGTTATGTGTCCCTTTGTTTGCAGCTGTTGTCATTCAATAATCAGTCTGAGGGCAGTAATAACCGAATCGCTGATTTATTTTATTTCCCAGATGCTATTATGATGAAGGGCTAAATTCTTACCAGCTATTACTTCTGAATCAGAAGTACCTGAAGTGCACAAGAGCAAATTTTCCCTTTGGAAAAACAAACATGTTCAAATGTTTATGATGGATGCAAATACTGGTACCGGTACATACAGGTACAATCTGTCATGGTTTCCCCCCCCGGCAGAAGACATGAAGCCGACGGGCACTGGGACCGTGTACCCAACACCAAGGAAAGGGACCCAAAAGCCCAGGCTGAGTAAAAATATAAATAAATATTTAATTTAAGGAATAAAACCAGAGAGGAGCAGCGGTAACAAACAACAGGGCTCCATCACACATAGAATGTAGCTGCACTGCTAGTTTGGCAATGCAGTGCTTAAATAATCTAACCTGCACCTCCAACTCAACGAGCAGCAACTCAACGGGGGGGGGGGGGGGGGGGGGCTGCAGTGCAGGACCATCATACTATCTCACTTGATAAGCAGAATATAGCACTTTTTTAGCACCTCGAACCTGGATTAGCCTCCCTCTATTTGCAACAGGTAAACAGATGAATTTGCTGCACATGACCAGAGCACTCAGCCAGAGTGTCATTTTATTTCTTGTTTTCCTTCATTATTCTAATGGAGTGGCCCTGGGAAATGCACGCTCGAAAATAATTTAGCCTATGTCATAAAGCCTGATTTCCATTCCTGGAATCCTCGACCAATATGCCAGCTGGGCGGTTTCTGAAATCTCCGACTAACATTCAATGCTCTTCTGTTTCATATCATGTGATGCAATGTTTCACCTGTATTTACCATGAGTGTCATTTCACAATAACTGTGATGTTCTCGAAGCCAATACGTTCCGCCGTCCTTAGTACTTTGTAGATGGAGGTGATGTTGTAAAACCCCACAAAACGATACCAAAAAAACGGACATTGCCGGGGCCGCAGGCTTCACGTGTTCTTTTAGTTGGAGTTAACGTGCGCCATTTCCTGGCTGGTGTGAATCACAATTGAATGGATCTATTTTCTCCATTTAAAGAATGGGGCACAAAAGCACAACGGTTACAATTAATCTGACTCCATAATACATTTAGAATACCAAACTTAGTTATACGCTCGTTAAATATCTGACTCCAAATTAGAATTAGAATTTATAGTTTAGGGACAGCATGCATGAATCTAGGGGCAGCTACGCCGCCAGACTCGTCCGTGAAAACCACTGTTACTCAACCGACGTCCCCGGGTAATAACGCAGTCGCCGGATCTTAGTTCGGTGATAGTTCTAGAGGATGGAAGAAATGACCACAATAGTCGCATCTAGGCATTAACATAGTAGCACTGAGCATAAACATATCATGAACCCAAGTTTATGCACACCAAAGGGCATTTGGTGTTTCTTGACCACAAAAAACTGAGGTCTAAAATTCTGTATGAGATATTATCATAATCAACATTATAATAGGATTTTATATGTACAGTGTCTTCTTAGATATGGTTTTCTTCAAAATTGAAGTACTGTTAGAGCACCCCAATCTTAAACTTTTGACTAGTGAGACAGACAATAAAATGTACCTATTCTCTATATTTTCAGTAAATAAGATTCATGAAAAGATTCAATGATTAAAAATTGAAATACCTCAAATCGCATAAGAAACTGATATGGGTTCAAGGTCAGTCGATAGAGGGATGATAGAGGGATGATTGATCATATTTTAGTGGAACTTTCGACACCTTTTTTTGGCCACGTCATGCCAGGGACAACATGCAGACATAAAGGTCCCAAGCCAAAATCAAACCCACAACCATAATCCTGTACGACAACAGTGAAACTGCGCCACCAAGCCAACCTGAAGATGCTGGGTACAAATTATGTAAGGAAATGTTATTTCCTTGAAAAGTTAGGAAGTCATCCCTTAGCCCTCGCATCAGTCAGAATATAAGTCAGCAAGTGTCGGTGTCTTCAGGAAATCACTAGAGGAACCCTCCCTCCGTGAGACACTCCAGACCTTGGCTTGAGCCCAAATGGGCAATAGGACCATAAGGGAGAGACCAGGGATAAAGGAATTTCAATCATCCATGTCAATCCAGTGCCAAGGTCTGCCCGCCCCCAGCCCTGGAGAAAACAATTAATTAAAGCTGTGCCATTACGTTTTCCTCCAGCGTTGAGTTCCCCATGGTAGATCATCAAGCAACCTGATTTCAATTAGGGGCAGTGAAAATCTCTGTCTTCTCTGTGGCACAGATTGCAAGGTTACGCGGTCTACAATGCTGGACCCTGCTCTGATATATTAGGCATTAACAAAGACCGATGCCCTGAGTGTCTTAGTGTGAGTGCAGCGGTATTTTTTCGTTCGACAATTAGTGTGTCGGCATGTCAATAAGCATTCTCTGCAGAGGCCATAAAAAAGAGTGCGTCAATACCAAATCGATAGCGGCCAAGGTCAATCGTCGCACACTCTACTGTTAAAAGCAGTAAAATAGCACCGAAAAAAGGTCAGCCTCTCAGAAGACCAACCATTTTTTTGTGGTCGAGAATCCACAAATTATCTGTCTAAACCAGCGATGACAAGTTTTGAGAGGGCTTGTAGACAGACTCCATCAACACCAAAATGTTATTTGTTCAAGACCCTTGCCTTCTATATGGGCAACTTAAACACTATAAGTGATCAATGTGACAGGTTGTGTATTTATGTAATACGGCTTGATGATTAAGGTATGAAACATTGCTGTACATTATAGGTATACATGTGCATGTGCACGCAGTAGATGCATTATGTCACAAATCGTGAGTGCTAGTTAATTTGAAAGCAGACAAGCATGAGACAAAAAACACATACCGATAATGTTAACAGCAAATATATTACCGGCAGGCACGAAGACACCTACAATATGCAGTGGAAAATAAAACTAAAACATGCCTATACTATCTCACAGCAGCTGTCAGAGAGAGATGTGTGAGATAAGGGAGGTGGGTAAAGGATTGAGTGGGGGAGGGGTGTTGAAAGAGTTGTCACTTCCTGTCCAACCAGTGGGATCAGCAATTCTCGGGAAAAAAAAAAAAATGTGACTAGCACTTATTATCACCCTCTCCAGTTTAATTAGAACAACAACGGAGAGCTGAGTTTTTAATGAAGGGGATTTAGCTCGAGCTCTCCTGTTACCACTTCCCAGAGACACGTGCCTCTATCTTCAGAGCTTAAGAGCAGGTGAAACCAGATCAGTTGGTTTATTTTAAATACACACATTCATAATTCAAACACAGCTTGATTCATTCAGCTTATCCCAGTGTTTCAGCTCTGGCCCATTCCACAAGGCACAGCAGGTCTCGGCACAGTCTATGGTGATACGATGACAGGCCGATTCAGAGCAGACTTGCTTTGTTTTCTTTCTTACTTGTGCTGTCAGGCAGACTGTATTAGGAAGCTACTTCAGAGTGCGGTCAAAGAATGAAGTAACATAATTCATGTTTTTTTTTTTTTTTGGTTTTGTTTTTTCCCCCCTACGTTCTGTTTTTGTCTGGAGCATCTTGAATGCTCAGAGAAAATACAAAAGCCAGCACTTTTAGCACTGCTCTAAACTCAACTAACACAGACACACCCTCAACACAACAGCAATAAGGAGCCAGGAAGCAGTTACTGAATATGAATAAAGCCAGCTGTTTCTGAGGGAAGAAGACACTGTGAGGAAAAACAAAATGCAGCTTCAAAATGCATAGCCCAATGGTTGAGAAAAAAAAAATATTGCCATCCTTAGTGGCAGAAACCGCAATCAAACATTTGCCATGACAAAGAGTCTTTAATATTACTGTGGAAGAATGTTGGCCCACTTTTCCAACCTGAATTGTTTTATCTCAGCTACACTGGAGGGGTTTTTTTTTTTTAGCATGAGCTGCCAGCGTAAAGTCATGCCACTGCATCTCCTTGAGATTCAAGTCTGGACTTTTAATAGAGTACCCAAAACCCCCATTTTTTTAAGCCATTCAGAAGTGGACTTGCTTGTGTGCTCATGCACTTGGGTCATTGTCCTGCTGCAAAACCCGACTACGCTTGAACTTCAGGTCACAAACTGATGGTGGAACATTTTCCTTTAGAATTTTCTGGAGGAGTCTGTAAGGGAGCAGAAGTCATTGCTCCATCAGTTATGGTAAAGTCCTCAAGCAGCAAAGCAGCCCCAGACCATCACATTACCCAGTGGCAGGCAGTGGATGGAAAACTGGGGAGGGGGGGGGGGTGGAAATTATCCCTTGAAATGGAAGAGACTAGTGGCCTGATTTCAATCATTGTTCTTGGTTTAACGTGTTAGGTCCCTTATAATGAAATGTTAAGGCAAATTTATAATACATTCTATAAAATGTTTAATTCACATGCTTAAATAGGCAACTCTTCACTCTTCGTTTTTGGCCAAATGTGGGATGAGCCTTTGCATTCTTTTTGGTCGGTAGCGGCTTTTGCCTTCCAATCCTCCCATAGATGCCATTTTGCCCAGTCTCTTTCTTATTATGGAATTGTAATCAATGACCTTGACTGAGGCAAGGGTGGCCTGGAGTTCTTTAGATATTGTCCAGGTTCTCTAGTGACTTCCTAGATGTGTTAAGGATGCGCTGGCGTAGATTTTTTTGGCAGTTCACCACTATTTCAATTTTTATACTTATAGGTAAAAACTCTCATCATGGTTCACTCGAGTCCCAAACCTTATGAAATGGATTTGTAACCCTTTCCAGACTGATAGATGTCAACAACTTTGTTTCTCCTCTTTTCTTGAATTTCATTAGATCGCAGCATCTTGTGCTGCTTTTTGCCTTCTTTAGATTGCCAGACTGGTTCTATTTAAGTGATGTTTTGATTCAGCTGGACTGGCACTAATGCTACCTGGGTGAGCCAATTGAAATTGAGCCCAATTATCAATAAAAATTGTTTAATTGGTAGATTTAGTAGCAAAGGGAACAGTTACTTTTTCACATAGGGACAGGTAGGGTTGGATATCGTTTTTCCTTCAATAAAGGAAATCATTCAGAAACTGCATTTTGTGTTAACTCATTGTAACATACATCGAGAGAATGTATGCCAGTATCGAGAAGGGGTTAATACAAAACCCAAAATCAGTGAAGTTGGCACGTTGTGTAAATCGTAAATAAAAACAGAATACAATGATTTGCAAATCCTTTTCAACCTATATTCAATTGAATACACGGCAAAGACAAGTTACTTAATGTTCGAACAGGTAAACTTTGTAATTTTTTGCAAATATTAGCTCATTTGGAATTTGATGCCTGCAACATGTTTCAAAAAAGCTGGCACAAGTGGCAAAAAAGACTGAGAGAGTTGAGGAATGCTCATCAAACACTTATTTGGAACATCCCACAGGTGAATGAGCTAATTGGGAACAAGTGGGTGCCACGATTGGGTATAAAAGCAGCTTCCCTGAAATGCTCAGTTATTCACAAACAAGGATGGGGCGAGGGTCACCACTTAGTGAACAAATGCGTGAGCTGATTGTCGAACAGTTTAAAAACAACATTCCTCAACGAGCTATTGCAAGAAATTTGGGGATTTCATCATCTACAGTCCGTGATTTCGTCAAAAGGTTCAGAGAATCTGGAGAAATCAATGCACGAAAGCGACAAGGCCGAAAACCAACATTGAATGCCTGTGACCTTCGATCCCTCAGGCGGTACTGCATCAAAAACCGACATCAGTGTGTAAAGGACATCACCACATGGGCTCAGGAACACTTCAGAAAAGCACTGTCAGTAACTACAGTTCGTCCCTACATCTGCAACTGCAAGTTAAAACTCTACAATGCAAAGCGAAAGCCATTTATCAACAGCATCCAGAAACGCCGCCGGCTTCGCTGGGCCCAAGCTCATCTAAGATGGACTGATGCAAAGTGGAAAAGAGTTCTGTGGTCTGACAAGTCCACATTTCAAATTGTTTTTGGAAACTGTGGACGTCCTATCCTCCGGACCAAAGAGGAAAAGAACCATCCGGACTGTTATAGGCGCAAAATTCAAAAGCCAGCATCTGTGATGGTATGGGGGTGTATTAGTGCCCGAGGCATGGGCAACTTACACATATGTGAGGGCACCATTAATGCTGAAAGGTACATACAGGTTGTGGAGCAACATATGTTGCCATCCAAGCAATGTTTTTTTTATGGACACCCCTGCTTATTTCAGCAAGACAATGCCAAGCCACGTTCTGCACGTGTTACAACAGCATGGCTCCGTAGTAAAAGAGTCCAGGTACTAGACTGGCCAGCCTGTCGTCCCGACCTGTCTCCCATTGAAAATGTGAGGCACATTATGAAGCGTAAAATACGACAACGGAGACCCCGGACTGTTGAACAACTTAAGCTGTACATCAAGCAAGAATGGGAAAGAGTTCCACCTGAAAAGCTTCAAAAATTGGTCTCCTCAGTTCCCAAACGTTTACTGAGTGTCGTTAAAAGGAAAGGTGATGTAACACAGTGGTAAAAAGGCCCCTGTGCCAACTTTTTTGCAATGTGTTGCTGCCTTTAAATTCTAAGTTAATGATTATTTGCAAAAAAAATAAATAAAGTTTCTCAGTTTGAACATTAAACATCTTGTCTTTGCAGTGTATTCAATTGAATATAAGTTGAAAAGGATTTGAAAATCATTGTATTCTGTTTTTATCTACGATTTACATTAAGTGCCAACTTCACTGGTTTTGGGTTTTGAACTTTTTCACAGCACTGTATCTGATGACTTGGTTACATCACAACCCCATCCTTTGAGGACCACCACTAAAGTGTTGCTCCATTCTTTGTATCTTAATGGCACCCCATGTTCACTGACCAATGGTGGCATATAATAACCAGTTCCTGCAGGTTAAGTAGAACATTATTGTCCCACACTGCCATCGAGGGTATTCCGCTCATTCCATCTAAGTGACATCACCAGCTGCTGTGCATCACCCCCTAACCTTTACTCACATATTGCTGCCACCATGGCAACAAGCAAACGTGACAGGAGCCCAGACTGACGACACGTGGAATGCACTCAACACGCGACCAATGCCTAACACAGTGACATAAACTCTGCAAGCTAACAAGCTGACCCAGGCAAATGAAACATGAGCTAACATGAGATCCTGGGGACTCTCATAAAGAGACCCTAAATTATCATTGCATGCCTAGGATTGCAAGCTGAATCTCGGGTCGCAAAACATCAGAAGGAAGTGGGAAAAAACGTTTGAGCCCGAGTCTAATGTTAGATGATCTTCACTTGATCATCTCCTGAGCACCTGCTCGCTTCTCAGTTTCGAGAGACGGAAAAATGTGATGCCCGCGTCTTTGCACGTCACGGGACCTCATTTTGGAGAGGGAATGTGCAAGGAGGAGGGGTGAAAGGGCCATTGTTTCTGAAACCGTTACCTAAAATGATCCAACAGCTCCAGACAAGACACAAGGACAGACAACCCAGAAATAAATTCAATCTGTTTGCACATTTATGGAACACATGAGCTGGATTTAAAAGCTCAGCTTTAACAACTGCCACCAATAAATTCAATGAAATATGCTACAATGTTCCACAAATTTATTGTCCTGTTAAGATTAATATCGTAGTATCGCATATAAAATGGCAGATTGAGCACAAAAATTAGCAGTATCAAAGTGTAAAATACATCGTCCGCGACAGCTGCCTCTCCTTCCTGGCGGATGTACAGTCAACGAAAAAAAAAAAAAAACCTGTCATTTCACATAATGTCATGATAGCCATCTGAGGTTGGGTCGGGTTGTTTTCAAATACTCCCTGGCCTTGTTCATCGCTCCCCAGATGGAAAGCTGCAAAACAAACCACAAGGCCACAGATTCATCTCTCCGCTGCCATTTGGCACTGACCTCCATCCTTGGCTGTTTTCACCAATCAAATTCATTCTTGCCAAATGAATTCTCGCCAAAACAGAGCGACATAACTTAAACGGAAAGTGATACAGCAGGAAAAGTATAGCTAAATACAGATTATTCTGAAAGACTTGGTTTACAGATCTTTTTTTCATATTTTGGGGCAGTACGGAAAAAAAAGTTTCTGCCTGATATTAAACATTAGTTTTACTCTGTATTGCTAAACTATTCACCAGTTAGCAGTCAAATAGTAGAAATGTAAACTAATATGGCATAACTGCTGTGCGAGCAACTTACATTCTTACATTTGGGGTAGGTTAAGGAAGTAAACCTGCCATTCAGTACCCATAAATCTCAGAAGATTTAGCCTCAATTTATTTTGTCCGTCAAGCGATAATAGGTAGAATTTCAGGTTGACTTGTTGAGGTGTTATTTACACACGCATGAACATACTTATATATTCAGTTTTGATTTGACAATACTTGTGGTCACCCAAAAATTATTTTGGAACCAAGATCGTATTTCCACACCCTCAAGGCCAAGTAATGACACCGTTCTAAATTCCTTCCCCAACCATGATTCTGACCCTTATCTTAACCTTAGTTTCAACTGTAGCCCACAACCTCCTGAAAATATGCAATTTTTGAACATAATTAGACACTTAAGGTTAACCTGGAGCCTATTTCTCAAACCTTGAAACTGTAATGTAACTCTAACCTCGCCCTTGGCAAAGAATTATGCCTTTTCCCTGTAGGGACCCAAAAAAAGTGTCCCCAACATTCTGTTTTTTTTTTTTTTTTTACTTTCCTATACACATGGGGTCTTTTAGCCAGCAGAAGGCATTTTTTTAGTCCCCACAGGTACGGCAAAACAAGCACACATGAACGCACACATACGCAAACTTGCATAAACACCGTGCACACTGCACAGTAACATGCATTCATATATATATATATATATATATATATACATACACGAACGCAAGGAACCATCTGAATGCTGAAAAATCCATGAGCTCGCAGCTCGAGGTAACATCTGACTCAGTCTGGTTGCTATGGCAACGGGGCTGGCAGGAGCGGCTGTAGCGGCAGCAGCAGCATTGCCGGGCTTCAGCGGGGCTGTCGGAAATCTACAGCCTTGTTTACCTGTCAACGCCACGGGACAGGAGGGAACCGAGGCTCAGTCAAGGCTGTGGAATTAGATAAAGGTCAATGGTGTCGCTCTAGTTGCAGTTTGATAAAAGGGTGGGGTTGAGAGAGTCGCACTGGGAGCAATCCTGTAGCGAGGATGCAGCAGATCCAAGAATGTGAGCTATCAAATACCGTGTAAATACGAAATAACCTTGAGTTTTATCCTAAGTCTTCGCGTACAATGCTTCCTGTACACACAAATTCCATGCACTCACTCTGTATTACTGTATGGAATCAACCATGTTAATGTTTAAGAAGGATGTCAATTGCTATTCCTCGCAGAACCAAAGCAAAGGTCAGTATCATTCATCAAAGCATGATAAGTGTGTCATCTCAAAGCTATAAGACAGAGTGTAGAATCGATGAGACAAACCAGAGAGAATAATAAATGAAATTAATTCCCTTCAAGTGTGCGCAAAACGTTTAACTGAACACCCATGGATTTATCAATCTCTGCTCCGCATTTCTTATGGAGAAGAAAAATATTCCAACCGTAAGAAACGGACACCCTGGATAACCTCTTTATCATAAAAAACCAACTGTTAAACAAACCATAAACTCCTGGACAAAAGTCAGATTAACCAGCCTAATAAACCACATTGTCCAGATGTGTAAGCTACAAACATTTAAAGCAAAAGCAAAATTTGAGCATTAATCTTTTGTTACCTCCTTAGTGTCAAACCAACTAGCCTTTTCAGTGGTCAGCTCTTTTGTCTCAAAGCAAAATACCTGTGAAAGTTTGTTGTTGTGGTCTCTCATGAGGTTGCAATCACTCTGTGTACAGTCTCAACATTAGATTGAACTAAGCTGTTGTAGAGTCCTATAAAGGGGGCTCACCTCTCACAAAGCACAGACGTTAAACCGCTTTAATGCATTGGTTTTCTGACTTACTTCAATGTCCTGTCTTCATTTGTTGCCCGTACATTTTATGCTCGTCACAAAGAAGTAGAAGTTTGACAGAAAATGCCATGAAAGTTATGCAAAAGTAGCAACCGAATAAATGTGCCAGACATGAAAGGAAAGGTAGCGTATAAGAGTTGCTACAAGACACAACTGTTTTAGAATACAGTTATACTGGTATAAACTCGCTTGACTTGGGTCATTGTAAGCCAGCAGATGTTGTGCCTCTGGGTTCGGCAATTTAACTTTGAATTGCTGAGTTTTACAATGGAACCACAAATGGCTCCAGCTTCCCAGCATCCAAAGATTATTTTTCCGAAACCAAGTAAAAGCGTGTCTAAAATGCCGCTGTCACTTACTTTATTTTAGACTGATCTTAACTAATATCAATCTAATTTTGTCAAACAAATGGAGACGTCGATGGCTGATGTAAAGTTCGCTGTAGCAACTGCAGTTTTGGAAATGGTGTTTCGAATTACATACAGCTTGCCACTTTGACACACATTACCTGATATTAGAATTATTTTGTTCCATGGAATTGACCCTTTCGGTTTAAGGGCGTGAAAAAGCGAGATTTAGAGTGCGCTTGCTCTTTGCAGACTACGTGAGGCAGAGGATGCACACATCACATTGAAAAGAGGGGAATTATAAGTATTTTCGCTTTCCCCATGGTAAAAGGTAGCTTACAGCGTGGATTCAGATTATAAACAGGAATATTTTTTGTTCAGGAACATTCTAGGGCAGGGGTGGGCAATTCCGGTCCTGGAGGGCCGGTGTGTTTGCAGGTTTTTACTTTTATCAATAACCCTGACAAATGGACTTAATTGGTTGCATACACAAATATAGATTTGTGCAATGATTCGATCAAAGAAAAATGGTTTGGCTAATTTAGACAATCAACTAATTAAGGCCGGAAGTTGGTGTGAAAACGAGGGACAGATAGGGCCCTTGTTGCCCACCTCTGTTCTAGGGTGTGCAACATACATTTTGTGTCCGAATGGCGATATTAAGAATTCTGTATTCAACCTATGCCAATATGGATTGATATTTGGGCATCCAGAGAAACATTAGGATATGTAAACACGTCAAGTGTACATCCAGTCAGGGAAATTTAGAGTTTAGTTTCAAGTGCAGCTATTCGTGTAAGTAGGTTATTATAACGGTGGCTGCCATGTTACTGATGACATAACGGGTTACTAGGGCAGGCGCCGCATATGCATTTGCAATATTAATTATTTAGATTTAAATTCTAAACTCCCTTCTCACTGATAAAAAATCCCCTAAAATATATTGGTGCCCATCCCCTTTTAAAGTTGTTCCGGCAAATAAAAAGTTGGAAAAAGTGGAGGTTGGATACAAAATTCTTTCCCGCTAATGATATACAACGTAGCTAAACAAGTTCCATTAGTTTTCTCCTACAAACTGAATGCATTGACTCCTTCAGGTAAGTTCTCGACGTTCCTATTTTCTACACAAATGAAAATCCAAAGTCAAATGTGTAGCGTTTAGTCAAACAGTAATGATGTGGCCTCGTATTTTACATGTGCGCCTGCACATTTATCCATGTTGAGAGGAGATTTGGATCATGTGTGCTTGCCAATTGTTTTGAACAATGCAAGTTTGTTGCAAGAACACTGTAGCTGTATTAGCTGTATTAGCTGACTTATGGCATGGGACCCAATCATAGTGGTGTGAATGCCATTATGTCATGTCCGCAAAACTAACTGGGAAGCAAATTCAACTTTGTTGGCTATATATATATATATATATATATATATATATACACACATATATTCAAATCACAAGGAAACCAAATGATCATTGCAAGCAGCGAAATGAAAACCACACATACACTTAGCTCAGAGGGGCTAAGTTCTATGATGTAAGCCCCTCGGAGCTGACGTAGACTGTAAATGTGTATGGCAGTAACATTCCCCCTTTGGCTTGATATTTGTTTACTTAGAGTTTATCACCTACTTAACGTCGAATATAGCCTGTAGGATCGAACAAAGCCAGTCCCTTTTCCAAATGTGGATACAAAAACTGGAGATAGCAGCAACAATAACAGCTTGAAACAACAACAGATGAACTAATTCTCAGTCAATTATTGGGCCAACTTAAATAATTTAGTACCAACCAGTACCTTAACTATATTTCTCTGAGCAGATCCCTCCTTCCTTTAAGCTTGTGTCGGTGTGAGCTCTTTTTTTTGGTAAGGAAACACAGACGGAAGCGAAATCAACATCATCATCCTTCCGATTTATAGCTCGAATCCACGCCTGTCGTTGTCTCTTGCCACGGGGAAGACCTTATGCCCCCGTTTTTACAATACTGGTTTGTGCAGCCCACCACGCAGCAGGTAGCCACCATATTTCCTTTTGCCCCACATCAGCTCTACTGCATGTGCGCTTGGACTTCCGGCCTTAAACTGAACTCGTCTATTGCCATTGCTAGTGGTTGCAGCACAAACCTTATATGTAAACTGATCTTAACATATCCTTGTGAAAGTACATTTTTGGCCTAGATTGTTCTAAAGGTAACCAATTCATTCCTTATTCTCAACTTTTTTTTTACAAGTAATTTGACAGGGTGCTCCAATATGAGGATTCGTTTGTAAGTTTTAATGTCGTTCTCGACCCCTAACAAGGATAAATTCAGAAGGAAAGGAATCATTCGACCGTTACGATCAGTCATTGGGGCTGCTGGACTGCGGCCATTTCGACTACTTAATATACTGGAGCGATTTGCATGAAAAGTCATAAATAAATAAATTACATTTATGCATTAGAAATTAATTACTATAAATATGTCTAGTCACAAATATTGGACGTTTTCACATACATTAAGGATTTGAAAGTTCTAAGAAACAGGCAAATCGGGCATTTTGCGCCAGGCATCAAGTTTACTTTCGTATCTAGTAAAAGTTTGGCCACGTCTTCATTGGAAATATCTCCTAACCTGGCTAAAAAAGTTTGCCAGCGATCACTTTGGCCTTTTATAGTAATCATGGCCTTCAATCGATATTCTTCCTGGTCTTTTCTAGCAGTTTTCCAGGCCGAATCGGTGAGATATTGCTTTGGCCGCGGTATTTTGCAGTTACCAACTTCTCTTCATTTCTGCGTCCACTGCGCACATCTGCTTTCGTGTGACATTATTTTTGCTTACTCATGAATACTAATCATTTATTTCAAATGGCTCAGAGAGTTTTTGCAGGTCGCAATAACCATTTTCACATTCAATATTCGGGGGATTGCAAGCGTTCTCGGAGAAAACATTTATGTATTCCCCTTTTGTTTTGGTCATATCTATTGAATTATATAAAAAAAAGAAAAGATTGGTCACCATTAAACCAATTTATTTAAAATTCCACAGCCAGCTGATATATATCAAATACAATGCAGAACAGTTTTGATGTGGTACTGCATTGGCACTGCATTTATCATAGAGACAGTGTCGTTAATATTTTATCAGAATCATTTGCTTATGAATCCAAAGAAAAGTGCACATGCATATGCAGCAACAAACAGATCATGATAATAAGGAATTTCAGCGTACTGCAGTTCAGACCTCTCGGAGGTTAAACATGAAGCTGGTTAATTGGCACGCTCCTGTTTTTTAGTGTGGGTTTTTCAGACAATCTGCCAGAAAAAGAGAAGAAGAGAAAAACATTCCTCGCTCAAAGTTTTGAAATGTTGCAGGGTGAGCAGTTCAGGCTAGTCTCCATGGCGACTGCCTTCCTCTTCCCTATCTTTCTCTCTCTCCCTCTCTCTCCTCCTCCCTTTCTCTCCTCCACCCTCCCTCCCTCACTCCTCCTCAGGAGAGATGTACAGTCTCACTTCTGAGGGTGTGCATCGCGCCGTATTCTCCCACGCGAGCCTACTCACAGTCATGCATCGGGCTAGCAGGCGCAAGCTCCTACACTTCGCCCGCATCTCCTCTCTTTCCAGCGCGACCGCCGCTCACCACGAAGTCGTGCTGCGCCCTAGCACAATCCAGAGTGGAACTCGGCGAATTCAAATTAACCCATTAACATCCTTCACAATCTTACCTTCTTTTTTTTTTCCCAAAAAGTCGAACTTTAGCTGCTATTTGAGGCATGATAAACACAAATGCTTTCCAAAATTATGCAACATGCACAGTCATGTTGATAAATATTTGAACATTGGCCAAGTTGTTGTTGTTTTTTTTTTTTTTTAAAGCTGCCAACCACAATATATCAAACCATACTAGAGTTGAAATTACATAATTAATATGAGCACAGTGTTGATTTTAGGCTTTAATTTGAGTGTATTTAAATCCAAACCAGGATAACAGTGCAGGAATTACAGTACTTTTTTAATTGGTCCCTCCTTTTTAAGGGACTAACAGTAATTGGACAATTGGTTGAACAGCTGTTGCTAATCCATGGCCAGCTGTGCGTTAATCCCTGGTTATTTAATTTAGGGGAGGGCAGATAAGGTTGATGGATTGGTGAGCTGTACGGGGAGAGTTCCTGCCTTCTGACCACTATGAGCTGAAGTAGGCTCCAGCTCAACCACAAACCTCATGAGGAAGAAACAGTTGAAATAATTGATGGATGGATGGTAAAAAGATTTTAAAAAAGGAATGGGTTTGATTTGAAGTGTGGAATTTGTAGTCGGCAACGGGCTGATCACTCACTGCTCATAGCACTAGCTATTATTAAGATGAAAAATCAACGGTTTTCATCAGGGAAATATCTAGAACGTCACGTGTGGCTAAATCCACTACCTGGTATATTCTTTAAAGAAAAAAGAAAGAAAATCAGCCAAAAGGTGTAGGAGACCAGGGACAACAACTATAGTGCATGACAGAGGATTTCTTTTTTTCTGGTAAAGAAAAATCACTCCACAAAAATTTATCAGGTCAAAAGCACAATCCAGAAAGTAAGCATATGGGCGTCAGAGTCAAAAATCAAGAGAACACTTTCACTGAGAAAAAACTGAGGGTTTATCCCCAGATGTAACAAAAAAAAACTAGTAAATAATAAGCCTGAAAAACAAGAAATTTGTCAAAAACATCTAAAAGGCCGATAGAGGCCCAGGACAACATCCTATGGATGGACGAGACGATGGTCAACTGGCACCAGGATGATGGGAAGTGAGGAGGATGAGGAAGTAACTGCAGGTGATGAACTGTGTTGCCCCATTTGTCAAGTGTGGTCATGTGTGGGCATGTATGTCTGTCTGAAGAACTAGTTCCCCTGCAATTATTGATGGTATGGCTGCAGAGAAAGATAAATTCTGGATAGTACAGGGTTATACACAGAGAATATCATATGGGCATTCTCATGTCACACACTGTATCAGCCCCAGACCCAAGTATCAGACCCTAGTATATACTATATCAGGTTTAGGTTACAGGTATATTTACCATTTACTCTGATACAGGATTCTGCTCGTGGGCAGATACAACCTCGTGCCTCATACTTTTATCACGGGTGCTGATTTCATGTATGTATAAGGAAGTATATGATAGTCTCCTAACATTCAGTCAAATGCTTCAAAACTCATTGGACAGCATTTCCCATTGAGATGTAAATCAGCCCAGGACTTTCATAAGACAAAGAAATGGAATGTTCTGCAATAATCACCTGACCTGATTCCAAATGAGCATGCTTAAGGCAATTCTGAGGGTGAAATATCCCAAGAACAAGCGGGAATGTCAGACAACTGCAGTAAAGCTCTACCAGGGCTTCACCGTGGATGAAGTTGTGTCTGGTGATGTCTATGTGCTCCAGACATCAGGCATTCATTGACTGAAAAGGATTTGTAAGGAAGTATAAAATATGTACTTAATGTATGATTATCTCCAATTACTTTTGAACCCCTCAAATATGGGGGAAGGGGAGGTGTGTATAAGTACAAATTGTTATTCTAACATGGTTCACTCAATATTTTTTGACAAGGCCCTTACATTGAAGTTAAATGTCCACACTTCAAGCAAATCCCTTGTGGTGGCGTGTAGAATCAAAATTATGAGAATTATGTCACTGACCAAATTGGTACGGAACTGACTGTATGTGCGTGTATGCCTCCAGGATGCTCATTCAAAACAACCATTTAAGCCCCTTTTTAGGCCAAATAGAATAACCTCTGGGGTCACCGTTTGTAATTTTTTTACATAATGAGGCGCATCGAGCAGGGCTAGTTCAAGTTGTAAAATGAATACACGCCTTCATTCTCATGGACATTCCCGCACATACGGATATGAAACTGCTCCAGCCCATTGTATGGCGGGCAATTTAAGGTGCTCTCCTGCTCTACTCCTGCTGCAACTGTTGCCTCTGCCCTCTGCTGCATCATTCTCTGCTGTGACTAGTAACATTGCCTGTTGCTGCATCACTCTGGCCTGCTGGGAGTTAACATCCCCCCCTCTCACCACAGCTTCTACCTGTGGGATATCTTGACACTTTGCTCTCATCTCCTCAGGCTAAGTAGGCTGCAGGCCAGAGCCAATACTGTAAACTATCACTGTATCCTTCTATGAATACTGAAATTAGCTATTTACATTTGAGTTTGCCGACTGAACTATGTCTTATCTTTTGTCAATAATGGGTTAAATACAATATTTCATGTGCAATATTGTGCAAATCTTCTTCCAATCCTGAAATGAAACCACAGAATTTAAATAAACACTGACATTTGTGAAGAAATTTGATGAATGGAGTGCAGTCACATCGTGATACAATGGATTTCACTTCCTTATTTTAGCCCCCTTATGTTTTGAGGCACACAGTTTCAGATATTTTACAGGTATTGCATCAGCAAAGGCGTGAAATATGCACAGGCAGTGAACGCGTTTCAAGTCGCTTCAAGCCAGTAATGTCAAACTTATCAAGCTACATACATGAAACGCATTGGCTGCATAATTTTTATTTCAGTCATCAAGAGCTTTTTTTAATGATGAGTGGGACAGGAGTTATCTACAGGGGACAGGAGTTATTGGATGGTTCGGCTAAAAAAACCTGGATCTGAGACAGAGGGTGGGAGGAAACAGTTTGCGTGAGAGGCTGTCACTCGAAAGTGGGGGCCAGTAATTGGACTGGTGTTGCCGAGGCCTGCCCACATCCTCTGTGTTTAGATGGGTGGAGTCGTGCCAACCGCCCAACACCCACCCACCACCTGAGGACTGAATCATCCTCTCACATGTCAGTCTGAGTGTCTGGTGGATGGAGGTTAGAGGGGTGGTTATAAGAGAGATTCTCTCCACTCCCCTACACCCCCACCCACCCACCCGAGTGTTGAGACTCAGCATTGAGCGACGGAGACAAAGGGAGGCAGTGAGAGAGAGAGAGTGAGAGGCATCACGTCACATCTGTAACTGGAGGCGGCGATGGTTCTCCTCGGAGACAGATGTTCTAATTACACACTGCAGCCTCGAGTGAATGCATCCACATCCGCACACAAGTAGGCATACTCTCATACACACATACACACCCACACAGGCACACTCAGATGTACACCCACGTATGCACTCATACAAGCACCGACACACAAGCACACATTCTCACATTCAAACACACACATACACCTACACAGATGCACACACACGCACACATATATACACCTACATACACACAGATACACACACCTACACCCACTCAAAAACATACAGGTACCCCCACACACGCTTATACTCTATACTCAAATGTTCACCGCATATGCGCACTCACACACACACACACACATGTACATACCCACACTTACACTCACATACACGCACACTCAGACACATACACAAAAATGTGCACTCTCGCCATGCACACGCGTACACACACACACACACACACACACAAGTGTGGGCACCCACACTAAATGCCTGCTCTCACTACACACACCCACACATGCATGTGCATACTCACCCACTCTTGCCTACACACACAAGGTCCTACAATCAGCAGCCGCTCACACATGCACCCAAACACGTACACACATGCTCAGGTACACACACACTAGTGCATGGTCTCGCACACAAGCACACAGCACAAAGGCTGGTGCTAACTAACATGGGGGAGGGGGCAGTATGCTACTGTTAGGAGAGAAGGTAAACTGAAAAGCACTGAGGATGCACAACATCAAGAAAATACAAGCTCAGGGACTTCGGAAGTTATACCACCGACCAAAATCATATTAAATTTTCATTATTACTAAAGAGGATGAGAAAAAGCAAGTGAGAGAACAAGAGCCTGAGGGAGGGAGGGAGAGAGAGAGACACAGAGAGAGAAAGAGAGGGGGAGTCAAAGAAGGGTAACTAATTTCCAGTAAATGTATGTTTTGTGCTGTGTGACGATGAGTGACCCTGCAGTGACTCAGGAATGACATCATGTGTAATCTCCCTGCGATCATTTCAGTTTGACTGACAGAAGAACGTCAACAACGCTGATGTCACTACTCCTGCCTGGGCACCACGGTGAAGCAGTGTGTAATTCCAGCCCTGAAATCCACTTAAACAGGCGCAGAAAAGCATATCTTTCAAAAATGTCACTGTACAAATGTCACATACAACAGAGGTAATTTAGATAATAGGGTGATTACAGATGCAATTCGAGTCATTTCGCTTCGTTCACAGACAAGCACAAAGTCACGCGCGCTTCTTCCTTGGCTGTGCGTGTGTGTTTGTGTGTGCGTGTGTGCAACGGGGCGGTGACGGTTAGGGAAGCGGTTTTTGTAGGGGGTGGGTGATCAATGGTTCTTTCTTTCCGAGGGAACACTGTGCTCTTGACAGGATGGGCATTTCCCACTTGTAAATCCCTGTTTGCTGTAGCCTAGGCTCTGCAGTCACAGGAAGTCCAAATATGGGCAGTCTGCTGGAGGAAACAGCTCCCCCTGTCTGATGAGCGAAGAACTGACCTGCTCTGAAGGGCACACACTCCAACGCAAACTCACTTAACTCACTCTTCAAACCCCAGCCCACATACACGCGTACACACATGCACACACACACACACACAGGAACACATACTCAAGGTACAGGTAATCAAGCCCTTTCACGGAAACTACTGAACTTCGCAAGCACAAGGTTCAACCCACATCAAATTTCACTCCCCAACTGTACTCCTCACCAGGACACTTTGGACTGCATCCAGTAAACAAGCTCAGCCAATCAGTGAAGAGAGTAAACAGCTGAGATTAAGTGCTGAGGCCAATCATACAAGCCAAATGACTCCACCTGCGCTCTAGGAAAATACATCTTGGATTTTCTTAGTAATGTTGCGTCAACTAATCCTACTGAATTGGAATAAGTTCTGAGTAGCTTAATGTACTACCTTGGCTGAAAAGTTTGAGAAAGTGAAAGAAGAAATTTGTGTTAGGCCAGTTGACATAGTAGTGTATTTGTCAATAAACTAACATTTAATTTTGTGCTGAATGGGAGTATTCTGTTCAGATAAAGATATTACTGTGTCTGAAAGATTTGGACACGTGAGGACTTCTTGGGAAGTTATGTTGCATAGAGAATACTGCTTTTGTCAGAGAAGAGAGTGTTCTTGAAATGTGAAGCAGTGGTTGTATGTGTGTGTGTGTGTGTGTGTGTGTGTGTGTGTGTGTGTGTGGGGGGGGGGGGGGTGTTCATGGTTTTGAATCTCTGCTCGCAACAATGGAGTCGTGGCCGTGGAAAAGTTGCTATAAATTTGTGGCAAATATGCAGTAGAGCAAAGAAAAGAAATTCGACATGATGCTTAAGGTCTACAGATTTAAGGCAGAGAGGAAATTGCTGATGTAATCAGGTTAAAGTTTCATTGGTCGAGGCTGCGCGCTCATAGCCAGGAGGAAACCAGGAGAAGCAGAGACGCAAGGACGGAGAGGACGAGGCCTTTTTCTGATGCGTAATTAAGGCTGCTGGTGTCCTGCATGGGTGGGACTGCCATCTGCCCCGTTCTCCTAACACACACACACACACACACGAACATGCTCGAACACACTCACAAACACACGCGCACACACTTGCGCACAAACACATGCACACAAACACGCAAACACATGCACGCACACAAATACACACACAGGCACACACACACTCACACACAAACACATGCACACACACTCATAAACAAACACACACACACACACACACACACACACACTCATAAACAAACACACACACACATCCACACTCACACACGCACACACACACACCTTTCAACTCAAAAGAAAATATCCGTACGCTCAAACACACATATACACACATCCGCGCGCATGCACAAAAAACGCACACACAAACACACACACTCATCCTTGCATGTATATGGGCCTGTCCAAGCAAAACAGCACAGAAGTGTGACATCGCCAGTATTATTTTCAAATTATAGTTTGTAAAAACTGAACACACGTAACGGAAGCTTAGTTTGTAATCTTTCATGACAAAATCATGAGAAGATAACTGTATTTACAGAAAAAGGAGAATTCCAATGAAAAGTTGAAAATATTCTTATGGTCCCATATGTGTTGTGGACAATAAGAGAAGCCAAATTTTTCCATCAAAAAGCATTTAGCTTGAGATTTGAATCTTCGCCATAGAAAACAACCATCCCAACACACATTTAGCACAAAACCTGCTGGGCAGCACTTGAAATGCAAAGATTCCAATCGATTTTAAGTACATCAAAATGTCCATGCTGGAGGGCAGGACAAGATATATTTTTCTATTCAAAAATGTTAATAAGACATGAAGCATTCAAAAGAGCTTCATGTCTTACTAACACTGCCAAGTTATGAGGTAATGAAAGGCAAACCAATTCATTTAAACTAGGCATATTGTCCACACACAGAGTGGTCAACAGGTCACCTATGTGATGCATGTCAAGGTGGGTGGTTCCGTATGTAATGCTTGACAAAAAATTTAATTGCTCCAACTTTTTTTTTTTTTACCTTTTTAGGGATGTTCGTGGTGCACTTTGAGAATATATGAAGAGCAATAGCATTGAGCACAAACTGCACTTTTATTGAACTTCACAAACAGCATGTATTTTATTTAAAATACGACATCATCGTTGGCAACATGACGCTGGGCAACTTTTGCACAAGTCAACCATCATGCACGTAACCTCCATACAAAAAGATCGTTTGAGATGAAATTGCGCAAAAACTATCACCAAAAACAGTCGTGCCGGTGATTAATAAAAGACAAAATGCTGAGATGGGTTTCCTATCACAGCGTACAAGACACTTATTACCAGTTTTTCATGATATACTTGGCGTGACGTGACGATTGACCAGTTTCTCGATGTCCAAATCATATAACGGCACCGAACTGGCACACTGTTAAAACGACTTTTGAATCTCATGCAAAGAATCGGCTTGCATTTCAATGCCCGCCACGCTAAAAAGGTAGGTTGGAAATGGAAGATATATAATCCAGAATACTCCTTGAATATTCCACGAAAACTGAGTAGCGAACTTTAATCGTGCGTGACAATGGTCATGTATGTGATTTTACTGACGGAAAACCTCCCTCCGTGTATGACAGTGGGAAGTAGCCATTGATGTAAACAACAAAATTGGTGATGTCATCATTTCCAGGGGTATCATCCAATGCTAATGAATTTGTTCTGTTTCAGGCGGGCGTTTGGAATAGAGGAGCATCCAAAAATGCCAGTCACGTAATTTGATAATTGACGGAATTCCGGCGGCTGAAATAAGGCGTGTTTTTCTTTGTAGCAACGCAAGAAACAAACCATCGCATCACTTCTGTTGCGAGGAGATGAACAGTTTTGAAGCTCCAACTTTTCAGTGGTTTATGTGAGGGGCATAAAGTTATCTCTGTTATCTGTGTGGGATGTGCACTAAATACCTATCAGCTTAAATTATGCATCTGACCCACCTTTACAGGAAAAAAGAGGGTGGAAGATGGGGGTATGCAAACCTGCCCTTTTGCTTGGACAGACCCATATATTTATGAGGACATAACATTGATTTCCATTCATTCCTTCTGTGTCTCGAGAGCCTTTCTCAAATCTTAAAAATAAGGAATGTATACCTAACCCTAACCCTTACCCTAACCTTAATCTATCCCAAATTCTAACCTCACCCCTGACCTTAACTAATAATTCACTATTTGCTTTTACAGTTGTGAGAATATTTGAAAATGTCCTCACTGCCCAATAATGTCTCCACTCTGGAGAAAAAAAAACTTTTTTTTTATTTTATTCTCCCTTTGTAGCATGTACACACATACGCACAAATACAAAAGAAAACACACAAAGACATAGGATAATTGGTAACATAACAGTGACAAAAGCAGGCCATTCAGTTCAGTATTAAGTGTATATTATATATTGTATACTGTATACATTCAGTATTCAGTCCTTCCTCTTAAGACTCACGCTTTCACATAAAATCAAATATATACACATACTTAAACGTGCATAAAAATATGCAAACACAAAAGAGAACATACAGACTTGAATTTATTACTGCACACATGCACTCACACACACAAAGGCAAGTACAGACACACAAAGTACTCAAATATTCAACAACACAAAAGCAAGCACCCAGTCACAAATACTTTAATACAAAAGCAAACATGCAGACACAAAATGCGTAAACACAACAGCAAACACAAACAGGCAAATGCTTAAACAGAAAAGCAAACACGCACAGACAAGGCAACACAAACTCAGGCACACAGACGCACACACAAGCGCAGACACATTTTTATAGCCTTTCCAGAACCCGTACTTCAACCAAATTATGTCTAACTCTAAGCCTAACGTCAACCTGACCATAACTTTAACCGCAACCAAATTTAAATTAATTGGCTGAAGACCACCATAATCCTCCGAGAGGACCACACAAAATATCTGTGGTTTATAATGAGTTGGTTCTCACAAGTATAGCTATTTAGCTTTTCAAGCTCACACAGACACGCGCACACACACACACACACACACACACACACACACATATACACACACACACACGTGCACACGCACACACACACACACACACACACACACAGACTATTGTATTTCCACAAGGCAACCTCCCCAGATTCTCTGGTAGGAATAGCCCGTCAGTTAGAAGGAGGTCACACACTCTCAGGAGAACCACTGGTCTCAATTCCCCTGCTCAATTTGCACTCTCCAAATCCAATCTCTTAAAAACACACTCTTATTTTCCTCCTGGAAACAAAGGAAAGCCAAACAGCAGCCTCCCTTGCCAGACTTGGACGCCATTGAATCGAATCCTGCCAATATCGTACTTTCTCAGAAGCAGAAGTAGACTGATTGATTTGTTTGTTTTTTTTTTTTTCTGTGAATCCACCGGGGAGCATTCAGAAAAAGGCTCTGATAATTGAACAGTTGCTGAACCCATTATACAACATGGTTGTGAGTGTTTTCCAGCGCATTTATTTTATTTTGATATTCTCTTTGCTTTCGCTACCTTCCTCAATTACTTTATCGCCATTTTTGGGGCTGGATTGCAGTGATATGGCCTAGAGCCTGTGTTGCAGATTAAACGGCCAAATAGCCCTAACGATCTACCCACTGTTCCTAATGACTCATTTGAGCCCACACAGTCTTGCAGAACCAAAAATCCTTATCAGCTCTGTACAGCGCAGTACAGCAGAGTCAGATATACGGTACATGGGAAAATATGATGATTTTAAGCTTTACTAAAATACTATTGTGCATTCTGAAGGTATTCACCCTTACTCATGTTTTTTTCTCTATATTTTGTTGCACTACGACCTGGAATTAGAATGGATTTTTTTTTTTTTTTTTGGGGGGTGTACCATTTGATTTACACAACAAGCCTACCACTTCAACGTACAAAATAATTTTTTGTGGCATAAAAATTAAAGCAAAACAAGCAATAAAAAGGTAAAATTATTGAGCTCATAATCACCCATCCCCAAACTCACAGCTGCAGGTCCCTTGGGTTATATCTACTTTAACTTGGCACATCTAGCCTCCGGGAATTTGTCCATTCTTCTTCACTGGTACTCAGAACAGCTCATTTCCTTCAAATGATCATCGATGGGTTGTGTTATCTTTACAAGGTGCTAAGAAGTACTCAGTTAATGCCACACACAGCCCAAAACCTCATCTGACCAGGGAGTGCCGCTGACAAACCTCAAACTAGTTCTCTCATTTTTTCTTTAAGAAGTGGCTTTTTTGACCACTCTTCTATCAAGCCCAGCTTTGTAGGGTGCACGCCTGAACGTGGTTCTATGAAGAGATCCTCCCATCCTCACCACACACCTCTCCAGCTCCCTCACTGTAGTCTTTGATATCTTTGCTCCTCTGGTCAATGGCCTCCTTGCCCAGTCTGTAAGTTTATGGTGGCCGTCTCTTGGCTGGTTTGTTGCTTGTGGTGACATATTCTTTCCATTTTGTAATAATGACTTGAACAGTGCTCCGTGGGATGTTCAAAGAGGGGGATATTGTTTCATAAGCCAACCCTGATCTATACTTCTCCGCAACTGTATCCCTGACATTTTTGATATACATGTTGCCCTTTGCTTAGTGGCACCTTGCTCAGTGATGTTTCAGACTCTAGGACTTCAATAAAACGTGGACATATACTGATAACATGTGACACTCAAAGTGCACGCTGGTGGACTTCTGTGGTTTCTGAGGGTAAATGGTCGCACTAGACTCCAGGTATTTAATCTCCTCTACTCAGGATTTTATGTGCTGCATACTGGAGGTATAAAAGCCCTTCAGTAACCTAATTTTAAAATGCAAGTCACCTCCTTCTCATTCACCTTTTACTTATTGGAAAATACAAAATATGAGGAAGGGAAGTCACAATCAATGCCACGATGCAATAATAATTGTTTAGTTATATTACCAACAGTTTCGACATAAGTCCTCTTCAGGAGATTTAATCATGCCCTGAAGAAGACTTATATCAGAACGCTGGCAAATTTTTTAATTAATTTGCCGTTCTTGACATCTAATCAGCAACAAAACATTAATTTGCGCATTTGCCATAACTAATCTGTTCAACAACTGGCCAGTTTGCTTTTAGCTGGCATTATTGTTCACAGCATCAAAAAAATTATCAGGCAATTTTTCACCTGTGTTAATGATGGCATAAAAAGTCAATTTGTTTTTTGTGGATTCTGAATGTTTGCTGCTGCTTATAAAATGGCGCATATTAGTTAGCAAGGCTGATTTCTGCCATTGTCGGTAATTTGATACATTTGAGAAGATATTTCACATTTTAAATGTATTCTTTTTAACTCTGAAAACATTTTGAATTGTCTGTGTTACCTATTGGTGACCTCTATCATTTCTTCATACATAATTTTTTAATCAAAATAGGTTTACATGTCGGTCTTGATTATTCAGTTAATAAATTGTTTCTTTGTTAATCAGGTGAACTTAAGCAGGAATCAGGATGAGCGCAATGGACCTTATTCGCGTGATGATCACGTGATCTGTCCTAGGTAAACATTTGGAACAAATATAGCATCCTCAAGTGTCGATGGCAAACGTGCCAACATAATTTGGACTGAAAGCCCTCACATTTTGTTTCAATTTTCCATTGAACAGATACAAAAATACCTTGAGGGACGCAGGAAGAAAGAAATTTGCTTCAAGGGCTACACATTTTTTTTCCAAAGGTTACGTTCACAATGCTTATGCTAGATATGAGAAAATATTGGAGGAAGTAGCTACCATCAAAGCCTCATGCTTTAGGGGAATGAGGATCCTCACACGTTAATGTTAAAATGCGAACCTGATGCTTGTGAAGTGCAAGATTCTTGAAATGTGCCCATATAAAGCTGGGTAGGTAAAATTGAATTTTCAAAATTATGGCAAATAAGACTTATTATGTATTCAAAAGATTATTTTCACTGAAAAGAGAATCAAGGCTCACAAAATGTGATTTAACCTACGTAGCTTTTCACGAACACTTGAAGAACTTTTGCATTTCCACGAGCATCAGGTTTGCCTTATACCACCGATACAAATCACGTGATCATCACGCAAATAAAGATAATTATACATTATAGGTGTGAGGCTTCTGTACTTTTGATGGCATGCTATAGAAAATCGGTCAGAGAACCCTGAGGTCTTTGAGTTTCACAGCAAGGGAGGTGAACATATATGCACTGACAACTTTTCAGTTTTAAATAAAAAAAAATAATATTATTATTTTTTTTTTTTTCATTTCACAGCATCAATTTAGACTATTTTCTGTAGGTCCAGCGCATAAAATCCAAATAAAAATCCATTTTACTTCCATGCTCTAATGCAACAAAGTAGGAAAAGAGCCAAAAGGGGTTAATACTTTCGCCAAGTACTGTAACATGAACTCCAGCAAAACTTTTCAAAATAACTGAAATATTCCATTTGAAATCATACTGCTCGCGTCCCTGTGTTTACTCAGAATTTTGAATCTTTGAAGGCTAACATTACACCTCCAATTCAGTGACAATTACTTGTGGGCACTGCTGGAATTAAGCCAAATTCTTGTATGCTCCACTAATTTGCAGAATTTTTCTAAATCCTCTCGAGGCAATAAACAAACAAGATTACAGACGATTCATTTAGCGTTAGCATTTGTAATACTTACTCATCAACCCATATATTTGGTACTCACTTTCCACAGAAAATTTTCCTCTCTGTTGGAATGTTCATGTGGAGCACAGTAACCCTGTTCTTGAAAATGAGTGTCGTCAGTTTTGAAGGGTGCTGCTAGATGTTTCACCCTGTGGAGAAATCACAGGCTGCCATCAGCCATGGCTTCTCTTCCACCATTTTGCTGTAGTTAGGCTGCCTCTATTGCCGTGCATTTTAGGCAGTGAATAAGCACACAATTTACCATAGGATGTGCGATCGCATAGTGACATTGCCGGTGGAAATATGAGAAATTATACTTTGCATCACAACCAGTATAAATAAAACCCCTCGAAAGCAGCACTGATCACAGATTAGTATCCCCTGCCTACCTTCTCAACATATCCAACCAGTAGAAAAGACGAAACTGATCCTTGGTCAGTTCTTCTCCCCTGAGAATTTTCATGAATTGGGGCCCATGAGTTTTCCTAGATAAGGTTATCATTGAAGTCATTTAAGTGCTATGAAGATTGCAGGGACATATCCTCTCCTCATAATAAAAATTACAGGAGAATTGCTGGAAAATTCTGAGGTTATTCAATTTTTTCAGAAATGAGGAGTCCAGGGGAAGGACGGGCATGGTTCTGGATCATGCTCAACAATGGCTTCTTTTTTACATGATAGAGTTTTAGGTGGCATCTGTGGATGGCATGGCGGACTGTGTTTACAGACAGTGGTTTTTTGAAGTATTCCTGGGCCCATTTAATAATGTCAATGACAGGATCATGCTGGTGAGTGATGCAGTGGTGTCTGAGGGCCCGAAGATCACGGGCATCCAGTAAGGGTCTTCAGCCTTGTCCCTTACGCACAGAGATTTTTCCAGTTTCTTTGAATCTTTTGAGGATGTAATGCACTGTCAATGATGAGACCTTCAAAGCTTTTGCAATTTGATGTTGAGGAACATTGTTTTTAAAGTATTCCACAATTTCTTTACACAAGCCTTCACAGGTTGGAGAGCCTCTGGCCATCGTTACTTCTAAGAGACTCAGCCTCTCTAAGACATCCCTTTTATAGCCAATCATGTTACACACCTGATGCAAGTTAACTTAATTACTTGCTAAATGTTCTTTCAGCTGATTCTCTTGTATATTAATTGCTTTTTCAGCCCTTTTTTTGCCTGTGTCCCAACTTTTTTGAGACCTGTTGCAGCCAGAAAATTAGAAATAAGCTCATTTTGTAGATAAAAAGGTGAAATGTCTCTGTTACAACATATGAAATGTTATCTATTTTCTATGATACATAACATATTGGCTCATGTGATCAGAAAGTCATTGCATTTTGACTTTATTCACAATTTACACTTTGTCCCAACTATTTCGGAATTAGGGTTGTATGTGGTTTGTTATGCTTCCAACTGAAATGAGACGGTCCTGAGCGGCCATATTTCCTAAAAATGCTGCAGTCTCAGGAAGTTTGCTTACAAATGAGACAGAGGCCCTGTTAATCTGTGCCTCCAGTGACTCGCTTGTTTCATTACAGGTGGCTAGATAAACAGGGTCATGGCTGTGCCCATATCCCCTAGGACAGTGATGGGATTTAACATAGAAGCACACTGTGATAGACGGCTCCATAATCTACCTTTAATCTCATTCCCTGGGAAAGTCAAATCTGGGGTTGCCGGCACAGCGACCTGGAGTAAACCATGAAAAACAACGTCTTGTGCCGCCGTATCACTGTAGACATCAGGAGAGACCCAAATTAAACCATAGACAAAGAAAAACCAGCCTCAAGCATGACAAAAAAGAAAAATAAACAGTATCATCACCTTGCCCTAGCATGTCAAATTTTCGTAATTTCAGCTTTTTGTACTTTTAGTCTTTCTTATAGAAAGAGTATAGTGGTCAATGCAACGTGCCATGCTTTTTTTGATGCATGTATTGTAAAATAAAGCAACAATGGCAAAGAATTAGCACAGTATAAACAAAACAGGATCAAAGAGACAACATACACTTAGGCTTATTTGTTCATCAAGTCTATTATTATTTTTTGAATGCGATGCTGCCAGACTGTGAAAGGAAGAATTACTTCCTAATTGCTCTGGATTTATTTGTCAGGTCATTATTACTATGTGCTGGGAGAATAAAGTCTCGTGCTTGGGCGTACATGGGTTCAGCCCTGTCTTCTTCCTCAGTGGAGCTAGGTCCATGATTTGCTGCTGAAACTTACATAATAAACTTACATCTCACGACATTGAGCCAGCAGTGCAGCACCCTTTTTCCACTGTGAGAATGTTACAGTACAGTTAAAAATGAAAGATGGTATCTCCAACAAAAAAAATAATAGAAACGAGAATACCATACAGCCTGGTTAATTGAGAAATTTCGGCTATGCCTATATGTGGCTCGGTCTTCTCTGTAATTCAAAGAATTTTCCAGGAAGAGCACAGAGAAGGGGATTTAGAAGTGGATGTGTGATCTTTATTTACAGCGACCTGGGAAAGAATACCTAGATAATCTTTCGGCAAGCAGCTTTAGGCTGATCAAACACAGATATATAGAGCCGTCACTGTGATGCTAGCCTATGGACTCAAATCCAGTTTGTTCGGCGTTCCAGGCCGGAGTTTTCAGCTGACATGTTGCGTCTTGTCAGTTCTCTCCCTGGATAGTATTTATAGTTAATATTTGCGCTGGGGGAGTGGGGGAGGAGTGTAGAGGCAGCAGCTGATGCACGGCCATTTTCAATTAGCCTCCTGCCAGTAGGCAGGCTGTGGTGAGGCATGTTGGTGTGCCTTTGAGTGGGCACGCTCTGTGCCAGAGCTCGGAGAACCGCAGCTCGCGCTCATGTCCCCGAACTGTTCAGCCAGGTTCAGCCGGGAACCACACTTCCCTGATATCAAATAAACAAGCACAACCAAGAATTTACATTTAATCGGTCAGGGGTGCGTTTCCCAAAAGCGTAGTTGCTAACTAAGTTAGCAAATTACATTGTTCATCCATGTACAATCAATGGGTCCAACTACGTAAGTTAGCATCTGTAATTACGGAAACGCATCCCAGGACGATGTCCAGGCAAGGCCGATGGATCAGGGGGGCACGGAGAGTTCCTATGGAATTAAGGATTGGGTAATTCAGTGCAAAACCAGTAAAAGCAAGTCTTCTGAAAAATATTCACATTTGCTGCTATTTAGCAGTTTGTGACCGTGAGAGTGGAGAAGACGGCTTAGAAAAGTTGGGAATGAACTGTCAGAAAGAGCACCCAAACTTCCTAGACAACCGCAAAATCTTTCATAAGAACTGAGTGCAAAAAACTGTGCCCACTTCCACTGAACTGCTATCAGTCCAGCTCAGTGTGTTAAACAGGAAGAGAGAGAGCGGAAGAAAATATGAGATGGGTGTACGAGTGTAGGCACATCGATGTGGAGAGTTTTGAAAATCTCAAATTTGGAACAGAGAAAAATCCCATTCTGAAAAGCTCTCTGCTCATCAAGAAAAATGCGAGACATGAATCAATCAAGGACCTTACATAATGGATGAACAGGGACTTCCTCACACCTCGTTACAGAAAAAAGTGCAAAAATGCAGTTACTGTGAATGAAACCCGCAGTGGTGTCAGACGTGAGCAGTTGTCACAGTTTGCAATGGGTGACCATATTCTTACTGTTGTTTCAACTTCTGATAGGAGTGAAATTTAACACTGATAAAAGACTCTCCGCTACTTGGAAAGGCTTGGAAAAAGAACTATGGATCCATCCCTGCTCGTTGGACATCCATCACACGTAGATCTTTACATGATTAATAACTTTACAAGTCAAGAATTAAGTTGAAGTTTGTTAATCCATTGAACAAATTTTGAGTACTCCAGCAATACTCCATAGCAGTCTTGTCTACAACAACTGAATTCAACAGTGACTCAATCATAACATTCTTTAGAGTCCAAAAAAAAAAAAAAAACAGACAAAAACAGCCAACTTTCTATTAGCTGACAGCTCTGAGCTTGTCTCGCTTGTCCAATCAAAAGTAACCTCCGTGTGAGAAAAAAGCAATTAATTGATTAAATTAAATAAATGAATAAATAAATAAAATATTCATTTGGAAAGTTGATTACCAGGCAGGTTAGTATGCAAGCTATCAATGCAGTAATAAAATAGTTTTTACAACACATAATTCAAATGGAATTTTCGCAACAATATTTGAGCTTATTTTAAATAGTTAAAGCAATATTTGAGCCCCAGCATGATTCTCCTCCTATAAAATGAGGGAACTGTCCATATGTCCATCCATCTGTCTGTCTGAATCCATTTTCTTCTTTAATTGGTTGGCCAGACAGTCAATTTGAAACAGCACATGGGCATTAGCAGGGACTGACCAGGTAGATTTTTTTTACCTTTCCCCAAATTAAAGCTGTTTACAAGCAAATTTACAGTGCTAATATGCAATAGGTACTGGGGAGGCACATTGATAAATGGAGGAAATAAACTGTAGCATACTTGCAATTAAATTGTAGCATTGCAAAGACAGATTCAGAATATGTATAGTAAATGGGCTGTAACATCCAAGACCAGTGAGTGGTTCTTTCAAGTTCTTTCAATATAGTTAGCTCCATGACATGACCTGCCCCTACTAAAGCTTACTTCTCTGATTTGCCGAAATGCAATCAAGATGCCGCAAGCATAGGTTTTCTTTTTAGGAAATTAATGACAACTTTGTGGCCAACCCAACAGTAGCATATGCAAAATAACTTTAAGAGGAAAACAATTATGAAGAAAAAGGACCAGATCTTTTCTGGTTGTTGAACGTGGCTTTAAGACTAACAACTTGCTGCTAATTGGCAGTCACTATCCTGTAAAGCCATAATATTCGTTAGCGCTCCTACGTGCCAAAGCTTGATATTGTCATTTTGAAGTTATACGTCCACCTGTTGTTAGTGCAAACAAGCTAACAGCGAAGGATTAGCTAGGCAATAAGATCCTAAGTTTTTTCTACCAGTAACGTGCAGAATCTTAAATTTGAATTTTGATGTGTGTCAGCCCAGGCCCCAAATCCTGAAATGATTCAGTAGCCTTGTGTTCTTGTATTTCTGGATTTTACTTCCAGATCCTTGACAAGATTATAAAGTATCATCATCATCATCATCATAGGTGACAGCTAAAGTGTGTAAAAGGTCAACTGAAATTTCATTGGCTGATGTCGACCATATTGTCTTAGTTATCACTTTGTTTTTATCGATTTTCATAGCATCCATGACCAATATGGAACATGCAAAATTTTAAGTTGACGGAACAATTGGTGAGGAGTTATGATCATTTGTTTGCTATAGCGCCACCTATGGATGGATTTACACAAAATTTGGTATGCTCAAAACATTACTATGTAAATTAAAAAAAAAAAAAACCATAAATAAACAAGATCCAAAAACACTGCTACCTCATCTGGGCCTAAGCTCATTTATGATGGCTTGAGACAAAGTGGAAACCTATCCTGTGGACTGACCAATCAAAACGTGAATTTTTTTTTGAAAATCAAGGATGCCACATCCTCTTGGCTGAGACCGAATGATCAAAATAAACCTCACCTTACAATCACAGGCTCATACAAATTGGTCTTGATTACTCAGAAACTAAACTGTGCGATTAATCAAGCGATCTTAAACAGGAACAGCTTGAAAACAATTATGCGTGTAAGGGTCAGAGGCTCATGGCACATCATTTGAAAATCTCGTAAGGCCAATGCTAGGGAGACATTGGGCTTTAGGAAGTTAACACAGTGGTAAACATGGCCTCATTCTAACTATTTGAAATGAGTTGCAGGAATCAAATTCAAAATCAGCAAATATTTTTCTGAAACAATAAAATTTCTCAGTTTCAACAATTGATATGTCGTCTTCATTCTATTTTCATTTTACTATAGTGTTTCAATGATTTGCCAGTCATTGCAGTCTATTTTTGTTTCCATTTTACACAATGTCCCAACTTCTTTGGAAACAATGTTGTAATAGTAAAAATAATAATAGTAATAATAATAATAATTAAGCCTTTATAGGGCACTAAAAAATACCCTAAGAAGCTGATTGTAAAAAAGTACTGTGCGTTGAGCGTATGTCCATGAATAGTTTTACCATCACTTGCTGTTGACTTAGGTAAAAAAGTTTGTATGATCAAATATGACCTCACCACCAAATTTTTTGTTTTTCACGCAAAATTTCACAGATCTCCAGAAATCCTACACAAACAACTCTTATGTCAACTTTTAGCAAACCTTTTCAAAATTTTAAAGCATGTTCTTTCATCAGTTTTCTTTCGTGAGTGATGATGTTAGGTCCTTGTGAGTGGGACTGGGTAAGGGCACACAACCGCACGGTGAGAGGTCTAGAGAAGAAAAGAAGTTTGAGACGCTCTAGGCCACTGCTGATTGGTCAAACACCCTGATGTCACTGCTGGTGATATTGCCTGATTTACTCTGATTGGCTGGCCGTGGGTCTACTGCCTCACGGAGAGGCATGGGGGCGCCACTTTGGATGCCGACTGAAGTTACCAAATATGGTTCCTTGCCCGATAAAGGGTTAAGATGACACTTCTATCCAAAGTAACAAACAATCAAGTGACCAGACCAAATAGGGACCAGTTCCCCGGTAGCAATGTGGGCTTAAGGACCTTGCTCAAGGGCCCAACCAGTGCATGGCTATAGGGGCCTGAACAAACCAACCGTGCGGGTCCTCCTTGTGCCCTGGATCCACTGGGCTACAGGCTGCCCTATTCATTAAGCTGCACAGAACTTATTCTTATTGTCATCACCAAAGGAGTGTACATATAAGTTTGTTAATATCTGCAATGTTTACTGTTGTAATAATTGTAGTCCTTTGTGTTTGAATGGTTGAATTAGAGCTATATTTTAGACATCTCCGCTAGGGTCATAGACATTATACATCAGTGTCAATGAAATAATTCTTTGTAAAAGTCGTATAATGTCAGCAAACATTCTCATTTATAATCCTGTGGTCATAAAATCACAAGTCATAATGTATTTGACCTCTGATTCACATATCTAACAGGGCAAAAACAAAATGAGTAATTGTGATGCGTGAGTAGTAATAAAAATAGTAATGTGTACACTGGAGTAATACAGTCTCTGGACTGTGAAGTGAGAAAACAATTATTCATTGATCTATTGACTGGATCCAAATGAAAAATATTGATTTAAGTTTTAAAATTCAATTAGAGGGCTTTATCACGGGGTGCTGGGAAGGTTGAGTTTCTTTTAATACAGAGGCTTCGGGTGCATACATTCAACACAAATATACCTTCAGGTCAAAACAACGATTGCAAGGCTACAGCTTTTTTATGCGCAAATAGGCTGGGAAATTCGGAGGGAAATAATAATAAAATATAATTTAATATATGACAACACAACATAATAAAAGCTACAAAAAATGAAGAGCTACCCAAGTCGATTTTCTAAATTTCTTCAAAATGAACATTTTGTGTCTCAAGTACTTTTAGCCTTAGGGCAGCGGTAAGCAACCCTGGTCCTGGAGGGCCTCACTGTCTGCTGGTTTTTGATGTTACTCAGTACTTAATTGGTGAATTAAAGCAGTTGATTTCACGCTTAATTCAACTCACCTGGTGTCTTAGGTTTAAATAGAGTGGAGAAAACCAAACTCAGCACACCCTGTGGCTCTCCTGAACCAGGGCTTGCTACCCCTGCCCTGTACACCTTTATCTTTACTTTGTACTTCTACTTTGTCTGCATTACAACTATGCTAAATGCAGTGGCGGCTCTAGACCCGGGAATGGCGGGGCGCAGACACGTCCCTTTATGACAATTAGTCCTGGGTAGTTCGCAATCATTTTCCTTTACTGACACGTTTTCCAATTATCGTACTTGGCAACTTAAGACACAGTCTCTCCATATGCGATGAAACAGCAATGAAATCATGGGCCTAATTCAGCTCAGTGGCGGAACCTGAACTGAGAATTGTGACAAAACATCCGTTTAAAATAGTCGTTAGTCCTGACCTGTTCTCAGTCATTTTCATGAGTAACTGAAGGTTCGCTCCGAGAGCACTCCACAGTTAACAGCTGCTGCTTGTTCTCCCTGATTACATAAGAAGACAATCATTCATCTGGACACTTATTTGCTGTATTTAAATCAACGTTAGTCAAACTTGCATACCTGTCGCCTCTCACACAAACAGCTTGAGCAGCACGCTGCCTATTTAACTGCCAAGTGCCACTTTTTTTATCAACCCACACAATACCGAGAGTGAAAGGCGATATTTCAGTGGAACACGGACCTGATCAATCAACGCAAAGTACTGGCCTATTAATAAGTAATTTTTTTTTTTCTGTACTGAATTTCGCCCATGATTTCATCGCTGTTCGATCACATATGGAGAGACCGTGTCTTAGGTTGCCAAGTACGATAATTGGAAAACGCGTCAGTAAAGGAAAATAATTGCGAACTACCCAGGACTAACTGTCATAAAGGGACGTGTCTGCGCCCCGCCATTCCCGGGTCTAGAGCCGCTACTGGCTAAATGTCTAACTACATTGAAAAATCTTGGTTTCCACATAGACTGCTGTTACAACCTGTATGTCTGCTTAATTGGTGCAAGAAGCCTTGTGGGTGGTTCCTGGTAATTGATTGACTGGCTTGTTATTCCCTTAGTGCAGGAGTGTAGCTAACGAGGTGTGCTGAGTTTGGTTTTCTCTACCGTATTCAAACAAAAGACACCAGGTGAGATGAGTTAAGTGTATAATCAGCAGCTTTAATTTATCAATCTAGTGCGGAGTAACATCAAAAACCAGCAGACACTGCGGCTCTCCAGGACCAGGGTTGACTACCACTGCCTTTGGGTCTTCAGTTGGAAAATTTCATGTATCTATTATGTATTCAGACCCTTTTTTTCTCATGTAGACGTTTTGAGACTTAAGAACTTTTAGCACTAAGGTCTTCAATCTTCCCTCAGCATTCCACAGAATGTAGCAGACACATCACTGGTTCCGCAAAAACTGTCCGTGATTTATTTTTCTCTCTCAAAAATTTGTCGTAATAATCATACTAAATCGACTGATTCGATGTCCCTGGGGAGTAATGTGGGATGCTGTGTCATTGTACTATCAATACCTCAACTGCGATCAGGATGATTGCTGACAGACTGCCATGTCTTGAGGTGAGGTGCAGATTGCTATCTGCAAAGTCAGCCCCCAGGTCTAGGGAATTGAGAAACATGAGTCTGGGGCTCAGGAGCGTGAAGCATTGTAGGTTTTTACATTCGCTCATGCCTGGCTGAGCTATTTGGCATCCCTCTCCTCCCGGGCAGAACAAATCTGACTTAGCGGCCATCTCACTTGCACTGTACGAGCAGCACGTAGCAGGCTGGTAATGGATGCCGGAGGAAGTACGGGAAGAATGTGGAGGGGGGTCAGCAGGGCTGTAGAACAGGACACTGGTTGACACTGTGCACTGAAAAAATCTAGTTGTGCATTTTGTCATTTCAACCAAGTTTAAGCAATTGAGTCAATGAAAGTCGAGTAAAGTCACACTTAAAACCTTCCGTTTTCTAGGGAAAACTAGAATGTTGATTTGAAATCAGAACTAAAGCCATGTTGAAATGACAGAGGCGCAATTGTTTTTGTTTTTGTTTTTTTTTTACAGTGTTACGTACGGTTAAAAAGACGCTGTTCAGGGGTGGCACAGGTCATGTGGGTTTGCTGGAAGTCCCATGGACAAAGCCAAGGTGTTTCACACTGCAAACTGGCCAAGAGAGGGTATTTCTGTACAGACTGACAGAGAACTGCCTTGCTTCCCACACCACACCCCAAACCCACCTCAGGTCAATCTGGACATTTAAACAACAGTGGTTCAGCTATTAAGAAACCTGCTATTTGAAAAATAAATTAAGTTACTCTTTATTGAACCTCGTAGGGTAATTTTTCCTTTGAATTTGACCCATCTTAGTTCCTTGGGAGCAGTGGGCAACCTCTGTTATTATTCCGAGGTTATAACTAACTGAACTATCAGTGATTCTACTTGGCCAAACTTTTTTACTCCTAACTCAAAAAGGCAAAGGCAGTTTGAAAAACCAGCAGTTCTCAGCCCCCGAAGACTGTGAGAAACTCCACACTGAGTGGTCCAGACCATCCGGTATTCAACCTTTGAACCTCCTTATTGCAAGGCAACAGTGCTGACCATTGTTCCACCATCCCACCCAAGATGAGATGGTGTAAAAAAAAATCTGACTTCCCCTACATTAGACGATGTCATCATTAATTTGTTTTTGTGTAGTCAGATGGGTGGTGGATCTCTTTAAATATTGCCACCACAAGGAATGTTGGGACAGCATTATCTCATTTTTTTCTGATGAAGGTCCAGGGTATCCTACGCTGAAGGAGATAACTAAAGAAGCATTGTAGTTCCCTTATTAAGCATTCAGAGAATTTGAACAGCGCTTATTATGGCTGTCAGATAAATACTTCCTTCTCAATTCTAAGGATTTGGAAACTATCCTAAGCAAAGTATGCTATTGAAATGCAACCAACGTGTGTTTATATGCATGAGCGAACATGTGCGATAATTCAAACATGCTGCATGTGAGAATTTGTGAAGCTCTGTATAAATGTGTAAGTGTGCTGCATTTGAGAGCTTGTGAAGTTCTGTATAAATGTGTAAGTGTCCTGCATGTGAGAGTTTGTGTGGCTCCATATAAATGTCTGTACGTGCAACATGTGAGAGTTTGTGAAGCTCTGTATAAATGTGTAAGTGTGGTACATGTGAGAGCTTGTGAAGTCCTGTATAAATGTGTAAGTGTCCTGCATGTGAGAGTTTGTGTGGCTCCATATAAATGTCTGTACGTGCAGCATGTGAGAGTTTGTGAAGCTCTGTATAAATGTGTAAGTGTCGTACATGTGAGAGTTTGTGTGGCTCTGTATAAATGTGTAAGTGTGGTACATGTGAGAGTTTGTGGAGCTCTGTATAAATGTGTTAGTGTGCTGTATGTGAGAGTTTGTGTGGCTCTGTATAAATGTGTATGTGTGCTGTATGTGAGAGTTTGTGTGGCTCTGTATAAATGTGTAAGTGTGGTACATGTGAGAGTTTGTGAAGCTCTGTATAAATGTGTAAGTGTGGTACATGTGAGAGTTTGTGGAGCTCTGTATAAATGTGTAAGTGTGCTGCATGTGAGAGTTTGTGGAGCTCTGTATAAATGTCTGTATGTGCAACATGAGACAGTTTGTGAAGCTCTGTATAAATGTGTAAGTGTGGTACATGTGAGAGTTTGTGGAGCTCTGTATAAATGTGTAAGTGTGCTGTATGTGAGAGTTTGTGTGGCTCTGTATAAATGTGCAAGTGTCCTGCATGTGAGAGTTTGTGTAGCTTCGTATAAATGTGTATGTGTGCTGCATATGAGAGTTTGTGTGGCTTGGTATAAATTTGAAAGAGTAGTACATGTGGGTGAGCCTGCTCAGCTTTGGATCTGTGCGTGGGTGAGTGTTTGTTCAACTGTATATAAGTCTGTGTGTGTGTGTGTGTGTGTGTGTGTGTGTGTGTGTATATTTGTGTGTTTATGCACATGTTTGTGTGTGTGCACGTGAGTGTAGGTGCGCATAGTGTTTGCGGTAAACCTGTAGATTTCACATGCACACATATGTGTGTGGGTGAGTGTTTAATTGTAAATAAGTATGTGTGCATGCTTGCGTGTGTGTGTGTGAGTTTACATGTGCATGTTGCCTCTGTGTGAGCCTGCAAAATGAACATGCATGAAGAGTGTTCTCCTGTAAATAAGTATGTGTGTGCATGTGTGTGCGAATTTACATATGTGCAGCATCTGTGTGCATGCCTGCAGATTTTACATGCGTGCATATGCGCGTGGGTGAGTGCCCGACTGTAAGTAACTGCGTGAGCATGCGCATGTAAGCATGTACACAAAAGAAAATGGAATGTGTGCGAGTTGGCATTTGCACCTTAGCTGCAGGTGAAATCGTCTATGATTAAGATGCTAAGGGCATCCCTCAGGCACTGCAGTTGAAAGAGGAAGTGGAGGAGGTCTGTGAAGGTACATCGGCTTGACTCTACTCACCTATCAGGCAGGTTTTGCTGCAGTGCTGACTGTAAGTGCATACCTGATCAGCCTTTATGCTGACACTATTTTCTCACCTCATAGCACCGGCCCAGTAGCAGAAGGGTGCAAGTGAGTCATCCCTAGCGTGGCATTGCGGTCTGATCTGCAGCCAGAGGTGTGACACGGTACGTTGCTGGTACCAAGGTTCTGTTCTGGGCCTTTGTGTGCAGTGTTCGGGTAAGGTTCAATAGGTGCTCAATCCTCCTTCCAAGATAGGTTAGTGTTTTATTCATGTTGGATTAATATTGAATGACGCATTCTTTATGTGCTAATAGAATTGTGTGGCTCTGTGTAATCAATACTACGAAAATAACCGGGAGATAATAGGGACAAAGGAAAACAGACAGAAAGAGGTCTACCAGAGATCTAAATTAGGCATTGGCCAATCCAAACAGCAGCGCACAGAGCGGTAATCAACACCCTACCGTGTCACAGTGTATTTACCACTGATGTCAATAAACTTTGAGGCTCTTGTGCATTAAGGTTTCTTTAAGAAATCAAATGAAGCAAGTGAGACAAACTGCAATCATCTCCTTGATTCAGGTATTGCCTTTAAGCCCCAGAGAAGGGAAATTATATTCTGCTCTGCACCATTATTAATGGTAATCATATTACACAAGACGCAATGTAGAGCAGCAGTGCAGTGGCCAGGTGCATCACGACCATCATCATTTTCCAGCACTAACTGAAAATTAATGTTTGACATGGAAATAAAATGCTGTAAATCCTAGCTTTGTGAGCAAAGGGGGACAAAGAGAGAACTATCGCTCATTTTTTATTTTTATCGCTCATAAACAATTTATCACTCTTTTTGTGTATGTGGAAATAGTATGGCTGAAATGGTGCATTGACATACAGGATTACGCATTCACAAGTCTTCAATCTAGGGGTTGCATTAAGGTACAAAGCTTCCCAAACTCATTCCAGAGGGGCTAAACCTTATAGACAGGACTAGGCCCTTTTTGATGGCCAGTGGCTCCCCAGTCCAATTGATTTTAGTACAGAAACATATATATTTGGATAGGTCTTAAAGATTAATTAATAATCATTGTCAGTAGAGGATTCATTAGCAAGTAGTCTGTTTCTCCTCGCATTCTGCAACTTGCAAGTCCATTACAAGTAATGTATGCCTCCTTTGATTGCTTTACATCTTGAGAGGCTGGGCAATGGGGTGTATTTTATACCCTTCCCAAAGCCACATCATACCCAAGAGAAGTGTCTTCTCTGGGTAAAGCTTTGTGGAAGACCCCTCTATCAGCTTAATGTAGCTAACAAAGGTCAACAAGGATGTCTACATTTGTTACAAGCTAAGTCAACATCGTGTTTAAGGTGACATCTTGTCACTTCACTAAACATTAATGCAAATTTACATTGCTAAGTTAGCCAACGTTAGCTAAAGTTAGTTAACTCCATGGCTAACTTCAGTGCTGACAGACGTTGGCTTAATGTGAGCTCCTGGTTGCATTGTTCACCGTGTCATCTTGTTTACTTAGGAATTCAGTCACGACAGGTTAGATTTCTTAAATTCGGTAACAATAATAATACTTAAATTAAATGCATTACCCTGCAGTGCACGAATAATGCTGATCCTCTAACTTGTTGTGTGAGAGGGTGACGGAAACGAGATGCGGTTGATCGCGTTTCCACTGAGACCTGAAAATTTTAGCTTCTAATTTAAACTCTTTGTTGACCTTCTCCACTCTAAATTCATTAATATATCCCTCTAATGCATAGTGTAACCCTTTTTGCTGACTTCTTGATGATATTTGAGGCTTCTATCCTCGAAATCATCGATAGAATCCTGAACAATATCTCCAACTGTGATACCAGCCATTAGCGCCTGTTCTAAAATGTTGACTGTTTATCCAAGTCAGTGGAGGGGGCGGGGCTTAGCCATAGGTCAATTAATTCAAAAAAGCTGCCCAGCCTAATTCGGGGTCCAGGATTGGGGCCTCATTCTTGTTAACCTTGTTCAAGTCTGTTCCTCTGTCCAGTTAGTCAGGCACAAACTCCCGATCCATCTACAGTTACCAGGATTGGAACCAAGTTCCCTTCAAGCTACTCTATCCTCACTGTGGACAGATCAGTTCAGAGTGTACACTCCACCTGACAGTCATCCCAGAAGCCACTGGCTGGAGATTGACTTAGCTCTGCCTCACCCGCTACATCTGAACTAAACTGTGCGTTCCTCCATTGGGTTCCATTCTACTGTTATCGTCTTACTATCAATAACCCTTTCTATTGGATTGTACTCTGCCCTCACATTTGATTCCTAGTCTTGATCATAACAGGATCTCTAAAGAAAGTAGGGTAAACTCCATTTTTGTTGTGACATTTTTAGCCACTGAGTTTTTCTTCCAAGGCTAGAAAAACCATCATCCATGACAGACAAATTCCAATGCCTATTCAATTGCTGCTTACATGGAATAGTGCAATGCCTGTTCAATTGCTGCTTGAGTGGTATTGGCACTTGAATCTTTTTCAATATCCTGAGAATGGCACAGCCAAAGGACTTTAAACTCAACATTTCACTTCCTTGGGTCCTCCGCAATATGACCACCAAGTTTGAAGTCAATGGAATGAAAGGCTCTTGAGATATATCAAGGACACGTATACATGCACAGACAGATTTCTTGCTCTATAGTTTGATCATAATGATAACGTTACATGCAGATAAAATAATAATATAATAGGCTACTGAGGTTTGTCAGTGGTGGTGGGGCTGAAACTGTTATTCACAGCCTCAAGTATATATGGAGAGAAAACCAGGTAATGTTCCTGTGCTCCACGGTGGAAACTTCACCTATCCTCTAATCATTACTTACTGAGAAAATGCTCTGCAGAGCTTGCTCAAAGGCATTAAGCCGCATCACCTGAGCTGAACCACTCACGGGCAAATCCCCAATTCTTCATTTGAGGTGGTGAGCCCATGTTATGGAAGCATTAGGGATGAGATTAAGGACAATTTTCTCAGAAATGTTGGATGCACTGCAGTCTGTGCAATAAAAAACAGACATTAAAACTCGGCAAGTGAAACTGTCAGCCAAAACTGTTACATCAGAGGCCAAAGAGTGAATCGTTAATAATGCAAGAAGTGCACAAGAGACTCAGAGTTTATTCATGTGCCAAAAGTCTCTAAGCTGTCTCATCACTTAAATAAAAAAATTGAGTTGGGCAGGTTTGCGTAAGGAACATTGTATACTATCAGGCACAGAGTATACAAGTAATTTACACTTCTCTTAGATGCGATGTAACAGTGACCCTGATGACTTGGTGAGAAGATAAAGTAGGGCTTTGAAATGTGTGGCTTCCCAAAACTGGTCTCCGCTTTTATCGAGTGGTGTTTTCCATGAGAGCTCAACATTCAGTTTTCACCATTTGCAAATCAGGCACATCTACACCCAGTCCTCCCATAGACACATAGATGTATGTACGTGCACACGCACACGCGCACACACACACACACACACACACACACACACAAACAGACTGGAAAAGAAGCAGTCTGATTAGGTGGCAGGTCATGGGAGGAGGAGTTAAAGAAGGATTCTCAGGCCGTCCTCACAAGCAGTATCAATGAGGGGAGGGGCAGGATCCTAACTAAGCCTATTCCATGATCAGTAATCGCAGAGCTGTCTGCGGGAGCCGATAAAAACAGCCAGCATTACATAAGGAGAGAGCGTGAGCTAGAGTCGCTGGAGAGAAGGTTCCAGAAGCCACAGTGCATCATTACGATGCTGAAAGGAGTAGAGTGCGTGCAGGAATGATTTTCAAAGCAGGACTGGGACTGAAAGGGGGGGGGAGTGTTTTGGGTGTTTTGGGTGTTTAGGCCCAAAACCACAGAAGGCAAGTTGAAATTAAGTCCACTTTTTATCTTATGGTCTCTGAGGCTGAGGGAAAGAGAACCAGGCAACGCCAACATCATTGGTGCACTGCCTTCAGCTGAGAGGGACACGCTAATTGCCTAGTTGCTGGTAACCTGACCCAGATGGCTTGACCTGGGAAGGTAAGGAGAGGAAGGCAGTGTTACGCGAACCTCAGAGCTTCCTGCCGCAGCCCCGCCCCTCGCGAGTTCCACACGAGGATACCCCGGAGTGGAGCATCCCATCACTCATGGGTGATTAGCCAGGAGATCACGTTAGCGCGGTGCGGGCTCGGGCTGACAGATCACATTAACACAGAACACTCAGAGCCTGATGGAGAGCCACACACCAGGGAGCAGAGCGCACCACCCCTCGCGGATAAAAGTATTAGCCTGCGATAGCTCAGAAGAGTCTGAATTCCCACAATAGAAAATGACTGCTAACGTGTGGAAAAGTGCTTTGGCAGGTTTCATGTCGCTCTGTGTACATGAGCACTAAAATGCATAGTAGGAAAGATCTAATCGTTGGAAACAGTTCTGTAAAAACATTGGCTTTTTGAGGCTCAAGACAGGGTCACACAAGGAGTGATTCTTGGTGTATTTTTTTTTTCTTTTTTTTTTTTTTTGCTGGAGTTATTTGCAATTTTCCCATCAAGTGGCCTATTGTCCCAAAACGTTGATTTAAAGCCATAATTCTTTTTTTTTTTGACGCATTTTTTTTTTTTTTTTTTGGAGTTTAGTCATAAGTTGCAATGATTTTTGAAATAGAAATAGATCTTTACACATTTGCTGAGAACGAGGGCAGAGAACAGCCATGTCATGGTTGGTCAGAATCTTATTTATGAGCACCCATCATATAAGAGGACGCGCCTAAGGGAATTCTAATATACAAAACTCTTCCTAGCAGGCCCGTTGGAATTTGCATCCCTGTAGCGCATTGGCCAATTGCGCGCTACTTCCGCAAAGAGCTGCCAAACAATGCTGGTTGATACAAGGCGGGGTTTAAAACCAATATGTTTATATGGGTTCTTTCCATATAGGAATTTAAGAATCCTTGTTATTTCATCCCTGTAGGAAAAAGTCTGGGACCTTTAGTTGCTATACAAGCATCTCAGATTAAAGACAAATTCATTAAATGTTCATTAAAACTGAGAACAGAAATGTAGACTTACTCTTCAAATTCATTAACCACAGTGAAATGCTCAAATAGATGTGGGGATAAAAATGACTTTGAGAGGCATGTTTACTTGAATATATGTTCTTTTGTGTACTTTTATTTTGTTATTTTGTTTTATTTTGCTACATTTAGACTAAGGACCTCTGAGCCATATTCATCAAGAAACTGCATTACAGACAAGATACTGTAGAAAATATTGCATTTTGGTGGATGCAACAGTGTAAAGTATTACCTTTCAGTGGATGTGTATGAGCTGTAATGACGTGAATCCAGTTTTATGTAATGTGATGAATCTAGCAGTGACTTAAACTTGAAAAAATGCTTAATTAATGAAATAAACATAGTCAAACCTCTGTCATTGATTGATCGCAAAATAGTGATATGGCTCATTGGTCCCCATGGCTCATCCGACCCCAGTCTCCCCTATTCACCTAGCTTTTGAGACTTTTATAGTGCTGCAGGGTATACTTTTGTGTGGGTTCCTGCAGCTAAATTGTATTTATATTCGTAGGAATGACTTGCGTGGATGCTTTGTCATAGTGCTTGAGAGACCTCAAAGTAAAAGCCATTTTTCCTCTGATATTTTGTTCACGCTTTGCCTATGACTGCATATGACATTGCGATGGTCAGAGAATAACTGCATGCCTGTGCATGTGCACACGTAACAGTATACGGAAATAGCAGATTTGTGCATGCACTGTGTGCCTGTATTGTGAAGTGTGTCTCTAATTCCCTATTTAATCTTTCATTGAGGGCAGCACTCTTAGCGCATGTCCTAGGGAAGGGATTTAATGCCATCTGTAGGTGTGTGTGTGTGCATGCGTGCCTGTGCGTGTGTGTGTGTGTGTGTGTGCGTGTGTGAATGTGCGTGTGCGTGTGTGCGTGTGTGTGTGTGTGTGTGTGTGTGTGGGCGTGTGTGAATGTGTGTGTGTGTGTGTGTGTGTGTGTGGCTCCTCTTTCTTCTGAGATCAACCTATCCAGATCAGGTGACTTTCTTCAGGATGGACAAGAGCCAGGTGGTGGCAGGTGCGGTTGCCGGGGCAACATAAAGGAAAAGCCCTTGAAGGAGTCTCCTCTGTCCTTTGGCACTTCAACAGTATCTGTGCCTTGTTCCATGAAACATTATCAGTGAGATAAGCAGATAATTGCACAGACTGTATCCTTTTTACATCCAAACTAACTTAAAAAAACAGAGCAAGAATTCAAGTTATGGACTGCTGAAGACTGACAGAAAGTGGTCTTCAGTGACGAATTACGGTTTTGTATCTCCTTTGGTGACCAAGGTCCTCGTGTCTGGCGTTGTGGTGGCGAAACCTACAACCACGAGGCCGTGAAAAGATCCGTCAAGTTTCCCCAGAGCGTTATGGTCTGGGTATGCATGTCCGCTCGGGGTGTAGGGAAACTCTACTTCCTCAAGAAGACTGTCAATGCTGCCGTATACCAACATGTTCTGGAAACGTTCCTGATTCCAATTGTTGAGGAACAGTTCGGCGAAGAAGACCTCATATTTCAACAGGATCTTGCACCGGCTCATGCGGCAAAGTCGACCAAAGATTGGTTTGCCGAAAAACAGCTTGAAGTTTTGGCATGGCCGGCCAACTAGCCTGACCTCAATGTCATTGAAAACCTTTGGGCCATCGGCAAGCGGAAAATTCGCGACAGAAGGCCGACTATGCCGGACCAACTGAAGCAGAACATCGCCACAGCCTGGGAAGCTGTGAGTGCAGAAACTTACGACAAGCTGGTCAAATCGATGCCGCGGAGACTTCAGGCAGTCATACAAGCCAAGGGGGCAGCCACAAAATACTGAGAAAGTGATGATTCTAATTATAATAAAATTATTCTGATTCAGTGAAACGGTTTCTCCATTATTCTAATTCAATAAAACAACAGTGTCACAGTTAAATGGCCTAAATGGGCCTTTTGGAAAGCTCAGCTGAGCAAATTTTTTACAGGTAGCAAGTTCTGTGATTACTCTAACAAGTAGGACAGGCGCGGTGAACACCTGATTTGCTTTCTGCACAAAAAATGCATTAAAAAAATTTTACGATTACACTATTTCAAATTATTCTAATTCGTTGACCAGCACCTGTAGAGAGTTTTTCTCCTGGAAAAATACTCATTTAAAGTAAAAAAGAAAATTAGTTTTGGACTGAAGTACTCTTTTTTTTTTTGTTAAATACCAGAACTTAGGTATATTTTACTACTAAATGGGTGATCTTGACTACTTCTACCAGATGGAGCCAGCTGTCCAGCCTCCATGGTCACCATTTTCACAACTAGTCACGTGACACATACTAGCATTTTGATTGGACAGTCGTGAATTTAGGTAATTCTTGCTCAAACATAATGAACTTAGGTATTTCTTGCACAAAAGTTTAGTTAACTTGACAATGGCAACACACCAATCCACAGGACTTGAGGTTGGGGAGGTTTCAGGCATTCATGCAATTATTCAGCTAATTCTGTAATCCTGCTTTCTGGAAAAAGGCCAAGAAGACTGGTTCAAACTGAGAAGAACGAGCTTGTGGAACAAATGCCACACTCCACCCCATCATCCTGCATGATGTGACCTAGTCCACTTAGCATTACTTGACCAAGGCGAAATCTTCGAGCAAAGAGAAACTGCATAGGATGAACATGTTATTCATGCTAAGAAATATCCAGAGGGTCAGAAGAGCCATCTCAGAAGTTTGAACTGCAAGGACAAAAGACAGCAGACAGGCCTGGTGCTTGTTTAACTAACTACCAACTCCATGACCATCTGGTGAAGCTCTTCCCACAAAGCTGCAGAAAAGATTCAGGGTCAACCAACATCCTCCTCCTCTCTCCGTTTGTTCAGGACCGCAGCCGCCAACGATCACGTTTTTTCCCTGTCAGGCGGAAACGCCTCCCACAGCTCAAAACAATTCTGGCACAGGGGCAAAGAGCAACACTTGCAAACAAAAAAAGGAAAAAAAAGAGTACTTGTTCTGTAAAAACTTCAGCAAGAGGCGGATGTAAAAAATAGCAATAATTGGACGCACAGTCCATCATGACTGTTAGCACAGGGTTTGGGTGGACTGCAATGCGAAAACTTTTCTGGAAAGAGAATAGCTATTTATATAAGGAGCCGCTGATAACAATGTCTCCTCAGCGACTTTGGCCATAATGTTTTGTTTTATGCCCAGTGTTCTTTAGACTGCTCTAATGTTAATTGAAATTCCGTTTAATTCTTGCATTTGTGCTCATTTTGATTTACTTCATGAAGAATGACTCATGCGCTTCTGAATTTTCATTATAAAAAAAATCATCTGACTGACAAATAGATTTTCAAATATTTTAATTATAATCACTCCGGCGGTGTGATAATAATAGTAATAGCTTAACAGCTTTTACGATACGGTAATCGGCAGCCAGTCAAAGCAATCAATGACAACATTGACTTAAATTAAATATTATCTCAGTTCCTGTAGCCCTCGCTTGCTGCTTGTCTGTACTACTGCTTCCTATTTTCAATTGTCAATGTACTTACAAACATAACTATCTGCACTTGAGGGAACTAATAAGGATGCTGGGATGGTCAGTGGTGGGTCAGTGGACCCTTGGACCCCAAATTCAATGCCACTGACCCAAATCTCAAATTTGAGTGGATATCGCAAGAACATGTATCCACTGTGCTTTTAAGTACCCTTGTCTCACCACATCCTTCCAAGAAGTTTGGGGGTAGCTTTCTTATGATGTTGATTTGAATGGCTAAACTTAAGTGTTGACATTCTGTTTGAATGTGATTGCAACAGTAGCAGATCAGTCTCTTGGCTTGGATTAGTATGTAGGCTAATTAATGCTTGGCAGTGACTGTTTATGGTTGTGAGTGATTAGTGTTTGTCATCTGACGCAGATAGTAAAAAGCAAACTTAAATGTCCTTTAAGGAAAGCCATGGAGAAGCAAAATCGTTTGAATAAGATTATTATTATTGTGATCACCATATTCTAACATATCTGAAGTCAAGAAACCCAAATGTGAGGCATTAAAATTCTGAAATACAACCTATTTTAAGTTGCTTGTTGTGAGCAAATATTTGATGTCTCTAGAGATGCATGTCTGCAAAAGGTAATGAGAGCAGTTCACTGAACCAGTGCGGAGCTCGACACAACACCAAAAAAATAAAGAACCAAATTTGTCAGAATCATCACTCCCCTGCGTTGCAGTCCACTGTGCAGAAGTAAATCTCCCCACCGAAAATTAGATTAGGAAAATGCGATATACAGTACCCGCTGAAGCATTTGCGCGAGGAAAATTATTCTCACTCTCTCTCCCTGAACCGCATTAGGCGACTGCCGCTGTGTTCGTTTGTCTCACAACGCCATATTGGATGAGACGGTCGGATGAATATCAGAAATGCTGCAGTGTTTTCAGACTCGGAGCACCAAGTGCACCTCAGCGACAGCCAGCGTGCTTCTGCTGCTGTGGAGACTGTGCACAGAAGCACAAGGCGTTTTAGGAGATTTGAAAACCCTCATGTCGGTTGACAGCACTAACCATCTGCTCTTTGGTCCTTTGTCCTGGCTAATATATTGTGGATTGCTTTCTAAAAGGGTTTAGCTTCATGCTATCTAGTCAGTGAAGTGTTTAATCATAGGCGTGGGGGGAAACTACAATCCAGCGGATAGATAATCTTAAATGCAAGTGCATCATCAACCATCACAAACCCCTCCCCGCTATTATGCTTCAGGATAACTACAGGAGGTGATTTTATATTTTAACCTTATTTTAACTCTTTCATCACCAAATTTAGCGATATCTTACTATACGTTCACATGAATTGGCATTCACTAACGTGGTTGTCAACCATCAAGTACTGAGAAGTTAAGACGTACAGTTTTAATACATTTGTACCTTGTCGATTCATGTTGAGAACTATTTTATTAATGGTAATACATTTGTGGAGCAACAAGATAGTTAATGAATTTCTTGTTGCTTGACTATGTATAAGTTTGTTGTACATGTTTCCATAATTTATAATAATTGTGGCTCTAATGCATTCATGAATTCACCACTAACCCATTTAAATTTAATTTTGTGGCGGATGAATGTATTTTTACAGCATAAATCCATGTTAACATCTATATAAATTAATGTAATTTTTTATGACCTTGTTGCAAAGTCTTTCTTAAAAATAATGATTCTGCATAGTCATTTTTTCCCATTGGGCGCTGTGAGATCTCTCACTTCTGGAGACTTGGTTTGATGGCTTTCTGCCAGCAGTGCTGACAAGTAAAACCATTTCTTTCTGCAGCTTCAACTCTCTGCCCCCAGAGACAATTCCCCCGAGCTACACACACGGAATGTTCTAGCAATTAACTTCTCTTGCTGGAGCTGAAAAAATGTTTTCATTTTGATCCGAGAGAGCGAGAGAAAGGCAGCGAGAGCAGGAGTGTGACCGCCTTAGACGGACCCTTTGACAGAAGAAATATTTGCAGCATGTGTAAATCACACATTTTTTCTGTCAGTCACGTCCCTCTAATGGGTTAAAATACAAAATTGGTTGTAATAGGACGTGAGGACAGTACTGACAGTTCTTACTGTGCTCTACCCATGTCAAATAAACACATATCTCACCTCGTATTTGGAGAGGGAATTTATCTGCAATTCATCCTTGCCTTTTAGATAGAAATTTTACATGTTATAGTATGTAATGCGGCTGCTTGTTATATCTGTCCAATACATATCACCCTCCGGATGTTTCCTCTGTCATGACTGTTGACGGAGATTTCCATCTCACGCGTGACTCTGCGAGAAAGAATGTGAACTTTCCACTTGGAAATGACTGCCTGTCTTATCAACCTGTCATTAACCAATCAAAAACCAAAACCTATCCAACCAGCAATTAACATCACTAATATACTTCGACAAGCGCACATGCTGTCGTGTCCAGTAGAGCCCTCATCAGAAGGGTACCTAAAAATAAGCAGAAAATTTGGCTGGTGGGCCCAAAATGGGTCCTTGATGAACTAATTCCACAATTCAAGGAATCTCCCTGCACTCAGCTATGATCAGCTCCATCACATCAAAAGGAACAGAGTGACCAGCATGCAACTAGCCAACAGATTATATAACAGTGGCGACCGATCGCAGACGTGTTGTCATGGTGGTACACGAAGGCCCAGCTCAGACCACAGCTTGCGTTCAGAGTGGATTATATAAGAGTGCAATTTGCCAATCACATTGCTGCCGCGTAAATAAAGCAGCATTTGGCAGCAAACGACCTGGACCATGCAGCTGCCAAAAATGAGCTCAAGCTAAACTGTCATCATTGGCTGGAGGTCAGTTACACATCCCGAAAACAAGTGGAGTGGGGAAACGTGGGGGAGGGGGGATGAAAATCCAGTGGAGAAAACAATGCTCAGAACAGATTACAGATGACCATATGGATGGACTGATAGCTGCCAAACGCTGTTGACCTCTTATTCCTGAGCTATGCTATTGTAGCATTAAGTAAAATACCATTTCCATTAAGGGGCGTCAAATAGAAGGTCCTCTGCCTGAGACGCCAGTGAGAGTTTGCTGTGTGGACATCTGATAGCGAGGGCAGCGCAGAGCTGGGCAATTCGGTGACATTGCGGGACACTGTGTGTCAGGTTGAGGACGCGTACTGTCAAGAATAGAGGGAATAATATGTGATGCAATGTTTAATGTGTTTCCTAGGGACCCATTTATCAGTTACAGCACTGTCCTGTTGCTGAAAGGGTACAGAATGGGAATTATATATGCCTGGATGTCAAAGGTTGGAGTGGATTGAGAGGGGGTTATCATCAACAAAAAAGTAACAGTAATATTGCATATGTACGGGCGTGTTAGAGAGCAGCTAGTCACAGTAACGCTTCTCGAGGAAGCTATTTTCAAACTAAGATGAATGTGATGACAAGTTGTAAGTCGTGATCCAGCATCGTACGCTTGGTCAGTCTCAAGCCAAAACAGAAGGCAGTTTGAATTTTGCTTTGCTGGTACTTCTCACTACCGTACAGTGCTACTCAAGGACTATGCAATTTAAAGGCAAGTGCCTATAGCAGAGGTGAGCATTCGAGGGGTTGGGAGGTAAAATACCTGTCATGTTTCACTTCTATCAATGTGCTAAACCAGCTGATTTCATTTATTAGTCCGACTTCCAGGCTGATTGCTTGCTCTAATTTGAATATCCAGGTGGGTGGAACAAAATTCTGGAGAGGAATTTTACTCTCAGAACTTGGATTGTCCACCCCTGCTATGGAACCACTAAAGCAAGAGCACAGCAGCAAATACTGATAAGTGATATTTCTTCCAGGAAGAATGGTGACCTTACTGTTCACTTTCTTAAGGCAAGTGTCTGTGTCCCCCGCCCTGCACCACTGCACCCTCCGTGGCTAACAAGCCCTTTGCTTGTGCCCTGCTCTTCAGTGCAGGGAGGCCCAACACTCGCATTATTGTATGTTTTTCATCATTTTTGTTTTACCCAACCTCTCACCTGCTGGTCCCCTGGTCATCTCCTGCTCTCCAAGACAAATAGGGGCGAGGCCCTTTTCAGACTGTGATGCCACCTGTCCGAGAACCAGCACCAAAATAAGAACCAGTCGTTCAACTATCATCAGTGCCCCTCCTGCACCGTATTCGGCTCTCCGGTAGCTGCCCATAGTATCCCAAGATGCAAAGTTTCCTTAAGAGGTGTAAATGGAGGATGTGGAAAATACGCAGTCGTTCAGGTCCCTGGGGGCAGGATTGACCCGATTGTATATTAGAGGACGCGACTGGCCAGTCGCAAGGGGACCACCTGTTGCGTGCTCTCTAAGCAAAAGCTCCCTTTGTAGGCGCTCTGCACCCTCTTGTTCTAATAAATGTCCACTTAATACACTGGCAGCAGTGTCTCCAATGTTCCCCTAATCTAAGTAATGACAGGTCTCTCACACCCAGGCCCTCAAGGCCACATTTATTAACTGATTTATTCGTTAAAGCCCATCACACGGTCCGTGTGGGGAAGATCGCTGGCGTAAGAGCAGTGACGCACTTGGCGGCAGTACCTGCTTCTTTTCTCAGCAATCAAATGGCCGGCGGCGGTGGAACAGCTCTTTGACGCGCGCAGTCACACCGCCATGTTTTATTAAAGTTACTGACGGTGACGTCACTTCGTTCAACTGCATCGCCGAAGGCGAAAACAGCGGACAGCGAAAATCCCCTCGCTCCCCCCACCCCCACACTCCTTTCTCACTTTTACTCTTTCATTCAGTCAAACTGCCGGAAAAACCACTGCCCCTCAGACGGTCTTGAAGCACTGCAGGAACCGCCGGCTGAATACGAATGGGCTCCCAGGATGCCGCTGGCTAACTGGCTTATCTCAATGTCGACGGAGGAGTCTGCAACCCCAAAGCTAACCATGGAGCATGTTTGATCCCCTCCGGTGACATTAATCAAGTTCCTTGGTCTCGTTAATTCCCTGTCCACACGATACAAGAGGAGCAATCATTTCTGCTTTTTACCATAGAGCAAAAGCCCTAAGCTCAGTCATTGTGTGCTGCGACCGAGCCGAGGGACTGTGCAGATAAGAGGCAAATACAAAAAGTGATTGATTAAAACATGGCTGCCGGGAAGATTCTGATCTCCATTGTCGTCGGCTGTGTTTTAATGAAAGCGCTCAATTGACCCAGTAACCTTCCTAATGCGGGAGGCGCTGTGTGACCTTCCCAGCATTCAAAGCGAAGGTGACTCACCACTGTATCGAGCAGCTCTCTGCTGCATTGCCATTCTATACTTCTGTTTCATTTGCAATCCACTCCATGGCCCGTCCTCTCCCCCTTTCATTCATACTCTCTCTCGCTCAAGCGCCCTCGCTCCCTTTCCACTTTTCTCCCTCACTGTCTCTCTCTCTTACTGCAGCAAATTCCCAGCGAAAAGGTGTGGTGTTGTTTTTTTTTTTTTTGGTGAATTGACCATAACGGGCACCTAAAACTGCTGCAGCATAGTGCTGTGCTTGTATATCTTGCAGCTGGTGCATTGCCATTGAAATTGTGATTGCGAAGTATGGGACAATAACTCCAGTCTGACCTCAGTGAGTGACATCACAAATAAGACAGGGAATGTTATGTTATTTTGTCTGGACACATTCAGACAAATTTTCTGATTGTAAATCGCATTTCTGTGAACCAACAGGAAATCTTATGAATGTGTCTCAGAATGTGTCGCTAACCCTCATACAAACAATCTCTCTATCAAATGTCCTTGGACAAGAACTGGCAGAACTCTCGAGTCCAATCTCTACATCGCACATTTCTCGCAAATACGATTACTCATTCTTACGGCAAATGAAACCTCACACACAAACACAAACAAGGGAACCGGTCCACGCGCAAGTTCACATCGACGCACACATACAGAAACAAACAGAAACACACGCCACGGCTTTGCGCTCTCTTTATCTGCACCCAGGCCATCCATCATTCAAGCCCCGTTGCCCGGGAGACGGGGTTAGTATTCCGAGCACGGCGACGGTGCCCGCCCGCAGAAAGGAGGTTTCCATTGGCTCCCCGAGTCGTTTGTAATCGAAGGCTTTTTCCTCCTCGCCAGCCGCCCTGACCTGAATGCACATGAGTATAAGAGGGGAGGGGGACTGCGGATAGAGTTGGAGTAAACCAAACCCCCCAATCTCCACCCCCAACCCCCCACCCGAGCCTTTCACTGCTCCTCCATGTTCATTCAACATCCGACAGTCACACTGCCTCATTCACAACTAGTGCCACCAATAACAGCAGCAGGATCGATGGTTGGGGGTTGGAGGAAGGGAATGTGGGGGGTAAGAACTACGCCCCCAAATTCTGTGCCGCATACCAGGATTCCTCCCCAGCAGCCAATCGGGTGTCCACAGAGACAATGGTTCGTTGTGAACATGGGTGAGGCTTCACTTAAATACGGATGCGCGTGTGCGTACACACACACACTCGTACACGCACACACACACACACACACACACACACGAACACACACCTGCCCACCCCCAAGCTCAGCTACAGTCCTTGTTCTACCCCTGCCTTCATTCATTCATCCATCTATCCATTCATTTCCATCCTTTCCTCATTCATGCCGCCTGATTCATTGTTTTTCAGCCCGTGCCCTGACACACTATCCACACGCTCCCTCTTACTCGCCAGGAAACTGGATCCCGTGGACGAAGGGCAATGGGGTGAACTCTGCCCTCCTGCGCATCATTTATCCCGCTACCCCACTATACAGGAAACTGCATTTATTTGTGTTTTAACTACACTGACATGCAACAAGTGTATCGAGAGACAGCCATTGAAATAGCCACAGAGTGTATAAAAGGAGCTCTGTTATATGCCCTTTTTCCAACATGGATGCGTCAGCTGTCTCTCATGGCAGCAGTGATGGGTGAGGTTAGCCAAGGGCGAAAACAGAGACAGACGCTGCGGCTAGAATGACACCATTCTTCCAAAAAGGCGTTCCTGTCACAGCTCCGGGACAAAGTCGAGAGGGTGAAACACACGTTCCAGAACATTCACAACTGCCGCCCCTGTCCAGGGAGCTACTGATTAGGCGCATTATCAAAACCGGAAGCAGCGTGAGCGTAGAACCAAAACTACAGCACCAGAACCTGATGAGGGCGATTTCTCAAGCTCTGCAAATGGAGCTCATTTGGCAAACTCATTAAGTCGCTTCTCATTACGGTATTGGCGACTGCCCTCTGCCAAGATTAATTTCAGGGATGATCAATATTTTACGCTTTAACAGTTTTACACCAAGTGTCAATAATTAACATGGACCGACACCCATCTGCTCACCCATTTGTTTATTTGACTTATGAGAATTTTTGATAGTAAAGGAAAAAGGAGGGTTTTTTTGTAGCCACTGGGTGAGAGAACTCAGTGCTTTCTACTCTAAGACTACTAATTTGTAGATACTAATAGTAGAATCTTTAATATTTTGTCTGTTAAAGACTATCGCTGCATCACCTTCATGCTAAAAAAGCATGGGGAGGGGACAGAGGCATGCAAGGGTGGCTTGGGTCAGAAATGACCTATGGTCGGGAGCCCTGATGGTGTCAAATTCTCAGCCATTCCTGCCAAACATCAAAGGCTTCCCTCTCCTTGAGTTTTCATTTCGTCAGCGGTTATTTAGATCCAGCGGTATTCTGGGTTTCCAGTGCCACAGCAGGAGATCTGAGGGGACACTGCAACCCGGGGCCACGCCCCTTCATTCCAAAATGGGAGTGACAACCCCTGTCCAGAATAGGCACGGAAACTCCCGGTCATTGCCAAAAGCTTTCACACAAATAGAACACACACACACTCTCTCCCTCCCTCTCAGACACATACACACACACACACACACACTCACATACCCTTCCTTTCCCCATGACTGCTTCACATCCTTTTCCACAACAATTCATATTTAGCATATTATCCGCTTACTGCTTGGAAAACTTTCTGGACACTTAAGGCTTAGTACTTCATGGGAGCTTGGAAATACAACACGTGAGATTTGAGGCAAAAACCTTTTGATCATGTCCATTTCTGTTTATACCGCAGAATTCTCATACTTTTTTATGCCAGCTCCCCCAGCAGATAAGACCTGCTACAGCATTCATCCAAGTGCGACGATAAATAGCAACTGAGCCTGCAAACTCCCCACCACCTCAAGCAAAAGAGGCCATTCTCAGTAACTCAGTCCTCTCAGTTCTCAGTAACTACACATGGTTGACTATTGACAACTTGGAGCTAATGACTAAGGGACTTTAACCTGGGTGCAGAATATGGACGGCTCAGGCCCCCAGTGGAGCCCAAATAAGCTCAGTGTAGTTTTGTGCCCTTGAGGAAGTCCCTTAACCTAATATTATTGTTGGGGGACAGGTCCCTGTTTTGTCTAATCAACATTATTTTGCTTTTCAGATGTGTTGTATCAATAGTAACTATGACACAGATCAAAATAGGTCAAGTAATAGTATCAAAACCAGAAAAACACTGCCGATGCCAAAGAGTTTCATTCAAAATTAATTTGTGCTCCAAAATATCAATTGACAGGCTGTTATGAACTGAAATAACTGTTCACAATGTGCAGCATTCTGTGTGTCTACCCTACCATAACAAGCAGCAATGCTCAAACACCCACTTTGATCCATGATATAACTTTAAAGATTGCATAACAAGGCAAACTGAAAAAAAACTAAAGAAAACAAAGGCTTGTCCTGCCAAACTCTCCTTTTATCCAGCTCTTTGCTGCTGATCTGTGTCTTGGCCACTGCAGGTCCCATTGGGAGCCTGCCAGCACTGGCTATGCACCACGCAAAAGTTCCAGGATGGACAACCCAAACAGAAATGTCCATTATAGGGCCTTTAACTGCACTGGAGTGATGGCCTGAAAACTAATTGGCGCCGCATACTGACTTTTTATACGGTTACGTAATCGTACCAACACAACCCATACTCAGTGCTGCCCTCTCATTTTGATTAGCCCAGGGCAAAATGCATTATGGGACTGCGGCCCATTACTGTCAGAGACGGCCTGGGCTGCTCCCTGGCAGGAGTAATGGACAGTCACGTCACCCAAACATCATTCAATACTAGCAGAGGTGCTCCGGACGCAGTCTCAATTCCACATAAAGCATGCTGCGGTAATGAAATCAGCAGACTAAACGCTGTTAATATGCATGATAACGGTCCTTTACATGGTCCGCTCCAGAGAAAGGGTAACATTATTGTGCACGACATACACATATTCCTGAAATAAGCCAATTAAGCTGTTTCAGTAATGTTTGTTCTTCATATATTGCTGTTACGTATGATTCAAGTAACAGGGGCTTCTTTTTAGAAATGTGTTGGGGTTGTTGAGAGGCTCATCCTGCTAAACCACGGTTGAAGCTTTTGGATGGGATTCAAGCTTCCATATCAAAACTTTGATGGCACTAGTGCAAAGGACTGCAAAGATGCAGCAGTTTGACTTCCGGTGTTTAAGAGGAACATATTAGCAGGGTTCCTAGCAGGGGTTGCAGAATTTGAGTGCATCTTGTGAATTTAGAGGGGCTTTGAAATGTGGGGAAGATAGGAGTAATGCCACTGATATCACTGATAACAAATGGGCATTGAATACTTCACATATAGACTGCATTATCCTATTGTACATCAATGGCAAGGTGCTAACAGTCTCATGATGCTATTGCTCCAACAGTATTGCAACTGTCTGAGGCACGGCAGCCAAAACATGTCCTTGGAGATGTAAGGTCCTGTATGTTTTCATTCCAGCTCCAATTAAACACACCTCATTCAACAACTGGAGATAAGACTGAGCTGAATTGAGTCTGTTGAGCAGAATTTGGGCTAAATGAAAACCTAAAGGATGGTGGATAACGGGGAACAGGGTTGGGCAGCTCTGATAGAGGGAATGTTCCATCTCATTTTGTCTATCATCCTTCTCTGAGGTAACCAATAAACCTTTGTCTTTCCACATTAAACGGTCTCCCTCACATACTGACAGATATGGCGATCCACGCAGTGGCACGGGGTACGCTAGGGAACTGAAGCTGACACTGCAGGCGTAAGGGGGGAGAGAGGGAGTGAGGCTGTGACGATGAGGATAGAGAATAGGTAACAGGAAAATTGCCGGTGTGAAAGACAGCAAGGGAGAGGAATGATGGGGAAGGATGAAGGAAATCAAGGGGAGAGGAAGTGAGGTATGGGAGAGAAAATGAGTGGGGGAAGTGCATGAGAGGAAAAGGGAGGGAAAACAGGGATGAGAAGAGAAGTTAAAGTTAACAGGCTGGGAGGAAAGAGAGGAACCAAAGACAAAAGGGAAACTAGAAAGATTGAAAGAATCAGGGAGACCACACTGACTGTTCCACCTAAGACCAGCTAGAATTATTAGCATCAGCAGGTGATAGGCTGGTTGACTGGCTAAAACGTCAAAAACACAACTTAAAACAGCTTGACCAGTTTAGGCTGGTTGAAACTGGAATTTTCAGCCATGGGGGAAATTAGGGTGGTCACAGGAAGGGCATTCCGAGGAGCTCCCCGGTGTCTAGGCATGGAAGGGGATTATTCCCTAATGGAAAGGACCCCCCCATGCACCAGTGTGTGCGCTGAGAACTGATTACTCATTTACGAGATTCGGCTCTGCTCCCTCATTCCAAACGCAATCAGTCTCTCGTTCCTCCATGCCGAGCCGAGTGCGAGCTGGCCTCGTATCTTAACGCGACGTGAGAAATTTTCCATGACAAGCGATACGCGCTAACAGTCTCGCTCAGATGTGGCTAACCATTAGCCGGGCTAGGAGGACTGCAGTGTACCATAGTTAGAGTAGCTGGCTAGCTTGGCTGTGTGTGTGTGTGTGTGTGGGTGTGGGTGTGTTTGCCAATGCACGACAGTACTGTTACATCACTATATGAGTAAAGAAAAGGGCTATGGTTGTTGTTGTTTTTTTTTTTTTTTTGTACTAACATGAGAGGGATCAATCTATGAGGGTATGCACTGTGCTCTAGTGCAATAAAAATGTTTATAGAACCAAACCGTAGTTAAAAGAAAAAAAATAATAATAATAATAACATGAGAGCACACTGTTCCACAACATTATAACCTACTATATTCTTCAGATCAGCAGCTCGCCTAGTGATGCTAGCTGCATTAAAGTGGGCCGTTTTCTTCCATGCTGTGACCCTCAGAACATGATTTGTTAGCCTTATTTATGTTGTCCGGGAGAGCAGCATAAACGACACATACATACAGAGAGACGGGCTTCCTCTAGGTATGCACTGCATTATATGTGCATGTGTGGAGTAGAAGGCACGTGCCGTACTGTCACAAGTGTATTTATAGGGTTTTTCAATTTCCTTGGCGGTCAAGTCACGGGCAGGTTTGCTTTCTCTGACACGAGACCAGGGTTTACAGTTGAGGCTGTTTGGCCATGGAAACAAATTGAATAGTCAAAACACTCAAAGGACAAAGAAAATAGTTTCCGATGGAAAAAAGTAAAAGACCGCTGTCATTCCCAAACACGAAACCATCAAAGCGGCCTTCTGTTGTGCATGTAAATTATTCATAGTCAGATGCGATGCAACAACACTGCCCTCTAGGGGCCGCATACTCCAACATGACAGTGTGCTTACTGAATTTTGAGTTAGGAGCACATGGTCCAAAAAAGATTTGAAATTTAGGAATGCATTGGATATAATAACTATTAATCGAAATAATAACGTTCCTTTATGTTCACACATGACAGACATTGGCCTAGAGCTGGCCCATTCTGAGATGATAATAAAAATAAAAATAAAAATCTTCACCAAATAACCCCTTATAAGGATTCTGTTATCAATTTGAGAAAAAATAAATAAATTTAGAACCTGAGAGAGACTGTGATTGAGGTGGATAGGAGGAGAAAGAAAGAGAGAGTTAGAATAAAGAATAACATATAGGGGGATAATGAGTGAGAGAGAGAGTGATCACTTGAAGGGATAACGGCTTAGGACCGATGTATTTGGAGAGATAAGTCGCCATCTCCTCTTCTCCTTTACACAGAACTACATCCTTCTTTCCCATGGTGAAGGTTGGGAGACAGGCACTAAGAGTTCGCAGTATTAAGGACCGAACAGTCAAAGTAAGTACATCGATGGTGCATGAGTATTAGCATTGGTAAATTGTGATGTTAGGGCGCCACCATGTGGTTTTTTAAGGTTCGCAAAACATCAAAGGACTTCCGGTAAGCAGAACTCGGTGACAGCCTGTTCACATCTCATTGCAGCTGTTCAGGGAAGATGTCTAACAAGCCTAAATTTACAATTAACTGAATGCTTTCAAAGCTCATTCCAAACGTAACCATCTCATATATGCAATATTGCCCCGGAGCAGACCAGTATCATGAATTTTGTTTCCCAAAAATGTTGTAACTGTGGGAATGTCATGCGTTCCTCCAGAGGATCACACAAGTCATGCCTGCATCAGCTTTTACCCATTATTGAAAATTGTCTCTAAATTTCAGTGTAGTATATACTGAAAAGAAAGCAAGAAGGTCATTTCAGACACGGCGAGCCGCAGAAAAAGGACACAAACAGAGAAAAAAAAAACATTTGTGTAAACCCCCAAATATCACACAAATAGGGTAAAATAAAAAAAACCCAGAGGAGAAAAAAACAAACCTTACTTATGGAAGGAGAGCACAACCTCCAGTTACCTACCTGACATGGCACGAGGGTTGAACAGATGGAATAGAAAAGACATAAACCAACTGTCACAGCATATAAAAAGTGTTGAGAAGATTGGAATTGTGGTAATAACTTAGCTGGAAAACTAGAAGTCTAAATCAAGCATGAATTATGTGTATGAATGTATGAATTATTTGATAATGGCTGAGCTGTATTTTCATTAAAAAAAAAAACTCACCTTATAGAAATAACAAATTTTAAGGGAAGGATAATCCCTGGTTTACCTTGGACCTATCTACATTATTATGAACAAATTTTCTCTCAGGCGAAAGCAAGAAAATTCTAATTTGAAGCAGACTGGTTACTATCCAAGCAACTCAAAGACAAATGCACAGTTTACATAACAAAAGTTATGGCAATTTTCTATGAAAACGAAATGATAAAAAATCTAAATTATCCAAAATAGTTTTGGAAAACTATTTACCTGTAAATCACTGAGTGGTACCCACTCTGCTGCGGAGCTTTCTTCTTGTGTTGTTTGTGATAAGTAAACTGTTGCAGATTCTTTATCGTTTTAATTAACTCTTTATTGCTTCAAATTCAGTGTCAGAGAAAATCTATAATTATCTCCGCCAAGGAGATTATGCGATCGAGTCGGTTTATTATTTATTTATTTTTTTTTTTGTCTGTCTGTGGACAAGATTTCTCGGAAAGTACTGGACAGATCTTCATGAAATTTTCACCAGAGATAGATCTTGGTCCAGGGACGACTCTATTAAATTTTGGTGATGATCCGGATCCGGATCTGGATCTACAAATTTAGTGACATTTCTCGGAAACTACTAAACGGATCTTCATGAAATTTTCACCAGAGATAGATCTTGGTCCAAGGATGACTCCAATAAATTTTGTTGATGATCCGAATCCGGATCTGGATTCTCATGAGTACTTGATGAGTTTACAGAGTGTGGTTCTGTGCAGCTGGCTGCAACCATGAGGGCGGATGGACCCTCGGAGCGGCCATCCGTAAATCGGCACGGGTAAATCATAGGAGCTATATCGAGTAATACCTCACAGGAAAGCTCTTGAGATTTATGATCTGACACAATTTTTTTCACTTGGATGTCATTGCAACACGAGAATGGGTTGCTTTACACACACAAATCCCAATTAAACTTGTCGCATGCGTGGTCCTAAAATCTTCCCAAGAGATAGATCTTGCATTTGTATCAATGCCATCCTTTGGCGGAGATCAGAAATCTCGGATTGCTCTTGTTTAAATATGAAAAGCAGTGCATGCAGTGTCAATATTTCTAAGGTCACTCTGACTGATAAAGAGTTTTATTTAAAATGAGCAACCCAGACTGAAGTTCATACAAGCCAAAAAAAATAAATGCAGTAAAATCACCTAGCCCTGAGATTTAGATCCTCATTTTTTAAATTAGCAGTTGATTTTATCACTTTGCCACTCACATGCATCTCATCCTTCCCTGATCATCGGTGAAATTCAGAAAAAAATAAGCATTTAGCATTTGTCCTCTTCCCTGTGAAATCTGGTGAATAAAAACAGTTCAATAATTACAGGTGGGTTATCAAGCTATCACCAATAACCAAGATTTTGGAATCCCTAGTAGTTGATCAGATAAAATTATGATTGTCTTCAAATAATATTTTGTCTGCTTCCCAGGCTGGGTTCAGGACAATTCATACTACAATAACCGCAACCTTGGATAGTCATAAACACCATGCAGCTATGTTTTTTGAGTTATCGAAGGTTTTTTACATTGTAGATAAAGAAATCTCTCTTTCTTACTATTGGTTTGTCTACTATTGCTCTCGACTGTTTTGGTAATTATTTCTCTGGTCATATTCAATATGTAAAGGTCGATAGCATCATCTTGTCATTTCTTTCTTTTGTAAATGGTGTACCCCAGGGGTCAGCATTGGGTCCTTTATTTTTCTGTATTTACAGTATATACATGATCCTTGTAAGGCTGTTACTCATGAAGTGTTTCACTATAATGCAGATGAAACAGTTATATACTGCTACGCCACTAGCCCCGACCCGCTCCCAACTTCAGCTTACTTTGAAAAAATTACACGAGGCACTGCTGATCTTAAATATAGATAAAACTAAAGCCATGCTTTTTCATCACTTCTATGCAGAAACAATTGGATCATGAACCTACGTATCAAGGGGAGCAGTAGCAAACCTAATTAATTTGTGTCGAACAAATATATTGAATTTGTGATTGACAATGCACTGTTTTAAATTGCACATTAATAAACTGAAAAGAAAATCAACGGCAAACTGAATTATTGCCAATTAACCTATTTAATTGCAAAATGCCTCAACAGCTGCTTTTTATTTGTACCACTTAATATTCCAGGCTTTTGTTGCCCCTATCCCAACTTTTTTGAGATGCGTTGCTGCCATCAAATTCCACACAAGATAATATTTTTCATGAAATGGTAAAATGTCTCACTTTCATCATCTAATATTGTAAGGGTTGTGCTTTGTGCAAAGTTCAGGTGCATGGAGGACAGGAAGTTGAGGACTGGATTCAGGTGTAAGGATGGACTTAATAGTTTTATTATGTCAACTGCAAAACAGAAGGCATGAATCAAGCAATACAAAACAAAGAGGAAACAAAGTTCCTTAATAGACTCTATTAGTAATACAAAGTCTGGGCTTTTGCTGCAGTAACAATGTATTACAAATAGGACACCACAAGGAAAGTGAGGTTCCCAAATATAAAGTGCGGACATGAACAATAATAGCACTTAGTTTAAAAAGTTGAATATATAAATGCGATACGCAGAGAATACGTCTATACAAGACTATGAATGCCGCACAGGCATGCATTTACGAGACTTCACAATGAGTGAGTATGAGTCTCACTCAGTCTAAATACACACTGCTACCACCAAGTGGCAATTACACACAGAGGCAAACTAAATGAGTGAAAAAAAAATGCAGTCCGGGTCCTAATAGACCGGTGAGCTGGATGGCTGGAGGCTTGACTTGCCAAATGTTATCTGTGTACTGTTGTGATTAAAATGTGGGTTTATGAGATTTGCAAATCATTGCAATGTGTTTTTATTTACACTTCACACAGCATCCCAACTTTTTTGGAATTGGGGTTGAATGAGCGATGTAGTGACTGTGCAGTTGTCTTAGCGAGAATCCACTTGAGAACGAGATTTTTAAATCATGATGTGACTATCCTCGTTAAATAAAATGTTAAATTAAAATACAACAAATAAATGGAAATAAGAAGTATAGTGTGCTATTTCGAGGCACGGTTATACAGATGGAGTTCCTGATAGCATCATACTTGTTCATGAACCAGGAGACTCCAACAATTTGTGACCAAAGAGCAACCAACAGTGCTGGAGTGAGCTTATGAACTGACGGTGTCTATCAACTCAGGTTGAGTTCTTTTCAATGCTGAAAATTCACTGAAACTCCGATTCAACCTTTTCACCAAAGAGGGATGGCTTAGGCCAAGATAATGTCAATGTATATACAAACCCTAATTCCAATGAAGTTGGGACATTGTGTAAAATGTGAATAAAAACAGAATACAATGATTTGCAAATCCTTTTTGGTGTATATTCAATTGAGTGCACTACAAAGACAAGATATTTACTGTTCAAACTGCTGAACTTTTTTTTTTTTTTGAAATATTCATTCATTTTAAATTTGATGCCTGCAACACCTTCCAGAAAAGCTGGGACAGTGGCATGTTTACCATTGTGTTACATCATCTTTCCATTGAACAACACTCAATAGGCATTTGTGAGCTGACAAACTAATTGTAGAAGCTTTGTGGGTGGAATTCTTTCCCATGCTTGCTTGATGTACGACTTCAGTTGTTCAAAAGTTTAAAGTCTCTGTCGTCGTATTCTGCGCTTCATAATATGCCACAAATTTTCAGTGGGAGACCGGTCTGGGCTGCAGGCAAGCCAGTCTATTACCTGCACTCTTTAACCATGAAGCCATGCTGTTTTAACACGTGCAGCATGCCGCTTGGTATCGTCTTGCTGAAATAAGCAGGGACGTCCCTGAAAAAGACATTGCTTGGATGGCACCATTTGTTGCTCCAAAACATGTATTTAGCTTTCAGCATTAGTGGTGCCTTCATGGATGTGCAAGTTACCTACGCCATGGACATTAACACATCCCCATGCCATCACAGATGCTGGCTTTTGAACTTTGCGCTGATAACAATCTGGATGATCTGTTTGCTTTTCAGCCTGGAGGACACAAAGTCCATGATTTCCAAAAACAATTTAAAATGTGTACTTGTCAGACCACAGCACACTTTTCCACTTTGCCTCAGTCCATCTCAGATGAACTCGGACCCAGAGAGGCCACTGGTGTTTCTGGGTGTTGTTGACATATGGCTTTCGCTTTGCATGGTAGAGTTTTAACTTGCACTTGAAGATGTAGTGATGAACTGTGTTAACTGACAATGGTTTTCCGAAGTGTTCCTGAGTCCACATGGTGATATCCTTTACAGAATGATGAGTTTGTCATGCAGTGTCGCCTGAGGGACTGACGGTCATAGGCTTTCAATGTTGGTTTTCGGCCTTGCCGCTCGCATGTGGAGATTTCTCCGGAATCTCAGAATCTTTTGTTGACATTATAAACTGTAGATGGTGAAATCCCTAAATTCCTTGCAATTGCGCGTTGAGAAAGGTTGTACTCAAACTGTTGGACAATTTGCTTACACCAGGGGTGTCAAACTGACCCGTAAACGGCCAAGAGGCTGCAGGTCTTCAATCCTACCAAGCAGAAGCTCACCTGAAAGCACTGATTTAATCAACTGATCTAGGCCTGCAGAACTGATTAGTTGTATCAGGTGCGCATCAGCATTGTTGGAGTGAAAACCTGCAGCCTCTTGGCCCGTTTACGGCTCAGTTTGACACCCCTGGCTTACACAGTTGTTCACAAAGTGGTGAACCTCGCCCCATCCTTGGTTGTGAACGACTGAGCCTTTCAGGGATGCTCCTTTTATACCTAATCATGACACTTACCTGTTCCAATTAACCTGTTCACTTGTGGAATGTTCCAAACAAGTGTTTTTTGAGCATTCCTCAACTTTCCCAGTCTTTTGTTGCCCCAGTCCCAGCTGTTTTGGAATGTGCTGCAGGAATTCAATTCACAATGAGGGAATATCTCAAAAAAAAAAACAAACAAACAAACAAAAAAAAAAACAATATAGTTTATCAGTTTGAACATTAAATATCTTGTCTTTGCAGTACACAGTTGAACATATGTCAAAAAGGATTTACAAATCATTGTATTCTGTTTTTATTCACCTTTTACACAACGTCCCAACTTCAGTGGAGCTGGGGTTTGTACTTTAAATTGTTCAACTGGGATGAAATGCTGTTCTTGCAAATATTCAACACACAAAAAAAAAAAATAAAAACCGCAGTCCTGGCTGAATAAACGCGTGTGCGTGTATTGCACGATGCATTCACGTTCATCCCAGAGACTGAATTAGTGTGCACATCGAGCAATGGGGCTGTTAAAAGTGGATGAGTTTCTTAAGAGATGCTGCAATCCTTTGTAATCGCAGACTCTGCAGCACTGAAGAATACAAAATCGCCGATATACTCGTGAGGATGTGGGTTCTGTTCTCAGCCTGAGTGCTGCAGTCGTACCCTTGGGCAACGTAACCTATTTAATCAGAACTCCTCCCGTAAATCTCCAACCGTCATTTACATTGATGAAATGTTCCAGGTGCTCTGCAAAGAAGTCAATTCCATTGCAGTAGATTGTAGTGAGGGACAGAAGTTGCTAAAGAAATCCTAATAAAGTAAGCTACAGAGATTGAGTCGCATTTAACGTCTGCCATTTTATACAAAGTTAAAAATATTTATATGCTTAAATTAGGTTAAAAATATATCTTCATATATGAGTAAGGAATATATAAGTAAGGAGCTATTCATAGCGAGCATTATTGGCTAAGCAGGCTAGCAAACTTTGCAAGTAAGCCCTTCCATTATTCAGTATGTAGGCTTGGCTGGCTTAGAGAAATTTTGGGCAAAAATATCACTTTTTTTTTCCCTCAAAGTTTACTTTTTTGCATTGTTGGAGTTTTGAGTTTAAATCTATAATACAATCATTTTTTCCCCGAGTAGTTTTTAATTGCTTGGCCAGTCAGGGGTGCCAATGATTCTGGAGCTCGTTGTATTATCAGTATTTTGCAGGAATGTTACACATTGCGTAAAAATTAGTTTGCTGGGGCATGATAGTACACGAAGCCTCATTCAGAATAAAAAATGGACTCAGTTCATATATACAGAACTGACACCAAACTAGCTTCTGTGTATGCTGAATGCGTTTAATGAAGGGTCAGAATAAAGCCGCTTTCGCACTGCACACGAAACGATTTTTTCGCACGCCAGATAATATTCAAAGTCGCTGCAAAGACGTATTCACGTCTTTGCACTGAGTTTGAATAATCTGTCGTACGAAAATTTCGTTTCGCGTCCGGTGTGAAAGCAGCTTAACACAGTTCTTATCCAATTATCTCCTGAAGAGGGAGACATACTATTACGAATAAACAACTAAAAATTGGTGTTAACTTTAATTTATTAATCAAAATGCATTTAGATTTTTTTTCTTCACAAAAGTATTACCCTGACGGTCTTAATACAATAATTTCTCAGTGAAGAAAACTTTTCTTCTTTTTTTCCCCATTTGAGCAAAATGCACTTTCCTTGAGAAAATAAGCCTGTTTCATCTCGGCTCCATTTACCTCTGTGTGCTCTTAAACATGCAGCTATCCTATGTGATGAATCTTATGACAGATAGATATGTATTGCTTTTTAGGATTTTAGGACCCTTATGGTGAGTACGGAGTATCACTTCCATAAGTTCAAGTTAACTCACAAAGTTCTCCTGTGTTGTTCCAAAATTTTGCTCATCACAGTTAGCACTGTCACCCATATCTGCCAACGCATTGGAATTGCATTTAATCTTGCACGTATTGTGCCTCAAAGAAAAGACTTGCCCCACACCTGCCATCTTCAATCATGTTGTATTGTTCTTCACTCAAAATTTTTTCATATCTTCATAGATATTGTTGCATAAAATTTGCCACTCTCTTGAAGACTCTTATCTCCTCTGATGTCTTTTGATCACATCATATTGTGCTGGTTGTTGACACTTTTCAACCTTTTTCAGATTGCTGTAAAGCAGGGGTGTCAAACTGACCCATAAACGGGCTAAGAGGCTGCAGGTTTTCACTTCAACAATGCAGAAGCGCACCTGATACAACTAATCAGTTGTGCAGGCCTAGATCAGTTGATTAAATCAGTGCTTTCAGGTGAGCCTCTGCTTGGTAGGATTGAAGACCTGCAGCCTCTTGGCCCTTTTACGGGCCAGTTTGACACCCCTGCTGTAAAGGTTTTATTATTATTTATTTATTTATAATCCTTGGGGTCAATTTGACCCCATTCAATGTTTATCATTCAAAAAAATAATAGTTGACTTTTTCTTTTTTGCTTCATATTTCATGACTTTTCCTAATTTGATGGGAACAACTGATTAAGCATAACATTTTCATGATGATATTTTTCCAATGTGCTGAACACATATTGCACGCATTGGTGTTCCTCTGGGGTCAATTTGACCCCAAGCTGTTTTAGCTGTGTAAAACTTGTCTGTCTGTATGTGTGACCTCACATCCCCACACCTGCAGGAGCAGAGTTGATACTTTTGAGTTGATGCATAACAGGGGGGTGGGGAAAACAACTATTCCCTCGAGAACTTCAACACGTCTCCTGGTGTGGGCATGTGGGAAACAAATTGACTAGTGAACCCCTGCCAAAATGAGGAAGCCAATGTAGGCTTGCGAGTTGATCACATCCAAGTCTTTCGAATTACACATGCCTCCCCTCTAATCATCTCAAGTACAATATTTTCAAATGATGGTTATATGGAGAGCTCAAATAATGACTCTATGTCTTCAACATGGCTGACTTTCAATGGCTGTCTGGTGGGACACTCTTAGCAGCACGTCTACTTTGTTGCTGAAGTGAGTAGAGGGACCATAATTTTCCATTTTTGGTGCGAATGTAACATGGGGGAGGGGGAAACAATATTCTCATGAGAACTTTCCGGCACCATGGGCATGAGGGTGTGTGTGTGTGTGTGTGTGTGTGTGTGTGTATATATATATATATATATATATATATGTGACCAACTGTACTCACACCTGCCGAAATTTCCCGCGCTGTGGAGGACGGGTATGCCCGCAAGGACATTGGTAGTTCATGCAAAATAAGGGAGGAGCAAAGTATACTGCAATCTGCATGCTCTCTCACTTGAAAATGTCCTCCGGGAAAAGGTTTACTGTCCATACTGTCCTTTGACAGTGAAAGTGACACAGAGGAGAATGTGTCTGTTGAGGAGGACCCTGATTTTGAGGCTCTCTCATCTGATGAGAATGAGAGTGTTAATCCTCCTGCTGTCTCTCAACCACCAGCAGACATGATCCCTTCCAAAAATCGGAAGATAATATGGTCCCTTTCCCCACTTCAACAGCGGGGTAGTCTTAGTGCTGCTAATATTATGAAAAAAAAATAGATTAAAAAAGTAAATAAATATGTTTATCTGAGGAAAGGGCGGGGGGTCACCAACATCAATTGATATAGTTCACTCTGTGAGAGCCATGAATGTGCACCTCAAATTAGAAAAGATTTTGATGAAAGATATGCAAGATGCATTAACTCTTAAACTGAAAGTTTGACCAGATGATGGCGCTACAGGAAAGGTGATACCATCACTAAAACCAATAGGCTTCATCCTCTTGTGGTCAATAATGTTGTCAGTAAATTTGAGAAGATTTGTATGGAAAATTTTCAAGATAAATAATTCTAATTTTAAAGTTTGGCCTAATGCTGGCGCTAGTGGAAATGTCATATCATCACTAAAACCAATAGGCTTCATCCTCTTGTGGTCAATAATGTTGTTGAAATTTTGAAGATAAATTCTAATTTAAAAGTTTGGCCTGATGGTGGCGCTAGGACAGGTCAACTCACTAATAAGTTTCATTATCAAGGGGTTATTTATGTATTCAACAAATAAAGTGCCTGACACAAAAGCTTGGTCAACAATTTTATGTAAATCATTTTCTGGAGGCAAATATCCCTCGGGTCAGATTGACCCCAAGGGTAAAATGTGTTAATGATATTTACAGATAAAAGGAGGGTTAAAATTCAAAAGGGCAGACAGAACTGAAGCCTTGATATGCTTGTCTTATTTAGCCCTGTGGTCAATAGAATTTGGTTATTTGGCCGACTAAGTAACTAAGGAGGAGCTTACATTTTCAAACAGGGACAGTTGGTGTTTAATAATTTTGTGCAGTCAATAAATGAAAAAAATGATTTGATAACAGTGCCCTATTTCTTTTTTACTCAGGCAGATTTTGAATTGTATTATATTTATGCGGAGAGCCAGAAATATTAATATTAATACTTTTTCATGGTACTGTCAGCATTCCTTTTTATTAATAAAAAAAGCTACTTATTTGTTAATTTGATGAAAATATTTCCCTTGTATTGTGGTTTTTCAAATATGCCCTACAGATGAAATCTCAGAGGAAAGTATTGATTGAACTTTGTGAACTTCAATGTACGAAGGAATTCATAACCCTGACAAGAAATTATGATGTATCAGTGTTCAACATGATAATTCCCTCCGCCTAGCAATGTTAGAGGAGGTTATTTGATCATTACCGTTTGTCTGTTGGTTGGCTTGTTGGTTTGTTTGTAAGCAGGATTATGCAAAAACATATGGATGGATTTTCCTCAAATATGGTGAAATGATTAAGTATTGTTCAAGGAAGAGGTGATTCGATTTTGGGAGGTCAAGGTCAAAGGTCAAGGGCATGCAAAAGGTAAAAAACACATTAAAAACATATTTTTGTGAAGACAGGACTGCATAAACACAAGGGTAACACTGGCAAAAATTGCATTGAGTAGCCTACATTGGCAGAGGTAGGGTACTTGCGCTCTTGATGAGAGATAATTTGTGTCGTCATCGCTTTGAGCGACATTGCCAGTAGAAACCTTAAGCAAGTCGTTGTTCATATGTTGGAAGAGGCTATTCGCCCCGCAGCGCTTCGGCTCGAAAGTTCAAAGAGTGGGGCGGATTATAAAGTGAAATCACTTCCTGGGCCCATTGTAGGGCAAATGGCAGAAGTGCTTATCTTATCCGCCCAGCCTAGGTGCGAATAGCAGATAGCCGATCTCTTTCCGAAGAATAGCCACTTCCTAATTAAGGAGGTTTTGCTTTTAGGGAAGGCTCAACATGAGCGGGAGCTGACTTCATTGGCTGAGGGGGGCCTGTAGGAACAAAATTGAGGGGCAGGTGCTGCAGGTTTCATGGCAGCAAAATTTAAAACATGAAAAAATCAGTCGCTGGAGCTCCCCCCTACGTCTGGGACCGAATGGAACTCATGTCAGTAAATTAAATTCATCATAAAAATGCCAAAGGCATCACGTTATGTGACATAGTACAATGCAGGCCCGGTGTTCTGTCAAATTTTGCTCCCTTGTCAAAAAATGCTACCGTAATGCAAAGCGATCGTGGAGTACTATGTAGCATTTTATGCAATAAAAAACAGTTGAATTTCATGTCCTAAGCTCTTAAAAGGAATTATGCGAGGGACGATCGGAATCAAGAAAAACAGGCCCACTGTGTGCTTGCCAACTTCTTGGGCAATAATAATTATACACCATTATTATTAATGAATAGCAAAGCCCTCCACAAATCGTGTACTTCCGATTGCAAACGCATTTCCTTTTAATACACTGAGAAATTCGTGGGCCTTCACCAACACCGGTAGGCCTACCTCAACAAATGATGCTCCAACTTGACCAAATAAATTATGAAAGTAGCTCATGTCGTGATAAATCAGTCAAGCAAAAAAAGCAGACGGGCGAACATCCAATTTCAAGATTTCCTCAGAGAAAGATCATTAGAAAGGGTAACGGGTGAGTTGGCAGCCTGGAAGAAAATGAATTAATGATGGCTTAATGTCGGCCGTATATTCAAGCCTCCCACAATTACGCAAATACATGTTTAAAATGTCGTGTCAGAGTTCTTCGCCATTCAATGAAGATGACGTTGAATTGAATGATAAAAGACGAATGGATGTTCACGGAATTACAAATGCCAAAGTATAGTAAACAAAGCGCGCAGATTGTGCAGTTTAAATTAATGATAGAGTCCCGAAAATATTACAGTATACTCTGCGCATTCCACGCAGACTAAAAACTACTACTTCAACGCTTACGTCTCGTCCAGTTATTAGATGAGCAGTGATTTCCTCTGCATCAAGTAGAGACGTTTGGACCACGTGAGATGAATGTGTAATGACAAAGTCCCGACAGCGCAAGCTGCCTCGCTCAGCTTGGCATTCCTGCACACTGGCATGGTGATAGCACGTTAATGATTTTTTTCAGGGTATGGGCATAGCCTACAGGACCACTTCTATATGTAAAGCTTTACGTCACAGGCTTCTCGTTATTTTTTTTCCTTTTTTCTTTATTTTGAACCATATCTTTAGCTATCATGGCTTGGCCGTGCATTAGCAGAGTGTGCTGTTTGGCTCGGTTCTGGAACCAGTTTGACAAATCCGACCTCTCGGTGCCGTTGACGATTCAGAACTACTCTGAAATCACAGACCAGGAGGTGCGATCCGTCACAAAACACGTCCTCGCGGAAAGAGATCTGAGGAACGACTATTCCACACCAGATCACGGAGGATCACCGTCGGAGCCGGAGCCAGGTAACAGGAGATCGTGGAAAGCGCGGAGAGATTCGAGCTCCAAGCCCCGCGAGGATTATTATCCCTCCGGCGTGCCTTTTCCGAGTGTTACCCAGTACAAACAGGATTTCAAACCTTGGCCAATCCCTAAAAAGGACAATTTCCCGTGGATTAATGGTGGCAAGGGAGACACAATCACGGATAGTCCGGACAATAATTATCACATTACGAACCAACAAAGGGAGGTGAAATATGATCAAGACAAACAGAACTGGGGGAAACCGCTGACAGGAGCAGAGAAACTAAGTTCATACAGGTACGTCATGGTTGGAGCTGTTCTTTCAGCACTGTTAGGCTACTGCCAGGTAAGACCAAAGTTCATGCGCTCTTTAACTTCCTGACATCTCACTTTGAGCACGACTGAAGAGGTCAAAATGAACCACAAAGCGAAACACTGCTTTTGATCAGGGACCCCAGTTCATCTTCCACGTCTTAATTTTGTTTTAATTAAAAGCGCAGGCTGCAGTGGAACCTGGACGTTCACGTTTTTTTTTTTTTTTTTTTGCTTTATGTCCGGAATTAACGCAATTAATTTCAGGGTTCTTAATAGGACTGGCATTTCTTCGCCCTGACGAAAAATAAAATCCTGCTTCAAGAGATTGATACAACAGAGTGATTACAGCACTATACCTACGGCATTAGGAAGTATGGTGCCCTTAAATAGGTCTAACCAAACACATATTTACATAATGAAGAGTCCAATATTATTCACTGAGAGACAAGAAAAGGGACAATTCACATTGATGGCTCTCCCACCTTTTCTCTGATTCTTCTGAAATCTTGTGGCTTTAGCCCTAGACAGGTCCCACTGGAGGCCATTAGCCGTGTCATTAAATTTATTCAGATTTATTGATTCAAGTTCCGACCTTTGGTTTCTCTCGGTTAGTCTATGCCAGCATCTCAGTCTCTTTCACCGAGACAAAGTCGCATGTCAGATCATCAGTGCTTTTCCGAGGGTCCCCGCCCCCACTGTAGTGCGTGTACGAAAGCTAAAATTAAATAACTGGACTGATGAATAACCAATGCAATTTTCCATCTCGCATTTCACAGTAGCACAGATTCAAATCAAGGTGGTAGAAATAGTACAGTCTGCTGATACACAGGCGCCAACTCAGTCGCATTTAAATAATTAAACTTGCCTAGAGCACAAACGCAGTATTCTCTTGGCTTAACATGTGCCTGTGTGTGCGTAGGCAAGAATATCGTCCCTGGACGGGAGCAAGACCGGCTAAGCTGACTCGAAAGAGACCCACCCACATGGGCTCCCGCAGCTTTGAACTGCCCCCTGAAACCAGTTACCAGGCAGCCTTCAGCAGCGATGCCTACAAACAGATGGAGGTGTTACAGGTGGAGGCACCCAGAAGCCAGCAAAATGACCAATTTGAGAGGCCAAAGCACAGCATTGGGTTTAAGGGACAGGTGAGCCCCCACTTTGAATGTAATTATCCTCCACTTTTGAGTTTGTGAAAGGGGAGGGGGTCTATCTATACCAGCAGGCGATAGGGTGGCTAGCCCTCGTCCTGGTGAGCCACTGTGCCTCTTGATTTTCGGTATGTTTTCACTCGTGATTTTTTTCTGTCACTGCTTGGTTGAAGAATCACATAAATTTTTCTCAAGGCATTTATTGGATAATATTTGAATGGAGACCACAATAACTTGTGGATACGATGGCCCTCCATGGCAGGAATTTGACACCCCTGTTATAGAGTTTAACTTGGGGCTGCATTAATATGACTGATGCAGTTTAATAATTTGTGTTAATTTCTGTCCTTATTTGCAAAAGTATGTCTTGATGCAGCATTTGACGAAGCATCAGCAGCAGTTGTAGGTTTAAAATGTAACCTAAAGGTATGTAAGTGCCATGAGTAATTGTTTGCTCACCTTCTGAATCCCTGCAATTTTTTCATGTTTGTCACACTTGAGCATGTCAGATAAACACACTGCAGGTGCTGGAAATCAATTAAACACTTGAATTTCAGTGCAGTGGTTTGAAAGGTGCTTGGGCTTTGAAAAGTATTTGAAGCTGCTAGAAATTGTAAAATTAATTGCATTACTTTCAGTGGGATGATAAATAGGTAATTTACTTCAGCTGCCAGGTGCTGGAAAGGATTGAAAAATGTGCCTGAAAATGTGTGAAAATTGTTGAGTTTGAAAAGGGTTCAGAACCTTGAAACGAAATTTACCAGCGAAGAAAACCATGACACAGAATACAGCTGTTAAATGATTGTTTTATTTGCAGAGGGAAAATGTAACCAAAGACCAATTGGCCCAGAGTGAAAAAGTAATCATCACCCAAGTACCGTGATAAAAGAATTCAATAAATTGGGTTAAGCCCTTAAAATCGATTTTTTTACTTAACTTTACCCTTATGTAGGTTCAAAGCCAGACCAAAAAAAAATCATATTGTAGGACAATGTCACGCACATATTCTGAATCAGCTGGTTGCAGCGCTTCACTTCACTTGAGCTCCATCACACTGATATTGAGAGAAATATTCATGTAACGGTTCCGTCCCGCCGGGTGCCAAACAGTTGACCGACAGGCTTTAGGACGAATGGAATTTCAAAAATTGAATCATGCGCCAGACTGGTGGTGATGAGTAGTTTAATTACCAAAATTACCAAACCAAAACAAAAGGGAAGCAAGGTGTCATAAACTGAGAAACTAATACAACATTAAATCATAACTCAATTCAATTCAATTCAATTTATTTTGTATAGCGCTTTTCACAGAGACTGTCACAAAGACGCTTTACAGTGAGAGTTTAAAGAAATAAAAAGGCAGTGCCCAGCCTATTCCCCACTACAGCAAATGAGGCAAAAGACTCCCAGTAGGGAGAAAAATCCTCCAACAGTGGTGAGAAAAAACTCCCCAGTGGGAAGAAATCTCAGGAGGAACCCGGCCATAGTGGGGGAGCCCATCCTCGGCGGGCTAGCTAATTAAGAACAAAAAGTAAAATGGAGTGGAACGACAGAAGAGTTCCATTTAAGTCCATCTAAAGTGGCAACGGTAGCTTCAGAAAGTGGCAAGTCGAGGATGGTGCAGGACTGGATCAGGGCCAAACCGGATCGGATCAGGACAGCAGGACAGCAGCAGCCAGCGCTCATGGTGAGGGACAGGGCTCATACGGTCCAGGACTCAGGGAAGTGGAAGGAAGATCCTCGGAAAGAGACACAGAAGAAAGGGGTGTGAGGCACTGGATAACTACTGCATGATAATAAAAGTACCGTCCTCAGGCATGTGCCAAGTGAGCCTGGTCAGGAAACAGTCAACACCCCTCCATCCACTTCCTGCAGCACAGAGGCCCAACACTTATTCCAGGCTGTTAGATCACTTTTCATTTTCTAAACAATAGTACCATATGGACCTCCCCGGTGACTAAGGCTATAGCAAGCCCCACTGGTGCCGTGTAAGTGCAATCTCAGTGCCACCGGTTCCACAAGGATTTAAGCAATTTTAACGACCAAAAGCTAGTAACCTTCATCCATTTAATGCAGCGCAGAGGCCCTGAATTCCATCCGACCAAGGCTGCGTAATTTTTCAATCAAATACCACCAACACCATGTGGACCTACCCGGTGACTAAGGCCGTAGCAAGCCCACCGGTGCCGTGTAAGTGCCATCTCAGTGCCACCGGTTCCACATGGATTTGCGTAACACTACACCAGTACCATATGGACCTCCCCGGTGACTAAGGCTGTAACAAGCCCCACTGGCACCGTTAATGCATGCTCAGTGCCACCGGTTCCACATGGATTTACTTAACTCAGGCTTCCAATATCTTATGAACCCATCAACTAGGTTTTAGTCAGTCCCATCCAAGCCAAGTAATGTTTTATACATAATGATCTAATCATGATCTAATCATAGGCTTGACTAAAAAGGTAAGTTTTTAGCCTACTCTTGAACACAGAGACTGTGTCTGAGGCCCGAATGTCCGTTGGGAGATTGTTCCACAAGATTGGGGCTTTGTAGGAGAATGCTCTCCCTCCAGATGTAACTCTAGATATAGTTGGAATTTTCAAATATCCAGCACCTTGTGAACGAAGTAATCTTGGAGGGGAGTAAGGAATGAGAAGTGCACTAAGATATTCTGGGGCCAAATCATTTAAGGCTTTGTAGGTAAGCAGTAGAATTTTATATTCAATTCTAAATTTGACAGGCAGCCAGTGAAGATTTTTGAGTACTGGGCTAATGTGGTCATATTTCTTCGTCCTGGTCAGAACCCTAGCAGCAGCATTCTGCACTAATTGAAGGCGATTCAGGATAGAACTGGTGCAGCCTGACAGTAAAACGTTACAGTAATCCAGCCGAGAGGACACAAATGCATGAACCATTTTTTCGGCGTCCTGAAGAGACAGCATTTTTCTCAGCTTAGATATATTTCTAAGATGAAAGAAAGCCACTTTTATGATGTTGTTAATGTGACAGTGCAGAGAGAGATCTGAATCAAGGGTGACACCAAGGTTTTTAACAACAGCTTTTGCAGAAACCTGGAGACTGTCGACGTTGAGAGAAAACTTGAGGAATGTGTCTCTGAGTGATTTGGGACCAATTACCAATATTTCAGTTTTATCTGGATTTAAAGAGAGAAAATTCTGTGTCATCCATGCTTTAACAGCTTTAAGACACATCTCTAATCTAGTTAGTGGATCGATTTCACCTGGTTTAAAAGAAATATAAAGCTGCGTGTCATCTGCATAACAATGGTACTTCACATCATAACTACTTATGATGCTTCCAAGGGGAAGCATGTATAAGGAAAACAGCAGAGGGCCCAGAACAGATCCTTGAGGTATTCCAAAATTCACCTTAGAATACTCAGAGGAATTACCATTTACTCTGACAAACTGACATCTATCAGAAAGATAGGACTTAAACCATGAAAGGGCGAGTCCAGAAATACCAACCAGATTTTCTAGCCTGTGAAGAAGAATATGGTGGTCTATCGTGTCGAAGGCAGCACTCAGATCTAGTAGGACAAGGACAGAGATGCGGCCACAGTCCATGGAGAGAAGTAGATCATTCATTACTACAGTGAGGGCTGTTTCAGTGCTATGATGTTTTCTAAAGCCAGATTGAAACCTATCATTTACCTTATTCGTTTGCAAGAAGCAAGTGAGCTGTTGGGCAACACATTTCTCAAGGATCTTGGATAGAAATGGAAGGTTTGAGATCGGCCTATAATTGGCCAAAACCAAACTAAGAAGGGAAAGGTGGCAATTAAAATACCACTGACCAGCTGTGGGAGAGCTGATGCAGGGCACCTAAGGTAAGGCTGGCACAAGCCAGCCTTAGAGGGCATCTAAAGTCGATTCTCAGATGGGATGTTGAAGGTCCAATGTTTACAAACAAATCACTTGCTTTTGTTAACATCTTGCATTGTCACATGACCAATTTCATTCATCAGCCAGTGCTTTGCGTACACGCGTTGATAATCCTTCTATTTCGGTTTGTTTGCGCAGGTGCGGCTGGCTGATTAGCCGATAAACAAAAACAATGGGAATCGACTTTAGATGCCCTTTGAGTACTCTTACCTCCGTCTCATTAGTAATGAGCAGCAGGTGATGGTGCCAAATTATGTGCAGGCGGAATGTGAGGAGGAGGGCTGGAGGCCCAAGCCTCACAATTCAAACCTAGGACACAATGTTTTTTGGGGACAGCACTTCATCAAATGAAAATTATATAGATCTTGTACATGATTTTATGTACATTTTTTTGCAATTCAGTAGAGCATATTTGGGATCATTGGAAACCTTAGTATCTCCTCTAGAATTTAAAATAGGCCTGAAGTTCCATTGCTTTGATTACAGCTGCTGCATTTGACTGACCTCTATATGGGTCTGCAGGATACATGGAGCTAAATTAGAATAGCCACACCAAGGCTTGCTTATTGCAGTGCTATTGAATCAAATACTCACTAGAAATAGAAGATTTCCAGCAATGAGATATAGGCTAAAAGGTCTCGCCAAACAGCGCAAAATGTGGGGATCAAAAGAAACTCAAGAGGAGAAGAGAAAGGAATTTACTGAAATATACCAGTCAATACACAAGGTTACAAAACTATTTCTAATGCTATGAGACTAAGTGAACCATGTAGAAAGCCATTATCTCCAAAAATTGGGCCAGAGATGAATGCGACCAAAAGTGACCAGCCTGCCAAATTCCTCTGATGGACCAGAAAATACTCACCCAGGAAGTAATTACAGAATCCAGATGAACGTCTAAGACCCCGCTTGCCTGTGGTCAGCGTTCATGGCACCCATGGAGAGTTGCAAAGCAAGCATCACTTGCTCATCTCATGTTTGCTAAAAAACACCTTGATTACCCTTGATGATTCTGGGATAATGTTCTGTAGACTGATAAGTTGAAAACGAAAATTTTGTAAGACATGGATTTCATAAAATATGGTATAAGGCTAATACAGAATTCCACATTGAAAACATCATCAAGCATAGTGATGGTAGTATGATGGCGTGAGGATGGTTTACTGCAATAGAACCAAGGCTACTCGACAGAATAATGAATTCTTCCCTCCACCAGAAAATCCAGAAAAAGAATGTTCAGTTGATGATTTTAATTCCTTTACAGCCAAGGTTCCTGCCAATTCCTGCGTAGGTACAGTTGATGACAATAAAACTGTTGGCATCAATAGAAAAGGAAGGGACACCTGCACACTTATTCCATGCCACAAGAACTTTACTAAATACGGACAACATTTTGTGCTGATGTTCTGAATAAGATTGCTCCTCTTAATCCAGGACACCTAAAATTAGAGCTCAGCCTTGGCAGAACAATATCACCCACACTCTCAGGAAGGAGTGCAGGAAAGCACAGCACAAAAAAAAACAAGAGTCATCAGAAGAGGACATATCCCCCCATCCCCTGATTATTTGTCAATATATGTGAATCCTATACCTTAAAAGAAAGTCAAACAAGAATGTTGAGGTGATTTTCCTCTGGAATGATCTGGAAGTATGTACTGGCAACATCTAGCAAAGACTATGAAGCATATGTTGGCAAAGGCAGTAAAAAAAAAGGGTCACTAATGAACAAACCGGAAACAAACCCAGCCATGTGACTGAGTCCAAATCCATGTTGCTTCCATGGAAAGGAAAAAAAAATAATTTCAGAAATGTGATAATATGAAATGGCACCACTTCAGTACCTGGGTAATGCACATACAAATTTTCAGAAAGATATAATGAACGGTTTTTGAGTTCTGCTCTGGAAACGAACCCATCTCGGTACAGAGTCCTAATGCAACTGGTTGCCATGGAAACAACAACAAAAAAAAAATTTCAGAAATCTGAAAATATCAAAAGGCACCACTTCAGTATGTGTGTAGTACACACGTAAAATTTCAGAAAGATGTAATGAACGGTTTTTGAGTTGTGCTCCGGGGACAAACCTATCTCTGTACAGAGTCCAAATGCAACTGGTTTCCATGGAAACAAAAAAAAGAAGATTTTCAGAAATCTGAAAATATCAAAAAGCATGACTTCAGTATGTGGGTAATACACATACAAAGTTTCAGTAAGATATATTGAACGGTTTTTGAGAGTGCTCCGGAAACGAATCTCTCTGTTCAGAGTCCAAATCCAACTTGTTTCCATGGAAATGAAAAAAAAAAAATTCAGAAATCTGAAAATATCAGAAAGCACCACTTCAGTATGAGGGTAATACACATGCAAAGTTTCAGAAAGAGTTGTGCTCCTGAAAGGAGCCTATCTCTGCACAAGGTCCAAATGCAAATGGTTTCCATGGAAACAGAAAAAAAAGGACTTTCAGAAATCTGAAAATATCAAAAGGCACCGCTTCAGTATGTGAGTAATGCACGTGCATCAGTAAGATACATTGAATGGTTTTTGAGTTCTGCTCCAGAAACGAACTAGGCCTGACGTGCACTAAGTCAAGATTTGTTTCCACGGAAATGACATAAATAGGAATCCCAAAATTTCCACAGTAGTAAAAGGCTCATCTGGACTACACATAGAATTCATGTACCGAATTTGGTGCTGATATCTTGCATAGTTTCCGAGTTCTGCTCCAGAAACAAAATGATTACGTTCGGATGAACGGACAGACGGACGGACGGATGGGCGGAAGGGCGAGGCGATACCTATATCTCCCCGCATTCTATGCCAGGGGATAAAAAACCTAATGTTTCTTATCAAATTATCATTAACTGCCAAACATTGTACCAGGGCACTGTTAAATCAGCCAAAATGTATTATTTTTCTGATGTAATTACCATTGGCTAAATACTTGTATGGGTTGCGCTCTGAGCACTGGTGATGTGCACAAAGGACAGGAAGTTGAGGACTGGACTCCGTTGTGAAGATGGACTTGGTTGTATTTATTATGCCTTCAACACAGCAAAAACAGGATGTAATACAAAATAACAAGGAATTGAGGTTTCTGGATAATACTATGAGTAATACAGACACTGGTCTTTAGCTACAGGACAATGTATTACAAATAGAGAAAAGAACAATTGAGGTTCCTGGTAATAAACTTAAAGTGCTGATATTAAGAATGAACAGCTGTAAGTTCAAGAGTTATATACACGCGAAATGCGGGGAATAAGTCTATACAAGACTAGTGAGTAAATACAGGCTTGTGGCTTACGAGACTTCGCAATGGCTAAGTGCGAAGCTTGGTCTTAAACAGCACACCACAACCACACAGTGGAAATGAACAACAGGTGCATGCAATGATAGCAGACCTGTAGAATGCGGTCTGGGTCTTAATAGTCTGGTAAGTTGGAAGGCTGGAGGCATGGCCTTACAATACTTTTTGTCACTCTAAAAATCCTGACTAATCCCCCTCCCTTTGTGCTTGCTGATGCAGCCAGTATAACTTGAAAGGCATTTTACTTTTCTTCCCTCAAGATTGATCAGAAAGATCTCAGATTTCTCTTCCTACAATGTACATCTGTGCTAGCTGTCCAATTCTGCTCTCTCAGCCAGTTCCAGCCTCTCTCTCTCCAAGCACTGCAATATCATTTAAAATATGATGCCCACAAACTACGCCTTGGAAATTTTACATTCATGTCTCATCAAAGCACATGATGGCCATGAAAAACGGTGACCTGGTATTTAGTTCTGATCCAATTAAAAATCAAACATGCCATGGTTCAGCAATTATTGAAAAAGTCTGACCTTGACACAACAGTTCTAAAAATGACGCACCTATATAGAAGCTACCACTTTTTTCAAAAATACTTTTAGCAGGCTCGCTCAAACCAAAATTTGTGCAAAATAATTGAGAGGTTTCTCTTTGATTATTTCACTATAATGTACAGTCTGCACTTTGTAAAGTGTCTAATGACCTGTTGCTGTCTATTGATTCTGGGTCTTGTGCTAATTTTATTTGACCTCTATGTGGCTTTAGACACTGTTGACCACCAGTCCATTTTCTCTTGTACTGTCATACCTGCGCTGTGACGCTGGGATTTAGGAAGCCGCTTTAAATTGGTTTAACTCATATTTACAGGACAAGTCATTTTTGGTTGGGATAGGAAGTCTGCCCTCATCATTCGCACCCATAATGTGTGGTGTTCTGCACGGGTCCATTTTTGGCCCACTCCGGTTTTCCCTTTATATGCACCAGAGATTTATATTTCAGAGATAAATTTTTTTTAACACTACTTCACCGATCATAAGAAGCTATACTTTATGTTTAAACCTGATAAAATCAACTGTTGTTCAACTGTTTAAATTACATAAAAAAATTGGAGGGATAAAAACTCTCAACATCAAAATGAAGGGAAAATAGATGTCATTTTTGGTCCATCGGTTCAACAAACGTCATTAAATAACAACTAGGCCCTCTCTCTGCCATCACACATTCTTTGGTTAAAAATCCACGTCCTCTGTCTCCTCTCTCAATTTTGAAACACAAATAATTGCAGTGATTCAGGGCAGCTGTTTCGATTCAAGGCTATGTCCAGACTCAAACCCCAACTTGATTTAGCCCCTACTTGTAATGCTTATTACTTGGGTTGTAAACAAGGCTCCCATTCCCGACTCCAACCATTTCAAAATGCCATATCTCAGCTTCTGACAGGCTCAAAAATGGAACCATATCTCCCCTGTGGTGGCAGTCCTACAGTGGTCACCTGGAAAATTTTGAATTGATTTTAAAGTTTTATAATGTGGTTCTACTTCAATTATCTGTTTAAATCCATTGTCTTTACTTGCCTGCATTTGTGTTGTTTCATTTGCCTTTTTTATTGAACAAATAGATAGATGATTATCTTTTCATTAGTTTTAACTGATATTCTTTGCACAGCACTTTGGATCAACACATGCTGATTTCAAAAGTGCTTTATATATCCACTTGACTTGACATGAAGCTTGAGAGGAATCATTCAAAGCCCTGACTTGGTCCCCACAGAGATGTTCTGGTAGGACTTTACACAGGGCCTGCCAGCAAAATCCTTGAATATGGATGAATTCACCTCTACAGTGATGTGAACTGATCACCAGTCATTGAAAGCTTTTGGTTTCAATTGTTGCTGCGTATGGTGGCACAACCAGCTGTTATTAACCAATTATCTCCATGGCCGCATGTACTTTTCCACTTTTAACCTTTTCCCTCCGATAAATTAGACGATAATTTAAAAACAGTTTTTTGTGCTTCAGCATGTTCTCCTAATCTAATTACATTGTTAAAACATAAAGTCTGAAAATCTGGAACCATTTGGTTTGACAAAAATATAGGAAATCAGGAGATGGGGAGGAATACTTTTTCAAAGCTCTGTACAGAGCTGAAACAAAATGAACAGAGCCTACATATTTTAGGGGCCAGAAAACAAAAACTAGGACAGCTGGACTTGAGCATTGCAAGCAGGCCCATGAGAACAAAAACATTTGAGTTTCATTGTACATATACACACATTTACCCAAATGCATGCGCTCATATTTACATATAAATCCAAAATCAAGAACAGAGCGGACATCCTCAAAGGACAAGTTGGTTAATGAAGACTGAGTTTAAATGTAAGTCTCAAAGCCCGGTTTGAAGACATTTCAAGTTTTATAGGAAAGGACAAAATGTACATTGCCTTTGAAATGGGAGCAGTTACTGCTGCCTGATTGGACCTAAAACAAGTCTAATCAGGTCAGGTTAGCCCTTCGCACTCTAAATGCCCACCTGCACTCTGCCCACGCCATGCAGCCTTTGTGTGGCAGAGTTCAAAGCAATCCTTCATCTCCTGGGGATACTTTGAGCAAGGTCAATAACATTGATCCATTGGTGCATGTCAGACCTCCATTCACCCCACTGCCTCTCACTGGCAGAATGCTTACAACAGAGGTGTAGGGAAACTACGCCCCAAATACAAATACAACTTTGTGTAACAAAAGATCTTCCATAGTGGATTCCGCTGATGCCAACTACAAGATACTAATAGAAACACTTGGAAGCCTGCACCTTACCATTTCCTCTCTTAACATCTACTGCTGAAAACCAAACGGACTAATAAAGGCGGAGGCAAAGGCTTACATTCAATTTCCCTGTTATTTACTCAGAGGCAACAAACTGGCGATATCACAGACGCATCAGAGAACCAGGACTCAAACTAAACCAGCTGTGCCGACTAGTCCATTAAAATTTAAATGAGAAAGAGTAGGGGCTTAACTGAGCAAGTGCACAGTTCACAAACTAATAGATTCTTTATTAGAGGGAGTGCGACCATCTGTGCCCCACCAAATGGGTGACACCAAAGCAGTCGCTATGAGCTGAGTGCCTCAGTAGAACATCCAGGTGGATTTCGTATGGTTGCCTTTTGATCAATAAAGAGGCGATAAGCAGAGGCCTGCAAGAAGTTGGACTGTGTCAAACCACTGAATTGAATTGACAGCTTTTGGTATGCTAAACCACTGCAGACCAAGGAATTGTTTAGTTGACTACAAGGCGAACAATTATGGACTTGGGAATGCTGGATGCAGTCCTTGGAAATGGCTTTGAGGCAAACAACAGTGCCTAAAACGACAAGGATAAGGGCAGCATGGTGGCACAGCAGGTAGCAATGCAGCCCCGGCAGTGAGGTCATGGGTTGGAACGCGACCTCAGCCCAACTGATTGGCCTTTGCACGTTCCCATCTTGTTCTATTGGGTTTCCTTCAGGAAATTCAGTTACCTCCCACAGACGTGCACGATAGACTAACTTGAGACTCTAAATTGCCTTTAGAAAAGAGACTTTGAGTGGTGTGTGCCCTGCGGTGGATCTGCAAACAGTCCAGGGTGTGTTCCTGCCTCTCGGCTATTAGGTGGTGGGATAGGCTCTGACCATCCCGCAGCCCTGACCAGAGATAAGTGGATCAGGTAATGGATGATTGGATAAATATGAATGAACTGGCAACTGGTGGCACTTGAAGTTTGGCCAAAATATTACAATTTTCAAATGATTCTGTGGGTGCACCAAATAAGCATATTGGCCACCTTACCTAACAGCTTGAGGGCGAATACTAACAAGTGCCAATGTGTAGGTTGGGTATTTCAGTCCTGCACACAACTCAGGAGAAAAGGTGCCTCAATGCTCGGTTTAGGATTGTTACTGCACTTCGTATGGAACAGTGTTTTTGTCGAGCAAGGCGTATCAAATAACCACCCAAGCAGCTGAACAGCTGGATTTGCATTGGTAAATGTGGAACAAGACTCTGCCAGACATTTTTAATTTGTAACAAAGCAAAACACCACGGATGGGTTGAGCGCAATATGAATGCACACAGCATCGACCTCTTGTAGTCCCTGCTTTCTGGTTTTTTTTTCCCTGGTTTTATCCAAACTCATGTTTGTGTTGGCTCTGGTTAAGATTCCATGTTTGTTTCCACAAAAGTCTTCTGTGGAATCTTCAGATCCTAGACCAGTTCACACTGGCAGCCGTGATTAACTAAAATTCTCTTCTTTCCCACAATGCCCCATTTCCCCCGACTCCCGCGCCAGCCTTGGAGGCCTCTTGGGACAGTGAGCACCCCAGTGACAGAATGAAGGATTATTTTCCATTTGGCTAAAAGTGTGAATGTGTTGCAGCAAGTGCAGTACTTTCAGAAGGGAAACAAATTTAAAAGGAGGAGAAACAGATGGGGCAGGAGAGAACGAGAAGGGGGGGGGGGGGGGGGTGGGGACAGTGACCAGGAGAGAGAAAACCAAAAAAAAGGGGTGGGAGTGGGGAGTTCAAAAACTCAGTGGCTCCTTTTGAAGATGTGCTTTCAAAGGCAAGCAGGCCTTCTGCCATGTGCTCAGCCAACCCACTCTCTGCAAATATCACTGCAGCTCTCATCCTTTTAATCATGTCCATCCCCCCTTTCATTTCTTTTCATTTCCCCCCAGAGACCAGCCATAAACATCCAGTTTTCAAAAGATAGCCCATTTTCCAGTGGTTAAGTTTAAGCAGATCTTGTGTCAATAGCCTGCTAATGAAACTGAGCCAAAGAGAATCACACATTTTTCCCTCTAGAAATACGCACATATTAGATGAACATTAACACAACAGGACCAACGTTCAGAAGTACCGACTAAGTCCATTAACTTCATAACAATGGTCCTCCAATGAATGTGTTCGGTCGTCAGTTTCTGGTAAGGAATTGACCCCAGAGATGTGTCCCACTATTTGTTAGCAGTGGAGATGGTAATCAGTCTAGCGAGGAGACGACACTGTCATTCTGATGGCACAGCAGATGTCCCATGACTGCAGAGGCAAACGGGTCATGTGCCACATCAGAGGCGACAACAGCCCTGGACCTGATTACCAAACCAGGTCATAGGTGAGGTGATGAGCCTTTATATGTCATGCAAGCTTCAGCATATACATAGCATTCGTAGAAATATTAATAATTTTCTTCTGTTACATGCCAGGAATTAATCTTGACTTTAAAACTGATCTTCTGCCAAAGTAAGGCTCCATATGCTTTCTAAAAGTATTCTTCAGCTTTTTGTGCTTGCACTGAACATTATTATACATGATATTGTATATTGAGTAGGGGACTGGAGCACAGCATAAAAGGATTCATGTTGAAACATGCAGACGTGTTGCACTGAGCGAGAATAACGTGTTTATTCGGCTTACAGCGCTATGAGAGAGTATTTTTCCCCCTTACAAGTTTAGTCCATTCTTGCCTGTTCGTCACACTTAAATGTTTCAGATCATCCAACTACTTTGCACATTAGACAAACATAACCTGAGTAAACGTGAAATGCTGCTTTTAAATGATGATTTCATTTATTGAAGTAGAGCTACCCAACCCCACCTGGCCCTACGCTGAAAAAAGTAATTGTACCTTAATTTCTAGAAGTAACTAATTAAACAAATTCACTTGATAATTGGGTACAATTTCATCACACACACCCAGGCATGATTACTGCCAGCCCTATTGCATCTTAACATCACTTTTAAAGCACCTGTCTAGCAATGTGAAGCACTGGGGACTGAGGACACCAAGTGATGAAACATTTCAGGTGTAATTTCGTCCTAACCCTCCTGCAAACAAGTCCTCATGCCTGCATCAGTATGGGTCTTTGTCCCATTTTGCAGTTCAAAATGTGCCACGTAGTCAGGACTACGGGCAAGCCAGTCCAGCATCCGAACCCAATTCTTACACCATGACTTAGCAGTGCATGCAGAATGTGGTTTTGCTTAATCGTGTTGAAATATTCATGGGTGTCCTTGGAAAAGATGCCTTCTTGAAGGTCTTGAAGGCAGCAAATGTAGCCCAAACCACCAATGTATTTTTCAGTACTAATGGTGCATTCACGGAGATACAAGTTATCCTTGCCAAGGGCGCTGACACCACCCAATACCATGGCAGAGCATGGCTTTTGGACTTGTTGTTAGTAAGGGTCTGGATGGTCCATTTCTTTATTCCGGAGCAGATTGCACCTATATTTTTCCAGAAAGGACCTGAAATTGGTATTTTTGACTACAATATACATTACCTCTGTGCGATGATCCATCATAGATGCCTCCGAGCCCAGAGAAGTCGACTGCACTTCTGAACGCTGTTGTCATAAGGCTCACTTATGTAAAGCTTGCACCTTGCATTTGTGGTTGTAGCTACATATTGTTGTAGTAGAAAAAGCTATGCCAAAATAATCCTGGGCCCAAGTGGTTACATCACCCACAGATAAATAATGGTTCTTGATGCTTCGCTATCCGATCGCAGGTACTCTGCTCAAGCTAGAGAAATTTCTCCATATTCCTTGCATCTTTTGATTATGATACGCACTGTAAAGGGTGCGTATCCAAATCCCCTCTGATCTTTCTTGGAGGAACAGTGTTCTTAAACCTCTCGCTGAGTGCCACATGCATTTTTAGGCAAATCTGCAATCGGTAGCCTATCTTGGCTCCTGACGGCCTAGGCATTTCTTGGATGTTGCTGTTGAACCACAAAATCTCAATTAAAATCTCCTGCTGATATCAGCTGTTTCAAATCATATCATGATTCAATTTCTTTTTATTTATTTTTATTTTTTTTACCTAATTACTAGTTCTAAATTGGCCAGGTAACAACTCTGATTGGAATGTGTTGCAGGCCAGAATGAGAAGAATGGATGTACATTTACAAATGAAATTAAGTTCACTAGACAAAGCATTACAAATCTTGTATTCGTACTGTCTGCAATGAAATACATGCAAAAGTGAATTTTGAAATCACTTCTCTTTGTAACCATGGGTATTTTCCATCCTGTCCCAACTTTTTCTGAGTTGGGGGTTTTCAGTCACTGTCTTGTGGGAAATAGATGACATAGTTTTTTTTTTTTTTCCCTGGCTTGTGTGATGGGTCAACACCAAGTCATGCAGCGGTAAAATTAGCTCAACACAGTCAGGTCATTTATCATCAATGCAGAAGCTGCAATAAGGCCATGAAATCTTGACTAGTCGATGCATACTGTTATTCTGTCCTATATAGGCTACAATACAACCATGGAAGATTTCATTCTTCTCCGTGTCCTGTGCATTTTTGTTGCATACTTAAGGTGCTATATATAATATGTTAATCAAAATATGCTCAATTTTTGCAAGGTATCAACTATAAAAATTCCAAACAGTGATTAAAGTTGAATTAACTGTCATTAGAGTTGAATTAAAACGAAGCCATTAGTTTTGTATTCTGACATATCACATGCTGGTACAAGTTGGACTGTTGAAGCTAGCTAGGCAAGTCGCAACACTTTGACTTCCGCTAATTTTGTTTGAACTGTGATTGATAAGGAAGTCCTAGAACAACTCAAATGGGAGTAGATACTTTTTTTAGGCAAATATAAAATATGTGTTGGCTTGTTTTCCATTCCCCACCTCATTTTACAGGCCCTAGCATAACCCCTTTTTGATCAGCCGTCCAATTTCTAATATAATTCAATTTGTACTTATAAAACTGAACAATGCAGTCCCTATCATGTATTTTACAGCATATTCAATTGAACGCTTATGTTTTTTAAACTGCATTTTTGAAAATTGCCAAATTTGATTGACATCCATGGTGGCACATTCCCTCTGAATGCTTCATTGCCATACTGAAATATTGCTTTTATAGAAAGGATAACCTTCTACTACAAGGTTAAAATCTAGGATTTGGGTGCTGTTGCCAGTACCAAAGTGCTTTTTATTGCGGTGTCAGCTCAAATAAGGAAGGCAATTTTCAGTACATTTTGAAGGAGCTGTGGCCTTGATCTGTATGATTGGGCATGTTTTTCTCAAAGGAGGTACTGATGAGTCTTTCTTTCTGAGCAGGGGCAACTGGTGAGAACCAACCTCTCCCCCAATCCCTCGGCCGTTTTCCAAAGTGGATCCAGGATATTCAACATTTGATGGCCTCCCAAAACCTCTCTACATTGTTCAACGAAAAGGAAAAGGGCGAGGCCATATTTTCATTCCATCTATAAAATATGAAATCTATGCAAGACAAGTAAATTTTTGGAAGGATTCTAGCAAACGTGTAAGGCAAAGGCTACTGAATGTTGCACATGTAGATTAGAGATTTTTAAAAATCATTTTCACAGTTAAAATTTAGAATTCCCTAAGGATCAAGTGTGCATGTCAACAAATAGTTTAGATGAGCTTTTTTTCAGTGTTAGAAACTAACACAATGGCTGCTCTGTGAATGTTGTGTGTGAACATGCTTGTTGAATGTTGAAGTGGAATGATTCTTTTTTTGAAGTTTCAATGAAAAAATAAAGTATGCCACGTCGAGTGTGATACCTTTGAGGTTATCTAAATTGACACGATACATACATGGAACTATTTATTTAATTTTTAATGGACTCAAAATTTTTGAAACTACTTGTTCAGTGCTTGTCTAATTTTTTTTTTTTTTAAATGCTAAAACATTTACGTGAGATCAGTTATGTAAAAACAAAAGTCTAAGAATAAAATGTTAAGTTCTTAATGTTTGTTCCCCATTATTTAAACTGGCAATCATTTTCACCATCTTTTAAAAAAAAATCACACACCTATTAAAATATTCCCTTTTCGACAAAAGAAAAGCAGAGAGCAGCATTTTGACAACAAGAATGATAAAATTTACCTAAAGCAATGATTCGTCAGCTCAAAAAAAAAAAAACTAGACCTGGAAATTTATTGCGGATGACTAGTTGACGTCAGACTTAAGCAAAACGATTGCCCTCCAAGACACTCGCAAATGAACCAGCCCTGCCAAATCACACATATGCTGCTGGCATATTACTAGCCCAAAGCACTTCATCTACAGCACTGCAAATTTGTGTATGAAAAGGGGAAAGGTTCAAATTCATTTTGCATGAGGGTGTTTGGCAGAGGAAAGCACACAGTTAAAATCAGTTCTGTTAGCGAGGATAGCATAAAGCCCAGGACTTATGTAAGCCCAGCCGGTGCAGCAGTGGGGCTCTGGAGGCATCAGCTCTCCGTTGCTAAAAAAGATGTAGCCCGCATGAGGCACATGAACAGAATAACCAAGAGAGCTTTATTCATCTCGCTCCAAGGAAAAGCTGAGCGAGAAAGCGAGATCCTGCAATGACAGGAGGGCAATAAAGAATGGAAGCAGCTCTCTGTGGACCTAACTCCCGTGACTGCAACAGACCGATGAATCAGACCGTGCTCTGCTGCAAGCTTACAGTATACCTGTGATGCCTTTTTGTCCCACTTCCTGCCAACATATGATGCCTGCAACCTAACCCGGACAGCCCCAGTACACTGGGTACAAAACAAGCAAGGTCATCTATGAACCCAAACAAGCCGCCAGGTTCGCCTGATAACTAAGGATGAAGTGGACTGGCCCAAGGTCATTATGGCGAGCAGTAAAAAAACAGTGACAGAAACATGGTCGAAATTGATTCTCAGGCCAAAAATGTCAATAATTCATTGGTTGTCATCATCAGTATGGAGTATAGTTGGAATAAATTGTGAATTGAAGTTAAAGGAAAAGTATATACTCCCATGTGCTGGTCATCATCATCATGAGTGCAATCTAATAAACCAGATTGTCAGTCCCTCATTAACCCTTAAATTCCCCTTGATAAATTTGTCACACGATTTTGGGGGTCGTCAAAACCACTGACCCCACATAAATTTTGCGAACTAATGCCCACAGTAACATATTTAGACCATCAGTGCTGCCATCTGATGCATAAAAGTGGAACTGACACGACACTGGCTGCACCAGATAACCTTTCCAATATGGCTGCCCCCATGGTAGAATCCACATGATAAATCAGCACTCATTCATCAATGGATTAAGTAGACAAACAGGTAAGCTAATGAAAACAAGAGTTTGTCACTAAAGTGACTATATACCCCGCCGTAAGGTCACCAAAACCGACTGGTGTCTGCGCATTCCCAGTAAGAAGGTTGGTACCAAAAAGAATTGAAATAGGTTGACTCCTTCTTGAGATATCGCGCTGACAATGTTGGACAGACGTACGTATGTACGGACGGACGGAGCTGAATACTATATCCCCACTTCAGCTATATGTCTACTACCAAAACAATAATGGACAAAAGTTCTCTTTATATCCCAAAAACTTAGAGTGACATATATGTCACAGAACTAAAATGAGGTCAAAGGTCACCAAAAATTAACTAATGTGCCAAGGGCCCAGAAGGTTGCCGGCAGTTACAGCTCCAACAGGAGAAAAGTAACTAGCATCAGTCCGCGGATTCAACAGCAAGCCAACACGAATTCTTGCAAAAGCGACACGCTGTCTACACGGTATTGGCATTGAGAAGCTCCAGCTCGGACATCCGCGAAAAAATGAAACCCGTTTAATTTTTTCGCAAATTTTGGTGGTGATGGCGAATGGTCCTGTACCACTGCAAATCAATTCTTGGTTCTTCGAATCAATTCTTCTCCGCAAAAGAGGAGAAGTGTTTCATCCGCACACTTCTACGGGCGAACGCAGCTCAGTGAGAAAGGGGTTTTAGTTACCATTATCGAGCAACTCGAGTGAGCACTCAAACTTTATCATGAGTGACAGACAGCAACATTTCTGCCATTTAGCAAAATTATAATCTTTAAGAAGTCTAGATCATGAAATCTGATTAGATTTTTTTCTAACCTGAACTGACTGTCGTCCCCTCTTCGCAATTCACTTCTGGTTCTTGCTCTGCTTTCAGACAATGATTTCTTTTTTTTTTTAAACAAGACTGCCACCGAGTGGCTCTAATTAGTATTATTCTTTCTATTCCATGATGCCAATAGGAACAAACATCCAAAAATGGGTTTTAACCAGTTTTTATTGCCACAATTGATCGTGAAAAAAAGGTCGACCATGTGGTTACAATGCCCGTAAAAATATTCATTATAAATAGATTAGTGCCTAATACATACTAATTTCTAAAGACATTATTAAACAAGGAAATAAATAGATTGATTTTATCACATGACCTTCACCTTGAAGACCAAAATCAAATCCAATATGGTGTGTTTGATCAGCATACATGATTTGTCATTGGAACATTAAACGACTTTTAGGACGTTTAACCATTACCTGGAACCCGTTGCCCTAGGTCAAATCCAATATGTCGAAAACAACCAACATACATGATTTGCTATTAGTGCTCAATACATACCTAAGCTCTACAAACAATATTAAACAAATATGGGCCATTTTTATAATATAACCTTGAGGCCCAACATCAAATTTGACAGACTGCCGAAGAATGTTCAGCATACATGGTTTCCTATAGATGCCCCAAACATACCTGAGCTCTAATTGTCATACTCAGCAATTTTTGCCATTTGATCTCGATGCCAAACGTCATATTCAACTTGCAGAGAATGTTTGGCTTACATGATTCTCTGTACGTGCCATATTAAGCTGTTATAACACATTTTTGCCATTTGACCTTCACCTTGAGGCTCAAGGTGAAATTCGAACAACCAAGAATGTTTGGCATACATGATTCCCTTTGGTTGCTTCATACATATCTAAGCTCTAAATGTCATAATAAGCAAGTTAAAGCACATTTTTCCCATTTGGCCCTGAGCTTGAGGCCCAAGGTCAAATGTGAGTGACTCACAATGTTCGGCATACCTAATTCCCTAGAGTTACCTCATACATTCATAAGCTCTAAATGAAGCAGGTCATGATATGGATTCCATTGCTGCAATTAAAAAAATTCATCACAGTTTTTGAGAAAATTGTACCCAAGTGCCAAAAATGGCCATTTTCGACATAAAAATGGCCGCCAAGCCTAAACAAACGATTCATATAAAAATTTTTTTTGCTCGGGCATTAACTTGATGACCGATTTGATCACATCCCCAAATTTTAAAAAAATTCATCGCACCGTTTTTGAGATACGGCTTTAAACAGAGGACGCCGACAATACCGCTGGACGCAAAGTGACACCAATAGGTTACTGGCCTACGGCCAGCAACCTAAAATTGCTATTGGGTTGTTATTAGCCCCTCCTCAGGACATATTAACAGATTACATCGATTTTTCTTACAACTATTACTATAGTTGGGTATTTAAGGGTTAAATAATCCCATAACAGCACTTTTATAAAATATCAGGTTATATATGAACAAGCATGTTACATTCCCCTTGGCTTTTTACCAAGATAAGAACTCAGTAACCAAGCAAAGATACTAAAACTTGGCATTGGCCTCTAGAATGTAAGGAAGATACGAATAACTGACATACTTATGGATGCATATTTCTGCAAGTTACACAGGTCATTGAAGTCATTCGAAAAGGAAAGCATCAGCACTTTTCTAACTTAAAGGACTTTACTAAGCCTGCCTCCACAGCTAGATGAGGATACCAACATCGGACCAAAGGAGCTACGTAGCTGGTGCTAAAATGGCAGATGTTTCAGTCACAAAACAGCACAATTATTTATAATGGTACGGGAAACTGTGTAAAAAAATTATGACAAGTTAACGTATGCCAAACACCAAATAACAGCAACAGCAAATTAGAACCGTTTTTGCAAGTCAAGGCTTTCCGACAGCCACAGATGGACACTTCGTAAGATGGTTGCTGATAACCACAGTCCTACGACTCTAATAACCACAGAATAAAATCCATACAAAAACCAGTCTCATCAAAAACCGTAAATTGCCAACTTCATAACGTGGATTCATGCTGACTCCATCACCCTATGAATATAACAGAACTAGGGGCTATATACTGCGTTCTCAGCATGATGGCATGGACCCAAAATGTTCAGGATTTTACTTGGCGGAAAGAGTGTGTCCACTGTTGCACTGCTATTGAGGTATTCCAAAATTGTTTTGCCAGAAAAGTCCCCCAGCTCATCCCTTTTTTCTCATATTTAAAAGGAATAAAATAAAGAAAGACTAAAATCCAGTGAGCACATGCATTATTCTTTCATCTGACCCCAATACCAGCTCTGCACAAAGCAGCTTTATCCTCGACCTCAACTGTAATCTTCTCAAATCCGGCTGGAATAAAAAGGAGTTTAACCACCATTTTAAACATCACTGTGCGAGTGTCTGTGTGTGTGTCCACTGTGTGCACTGGTGCGGGTATACTGTTGAACCGCTCTGACAAATCTGGATTCTGTTGGCTATGGATGGGACAATTTCACTTCAGCCCCGGAAAGGATTTGCTCAGCAGCCATGGCTAACAAAATGTTCATGGGAAAAGCTTGCTCTCTCTGGCTAAGGGAGAAAACGGCAGAAAAACTCATAGCTCCTGGGTAAGTCTTTGAGAAGTCTACGAGCTCAGAATATAAAAAGAAATACAACAACAATAATAAAAAAATCATTCTGAACTGACAGCAATCCCCTATTATTTTAAGATTCAAAGGCCGTAAAGCTAAAAAAGTTGAAAAAAGTTGAGTCTTCAATTTGCAGCAATGTTCTCAATGACACCATTCTCTAGACTAGGGGGGAAAAAAAAAACAAAAAAAAAAACACAACAACAGGTGCTAAATACTTTCATTATTTTAGAAGCCCATATTTAGCTGATGTGAGATCCTCTGTATTTTTCTAGATTTTTTTTCTCATGACTTTGTACTTGCCTGGAAAAGATTCAAAATACAATCATCTACAAAATTGGTGTGAAAAAAACTGATCAATGAACACCAATCAATTCATCATCTTTTGAAAGCAGTCTTACGGAACTGACAAAGGTTCGAGCAAGAATTAGGTGCACGTTTGTTAGGACACCGCATAAGCAGTGCAAACAGGAATAGCACCACACTTTGTAAGTTTGTTATGAACACGCACAGACAGAGCTGTCAGTGACAGTACCCAATTGTTTTCTGCGGGGGTGAAAAGCAAAAGCAAGAGCACCACAAATCTTTTGCAATGTTTTCTATTTTAATACAAGAATATCCATCCATTTCTTTTGTTGTGCATTACAAATTAAAATACAATAGTCAGAAGAATTCTACAAAGCAAAAAATTTGGTCAGACTGGCAAAATCACTTTAGTCCCGAGTGAGTGTTGCGAGTGAGCAAAAATGGTCAGGAGGGCTGCCACAGGGTTGAAAAGCTTTGAATATGACAAAAATAAATTAGGCGGGTGTCAATGCATTCGGAGAGTGCTCCAGAATTCATTTTGCACATGCCCTCTGGAGACGGTTTATTGCCGCCATCTCTTGATATCTCCCACCGTTTGTAGGGTCATGCATTCAGAAGGGCCCCGACACGTACTAGGAGAGTTGGGCATCATTGTCTCCCGAGATGCCAAGAAATTCGGCCGAAGTTAAATCAACAGCGCCATTATCTTAAGCAAGTTATGCTTTTTCCACATTTCTTGCACTTCACCAGAGGGTCAGAAGGTGAGATTCATTTAAACAAAGTAATCTTTCCTAGAATATCCTCCAAAGCACAAAGGACAAACCACTCCGAGTGAATAGCCTCTTGAAATCCATTTTGCTTTGATTTTACAGTCACCTTCATTAAAGTGACACGTACACTGAATTAAGACTGCATTCTTTTCAGAGTGGATTGGAGCATGCGAGGGCACAATAATGTAATACCGCAGACAGTGCAAGGCCTTATGTCCCATTTGGGACAAAGAGAATAAGTGAACTGCAGAAGTCAATGGCAGCTAATAACAGTAGATATGTGACATACTTTTGGTGACAGAGGAAGTAGATATGGGTCCTCCCAGCCCACCTGCTTCGTGCTACTACACTGTGAGGCAGACAGTCTTCGGTGAACATTCAAAACCCAGCGGTCATCAATCATCCAAGAGCGACAGTGAAATTATACCACGTGTTAGGCTAGCTCTGAGGAGCGACTGAGCGAGTTAGCTTTACAGAGATGGTCATTTATAAAACGGACACCAAAAGGCTCCCCAGGCAGAAGAAATCAAAAGGCGCGGCTGTCGCAAAACGGCTCTAATATTACTGCTCGATAGCAACACGGGGAACAGACATCCCTCCCCTCCGGGGTTGAGCATTTTTTTTCTCAGCGGAAAGCGTACTCCGAAATGTCCCTCTAATGCCTAGGCAGAACGAATAATCTGCACTGACAGCCTCCAGAAATACCGGGACACTCGGAAGCTAGTTTCATGGCACAGGAGCGTTCTTTATTTCCTGTAATCGCTGTACCAGATGTATAGTGGTGAAGCTGAGGGCAGTGTGCAGACCAATACTGAAGATATCTTGCCCGTGTGTGTGTGTGTGTGGGGGGGCATTTTATTATTGTTCTGCAGAATACAAGCAGAAGGGCTTAACCTCGCCCCTGTAAGCGCGCAGTCTCTGAATTTCCCTTACAGTTTCCCAATTAAGAGAAAAAAAATCATACGGATTGAGTCAGTTACAGACTTAGCGGCGTATTAAGTGCTGGCTGAGAGCGACTGACAAAGCAGAGTGAAATGTGTGGAAGTCAAAGTAAAGAATCTGCAAGGGAGGGAACAGAGATATTCAAGGGTGAGGACTTTTATTACAAGGCAGGGAATGAATGAGAGATATAGGAATTCTCCTATAGAAATGAGTAAAGCAGTCACCTAGAATCCATCCATAACTTAACTTATTTGAGGGGAAAAACACAAATCGGGTTTGAGGACACTAGAAAGGTCTGTCCACCCTGAGGTTGCGTGAAGATATTGGAGTTGGGGGCTCGTCCCTGTAGACATCTGAGGAGCGAGAAATGCGACTGCGTGTTTGGAGTGGGGCCCTGCTCTCGAGGCAATGCTTCTCGACTTCTGCATACCCAGTTTGGCAAACATGACCACCGGTGTGACATCATGACTGCTCAGGGCCATCTGTGCATCAGTGGGGAGCCTCTCCTTTTGAGCCGTGGTGGGTAGTTGGGGGCAGATTACCAGTGACAAACTCTGTGGGCTGCACCCGGGCATATTTCCCCCCCCTCAGTCGTCATGGTTACCTTCCCGCAACAGGAAGCCCATGTACTTGTTGGTGAGGAAGTCGCAGGTAGGAATGCTGCAGATTGCCTGGTGGATATCCATGGCTGTGATTTCTCTGGGTACTCTGGCAAAACACGAGGGGAAACAGGGGATTCTTTTAGCTAAATATAGCTTCAAAGTCAATTTTTACCCATATTTACCTCCCCAAACAAATAAATAAGAAGTTGACCACAAATACACTTTTTATAACCATTATATGACACTTGCACTTTGCCCAGAGACATACGGGGAGGCATAGGCCAGAATGATGTTAACTATGGGTAAAGAGAAACCTTCATTTACTGTTACTTCCACAATTCCCTCGTTCAAAAAGAGACTTAAAATGGTCTCCTTTTATAAAGTGCATTAACATGCAGCAGGAGTATGCCTTGCAGGCTTGCTCAGGTTGCGTGTGCTTAAGCAACCCAATGAAAACACAATCACTAACGCTCAGCGAGACTTCAGTGGGATTTTCCTTCTTATTCCCCAACCAATTTGACGGTCTGAATGAGAATGTGCTCTTGAAAGATTCCCACACTTAAATAACATGTTCGAGTTGCGCCCTATTGGCTCAGTTAACACCACACAGCAGAGGTGTGCAGTCTGACATAGCCAGTCGAGGCAGAGTCTATAAACCTCAAGCCACGAGAAGGTCAGATAATAGACTCTTTAGCTAAACTTAATTTAATCAGCCTTGTCTCTGCAGTATCACGATGACCTTGCCTCTTGAACAGCGGCTGTAATGCTACGGCTTCCATTACAGCCTTTTTTTAAAGAGCCATTTCAGCTGTTTAATCCCTAAAAAATATTAGCATAAAAAGATTATGTCTCCAGATCTTAAATTACTTAAGCGACCTTCCGCATCTAACATTTTATCCTTAAACCGATTTGCTGCTTAAATTTGCTGGGTGAAGCATTATATTCTCAGTCTACCGATAGTGCCTACAAGGCACTAATTTTATTATATTGTATTTACACAGAATAATCGCTTTGATGAATAAATTCCACGAAAGGAAGACATGCATTTAGAATCGGATCAGTTGCTGCACCAACTTGCACTCGTAAATCCACAGCATGCAAACTGTAGTGAAAGATCCACTGATAATTATGTAAATATATTCAGAAGTCTCGGACCCTCACCTGTTCTGAGGTGATTTCTGATATGCACCAGCTAGAGCTTCTCTCAAGATCTCGTTGGCAAACTGTTCTGTGGCCTTAGAAAGAAAAGGAGAATCACCAGTATGTTAAAGGAAAACACTTAATTGTTAAAGCACTAAAAACCCAATTAGGTAGTATAGTCAGATACATTAAGTATTTATTACATCCACTAATAGCAGTCCAGCTAATCAGAGCCTCTCGAAAAGCCCAATTCTCATTGTAGCCTCTCAGTCATTTTCAAACAGTCATTTTATTGACTCAGTAAGGATATTAGATCATCCATTTCAAGCCCTAAGAGGACATTTTATACGGGCCAAATGTTAACAGTTGGGCCATTTATGTACAAAATTGTTTTTCAAAAGGACAGAAATAGAGAGAAAGAAACGCCTGAAATTATACAATGCAGGGAATCAAACTGGCTTTTTAAGAAGTAGGTGCATCGACTCGATTCACTCTGCGTTAAATGTTCACACCAGTTAGCATTTCTTAACCTACGACTTGGCAATTGGTATCAACTGAATGGAACAGCAATAGGGAGATCCTGTTCTTCAGAAAGGGCCGGAGTTTCAGGAATGAATAAGCGAAAATGCCAGATTGTCCGCTCCACAAAGGCGCAGCGCTACCTTGAGAACCAGTTCCTCGACTGCAGGAGCGTACACGTTCTTTTCCACCTCCACAGGCTGAAATGAGATGCCGATCTGAAATACAAGCATGCGAGGCATTAACTCTAAAACAGAGACACAGCAGAGCAGTGATAGTTACTTTTATGCTACGTTTCACGTCAAATGTGGCAAATTCACAAAAAAAAAAGAATATGGTTATTCCTGAAAAACTCAATAAACTACGATAAAGGATACCATCTGGAATATGAAGCAAGCACATCCATGTCTCCAACCCTTCAATTCGAGATACACTATATAGCCAAACACAGAAAACAGACATTTTAAATTAGATTTTCTAAGAATTTGAAATGGATAGGTAAATATGGCCTAACAGGAAAGTCAGATTCCACTTTAGAGTTCTGCAATTCAAACCCACATCACCATTACTTTGAAGCGCTTTGTAAACCCGCATTCGCCTCCTCATTTATTGACAGCTCAACTGAAACTACTGGAGTTGTGAAGGGGGAGCATGTACAGAAAGGGCACCAATTTCCAAATCGTTGCATGAGAGTACCCTCAAATGAAGCCGAAAAGCTGTGCCATCGAGCCACACTGACAAAATCAATAAAAAGTCAGATATTTAGCAGTTTGAAAATTCCCAACTTCTGAGCATGTCAAGGAGGTCTGAGTAAAGTAACTGCACACTTCTTGCAATGTAGTGCTTCATCTAAGATATGGCAAGTGATTAATAATCAGCCGTGGATCATCAAGCCAGACTGAGGCCATCAGCTCCCCATGCCTGCTGGTGTCCATCACCTGCTGGGCGGTGTCTCTGATGAAGTGGGTGGAGGGCGAGGACGCCATGTAGAACTTCGGCTCCGGGTCTGGCTCCTCCCCCTCCTGCTTGACCTTGAGTTTGACGGGTGCGTCCCAGAGGCCGATGACGTCCAGCTGCTCGTCGTCTTCCTCAGGCTCCGTCTTCAGGAGCTTCTGCAGGTCCTCCAGACGCTGGCACAGCTCCTGTGCGCCCTGCAGCGTGGATGGGCACTCGGCTGGGGGTGGTGATGTCGGAGGGGTCAAAGTGAGGCAGAGTACCAGGGACATTGTGAAACATTCACCAGAAGAAGCCTTGCAGTTTTTAAATATACACTTTAAGGAATAAAGCAGACACCTAACTGCTCATATGCTTCTGTCACAATGGTGTATTCATACAGCAATTTCTACCCAGACAACACTGTGCAGTTTTATCAATTCTTCCTCTTTTTTGCATTTGAATAATGTGGAGCACTTGGGAAATCCTCAGTGCTAGGAGTGCTAGTGCAATAATAACAAACTATCACGGCGTATATTACTTTACAAAGACCAATTTGTTCAAAAAAAATATATACGCAACCGGCGAATTCAGTATCCAGGAATAAAAAAATAGGACCAAGGGTCCTGTAGCTTTCCGGCAAGCAGTCTTACAGCGCTTTCAAGTAATGAAAATTTCATGTGAAGCTTGACATTTGAATCAATAAAAATCAATGTCAAGGTCACTAAATATAAGTTAATGCGTTTTTAAGACCTTCTGTAATACAATCCTAAGCTCTGAAGCAGTTTTGGTGATACAAGTCATTACAATATGCCAATATGTATTCAATATGTCATTTGTGAACTGTAAAGGTCACAGAATGTCAAGTTGCGGTCAGCAAATGGACTTCATCTATGACTTTCTAAATGTCTCTATCCAAACCTTGGTTCCATCTGTGACGATTTTGGTGATACAAGTCATTGTAATTTCACTGTCGAGTTTGACCCTCAAAAGTCAATGACAGTCAAGTTGAAGGTCACCAAATAAAAGTTATTATGTGACTTCCTAGAAGTCAGTAACACAAACCTGGGCTCCATCTGTGACAATTTTAATGATACAAGTCATTGAATTTTCACTAGGTCACATTTGACCTTTGAAGGTCAATATAAAAGTTCATATATGACTTCTTGTATGTCTCTAATACAAACCTAAACTCCATGTGCGACAGTTTTGGCGATACAAGTCATTGTAATTGTATTATGTCAAGTTTGACCTTCAAATGTCATCCACAGTCAAGCTGAATGTCACCAAATGAAAGTTCATATGTGACTTCCTATCTCAGTAACACAAACCTAGGCTCCATTCGTGACCTTTTCAGCGACAAATGTCATTGAATTTTCTCTAGGTCAAGTTCGAAGGTCAATATGAAGGCCACCAAATGAAAGTTCATACATGACTTCATATACGTCTGCAATACATACCTACACTCAATCTGTAACGATTTTGCTGAAATAAATCATTGAAATTTCACTGTGTAGCCTGTGTAGAGCTAACCTAAGCTCTATCTGTAATAGTTTTGGTGATAGAAGTCATTGAAATTTCACAATGTGAAGTTTGACCATTGAAGGTGACCGAAGGTCAAGTTCAAGGCCACCAAATGACAGTTCATACATGACTGTTCAATGCACATATGTTCCCAATCTTCAATATTTTCAAGCCTAGAAACCTTTGAAAATTGTAACATTTTGCTTGACCTCAAGTTTGACCATTCAAGGTCATCTGAGGTCGACTTCAACACCGCCAAAATACTGGTCATATATTATTTACGATATGTCAGTAATACAAAATTAATCTCTATCTAGAACCATTTAGCTTCCACAGGCGATAAGACCCAATGTTAAAGTACAACGCCCCCACAAGACCCACTTCCGTCGATTCAATCAAAATGGCACTCACACTGTAAATAAAGTGCATCAAGGCGAGTTGATAACCAGATTTAGAAAAAAGTTAACATAAAGTTTTTGATAAATAATTTTTTGAAATTTCAAGTCATATCTTTTAACATTGTTAATTGACCTCGAGTTTGACCTTTCAAAATCATCTGTGGTGACATTTAATATTGCCAAAATATAGGTCATTCATGACTTCCTATATGTTGATAATACAAACTTGATCTATATCTGCGACCACTTGGCCTCCACAGGCCATCTTGCATATTCATTAAGTACAGCGCCCCCAATAGACCCACTTCCGTCGATTCAATCAATATGGCGCTTGCACTGTACATTGACAGTATCAAGGTAAGTTGATTGTCTGATTTAGAAAAAAATTTCTCTCGCGGTTTTTGAGAAATGACATTTTAAAATGTCTCAGTCCTATCTTTATCTTTGGAGCCAAAATTTCAAGGGCTCATAAAACGGACTAAAATGATTCAATCAAAAATCCGAGAAAAACCTCAGGAGATATGGTCTAGTAGTATGTTATTGCAAATTCACACCAAAATTCATCAGGCCAAAAAAAAGATAAAAAATGTTCCGGACGCCGGACGCCTCACCACGACAATAAGGTTGTTCTTGCATTTACAGCTTTTGGGGTGCAAATACAAAAAAATCAGACTAAAAATGATACCATATCAGATGCTTTGCTGTTTGAACCCCAGATAATGCGAGTTTAATAAACAAAAATGGTTTGAAATATTGCTATTAAATAATACAAAATATCAATTCCTTACTGCATACGTTTGTTGAATTAAGTTCGTTCTTCCCTCCGTTACCACTGAATTCTGTGTGATACTTCATGGGGACAATGTCTACAGGACAAGGCAATGTTGTTGCGATGTGGCCGTATCATAAAGACAGAAGCCTGTAGCTACTTCCTCCTTCATTAGACACAAAGGTCAAATTTGGACAGAATGAATCAGAATATGCGTATCTGCTGAGAGGATTAACGGTCACACCCTGACTGCTCAGTCATATAACACAATCTGCACAAGGTAAATCAATTAAAACTGAGCAGTGCACGTTAAGTGACACCAACCATTTTTCTTCTTAACTGAACAGAGCAGTTTTCCGTGCTCGCACCTAGGGGGCCGGACATCCTTGTACCCACACATGAGCAATTACGGATCCTAGCAACAGAGCTATTAGAGGCGCAGTAGCACGAACAAGGACAGCAGTACTGCTGCCCACCTGGGACTCAGCCAGGTCCTTCGAGAGGAGGGAACAAAGGCACACTGAGGATCGACTCCACTCCGCTGCATGAGTGTGAGTGGGTGGGAACAAATAGCAGAAAACATTTTTCTGCCTGCAAAAGTATATTGTACAGCCCTATATGGGACAGCGCGGTTCACTGGTCCCCCCCCCCCCCATTTCAACTCAGTGTGAATGCTATACCTTAGCCATCGTAGCAGATGCATATTTTAAGGGAGGGTTACTGTTGGATTTGCCTCAATGGAGCCTATGCACTGTGCTGTGAAGTTACTCGCTGTGCAACATAAAATTGATTAAATAAATGCACAAATGAAATTTGAAATGGCTAGGATCATGATTGCGGTGCTGTTAGGAAAACATTAGTGTCATAGCATTAGCTTCCATGATGTGCTCCATTCTGCCAAAAAAATATAAGGAATAAAAATGAATGATAATAAAAATAATTTAATAATAATTTCATTAAAAAAATAAATCTTCAACCCACTCATGGGCCATAATTAAAACGTATTTGCACCTACGCCACTGTGGTTTGCTCAGTACAATTATATATTTACAACCCCAATTCCGAAATAGTTGGGACGAAGTGTAAACTGTGAATATGACTTTCAGGTCACATGAGCCAATATGTTATTTACAATAAAACATGGAAAACATTTCAAATGTTGAAACTGAGACATTTTTAATCACAAAATGAGCTTATTTCAAATTTTCTGGCTGCAACAGGTCTCTAAAAAAGTAGGGACAGAGGCAAAAAAGGGCTGAAAATGCAATTAACATATAAGAGAATCAGCTGAAAGAACATTTAGCAAGTAAGTTAACTGGCATCAGGTGTGTAACATGATTGGGTATAAAAGGGATGTCTTAGGGAGGCGGAGTCTCCCAGAAGTAAAGATGGCCAGAGGCTCTCCAACCTGTGAAGGCTTGCGTAAAAAAATTGTGAAATACATTAAAAACAATGTTCCTCACTGTCAAATTGCAAAGGCTTTGAAGGTCTCATCATGGACAGTGCATAACATCATCAAAAGATTCAGAGAAACTGGAAAAATTTCTGTGCGCAAGGGACAAGGACAAAGACTTTTACTGGATGCCTGTGATCTTCAGGCCCTCAGATGTCACTGCATCACTCATCGGCATGATTCTGTCATTGACATTACTAAATGGGCCCAGGAATACTTCAAGAAACCACTGTCTGTAAACACAGTTCGCCATGCCATCCGCAGATGCCACCTAAAACTCTATCTTGCAAAAAGGAAGCCATTGTTGAGCACGATCCAGAAGCGCCACATGTGTTCTCTGGGCCAAGGCTCATTTAAAATGGACTGTAGCAAAGTGGTAAAGTGTCCTGTGGTCAGATGAGTCCAAATTTGACATTCTGGTAAGAAATCATGGGCGTCATGTCCGCCGGGCTAAAGAGGAGAAAGACCACTCCTCCTGTTATCAGCGTTCAGTTCAAAAGCCAGCATCTCTGATGGTATGGGGATGCATTAGTACATATGGTGTGGGACACTGGCATGTTTTAAAAAGCACCATGAATGCTGAAAGGTATATAAAGGTTTTAGAGCAATATATGCTCCCCTCCAGACGACATCTATTCCGGGGAAGGCCTTGTGTATTTCAGCAGAACAATGCAAAGTCACATACTGCAACTATTACAACAGCATGGCTTCATAGAAGAGGTCCGTGTACTAAACTGGCCTGCGTGCAGTCCTGATCTTTCACCAATTGAGAAGAATACCAGTTGAGACCTAAAACTCTCCAGCATTTAAAACCCTGTATTAAAAAAGAGTGGGATCAAACTCCAATGGCTAAACTCAAGAAACTCTCCTCAATGCCCAGACGCCTCCATTCTGTGTTAAAAAGAAGAGGGGATGCTACACCATGGTGAACAGGCCCCTGTTCCAACTTTTTTGAGACCAGCAGCAGCCACCAAATTTGAAATGAGCTCATTTTGTGGATAAAATTGTAAAATTTCTCAGCTTCAACATTTGCTTTGTTATCTCTGTTCTATTGTGAATAAAATACTGGCTGGTGTGATTTGAAAGTCATTGTGTTTTGATTTTATTGACAATTTACACTTCGTCCCAACTATTTTGGAATTGGGGTTGTATGTAAGCATTGCTCAGAGGATTCTTTTGAGTAGCGACAAAATTAATTTGCACACAACAAACACATACCGTGCCCTCTGTACCCTGCCAATCACAGCAAAATACCATTTTACAGAAAGCGAGCAAATTTGAGGTAAATTCCAGATTTTCATTTTTTTGGCTTCCACAAAAACTGACGGTGCAAAAAAACCAAGCAGAAACATTTACCTGACTGCCAGTCCATATACAAACCCAAAACCAGTGAAGTTGGCACGTTGTGTAAATCGTAAATAAAAACAGAATACAATGATTTGCAAATCCTTTTCAACCTACGTTCAATTGAATACATTGCAAAGACAAGTTACTTAATGTTCGGGCAGGTAAACTTTGTAATTTTTTGCAAATATAAGCTCATTTGGAATTTGATGCCTGCAACATGTTTCAAAAAAGCTGGCACAAGTGGCAAAAAAGACAGAGTTGAGGAATGCTCATCAAACACTTATTTGGAACATCCCATAGGTGAACGGGCTAATTGGGAACAGGTGGGTGCCATGATTGGGTATAAAACCAGCTTCCCTGAAATGCTCAGTCATTCACAAACAAGGATGGGGTGAGGGTCGCCACTTAGTGAACAAATGCGTGAGCTGATTGTCGAACAGTTTAAAAAAAACATTCCACAACGAGCTATTGCAAGAAATTTAGGGATTTCATCATCTATGGTCCGTAATATCGTCAAAAGGTTCAGAGAATCTGGAGAAATCACTGCACGTAAGTGACAAGGCCGAAAGCCAACATTGAATGCCCGTGATCTTCGATCCCTCAGGCGGTACTGCATCAAGAACCGACATCAGAGTGTAAAGGACATCACCATATGGGCTCAGGAACACTTCAGAAAACCACTGTCAGTAACTACAGTTCGTCGCTATATCTGCAAGTGCAAGTTAAAACTCTACAATGCAAAGCGAAAGCCATTTATCAACAGCACCCAGAAACACCGCCGGCTTCGCTGGGCCCAAGCTCATCTAAGATGGACTGATGTAAAGTGGAAAAGTGGTCTGTGGTCTGACGAGTCCACATTTCAAATTGTTTTTGGAAACTGTGGACGTCGTATCCTCCGGACCAAAGAGGAAAAGAACCATCCGGACTGATATAGGCGCAAAGTTCAAAAGCCAGCATCTGTGATGGTATGGGGGTGTATTAGTGCCCAAGGCATGGGCAACTTACACATATGTGAAGGCACCATTAATGCTGAAAGGTACATACAGGTTTTAGAGCAACATATGTTGCCATCCAAGCAACGCCTTTTTCATGGACGCCCCTGCTTATTTCAGCAAGACAATGCCGAGCCACATTCTGCACGTGCTACAACAGCATGGCTCCGAAGTAAAAGGGTGCGGGTACTAGACTGGCCTGCCTGTAGTCCAGAGCTGTCTCCCATTGAAAATGTGTGGCGCATTATGAAGCGTAAAATACGACAACGAAGACCCCGGACTGTTGAACAACTTAAGCTGTACATCAAGTAAGAATGGGAAAGAGTTCCACCTGAAAAGGTTCAAAAATTGGTCTCCTCAGTTCCCAAACGTTTACTGAGTGTCGTTAAAAGGAAAGGCGATGTAACACAGTGGTAAAAAGGCCCCTGTTCCAACTTTTTTGCAATGTGTTGCTGCCTTTAAATTCAAAGTTAATGATTATTTGCGCAAAAAAAAAAAAAAAAAAGTTTCTCAGTTTGAACATTAAACTTCTTGTCGTTGCCAGTGTATTCAATTGAATATAAGTTGAAAAGGATTTGCAAATCATTGTATTCTGTTTTTATCTACGATTTACATAACGTGCCAACTTCACTGGTTTTAGGTTTTGTAGATCAGTCTTCCCTTACCCCGAAAGACGTCCACATTTATTAAAGTTCTTCAATATAATCAAAGATTATATCACAGTTTTGAAGTCGCTGCGAATGTGGCTAAGGCCTAAGAACAGTTCTGGGGATTGCCAGCAGTCCTTGGTTTGAAGAGCCAAAGGACCAGTTGACAATAAAAGTTTGACAATGTAGGCTGACCAAGTGATACCCAATGGGTAAAAATTTTTACAAAAACTATTCTAAATTTAACTTGATAATTGGTTCCTAAAAGCCAAGCAGGAGTGTTCTGAACTAGTTGCAGGTGTTGTAGAGACCGGAAATAATGGATATTATTCTCAAATCCTGGTTTTATCACAAAAAAAAACCTAAGTTAATCAATAGCCCTCCACAGGAAGAACAGAAAGAGATGACATTCCAACAAGCATGTCAACACACAAGGACTGGTCAAAATCACCCATAGATTTCTATGGTAAGACCTGAAGGCTTCAGACAGCAAAACTGATGGTCATCTTATTTTTTGAGAAATTATGCTGTCAGAGCCAATTACAAGAAGCTCAGTTAAATCGAAGTTAAACTCAGAAAAAAAAGAAAAAAAAAAAAATCAGTGAAGCAATCCAGTAAATCGCTCAATTTACTGAGCTGGTCTGGCTTGATTGAAAGGTCCACTTGATAATTGGTTGTGTAACAGTGGTAACTGAGGCCTGAAAATTCTCTGCCCAAGGCAAAATGGGCATTAGGTTGATAGAACAGGACCAAAACAGAATCTTGGGGCACACCACAATAGAGCAGTTGATGATGACATATAATACAATTTGAAGTACGTTATCAGATAGGTTTGCAAAACAACACCAAATCTCCGCAAGTAAGTGCACTGCTGATTCAAATGAAAACCGAGATTAATTGAAGAATTTATGAAATTGCCAGGCACTGCTAGTTGTTTAGATACAACGTTCTTTAAGATCTTGAAAATGAAAAGAAATTTAAAAATACATAATTTTAGAGAGTTTGTGCCCATATGTAAAAGAGAAAAATGGCTAGCAGCTTTCAATATACTACTTAGACCGTGAACCCATCAGCAAGACTTAGTTTGTGCGTGTTTACACTTGGGCGTAAATTAAATGATACAAGCCTCTCTACACCTGGATGACAATGTGTACACCGACGTGTTTCTGTTGCACATGTAGACAGTCCACGTGTGTGAATGCAGGCAAATTAATGAGCATATACATGAAGGCATATGCCTAAGTGCATGTGAGCATTTACATGCGCAGAGGCCTGCAGCCTCACCAGGTTCGCTGTCGATCTGGGTCAGTATGTCCTCGATGGAGTCCTCCTCGTTACGCCGCTGCTCTGGGTCGGGCGGGGTGTACCCCCGCTGCCGGCACCACTGTACCACCTCTTTAGTTTTAGGAGGAGCAATAGCCTGTAGCCGCGGCGCTTTGTCCAGGACCTCTTGCACCACCCTCTTCACCGCCACCGCCCTCTGCAGCTGTGGAACAGACACACGGGCCTAACTCTGCGGGCACTAAAAGGAAGTCCCGCCCACTTCTCCGTTCACCCACACGGCATTCCGATACGTACTTCTGCTGCTCGCCGCTTCCCGATGTTCCAGGAGTAGTACTGCTCCAAGGACTCCGCGCAGAATAGATGGGAGCTCTCAGCTGCCAGGGCCAATGATACTCAGTTAGGAGCAATGCCCACCGATAGAAAAAAGTCATTAACACACCCTACCATGTCCATAGACTACAATCAGACTGGATAATTGATCTTTTGAGAGGAACTGGCTAAAAACTCGGGAGGAGGTGCTACACATAAAACTTAATCCTTCGTCATCCAACGGTCTCATTCAATGAGGAGGAAGAAATGTTTCAATGCAATTCTACATGTCAATGGGCAGTGCAGATTTCAAACACCCACAGTAACATACAAACTCACCTTCCAAAGTCAGATGCACTTGCATTTTTTTTGGACTTAAAACTGCGGATCTGAAATGGAGACTTTGTTTTACATGACAAGCTGAACATAAAAAGTTCATACTGGGGATTAGGTCCAAGCAATCAGTGAGATATATCATTAGACTATCAGGAAAGAATCAGTGGTTAAAACGAAGCCTTCTTGAGGCTCAGAACCCCAAGTACACCAGGCACAAGCCATGATCAAATGCGCATGACGTGGAACAGGTCAAATTCCTGGATCCGGCTAGGTGTCTCAACAGATAGTCAATGACAGAGACTAGAGGATGGCAGGGGTGTATTTCATATGACTGGATTCCCTGGGAGAGAATGGCCCCAGGAATATCCCAGTTTATTTCCTTTCTGTTTTCTGTTCCAGACTTGGGAGGGTTGGAGGTTTTACTCAGTGCAACAGATGAGCCAATTCCGACATCCCGCCCCGTTAAACAAGGCCCCAGGCAATTTTCAGGTCTGTGAACTTTTTATAACCTCTAATTAATTAGGCAAAGTTCCACAGTTCCGTTAAGTGTTTCTCTCTCTTTTTTGGGTTAAAGGCCTTGCTAAATGACCCAAAGGCAGAGTTCCTCAAATCAAGTCAGAACCCCAAGGCCCACTGGGGACTTGAACTAGAAACTCCTTGGTTACCAACCAAGCAATTTACGACTAGGCCGCACTCCCACTCCGCAGCACTCATTAAAAGGGCCTACATTTGGGTCTCACAGACACAAGACATCCGTTTTTCAATCTGCACCTCATCCTCTGCCAAGCTACAATGAGAAAAGACTGCAGTGCGCACTGCAAATTTATACGCCCGCTGCCGCCACCACTGTTATGCCTATTTCAGAGATTAATAATGTTTGTTCTGTTCTGCTTATTCCCCTTTTCACTAGCTCACATAAAACTGTCCAATCAGTTCTAAGGCTAAATGAAAACAAACTAAGAGCAATGCACAGTTTAAAAATACAATGAGCCTTCATTGCATTGCTTTACTACGCTGAAACACAACAGCACACATGTGCAGTGTCACTTAAACCTGAATGTGCATACACTGCGCCCAGTCAGAGTTCAGATGCAATTTTTGGGATCACTGGCCGATAAATAATTTACAACTGAAATTCTCCACAAATCGAGCAAAATAGATTAATTCATGATTAATAAATGATCATGGCTCACACAAGAGGCTGCAGTGCCGTGGAACGTGTTAAGCCTGGAAATATCTCCCTGCTATACTGGGCGATTGTGTGGAAAAAATTACTGCATTAAAAAATGCTTTCGGCCAGGGGCTTTTCAAATGCTAGACTTGTGAAAGCAGACCTCCGGGGACAGCTGAGCAATAGTGTTAAAGGCATACAGCCCCCAGGGAAGAAGTCAAACTCACTTTTCTCCGGTACGATGAGAGGAAATCTCTTCACAACTGCAGTCAAGAGTTGAAGCAGATTCTCCACGTGCTCAACGCTGAGGAGAAACAGACAACTGAAAGCCGAGTTGGGTGGGCAAATGCAATCATTTCGCTGGCTGTAATCTATCAATCAAGACTTCTATTACATCTACAGAAAGCAAAGTCCTCCTTTACCCTATAAATCATCTTAGCACCTACAGAGCTGTCCTTTCACAAATTGATAGTCCACGTACATGTGCTCTAGCAGACAACATTTTACAACATAATCAACCACCCACTAAAGAAATACACAGCAAAAGTAATTCCCGTTAGCGCCCATTCTCTGTTAACCCTGCGCTCTGCTTAGTCAGTTTCTTAGTCACAAACATTCGCGGCTGAACAAGCAACAGTTTGTAAATTCAGTCAATTGAGTAGCTAGCTAATGTTAGCGCGCTAGCTGACAAACTAACGTCACATAATGGTTTTGAAAAAGTGCTGTGTGCACGCTACTTAGATAATTTACGTGAACTTAGTTATGCGAGTGGCGCTTAACTAGCCTGCTACGGCTGATTTAACCAACGTTACACTTGGTAATCAGTTTAGCTATGTATAAACAGCGAAACATAACACAAAGCGATTTTTTTCCGCCCCACGCTCTAAGCCAATGAGATTTTTGCAAAAGTGATATTAACAGATGGCAATATCAAAAATATATCATGAGCTGGGCAATGAGAAAAGTACTGCTGTTATGTGATAATGCAGTATCTGTCTACTAAGCTTATATCTCACTTCCCGTTTGTAGCGCAGGCTTATGTTTCTGTCTCAATAATATGTGCCTCCAAGTATTCATGGTGTCCTCTAAATTGACAGACTGTATCAGTCTGTGGAAGTGCAGCAGGTAAATACACCTGAACATATTGCATAGGCACATAAACAATGTATTGTGCATGTGTGTCAAATGTGGCGCTTGTCTGATTGTCGGGTGTGCGAGAGACAGCGTTTGTATGGCGTGCGAGAGACGGAAACACAGGGGACACACACTTGATAAGGTCGTGCTGCATCTCCGTCCCATGCTCCATTTTGACCGCAGCAGGGGCAGGCACGGGAGCGGGGGCTGTTGCCACGGCAGCGGGGGCACTGGCTGGGGGAAGCGGGGCGGCGCCATTGGTGGGTCCCGCCACTCCAGGCTCTGTCTTCACTGTGATGAATGAAAACAGAACACAGCAGCTCAGCGCCAGTCCTGACCTTTTCCAGCGAAAGGTCACGACTGTACGGAGGGAAGGGGAAGGCAGGGAACAGGTGACGCAAACCAGCAGAAAGCCACAGGTAACCTCGCCTGCTCATTAACCCCCACTCTCATGATTAAAAAAAGCTCAAACACAGACAGTACACTTTCAGACAAATGTGCCCAAAAGGGACAAACATTCTGTTTTTACCCTCTCTACCCCATCTTTTCCAGAAGAACATATTTTCTATTTGCAGACAATGAGTTAAATTGAATATCGCCGTAAGCATGGCAGGTACAAATTTGAGATCCCGGATATTTAAGCCTTCAGACTATAGGTCGCCCACTCATCCTGTCTGTTACCACAATAACGCAATGTCCTGTCAATAAAAACAAGTTTCATTTATTGGATGCACTGAAGTGGGTCTCCGCAGGGAGAGGGTAAATGTATTTGAGAAGGAGAAGGTCATGTTTTGACTAAGGAAGGGGCACTTCCAGACAATAACAAGGCCCTTGTTTGGCGTTTGTCTTCAACGTTTCATAGACTACCCGAGACTGACCTCTGGGTGACCGCATCAGCAGCACTGTCACTCTTCTGAGGGATGTACATTAGAGAGGCAAAGCCGAGTGCCCCTACAAGCACGGTGAATATGAAAGAGCTCATAAATTTCTCATCGCACTGAGTATAATTTCTCCTTTGCTTCCTTCAATCACCTCCTGTGGTCAGCCTCTGAAAATACCAGCAGTCAGGAGAACACTAGCAGCTCCAGCCATATGTACATTTAACCACGTAGCTACGGTGCCCATGGCCATTTTAATCATTCTCAGTTTCTAAGATTAAGATAATTACTCCATACATTATTACCCAAATAATTGCTTTTATATGTCCAAGCGTTGATGAGTTTCACAACTGAGGGCCATTATAGCAGAAGTACTCTCTGGTGTAGTTTGGACTACAATTAAGACAAAGCCATTATCTTTAGCCAGAAAAAAAAAAAAAAAAAATCAGTAGGTTGGACCTTGCCAACGACTGCCCCACGTGTAAGGACATTCTCAACAGCAATTATTTCCTTATTAAAGCGCTGTCAAATTGGTTAGAGGAGGAGTATACAGTTGCACTTTGCTGTTCTGGTCCTACAGGCCATGTAATATAGTTACTATACTCCGGGTGTCTGTAAGGTGACACTGACCTCACACTGCAGGGCCACAATGTCTTTAGGCATTTGTTACAGACAGAAATAATGAGCAGATTTCACTGAGTAATGTCCAGATAGAGTTACTTTAACAGGCCTAATAAAAGAGATTAAGTACAGCTTCACAATAGTCCTGAGAGGACAGGTCAACAGAGGTCAGATCTCGGGACTGCAGGATCCTATCGAAGTTCTTCACAAGACTGGTAATATTCAATTCAAACCTACAACTTATTGGGGAGAACTAGGAGTTCAATCCCATGTCAGGAGGAATGCTTACAAAATTGGGAGAAACAAATCTAGTATGCCAACTCCCTGAGTGCTGCTTCACATCTATATCGCACGAACCAGACCTCTTACCCTGAGCAGCAGAGGGCGATGGAGATGAGGATGAGGCAGTCTGTGCAGCAGTAATGGGAGGCGCCGGGGCTCCACTGGTGCTGCTGGTGGTAGTGGTCGCGATGGTTGTGGCCTTACTGGTTGATCCGGACTGCACCACTATGAGAAATAAGTGGAGAAGGAGGAGATCGACAGTTTGGTTCAGAGGGTTTCAGACACTGTTAATTTTGCCAACCCTGGCCTGCAGGAAATTTACAGTGCACAAATATCCCCTGCCCTTTCAGATATTCAGCCGCCCAACTCTAGGCTGCGCTCAAGCAGTAGCTTTATTGATTTGAATTTTCCCATGATCCTCAAGGTTGACAGACTGGCATTCTCATACCTCCCCTCCCATAATTCACCTCCCCCAAGGGCAAGCAATAGCACCCAATAAGCTTCCTTCACCAGTCTCACCATGAAGCTAATGAAATGCAGACCAATCACCATTTCCCGCAAGTCCTGAGACGTGCTCCAAATAGGAATCCTACTGGGGCTCAAAGACCTGCAAGCAATGACTGACTAAATCAGCGAAGTAATATTTAGCCTCGGCCAACATGTAGCCTCCATTAACGACACAATGTAATTAAAAGCTGGTTTTAATTTTAGAAATGACACAAAAGCTAGCAAATATGAGCTAAAAAAGCTGAATCCTCTCCAGGGAGCTGTGTCAGAGGGAGGATTGAAGCGAGAGCCGCAGCGAGTCGTGCAACAAAAAAAAAAAAAAAGTTAAATAGAAATGAATCATTGTCATCGAAGAGCCAGTTGTGCTCAGAGCCAACTGCCATTCATTATTTTGGATCCTCCACCATTTTCACATTTTTTGGCACAGGCCAAAGACGAGAAAAATAAAGATGGCGGTTTCAGTTCGAGAATCCTACGGTGGAAACGGCCTAATTTTACCGAGGCAGGATGAAGAGCAGTGACGGGAACATCACAGCTGCCCATGCCAGTAAGGCACTCACTCACTTTAAATTACCTTTAAATCAAGTGAGCTCACATTTCCAACAATACAATGACCTCTAGGGGAACTTGAGTCATACTTAATTTAAATAGGACTCTTTCCTGCCAGAGAAGGGAGCGGAGTTGAGTATGTTAGACTCTCATTCGCCTCTTGAACACAGTGGGAGAGAGTGTACAGCCTCGAGGCATAAGGCCCCATGGGATACTATAGTGAGCGGCCCAGTGAAGTTCTCTGTCGGCTCGCTAGCTTTTACCTTTGCCGACAGGCATCAGTATGGTCTGGACCCCGCCACTGGAGCTGCTGACTCCCAGCTGCTTCAGCTGGTTAGCAGGGATGGTGAGCACATTGCTGGTGTGGCCAGAATGGATCTTCAGCATTCCTGGGAAAAACAGTAACAAGACACACCTCCCGTCACAACAGAGCACAGCTCAGTCACCTAAAGCAGAATAGCATAAGCGGCAACTTTAATTATTAATGTTTATATAATGGGCACTGAGGTGGGTTCTACCCTACGTAGTAACAAACTGTGGCTGTTAGTTCTTAAATTTACCTTGAAGTCAATACCCATTTTAGACTGATGAAACCGGAAGTGAGCTAATTTTATGAACTCATTTAATTTACAGGATTTCATTTGAGTGTAGAGCAACAATCAAAAGCAGTACAGGATGCGGCTCTCCAGAAGCAGTGATGAGAATTATACCAAAAAATACCTCACCCTGCTACTCCAAACATCAACACAAACTCACTACCACAAACTTCAATTCCATTCCAATTCAATTTTATTTGTATAGCACTTTTCACACACAGACTACCACCTCAGCTGACCATGCTCTTATCTCCTGTCTCTAGGGGGTGACATTCACACTTTAAAGGCCTTTCCTCCCCAGTCTGGGTAGCCGTACCTGAGAGAGTGGCTGCAGTCTTGGCGCTCACGGAGCTCCCTCCACTGGCCAGTGAGGCGGAGCTAACCAGGGAGGGGCTGGCACTCTTAGGCACGCCCACCACCCCAGAGCCCGCCCCTTTGGCCAGACTGATCACGGGCATGTTCAGGCTCTTGGCCACAGTAGCCACAGAGACCAGAGATGGGGAGGCGGAGCTCTTGGCCACAGGGACGGTGGGCTGGGTGCTGGCGCTCTTGGCGGCACTGATGACCGCCGCCTGACTTGCTGCCATCAGGACTGGGTGTTGGACTACAGGCTTTGTGCCAGTTATGGAGGGACTCGTGCCGACCACAGACCCCTCAGTCGCCTGGGGAAGAACAGAAGGTCAGGAACACGTTAGTGCGGTCACCGCATTTACCTTGCATTCGGAATGTACACTCACTTAATATATAAAACACTATTACAATGAATGTTTTTCATAGAAAGCAAAACAAAGCGAGTGTGTGTGTGGATATGCGTACATTCCGAACACGGACTTAATTGGTCATAAACAGGGAGGAGAGACTTTTTTTTTTTTTTTCTAGCCCGCCACCACCCCCCCTCTTTGGAGGACAACTTTATTATTTTGCCGGACTTGCATACAATGGTAAGTCACCTCTTGAGGGAGGGAATTAACAAAGGAAATTCAGAAAAGAAAAAAGAAAAAAATATTTAATAAAGCAATGAAAGGTGAAAAAAAAAAACCTAGGAAAATTAAGTACGTAACCACACACCAACAACTCTCAAAGCTATCAATCCTCCTGTAACCCCCTAAACCTCCTAAAGCCTCATCATTCCAACGCATGATTGGAATTGTATTTTTACATGCAATGATGTCTCCATAAGAATAAAAAAAAAAGAAAAGATCACATAAACTTATTCACGCAGATAAGATTCATTCATATGGTGAGTAGTGCCCATCGCTCACCTGTACTTATTTTCTGCCACATCCTGAAACATTCAGATGCTCTGCCCAGGTTTCTCATAGCTATGCCATCCAGATTATAGCTGTTTTTAACAAGCATTTTGAAATTACTTAATCTTAGTGCTTTCTTATTTTGTGTATTAAAAATAAAGATTTTTCAAAGAACTATAATTATATACTGACCAAAAAAAGAAATGCAATTACGTAATACGGTGCCAAATTTCGACAAACCCATTGAAGAAGATGCTTTTGTTCAGAGTTATTTTTAGAGGTGAGTACTTCTACCATACAAATTTTCACGGTCACAGTGCATATTCTGGTGCCGCCATTTGTCCGGAACCAAACAAATGGCAGTGCTTGGGTTTGAGTACTACCATTGTCCTAACGCAACCATTTTTGTTTTGAATTCCTCGTAGACAATGGGGCCTATTAAAGTCTAACGGAAAATGAGTGAAAATCAAACGGGTTATAATGCCATGACGAACGGAAGTTCAACGAGAACGCGCGTTTGGGATGCTACAGGCTGGAAGTCGGGTAGATAGAGTTGCCAGTCAATTCAGTGTGCGTTCTGCGACAATTTGTTGCTTCTGAACCTTTTTTAATGCCTCTGGACACACGGCCGATCGCCACAGATCGAGTAGGCCACGTTATGACTCCAGCGTCTGACCGTCATATCACAGCTGACCGTCTGCTACACACCGAATCAAACTTCATTTTATTGAAAGAAACCTCAACGCCGTCCATTACCGTGATGAAATTCTCCATCCAGTCGTCCTTTCATTTGTCCGACATCACCAACTGACTTTCCAACAGGACAACACGCGTCCGCACGTGGCACGTATCTGTATGGAGTTCCTTTGGGCCAAAAACGTGCAAATCCTTCCCTGGCCTGCATTTTCTCCAGATCTTTCACCTATAGAACACTTGTGGGGCTTTCTGGATAGAGCAATCCGGAGAAGTCAACTACCGCCAGCTACAGTACGACAGCTAAGACGAGCGCTGACCAAAGAGTGGAACAACGTTCCACAAGCAACAATCAGACGTCTGATGATGTCTATGAGACGCAGGTGTACCGCCGTGCGCGACGCTAATGGGAGACACACGAGATTCTGATAGTGTCATTTGGGTTTTGTGATGTCAAACTTCACCTTGTTAAATAAAAGCCAACGTGGCGATATTCCAGCCCGATTTTCTGTTATATCCATTGTCTGAGATTCCCTCTTTCATTTGATATTAATGAAGTGTTGATTAATAATGGCTACATTCGATAAAATCAAGAAATAGAAAATTTCATTTCTTTTTTTGGTGAGTATATTATTTAATTTTGGAAAAGTATCTTTCAGGTCCCCCAGCATAACTGTAAACAAGGTCACCTCTAACGGAATATTAAGGAGAGACTTCCTTTCAACAACCAGCCAATCGCAGAAAAGTTTCCTTTGAGCAGCTAGTCTATTGCCTTTCACTGATGAAGCACTATTACCTGACTCATCAAACAAAGAATTTCTTTTAAATAATAAAATTTCTTGTGCAGCTAATTAGCGCAAGTGGCATCAATGAGTTATAAATGAGTCCATCCTTTGAGAGAACAGGGAACTATGATGGGAATACATTAAAAAGCAACAAAAAAGTGATTTGCTTCCAATTTACGGATGAGTGTTTAAATAGCAGGAGACCATTCCCAGCACAGACTTTCATTTGTAATATTCTGTGCATGCTCAACATCTGCTACCCTCCATAGAGTCACACACCAGCACATGTTGACCCTTAAAATGAATAATATGCATTCTATATACGGCATTACAGGAAATGGAAAAACAAAATTGAAAGCTGCGGAATTGAGACGGCGTGTTTCCATTGCGCTTCATGAAAATATCTGCAAACAAACTGTAATAAGCCAGATGAAATTCAGTTCCATCAGCTAAACAAATGGGCTAGTGAACCATTTTATGGCTAAAAACAGGTGCGCTATGAAGCCCATTTCAAAACAAACTGAATGAAATAATAGCTTTTTTTTTTTTTTTTTTTTTAAACAAACACCAGTAGAATCAAAAGAAGAAAAGAATGACTCCATTAAAAAAAAAAAAACCCATTCTTTCACGACCGGTGAAAATAGAAACCCAGAAATTAAACATAAGAAGCCATTCTAAGCTTTTGTTTCAAAAGCCTCTGTGATAAAGCTTGTCATCTTGAAATCTTAAGAGCCGTCAGCAGTAATGAGGAGGCTCGGTAGTGTAGACATGGCACGCGTCCAAAACCTCGTCGTCTGCACTGACTCATGAGCTCAAACTTAATGTTTCAGCAGAAAAGAGAATAATGCAGACGGTATTTATTCTGCATAAGCAAGTCTGTCTGTCGCCCGCTTAGCACATGCTTCCGTTAGCACTGCGAAAACAAGGAACGCAGAAGTACAAACAAAAGCTACTGAGCCACTTGCAGCCAACATGTTTAACACTTCCAGCGCTGGAAATGTTACCCACTACAAAGGGGTTTCATGATATTATGGGTGGTACACAGGACACTACCAGTGTTCCGATTGCCCCGTAGTTCCCTGTGAACTGGACAGGTCAGGGTGGTCACCCATGTTAAGTAAGATTCCAAACCGAAGGGAGCAAAGAATGTTCAGTTCAAAGGGAATTCCGAACTGTGTAGGGAAGAACTGAGCAACGGTTCATCACTTCGCCGTAAGTTGACAACCGAAGTCAACCAATCAATCATTGCGCCACGCTGGACCGCGAAAATCAGTGCGCTACAATGGAGACGGCGAAGGAGTTTGTGTATGTCTGTAAGAACTGTCTTAGTAATTATCACAAATAATGCTACCATTTTAGTGGTCAAGTCAATACAACAATGCGCAAATAATTTAATTACCAAATGCTGAACTTTTTTTAGGGTTTTTTTAGGTTTGGCGAGTTAGCACACGGTTAACCTTAGCAAGCTATTTAGCCAAGCTACCAGCCATAAGCTCAATATTAGATTTGGCCAACATGACTCTACAACTCCGTGTAACTTCAGTATTACAACAAAGCGTGATGTTAGTCGGCAGCCAATTTAACCGCCGTAGTTGGAAGTACTTTGTATAAGCAACACCTACGTTTCCATGGCAACGCATTGAGGAAATGATGTATACGTGAGTGACATTGCAGCGTGTTCCGAATGTAAAGTTTTGCCGAAGGAAGTTCCCTTCAATGACATTACCTCCGCAGGGAGCAGGGAGTAGGGAGGACCTTACTGTTCACTGTGGAACGGAACGTAGCCTTAGTATTCAACAAATTTCCAAACAATGGCTGAGAACAAGCCTGCCTATTAGCAGGAAAATTTATTTTGTGCGACGCCCGCATCATTACTGAAGCAGAACACATGGAGCATCTGCTGTAGTGAATGTGGAAGCCAAAGGCACATCACAGGGGGTTGGCATGGCAGCGTGTAGCACAGTGAGCGCAGCCCCATTCCCTCAGCTCCTCTCCACAGCAGTCAGCCACTGATCTTCCCCCATTCTAGCAGTCAATGAGCCCCGCACCCCACAGTGCTTTCATTACCATTAGAGTAAACACCAGCACAGATGAACATACTTATGTACCCACTCACTGCCCATCTCTCACACAGACACACACGCACACACATATGGACGTGCATCCATCCACCGCCCCATTGCACGAGCACATACACAAACACACACACACTAAAAATATATATGGATGTGCACTCACCCACTCCCCATCTCTGACACACACACACAAACATGGACGTGCACCCATCTACTGCCCATCGCACACACAAACACACACACAAGAAACATACACACTGATATATAAATGCACAACCAACCAACCACCCATTGCGGGCACACACAGACGCAAACACAAAATCATATGCACACGCAGCTTGACTCAAGCATCTACATAGAACACAAACAAATGCACGCGCGCACTCGCACACGCACAGATTTACACACAAAAAACCTGAAAAGCCACAGCCCCTGGTGATAACGCACCTTAAGAACTTAAGCTGCCCGTCGGTTATATAAGTGGTCCAGATATAAATATAGCTCAACCCTGCTCTAATGAAAGCCTGAGCTTTTAGCACAAACACGGCAAGCAGTCCTGCAGTTACAGCACTAGAGCTGAGGCCTCACTGAATGGCCTTTACCCACTTAATCCCCCCATCCGGTCATCCAGGAAAATTCATAGAAAGAAGGAGGTCTATAGGAAATGAGAATCTTTCATTCTTGTGCCCTTCCACTCAGAAATGGACTCATACTGTAGTGTGCAGTGATAATTACACACTTTAAAAATTAAGATAAGTCAGAAACCAAGTACTATTCAAGTATTTATTTCATACAATACCAGATCATATAGATGAAAATAAGTAAACAAATAACATTATATGGCAAAAACAAAAAATGTTTTTTGCGAGAAAAAGTCAATATCTAACGTCACTATTCTTTGCTTTGCTTACAGCATTTAATCTTTCAGGCATGCTTTTCACATATTTTTTATTTTCTCACTTGCTAAACCATTCCATATGGTTTGCAGTTCATTTCAAAGAGATTCTTTCGACGTTACAATGGACCTGTTTATGTTGCCATAAAACAAATCCCAGATTTGCTCAAGCAGATTAAGGTCTGGATTTAATGCAGGCCAAATCATAACTTTTGAGTCACCAGGTGATTCTTCCAGCTGAGATCATTCTAGCACAACTTAGAAGTGTGTTTAGGGTCACTATCTTGTTGAAAGTAAAATCCACGACCAATCAGCCTCTTTCCAGATGCCAATACGTGCCTCAAAAGGATACTGTGCTACTTCTTTTGATAAATGATTCCATCGATATTTATGAGATCACCGGCTCCTTTTGAACCAACTGATCCCAAAACCATATTAGGACCACCTCCATGTTTTACCAAAGGGGTTAAACAGTCATTTTTGAATTGTTCTCCAACTCTACAGCGCACAAAGGTCCTGTTGGATGATAAAATTTTTACTTTTGATTCATCGGCTCAAAGGACTTGTTCCCAGGCCGCTGGTGTCCAATTCTTAAAATTCCTGGCAAACTCAAGTCTTTTTTTGATGTTGCCAGCTCTTGACAGCAATACTACCAATCAGACCATTTTCATACAGGTGTCTGGATATAGTATATCTTTGTACTTTCATCTCTTCACTTCTGGCACTATTAATATAATCATGGAGTTGTCGTGCGGTCATCCACAATTTTTTTTTTACTTGTCATACACAGATAAAGAACCTCAGAGGCACTTAACTTACATTTTGCACCTGTTTTCAGCGAACCGGTCTCTTTGAAATGCTTGATGGCGTTCTTACAGTGCCATGGCAGCATTTATTGTCTTTAGAAATTGTTCTAAGTGACTACCAGCATCATGTAAGACCACAATGTGGCCATAAACTATCTCAGGGAGCTACTTCCGTCGTGCCAATGTTACACAGCTCATAGTTCATGTCATCTCATATACTGAAACAACCGACCGTCAGAGGTAATTTTGCAGAGTAAGGTTGCTTAAAACCAGTGTAAACAAATTTTTTAGCATCAGTTATCATGAACTGAGCCTTCAAGCATGCATTCCTGCTACGCAAATTTTTTTTGAAGACTTTGCAATCGTTATAAAAATTAATGTTTTCAGTGTTATGTTTTTTATTACCCATATTTTATGAGAACTAAAAAAAATCATTCCCACTGGAATATTGAAATATACCAGTGGGAATGATTTTTTTTTTATTTCTCATTGCCTACAATTGTATTGTTCAATAATTTTCACCAAAAAATGAAGTAATATTTGAGCACCCCTTTAAGACGAAAGTGGTGGTGTATAATCATCACTGCACATTACTGTATAGCGCAAGTGACAGCCAGAGAGAAAAGTGCCATGTCCAGCAGGGAAGAGTGTTTTTAACAAAATGCATAAAAAATAACTTAATAGTACAGTAAAGGGGATAGAAGGGAAGTCTTTCCAATACCGGCGTTAGTGGACATAAAATATGCCCATAAAATAAAATACGGACATAAAATATGCCCATAAATGCTGCGCTGGAGGATAATGTTAGCTAATGGCCGACCAAAACAAACCCAGCCTTATACAGCACAGATGTGAGAAACACAGCTACCAGATGTTATCCAGCCCATGGCTGCCTCAGACATAACTGCTGCCACTGTTGCTAGGCAACAGCCCATAGGCTTGGCTGGAAATCTCATCCAGCGTTGCCGCGCGATCGATCATTGAACAGAACTCCGGCAGGAACACTCTGCTGCCTCCACATCGGCTACTGCGATACCTGTTGCCGGAGGGACGCGTGTGCGGTCAAGGGATTGGCGGTTTGCATCTGACCTGCTGGCAGGAGCCGGCCGTTGGGACAGTTGTCGGGGCGACGCTGGTGCTGGCGGCGGTAATGACGCCCCCCGTCATCCTCAGGGTGGTGGTGCCCGGTTTGGACAGGTGGCTGGCCGCTGACACAGTCTTCACCGAGCCGTCTGACAGCTTCACCTGAGAGGCCTGGGACCCGCCTACGACCTGTCAATCAAAACAAACGTACACAGCAGCGTTTCAATATGAGGCTACAAGATTTTTATTGACTTTCAAAGACATCAAAGACTTTCTAAACTATCAGTAAATCTAGACAGTTGATAGCTTGCTGGTCGACGTGTATCCCCAAACCCTCTGAAAACAATCGCTCCCAAAATCGAAACGCTTTGTGACCTGACCACACACAAGGCCCAAATCAAAAAAAAAAAAAAACAAATCAGTTGAAAATTTGTGGCCTGTAGAGTGCTCATTAAAAAACCTCTACAGACACAGCGGCAGCAGATGCAGCCTGATGATAGCTGATCCATAGTATCCCCGACTCCTCGCCAAGGGTAACAATAATGCTATGATTTTGTAAGAACAACAATAGTGCAACAGAGTTGAAACTTACTAAGATATCATAACTACTGTGTACAATAGCAATCACCTATAATACAGGGAACACCTTGCAGTCATCCATATTAACAAGATCACATCATTTTGAGATGAAGATGGTTTACAAATGATCTTGGAACAACAATCTTGTAACATACTTCAAAAGTTTTCATTCATAAAAGCAACACAGTCTTGCACCACACTACCACAGTCAAACGCAGACCAAACAGAAACATTCATCAGCTGCTATTATTAGAAATGTCGGTGACATCACTTATCTTGTTCGTGGCCTTTTTAAGTAACATAGTAAAATACTAGCGAGGACATTTGGCTCATTAACATTTTTTTATTACCCATAACTTCACAAACTCCTGATACCGGGGCACAACTTATAAAACAAACCAGGGAAAGCAGCTAATAATGTCAAGGTTACAAAAGACCGATGCATCTTCGCGCCACGCAGGACTACAGCTATGAAATACAGGTACGGCGGCGGACTTCGGCATTAAAATGACACGGCGCCACATTAATCAGCGTAAGGCACCAAATCGCTTCGCCCCAGGCAGAAATCCGTTTCAGTGTGGGAGATTCAGTGGTCGTCCTCTCGTTCGACCTTAAAGCGCAGCCTGGATTCTACAGTGTCCTCAAACACACTTTTGTATGTCTGATAAACCCTGAACAGCTGAGCTAGGGATTTGAAAGGCTCAGGAAAATGTGGTATTTTGGTCCCTGACTGCATGAAGTCTGCAGACTACCTCTAAATACACTTAAAGCTAGACAATCACAATTTTTTTAATCAGTATAAACTAATAAGCCACTATGTTGAAACCACTGACAGAATAACAATGCTTATTTCAATACAATGGAACTTATCGCGGGGAGGGACACACTATGGCAAAAAAAACAAAACCAAGATTAGGTATTTTAGTAAGAAAAAAGGTGCTTACAATTATTTCCCCCATAATTGACTGCTTTACTTTTGTGGCTGTACAAAAATGTTATGTCTGGCCAGTATGTATGTGAGTATGTGAGTGAGTGAGTGAGTGAGTGAGTGAGTGAGTGAGTGAGTGAGAGAGTGAGAGAGAGAGAGAGAGAGAGAGAGAGAGAGAGAGAGAGAGAGAGAGAGAGAAAAGAGTAGTGAAAACTTGGAACACTGAAAAGCCATGAGCTCAGCCTAGCCAGTATACTCTACAGATAAATGGCCGACTATTATCTGCAAACAGGCAGGGGCCGCGGTCGGCGATCATGAGCAGTCCCTCGCCAAGAGTAGGTGCATTATGCCAGACTCCAAAAGAGTGTGTGAAAAGGAAAACTGAAATTTCAGCAACAAAATGGTGGTAGATATTCCACCCACATACTTCTCCATTGGGTCTAGCCTTAAAAGAATTCAGGGAGATGGAGGAAAAGGAGTAAATGCATAACTCATGAGATGTGGGACTGACAGGGATATCTGTCGCGTCAACTGTTGAGCTGCGAGGCTGATGTGATGCACCACACGACTAAAATGACAACAGTCTCTGGTGCATCTCATTTTCAGGACATATTTTCCAGAAAACGCCATCCTCTACAAGCAGAGCGACTGCTTTCAAGATTAGAAATATGAAAAAAAATCCACCCCAGAAGAGAGGAACAGTATTCATGACCTTGTATAAATTAAGAAGAGATTTTCTCGCTCAGACCTGAAATTCTCAAACTCAGCATTTGTAGCATAATCCCACAAGCTTCGTGCCTCTCGCACAGCAAACACAGCAGAGCTGAGAAACATGACGAAGTGATATGAAGTTTTGCTGCAAGCCTTAAAAACGGCCTGAGCCGAAAAGCAGGATGTCTTTATACCGTCAATCTCATGTTCTGCTGCTATTTGGCAAATGACCGAGTAGTTTCCAGGGCAACTGGGTAGGCGGTACCTGCGCGAGGATGGCAGCCTTCTGCCCGGCGGTGACTCTGATGGCCTGCTGTGTGATGGTTGCCGGGGACGACGCGCTGTGACTGGCTGAGCTGGCCCCCTGCTTCCCCACGCTCTGTGGAGACGGTTGGCCTACTAGAAATGTTCCCTGGAGAGAGAGACAGATATTGCATAACTCAAAAGAAAGCGGCAAAGACCCCAACAGATGCAGTTCATTTCAAAAAGCAATGGGAGGCCATTAGATGATCAGCTAATAGCCTATAACACAGAGGCCAGACTTGCAAGGACCACAGGTCCGTCATCATTTGCTTATTTAATAATGATCAAAGACAGATTCAGTCTTCTCACTGCAGCTGTCAGACTAGAAAGAGCAGAGTTACTGAAGCAAAAATGAAGATACAAAAAATATGCCGCCTTACAGCAATGGCATTAATGTGTGACCTGATTTCTCATTAGTTTTGGGATTCTTTGAAGTCCCTCTAACTCCTGGGAAGGGACGCCTAGTTTTTCATCCATCAAAAACTGCAGTCTCTCAAACGCAATCTGTTTATATACTCAGCGCCATTAAAAACGCACAGGTGAGGTATGTACTGTATTTACGGCAAATTGAAGAATCAATTGATTTTTATTGCTTTTCCAGTGAGGCACGAGAGGAATTAAAGAAAATTGTGTGGTATTGTAATCCTGACGGGCACCACATGCACGTGCCAAGCACTTCAGTTATGACAAACATTGAGCTGCTCGTGATGTGAACAGTGACACTTGACTTGTTCTTTTTGGTGTGGTCAATAGCCTACATAAAGCCAATTTAAAAAAAAAAAAAAAAAAAAAACCACGTGTTATGGCCCCAATTTGTTATTACATTTATAACACAACAGCAACAGCAAGGGATGACAAACACAGTTTTAACAACTAAAACACATTTAATTTTTAAAACAAAGACAATAACGACTAAGCAACTAACAACTAAGACCAAGATTGAATAGGAAAAAAAAAAGAAATATTTACAGTCCCTTTTTGTGGGGTGGCTTGGTGATGTCCTGGATAATGAAAATGCTCAAACACAGGCAAAGAAATCCACAAAAGAAACGTCACAGGTCTTGAACAGAATGGCAGGTCTGGTCATCTTCTTGCAATTTCTCCTACTACTTTACTGTCTCAATTCTTTTCCTTATATACTCTTTTGCAGACCCCACCCACATTTAGACCTCTTTTTTTTAACTTTCTGAGACTTGCCCCAGACATGTCCAGGACATGTCTAAACATGACTCCAGTCTGAGCTTAACAAAAAAAAGGTAAATACTGCCATCTAGTGGCCTATATTCACATTACACCTCCATTCCAAAAGGGAAAAATTTTGACTCATAAAGGCAAAATTTTTCTTTTCAATACAAAATGGTGAAGTGAACACTTGTCTATATATACACATTCAAACACGGGATAAGAAATCAGCAATTACATTGTCTGTACCCTTCACATGCTTAATTTCCAAGTCAAACTCCTGTAAAATCAAACTCCAATTCAACAATCTCCGATTCTTGTTTTTCATCTTACTCAAAAACATTAACGGATTGTGGTCAGTGTACACAATCATTGGCTTTTGTCCTGCACAAACATAAACCTCAAAGTGTTGTAAAGAAAGGACCAGAGCCAACAGTTCCTTCTCTATTGTGGAATAGTTCCTTTGGTGGCGATTGAACTTCCTGGAGAAGTATGCCACGGGATGCTCAATGTCATCAGAGTCACTTCTCTGTAGGAGCACAGATCCACAAGCTTGGTCGCTAGCATCGACCGCGATGGAGAACGGTTTGTTGAAGTCAGGAGATTTGAGCACGGGGAAGTGACACAGCAGAGACTTCAGGCGATCGAAGGCTCTCTGGCATGCATCATCCCAGGTGAACTTTACGCCTTTTTTCAGTTGGTTAGTTAGACTGAGAGCAATCTCAGCAAAGTTCTTGCAGAACTTGCGGTAGTACCCGATCATTCCAAGGAAGCGGCGCAAAGCTTTTTTGTTGTCAGGAACTGGAAAGTCCATGATGGCTTGGACTTTAGCATTTATGGGTGCCACCTTACCCTGGCCTATGACGTAGCCAAGATAGGTGACAGTAGCACAACCAAAGTCACTCTTGTTCAGGTTAACAGTCAGGTTAGCCTGGGTCAGGCGCTGGAACAACGTCTCTACATCTTTTAGATGTTCTTCCCAGGAGTCACTCCAAGTGATCAGGTCATCGATGTACGCACCCGTGTGTGGCAATCCGGCGATTGTAGACTGTATCATCCTTTGGAACGTGGCTGGGGCATTTTTCATGCCAAAGGGTAGGACTTCATACTGGTACAATCCAGATGGTGTGGCAAAAGCAGAGATGCTCTTGGCCCTCTCAGTTAAAGGCACACACCAATAACCCTTCAATAAATCAATCTTGGTCAGAAACTTTGCTTGCCCTACACTATCAATACAATCATCAATCCTAGGTATTGGAAACACATCAGTTCTAGTTACAGCATTGACTTTGCGATAATCTGTACAGAATCTAGTACTTCCATCAGGTTTTGGAACTAGCACACAGGGTGAACTCCAATCGGAGTTGGAGGGTCTGATAATATCATGTTTTAACATGTACTCAACCTCTTTCTCAGCAATCTTTCTCTTTTCAGGATTCATCCGGTATGGATGCTGTTTTATTGGTTTGGCATCACCAACATCTACATCATGAGAGGCTATAGTAACTCTCTTTGGAACATCAGGAAACAAATCCTCATATTTCTTGATCAACCTTTCAAACTGATCTCTCTGTGAGGGTTCTAAGTGCTGGAGTTTTACATCAAGATTTTGCAACACTTCAGTGTTTGACAATTTACATGAAAGAACTTCAGCTTTAATTCTTGGTTCATCATCTTGAAACTCCCCCTCATCTTCACACGTTTCGACCATTGGAGAATCTGAAGTGACAGCTGCAACCCTAGCATTTCTGTCATGATAAGGCTTTAGCATGTTAATATGACACAATTGTTTTGGTTTTCTCCTATCTGGAGTCTTCACAATGTAATTGAGATCATTGAGTTTTGTCAGAATTTCATAAGGACCATGAAATCTAGCCTGCAATGGATTGGACTGCAGGGGAAACAACACAAGGACCTTGTCTCCTGGTTTAAACTCACGGCTTCTCGCCTTATGATCATACCAAGTTTTCATTTTTCCCTGACTTGATTTCAAGTTCTCTTTGGCAAGGTCACAAGCTGCATGCAATCTTTCCTTGAACTTGCTAACATAGTCTAACAGACTGATATGCGGCTCTTCCTCTTGCCATTGTTCACTCAATAATAGCAAAGGTCCTCTCACTTCATGACTAAACACTAGCTCAAATGGACTGAATCCAGTAGACTCCTGCACTGCTTCTCTAGCTGCAAACAACAGCAAATGAACCCCTTCATCCCAGTCTTTCTCATGCTCATAACAATAAGTCCTCATCATTGTCTTGAGAGTGGAATGAAACCGCTCTAAGGCACCCTGACTTTCTGGATGATAGGCACTAGAAAGAATCTGTTTTGCACCTAGTTCATACACAACCTGCTGAAACAATCCTGAAGTGAAATTGCTACCTTGGTCTGACTGAATTTCCCTGGGAAGACCAAACAACGTGAAGAACTTTATCAAAGCCTTCGAGATTGCAGTTGCCTTGATGTTACGTAGAGGTATGGCTTCGGGGAATCTGGTAGATGCACACATGATTGTCAACAAGTACTGATTTCCAGATCTAGTCTTGGGTAATGGACCAACGCAATCAACAATGACCCTAGAGAATGGCTCCCCAAATGCTGGGATAGGCTGCAATGGAGCTACAGGTGGGTCTAACTGGTGTTTTCCAACTACCTGACAAGTATGACAGGTTTTGCAAAAGTTGGAAACGTCTTTCCGAAGCCCAGGCCAAAAGAAGTGTTTCATGATCTTATCAACAGTCTTGTTAACACCAAGATGACCTCCTAAAGGTAAACTATGAGCCATTGTTAAGATCTCATTCCTATAGACCTTCGGAACAACAATTTGCCTGACCACTGCCCAATCTGCATTGGCAGGGATATCAGGAGGGCGCCACTTCCGCATCAACACACCATCCTTGAGATAATACCCAACTGGAACTGCATCTATTTCTTTTTCAGGAAGGGCTCTCCTCTTTAGTACACCAATTTCAGGATCATTAGTTTGCTCCTCAATCAACCGCTTTCTGGACAGAGACAAGTCTCCAGACACATCAGAATCACCAGACCCATCCGGCTGGCTGAATAGAGAACTGATAAAAGTATCTGATAAGTCCTCAAACGGAGAAACCATAGTAGGCCAATCAGAGTCATGAGGCGAACCACCTGAGTCCTGACTATTCAATGTACTGGACGGCACCACATCATCTTCTTCTTTAGCCTTCTTGGCCATAGCACGAGTCACTGCGCAAGAAGGATACAGAGATGGGTCCTCATCCCCATCTTCAGTGCTCGGCTGTGAAGTAAGATGTACAGGGGGAACTACTTTGCCCCCAGCCAGGTCATTGCCTAGCAACAGAGAAACACCCTTTATAGGTAGACTTGACATAAGTCCCACCTTTACCTGTCCTGTAACTAAATCTGACTTCAAGAATATAGAGCGCAGGGGTACAGATACAGTCCTCCCTTCAATACCTTGTACAAGTATGAAATCCCCTGAAGCGGTCTCATCACGTAACTCCAAGGAGTCCATCAACAAAAGTGACTGAGAAGCTCCGGTATCCCTTAGGATATATATGGGGACAGGAGTAGTATGCTCATTCAGAGCCACAAATCCCTCTGACACAAATGGAAGAAATTCCTCCCTCACAAAGTCAGCTGTATTAGGCTTTTTAGCCCCACAAGAAGCAGGCAATTTAGCAGATTGGTTATCTACTACAGGGGTTTCTAACCTTGTTTTCACAAAGGCATTTGGTTTGGTATCCTTTTCTTTTTCTTTCTTAGCTTTAAGGAACCAACAGTTAGTTGTAACATGACCAGATTTCTTGCAATAACTGCAAACTAGACCACTTTTGTCACTGTCAGCTTTCACACTTTGATCAGACCTGTTACTGGATTTCTGAGCACCATCACCAGATTTGTCTTTGTCTTTGGGTGAGGAATCTTGGGTATCACCGTAACCCTTTTTCTGAAATTGGGACCATTTATTGTTACTGCTAGACTGAAATTTGGACTTATGAGTGAGAACATATTCATCTGCAAATTTGGCAGCTGATTGCAAGTTCAGTGCTTGCTTCTCATTAAGGTAGGTCTTAACATCATCCTTAACACAGTTCTTGAATTCTTCAACTAACACCATCTCTTTTAGTGAGTTGAAATCATTCTTGACCTCCATAGAAGTACACCAGCGCTCAAAGCAAACCTGCTTCTCATTAGCAAATTCAACATAAGTCTGATTTTCAGATTTCTTCAGACCTCTGAATTTCTGTCGGTAAGCCTCTGGAACCAACTCATAAGCACTCAAAATAACCTTTTTGACAACCTCATAATCAGAGGAATCATCTGCAGACAAAGCCGAATAGGCTTGTTGAGCTTTACCCTTGAGGACAGTTTGCAACATCAGAGGCCAGTGTTCCTTTGGCCACTGGCAACTCTTTGCTACCTTTTCAAAACACTGGAAATAGTTGTCAACATCCTTTTCGGAAAATGGATGCACCAGTTTTACCTCCTGACTGGCACAAAATTTATTTTTAGTTTCAATTTTAATTTTTAGTTGCTCCATTTGGAGTCTTTCTTCTCTATCGAATTTCTCTAATTCAAAATCTCTCTGTCTCTGTCTCTCTCTTTCTGCTCTTTCCTCTTTCTCTCTCTCAAATTCTCTTTGCTTTTCTTTTTCCTCCCTTTCTTTTTCTCTTTCCTCCCTTTCAATCTCTAGCATTTTTAATTTAAGTTCCATTTCTATATTTGGATTTTCCACTGGAAACTGTTCCAGATCTCCGGGTGCAAACACATTTTCATCAATGTAATATTCAACTCTCTCTCTAGCCAGTCTTGCTTTTCGCATGGCTGGTTTTACCTCTGTCAGCTCCAACTGTCTGCAAATTTCTAGCAGTTCTGTCTTTTTAAAAGACTTCAAAACCCCTACGGTTGGTGATGCCAAGAAATCATCCATTGCTGTTGTCAATATATATCTAGGAAAATTCACAAAAACAATTTCACAATTTGGAATGTTAGATTTTCAATAAATTACTCACACAATGGTCTATCCCGGACCTTGAGCCCCCAATTTGTTATGGCCCCAATTTGTTATTACATTTATAACACAACAGCAACAGCAAGGGATGACAAACACAGTTTTAACAACTAAAACACATTTAATTTTTAAAACAAAGACAATAACGACTAAGCAACTAACAACTAAGACCAAGATTGAATAGGAAAAAAAAAAGAAATATTTACAGTCCCTTTTTGTGGGGTGGCTTGGTGATGTCCTGGATAATGAAAATGCTCAAACACAGGCAAAGAAATCCACAAAAGAAACGTCACAGGTCTTGAACAGAATGGCAGGTCTGGTCATCTTCTTGCAATTTCTCCTACTACTTTACTGTCTCAATTCTTTTCCTTATATACTCTTTTGCAGACCCCACCCACATTTAGACCTCTTTTTTTTAACTTTCTGAGACTTGCCCCAGACATGTCCAGGACATGTCTAAACATGACTCCAGTCTGAGCTTAACAAAAAAAAGGTAAATACTGCCATCTAGTGGCCTATATTCACATTACACACGAAAAATGCTACTGCATCAAGAAAATTGAACGGCTTGACATACAGGTGAGAGAAAAAGAGCCTTCGGCATGTTAAGGGCAGATCTCAGCCGCTGAGAGGTGGTGCGTCATTTGCACTGTCACCGTTCAACAATTAGTCGGCTGTCTATCCGAGAATGGAACACAGGGACCGTCATGGACCGACCCCGCTTCGGGCAGCCACGAGTGACGATGGCAGCTCAAGAGCACCACATCTGGTTACAGCCTGTACGTGACAGATTCCAGACAGCAACCAAAACTGGTCATCAGATGAGGGGTATGAGAGGATTGAGGGTGAGCGCAAGTACCGTTGAGGCCGTCTATGTGAGCAACACACGTGCACATGGAAAGGGACTTCTGCCCCAAATTTCAGCCAGTGCCATTCCCCCCCCCCCCCCCAGGTTCTACAACTGTACATCTGAGCACAAACGCAAATTCAGTCTATTTTCCACATTCATGTAAGTACCGAGCATTTACTCGCACAACACACACTTTTTTAATTGGTAGCTTTCTTGAGAGTCCGAGTCGAGCAAACTAATGAGGACCTTTCGGCTGGTGAGTAGAAAACACTAAGAAATTACAAGCGCAATAACAATGGCATGGGTTTGAATAAGCTACTTTTCAGCTTGACATTGATTTAATGCAGAGCAGCAGGAGATCGACTCATTGCCCTCCAGCATACGCATGCTGTGCACATCAGTCCATCAATATCTCCCATTATCTCAGCATTTTAGCGGAGAACAATATGCGCCTTTTAAACCATCACCCGCAGACACAGACAACGCCAATATCATAACCCTCCCTACACTGCAGAAAGGTTATACTCGCTAATGGAAACAGTAATAGAGAGGCTTGCTATAGACCAACAGACAGCAAGTCTAGAAGGCCTTTACTCCGCGCTGAACCTACGACAGGCTCAGGAAGTAACAAGACAGAACAAAATGGGAGGGGTATTCAACAAAAAACCACTCAAATCACAAAATAAATAAAAAAAAATCAATAAAATAAACAAGAAACACCAGTAAAAAACACCTGTGTATACACAAGTGCAAGACATTTCCCCAGGAAATGTAATGAAAAACCCTTAAGGTGACATTCATAATTCCTCACAAACACGGTGTCATGCAGACTGATTACAGAGCTTGTTGGGAGAAAAATAAAGATTGATATGTGCACAAAGTAATTATCCAGCCATCCACAAGGGTGAAGGCTGAGGTTAGTTAGGGAGAAGATTCAGGACTGGTTCATTAGCCAGAGGCTAAGGGCAATTACAGCAGACGCTATCCGGACATCAGGAGAGGAATTTGAAGTGAGCAGAGTAGGAAATAAGCTTTCCATCAGTATCAGTCAACCCAGATGTGTTCATATCCATTTAAGTTATATTCATTGGCACTGGAACTCATTAAGTAGAATATTTCAACTCATAGTGTTAACCAATTATAGGTCCCTGCATGCAACTCTGGCTCATAATGTTCAAATAATTACTTACTGCGGGGATTTACATGCACTCAAACGTGCTAAAATTAATAATGCGAATAAACTGCTTGTTATGGCATGCTAGGTTAACAATCTTTCCGTTCGTAACGATGACAAACTATTATCGCGCATTTAGCAGAGGCCGAGTAGAATGAGAATACCGTTCAATGTACAGTGCGTACAGGCTGGAAGCATTTCATAGATTTAGTGCAGGAACCGTAAGTGGAAGCCATTTCGATAATATAGGTATATTTACAAATCAGCAGGTAGTATAGAGTGAAATTATAATGATGCTGGAACATTCGGGAGAACAGTAATGGTGGAGAAGGAGCTATACACAGCAACGATAAGGATGTAGGGAATTTAGCAGCTCAAAGATTGAAGTGAATGTTGGGGTTAAGCTATGCTACAGAGGTGTAAATGATTGAGAGCGCACTAGAGATCGCGACTGTGCTGTGTACAACTCGGGAAGTCTGTTTTCGGTCGTAGGACGTGTAGAACAAGAGAGCGTGTTAATTACCTGGGACATCCACTTCAGGCTGTAGGAGGTATAGAAAAGGATGGGCGGAGCGAATTACCTGAGGTGTCTGTTCGAGGATGTAGATGTAGGACAGGATGGAGGGTGTGAATTACATTTGCAGTCTGCTCAGAAAGTAGAGTTTGTACACTTCGGAAATCGTGCATTTCCTGGGGCATCCGTTTAAGGATGTAGGAAAGGGCAGAGACTGCGACTTACCTTGCGTGTCCGTCATGGAACCCAATGATGACACCGGTCCCTCGTAAAATTTATTTTGGTTGTCAAATTAGGAGGAAATGCTTGTGTGACAGTTAAAAACAGAATGACTGCTGATACTGCGGCCCCTCGGTACCAGAAAAGAGAGCCCCAGAATTGGCACTTACAAATTTGTACCAGAATAAAGAGCACTGGTCTTTCCAGTAGAGTTTATATTAATTGGACACAAAAACAAATGGAGGGGGAAACCGATGAATGGCCCGCAGTGGAATCTGCAGGGAAATTCAAATGATAACAACGGAAGGGGAAAGTGAGGGAAGACGGGTACAAGAAGGAGGGGAAGGAGTGGTGAGGACTGCTTCCTTCCTCCAAAGAGTTCGTTTCAGGATTTAAGAGTAGGATACTTAGAAGGGAGTGTATTACCCACGGTGTATGATGATGTAGGATGAAGGTGGATATGAATCTTGACTGTTAGAGGATGTAGGTGGTGTAGGAAAGCACAAAGGATATGAATTGCGTGGGGTGTCTGGTTGAGAATGTAGGAGGTGCAGGACAGGATAAAGGGTATGAATTACCTGCGGCGTCTGTTTAAGGATGTAGGAGGTGTAAGACAGGTTGGAGGGCAGGGCGCTGGTGCTGGAGGTACTACTGCCGCTGTTGGTGGAGGTGGTGGTACTGGGTGGAGTCTGTGAGCTGCCTGTGCTGACAGTGGAGGTGCTCTGAGCCTGCTGACCTATGGGAGGGAGAGGGGAGGTCCATCACTGAGCATGGCTATGCTGCCTTCATTCGCAGATCAGAAGCTACCACTTCCAAACTTAAAGGGGAACTCAAGGATAATGAATAATGCTGTTTTATACATACATAATTAGTAAATAAATGTTGTAAAATACAAAAATGTGGAATTTTTGTTTTCAAAGACTAGATAAATTAGGTTTTATTCCCCTTAATTAGCTGTCGTCTGCTACAACGGTCGCATGATATTGACAAAACGTCCTTCGCCCAACGCTATTCGCTGTTATTGTGTTGGATAATGTGATTGTCCCAGTCCATTATTTGATGACAAATGATCGCTGAATATGGTCTATTGGCTCGTTGCACAAGATGGTGTTGAGTACTTTCTGAAATATGCTGGGTTGCTTCAATATTAACAGTTTGCTTCTGTCACTTATCCGTCTACATCAGATGCTGAGCAGATGACCGGTATATCATCCCAGAAATTTGATTTTAGCTATCGCCAATATTCCCAGGATTTGGCTTAAATAACCGCGAATGATGTTCGCAAGACTTGTCTCGATTACCTGTGACTGAGGTTTGTTTGGTGGCACTCAATGAGACATCAGCTGCTCCACCGAGAAACGAGAGGGTTTTTGACTAACATCAGATTTCCAGCCATTCTCATTGATGACTGATGAACTGGCTTTAAGCGACAGACAACAAATGTGAAAATATCTGGTATTATATGTGTAAATATTCCATAATGCCGAAATGCCGTTTCATAAATCTAACATGCGATCAACGCATATTTTAATATTGCTGATACTTCGTTTACCTTCCCACTCGGCGTCAGTTGCACTCTCAGGACCATCACTTCTGTAGCAATGGTTAGCTAAGCACATGTAAGAAAGCCATAACGATGTAGCAGAACTAGCTAGGTAGTTGCATCAGAAAATGTCAAAGTAAATTCAATATGAAACCGAAACAGAGAAGCTGGCCCTGGAATATCGGCGATAGCTAAAATCACATATCCGGGACGATATACCAGTCATCTGCTCAACATCTGATATAGACTGATAAGTAACAGAAGCAAACCGTAAATATTGAAGCAACCCCGATTATTTCAGAAAGTACCCAACACCATCTTGTGCAACTAGTTAATGAGCCATATTGAATGATCGTTCGTCGTAAAATAATGGACTGGGACTATCACCCTATCCAACACAATAACAGCACATGCCTCTGGGCGAAGGGCGACGTTTCGTCATCATCACACGACCGTTGTAGCAGACGACTGCTAATTAGGGGGAATAAAACCTCATTTATCTAGTCTTTGAAAAGAAAAATTCCACATTTTTGTACTTTACAACATTTTTTTTTAGTGCTGCACGATTTGGTAAAAATGTGTGAGTGCGATTACAGTGGACCATATTGCAATTTGCGATTGCGATATGATTTATTTATTTTTTTTAAATGATATCTTGAGCCTTCTTGCTTTGTTATCAAGGAGAGTGCAGAGAATAATGATGATTCTGTAGGGTATTTTTCTCAACTCAAAAAAATGTAAACATTAAGGTGCATAAAAATACAAAACAAGTTTATAGCACTGTTTTCAAAATAACACTTTCCAGAACGGTTTTTCCTTTTTTGAAAATCAGGATATTTTCTGCTAAGTACAAACGCAGTGGCACTATTGTAAACTTAGATGCCTTTCTGCAGGCATTTTTGTAAACCTAAAAACCAAAAAGTTTGTACAGAACCCTTAAAAAATAAAGGCATTTCTGCAAAGTACAAAAGCAGTAGCATCATTGGGCTTTAGCGGATTTCAGTCGTCTCTTTGGCTTTACTTTGCTAGGCTTTCATCACATGCATTCCTCATGCTTCTCTCTGTGCTGTCACAAGTGTTCATACAGATTGGTAGTGTTGCCGCGGGATGTGGAGACTTTAACTTTGCAAGTTTTACACAACACATCTTATTCTGTTCAACGTCGCCATACCTGAAATCAAAGTATCGCCATATGCCGAGATGCCAAGTCTCACGCTTATTCACCGTAGTCGGCAATTGTTCAATGAACGCTTATTGATGAGATTCTCATGTGGAATTAAAATCCTTGTGCATTGACGTTTCAGTTTCACTAGCATAAAGGTGGACATGATTGTTTGAATTGTTTAAATGAAATAAGAACATTTGAAACGTCTTTATGCAATTCCATTGCTTTCAATCCCCCAGTAATGACAAGCATGAGAGTCAATCGATTTCCGTGTCACACCGTAATGCACGTGAAGCTGATTAACATAATGCACAATGACTTAAATTCCGCAAGTGAATTTCTTCAGAGCGCGTTGATAGAATAATTGCTGACTAAGAAATCCTAATCTCTGCATATGATCGTAGATGTTGCGGGGTTTTTTCCGCCACAAACTCGCTCTCAGCCTGGGCTTGCTCACGCTCCTGCTCATGATTTTATTCGGCATCAATGTTGGTCTCTGAGAACTGTAGCGAGTAGTCACCTGAACATACCTGCTGCACAGACCACGGCTGCGTCTCAATAGTTTTTTTCGCTGGGGAAAGTTCCTAATTCCTGAAAACTGATCCGAAAATGATTATGTGCCATGGCAACAATGATAAGAGCCTTTGAATTCTTTAAATGTTAGGCAACGGTGTCTCAGTTCTTCCAAATTTACCTCCTTTAGCATAGGGTACACACAGACACATCCTTTTCGAAAAGAAAGGAGATAACGCCATTCCACAATTCTGCGCAGCAGCAGTATTTGAAGGGGCAACAACTCATCTGACCATCGCGTAAAGAAACGTATGGGACCCCATCATGTTCATTTTGCCTGCTTTAAGTGCATTTAGATTTTCTTATTAGCGCGGTTGTATTCCTAAGCGGTAGGAATTCCATGTTACACCCTTCCTTTATCTTCAGACGTTTTCCACATATATTAAAGAAAAGTGGAGTGGAATTATTCTATAGGACGTAATTTGACTACTCGGACATAGCCCAGGATAGTGCTTGTGGGCATGACGTCAACAGACTCCATACAATTAAAGGAGACGTACTTATGTTCACTGGCAGCACACACTTATTTAGATTGAACTGCAAATCGCTGCCTTTTTTGCGTTATGCAATCGCACTGCTTGACATTGCGATTAGATTAATCATGCAGCACTAATTTATTTACCAATTATGCTTGTATAAAACAGCATTATGCATTATCCTTGAGTTCCCCTTTAAACATTGTAATTATGACATGTAAAGCCTTTGAGTTCTCTTAGTCAGACATATAAAAGAAACAAGAGGCCCATGGGCATTAACAGTCTCCTGAGTTGAATACAAACTGATGTCATTGATTTCAATGAACCAAGTATAGCCAAAAGTATCATTTTCATATGTAAAGTATAGTAAACTTCACCCCCTCCCCAGGGGCAAACATGGAGCCTGAGGGCCATGAAATTAGCAATTTTGATAAAGCACCTCAAGACCCCTACATCTATGAAGAGTACTGGTTTCCAGCCTATCTCAGACCGGAGAAGAAGACTGTTGAAATTTTGGCAATATGACCCCATTTGGGCCCCACCCCTCAGCCCCTGGGGAAGAGACAGGGTCAAAAGTGTCATAGTATCAAACTGTCATCTCATGGTTGTAATGCCAATCAAGTTCGAATGATTTCCAGTAGAAAATGAACAAAATATACCCTAAAGTATCATTTTCCTATATAAACTATAGTAAATTTCACCCCCTCCCCAAGGGCAAACGTGGAGTTTGAGGGTCATGAAGTTCACAATTTTGATAAAGCACCTCAAGAGCCTTCCATCTATGAAAAGGCTTGTTTTCCAGTATATCTGGGTCTGGAGAGGAAGGAAATTTCAGCCAATTTGACCACTTTTAGCCCCGCCCCTCAGAGCCCCTGAGGGTGGGCACCATATAATTCACAATTTTGGTGCATATTTGATCAAGGAAGGTTCCTGCAAAATTGTATTGAAATCGGATCAGCGGTTTCTGATAAGCAGTCGAAAATGTAAATTGTTTACGGACGCACGACGGACGATGGAAAAAAGGCGATGAGAATAGGTCACTTTGAGACTTCGTCTCAGATGACCTAAAAAGGATGCCCGGTGGAAGTACGGCATAATGCGAAAATTTCAGCATTGTGGAAAAATCCTGATACCCCACAGGCAATCCATTATGAACTTAAACCATACATGTGTGCACAACTTGTAAAGATGCCATTTTCGACAGCTTGTGAAGGCAGCATAAAACTACACATTTCAACAATACCAAGGGGTCTGATTACAGCGATACCAAGGGGTCTGATTTATTTGTACACCCTCAGAAGCAAATAACACTGTGTGCCTGACAGATCGCAACTCACACATCAAACGGCGTCATGCAGCAGCTAATCACGGCGCCCTGTGGATAGACTGAATACATGATTGTTTGTCAATGAGAGTTGAGGAAACAGTAGCTGCTAGCAGCTTGTGGGGGCTGCCTGCAGTCTAGTGGCTAAGATGCAGGCCCAGGACCCTGAGGTAGGTGGAACATCCCCAGGGAAGCCATAGTTTAGGTACCTGCCCCCGGGGTTGGGCCCTTGAGCAAGGCCCATAAGTCCACGATGTTCCAGGGAGGATAGACCATTGCACAGTATGTTCATGTGATGTTTCGGATAAGAGAGTCGCAAAATAACTAAAGTAATGCCTACAATGCCTGGTTTCACAATTTTTTTTTCTTAAGAATATTCTTTTATTCTTATATTTATTAAGAATAACACACAAGAGATAAAAGTAACCACTACAGCTTTCGAAGGTGCTAAGCTATTGGCATTAACTATGCAAAACTAAAGTAGCTCCCATCTCTGGTCATTCATAGATCTAGTGCAGTTAGCATGCAGTTGGCATTCGGTATTTTGATACTTGAGAAATCCGTTTCACGCAATGAAGTTGGTAATGTTCTCGCCAAGGAGTAAACTTCCCAATATTCAGTCCAAAGTTATCTCTATTTTCTCCTGTGTTCCATGGTTTTGCCTTCTTACAGGTTTCGGGGGAGCAGCCGAGCTTACCGGAGGGATTGGAGGCGCGCAATATCGCCCCCTGGGGGATGAGCAGCAGCTTGCCTTTGCCGGAGGGGTTCTTGCTGTTCGTGGTCAGGTACAGCTTGGTACCCGGAGGCAGGTTAGCCAGGTTGGCCAGGTTGTTGGCTGGCAGCTGAAGCGTAGCCATAACTGCAGAACAAAAGTTATAATTAAACAGGCACGACTAAAACTTGTATATGAACATGCCCTAGACCACCTTTTGACCTCACTGTGACTCCCCTCAAGTGTAGTATGAAGACTCAACTCCTTAGGCTGCATCTTTTCCCCACTGCCAAGCTTTGCGACTCCTAATTAGTTTCAAACTATTGAATATTTTCGGAAACTATGCTTGTTTATACGACAACACTTCCAGCACTTTCACAGCTATATCATACCACTTGGCAAATTCTTCAAATCACTCACCATTCACTCAGATAATCATACAAATTTAGAGTCTCCAGTTAGACTGACATGCATGCCTTTGGTCTGTGGGAGGAAAATGTACAAGCAGTACACCCACGCCAACACGGCAAGAACATGCAAATTCTACACAGAGAGGCCACATGCCGGATTCAATCCCACTACCTTCTTGCTGTGATAGCGTGACCTATTGCAGGGACACAGTCCTACCTATGTGACATCTCATGTCACTTAGAAAGCACCTTCCCTCTAAGGCTTTTCAGCACTTGCTCATCTTGTTAATGCATTCTGTGCTGTACGTCATTCTGGATAGGAGTATCAGAAAAATGTCTACGCTGATGAGCAGGATGCCAAAAAGTCAACGTTGAAGAGAACTTTGAGCATTCATTGGCCATCCTGTGCTGACTATACGTAACAGCAGTGATTGAGGCCATAACCCTGACCCAAAGAATAGCAGCTAGTCATGTTTAGAAGAAAACATATTCAGAACTCCAGAAATGGAGGCACAGGGCACTGACAAACAATGTAAAAAAGTGCTTTTCTGGCATATAAGCCACTGGTGACATCAGCCTTTCATGAGCTTTGATGTCCAGACCAATTCACTTCACAGAGGGGGATCAAGCGAGATACTGAGTCTCGCTGAAATGAAAGGCCACACTAACTGTGCAATGTTACTGTATTACTGTGATATTGATTAAACGTACAGCACTGCTTCCATTTCATGGCTGTAATTCCATTGTTCTTTCGGCTAATGTTACTATATTGTAGTCAGCACTGCAATTTTCCTACTCCACCTCTGCACTGAGTACCCTGTCCTGTTTTTCATAGTCAGACCAGTAACTAAGGCCAAGACAGTCCATAGAATTCCACATATTTCTCAGAGATTATGACAAATATATTGCCATAAATACTGGACTACAATTACTCCGCTTACGGTATTCTCCAGACCAAAAATCATAATCATAGTGTCCTGAATCTCCAATGTGACCACAAATGCCAAGAATTTAAACGATTCCCGGCATTTCACTGAGAATATGACAAATAAACGGCCGTTAACACCAGCGAACAACTACTCTGCTTATAGTGCAGTGATGAGACGGAAGATGCCAACTGATGAGGCAAAAAAATTGAGGACACTGCCAAATAGCTCTTTTCGCCACCTAGTATTGAGTTGTGGTACTGCAGTTCCCCCAAGTGGGAGCAGCCAGTTCACTCAGAAAGAGATGTTGCCAGTTCTAAGGCCGGTTAGCGGTACGGTTAGCGTCTCAGTCTGGGCCTTGTTATGAGCACAAAGGGCTGTTGTGTGGGAGGCTGTCACAGCGCCGCGGTCACCCGCCACCCAGCGTGTGACATCCTGTTGTCCTGTCTCCACTTCAGAAAGCAGCTCTGTCTGCTTTTTTCCACAAATGGCTGCAAATGGACCAGGAGCATCTAGCTGCAAATGCAAACACACATTCATTCACACAGGCATACTGTACACATGTACACATGAGGTACCGGTGTACGTGTATATACGCAAGCAAATAGTGATGGTTGTGCTAGACAACGTGCATGTGTGCCCGCTAACATACACACACAGACACACACACACACACACACACACACACACACAGATCCTTGCACTTCCATCCTTGTGAGGACATTGACTGCCATATATTTTGTGTGTCTTTCCACAGCCTTCGCCTGATTAGAAATAACCCCGAACTGAACCATTAAGTCACAATTTGCCTTTGTAGTTGTGAAGACTGTCTATATTGTCCACACTCCCCAAAAATGCCTCAATCTGTTTAAAATGATTTTCTGCTCCTCACTACACTGCAAGCACATTGATCGAAAATTTGCATCGAAAATCTCAGAGAGAGCCTCAAAATATAATGTTCTTCACGAGTGCAGTGGGAGTACGGACTGCAAACCAGGTCAGACCAGGCAAGACCAGACTATTTCCTGTCCACATGTGAATGCATTAACACTGTGGCATTCAGTTATTAGGGTCTGAAACCCATAGGAACGAGAGTTTTTTCACTCAGCTGTCCAGTCTTTATCCAGCGGTAGCTCTGGGACCAAAACACTAGCTCAGCGTTCTTATTAGCGGTTTGCAGCCTCCATCGAACCAGCTGCCTCTCTCCAGGCGGAGCATCGAGTTGCCTTAAAGCTCACTCAAACACCAGCTGGAGCAGAGAGCCGTGCATTGCCTAATCACACCACCTTTTCCCATTTTCAAGGAAACCAGGCTTGTACTCTCAGGCAATTTCAGGAAAAATGTACCGGCTGACCCAAATACAGTACATCTAACGGCAGCGTGTAATGAAATGCAATATCTCAGGAATACTGCACTAGAGACTGTGAGTGGGGCACTCGCTTCAAACTTGGTTTGGTGTTCATTTTTAATCAATGCCGCATACTGTTCATTTACAGAGAGGGTGATGAGCATTTAGATGGTGATTCAATTTTAAAGGCCTGCAATTACCACACAGTTCACCCACTATGAACATAAATACCCAGCGATTAAAGCTGACAGTCTGCAATTTCACTAAACTCCATAAAACCTACAGGCCCATATATGGGTCCGTCAAATGAAGCTACTGTATTCAAACCTTTGGAACCTCAGGCCTATTCAAAATTCTGGCAGAGATGTCAGGGTTTCCAATGATCCCAAATATGCTTTGCTGAATTATAGGATAATGTGAATAAAATGTTGAATAAGATTAACATTTTCCATTTGATGTAACGCTGCAGCCAAATAAACATAACATTACTTTTAACATAAGTGGGATGTAGCGTTACAACCAGCAGATACAAAAAAAATATGTATGTGACATTGCCGCATATGGGGAAAAAAAAAAAAAGATTTGACTGACTTTGAACCTACTTAAGCAAAAACTTAAAAGCAAAAAATTAGATTTTAAGGGGTGAAGGACATGGAGCACAATTTCATGTGAAGTCAACCATGTAGCCATTACAGCCCATTAAAACTGTGCCACTGTACGCCTAATTATGAACGTCAATAAATGTCCATAGGATTACCTGAGCCCTGACCTCCGCTCTTGGTGGTTCCTGCAGACGAGCTCGCCGCCTTAGTGACAGTGTGCACCTGCTGACCCACGATGCTGGACCCGCTAACGATGGCTTTGGCCACACCCTGGGCGATCACCTGCTTCTGCCCCATCACCTTGGAGACATGGGGGCTGGACTTGGCCACCAGGATCTGCCCGCTACTGATGGCCACCTGTTTAACCGCCGACTGCAGCGCCGAGCTCATCGGGATGCCCACCACCTGCAGAGGTGCATCATGGGAAATGTGAAAAGTTCATCGTCACAAAATTTGGGCTGGGTATCGAGAACCAATATTGAACTAAAACTAGGTCCTGACTGGTCATTACCGAAGTAATGATAAGCTCCTTGGTTATGTAAATCACATAATTCACAAGATCCACTTTGAATCACTCTATTGTAACCAAAATAAAGGTAAAGTTTGCCCCAAGCCAAATGTGGCTTATCAGACCCGTGCTTAACTCGATTTTTTTATGGCATAAACTGACTAGACAGGTGACCCCCTCCAACATTTAGTACACAGAGCTATATAATAGAACCAGGGAGAACGAGGAAGTACCTTTCTTCAGACAGTTAACATGTTAGCTTCCTGCTTCCGCGTTTCCCAAGGATGCAATTTTGTGGCCAAAGATTTGGAAGCTCCATAGACACCAATTGAAAAGTGTGCATTTTTCTCTGGCCAAATAATGCGAAAACAAAAGAAAATGTATTCGGTAATCCTACATTATTTTGCTCTTTGTCTGACAAGACTGTTAAATGTTTTCAAGAGGGCCTGTAAAATAAAAACTGCTACTTAGAGCTTGATGACAGCTTGTGCACGAGTTTGGTTGTCCAGCTGTTGCTCTGACTGCAGAATGAGTGTCTAGTGCATGCGCGTTCCAGATTAACAGCGTTGCTTGTCATTTCCCCTCAAACTCCTTCGCCAATCCACACAGATGACACATTTTCTTGGCCATTTGCGCAGTGTAATCAGATTGGCAATCTTATTAAGTGGTGCCGGAAATAAGCACCCATGGAACACCATCTTTATAAATGGCGTCAGTCAATTCCGTACTTCCAAGGCTGAAGTAGCTAGCCTAGCATCTCCCACTGAAAGTTTATTATATTACCTCCATAAAATAAGTCAGGTTTCCCCAACAACTTGCTGGTACCCAATCATACATTTGGCTGGAGGGCGACACTGAGGGAGTAAAGCGTTCTGCCCAAGAACACACAGTGGAAGCTGTAGCTTGGACTCAGCACTGTTGCCTCACAGCAAGAAGGTTGTGGGTTCGATTCCGGCCTGGAATATGCAAACTCCTGTCTTCTCTGGTTTCTGCCACCCACAAAAACATGCATTATAGGAACACTCCTGCCAGTACCCCTGACTAAGGAACTGGCTTTAGAACTGGAGTTGCTGCTGTGTGGCTGCCCACTGCTCCTAACCATAGGACGGGCAAAATGCAGAGGACAAATTACCTAACGGGGTTTAATAAAGTGTATCTTATCTTACCTGACAAAAAAGCCATCAATCAAAAACTCCCCTTTTCACCAAATCATGAAAAGTAGTCGTGACATGAGAATCAATAAGGATCAAACTGATAGTGCTGATACTACTCCCAGTGAAATCACAACAATAACCAATCCTCAGGCATCACGTTCAGCCTGAACCTCTTTTAACACAGATAAAGGGTGTGAGTCTGCATCATCTGCACATGTCAGATTCAAGGAAGCGATTCAGGGATGAGTGAACTTGTCCGATAATTTTCGGCCAAACTTTGGAAGATGGGCAGGGCTGAGGGCATACCTTGCTGGCCGTGGCTCCCGGCGTGCTGGTGCTCGGCTTCTGAGGTGACACGGCGATCATGTGACCCCCCTTCACTGCGACAAACTGCTGGCCCGCTGAATGCTGGGACGTTGCCGTGGAAACCAGCATTTGCTGCGTCTGCTGCGGAGGTTGAGAGAGGACTTCCCCTGGCTCCTGCTTTATGATGACCTGAGGGGGCAACGGGGAATAAAATCACTGCAAATAACGTAATACGTCTTCTCAAAGTCAAATGTTGAACCTTCCTGCACAACTGCTGTCCTGAGACACAGCGCTCACTTCATGAACTAAGTAAGCTAGAATTGACCTTGCAGTGAAAAACCACCCCACTGCTTTGCCATTTGGCTCGAGAGTCTTGATGCCACTCTCATACGGACACGTCCACGCCAAAAAGCCAAACAAAACCATGACTCAAGAATATTCTGCTTTTAGGAGGAGGAAACCGTAAATTAGGAGGAGAGACAGACTTGAAAGGGCAAGTTGACTTTGAAATTGAAGACTTTGGCTAGACCTCAACCCAAAGCCTACGCAAGGCGGAGTGTTTACTAGCACTGGGCTAATCCAGGCCTTAGCATAGCTTGCTATGTACTGTCAATCAGATCAAGACGCAACCACCTTCACAAGAAGGGGTGGACCTGTTTCACAGTAACTGAAATCTGCTGAAGGGGACAGTTCATATTTTGGTAACAAACCACATTCATTTTGTTAATTTTTCCTATCATGACAGCAGAACCCTATTTGGCTGATACTGATGGGGAAAAAACGTACTTCAAAGACGTAGTAAAGTAGACCTCGACTAATCTGGTTAGTTCCACCAGCTAAACTCCTCAAACAGGGAAAGGGCAGAGCTGGCTGGCAATTCCTTACACGATTTCATCACTTCAAAATATTAAAGTGAGCAGGACAGCAGGAAGGCATAAATGCACCAAGGGCCTATAAAAAAAATAAATAAATAAAAAAAAAAGACTGTAAACGTCACAATATAAACCTCAAAAAAATGCAATTGGCTTCAAAAATTTTTTTGTTAAAAACTGAATTTTATTCAGGCTTCACATACAAAACACAAACACGAAACGATGAGATGTACAATGACCCCGAGTTAGTGGTAGTAGTAGTTTGCAATATGACTGCTTTTGGTAGTGAATAGTAGCGGAGACTGATTCAGCTTTTATCAATGTTTTCAGTTAAAGACATTGACCTGAACAGTAAACACACAGTGGTACCTAAAGGTAAACTAACCGTATTCCTCTGTTTTAATAAACTTCGAAAACCTTGACTTGGGAAATCTTTCAGTGTTGCTGCTTAATTGTAAGAAGAAAAAAAAATCAGCAGTAAAATAATTTGTAGTGTACAAGGATGTGAATCGTATCGCGACCCCTGTATTGGGATATGTATCGTACCGTGACTCCACCGTACCGTGACACCTCTACCCTGGGTGCATGTTCTTCAAAACCCCATTACAAAACCAATGACCATAATGGTCCCAGTTGCAGACACCACTTCCCAACACAAGCACTTATAAGCCAGCGGTGAAAGCTTTGTGGAGTAATGAAAGACCAACGGATGGAGCACAGAATGAACGGGGCCAGGTGATTAGAGGCTGACCTCAAAAGCCAGTGCGTTCTTAGAGACCCCAGCTGCTTTTGCTAATTTAGTTCAGAGCATCTTAGGGGTGCTGCTTAGCTGCTGGGAGGAAAAAAAAAGGAAAGTTTTTAGCATTCTCTCCAGGGTCACTGGCCATGGCGGCTGACATCCCAGAGAGCGACAAAAAAAGCTGAACGCAGCTATATCTGCAACTTTCGTTCATCCCAGAGTTCCGTTCGCTGATGGGGGGGCGGGGGTAGTCTTGTACACCAACACGGAAAACGAATGAAAAACCTTCAACTTTTGCTCACAAGGGTTCTACGTACAGATCAAAAACTAAACAACAACAAAAACAAAATAATCGTAACACAGACAGACTCCAGCGTTCTATAGAAATCGCTTTACAGGCAAGCCTCGCATTTCGCCCCTTCTCAGGCTCAAGCACAGGTTCACGGACAAGCTATCCATAAAGAAAAAGGGTTAGGATACCTTAGCAATAACACTGCTTAAAGCTTAAGCTCTGCCTCTGCCAGAAACACATGTTCTCCTCAAGTGCGCCCGACAAGGGCTCACAATGTATCGTTTCATTGTCAAATTTGTTCTTATTTTAGTAAACCACCTCCAAGCTGCCAGCTTGCTAGGACTTCCTCATCTTTGCTAGCTCAGCTAGGACAGCAGTGCAAAAATAGGCATCAACTTCACATCAGGAATTTTTGGAATAAATATTATGCTTGCCTGTCATCTCCTATCTTGAGAGCGGCGCTTGCAGAAATGAGCACAGCTACGAAATAATTGGGTAAAAATTGGGGAGAAAGACGTATTTGGAAATTCTAAAAATGCTGTTAGAGCATTTCAAAGTTTTCCCATCAGCATATTTCTAGATCCCAAACACTTAAGCTTCCAAATCTGAGTTTACAACCGTTTTCCCGCAGTCAGACTTCATCAACACATCTGTGTGAGCATTAAGGGTTTATCACTTAGTGTCCACCCATAAAACCAGTTTCTATATTTAACTACACAAAGCTGAAGTTCATTAAAGTGGCCAGGCGCTGCTACAGCAGAGATGTTTTAGCATTTTGGCAGCATCCCGTATGAGCCACGGCCAAGGTAAATCCTGTTAAGCTGTTCAACAGTATGCTGCATTGTAATACTGAACAATTAGCATATACTGGAGTCTTTGAAGTGCAGCAGTGTGTCCCAGTATTTTTCAAGGGTACACCAGTGTGTTTGCGTGTATGTTGTGCACACGTGTGTGCGTGTATGTGTGTTTGTTTATGACAGTGAGAATGGTCAATTGCACTGGCCATGTGTATTAGTGTACAAATGCACACAGCTGTGCGCGTGTTTGTGCGCATATGAGCGTGCACGTAAAGACACTGACAGGTCTATAATTCAGGCTTCCGGATCTTTCTGCAGTGTCTGCATTTGAAAGAACTGCAGAATAATGTCCCACTTAAAAAGCTTTCCTCGTGTACAGATCTGCCCAAGATAGCGCTCTAGCGAGCTATTAATATCAGTGTTAATAAAGGAAGGCGAGGAAAAAGTGTCACTGCACCACCCCAGAACTTCCATCCAGCAACTGACATCGATGTCAGAGGCAGGGAAGGAGACGGGATGCATAAAAATGCGAAACGATCCTGAATCTAAGAAACGCTAAATTCATTGTGCATCGAAGGGCAAGTGACCCCAGTGATCTGGCTACAGGCATTATATGCATGACTGCATGTGCAATGCGACTGTAAAAGTATTCAACAATTTAATACTAAACAAGCTTGTTAAAATGTCTTTTATTTGCCAATTTCATTCAGTATTACACATCAGTTAATGTTAATTTGAAGTATTCTTATCAATATTCCCTAAATACAATGTCCAGACAAGTCAGTCAGAGAGCACATTAATCCCCTGACGAAGCACACACGTGCGGTAGATGGACAGATCTACATATAGACAAGGCCAAAATCAACAGAACCCAAACCCATAGGCTCCATAGTCCAAGGGCAAGATATTACTTTCCAGCATCAACATTCAAAGCCAAAGCAAAGATCATAGAAGTCCACCAAAGCAGTCCATAGAGATCCCCTTAGCAGCACTTGTCACCGTCTAGGCCACAACTTTATACAACAATTTGTTCTCAACCCTAGTCCAGCCGGTTACCAACATATGGAGGACCCACACTTGTTCCCTGTGTGCCACTTATCGATATGTGGTTCCCTAGTAGCCATTTCCCAGTATGTTGGTCTGCGACAGGCATTAACCAAGAGGCAGTACTAGGGCTAATGATTTGCCTGGTGAAATGAAGGTAAGGTAAAGTAAAGTAAGTGAGAATTGGGCAGTCCTAGGTCATTTACTATACTGCTAATAGTGTTACAACATGCGTGAAACGCACAGTACTCTGAGTGTGAACTGGCTCAGTGGTTGTACACCTTCAGTACAGGTTCAAATGGAAACTTATCATGTATAGAAAGGGATTAATTGTATCACAAAAAGGAGTATAACAAGGGAGTGTATCAAGAGGGCTGAGAACCTGCTTAAAGTGAGACTCTCAGTGCCTGCTTGTTGAAAATCAATCAATCACAAGCTTTCCCCAGACGGCTTCCAGGAACACTATACATTCTCCGAGCACAGATGGACATGCCACGACAGAGCCCTGCTGATCAGGTTTGGCTGAGGCGGGGGGGCTCTCAAAAGAGCTGGCTCAACTCCCACCGAAACGCAAAGATTCCCACCGAAAACAGATACATCTGAGAAGCGTTGAATGCAGGGTGGGAGTGCACAGCGAGCACTGCCACACCTGAGCTCGTGGACACGATACTGAACGGTTCCCAGGCTATATGTTCCAGTTCTACATGGGGTTACAAAGAGTATAGCTGTGATAGTCCAGGTGAAAGAAGAAGGTCGAGCGAGGAGAAAAAGGTATGTTCTGATATGTCAGCAAACAATACAAAAAAAATAAAAAATCAAAGAAAAGGATTCCCCTCTATAAATATGAAATGTCAGTCCATTTGGTAACCGAACAGCTAGATTTCCTCGGTCCCATCATCTCTTTCCCTGCCATCTACCACACAAAAGTCATCAAATAACAGAAAACAACATGTAAAAAACCAGTAAATTTAAGTCACTGTATACATTTTTCAGATTAACCCCTCGGCCGGATGGCGTCAGCGTGTCTGTCTGTCGGTCCCATGTTTTGTGTAGGCCAGTACTCATTAGCTATTGATATTTAACACCTTATACTTATCACATGTAAGGACCACGGGCTGTAGTTGTGCAACGACCTACATCTATCAGGAGTCGTCCTTTGACCTAGGTATAGTTGTGCAACGACCTACATCTATCAGGAGTCGTCCCTTGACCTAGGTACAGTGAATTTAACCTTGGAAATTTTGTGCAGGCTGTTTGTCAACAATTAGGCTAAGAACAGCAGCAATGCAAAACCAGTCACATCTATAGCATATTAGGTGGACATGTGCATTGTCAGGTTGCATTCCACATTTGACCCACGACCTTGACACTATGACCTTGAATACTTGTACATAATAATTTTACAAAAATTTTTACATGTATCCGAGATCAAAACTAACAAGTTATGTATATGCCTTGGGTGATGATGATTCCATTCTGTTTACTATAATGGCAATGCCAAGGGGTCTTTAATGTCTTATGTTCACATAAGTTGCGAACCACCTAGGTTGAGAGCCTGAAACCAGAGAACTTTGTGACGCAACACATGACATGAAAACAGGGTCATAAGAGCAGGTTGTTGGCCTGGGCAACATTGGCCAGCTAATAAGGATATTTCAGGGCTTCCCGCAGAAAATCGGTTAGACAAGGTGGTGACCAGGGGGGGTTATTTACTCTTTATTAATAAACAAGGCAGTTAAAGTGCAATAGCAAAGTGACTAAGTCAACAGTCTTGTAACTTTATTACAAAGTTTTTATAGTGTAACACTTGCTTGTACACAGTGTATTTTACCCTTACTGTAAGAACTGAGCTGGAAATAACAGGATCAAATAAAAACACGCAATCTTACCAAAATTCATGCTACATGTATGAACACAGCCAAAATGATCAAAAAAAAAAAAGGAGAATGAAAAGCGTGTAAAATGAGCACAACCTTCCCTAAGGGTTAAATGTATTTGTTATCCGTTTTGACTTCAATTCACCAAATGCTTTGAGGTTGTAGTTATGTTGGGGGAGAGGAGAACGGTATTTTGTATGGTTGCACATTGCATTCACAGGATTTTAAAAAAAATATACGCCTTATTTCATATTTACGAGATCTTGAGAAAAGATTAATGCTATACTCTCCGTGTTCTGTGTGATACAGCCAACCTGAATATTTCGGGTCCACAGCCCACTCTGGGTTCCACCCACTACCTCCTCAATGTTCAGAGGACTGGGGATGTGGCTGTGGAGGTGGTGGTGGTGGTGGGGGGGGGGGGGGGTGGAGGAGCAGGCGGCGCAGATGGTGAAGTTGGCCGGTGTTCTGTCAATTTGTGCTGCCTTGTCAAAAAATGCCACCGTAATGCAAAGAGATCTTAAAGTCTTTGTTTTCGCATAAATATTGCATTATGAATCAGTTTACAGTAGCAACTTTGTTATTTGTTAGCTTATTATAACATAAGCAGATGCTATAATGAGTTGGTCAAGTTTGTTGAAAGATGTATGCAGCATGCCCTAACAGATACGCTTACAGATCGAAAGGCGCACCAAAAAAAGACGTATATTTATGATATTTGAAGATACTTGAGATGTGAGCGAAGAAATGGAGCCCAAGATTTGAGGTTTGCGCAAGCGCAGAACTGCGAGGCAGCACATTTTGATAGGTAGCAATATTTGACAGAACACCGGCTTCTTTGAATAAAATACCCTGATATTTTTTACTGCTTTTTCCCATCCATTACTGTACACTAGAGAAAACCACGTGCAATTGTCAAATGTAGCAAAAAGCCACGCGCAAACTCTTGCCTTGATAAGAAACTAAACGAATTGCATATTGCCTATCTTAATGAAACAGAATATGTGGGCAAGCAGTTGACAGGAGACACTATTCAAATGTGTAGTTTAGATGACTAATTATCTTACCCCCACATGTCCTTCCCACGATGACGACAGGTTATGGTATATCCGAATAATTAGCTTCGTCCCGATACAAAAAAATAATGTTGGCGTAGCAACAGGTGATAAATGGCGCAGTAACATATTTAACCAACAGATGACGGCCGGAAATTCGGTCTCGTCGGGAAGCGGCCTTATTTTACTGTCTATGCATGCGTGGATGCACCAGAAGTTTCTTTTTCCAGGGGGACGTAGTCAAGGCGGGGGGCATTTGTTGTCATGGTGGCCGCCCTAACTATAAAGCCCTGCAGGATACCCTGTATTTCAGGAGGAAAAGGATGGGGAGATGCTCAAAGAGATCTTTAATTCTGTTAAATTGTGCTCAGAAGTTTCTACCTGCAATGTTTGCACAACTGCTTATATCTAGTTTCAGGCATACAGTGCCCTCCAAAATTATTGGGACCCCTGGTTAAGATGTGTTAAAAACCTTCAAATAAATTCAATTTTTATTGCAGAAGCATACTCTCACACTGAAAATTGTAGAATAAAATAGGCGTGCAATGCACAGAATACCCCTCAGCCTGATGTCGAAGTTTTTGGAGACGCCCGCCCGCCCGCCGGCCCAACCGCACAAAGGATAACAATACCCCGTCAGCCTTGAGGGCTGAGGGGTAAAAATGTAACCTTCAACTCAAGTGAATTTTAAGAGAAAAAAAAAACCCTGACTAAGAAATAAATATTTTTCATAAAATCACCTGTTACACAATTATTGGCACAATTCCTGAGATAAATGTAATAGAAGTATTTCTGTCATTTCTACAGTAGTTCACAAAGTTGATCAGAGTATTTTGGAACATTTAATTAGTAAGTCATCACTTCCTGTTTCCCTGGGGTATTAATATGACGTGACAGAGAGGCCATTTCTCTTATCCACTCTTCAATATGGGAAAGACAAAGGAACACACCATTCAAGTAAGGCAGACGTGTGTCAACCTTCACAAGTCAGGCAATGGCTACAAGAAAATAGCCACTCGCCTGCACCTGACCATATCTACTGTCAGAGGAATCATTACTAAGTTTAAAACAACTGGAACAGTCGTAAATAAGCCTGGACGAGGACGCAAGGTTATTTTGCCACCACGCACAGTGAGGAGGATGGTAAGAGAAATAAAAAGTTCTCCGAAGCTCACTGTTAAAGAATTGCAACAAATGGTAGCATTTTGGGGTCACAAAGTCTCCAAAACAACCATCAGGCTCTATCTACATGCCAACAAGCGGTTTGGGACGCGTGCACGAAAAAAACCTTTTCTCACTCACAATCATAAATGCAAACGTCTGGAGTTCGCTAAGCGGTACTGGGACTTCAACTGGGACCGTGTGCTTTGGTCAGATGAGACCAAGATAGAGCTTTTTGGCAACAAAAAAGTGGGTCTGGCGGAACACAAAAGATGAGTATGCAGAAAAGCACTTCATGCCCACTGTGAAGTATGGGGGAGGATCGGTGATGCTGTGGGCCTGTTTCTCTTCCAGAAGCCCTGGCATCATGAATGGCAACATGAACGCTTTGAAGTGCCAGGACATTTTAAATCAAAATCTGGTGGCCTCTGCCCGAAAGCTGAAGATGGGTCGTCACTGGGTCTTTCAGCAGGATAATGACCCTAAACATATGGCCAAATCTACACAGAAATGGTTCACCAGGCACAGAATCAAGCTTCTCCCATGGCCATCTCATTCCACAGACGTCAACCACATTGAAAACCTGTGGAGTGAGCTGAAGAGGAGAGTGCAGAGGAGACGACCCACGTCGCTGGATGATTTAGAGAGATTGTGCAAAGAGGAATGGTCGAAGATCCCTCTTTCTGTATTCTGCCATCTTGTGAAACATTATAGGAGAAGATTAGATGCATTTTGTCGGCAAAAGGGGGTTGTACAAAGTATTAACTTCAGGGGTGCTAATAATTGTGGCACACATGATTTGATGTAAAATTATTTAGGATTTTTTTCTCACTGAATAAATGCACTTGAATTAATGGTTGGATATTTCCTCTTTTTTCGCATTGTGGTCCCATTTTATTTAGAAAAAAAAAAGAATTTATTAGAAGCTAAAGAACACATCTGAACCAGGGGTGCCGATAATTATGGAGGGCGCTGTATATGGAAGCTAACCTTGAAATTTTGCAAATATATAACGGAAATATGCATTTGAGGACATCGAAGTCTGCTTGAGTTGGCACCTCGGTAGGTGAAAGGAGTTCAATTTCTGGAACATTCCTTTGTGAGGATTACGTGATGTCTGCTGCCTCAAGCTCAGGCGTGTGGCCAGGCCCAGAGCATTGTGGGAAGGGGGATACACATATTGTGTATGTGCTTGCCTTACCTTCACCCCAGATGACAGGAAGCTGCCAGCATGCATTTTTGGGGCTGGAGACCTCGTTCCCTGGCCCTGGGTAGCAGCGCTCTGTTTCGCCGTCGGACTTCCTGTAGCGTAAAGACGTGAAGTCTATCATCTGCGGTCACAGAGGGGTGCCAGAGATGCTATAGCAGTGAGGCTCCTCGGTATCAGACGCAAAATTGATAGATAGCAATATACTTATTAACCTCCAGCAGCTTTCAATTTCCCTAGTTCCTGAGAAGCTGCAGAGGAAGGGAAAATAGACTGAAATTGAGAGCTTTGATGAACGGGCCTGTTGAGTCATTTGAATCAGAGTGGACTGGAACTGCAGCAAGTGCCTACTGTGGATACACTAATTTCCAAACCCCCAATACCCAACCCCTCCTTGTCCCCTCCTGCCCACATAAACCCAATCACAGACACACACACACACACACACACACCTTCCAGTTCTGCGTGTTCCTCCACCGCAAACTCACTCATCACAATCTCTCCCTACCACTCGGTCCCGTCGCCATGGAAACCGCTCTTGTTCCGCTGCCTCACTGTACGTCACAACATGAGAGCGCCTCACATTAGAACATGTTTATTCAGGTGTGGGTGGGTGGGGAAGGTGGTGGAGCTGGCTGATGGGGGGGGGGTGGGGGTATAGAGAGAAAGGGCTTTTGAGAGCCGCAGTCATCAGCCTAGGGGCCTGGATGAGGATTGCGCCAGTCCTCGTAACTGACGAACATCACCCACTCCTTCCAGCGGCAGGTGTTAGCGTTGTGGTATTCATCAGTTAACCCCCCCTCCTACCCATCCTACCTCTCCGCTTTCCTCTCTCCCTCCACCCCGCAGTGGGAGTCTGTCACAGAAAAGCCCAAAGCTGCCAAAAAAACTGCACTAGAGGGGACGAGATTTGTTCACCCAAGTGCACTGATGAATGCTTCCGCAGAGGCAGTATCATGAGTAAGCACTGCAGGTAACGGCAGCTTGCGCAACAGAAGCGTAACGCCAGGAATCCTCAAAGGCCTCATTTCAAAATCCAGCTCTAGTTTTCTTTCCCTTTAGATAATTAAGTGAACAATACTTGTTGCTGATTGGCCAGACTGTCATCACACCTCATTCCTTGGTGAAAAACCAGCAGCCTTTAGCCCTGAAGGACTGTGATTTGGGGAGCAGGGCTTTTCTTGGAGCCGTTTCGAGACAGAATCCACTACATCTAACCACCAAGAGAAGGTTGCCGTGAGACCCCCCCGCCCTTTGCCTCTTTTGACATTTCTGACAAAATATCACTGATAAAAAGACCAAAAAAAAACCTATGGAACAGATGTACAGAGATGAGCTACCACTAGGGGGCAGCAGCGTACCTGCAGACGAGACAGCGGCAGAGGCCATGCTAATGACCTGCCCGGGCTTGTCCACGATAATGTAGGGGTTGTTGATGACTGAGGCGCCCTGTTTGGTGTGTACTGGAGTGGAGGTTGGGGTTCGTGGGAGGGGCGAATGGCTGGGGGTGGAGATGGGGGAGCCTGGAGCCAAACAGAAACAAACAATAAAGAAGCAGGTGCTGGAGTACAAATTTTTTTAAATAAGGGATGATGACAACTTAAGCTCATTTCAGAGATCTTTGGTTCATACTGTACGGTAACCAGCGGAGTCTTTCATTGGGTTGTCTCCCCCAATAGAGAAAGCCTCTATAACTGATTTTAACACAACTCTCATTTAGTTTAGTGTTTAATTTGACTGCTGCAAGCACAAGACAAAACATTTTTAATCCAGACCAAAGTGGCACCTGAGACAATCTTGCAGCTCATCGTGATTGGCTGGAAAGACTTCCCGGGAGACTCCGCAGGACTGGGCACCTGCCCTTGCGGGACGATCTTGCAGCTGGCCGTGATTGGCTGGAAAGCGGAGTTGCCGTGGGAACCGAGAGTGACTTTCTCGGTGACTTTTGGCCGGGACGGGGTGCGCTCGGAGGGGTGGGGATCGTAGGTGGCGGATCGGCCACCCTCCGTCTTTATGGGGCAGCCTGGAGAGGAACGACAAAGATGGAGGAGGGTGTTGGGTCAACGGGCTAAGAATAGTGGAATGAGGAGGTGAGAGCAACTCCTCTCTCGTCCGTTCAATTCTATTCAACCTTACTTGGACGGCAAGTTTTACAGAGAAAGACAAGGACACTTTGCAGTTGCACTGGTCAGAAACCACAAAAAAAAAAATAAAAAAAATAAAATAATAATCGAGCAACTGCAATTATTAGGACTGCTCCATGGAAAGGACTTAAAAAAACACTTAAAAGGAATCATGAAAAAACTAAAACAAGAGTTTGTCACTAAAGTGACTATATCCCCCGCCATTAGGTCACCAAAACCGACCTGGTGTCTGCGCATTCCTAGTAGGAAGGTTGGTACCAAAAAGAATTGAAATAGGTTGACTCCTTCTTGAGATATCGCGCTGACAATGTTCGGGACGGACAGATGGACGGATGTACGGACGGAGCTGGATACTATATCAAACTAGAAATGGTTTTTACACGTAAAAACAGAGGTCTCCCCCTTCCCCCATTTCACATTTTAGAGTTATGGTCCGGAAACGAGTCCCACCCTTCAATCTGCCTAAGTCCAAATTGTTGCCATGGAAACAGAGAGAAAAAAAAAAATCGAAAGCAGTTCAAACCCTCAAAAGGCACATCTACATGTTATAGAGAGACACTATATCAAATTTGGTGAGAATCGTTCGAAAAGTTTCAGAGTTATGCTCCGGAAACAAATGGGAACGCCGACGCCGACGCCGACGGGAATTCAGGCAAAAACAATATGTCTCCCCCCCCCACCCCCCCAGGAAGGGGGAGACATAAAAAGAAAAAAGCCAGCTATTGATGCAGAGCTCATCTCGGTGTAACAGCCTAGATTAGGTGAATATTGGCATAAATTTAATGAGGGATCCAGCAGAGTAAATAGTAATGGGCCAAAGAGGGAATACAGTGATGAGCCAAAACATTATAGCAACCTGCCTAATATGCGGCTGGTTCTGCGCATGCAACAAAATTAGACAGACATGCAGCAGTTAAATTCACGTGCGATGTTTGCAACGATCGCACACACAGACACTCACAAACTCACACATACGTAGACAGATTCACAAAAACTTGATACCATTCCACGTCGTCTTGGCTGGTGATAGAAATTGCGCCCTGCTGCATACCTTTCTCCAAGACCCCGTGGGCGTCGCGCACCGGGGAGGTGCATGACCGCGAGGAGGTCCCGAGGCTTTGACTGGAACTGGTGGAGGTCGCGGAGGGCCGGGTGGACCTCGTCTCCAGGGAGGACGAGCAGGAGGGGAAGGGGACAAAGTCTTCCCCCAAGGAGCTTCGATGCAGCTCCACATCCACAACCTAAACGGTAATCACACTGGATTAGCAAAATAAGATGATTTAATTCTCAGGCTTATGCAACAAGTTTATTCACCCATGTTAAGCAAAGGGTGTATTTCTCCACTGCTATTCTCACCGAGCAGTGCTCATGGGATTGAGGGCTACGGTGAGATGCATGCACATTCTGACTGTGCATGACAAGCATCTGGACTACAACCCCCATTAGCATGTGTAAACTGATTGCACGCACGCACGAACGCACGCACGCACGATCAGTGTTTGGAGACTGCACCAAAAATAATGGGAAGTCCAAACCAACAGCGTCATGAAATACATTTACCAGGACAGACAATACCCCAGCGACCAAAATGTATAAGGATACATTGTTCACCACAACATTTTACCCCCAGGATCAAGAATTCATTCAGCCGAGGAATTACCACTGCAAAGAGAACTTGTTTCCGAGAGATTAATGCTACTTTAGCATAAAATGCTGTGATTCCACCCGTGCTTGAATTCTGCCCACCTCATTCAGATATGGCAAATACAAACATGGCCTGGCATGCGCTTGGGCATGAGCGGAATTGGGGCACGGGGGAGGGTTAGAACACACTACACTGGTAAACAAATAGAAGTACTCTGAGAAGTGTCAAGTGACATTGGCAGCTTTTCTGCTTGAACGTCAATCCAGCTCAAAGCTATGATTTACACTCGCGGAGAGGAGCTCATTATGACTGATCTCAGTCAGTCAGACACCAGAGAGATTGCAACTTACCGTTTCTGCACCCAGTGTCTGCAGGCCCGTGTATGTTCTGTCCAGCTGTGGAAACAGAGCAGACTGGTAAACCTGAAACTTTGCCACACTGTGCACTTACAACACTTACGCTACATACACTAGCTATGTACTAGAGCGTTTAGTATATACATTCAAGAGTCTCAAATGGAATGCTACTTATTTACATTACATGGAAATGAGAGCGCCAAGGATAGCGACATTAACTCCTCGTGACAAATCTATCACTAAACATTGCTGGCTAGCAAACAAACTATAAACGCCATTGAACGGCCAAGCCATTTGCTATCTTAGCAAACTTCCCACGCTCTACCAGTGATTCTCATAAAAATCACACCTTTGTGTGCCGCAATACTCAAAAAGTAGACCAACAGATACAACATACAGCACTAGTGGACAGGTTAAGCTATTAGTCTGAAGTCTCCATTGTGGCTTCCAGTTACAGCCTCCGCCAAATTGTTGTGAAAATGGTAGCCAGTGGTCCAATGGCACCCCCCTTAAGCAGCGCAGCAGACGTACACAGGTAGCCGCGTCCAATGTTCAGTCATACACTACGAATTTTCAGAGCATGAAGTACATTATACGGATTTAACAGTGCCCAACAGTCTTTTAGAGTTTTCAGCATGAGTACATCCCATGTACTGTTTGCACTGCAAACAGGCAAAGAATAATGTTCGCAACTGTGAGAACAGAAACACAGCTTGTGGTTTGGCCAGCTGGTAAAATATTGGCATCAGCCATATCAAGGACAGGAATAACAGCCTCCTAGACAGAATGATCAAGAAACCTCCCATACACCACTGAGGTACAAGATCACAACTGGCATATCACTCAATGACGGACTAAAAAATATTTTATCCTGACAAAGAACTACATTCCAACTCAGTAGAAACTACAGTGGAGTTTGGGTAGAAGTCAGCAAGGCAAAACAAAAATGCCAAGATGGCAAATAAATTCTATTTGCCCCTCTACGCAAAACACCAGTGTACTCAACATACAACAAGACTTCAGGGAATTTTAAATTGGAACAAAACATCCCAAAAGACAGGATGCTGCCTACTCCTTCAGGTAGGCTGAATGACAAATTATAAGAATTTACAGGCAAGCAGCAGCGAACAGCTGTCAACACTGATAAATCCCCACCTTCTGACAGGTAAATAGAGAGGTTTGTAATAACATCCGGCATCCTGTTTCAATTACAGAGTTGCGCATTCGCTGTTCGCGCCAACATCTGTAGCGTTTCCTGCAAATAATCTCCCTTCCCTTAGGCAGAATGCCCTGACTGAACAAAGAAGTCAGAGCCAAAGGTGTCGGGAGACTGTAACTGGCTGATGGCCACAATCAAGTCCAACACTAAGTAAGGCATTGTGTGTGGGTCATGTATTCAATTTTTTTCTTCTCTGAAGATGTTATCTTCATAGTAAGTAAGGTATGCCCAACGACATGCATCACAGTCCTTTAACTGACACTTTCCTCTGAAAGATCAACAGCGGATAAGACCAAATAAGGTCCAAACCTCCCTGAGCAATAAGCGGTTAACGATCTTGATCAGTGGCTGTTAGGCTGCAGTCAGATCCCTATTACATGGAGAGCCAGATAAAGCCAATCCATGACATGACAGTGCCCTATCAGAAAAGGAGCAGAGCTTTCGGAGTTAGTTCTAGCAGACAACCCGATAGGCGCTCCTATTCGAAGAGATGCTCCCATGGATATTGGATAAACACTACTTCACCGCTCCAGAAGGTGGGCTATTTAAACAGATCTCCTGCTCCGCCTCCACAGGAAACATCCCTCTGCCTGCTGCAGTGCTGCATCACTCTCTGCTGCTACACTACTCCAGCCTGCAAACAGGTAACATGCCACCATCACCCCAGCATCCATCTATGGGTTCTGAATTCTCCCCATAGGAGGGGGGGGGTGAGGAATTCTGACACCCCCAGCTCTCTTCTCCTCAAGCTCAGGAGGCCACAAGTATTTCAGGGTCAGAGCCTAGACACCAAACTATCGTAGCACCTATTTGTTATAATTCAGTGCAGAAATACAATCTTACAAAGTATTTCGATCTTGTATTTCAATTTAAAAGACTTAATTCTATCACCGTTTTTCTAGTAAAAACTTTCTGCCACCGATGAAAGATAATCTTGACTCATTTCTAGATTTGTCCATGGGGTAAGGTATTTCTATGATATTTTTTCTTCGAAAAAAAAAATGTTAAGTTGAGTGTTTTAAGATTAAAATGCTTACAAGATTTTGTTTTTGCAGTGCTGCAATTACAGGTGAACTAGCTGACAGAAGTGCCATTTTAAAGGTGGGGGGAATGATTTTTAGGTTGGCCTCTGTACTTTAACATGGCATTTCAGTAAAATTCTCAGAGTAAAAAGCATCCAGGCAGTTTATATGTCCACTAAAATGGGAGCAAATCAACCACAACAAAAATGACTGTTCAGCAAATCAGAAAGTGCGTGTAGTATTTTAATTATATTTCATTCATCCATCCATGATCTCATCCTTATTCCTGGTCAGATTTGGGGGGCTGGAACCTTCCCCAGCATTATAAGGGTTATATGCAGTAATACACTCCAATTCATCATGAGGCGCATAAAGCATTCACTTATATGCACTAATACATCGCAATTCATCATGAGGCATAGACATCATTCACTTATATGCAGTAATACACCCCAATTCATCATGAGGCGTATTAAGCATTCACTTATATGCTCTAAAACATCCCAATTCATCATGAGGCATACACATCATTCACTTATATGCAGTAATACACCCCAATTCATCATGAGTCATATGAAGCATTCGCTTACATGCAGTAATACATCCCAATTCATATACATCATTCACTTACATGCAGTAATACACCCCAGTTCATCATGAGGCATATAATGCATTCACTTATATGCACTAATACATCCCAATTCATCATGAGACATATACATCATTCACTTACATGTACACTCAACAAAAATATAAACGCAACACTTTTGTTTTTGCTCCCATTTGTCATGAGATGGACTCAAAGATCTAAAATTCATTCCAGATACACAATATTACCATTTCTCTCAAAAATGACAAATGTGTGCAAAAACAAAAGTGTTGCGTTTATATTTTTGTTGAGTGTAGTAATACACCCCAATTCATCATGAAGTGTATAAATCATTATTTTATATGCAGTAATACACCCAAATTCATCATGAGGCATATACATCATTCACTTACATGCAGTATTACGCCCAAATTCATCATGAGGTATATAGTTGTACATAATTGTACATAAATTACACACACGTGCCTAAGAGCAGTCACCAATTCAAAAGATAGCAATTAAATTCGCTACCAGTGGTGCACATGATATTCTCCCAAAATCCTTGCATGTGATTGGCTGACGCATTGGAGGTTAAGGGAGGCTCGATCTCCGTGTAGGAATGTGCACTTCTGGTAAATACACCAACCGGTACTCTTCGCTAGAAAAGCAATTCCAGGTAATACACTAACAGTTCCAAAACAGTGACTCACTTGTGATGCCTGTGACATGAACATGCAAAGGGAAAACAAGTTTTGCACATTGAAAACACTGAATGTTCAATGGCGTAAATATTGTAGATCCACCTTCAGCGAGGCCTCGACTTTGAATTGTGATCTCTCTAATTAGCCTATGATGCATGTCATTGAACTGTGGGAGGAAACTCTGAGAGGTGTAAAGATAGGATGAATATTATGTATACACATATAAATGATGTATTCTGTAAATAAATATTTACGGTCTGTGTGTCATGCCAATAAAGCATATCGAGCTGAATGTCATTATAAACGTAAAAAACTAGAATGGTTTTTACACGTAAAAACAGAGGTCTCCCCCTTCCCCCATTTCACATTTTAGAGTTACGGTCCGGAAACGAGTCCCACCCTTCAATATGCCAAAGTCCAAATTGTTGGAAACAGAACATGTAAACAGAAAAAATAAAATTCAAAAGCAGTTCAAACCTTGAAAAGGCACATCCACATGTTATGGAGAGACACTATATCAAATTTGGTGAGAATCGGTCGAACAGTTTCAGAGTTATGCTCCGGAAACAAATGGACACGCCGACGCCCATGGGAATTCAGGCAAAAACAATGTGCCCCCCCCAGGAAGGGGGAGACATAATGAAGATGGTCAGATGTTGGGGGTAAAATTTTTTGAAATGGATGGCAACGTCCCGCACTGAATATTACTGACAGCAAGGGTCAGATGGAACAGACCTTTAGGTGATGGATGATGTCGATGCGCTTGTTCCGGGGGTCCTTGAAGTGGATCTGAACCCGAACCGGGAACTCGCCCCAGCCGCGACGAGTCAGGTGGAAAGGAGGCTCGCTGAAAGCAGGAAGACACGTGGCATAATTCACCCGCAAATCTCCTAAACGTGGGTTGTAGTGGTAAAAACTGAAGCTTTTAAGCCATTAAACCCTTACCTATGGTTAACCTGTCATCAGGGATGGTGAGTCACTAGTATTTATCATTGAAGTCATTGGGAAATAGCCTCCAGACTCCTCTTACCAAGCCAAACTATACTTATGCACAGTATGGGGCAATAGCCTCACATGCCATTGCGGCTTCCTCTTTGTGCTACCATTATGGTAGTAAAATTCATGCATTACATTCCAAATCCACAAGGGGCAGTGTTACAGTTAATGTTTCGTACAGTATTTTGTCAGCCTGAATTGTTGAAGGAATTAAATTTCTACATAAGCGTATAAAAAAATGGAAACAAACTGAAGAAGAGCTGAATTGTATTCACGCCGCATAGCTTTGGAAATAAATGGTCAGGAAAGGTCACAGCTGCTATGATCCCTTTCCAACAGACCAAAAAAAAAAAAAAAAAAGACTGCAGTTACATGGAAGTCAGGCAGGAGCCTCTAGGCACGTTTTCATAAACGAGCTACACTTGATATCAAACACAGCATTAAACTCGCATTCGCAAAATGCGCTGACAGACGTGTTTTATCTTCGCTCCACAATTTCCCACGCCAAACCGCACAGTAACTGACAAGAGACAACAGAGATGCCCCTAGGCCTATAAACGACATCCAATGAACACGCACGAGCGTGCGGGCGAGCACAAAAACTCACTGGGCCCCAACAAGCAATGGCAAAAAAACCACACCTGACTTCCACCAGGTCGTTGGGTTTGTAGCTGGGGTGCAGGAAAAACCAGACCTTCTTGACGAAGTGGTCTATGCTGGGCTCCTTCCGTGAGCCCCTGACGTACACCATCCACTTGTGAGTGGATTGATCGTTTTCCTCTCTCTTGTCAGGGGGGATGTACCTGAGACACACAGACAGGCGAGAGATGGAGAGAGAGAATATGAGTGAATATGTTCAGTGAAAGCTATATGTTGTTAAGCTTTTATTCTTCTTTTATGTTTTTTGTTCACCGCCCGCTTTGGCAATACAAATGCAAATTTTGTCACACCAATAAAATGCTCAGAATTGAATTTAAAACTGAGAGAGAGAGAGAGTGAGAGAGGGAAAGAGAAGTCAAGAAGAAACACTGGAAGAAAGCTAGAGAGAAACAGATGGAGGAAATGAGACAGACAGAAGGAGAATGTGTACCGGAAACATGGGCCCAGAGAGAGAACTGAACAGATGATCCAAATAACAGATAGAGGGAGCCAGGAAAAAAAAGAAAGAAAAAGAGAACAGTGGGGAAGAGAGGCAAAAACAAGAGGACAAAGGGAACAAAAGATTGGAATAAAGTAAAATAAAACAAATATGAAGGGCTAGAGACAGAAGAAAGGAGAAGAAGAGAGTGGGGGATGGGAGAAAGACAAACAGAAAAGAAGACACACAGGTGGATTAATGGGGGTGTGGCAACGCTGTCAGTGTCAATCATGTTCAACCGCCATGGCTGTTTTTGTCTGACGGCCTGTGCAGAAAGGCAGGAGCACACCCTGAGCTCGGGATAGACTCCGGCACACGCCAGGATATTTCCCCACCCCACTGATCCGGGTCAAGACGAGACAAGCCCAGCGCCGTCGTTCAAACGGCAACGAGACGGCCTCCGAGCTGAAACTTAAATGAGCTAACGTTACTTCCCTGTATCCCGAATTACCCCAGATTACGCACCCAGCCGAAGAGACCGGGGGCAATTGCACGATAGTCTGAAACACGAAGAGACAGGCGTAGTCAGGCATGGAGAGCCCTTCCAAGAAGTTAATTTGTTTGGTTTGTGCGCAGAGCATATCCACAGACATGCGTTTTGAAACAAACCACAGTCCACTTCTAGGCAGGTTATTTTGGTAGAGGTTATATGTAGACTCAGATTTACAAAGTGCTCAATTTTAAAAGTTAGGAAAGGTATCCCGCATCACCAACTGCGGCAGACGGATCCAACTGGCAAGTAAATTGGGCAGTGGGACAGGCGGTGGTGAGGTTCTTCCCACCAAAGTCATATTGCGAATGGGCTGAGCGATGCGAGCGCATGAGAAGTTTACTCTGAAGGGGGCGAGATACATGGCGAGAAAATAATGCAATTCAATCAGGTCAGCAGCAGGATTAGAGTTCTGAGAGCAGCAGGAATTTATATCAACAATCCCGCCGGCCACAAAAAACGGTGAAACGGCATCAGCGTTTTGTTCAAACATTAAAAAAAAAAAGAAACAGTTACTCAGCATTCGCATGCAGTCACTGAGCCAAGTCGAGCGCATGTTTATACAGGCTTGTTGGTGAATTCAACACAACTGTAGCACACCAATATTTACCGTATAACTGAAGGGAACTAAATGCAACACGTACAACATACTGCACTTGAATAAATCTAATTATTCAGGACCAAGAAGCTGAAATGTTGTGAGGATATCCCCATTCACACTCGACTAAAAACCCACCATCGCCAACTAACATCTGGGTTCTGTCTTCGGTGGGAAAGGGTACAACTGGCGTTCATTCCTGGGTCAAATGACAAGCATTTATTGGCTCGAGCTCCAGTCCGCCGTGATGGGAACGTGACGCCAAAGTGAACATGCAAATTTTTGCCCCCTTTCCAGCGCGATTACTTCTTGTTTTTTTGTAGTCAGCGGGAACAACTTGAAGTGGCAGTTTTGTCCTTTGTAATTTGCAAGATGATATGATAACGAGTTTGAATTAGAGTTTGAATTGGAGTCGAGTATAAGATACTGCGACACGTAACTGCTGTAACACTGTCACTGGCCTCCACGCTACCGAATACGGTTTACTAATCATGTTTTAGGCGCGTTCATTGAGGATGACACACCAGAAAAAAAATGCATTTAAGAAAATAACAATTTAAAACAACAAGACAGCAAACTCATCCACTGGCAACGGGAATGGAGTGAATAGAAAATCACAAATTTTAAGGGTTTCCGTAATATCTTAGTTTTAAAAACAGGAGAATAAGCACAAAAATAGTATAAGTGAAGAGCAGCTGGGTAAAAGTACAATAAAAGGCTTTGCTGAGTGATCCTCCCGATTGGTCATAAGAGGGCTCATTACACAAGCTCCGTAAAGAATGGGATTACGCCAGCACGATACCTGCGCCAGTCAACAAGAAGGCATAATTAAAAAGACATGCCCGGCGGCAACGCGCCTTTCAGAGTTGCGTGTGACGCGGCGCCCGCCCAAATTAGAAGGCCAAACAGTCAGTGGGGCGTTACAAACTGCCATAAGAATAACCGTCGGAGCATTCAATGGCTAAATAGAAATATTAAACCAAATTAAACCACTGATATGGGATTTAGGCTCCAAGAGGCTTATGAGGACAATGTCTGAAAACACTAAAAACTACACATTGCAGGAAAAAAACACTGTAAAATAACATCTTAAAGGCAAACTGGAAACTGGGTCAGGAGAGAAAATGGCTGATTCAGATAAATGCGTCGACTCCGTACTAGTAAACGCTGTTAACCAGGTCTTCCTTTCTTACTATAAACCTCGTCATCAAGCTTGACAAAAGAGCACGGATATCTTTGTTTCCGATCTGCCTACAGGCAAAATTAATGCTTTGAGTACATACAGAATGTCTGTATGTTAGCATAATGAAAGCACAGCTTTGTGCACAGTGTACACACTTCTGTATGTTTCCTGAATATATAAAGAGGCACATTTTGAAAGACTGGTTTGTCACAGCAGTGTTGAGCGAGGAGAGATTGTTTGAAACAGCACGGCTGCAGCTGTTCAGTATTATTAACAGCTCTCTGGCATTCATAATAGCCCAGTAAGATCCCAGCTGCTCGTTCGGTAAGCGAGGCACAGAGCCACGTCTAGACTATAACACGACTGACTGTCTGTCTTGGTTGGGTTAGTGCATTCTTGTCATGCTTTCACAGTAGCATCACATGGAGTATATCATTTTGTCACCTTTCATGAAACATCATTATGAGGCAACACTATCAGGCCTCTCCTATCCACCCTCCGGGTATTTCCCTTCTCAATACAAATTTCAGGGACAATACAGATGGCAATCCCCTTTACAAGCGGCGATGCGCAACACTGAGCATTTGTACATTCGCCCAATAAACATTTTGCAGGTAGGCCAAATCCTGAAAGGTTTACAGTGAGCTTTGCACAGCGGTAACACCGAACACTCGGTTTAGTGCATTCAGATTCATAGATTCTTGTTAACTAGCCTTAAATCTCATCACCTCTTTAGGATCACCCATCTTCACCACTCAATTTGACCATTTGCAAATGAAAGAGAAGATTTGTATTATCATACCTTCTTGCAAAAAAGCCACCTGCAACTCTTTGATTGAGACCGACAGAATGCAAATTTATATTTGCATTTGAAATAGACTTTTAAAGATTAAAATCAGGCAAACTCCATCTGAGTGGGATGCTTCTAAGAATTAATAATCCATTGTTAAAACACATTTACACGTTGAAAACTAAAGTTGCCTTCTTGCATCTGCCCTGGCTGCAAATTATGGAATAAATATGTTTTGTAACAGCATTATTGATATAAACTGTATACTATTACTTCAAGGGATAACAAAACACCTACAACATTTTTACCAGAACAAATTCCCATATTTTTCAAGTGCACCATGACCTCCCAATTCAGGGATGTTCCCTATACATGTATGAGATGTCTACACCAAGGAGAGACTTCCCTTATTGCCAACTCATGAAAACTACATAAATTAATCAAAAACTTTGCAGAATAATATTGATCTATTGGCTAAAAAAAAATAATTGGAGACTACTGTCATTTAGATTAAGTTCACTTCATTTGCATCACAATTATTACACAAAGCTATGGACCAATTTAGCAATTAAAATTAATTGCGAATTAAGTTCTAATCATCAAACAGTTTAGTGCAATTTACAAAACAGTTCGTCAGAGACACTCCTTATCAATGACTCTTCAAAATTATAACCCATTGCAAGGGAAAGAAAGATACAGAAAGGTCAATAAATATTTAGCCATTGACAAAGTCAGTCATTTCAGCTGTCAACAACAGCATATTGGAGGCAAAATTAAATAAAGCATGAGCTGCCCAGTGTACAGTCAGCACCAATTTGAGGTTATTTCCATCAAAATTGGGCGAATGGTGTTTGAATTTCAGCATTTCTAAATGTGATCTCTCAAATTTGACAGTTGCGGCCACAGCTGTTCCATGGCCATGAGTGTATTTTTCCCTATTGCATTTATAAGTGTGTGGGTAAAAACTGATTTCAAGTGTGGCGTTGGTCTCAATATGAAAACCAAGTCTAGTAAAGCAAACCATCATACAGCTGAAAAATTGAAACAACACGGAAAAGAAGCATGAAGACACTTCCTTGCCAATGCAATTTCTACCGACCACCTTATTTACAGGGTATGAGGAAGTTCCAAAAAAATAAATAAATAAAAACCTCCTTAAAACTCCGGCTTTTTCCACAAAAGTTTTCCCCTGAAGTATGCCGACGTCAAAAACGTCAGCGTCCAACGGTCCATCTCTTCATATCATGCGACAGTGTCACACAGATATTCTGAGAATGCTGGTAGCAGAACTTCATTGAGGTTGCCTCACACTTATGGTGAGACAAATATATAAACTCAAGACGCCACGTTTTCACGGCCACAGCTGGACATCTTCTGGAAATATCTTGACCTCCTGAATCATTTTATACACTTTATCCCCATAATTCAGAGGGACACATCTGGGATCGCTGCAAACGTTAGAATCTCCACTCCACTTCAAAATAGGCCTGGGGTTCTACAGGTTTGAACACAGCAAATGCATGAGATGGACCTACGTATGGGCCTGATGGCTTAATGGGGCCAAGTGACAATGATCACACTTACTTGGACACGTTACCCACAACGATGGTCTTTTTCACATAGAGGCGGGAGGAGTCTTCAGCAGTGGTGAGATAGGTGATGCGTTGATCCCCATCCCGAGGGACTGAAACTCCAAAGGTGTCCTTCATTGCAAGGAAAATGGGAAAGATACAACATTGAAGAGGACAACAAGCACCACCCATTATGGAAGGCTTAATTACAGTTCAAACTCCCACAGTTCATAATTACATCAAGCCAAAGTCTAACACAACAACAGATAACATTGGTAATTTCAAACAAGGTACAAACTCAAGACTTCACCAACAATTCCGGCATACAAGGGAAACTCCGACCCAGAGAAGCTCACACTTGTGTGTCTCTAAGCACTGCTCATTTATAAAGCAGGAAGCCCACAAAAGTATATGTAGAAGCAACGTAAGTAAAGAATCTTGCACCAGTAAACAACAATGTCTTGCCTGGGAATTTTTCCCAAGGCCAATTACCCTCCCAATATAACTGCCACTGACCATTCCGGTGTTTCGGCCAGGCCTGCGCTCGACACGGCTGGGCTCCTCTCTCCAGCCACCGTCCCCGTCCCGCTCTAAGCCTTCGCCCAGCTGGGACAAGGACTCCGTCTCCGACTGCGCCAGGGAAGGTGTCTCGGAGCCCTGGTTTAGCGGCGAAGAGGAGCGTGAGGGCGACTCCAGGAACCGCTTGATGGCGGGGTGGTTGAAGACGGAGGGGTCGCTCTTGGCAGACGGCTTAAGGGCAGAGGGGATGAAAACAAATAAAGACGAGAGCTTACTTTCTGTAGAAGCACTGAATAAACCGGGGGGCAAAACATTTAACCTGAAAGCAGCCACTCCATCTGGAACAATAATGATAATGCCGCGAGTTTGAATCACATCTTTCAGGCGGCACAGTAGCTTAGTGGTAGGGTACTTGACCGGCAACTGTTGAGTCGAGCCCCAAGTAGGTCTTAGGATTCGGACTAGCATATATAAGAGATAAAGTAGGGAAGAACTCCACCATTTCGCCCAAGAGCAAGGCCCTTAACCCTTTGTTACATGATTTTTTTCCTTTTTTCGCTAATAAGGATGGAGGGTGTGTTTGGTTTCTTCAGTCAACACTATGCAACAAAGGGTTAACCAAAAAAAAAAATCTAAAGGCTTCACCACAGCTCCTTTCTACCAGCAACTATTCTATCTGCCATTAATCCCAAGGCGCCATTGATTTGATAAAGATGCTCTCAATGGAACTTCCCTGGTTGAATTTAGCTGAAGTAAGTTTCTTATGGGTAATATTGGGGAAACTCTCCTCAGCCTCCACCAACAGCTCACGACACAAATCATCTCAGACGTACCTCTTGGATCTTCGGCTGGCCAGCGCTGGCATAGTAATTAGCCACAATGCAGGCTCTCAGCTTGTCCATCATTCTCCTCGCTTCATTAAGGCGCTGTGGAAAAGCCAGAGCAGTTTTCTTATTTCAAATGACTTCCTAAAATCCCACATCAAGTCTGAGACAGTTGACGTATACATGAAATACAGAGCACCCAGAGCCTAATTAAAACAACAACTTGGTGCCAGTGGTTTGCAAATATATCACACTGTTGTTGCCTACAATTTTTCTACAGGTATGAAAAATACATAATTTGTACACTTCAACAATAAAGCACCTACCTGCCCAATCACCTCGATCTCATGCTCTTTATTCTTCATTTCGAGGGAGAATTGATCCTTTATAATGGCGTCGATTTTCTGTATCGTCGCCTCCCGAGCTACAAGACAGGAAGTATGTAAAAAAGGAGAAAAACAACGAAAGAACAAAAACTCAGCAGAGGTAACCAAATGGTAAAAATTAAATTGAATTTTATCAGATATATTTCTACATGGTCAAGGGGTTACCATTCTGTTCCACGGCTTTATGTCGCTTGTCCTGGTGCACAAATGATATGTCCTCATAATCTGGGTCTTTGTCTTCAATCTTCCTTTTGATTCCTGACATGGCTGCTCTTCAAAGTGAAACTACAGGAAAGACAGCCAGCGATTCAACCTGAGAAACTCACTCTCAGCAAAAGTACCATCTTCATAAATATGAGAGATGTGGGAATGTGTTTCAAATAAAGCATGAGAGGGTCATTCCACGCCAAATCGCTTAAAGGCATAGCAGTGACCCCCTTGGATTTTGTTGGAAAAAAATTCCAAAATGAACAAGCATGCTCTGAGAGCGCAATATCCCCCGCTGGAGTCAAAACAACGATGTGTGCATCATCAGTCTATCTACAGCATGCGTGCAAAGTCTCAGGGATGTCCTTTGAAAACTGTGGGAGGGTCATTCCATGTCAGATCATCAAATGGGTCTCATCACCACCTTCTCAATTCTTCTAATTTTTTGTATGCAGCTGTGTAAATATTTATCACTGACAAATCTGGAATTTCAGCTCATTCGGACCAAAAACTAATTTTGGTGAATTATTTTCTAAGGGTACTGTTTGTCAGTTTTTTTGTCAATTGATATTTTTCTTGTATTTAACATGGCATAACTTTTTTATCATTACACCTATAGCTTTGAAGCTTTGCATCTGAGTTTGAACAGGGTTTGGGTAATCTCAATAATTGCTTGGCATTTTCTGCTTCTTATTACAGGCTCTAATTTCTTGGCGCAGCGCAGGGTGGCGTAGCGTGGCGCAGCCCATGCAGTGGTAATTTCGTCCGGTGCAGCCTGCACAGTGGTAATTTCGTGCGGTGCAACACCGTGCGCAGCAATTTTGGCAATTTGGTAAACGGATATGCGCCCAGATGGGTGTGGCGGCGAAGTAGGGGGAAGGTGTCACGTCTTCATCAAGACGCAGTGACAATTTCGTAGAAAAAGTCTCCGCTGAAGTTGCCTAGAAAGCTCGCCAGCTCCAACCTGGTTTACTTTCTGTGCAGAGGTAATTTGGCTGACCGGCGCACAGTGCGCACACGTCACCGAAACCTCACAGGCAGGTTTCCAGAATGTCAGGCACATTTCAATGCAATAAATAATTACAGCAAGCACTATTTAATGTAACTATCTGAATCAGGACATAAATTATAGTATCTATATCGATTGTCCTGATGTTAGATTAAAGGCGGTTGGCATGAGTAATTGAAACTCGACCTGGCTTAATCAACGCAGCTGAATCTGTGATGCAAACTAACGACTTCACATCTTTCTCAGCCAACCACAAAGTGCATATATATAATGCTTGCGTTCTATGCTCAGTAAAGGCACTTGAAAACTGGACGCGAAACAAATTTATTTTATTTATTCGTCTGTTTTTTTCCATTGAAGATAGACAACAGTCTTTATTCAGTCACTCTTCTGAAAATTAGTCAGATGGATTGAACAGATTCACGCTTTATTTCCACACCAGAGACAGAAGAGTGCTTGTAGTCCGTGACCAAATCAATTCCATGACCACTGACATTGTGAATTAAATATTGCATGCATGATCAAGACTGTCCGACGCGAAATGCAAAATACTCCATGCCCGGCAGCCAGCCAAAAGTAAAAATATTGATATGAGAACAGATTTATAACGAAATAAAGAATAAAAATATACCATCAACAAACAGAACATCCAAAAAAGATGGCCCGCAAATAAATAAATCGCAGTGTTCATTGGATGTTCTGTTTGTTGTTAAAATGTTTCTTTTTATTCTTTATTTCGTTATCAATCTGTTCTAATCGTCCTCTTTTTTTTTTTTGGCTGTCAGTCACGGAGTATTTTGCATTTAATGTTCGACAGGCATTGCACATTGTCCTGCGTCAATGTCGACTCACTTTATTGAGGAGAGCTTAAACAGAAACATTGATTGAAATTCTCGGTACCCATCTTGAAGAACTGAGCCCTTAACAAAACATTCATGTTTAATATCTAAAAGATTCAGTAGATTTGAAGAAATTAAAAACGATAATCGACTGTCGGACACGGAGTTATATTGAAACCATCTAACTGTCGGACACTGATATTAAAACCCTGTCCTTTCGGCCACGTAGACACTGCGTTCGACGCAGCAACGCAATCTGTCGTGCGAAAAATTTGTTTCGCGTCCAGTGTGCAAGCGGCTTAAAACTACAATTATTGTCACTTAAACTATAAAACCTATAGTGGGGGAAAGGAATACAGCCTGCTTGCTATGATCTCGTACTGAGTTAAGATCACATATTGAAAATAAATGTGTAACGTATCTTGCATTGTTGTCCATGCATGTTAAAATTTTAAGCAGGAACAGGGTGTAATAATAGGAACACGCCATCAATCGTTTCTCTTCCCAATGATGCAGGCAGAAGAAATAAATGCGCAACAGTCGTATTTCGTCCAACTTCATAAGTTTGAATGATCTCACGTAGTTTCATTTTGAAATTCCATTCAAGTTCGCTAATGGTAATAATTCGAGAATGCCTCATTTTCGTAATGCTTAATATAGACATAAGCGGTGCAGAAAACATGTCTGAAGCAGCAAAGTAAAATGCAACATTAATGCATCATGCAGGTAAAGGGCAGAGGCTTCTTTATTTCAACACAGTAAAGGTGAGGAGAGGAGCTCATTTTATTGGTGAAGAGTTGACTCGGCTGTGTTAAACCCACTAAAGCCTTTTCTCCTCCCTCTTTGTCTCTAGCGCCGGAAGGCGGGGCAGAGAAGTACTTGCATTGGGCACGAAATTGCAACATACGCCTGGACACACCCCGTTGGCGCGGCGCTCCCCCTATTCGCCGCGCCTGCACTTGGTCTATGAATTTAGAGCCCACCATGTTAATGATTATTCAATCACAATAATTATAAGTTCTCAATTCATCAATGCACGACACAGTCACAGAAAAGTCAGTATGTGCAGGTTGGTAGATCATGTTGGCAAGGAGAAACCTGAACCAGTTATTGATCAATAATTTCCGATTATTTCTATTGTTTTTTAATGAAGTGAAACAAGAAGACACAAGCATTAACATGGACTTCTTCTAAAAAATGCTGGGTACCACCCAATAGCATTCTCCGAACTGTTCCAACTCCAGATGTCACTGGACCCACAGCACGGCAGTATAAGTTGGACAAAAAAGGGACAGACAACATTGTTGTGCTCTTTGCTGCATTTAGGAAGCAATAACACTGTTAACATAGCACGAAATACAAAGTTTTAATTTGACAGTCAGTTTACAAGAATTAGAGTCAGTAAATTTTATTGATGCAAAGTGTGAATCACAAAAATTGCCTGACCCCTATTAGTCAGTTCTGAAATTTATGTCGTTCAAGTCACATCAACAATTTTTGCTTTGTTATGTCTACTATAATACAGGAATTAGTACAATTTAGTGTGTGATTGCGTAATGATTGAAAACACTTCAAATGTTGCATAGTTAAACGTGTAAGAAGCTTGCGATTCCCATGCGATTCTTGAGATTACCCCACCCCTGTTCAGACACCTGCAAAATTTATATTGGTCAAAACAAATCAACAATTTTTGGAGTGGTCTTTCCACTTTAATAGAGGAATCAATGAAAAAATAGAAGAAAATACAAGATGTGCCCTTGGAGATTTGAGGGGTTTGAACAGGTGGCATTTTAGCATTTTTTTTTCCACATTTGGCAAGATACTGACTGCAGTTGGTGATGAATTCAATGTGAATTCAGCCTGATTTATATTCAGCAGACACAAATGGATGGAAAAAATTCCAGAGAGCCTATGCTAGGGTTTATATTGGGGGTGCTTTGGGGACCTAAACATGGAACTGCCTGAACAAAAGGAACTATTGGTGTCCTCATAGCTCCACAACCAAGAAAGATAAAGTAAAATGCATCACTGCATTTTCTGATTAAGCAGTATAACATTAGCTTAGATGCAAAGTTTCAAAGCTATAGGTGTAATAATAAAGTTATGCCATGTTAAATACAAGAAAAATGTCAATTGAAAAGAAAACTGACGGACAGTACGCGTAGAAAATAATTCACCCAAAATTCATTTTTTGTCCAAATGAGCTGAAATTTTGGATTTGTTCATCACTACTACATGTTTATCTAATCTAATGTGAAAATATAGAAGCAAAGCAAAAGTTACACGCACATCGCATATAGGTGCAAGGCTATCAAATAAAATGCGTAAATTGAGAAAGGAGAAGACGCCTGCACACTTACTGCAAGTCACCAAAGAAAACTTTATTAATTATAAAATGACAACGTTTCGATGCGACTTGGATCTTCGTCTGGTCAGCAATTCTCTGAAATATAGAATATAGAAATACAGATGCAATCCATGACTACATGGTGACAAATGTTTTGTACATCTGATGATTTGACATGGAATGACCCAGGAGTTGATTTCACCAGCCATGTACTTTCTGATACGGATGGACAGACGGACAGACAAACAGACAGGTCAATTGCGCCACGACATAATCCCCCTTTGGGAGATAAAAAGCATTGTCAAAAATTTGACAAGGGTTAGATAACAGATGTATGCTTGTGTCATTAATATCATTACAATGAAAAACTGGCTACATGCCGTAACAGTTATTTGAAGAGGAAGAAATAGGCTAACTCTTTTTTCCCCCCACCCAAAACCAATTACAGGTACCTATCAAACATGTATTCACTGTCTGATAAATGTATACGTGGCCCCATCAACAGTCCCATTCCCATAAATTCTGAAATAAGTGATTTTGGAGCCACAGGACAAGGAATGTTGGTTAGGGAGGCTGGGAAAAATGGAAAGAATAAAATGGCATTTGTCTAAAATTCACTTTTCAATTAGAAATATTGGGAGAATGGTGCATTCTACATTCTTTCTGCCAGCATGCCTCAAAAGCCTGGGCCAGAATCAACAAAACAATACCAAATTTCAGTGCTGGACATTTATTTTCTAAAGAAGTTACTGACCTCTAAATATGCTCGGAAACACAAAAAATGTATCACGGGTACCTACAAGGAGGACTGCCCCCTACTTTAAAAGTGCCATAACTCAAAAAACAGTTGGTTTCTTGGGGCTTTACCCTCAAATTTCTTCATAAAGCATTTTGAGGTATTTTTAGTACTTTTTTGGGGGGGTCGGAAAGTCCATTGGGGTCACGGGCACAACTTCCTGTTCATTTAGTGATTTGACATGAAATGACCCTACAATCACATTCTACTCTAAGATATATTTAATCAGTTAGAATAGTTATCAAATAACCAATGTTTTCATACAGATTTTTTGTTTTTTCTGTTTCAGAGCCTAAGAATCAAGTCTTACAGAATAGATATAAAGGCCCCACATAGCCTAGATATGAATGCACAATTAATATCCTGTTAAGAGGTGTGCAGACTGTCAAGGAGCAAGGATAAAGTTGCAATTCACTGACAGTAACCAGTAGTTTGACATTACATATCCATCAGTCCAACTCTCAATTAATAACTGAATGCTCAACTACAGAAACTGAAGAAATGCAGAAAAATAAACCAAACCTATTCGGCATGAGAAAGTAACGTGAAGTTGCAAGCAATTTTGAAATTATACAATTAAACACAATGGATGTAACGATGAAAGCGATCGCAGCTGGGTACGATAATTTGCGTTCCTCCCCTTCAAACTCAGTTTACTTTCTGTTCAAACCTTTCTCATGTCAGAATTACACAATAATAAGCGTTTTTTCTTTCATCGTTGCCCGAGTTATTTGGAGTGCATTGACTTCAACTGTCAAAGAGGTATTTCCAGTAAGTTATATGGCATCATATCGAGTCATCAGTTTACTAATTGCATATTTGCGGAGCGAACTGAAGGGAAGCAATGTAACGAGCGCAAGTTAGCTCAATCGCTAGCAACAGTTAGCTAATCTGGCTAGCAACATAGCATTCGGTGGCATCGATAGAGCTAATTCAATTGTCAATGCGGACCGATAGCCTAGTTTAGCTTTTAGCTCTAGACCCCCCAGTTCACTGCCAGCGTTGTTAGTGAACTTTTTCTGCGTAAGTAACATCACAGCAATTTCGCGTCCTGTTTCTGCACCATCTGATAGTCCGTGTTTTACCTCGTTAGCATAAGTGCATTAGCAACACCGCTCGCGCTGGTCTGCGGAGAACACAGCGGCTACGGACGGCGTAGCATTCCTACCGGACTCCGATAAAAGCCAGCGGCCTAACTACAATGCCGAAAAACTAACAACAAAACTTAGACCACTGGCATAAAATCGCGCCCGGGACGGAAATGAATCAATTTCCCTCGGGGCTGAACAGTGAGGACTTGTATGTAGACCGCTATCCATCGCACATAGCATTTATCCACCGCTCCGACAGTCAACCCTACCTTGTGCACCTGGTTTGTGAATCGGCGAGACCCAGCCGAAACGAAAGGGAAAAGTTTGCCGTGTTGTGACACTTTTAAACCAAGGAGGTGGAAGGAGATGATTCGCAGGGTCCTTTTTGCGTGTATTTGCTGGATAATGCGCGGATACAAATGACAGACCCGCGATAAATCTTAATCGAAGACAATGATTTCTTTGGACAGTGGGTCTCCGCTCCATGAAACGGCAGAGAAAACTAGGCCAAGCAATTTCAGTAGAAAACCAATAGAGGGCGCTCTAAAGTAATGAGTCTTGCGATTTACACCGCTGTTGAAGTGACAAAACAATAAGTTGTTCGACAGCGGCCCTAGTTAAATTGCATCCAAAGTGTCTCGGAAAAGTAATGATAAAATAAGAACAAAATGCGCTCTAGTGTCCGATTTTGGTTTTATCATTTTGTCGGTTTCGCATTGATGCAATTTAAAGAACTGCCAGCCATTAGGCCTATAACCATTTTTAATTTGAGAAGTTGGGTATGAACATATTGAGCCCACATCCTGGCGGTGAACCACTAAGCGAGGTAAGTAGGTCAAGCGAGGTATACTGAGCCTACAACCAGGGTTTCGAATGTCTCCAAGGTGGCTCTTTTTTTACCGGCTGTGGTAGCACCGATTGTTTCGTAGTAAACCCCTCCGGACTGGTACAGTAAATAAAACTTGCGGGGGTAACGTTACCTTTACTACATGATACTGTTACCACAGCATGTACTTTTCTGATCATTGGAAGATCGATATATGTACCGCTTTACGTTTAGCAATTTTCTGGGTTGTCACCGGGTCAAAAAGTGGATCTTGCATTATTCGTATCACATTTCTGGTTCCCTTTTACATTGACGACAACAATATTTTTCAGATGCCATTCTTTGTTGTTGTATGCCTATTTAAAGCCATTTCTTGGCCTTTGCACACCTTTAATGGTTACACACACACACACACACACACACACACACACACACACACACACACACACACACACACACACACACACCATATATAGCGCAGTGGTGGTTATCGGTTTTAGATTGATTTATGATTTTGTTTGTGTTTTCGTCAGCTCTTCGGGATTGAGGATAGTGACAGCCAGCTACCACAAGACATCTATACGCTCCTGCCCTCTGTGAGAAATTTCAGTCATCAAAATTTGACCACCCCTAGAAATAAATTTGCCCACTGAAATTTGATGCATGTTCCCGCCCCCTCCTTGCACCCTTCAAGCATAGCCGTTTTGCCTCCAGTGGTGCAGCATTGACGGGCAGTTAAATCAGTTACATCTAGCAAAGCAGGCACGTGCACAAAACAACAGACTGAGCGCAATTGTGAATAAAATGCTGGCAAACAAAGACTCCACTTAAGGGAGAAAAAAAATTAAGTAACCCTTGTAACAAAGGAACTGAAATGTGTTGCTCAGAGCACATAAAACAAACAATACATAGTATTATGGACATCATTTCTTTGAAAGGGAAGGGAAGCCACATTGGCAATGGTAGTAACGTTACCTGCTTTAAATGTTCGGCCCTAAGGCAACTTCTGTCCCTAATGAGAATATAATTGACTCTAAAAGAAATTTTTTGTATCAATATGATTTTTCTATTCAATATATTAAGAATAACACAAAGGACAGTAGATACCGTGATGGGTATCAATAATATATATTTATGACTGACAGCAGTGGCCAAGAGAATGACAGAAAACACCATCACTTATCATTTATCAGCATGCCTGTTGGGCAGTTGGGTAAGGAATGGCAGCCTGCTGTGATTCAAGCTAAATGTTGTAGTGTTTACAGGCCATCAGTGGAAATGAAAGACCTCATACAAAGCTTTGTAATTTGTATTTACCTGCTGTCTGACTGCTTAACATGTTAACACAGGAGGCAGGTGTAATCTGGCATTTGCAAAAACTCAAACACTGCCCACTTGCATGCATACACATGGCGCAGCATACGCAAATTGCGGTTGGAGACGTTTGTCTATAGAAAGGCGACCTACTGAAAAATTAATCTTTGGGCATCGTTCAAAGCTAATGCACTCCAACGTTCTCTGGAATTCAAATAAATGCAGATCACACCGCAGGTTTACTGCGGCAATTTGTGCATTTGATTTATGATGTCTCTTGATATTCAAATTCTTATTGGACGTTTCTCAAAAATTTGCCAGTGCTAAGAGAATAGACGCAAAGCAGAGTCTGGTGTCATCAGTTGATGTAAACTTTAATCACAGACAGAACAGCACAGCAAATTTTAGGCAGCTGGATCGAGAGGTTTTAAAATACTTGGAATGTTTTCATTGTTTCCTGGAGGCAGATGTCCTGGAATTTTTTTTTTTTTGAAAGAATGAAACATGACAATGTTTTCAGCAACAAGCTTATGCGATGGGTGCCTGCAAGAAAAGGCTGCAGCGTCTAAAGGCGTTTTGAGCAAAAACCCTGTGCACGTATATACGGCACCCACATGTTGTCCCAGTTGACTTCCTTTACCTAATTTTCACAAGGCGGTCGATTTTATAAGATGTGCTTGAATTCAGCCATGTTCACGGAAATATTTAGTGTTAAATCAAGTCCGTTCGAGCAGTGGTTCTCAAACTTGGTCCCGGGGAGCCCTGTATGTGCTGGGTTTTGTTCCAACTGCAATTCAAAGATTTTAATTAGCTGTTAATTTTTATCAAGTAGATGTGTTTGATGTTAAGTGGGATTATGTACCTTCAGAATCTGCATAGTACCAGACATATGTTAGTAATGCCACCAGGATTCCAAATTTTATGTTGTACTTAGTGTGCAATTTTTTTATCGACTGCTGTTGCTGTCCTATGGCGTTTATGACTGCGTAGGCCTTTGTTATAACACAGCCGGGCTTTTACTTTACATACTGGTGGTTTTATTTTCACAAATTTGCTAAACATGAAGTGGTGTCAGTGAAAATTGTAAACATAGAGAAATGTTTTAAAACTACTACGGAAAAGTGTCTAGAACAGTGTTTTGTGATGGTACTGTGTTGGTCATGTGGGGTGCCCTTTCCAACTATTTGGAACAGTAAAAGATCTGCGTGTATGCCTTTCAAAATGTCCAATGGTGCGGAAGAAGGGGACATACAGAAAAGTTTTCTCCGGGGCCTACGGCAAACCTTATGCCCTAACAGGTGTCCCCCAGGACCAAGTCTGAGAGCCTCTGCTGTAGAGGCAATGTGGTTTGTCTTCATCAGTCTCATACGTTCTCAGACATTTTACTTTGCATGTCCAGGATAAAGGCACCATTCTCTCCAAGTCACTTTCAGTAAACCAGTATATTTACATTGCAAGCAGTTCAGACCACAGCAGCACCAACAGTGAGATATGCAGCATCAATGACTGATGGCCATTCTTTACATTCCATAGAATTTCACAATAAAAATGACTAAAACAAGGGACTAATACATAGAGAAACTGAATTTATTAAGGCATCAATAATTCAGCTATGAGTACAGGCATGAAAAGGTGGCCAACCATTCACTTAAACATCATTATTTGCAGCTTCATGAGAGGAAAAGAGCAAGTTAAAACCTCACACAAACTGTTGCACAGCCATTACACCCATTGTCTAATTCCAGCTTAATAACAGACAAAAAGATTAATTGAATTTTTAAAATGGAGCCACGGCTTTGGCTTCTTCTGCATGGGGAGGATGGCCTTTTCTGGGGAAGGAAACAATGGCCCAGCAGCTCAACCCTCCCACTTCTCCCAGAATCCTTTAAACTGGGTCACTCCACATGTCCTGCCCACTCGGATCATAATGGGAAGGCCTCCTCAGACAGTGTTGTTCAGTAGGCCTGTCCCTACTGGTTTTCTTTCCACGAATTCTGCAACAGAATCTTCTCTGGCATTCTTTAGAGACCCAAACATTCTCCCTCTGTTTTTTTTTCTTCTTCTTCTCCAGGAGAGACCCAGTTTTCTCAAAATCACACTGCCTCCAAAAACAGCCAAAGGCACTGTCTACGACCTCGCAAAAATAAAATCCTGAAAGGGGGGGGGAGAATGTTTTTCACTGCAAAAAGTTCTCCAAAACTGGATGCCTTACATTTTTTCCCCAGTTCTCTTTCCAGGAACGCAGAAACGATGACAGAGAGATCACAAGCCGCAAATCTATTCATCAGGAATTTATAAATGTGACGCTCACGCGCACAAACACACCAGAAAAACTCACATAAATTACAGCACGAGCAACACAATAAACAATATGTCTGTTGACACACGGGATGAAAAATCAGATTATATTACAGAATCATATAATGTACATTGTTTTTAATCAGAGTACAAGCAGCCATAAATAATTCATCGGGACAGACTGAATGCTGGTTATGAGCTGAGGCGCATTCTTGGCAAACACCTCTCTGGTTGCTCCAACAGAAGTGGCATGAAAACCTTCCAAACTTATATCGGATTGCCGGGCATATCTGGCATTGGCAGGAACACTATAAGCTGACCCTCAAACAAGACTGCCGAGACAAATAGGCCAACATTTTCCATGCTCAATTACCGTCCATCACCTTACCCCAGTGCTGTCAGTCCATAAATAAATCTGCCTTGATGTGGCCCACCAGGTTATAGGGCTCTAAGACAGAATCAAACCCAACAGGAATAGAAAAAAATCGTAATAAAAAGTTAAACTTTTAAAGAACACAAAAAAAACATGAAAATAATGCAAATTTCATACAAATGCATAAAAAAGATGAAGACATTCTGCTTAGCCACTTGTGTAAATAGAACTAAAAACGCACTCAGTCATTTTCTTACAAGTTTGTCTGCTCAACACTACGAAGAACTTGGATGTTCTCTATTAAACAGCATGATTTTTTTTTTTGTTACCAGCAGCGATAGCTATGCGGCATTGTTTTCAGTTGATCTGTGTTCATATGTTTGTGGGTGCGTCTGATTTTGGACAATTCTTGTGAACACAATGGCATCGCAACCTTTAACGAAGGTCATGAAACAAGACAGGTGAGTGGTTGGGATAAAATGGAACGCTGAGTTCGAAGATGGGTGTGGTCCGAGTACGCACTAACCAAATGCGTCATAATAAAGATACTGAAATGATGCCAGCATCGCTGTCGCGGCTAGTGTGATCGTAGATGGTCTCAAGTTCTTATTCAAGAGAGAACCCCATTTAAAATGTAGCTAAATCTTCCTTGTTTGCATGCCTCTTAATGCTTTGATGAGCCTGAAAAGGCCTTTTATTCACTCTGCAAATTCAGACAATACATAAAGTTAGAGGGCACTCATCTCAGGACACAACCTGTCGATCGCTGATGCATTATCACTGGTCACAGAAGCAAAGCTTCAGCTCTCATATCAGCGCTCATTTACTCTCCTCTGTGCCCCCTCCAAATGCAGTGGCCATTTGGCTGATTGGTTGCTCGTGGCCAGCTGGGAGTGCTCATCTCCATCCCATATAAAATCTCATTCAACAGTAGGATTTGGTGCCTTGTGGAAGGTCCTGATGGACTTCACACATCTCATCACACAAAAGCCACAAACATTTACTGATAAAGTATAAAAAAAGCAAAAAAAAACAGAATAATAAAAAAATATTTACAAAGAGAAATTATCTTAAAAATGGCAGCATAAGTGCACAGATTGGGCTCTTTATCATCATCCGTTACAAACGAAGGAGACATTGTAGAGCAATTTAATTGATGAGCTAACCTCTAAACCCTGGCAAAGAAGTAATTAAAAGAGCCTATTCACAGCATCGTAATATTGATTATATGCAGGTGAGAACAGGTCACATTCGCTGACCAGTGTCAGGAGGAAAAGTTCACTCAGAGCACTTGCTAAGTCCCACAATGTAAACAGTCCAGTTGTGGTCAAGTAATGCCAATCACCATCTTTCCAACTTGCCCTGAGCTCTCATAAGGCACAAGAGGTTTCATTGGTTATCTGAAGCTATGTTACCTGAACAAGGGAGAAAAAACTACCTTGACCCCTGGAGCATGCTAACATTAAGGATGAAATCGTAAGGCGTACATTACGCTGACACCAATAAAGGAGCATTGGGAAGTTTAATAAAATCATTCCTCTGCTAAGCCACTTAGAATCTACCTTGAACACAGGCGTATTTGGGTTGCACACATGGGTCTTTTCTGTTTGCTCTGAGTAAGTTTCCATATGTTAATGATTCGCCCTCCAACGTCTCCAGGCATGACCACGCAGAATCTCACATGAATCGCAACATACTGTACAAAAAAAAGACTCACCACAAATATTAAACCATACTGTATAATATCCAGTTCTCTCTCAAGCACTTGCTCTAACTCTCTCTCGCACTCAAAGCAACCCATCGTAACTTCAAAAAAATGTTCGTAATATTTAAAATGGTATAAAAATAGTAGTATGTGCTTAGCAAAATAGACAATAATAACTGGATTAATGAAGAAGCAGCCACATTGCAGGGAAGGGAGAATGGGGGGTAATGGAGCAAGTATTTCAGGTCTCTGATCACATGACAAGGACAGAATCACGCGGGGCTGCCATAGGGATGAAAGCCCACACATAGGCCTAATCCCAATCTCCACCCTAAAGCCCGATGCCGCGACTGCTCAGGGCCTTACAGACATCAGCCTGCTTGCGTATCCGAGGCTGCAAGTGCACAAAATGATATAAATAGGAATGGGACAGCACTTTGCAACATATCATGTTACCCTAGCAATACCAAAACATATTATGCACCCTTGCGGGTTTGGGGCTTTATTTACGTCTTCACGGCTACGAAGGCACGAACAGGACCTCCTGCATAATTTGAATATCCTCCAGGTTTTGCCATACTGAATCGACGAGAGATGGCCTAATTGTCAAATTATCCATTAAATCGTTTCTGTGAAAACTTTGTTCGTAAAACGTGTCTGCATTCCACAATTTCGCGCATTTTTTTTTGTCCTTTTACGTAGTCGCTCTTTCCGCGTTCATTCGGTTGTTTACCATTATCTTTTTACGCTTCCGGGCTTTTCCCTGGTAATCTTGGGCGTTAATGTCAGAACGCTATTTATAGTGGCCATTTCTCTTAGGCAAAGCCTGCAGAAATGCGGTCTTGCAGAGAGTGTTTACAAAGGACTCAAAATGTCCGCGGGAGAACCCTCAGGCACCTGACGATTTGACTGTGGGACAGCACTCACAGACTTTGTGGGAACGCGCCTCAAAATCTGAGTCTGTGAGTGTGGGGATTGTGATTGGGGCATACTCATATCCAACTGTCCCAGCTCCCTATCATCTCGCAGGATAAATCATCAAATACATAGGAGGGCTGAAGTCAAACACACTCACAAAGTAAAGTATAGCACTTGTTATCAGGTGGGATTGCGTGGTTTTCTCCGGGTGATTCCGATATACCACTTCTGTGGGAATTGGATTATCGACACTGCATACATTTCCAGTTTGTAATAAGTGCTGTCTGTTTACATTCTGTGCGCTCTGTACAATCCTAATTTTAAATGTTCTTAAATTCTTTATAATTTGCTCTCAATAATGGGGTTTTTTTTTTTTTTCTTGGCAGCCAGCCTCATTTGAGATATAAGGGCTAATTCCAAGCATTTCAGCTTTCGTTGCGCCTTTTGCACGCTGTAGTCAATGTAATCACAAATGTATACAGTGAGCACCATAATTAATTGGACTGTGACACATTTTGGTTATTTTTATACTGCTGGCTGAGTCATACACCAGTCCTGAATCCAGTTGAATGCGCATTTTACATGCTGAAGAGGAGACTTAACGGCAAAAATCCTCCAAACTGGCAGGAACTGGAGATGGCTGCAGTACAGACAGGTCATCACCAGGGAAGATGCCCAATGTCTGATTTCAAGCAATCATTGCATGCAAAGGATATGCAACTGAATGCTAAAAGTGATTTCTTTATGATGCATTATGTTAAACTGTTCAATGCTTTTCAATATTGGAAGTACAAAGGGTTCAGTAATTTCTAAACATTTTATGCTATACAGATTAAAATGCCCTCAAAGCTGACAGTTTGCACTTCAAACTCATTGTCACTGTATCCTTTCAAACCCAATGTGCCACCATACAGGACCAAAATAAAAAATATGTCGCTGTCCAAAGAATTACGGCGCTCACCGTGTATTTTTAAAAAGTGATAGAGCCCATGTAAATTCTTTTCTAAAGATAAATAACATGGTAAAGGGAACTTTCACGTGGATTTTGCGCTGTACTCAGATTTTTAAAAAAAAGCATTTAGCAACAAATGCCAGCTAGCATACGTTACATTTTAAATGATATACCTTAAACACGCGTCATTTCAGTGTTTAGGACTGAAAATCATTAATATTAGGAATGGTATTGTTCATCAAATTCTCAGAATGACCTGGAACTGATCTGGCGAAATTGGATTCCTGAGACTGTGAGTGAAGCTGAGATTCTTCCCATGTCATGTGACCAGAAATAAAGCCAAAACACAAACAAAAAACATGCTACAGGTGGCTCAGCTCAGCTTCTTCTTAGGAAAAGAGGGGTCATTGGGGTCAAGAGCGGTGAAATTTCTCATTGTAGCGATGGATGGTGACGCAGCCGTGGTAGGAGATCGGCCGGGGCATGGCGGCTGCGCCCGTGATGATGCCGGTCGCGGGGTCGTAGCAGAGGATGGTGTCGGAGGCATCCCCGTTCTCCCCTCTGCCCCCGAGAATGAAGATCTTCCCATTGCAGACAGACATGCCACAGCTCTCCTGCAAGGGAGGGAGAAACAGATTGAGCATAAGGGAGAGAAAAAAACAAGAGAAGTAGAAAGTAAAAGAGGGGACGGAGAAGCAGAAGGAAACTGCCAGTTAACTCTTTAATGTGCAACATCACCTATACGCAACTAGAACGTCCTTAACTGAAAATCTAATGTTCATGTGACAATTTTAACAGCCAACTAAAAGCCATTCCAGAAATAAAAAAATAAAAAAAACTTCAAAAAAGCCTTGTGTTAAATATAAATATCCTCACTGACTTCAATTTCCTGTGTCCTAATGCAAGACTCTGTCCAATTTCTCATAAAAATACAAAGGTTATAAGAGAATGTCAGCGCCACTGACTGAAGCACGATTTACTGCACGTTAAAGATCAAAGTGTATCAGCTCTCGTCAAAGTGCACAACCCCCCACCTGTTTGCTGAACGTGTGCACCACGTGCATCCAGTAATCTTCCACAGGGTCGTAGCAGAAAATTGACTTGGTCAGGCCACCGGCCACGTAGATAAGATTGTTGAGGGACACGGCAGTAATGCAGCGTTTGGCGATGGGGATGTTGGCTCTCAGGAGCCAGGCGTTAGACTCGGGATCATAGCACTGGACCTGGGGGTGAGAAGCCGCGGGTGAAAACTGTCAAACACTCATAGTAGACAATAGGGTACTCTGAAGCAAATACTGTTCCAAACTGCCAACAAAACCAGTCTTCCTGCTCTATGGTGCCCCTAGAGGTACAGTAATGTAGTACACCTTCTCAGAGCCACAGTCAGTCATAAGTTGAAATAATTTTAAATTGAGAGAAAAATAATGATGTTTTCCACTATTATTACTATTGAATAAAAGTTCTGTTCTTACTGTTCCGACACCATGAATCTGCGTGTACTTTCCAAGCAGCTGTTGTCAAATTCTTCCAAGAGTACATTACCAGTGATCAGTAAAACAGTGCTTGCATGTGACTTCTCAAATGGTAAGCTCCTAATCTTGAAACGTCAGCTGGTGACAGCTGTTTTCCCAGTTCTTAACTATAAAATCATGCGGGGTCCACACGCTAGCGATTGTGTCAATTGTTAGCAGTCGAGAAATTCCACAGTAGTAAGCATGCTCCCAGGGTGCAGGAGCTGGGCTCATTAAAATTCACCGCCTCCAGAGTTTGTCAGTCGCCATGGGCTGTGCGAAGATCTACAGTGCTGACAAACGAAGTGCACTGAAACAGCAAACCTCAGACTAAGATCTGCCCCCCTGTTCTACTTGACGAGACGGGACAGAGGTTCACAAGCTTCTTGTTCTGGTGATAAAATCCCAGGTACCCTTTGACCGATCACTGCTTTCTGTTGAGCCGCACTGGCAACATGTCCAGGCAACCACAGTCCAATCCCTCTTCAAACACTTAAAGCGAGGGGACTATGATAACAAGAGCGAGCTCTGAAGCAGAACAAAGACCACAGAGATTAAAATCAAATAAGGACCCAGTGGACAGAAGACCTGGCAACCTCAGAAGTTCTAGAGAATTCCTTGTGTGAAAGTATGCACGTGAGCTTAGTAACTTCTGTCGAATTTCTGTCTAGATTGCGTGCGCGATACATCGTATTGATTGCAAGAAATTACTTCCTTATAACTTCAAATAAGGGATTTACCGATCAGATGTCAGTGATGTATACGGAAAAAGAAAGATAATAGTAGGGGTGATAAGTGGTTATTTCCAGAGAAATGCCATTGAGGTACCTAAAGGCTTTACTTCACAGGCTCAAAGTAGAGTGTACGGATTTATGAAGGGATAAGATCAAAATGGCTAAATCCTCTCTCCTACACCCCTCTTCCCAACATACAAAGAACAAGGGACTGTTAGACGTCTTAGTCAAGCTCTATAAGCACAAACATGCAGTCCCCAACCAGGTTAGCGCCTGCCAGTTGTACAGAATCTTACTTTACTACACGATAGCCTGGCAGAAGGTCCATTTGCCCAATGGGAAAAGTTACTGTATGATATGAGCCAGCAGATAAAAGCATTCTGCTATCCATGGCCATATCACCTTCCCATCTCCCCCTCCACTAAGTCAAACAGACAGGCACGGAGATGCTGGGAGCAGGGGCTGGGTGTCTGCCAGCAAAAGTTTAGATGTGCAGAAAGCATTTTGCTGCTCTGGTTACACAGAATCCTGACTCCACAACCAAGCCAAAACAAGGGTCAAGTAAGCCTCCAAGCTGGTTGAAGTTCAAAAGATCATTTCATTGCATTCTTTGTTCTTCTGCAACTCAACTCGCAAAATCAACAGATGGTGGTCAACCTGTAATTTGAGCCATCCCCCCCCCCATATCAGCTTATAGCCGCCATTAGAGGAGCTTGAGTGGATATTGCTAAAAAGCTTTATGATGAAATAGGTTCTGCTTATTGCTCAGTGAGGAATGAAGGATGATTCATTGGTTGTTGAGTCTGATTCATCGAACGTTATTGTTTTCTGCCTAAGGACCTGATGGGCCTAGCCGTCACTTGTCCTGCTGACGTCTACATTTGAACCACAAAACCTGTTGCTCCCGTCTCTGAATCAATTTCACAATTGTGTCTCGAAACAGCCTCACGAACTTCTAAAGAATTTGGGAAGGACTGTGTGGGCTTTTCCGTAAGAAGACAACATTCTTCTCTTCGGCTCCCAAAAGCTGGCTGTGAGGAAATGCCAATGGGGACCTACTCGTTTCATCTCGCACTGCTTTGTCCGTGAAGTTTCTTCTACTACTCAAAGCCACGTTCGGCCACCTGAAAGGATGTGTTAATGTCAAGTACATCCAGGCCACCCATAAAGATAAAAGCCATGCCCACGCATTAACCAGGTACCATGTGACCGTGAAAGTTATAGTGTTAGCAACACATGGCAGCCAATGACTCCACCTCACGCTCTCTCTCACCTTGTCTGAGCAGGTGTTGTCATCCGGTCCGCCCCCAATGACGAAAAGCTTGCCAGCACAGCTGGCCACAGCTGGAGAGCTGACCGCCTCCTTCATGGGTGCTACCTCCGTCCAGCGGTTGGAGAAGGAGTCGTAGCACTCGACGCTGCTCAGTCGGCACTGCCCATCGTACCCTCCCACCGCGTACACCTGTCAACACACACACAACCGCAGACACATACACACACATTACGGTGTGAGGAAATCTGTTGATGACACAAATACAAACAGAGGCAACTCTGTTCACAGTCTTAGTTAATTCAGCTTGCGGAACAGCGGCAGGCCAGCACATTCAGAATGAATGGAAAAACATATGCGCATTAAATCTTTGACCTTCTCTAAATGGAAAGAATGGACAGTCGAGCCTTTCTGTGATACTTGAGCTCTGTTTGTTAGCGCCAGCTAAATGTAAAAGTCATCAGGCTGCCGATCTTGAAACAGATCTGCTGATACAAGAATCCAATTTATCCATCTCCCATAAGCTTGTCCTAAATATATCAGGACTATGGAGCCAGCATCTCAGATTAGAAAGGCTATCATTTTCCGATTACCAAACATTATACCAACCTTAAAACAGGCAGGCACATCACTGGCTTATTGAAATGGGTGAACCAAACTAAAATTACAGCAAACACGGGCATTTGTAATGTTGTACCCTGTCCTACAACGAGCGAGGGGGATCGTTTTTGGAGTCATTCGCTTGTTTGCATGTGGGTCAGCAGTGAGGTGCAAAAACGGTTTCATAAAATCACACGAAATGTTCGATGAATGAAAACAAATGACAAAAGAGACGTGAATGATTCGGTACTATGGAAAGCAATTAAAGGGGACGTAATATGCTATTTTTTCAAGTTTATATTTTTGGTCTTTGACTCCCCTAGAGTACTCCTGATCGCGCAAAGTAAAAAAAGGGTACTTATTTCGCTCTTACTGCATCTTCAAAAAACCTCATTTGTAGTCCATATTAGTCCCTGCCTGAAACGCCTCATTGGGGTGGTTCTTCCGCTATGGCCCCCACTCCCCGTGTGCCCACTTTCTTCTGACTGGCCAGCTCTGTGGAGGGCGGATCTAGGCGAAATGAGGCAGAAGAACGCAGTTTTCCTGGTCCGGCAAAAAAGAGTGAAACTGACGGGAATCTATCACAGTACATGTGTATAGATCTAATGAAATTAACCTGTTCAAATAAACATAACGGTGATAGTGGAGGAAGCACTGGAAAGTCTGCCAGCTCAAGCACGTATTTGTTATCGGCTACAGTATGCTATAGCAACAGTTAGAGTACAGCGGTTTTACTACTCTGTAGCTCGAATGCAGGGAAAGCTAGAATCCACCCCATATAGACACATTTGTAGAGCGGGTCGACATGCCCAGGTGTAGACTGGAGACCGTAGAAATCCAGTGGGTCTCAGTTTAGAGGGAAACATGGACAGTCAGGAGCCGCTGAAAGTGGACCAACAGCTTATGGACTGCTTCGGTGTGTATTAGGACCTGCTGGTTCGTGTGCATAGCTGTTGTGTGTTGTTAGCATGGATAAACGAACAGCTTCCACGCTGGTAAGCCTATATGACGGAAGGGCGAAAGCTCCAAGCTAAATGGCCTTTTCGGAAATTGCCCGTGGTAATGGTTTACTTATTGCTGCGGAATGACCAGCTTTTCCTCGCGGAAATGGGGCATTATGGATAGCATGCGAGAGCTAGAAAGAGCTCCGGTTATGTCATGGAACATAATACAGGTTTTACAGACCGTAAGTTCTGTCTGCATGAACCGTTGCTAATGTGGAGCTAGCGAATCGATCACTTTTACAGGAAAGAATTTAATATTCAAATCGATGGCCATGCAGTGTTTGTTACCGGATTGTGCAATTTCCTATTGCTTTCAACGGTAGTATCAGAGAGCTTGCCCAGACATTGGAGATGTATCAGGCTGACCCCGGTCATGGATAAGTAAAGCCACTGTTTCATAAGCACCCAAAAACGAACCCCAAGCTCTGCAAAATCTACGTCTGTTCTAACTGCAGCCCAACTCGGCAGACACATACAGCACCTCTCCGTTTAGCTTAAACCGTTGTGGCTACAATCAGGCAACGTTATGATGAAACTAGGACATTGATGCCTACCGAAGTAACACAAGCATACCGATCATAATTGCTGCATATAAGTTAAACAGAAACATTTTTAATTAGCAGAGCACGCAAACTAACATGCAGTAGCTGATAAGTGGTCATGACTTTGAATGTAATCTGTCGCGCGAAAAATTCATTTCACGTCCAGTGTGAAAGCTGCTTGACGTGCCCATAACGTGTATTCGCATCTTTACATTGACTTTGAATGTAGGCTAATCTTTCCTGCAAAAAATTTGTTTAGTGTCTGATGTGAAGACATCTTTATGGACAGTACGTGACAGCTAGACAGAGCTCGGTTATGTAATGAACATAATACAGGTTTTAAGTTCCGTTAGCTACACAATTTGCTTAGGTGTAGCTAGCGAAGTGATCACTTCTACAGGAAAGAATTACCTATTTAATCTCCGTCTTTTTCGGCATTTTATTAGCCACAACAATTTCTAAAGGGGGATGAAATTATGTCAAGGTAGTGCAGAGAAATCATTTGTAAGCTGGTAGAGCTTCTGCGTTTCGCATTGAGAGCTTGCTCAGACATTTGTGAAGTATCCGGCTGATGCCAGTCATGGATAAGTGAAGCGATCACTAACTGTAGTGGCTACAATCAGGCAACGTTATGATGAAACTGCCACATTGATGCTTACCGTAATAAGACAAGCATACTTGTCTTACTCAGAATTACTGCATATAAGTTAACTAGGAGCATTTTTAATTAGCACGACACGCAAACTAACATGCAGTAGCAGGTAACCGAGCGGTCATAACCACAGAGACAAACCCTTGCAATACAGGTTTTACAGACAGCAAGTTCTGTTACTGTGAACAGTTGTACCAAGCATCCAAATTACAAACAAGTATTAAAAGTTAGCTTCAAATGAGGTTTATGTTCACACACCTTCTGTAGAATTTCCCCTGATATCACTTTTGCATATTTAGGACACAGACATTAGCAACAGTAACTTGGCTACGTTAGCCGCTGTGCTACAGCCACAATCAACTGGCTATCACGACAGGTTGGCTTATGCAGTAAAAGCAACTTACAGCTTCTGTGCCTGTCATGACCGATACAGGCTTTATCTTCAGATATTTTACAAAGCCTGCATTTGAGGCCAGTTCAGGCATCGTCCTTTGGATGAGAAATATTTGTTTTTCTTTGCGTCCAAAAGTAAACAGACAAGTAGCTTTGAGAGAGATACTGACAAAATTGCACCTCAAATGATCTGCGGTTCTTCTTCTGTATTTCCAAAAGTGTAGACGCTACTAAAGCATAGTATGATCTGCCGTTGTTAGTGCCTGCTAGAATAGTTTCCGGTGTGGGCAGGTCCAGCGCATTGGTTGGCTCTGGCTAGGTCTGTACTAATTGGACGGCACAACCTGACGTCAGGTTTTGCCCAGATCTCATGAAGATCTCGGGAGGAGCTGTTCAAAGAGGAAATCACGCTCATGAAATCACGTTCTTGGATTACATTAAAAAATCCCTGTATCTTATGTTTAGAAACTTTTCAGAGGTTGAGCATAGACGTATTTGTCGTATGAAGCCAATAAGAGGAAACAGTTTAGGACTAGAATTAAAGAAACTGAAGAATTGATCGCCAAGTTTGAAAAATCATTTAGAGAGGCAAAAAATCTCAATCTGCTTAATAATATTGTTGCATTGAAATATGAGTATAACACAATTTTTTCCAATGGGTATGAGGTGCCTGGCACCAGGTATTTTTTATATAAATAAAAGATGAAAATGCTGGAGGTTCAATGTTAGCAGCATAAACCCCTCCCATACAGAATTGCATGCGACTCAAGATCCGGTCTCCAAATGAGCCGCTCCAAACATTTCACCCAATTTTCTATTTTTAAACTAGTTTTTCTCCCTAAAAACAACAGCCAAACAGGCAAAACAGGTCTGCCACTGAGGCTACACCAAGTACTCAAACTGCCAGGTTTACATGTAACAGGAGCTAAATAAGGGTTTGATTTGTCTCTGTAGTTGCCTCACAGCAGTGCCTTCTTGACAGAGAGTACGACACGCTAACGCGCAATTTATTAGAAGAGAGCGAATAGCACAGAAACAACAAGCTTCCTATCAGACCTATTCAAAATACGACAGACGTAATAACTGCTCCGCCAAATGAAAACTAGGTCAAGCTGGGCATGGCATCGGGTTGTTTAGGAAACTTTTGATCTCCGGTGAGCCTGCTAGGGCTAGTTTTAACATCACACGAATGGGCTGTCAGAGCAGCGGGGTCTAAAAGTGGAGGGAGCGTCTCGGGGACCACAGGGTCGACGCCCATATTTTTCACCCTGTAGCTTTCTTTTGCAAAAGGCCAAATGACACGGTGACATTTTGTCATTGTCCAGGAGCCATAATTCTCCTCCCCGTTTAACCGCGGGGACACGGATGAGAGGCTAGTAAACAGCCGCGTTGCTACGAGAGAGCCACACGCTAAACACAAAGCAGCCGGGAGCATAAGTAACCGAACACAATACCTGACGCTCCTGCTACAGAGATGCATTGTTAACGGAGACCTGACCCCAGGAAAGAGCGTACTTCCCCCTTGTCCTATATGACAGTAACAGTCCAAATGAAGCGGTTATCACTGAGGCAAACAGGTCCACATTACTTCCTCTTCTTTTAGTTTCATGCAAAACGGGCCTTTTGTCTTTAGTGCATGCCGCCACCAACAGTACTGAATTTTATGCTGTATTTTAACTGTGTGCTTTACTTTAATTAAAAAAAAAATCTATTCTATCACATATCCTTCTCTGCTTCAATGATTTCCCAGACTTTCTGTCTCTCCTTACTTTTCAACAGTCTGACCGCCACCGAACCCTCTCTCCAAAATTCTCTGAATATCTTCCCTCTTTACATCTACTACGGCCAAAATATCTCTTGCCGCATCTACCGCAATCTTAATTCTCTCCATTTTGCTTTCTATCTCACAAGCACACTTTAAAACCATTGAAATGAAAGCTAAAAACCTTCTTCCGTAAGTCCTTATTTCGTCCTCCGACTCCTTTTGCTTCTTATCCACCGTCTGCACTCTGGCCTGCTCTTTCCCCACAGTTTCTTGATTACTCACGACTCTTTTAGTTGCTTCTGCATATGATACTTTCCCCTGTACTCTTGTCCTTTCCACCTCTCTTTCCATTTTCCTTCTTTCACACTGCCCTGACCTCATCTCATGACTTCCCCCACAGTGAAAACATGCCTTTGCCACTATACAATCATTCTCAATGCATCCCTCCTGTCCACACAGTCTACACCTGTGCATTTCTTTTTTTACACACAACTGCCACAGGCCCATACTCCTGACACCGGAAACAGCGCAGTGGAGCCCTTTTGTACATTCTCACCCCGTAACTCACATAATCAACAAATATTCTTGCCCGGTACTTCACTGTTAAACTCGAATAGCACTGACAGGCTTTCCTGCACCTTTCCCTCCCGGTAGCTTCTCAGCCCCTCCACCTTCAAAAAAATCATCTAAGTCTATGTCCAATGGAACACCACTAATCACTCACTAAGCACACGGTTTTTTATTTAAAGGAAAACTAGTTACCCGAATAAGATCATATTGTTTAATTTTTAATGCTTCATCTCGTTGTTTGACATTACGACATTCCACAATCACTAACCCTGCCCGTGTTATCCTTTCAGCTTTCACATCTCCCATTTCCTTTCTCACAAATTTCCCAATGTCATGAGCATTGCTAAACAAACAGTTTGCTTCAGCACCCTTTATATCTGTCTTTATTCCTACAACAAATGTTTCTTCCATTTTTTCCAAAACCATTCATCCGTAATCCACATCTCAACGAGAAACTGTGCAAAATATTCAAAAACCAACCAAACAATCCGTGAATCTATTTTAAATTTTGCGCCAGAAACCGACTCCAACCTTCTCCCCCTGACGCGCGCCTGAAAAGCCGGTCCACATTACTGTACTCAGCCAGGCAGGAAAACCAGTCAAACAGGAAATGCAACTGAATGGCTGTGAGACAGAGGGGTGCATGGGTGAATTTACAACCATTTACTGGCTTCTCCAGGCCCACCCCCCCCCGTGTACCTACCAGCATCCATCTTATTCATTTCATGACTACCGAAATATAAGCAGTGAGAATAGGGCCTCCGTTTCATGACACCAAACAGGTTAAAATAAAGTGTGTTCTGATCTTTCATTGGGACATGTGATTACTGAGACACATGCAGATACTTTAGCTTTTTTCAAGAAACATCAACTCCAGACCCAAAAAATACAACCGTTAAAAAAATCTTCTATTTATTAAAAACAAAAATGACCTCATAGCCCAGAGAGTACAAAGATGAAGTAAACAAAAACAAAAGCCTGACTGTGCTCGCCAGAATAAACACAGGAAGTGGGGGGCCTCAACAGCACTGTCCCAGGGGCTTTACCTAGAATTTTCCAAGAACCGTGTCCCAATCCCCGACCAAAATAAAATCTCCTTTTTCACCACCAAACACGTAAATACATGTGATACGCGTAGACTTACTCAAAAGTGGAAATACATCATCCATTTACAATATCACTTTATATTTAAATTCCATAACTACAGGATTTCAAAATAAGTAATCTTTTCGAAAAGACAAACTCATGTAACTATTTTTTCCATGATGCAAAGTTCTTCCTTCAAGTGTGCAAACTTCTGCCACACATGTATAATTTCTACACACACACGCACACACACACACACACACACACGCACACGCACACACGCACGCACGCACGCACGCACGCACGCACACACACACGCACACACGCACGCACGCACACACAAAGACAAACACGCACGGACATACACAGACACACATGCACCTGGACTTTGCAACAACTAATTTAATGCACTGTTGCCTCTGCTCCATTCACTCTCCCTATTTATACAGGAAGACACAGAGACCTAGGTCTCATTTGCAATGGTACCCTGTTCACAATACAACACACATTACAGATCATTAAAAAAAGGGAAGAGAAGAACAAAAAAAAAAAATCACAATGGTTGCTTAGGCAATGCAGAAAAGTTCATTCTTCACGGGAGCGAATTGTTGGACTAAACAAACCTCTTCAACCCATTATCAAAACTATCAGCCATTTTGCCCTCATTTCATGTTCCTTCCTTATATCTTTTCCGGGTGGCACTCAGACTGTCATATGACAGGCACTGTATAGCCACTGTATAAATTTATTATTTTATGAGTATTATTAATAATTATCAATCAAGCAGCTCAGTTTATCACCTTATAACAATCTGTAAAACATTACAAAGAAATCTGTGATTGAAAAGTTACTGTACTGAGCTGAGTTTAGGAACACACAATATAGTTCAGTCCCTGGGTTAACAGTGATATCAGGTAAAAAAAAAAAATATTTAGCAAAATATGACTTGTTAGGAATATTTAGCTACCTCCCTGGGTTAACAGTGATTGTGGGGGGTAAAAAAAATCCATTAAGCAAAATTTGTCAACACTATTTTGCTGCAGTCACCAGGACTCGCAAATCAATTACAATTCCTCAACCAGCGGTAGAGCTTATTAGTGAAAGCAGCCAGCCAAGTTAAAGATGGAGGAAGGAAACACATGGTAGGACTGATTTTCCGACCCCTGGACTTTCCACTTCTAATGCTTATGTAAGGCCCCTACGGAGCACCAGGCCAAAGTCAGCAGCAATATCAATTACTTTTGTTTAACTACACAGTCAGTGAAGGAGGCCTTGAGGGGGCTGTAACTTCTGAGCCAAAATTCTGCAGTTGCAGCAAAAATGCTTTCACAACCAGCTGGTTTCCAAACAATAATTGTGTATCTTACACATCAGTAAGGGTCAAAGGGTGGGAAAAGACAGTTTACCTTTCCTAGAAGGACGGCCATTTTGTGTCTCCATCGGCCCTTGTTGAGCGAGGCCACGCGGATCCACAGGTTGAGCTGTGAGTTGTACATCCACACGTCCCTGCTATTGATTCGGCCACCTGAAACAACAGTAGAACAAGTCAAGCCCGGGCGCTTATCGCATGTCTCAGTTTTCCCTCAAGACAAATTTTCTAATTCCATCCATCAGCTGACACTGGGTGATATCCAGAGATAGAACTTTCTAGAAGCTTATAAGCCCATCTATTTGAGAGGAGTAGCATCAGTAGCTATGATACCAGAAGAAAGCCTTTCTCCTCAGGCATGGAAACCTTAACCTCAATCAGCCGCTACAGCTAGTACATTCCTCTTGTTCGAGCTTGTGAAGGTATATGACCCAGATTACGTCTCAGTTTCGAATGTACCATTGTCTTTCACTCATCATGCTGTCAATCCTTCAAGTCCATCGTGGACAGAACTTTCAACGTTTCGAGAAAGAACATAATACTTTTCACTACGGATGTCAGCCGTTCAGTGAAGGGCCTCAAATTACAAGGATAAGCTCTCCTGACATATGGGGTCCATACAAAGCGCCCTCTGGGAGAATAAAGCAGTCAATACTGCAAAAACGCAGAATAAGTGAGTGAATGACTAAAGGTCCCTTTGGTAATACTGTGAAAAGACAATTTACCAGTGGCCCTGAACTGGTTTCTACTATATCAAGGCTGTCCACCCTCTACAATCCATAAAAAACACAATCCATAACCAAGGCTTATAAAGTTCTTGAAGGATTCCTGTGCTGCCACGGGTATTAATAAGGATTTGTCCATGAAGAACTGCCATCTATCGTACCCAGTCATCAATAGCACAGGTTAAGAAAAAAAAAAAAAAAAAACCAAACAAAAAAGTTTTTCTTTATGAACCTAACCTCTCTTTTTTTTCCAGAACCAATGCTTCACTTCTGCTTTCTGAACACCGAAAACAGTTTTATTGAAGTAGTGATTCACTAAAAAAAGGCCTAGTTCCTCTCAGCACCATTCAAAACACCAAGAACAGGAAGTTTCCGAGGGGAAAAAAAAAGAATGCATGCAAATGTTAACAACGACTATCCAAGCAAAACAATGGAGGGAAACGATCTTCATCCCCCCCAAGTGGCCTACATAACCGCACTCTCCGAAAAACAGACCTCTTTTTCTGAACTGCCAGGGATCAGCGCACACATCGATGCCAATCAGGTTACATCATGTTCCTGACACGTTCCTGGCAGGCCTTGACACCATTCCCCTGGGATCACATCGCCCTGGTCCCTCTCTCTAAAAGGAGCTTGGGCACCCAGCTGACACGTGTAGTATTTTTTCCCATGCCGTTATAATAGCGCAAAGAATTACGACGGAATATTGGAAAAAAAGAAAAAACACAGGGCCTAACCAACTGTGGTTCCTCTTAGAGCAACTCCAAGCACCTCTTAATTCTTGCCTCCATTTCCACGGGACACAAGAAGCTCATTCAAAAATCAAGGCTTTTTTATTGAGGTTAGACAAGAACGTAAATATAAGCCTGAATAACCACTGAAGTGAAAACACAGGCTCACCAAGAAAGAGAACTCAAAGATAGTAATGTAATTACTATAAAATGGCACTAATTAATACTCAGTGCCCATGTATCAGGCAAACCAAGGCCTTAGAATAAGCGCCAAATCTCACCGACTCTGCTAAAGCACCAACAACTAAGCGAAGATCAACTTGAACTCCTTATCAAAAATGGTAGGTTAAAAACCATGAGTGGAAGTCGAGCAATATCTTCACCTTGGATGGCTTCATTAAACATTCACCCGCGAAGAAAACAGAAAAAGCAAAATATTGTGATAATGAAGTTCTTAGAAAAAGGATGTCTTCCTGGAAGACAGTAATGAACTGTAACAAGTAAAATATGGAGCGGGTAATTGATAGTGGCATGAGGGTACTTAATCATGCCGTCGTAAACAACCTACTGAGTGTACGAGGAGGAGTGAGGGCAGGAGGAGAGGGAGAAGGGTTCAGAAATTCCATTCAACACTCTTTATTGCATCATCAGGTATCTCCTCGGGATCTTGTTGTGTGGAATGTGCCACACAGTCCCACAAACCGCTTTTTCAGTTCTCGCCGCAGCACGTGTCATCGCGAGACCCTCTGGGAACTCAGATTATTTGTTTCTAAACACACACGGCCCAAGCCTCATGCCTCGGTGTCAGAGCCATCATGGCCGCTCCACCCACTGTCCTTCTCTTGACTCGGTCTTGACCTCCCATTCACAACCCCCACAGTTCAGATATTATTTCAAAGCGCAAGTGCTAAATTAAACTCAGCGTGTGAAAAAGTGCGCACGTCGTGAAAATAAAAGCATGGAGTCACATGCGGAGAGGAGTCTCCTAAACCTACGACAGCACAACTCCAGGGTCAAAAGTGTGTTTATGAGCCGAGCCCCCCCCCCCCCCCCCCCGTGCTGCTAAATGATTTACGCAAAGCTGTTTGTCAGAGGTGAGCAGTATTTTACGCCTCTCTGACCCCAGTCTAGCTCGTGGCTGAGCCGAGTAGAGCAGAACTGGACCCCTTCCAGTCCTTGTGCACGTGTGCAGTGGATTGTGGGAGGGAAATAGGAGGGGGGTGGTGGGGGCGGGGGCACAGGGAAAAGTATGAGGGGAAAAAAAGAGGGGGACAGAGAAAAATCAGCAGATTGAGGGAAAATAAAGACAAATGAAAATAACAGAGACGGAGAAGGGGTAGGTCGACTTTGTGAGGAAGTGCTGACAGTGGGATTGAAGCCACGTGGAAACTTGGTCACATGCAGAATGTAAACACCCCCCCTCCCTCCGTCCCAAAAGACAAGCTGTGCTCCCTCTTTCCCTCCCCCACAACCATTCCTGCTATTCAATTCTTCTCTTACAGTTTGTCCCTCTACCGTCTCTCCTGTTCTTACGAAACTTTTTTCAAAGTTATTGCTTGAAGCAGTTTTCAAACCGCACGCAATTCCAATTTCATTTTAAAAATGTGGTTACTAGCCAACTCAGTACACTCACTGAAATACACCGTCTGTCTGTGGCTCTTAATTTGAGAACGTAATATAGCATTTTCAAAAAACAGTGTGAGCAGGGACAGCGAAGGAGGGAGGGAGGGAGAGGGAGAGAGAGAGAGTAGAAAAGCAGCGAGATATTTACAACAAGAGTGAGAGGGAGAGCGAGACGCATTGGCTGTAATTCGGAGAAGGCAGCTAGCCTGGTCACACACGTGACACACAAGGTTTCAAAAACGGAAATAAACATCAAATTAGGTCCACATTCTCCCCCCTCCTTCCACAGCGCTCAGGTCAGGATATTTTAAAAAGCTGCTGTGCCCAGATCATCAGCCAATAAGAAGTAGTTGCTGGCCAGGAGGAAGTCTTGGCCAGGCAGTGACCTTGGTTCTGTCAGCCAGGAGTCCTTTCACATTTTCCGTTTATTTTAAACAGCACTGCAGCGCAGCCAAAACAAACAATAAACATTACAAAATGGGCCTAGAGCCTCAGAAAGGAGTACTAAACAAACTGCCATGTAGTTTTATTTCATGGGAATCCAGGACAGGTCAGCTGGTCATTACCTGAGACCAGAATATCATTCCTGAGGGCACAGACGGCGTACTCAGATTTGGTAAACTCCGGCAGCTTGGCAAGCGACTTCCACTCCCCGGTCACTGGGTCGTAACACTCTGTGTAGGGCAGATTGAACCCGCCGACCCTCTCACACCCGCCAACCACCACAATAACCTCAGAGAAGCCTGTGGACCTGAAGGCAGGAGAACAGACAGGTTAGACAACTTATATGTCATAAACAGATGGCACGGCTACGTACTGCCACGACAAGATCCACCCGTATAACTTCATATTTTCTGTATCGAGACTTTGTTTATGTTCAGGGCACGTGCCACCCCTGCTTTGTTCATGTAAAATAAAGTGCCTGACTCATACAATAAAATTTCAATATAAGCAGGGTCACAATTAGTATTCCACTTCCAATAATTATTTACAGAGAGTTCCACAATATGCGGGAGGAAGGCTATTTTTTTTTTACTTATTTGGCTCTGTAATCCAGAATTTTATGTTTCAGAATAAAACCATTCACCTCTTAATTTATAGACTCTCGGCTTTTATTTTAGGGCATCTTTAAACATTTTAGTTTCATCAAGAAGACATTACTGCATACTTATGTCTTTATGAATTTTGGAAAACGCAAAGAGCGTAACAAAATAATAGAAACGTCACCACGTTCTTACATTGTTTTTTTATTGGTTAAAGAGGCCAGGCACAGGGCGAGAATTAAGAGATTCGACGAAGTGAATCAGAAAGACAAAAAGCCCTCAGGAAAGCCAGACAGGAGCCAACTTTGCTGTTCTGCCTGGATACTGACACTGCGGGGTGCGACGTCACCTCACAGCAACCTGATGCCTTAACCCTTTCTGCCCTTCTGCAACAGGCCACAGAGGCAAAAACTGTATTTTCACTCAGTAAACTGCCCCTACACATAATCAGAAAAAAAAACAATTTGTGACCTAGGCTACTTCTGAGGAAGCAATAAAACTCAAGATATGGCACTGATCTCTTTGAAGAGATAGCTGCTGAAGCGAGACTTACGGGCATGACAAGTTTTAATATCCATCATCAATCACACACAGCTCCCCAGGAAAACCTGGATTTCCGGAGAGCTCTGTCTGAATTATACAACCCAGACACAGAGGAGATGGTCATATGACAGCTGGCTTCCTGAATCGCACTGAGGTCTTCTTTCTTCTCAAGTTCTATGCACGGGGCTCGCTAATAGAAAATTTGGCAGACAGATGCATAAAATTCACTGATCATGAAATTGCCCTGCCATGTATGAAGTTCATGTCTGAAAATAAGCCTCGCCACAAGTTAGCAATCAAGTTCAAAAAAGTGCTGTGATGTTTGATACGGCCGGCTGAAATCTGTACAGTCTGTTGCCACTGGATTAGACTTAATTACAAACTCTCCACTCTTTCTTCCTGTCTGCTGATGTGCTTTGTGGGTGACCATTCATCCCCAACAAAAGCTGATCAAAGCAGAGCTTAGAAAAAGGATTCGACATAGAACAAAAACAGTTTTGACAGTTTTTTACGTTTCGGCAGCTAATTCTTCAAATGCTCATTGATAATCCCAATGAGCCATCACACAATGCTGCTCTGTATGAGATAAACTTTGAACTGTCGCGCAAAATATTTTTCCTTTCAACCTAACAAACGACTTGAAATCAGTTCCCCAACCCAGGCAAATGATTCACTCTATTCTACAGGCCGGGGCAAAAACGGGACTGAAATTTTTGCTTTCGAGAAAGTCTCCGAGGGACATTTCGAGACATACACTCAGAGAAGTTAGTGTGATGTTCACTTTGTTTCACAGGCAAACTTCACGCAGAAATCACTGACAGTTGCCGTACCTCCGAGGTCGGGTTCTGGGCGACATCATCTCGTTGCCCAAGACGTGGAACCGACGAGCTTCGTGGAGGAGCTGGTAACATTCCGGTGCGTTCTGGATCAGATGGTCTCCCTCCACTGTCTGGACAAAGTAGTTTGGGTGCAGGAGGGGCATGCGTACATGGTGAAGCAGCTCCTTGAGCATTGGCCGACGGACCTCCACATCATGATAGACCCAGCGCATCACTGCCTCAAACACCATCTCCTCCTTGCCGACGACCAGCTCGTCATTGGCGATATGCTCCTCCAGCTCCTCGCGTTTAAGTTCCAGGAACTCCTCGTGCTGGGCCACATCGGTGAAGTTCTGCATTGCGTACGAGCGGCAGCGGCTGGCTAGCTGCTTAAGAGAGTGTGCGTCGGCAAAACGCTGCATGCCCAGGCAGTTGCAAGGGTCCAACTGGTCCTCGAGGAATTTAGCGCAAGCGTCGCGGAGTGCCGAAATCTGAAAGAGGCTGGAGGTCTCGAAGAGGAACTGCACGTTCTCCGTGGTGATCTTGGCCTTGCCCGTGTAGACGTACTGCAGGAAGCTGTCCATGGCCTCAGCCAGGATACCGTTGATCTCCACCAGCATCTCGCGGCTCTCGCGGTGGTCATTGCAGAACATGGCGCGGAAGTAGCTGCTGCAGCATGAGAGCACGGCGCGATGGCAGGGAAACTGCCGGCCCTGCACGCTGATGATGACGTCGGTGAAAAGGCGGCTGTCCCGGAACTCATTGAAGGCCTGGAGGATGCCTTCTGCGTGGCTCGAGCCGGAATTGAAGTCGAAGATGTCGTGGCTTCCCAGACCCTTGGGATCCACCTCGAACACCTTACGCTTTACCGCTGGGGAGTCCCGAACAGCAGGGTCCTCGCGGTTGAGCCGTCTGCCCAGGATCAGCACCATGGCTTTTAAATTACTTTACAAAGCCTCTTTACTGTGCCTCACTTCCTGTGCGTATGAGAAAACAAAGGCCATAAATATTTTCTCTTTGCAAAGCCAATAAAAATAACATTGAATCAGTCAATAAGAACAAAGCTGTCAGAAAATTAGTCATTTTTAAGAGAAAATTGGGAGGAAAAAGTAGAGGTGAGACAGAAAATAAGTCAATGGTCACAACATCATGCAGATGAGCCAACGATTACCAGAAGCAAGATAAAATTTATGAAGACGCTACAGAACAGGCTCAGGGCAATTTCTATGATGTAATAACACGACTGATATTAGATAATGCTCAGTGCATGAATTAACCATGTCAAAAAACATCTCCTCTGGAGATGCAAACTTGAAAACAACAGTGTCCCACAGTGACAGAACACTTGTTTAAAAGGTAAGGTTTAATAAAAAAAAAAAACGAAAACAAGGACAAGTATTGCGCAAGCATGTTCCACAGTGAGGTTTATGCATTTGAGTTGAGAGGGTTAAGCAAGAGATAAGATTACGCAATGTTTTCTACAACTTCCTGAAAACAAAACATCTGTGTTATCAAGGCAGCCTTAGCTTAGTACCACAGAAGTAATACAGGCTGCCTTTCTGGTTTTCCAGTTTAATGATGTGACGTAGGAGGAACTAGCAATTTAACAGAAAACTTTGATTAATTATAATATGAGTGAATTATTGCCTATATTGCACATGCTTTTGACAAATCATTCACCACCGCTCTTTGTTAATCATCCTGTCAAAATTTAGATGGACACTCTAAATTGTGTGTATGAGATGTGTGTGATGCAATATGCAAGTATGTATGAACAACCATCTTACTCTCAAAATACACACAAAAACCAGGATAAGCTCCATAAGGGCATACAGCCATGAAACAAAACCACAATATAACGTGATCGCTAAATAACTTTTTAAGGTTCAAAATACACAAGGTTGATGGCTTGGTGATTTATGTCCGTTTATTATTTTCCTGAATCCTAAAGGTCATTGACTCCCAGACTCAGTCCTGGGACCCCTCTGTGTAAGCTCATCTTGGTTCATTTGCATTTGAATATACAGGTAATTTGTTCTAATTGGGAGCATTTCGTGTTTAAAGCAATTATTTACCATCTTTATCTACATTTTGACAAATATCTCTCTGTAGCGTGCCATGAAAAATAGAGGATTCTGAGCATACAGCGTTTATTTTTTCTATACTGGAAATTTTAATAATACATTTTTGTGCAGATGAAATTAGACACTGAAAATCAGCAAGCTCCAAATTAAGCTGCAAAACACAAGTTTCTAAAGTTCTTTCATCATAATTTTCTTGAACTTGATCACGAAAACATTGCGCAAAGCAGGATTGATATTTTTTGCTTGCCTATTAGTCTGTTAGTTTTCGCAAGAACATGTCCATGGATTCACCATGGATTTTTTTTCTTTTTTTAACTTTTTTATGCAGCTATGTATATTATACCACAATATTTTTATAGATTTTTTTTTATTCTTCATATCACGCACAGATACACGTCAAATGTGGCTCAAGAGGATCAGTAACTGGTCTGAACAGAAATACATCTGATAAAGACAAAGTAACATCTTGTTAAAATCCTTCGATTGCAGCTGAGGTTAGAATAAAAACTCGCATACACTGGGGCCCCCGTGCTCAGTTTGGAAACCACTGCTCAAGGTACAAAGCAAAAAAAAATCAAAAGCAATACTTCCCCTTAGTGGACGAACTGGAATTGATAACTAGAAGATGAAATATCAAAAATGTCGTCATTAATTTGGAGAAACTGTTAGTTCCTGCCCGGCAAAGTCGTTACACGCGGAAGACAACACACACCTGCTCGTTTGTTTTTCAATGCCTCCACCTCTTTGTTTTTCAAACGAGGTCATTATGGACTGCACGACTGGTGGTATTCAAAAAAGCACGTGCCTGGTGGTATGTAGCAAGCGTAAAGATAAAATTCCAAATGATTTAACCAATTTTAGTAAATAGATTGGGCCATCCACTAAGTTTTCATTAAATATAGTGAGCGGTATTATGGACAAAATATCTCAATCGAAACAGCTGAATAGCTATCGTGACTACGCCGACTGTAACGGAGCAATGCAACTACGGTTGTGTTGCGACAGGTTTCGAGTGAAATTCTGTTCCCGAACTAATTCGTGTTCCCACTAACGGGCAGCACACTGATATCCGGGAATCGCGCAGAGAGCGAGTGCACATTTTACTCTGAAGTTACAAATAAAACATACATGTTATGAAAACACGAGGAGACAGTTTGACAGTTGCCAAGTAGGACATTTCCGTCTTGCAACTGGACAAATCGCCAGAGATGGCGAAGTATCAAAATGTAATCGATTTTCGGGGCATCAGCAGTGACATCTTTCTCAAGAGTGATCCACTGTCCCAACGCCCGTTAACTTCTTTCATTAGAGAAATGTGTGGCAACATCTCGGAATACCGTGGGGAACATGATTCGACGGAGGAACAGATTCGGATGCCGCATCAGCTCACAAACTAGCCCTAGAATTTCATCCAACGTCACGAGAGGATCCCGAATCCGCTTTCACACTGAACGCGAAACGAATTTTTCGCACGACAGATTACATTCAAAGTCAATGCAAAGACGCGAATGCACGCGAAAACGCGTGTATTTGCGTCTTTGCATTGACTTTGAATGCAAGTTGTCGTGCGAAAAATTCGTTTCGCGTCCCGTGTGAAAGCAGCTTAACAATGGAGCGATCGATGTTGCCAGCACTTAAGAAATTCCCTTACTTCGTTCAACGGTGTCATATGTAGACATTATGAAGTGGGAAAGGTAAAACATAAGTAAATTACTATTCATAACATCGAATGACGTAAACGATCGAAGCGTTGTCATAACTCCAGTCCGAAATGTATTCCCTAGGGACTCCCAAAACATCTTGGCCTATGGGCTTCCATCCAGTTATTTTACTTCTGAGAAGCACATACAGCTATAGTATCACATAAGCAGGATTTCAGGGTAAGATGCGCAATAATTGTCGTGAATTAGAAATGCATATGTGTATGGCAAAAAAAAACGTTAACTACATTTCAAAACTGGATGTAAACAACGGGTTCTCTGAGCTTCGTAGCAAGGGAAATCAAATGAATGTCCTGCAAAGGTATATTTAACCTACATAAATGAGACAGCAACTAAGATTTTAAACTCCGTTAAAAATAAAATAAAAATCAAGGGGAAAACTAACGTTTATCATCGTTTCACAGCGCACAACATCTTTGTCATTTATATACACGTGACTCTCAGATATTTCGACACGGGTTTGTTATTATGCGCACATTCACGAATCTTTATATCATGTGGATCGACTTGCTCCGTTAGTTCACCAAAGGCAGCCATCTCATTAAGTTACAGATTAGTGAAACATCATCCGCTCATAATTTATTTAAAGATTATATATAACATTTTTTTCCCTCGGGGTAAAATACTATTTAGCTATTTATACTAATCCAGGACAAATACACAGATATGCTGTGAAAAACACAACAACCGCGAAGTGTGATTTTTATAAACAATGATAATATACGGTCTTCAGAGGGTTTTTTCCAAGCTGCTATAAAATTGGTATTCCCTCGGCCAAAATAACATTAGAAATTCTCAAGAACGAAAAGTTCTTACCTTGTAACTGAAAAGTTTTGAGTTTCGGCCGTTTTACAGAAGTATAAAAGGAAAACTATTAAATGGGATGGAAAGTGAATAACCTAGTATTCCATCTGCAACATGTCCTTTATTCAAAACGAGTAGAGCAATAAAGTCAGGATTTTCCCCCGTCAACAAATAAATGTCCCTTGGTCCTCATATTCTGCCTAGCAAAAGACAAAGACGACTGTAAAAACGGTTAGCGCAGCACCAAAATATATGTCATCATTTCAAGCGGGTAGTCCACCAATCAGCTGAGAATGGTTACTTGTGGGATGTGTATTTCACATTGCTGTCGGTGAACTAATAGTTACAGTCTATTGAACTTCATATCCCAGATACCTTCAATACAACATGTGGCAGACTGCGTATGCAAACAAAAGTACAAAGCTAAGAGAAAACAGAGAATGTTCATGATGGTTTTCCACGTGTAAATTTAAGAAGTTCCGGTGATTCTCTGACAGAGTTCCAGATTCTGGGCCAGAACTCCAGATTCAAGTTCCGGTTTGTGGTAAGTAAAGAGTAACATGATTAGATCAGAAATGTTTCTTCCAAGGTGTGTCTTAAATTTCAGAAGATATGTTTTCTTAAGATTTAATTACATGTTCTTATTTCCGGATACTTGAATGTCATTCGTTTTCAAGCGGCAGCTGTTTGATAAAAAGGCTTGTACACTAATATCGGTGTGAAGTAATCCTGAAGCTGTCCTATTACCTTCATGTGTTTCATAATGTCACCGAGTCGAAAGTAAGCGTCCCGTTTTTAAGGACCTGAAGTGGCATACGATTTGGTCGCTCTCAGTCGCAGGGGTTAGTATTCGGACTGCCAAGGTGCTTTCTGGTCGGTTATTTAGCATGCGAGGTAGTAGTGTTCGTTCGGTGGTCACATCAGAGTGACGTTAATTATTCAAAATAATCTGTGGTTAGATTTTCAGTTTTATGGTTATTCAGCTTGTTCAACTGTTAATTTTGTAACAACTGCATTAATTGGGACGCTCGCTAGATGTAATTCTACTGGGGTTAACCTCATTACGCATGGATGACATACTTAGAACTGCTGCACGATGGCTCGTTTACTATTTTTTAGGCGATTAACTGACTTTCGGCTTTACCAAACCGAACAAATGCAATGGGAATTAAGTGGGTGCACAACGCTGGTTATTCGCAAGTAATGTAAAGCCAGGCTGTGATACTTTCCCCCCGAACAACATACCAATGGAGAATATTGAGGGGCTTCGGTATGGTGCTGGCATCTAGTTAGGAACTGTACTTGTGTGTGTGTGTGTGTGTGTGTGTGTGTGTGTGTGTGCGCGCGCGCGCGCGCGTGTCACCTCTAATCTTAGGTAGAGGCTATTTTATACAATTTCTCGTTTAGTTGGAATCATGAAGAACTAATCAAAACAAGTGTCTGCCACTAACATGGCAAAATCCCCCACCGCTTCAATTTTGTGTGTCCACTCAATCACAGAGACATTTCGTAAAAATAACAAAGTCAGAAAGTCAACACATTAGGTCAAAAACACTTAATACGCTTTATTATGACTTTTGCGGACCTTTTTCATTGTTATTTCTGCAATTACAATATGCAATGTTTAATTTTCCAATTGAAAAGTTGATGAAGTATTGACATGGCAATGTTTATTTTGACAAGCTGTCGCCTCCAGGAAACATCAAAATTTTGGGGGTCGTCACAGGTATCCAACATGAAAAGAATTCAGTCAACAGTTCTCAAGATATTGGAATTTATGCTTTGTGACCTTGAAATAAAGGTGAAGGTCACCAAAACAGCATGGTTCCTTTCCCAAACTGGGATGAACCTAGGTAGCAAATACGGGAAGAATCTAGTCAATAGTTCTTAAGATATAGAAATGTATGATTTGTGACCATGAAATGAAGGTCAAGGTCACCAAAACAGCATGGTACCTTTCCCACCCACTGGGATGAACCTAGGTACCAAATACGAGAAGAATCTAGTCAATAGTTCTTAAGATATTCAAGTTTATTTGTTTGTATGGACAGACCAAGATAATCAAATTTAAGCAAATTTAAGACCTTGAAATGAAGGTGAAGGTCACCAAAACTGCATGGTACCTTTCCCCCACTGAGATACCCCTAGATATCAAATATGAAAAGAATCTAGTCAACGGTGCTTAAAATATCCACATTTGTATGTTCGTACGGACTTATGTACGGACGGGACGGAGCCCAATACTATATCCGCTTTGCGCTAATCGTGCAATGGGGGATAATAAATTAGCCATTGTTTTTCTATGGCGTCAAATTGCGTTTTGACAGGTGTAACCATAAGCCAGTACCGGAAAGTTGGCAAAAAACAGTGAAGAAAAACCCCATCACAAGATCGAGTCAGGTCAAAACACTCATCAGGAGGTAGGCATATCCTTGTCAAAGCCTACATTAAAAAGCCTTCATGAATATACATAATGAGGGTTTACCACATGGTGCAAATGGCTGGTAACACTCAAGAACAAAAAGGCCAAATCAGATGTTTGCCAGAAAATGTGCATGAAAGCCTGAACAGTTCTGGAACAAGATTCTTTGGACAGATGAGATCCAATGGAACTGAGTTATGGGTGTTTATCGATGATCTAATCGCAAGTAATAAATCCCTGTACCTCTTCCTGCTGCTTCTGTCTGCTCAGATACGCTGAATCTGAGCCACATGCTGCAAAACTGATCGACGGTGTTTCACAGTTCAGATGGATATTGGCCCAATACATACTACAGTAGCATTCCAGGAGCTTCTTGAGGCAAAGAAATGGAATATTCCTCAATGGCCAAGTCAATCACCTGACTTCAACCCAACTTAGCATGCTTTTCACTTACTGAAGACAAAACTGAGAGCTGAAAGACTCACAAACAAGCAGAAACGGAAGGCAGCTGTAGTAAAGGCCCAGAAAATCATTTCAAGTGTCAAAACTCAGCATTTGGCGACTGCAAAGGACTTTCAACCAAGTATTAAAAATAAACATTATATATATAAAATTGTGTTAGTTTGTCCAACTACTTTTGAACCTCTGAAAAATGGAGGACTGTATAAAATGGCTACAATTCCTAAAGGGGTAGTGCAAGATTTCTGTGCTGAAAATCAGCACTTTAATCACATCTTGGTAGTTTAATTTCAAATCCATAGTGTTGGTGCGCAGAGGCAAAATAACAAAATTGGTGTCATTTTCCAAGTCCTTTCATACCTAACTGTATATTAGCTAGGAAGCAGTAGTGGTGGTAATAATAATCATTATTATTATTACCATCACAATGCTATACATTTATCATTAATGGCTGTTTTTGTATCCTCTAATCCAGGACATTAAGAAGTGACATCAGAAGTCCACAATGGAAGATTTCGGCATCTCTCCTGTTGAGATTGTGTGTCTGGGATCCAGCGTGGCTTTATCTGGGCTTTTTTACTACGTGTACAGAAAAAAACGCAAAACGTTGGACAAGCTAAATGTTTGTATACCCTGTCTATTTTTAATTCATTAAATTAAACTCGAATTCCCTGTTTTCTATAAAAAATGCATATATATATATATATATATATATATATATATATATATATATATATATATATATTTATTTATTATACATTTATTATTATTAATGCACTTCCACAATTGCCCATAGGTTCTTTGATACATTTGAACACACCTATCCTACTGTCCCAAGTTTTTTGTTTGTGTGTTTGTTTCTTTTTAATAAGATAACTGTTTTGACTGCACATATGCAGGACTTAATGCATACCTATTCCATCTTAAATATTGATGTGCTTGCTTAAAGGAGGCTTCACGATTGCCAGTAGATGGGAAACTGGTAGATATTTTAGATTCTGCACCTGGGAAATGTCTCCAGTATGTTGTTATTGAAGGTAAGTAAAAACCTGCTGACATTAAGTTCTTTAAGGTGTAATTTGTCTGCATAGCCAAAATTTCCAAGAGCCCACTCAGTTTTATGGATTTTGGTAAGTAAATGTTAAATAAAAAAGCACGGTTCCTGAAACAAGCAAGCTTGTATTTAAATAACATGCCATGTAAGAAAGTGCTTGCCAAATAATTAGACTGGGCAGAAAAATCTATTTGTTGAATACTGCTTCAGATTTGAGTGACCAGGACAGTTCTTGGTGTCCTTAAACTTTACCTGTTATCTCATTAATGGTTCCCAGATTAGTCATGCTTACTTGATAATTCTGTTTACTTTGAGTTGTGAGACACTGTAAACTGATAGACAGCCTTGAATGCTTTTGAGAGCTCAAATATGAAAGTCGACATGAAAGGAACCTGCACTTACCCCCCATATCTTGTGCTTGCCCCAGGGGCAGCCCAGCCTGTTGGGGAGCCCCTCAGAAGCCAGTTCCAGGAGGGTACGGTCGGGCTGGTACAGAGGCTGGTGTTGAAGGAGCACAAGCTGGTGTGGAACAGTTTTGCAGGGGCCTGGTAAGATGAAGCGCCCAGGTTCTGTCACAGCCACTGATTATTGAGATGAGACGAAACAAGAATATGGGCTGATCTCTGGTAAACTGCCATGTGCGCTGCTTTGCAGTTACTCTGGCTACATATGTTTATCGAACTTCACAATGTGGCCAAAAGTGTGAGGACATTGCTAAAATCTTAATATCTAACATTTAATTGAATTTTAAATTAACTGGCCAGATAGGACAGGCATTCAGCTTTCATCTGAGGGTATTTTTATATCATTCTGCTCCACAATATGGAAATTGCTGCCCTTTTTGTACGTGCCCCCACATACTCCAATTTATTTCAAAGCAACCTTCAATAAGGGAGTGTTTGATAGAGTATGCAAAACCTCCCAAATCCCAATGGTAACACAGATTTGAATCGCAATAACGTGAAACGGAAACTAACCCCCAAATTCATGAAGGGTGTTTTTGACTTGATCACAGTTAACTTAGCTGAACAGTGTATGAACAGTTGATGGTCGAGCGGACAAGTTTAGGCCCAAATTCATAAAGAGAGATCAGATCAGCTGCTGTTAATCCAACGTACATGGTTAGTCACACCTGTCTAAGTAACAGAAGAAATTCTAATCGTCCCAAGGGGCTTGTGTATCTCGTGTACAAGCTACCAATTTTCTGTTGATTTGCTTGTGTGGCTGGACGTATGCCCATGGATCTCTTGCGCATAATTGAAATCAGTGGCGTGCCATCAGATGTCAGGAAGGCCTTCAGTAGCATTACTCTTTCCTGCATAATTTCTCTTAAACTGTTTGTGATCAAATTTTCCTGATTAACAATCAAACACTTTATTAACTGGACAGCCACCACCAATGCATGACATGTAGCGATTAAGAAATGCTAATGACAAAGGGATAACCTATTGTCTATGTTGATATAATTTGACTTGACTCCGCTAGGATGACAATCTGCAAAAAATCCGAAACTTTCACTGACTTCGCAGCAATTACTTTCATTATCACGCAGCTGTGCATCGTACCTAACAATGCCCTTTAGCTGCCTCTACATTCAGACTATCGAACGGATTCTCGTGGCTTATTGCTTATTTACGCAAATCTTGAAATTATAAAGATGTATTGATAATTTTCGTAGTCACTGATGTGCGGAAGTAAATGCCGCATAATTTCATAGTGCAATGTTTAACAAGGCTTTCAAAAATAAATTAGACTCTCGTCGGCTGTACCAATTAGTCTGAGCAACTGTTTCTAATCGGGAGAGGTAAACTGCGAAAGGTGTCTGTCATGTAGCAGTGAAAGGTGAGGTTATTGCTGGCCCTGTTTTTCTGCCGACAGACCATCACCGATTGAAATGGCACAGGAAGAGATGGCTGACCAAAGGCAAGGTGCCGAATTGAGGGTTTTCAAAGTCAGGACAAATCCTTTAAAAGAGTATAGCGACACAAATTTTGTCAAGCGATACAGAATTTCCAAAGAATCGTACCGTTATATTCTAGGCCTAATCAAAGCAGACATTGACCATCTCACAAGAGGAAACCATGGCCTTCTTCCAAGATACCAACTATGTATTGCCCTGCGCTTTTATGCATGTGGTGCATTCCAAATGTTTGTTGGTGACACATGTGGTGTATCACAGGCTACCTGCTATCGAGTAGTTTGTTGTGTTACCGAGCCAATATGTGCCAGGAAAAACCACTTCATACCATGCAGAGTGTCACATGACACCAGTACACATCGGCCAAGCGGGTACTTGTACACGGATTGGTAAACACCCGAATATGTTCTAACTAAATTGTGCTAGTCACAGGAGTTTATCCACATGCGTACTTCTCTGTTTTAGCCACCGTCCTGTAGTTGTACATGACTAAAATAATCGGGTGATCATCACTCTTTATGAATTCGGCCATAAATGTCTGCCCTGTCATTCCAAATTCAATCAAAATGCCCGATGCTTACATTAAAAAAAATGTTGGTTTTCAGTGAAGTGTCCACACTCTTTTGAATAAATAGCGTAGTTTGGTTCCACGGCATCACCTTGGGTACCCTCAAACAGATCCAGGAATGTGCTGTATTTCATCAAAGGGCCATGAGGCAGCTAAAATGGTGAATTGTTGTACAGGATGTACTTGAATGAACTAAGCAAATTCATAGATCTGGCTGGGGGTCCCAAATGAGAGGTTTTGGACTCCATTGCTGAGCAGTATCCACTTGTGACGGTACGGCCCCGATGGGCCGGTAAGCTATTGTTGTGGTGTGTCGACTGGCGTTCTTCGTTCGGAACATTTTTTATCTTTTTTTTGGCCTGATAAATTTGCAATAACATACTACTAGACCATATCTCCAGACGTTTTTCTTGGATTTTGATTGAATCATTTTTGTCTGTTTTTTGAGCCCTTGAAATTTTGGCCCCAATGATAAAGATACAACTGAGTAATTTTAAAAAATAATTTCTCAAAAACTGCGTGATAATCAGGCAATCAACTTACCTTGGTTCCATCAATGTACAGTGCGAGCGCCATTTTGATTGAATCGACGGAAGTGGGTCTTGTGGGGGGGCTGTACTTTAGCATTGGGTCTTATGGAGAATGGGCCACATCGCCTGTGGAAGCTAAATGGTTGCAGATAGAGATAAAGTTTGCATTATTGCCATATAGGAAGTAATATATGACCTATATTTTGTCTGTGTTAAAGGAGGACTATACTGACCTACACGTTTGGACTTGATCTTATAGTAATTAACTCCAACATAATATCCACGGTCGATTTTTTTTTTCTCCATACATACCCCCTGTTCTTTTAAATGATCATTAATTAGCCGGAATTGCTGTTTCCCGGAGGCCGCCATTAACGCCACAAGTGGCATGAGAAGTTGCGAGATCATAACGTCACTGCGGCTACCACATGCATTCGTGCCTGATGCATGCGATGTCAAAATGTCTGAATACATGGATATCTAAATAAATTAGACTACCAATCAATTAAAAATTTTTCATTGTGCGAATCAACTGTTTGATTGCAAATTGAGCCAAGTAAATGGGAAGGGGGTGAAAGCAACTGTCGAGTAGAGGAGGATGATTTTGAAGACCTTAACTTTGCTTAGTTGTGCACACAGTTTGCCTGAATGTGTTTGCTTGATTATTACATTTGGCCATTTTGTGCGAATCCTGTTCAATTATTAAATAAAAAATGTTTAAAATTTGCGGCACAGATTTGCCTGAATGTGCTTGCCCAGTCTTCGGTGCATTTGTCCATTGCTTGCAATGTGAAAATAATTCCTCTCACATTCACGTTTGATGCGCTTCAAACAATGTTTTCTGCTTCACGTATATTTTTAAATACTTAAAATCATGTTGGCACTGTTTTTTATTTTTAAGAAATCTTTTTTAATAATACGTGAAAGTTTTCCAGTGAGAGGTGGAATTCAGAGGTCTGCTATTGATTCAGATTATTGACATTATTTCAATCTAGCATGGTAGCCTGGTTCGGTTTGTCTTCTCCTCATTATCTCTTCTAAATTATTATTGGCTTAATTTTGGCTTTGATTGGTCATTGGCTGAATAAATGGCTTGATTACAAGTTAGGCAAAGTGCATGGGAATTGATTTAAGGTGAGCGAATTATGCCAAGGTGACAGCAGCTGTCCAGCCTCGCTGGTAAATAGCAGACTTCAAACTATACTTTTCTCTACGGAAGCATTTCAAATGGCCGCTGATGTTTGTTCACTTCTAAATTAAAGTTGTGTCGGATAGAAAAGGTAATAATCATGCTCATCTGTCTGCTCCATAGAGGAAGCGGGAATATCTCGGTCATTCAACAATCTCAGTGCACGTCACAATTAGGGGTGCCCCAAGCAGATCGTGGGTCAATTTTTGTCTGCTGTGGCGAAAATGATGCGGTCCACTAGTTTTGTAAAATCGCTCATAAAAATTAAAGAAATGACCTTGAAAGGTCAAACTTGAGGTCAAGCAAAATGTTACAATTTTCAAAGGTTTCTAGGCTTGAAACTATTGAAGATTGGGAACATATGTGCATTGAACACTTATAGGAAGTCATGTATGAACTTTCATTTGGTGGTTGTTGAACTTGACCTTCTGCAACCTTCGAAGTACAAACTTCACATAGTGAAATTTCAATGACTTCTATCACCAAAACTATTACAGTAGAGCTTAGGTTTGTATTGTGGGCATTTAGGAAGTCATGTATGAAATTTCCTGGGTGACCTTGAACTTGACCTTCAGTGACCTTGAATCCCTAAATTTCAAAGGGAACTTTGAATGACTTATATCAGCAAAATAGTTGCAGATAGTTTTGGTTTGTATTGGAGATGCATAGGAAGTCATGCATGAACTTTCATTTGATGGCCTTGAACCTGACCTTCAGTGACCTTCGAAGGTTCACGTAGGGAAATTTCAATTACTTCTATCATCTAAACTATTTCAGATAGAGCTTAGGTTTGTATTGTGTCCGTATGGGAAGTCATGTATGAAGTTTCATTTGGTGACCTTGAATTTGACCTTGAGTGACCTTGAATGGCTAACCTATACATGAAATTTCATTGACTTATATCAGCAAAATTGTTACAGATTGAGTATAGGTTTGTATTGGAGACCTATAGGAAGTCATGTATGAAGTTTCATTTGGTGACCTACATATTGACCTTCGAAGGTCTAACTTGGCCTAGAGAAAATTAAATGACTTCTATCACTGAAAAGGTCACAGATGGAGCCTAGGTTTGTGTTACTGACATAGGAAGTCACATATGAACTTTCATTTGGTGACATTCAGATTGACTGTTGATGACATTTGAAGGTCAAACTTGACATCATACAATTACAATGGCTTGTCTTGCCAAAACGGTCACAGATGGTGACTAGCTTTGTATCATAAACGTATAGAAAGTCATTTATGAACTTTCATTTGGTGATCTTCGTATTGACCTTCTTTGGTCAAATGTGATCTAGTGAAAATTCGATGACTTGTTTCACTAAACAGTCACAGGTTGAGCCTACGTTTGTGCTATTAATATCTAGTAAGTCACATATGAACTTTCATTTGGCGACATTCAACTTGACTGTCAGTGACCTTTGAGGGTCAAACTCCACAGAGAAATTACAATGACTTGTATCACCAAAATGGTCACAGGTTGAGCCAAGGTATGTGTTGAGACATTTAGAAAGTCATATATGAAGTCCATTTGCTGACCACAACTTGACATTCTGTGACCTTCAAAGTTCACATATTGAATACATATTGACATATTTTAATGACATGATATTTTATATATATTTTAATGATATATTTTAATATATCACCAAAACTGCTTCAGTGCTTATTATATTACAGATTACAGATTATATTACAGAAGGTCTTATAAATGTATATGAACTTTTATTTAGTGATCTTGAAATAGATTTTCATTGATTTAAATGTCAATTTTCACATGAAATTTTCATAGCTTGTGTCATCGCTGTAAGACTGCTTGCTGGGAAGCTACAGGACCCTTGGTCCAATATTTTTTTCATTTGAACCGGTATGCATTCATTGACCACTTTATTTGCTAAATCTGCTGGTTATCACCCATAGAAAACCTTTTTGCAGCAACTTAACTCTTTCCATCAAAGAAAATATCCAGTAAACAGCAGCTCTGTGTTTAAAATCACCTTGTCAATCACAGAGCTCAGAGCGGAATAGGTTGCAATCAGAAAGGTTTTACGTGCTGAAATGGTTTTCCAGCCTGCAAAACACATCAGACCATACAGGAAACGGGCTACTGCTGTAACTGATCTAGTCAGGTGACCAAAATCCCGGAGGAATGCCCCTTATTGAATAACTCTACTGAAGTATCAAGTTCAAGAGGCGAAAGGAGATTTTGTATTAGGCAGACTTATATAGTGGTCAATGTGTGAAAGGTCTGGAACTAATGTTGGCAAAGTTTTATTTTTTCAGGGAGAATTGAGCTCATGCAAATGAAATGGCTGCTAGCAGCAAATGATATGAAGTTTTTAAAATCGGATGGCTCGGAGGGAAAAATTCTTTAACTGGGGCTGTGTACATACTTGTGTTGAGGCACAACCTTTTCTGGGAATTCGGAGCCCTTGAAATGATTGAGTACACAGAATTGTTGCCACCTTAGAAGTTTGAAGCTGAAAGGTGCTGACCTAAGCCTGTTTGCTGACCTGCAGGACCGACAGTGAGAGGATCCTACATGAGCGGGTCAGCTCAGTGCCCTTCAACCTGGAGGGGGCCGACGGAGCGGCAGTGCGTGTGCTCTGCCCGCTGGAAGCTTCCGGGCTGGACGCAGAGATCATCCATGAGAAGTTCCACCAAGCCAGCTACGGCTTCACAGACATCGTCGGCCAGTACCTGAGCGGGGAGAAGCCTAAGGGCCAGCTGGAGACCGAGGAGATGGTGAAGGTGGGGGCTATGCTGACCGGCGTGGGTGAGCTCATCCTTGACACTGACCGTATGGTCAAACTCAGACCCCCGACGGACGGATCATCCTTCTTCCTCACCCCTGCCGACTACGACTCCATTTGCGCAGAGCAGAAGGATCAAGCCAACCTCTGGCAAGTGCTGGCCTCGCTCTGCGCCCTGGTTGGTGTAGCCGTGGTGCTGTGGGCAGCCCGGAGGTACTACCGCCACCTGCAGGCCAGGAGGGAGCACGACAGGCTGCGCAGGCAGTTCAGAGAGATGGCGCCCGGCGTGGAGGACGACGACGGTAGCGAGCCGCCAGCTAACGCCTGCCTCATCTGCATGAGCGAGCCGCGCAGCTGCGTGCTGCTGGACTGTGGGCACGTTTGCTGCTGTTTCGACTGCTTCCTGGCCCTGCCTCACCCCAACTGCCCCGTATGCAGGCAGCCAATCAGACGGGTCGTCCCGCTCTACCAGTCCTGACCTTATCCCCAGACCCACCTAGAACTGCACAGCTTCTCTCTGTGTCAGAGCCACACTTTGACTGTTCGATTGCAGACTAAGGGCTGCTGTGTTCTGAAAGCGCAAATCGAAGAGCTTTCAAATTATTTCTTCCATGTGCCAATTTTCCTTTGAAAAGCGCGTTTGCGTAAACGTTTTGTCATTGAATCTGGAAGTCTACCTCTGCAGAAAAATTTAGATAAGCTCATTCTCTTGCTCTTTATGTGAACATGCGTGCCTTAAATAAAAAATTCTAGACTGTTTCCATTTCTTGTCAGCGAACTGCATAATGGTTTAAGTACGGGAGAACTAGATTGTTTGACTGTTGTGTTAGTGTTCGGTTTTGGCCTTTCTTTCTGAAGGGAGTGTATTCTGACCAGAGGCCTGTATTATGAAGCAGGATTTAGGGTTAACAATACATCTTCAGGTTTAGCCCTGGGTTGTGAGTTACAATGGTGGTTCACCTCTAACTGTTGTGCACTGCGTAGGTAACTTATGCTGCACATTTAACCTGCTCCGGGGCAGATTAGGTTTGAGATAACAGATCAACACGCGTAAAAGCACCGCCTCTTAACCTGTCGGTTTTCTTGGAAAATTTAATTGCCATTCCTAGAAGATCCTGTGTGTAAATAGTGAGAGGGTCCCCAAGGATTGCAAGAATTTATGTGGACTTACAAAACCCCATGGCTTTCCCAGGCGAGAATCTTTGTGAAAGACATGGATGCTAGTTCCAAAGGAATGGCTTCTCTTGATCAGCTTGTTGAACTGTGTGTTGCCAGTGTCAAAGTCAAGCACATACAGTTTTGCGGGCTTTTTGCAATGGCTTATGTTTTTAATTTCAGGCTCAGGCTACTCATTTTTTCCTGCTGGCTCAAAGCAATTTCAAAGCCATTTCATTGTGTATTGGGCCTTCACATACCTGTATTATCCTAAAATGGAGACTGATTAAATCACTAAACCCTTGTACTCGTTGACCTTATAAGATTTTCAGTTAAGCCTACTTACAGTTTGGATTATGTTTCATTTCTGTTCATTATTTGCTCCCAAGACTGCTTAGAACTGCAGGGGTTACAGCTGAAAGGCTAAGGCCAAAATTCTCTCTCACTCCATAAAAATACATTAATTCAGCAGAATACAGAATTCCGATTACCGTCAGATCTACCGGTGCCTAAATGATGGAGCAGTGATATTGTTAAGCCTCGTAACTTGCACACACATCGTCGCTAAACTTTTTTGACTGCCTTCATTACTGCCTTTGGTAGCGGCAGTGGTGATGATGCTTTTAGTTTGTAATGTGGATTATTTTTTTTTTAATTGTTCACATTTGTTTAATGTTATTTTTAATTTTCTCATCTTGAGTAAAATATGCCGAGCTGGTGGACTTTTCATTTGCAATTGGTCATATGGTGTATACACCGCTCATTCTATGCGAACACACTCACTGCTGGATCAGGAAGCCTGTTGTGTGACCTCATAGCATGATTTTGGTTGTTGGGTAAAGCATGGCTGTGAAAACAAACTATTTATTAGGCAAACAAATTAAAGACTCAAACCTGTTTTTGGCCATGTTTATGTTATTCAAGCTAATTAGTTTGAAAGGCCTCTTATACCACCTGTGTTCAGCAACCTAATTTGGGTCTTACCAATGTTCTCAGTGACAAATTTTATTTGATTCAGAAACAGTTTCCTGAAATTGCTTGCAATATTGTGAAGTACAACAATATGCTGATCGGTTGTCTATTCTTCATGGCAAATATTGATATTTCTGTCAAAAAATGGCTTAAGATGGAAGATAATGCCTTTACACATTTAAAATCCTACAAACGTTGACAGTCATACTCGGGGGGGGTGGCAGGGGGGGCGCCTAGGATCGATTTTCCAAATTTGGGAACTATTGGTCCAAAATATGACATGTAAGCAACCATTTGAGTGGACACTAGCCAGCAGCAGCTTTGTTTGCTCTCAGGTTAGTGATATTGAACTTCATTTCCCAAGGTTCACTCGAACTTCTCATGGCCAGCCTTTGTTTGCAGACAAACATATTGAAGCAGGTTTCCACAGCACAAAGTACATTCACAAAGCGGGCTGTTTGCTGACTTTGGCAATTCACATAAAGATAAATGGGATTGATGCTGACTGTTGGCAGTACAAAAAAATGGCTTTAACAGTTTGGTGTATGTTTTCATATATTTCTTTTTTAATTCATTGTCATCACTGACATGTTCAGTAACAGAGAATTATGCATGAGGCATTTACACAAATATGAAGAAAACAAAGGCAAACTCTGAAAATGTACAGGCTGTCTGTGCTGTTAGGTTATGTCTTGGATTACGTTTCTGGCATGCAATACATAGAAATGTCAATAGGTAATAAAGAAGACATTTCCTGATAGGTGGCATTTTAAAGACACTTAAAAACCTGTCCGACGATTACATATTACAACACTCAAAATTAACTCAGTCCTCGAAGCTGAGGTAACTGACTGGGACCTCAAAGGTTGAATGTTAAGGCTCCTGTTGGTGCCCTTGAGCAAGACCCCTGACTAAGCTGGTCAAGGGGGATTTGGCCTTTTGCTTTTTCCGATCAAATGCAATTCGCTTTGGATAAAATCATCTCATTAATAAATTTGATTTGATTTACTAATGAGGACCGTACAAAAAGTGGGAAACTGAACAAAGCATTGACAACATGCACTTAATTTCTTAAGGGTGCCGCACAGAAAGACCACCCATTGAAATTATGCCTTGACACTGTGCCTTGTGGCTCACCAAGACAATGTGAAACTTTATGCCAACAGTATTACAAGTGTAGACGCACATAAGGAGTCTGGTTTAACCTGCTGGGGCTCCAATGTCTTGTCTCTCCCAAAATATCGCATTTCTCCTTTACGCAAACCCTGCTATTTGTGTTACAAGTCATGTGCCATGTACATATCTAGCAATTGTCCGTTTGCTTTGGACTTATTTTAGTATTGGATAATAGTGATATTACAGGCTTTTCATATATGATACATTATTTACTCATTGCAGAGTTTCATAGGAATAAGGCAATAATTGTGAAACTGGATGTACAGAGCTAGAAAAGTTTTATTCAGCTGAGGCAATGAAAAAGCAGTATAGAGCTGTAATTTGTAATCTAAAGTAAATTGTTTATGAATCATAGTTAATGAGAAATATCCCCTCTTTTGGACTGGTAATACTGAAGCTACTAATACATAGAACTAGGCTACAAACTGTGACAGCACGATTACATCAGAATTTTCCATAAATAATTATCTATGACGAGCAATGTTTGTCAGGCAATATCACAACAATCGGTAACAATGAATGACCCGAGAGCACTACATTCCTCTGCCGCAAATGCTTTGAAGTTGTAGTAGACAGATAATGGACTATGCCGGTCAGGTCACCTCTTTGGCATGCATACTCCTCAGGCTGAGTAACGCCTGTTATTAGCAGTCGCGTGGCTCGTGCACTTGCATTCTGCTTCAAAGTCTGCCAGCTTTTAACTCCATTCTGTCTCGAGGAAAGTGTCGATGGACACAGGCAGAGATGGATCGCAGCAAAGAAAAGCATGTTGACTGAGGAAGGAACCCCCATCTACATGCAGATATTAGTAAGGCAGTTGCTACGGGTACGCAGTGATATTACAGGCTTTTCATATACAGGCTTTATATGATATTACAGGCTTTTCATATCTCATATGCAGTGATATTACAGGCTTTTTCAGTGCATTTTAATGTGGAGTACCGTAGTGGAGAGGCACGGCAGCCCCATTTCAAGCCCTGCCCCAACCTAACAATAATCCTTCCCCTAACTCCAACCCCAACATCTAACCCTTTCCCCAACCATAATTCCGAGTCCTAATCCTACTCCCATGAAATCGACTGCCGTACCAATAAAATCTCCCGTGTCTCTAGACACTGCATATTTGTAATGCACTGTTGCACATCTCCCACCTTGTTAAAGCCGTTTTTCATACAGACCATTATACTGGGAATGAACCTTGACGCTAAATAATGATTTGATTGAAATTCTGAGATCTATCGTTATATTTCTGGACATTATTTAAATTTTGAAATAAACAACACCAATTATATTTTTACTGCGGCAGAACTAGCAGTGTTTAATCTCGTTCATAATCGTATATATTATTTCATGATTAAAGATTCTATATTGTGGAATGTATAATCTCATGTTGACCGCAAATTTCCTCAGTTGAAATTCTGTTGAAATGAGAAATGTTCGCGTTTTAGGTAGGTTTTCCTGCTGGGGGGCTTTACAGTTGGCGGTTCAGTGGGAAAGGATATCACAGAAACTTCAGGGAAATCTCTGATCTGATTGGTAACACGGGCTCACTCTAGTGGACATTTTTTGTAATTTCATGTAGTTAGGATTTTCTTTGATTCGCTGCAAATTGAAATGAGCAAATTTAATGTTTTAGCTCTAAATGTTTTTAGTTAATGTTTTTTTTTATCGGCTCATTCATAACTAAGATGATTGTATGTCTTTTATAGAGCGTGAAGCTGTGTAGAATGCATCATCAAGCAAAAAAGGTTAACTGAAAGCTTATAATTTTCGGTTAAAGATCATACAGTACATCACATCTACACTTGTCTTACTGTAATTGCAAACCATAATTTCAATGTTGAGTTAAGAGGGGGGGAAAAAAAAACATCTCTGAAACTCAGAATTGATATCAAACACAGTCTCAGCGTGTTTGTTGCCATAATAAATGTAGAATATCTACCCTTGATGATGACAACTGGAAAGAAAACCTGTTTTAGTATGTTGCTGTACCCATGTCATCAAACTAAGGTTTTGTGGAATAAAAGGGCAATTATTTCACAAGCAGTTTCATCCAGGGTGACCTAAATATCTCACATTTCAGAACCACAATCAGCGGATTGTTGGCTGATAATATTCAGGCCGAGTATGTTTTCATTCCTGGGTGGAATGACTCAGAATTTAAGAGTGAATATTTATGTGTCTGGATGAAATAATGTTTCAGAGCTGCACGGTCCTAAATTAGATCATCTCTTTCAGAGTCTAAAAACATGCCTTGAGGAATAATGGTGTCACCTCTGATTCTAGTTATAAAATGCAATACAACTAAGTTGCAACAGCTGCAAAACACTGTAAAAAGCTAAAATCCTTTCCTTCTTTTGCAGATACTGAAAATGTGATACATGTTTACAGCTCCACTTGGTGGACCATAGCAATTCATGAAACTGCAGTTAGAAAAATGTCGTACACCAGTACACTGAATCATTTATCATTGAGGCTACTAGATAGTTAAATGCTCAAATAACAGCTGTTCACAGCAGAGGTCTGCAAGATGGCATCACTGAGAACACAACGTTGAAGCAGATTTCAATTTAGGGCACAACATGGAGTGTTTCCAGAACATTTGTAATTTCTCTATCTTACTTCACAGTAGAGAGCGTAGATTGCCTTACAAGAACTTCCCAGCCATTTGTGTCAAAGCTGACATCTAGCTAAGTCCTAATTTTGTCAGTTGAAAAAAGCAGATAATCCAGAGGTATGACTTAAACAGACTGACATCACACTTTACCCCATGCATCATCATCATGGAATTTTCCACTGCTGAATTTTCAAGCTTGTATTCCAAAACCGACTAGCACATATGCACCAGAGGCGTTTATCTTTCGCTTTGTGAATCACTTAATATTAATGCAGCCCGATTATATATTGATTGCCGGAAGTTAAAATATTCCAGTCGCCATGAGTCATCTTGAATGACATCCAGCAAATAACCTTGATTTGAAATCTTTTAAAAGAAGGCAGAGGAGGACTCTTGGATTCAGCTCTTGGTAACTAGAGTGACTGCCACTGGAGTGACTGTGGCAGGTTGTTTTAGCCTGTAGAAGGTTAGCAGTGTTCTGCGAAGGTCCAGGTCCCGGTACCTCAAGCCATAAAGGTAAGGAGCCAGGGCTTTTGGCAGGACCAGAAGCACATTGCAGAGCACTAGGGAGACCAGTAGGTTAGCCCTAAGGTCAATAGAGCTACTGGGGTGGGAACAGAGTAGCAACTCCACTGTAAGCACCAGCATTGGGCAGATGGACAGCAACAAGTGGAAATAGTGTATGAAGAAGGTTCCTTTAGCCCGAGACGCACACTCTCTTCTCCTTACCCCAATCTTTCTGGTCCTGCAACACAGAAAAACATACCCAGAGAGGACCAGGAGCAGTACCAGCAGCACCCCAGCAACAGTCAGCAGCATTGACACTCTCATGGGTGTGGAGTGCCCCACGGTCAGTGCTAGGACCACGGGCAAAGAGCAGATGTGGGACCTGCAGGGGTCCGCTGCATGATGCAACAGAAAGACCACCACAGTGCCAGCAGGGAAGAGGACAGATGCAAACCAGAGTCCCATGATGGCCTTGGGGGTCCGGGAGATGGGCCACAGGGCTGGGTACCGCAAGGGCATTAGCACGGCTAGCGACGTGTCCAGCACCATAGCCTTGGCACTTAGAAATCCAGCGCTGTAGAAGATACCCAGCAGGAAGAGTAAGATGGCACAGGTCCACTCAGATGTGGTCACACCTGCTGCATTGAAGCAGGTAGACAGCAGGTAGATGAACAAAAAGAGCAGGTCACTGAGTAGCGTGTTGGCTAAGAGCAGGTAGCGGGTCTCCTGTCGCAGGTGGGGGCTGCAGAAGACCTTGGTCAGAATCGGGGGGGAAATGAAGACAACCGCTAGAAAGCCCAGCACTGGGCACACATGAAGGGCGCCCGTTTGCTGCCGTGGTGGGAGGAAGACCTGCCATTCCTGAGTGAAAAGCTCCATCATGCTTTGGGAGGAGTTGGAGCGACCGGCGATCTGGTGGTGTCTCTCAGCTTGGCCGGAGCTGTTGTACCAGCTCCCAAATTTGCACAGCAAAGATGGAACCAAGTGTTTTGGACCCATGACTACATCTACTCTGCAAGTCAATCTACAGCCTCTCTGTCTGGTCACATCCAAACAACAGATGGCTGTGCCTTAAAGTCCGGAGATCAAAAAATAGAAAAACATTGATCGACTAAGAAAGCATTTCCCAAAGGCAAACAAACCGGGACATAAAAATGGACCAAAGTGCTCCTCTGCTATCTCTCTAGGATAAGCAACAAGCAGAGACTTCCTGATTCACAGCCACCTGGTGGATTAGGTTTGGACAAACAATAAGCACTCAATTTTATCCCACTGGGTGTAAACCATTTTGTATTTATAGCTCTCAATGGATGTCACAGGTTAGCTAAAAACTGATTGATAATAAAATTGAGATTTGACATCTATAGCCCCTTATGATCACAGAGAAACACAAAAATATATTTTCAGATAAACTGGCTAGCAGGAATGTCTATAAATGCATTTCTTCACCAGTAACCCAGAGATTACGAGTGAAACACTTCATTTTAATGGGCAGTTCAGTTATCTCTACCAGTACCATTAGATGGCTGTCAAGAATTAACAGAAAAGCCAATGTTTGCCTCACAAACTACAGTGAGTTTAATGGCTATTGCATTTGAAAGGTTTTCCCACACATATTTCCCAAGTGGTTTTATTGGTCTGTCATATCTGCAGACCGATGTTAGGGCGCGAGTCCATGAACATAAGCTTCTTTTCAAACTGCAATACCACAAGGGAAGTCTCTACAGCTCTTACACTCCTTGTTCAAAACTACATCAAAATTATACTCTGCTGGTTCTGCCATGGACTGATTTGAAGGGCTGAACTTGAATCAGCAAGCTGTTCAGCGTACAACCCCAAATTCAAAATAAAAAATAAAAATAGTTGGCACAATACTGAAAATGTGGATAAACTCAAAAAGATTTGAAAAGTTTATTCACTGTCAACTATATTCACAACACCAGAATAAGATGTTATTTGATGCTTTATGAACTCTATAGTCCATTGAAAATATACATTCATTTCAAATGTGATGACTGCAATGGGCTCTAATTTGCCAACAGATTCAAAAGCTAACAATCTGTCACTTCTGAATGCATGTGATGGCTGATCCCTCAGATGTCAGTCTCAAGAATAATCATGCGGCTGTGATAGAAAGCAGAATTAGCTTGGAAACAATATGATAAACCTTTGTCAGTCATTACCATCCACCACAGCATCCACAGATTCTAGTTAAAGCTGTACTATGCGAAGCTGATGGTATGTAACAATGCTGTCCAAAAGCGCCACCGACTTCTCTGAGCTCAGTGTTACTTGAGATGAACATGAGCAGAGTGGAAACATGTTTTGTAGTTAGGCAAGTTAACATCTCAAGTGTTTTCTGGAAAAAGCAGTCGCCGCATTTTCCGGACCAAAGACGACAAGGACAAACCAAGCTGATATCAGCATCAGGCCTAAAATCCAGCATCTGCCATGGTATAGGGGGTGTGTGTGCACATGACGTGGATGGATTTACGCAGCCGCAGGGGCACAATGAATCCAGAAAGACACATACAAATTTTGGAGCAGCATATGCTGCTGTCTAAATGTTGTCTGTTCCAGGAACATCCCTGCATTTTCAAGCAAGACGATGCTAAAGCACATTCTGCACAGATTACAAGTGCATGATTGTGTAACGCAGCCCCTAGATTGGCCTATCTGCAGTCCTAAATTGTATATACACGTCATTCTACAGCAAAATATTCAGCAACAAATGCCGTGTACAAATGCGCCACTGAAGACAGGCGTAATGGAGGAATGGGGCAAAATTGTGCCTGCAAGACTTTACCATCTGGTGTCTTCAGTGGCTAAAATGAATATGATTCAAAGATGTGATGCTACACAGATGTAAAAATTTTTTGGACTGTGTTGCAGTCATAAAAATTGCATCACAATTATTGTACATTTCTGTTCAGCAATTAAATTCAAATTAGAACGTCAAGAAAGCATTGTTATTCTGCTGTCAATATAGTTGAGGGAGAATGGCCTTTCATATCAGTCCTTTCTGATTTTATTTGAATTTTTTTCAGAATTGAGGTGGTAGAATGAAGTCACTGGATGAAGAATATCAGATCTCCTGCCCACTAAACAGCTTAAACGAGTAAACATAACATCAAGATGGCCTTTTATTTTATGCATATCATCACAACAGTTTAATCACATTCACTTCTGAAGCTTGTTTCGTGAGCAAGCAGAGGACGTACTCAAGGTTCTGTTTCGCCCACTGAGGTGGAGCTCTGGAAAGACTATGCCACCGTGACCTGGCTGAGCCGGCGCCTGTGGACAAGCGCCAGGACCGTGTCGTGGATCTCGCGGTACCGCAGCCCGTATAGGAAGGGCGCGCACGCCCGAGGCAGCGGCATCAGCATGCTCATGTTAACCGTATTCAGCCACACGCTAACGCCGTGGCTCACGCATCGTTGGAGCAAGGCCAGCTCCACAGTGAAGACCAAGCCTGGACCGAAGTAGAGGAGGAGCACAACAGCGTGGGCCAGGAGCGTCACCCTGGCACGGGAGTAGCGGCTCCGCCAGATCCCGGAGGTCTTGGTGACGGCATACAGGCGGGCGTAGCAGTACAGGATAAGGGCGGTGCAGAGGGTGGCAGCGATAAGGAAGTACATGTGCACGCCAACCATCATCCCCTTTCCCATGAAGTTTAAGGAGAGCAGCACCAGGCACATGGCCTGCCTCCAGGCAGCACTCTCTTCTACCACCTCCATAGCTATCATCAAGGAGACTGGGTACATGGCTGCCACCAGCCACACGGCCACTATGATTTTACGGGTCCTGGAGGGAGGCAGCCGGTGGCGGTATTGCAGGGGCCAGCGAACCGCCATGTAGGTGTCGGCCACCATGAGGGTGACTGTGAGGATGCTACTGCAGTAGGTTGTGACCGAGGCCACAGTCACCATCTCACAGAGCAGGCGCGTCATCCTCACATCCAACAAGTTGCAGGCCAGGTTAGCCAGGTTGATGATGAGGAAGACTGCATCAGCCAGCAAGGTGTTGGCCAACAGCAGGTAGCGCGTCTCCTGTCGTAGGGCCCTTGAGATCAGGATGCAGGCCAACAGTAGCGGGTCGGCAACAAGAGCCAAGGTGGTGAAGGTCACTGCCGGAACCATGAAGAGTTCCATGTGCCACCAGTGCAAGCTGAAGTACCACTCCTCTGTGATGTTGGACATCGGGTACCCAAATATCCTTGTCCCATTGATATCAGGGGGAGAAACACTCTTTGGTTCTTCACACATTGCTGCTGGGTGGAAGCTAATAAGCATTCAGCCAATTACAGCCACCCTCTGGAACAGGAAAACAACAACTGAAGACATTGAAGCCATTTCTTGATAAAATTCTGTCTCTGAGCAATATCCTCCCAAGAGTTTCAAGAGCTGAGCTCACCACAGTTCCACAATTTCTATTGAAGAATACTTGCATCTTAAATTTTGCTCAACAAACTACGCTAAGGGGGGGGATGACTTGGTCGCGAGATCGACGGGCAATCACCACATCTCAACACCGCGAGCCTGCACTTCATAACCCGCTTTAACATGATTCACTGTTGAAAACTTAACAGGCATATTTTTCAATGCTTTAGAAATAGCTGCAGTGATGCAAGTACAGCTTATTTTATTATTAGAAATGTTAGATTTATTCTAGCTCATTACGTCAGAATGAGAATTTTTCATTGCATGGAATGCAAATCTCCTTTTACTGCCAGTGAAATATCGATGTGAACATCTGAATTGTGAATAATGTGAACACTTGATTAATTTAAGCATTAAAACATGGAGAATTGGAGGTGAGGAATTGCTTTGAAAAATATTAAACAATTTTTAACTTGCTACTCAGTCGACACCAGAATGTATTTGGTTACAGCTTAAGCCTAGAAATATCAATCTTATGTTGGGAAACTTTTAAATTTCACAAATGTTGAACAGTAACAGGACCACAAAAATTTAAAAAAATCATAATTCAATGTCGACTTGAATAAAGATTGCTTATCTGCAAGAAAATTCACACCAAAACATTAAACAAAAAAGCAATGACAATCCTAATACTTGTAGAAAGAATCATTATTTTGGAAACCCCAATCCTCCATGGCAAATCAGTACACCAACTTGGTGATGCTCCCCCAAGAAATATGATTTTAAGCAATTATTAAAGTGCGAGTACCAGTATCGACAGCCCTGACTAAGTCAAACACGAATAATGAAAAATCATTGATCGAGTACAAACAACCATGTACTCTTCTGATAAAAGGACAGGTGACTCTTACCCTTTTGAAGCACTGCAGGCAATGCGACCCTCCAATACAAGTCAACCGCACCCCAATTGCAGTAATGCTTTGGGGAGATCAATGCCTTTCACAACGTGCCGCAGTTATCAGCGGATGACCACCATCGACTTATTTGTAATCATTTTGACGACATGAGAGAGGTTGCTCAGTGGTTACGTGGAAACACGGCACTGTTGAAAACATCACTCCTCATCCACCCCTCCTCTATAAAACAGCTCAGATAAGACAAATGCCAACCACGCAATCCCATGACACGTCACCGTCTTCCAGGGGCTCGTTTGGGTGACTCGGGCACGGAGGTCTACACTTGTGTCATTCACATCTCATATCCGGCCACGGGGGGCTTTAACCAAGCAGTAAAAGGCAGAGCCATATGTCGGTCCAGTCAAAGCATGACAATCATGCCTGCAAATAAGTGCCATCAAGTCATCCATACACTGGAGCTCTCAGGTAACCATGGAGACAGCGGCTTTGAGAGGAAAAAAAATAAAAAATCTACTAGGGCAAAGGGCAACAGACTATACCTTTTGGTATCAAGAAGACCAATAAAGACAGCCATTACCGTCTATGGGTACGTCACCAGGACTGCATTACGATTCCACCTCAGTACTGAAGAGAGGAATGTTTGACAACAAAATATGCCATGTAATTTTACAGAATGAATGGAAATTAGAGTTCAGTAAAGTATCACAGTGGTGGCTTGTTTCAGAGACGAGGAAAGAGGCTATGCGAGGTTTGTATAGGCTTGAATGGGCACAGAATCACTGGCAGTTTTGCTTAAGTCAACAGTGGACTGGAACACGAGTCAATGACTGAAACCCTGGCTAGACTGCATGATGTTTTTTCTGAAGACAAAATTGAAATTTGCAACCATTTAAAAAAAAAATCAGTTTCAAAATTAAACCTACTAAGGATACCATAACATTTGAATGTCTCAAATGGTCACTGACTGAACAAAAATCTAACAGCACTTTTAAACAGTCAAATATTCCCCTTCAAGACAAAATACAGGCGACCGAATAAATATAGAAACAATAAATATTTTATTCAAGGTGAATGGATTTAGATACATGTCCTAGTATCATCACTGCTTGGTTTTACAGTTGGAGAACATTTCCACAGTTCTACTCCTCATCCCTTTATTTCTTTTTCCTCTTCCTGTAGCCAGCACTCCCTGCCTCCTCACTCTCGGAGTCCTCATCCTCTTCTTCACTGTCACTGAAGTCTGGCTTTTCCTCCTCTCGCATCTCCCTCTCCATCAGCTTCTGGAAGACCTCATACTCCTCTCTTGTTGCGGACTTGGCAACATTACTGAGGAAAGTTTCCTCGGGAACAGCGAGGAAGTCCTTGAGTTTGGGATTGACGATGCGCGTCTGGCCCTTTTTGTCTGGAGTTTGGTAAAGGCCCCTGCCCTCCAGGAAACCATGTCGGCATCGGACTTCCTCAAGGGAGGCACGGAAGAGGCCGGACTTCACGATTTCTGCCTGACCCAGACCCATACGGAAATAGGCGTACTGCAGATGGGGGAGAGGGGAAGAAAATTTAAAATTGTAATTTCTGTCATCAGTGAAAAAAGCAGACTCACTCGAACCATGAGGATCTATCTACTTCTCATCAGCAAATACTTAGGAGTATGGCTCTGATTAAACTGCCAACTTATCAAATATACATTGAGTTTTTAAGAAAGTTTTCATCCTTTGCTTTCTCCTTTCTGCATGTTTGTAATAAGCATTTATAACCCTGTTTCACAGCAAAGGCATGATGGACTTGAGTCGCGTGCAATAATCGGAGGATTCAGGATTCTACCAATACCCTCTCCAACGAGGTAATCCAGAAACCAGAACTCCATTAGAACATGGGTTGTAACAGCCAGATCAGGAATACATTATTTTGTATTCAAAACTGCATATTTTCTTACTTTTTATATTAAAAATCTCCAGTCAACACAACAATTATGCTTAAAGTATTATGACAGTGCCTGAAATTAAAACTGGCAAACCAAATGTGTCAGTACAGCCCTGCTTCTTGCCCCTGTAACGAAGAGTGTGCGACGACTCTGTAATGGGCTTAAAGTAAAATCCCAAAAATATATACCGGTACTTCTTGGGATGCAGAGAGCACATTAAATTATCACATCCCTCCAATTACAGAGGCTTATCATCTCACCTGAAACTTGTACTCCAGTCGGCTCAGGTCCTCCTGTAGTACGGCAGGGGAGTCTCGCAGAACGGCTGTGATTTGCTGTGTTGTGAGATGGCACTTTTCCCGAAGGAATCGGCACACTGCATTGACCTTCCTTATAGGCAGAGTGAGGATGTGGGGGTAGTACCTCACGACCCTCTGCAGGCTGCCTGTGGACCAGTTAATTCTTCAGTTCTCAAGGGTTGGGACAACAAGTAGAGATACCGTTCTGCAAACCAACTCCAGACCCAAGTTCTTTGGTGTTATAACCAAACACATCTATTAAAATTCACAATGTAACCAACTGCCAACCAAATTCCAGAAGGAATCAACTCCACAATATATTCGCAATTCCCTTGTTTGAAAAACATTAATCTTTTAAACCAGGTTCAATTAATTGATCCCTTATTAAGGATGTAATTTGCCTAAGTAACAATACAGCATTACCAAGGGTTGAATTAACAACCATAACCAAGAGACTAAGCACTAACTCACATTTTGTCCAAACAAATCTGTACAGCCAACTTCTTAAAATGTCGTTAACCTGTATTCTGCCCATAGCTTATCTTATCAATTCTTTCAGGCCATCTAAAGTCGATTCTCAGACGGGAAGTCCAATGTTTACAAACAAATCACTTGCTTTTGACGACATCTTGCATTGTCACCAATCTCATTCATACAAAATGTTCTGTGTACATGCGTAGACAATCCTTCCATTTCTGTTCGTTTGTGCAGGTATGGCTCGCTGATCGGCCGATAAACAAAAACAATGGGAATCGACTTTAGATGCCCTTTAACTAGCAATGACGCGCCAATACACCACGAACGCCCCCCCCCCCCGAAAAAAAAAAACTGCCTCACCCTCCACCAGTCCCAGTTTGCGCAGGTTGTCCACTCGCTGCTGCAGTAGGGCACCCGTAACCTTGAATAGCTCGGGGCACAGTTCCGAGATCTTCAGGACACTAGAAGGATTAAAACCCAGACCCAATAGTGCAGAGAGAACGGCGAGATTCTCGGTAACTGCATAGTCGGACCGACCGCTTAAGGTTCTTATGGCCAAGTTTTGAGCCTCGGTCTCTGCAAACCCCATATTCACCAGAGTACTGAGCAATTCGTCCCGACTCCCCCGTCGGTGTCCAGCTGTAGGTTCCAGGTTCTGGTCACACCTCGAGCATAAATTTTTAAACAGAGGAACTGTCGGGTGCTTGTCATGTCGGACTTGAAACGCTAAATGGCGCCTGCATCCAAGGGGAGCATGCCATGCTCTGAATGTCCGTACGAGCACCTGAAATAAAAGGCATTAGTGAAATTCCCCTTCGGGACGATATCTTCCTTTTGCGACTTGGCAGAGTTGCAAAACAAAAGCTTACGCAACACACGCGAATATACAGCCACATGGCAAAATATTCGTTATGGGCAAAATGAAAACGTGTGAATAAGTACATCACTGCATACTTGTTTGAATGTTTACATTTCACTGACGAAAAAATATGTTGCTTCTGCAACCTTACGAGCCGATATTGCATTCGTTGCACCTGGATTAAACAGTATACGAATCAGTGACGCTAACCACATTCCATCATTGCATCAAAATTAACTAAAAGGAATTCCACAATACGTAAGTACCTACCAAGTTTCTGCATATCCGCGCGGCCATAATACGTCCGGCAGAATAACCCTTCCCCGCCAAAGAATCACAATAAATTGAAGCTTAGTTCCGCACATAGAATAACAGTTGAAATCTTTAATTAAGACAGTATTGAAATATTTTAATCAACGGTGATACTTGTGACACCATTTCAAACGTAAATAACACATATTTAAAAATAAAGTGTTATTTAGTGAAAAGTAATAAATATTACATGCAACAGCGAAAGTAGGCCGGAGAAACGCAAAATTGAACCATCAACAAAGCATGTAGGGTGACTGGACGGGCAAAGTGCGAAGCTTGATTATCGCTCCTTGACAAAAAAAAAAAAAAAATCTTCAAACAGAATTAAATGGCACCTAAGCCCAGCGATACATGCCACATAAGACGTACATTTTTATTAACATGTAAATAATTATTAAAATACATTAAAATTTGACATTAAAAGGAAAAAAATACCAATGCCGTTTTCAGTTTTAAAACGTTAATAATAATAATTTCCCTTTGAAAAATCAAGGAGGCAACCATCGGCGATAATACACAGCTATACGAAAATAGAGACCTAAAATTCGGCCTACAGAACGAAGGTACTGAGGTTCACTTCAAATTTTTCTAGTGCACTGTTGTTAGAAAATGTATTACTGCAAAAGAGGAGTGACTTGAGACTGGATTTAGACGGTCCGGTGAATTTTACTGCATAGGCATCCAGTTGGGAATACAGAATTAGTTAAATAAAAATGAATATGAAGAAATGCAAGTAACAAAATTGAAAAGTTGGGTGAAAAGTCCAGTGAGATTTTCAATGTCTTATGTCTTGAATATTTTCATTCAAAGCTTAGCCTGGTTTTTAAGTGCTTCAAGAGCCCAAAAGCTCAAAATACCCTGTGCATAACACTGACAAACACAGACCTCATAAGAACTCACTGGTTAAAAAAAAAAAAACAAAAAGAAAACCAAGAAAGTGAGCTAGTTAAAAAATGACAGCACTGAGAATAAATCTACCCATGCAACAGTAGACTGTTGATACAATTCTTTTTTGGTCAATGGGTAATTCAGTACAACAGAACATTCAGGGGCTGGCACTCCACCATCAGTGTTTGAACTGCATGCATCTCAAAATATTGCACCATGTTTCAAATCACAAATTAACCTGCCAGTAATTGCTTTGGTAGGGGTTGTCTGGCTACCAAGGGTCGATATCTCTTCTTACACCGGATTCCTCTCAGATGGACATTTAAAAGTTCTGGTTGTCAGTAATCACTCATCGGCAAGATACTTCCGGAGTTCTATCTCCAGAGCGGCCATAGACATCCTGTCTTCCTCATCTTCGTCCTCGTCTGGAAGAGACTCCTCAGAGGGGCTCAGGTATTGCTCTGCATCAGGATACCCACCATCAGCTTCTGAAGCTCCACGCTCTGACCCGTGGCACAGAAGAGAATCTGGAAATGCAGACACAGCAGTGAAGATGGGAAAGGTTGACTCTATATACATTACAAAGAGAGCAGCCATATTGTCGAGGACTGGAGTCCTGGGCCATGGGACCCTTGGGCTGATGAGCGTTTTGGGCTCAAATTACGAGTGGAAGTCCACTAAGCTTTTCTCTTTAGCATTAAGTTTAATTGATGTAGAGTTTTACCGCTCAGTGAACTCAACTGCTGCTCCGCAATATCAAAATTACACCGCATTTACATGAGTTCAAGCTCGCAAGTTCACTTCCCCCCACGTTTACACGTTTACACACATCTCAGCTCCACTACAAACACCGAAGAGACATCAACTACATAGGGAACAGCTTACATGCGGAAAACCTGATTGAACTGGGAAAATTATCCTGATTTACACGCAAGCAAAATGTGCAAATGCTACAAATGAAAAGATCAGAATAAAAGGCAGAAATCAACCATTACTCAGTGGATATCAACTAACAATAAACTAACTATAAGTGAACCCAATTTACTCTGCACAATGAAATTACTACAATAAATATGAATAGAAGAGGGGTCACCAACTCCGTTCCTGGAGAGCCACTATCCTGCAGGCTTCTGCTCCTCCTCCCATTCAGCACAGCTCATTCAATGAATTAGCTACTTAACAAGATCACGAGCTGGGCAACTGAGTGACTAATTAGTTAAATCAGGTGTGCTGAATTGGAGATGGAGCCGGAACCTACAGGATGGTAGCTCTCCAGGAACAGAGTTGGTGACCCCTGACATAGAAATATGGGTGACAAACGTGATGCAGTGCAAATTGCTGGCACTCAACACTGCCTGAGAGCAACTTTCATAATGGGTGAAGTGCAAGATCCATTGAAGAAATTTAATGCGCCCTTGGCTGGATGTTGTGACGAATTCCGAAGATTTATTTAGCGTTTCGTTTACACTGCTAAAAACAGCGAATCTCTCAGTCACGTAGTGAACCCTTCCAGCAGAACGGAGAGTTAAACACGGTATTAGCTGCGCAAATCAGTCAATTCATAGAAGTACTGGAGTTCCCAGCCCAGTGGTTTAACCCTTTGCAGAGGGGCCTATCACACCAAACACGCTTTGTAAGTGTGGAAACGCGAGGTGCTTGTCCTACATTATAAAAAGCCCTCAATGTCTCCAAACTTTCGTTTCTCAGTAACACTCCTGTCACTTGCTTTGCGAACATTCTGTACAATGTAAATGGCAGTGTGAACCAATTCCACCGCAAGGCCTCGAGTGTTGTTAGCGTAACACAGAAGTCTTTGGCATTCACTTTTGCTCAAAAGGTGAGAAATAGATTCAACAACTTTCGTGAGATGGTTCATCCTAAGTCAAAGGCAGCAGAAACAGTTACCTAAGATTTATCTGCCATCTTTGTTTACAATTGAACTTGAAGCAAAATAAAACTCCACCCCAACCTTCACGTAATTGGACAGCAGTTAAAAGATCGATAATACAACTCCAATTCCGAAATAGTTTGGACGAAGTGTAACTATTAATTATGAATAAAATCAAAATGCAATGACTTTCAGATCACATGAGCCAATATATTATTTAAAATAGAACATAGATAACATTTTGAATGTTGAAACTGAGACAATTTACATTTTTTCCCGCAAAATGAGCTTGCTTCAAATTTTCTGGCTGCAACAGGTTTCAAAAAAGTTGGGACACAGGCAAAAAAAAAAAAAAAAAAAGGGGGGGCTGAAAAAGCAATTAATATAAAAGAGAATCAGCTGAAAGAACATTTAGCAAGTAATGAAGTTAACTGGCATCAGGTGTGTGACATGATTGGCTATAAAAGGGTTGTATTAGAGAGGCTGAGTCTCTCAGAAGTAAAGATGGCCAGAGGCTCTCCAACCTGTGAAGGCTTGCGTAAAAAAATTGTGAAATACATTAAAAACAATGTTCCTCAACGTCAAATTGCAAAGGCTTTGAAGGTCTTATCATCCACAGTGCATAACATCATCAAAAGATTCAGAGAAACTGGAAAAATCTCTGTGTAAGGGACAAGGCCGAAGACCTTTACTGGATGCCCGTGATCTTCGGGCCCCAAGACGCCACTGCATCGCTCACCAGCATGATTCTGTCATTGACATTACTAAATGGACCCAGGAATACTTCAAGAAACCACTGTCTGTAAACACAGTCCGCCGTGCCATCCACATATGCCACCTAAAACTCCATAATGCAAAAAGGAAGCCATTGTTAAGCATGATCCAGAAGCGCCACCGTGTTCTGTGGGCCAAGGCTCATTTAAATTGGACTGTGGCAAAGTGTCCTGTGGTCAGAAGAGTCCAAATTTGACATTCTAGTTGGAAATCATGGGAGTTGTGTCCTCTGGGCTAAAGAGGAGAAAGACCAACCCTCCAGTTATCAGCATTCAGGTCAAAAGCCAGCATCTCTGGTGGTATGGGGATGCATTAGTACATATGGTGTGGGACACTTGCATGTTTTAAAAAGCATCGTGAATGCTGAAAGGTATATTAAGGTTTTAGAGCAACATATGCCCCCCTCCAGACGACATCTATTCCAGGGAAAGCCTTGTGTATTTCAGCAGGACAATGCAAAAGCACATACTGCTGCCATTACAACAGCATGGCTTCGTAGTAGAAGAGTCCGTGTGCTGAACTGGCCTACCCGCGGTCCTGATCTTTCACCGATTGAGAACATTTGGCGTATAATTAAACAAAAAGTCCGTCAAATGAGACCCAAAACTCTCCAGCAGCTGGAAGCCTGAATTAAACAAGAATGGGATCAAATTCTATGCCCAGACTCCTCCACTCTGTGTTAAGAAAAAGAAGGGATGTTACATCATGGTAAACAGGCCTCTGTCCCAACTTTTTTGAGACCTGTAGCAGCCATCAAATTTGAAATGAGCTCATTTTGTGGATAAAATTGTAAAATTTCTGTTTCAGCATCTGCAATGTTATCTCTGTTCTATAGTGAATAAAATACTGGCTGGTTTGATATGAAAGTCATTGTGTTTTGATTTTATTCACAATTTACACTTTGTCCCAACTATTTCAGAATAGGGGTTGAAAGTTTTCCACTGGAAGCGCACCGGAAAACAGTCAGAGGCTGGGGGCGCTTAAACACGAGGCGTCCAGAACTCAAAAGCAGTGTCGAAAAGGCCTCAAATCAACAAAAATATTAACAAAAAGGGCGCTCCACACCATTTGGCTCCATAGAATGTTGGGTTGAGAACACTACAATTGCACACCCGGCAGGGTTAAAGCACTAATATTAGACTCTCACTGTCATTGGCAGGAAACACCTCCTCCCAGCTGTAGTGCCTCAGGTTGATTGGCTGGCAGATCCAGGAAGCCTGCAGCACTGCCTCCAGGGTGCTTCTCTGCACGGGATCTGGGTGCAGCAAGCCAGACAGGAGCCCCTCCAGCTCTGCATGAGGGAGCAAACGGGATTTCCGAAGGGAAGAGAAAATGAGGGCTCCTTTGCTTTGCCAGAAGGAGTGAACACACAAGGTCCATTTAAAATTTATGGCCCGTGACACAAGTTTTATTCTTTTGGCAGAAGGAAAACCAGGTTTTGTTGGCACATCCAATATGGATTTAAATGGCTGCAAATTAAAGCCGACAGACTGCACTTTAACTGACATTTAATGGTTCATTTTAATTCCAATGTGCTTGAATACAGTGCCAAAACTGAACTGGTGGTCCTTAACCCTTTGAACACCATAGGCCGGCTTATCCACCGCATAGAGAGCATGCAATAACCAGAAATGCGAGAAAATTGGCCTGCAAAATTGTGACTTTGATCACATGACTTTTAGTTGTCATGTGACCTTGTTTACAATCAAGTGGTTTCCCCCCTCAATAAGCCGTTTCTCTGCGTACGTGGGGGGTCACAACCCCTTTAAATAATACAGGCTTCAAAGGATTAACATTATCAGGCAGCTAAAGTATCCCATAATTTTGTAGCAGCATCAAACAGGGGCTCAGGTTGACATGCGCATTCCCTCAGAGGGCACACTCTTGTGAGCGCACACGTAAGTTGGGAAGAGGTGTGCGGTTCACCTGGGGACACGGGGAAGGGGAGACAGAGCTGTGCTTGTAGAGCCTCCTCCGCCTCGCAGAAGGGGTTCTCACTGAACAGCAGAGTGTAGAGCAGCACCCCCAGGGACCACATCTCCAGCTCAGGGCCCTTATACCTGCGCAGGACAGGCACAGCCGTCACAAACAGCCCCAACGCATCTACAAGCCTTTGATCTTCACCGTCACGTTCACCTCAAGGCTGCGAAGAACATGTTTTTGGAATGTTTGAGAACGAGTGTTCAAGAGCTCCACTGAATATTCTGATAGAGCTTTTAAGATTTTAAAGCTTAAATGGTTGTCAGGGTTTCCCGCAGAGAATCAGTTAGTCAAGGTGGTGATTGGGGGGGGGTGGAGATGGGGGAAGAGAGAGACTGTGATTGGGGGGCGGCAGTGGCAACAGTCAGCCTGTACTCCTTATAAATAAACAAAGCAGTTAAAGTGCAATAACAAAGTGATAAAGTCTACAGTCTTGCAACTTTATTGATTGACACTCAGATATAACAAGAGCCACCTGGCAATGGCGGATCCCCCCGGCTGTAGGTTGTGTAACCTACAGGTTGTGTGGACAGACGGACGGACCGAAACCCCCAAAGTTTTGCGCTCAACTTTCCGAGTTTAACACTTGCTTGTGCACAGTGCAATTTAGCCTTACTGCAAGAGCTGAGCTGGAAGTAACACGATCAAATAAAAACGCACAATCGTACCAAAATTCATGCTACATGCATGAACACAGCCAAAATTACCAAAAAAAAAAAAAAAGAAGAATGAAAAGCACGTAAAATGCGCACAACCGTCCCTAAGGGTTAAACGAAAATTAATGTAAGAACGGAAAATGTATTTGTCATTGGTTTTGACTTCAATTCCCCAAAGGCTTTGCGGTTGTGATTATGTTTGGGGAGAGGAGAACAGTATTATGTATGGAGGCACATTGAATTAACGGGATAAAAAAATATATACACCTTCTCGTAATTACGAGATCTAATTACGTGCGGATGGTGAAGTAGGCCGGCTTCTTTGAATAAAGTACCCCGATATTTTTGACTGCTTTTTCCCATCCATTTCTGCACACGAGAGAAAATCTTGGTCAAACATAGCAGAAAGCCACGCGCAAACACATCAGTAGCCTTGATAAGAAACTAACTGAATTGCATATAGCCTATCCTAATGAAACAGAATATGTGGGCAAGCAGTTGATAGGAGACACTATTCCAATGTTTAGTTTAGATGAATAATTATCTTACCTCCACATGCCCTTCCCACGAGGACGACAGGTCATTGTATAACCGGACAATTAGCTTCTTCCCACACAAAAAATCATGTTGCCGTAGCAACTGGTGATAGATAGCGCAGTAACATATTTAACCAACAGATGCCGGCTCATCGCAATGCGGCCTTATTTTCCTGAGTATGCATGTGTGGATGCCGCAGATTTTTTTTTTTTTTTTTTTTTTCGGGAGGACGTAGTCAAGGCGGCCGCCCTAACTATAAAGTGCTGCGGGAAACCCTGGTTATCCTTAAAGGGCAAAGCTCAATTTTTTTCAGATAAACTAAATTTTACGACTTGCTGAAGACAAAATGTTTATTTAGCTCTAAACTGAGATTCCTGTTCTCAACACTACAGACAAAGCAGGGTGTCTAGGTGGCGAAACCAGTACAACATTGTTCACATGCTTGATATAAGCTGTGGTGCTGACGGTTTGAAATCTGTCCACTTAACCTTTGCTGCATCTCTACCCCCTCTCATTCCCTATCTTTCCATCCTCTACACAATCCTGAATAATTAACATGACACAGCCCTTTAAAATTAGGGATGTACCAATCCGACTTTCTTAGTCCCCATACCTGAGTTTGGGGTATTGGCCATTACAGAATACCAATTCGACATTAGTGTTTAATTGATAAGCTAGCTGCATGCCTCACTGTGTGAAAGAGACTGGAATCATTCTTTTATATTTAGAGCAGCAAGAACCTTTATTAAATTTGCTTGCCTAACTTTGTAAAGCAAAATGAAACAAATAGATATGAATGTACTGAATTGCCATTTATTTCAAAAAAATGGTATCTGAGAACCAATCCAGCTACTTTCATCAGAATCAGACTGACTGATATCAGATATCAATATCGGTATTGGTGCATCTCTATTTAAAATATAAACAGAAACCAAAACCCTGCAATGCATCAGATGGATAAGGATGGCGGTTGAAGTTTTGGCAGTACGTACGGGTTTCCCTGCAGAACTTCTGGGGAGCAGTACTCCAGCGTGCCGCAGAAAGTGTAGAACAGCTTTCCCGGCTCAAGGACCGCCGCCGAGCCGAAGTCAATCAGCCTGATGTTGAAGTCAGTGTCCATGATGACATTTTCGTCCTTGATGTCTCTGTGAAGGATTCCTTTGCCTCGAAGGTAGGCCACCGCAGCCACCAGCTGGCACACAAAAACACCACCTGATTCATTATTTATTTATCTTCCTATGTGATAAAGAGCAACAATTCCTCTCAATGCAATTGCAATGGACATTCCTGAATTCCAAGTTCATCTGTATCAGAGTAAGGAGAGCCTTAATGGCCGCTTCATCTCCTCCATTAGGGAAGGAGAGCCAAAATGGACACACTCCTTCCATGCGAGCAGATCCCAAATGGACACGTACCTCCTTTATGTGAAAAAAGCCAAAATGGATACGTACCATTGCTTCAGGGTAAAAAGAGAGGCAAAATGGCCACAAACCTTCTCCATAAGGTCAAAACAGACAAAATGGCCACATACCTTCTCCATTATGTGAAAAGAGCCAAAATGGCCACTTCATTATGTGTGGTGAGGCAAAATGGCAACATATCTTCTTCATTAAGAGCGAAGACTCAAAACGGCCATACATTCCCCATTATATGAAAAAAAGCCAAAATGCCCATTTATTCCCCATTATGAGACAAATTCCTTCGATGTTATGAGGAGCAGAAGACCTCCAAAGGCACCTGCCTCCCTCACCTGTCTGAAGATGTAACTGGCCAGCGGTTCGTCCAGACGAGGCTGCCGGTCGATGAACTCAAACAGGTCCAGCCCTTCCCCGTGTTTTTCCATCACCATCTGGAAGAAGTGTTCGTTTTCAAACACCTCCAAGACCTGAAAGCAGAGGGATACCGCTGTTGAGAACCCGTCGTCTGCAGGCCAGCACAATTGCCTCCCGAACAGGTCTCTCCCACCTTTACAATATTGGGGTGCTGGAGACGGGCCAGTATGGCGATCTCTTGACTGACTCGGCCCATGTCGGGATCGTCCACCCAGCAGTCTTTCACTATGCGGACCTTTTGGATGAACTTCACAACAACCTGGCCAAACACAGGAAAAACCAGCCGATAAATGAGAGCTCGGCTTTAGAATCAAATCTCCAAATCCCATTCCTGAACCAAAGACAAACTACACAGTGTTAATTACTGAATCATTAAGATCACTGGCAATCTAACTCAAACTAGAGGGACAGCCCAGAGAGGAAAGCATAGCTGGGTATACTCAGAAGGGTACATTCTCAGGGTCTAATAATTCAAAAACTGTTTGGATTAAAAATGCCTCACAGATCCGGCTAATTAACTTGGCTAAACACTTAAGTTAAGCAGGATGGATATTCTCCACAAGAGGGGGCTAACAGAGCTTAAAATGGCAGAAATGTGCAACCTTTTTGGTTGGTTCAGGTGCATCTCAAGCTCCATAAACAGCAAGGAACCTTCATTGGTGAAAGACATGCACCAAAAATAAGGAGCTTCCGAATTGTCCATTTCTTGAAGGAAAGGAGGCATTTGGCTCCTTCATTGCTTCCTTCCAGCAAGGAAATACTGGACCAATGTCGGAGGAAAGGAATCGTAGATTGTGGAATGCAATCCCTTGCAGCTGTAGCGACTGGATACGTCATTACTCTTAGTTCTCCCATTGGATGAGTGAATATCAATTTCTTTCAAGCCCATGAAGTACTGAGGGAAAGGAGATCCAATTTTTCCGCAAACATGACTCAAGGTAACTAAAAAAAATCCCCCTGCAACTTTCCCTTGACACATGTGGAGTTTACTACTGATGTTAGGGCTGGGCGATATGGACTAAAAGTTATACCTCTATATTTTTTTTGCTGAATGGCGATACTCAATATATATCAATTTTTTTTTGCCCATGGACCGGGTTTACACTTCTAAGGCTATTTGATCATGACTTCCAGTACGCATGCGCAGTTGTATCGTTTTCAGACTTGGTTATATGTGTGCAGAACTAGGAACAAAAACATGCCCCATAGGAACACTCCAACCAGTACCCCTGACCAAGGAACTGGCTTTAGAACTGGAGTTGGTCCCCGGGCGCTGCTCTGTGGCTGCCCACTGCTCCTAACTATAGGATGGGTCAAATGCAGAGGACAAATTACCCCACGGGGTTCAATAAAGTATATCTTAAAATCTATCTTATCTTAAAGGGGTCACTGGGGATTTTTTTCCATTCTGAGATTAACGAGGTATCTCAGTGATATCCCAGTGATACTGATATCCCAGCACTACTGTACTGTCAATTTAAAACACTTTGCTGTGGACAAATTCACCCAATTTTTTTCTCAAAATGAAAAACTTGGACCACTCTTGGATTTTGTAGGAAAATCTCAATTTTCATAAAATGACCCAAGTGAGCCCTTTTCATAGTCCTGCACAAATATCGGTAGGCTCGTTACTGTCATTTCTAGGTGAACGTTGTTATTTAGCTAACTAGCTCCATTTGGTTATGGAGAGGTACTTGTGAATATAATTTGTTTGCAAACGAGCCACCGGTAGTCACCTACTCGGTTTTCTGTGGATTTAAAATCCGCAAAAGTTTGATCAAACGAGAATGAGTGGCCCAAGTCACTGCATAAGCTCTAAGCAATAAGACCGCTGGCTATTTGCGCTTGAGCTTATCACCTATAAACTCCTGAGCACATGCTTCTCAAGCTCAGGCGAGGGCACATATCAGTTGCAGAGTAGACACTTGCTAGGGGGAGGTGCGCAGTTCACAACAGCTTTGTTTACAACCAAACAAATTTAATTTCCGTTTGCACCTTGGTGGTTGCAGATTCCCATTTGCTATATCTGAGCATTGGGCTGATTCCATGACTCTGTCTCTCTCATTTACGTTTGAACGAACGTTTACAGATTTTAAATCCACAGAAAACAGAGTCGTTAATTAACTGTAGCGCGCTTGCAAATTAACTATATATACTTACTAACCAACCCCTGCTCTGCAGCGCACTCCATCTCTATGCTGTCGCTAAGTGTAGGTGAGAGAGGAGGCAGAGGAGGAGGGGGGTGGGGATGGCTTGTGGTCCGAGAGCGAGGGAGGCGGAGCAGAAAGGTTGTGTGTATGAAACAGGGACATGGAGAGGGGGAGGAGAAATGGGTGCGAACTTGCGGCCCGCGTATTTTCATTTTAACGCAAAATGAACTATATTGATACAAGCGATATTGTCCCGTGTTATATCTAGTAAAAGGATAGGATTATCCCTAAAGGATAAAAGGCCATCTGTTTAAGGGAATTCGGATGCACTCCTGCTATTGTATGTTGCCATCCATATAAACCACTCTTCATTGTTTCAGCGCTCTCACCAGGTTATGGAAATGACCACAAGCAATGCACTCTGGTGCTGATTTAAATGGCGCAGTATCAACTGCACTATGTCCCCTCAGGTGAATCATTTTCAGAGGGACACAGCATTTTTCTTACCTTTATGACCACAAAAAATATCAGAGAGAACAGTTGCAAGTAGAAAAAGAGAGAAGAACAGGGACAAAGATGATCTGAGTTGTTCCCACCCGCACCTAAGGTGCCACTTAGAGTCCCAAGAACCCACTGGAGTCTTGATTTAGCAACTCAAAAGTAAAAAGTTGAGCAGCCTAACACTAGGCCACCTTGCCATGCTGCATTTAACAGTAGTGGTCACCAGCCCATTTCCTGGAGATGAACCATCCTGTATGTTTTCTCTCCGACCATAACAAAGCTCCTCTCAACAGCCAGAGATCTTGCAGAGCGAATCAGTAGAATCAAGAGCGCCACACTAGGATTGGAATGAAAACCTGCTGGATGGTAAATCCAGGAACAAGGTCGGCGACCGCTGCTTCAGACAGTCACCTCCTTGCCGTCGGCATGCCTGCGGGCCTTCCACACAAAGCCGAACGCTCCTCTGCCCACCGCGCACAGCGGGCTGTAATCCTCCCCGAACTGGCCCTCGCACGCCCGCGAGTGCTCCAGGTCCTGGGTGGAGCGCAGCGATTCACCCCGTGCTGTGTCCCTGATCACCTGATAGAGTGAGGACAAACACACCCATCATCACCCAGTGACAGCTTCCATTCACTCCCCTTCCCAGTAACTCTTGGAGAAGCCAACTGAGGCCATTCTATTTCTCAGTCTTGCAACTCAAGCCACCATTTCCCCAATTAAATTTGACACTACAGTGTGATGGTTACACAAACCTGCAGTTGAAAATGCTGAAGAATAGGTACAGAAACTGTACAGCTCACTGACAAACTGTTCACAGTAAGAGGGGGGAAAGGGTGGGAGTAACAATAACAACAAGAGCGACGCAGAGCGTGGCAGATGCCCCCGCCAGTATGTTCATCAAGGGCATATTGAGATGGCTGCTGTGGCGGCCATATTAGATATCGCATGACGCTGATTTTCGAAAGGAACCTTCCTCTAGCCACTCCCAATACGCCATTAAGATATGGCATCAATCCGACGAGGGATTCTATAGTTATCCCACGGAAACAAAAAGTTAACGGACGACAGACGGACGGACATGGTGTCGACATAAAGCCCCTTTCCTCTTTGAAGGGCGGGGGCATAACAATAGAAAAAGTCAACCTGGAATTAACATTGACATCACTAGTGCACAACACAAGGCCAGGGTCTTACACATTCACCAATGTCAAATTCAAACCAAAAAGCTAGAAGCTTTTCCTTCTAGCAGTGGTCAATTGCATATTTATCCCGTAAATGATGAAAAATCGGTGGGATACAACCCGTGAGAAGCAGGTTTGGTATTACTCACATGGAATGCAGCTTTCTTGCGTCACGATTGGTCAAATACCGTTCATTGGCAAACACGGTAACATTACCAATCCTCCTGCTGGGAACCGGTACCCATGCCTAGCGTTTGTTTCTAGTTTGCGGTTTATTCAAGTCAATAGGATGAATAATGCACTAGCAAGCATGCTGGCCCTCTTTGCCATGAAAGTAATAAGTTATATCAATCACCGTTTCTGTAGAAACTTGAATTTATTAATTTAATGGCGAAAGACGTGAGCATGCTAGCTAGCCAATTCATTCCAGTGGCTTAGACAGCCAACAAGAATCTAACGCTTTTTAAAATTTTCCAAGAAATATGAGGCTGACATTCTTGGGATAAATAAGATATCAACTTCGCGAGCCTGAGATATGAAATTTATGAAACTCGAGTGGTAATTTTTCCGAAGGCTCAGAATAAACGAAAATTATGTCTCGTTTCATAAATTTGATAACTCAGGCTCACTCATTACAGATCCTCCATTTATCAAAGTAAAAGTCGCGTAACAATTTTTAAACTATTGCAATTAAAGCAAAAATTTTGAGCCGTTTCAAGCGCTTTAATCAAAATCCAAGCATTCTTTGTAAACAACACATTAAAGTTCAAGCATTTGGGTCATTCCAACGTCAAGTGGACCAATGGTGGTCCACTCCAGATGGTCTGAACCGGACTCACTCAGGTTGGAATGGATTTGATACCCCTTTAAAACCACCACAGTACATGTAATAGTCATTTTTAATCTTTGGGGTTAGAGTTACACATTTTGTGGTTAAATATGCCTAAGTACAATATTCTAGTCATTACGTGTAGTGCAAGGGCTGTCCAAAAACCTGAAAAATTTCAGCATCATGAATTTTTTCCGGATTTGGGATGGCTCTAGTAAATTACAGGTACCTAGCCGAAAAATGATGCCAGATTTGAAATCTATCAAAAAAGTTCTGCTAGAATCACCATTCAGGAAACTATTACCTTTTTCCCGGTAATCAGCTTTCAGCATAAATCCCTGCCCATGAATTGCTAATGACCACCATATAAGGTGGTGTAGATGAATCCAGTCAGCCTGTCAGTCATGGCGCAAACAAATAAAGAGAAAGAAAAAAAGAATTATTCCGAAGTGGAGATAACTCCACTTCACCCAAAATTATATTTAAGAAAAAACTTTTTATTTTCATCTGTTAGCAGTGGTGTAACAGGGACAGGCAAAGCGAAGGCCTGGAGGGAGGAGACCGATGCCGTTAATGTTGTCTCTGTAGTCCAAAGAACCGTGTCCGAGGTGAAGCATAAATGGTTTGACTTGAAACTGGAGGCAAAGAAACCTATTAAGAAAAGTACTTTGTGGTGTAGAAAAACAGGTTTCATCAGGAATGTCACTTGCGACCTTTTGTTAGTCGTGGGAAGAACTATTAACTGCAGACGATCGCATTGCTGGCATAACTGGGGAGACCTCTCTGTCAGGAATTATACCTGACGGAGACAGCGACATGCCTCCACTTTAATTTTTTGATTATCATCATTCAACATGTAGAAAGAACGTGTAATCTATTGAGTTGATTCACATAGATAATTCACAATTATGAACCTAATCTGGATCTTAAACCTGTCAAATGCCGACTAATTTAACTAAATGCGTTATATTTTGAATCGTTTGTTATGTTTAGGCTATGTCACGTGTTTCAAAGCCATTTGCATATTGTGTACATAACAGAGCGCAATATAAATTAAAATTGTAATTTTGAATAGTGACAAGCATTCTTAAATTTACACAAGCACTACGTGTGGTCAGCAGCAAGTGTAGATTTTGTTAGTAGCTACGAACAGAACGGAGCAACTAAAATATTGATGAATGCGGAGATGCACATAAATTTCCATCTGCGAAGTTTACACACAAATTCGTTCTGCTCACATTTCATGAATGAGACCCAATGAATGCAGGAAGGTGTAAGTTGCTGTACACTGCGAGGGCCGTATCTCAGGGGTTAATTAACCTAGAGGTCTAGATTTTGGCATGCATGAATTTTATGTCATGTACTACAACATATATTTTTGCAAGATTTTTCTGAGGGCGTCAAGTTCAGACCACTGGTCCAGTTGAGATTGAATGACCCATTTTCAAGGATTTCTAGCATCCATAGGAAACCCTGACAAGGACACAAGGGCTTGGATAAGTAAGCATTCAGTCTAATTACAGTATATGAATGCAGCAGTACCAGAATATACTGAATGCAATGCTACAGTACAAGAACAAGTCTTGAACTTATCATACTACACATTCATAGAAAGCTTCTCAATTCACAGTAAAGGTATTACAAAAAAGTATAGTCCTCACAACATAAATCTACTAGAATATTTAATTGTGGCGGTAACATGAAAGATGAAGCACATGGAGGCACTCACCTCCCCAAGACTGAGCGCAGATGCGTCATGAGGAGAGCTGCTGCGGACCTCTGCATCAGACTGCCAACCCACCAGAACCCCCTGCTGGTGTTCAACGTTGTTGCACCTCATCCACACGCAGAATAAGTGCTGACCTTTGCCATTGGGAAGCTCGGTTTTCTGAATTTCCAGTAGCACACCTACATGCATAAATGGTGCGAATACGACGAGTGTCAAACTACAGACAGAATCAAGTGAGCACAGTTCAGAATCAGACTAAACAGTCTTATGTAGATTAAAATTTACTGTGTTTAAACTATACTACAGGAGTGAAGTTCTTCAGACCTCCAAATGAAGTTCTATCTAAAGCCTGGACCATAACTGATTTTTGAAATCGCCAATGTTTAGATGTAAGAGACATCACACGACAGGCAGAGCAGAAGTGGCTGAGCCAGAAATAAGGATTATGAACAAAGAGCATGTGATTAACATCGAACTGTATGTGTAGAGAGCTGCTACTAAGAGGTGGCCATTTTCTGACAAGCCAACGTGTTTATGCAACAAAACTGAGGCGCAGGAATGAAGCTGAACGTACCGACTCTGGATCCATCTCTGTGGTAGCAGTTTCCCCGATAATGCCCTTCTCTGATCTCCCCCTTTACGGTAGAGTGACCTGGGGTCTTCAATCGTTTCTTGGGGGTTGAGGTCACTGGGGTGTCTGTATGTGGGCAGGGTAGCCAGTCCCCTTCATTTTTCTCCTCTTGTTCCATATGGAGGTTCTGCTCTGTGTGGGTCTTCCCACCTCCCCCTCCCCCCGCAAGTCCAGTGGTACGCTCCAAACCGAGCTCTATCTCTAGGTCGGACTCTACCACATACGGGGAGGGGGTGCGCAGCAGCTCCTCAGTATCGTATGACGTCTGGGACAGGTCGGCGGGTGGGAGCTCCAGGCTACCGCTCAGGTCAAGGTCGCGCAGGGCCCTGATCACATGACCGTCCGTGTCCAATTCCAGGAAGCAGCTGCCGGAGTCTGAGGGTGGGAATGCATCGCGGGCTGGCTCTGGCCCCAGCTCCGCGCGTTCTGCACCGGAACCTCCGGCCCACTTCTCGCAGAACCCCGAAGACGAGCCGGTCATGGAGATCACCTCAAAGCTGGAATTCTGCAGAGATGAACCCTCCAGCTGGGGGAGATGTCTGTCGGCCGCTATGCTGGGCTTACGCTGCAAGACCTGCTCTTCCGGGCCAAGAGCAACTGAGCCTCCTGAGTTGAGGCAAAGGTGAGGTTCGTGACCGGGGCGTGGGGGTGATGGGCAGGGCACAGCCTGAGCCAGCGGGACAGCACCTCCGGACTCGCTGCCTGCTGGGTCCACCACGCCAGCCTGCTCTTCTAACCCAGAGGACCCATCCTGCCTGTGGCAAAAGGAAAACTAGAGATTTTTTTTTTTTTGCCTTAAAAACAAAATAAAGTCTCCCCCCACACCAACGCAGTTGCCTCTCATTGATGTTCACAGACATTTAGGAAGAAACTAGAAATATTAACCTCAAAATAGCAAAGGGCACATCTGCATGACCTGACGCATGTGTGCAAATTTTCATGAAAATATATCAAACAGTGTCTGAGTTATGGTCTGGAAATGGTGGGAACGCCGACGCGGACACTAATAGGAAACATAATAATACTGGAAGTATACTACTGATATGTGGACTAACACGTTTCCACCACTTTGTCTTGAAAATACCCAGTGTTTCGTGATAATTATGGGTCAGAGTTCAGCTATTCATTATGTGAAAAGGCTTTGCAACCCAGTGAAGTGTTAAGTTTTCAAAGCAAAGTACGCAGTTTGCACTTTAACCATTTACCGTTTCATTCCTAATCCTATTTGCTAGAGAAGACAGTCTATAAACGACCAAATCCTCTGAGTTCCCACACTTCTGATGGGCTGTCTTGTTCGGGGGCGGCCAATCCTGGTCCTGGAGAGCCACAGGGTGTGCTGACTTTGGTTTTCTCCAATCAATTTAAACCCATAAAACAAAGTGAGATAAGTGTGTAAACAGCTGCTTTCATTCATCAATTAAGTCCTGAGTAACATCAAAAACCAGCAGCCACTGCAGCTCTCCAGGACCAGGGTTAGCCACTCCAGGTCTTGTCAAACAAATTAAAGGAATTTCCACACTTTAAAATCCAAGATTTTTATAGAAACCAAGCTTAATGCTTGCCCAAGATGACAACACTACCTCATCTGGAAGCTTAAGCCAGCATGTTAGGACATCACTATGGGAAAATAAAACAATGCACCACTTGTGTAAATCGCTCTCTCCTTGCTCAGCATGCAACACAAGGGATTTATGAGTACACTCTCCCAGCAGGGAATATCTGTCATCATGTTCAGTTTTATACATTCTTCAGCAGCAGTACTCTCAAGACCGCCAATCCAAGAGCACAATGGGATCATTCATAGAGCCAGGTGAAGAATTATCTTGCCAATAAATGAAGCGGAAAAGAAGGCTGTGTAAAATCAAGCAACACCAAGCAAGACCTGCATTTTATGCTCAAATGCCATTCCACGTATATTCTACAATCTCTCTGTATCGCTTTACGAACTGTAGCAGTTACGGACCCAACAGTAAAATTGTGATTACTTCATACTGCATGACCCCTACAAAGAAAAACAACGGAGATGGGGGAACGTACCTCACTACGGGGGTAGAGGACACCGCAGGTGAGGAAAGTGTGGATCGGAAGCTGCCCTGGTTCTCCAGCTTGTCGCAAGACCCCCTGACGGTACCCTCCTTCCCAGAGGCTTTCCTGTGGCTCTCCTGATGAATCAGGGCCAGGTCACCGTCCAGCGGTGAACTAGAGTCTGCTCCACAAGAATAAAATTCAATCTAAACCAATTCAAAGGTCAAAAGCCAGCCACAAAGTATGGGCTTGAAATTACTTCACTGTGAAGGAATTTTCCCTGTTTTTACTAAAGTGCAAAGACAAGTACCTTTGTTGAATTTTGAAAGTGCCTCCATAGCTAGTTTCATAGACTCATTAAATTTAGCCAAAGGACAGGCTTAATTTTCGCTGGAAACCAAGCGACTAAGCTTAATCCATCAGAGTATGTAGAACTGGGTCATAGTTGGTTTATGCAAGGGAAACACACTCATTTCAAAATTCATTTTCACCATTTTCACGTGCATTAGCACAAACCATGCCACAGAAAACCTGTTGTTTAGTAAGAGCCCATGCCGCTGCTTTTGAATAGGAAATAACTATCTGATGTTTGTTTAGGAGTTTAACCCACCTTGCAGCTTTCCCTCCAATGAGGAGCTCAGCCTGGAATGACCGCATGTGCTAGCAGGTCGGTCGCCACCAGCAGAACGCCTCCGCTGATCTGAATGAACAGAGTGAAGACCATTTTGAAGCCTGTAGCACATTACAGTCCAAAATCTAAACCTACCCTCCGCATCACTCAGCATGAACAATGTTACACTCACTAGACAAACCCCACCTGCCCTCTCCAAGAACAACCCTACAGTATGTTGCACACTGAACTTTAACACCCATCCCTAGTGTCACCTGCACAGCTGCTGGCAGAGCAGGCACTGCCAGACTGGAAGATGAGACGTCCCTGTGAGGAGTTCGCTCTGGGCTCATCCTCAAGGTGTTGCAGCTGGGGGCTCAAGGCCTCCTCCACCACAGACAGGCACTCGAAGAACCCTGGCATCAGGAAGGTGATGTTCTACCAACAGAAATCGCATTCAAATGCATTACTGCTCTCATGACAACATTATAAACAAGTTCAGATTTGCTCTAGGGCAGTGGTCGTCAACCCTGGTCCTGGAGTGCCACAAGGTGTGCAGAGTTTGGTTTTCTCCAACCTATTTAAACCCAAGACTCAGGTGAGATGAGTTAAGTGTGTAATCAACTGCTTCAACGCATCAATTAAGTGCTGAGTAACATCAAAAACCAGCAGACAGTGCGGCTCTCCAGGACCAGAGTTAACTACTACTGCTCTAGAGATTCAGTGGTTTGTTTGAATGGTTGCATCTCAGCCGTTATCACCTGGGAACATCTACACCATGGTCAATGTCAGTCTCAACTTTTGTCGGCTGGGAATGTATTTGCCTAAGCTTTTGCCAGCTGGGAATGTTTACATCATAGCTTGTTTTTTGGGAATGTCAACAAATGAGCATGTCAGTTTGGCATGTCTATACCTTAGCTTTTCTCAGTTTTGAATGCATACACCATGGATTTTGTCGGCTGGGAATGCATTTGCCTAAGCTTTTGCCAGCTGGGAATGTTAACACCTTGGCTTGTCTTTAGTAGATGTCTACACATTAGCTTCTGTCAGTTTAGAAAGGCATGTTTTGGCATGTCTACAGCTTAGCTTTAGTCATTGTTTAATTTCTACACCATAGCTCTAGACAGTTCTTAATGTCAACACCAAGCTTTTGTCAGTTAGGAATGAATACACTTTAGCTTTTGTCAGCGGGCAATGTACATACTTTAGCTTTTGCCAGTAGGAAACGTTTACACCTCAGCTTGTCAGTAGCGAATGTCTACACTTTGGCTTCATCACTTTGGCATGTCAACACCTCAGCCTTTGTTTCTTCTAAATGACTACATCTTAGCATTGGTCATTTTCGAATGGATCCACTCTAGCTATTGACAGTTTGGAATGGTTGCATTGAAAAATTGCTAGCGAATTCGCCCGTCTTGTAAAGTTAATCATAATACCTTGCCCAGCAGTTCAGACTTCTTGAATCCAAAGTGCACAGCAGCGAACCCGTCACTGACGCTGTGGATAGCACCGAAGCGATCCAGCGTAAAGAGTCCACTGAATGCGCTAAAAACCCAGATAGTCCCGGAAAACATCAAACCTGCACCTGGGGATGTCTGGCAGCTGTCGTCTGAATGTTCCCAAAACCAGAGACAAAGACAGACAGGCACACACAAGCGGGATTATTTCAGACAAGTTTACAAATGTTGCCTCTAAATTTTGCCATCATCACCTTTCCTTTAAAAGGACAGAGATACCTTCAATGCAAGCTTATCATAAAACCACCAGAATCTATTCCGTAGATTTAAGATCGTTGGACCATTTATGAATATTTGTGCATGTTGGGAAGTAGAAAAGGCCTAAGAAACTGCAAAAGCAACAGTCAAATTTAGGGCTTTTGCACAATCTGCACTGCATAAAAGCTGCAATATCCATAAAAATATGTCATTAGATTAATAAATTAACCATAACCTCATAATAGTAAAAAGCACAGGAACATTGCATTTGCGTATACCCCTTACCACTCCGGTAACATTTTCTTAAAATGCCTATAAAGGACGTACTCAAGGTAAAATGAAATATTTTCTTGTTTTTAACTTCCCTGATGGGCCGGTATATGGGCCGTCGGAGTGGTAAGGGGTTAATAATTCAACTTGATGTGCCTTGGCCTTCAAGATTAAATGGCTGCAATGCCAGTCATCTTCCTTTAATTAAAAAAGTCAATGAAGCAATTTTTTTTTTCACCGTTTACTAAGTGAATATTTTTAATGAAGCCGTTACATGTTTTAATTGTGTCACGCTTGTTTGCAGATGCAGGCCAACTGACTCAAACGGCTATATCCTATGAATACAGAAGGCGGAGCCCCTTCTCCAAATGTCATGAACAGCAAATGAGCTGGTGTCAGCTAGTGTGATGGACAGCGCCTAAGCCAGCAGATTCCCCAGAGACTCCCAGCCAATTGCGCTGCTGCTCACCATGTGACTTACATCTCCGCGGAGACTCCTGTGGGTGCGAAGCAGCAGAACACTCACCTGAGCTTGAGGACACAGGTGCTACCTCAGCTCTTTCTGGCGTAACCCCATCGAATTGGTCCTTCAGCAAAGATTTCCCACAATCCACTGCAGCCTTCAGCTTGATACACAATGGGAAAGTGGCGCCATCCTGACTTCTACCAGTTACACGCTGGATTCTCAGTGTCTGACAGGAAGTGATAATGAAACAAACAAAATATATTGCAATTACAAATGTGCAACCTCAATGCGAAATAAGTTGAAACACTGACGAGGAACTTTCCAACGCATTATTACATTGTGGAAGGATTACTGAACCGTGAAATTTTCCAAAGAAATGGATCAGGGGAAAAAAAAAAAAAAAATTGTGAATGATCGCAATCAGAGATCACTAAAATGGTTTGATGCAAACCTTTGCAAAACATCGACAGCAGAACTCAAAGCTATGTTTGTGGTCACAATAAAGCTACATCTTAGAGAGGGAAAAACTACAATTTGCTACAGAGAATAAAGGGCCAATTAACATGCGTATCATAGAATAATAAATTGGCTGCCATTTTTAAATAAGGTGTATATATACACATGTGCATACATTGGAAACGCCAAATTATCACTTCAGTAAATTGTTCAAATTTCCTCATAATCAACACATTTTTCCATGTTAACATGCCTTAAAATTCCTGGATTTACCTGGATTCTGGTATAATTCAGCCAGAGCATCAAGCAACTGAGCAGAGGTCAAAGGTTTTAAAGCCAAATGAAAGCCTAATTGTGACTTCCTATGTGCTGATGATAATAATCACCTCTCAATCTGTAAGTTATAATGGATCATAAGCAATTTTAAGCAATGACCTTGACCCCACCACCCCCGACATTTAACCCCCAACCACTGAGAAAACTGAGAGATACCCCATTATGTAGCACATAAATGGAAACAGAATTGAAAGACGATCATTCTGGATTTAGTTTGAAGTTGATTTCATTGTTTTTATCAAAATTATTGCAGGAAAACATTTTTGACCTTTCTGGTGACCTTGATCTGATAACCTCCAAGATTTATAGGGGTTTATTCTGGCCTAATGCCCACCTATCCTGACAATTTCACGAAGACTGGTTTAGCCATTTTGCCGTAATATTCCAAAAAAAGAAAGAAACAAACAACCAAACAAACCCCACCAAGAACAATGCCCCGCCCTCCACACTCCATTCCGGGAGAGGTAATAACATGCCAATGTAGAGGAGTACACTTAGGAGATAAACCTCCAGCTTTTTTCAAACACAAGGTATTTATCGTAGGATAGATAGATACCTGGAAACTTCTACGAGGTTTCAAATGTAAATTTCCAGGTATCTAGCCTACGATAAATACAGAGTCCTCGAAAAAAACGGTAGGTTTATCTCCATTCTACCAACTCTAAAGTTCTGAAGTTGAAGTTTGAAGTGAGAATGTCAGACGCCATAGCGGTCGCCTTTTTTGGACACGGAAATCAATAGCCTATGTTTTTTCTTGAAGCGGCTCGATAATCAAGAGAGAGTTCGCACTTCACGCAGCACAAGGTCTTGACCCAGTGCGAGGTAGTTTACCAGTGAATAGATACCTGGTGTAAACCAATCAAATTGCAGAATTTGCTGGAATGAATGGTAGAATCATGCTTGAATGCTTGTGGTTAGAAGGGTTGAGTGCTTTCAATGGATAAGTCTCAACAGCTGCCATGAGTCTCAGGGGCAACATAAGCCTGTTGACTTGTGTCCTATAACATCAGGCTGTGCTCGCTTCACAACTGTATCCTCCTACAATGAGCTCTGATAGCTAACCTTGGGCAAGGTCCTTTGGTGGGGTGGGAGGTGGAGGGATGGAATGAGCTTCCCAACTGACAGCCCCGTCACCTCATCAGCACATTGGTAACCATGGAGATAAGCAAAGGTGGGGTCACAACTGAGGATCCTCCCCTGAGATGAGAAACCGTTAGTTGAATCACCTGGCTCAACTGCAGCACGATTGACCATTTCAGCCAGAATGGTTGTATTCGTTGCGTACAGCCAAAATAAACTTCCCTGGTTAACGAGCATAACCATTTCCATGCTACTTGAAAATTAGGTAAAACTGAAGTAAGTCTCAGCTGTCCAGAAGGATGCATAAAATACAATATACAGTTAGCAATTTATTGCTATTTTCATGCACTTTGGCTTCATCAAGTATTGCAAGTATTGCAACACTAATTTTTCATAGTCATATATTTAAGAGTACCCTTATTTCAAATTAAAATGTAATTTCCCCATTTCAAGCAGAAAATATAGCTTACTATCTACACTTAGTTTTGACTAATTCTCCCGCATTTTACATGACAGACTTACATCTTGCAAAAATGACACACAGGCAGTGATTCTTTCCACTTGTTCCATCACAACTAAACAGCGGCGTCCCTCAGGGGCCAGTCCTCTGGTCCAAACAGAAACTGGTATTTTGGTGCCAGACTTTCTCACTGCCTCAACCTGCACAAGGTGTAAGCCAAAAGAGAGACTTTAAAATGCAATCACATGGAGCAGTAACCATTTGTGCACAGCAAAGTTCAAAACAGAAGTGACTGTTATAAATTCAGCGCCCATGTACAGTCACACATCTAAATGTTTCCACGACAGAAAACACGTGGGGACAACCAGTTGGTTCTCATGTTGACTGAATGAATTTAACCAACTAGAGACCATCAGGGATTGCATCAGCCGGGACAGCAATGCTGGTAATGTCTGCAGCATAGCAGATCCCATTATAGCGCATTCAGTGAGTGCATACACAGACCACACACATCTTAAAACTCGGCTTTCCTTTTATCCCAAAGACTGACCTGTAATGTTCAGCGGTTGCAATGCCATTGTGTCCACAAGAAACATGCTTACAAACGCGCTCACGTGCGTATAAACAGCTGCAAACACACTCAGTTCATAACCATTTTATGGTAGCTTTTGAGTAGTATTGCAGTATTTTTCCCAGATGACAAACACTGACAACAAAAAAAAATAATATAATACCAGCATCACTCTTGCCGCTGGTAAAAAGAACAATACGCAAGTCATTAGAAAATGAAATTTCCCCCCGGCCCCTTCAATATAATCTAAGCAATCCTAACATATCAAAAAGCACCAGTCTAGGACCTAATTAATAAGCAGAGCAAGTTAGAAAATAATAAACAATATTAGAGTTCTGGTCTGGATACAAAATGTTCACGGACGGACAAACGTCCACACTGACGACTATATCCCCAACACTATATATATATATTGATAATAATGTCAATATAAATTAAAAAATTCTCAGTGCAGCCATTTGTTCAAGTATTTCTTCAACATCTAGGCATAAAGGTATATGTAAACAAACACATTGCGGCTTATCAGCGTATTACCCTTTTTTTAGAGACTGGAAAATACATAAAAACAAGACCATAACTAGAAATGGTTTTTATACGTAAAAACAGATGTCTCCCCCTTCCCCCATTTCACATTTTAGAGTTATGGTCTGGAAAGGAGTCCCACCCTTCAATATGCCCAAGTCCAAATTGTTGGAAACAGAACATAAAAATCAAAAGCAGTTCAAACCCTCAAAAAGCACATCTACATGTTATGGAGAGACACTATATCAAATTTGGTGACAATCGGTCAAACAGTTTCAGAGTTATGCTCCGGAAACAAATGGGAACGCCGACGCCAACGTCAACGGGAATTCAGGCAAAAACAATATGTCTCCCCTTCCCCAGGAAGGGGGAGACATAAAAATCCAGAAATGTTTGATTACTTTTGAGAATGCTCAAAAGTTGAGCCTAAAAGGAGTTGTATTACAGGTATTGTGCATGCTGAAAATGAAATGTCCTTTGGGGGGGGTGTTAACAGTTTTTTTCTATCTCTTTACATAAATGTTTGTTTTCGACTTAATTTTTATCCAGCCAATGTCGACTCAGGTAGACTTCCATGACCTGCCAATCTCGACCTGAGTCGACATGCAGTGGTAGCTCATGTACGGTCTTAATATAAAAAAAAAAAATAGAGAACAGTAGGCACTGTACATGTTTGTTTACATGAATTTGCATTACTTATGTTTCCAAGAAACGTGAAACGCCGGTGAAAACCCAGTTAAAGCCGCGCAATCTCATTTTGATATAGAGGCCGTCAAGTAGCCCCATGAGATGTGAATTTATTACTGTAAATGATGGGTTACATATTGGGGTTTCAAAATATAGTGTTCAAAAATTAATTTATAACATCATAAATACTGAAATTAATGCATTTATTGACTCTAAATTCATTTTTTTTTCCTACCGCAGAATTACTGGCAGTTCGATTCCACTAGACACATTTCAATTGGCTTTTAGGTTACGTTCGGCGGATAAACACCCGATAGTTTGGTTGTTATGGTTTAGGAAAATCTTTTCTACCATAGAAAATTAATTTAGACCATAATGCCGATGGTTCATTTTTACTCATTGGAAAACATGTTCATCGAGCAAAATGATTGACAACAGGTCAAGAATTATTAGCGCTAGATTTAACTAAACAAGGAGAACTGGCAACATCCGATTGACGCCTGTGTGGTCTCCAGAGCCCGGGTTTTTTTTTTTTTTTTACAGTGAATTTAAGGGCAGGCAGCTAGCGGATCGTGGACAGATGTCAGCGAATTGAGCGCGCAGTAAATATAATCGCGCAGAAAGTAAACAAACTTGCATAGTGCACCTTTAAGTCATTTTACATAGGCGTGGCGGCTTTTACGCAAGCAGCAAAAGAGCTGCATGTGGCTCACGAGCCACAGGTTCCCGACAGTATTTAAAATAGCACACACATGCATTAGTTATATTCTCAATTTAATTTACAAGTTTTTAGGTAAACTATAGAAGAGACTAGGATTAGTTTGTGTCTGACATGGTGGGGGCGTGGCATCACGATGGTGGCTCGCCATCGTGATGTCGGTCAGCCAATCACAACGGACGATGACATTGTCCAATGGCACAACCCTATTATTGCACAACAGTTTCAGCCAATGTGTCCTTCATCAAGTCCTGTGCACGCTCACACGATTTAAAACTGTTCAGTACAAAAAAGCAGAAATCTAACAGAGGGCAACACTCAACTATTTGCAAACATCCATTTCTATCGTCTTCATTTAGCATTATTTTAATATATTTCTATTACTTGGACCCAGAGATCCTTATATTGTAAATTTTTTGGGGAATTACACAAACAAAGTGGTGCAGAAACAGCCACTTGTTTCACACAGACATTCAATCCTCTTTCATCCTCATTCTCCCCAAACGAACGCTAAGTAAAATGGATGCTGCGTGAATTACATTCAGAATAAGGTATCTACACTTGATACAATGTAACCACGTAAAGGCGACAGCTGAAAGTGAAAATACTGTGGATAAATCAAAATACCTTCCGGTCTCAATCCGGTCTGTTCATCTGAAGCTCTCACCTCTACAAGTACAGAAAATTTTTGAGTAACTAAGCTACCAGCACAGGCCAGCTAGCAGTTCCACCTTTGGTCACCTCACGTGCAGCCGACATCTGGCTTTTATCTAATCAGCATCTGTCAAACCCAAGCATGCTCAGTTATTGTGACACAGCTCCATTATATCTTTCTGACTTTGGAGCATTATGACATTGTTTAACATAGCAGTAGTCATGTCTGGATAGTAGTACTGAAGTCCATGCCCTTCCTTTTGTACAAAATGCATGGAGCCCTACAACAAAGAATGATGTCATCCGGTTCAAACCAAACCCATTCTTATTATACATTTAAAAAAAAAAAAACATCTTGAGACATTCTTAGTATTCTTACCACTTTTCCTGACACTGCTGTTATATGTCCATCCTCCTCAACATGCTCCTCCTCCAAGGCTTGCTCCATGATTTGACTAGTTTTCTTTAGAAGGCCACACAGCTTCAATCCAACAAGATCGCTGCTGTTGTACTCAAACATCTTGCAAGCCTGGTCACTGGCAACCAATATCTGCACAATGGATATATGATGCACTCAATTTCCCATATATGGAATACATGGACAGTTGGTGCTCAACTGTAGAATCGTAAATAAATGAACAGGAAAGCATAACATCATTATTTGGGAAAAAGTGAATGGTCTAGAAATTGACATTAGTTTTGTCTTCCCAATTGCCCATAAGACATTACCACATACGTGATACCCACCCACCACTATTGGACTGTCAGACAATGTTTCAATGGCTTTCAGAAATATGAATACATAAGTAAGGGTAAAAAAAAAAAAACTCAAATAGAGTGTGTTTATAAGAATACCTCCATGGTCACCGAGTCGACAATGAGGATAGATTTACGGGGACTAAGGAATGCAGGGGGGTTGGACTGATTGACATCTCCAGCGACCAGCTGAGCAAGGAAAGAAGTGGACATGCCACAACTCTCCAGCAGGGAGCAGGATTGGGTCCCAGGATGAATATAACTGTTCAAATGCAGATTCTCTGCAGCTAAAGAACTGCTGCTGGAGGAGCTCACAGAGTCACCTTTGGAAAGGGGGGGGGGGGGGGGGATAAGGAAGACAGGAAAAAAAAAATACATGAACACATGGGGCTAATGCAAGACAGGAAAACAAGGCAGAGACAAGAGCATGTCTTCTTTATGAGCAAATGATTAGTTTGATAATGGTTCCCGATGTTTACCCAATAAACATAAACAGAAATGGGTTCTAATAAATAGAACCAAAAATAAATGAAAGAAAATATTAAATTGGGAAATAAATCTTAAAATACATGATTACAAAATAGGTAATTTCACTAATAAATGCATTTATTGACTTATTTTCTATATAAGTGCAGATTTATTTGAAGACCACAAAGGAAAAACTATAGTCAAAATTTTGCATTTTTGTATATTTGATATAATATATATTATTGTTTGGAAGAAAGTCTTGAATTTTTAATGGGAAATTTCTCTATTATCTAAAAATGTCACTGATCATTTTACCATTGTGGTCTAAATTTATTTTCAAACTGATCTGCACATGTATTTGATAATGGTGACTTATTTCTCCACATTTTTTATTTTTATTTGATATATTTATTTATAAGGTAATTTTATCTATTTCTTTAGCCATTTTTTATTTTGGAAGTTTTGGTTCCCCATAGCTGCTTCCTTTGCACATAGTTTAACTTGGAATATTTCAAAATATCAAGAGTTTTAAAAATAAAGAAAATAAATACATGAAGAAATAAAAATAATACAAAAATCTCCAAAGAACCCCAACAAAAATCGCAAAACTGCATTACATTATCACTTCAATTTCACAGGTCGTTTAATCTGTACCATCAAAACTGACTGCCTGGCCGTGTATTTTGGTGTGTTGGCATGCTACTTAAGGGGCAATGTTGTTAGCTTCGTCATATAATTGCCCATCTCATTTTTTAAGGGTTTTATTTATTTCTTTATTTACTCATTATTTAAGAGAATGGATTTTACTTTTCATCTTTTTTGAAGGTTTTGTCCAAAATGGGAAAAACACTATTTTTTTTTTTTTTTTTACCAGCACGAAAAAACAGGCAACCAATATATTTTGGGGAAAAAATGTGACCAGGGCAATTATCCTATGAGGCTAACGATGTGCCTCAATGGCCACGTTCACATGGGTAGTTTTCCTCAATCTGATTGAAATCGATCAGAATAAGTGAATCTGATTTGATCTGTATACGTGAAGTTTAAGTCAAGAGATCCACGTTCAATCCGCGTTGACATGGCCCCAGCTGAATACGATTGTATTGAGTTTTTTTACCTGCTCATTACGTCACTCTGCGTACGACACTTCACTTACGAGCCTCTTACGTACTAGGAGTGCACAATCATCTTTATCAACACAATCCACTTCACTCAGTCGTTTACATGGAGCATGGAGCGGATTATCAATCGGCGTAGACTACCTCTTACAATCTGATCCGGAATACAATCAGATCCGGGTGAATCAGATTGGCTAAGGTGTTTATATGAGACATTTTGAATCTGATTGACCTTTCAATCTGATTGTAAATAGGATTTTTGGATCCATGTAAACGGGGCCAATGTGTCCTTAATTGCTTACTGCTTTGTAATGGCCCGCATTCAGCGCAGGCCTGCACGCTTTCTGGGCCGATGCAAGGGTTTAGTATGCAAGCCACAGCAGTATCTGACTTCAAGCTGCAACTAAATCACCCCTCAATAAAAACCATTTTCGTGCTGCGCAGACGAACGAATTACGAAACCAAAATGATATTAGGAAGGCTGATCGAATGCATTGGTATCCCAGACAACTCAATACAGACTGCTGGAATTTGTGATGTGTTTTGTAAATAACACGCACCTCTATGACGCATAAAGTACACGGCAAAAATCCCAGTGTTAATTGAACTCCAGCAGAGTTTATATGAGACCCGTTGGTCCCATAAAACCAGTTGGTTCCATTAACACTAGGGTTTGCTGTGTATATGTGCGAACTATATATATGTGTGAATGTTCGAGCAAGTTCAGAACTTAGCACTGGTAGGCGATCTGCATTTCTCTTCGTGGAAGATATCCCTTGAAGAGCATCATCCTTGAATTAATATGCGAGTTATCCATGTTGGCTTATTTGCAAATTTCATATAGCCGTTAATGTAATATGTGACAGATCGAAATGCGGCCATTTTAACAAACATTTCCTCAGTACTCAAAAAGTTCATAAATGACATTAATACAATGCGGTTTTTGATGCATGTACTTCCAATTAAGTTTTAGTTTAAAATATGTCTGTGCTGAGCAGCAGAAAGTAAGGTTCCCAAGGAAAGGTCGCTTGGCATGGCCTTCGACATCGAATTTCGCGGCCGTCACATGTGAACACGAACCAGCGCAAGCCAGGCGGCGTTGGCTAGCAAAATTAGCCAGGTTGCGTGCACCATCAGTCATTGTTTGTGACATTTTACCGAAAGTCCAGTCAGGAGACTCGCTGCATCTCTGAAAGTTGTGGGAGCGACTGTGACCATCACCTGCTGTCTAGAGAAATGTCCGAAGTCATTTCCAAATCATAACCATTTGGTCATAACCAAATCTGGCTACCTGTCTGAGTCAGAAACTTGGTGGCGAGATTGCTGGCTCATCTGGGAAGATTTGATGCGTATAAATCAATGGAGAGCAGTGAATAATAGTGATTATATCACTACTAGTCTAACATTAGATTAGCAAGCAGTGATTATTTAGTTATGTAGCTAGTTAGGAGAGTCACGCATTGACGGGACAGATAAGCTCGTTCGCTTGCTACATTTTTATTCTAACACTGCAAACATGGTAAAGAAATGGAGTGAATTATTTAAATTAGCTAATGTAGCACTAGCGCATGTAGGACATGTAGTTTTTTTAGTTCATCAAGCCAATACGAATGGAAACGTCAAACATAAATGATTTGACAGGCATTCCAATTCAAAATGTGTGAAACTCATCCCTTCAAAAGGCGCCACGTAACATTCACTTCCGATTTCAGCAGGCGATTGTCACTTTGCGCCAATTCCTTGTGAAGACCTTCAGCTGTGACGTGTGTGATTATTGGAATGCTAATGCTAACATGCTAATGCTAACAAGAAATTGCCAATGTTAACATCTAGTCATTGCCATACTTATACATGTACGTTAAGATCAGAATACAACAACAAATGGCAAATAAGCTTAACCCTAATTGTATACATGCTAAAGCAGTAATATTAATGTTGGAATGCTAATGCTAACGCTAATATGCTAATGCTAACCAGTAATTGCCAATGTTAATATCTGGTCATTGTCAAACTTATACGTGTCCGTTATGATGGGAGTACAACATCAGATGGCAAAAAGTCTTATATCGAATAATATATACGCAAAAACAGCAATGCTAATGCTGGAATGCTAACGCTAACATGGTAATGCTAACAATGAATTGCTAATGTTAACATCTGGTCATTGCCATACTAATACATGTATGTTAAGATCAGAATACAACATCAGATGGCAAATAAGCTTAACCCTAATTGTATACATGCTAAAACAGTAATGTTAATGTTGGAATGCTAATGTTAACGCTAACATGCTAATGCTAACAAGAAATTGCCAATGTTAATATCTGGTCATTGTCAAACTTATACTACTCCGTTATGATGGGAGTACAACGTCAGATGTCAAAAAGTCTTAAATCGAAAAATATATATGCAAAAATAGTAATGTCAATGCTGGAATGCTAACACTAACATGGTAATGCTGCCAAGAAATTGCTAATGTTAGTATCTGGTCATTGCCATACTTATACATGTATGTTAAGATCAGAATACAACATCAAATGGCAAATAAGCTTAACCCTAATTGTATATATGCTAAAACAGTAATGTTAATGTTGGAATTCTAATGCTAACATGCTGATGCTAACAAGAAATTGCCAATTTTAATATCTGGTCATTGTCATACTTATATGTGACCGTTATGATGGAAGTACAACATCAGATATCAAAAAGTCTTAAATCAAAAAATATATATGCAAAAACAGTAATGTTAATGCTGGAATGCTAACACTAACATGGTAATGCTAACAAGAAATTGCTAATGTTAATATCTGGTCATTGTCATGTCCATTATGATGGGAATGCAACATCAGATGGTAAAAAGGCTTAAATCAAAAAATATCTATGCAAAACAGTAGTTAATGTTGGAATGCTAATGCTAACATGCTAATACTGGCGAGAAATTGCTAATGTTAGTATCTGGTCATTGCCTTATACATGTCCCTTCTGATGAGAATACAACATCAGATGGCAAAAAAGCCTTAAATCAAAAAATTAATATGCATAAACAGCAATGTTAATGTTGGAATGCTAATGCTAACATGCTAATGCTTAAAAGAAATTGCTGTAAGTTCTGATGAAAATACAATGTCAGATGGTATTTATGCTTCCCCCTAAATGTATATGTAAAAACAGCAATTTTCATGTTGGAATGCTAATGCTAACATTCTAATGCTTTCAAAAATTGGTGATATTAATATCTGGTTATTGTTTATTCTTATACGTGTCCATTATGATAAGAATACAACATCAGATGACAGATAAGCTTACCCCAAAATGTATATTTGAAAAAACAGCAATGTTAATGTTGGAATACTAATGCTAACATGCTGATGCTGACAAGAAATTGCTAATATTGATATCTGGTCTTTGTCATACTTATGAGTGTCCATTAAGATAGGAATACAACATCAGTTGGCATACAGGCTTAACCCCAAACGTACAGCAAAAACATGAAAGTTAATGTTGGAATGCTAATGTTAACATGCTAATGCTAACAAAAAATTGCTAATGTTAATATCTGGTCATTGCCATACTTATTTGTGTCCGTTATGATGGGAATACATCATCAGATGGCAAAAGGCTTAGGTCAAAAAATGTTTGCAAAAACAGTAATGTTAATGTTGGAGTGCTAACATTTGCACATGTGCAAACCTGACGTTATTCATACAGCATGTGAAACTGCAAATATTTCTGTTGCCACAGTACTTTGACATAACTCTGAATTATTTTGTACAATTCTCAAAGAATGAAGTTTGACTTTATTTCACCTGAATACTTTTATTTGTAGTTTAGGAGAACATATTTCCTCACCTTCTGACAGCACATAATACGATTCTGATGATCATCAGTCAATGCTACCAATCTAGCAAGGTTCGCAAGCTTACTGAACACTATTAGTGTCACCATCATTATTATCATATGCACACACAAGCAATCCAAATGATACGAGGGACCGTTACTAGTTAGCAGGGGACTGACAACTAATAACAATTACTATCATTATTACAATTATAAGCATTAACACAATCCAATTCTAGTAATCCTAACTATTATCATCAATAATGATAATAGCAAAATTGATGACTAAAGTGATGTGCATGTGAAGCACTATGATGTCCCCTGCCCCCAGAATCACAAAAATAGCAAAAGGCACCAGTTCACCGCTTTTGCGGGGGACGCAATACTGGCCTGTAGTCCTGGAGGACTACAGGCAAGTGGCCCTTACATCAATCCTTGGTAAATGTATGGAGAGGGTAGTATGTGACCACTTGGCCAACATACTGTCAGACAAACTGGACTCTTTTCAATTTGCTGATAAAGGCAAGACGCGGCGTAGAGGATGCTAGCCTTACACTTTTAGATACTGTCATAAAATACATGGACTCTCCACACCCACAAACTAGGATTTTATTCATGGATTTCTCTTTGCTTTTAATACTGTACACACAAGCACCCTGCTGCACTGCCTCTCCAACGTCCAGGTTCACTCCACAATGATTTTATGGAAACAACTTTCTAAAGGACAGACCACAACAGGTGTTTTTAAAGGGGTTTCAATCCAGTAAGTTGGTTTTAAACACAAAACGCAACCCTGGGGGAGCCCCATCTCCCATTCTCTTTTCTATTTATACTAAGCACATCTCCTGCAGCAGTGAGGGAATGTCTTCTTTTTAAATATGCAGATGACATGGCCCTGGTGGCTCACCTGACTGACATGCACGCCATGTCACAATACCAGCAAACAGTTCACAATCTGGTCCAAACATTCGGTGAAAACTGAATATGGAAATAAATATTTAAAAAACCAAGGAGTTGTGCTGTGGAGGCAGAGAGAAAACCCCATCAGCTCTGTTCCAGACGCTCACCATCAAGGGTATATACAGCTGGTAGAACAGGTTCAGTCTTTTAAATACCTGGGTACAGAGATAGACACCGCCCTGCCCTTCACACAACATACAGAATATGTGTACATGAAAGCTCAACAGCGACTCCACCTGCTGAGGAAATTAAGGTCATTTAATTTCAACGAGGACAATTTAACTCTGGTTTACCGTTCACTCATTGAATCCATCCTCACCTTTAATATTACATCCTGGTATAACTCTCTCACCATTAAGCATAAAACAAAACTTTTGCGCATAACCAATCAGGCAAGCAAAATAATCGGTTCACCCCAAACTCCCTTATCTGATCTATATGTACGCTCAGCGATCAGGAAAGCGACCCTGATCACTGAGGACCCCGTCATCCCCTCCACATTACTCCCATCAGGCAGACGCTACAAAGTCCCACTGGCCCGCAAAAATATCTACAAAAAATTTATACCATTTATACCATCCGCAATAACTATCCTAAACAAACAGACATAGACATAGCACACTAACCTGTTGGCATGTATGTATTTTGATTAATTAATTTTATTTTTTATGAGGGTTTTAACAGTTCTTCCTAAGTGCTTGTAAAATGTTTTTTTGTGTGTTTTAAATGTGCATTTGTGAAATGTGCATTTCTGAGCCCTGTTAAAGGAACATTTCTGTCACTGATGGGGCAGACAATAAAGATTATCTATCTATCTATAATCATAACAATAATAATAATAACAATAATAATAATAAGAAGAAGAAGAAGAATCATCATCATCATCATCATCATCATCATTGTGAGCATTCAATATTACAGTGATACTTAGCTTGCTAGTTACCAGGTATCTTGCCTCTAAATGTTTATTATTATTATTATTCTTATTATTGGTGGTCACAGAAGCAAGTTACCCTGTATTTAGCTAGTATGTGTGGCTATTATTCATGTGGTCCTGAAACTAATTAGCCATTACTGTGCAAATTGGCTTGTATGTTTTACTGATTAGACTCAGACAGATGCAACTCAATGAAAAAAAAAAACAGCTTTACGCTGCCTCTCGGTCAGAAAGGAGTCGACATCTTTGAGAGGGAGTGATGCATTCTTTTTGGTTTAACCATCTTTGTCTACCGCCCTCAGTCACAGTCTTCTACAAAACCCAAAACCAGTGAAGTTGGCACATTATGTAAATCGCAGATAAAAACAGAATACAATGATTTGCAAATCCTTTTCAACTTATATTCAATTGAATACACTGCAAAGACAAGATGTTTAATGTTCAAACTGAGAAACTTTATTATTTTTTTTGCAAATAATCATTAACTTGGAATTTAAAGGCAGCAACACATTGCAAAAAAGTTGGCACAGGGGCCTTTTTACCACTGTGTTACATCGCCTTTCCTTTTAACGACACTCCGTAAACGTTTGGGAACTGAGGAGACCAATTTTTGAAGCTTTTCAGGTGGAACTCTTTCCCATTCTTGCTTGATGTACAGCTTAAGGTGTTCAACAGTCCGGGGTCTCCGTTGTCGTATTTTATGCTACATAATGCGCCACAAATTTTCAGTGAGAGACAGGTCTGGACTACAGGCAGGCCAGTCTAGTACCTGCACTATTTTACTACGGAGCCATGCTGTTGTAACACGTGCAGAATATGGCTTGGCATCGTCTTGCTGAAATAAGCAGGGGTGTCCATGAAAAAGGCGTTGCTTGGATGGCAACATATGTTGCTCCAAAACCTGTATGTACCTTACAGCATTAATGGTGCCTTCACATATGTGTAAGTTGCCCATGCCTTGGGCACGAATACACCCCCATATCATCACAGATGCTGGCTTTTGAACTTTGCGCCTTTAACAGTCCGGATGGTTCTTTTCCTCTTTGGTCCAGAGGACACGACGTCCACTGTTTCCAAAAACAATTTGAAATGTGGATTCGTCAGACCACAGAACACTATTCCACTTTGCATCAGTCCATCTTAGATGAGCTTGGGCCCAGCGAAGCCGGCGGCGTTTCTGGGTGCTGTTGATAAATGGCTTTCGCTTTGCATTGTAGAGTTTTAACTTGCACTTGCAGATGTAGCAACGAACTGTAGTTACTGACAGTGGTTTTCTGAAGTGTTCCTGAGCCCATGTGGTGATGTCCTTTACACACTGATGTCGGTTTTTGATGCAGTACCGCCTGAGGGATCGAAGGTCACGGGCATTCAATGTTGGTTTTAGGCCTTGTCGCTTACGTGCAGTGATTTCTCCAGATTATCTGAACCTTTTGACGATATTACGGACCGTAGATGATGAAATCCCTAAATATCTTGCAATAGCTCAATGAGGAATCTTGTTTTTAAACTGTTCGACAATCAGCTCACGCATTTGTTCACTAAGTGGTGACCCTCGCCCCATCCTTGTCTGTGAATGACTGAGCATTTCAGGGAAGCTGCTTTTATACCCAATCATGGCACCCACCTGATCCCAATTAGCCCGTTCACCTGTGGGATGTTCCAAACAAGTGTTTGATGAGCATTCCTCAACTCTCTCAGTCTTTCTTGCCACTTGTGCCAGCTTTTTTGAAACATGTTGCAGGCATCAAATTCCAAATGAGCTAATATTTGCAAAAAATTACATAGTTTACCTGTTCGAACATTAAGTAACTTGTCTATGCAGTGTATTCAATTGAATATAGGTTGAAAAGGATTTGCAAATCATTGTATTTTGTTTTTATTTACGATTTACATAACGTGCCAACGTCACTGGTTTTGGTTTTGTATAAGAGCGAGACATGGTCAACTTACTCTGTTGTTACCAGTGTTCGGACGAGACATTGCCGCTAGTCCGGACTGGAACTCTGCGCAAAGGTAGGCTGGTTTCTGAATATGAACCCGTTTGCTTTGATCCTTGTCTTGTGGAAATTTGTGTTTTTTTCTGTGTATTGTTGATGCTGAGCTGCGAAGGCTTCCCGAATATCCTGACTTGTGAAATCATCAGTCCCGGTTTTTCAGGCCGTGGGAGGAGCTGTGAAGAGCGGAACCCCCACCCCCCATGATTCCTTCAGTGACGAGGTCACTTGTTCCGAAGGGGAGAACACCTGGAGGACACTAATGAAAGAGGACGGGATATACCATCACCCGAATGCAGCTGCTCATCAAGACAACGTGGTAATTCCAGTGATTATACGCCACTGATTACAGGAAGCAGATTCATTCATAGTTTTTACGGAGTTTGTTTCCTCACTGAACACAAGCAAACTGTTCAAACACCATCAGCGGGGTGAACAATGAGACGGAACTGGACAACGATCCGAAGACAATCACGGTAATGAAAGCTAAAATACCTTCTAAATGCCTATTTTAAATGCTTTGTAACATCTGACCTACTAATGTGAAAAGTAGAAAGTAAAAATGTGAGGCATTTCTGAGTTGGCTTGGACAGGGTAATACAGTGGCTGAAGCTGAGCTGGCTGAAGAATACAGATCTGAGCAGGTGGTGGGAAGTGATCCAGAGTTTGTTGTGGAGCATGAATTAGCTGTAGCATCTGAATCGGACCTGGCTGGAGAGTCAGAGTTGGTGGAGATGATTCAATCAGAGCCAGCAATGGCATCTGAATCGGACCTGGCTGGAGAGTCAGAGTCAGAGTCGGTGGAGATGATTGAGTCCGAGCCAGTAATGGCATCTGAATTGGACCTGGCAAAAGAATCTGAGTTGGAGTTGGTAGAGAGAATTGGGTCCAAGTCAGCAATGGCATCTGAATCAGACCTGGCTAAAGAATCTGAGTTGGAGGAGGTGGAGAGGATTGAGTCTGACACAGCAACGACATCTGAATCAGACCTGGCTAAAGAATGGGAGTTGGAGGAGGTGGAGAGGATCGAGTCTGACACAGCAATGACATCTGAATCAGACCTGGCTAAAGAATATGAGTTGGAGGAGGTGGAGAGGATCGAGTCTGATACAGCGATGACATCTGAATCAGACCTGGGTAAAGAACCTGAGTTGGAGGAGGTGGAGAGGATCGAGTCTGACACAGCAATGACATCTGAATCAGATATGGATAACGAATCTGAGTTGGAGGAGGTGGAGAGGATTGAGTCCGAGCCAGCAATGAGATCTCAATCAGACCTGGCTCAAGAATCTGAGTTGGAGGCGGTGGAGAGGATTGAGTCTGAGCCAGCCATGACACCTGAATCAGACCTCGCTGAAGAATCCGAGTTGGAGGTCGAGAGGATCGAGTCCGAGCCAGCAATAGCAACTGAATTGGACCTGGCTGGAGAATCTGTGTCGGAGTCTGTGGAGAGGATTGAGCCCGAGCGAGCAATGGCATTCGAATTGGACCTTGCTGAAGAATCGGAGTCTGTGGAGAGGATCGAGTCCAAGCCAGCAATGCCATCTGAATCAGACCTGGCTGGACAATCTGAGTTGGAGGCGGTAGAGAGGATCGAGTCCGAGCCAGCAATGACAACTGAATTGGACCAGGCTGCAGGATTTTAATCAGAGTTGATTGTGGGAGTTGATTCACAAGAGGCAGAGGAGACTCAATCAGAACCTATCCTACTGGTAAGAATAGACCCTCATTTTAGAAGATTTCTTAAAAATGCAGGACAATTTCCTTCCTCTCATTTACTTTAATAAATTTTAACAAAAGTTGCCACCTCATATGGTTGGCATAGATATATTCTCAAGATTTTTTAGATTTATTTTTCTAGTCCTCATTCAAACAAGATTTGTTCTCAACTCCTTTGCTTGCAAGGAATGTTACATCTCTCTGGATGTGATTAGCTTTTTATTCAGTCATATTTGGTCTTCGCAGATCCCAAATAGTGAATCAAGGTGGGTCATCCATGGTGTTCAGGAGCTCCAGATAACACAAAATGACCAGAGGTCATCAGTCAAAAAGGTCAGAGTGGAACAGAAAAGTGTGGTCAAACACAACATAAAACAGGCCATGAAGACGGAATTGGAGCCAATCCTCATGGTGAGTAGAGACCCTCAGTTTACAAGTTTCCGACAAAAACAAAAAAAAAATCCTTCCTCTTATTGTTTTGCATAAGTTCCTCGTGAAGTTTCCACCCGATGTAGTCTTGCAGACACTTAGTTTTTCAGTCATTTTTTTTCCCAAGTCCCAGTTCAAACTTGACTTATTCTCAACTTCTTTGCATACAAATATTATTTGTATCTCTCTAAATGTGATGGCTTCTTGTGCAGTGATATTTCATTTTGGAATTACTGTGCAAATTTCGAGCAGCGAAACACACAGGGTCATCATTTCTGTTGGATTCTGCATGGTTCTGGAGTACCAGATGGCACCAGATTGGACCGAAGTCTATCTAGCCAACCAGAGCACAAGGAAGATGATAGAGGTAAAAGTCACAGCACGTCCCAGGCACTCGCTGTGCATAATGCAGTTATTGAGTGAGCTGTTCAAGCAAGACATTGCAGAGGAGCGCTTCATGCACTCCTGCATCGTCTCTCTACTGGAGGCTCAACAGGAGATGGTGCTTGAGTGCCTGTGCAGCCTACTCTTTAACATCGGCAGGAAAATAGACACTTATAGAGCAAAGTTACTGCAGCGTACGCCCAAAAACCAGTCATCAGTAATCAAACCCAAACATGTACAAATACACCCACAAACGCGCACACGCACACACATGCATTCTGACCACCCTCTCTTCCCTGCGTCTGCAGAGCCATGTGGATAAATTCAAGCACCGAATGGAGCGCATCCTGGTGGAAGGAAAGCTCTCCTACAGGATCAGATTCATGATGCAGTGGATCATGGACCTGACAGAGGGACAAACTCTCCCATATTCAGCTCCATCCCAAATTATCTCAGGTCCTTCTTTCATCTTCTCAGCTAGTGTTGCACGATACACCGAAATTCGATACTTTTCTCGATACCCTTACTTTGAAAACGGTTCAATACTAATGTCTCTCCACGTTCGATACTAGAGCCAAATGCAGTTTTTCTGAATGACCACTAGGTGGCAGCACTAACTGAGACAAGTAACACCAGGGACATTTCAAAAGGAGACAGGCTATTCTTGCTTGTAATTTGTAACCTGAGCTACATGAGCCAAGGCATTCTGGAAGAATTAGAAGTTTTATGTAGTTTTCTTTTTTATTTGTATGACAAGTTTGTTAATAAAACGTTGATTTGAAAATGTGATCAACTATTGGGGACAGTCTGTTTCTGACAGAGGTGTATAGTAATGATGTACATATACTTTGTTCCAGTACTAAAGTAGTTTTTTTTGATGATTTGTACTTTGATTTTTTTTTTTTTTTAAACCAACCTTTACTACATTTAAAAGATAAAGTATATTTTTACTTTGTTACTCTGACATAGGTCACTCAATTACTCGTTACAAATTAAAATATGAATGTAATTCATCATTTAAGGATTATCTGGGTGTGGCGTCTTCGAGAAGAGCAACGGTGCTCGGCAGGGTATCTGCAGCGCTTTGAGCAATGTTTGCCAGCGGACATGGAGCTGCAAATTTGTGCACGCAGTTACAATATTTTACCACCAGATGGCACACCCGGATAAGTTACTGTATATTCACAAGCAAGCAGAGTTCACTCCTTTACCTGTTTTTAAGGAGTAGCATGAATTAAACTCCCCAGCTAAGCCTGATGTGCAAACTGCTCAATATACTTGCCCATAGTATCTCTCCAGCAGTCCAAAAAAATTCTCTCTTGCTACAGAAAAAAATTGTTGTCCTCTGTAGCAACCACTTTGGCTATAGTGAGCCAATGATATCCCTATTAGTAGTTAAGAAAAATCAGTCTTCTGAAGCAAATTTGACATGGTATTGATACTATGTAATTCTACTATCAATTATACTAGATTATAGTGGTTTTTCAAACTGCCAGTAAACTCAAGGAAGAGGAAGAAGAAATATATAAAAGGAGAGACTGCCAGTTTGTTTTTTGAATACTGCATCTTTCATTCACCTGAAAATTGATTTAAGAGCACGAGGAGTAAACAATGCATGGTTGCTTTGCTACTTTCTATGCATGCTGAAAAAATACCCTGTACTTGTACTAGCAGTTTTGATACTTAAACATACTTTTGGTACTTAAGTACAATTAATATGAGCTACTTTAAGACTTTTAATCAAGTAATTTTCTTATGAGTGAATTCAACTTTAACCGAAGTAACTTTCAGTTATGGTACTTCTAATTTTACTTAGTTATTTTTTTCAGTATTTTTTACACCTCTGGTTTCTGATCCATTTGGTATCGAGTATTGAATTGTATCGTTTCAGTATCGTTTTGGTTTCAAGTATCTTTTTCGTATCGAGTATCGTGATTCTAAATTTGGTATTGATATCAAAGTCAAAATTTTGGTATTGTGACAACACTCTCACAGCCCCATCTCTCACCTCCCTTAGTGTTTCAGTTCTGACTGTAAATGTGATTAACTATGTATTTAAGTGCAGCAATAACGAAAGTACTAAACTAGCCAATAATATGGTTACTGTAATACCCAGCGCAGTTTTTTACCTTTCAATCGTAATCTCTTTGTCAACAGTATGCAGATATTTTTGAGGAAGCTCAAGTAACAGATGTTTAACATTTACTCCCCACCCAGAGTAACTGGGCCCCCAGGAACAGCAACCAAAGCCACAAAAGCCATCACTCAGGACCACAGAGATGCGGAGCTGGAGCCCCGGCAGCAGAGGGACAATGCTGAACAAGATCTTGAGCACAAAATGGTCAATGCCCACCAGGGCCATGGGGAATGTCGTGGCAATAACAGACCACAAAGATGGAGCCATGGGGAATATCAAGGCCATGCTCAAGGGCAAGGTTTGTACCATAGAGAGCCTCAACGCCGTGGTCAAGCCCAAAGATGGTACAACAGAAAACATGAATACCATGCTCCAGACCAAGAACGGTACTATTGGGAACACCAAGGCCAGGGACGTCACCAAAGATTGTTCCATGGGGAACATCAAAACTGTACTTCATACAAAAAATGGTACCATGGGGAACCTCAACACCATGTTCAAGACCAAAGATGGTACCATGGGCAACATCGAGGCCATGCTCAGGACCAATGTCCGTACCATAGGGAACAGCAAGGCCATGCTCAAGACCAAAGACGGTACCATAGGGAGCACAAAGGCCACGCTCAAGACCAAAGACCGTACAATAGGGAACACCAACGCCATGCTCAGGACCAAGAACGGTACCATTGGGAACATCAAGGCCATGCTCAGGACCAAAGTCGGTACCATAGGGAACACCAAGGCCATGCTCAGGACCAAAGTCAGTACCATAGGGAACACCGAGGCCATGCTCAGCAAATTTATACCAAGGAGCACAAAAAAAACCATGTTCAAGACCAAAGACGGAACCACAGAACAGCCTATGTCTTATGGAAGATATTCAGTAAGCATAATCTGAGTTAACCCTCAGTGCGCGCATTATTATGAAACCATGGGAAAAAATGTTTTAGTGTTGCATATGATTTAAAATGGTCTCAAATGAACAGATTTAGCTTTATTTTTTTTTTTATGGGTGGGGTACTTTGGGGTGCGTTGGCATATGGCAATATTGTGCAGCAATGGAATGCCTGAATGAAAATTTTTCCCCCAAAATGACATGAATCATTAAAGATTACAGAGCTTTAATACAACAATTAAATTTTTTTTATTGTTTAAAAAGACTTGAAATATGACCACCATTGAATTAAGGGGGTTGTTTAACAAATACGAGAGTAATCAAAAGATATTTGGCAATAATATTTGCAAAATATTTGCTGGAATCTCATATCATTCCTTGGCAAAGTGTATAGGATGTGCATCCATAATTTACTTCTACTTGTCAAACTCATAATAAACTACTCTGTATTACTGCCCAAGTATTCACTCAAACCACATGCAGCATTGTTTCATTACCGCACATTGTTGCCAAGTGGCAAAATACCTATTTTGTTGGATTAAAAGGCAGAAATTACTTAAAAAGAAAATATTCAAATGAATTTAAAAGATTGGAACTAATCACAGATGCTTGCCATATTTTTTAAATGCTGCAGACATTTGAAAAATCGAGGGAAATCTGCAGATTCAGGAGCGCTTCTTCAGGGACAGAGTCATCAATAGTGTGGGTAAAAATGGGACTAGCAGGGAAACTGGTGTCATGAGAGGTCAACAAAGCATGTAATTGGTAAGCCCAGTGTTCTACCTTGCATTTTAGACCAATCAGTGCACAAGATTATTTTCAAATTTCAGGGTATGGGTATGCAAAACCTATATGCCAACATTGTGCAGTAGAGGGTTAAGTCACTAATCTGGCCACATGAAAGCATGTGGTGGGTTTTTATCCTTTTGGGAGCAAAACAAATTAATATTAATAATGGTCGCCAATTGGCTGTGCAAATTGCCCTCACCTTCCCCTGGTTAAATAAGGGTTAAATAAATTTAAAATATGGCTAATAATAAACTATAAAATAAGCTATTTATTAGTTGTTTTATTAGTTGTGCATAGCTTTTGTGAATATTGGGGATTTATTTGGTTTGAATTAATAATTATTGGGCATTTATTAGCTGCTCATTGCACAAGTCTTATTCTTCACGCTATATTCAGTTAGTGCTCTTTCCTTAAAAAGCACATGATTAATGTTAACTGACAGTTAAGGAAGTAGATATATTTGAATCAAAAGAGATATGAGGAAGTGCCAGAGAGACTGGGGAGCTGAGATGAGAAATCCATCACTCCATTAAGCAATGTCCCATGTGTTGGGGCGGGATTTAAACCTAAGGCCACTGGATACATGTCTTTTGCGGAGGAGACACTCCTGCTGAGGCTATTTCTTTTTCCCTCCTCGCCTCCTCGAGGCGCATTTAAGTGATTGGCAAATCCTACATGGTGGCGGAGGCAGAACGATTCGAAAAAATGCAACCCAAGCATCATTAACAGTACTAACAAGAGAGCTCTCGCAATGACAGAGCAGCAGAAATCACAGCCCAATGATGACATTTGAGCCAAGCTCCACCCACACTGGCAGCTCCATTATTTCATCACGTGTAAGTAAATGTTAAATGTTCCTTCTCTCAGCATATTTGGCACTGGCGGCCAGTGTTCAGTAAATCCATGTGGTACCGGTGGAATTATTTAATGGTGTCAGTGGGGCTCCTTACAGCCTTGGTGTCAGCAGGGAGGTCCACATGGTATTAGCTTTTGTAGCTCATGTTAAGTCCACAGTGCTGGCTTTTGTGCGAAAGAGAACTAGAGGCACATCAGTGTTACAGCCTGTTGTAAGCGCAGGGCCTCTGTGCTGCATTAAGTGGATGGAGGAGTGTTGACTGTAGACAAATCGCTCCAGAGTTGGAGCTCTTAAGTGCAACTTGGAACCTGACACAGGACAGCACTGTGTTCAGTAAGCAGTAGATTTATCCAGTGTCTGACCTCCTGTGTGTTTTTTTCTTTTCCCCAGATCCTTTCCCTCCGGAACACTGAGTACACGGACCCAACCCAAGTTCTGTCCTCCTCCGTGCAGTACTGCTGCAGCTGTCCTGATCCAGTCCGGATCTAGTACTGCCCCATCCCTGCCGCGACACGTCCTGCAGCTCCAGACGCCATCGCTTAGATGTTTAAGAGTTTTTTGTAGACTTTAATTGAACATCATTAATTGGTTTGCCAGCGGAGGATGGGCTTCCCCACTATGGTCAGTTCCTCCTGAAATTTCTTCCCATCATTGTGCATGTATATTGTATATATTCAAATGACCATGTACTTACCTGTGACCCCTTTGCCGCTTTTACTCCGGACTTGAGGCTGGAGAAATTGCTTCCAATTATATGGATTATTAGAATGGAGAAAATGTGGAAATTTCTACTTTTTCGACATGACATTTTACTCACTGCAATCACACGAGTCAATGGTGCAAAGACTACAAAGAGCACAATTTCAGATATAGGTAAAGCAGAGGTTTAGATTTTACACGCAAGCAAAATATAGGGTGGGTCAAGGTCATGGTTCTACATCTAATGGTGCCAAGTGCATTCACAAAGACCACAACTAATCAAGCTCACCAGCCACCTGGAACAAAAATAAAATGCAAAGAAAGAAAGCTTGAATATAGTAAATCAAAAGATATTTAGGAATTTGCATACAAAAACTGAGCATCATGTTATTTAATGATGTCTTTTAAACTCCCAATTCAAACTCTGGTGGATGTTTAAGAACAACGTCAATTTTTTACAAAAATACAAAACAAATTTGAAAGACTGATTTTGTATTCACGAGGACTTTAAGTGTGCAAATCAGTGGGTTTCAACGATATTCCAACACGATGATTTGCCAATTCTTACCTAACGGCTTGGAGAAATGCCAGCGCTCCAGAGCCGAGGTCATCTTCGGCGAAGGCCTTCTTCCACAAGGGTACGATTTGTTCAAGTCGAAAGAGTCGGGATAGAGCATGTCCGCTGAGACGCAATAGGGGATCCAACAACTCTGTCCTCTGGCAAACGTGTCAGAGAGGTGTTCGGCTGAGTGACTGATAGTCCGCAGGGACATTGCAAATGTCCTCCAAGTTCTGTTAGCCTTCAGGTGGATAAGAATGGGAAGCAAATGTTACTGTCAGGCAAATATGTCTCATTCAATATGATTGATGTCATATTTGCAGACATTACTTCAACAGCTGTTACCAATTGGAGTGTAACTGTACACAGAAGTCTTTAGCTGAGTATGTACCTCAGTTTGGGGGTCACGGTTCAGTACAAGTTTGGCACAAATGACGTCCCAAATGCATGATTCTAGGTTTCTTTTCATTTTTTATTGAGTAATTTAGGACTACCAATGATAGTTGGTACATACAAAACCAACAAACAGAGGAAAACAATACATCCTTGCTACAGTACTAGGGATAAAGTTAGCTAGCAGGTAAAGCTAGCAAGCAGGTAAGGGTAAAGCTACAAAGTGGCAGTTAAACATGTGTTAAGCAAACACACACTCGCATAGAAAAATATGGCCTATTACCGGATGTCAAACAAAAAGGTTCAATAGGCAACAACTGAAAATCATTCTGTGAAAATATCATAAAATACAAAGAAAGGGAGGGTTTCCATTACTTCAGCCTATAACTAATGTAAAATAAAAAGCCATACAGAACTGATTAACATATCCTGATTTGAAAATATAAACCAAATAACATGAAAACCATAAGACAAAATAAAGTCTGCATGGAGGTAGAATGTATCCCATTTGCGAATAACTTGAGTCACTGAGGTCATTATGCACCACTTTAGGTACTCAAGCTTCATTCTATTTTCAAGTTTTTCTTCAAAAAAATAAGTTTGTCCACATTGACAGTAGAGAAGGTTGATCAGTTAGCAGTACCAACAGTGCAGTGAAAAAGTATTTGACCCCTTCCTGAATTTTTTTTTTTTTTTTTTGCATTTTTGTCATACATAAATGTCTCAGGTCATCAAACAAATGTTAATATTACACAAAGATAACCCGAGTAAATACAAGATGCAGTTCTTAAATGATGATTTCATTTATTAAGGGGTCATTCAATGTCAAATGTCCAAATGGCTCCCACTTGACAGTCTCAGATTTGGCAGAGGAAATTGCAGCGGGTGCATACACTTCCCATGGGATAAATCCAAAATTTCGGCTCTCAACGCCAAATAGTTTTGTAATTTAAAAAAAATTTTTTTGCAACGAAGTTCCGGCCCTTTTTGAAGAGCGATTTCTGAGCAGAAGCCACTTTCACATGGCTATATCTAGAAAAGTATTTCAGTCCTTCAAAATTTCAGGGGGTAAAATCTGCTACTATAACTTGAGGGATACGGACGTATAAAGGTGTCCCTTTAGTTTTTCATATATTTCTAAGTGCTTAAACTTGCTCGAAAAGTTTACTCGGCGCGTTTTCTCTAGCGAGCCGTTAACTAGTGCTACACAGCTGATAAAGTGGACGAGTCAAAATACTTCGCTAGCCGAGTCAAAACAATAGCATCTGTAGTAACAGCTAACGATTAAATTACTACCAAACGTTGGACTGACTTGGCTTGTATTTCGCCAACTAACGTTAATTTAACGTTCAGTTAAACGGTCCGCCGCGTTAAGTTACATTTCGAAATAACAGAAGCTCGTAAGATCGCTAGGAAGGATAGCCAAGGCAATTCAACGTTCACGTTGACAGCAAGGCTATGCTGCCATGTAGTTTGTCACTCAAAGCAATTGTTCGGGTGATAACGTTGTATCAATCACAGCTTAGCAATATAACCATATCTAACGTTAGTTAGCTAACGAAGCTAGAGAGTGGCTTACTATGTAACATTAAGGCAACTTTGCTGGCAGGTGAGCAGCCCAGTACGGTTTTTCCTTGACTAACCTTAGTTAGCTACGTTCGTTTTCAAGCTAGTCAGAACAACTTTCCGCAAGGGGCTGACAAAGAAAGGTAAAAACATACGGTCTCCCATTTTCCCGCAGAGCGAAGAAAAATAACACCTAGGTTGAGTCCGTTAGCTTACTCGCCTTCTCCAGGATGGTAGCTTAAAAATAGCTAGCTAGTCGGCTAGCTAAGTTCTAATGGCAAGCAGGTAAACTAGCTAGGTTCATCATAACTTCGCTTTATAATCGAGTAACGTTAACAATAGCACGATTCACTTTGAACCAGCTGTTCGAGATCTTGGATAACTTACTTGTCAAGTCAGTGTGGAGGCTAACGTCATTCAGCAAACTAGCTGAAGTTATAATATTTCAATTTTCAGCCTTTCAGATGGTTGAGGCATTGTCCTCCAAGATTCAATTTCAAATTCGATTTCAAATTGCGCTGGGCAAAGTGGGCGTTTCCTCTAGCGGGAGCGCTTCGGGGGAAATGCGCAGCCAGCAGCGAATGAGAGAGCAGTTTCGGTGCAGATGGACGGCGAAAATCCAATGAAAATGTCCAAAGGCGGAGTCAACGGTTTGTTTACGGGTGGCTTGAGTTTCTATAGAAACGAGAATAGGCGGGTCAGCCAAAAAGCTGTCACGGACAAGAACATGACAGAAGAGAGTAAACAGATCGTGAAACATGGACTGAGGATTCATGCATTTATTTGAATGAAATATAACATTTGTAACATCTTTTGACAACTGTGCGTTTACAGTGTACAGTGCATCGCAGTTTCTGCAAGGCATTCCTCTAGGTAACGCGTCAACTGAGGATACAGAGGGTTATACAGAGAAATCATAGTCAGTTCCGGCAGGGCTAACGAATCACCCAGACAAGCTCCTCTATAGGTCAGATTCAATCAACTTAATCTAAAATAATCACTGCCATATTGTTGCGTGAAGCTCCTTTTATATTTTGTTGACCTTAAGCTGTTTCACTTTACAACGATATTTAGACCAAAAGCCAAAGAATACCCTTCTACTTAGCATGGTTTGTAGGCTACGCGGTTGCATTGGGTTAACCAATCTAAATGCAAACGATACTTTTTATGGTAAAACACTTCGTGTTTACGCCGGTTCTCAGTTAAAGAGTCATTTAAACAAAACAAACACACGCACGCGCGCGCGCGCGCGCACACACACACACACACACACACACACACACAAATCTCAGTCAATGCAACCCATGATAATGCACCATTTAACAATAACAGCAAATCCTAGTTACTGCCTCACATTGTAGCCTTCATTGTATAAAAAACAAAAATCTTTGACATTCACATTTTTTTCTCTTATCTGCCAAGATTGAGTTCAATGGTGGTTTCTGTTGTTACAATTTTATCAAACTCACTATACTACAGTGTTATAGCAGAAATATGTGTTCCTACTAGAAACCTGAGCCAGTGAAAGTTTTACGACCTAGACCATACAGTGCTTCAGAGAAGAGAGGGTACACGAACATGAATTGAGGCATTTACCTCACCAAAGTAAACTAAAAGTAAACAAATGCCTAAAATGACAGTGGGGACTTCATTAATGCATTATATCTGACCTCAGCCCATCTTACCCAAAATCAAACCTACCCTTAGTATGGAGCACACGGAAAGAATTGTCATTGAAACCATAATCAATGTATATTCCAAGTCAATGATTTTTTTTCCCCCTCAGAATGAAGATTTTTCTCAAATTTCACACAAAGGGTGTTAATGGAATAAAAGTGTATTTAGTTCTGAGGTAAACAAGTCTTTAGAGTCCAGCCAGCAAAGCAACTGCCAATTATGTTTATGTCATGCAGAGTCCGTCCCTGCTTTTAACCGCCGTATATGCGTGTAGGACTTCCTGAGGGTCACACTGCCATGGTGAGACACGCCACGGGGAAGCACGCACTCCTCTGTCAGCTTTTGAGTTTGAGGGTCCCAGCAGAGCACCGTGGCTATCACCTCGTTCTTCTCATTGCGCCCACCGGTGATGAACAGCTTGTTACTGGCAGCGGCGATGCCACAGCTTGCTCTCTCGTGGCCAAACTGCGTCACAAGGCTCCAGGTATCCTCCCGAGGGCTGTAGGAGTAGAGGGCCTTCATCGCACCACCTTAAAAAAACACATCAAATCAGCACAATGACTCCAGGAAGCTTTTATTCACAAAGCTACAAGTGGATAGAATTCAATTTGTGTAGAGAAGCTTTAAAAATCCATACTCTAAGACTTGTTTCTAAAATAAAAAAAACTCAATTTTATCCACAACAGCTAGTACTAAAAGATGGCTAGATGTGGTTGACCAACAAATATGTTTCGTATTCTGAAATTGCTGTAAGATTAGTTTTAATTTTATACGAACCAACAATGTAGATGTGCTCCTTAAAGGTAACAGCATTCGTGCACTTGGCCTCGATGGGCATGGGTGACTTGAATGTCCATTTTTTTGTTGAAGGGTCAAAGCACTGTGTCTTATCAGTGGCCAATTTGCCATTGGGACCCCCTCCAATCACATAGAGCTTCCCATTGTGGCTGGCAGCAGCGAATGAGCTTACGCTCATTGCAAGGGAGGGAGCCTATGACAGTCATTCAGAAAACAGAATTTAGCAGCACAGAAATCATTACATAAGAAAAATGCGAGAAAGCTGAGAGAATGTACCGTTCCTCCTTGTAAACCCACCTCTGACCAACAGTTGTGAAAAGGGTCGTAGGCCTCTACACTGTTGTGCCTCTGTGAGCCATCAAATCCACCCAAAGCATAGACCTTCCCACCTAGAACGGCCATTTTGTGTCTCCAACGCCCAGTGGTCAGATACTCAACTTGGATCCATTTGTTGAGAGGCGCACTATACTTCCAGACCTCATGTTGTGTTTCCTTACCACCTGCAGAGGCAAAAAATAATGATGGACCAAATAGATGCAAATCGCTGCAGATCTTTGTGATACTATGACAAATGTCCCCACCAATATTTTCACTTCCGCTACCAGTATCTTTGAACTTCGATTGCTTTGGCAAGTCACGTAGAGAATTTTTTCAGTAAAGCCTTCTTCAACTCTGCCACTCCCTAGCGGTAATGCCAGCATAACAGGATTTATTTCAGTCAAGCTTAATGGAGGTTTACATAAAGTAGAAGGCTGATGAAATTCCCATTAAGTAAGTATATTGCTCAAGTGGGACAAAAACACACACTTTTTTTATACTCACCAGATATGTACACTTCGTTCCTGAATGTGACACAAGCAAACTCCACCCACTTCTTATTGTCTGACTCCGCCTCCATCTCAGTCATTGGAAGCTTGGCCACCTCCAGCCGGCTTCGTCGCAAGGGGTCCAAGCAGGTTACCTCAGACACAAACCGCTCCTCTTTGGTGCAGCCTCCAATTATCATGAACACCTCAGACTGAAATTCTTGCAATCTTGGCTTTGTGCGTTCAGAAATTACCTTGGGGAGGAGTGCGAAGTTAGAAAGTACTTGCTATTGGTACTAAGGTGTCAAAGTTGTGCAAGCAGCGGCTGGAATCAAGACTGCACAGTAGATAGAAATCCGATTCAAGACTGAGGATTCAATTATGTCTGCATCCGAAACCTTAAAGGTGCACTATGCAAGTTTGTTGACATCACTTCTGTTGACATTCAAATTCAAACAAAACAGAGGTGGCTCGCCCCTCCCTCCCGTAGTTCCCTCCCTCCCATGCTTCCATAACTGTCAACCCTTGTCGGTGATTGGCTGGAATTGTTTGTTATGTCATGGGGCGCAGCCTGCGCCCCTTGGGCTCTAATTTCCTGGCGCAGCGGGCGTAGCGAGGCGCAGCCCGCGCAGTGGTAATTTCGTACGGCGCAGCCCGCGTAGTGGTTATTTCGTGAGGTGCGCAGCCTTCGGTAGACGAAGGTGCGCCGAGATGGGTGTGGCGGCGTAGTGGGGGGGGGGTGTCACATATTCATCAAGACGCAGTGACAATTTCGTAGAAAAAGCCTCCGCTGGAGTTGCGCAGAAAACTCGCCAACTCCAACCTGGTTTAATTTCCGTGCAGTGGTAATTTGGCTGACCGGCGCAGAGTGCGCACACGTCACCGAAATCTCACAGGCAGGTTTACAGAATGTCAGGCACATTTCAATGCAAGAAAAAATTACAGGAAGCACTATTTAATGTAACTATCTGAATAAGGACATAAATTATAGTATCTATATCGATTGTCCTGATGTCAGGCGGTTGCCACGCGTAATGGAAACTTGACCTGGCTTAATCAACGCAACTGAATCTGTGATGCAAACTAACGACTTCACATCTTTCTCAGCCAACCACAAACTGTATAATATATATATATATCGAATGCTTGCGTTCTATGCTCATTAAAGCCGCTTGCACACTGGACGCAAAACGAATTTTTCGCACGACTGATTACAGACAAAGTCAATGCAAAGACGCGATAGTCGGACAGGGTTTTAATATAGCTCCGTGTCCGAGAGTCATAAAAGTTCTAGTTTTTCCGAGTATTCCAGGAATTATTAGACGTGCAAACTTGGCTATGTTTGTGTTCGTCCTTCACAAAATGCAAATTGATAGCTATCGACTTTTCTTGGTCTTTTTAGCCTATTCATCTGTTTTCTTCCGTTGAAGATAGACGTCAGTATTTATTCGGTCTTTCTTTTGAAAATTAGTCAGATGGATCGAACAGATTCACGCTTCATTTCCACAGCAGAGATAATATAGTGCGTGAGCAAATCAATTCCATGACCACTGACAGAGTGAAGAAATCATCGCATGCACCATCAAGACTGTCCGACACGAAATGCAAATTACTCCATGTCCAGCAGCCAGCAAAAAGTAAAAGTATTGATATGAGAACAGATTTATAACGAAATAAAGAATAAAAATATATCAGCAACAAACGTGATATCAAACAAAGATGACCCGCCAAGAAATAAATCGCAGTGTTCATTGGATGCTCTGTTGTTAAAATGTTTCTTTTTATTCTTTATTTCATTATCAATCTGTTCTAATCGTCCTCTTTTTTTGGCTGTCAGACACGGAGGCATTGTACATTGTCTCGCGCCAGTGTCGACTCACTTTATTGAGCAGCTTAAACAGAAACATTGATTGAAATTGTCGGTACTCATCTTGAAGAACTGAACCCTCTTATCAAACATTCACGTTTAATGTCTGAAAGAGTCAGTAGATTTGAAGAAATTAAAAACAATAATAGACTGTCGGACACGACAATTTATTAAAACCCTGTCAGACCTTTGGACACAAGACGCAATCTGTCGAGCGAAAAATTCGTTTCGCGTCCAGTGTGCAAGCGGCTTAATACTAGGCTACTATTATTGTCACTTATGCTTTATCGTCTTTAGTGGGGGAAAGGAATGCAGCCTGATTGCTATGATCTCGTACTGAGTTAAGATCACATATTGGAAATAAATGTGTAACGTATCTTGCTTTGTTGTATATGCATGCTAATCCCAAAATTTTCAGCAGCTACAGTTTGTAATAATAGAAACACGCTATCCATCGTTTCTCTTGCCAGTGAGCAATATTTGACTCGGCTGGGTCGCCTTCTATATTCTAACACATTAAAGGTGAGGTGAGGAGCTCATTTGACTGGTGAAGATTTGACTCGGCTGTGTTATACCCAAACACGCCCTCTTTGCCAACTTGCGCTGGAAGGAGGGGCAGAGGCGGGACAGAGGAGTACTTGCGCCAGGCTACGCCGGGCACGAAATTGCCACATACGCCTGGACACACCCCGTTGGCGCGGCGCACACCCCATGCGCCGCGCTTGCGCCGCGCCTGCGCCTGGTCTACGAAATTAGAGCCCCTTGTGTTTATTTGCAATTTGTGACGCCTGTGCAGTCTCCAGAGCCCAGGTTTTTGAATTCAGAGGCAGGCAGCTAGTGGATCGTGGGGAGATGTCGGCGAATTGAGACAAAAATATGATCGCGCAGAAAACAAACAAACTTGCTTAGTGCACCTTTAAGAGCTGTCTATGAAAGCAGTATTTTAAGTCATAAAATATGTCTTCTCGAGACTACGGCGGTCCAAATTCTTAGATATGGCCGTCTATTGCGATATCTTTGCCTGATTTTTTTTTTCTTTATTTTTTAAAAATTTGGCATCTCGAATCCCTATCGAATCTGGAATGCCCAATTGGTGAACTATGTACAAGGCTTGCTCGTATGCGACCCCTTGCTGCCAATTCAGAAGCGTGTAGACAGTTCGCGGCTCTCCACCGAAGCACGCGCCTGTCAGCCACCGCTTCTTATACACTCATTTGTTGAATCTTCACAAGTTCAGAACGAGGGCGGAGGATACCCAGACATGATCATGATCAGGCTTAGAATCTTCCTGATGAGCACCCATCTGGCTAACAGGAGGCGCTTGAGCAACGAACAAGACAACTATAATTTCCCTCCCCGGCAGTCCCTTCCCAACTTGCAACCCTGTAGCACAATAGCCACTTGTGCGCAACTCTGAAAAAGCTACCGACCACTGCCAGCTGGTACGAGGTGGGGATCGAACCCGCAACGTGATGGTAAAGCATCGCGTTGCGAAGCAGAAGTGACTAAGTCTTTGCCTGATTTTAAGTCAGCATCACACGCATCCTTGATCAGTAAGGCCATATCATAATTGATTCAAGGTCAAGGATGTAGGAGCTGAGGCAATCACTCAAGTCAATCTACAAATTTATTTTACCACAGTGTTGTCTTTTACTTCTTTTTTTGTTATGAAAATGCAAAAATCTCATTTTATTAATCATTTCAATTATGTTGGTCAACATGCTACAGTTGCTATTTGTTGATGATATTCATAGATTAACATGCTAGCCCAGTTCACACAGGGTTTCAAATGCTCAACAAACTACTCAGCTAAACTAGATAGATAGTAAAAGCTGGGTTGTTCAAGTTAAACCATAATGTATAACATTTAACTATGCAAGTTGGTTATTACTTGGAATTGCAGTTCTTTTGTGATGATTATGATGGCAAGTTATGTAGCTAGCTGAATTCACAATGAGGGCTTATATCCACTTAGCAGAGGCCAAAGCTGCATTGAAAGACTTTATAAAAGCTTGTCCATACACAGAAAGGCTGTTTGCAGGGGGCACAAATTCTGCCATGTCTGCACAAAGTTTTGAGAAATGTGATATTGTTCCTCTAAGATGGGTCAATTAAATGCAAGTCGCATGGGGGGCAGGACCAACTCGTGATGTAATCACTATCTTACTGGGGCATCTTATACAGTGCCATTAAAGGAAAACACTGTCCAAGTAGACAGCTGCCTTTGCAGACAATACTGTAGTTTTTTATATACAGCCACTGTTGGTTCCTCTTTGCTTTGCTCTTCCATACACTGTGTTTGTCTAAAATTAGCACAATAAAAAAACTCAACTTCTATAGCACTTTGGACACTGGACTCTTCTTTTCAAAATGAAGTAGATTTTTTTATTCATTTTGGTCAGAGAGGAAACACATTTCAGAATTTACTGGATTTGACTCAATGGTGGAAAAATAAAAAAAATATTTCTGCCCACTGGGGAGTTTTTTCACCACCGTTAGGGTTCTTCTGTCTACTGAGTGTTTCACCACACTTTCTAATCTTGGTGTTTAGGCAGGGTGCTGCACCTTTTGCTACACGGGAAAGCGTCTTTGACAGCTTTTGCAGGTTTTTCATGAAAAGTGTCAAAAAAATGGAATCAAACTCTGCTTCAGTTCATAGTTCATCCAAATAAAACATTCTACTTCAATTCTAAGGCCTGGCCTTTATTAGCTATCTATATTGAAGGACTTTGATTATGCATATATTATTTGCGGTGTGATTTCTGATGGAGCGATATTTTATAAACAAAATAAATCAATTAAACCAAAAGTTTGTTTTATTGCACATTCAATAACAAGTTTTTGCTCAACAAAATCAATTCTTCCATCATTATCAAACTGCTGAAGTGCACCATCATTGGGTCGGAAATCACACCGTAAATAATACATTGCAGAAGTAAAGTCCTTCAGTGTATATATAGCAAAGTAATCAGCTTCCTTGATTTGAAGTAAACTCATGTTACAAAAACAAAAGTAGAATGGTAAATTACATGTACTACAACTTACATCGATCCCAGAAAGGTGATACAAGCGTGCTTCCTGGAGTAATGGAAAGGCCTCTGGGCATCTTCTTACCAGAGCATTTGCCTCAACTTTCTCAACAAAGTACCAGGGGTCCATCAGAGGCAGACGAACATGCTGTAAGAGGCAGGGTAGCAGGTGAAGCCTGTCTCCCTCCTGCGCTTGTATCCAGCGCATTAGTGTCTCGAAAACCATTTCCTCCTCTGTCACAAACAGGTCGTCCCGCAGCAAAAGGCTGGCGAGGACTTCACCTGGCAGCTCCAGGAACTCCTCGTGGGCAACCACATGGGAGAACTTCTGGACAATGTAGTTCTGAACTCGGGTCCTCAGGGCCACTAGAGAGTGAGCATCTGCCAGGCGTAGGACCCCCACACAATTTTCAGGGAGAAGGGCATCTGCCAGGAAGTTGGAACATGCATCTACCATGCGCAGGAACTGTAGCGGAGAGGATGATTAAAAAACACATAGGAACGTTTTCTTTCTGGCACAATGCCAGCTTACAAGTTTTAAGCAGCAATCAAAATACACTGCAAAACCACCTTATTTTGAAATTATGTAGCATTACACTTTGAATAAAAAAACCACATATATTCTGGATATATATTTTATGCGTTTTTCTTGCTTTCAGGAGCTGAAAAGGAATTGGACAAAAGTAACATTGTCAAAATTAAATAGTCACTTTCATTACTTGGTCATACATCATTTGCAGTCAATGACCACGGACATCACCAGCTGCTGGGTTTCATCCTTGGTTATGCCTCACCAGGCCTTCACTGCACCTGTTTTCAGTTCCTCCTAGTTATTGCGGTTTTTGGCATCAGATTTTCGATATGGGAGACAGATATGCCTGCCTCCTGGATGGTGTTCTTTCTTTGGCCTTCTGAAGGGCTTTTTTTCCCCCTCTTCTTCACCAGGTAAAGAATTCTTAAATTATCTACAAATTGTTGTCCATGATCTTCAGAGCATTTTAATGTTCCTGAGCTCACAAGTGCATGCTTCATTTTTAAAATTGTGCAAAATAGTCAATTTGGCCGCATGTACAGTTTCTGCTACCTTTCTTAAGACTTGTGATCTTTTAGTCTGATGATGGCTTGCTAGCTTGGCCAGTAATAGCCCTCCAGACTCTACACTGAGAATTAAAAGTAACTGAAAATCAACTAAAGTCATATTTTCTGAATACTTGTAAATTAAATAAAGTGGAAATCACACATATATGGTGACAGAACAGCTAACAGCCAGTTGTCCAATTACTTTCTGTCTCTTCAAAAGCTACAAATAGAAAGCGCTGCAATTACAAAACTGTTCATCCAATTTGGACATAAGTATCATCAAATTAACTTGAATGTCTGCATTTTGAGCACATACTTGCACTTTGATTTTAGCGCCAATATGCTATGGTAGACAGTGAAAATATCAATAATTTTATCAGTGTCCAAATATTTATGGACCCGAACGCAAGTTCTGTGGATGGACTACTCGAGAGATTTTTAACAATCATCAGTTAACATCAACCCTATCTAGACCGGGGGGGCTTTTTATGTACGCGCCAATTTTCACGTCGTATAATTTCTGAACTGCTTGAGCTCGGACCACCAAACTTGGTGAATTTTCCTAAAACATGTCTGGGCACAATTATATACCATTAAGTCTAGTTCATCATCTTTGACGTTTCCATGGCAATGGTTTTCTGGACAAAATATTGCCAATTTCGGTTTCATCAATGTACAACCCCAATTCCGAAATAGTTGGGACAAATTGAAAGTTTTGAATAAAATCAAAATGCAATGACTTACAGATCACATGAGCCAATACGTTATTTACAATAGAACATAGATAACATTTCAAATGTTGGAACAGATATTTTACATTTTTATCTACAAATTGAGCTTATTTCAAAATTTCTGGCTGCAGCAGGTCTCAAAAAAAGTTGGGACACAGACAAAAAGAGCTGAAAAAGCAATTAATATATAAGAGAATCAGCTGAAAGAACATTTAGCAAGTAATTAGGCTAACTGGCATCAGGTGTGTGCAATGATTGGCTATAAAAGGGATGTCTTAGAGAGGCTGAGTCTCTCAGTAGTAAGGATGGCCAGAGGCTCTCCAACCTGTGGAGGCTTGCGTAACATCAAATTGCAAAGGCTTTGAAGGTCTCATCATCGACAGAACATAAAATCAAAAGAAATTAGAGAAACTGGAAAAATTTCTGCGTAAGGGACAAGGCCGAAGACCTTCACTAGATGCACGTGATCTTCAGGCCCTCAGACGCCACTGCATCACTCACCGGCATGATTCTGTCATTGACATTACTAAGTGGGCCCAGGAATACTTCAGGAAACCACTGTCTGTAAACACAGTCCACCGTGCCATCCACAGATGCCACCTAAACCTATCATGCAAAAAGGAGGCCATTGTTGAGCATTATCCAGAAGCGCCATCGTGTTCTGTGGGCCAAGGCTCATTTAAAATGGACTGTAGCAAAGCGGCAAAGTGTCCTGTCGTCAGACGAGTCCAAATTTCACATTCTTGTTGGAAATGGGCATTGTGTCCTCCAGGCTAAAGAGGAGAAAGACCACCCCTCCTGTTATCAGTGTTCAGTTCAAAGATCAGCATCTCTGATGGTATGGGGATGCATGAGTGCAAATGCTTGCATGTTTTAAAAAGCACCATGAATGCTGTAAGGAATATAAAGGTTTTAGAGCAACATATGTTCCCCACCAGACAACATCTATTCTAGGGAAGGCCTTCTGTATTTCAGCAGGACAATGCAAAACCGCATACTGCAGCTATTACAACAGCATGGCTTCACAGTAAAAGAGTCCTTGTGCTAAACTGGCCTGCCTGCAGTCCTGATCTTTCACCGATTGAGAACATTTGGCGCATAATTAAACGAAAAGTCCATCAAAGGAGATCCAATACTCTTCAGCAGCTGGAAGCCTGTATTAAAGGGGACCTATCTTGCAATATTTCCAAGGTTATATTTTGATCTTGGACTCTCCTAGAGTACTCCTGATCGTTCAAAGTCCAAAGCAGGGTCTTTATTTACCTCATACTGCCATCCTCAAAAGACCCTATTTGTATTCCATTGTAGTCTCTGCCTGAAACGCCTCATTGGGGTGGCTCTTCCGCTATGGCCCCCACTCCCCGTATGCCCACTTTCTTCTGACTGGCCAGCTCTTTGGAGGGCAGAGTTGGGCGGGGCCAGGCTGCAGAACGCAGTTTTCTGGGGCCGCCTCCCCAGAGTGAAATGTGATACACGTCTGCCATCTGATAAGCAATCGGCGGGGAAATTCTGAAATCTAACGCTATACTTGAACATAGATCTATTGAAATGAACTTGTTCTAATAAACGCAGTGGCGAAAGTAGAGGACACAGTGCGAAAGTCTGGCAGCCCAAGCTCGAATTTGCTATCGGCTACAGTTTACTACGGCAAGAGTGGTGAGTACAGCGGTTTTTCTACTCTACAGCTAGGATGCAGGGAAAGCTAGAATCCACCACATACAGACACATTTGTAGAACGGGTCGTCATACCCAGGTGTAGACCGGAGACCGTAGAAATCCGGTGGGTCTGAGTTTAGAGGGAAACATGGACAGTGAGGAGCAGCTATAAGTGGACCAACAGCTTATGGACTGCTTCAGTGTGTACTAGGACCTGCTGGTTCATGTGCATAACTGGAGTGAGTCGTTCGCGTGGAGTAACGAACAGCTTCTGCGCTGGTATATGACGGAGCAGCCAAATCTCCATGGTAAACGCCCTTTTCGGAAATTGCCCATGGTAATGGTTTACCTACTGCATCGGAATGACCAGCATTTCCTCGCAGAAAATGGACGCATTATAGATAGTGCGTGAGAGCTAGATAGAGCTCCGGTTGTCTTAAGAGCACAATACAGGTTTCACTGACTGTACGTTCCGTTTGCATGAACCGTCGCTTATGTGGAGCTTGCGAATCGATAACTGTTACAGGAAAGAATTTAATATTCAATCGCCGATTTTATATTCAATAGACTGCAATGCAGAGAAATCGTTTGTTATACCAGACACTTTATAGCCAGTGCGCTTCCCTATTGCTTTCACCGGTAGCATCAGAGAGCTTGCCCAGGTATTAGAGAAGTATCAGGCTGACCCCGGTCACGGTTAAGTAAAGCAATCATTTCACAAGCACCCAAAAACGCGTCAAAAGTTCTGCAAAACCTACGTCTGGTCTAACTGCAGCCTTCGCAGCCCAACTCTGCAGACATACAGCACCTCTCCGGTTAGCTACAACTGTAGTAGCTACAATCAGGCAACGTTATGATGGAACTGCCACATTGATGCTTACCGAAGTAACACAAGCATACCGATCATAATTACTGCCTATAAGTTACCAGGAGCATTTTAATGTGCACAGCACACAAACTAACACGCAGCAGCTGATAACCGAGCGGTCATAACTATAGAGACAAACGTTACCCAGTTGTACTAAGCATCAAAATTACAAACAAGCATAAAAAGTTCACTTCAAATGAGGTTTATGTTCACAGTCATCCTTCCCACATCTTTCCCAAAATTTCCCCTGATATTACTCTTGCATATTTAGGACACAAATATTACCAAAAGTAACTTGGCTACGTTAGTCGCAGTGCTACAGCCACATTCAACAGGCCATCAGTTGGGTAGGCTTATGCTATGAAGCAACTGCTTCCGTATCTGTAGCCATGTTTCCATCCACACGTTCTTCTATGAATTAAGTAATATCGAATTAAAAATGCCTGACAGAGACGGCGATATTAGACTTGATTTCAAGACTATCGACACATAGTTTGTACGGTTCATCTCATTGGATTTTCTCTTGATCGGTAAAAGGCTTATGCAATAAATGCTGATGGAAACGTTATTTGCCGAATAAATCTGCTACTGTATCTTGACGGTGTTTTGATGCCGTCATTTCCTTCTGATAATGGTCTACTATGCTGCTAATAGCTGGCACCTAAGCACTACTACAAATTGTGCAATTATTGTCATTTGTTGGTAAATGCGATCTATTTTGGCTAACCAGCTAAATTAGTTGGCTAACAAACTACTTTTGTTCACGTGAAGGTTCTGCGACTCAGTGCGAAAATGAATGGAAACAGCTTAAAATGTCAGAAATGTACTCGATATACCAATTTGATCGCATAACAGCATGTGGCATCATTACGCACTACTTTTAATTCGCTTTAATGCCGTTAGATGGAAGCATATTTTCACCAGCTTTATTCACATTAATATCTTCGGTGAACTTTAGATAATTCGAGTGACAGGTGGATGGAAACGTAGCTTGTGAGTCACGGACAGTCGCGACTGATACGGGCTTTATCTTCAGATATTTTACAAAGCCTGCGTTTGAGGCCAGTTCTTAGTGCTAACTATTGTTAGCAGTCCTGCTAGCCTCCCGTAACTCATTCGATTCACTTACATTATCTGCTGTTTTATTGTTACTTACAGCTTGTGGCTCCGAGCGCTTGATTGATGCAACTGCTTCAGGTTTGAGAAGCAGCTGAAAAGCTTATCCTGTGTCAAATTATCCTTTATTGACAAAGTGGCTTTGGTGAAATGCTGAGCACAAACAGCTTACGTTCCCTTTGGCCGTGGCTGTTCGCCGCCAGCAAACAAAAAAGCTACCCACTGATTTCTGAAGGCATCGTCTTTTGGGAGAGAAACAGGTGATTTTCTTCGCGTCCAAAAGTAAACGGATGAGCAGCTTTGGGAGAGATACTGACAAAACTGCACCTCAAATGATCTGCGGTTCTTCTTTTGTATTTCTGGAGGGGTAGATGGTACTAAGGCATAGTATGATCCGCGGTTGTTCATGTCTGCAAGAATAGTTTCCGGTGTGGGCAGGTCCAGCGCCATGATTGGCTTTGGCTAGGTCTGCACTAATTAGATGGCACAACCTGACGTCAGGTTTTGCCCAGATCTCGTGAAGATTTTGGGAGGAGCTGTTCAGAGAGGAAATCATGTTCACAAAATCACATTCTTGGATTTTGGCAAAACCCCTGTATCTTATGTTTAGAAACTTTACAGAGGTTGAGTATTGACATCCAACATTATAACATTACCTATATGTATTTCAAGAAGGATCAGCATAATAGGTCCCCTTTAAGCAAGAGCGGGATCAAATTCAAATGGCTAAACTCTGGAAACTTGTCTCAATGCCCAGACGCCTCCACTCTGTGTTAAAAAGAAGAGGGGATGCTACACCATGGTAGACAGGCCTCTGTCCCAACTTTTTTGAGACCTGTCGCAGCCATCAAATTTGAAGCAGCCATCAGTTTCACCATTTGCTGTGTTAGCTCTGTTCTATTGTGAATAAAATACTGGCTGGTGTGACTTTAAAGTCATTGCGTTTTGATTTTATTCACAATTTACACTTAGTCCCAACTATTTCAGACTTGGGGTTGTAGTTTCCAGATTTTCCTTTTAACATGTACTTATTCCATTATATTTACAGTATCTTATGTAATTTAATGTCAGCTTTGTTGAGTAGAATTAATTCATGCTTTTTTGATGACATCATTGAATTTATTTATTTTCCGATGATGAAAGCTTCTACTACCAGCAAATGTTTTTTGTCATTATTAAGGTGGTCTGTAGGCTCTATATTGAAATCAATAAACTAAACACAAAGAAGTTGACGATAAGAACAGAGCAAGTAATCCTTTATAAGTTTACTTTCATTTCTTTCTGACCTAAACTTCTAAGAAAAACATTCTGAGTAAAATAAAAACAATTTTCACGGAACATAAATAGAATTTCATGTATTTTATGACCTCTCGGAGCTGGTGCACTATAGAATAAAATAAGCAAAGCATATTGGGTAATAAAAATCAAATCATGTCATTATGGCATCATAATAGGTCATAATAATATCAAAATGATTGAAGTGATTTAGTTTTATGTGCACATCCCCTGCAAATTTGGTGGTCATATGCCATACGGCCCCCAGTCCCAGGAAGCCCCAAAAAGCCCGATCTAGATAGGGTTAAATTAGACATCAAAGGTGATGAAATATGTAGAAGTTTCAAGCAGTTTCTGTACTTCTTCATTTTGCCAGGTGTTCAGTCATAAACAAGAGTCACACATGCCACCCCCTCAACTGCACTAAAGTATGTCAAGAATAGAACAAATCACATCTGTAATCGAGTATGTCACGGTTTTCACTTCCAAGTCAGACCCCAAGCTTTGATGTAGCTGATCGTAGATCAATTTATAATACACTAACCCCTTACAAACACTGCCTTAAAATATAATGAAGATAGAGGTATAAAAATTTACTGTTCACTAATAGAAAAGTTACTAATTTACAACTGGAAGTTCGAGCACTATATTCAGGCGCATTTCAAAGCTACAAATAAAACCACTCTCCATATGCCTGAATCTGTATGATTGCACTGCTCTAACATGATAATATCCATCTACTTAGACTTTGGGTTTTTCACATATCAACAGAGTTAATGAATAGGTAGGACAAAATGGTAATCTGAAAAAGTAAGCGAAGTAAAATAGAGGTTGACATACACTTTGAGGCAACTGGATGTTAATTTAATTGAAACCTATCTCCCAAGCTAATTATGACCAATGTTTACTCCACTTCCATGGTTTTAAAATTTTCATGCTGACTATGGACAAAAAAGCAACTGAAAGCAAGAGGGTAAACCACAGTTAAAATTGCAAGAGGGAAGAGGAGAGAATAACGCCAGCAGACCAGACTGGGAAATCATGAGGCCTGAAAGAACTGGGTAAAAGGTTAGAAAGAACTACATTATTCCACACTGAACAGTAGTCACAACCTGAGCAGAAAACAATAAGTTTTCACCTGGAAGAGGCTGGCTGCTTCTAGGGTTTTCTGGACATTGTGTTTAGTGATTTGCACTTTACTGGTGTAGGTATAATCCAACAGGACTCTCATGGTTTCAGCATCAATGCCCTGGATGAGGATACGATCTTCATATTTCTCTCTTAGGTCATTGCAGAACATAGCCCTAGAAATCCAAAGAAGAATCAGACGTTCCAAAAAGAACTGCGCACTGACGTAAAGAGAGAGCCCATTAGCTTAGAGGCAGGATTTTCTTCATTGGAATCACACACTTTGAACCAGGTCTCAGGAGATGGCTTTCAGTGCAAAGTAAAACAAATGATTGCCTCAAGTTGGTTAGGTTTCAAGAGGAATGTGACAGTTTCACTTTTGATATTTGGCTCACAACTCAAGATTTAGAAAAAAAACTGAATTTTGTGGTTTTTCAGCGTCAACACACCAAAAAAAACTTACATTTCTGCATTGAACAAAAGGCGAGAATAAAATTTAAAGCACAGTGGCTCCCTTTCTGTGGACCAGGACTGCAAAGAACAAACTTGCTCATTCCAATCTGAGGAGACAAGTGATTCGGCTATTTATCGACTCCGCAGAAGTGCACGCACAACAAAGAGCTTTGTGGAAAGTCTTCTACCACCGCATTGAAAAAATTATGACTGTAGGACAAATTAGAACGTGGGATTCACCTGAAATAATGGCTAGCAGCAGCAAGAACGACCCTGTGGCATGGGAAGTCCTCTCCCTGCACACGAAGAGTAACGTCCGTAAGCGAGCTTTCTAGACGCAGGGTCTCTAGGCCTCCCTGGAGCTCAGAGGACAGGCCCGAGTCGTCAAATTCAATTCTGCCCTCCTCTTCGGTTGAATTTTCCAGCATGGACATGGCCCCTCCTGCGAGCTCTTTCTTCTGTAACTGCGCATCTGCGTCCACCTGGATGTTGTCAGCAGGGTCCTCCATTGCGGATGTGCTCCTTATCAAACGCCACCACCAACTTGCAGATTCATCAAGCAATCCAATTTTTTAAATGCCTCCTTTGCCTGTCACAGCCCACACAAACACCACATGGAGGGGGTATACGACAACCATTTTCAAAGTAACGCAGTCTATGTATGAGCACGTCTTGTTATTTTCTTGTGAAGCATTTAGGAAGAGTTGGCCTGGCGGACTTCCTGTTCACAGAAGTCTCGCTCTTCTCGCCTACAGCCACAAGCAGGTGCATAAAACAGGAAGCCCTGCTCTTTTGCAACATTGTCTCTGAAGTCAAAGGCAACAGCACGCCTTCCTTCCATTTTTTCACTTTAGACACAACGGTTTTTGCCGAAATCTTCGTCATGCCAACTGGTGCTGAGCTTTATTTGACTTAACATTGATTTGTGAATTTTCAGGTCTGTTAAACATGTAAATTATGACCATGTCTGTGTACATTTTTGCATACACAGGGCCCGATTTTCCCTATTAGTTGACGTATAGGCAATGGCTATTGCAACTTACATGATCCGCCAATGGAAAAGGTTCCCCTGTAAATTTTGACACAGAAACGTGTTATGCAATAGCCTCAAATTGACCCGATAAACTAAGCGGCAAACCATCAAAAGAGGTTGGGTCAAGTTCAGTATCAATACTGCCACCCTACATCAGGCCTCTGGTCTGATGTACACAAAACTGCACACATGAAAGAGGAAAGTGAACATGTAATTGACTTTTGTTTTTTTCTTCCAGGCACTCGCTTTTATTTTGTGGAATGTAATTAAACCTTTCATTAACTGCATTATATACTGTATTATACAACCCCATTTCTGAAAAAAGTTGGAATGCTGTATAAAATGTAAATGAAAACAAAATGCAATGATTTGAAAATCTCACAAACCCTCACTTCATAACGATAGGACATAGACAACATATCAGATGTTGAAAGTCCCTTTCCATGTCATGAAAAACATTAGCTCATTTTGAATTTGATGGCAGCAACACATTTCAAAAAAAAGTTGGGACAGGGCCATGTTTACCTTTGTGTAGCATCCCCTCTTATTTTAACAACAGTCTGTAAACATCTGGGAAGTGAGGAGACCAACTGCGGGAGTTTTGGAAGAGGCATGTTGTCCCACTCTTGTCTGATATAAGACTCTAGCAGTCCAGGGTTGTTTTTTTTTTTTTTTTTGGATCTTTCATTTTATGATGTGCCAAAGGTATTCTGTTGGTAAAAGGTCTGGACTGCAGGCAGGCCAGTTCAGCACCCGGACTCTTCTACTGTGAAGCCATGCTGTTGTGATGAATGTAGTATGTGGTTTGGCATTGTTTTGCTGAAATACGCAAGGCCTTCCCTGAAAGAGACATTGTCTGGATGGGAGCATATGTTGTTGTAAAACCTTTCAGCATTGATAGTGCCATTCCAGATGTGTAAGCTGCCCACGCCATAGGCACTAATGCAACCCCATACCATCAGAGATGCAGGCTTTTTGAACTGTGTGCTGGTAAAAAAAAAAAAAAAAAAGAAGCCGGATGGTCCCTCTCATCTTTAGTTTAGCATGACATGGAGTCCGTGGCTTCCAAGAAGAATTACAAATTTTGATACATCTGACAACAGAACAGTTTTCCATTTTGCCTCAGTCCATTTTAAATGAGCTTTGGCCCAAAGAAGATGGCAGTGTTTTTTGATTGTGTTCACATATTGCTTCTTCTTTGTATGATACAGCTCTAACCTGTATTTGTGGATTGCATGGCAAACTTAGTTCACAGACAATGATTTCTGCAAGTGTTCCTGAGCGCATGCTGTGAATTCCAGCACAAAAACATGCCTGTTTTCAATGAAGCGCCGCCTGAAGGTCCGAAGATTAAGAGCATCCAATATTGACCTTCAGCCTTGTCCCTTGCACGGAGATTCTCTGAAAATTTTCATGATACTATGTAATGGAGATGGTGAGATATTCAAAATCTTCGCAATATTACACTGAGAAACATTTTTCTGAAATTGTTCCATTATTTTTAGATGCAGTTTTTTGCAGCCCATCTTAACTTCTGAGAGACTCTGCCTCCCTAAAATGCTCTTTACTGTCACGTTACTGTCCTATTGCCAGTTAACCTAATTAACTGCAAAATGCTCATCCAACAGTTTTTTTTCAATTAGTACCACTTACTTTTCCAGTCTACTGGTGCCCCTGTCCCAAGTTTTTTTGAGATTTCTTGCTGCCATCAAATTAAAAATGAGCTTATATTTTTCATGAAATGGTAAAATGTCTCACTTTCAATTTTACACAGCATCCCAACTATTTTGGAATTTGGGTTGTATTAAAAAAGTAATTTAGAGCATTTATTTCATTCAAAAAAGAACACATTCAAGCCAGTTGTTTACCAAGGGAACAGCAGCAGTGTTCACAATCCCATCGTAGTCTACTAAATACCTCATACTGAGCCAATACTTGTTGAGCACTTAGCATTCTATTCTCCCATTAGCGCATAAGTCCTTTTTTACGCGATTCGAGTTAAGCGCTTTTGAGTTACGCGTATTCTCCCCTACTCGCTTCGATCACGCCCACAGCGCTTAACTTCAGAATGTAGGCGGCCTTATGAAAGAGGTGTGACTAATCCAAAAGAGAGGCAGACTCTGTGCCAAGCTCATTGATTATGGATATCAGGAAAACATGGAACAAGGATTTTCTGATTAACCATGAAAATGCAGTTGTAGTCCATGGAAAACGCAAATCAGACTTTAAATTTGAATATCGTGGGCCTGCTGATAAAACCTCGAATCTCCAAACTGATAAGAAAGAAAAACTCGTATGTCCACTGTTCTTACATGCAGAATTAAACATATTTTATTTTATTTATATGTTAAATTATATTTATCAATTTATAAATATAATTTATTTTCCTTCAAAGTTTATCATTTTGCAGATACGAGGTTTTATAAGCAGGCCCACGATATGCAGCTGTGATAGTAGGCCTATGCATGTCTGTGCCAATTACAAGAAGTAATGCAGACATCTCTTTATTTCTTACTCTAGCCACCATGGCATTAAAGCTATGCAAACAAACTAATTGCCACGATAATGAATTACAGAATTTAGTGCTTCTCAACCAGCGTAATCAGAGCATTGAAAATGTGCCCCTCCAACACTAGCCTGTTTGTTCCGTGGAAGACAGGGAAGACAAAGCGAATATTGTAGTCACACAAAAATAACAATCAATGACAATTTATATGATCTCATTTAGAAATTGCGCGCATGAAATGTGCAAATTAAGGACAAGGCAACACTTAAAAAAAACAAAGGATTCTTACCCCGCGCGCGGAAAAATCTGCGGGGCACTGTAAAAGCCAGGCTCTCTGCACACCGGAGAAGTGTGCACGCAATAGGTGGTGAGCAACCATCATCCCCGGTGCATTTCACTGCACTGAGGCATCCACTCTTTCTGCTGTGGAAGTGCATGGAAAATCACTTGGAGTGGATACGGATGAAGGAAGGTTACGTAAAATGGTCATATAGTTTGTGGAGAACTCGTTTTCGTTTTTTCTTTGAAAATGCCGTCTCGTTGTGTCGCTGGATTTTGTTCAAATACAAGGAAAAAGGTTTTTAGTCTCTTCAAGTTTCCAAAGAACGTCCTTTGTGTGATCAGTGGGTGAGAAAAGTGAGGAGAACAAGAGCCAGTTGGTCTCTGAGCGAGTCTTCTGTCCTGTGCTGCGGCCATTTTGAAAAAGAATGTTTTGATCATGCCCCTGCTCTAAAACATCAACTTGAGTTTGAGGTCCTGCATAAAAAGATTCTTTTGTCCAGTGCCCTAACTTCTATTTTCCCTCAAACTCATGATGTTTCCAAACCAACTAAGGCAAGAGTATCTAAGGCCATCGAGAAGAGAAGCAATTCTGAGGTAAATAGTTCTACTTATTGCCATAGATTTACGTTTGGCAGTCATTGACAAATGAAGTATGGAATGACTACTGTCAAATAAAGTGACAGTTGTACAAACCCCAAAACCAGTGAAGTTGGCACGTTGTGTAAATCGTAAATAAAAACAGAATACAATGATTTGCAAATCCTTTTCAACCTACCTGTATATTCACACTGCGAAGACAAGTTACTTAATGTTCGAACAGGTAAACTTTGTAATGTTTTGCAAATATTAGCTCATTTGGAATTTGATGCCTGCAACATGTTTCAAAAAAGCTGGCACAAGAGGCAAAAAAGACTGAGAGAGTTGAGAAATGCTCATCAAACACTTATTTGCAACATCCCACAGGTGAACGGGCTAATTGGGAACAGGTGGGTGCCATGATTGGGTATAAAAGCAGCTTCCCTGAAATGCTCAGTCATTCACAAACAAGGATGGGGCGAGGGTCACCACTTAGTGCACAAATGCGTGAGCTGATTGTCGAACAGTTTAAAAACAAAATTCCTCAACGAGCGAGCTATTGCAAGAAATTTAGGGATTTCATCATCTACGGTCCGTAATATTGTCAAAAGGTTCAGAGAATCTGGAGAAATCACTGCACGCAAGCGACAAGGCCGAAAACCAACATTGAATGCCCGTGACCCTCGATCCCTCAGGCGGTACTGCATCAAAAACCGACATCAGTGTGTAAAGGACATCACCACATGGGCTCAGGAACACTTCAGAAAACCACTGTCAGTAACTACAGTTCGTCGCTACATCTGCAAGTGCAAGTTAAAACTCTACGATGCAAAGCGAAAGCCATTTATCAACAGCACCCAGAAACGCCGCCTGCTTCGCTGGGCCCAAGCTCATCTAAGATGGACTGATGCAAAGTGAAAAAAAAAGTGTTCTGTGGCCTGACGAGTCCACATTTCAAATTGTTTTTGGAAACTGTGGACGTCGTGTCGAAAGAGGAAAAGAACCATCCGGACTGTTATAGGCGCAAAGTTCAAAAGCCAGCATCTGTGATGGTATGGGGGTGTATAAGTGCCCAAGGCATGGGCAACTTACACATATGTGAAGGCACCGTTAATGCTGAAAGGTACATACAGGTTTTGGAGCAACATATGTTGCCATCCAAGCAACATATTTTTCATGGACGCCCCTGCTTACTTCAGCAAGACAATGCCAAGCCACATTCTGCACGTGTTACAACAGCATGGCTCTGTAGTAAAAGAGTGCGGGTACTAGACTGGCCTGCCTGCAGTCCAGACCTGTCTCCCATTGAAAATGTGTGGCGCATTATGAAGCGTAAAATACGACAATGGAGACCCCGGACTGTTGAACAACTTAAGCTGTACATCAATCAAGAATGGGAAAGAGTTCCACCTGAAAAGCTTCAAAAATTGGTCTCCTCAGTTCCCAAACGTTTACTGAGTGTCGTTAAAAGGAAAGGCGATGTAACACAGTGGTAAAAAGGCCCCTGTGCCAACTTTTTTGCAATGTGTTGCTGCCTTTAAATTCTAAGTTAATTATTATTTGCAAAAAAAAAAAAAAGTTTCTCAGTTTGAACATTAAACATCTTGTCTTTGCAGTGTATTCAATTGAATTTAAGTTGAAAAGGATTTGCAAATCATTGTATTCTGTTTTTATCTACGATTTACATAACGTGCTAACTTCACTGGTTTTGGGTTTTGTATATGCTTAAAATGTCTGGAAAGAATTCTGTATCCAACCTCCACTTTTTCAGCTTTTTGTTGGCCAGAATGAATTTAAGAGGGAGCGCCATATTTTAGAGGGTTTTATTAGTGAGGAGGGGGTTTAGAATTTAATATTAATATTTAATATCATGAATGAATATGCTGTGCATGGCCTGGAAACCTGTTGTGTCATCAATAACGTGGCTGCCACATTGTAAGCTGCCATCACGTATAGTAGCAGTGGAAATTAAATGTTACATTTTCTTGACTGGTTGCATGCTTGATGTTTTTACACACCCAAATGTTTCTCTGGGTAGCCAAACATCAAGGTAAGTATTCAAGTGCAAATTTCATTTGATATTTGTGGAGGTTGAATACAAAATTCTTTTCCAACGTGTTTCCAGTATTTAGTCAAATATTTCAACCAGGGGCATGTTTCCAAAAAGTGTAGTTGCTAACTAAGTTAGCATAGTTCATCTATTCGCAGTCAAGGGACCCAACTATGTAAGTTAGCATCTGTGATATTGGCAAATGCACCTTAGTGCTGTGGGCATAGAATACCCAGTGAAGTCAAATAAAATCATGAAATTGGCAACAAATGTTATTAAATCATATGCTTATCAATGCACATTGTAGCTGATATACTTTCCTAATGAAAGCAAAAAGAATTTGTTGAAATTGATGTCATACTGCCGAGATAGGAAGATATTTGTTCAAAAATGTTGTGAACTGGAGATTTCCAACAGCCACGTGTGTAAATGACGGTACATTTGACAAAGTTCCCAGAAATGACATACTAAAGGAATTAGCTAAAATTTGCCATAAAGCAGGCGTTCCCAAACCCGGTCCTGGGGCCTCCCTGTGTATGCTGGCTTTTGTCCTTACCATAATTGCCGTCACAGGACTTTAACAAGCTGTTAATTTGTCCAAATTGGTGCATTTTGTGTTTAAATATGTTATTTGCTGTTTTGCCTGATTTTTATAGAAATATCCATTTGTGCCATGAAGAATAAAAGACTGAATAAAAGACCCTTGCATATAAAGTTTTATTTTTTATTTTTTCCTGTGTGGCAAGCAATTTCAGGTAATCACGTTTTAAACAGATCAAATCAGGTACTGAGAAAATCAGTAACCTCCAAATTAGGTTACTGAAGACTGGTGATAAGAATTCTTTCAAAATCATTTGCTTGCACTCAATCACAAAAACATAACATAAAACAAGTTTAACTCTGTCATTAGCTTGTTCAGTAAATTGTTAGTTTTTTCAACCATGTGCCCACAGTTTCACCAATTAGGAACACATTGATTTTTTTTCCCCTCTTTTTATGCAGTTGTTACTCATATATTGCAATGTGGATGCAGAATTTATTCCTCACTGTTTGTATGCATATCTGTCAAAATACTGTTTGTCAAGAGAGGATAAATTGCTGCTCTGAACAAAAATTCACCTAATTAAGACAAATTAACAGCTTGTTAAAATCCTATGATTGCAAACCAAGGTGGAGCAAAAACCAGCATACCCGAAAGGCCCCAGGACCGAGTTTGGGAACCCATGCCCTAGGCCTAGGGTACAGCCAACATTCGATGAAAAAACCAGGATGTGTCGACAACGGAAAGATCTCATTCAAACACTTATCAACCGTTGTAAACCCTAAAATGGGGTGTGTTGATACAAAATGGATTGTATGAGTATGGCTCTCACTTAATTCTTCCAGTTTAAGTTTTTTTCAGAAATATATATTGATGGACTTTAAAAACTTACAAGTCTGACAAGACAGAAATTGTAAAGTTGGGTTAGGGAAATTTTAATTAGATGATTACAGAATTGATATGCAGTTGTCTTTGAGTAAGGAGACACAACAGTGCGTGAGGTCATGACCTTGTTTGTGTTTGAGGAGCAGGATTTGAGGAATTAGTGATGTAACCTTGTCCGGCTTCACTGATCACAATTGCAATGCTGTCAAATGCCTTAAAACAATCCTTGAGGTCATTAAGGCCAGAACTCAAAAGTATTTGTTCAAAGACACTTTGTGCCCCATGCCACGCCTTTCCAGACCCCAACGAGATCAAGCCATTGGGTTGTGGATGGCTGGAACATCCCAAAATCGCATTGCCCAGCATTTTGGGGTAAGCCAACCCACAATCTCTAACCTTGTGGCTCGTTCCCAGGAGACTGGAAGCACTAATGATCGAACCCGACCTGGTCAACCTGGGGTCACGATCCCAGCCCAGGACAATCAGATCCGCCTCGTCCACCTGAGAAATTGGTTTTGAACCTGCAACAGGACGGCTCTGGAGACCCTAGAAATCCACAGACCTAGGATCAGCAGAAGAACAGTGAGTCACCGACTTGCAGAGTAAGGGATCAGAGCCCACAGGGCATGTGATGGAGAGCAGCTTGATGCACGGCGGAGGGCTACCAGGCTTCGTGTGCTGAAGAATATGGTCAGAGACGAGTCCCCGACTGATTCTGGAGGAATGTTGTCTTGTGATGAGTCCAGATATTGTCTGTACCTACATGATGGAAGACAGAGGGTCTACAGACGATGCAGTGAGAAATACGAGGCCCCCTGCATTGCTGAGACAGATCGCTTTGGAGAAGGCTCGGTGATGGTCTGGGGTACCATTCGGTGTGGCAGCAGGTCCGACCTGGTCATAATCAATGCAAATCTTAATGCAGCCCACTACTGTTACCTTGTCATCAGACCGCACGTCGTGCCTTACATCACAGACCACGCAGAGGTCACGTTCATGCAAGACAAAGCACGACCTCACTCAGCACATGTGACCCAGCAGCTCCTGTCCCAGAATGGTGTGCGAGACATGGAATGGCCACCTTTCAGCCCTGACATGAAGTGCATTGAGCATGTGTAGGACCTGTTGGATCGGCGGATTCGGCAACGCACTCTAGCACCCAGGACAAGGGCAGAGCTCCAAAAAGCCCTTCTCCAGGAGGGGCAGGCCATTCCCCAGCAACAGCTCAACAGAATGGTGCTGTCCATGCCAAGAAAAGTGATGGCTTTGTTGCAGGCACGAGACTGTTACACTCGGTACTAAGATTAGAGTTGATCTTTGTTGTTGATTTCGTTAAACTTGTCATTATTGATTCTTTTGACGTTCATTATTGATGTTATCTGACATTTTGTTGAAGTTGTTGTTATGGGTAAAGTCAATAAATGGTTAAAAATTTGAATCAGAGTTTGGCTGCAATTCTGGTTGTAAGTTTTTAAAGTCCATCAGTGTTGTTATTAAATATGACCCTTCTGATGTTTATGCTTAAAATTATTGCCAATCCTTAGACCTCCAAACTGAAGGAGCCTCAAGACGATGACAATGTGATAGGAGGCTGGGATGGAGTGGAACCTAAATTATACATAAGGTCAAAGGGGCTGATTTGTGTACAAGTATTGGAGGTTTGACCTTTTCCTCGCACATGCTGTTGGCACTTAGGTAAAGATTTATTATTTCTCGCTAAAATATGTAAAAATAACCATCATTTCATTTCGAACCTAAAAATAAAAATGAAGAACAAATAAACAGCTTATTAATTCTGGGATTATAATTATACAACCCCAATTACGAAACAGTTGGGACAAAGTGTAAATTGTGAATAAAATCAAAACGCAATGACTTTCAAATCACACCAGCCAGTGACAGAACAGATATAACATAGCAACTGAGAAATATTACAAATTTATCCACAAAATGAGCTCATTTTAAATTTTATGGCTGCTACGGGTCTCAAAAAACTTGGGACAGGGGCCAGTTTGCCATGGTGTAGCATCCCCTCTCCTTTTTAACACAGAGTGGATGCGTCTGGGCATTGAGGAGAGAAGTTTGAGTTGAGCCATTGGAATTTGATCCTGCTCTTGTTAATACAGGCTTCCAGCTGCTGCAGAGTTTTTGGTCTGGTTTTATAGAGGAGACTTTTATGAGTAGGAAACATTTGTCAGATCTTCTGTTGCAATTTGCATAGGTTTGCCCCTTTATTCTCATAAAATGCCTGTACTTTCAGAGAAGACTCCAGTCACTTCGGGGCTAGAAGTAACGTTATAGATGTCTATGGGTAAGTGAATGTAGCAAGCCGAAGGAGGGCCCAGGCAGGAACTTGAACCTCCAGACTCCCGGGTAATAGTCAAACGCGCTGACCACATCGCCAAAGAGCCAGGCTACTTTTTGGGAGACATTTCTAGTGACAGGACCCTTCAACTGTCACATTATAATGACCAAATTAAACTAAACATGTGTCTTACCTGTGAAAGGTAATTCCCTGTTGTCTGGATTGTGCAGTATGCCGGTTTTTACAGCTGTAGGCTGCACAATGTTGAGGCATTTTGCATTGACAGTGATTTATTTTCGTCACCGAGTCCCACTCTGCGTTTGGGCGGTCGACCACTTTAAGATGGCCACCAAATCTGCCGTGAAAAAAGGGGGAGGGGCCAATCCAGCCTCTCTTAATGTCTATGGTTTCATGCATGCTATTCGACAAGAATTTCTGAGAAGAGGGCAGAGGAATTCAGCGTCTGGCTTCAAAGTCTCTTTGCTCAACTTTTCATTTGAAAAAGGTAAAATGCATTTTTGAGATACATTTCATAATAACAAGAACGTTTTACTGCCATCTGACCTAAAATTCACAAATAAACGGTATTAGTTTGTTTATGAACATGCTTAATATATGTTTGTGTGAAAGAACCAGCTTTCCTCTCCTTTGTGTAACTATATGTTAAATTATGAATTACCTTGACAATATTTTTGATGACGCATGTTTATTTTGTTTAGTAACATCAAATTTCTTGTCAGCTCCGTATATAGTGACATTACTTAGGTGTCATGAATTACAGCCTCCCTCATTTTGGCTAGCATAAATGTTTATGGCGTAGTGGTAAAATGGCTACATAAACATTGAGTGAATTTTATTATTGAGTGTACTCCTGTAAATATATTTTGTATAATGACAAATGATTTCTGTTGTCGGTATGAGTCTCACTAAGTTGTGTTGGTCATTAAAATTACCTCAGCACGGCTTGCTGGGTAACCAGCCTGACAACGCTATGCCCCATACCTCCATGTTTGCTAGTTCAAGTGTCAGGTCTTTCAAATGTAGCCAGTGGTTGCGATTCACCGTCTACTTGGGATACGACGACCGGCTACTCGATAACCGTTCCTCGATATTATGAAATTCTTCCGGTGATATTGGTTGTTTATTATCCAGTTTTAAACCGTATTTTCAATAAAATAAGAATCTTTTAAAGTCTTTATCTTGTTTTGGTCAGCCATTGCAGTTACCATCATCGCGATGCACAAACCAGTTTCCCTATGCGGCCTTCCTATCATAATTTCTCCCGAATAACTGGTTATGGTAAATAGCAGCGCATGTAGGGGCAGCCAGCCTTTATATTCCGTGCGCTTACCTGTTCGCATCGCCTCGCCCTTGGAGGAATTTCACAGAGCAAATTGGCCCTCTTCACACGCCACACGTCCATTCTCACACAAAAAATAAATAAATAAATAAATAAATAAATAAGAAGAATAAAATAAAACCAATCTTTACTTGGCATACTCTTAGGGGTTCGTGGACAAAAGAGGACTATGGCACAGTATGAATAAATGAAACATTAATAAAAAATAATTACATTTTGAGACAATATTCCATGTTTTAACTTGGATGACAGGAGTGCACGGGTGCTTTACGCTTGTCAACTCGTCACGCTCAATGAGTATTATTGGAGGATTATTCTGTTCGGCTGTGAATTATTTTGTCTTTCACCCACACAGAAGACTGTTTTCAAGTCGGGAAACCATAGCCTATTTAACGTAATCTTAACTGTGATGGAGAACTGAAAATATAACGTGAAATTTACAGAAAGGCTAAAAGTGTACATTGAATGAACCTGCACAAATTGGTACGGTGACTCTAGCCAAATGTTGCGAGTGATGGTTGGCTATAATGTCCCCAAAGGGCATTAATTTTTGGCAGTTGCTATGAGTATGGCAGTTTTTCAATGCATTTCAATGTGGAGAGGTACGACAGTGCCCATTTCAAGCCGTGCCCTAACCTAACCCTAACCACTAACCCTTCCCCTAACCTTAACCCTAACCCCTAACCATAATCCCAAATCCTTATACTAATCCCTTGAAATCGACTGCCGTAACTGCCGGGTCAGGGTTAGGGTTAGGTTAGAGCAGGGTTTGAAATGGGGACTGCCGTACCTCTATACATTGAAAATGCATTAGAAAACTGCCGTACCCGTAGCAAATGCCTAATTTTTTTTTTTGGTATATGACCGAAACATAATGTCAGTTTACGTGTCATGTTAAAAACATCTTGCAACCACCCCTCATATGACAGCTGGCATCAGTTTGGTATCAGTTTAGGTAACTTAAAGTTATTTTTTGTGCAGTCACTCTTGGTTAAATAGAAACTGCATGAAGCTTGAAAAGTGTTGCCATACATCTCTGAACTGCCGGGGTTATCTGGACAGACATGAATAAACATGACGTTAGTTTATGAGCAAGCTAAATAATAATCTATAATGCAACTTTTGCAGGGGCCATAGGTTTATCTCGCACCACACGCTGCCGCAAAAGCATACAGTGCAAACGCAGCAAGTTTTCAGAGGTGATTGTGCTCCTAAAAGCAAGGGTTTTGTGCCCTTGCAGGGCAGTCTAATGGAACTTGCTCGTTAAAAGGGTTATTGTTGAAGAAATCAGCTAAAGTAGCAGATTAATGCTGTTTTACTGGTCCTAAACAGCATATCTATGCACTTTCCGGATTTTTTAGCATGTAATAAGTCAGTCAACAAAAAGTTCATTTTATGATTGTAATAAAATGTACAATACACGGTTGGATTGGAATTAGATGGCTGTAAGGCCATTTCATTCATTCAAATTATTTATACTATATGACACCGGTTAAAAATTTGAAGATGGTCTTGGGAGTATAAAGAGTATATCAATCTTCAGATTTAATATTGTTCAATCTGAATGCTATCACAACAGGTCATAAGGCAATTTAACTTGTATAACCTGTTAGTCCTCGTTTGACCTTGAAGATTGCCACGTAACATGCAACCTACCATTTTCGGCTGTGTGAGGTTTGGTTGCATGCCACGCTGAATAATTTCCTGCTCTCATTCACTCAACTATATACTGTTCCTAATGCATTCTTGATTTTCTTTGTGCCATCACGAGATAGAGAACAAGACAAACAAGATGTCTTAAGACAAGGCAAGAGCATGAAAGAGGATGGAACTCCTCATTTTCAGAGAAAACTAGCTGTGTGTATCGCAATTCAAAAACAATTTCTTTGGTTCATTGCTGGGGATAGTCAGTATTTGCATCCAACCTACGGCGCCGCTTGGCGGTGAAATTTTCCAACTTTTGATGTTGAATAGCATCTATACTTTAAACACTACCATTGAGATTTTACTAATGCTGTAATGTACCCAAAAGGGACTATGTATCCAGAGAATTTCAGATCTCTCTCTTGCTGGGTAAAAAAAATAATGCCACATAAACATAGGCACAATCTGATATGAAATCGTCCATTTTGACTTTTCCACCAATTTTGGCTTTGTCTAGCTTGAAAGTATAGATACTACCAAAGAAATGCCTGATATTCCTGAAAATAGAGTTCCAAAAGCGCAACAAACAGCATTTATCACCATGGAACATATCTGGGCTACTGAGAAAATATACTGCAAACATGCACCGAAAATCAATTTCGACCATCTTTCCGGCCACTAACCCAGCAAGATGCCAATGTACTATTAACTGAAAATGATTGTTTTGAAGTGAGTAAACACATAATAAAGCATTCTTGATTGGTATATGTCTGGGATATTACTGTATTCCCATTTTCAATTTTTATGGCGATTTCTCAAATAATTCCGGCTCAATAACATAGTTACCCAGCTTGGCGCTGATGTCTATCCAGATTTGAAGTCTCACAGGTCATGATAAGAGTACAACACATCTGGTGCTGTGGTCCCTTAAGTCATAATAATTGATGTAAAATGTGGTGTCAAAAGCAAAACTACGCCACTTTAGTGGCTTCCAGGTTGCGCCACCGGCAAACTAAGTGAGATACAGACCTAAAAATTTGGCTTTTTCCATGAGACTACCATATCTACCCATTTGCCAAGTTTCATTCAATTCCAGGCTGGTGAACTACTCAACTTCTTCAAAAAGTGCCATTTTCTCGTGGAATGGCTCTTAAATGTTTTTCTTGTTTGGGACACTCATAGCTTTTCACTGTAAAATTTTAAGTGCTGATGGTTTTGCAAAGGTTTTTCTTGACTCCGATAAATCAACATCAATCTTGGATTTAGTCTAGTGAATTAACTGCATTCAAAAGACCTAATGTGAACAAAGTTTTGCGTTAAATCTTTATTAGGTACAGTCATGTTTCAGAGATCAGATATAAACAACGACTACGTTTGACTAACTCCGTGATTTTGTTTGTCTTTCCCTCAGTGGAAGCCAAGGATGTTTATATTTCACTAGATATACAAATGGAAAATATCCGCCCATTCATTTCAAAGGAAATTGCTCGATGGCGCTGCACGCCGACATGGGGGCCTTATTTCCGGAGCCAAGCGGACATGCGCTGTGTGAGTTTTGCTTACACATGCGTAGTGTGGGGCTCATGAACGCGTTGTTATAAGAGGTGTCAACGACAACGGCCCGGGGTCGTGGAACTCCTACCCAGGGTGTGTGTTCACAATCACTTTTCTCCAGATATGGAACTCTGAGAACTGCAGACAGCAGAATCTTGCGTAGAAAACCCCTGAAGTAACTATGAAGGGAACGGAAAAAAAACATAGCCGCCGGTAAAGGCTTAATCATAGTGTGAAATATATTTTTGAAAACCAAATGCAATATCAAATGTTTAAAATAATTTTATTGAACAGGGAAGTAATACTATTGATTTCAGCGCAAAAATGTCGGCACAATAGTTGACTTGCTGTTGTGTAACATAACATTGTTCAGGCTTGTGTCCTCTTTAGTTCAACAATGAAAAACTACATTTATAGAGTCAGGCGATTCTTGCTTGTCTGCTTGAGAACTCCATTATCTTTTCTGGATTCAAGACTATAAACCGATCACACAAAGCACTGCACGGGCCTTACAAATCAATATGCTACATGTCAAGAGCCGTAACCTTATGCCAATTCTGGCAAGCTAATTTACTTTTAGCTAACGTAACTTAGCTTTGCCCTAGACTCGTAAGCATTCTGTGAAGTATTGTACAATGTGGGTCTACCATGAAATGTAACGCACATTGAACTACGTTATTTTTTACCTTTGTTTTAACGCTCCTTTTTTTCCTGTCATTTCCGAGAGATATCAGAGCCTCTAGGAGTGCATTGAACAGTTCATCCACGAAGTTCTGCATGTCAGCAAATCGTAGGCCATGCCTTTCCATTTTTTCCCTCTCCCAATTCCCTTTACAATGAAGTCTGTCTTGATTTTAATTTGAATACTGTCTCATTAAATTTCTAAGTGCGAGTTAACATTGATTGTAGTGGTGGTACTCAGTTTTATGATAAGGACTGGCTCTGCAAGGCTAAGCATTAAATCAAGAATGAAGAATGGTTAATAAATGGTTTGCTAAGCAGTATTCAAACTGTAGGGTTTTAAATGCACTCATATGGATAGAATGCTAGATGCTAACATATTATGCAAAACGCATCAAAATACAGTAATGTGAATTGGTGCTATTCAAAGTAATGGAAATATACAATTCCATTTACGGATATATCTATCATTTTAATATGAAAAAAGTTAGGCGAGAGTTGGGTGCGTACATGGTTCTAGAATGTCACAAAAGCGGCTTTAGCTTACTGTACATTTTGCCTCGCTACCTAATGAAGTGTGGCAATCGAGTTGCTACATATTACGGCCATTCATCAATTGAAATCAAATGGCAGAAATATTTGCACCGTAACACCAGTTCACTTTACAGAGTTAGCTACGTCTATCATGTTGATCACAGACAGACGGCAAGGAATGCCCATTGCTCCACCCACTCACATCTGCTGCAGTACTAAATTCGGAGGAGACGTGAACCCGCTTACTTACCCGTTGGTGTTCACATAGTCTGAATATAAATAAAAATTCTTGTTGTTCCCGAGGAACGAGGCATCAATGATTTAAAAGAGAAAAATAAACAGTTTTGGTATCGATAATTTTTGACCGTCAAAAAAATGTATTCTCGGATTTATCAGCGTGTCTTTTTCAATTATTTCCCATGGACAAATTTCTTTTTGGCCCCCTTGGCATCACGTGACTTGCAATATCAGCTTGACCGCTAAGCCCATATCGGCGTGCATTCCAGCCTTCGTTGTTTGTCCAGTTCTCCTTATGGGTCCATGGTGGAAATTCGTCTTTACCAGACATCCAACATTTCAGCTTCCCTATTCCCTTGACTACAAACAACGTCGCACATGATTCTATTTACTACTCGCGCTGGCAGGTCACAAGTCTTAAGTTTTGGCTCTGGATCTTTTCTTTTTTTTTGGGGTCGTGATTGTCCTGCTCATGCACACGCGCGGTTTCGCGATTGGCCCATATATAAATCACGTTGGTGCCCAGCTAACCATTAGGGCACATATAACATGTCTCCGTGAGGTCATGTTACTGAAAAGAAATGTTGTCGGTAGCAAGCAATAAAAGCATTAGAATTACCACGTGTACATATATTTTGGTAATTAAAAGGGAGAAGTAAGCTGGGGTAGCAGTCAGCTAACTACAAGCAAATTAAAAAGTGCAATCTGCTGGTGATGCAGTATGAGGGCCATTAGAGAGAGGATGGATGTGTGGACATTGGTATACCTAAAACACATCTGCCGTACAAGCATCTAATCCTAATATCTGATACATAAGAATCAAAAATTGATAAAAGAATATATACAGTAACCCCCATATTAGCATTTTATGACAAGTAAAATTCAAATCATCAAAGGACAAGGAAAGTTGACTCTAGAGGCCACCAGAATGCACCACAGAGCTTCAAATTTTGGGTGAATCCCACCCAAAGCCCCCCGAAGGTATTCATGTCATCAGCACTCGTGTTCGCGCCTCCAGCCATAGCAGCCTACTCAATTTTTCCGGCCGCCTACTCTAAAACGTTTTGAAAGCCCTGCAGTCAGATAATATTCAATCAATAATTTCATTTTGCTTTGTTTGATTTGGCCAAGAAACTAAAGTAATTTCCACTAGTCCTTCATCAGAGGACTTACGCATTTACACAGTCAACAATTTTCCGCCAGAATTCCTCTCTGGCCTTATTAGCGCCAACAGTGTTACTTTTTGCTGTTTTTTAATATTTTTACATTCTTCATAACTGTCCATAATCACGACCCACTCCAAAGAGATTTTTTTTTAACATTTTTTAAGATTTTATTAATCACCCAGCAACCACTTAGATTACATCCAATGAACAAGTGCATATATCAACCAACATGAATGCATATACCAACATAAATCTCACAAATAATTTCCCAAGTGTCCATCTGAGTATGCGCATCCATAACTGTGCAGTCTTCCGTGTGTCCAACCAATTAGTGTAGAACTGCATGGATCTCCCAATAAGCTTCCTCAGAGAAATATACAGCACGCGATTAATCATTTTAGGATTGCAAAGAGGGTCAATTGACGCATGGAACGCCCTTTTACAGAAAGCCCGCACGGCGTTGAAATTAACAAAGATCATAACCACCATTGTGGTACCAATTATCTCCGATTGCTAGATCAGGGTTTTTTGAGCCGGCTCACTCAAATAAAGCCTGTCTATGTTGAACTTGCTTCATAGTACACTACCGCTCAAAAGTTTGGGATCACTTGCAAATTTCTTTGTTTTCCATAGAAAAATACATTTTCATGCATTTCACAAACATTTTTTTCCCATGTCACAAACATTTTTATCCATTTCACAAACGATTAAAATTAATCAGATGATTTTCAAAGAATGATCTACATTTTTGCATAGAGGCCTATTATCAGCAATTGTCAGTCCTCTGCATCAATCTCTGCATCAATCTGGTATGGCTTTAATCCAAATTAAGCATTTTATAAGGCTAATTGATTATTAGAAAACCCTTCTGCAAATGTGTTGCACAGCTGAAAACCGTTGAACTAATAAGGGAGTGCGAAAGGGAGCATGGCATTCTTGAGGTTGGTTTAGTACCTTAGTGTTGTTGTGCTTAGAAAAGAAGGCTATTCAATGCTAAAAATTGAAAATTTAAAATCTCTTACCATGCTGTCAACAACTCCCTTCAGAGAGCAGCACAAACTGGCACTAAAAAGGACAGAAAAAAGGAGTGGGAGGCCCTGGTGCGCAACTGTGCAAGAAGACAAATTCTATTCTCCTATGCACTTAAGTCGAAAAAAGCGCGTAGCTACGCGCTTTTCAGCCTACGCATATTCTACCCTCGACTTAAGTCTGTGCATTACCCATGCCGAAGGCAGTTCCGCACTTGAGGCGGAGCAAGGTCAAAATCGGGGCGTTTCTCATGCAGATAACACTTAAGCGTAGTCTCCCCCTGGCTTACGCGCTTTCTCAGTTATGCGCTTTTGAGGGCTGTGTTAAGGTCAAGCGCCAACATAAGGCGAAATGGAATATTGCGTTTGATGTCGGTTATGGGCCGAATTTTATCATTAATTTTATTCTATTTAACATGGTAAAGGTTGAGACATTCAATATTCCATTGTTCATCCTTATTTCTAAACTACATTTCTCATAACCACAATAAATTATCAAACGAAAGATATTACGCAACAGCCTCTTCTCTAATTAGTTCAATTGCAAATGCATTACAAACAATTACAAACATACCGGTGGTCATCAAGGTCAGAACTGTGCTGTCGGCCCAGGCTTCTGGGTCGTTCCAGAGAGTGGCTGGTGATGTCATGCACATATCTCATGCATCTGTGTCAAGGTGTCTGACACAGTTCGTTGATTCTCCAAGTTCTTCACCATGCACTTCCACTGCAGAAAGAGTGGGTGCCACCTTCTCCTCTAGTGCAGTGAAATACACAGGGGATGATGGTTGCCCACCACCTGCTGCGTGCACGCCTCTCCGGTGTGCAGTGAGCCTGCGCCCCGCAGATCTCTCCATTTAGGCTAGGCAGTGTCTATTTTGCCGTCTGAGGGTTTCCGTTTTTTTTTCTGCTATTTTGCCGTCACGTCCGCTTGACATGCGCAGTTGTCACAGATGTGGGTTTAAAGTTTGTCGGCATATACACAGTGTCGCAATTCACGCTAAAGGGCTATTATGCCATCTGCCAAGACAACCTTCATGCTGGAAGCTTATTTTGCAGTCTGCTCTAACGCATACTTCTCCACAAAGCTATACTTTTACTACAGCCGCGGACGGCACTACAACTGTTTGCCATGTTATTCGACCGTCGGATCGGGTATAAGTTAACCAGAAGCATTTTTAATTTGCAGAGCACGCGAACTAACATGCAGTTGCTGATAAGCGATAATGACTTAGTTTGAATGTAATCTATCGCGCGAAAAATTCGTTTCGCGTGCGGTGTGAAAGCGACTTGCGTATTCGCATCTTTGCATTGACTTTGAATGTAGGGTAATCTTTCCTGCGAATTCGTTTCATGTCTGATGTGAAAGCAGCTTTATGGACAGTACGCGTACTACGCGACAGTTAGAGAGAGCTATTACCTATTTAATCTCCGCCTTTTCCGGCTTTATTAGCCACAACGATTTCTAAAGGGGGATGAAATTATCATCAAGGTAGTGCAGTGAAATAATTTGTGAACAGGTAAGTCCACATCTGTGAAATCGCTCAAATCAAATGGGACACAATAGGCTACGGATATGAAATTGTGTGATTGCTGAGGCGGTTTCGGGGCGGGGGGATAACAGCGTGCGGGGTAAGAATCCTTTGTCAAAGCGTTTCCATGTCCTTTAGTTGCAAACCTGACATCAGAGTAGTTTAAGATTTCAAGTGTGCGATTTCTAAATGAGATCATAAACTGTCTTTGATTGTTAAGAATGTTCTCTTTATTTGTCAACTTTCCTGTTTTCCACGGAACAAACAGGCTGGTGTAGGAGGGGCACATATTCAATGCTTCAATGCTCTGATTGCGCTGGTGGAGAATTTGTTATTTAATTATCGTGGCAAATAGTTTTTTTGCATAGCTTTAATGCCATGGTGGCTAGAGTAAGAAATAAAAAAAAGAGATGTCTGTATTACTTCTTGTAATTGGCTCAGACATACATAGGCCTACTATTACAGCCGCATATCGTGGGCCTGCTGATAAAACCTTGTATCTTCAAAATGATAAACTTCACAGGAAAATAAATATAAAAATATATATAAATTGATAAATATAATTTAAAATACAAATAAAATAAAACATGTTTAATTCTGCGTGTAAGAACAGTGGACATACAAGTTTTTGTTTCTTATCAGTTTGGAGATACAAGGTTTTACCAGCAGGCCGACGATTTTCAAGTTTAAAGTATGGTTTGCGTTTTCCATGGACCACAAATGCATTTTCATGGTTAATCAGAAAATCCTTCTTCCATGTTTTCCTGATAGCCATAATCAATGAACTTTGTACAGAGTCTGCCTCTCTTTTGGATTAGTCACACCTCTTTCATAAGGCCGCCTACATTCTGAAGTTAAGTCCTGTGAGCGTGATCGAAGCGAGTAGGGGAGAGTACTCGTAACTGAAAAGAGCTTAACTCGACTCGCGTAAAAAAGGACCTACGCGCTTATAGGAGAATAGACCCCTCAGATGCCTCACAGGTTGTAAACTAGCAGCTGCGCTAAATAGTTGCCGTCAAACACCAGTTTCAGTATCAACAGTGAAGGTGGGTTTTTTTTTTTTTTTAATGAAGGCAAAGTTTGTATGTAACCACTGAAGCTGCAGTACTCTGGCAAGTCAGTAGGGGGCCAAGTGAGGGTCCATCATTATGAAGAGTGGCTCTGACTTTTAACACTGGCACTTCTTTATAATATAGGTGTTGTTCCTGGGAAGCCATCATGAGTAAACCCACAACTCACATGGCCAACGCCTCTGGACGACCCCTGCAAGTGTACTACTGTCCACGCGAGATGAGTCTGGAGGAGATCGAAGTCGTTTTCGGGACCAGAGCGAGCGACTCCAAGTCTGAAGACCTGAGCCATTTGTCTGCTGATGTCCTGATGTCCATGAGACGTAATACTCAGATCCACCTCATTCGCATCCCAGTCAATGACTACGGCAAGATCCTGACTGATGGTGCCATCTATGTCACCGTGTTCATGGACGAGCAGTACGACTGTGGCAAGGCTGTGAACATCGCCCATAACTTCTACGTCCCCAGTGACAGGTCCTTCATCGTCACTGCAAACTGCAACCTCAAGTTCCAGAAGTTCAAAGGCAACATTTGGGAGGATGAGGGCGGCCACTACCACCGCAGATAAAATTCAACAGGCCATCATCTGATGTGATACACGTACAGTATTGATATGTTTGCTGTTGAAAGAAAAAGAATAAATAAAATAGATTCTAATTTTTGGCTGTTATTGCTGCGCTGTTGAAATTCTGTGTGAACTTCCTTTTCTGGTAGACACTCAATTACTTGCATAAGTAATTATAAGATTATAAGCAAAGTAGCAGTATAAAAAGCGCAGTCATTCACGAGTCAAAGGAACCAATTTTGATCAAATGTCAATACAGTGAGCACCATAATTCATTGGGCAGTTTCGTTCATTTTTAATTCTTGATACTGTACAATTACATTTTCAGTTTGGAAGGATACAAAGGCAATGAGGTTAAAAGTGCATAATTTAACTTTTATTTTAAAAAATAACCTTTTTCATATTTGCTGAAACTGTCATTCTATACCGACAGCAGTACATCAGGCAGGTAATCTGTACACACAAACAAACAAACAAACAAAAAAAAAAAAAAAACAGGTCTGTTTGCCTCCTCCTTGTGCTTCTAATGCCACAGGCAAAAATCTATTGCACCCGAGCAAAATTATCCAATCAGAGCCTGGAGGAGTTTCCAAGTCTCAATCACTTCTCATGCGTACACCGTTCAGCCTTCTCTTCCATGCACGCTCCCTTTCATGATGTAGACTAATATTGTCTATGCCCGGATCCTGGAGGGGATGAAAGCTACAGTTTATCACTTTTTTGTGATTTATTTTATTCATTATTAATGTATTTATCTGCTTCCCCTTTAAAATGATAAAAGGCATATCTCAAAGTTTTAAAATGTTGAGGAGTGGCTATAGAACTATGGGTGAAATGTAGAAGAGCGAGACAAGCGTACATCTTGAAGTTGCAGCTTCAAATTACACTATTTCAGAGTTGAGGTCAGAGTTGAACTTGAGGACAATGCTTCAGGATAAGTGTTATGCATCGTAATACAATTATGGTTTTGTCATAAAGTGATTATAGCATGTTGCTGCTCCCTTTGACTTTTGTCTGGTAAAAATTGATCAGATTGCAGCTGAATTGACATTTCAAAAAAAAAAAAAAAAAAAGCCTGCGCCCTCGCTGGCCCTTTCTGGATGAAGTTTCCCGATGTCGAAAACATCTTTAATGTGTCTCGTATGTGATTTGGAGTGAAATGGGTTCAGCATGGAACACTGGGACATGTCACAGAAGTAGGATGCTCTTCAAGCTCTTGAAGGGGGGAAACTGCAATACCCAAGATGCAGTGAAGATGGCCCCTTCCCCAAGCCTCGTGCTCTATGTTTATTACAGCTGAGGAATGTGAATCTATGATCTATGGACAAGTATTGACAAGCAATGCCATGCCTTCCCTCCAAAAATGTCAAAACCAGGAAATCCTCCAGCAAATAAGTAAATATGACTATGTCGCAGACTCTGAAATAGTGCCACTCTCATGCACAGAATAGGTCCCTAGCTTCAAATTAAGCTGTCACTCCCACAATCCATTTCTACTCATTAATTAATTTGCTTGAAAAGTGCATTTCAGCAACAAATGCTCCAATCCTTACATGACCTGGCCCTAAAGCTCATGAGAGAAACAGAGAAATATTGCCAGGGGATGGGTTCAGATGCCCAGATGCGACAGAGCAGTGGGGGGTCTTAAAGCTTCCCACGAAAAGTGAGAAACCACGAATTGGGCTAAGGAACACAAAGAAAATGTAACTCCCCAGCAGTTGTGCCAAAAAAAAAAAAAACACAACCCAGATAAAGCGAGCAAAGAACCTCTCTGAATATCGAACCAACAGAATAAAGAAAAGAACAAAAACTCAGCTTCCAACTCCCAGCAAGGGAACGTCCTAACCAAGGCTTAGAGTAACGGAATAAACTTGATTAACTAGGTCAGGGAAACAGATGTATCTCTGCTCCAACTGCCAGGAGCCCAAATAGAGCCGTGACCACTCACTTTGCCCTGCAATCACCCAAAGCTAAAGCAGTGCCAGGGCAGCGAGTCTTAAATACTGCAACAGCAGCTGAAAGCAAAAAATGGTCCAAAAAGGAGAGCTTTATGGCTTCAAGCTCTCTGGAGAGACGATAAGGAGAGGAAGCTACAGGATTGACAGTCTTTCCATGTTTATGTGTGTGGGAAAAGCTTCTTCTATTATGGTATTGTGAACGCTGAGGTTTAGACATGGTTCCAAAATAATCGCTAAATATATCTATAAATCATTAAATCAATGTAAAAAGGAAATCAAGTTAAACAAATTTCACAGCTAAACACATGTCAAATTACATTAAGACCAGTGGGATCTGAGGGTTTCTATCCTTCAAAGGGGTGCGCGGCCTTAGCGTTCTGCAAAGTATCCGGACCTGCCCGTTTGGTCTATGTCCTTCTTATTCTCAAAAAAAAAAAAAAGACGTTTCAGTAAAAATGGCAGCTGTGAAATTTACTCGCTAAGCGCTTAACACTCCAATAGGTAATGAATGAGATGCTTTCCCAATCTCCTGAAAGGACAGATAAGTAGGGGTGATGGGGTCTATTCCTCAGGTGATAAAACAAAAGGATGGAAGATTTAAAACGCTAAAGGGGTGATCTGGGGTTAAATGAAAAATGACACCAGGAAACAACTCAGAATTAATCTGAAAAGAGGTATACGTAATTAAAGAGGTATATGTAATAACCACCAAAAAAGATACAAGTTGGAATTTTTCTGTTTTTGCGGTTGCCATGGTAACTGAGCAAGCTCATTAAATATGCAGAAAACTTCTGGCACCAATTCCTCTTTATCTCTATGATAGAATTCAGTTTCTTTCATCATTTAAAAGCTATTGCTTATCCAAATGCAATGAAATTATTTTGCACAGAATCTGATGAATACTCAAAATATTCAAAGAACGAAACAGGGCAAAATTTCCCTATGTCACTGCATTTCTAATGAAGTAAAGTACCTGCAGCTCAAATTTAATTGATTTTCAATGATAAATAAAGTATGGCTGCCACAAACGCGAGAAACGTGGAAAAAGTAATACCTTAGGACATAGGTCCCCAATCTTCCCCAGAAAGGGCCAGTGTGGGTGCAGGCTTTCATTGCAACCAAGCAATTACACACTTGATACTACTAATCAATCCCTGGACTCTTTGCTAATAAGCTTGATTAGTAGCATCAAATGTTTTCCTTTTAAATAAACATTTGGCAATTCCATTAATCCTGATTCCAGCAGCACAAAATTTGTCACCCCAACTCTAATTTAGCCTTTTTCATCAAGCCTCTTCATTACATAAATGAAACCCTTGAAGGGTGTGTCCCTTATTAATGACGGGATGCCCAAAATGGTTATATCAATGAAACTGTGCACAGAAAAATCAAGAAATAAAGGGTTTAAAGGGATTCCTTATCCCACTCTTTTGAATAAATTCCATGCCAAAGGCTCAAAAGAGGATTAATGTACCTTTTAAAGAGCTCAGGTTTCCCATTATTAGAGGCTGGACTGGAGTGGAACCTACATCATACAGACAATCAAATGTATAATGGAGAGGCCAGCTTGTGCATGGATTTGAGCACACATATTTGAGGTTTGACCTTTACCTCATTCATGCTGTTGGCACTTAGTACGCTTTCCTTTTTTTGAAGTTTTGAAGTTAAAGTCCATGCGTGACTAACAACAAGTAGATCAGAAGGATCTAATAGCTGCGACCTCGCCTAGCATCCGTCACGTGGCCTAGTGTCCATGACTGGTGGTTTCTTGTACAAGTGTGATGTCGAAATTGGCAAATGACCTCAAAAATCAATAGGGGACCCTTCCTCTGTACCAAGAAGCTTGTTCTAAGACGTAATAGCCATCCATCAAGTTAAAGTGGAGTTACGGTGCGAAAACTGTGAAATCGGGGCAAAATCAACACTTTTTTGACCGACGTGACCTTGGGATTAGACAGATGACCTTTAAAATCAATAGGGAACCCCACCTCTATGCCAAGAAGCTTGTTCTAAGATTTCATAGCCATTCATTGAATTAAACTTGAGTTACGGTGCGAAAACCGTCAAATCGGGCAAAATTGACACTTTTTTGCCTTTGTGACCTTGGGATTTGAAGGATGACCTTGAAAAACAATAGAGAACACCTCCTGTATACCTAGAAGCTATTTCCAAAATTTCATAGCGATCCATGAATTCTAACTGGAGTTACAGCGCGAAAACCCGCAAACAAGGTCGTGACCTCTGTGAACTTGACCTTTGACCTCGACCTTGTGCATGGACATCACTTTGGTGAAGGACAATAACTCCTGAAAATTTCATGATGATACAACGACAGGAACATGGTCAAAAAGGTGGCACAGACGGACAGACGGACATACAGAAGCGTTCATAGAGCTGCTTGGTCGCAGCTAAAAAATATAGACTAAGGTAAAGTGAAGATTTTATTTACTGTTTCTCGGAAAAAAGAAAAGAATATTTTTCAAAACCCAGGGGGAACCCCGCAATTTATATGCATAATTTAAAAGAAGTTCAGAACTACTGGCTAGGTCTTACAACTGACCAGCCCCCCAGTCACAAAAGCATTTGTTATAACAAAATCATCAAACTTGCAGCACACAGCAATTCATATCACATGTGAAAAAAAGTCTTCAACATCCATAAATCCCTTAACTGCTTGTCAATACAACCCATGTTAAAAGCAATTTCGTTGTATTTTTGATGCAACGACAATAAAAGCATTCATTCATTCAGGCCTACCGTGTCGCCAAATGTCAAATTAGACCTCGACTTCTTTGTATGTGATATGAAATAAAATGCTAAAGCCAGGACAGCGCCAGCGCCCTTCAATGCCCACTCAGTGGCCAAAAAGGGTATTACGTCCGTAGTGGTTTAAGACTACCATGGAAAATTAATGGGATTCGGTTAGGGCGCTTTAGGTAAAGAATCCCCGCTCGCAGCGCGGGAGACATGGGTTCGATTCCCCGATGGGGAGGTATTAGCCGGGGAGGTATTTGGTGATTACACAAAACGTCGTCTAAGTAGGATGCACATTATGATTCTGGTTTTTTTTCAGGCAAAAATAAAAACAAACATTTTCAGCAATTTCACCATTTATTCTAAGCTAGAAAGACTGGCTGAAAAAAATATCATGATATACGATCAAATTAGCCCCAGAATAGATGTTTTTATTATGTAAATTCTGCATGCTGTTAAATTTAACCAGAAAAATGGAATCCAGTCATTTACAGTATATTCTTGTCGCCGTCAATAAAATCTCTTATGCATTTATTAAAATAATAATAAAAAAAAGAGCATGCTGCATTGGCCGGGAATCGAACCCGGGCCTCCCGCGTGGCAGGCGAGAATTCTACCACTGAACCACCAATGCTTACACAACTTTCACTGTGTCAGTGAAAAATACATACAAAAATACTGAACCAAATACATTTGAAATACATCAGCGTGCTCGATTTCAAAGCATTTATCCAATAAGAATTTCTGAGAAGAGTGCAGAGGAATTCAGCGTCTGGCTGCGAATTCCTTTTGTTCTGCTTTTCATTGGAAAAAGGTAAAATACATTTTTGAGATTTCAAAACAAAACGTTTACGGTCACCTAACCTAAAGTTTGCAAATAAACGGTATTAGTTTGTTTATTTATATGCTTAAAATGTTTATGAGAGAGAACCAGCTTTCCTCTCCTTTGTATAGCTATATGTTAAATTATGAATGCACTTGACGATATTTTTGATGATGTCTGCTTTTGTTAGTAACATAATTCATAAAAATCATTAATCATTTTAATCATCATTAAAATTACCCCAGCGAGGCTTGCTGGGTAACCAGACTGATGACGCTATGCCCCATACCTCCATGTTTGTTGGTTTATATGTCATCATGTGAAAATCCAGTCAGCTCATTTCTTACAGTGTTGAATTTATTAATCACTTGTTTATATAATACTTTTTGAAGCACTCTCTTGCCAGTTCATCCTGTCCCCCCCCTCTAACCGCCCACCCCCCTCCAAAAGGTCACAGTTAATAATGATTTAAAAAAAGCGGTGTGCGGTAGTAATGTTTGCTTGGCCTTTTCGACTATGACTTAAGTTAAGGTCTCAGAAATGTACACCAACAGGATAACTAGTAAGATATTGTTTTTAAGTCAGTTTATTTAATGTGATGTGAGAAATAACAGAAATAACAGACAGCCGCGCCATCCCATGCTCCAGCTCAAAATACCACACCCACCACTAGCCAGACAACTCATGGTCACAGCAGCCCCTGAACCAGCACCATGATCCAGCCAATCACTCTCTGCTCTCATGCCGTTAAGAAGCCAATGGCATCAGATGATGATCATGTGCCATCTTTAGCAGGGGGGTTAGTTCAGATTATGTTCAGCGCTTAGATCTTTGTATCATATTGTACTTGCATCAATGAGATTAACGTACCCCACTTGTTGCTTTACAGTGTTCATGGGATCTCGTATGCCCTGCCCCTGCCACAGACAGCTTTGCCAAAGAGGCACGGACAGGACCCGTAAAAAGCAGGTGGACGGGTTTTTTTTCCATGACCACACATACTGGACGCTGCCGATGATGAGAGCCATTGATCACTTGCTACAGAAACACCATGGGCAGAGACATCCTGAGGCTGGTGGATAGGAAATATGCAGCTATGCTCCATCAGTCTGCTGCAGATCCAAACAGCCTGCTGCACCCCACTACCAGACTTCACATTTCTAGCTACCTGAAGCACCGGGCAAAACTTCTTAACACCAGCTCCTCTTTAAACACAAGCTCGGAAAAGCTTCTCGAGACTCAACAGCGGTGGCAGCCTTTGTCAGAGGACAGTGAGACAGACAGCGTCCCGGAGGTCACCATAGAGCCTGCTGCTGTCCATTCACCTGCCTTCAACACTGACACTAGATTCCACTGAGAAAATCCGGGGGGGCCTCTTAGAGAAATGGCAGCAGCAGCATTAGAGAAGGCATACAAAGATCTGTCTCGCCTGTGGAAAACCAAAGTCCCGGTGTGGGAGTATGGGTCTTCCATCCACTTTTTCTATCAGTATGGGCCTGTGTGCCACTTCTATTGCTCATGAAAGGTCAATCAGAGTTATGCTGCTGAAGGTCTCTGACCCCAGAATGCCCTTCGAGGCATTTGGAGAGGCAGAATTCTTTCAGAGGGAGCTCAAGGCCACCAAAAGACGCAAGGAGGAACAGACGGAGAGGAAGAGGAAAAGGACAGACCCCAAGCTAGTAGGTCACCTCTATCGGTTTTGCCACGTGGACCTGAAACGGGGACCAAACAGCCCGCACATCCATAACATAGACTGTTTAAAAAGATGGATGATGCAACCGTGACTTCACTCACTGGTTTCAGCATACCACTTAGGAAGCCTCGATTTTGGCTATTTGAAGAGTGCCATTTTGTCATTTTGAAACCGGATGCGATTCCCATTGGACGAGAGCATGAATTGAAGGTCCAGGGAGGACCGAGGGGTGGATCTATGGGTGGATCTCACCTTATCTGAGGAGGACCAGAGGATAGCCACGCCCCTAATGCATATTCTGGCTTTATCCATTATTCTAGTCTTTTTGAGACCATAATTTACAAAAAAGAACATCATGATATATTGAAGGGGACCTGAAACTTGTGATAAATGCCATGAAATAAATGTGGAAAATCATTATTGAAATAATGAATCAGGTGGGAAAGAAGGGTTATTTTCTCAGACTGACATCTCCATCTGCTGGCTATTAAACAGAATGCAAATTTCAGTTTTCAGACCTGCGTACTGCATCCATCTTTTTATATTGTCTGATCGATACGGGCTTCCCTGGGGTGGCGGGAAGATACATTAACTGCCCATCTAATGTGTATTCTCTTTACCAAGATAAATAAAGACAACCTTGACCTTGAAGATGGGGGCATAGCAAAGGAAATGACCTGGAAGGAGTTTCAAGAGTCCTCCTTCTATGAGTCAGAGCGACAGAGATGGGTGGAGGAAAGAAAGCAATGTTTGAAATGTACAAACCCTTTTCCAAAAATGTAAAGAAATACATAATGCAACCATTTGAACTCTATATTTATTTGAAGATTGTACAAAGACAATATATCAGATGCTGAAATTGATAAATTTTATCGTACTAATAGTTATTGGTCTGTATGTTTTATTTTCATTAGTCTTACCAATATATATACACACACACACTCAACAAAAATATAAACGCAACACTTTTGTTTTTGCTCCCATTTGTCATGAGATGGACTCAAAGATCTAAAATTCATTCCAGATACACAATATTACCATTTCTCTCAAACATTGTTCACAAATCTGTCTAAATGTGTGATAGTGAGCACTTTTGCTTTGCTGAGACAATCCATCCCACCTCAAAGGTGTGCCACATCAAGATGCTCATCAGACACCATGATTAGTGCACAGGTGTACCTTATACTGCCCACAATAAAAGGCCACCCTGAAATGTGCAGTTTTTGCTTTATTGGGGGTCTGGGGACTCAGAACCAGTCAGTATCTGGTGTGACCACCATTTGCCTCATGCAGTGCAACACATCTTCTTCGCATAGAGTTTATCAGATTGTCAATTGTGGCCTGTGGAATGTTGGTCCACTCCTCTTCAATGGCTGTGCGAAGTTGCTGGATATTAGTGGGAACTGGTACGCGCTGTCGTATATGCCGGTCAAGCACATCCCAAACATGCTCAATGGGTGACATGTCTGGTGAGTATGCTGGCCATGAAAGAACTGGGACATTTTCAGCTTCCAAGAATTGTGTACAGATCCTTGCAACATGGGGCCGTGCATAATCTTGCTGAAACATGAGGTGATGTTCATGGATGTATGGCTAAACAATGGGCCTCAGGATCTCATCACGGTATGAGATGTGCATTCAAAATGCCATCAATAAAATGCACCTGTGTTCTTCGTCCATAACAGATGCCTGCCCATACCATAACCCCACCACCACCATGGGCCACTCGATCCACAAAATTGACATCAGCAAAGCGCTCACCCACACGACGCCACACACGCTGTCTGCCATCTGCCCTGAACAATGTAAACCGAGATTCATCCGTGAAGAGAACACCTCTCCAACGTGCCAGACGCCATCGAATATGAGCATTTGCCCACTCAAGTCTGTTACGGCGACGATCTGGAGTCAGGTTAAGACCCCGATGAGGACGACGAGCATGCAGTTGAGCTTCCCTGAGACGGTTCCTGAGGGTTTGTGCAGAAATTCTTTGGTTATGCAAACAAATTGTTTCAGCAGCTGTCTGAGTAGCTGGTCTCAGACGATCTTGGAGGTGAACCTGCTGGATGTGGAGGTCCTGGGCTGGTGTGGTTACACGTGGTCTGCGGTTGTGAGGCCGGTTGGATGTACTGCCATATTCTCTGAAACGCCTTTGGAGACGGCTTATGGTGGAGAAATGAACATTCAATGCCCGAGCAACAGATCTGGTTGACATTCCTGCTGTCAGCATGACAATTGCACGCTCCCTCAATGCTTGCGCCATCTGTGGGACTGTGAGACAAAACTGCACATTTCAGAGTGGCCTTTTATTGTGGACAGTCTAAGGTACACCTGTGCACTAATCATGGTGTCTGATGAGCATCTTGATGTGGCACACCTGTGAGGTGGGATGGATTGTCTCAGCAAAGCAAAAGTGCTCACTATCACACATTTAGACAGATTTGTGAACAATGTTTGAGAGAAATGGTAATATTGTGTATCTGGAATGAATTTTAGATCTTTGAGTCCATCTCATGACAAATGGGAGCAAAAACAAAAGTGTTGCGTTTATATTTTTGTTGAGTGTATGTGCACATAGTTTGGAATGTTCATATACATCAACATGAACACGTATACATAGAGGGGCCGTGACGCACTTTTTCAACTTATCAACTTTCATGTTTAAAATGCACTGCTTTGTAAAAATGTTACTGTTTCTTTGTTTACTTTGGTTAAATCAGGTGAATGCACCCTTTTGATAAGGCTTTACTCTTTTCAGACAGACTGTTGTCTTTTTGAGTCATCCTTTGTCCTTTTTGGTTTTATTGTCATTATTTTCGCTACTTTATTTTATTAGTCAAATTTTATTTAGTCAGTATCAGTATCAAAATTAGATTATATAATGATAATTTAATCTAATTTCCCCCTACTCCCAATTAATCTGTTGGAGCCTGGCCCTTCGACCCTAAAAAGAGCGCAGCTTAAATAATCCTCCAAGCCGCTCCATGCCGGTTGATTAGAACCAGCTGGCACGGAAGTGATCAAGCTGGCTCCTAATCAAAAACAAATGTTCCCACGGCTAAAATTTGAGTTTCATGTTCCGTGAGATCGGTAAATTCTGCTCCCCGAGTTTGCCCCCTTCCCTCGCTATTGGTCTGACAAGGTTTCAGGATTACCGACTTTTATATATGCTGGCAGCGCTAGTCAAAGCAGCGAAGCATGATGAACGCCCGTCCACATCATGAACTACAACGAAATACAATAACGACGTGTGAAAACGTTCTATAATTAGCGCTTGTCCGAATTGAATGGATTAATATTCACTAGCTGTCGGCTTTTATCCTACATAAAGTCGCCCTAAAATTGACCAGCAGAAACGTTATTATACCTCCGCCATAATGATACATCTCCGCAGGCGTTAGTTCGTTCGTTCAGCTGATGAGCCAGTTGCTCGCTATAGTTAACTAACATCACAGTATTGGCATGGACTGCGAAAACCACGTGCGTTTTATTGATTTTTTTTTTTTAATTATTTGCAGGAGTTATAGCCACCGCCTGGGGTCTGCACGATCCCCAGACTGTCGATGACAAATAAAATATATTAACGCGCCAAGTTCACATCCGCGAAGATTAGGTTTGGTATCGGTTGTGTCTGAACTTATTTAATTTTTTATTCTCCCTAATCTAACACGCACTCCTCGTTAGTATAGTGGTGAGTATCCCCGCCTGTCACGCGGGAGACCGGGGTTCGATTCCCCGACGGGGAGGCATGATTTTTTTAACTATTTATTTATTATTAATACGGCGGATTCCATACTAAACTGTACAAGTGTGTTACAATTCAAATACACCTTTTCCAATTCTGCAACCACCGACGTCGCCATCTGCTGGCCATTAAATGGAATTCAATTTCCGCATTGGCCTCACTTTTCAGATCCGAGTGTTGCTTCCATCTTTTCATACAGTCTATGGTGATAGCGCACAGATTGTTTAATTTTTTATGGTCGTAACACAATATTAGAACACAGAAAAACGTACATTATATTTAAAAGCATTGTATATATGATTTTCTGACGCCTTGTGAAATTTTGATGCAGGAAGTGAGTACCTTATTTTGTCAAGGTCATCTTTACACCATTTGCCTTTATTATGTGAACAGGATAAGGTGCAACCTAGCATATGGCTGGGCCGCCGAGTGCTGTATGAGAATGTGGGCGCAGGAAAAGGGTGCTAAATGAGACAAAGCTCATTCAGTTATATGAAGTGCAAGTTTACTAATGAGCTGGAGTAGATAAAGTATTAGCCTGCGTTGCCGGCGGTCAGCGGCTGGCGGGAGAAAGGAGAGGAAAGACCGCCTGCACGATAACGTAGGGATTTTGAGTTGTCCGTTCGCCAGTGAACGGGAATTACTGATTGGCTTAAGAGATGTCAATCATGTTTTGATCTCCACGCATCACATGTGATCTCAAATTACACTCGAGTTGCATTGGTTTAAAAAAGGGGTGGTCCGTCGCAGTTTGTTGCGCAAGGAAGTGGGCTGCTACTCAAAATCCCTATGTTATCGTGCAGGCGGTCTTTCCTCTCCTTTCACCTGTCAGCCGCTGACCGCCGGCAACGCGTGCTAATAAAGTATTTACAAACTGGGTGAGTGTGAGAAAATGTGTTTACATAAAGTGTTATTCAATATTGGTGATGGCTGAATATGGTTAACTACGTGACAAAAAATTGAAATGCAATCAATTTTAATGAACTGATTGCCGATTGAAAGCTCTCGAAAATGCCTTGTAGTTAACACCAAGATCAAATTGGCCAAGAAATAAGGTAGTTTTGAAATTTTAAAGTGCACCCAAATAGCGAATTGTTTGGTATTTATTTCAGTGACTGTAGATGAAAAAAGTGTGTTGCGAAGTGAGCAATTTAGGTGAACTTTACCTCAAATATAGTACAGTCAAAAAAATGATATGAGCAATGTTTTTAAAAAATGCAGTAAAATACAAGAATTCAGGAAAAAAGGCTTAAATGATTTTCATAAGCGACAGTAACAACCTGACCAAGAATTGCACTTTGTAACATAGCTAATATGATAACAAAGGTATATAAAGTACTGGGGGAAAAAGTTACAAAAAAGTAAAAGTACCATTACTGAAAGTTGCTTTGGTAAAAGTTGAAGTCACCCATAAGAAAATGATTTGAGTTCAAGTCTTAAAGTAGCTCACATCAAATGCACTTTAGTACCAAAATATCTGGTGAAAAAATATAATTAAGTATCAAAAGTGCATGTACAAAGTATTTTTCATAGCATGCAAAGAAAGAAGCAAAGCAACCACTCATTGCTCTGTCCTTGTGCTCTTTAATTTTCAGGCATTTTTTAATGATTTTTTTAAACTGCTTGGGCAAGTATATGGCGCAGTTTGCACATCAGACTTAGCTGAGGGGTTAAATTAAGGCAAGTCCTGAAATTCAGGGATTGGAGTGAACTCGTCCATATTCTATAGCTCGGCTTGCTTGTGAATATCCAATAACTGATCCGGGAGTACCAGCTGGTGATAAAATATTGTAACTGCGTGCATAAATGTGGAGCTCCATTATGGAGTTAAATTACTGCCAAAACCTTGTATACAAACCGAACATGTTTTACAAATGCACCACGATTCACAAACAAATACAATGTGATTTGCAAATATAAAAATGATTCACGTGCAAATAAAGTGTGGTTTGGATACTTAATTAGGAGTACTCCTAGCGCTAAGATAAGATGCTTTGTGAATACGGGCCCAGATTTATAACGAAATGGAAAATAAAAATATATCACTATCAATCAGAACACTTTATTGAGCAGAGCTTAAACAGAAACATTGATTGGGTACCCATCTTGAAGAACTGAGCCATCTGATCAAACATTCACGTTTAATAGGCTATCTAAAAGATTCAGTAGCCTTCAAGAGATTAAAAACAATAATCGACTGTCGGACACGGAGTTATATTGACACCATCCCACTGTCGGACACGGAGTTATTTCGAACACGTAGACACTGCGTTTTTATTTAGCCTCAGCCATCATCCTCATGTCCACGGTTGTCGCTGGCGGCCGTTCTCTATTCTGTTCAACTTCACGGTGTAGAGATCTAGGATATTGAGTCATAGCCCCACCTGCTGTTTAACAGGGACAATAACAGTGAGGACATTTGTGAGAAAATCCTTCACGCCATGTCAGCGGTAGAAAACTGCCAAAAGTGATTTGTACTTGTAGGAAATGGTTCTCGTCGTATACTTGCATTCGGTACGTTTTGTATTTGTAAAACTGAATACATTCGTATGTTAATGGTGTTTTGTATTTGCAAACCACATTGTATTTGTTTGCAAATCGTTTTTGATATTTGCAAACCACACCTTGTTTGTACGTGAATCATTTTTATATTTGGAAACTCCACTGTATTTGTTTGTAAATCGTTTTTATATTTGCAAACCACACTTAGTTTGCACGTGAATCATTTTTATATTTGCAAATCACATTGTATTTGTTTGTGAATCGTGGTGCATTTGTAAAACATGTTCGGTTTGTATACAAGGTTTTGGCAGTAATTTAACTCCACACTCCATGTCCATTGGCAAACACATCTGCACAAAGCGGCTAAGATACCCCGCAAAAGCCGTGCTAGAGAATAAAACTGGGTAGCAAACCTAATTTGAGCAACATCGATTGCAGACACGTAGACACTTGCGAACAATCAAACACCGCAGCCTACTGTAACTTAACTCATGATGAAATGCCCATGTAAGAGAATAAAACAGGGTATCCAACTTAATTTTACCAATACCGATTTCGGACACGTAGATGCTTCGAACGGACGCGTACTGTAACGTTAACTTAACTCATGATGAAATGCCCATGCGAGAGAATAAAACTTAACATATTTTTGGAACAACATCGTGGACCCGCAAAAGCCCTAAACTAACAGACACGTAGGCCTACTGGGTTAACTTTTTTCAAGCCATGGATTTTGAATGGTCTGACTTCACCTAGGCATACATTTAAGTCAGCAAAGTGAAAATTTCACTGACCTTATAGAGACAAATCCAAAATCCACCAACGGAAAGGAACTCCGATCAAATCCAAAATCCAGCATGTAGGTGATCCGTTTCAAATCCGAAATCCACCGACGGCAGTGGACTCCGTTATGAATGCAAGTCGTCATGGCTGAAATCCGACACGCACGTAACCTACTTATAATGCAAAAACCAGTACTCAGCCAACCAATCGTTGAAGTTCTTCCCCGCTGGCTGACAATCGCTGAACTACTTCCCCGCCGGCTCGCCAATCGTCGGGAAAACCAATCGTTTAAGTTATTCCCCGCCGGCCGACCAATCGATGAACTTCTTCCCTGCCGGCCAGCCAATTGTTGAACTTGATCACTCACTCACACACTCACTCAGGTACTCAGCGACTTTCGCGTTTGTAGGGGCCTGGCCGCTGCTCGGCCCAGCCCAATTTACCCACAGGGATGAACGTAACACGTGAGGACGCGACTGGTTACGCCCACGACGGTCATTTCAAATTGCATTTGGATCAGAGGAGTCCCGATAATTTAGTGCAGACAGTTAAAACCGTTATTATGGGTATTTCTCAGCAATATTTCATTTCACTTTCTTCTGAAGCATCAACAGACATGTCATGAGCATTTCATGAAGTTGGCTGCCAAATTTTGTAACTCAATATGTCCTTCACAATAGGGCTGACATCAGGAAACCACCTTTTCTGCTGTGTTGCTGGACCGATGACTGATTTTTTCTTTTGTATATCTTCAATCCGCGAGTGAATAAATATGAACAATATTAATCATTTAATTCGCCAAGAAAAAAAAAATTATAGACCATTCTTATACAACACAGAGAATTGTACAGTTTAGTATGGAGTGAACCATATAATACACCAACGGGGAGACAAGACAAGAGTGACGAGACGGCAAATTAATTCGCCAACTACCATTACCTAGCTACATTTGGTGCATAGAAGAGAACAGTGAACAGTTAATATTTCGGTGCTTAACTGGCGTAAAGTAATATACTTTTGTACAACCCCAATTCCAAAAAAGTAGGGATGCTCTGTAAAATGTAAATAAAAACATTGAAATGATTTGCAAATCTCATGATTCCACAGTCTATTCATAATTTATTGCATCCATCATAACAGCATGGGTTCGCAGTGGAGGAGTCCAGGTGCTGAACTGGCCTGCCTGCAACCCCAACTTTTCACCAATAGAAAACATTTGGGGCATCATGAAACAAAAAAAATCTGGCAACGATGACCCAGGACTGTGGAGCAGCTAGAATCCAACATCTGACAAGAGTGGGACAACATTCACAGCCTAGTGGCAAAAACGTTTACTGAAGCTATTAAAACAAGCAAGCATTCAAACTTTTCCCGGGCGTTTAAAGATTTTTTTAGGGGGAGGAGGGAGCAGCAAAAACGTCACTCGGTACGTGACAAAGGTTTTGAGGCAGAGTCGTAAACCCGTGTCAAACCCGGAAGTTTTGAACGTGTTCGAAACAGTTCAAATCTGCTTGTCAAAATTTCCATCCTTAAAAACTCAATCTAAAGCTATATTAATCAGTTATTAGTTATGGAAATGACACCGTTTCCAAAGTTTAACGAGAGTAAAATTAACCGTTTGCGTGCGGGAACGCATATATGCAGCGAGTTTGCTTTGCTGTACTGCAGTTGCGACACAAACGGGAAAGAGTTCCATTTCCAAACTCCTTTTTCTTCGGCTTTTAATTTGCCAGAACGATCTTGAAAAGAGGCACAAATATATTTGAGAAGGAGGGTTTGAATTCAATATTAATATTGCAAATGCATATGCTGCGCATGCCCTAGCAACCCGGTGTGTCATCAGTTATAGGGCTACCGCCGTCATTTACTATGACCACATAAAGCAGCACTAGAAGTGAAACTCAACATTTTCTTCACCGGATGTACGCTTGACGTTTTTTCATACCCAAATGTTTCTCTAGGTGCCCAAACATCAAGGCAAGTCAAAAAAGTACTGATTTCATGCATACTGGTGGAGGCTTGATATGTTTCCCTTTAAGAACACGGATGAATTAAATTTATAGCCGACAGTTTCAGCACTTAAAAAGTAGCCTGCAAATGCAACGTGTCTAGTTCAAGAAGACATGGTTTTAATGTTGTTACTGATCAGTGTATATCAGAAACATTAACCCCACCACTATTACCCCCTCAGTCTATAGGTTTTGAAGAATTATTATATCTTTGTTCTCTCTTTTGCTCTACTTCAGAATAAATTTTTAGAGGAGGTGCTTCAGTGGCTTGTTTCTCCAGAGGCCTCTCAACTGTATCCCACCCTGAGCATTGCGGCACTTGGATGCGTGTTGTAAGGTGGCCATCGATGGACCAGACCAGGAGGCCTTTGCTTACAAGGAGTGTATGAATAGGTTCTTCAAAATGAAACCTAAGAGGCTGAAATATTCTGCCACTGGTTGTGAAATGTGTAAATGAATGGCTAGTGCACCAAACTACCTTGTCACAAGGCCAAATTTTGCAACTTGTGAAATCTGTCAGAAAATATTTGATTATTTGTTATATTCATGTTCTAATTTTGCATTTTTACCTACAGTTATCAGGTTACAGTTGTGCTGCAGCCTCAGCGCCAATACTGTCACCATGGCAACCAAAATCAATAGGTGTTATAAGTATATCACGTGTTCATACCAAATATGAAAATAATTGGTCAAAAATTACAGCCTGTACAGCGTCCATAAGGAAGAGTTTATGTTTCAGCACAAATTTGCACATAATTTGGCCAATACAGTTGCCATGGCAACCAAAATCGATAGGTGTCATAAGTCAAGTGTAAAACATGTCCATACCAAATATGAAAGTAATCAGTCAAAAACTGTAGCCCTTATTGCATCCATAAGGAAATCTCTATGTTTTGCCATTGATTCATATATTATGCGGCCAATGCTGTTGCTATGGCAACCGAAATTAAAAGGCGTCATTAGTGACGTGTAACACATGTCCCCACCAAATATGACAGAAATCGATCGAAAATTACAGCCTGTAGGGCGGCCACAAGAAAGTCCCTGCAGACGCCGCCGCGGCGGAGACAACACAAATGAATCCATAGTCGCCACCTGACTTTTTCCGGGGGCTACAATAATTATTAATCTAGAAGGAAACATAGATAGAATGCAAATGTGACATTACGTAAAGTAGCTGGGCAAACACTGATCATGTCTTCCAATCATCCATCGGCTTTTTATCTAGCTAGCTACCGTTATTTTATGTATTTGGCTGCCAGTATAAGTTGATAAATGTTGATTCCACTAAACCAATTAAACTATTGCAATATCAAAGTTGATTCAGTTTTCTCTGTTGCTATTTGCTAGTGATCATGATTAAAATGACTCACATAAAATTAGCCAGCTAGATCACTTAAAACCCTTCTTTCTGAAAAAATTCCTTATCCAGAAGTAGTCCGATCTGTACCTAATATTGCACACCAGTCAGAGTTGATAAGAATGCTATTGTTTGCTGAGTATTGTTATAGCATTCATTACGATGATGCTTGAAAAACCCACTTCTACGAGTAATTTAGGTAATACTATGAAATTATAATTTACTGATATTTTCAATATATGGCAAGCTAAGAATGTTTAAATGCGTAATGTTTTAAGCAATGTTTTAATGCTGGCGTGGCTGTGTAGCCAACAAGCTTATGTTAATGTTTGTTTCCTTTTGAGCAATATGACTGGATGTCTGAAACCAGATTTCAGCTTAAACTGATCTAAGCACAAATAAAGCTTCACCTGGGTAACATGAATGGCTCCACACATCCCTTACAGGCCTATCTGGACTTAGCTAATATTATCACTGTCCTAACATTTAACTGGACCTCAATCCAATAGTTTTTCGGGTTGTAGTCCGGGGAAAAGTAAAAAATCAATGTGTGCTGATTTTGGCACACCACACAGAAATATGTTATCCAGCACATAGCCAAATATGAATGATTAAGTCTCTCCTCAAGTACATTAAATAATGAGACAAAATTGCGAAAAAGTAAGCTTTATTCTCGAGTGAAATGCTGTAGCCGTGTCTGCTAAAGACGCGGAAACCACTCCCAATCGCAAGGAGCAGTCTGCCTCTGCAACGTCTCAGGTATGCCATGGCCAGAAAAATGGTGCTTCATCTCACAATTTAAAGCAGGGATTCAAAGGAAATACTGAAATATGGCAATTTCAATATCAATGGAAAGCTTAGAACGCAAAGAATGCAATGTAATGTCATTCAGTCACATTATCGATACGAGAAAATGGAAACACGCACGAAACGACAGTACTTAATCGAGCGTGACTACACTTCCATGATGCTAGGGAAGAGGCCCGCTTTGGGTGACGTCACATACGGGTTTTGCAAGCTCTGCTCTGTTACATGTCAATAGAACTACTCTCTCTCTCTCTGTCTCTCTCTCCAAGCTTTGGATTTCGTTACAGGTTAAAATTGAGCCGTACTTTACTTGAGATGGATAAATTATAATGGAGAAACATTTATTTGTCCTTTTATTTAAACTCATATTTTTCTGTATCTGTAGGCCTAGTACAACCAAAACCAGTGAAGTTGGCACGTTGTGTAAATTGTAAATAAAAACAGAATAAAATGATTTGCAAATCCTTTTCAACCTACCTGTATATTCAATTGAATACACAGCAAAGACAAGTTACTTAATGTTCAAGCAGGTAAACTTTGTAATTTTTTGCAAATATGAGCTCATTTGGAATTTGATGCCTGCAACATGTTTCAAAAAAGCTGGCACAAGTGGCAAAAAAGACAGAGTTGAGGAATGCTCATCAAACACTTATTTGGAACATCCCACAGGTGAACGGGTTAATTGGGAACAGGAGGGTGCCATGATTGGGTATAAAAGAAGCTTCCCTAAAATGCTCAGTCATTCACATACAAGGATAGGGCGAGGGTCACCACTTAGTGAACAAATGGGTGAGCTGATTGTCAAACAGTTTAAAAACAACATTCCTTAACGAGCTATTGCAAGAAATTTAGGGATTTCATCATCTACGGTCCGTAATATCGTCAAAAGGTTTGGAGAATCTGGAGAAATCACTGCACGTAAGTGACAAGGCCAAAAACAAACATTGAATGCCTGTGACCTTCGATCCCTCAGGCAGTACTGCATCAAGAACCGACATCAGAGTGTAAAGGACATCACCACATGGGCTCAGGAACACTTCAGAAAACCACTGTCAGTAACTACAGTTTGTGGCTACATCTGCAATTGCAAGTTAAAACTCTACGATGCAAAGCGAAAGCCATTTATCAACAGCACCCAGAAACGCCACCGGCTTCGCTGGGCCCAAGCTCATCTAAGATGGACTGATGCAAAGTGGAAAAGTGTTCTGTGGTCTGACGAGTCCACATTTCAAATTGTTTTTGTAAACTGTGGACGTCGTGTCCTCCGGACCAAAGAGGAAAAGAACCATCCGGACTGTTATAGGCGCAAAGTTCAAAAGCCAGCATCTGTGATGGTATGGAGGTGTATTAGTGCCCAAGGCATGGGCAACTTACACATATGTGAAGGCACCATTAATGCTGAAAGGTACATACAGGTTTTGGAGCAACATATGTTGCCATCCAAGCAACGTCTTTTTCATGGACGCCCCTGCTTATTTCAGCAAGACAATGCCAAGCCACATTCTGCACATGTTACAACAGCATGGCTCCGTAGTAAAAGAGTGCGGGTACTAGACTGGCCTGCCTGTAGTCCAGACCTGTCTCCCATTGAAAATGTGTGGCACATTATGAAGCGTAAAATATGACAACGGAGACCCCAGACTGTTGAACAACTTAAGCTGTACATCAAGCAAGAATGGGAAAGAGTTCCACCTGAAAAGCTTAAAAAATGGGTCTCCTCAGTTTCCAAACGTTTACTGAGTGTCGTTAAAAGGAAAGGCGATGTAACACAGTGGAAAAAGGCCCCTGTGCCAACTTTTTTGCAATGTGTTGCTGCCTTTAAATTCTAAGTTAATGATTATTTGCAAAAAAAAAAAAATTTTCTCAGTTTGAACATTAAACATCTTGTCTTTGCAGTGTATTCAATTGAATATAAGTTGAAAAGGATTTGCAAATCATTGTATTCTGTTTTTATCTACGATTTACATAACGTGCCAACTTCACTGGTTCTGGGTTTTGTACATTGAAGATTAACATGGACATATAAACGATCTGACGAAATCATGGAAATACGGGGAAGGCAGGATTTTCTTGAAACTGTCGCGGAGGTCTTCGGCGTCAGGTTAAAACGCAGCATTATTAGGTGTGGCCAGTTTTCATTAATCAGCTCGTAGGCAATGTAATCAATGAAATCTTTGTGCACGAAGGTTTATCAGTTTCACATGCAACACGGTGGATTTCACACATAATATGTAAACCGATTATGACTCCATGCTTTGGAATTGGAATTAAATAATCATGAAGATAGGCTACAGTTCGGTAGAGCAGGATGTGCTTATAGCAAACAGTTAACTTCGTAGTTCATCGTTTTGCAAAGTGAACAAAATATCCTTTCTCTAATTGTTGCACACATTGCATTAAGAAGAAAGCAGCGCGTTTTACTGCCAATTGCTCATTTTTATTCATTGGAAAACGTGTTCATCAAGCAAAATGATTGACACCGGGTCAAGAATTATTAGCGCTCATTTTAACTTACAGTAACAGTGAGAACTGGCGACAACTGATTGTCCTGAGGATTTTTGGAGTTTATGTAAAGTTATTCCATATTATTATTTCTACTATTATTGATATCATCATCACTGTTATTATTACAAGAATAAGAATCAATGGGTAATTTTATGAGACACTTTTTGAGAATATAGTTATAAGGGGGTGTCGTTTTAGTCATCGCAGTCAACATTTGATTGACCGGTTGGTTTTTCTCAGCAATAATGACAAATAGCTAATGAATGGGCGACAAAGACCATCATGAAACTAGACAGTCCGGTCGGCTGTGACCACAGGGAAGCAGCCCCCAAAAGCCTGTTTCTCCCCTCTTTTGTACATCATTAAAATTGCAGCCTGTACTGCATCCAAAGAAATCTCTATATTTTGCCAGTAATTTGCATATTACTCGGCCAATACTCTGGCCATGGCAACCAAAATCGATAGGTGTCATAAGTGAAAAACAGTACATGTCCATACCAAATTTGAAAGAAATATGAAAAATAACAGTCTGTGGAGCGCCCAGAGAGTGTCTACGGATGCCACCACGGCGGAGACGACACAAGTGAATCCATAGTATCCATGGAATCCAAATTCCTGGTCCCGGGGCCCAGACCCCCCATAATCTGGCCCTGACTGCTGGTAAGTATGCGTGTCTACGTGCGTGTGTACGAGCATGTATACGTGTGCTGCCTGTGTATGTGTGTGCATGATGTGTCTGTACGCACTGCTAGTATGAGTGTGTGTGTGTGTGTGTGTGTGTTATGTTGTGTGTGTATGTGCGTGTGTGTTACTGCTGCCTACATAATATGGCTATTGATTATGATTATTGATTATGGTTATTCAACATGGCAATTGATCTACTGATGAATAAGATGAGAAATATTGAAATATATCCCACAACATTAGCTAGTTTAATCAAATTGTTGTTTTTTGTTGTTATGGGGATCGATACCCAGAGTTTCCCGCAGCGTTTCATAGTTAGGGCGGCCGCCTTGACAACAAATTCCCCCCGCTTTGACTTCGTCCCCCCGAGGAAAAAAATAAAAACTGCTGCATCCATTCATACACAGTAAAACAAGGCCGCATCGCTAGGAGGCCGAATATGTTACTGCGCCATCTATCACCTGTTGATACGCCAACATTAATTTTTTTTAATGTATCTGGAAGAAGCTAATTATCCAGATATACAATAACTTGTCGTTGTCGTGGGAAGGGCATGTGGAGGTAAGATAGCCTAATTATTCATCTAAACTAAACACTGGAATAGTGTCTCCGATCAATTGCTTGCCCACATATTCTGTTTCATTAAGATAGGCTATATGCAATTCGTTTAGTTTCTTATCAAGGCTACCGATGTGTTTGCGCCTGGCTTTCTGCTATGTTTGACAATTGCGCGTGATTTTCTCAGTATAGTACAGTACAGTAATGGATGGGAAAAAGCAGTCAAAAATATCAAGATACTTTATTCAAAGAAGCCGGCCTACTTCACCATCTGCGCGTAATTATATCTCGTAATTACGAGATAATGTGTATATTTTTCTATCCTGTGAATGCAATGCGCTTCCTTTCATAATACCGTTCTCCTCTCCCGAAATATAACCACAACCGCAAAGCATTTGGGGAATTGAAGTCAAAACAGATAACAAATACATTTTCGGCTCTTACATAAACTTTCGTTTAACCCTTCGGGACGGTTGTGGGCATTTAACGCGCTTTTCATTTTATTTTATTTTTTTTTGGATAATTTTGGCTGTGTTCATGCATGTATCATGAATTTTGGTAAGATTGCGTGTTTTTATTCGATCTTGTTATTTTCAGCTCAGCTCTTACAGTAAGGCTAAAATACACTGTGTACAAGCAAGTGTTACACTCAGACTGTTAAGCGCAAAAAATGCACAGTTGAAACCCAGAAACCCATTCAAACAGCAATTTTTTTATCTCACTTCCATGAAGGCATAATACATGAATTTTATTATATCTGCGAGTCAATCAGTAAAGTTACAAGACTGTTGACTTTGTCACTTTGTTATTGCACTTTAACTGCTTTGTTTATTTATAAAGAGTAAATAAACACTGACTCACAGATAGCAGCAGGAGGATACTGACCTACTTGACAATCAGCATCCATCCTTTTAGCCTGCAACGCTGTCATATTATTCTTTCATTTACGCAAGTACGGCACACCAACAACACTGCCAAATAAAGTCAAGCTATCAATGAATAACATTACAGGAAAAAAACATATTTTGTCTTGTTACCAGATAGTTGTGTCTGTCGGCTCAGTGTTTCTCACAAAGATAATTACACAGTTTGTGGTGGTAGCTGCTCGAGGTGTTGGGGGGCTTAACCAGTGAAACCCCCGGCTGTCAACTGAGAGTCCATCTCTGGAGGTTCCAAGGAGAGGTGGAGGGACTGCGGGGTGCGCTCGGAAGCGGAAGCATTATGTCACTTCAAACAAAGTCAAAGTTTGATTTTGCAAAAGTATGCTGCCACTTTAATTCATCTCATTTGTTCTGATGAACAATAACTTAAGCCATGGAAATCACTCACCAGTTGAATATAAAAATAAGATTAATGGAAATCAGTTAGAACTGTAAACGTTTTACTGCATTTTATCAAAAAAAAAAAAAAACATCTGCACCCCTGTTTAGTTGCTAGCTAGCCTGTATTTTTTTACAAGCTGAAGTACCACATCAATGCGACCACGTCTGTGCGCATAAACAATAAAAAACAAGGAGTGGAACATCATACACAATTAAGTGCAGTTATGGTGAACAGCCGACTTAGCTAGCTAGCAACTATAATTAAAATGTATGCCAACAAGGTAACTTGCCTGTAACTCGCTGACATGAAGGCTCAATGTTTTTAGCGAAAAGTTATTTGATGTCAAAAGTCAGGCAAAATGAATGGGGGTGAATGGAGAAGCTACCGCTAGTTGATCATCTGCTATCTACTTTGAACATTCAACTGAGCTTCAACCTCCGGGTGTATTCCTACCCCGTTGTTTAGAACACGCTCAAAACTTCCGGGTTTGACACGGGTTTATGCACAGAGATATTAGAAAACTACAGTGGACGATGTGTGGGCTGGATCAAAGCGGAAATGGCAGAATAGCTTTGCCATCTTGTGTATGTATACATGTCCAATGAGGCATATGTGAACAGTAGGCTAAACATGAGTGTCGACAAATTAGACTTGTTTTCCGTGTTTTTTTTTTTTATCCTTTCATACTTAGAATGGACACGAATAAGGAATTGTAATCAAACAACAATATTTATTTATTTATTTTTTAAATTCGGTATATTTGATGTCTATGTAATCGGAAGACATTACAGAAAAATCGGAACTTCAGCTGCTGTCCCGTATGAGCGAGTTTTCGTTGTTTACGAGTACGGTTTATGCCAGTAATGCTGCATTTTCCATTGAACGTCTGCCTCGATATACTTACACAAGATGGCGGCAGCGTGCTGGACCTATAAGGAGAACTGGACAAATAGGGGCTGTAACACACGCTGACATGGTCCTAGTGGTGAACCTGATATTGCAGGTCACATGATGCCATGGGGCCCAAAAGGGAATTTCTCCATAGGGAATAATTGAAAAAGACACGCTGATAAATCCGTGAATATTTTTTTTTGACTGCCACAAATTATCGATACCGGAACGGTTTATTTTTCTCTTTTAAATCATTAATCCTCGTTTCTCGGCAAAGACAAAATGTTTTATTTATATTCAGGCTATGCGAACACCAACGGGTCCTTATACTTAAGCGCGTTCTGGCCTCCTCCGAATTTAGCACTGCAGCGAATATGAGTGGGTGGAGCAATGGGCATTACTTGTTGTCTATTTGTGTTCAATATTAAATATGTAGCCAAGTCGGTAAAGTGAGCTGGCGATGTTACGGAGCAAATGTATTGAGCGATAAAAGAAACGCAAGTTAATAAAAGACAGACCGGAAAATAAGTTTGCGCATAATTATCATAGAGAATCAAATTTACTAAATGCGAGCAGATCTGGGCTGATCAGAACCGCGAAGTTCTCGAGGCTAAACCCAGGGTCTGTCATGCTTGCGATTACGCTGCCCAGATTAACAAGGCAGATGTTGATGTGATTGCTTTGAAGATGTTTCTGGGTCCGTAGCGGGTTAAATACCACTAATAAGGGTTGCTGGCTCTGTGCAGTGGGCAAGCAGGCTGCCCACTTCTGTACTTGCGTTCCTCAGTGGGTAGCTTCTGGAGTGGAATCATATAGAAAGACAAATCACCAGTGCTAACACCAGAGAGGCTATCTTGAAAGGACCAGTGGGCTAACCCAAGCAGGGGCTTATCCTGATTTTTTTCAGGGCTTACTCCCATAGATCCGCTGCGTTTTTCAATACTAGGGGCGGCACTAAGAGCCACAGCATGCGGTCTCCGATATGCGAGAGGCTAGGTAGTGCGGCCACTTGCTCATGATAAGCCGCATGTAGCTCATCACGTGCCGCTGGGTATGGGGAGACCAGAAATGGGAATTCCTTGCCGTCCGTCTGTGATCAACATTATAGACGTAGCCAAGCCAGTGATGTGAGCTGGCGTTACGGTGCAAATCTATTGAGCAACAAAGGAAACACAATTTAATTGAAGGCAGACCGGAAAACAAGTTTGTGCGTAATTTTTGAAAATCAAATTTATTACTAGCGTGTGCACATTTACACTCGTTTCATCAAACTTTTCTTCGTTTTGCGGTCACTATGAGTAACCATAGGAGCACATTAACTAACTGGCTAACTTGCGTTTCTTTTGTTGCTCAGTATATTTTTGCCATTTTAATTGATGAATGGCCGTAATATGTAGCACCTTGATTGCTGCACTTCATGTAGCGCGAGAAAATGTTCAGTAAGCTAAGGCCGCTGTTGTGACTAGAACCATGTACGCATCCAACACTCAACTTACTTTTTCATATTGAAATGATATGGTTAAATCCATTAATTGCGTTGTGTATTTCCATTACTTTGAATAGCACCAATTCGCATAACTGTATTTTAATGCATTATCCATAATGTGTCAGCTGAGTTGCATGCACATTTCCATTACTTTAAATAGCACCAATTCACATTAATGTATTTAGATGCGTTATGCATGTGTCAGCTGAGTAGCATCTAACGTAATATCCGAATGACTGCACTTACACCACTACATAAAGTCAGTTCGAACACTGCCAAGCAAACCGTTAACTAACCATCCTTTATTCTTACATTAGTTACAGACCTTCATACTTGATGACAAAACTTTTCATTAATTTGAAAGATGAGATCCAAAATTCTAACTTTACGGTGCATGATCCGAACAAGCACTGAACATACATACTCATTATTTGTGGTACAGCCTTTATTAGATCTAAGTTTTTGGTAGGTGGAAACGTGAGTATATGAAATCCGAACATCTAATGTTCGTGAGCAAGGTCTGAGATCAACGGGAGTGATGCAGGTAGATTTGACGGTGTGGTTGATTTTCATCTGAACGAAGATAATAGCTACGAGTCCTAAAAAAAAATGCAACAGTTGAGCATTAGACGAAGATTAAGTAGGTGTACAACCCCAATTCCAAAATAGTTAGGACGAAGTGTAAATTGCGAATAAAATCGAAATGCAATGACTTTCAGATCACATGAGCCAATGTCACTCACAATCGAACATAGATAACATTGCAAATGATTAAACAGAGACATTTTACATTTTTATCCACAAATTAGCTTCTTTCAAATTTTCTGGCTGCAACAGGTCTCAAATAAAGTTGGGACGCAGGCAAAAAAAAAAGGCCTGAAAAGGCCAGCCTAAATTACGCAGAACCGGCCACTATCATAAAATTGAGTACCACAACTACGATCGATGTTAACTCGCACTTAGAAATGTAATGAGTATTCAAAATTAGAACCAGGGCAGACTTTTTTGGAAAGGGAATGGGGGGGGGGGGGTATAGAAAGGCACGGTCTCTGGTTCACTGACATGCAGATATTCATGGATGAACTGTTCAGTGCACTCCAAGAGGCTCAGATATCTGGGGAAAGACAGAAAAAAGGAGCTTTAAAACAAAAAGGTAAAAATAACGCAGTACAACGTGCGTAACATTTCACGGTATAGACCCACATTTTACTATACTCCGCGGAATGGTCATAGGTTACCTAAGCTAAAAGAAATTAGCTTACCAGAATTGACAAAAGTTTAAAGCTCCTGACTTTAAAGCATATCGGTTTATAAGGCACGTGCAGTGCAGTGTTTTATGTGTTCGGTTTATTGTCTTGAATCCAGAAAAGATAATGGAATTCTCACGCAGACGAGCAAGAATCGCCTGACTCCAATAATGCGGTTATTCAACGTTGAACTAAAGAGAACACGAACCTGGGGCGCATTTTTCCAATAGCGTAGTTGCAGAAATTTATTCGTTCATTCAGTCAGTGGTTCCAACTATGGAAGTTAGCATCTGTGATTTTGGGAAGTGCACCCCTGAGCAATGTCATGTTAATGTTACACAACAGCAAGTCAACTATTTTGTCGACATTTTTGAGTTGAAATCAATAGTATTACTTCCCTGTCTAAGTCGTTTTAAACATTTGATATTGCATTTGTGTTATAAAATTGTATCTCAAACCATAATTAAACCTTTACCGGTGGCTATGTTTTGTTTTCTGTTCCACTGATATGTTCATCCAAGAAAACTTGAATGGACGACCTGTGGGCTGGACCTAAAGCGGAAGCGGAAGAATAGATTCGCCATCTTGTGTATGTATAAATGTCCAATGAGTTGCATGTAAACAGTAGGCTAAACATGGGTGTCGACAACTTAGAGACTTGTTTTCCGTGTTCTTTTTATCCTTTCATACTTAAAATTGACACGAATAAGGAATTGTAATCAAACAACAAAATTAATTTAATTTTTTTTTTAATCCGAAGTATTCAATGTTTATTTAATCGGAAGACATTACAGAGAAATCGGAACTTCAGCTGTTCTCCCGTATGAGCGAGTTTTCGTTATTTTCAAGCACAGTTTAGGCCAGTTATACTGCGTTTTCCATTGAATGTCTGCCCCGGTATACATACACAAGATGGCGGCGGCGTGCTGCCCCGGAAACGACAGGATTATCCACTCTCGTTTTCTTATCTCTGTGTGTACATCACAGTGGTGTACATCAGGGTGCAGTCTGAAGTGGTCAGACTTCCATTTCCGGTGAATAACTGTAACAACTCAACAACCAAACCCAAACCATTTTCCTACCTGGAAATATCTATTTTCTTTCCGACGAAAGTCTGTAACATTGATGGTAAATTAATTGAACTATCGGTAGCTACATACTTTGAAACCGGGAGAGGTTGCACATCTAAACGTGGAATATATTGCAAGCCGGCCAAAAATGAACAATAATTAACCAGAATTGCTAACAAGCTAACTAAGCAGACTAAAAGTTCAGCCTTCCGAAGACCACAAAGCAAGGCAATGCACCCATCGGAAATTAGTTTTCTCTCATTTTCCATTCTGTAATGAAATATCGATACGAATTCATTTTTTTTAATCAATTGTTTGATTGTTTTAATAGGAACTACTTGTTATTCCATAATCCGTCCGCTTGACACAAACACGTTGTGAAACTGAGACATCCAGTTAAGGACAATCTCACGACGGATCATTTATATACCGACTATTTTCTAGATTCGTTTCGTAATTATGGTGTATTTAAAATATTGCTAGTGTTTGAACCAGCCCCTAAGGCTTACTCATCACTGGTAAAGGTTCACCTGCGAGGAGGGATTTTATCTCAGTGTATTAGGCCTGTCCACAGTCCACCTAATGCACACCTTCTTCTTCTTCTTCTTTTGATTTCCTGGCAGACTAGACGCCCGTCGGCGTATTGCTGCCTCCCACTGATTTGGTTAGATGCTCCTGGTTTTATTCGGCGACCTTACACCTTACGGTGCAGACCAGAGTCTAAAAGAAAATCCATCACAGCTTTCCCCACTTCCCTTTGATGTTCCTCCGGATTGAGAATGTTCCTTAAAGATATACACTGTAGCCCAGGACTAAGAACTGCAGAGAACAAAATATTCCTCTCTGTTGCATATTTGGAGCACTCCATAAATACATGTGGCACAGTTTCCCTTTCCCCATGTCCATTGTCATGTTTACCGACACGGGCCAGTCCCCACGCGAGACCACAATGTCCAAGTCTCAGTCTTGCCATGATCACCTGCCCCCTTCTGTTTTTCCCCTGTGCGGTGTTCTCACCCCTGATACTGCTTTGAATAGTGTGGAAAAACCTTCCTCTCTTTTCCCTATCCCACTCACTCTGCCATCTCCTACTAATCTCTTCTTTAACCAAACTTCGGTACTCTGATACCCCTTAGGCTATGCGTACATCCACATCCTCCCCAGGGCCTCTTTGGCTGCCCGATCAACAGCCTTGTTGCCCTCCACCCCCACATGCGCTGGGACCCACATGAACCCCACTCCTATTCCAGACAGCGTTATTTTATATAGAGTCGTTAGGAGCTCACAAATTAGGTCCGGACTAATCCGTGACCTCCCCCCCTGCAGGATCCCCAGAGCAGCTGCCGAGTCAGAGCATATGACCACCTGCTGTGTCCTCCCTTCTTCCACCCAATTTAGTGCCCATAGTAAGGCTACTATTTCTGCGGTAAAAACAGACTCCATCTGACAATCGCCTGCTCTGTGTGATCCGCAGGCTGGGAATATGTATTGCAAAACCCACCCTTTTACTGTTGGGGTCCATGGAACCATCTTTAAACACTTGTAAGTGGTTTGCCCAGTTCTCCTGCATCCTTTCTCTCACTAAATTCTCTGGGTCTCCTCTACCCTCCTGCGTCATCCTTTCAGCTACTGCACAGTCTACCTCTACATTTGGTAGTAGCCATGGGGGAACAGAAGGCCAGACCACTGCAGAACCCAGCCGAACCCTACTCAATCGCTGCTCCTCCTCCTCCACCCCCACCCTGTCAACAAAACTTCTGCTTTCCCCACCTCCCTAATGCACACCGCCTCTTACTGGTGGATTTAGGTAAGAACGGGCCTTTATTATCAAATTTCGTTTATCGCGGCTCATATTTTTTTGCTGTTTTAAAACATTAGAATTATGGATAGCCTGCAGTCGAGGCGTCTTGATGCCATTAACCATATGCTATGGATTAAATTAGGAGTCCTGATACACTCGATAGGATTTGCAAACTGCGTGTGACATTGTAACTGTAATGTACCGATCAGGAACCAGTCGCGAGAACAAAAAAAAATGCAGTAGAGCTTGTTTTATTAATAAAGGGGGAGGACCCCCACAGGGCAGAAGGCAAAAGTACAGAGTCCACAATCCAAAAGTCAAAATCCAGTTGGGCAAAAATAGAATCAAAAACCAGGGCAGCAATCACAGTAATCGTAGTCGGGCAGGAATGGGTCTGGTACATAGGAATAGTTCTATCAGAGAAGCAAGCCAGAATCCACAGGACGTAATCCGAATCGTTACCAGGGCAGCAAACAGAGATCTCGTAGGCAGAAAAATGGTCAAAACACACAGATGCAACAATAATCCAAAATCACAAAGGTAAAAATCGATGGTCGGGCAATCCAGTCAGAAAGATAAATCACTAAGAATCAAGGCGAGAACAAACGTGGCATAGGAGGAACAATCTGACACTGGAAGTGCTAGAAAAGACATCGTAAATAAACATCCGGGGTGAACACATGACCAGGGAGAAACAGGTGCGATCAATGATACAATAATTAGGAGTGACAAATGAGGAATAATCTAATTACATGAATCTGGCCAAAGCCAAAACGCAGACAGGGATCACAAGACAAACCTATGTACAAAACAGCTCCGGTTAAGGAGTACTAAAGTGTATAGTTTAAAGAAAAGGAAAGCATAAAGTATAGGTGGAGATCCACAGAAAACTGCGGCAGAGATAATTAGGGATAGGCAAGGAGGCGGAGACTAGAATTGGGCGACTGCTGAGAGATCGTTAGTCAATTAGTATGTGCAGCTTTACAATCGGTAGTTTTGAAGGACTCGCGAGGTCTTGCACGTTTTCCAACCAGGCTGCCAACTAAGGTCTGAATTAAATTCTGTTGAACAAGCGGTCAGATGTTTCCCCTTGTCTTTGCAAGACCTAAATGTAGTTTAATCTTTCAAGAGGCATGAACTTGCGGGCTCACACTCGACTTCGCAATCTAGAGCATGCCCCTGGTCTGGCCTACTGGGACTTTACTCAGACAGCACCTAACATTGCTGCAATGTCAGCATCATGGAGGAAGATCGGCTTTTATTCACGTTCCATTTTCAAAAGTAAGAGGAGTGTACGGTGGACATCGGTAGCACAACCTGGGGCATGTTCAAGATTGCAGGGTCTCACGCCTTGCCAAGAACTCCAGACTCCAGGGAAGACTCCAAAGTTTTGAACAACTTGTGAGTTCTTGCATGTTTTCCAACATGGCTGCCAACTAAGGTCTGCGTCAAATTTTATTGAACAAGCTGTGACGATACTGGATGCCATCTTGAAAAGCAAGGCGAGACTGTTCGCAGATGTTATCGCTTTTCTTCACAAGACCAAACCGTTTAATTGTTGAAGAGACAAGGACTCAGGGGCTCACGCTGCAATCCTAACCCTCCTCCAGTGTTTGTGGCTACCTTCCTTATTTCAGTGTTCACGGTCTAATGTGAGCGGTTTGTTTTAACTGCTCTTATACTGACACAAAAGCCATAAATCATCACTAAATTTGATTAAAAATCCTTTTCAGCAATGAAACAATGTCGTCAACTAATGCTTAACATGAGTAATTGCAGTGATTACACAAATAACAGGCACTAAACACGTATTTCTAAAAGAACATTTATTGTAAAAAATGCACAAACAAGTCAAATTCTAAACGGAGACTATATGAACACATTCCCAACCTGAACAGTCCTCTGTGTGTGTCTGTGTGCGTGTGTGTGAGTGTGTGTGCGAGTGAGTGAGACAGTGTGTTCACACACGAGTGTACAATCACCTTGGGGTGTGCCTTGCAAACATAGGCATGGCCCTTGGAGGTTTATCAATTTCACGTACGTTTCGCGGGATTTCAACGCCAGTGGGCTAATATGGAAAGCAATTATGACTCAGGACTTCTCATGCTTTTCTTTACTTAATTCATTTAAACAATTTAAAGGATCATGATACACATGCATTGCTTCCAAAACGCAGGTGAAACCAGTGGTTGAAGTGGGAAAAAAGAAGTGCAGGAACCCTGATTTTCTGAGAACCATCCCGTTCATTAAAAAAGGTTTAGGGTTAGTTGAAAAGTTGAAAACACATTATTTTTTAAATTGGAAACTCTTTTCATTTTGTGCTAAAGTACTTGTTTGAACAGATGTGTTTTCACAATAATTCTGATATTAGGCCTATTTTTGAATGAACCTTTAGTATGTGGGCAGCTGGAGTAAGAACCACAACCGTATTGTCAAGATGTTTAAGTTTTTGCAATCTCCGTGTCTGACAGTCTATTATTGTTTTTAATTTCTTCAAATCTGCTGACTCTTTAAGATATTAAACGTGAATGTTTTGATAAGAGGGCTCAGTTCTTCAAGATGAGTACCGATAATTTAAATCAATGTTTCTGTTTAAGCTCCGCTCAATAAAGTGAGTCAACGCTGGCGCGAGACAATGTACAATGCCTCAGTGTCTGACAGCCAAAAAAAAGAAGACGATTAGAACAGATTGATAACGAAATAAAGAATTAAAAGAAACATTTTAACAACAGAACATCCAATGAACACAGCGATTTATTTATTGGCGGGTCATCTTTGTTGGATATCCCGTTCGTTGGTTTTTATTCTTTATTTCGTAATAAATCTGTTCTCATATCAATACTTTTACTTTTTGCTGGCTGGTGGACATGGAGTATTTTGCATTTCCTGGCGGACAGTCTTGATCGTGCAGGCGATAATTTCTTCACACTGTCAATGGTCATGGAATTGATTTGCTCTCTGATTGCAAGCACTATTTTATCTCTGCTGTGGAAATAAAGCGTGAATCTGTTCAGTTCATCTGACTAATTTTCAAAAGGAAGACCGAATAAAGACTGCCATCTATCTTCAACGAAAACAGACGAATAGGCTAAAAAGACCAAGAAAAGTCGATAGCTATCAATTTGCATTTTGTGAAGGTCGAACACAAACATGGCCAAGTTTACACATCTAGCCTAATAATTCCTGGAATAGGCCTACTCGGAAAAAATAGAACTTTTCTGACTTTCGGACACGGAGCTATATTAAAACCCTGTCCGACGATCGCGTCTTTGCATTGACTTTGTCTGTAATCAGTCGTGCGGAAAATTTGTTTCGCGTCCAGTGTGCAAGCGGCTTTAATGAGCATAGAATGCAAGCATGCGATATATATATATATATCAGAGCACTTTATTCATGTCATTGTTTGGATTGTCTGGCTAGAAGTCACCAGTCAAACAACATAGGATAGTTTGCAAAGCCTGCTCAAACTCTTAATGGCAACACAGAACTGCATAATAATAATCGTACCACCAGCCAACGACGACTGAGAAGTGTTTTGTGCTTTTGAGTTTAAAGGACGAAACACTGTTCCAGCGTGTTGGCTGGTTAGATTGTGATGTTAGTTTAAAATCCTTTATTGAGAGCTCGTTGAGCAGCTTTTGCGAACCAGTTGGCAAGTCATTGAATTATTTTTCATGCTGGTGGCTAGCTAGCTAATGTTAGCACAAACAACAACACTGGACCCGTCTTGGTCGCACTTAATAGAATAGAATAGAATAGAATAGAACGCCTTGATTGTCATTTCACAGAGTGACAAGAGATTCAAAGCTGTCCCAAAGAGTGCACATACACATAGGAACACATAGGAATTCCCTGAGTGGATATAAAATTATGATCGACTTACTGCAGATGAATCCTCGCGGTCTCGTCTTTTCAACGATGTGTTCCTTGTCTTCATAACCGTAGTAGGTGTTTTACAATCCAGCAGTTAATATTGGCAGCAACCATTTACCATTTACAGCTGTGGTTTGGACCGTAACGTCCCACTTGCCAACCACAGCAGTGCAGACTTGAATGAGCGCGCCCTCAGTACCTATGGCAATAACTCAGAAGTGGTAGCTAGGCAACCAATTTGTTGTCAAATGTGGGATTTTCTTTTATTGGTGCGCTCATGTGAATGAACGACAAGCAACCCAGACAATGGAATAATCTAGGCTATCGAATGAACCACAATCTTTGATGAAAATATATAATGTGTAATGTAATGTAAAATAAAGAAGTGCCGGAACTGTGTTCCGGTGCGTTCTGGCCAACTTCAAAGTGCGGGAACGCATATGATAAAAATACAGAAGTACCGGAACTGCGTTCCGCTGCGTTCCGGTCCACTTCAAGCACTGGGTGAAACTGACAAACCTCTATGCACAAGGACTTCAATTCCACGCGAAAATCTCTTACATGCGCGTTGATTGAATAAATGCTGACTACAGCAGGGGAATGTAAATATGCCACCAAAACTCACACAGAATGCGTGAGAGTTGACAGGTATACGTTATAAATGAAAACTGGTCGCACTTGATTATGTTGAGAGTTTTCAGAGTTTCTGCAATGGTAATTTAGATGAGTGATTGAAAACAGGTAATAACCGATCATTATTTTTAAGGGATGGTTTGAGCTTCACCTATCGCCAGTTCACCAGCCGCCACTGGTGTCAGCATGGGCACCCTGACTGTTCTGCAGCAATGCAGCCCCATACGCAACAAATTGCAATCGCTGTGTGTTCTGACGTCTTTCTATCGGAACCAGCATGAACCTTTTCAGCAATTTGAGCCACACTGGCTCTTCTGTTGGATCGGACCACCCAGGCCAGCCTTCACTCCCCACACAAATCAATGAGCCTTGGCCACACATGATTCTGTCGCCAGTTCACCGTTTTCCTTACTTGGACCACTTTTGGTTGGCATTGATCTCTGCAGACTGGGAACACTCTACAAGAGCTGCAGTTTCAGAGATGCTCTGTCCCAGTTGTTTCGCTGGCAGAATTTGGCCCCTGCCAAATCAGCCAGATCCTTTCGCTTGTTCATTTTCCCGCTTCCAACACGTCTCCTTCGAGAATGAAATAGATTTACTCGCTGCCTAATATATCCTACTCACTGACAGGTGCCATTGTAATGAGATAATCAATGTTATTCACTTCACTTGCCACTGGTCATAATATTATGGCTGATCAGCATTCCCATATTTCCCTGAAGACAAAAGCTAAATACACTAGCCTACGTAGCTATCTGAAGTTAGCCTATTTATGCAGTATGTCCATACTTCATATAAAGTTAGACTATCACTGTACAGTTGATTGGTTGCACAACAACCCCCCCCCCGCCTCGGTCCACAACAGTGTACCACAATGCAAGTTAAAAATAACGAGGCTTACTTAGCGTGAGCTGGCGAGACAAACCCTAAATGTGCAATCAGATGCCATTTGTTACATTGGCTAACCAGGTTAAAAGAGAGCCCCAGCTTCATGACAAAGATAACCCTTGCTTTAGGCTCAACAGACTTCACTAACCCACAACTCTCTCTTTTTGGTACATCCCTTAGGTAAATGCAAATTGAGTGATGTCTTATTTGGTTTTATTCAGTTCATGCCTAAAAGTTTCATTGGCTGTGCACCTGCTCCCTGCAGATCCTCTTATCTCAGCTCAGGGCATTGAGCAATGACCAACAACAAACACTGTACATGTATAACTGTCTCCATCAGCATGTTTCAGAATGAGTTCACCCGTCATTTAACCAGTCACCAATGTATTGTACTTACTGTACACATAGTTGTAAAGGTGACCCATTCTTTGTCCTTTATACTTCTGTTAAAGAAGCAGTCACAGAATACAGTTGCTACAGCCTTTGTAAGTCACTTCATTCCAAATGTTAGATTTGTTCAAATTTTCTCAGATGAAACTGCAGTGTTAGGCAGACAAAGCGTTTGTTTGTTTTTTTTTTTCCAGGTTTTTGCCCAAATAAATAGAAAAAAAAGAATGACGCCTCCAGTCTCTTGCCTTTTTTTTCATCCTGTTCTGAGATCAGTTCAAAAGTGGCTCTTTGTCCATATTGTAGCATGGTACATTAGAAAAAATTAATAGCATTTATTTTACACAAATGTGCATAACTGATCCTTTCATTTTCATGGTGAGAGCTATCAGCACGGTGCTCTCACTTGGATTGCTGCGTGCCATGCCAGGTGAATAAAACAGGAAGTATTGTTTACCAAAGACGGCTGAAATCTACTTCTTGGAAATACTCTAAGACGGGCATCATCATCTGCGGTAAGCTCATATCATTATCAACAATGAAGTCTTATTACAGTCTTGTTGCTAAATTCTTACGCAACATGATTATAGTTTTATGATAGTTCACATTTGGTTTGATTAGTCTCATTGCACTGCAGTCTGAATGTAACCTTATATCTAGTCCAGCATACCTATAAAAAATATAATCTTGTATGGATTGTTTGTGCAACAAAGACTAAGGTAGAATAGTTTCTGCTGTGATATAGTCGTATGGTGGGTTTAATACCCTTCAAACTGTCATTATACAACAACTATCCATTGCTTTGTAGATCATTAAATAATGTGAATATCATAAGCTGCTTTATATACACTAGCTCTCTCTCTCTGAACTGTGTTGTGCTGAGTCTCATATTTGCTAGTTTGTTGTTAACAACTATTGTTAACCTGAGATATTTGAGAATGACGTTTGCTCAAGGCGTTTCCTTGTTTTATTACGGAAAATGGTATCAGTCAGTAAGTGAACTTTGGCCTTGGGAAGTCTTGAAGCTATGGAAAGCCTGAGACATATTAATTGCTTGATTTTGGGAAAACTACTCTTCATAGAAATCGCAGACATATAACCTAGCAACACTCATTCGTGAGGAGAACTGTGTGTGAAGCTCCGGTATGTTTCAAGTAATCTTTCTACAGCAGGTCTTGGCTATGTGGGTTGTTTCTGTGTGTTTCTCCCTGAGTGAAAGAATGATCGAAACATTTCATTTGAATTGAATCGGTAAAAATTCTGACATTTTCAATCCTTAATACTGGTATGTTGAATATTTGAGCTGTTTTGGAGAATACTTAAGATATATAACTTCTAAGTTGAAATATCCTCTTCAAATGAAATATAATTCACTTTGTGTTGCAGTCAACTGCAACTCATTTTCAGACTAGATAAGATATGTGTATCAAAATGAAAATGTTTATAGATAAACTGCAGTCTCCATGCTGTTTGGGACAAAGAGATTTTTTCGCTTCTTGTCTTCATTGTGTACTCCACACTTTTAGATTTGCAATCACTCCTTACAAATGTGGATGAAGTGCAGATTTTCAGTTTTCTTGAAAGCTTATTTGAAACACATTTTTGTGTTTCTGAGAATGACAGCACTTATTTTTGTAACATAGAACAATTCATATATGATTGTGTAAAGAATTAGCATAAAGTATACATAAATACTGCATTCGTGTGCTATGGGAATTATGGTAAATACCAAAAGCCGACGTGAAAAGTTCACATGAACACCCCCCCCCCCATGTGGTATTTTCCACTGGGCAACTCGTAGAAAATTTTGATACACGAGTTGCCGAGATGAGATAACCTTTGACCTTTTCAACATGGCGGAGAGCAGCGCAAGATTTGTGAATGGTAAGCATTGTACACTATTTAACGTTTTTTGCTACTGTTAGGGGATAGTTTTTGGTATCCATACAATGTTGTATCATTGGCAGTTGTAATATAATGAATTAACACTCAGTGTCAGTTTAAAAAAATACCGTTATGGTTTGGTTTTATCTACCCAGAACAGATGCTTGCTAGCAGTCTCCCAGAATGAGCGGTTAGGCAATTTCCCAGTACAACAACTAAAGCACGTGAACACACGTGAAGCTTCTGACTCCAGCTGGAGTAACTGCAAACTATTTTAGTTTTCTTTTTTTGCCTGTGCGTGTGTGTGTTATTTTAATAATGCCTTTAAGAATGTTTGGAGGCATTTTAAATGTGTTCCTCTGTGTGCAAAATGTATTCTCTTGATAATTGTCTGTTACCTCATCTGTAAATAATCCAGCCCCTGAGGCAGTCGTACATGCCCAAGCCACAACACCCCACCACCTTGTTTCACTGATGAAGGTGGCTGGTGTGGATGTTGAGTAGTTACTTTCAGCCCCCTCTCTTAGGTCTTGGCATCACGGTGATACAATTTTGATGAATTTTTGTCTGTCGACCTATTCAGAGCTCCGTTTGCTCTTTTAGGTACCTCTTGGAGAACTATAACCCTGCCTTCCTGTTTCTGCTGTTAACTAGTAGTTTTCTGCTTGTGGTATAGTGACTTTAGCACAGTTTAGGATGCTGTTGTGCAGAAGTTTGGGGTTTTGCTTCATTATGGTAAGAATTGTTCTCAACTTGAGAAATATTCCATAGCCGTCGTGGCCTTTTGCAAATACAGAGGTCACTAGTGCTCTGCTTCCCTTTGATGATATTTCAAATACTTTATTGGGCGAAGCTTATAAGGTTTGGCTAATGAATGTGCACTTAAACCACTTTAATTGCTTGATTTAAAAATCTAAAATTCTGGAGTGCAATGTCAAATCAAGGGGAAAAAAATTATGTTTCTGTGACAAACATTATGAATAGCTCTGAATATGTCTTTAAGACAGCAGCCAGGATAAGTAAGAATGAAAAATTTCAAAAGGGATCTCAGTAGCCTTTGACACCTGTGACTTCTCTTTCCTGTCAGCTACAGTTTTAAGTGGTCATCTCATTCACATCAGGGTTTCAAGGGGGAACATGGCTTTCCACAGCCGGCTGAGTCTCGTGCAGAAAATATTTCTGGCTATTTTCTGTTTTCCACTGCTGCCTTTCTACTTGTGCTATGCATGTGAGTACAGTTTGACCCTTTAAGGAGTAAGACTGCAAACATATAATTTGAACATTCTTAATGTAACACTCAAATGCTACTGGTTGCTCAAAGCAATTGAGGCCCAGAATATAGAATTTTGAAAAATGATTCCAAAAAATCTGCTCTTCAAACAGATATATAGAGGAGTCAAGGATTTTGAAAAGAAATCATAAAAACAACTATTCCAGAAAGGGCTGAGGATGATTGGAGGTTGTGTGCATAACACCCAACCATATATTTTTTAAGATTGACAGCTCATAATGCAAATTCAAATCAAGTACAAGACTTTAGATTTATAACTGTCTATATGGACTCAGTCGCCCACAACTCTCTTGCATGACTCAGGCTGCTGTGCCACAGATGATGAGCAGGAAAATGATGAAGAAAAAGGTGAAAACAGGTCAGGTAAGTGCATTCAGACCTATGTCTGCTTATGCGTGATGGAAGAAAACAGTGTTTCCCGACTCACAATATAAATAGCAATTTAAACAGGGCAGCTATTGCATGGTCAAATCAAACTCAGAAAAGGCTCCGTTTATTTCAATTCTGATTGCATAAAAATGGAGGAACTTACACGAGTGGGTGTGTCATATGGAGGTAATGAAACAAGCTGAGTAAATTTTCAATTTTTTTGCAAGCTTTAGCCAGCAACAAACCCAAAATCCTCTCAATTAGTTTAATTACTTTCATATGACACGACCAAGAGTATACTGCCACCCTGACACTTGCTGGAGTTTTGTTCCCGCAACGCCACGCAATGCATCGTGACAATGATCAAAGTCTTCAGGAACGAGCTTGAGGAGTGCGTGAAGGGCGCGGGGATGCGAGCCATGTCATACAGAGAATTTTGAAATGTTCCAAAATTCGGCATGCATCAATGTTGATGCCATGTGTATGCCACTTGCGTGAACCATGCGTGAACACTACGCGAACTTGGAGCAAACACTGCAGGCAGTGCGTGTCAATGCATGTGATCATGGCATGCCCAACTCAGGCACAGTTCGCGCACATGATCACAAATCATTCTTGCACTACACGAACTATTCGCGCATGGCAGGAACCTCTCACGAAGCTTTGGTTTTCACGCATTGTTCGCGCATAGTTGAAAAATTGCCACTCACGCATGTGTGGCGATGCGGGAAGACAGCGGGAGCTATGCGTGTCGTGCATGACATAGCGATCAATACTTAACCGATGCGTAAACAAAAAAGGCCGCGCATTCCATGGACAGTGCGCGCGAACAGGACGCAAACAAGGCTCCGCTGCATAGCCTACTACCGAAATGGCACGCCTTCCCACGACGCATTGCCCGGCACTGTGGGAACAAAATTGTGCAAGTGTCAGGGTGGCATTGGATTCTGTTTACCGCATAACTGAATTGTGTGATTTATTTGAAAAAAAAAAAAATGCAATTTCCGTGTCATAATTTTCATTGTATGTTAGCACTGAGCTACTCCATCACCATGCTAATTTTATCAGTCACTGAGTCACGGACATTCGCTATTGAACTCACGATAGTCTGCAAATGGTCAACTGAGTAGGTAGCTAATGTTAGCTCACTAGCTTACAAACTCATATCACATAATGTTAATGATAAGGTACTGAGTGCATGCCAGCTTACTAAGGTTAACTTATTTATGCGTGGCAGTTAGCTAGCTCACTACAGCGCAAAGCCATACCAATTTGATCAACATTACACTTGTTATTCAGTTTGCTTAAATACCTAGCGTGACGTCACATGATTTTTTTCCCCCATGGTCTCAGCCAGCGATATTTTTGCAAAAGTGATATGTACCCAGGGTAATGTCGAAAATATGTCATGAACTTGCCTATGGTGGAAGTACTACAGTTAGGTGATAGTGGTGGATTTACATTCAGTCCAATAATGTGTGTTGTTCCAGAGTAGAAAAAAGTGGTCTAAGTCAGTGATTTTAAAATTTGTTGTGTAGAGAATTGAAGCTGTGTCTTAGCTGTGCTATTCAATATTTACTGTTGTATAAAGCTGCTTTTCTTTGTCTCTCATAGAGCAGAGAGTAAAAGCTAATGCTGGTGTAAATGATGTACGGAATAATAAAGGTGAGAGATGCATGTTATATCGCAATAACAGAGTACAGCTAAAACATTCTTCATATATATTCAATATTACATATTTTTTCATATCATACAGGAAACAATGCTGAGAGAAATGGCCTTGTGTACAAAAATGAGGGTATTTAATTTTTTCTTCTTTTGAGAGATACAAAACTACTAATTATAGTCCTTTGTGTATATTTACAAGGTAAAATTGCTGTTATTCATGTATTAGTTGTCTTTATAATGAATTTGTTTTCAGGTGCAGTTGACATTGAACTAGCAAGAAAAGCTTCAGGTTCACTAAAGAATATTTCTAATAAAGGTATGGGGTAAAGTTATAAAATCTCAAAGAGCATTGGGAAGTCATCTTGAGCAAGCCTCTGGAAATTTGTGGAAATTTAACTCAAAACAAAATAAAATAATAACACAAAACACAATGTTATAAATTGACTTGTATTCCAGAGCATCAGGACAAGGCTGTAAATGATGACAGCAGGAATGATAATGTGGGTAAGAAATTCAGTTTCAAGTTAAGATACATTCAACAATCATGCCAATAATCAACAAAACTCTGACACGCGATTTTGCTTTGCACTGTATTTGCAGTAACAGTGGAAATTCATCCACATAAAAGTACACAGAAGTTGCCTGCAAGACTTTCCTTTGGTAAAGGTAAGTTAAAATATGAAGATGGAGGCCAGGTTCACATTGTGATAGGTTTAAAGAAAGCAAATGTGAAATTATTTATTTTGTATGCTATGACAAAGTCATTCTGAGAACTGCACTTGTTTTTGAAATCTTTTGAATGTTACAAAGTCTCGGTTGTCAAATTTTGACAAATCCTTGCTGTAAGTATATGAAATACTGATCAAATGATATTATTGTGTGTTCTGCAGGCAAAAAAGTCCAAAGGGGTGACATTGTGTATGAAAATGAGGGTAAGTTTTGAGAGATATTTTTAGTCAAAAATAAATGGATATTCTCTTAATCATTATGATTATTGATATAACTCAAAGACAAGGCTATTTTACTCCTGGGAATTATATTTCATACATTTACAGAACAGACCAAATTATTCTCTTATCCCTTGTTGTTTCTAATTCCACTTTTTTAGCTGCAGTTGACATTGAAAAAAGACCAAAAACCTCTAGTTTGCCAAAGAGGAAATCTTCCTATGGAGGTATATACTTTATTTCCTTGCATTCTTTGCGCATGTAGTATGTATTTGTTCTCTAGATTAATTTGAGCTATGTGAGCTGTGAGCCATTGACAAATGTTAAGCAGTATTATTCATGAAGGCCGGGGAAAGTCTATTGAGCTTCAGGAGTGACGATTAAGCACATGATATAAAAGCACACAAAAATGCAAAATTAATGCAGTGGGTTTGCCTATATTTCAGGGATTCAAGAGGCAATAAGAAGTGAAGATAACATAGGTGAGAGACCCATGTTCAAGTTAACATGCAGTAAATAATCATGCCAGTCATATATAAGGCACAGCCCTGTGCTATCGCTATGCATTTTGCTTGTAGTTACAGTGGTCATTTGTCCAGAGAAGAGTTTAAGAAATTAAATTGCTGCCAAGATTTTCCTTTGGGAAAGATAAGTCATAATCTGGAAATAGATGCATGGTTCGGACCAGGAAAGGTTCACAGAAAGCAAAACTGAAAGAATTTCTGTCAGAGGCTTGACAAAGCCTTTCTGTGAATTGCTACACAGTAAAAAATGGAGTTTCAATATTCCAGAGTAAACCCATTTTCCTCTGGATAGAGTACTTATAACACTATGCAGAGTGAAATCGTCTAAATGGAAGTGTCAAAAGTGAGAGTCAATTCCCACTTCCACACAAGGACGAAATCTACTCTGCAGGGTGATGATTCCCTATAGTGTCAAATATTTGTACACACCTCATTGTTAATTTTGACACAAAATAGAGTAAAATTAATTATAAAAATCTTACACTGGCTGTAGAGTAAAATTTACACTGATTTTGAGTGGGACCAAATATTATCTGACAGAGAGTTAAATTCAACTCTTAAAGAGTTAAATTGACACTATGATTTTTACTGTGTACTGTTAAAATCTTATGAACGCTGCGTATTCCTGATTTGGGTTCTTTTCTGAATTTGAACAAAGCCTTGCTACTAGTATATGAAATTCAAATCAAATGATATATTACTTTACTCACTGCAGGGAAAGAAGTCCGGAGGAATGACATAGTGATCGAAAATGAGGGTAAAATTAATTTTTTATTTAATAGAGATGATGATTATTATTATTGTTATTATGTCATTGCTCACTTCTTTTGGGTCTACTTTCTTTCAGGTTTTGCTGATGCTAACAGGAAAACAAAGCTCAGTCATAAGACCGAATTCAGTAAGTCTACTTACTCAATGATTTTTAGTGCTGATTTTATGGTGTAATTTTGACGCCCTTTTGATTCTTTATACCACTTCTCTGCTTGATAAGCAGCCTTAAAAATATGGCGCAATATTCAGCTTTGCCACCAGGCAGAATCATTGCACCGAATCAGTGCAAACTAACATTACCAACAAGTAATTTGCTGGACTACCTCAGTAAACATGGTTAAGGTTACACCACAGCTCCAGCTGTCACATGGCAGTGTATGATAATGCCACCCTTTTGGCAGGAAAAGAGTCGGGCAAATGAGTGAAAACAGCTTCCCCCCCTGGTGAAAAGTCGCCAGCACGGCAGTATCATGTTCAGGAACTGAGAGTTCACGGCACGCTTCAGTCAAAATAGTATTGATGGGTGCATGAAAAAGCTCGACGGGCAAAGTATCAGTGACCCATGTGCTTGTTCTTGGCTTTTTGCAATGATCAAAACGGCTGATAGGGGGGATGGCCTTGACCTGCAATATCCTGATATTTTTAACTACCAGATGAGCTTTCCCTCTGCAACTCCAGTGACTATTTACAGGGCAACATAAGCAAACAGCGACTGGATTTGTCATGAATGTTCAGCCGATGCGTATTCCTTCTGAAAGCTGCACTGTCCTTAATGGAAGTGTCACTTGACATTAGCAACGGTGAGTGTAAGATATAGCGCTATGCCTGACAAACGGTGCTGCTTTGATTGTAACGGTAATGCTATTGCAAGGCCGGCATTTGGATAAACGTGGGTTGGTTGTAAGAACAGTTTATTTTCACCCATTAGATGTGTATGACAGCTTTAAATGACTGCACACTGTAAAGGGTATTGATGGGAAAATGGCAGCTTTAAATATTGCTGTATCGGTGATCAGTATCATGAACTTCGGTGTTCTATGCTGGACATGGATCCGTGGAATGGAAAAATGTTCTTGGCCTGCACTGTTTTGATATTTTTATCTGCTGGATTCTCCTGCTACCTGCTTACTCTATGTGTTGTGTGTGTCATCTTAAAGCAACGCTGTTGTTAATATAAATATCACTTGTCATAAATAAGGCTCAGTCTAAGAATAAGGAATATGTCTGAAAGTAAATTTTCGCTTGATTTTCATTCTAAAGCTGCTACTAGCACAGTATTCAGTTAAGCATTTTTGATGTCTGTTGTTGCTGTATATGAGATTATTTTCATCCATTAGCTTTTGACTCCCCAGAACTGTCACTTGTAGTGGTAACATGGGGAACGGTCTCAATTTGGGGCATTGTGAGCTGCAGTTACACATACAAAAAATCCTTATGGACCTTGTTTAATATGATTTTTTTAATTATTCTGCCCAGTCTGTGTGACACCACAACAAAATACTTATTGTAGAATCAAAGCAAGAATTATGCTCAGAAGCATTGTGCTAGATTAGCAGTGCTCCTGGTGGCCTGCCAAAATGGCCTTGTTTTGACCAAGGAAGATTCTGTGATGTCAACAACTGGTGCTCTAATACTGGGGGCCCTGTGTCACAAAGCAGGATTTTCAGGTTTCACCAATACTGCCATATTAAAAAAAAAAGAAAAAGTTGGTTAGCATCCCTGCCTGCACCCATAAAATCACCCTGCTTCTGATTTCTTTACTGTTTATTTTGAAAAAAAAAAAAAATCAGTTAAAATTGTGCCCAAAAGGACATGAGAAAAATGCTCAGAACACCAGTCCATGCAGCATATGATCTGTTTGGCTTTCAGTCACTGCGCCACTGATGACTTAGGCAGATTTGATTCCTTTTGTGAGTACATTTTACTTGTGATTTGGATTAACTGTGCTATTTGGATCTCAGAATCTAATCATGGTAAAATCTTAAAAATTAAAAACTTCTTGCCTGCCTCTGCAAATAGAGGGAATGTGTAGGAATTTAACAATTTTTCTTTACATGGATTGAACGTTGCAAGTATTTAACTCCACGCACATATCCAGCTAACATAGTAATTACGCTTTGTGCTTCTCAAAAGTAATGCTAGCTCGGCTCGTAACTTTTTTTCGCATATGTTGGTGGAGTATGCTATAATTCCTATTTGGAAGACTGAAATGCAGTCGGCAGACACAAGTGCTTACAGTTTGCAGGTCAAAACTGGGCATGTCTAACACCATTCTGGTCATTTTCTGACAGGAGGCAATATTGCTGCTGTGGCGGTATTAAAATTAAACACAGGTTTTAACTTGATCTAAGGTGTCTATACACACTTAGTTGGATTAGTCGGTTGCGGCTTGTTAACACAACGTTCAAAGGTGGCCCCACCTCCCCAGCTCAAGGACACCTGCAGCACTAGGTCTTGCCCTCACACCCTGCACATTGTTATTAGCTTCGGGATACATACCACTTCCCAAAGGTTGTTGGCCACAGACGTCCCGTATAAAGTCAGAAAAAAAAGTCAGATGGCAGGGTCGCTATAGATACAGGCACCACCACGTACTTCTAGTGGGTTATAAATGATGATTGAGTGAGATTATTTTTGTATGGGTCTCTTTATCGTTCTTTGGAAAATCCCACGCAGTACACCTTTAAAAAATACCAACAAGTTAAACTTTTCGACGTAATGAATTAGCTCATTAGTTTTGGCATCCCAATTTTAAAAGACATTTGTTTTGCAACACCTGCTGCAGATGCTTGATGGACATTACTGCATTGTGCTCCATTTCAGCGTACCCATGGGACAGGTCCAGTCTTAAGTCCATGCACATTGATTTGGATAAACTGAAACACCTTGATGCCTTCTCAAGTAAGGTATGAACATAGTTGGAACTTCTAAAGACAGCAGTACAGTACATTCTGTTTTTCATTGATTAATTTTTACATGCTTTTCAAGGATAATTAATTGTGGTCTGCTAAGTTAAATCCTTCAGTTAAGGTACAGTAAGGCTACATGCCCAATGGATAAGGGCAGTACTCAGTGTCTCTTTGCTTTAAGGTGAGACCCAGGGACACTGTGGAGGTGCTGGTGCTGGAGTTGTTGAAAAGTGCCAGCAGTGACCTTGAGAAACTGAGAGCTATCTGGATGTGGGTCACGCATCATATTGGTGAGGCACCTATGTCTCAATTACTGATTTCTTTCTTTGATTTCATATCAAGATTTCTATTAGCATTGACTGTGCACTTTATTATTGTATGTATTTGAAGGCTCAATGGTTAAAGGCTGTTTTTCATGATTTGGGCTAAAGGCCTCCACTCAGATGAAGGAAAATCTTGTGCCTGCACCTGAAATTTGCATTTCAAATTATTCTGTGCTTCCATTGCCTGAAGTTCCTTTTGTAATTCAGCTTAAAAATGCACTCATGGGCAGAGTGAGGTCAATACATGATTTGTCAATTGGTGTCAAAGAAAGTTAATGGGCTACACAGTGCCCTGACTTCAACCGCACCAAGAAGAAAAATTTGGGCATACCTTAGAGTTTGTTTGTCCCTGAATGTTCGAGCATGTTATCCTGAGAAACCATTGAAATAAGTGATCTAATACTCTTGGGTTGCTTTTTACTGGGCTTGGCAACTGGTGTTTCCACAGCATACGATGTGGAGGGGCTGCGTAACTCCAAACTTCGATCAAGCAGTCCCGCTGACGTCTTAAGGAGTGGGAAGGCGGTGTGTGCAGGTTATGCTGGCATATTTCAGGAGATGTGCAGGTAGATCCCCTGACTCCATTTATTTCACTGTCCCTGATGCAGAACGCTAAATTAATCACACGCATACTTTTGTGGACATAAGAATAAAACTCTTAACTCTTGCTACAATGCTACTAACTTGAGCAGCACACTTAAGCACACAGCTCGCTGGTTAGCTCTTCAGTATATAATGCTGGGTACAATAATCTTGTGTCTGGGGCTTAACATTTCAATGGAGCTGCACTATGAAAAGAGCCCTGAGCTGCAAAAAAAAAAAAAAATGATGTGATGAAACATTCAAACCATGATGCTGAATTTTGCTTGAATTTTTTTCCTGCACAAATTATAAAAAGATGTATTTTCTCAATGTTGGACCCAAGCATTAAAAATACAACTACCTAAGAGACTATATAGCGCTAAAGCCTAAAATAAACCAAATGAGCTACAGGCACTATTTTTTAGGGTGTTTGAAGATAAGTCAATATTGTCAAGCCCCCCCCCCCTCTTTGCTATAATGGGGGGGTGAATAGTCTATCCACCTCATCTAAAAAAAAATATTCAATAAAACTATTTGAGATTATACATTTGCTTTGTAGGGATTCAAAACGTGTGCAATTCGCACTTTGTTTCTGAATTTTTACAAATTTTGGTACATTTGTCAAGTTTCCCAGATGTGGGAAGATGTTTTAGTTTCATTTTTTTTCTCCCAATGAAATGTTATATTACACTAATACAGGCAGGCTTGTTGTTCATCATTCCCATACTAATTTCTTGCCTTACCCTACATTTCTAATCCGACTAATCTCTAAATTGTTGTGCTGATCTCAAAATGGTAAAGGCACCACTGCCATGGAAGGAACTCTGTTCAGAATTGCAGGTATTGAGTGTGAGAGGGTGTCTGGTTACTCCAAGGGTGCGGGGTACGAGGTAGGCGACCGCTTCACCGGTGACACGGACCACGCTTGGAATGCCGTGAGGCTGGGAGGCAGCTGGCATCTCCTGGACAGCACCTGGGGTGCCGGGAGAACCAATGGAAAGTTCAGCTTTCAGTGAGTGACATGGACCATCAGCCTTTAGGCCAAAGCAGAGCAAAGTACTGTTTGAGATAGAATCACAATGCTGGGCGTGGTTCTCACCCTTACATTTGAAATTCAACCTGTCTTGGAGGGTCAATGATTGGGGTAGAATGGGGCACAGTGGAATGCAAAGATTAGCGCTGTTGCCTCTCAGTAAAAAAAGTTTTTGGTCAGCTTGGAGTTTGCATGTTCCTTCAGTGTTTGTGCGGGTTTGCTCTTGATTCTCTGGTTATTTAGCATTTTGAAAGCCATGTACCATCGTGATATTCCGACCATTGCCCCTGACAAAGGCTCTGGCTTCGGAACTGAGAATAACTCAGAGTTGATCGTGGAGCACTGCACTGCAGCTGCAAATGGCTCCTTAGGACCTAGGATAAATAAAAAAAAAACAAGCAGAGAAATTATCCTATTGGGTTCAGTGAAATATATTTAAATCGTATGTTATGAGAATGATCAGATTTCCCTGCCTTGGATCTGATGACTGCTTTGCGGTTTCAGGTACAATGAGTTCTACTTCTTGACACACCCTGCCCTCTTCGTGGGAGATCATTTCCCAGAAGATGACAAATGGCAGCTGCTATCCCCTCGGATGTCTCTGAAGCAATATGAGAACTTGGTCCATAAGAAGAGCGACTTTTATAATTTAGGCCTCATCTCTTCACATCCAGAAAAATCTCCCATACATTCAGGTGCTAAGTGCTATCTCATATTTGACAGCTTTTTTTGGAGTGCTAATGAGTGTGGTCCACCTGGTTTGATGATTACATGTTTGGGGGTAGTTTTTTAATAAGATAATGGATACAGTAACTGCTGTTTGAGCATGCATGCCTTCTTTCCCCACTATGCTCCAGATGGGAAGACAACGATCACAGTTCAGAGTTCCTCGCCTACACTCTTCCTGGCCCATTTAAATGGAAAACGTAACTGCGGGATTATGACACTCAGGCCATACGAAATGAGCCTGGATGTTTACCCTGAAAGCACAGGGCTACAGACCGTAGAAATCTACGCAAAGGATGGAGTTTCTGCGGATAAGGAGTCCTACAACCTGGTGTGTAGTTACCAGCTGCAGTGCAGCAGGGTCAGTGAGGAGATGAGGCCTCCAGCAGACCTGTTAAACCCTGTGGGCCCTAGTTGGGTGTCGGAGAAGAAGGGTCTCCGTGAGCCCTCACAGCTGGACCCCCTGGTCCTCGCCCCAGACGGCCGCTGCTCCTTCCGATTCCGCGTGGCGGCTCACCTCAACCTCATGGCCATGCTCACCACGGCTGACTTCTCCATGACGGACGACCAGCAGAGGAGGCACATTTTTCAGTCCAAACAGCAGGATTGGGTGGATTTCAAAGTGCAGGTCCCAAGGGCGGGGCTGTACGTGCTCAAAGTCTACGCCAAGGAGAAGGCAGATAAGGGCAATTATGGCTATGCTTGCAATTACCTTATCTCCTGCGCCAACCCCAGAATACGGTGGCCTGTGTACCCACTGACATACGCTTCCTGGAAAGATAACTATGAGTTGGTAGAACCTCTTGCTGGCATACTACCGGCTAATCGCTCTGTGCAGTTTAAGATGATGATTCCTAATGTGTCGCAAGTGTCCATATCAGGCAGTGACACGCATGACCTAAGCCAGGATGCTGACGGCTACTGGACTGGCAGCTGTAGCACGGCAGGATCCAAAGACTTAAATGTTATGATACAAATCAATCCTAATGACAGAACATGGTCCTTTATTCTCAGTTACCAAGTGGAGACATCGTAGCAATCTCCCTTAATTTTTCTCCTTACGTTGATAACTCATTTTCAGTGACAATACTCTGTGAGTTTATGCATTGCACTGGAATGTTTATCATAATGTAAAAAATGGGATTTTGGAATAGCTCAAATGTTGTAGAGTCTGGGACCTTGATTCATCTTGATTTTTCTTCGAAGTATCAGCATAATTAGCTTGAACTTAATTAGAGTTTGAGTTTTTTTGTGTCATTGCTGTCAAAAACCTTCAAAATAGATAAATTGGTAAGCTGTGACTGATCTGCAGTTTTACATTCATGCAACCAAGCAAAAGAGCAATTTTAAGTTTATAATTTGGCACTTCAGATGGGGAATACCATATAATATAAATTGTAAAATGTGTATAATGAGGTTTTTTTTATCAGAACACACTTGCTTTGATTTTAGTTTATCATCATAATTCTAATTCAAGAAAATTTACATAAGTAAATAATCAAGGTACAAACTTTGAAATCTGGAAGAAAAAAACTGTTCAAAGTGAGCATTGTTGATTGTTATGTCCATATTGATTCAGTGTAATTTTGAACATTGACGTTTCCTTGTCTGTAGTGACGGATCATTTCATCCTAGCAAAATGAGCTGTAGTGAATTATAGACAGCCATGATCCTAGAATTGAAACAGGGGCCAGTGGCATTTCAGGTCATTACGGTCCAATGAAACAATCTTCCATCACTAGTGGTGGATTTAGCTGAAGTCATGTTACAAGATCAAACCATTATTTATTTCATGATTATACTTTTTTATTGCACAGTAGAAGGAGCACCCCTGATTATCAATAAGCATTATCCTCATGTATTCATTATTTTGAGGCCGAATTCTTGATTCTAGTGTAATTTTAAAATAACACCAGGAGATGGCGTTGCTAGAGTGGATGAAAGAGTTTCCTTATATGAGTTGCGACTTTGGGTGGGCATTTACATTTCTATTAACAAAAGAGCAAAATAATTATACAAACGCATTTAAAAACAGCCCTCTTGATAAGGGAGATCATTATGAATTAAATATGCAATATACAACATGTTACTGAGCAACTCTTTAGGAAAGAACTGGGACTCATTTTTGTGTTTAAATATTCTGGACCCATTTTCTCCTTCTGGCATACAACATTGTAAGTACTCAAGTGTCAATGTGGGCCGACAATATAATGATTTCAGTATTTTCTTTTAAGTCCATTTCTATAAGGATGAGAAACTATCTTCAGCTATTCAAGAGAACAGGCACATCAGTCCTTTGGCATTATTTCCATTTCAGCAGAAAAGGAAACAATGACCAATGGTTTAGTGGGAATCACTGCAGTCTCAGAAGTCTGTAAATGGCATGGAGGTGCAGAAAGGGGAGCCAGAACTCTGGTAACATAACCAAGCAGCTGGATAAAGGGCAGGTGTCAACAGGCTAGATGGAAGGCAGTGGTTCTATTTTTCAAACTTAAAAAAAAAAAACACAAATCAACCGTTTGGGAACATTTGAGAGTCTAAATGACTTGGCAGGTAAACTTGTTAGAGCTATCAGATGTAAGGTAATCTGGAATAAACTGGAACAGCCTCAGTTTTCATTCTATATATAGTGAGTACAGGAAGAGGATAGGTTTTCCCATAGTGCCTCTGAAGTAATCCCCTTGTATATGTATCCGTCACACTCAGCATTTGTTTGGAGGTAAAATCCACATGTGGAAATGTAATTTGAAGGGAAGGTTGCACTGGAGACAGACAGTAAATATAATATGGAATTGGAGAATGTGATATAGGCAGAAAGTCTCAGGGTTTTACAAGAACAGTTTTACACTGTGATATATACTATGCAGCTCTCTAGTATCCAATGTGTTTGGACATTTTAGCTGTCGGAATATGGCGAGCTACTTTTGGCTGAATAGCCTGTTCTCACCCCCTTGTAATGTTTTTACCTCATATGCTGTTCTGGGGGTTCAGGCAGGGCGCTGCTCTTTTCTGCTTCAACCTCGACTCGGAAAGAAGAGGAATGGTGTCCAAAATGCTCATAAAAAGGGGAGGTAATGATTTCTAAATGTACTTTTACTGTATTTAAAATTATACTGTGCAAAAAAGAAAGCTTATTTTAAGCGTCTAGAATAACTCAACTTCTCTGGGGATGGGGGCATTTGTGATGAATGGTCACACACTGGAAACATGCACTGTAAACCGACAAAACCTTTTTGGGAGGCATGGATGCTAAGAGCACAAATAATGTGCTGTTGTACCATTTTCAATATAATACAGGCCATTTAAAAATTGCTGTTTTCAATTTTAATTTTAATTCAACATATAGTGCTGTGAAAAAAATTACTTGCCTCATTCCCAGTCTCTTCTATTTTAGCTTCTTTGTCATATTTAAATGTCTCGGATCATCCATTAATTTTAATAAAAGACAAAGAAGAGGCGAGTAAACTGGATTGCAGCCTTTAAGAGTTCATTTCATTTATTGAAGGTAAAAGAGTTAGTCAAAATCTATTCATGTGAAAAGCTGATAACCCCCCTAAACCCAATAACTGGTTGTGCTGCCCTTGGTGGCAGTAACTGCAGTCAAGCATATGCAATAACTGGTAATGAGTCTCTCCTTGAATCGCCACCTTATCGTGGTGGAGGGGTTTGAGTACCTGGATGATCCTAGGAGCTATGTTGTCTGGAGCTTATTGCCCCTGGTAGGGTCTCCCAGGGCAAACAGGTCCTAGGTGACAGGTCAGACTAAGAGCGGTTCAAAACCCCCTAATGAATGAATCAAATAGCAAGGACGTTCACATCGCCCGGATTGTCGTCACCGGGACCCCACTCTAAAGCCAGGCCTGGTGGTCGGGTCTCTGCCCACAGGACCCGGCCGGGCACAGCCCGAATGTGCGACGTGGGCCGCTATCCCGTAGGCCCATCACCCGCGGGAGGGTTCAAAAGGGGCGGATGCTTAGTGTGGCAGTCGTGGGCGGGGGCCCCGGCGACCCAATCCCTGGACGCGGTAACTGGTTCACGGGACATGGAATGTCACCTCACTGGAGGGGGAAGGAACCTGAGCTTGTGCGAGAGGTCGAGCGATACCGGCTAGAGATAGTCAGGCTCACCTCCATGCGCAGTCTGGGCTCTGGAACCCAAGTCCTCGAGAGAGGCTGGACTCTCTTTACTTCTGGAGTTGTCCGGTGAGAGGCGGGGGCTGGTGTGGGTTTGCTTATAGCCCCCCAGCTTAGCCGCCATGTGTTGGAGTTTTCCCCAGGGAACAAAAGGGTTGCTGTGGCCTGCGCCTTCGGGTCGGGGACAGGTGCCTCACTGTCGTTTCGGCTTATGGGCCGAATGGCAGTGCAGAATACCCGGCCTTCTTGGAGTCCCTGGGAGGGGTCCTGGAAAGTGCTCCAACTAGGGACTCCATCGTTCTGCTGGGGGACTTCAACGCCCACGTGGGCTGCGACAGTGTTACCTGGAGGGGCGTGATTGGGAGGAACGGCCTCCCTGATCTGAACTCGAGTGGTGCTCTGTTATTGGACATCTGTGCTAGTCGCAGTTTGTCCATAACGAACACCATGTTAAAACATAAGGGCGTCCATCAGTGCACGTGGCACAAGGACGCAAGAGGCCAGAGGTCGATGATCGACTTTGTGGTCGTGTCATCTGATCTTTGGCTGTATGTCTCTGACACTTGGGTGAAGAGAGGGGCTGAGCTGTCCACTGATCACCACCTGGTGGTGAGTTGGATCCGCTGGCGGAGGAAGAAGCTGGACAGACTTGGCAGGCCCAAATGTGTTGTGAGGGTCTGTTGGGAACGTTTGGCGGAACCCTCTGTCAGAGGGGTTTTCAACTCTCATGTCCTGGAGAGCTTTGTCCAGATCCCAAGGGAGGCTGGAGACATTGAGTCCGAATGGACCATGTTCTCCACCTCCATTGTTGATGCGGCCGTTCGGAGCTGTGGCTGTAAGGTTTCCGGCACCTGCCGCGGCGGCAATCCCTGAACCCGGTGATGGATACCGGAAGTAAGGGATGCCGTCAAGCTGAAGAAGGAGTCCTATCGAGCTTGGTTAGCTCGAGGGACTCCTGAGGCAGCTGACAGATACCAGCAGGGTAAACGTGCTGTGGCCCGGATGGTGCCGGAAACAAAAACTTGGGTATGGGAAAAGTTTGGGGAGGCCATGGAGGAGGATTATCGGTTAGCCCCGAAGAGGTTCTGGCAAACCGTCCGGCGCCTCAGAAGGGGAAAGCAGTGCCCTGCCAACACTGTCTACAGTGGAGGTGGGGAGCTGTTGACTTCGACTGGGGATATTGTCGGCCGGTGGAAGGAATAATTTGAGGATCTCCTTAATCCCACTGACACGCCTTCCATAGAGGAAGCAGAGGCCGGGGATCCAGAGGCTGATTCATCCATCACTCGGGCTGAAGTCACTGAGTTAGTTTGGAAGCTCCTTAGTGGCAAGGTACCGGGGGTAGATGAGATCCGCCCTGAGTACCTCAAGTCTCTGGATGTTGTAGGGCTGTCTTAGTTGACACTCCTTTGCAGCATCGCGTGGCAGTTGGGGACAGTGCCTGTGGACTGGCAGACTGGGGTGGTGGTCCCTCTTTTTAAGAAGGGGGACCGGAGGGTTGCTCCAACTATAGGGGGATCACACTCCTCAGCCTCCCGGGTAAAGTCTATTCCAGGGTGCTGGAGAGGAGAATTCGGCCCATAGTCGAACCTCGGATTCAGGAGGAACAATGCGGTTTTCGTCCTGGTCGTGGAACACTGGACCAGCTCTATATCCTCCACAGGGTGCTGAAGGGTTCGTGGGAGTTCACATGTGTTTTGTGGACTTGGAGTTGGCATTTGATCGTGTCCCTCATGGCATTCTGTGGGAGGTGCTTCGGGAGTATGGAGTCCGGGGCCCTTTACTAAGGGCCGTGCGGTCTCTGTATGACCGGAGCAGGAGCTTGGTTCACATTGCCGGCAGTAAGTCAGACCTGTTTCCGATGCATGTTGGACTCCAGCAGGGCTGCCCTTTGTCACCGGTTCTGTTCATTATTTTTATGGACAGAATTTCTTGGTGCAGCCAGGGGCCGGAGGGAGTTCGGTTCCGGGACCAGCGAATCTCATCTCTGCTTTTTGCAGATGATGTTGTCCTGTTGGCTCCTTCGAACCAGGACCTTCAGCATGTACTGGGGCGGTTTGCTGCCGAGTGCGAAGCGGCTGGGATGAGAATCAGCACCTCCAAGTCCGAGGCCATGGTTCTCGACCGGAAAAAGGTGGCTAGCCCCCTCCGGGTTGGAGGAGAGCTCCTGCCTCAAGTAAAATATATAGGTATCTTGGGGTCTTGTTCACAAGTGAGGGAAGGATGGAGCGTGAGATTGAGAGATGGATTGGTGCAGCGGCAGTAGTAATGCGGTCATTGTACCGATCTGTTGTGGTGAAGAGGGAGCTAAGCCAAAAGGCGAAGCTCTCAATTTACCAGTCAATCTACGTTCCTACCCTCACCTATAGTCAGGAACTTTGGGTCGAGATCCAAAGATACAAGCCAAAGAACGAGATCCCGGATACAAGCGGCTGAAATGGGCTTCCTCCACAGGGTGGCGGGGCGCTCCCTTAGGCATAGGGTGAGAAGCTCTGTCACCCGGGAGGAGCTCAGAGTAGAGCCACTGCTCCTCCACATCGAGAGGGGCCAGCTGGGGTGGCTCGGGCATCTATATCAGATGCCCCCTGGATGCCCTCCTGGGAAGGTGTTCCATGCATGGCCCCAGGGAAGACCCAGGACGCGCTGGAGGGACTTTGTCGCTCGGCTGGCCTGGGAACGCCTCGAGATACCCCCGGGACAACTGGAGGAAGTGTCCAGGGAGAGGGAAGTCTGGGCATCTTTGCTTAGACTGCTGCCCCTGCGACCCGGCCCCGGATTAAGCGGAAGATGATGAGATGAGATGAGAATGAGATGAGTCTTTTACATAAAAGAGTTAGTCAAAATGATTGTTGTGAATGATTTTATTTCTTGCTGCAAATCATCCTTTTTAAACATTAATGTGGAAAATAAAGGGGATGTGCATCACTTTTAGAAATAACCCACCTGTCACCTCCCCTGTTTTAATGAACAATCAGACTGTTGAACTGCCACTGCAGTATAGATATCTCAGCACTGTGACCGACAGCAAACAATGCTTCGAGCCCCGGGTTGACGCAGTGTGTAGGAAAGCACATCAGCGTATGCACTTTTTAAGGAAGCTCCATAGTTTTAATGTCGACACTGTTTTTATACAGAGAAAATGAATAAAAGGAGCTCCCTCCAGACAATGAACTTCTAAAGGTGCACAACAAAAAGAGACTTACTAGAAAAGGAGGTGTCAGCACTCAAAAATGTCCTTTTTAGGTTGTTTTATTTAGGCAAGGCACTACGGACGCGTTTCGACTCGTGATCTTCTTCAGCATCGAAACGCGAAAGACCACAAGTCAAAACGCGTCCGTTGTGCCTTGCCTAAATAAAACAACCTAAAAAGGACATTTTTGAGTACTGACACTGTTTTTATGAAAATGATTTATTTTTGTTTCACCAAATCTGTTCTTACTTTTTCTTCATCTTTTGGCACGGGTCACTTTCTGTCAAACAAAATAACTGCCTGCCGGCATTGTTAAGTAGTGCAGTAAAATCTCTATCACACCCTTGAATGACCTAAATGAACTGTACGAAGTCAGGTCCTGGAGGAAAGCTCAGGCAATCTTGGCTGATTCGAGCGACCCCTTGTGGGGTGAATTGAAGATGCTGCCATCAGGGCGCAGATACAATCTGTCAGGACGCAGGATAAATACATTCAAAAGGTCCTTCGATCCTGCTGCAATCAGTCTTTTAAATTCAATGTAACTTAACTGTTGTATGGATTGTGTTGTTTGAATGATGTTGTTGTTACTGCTGGCTGTGACCCAAATTGCCCCTTGGAGATAATAAAAGTAGACTTTGACCTTCATATTGTGGCATAGTGTGTTTGCTTCCCTCGAAACGTAACCGAACTTATGTCCTCCAAATGTTCCACTTCTGACTCATCAGTCCATTGAATATTATCACAAAAGTCTCGGGGATCATCAACATGTTTTTTGGCAAATGTCAGATGAGTATTTGTGTTTTTTTTGGTCGGCTATGGTTTTCGCTCAGCAGCTCTCACATGAATGCCTTCTTTGCCAGTCATTTTTTGATCGAGGAATCATGAACTCTAACCTTGACTAAGGCAAGGAAAGCCTGCAGTTCATCAGATGTTAGTTTTGGTTCTTTCGTGATCTCCTGGATGAGTCATTGATGCGCTTTTGGAGAATTATTATTGGCGGACCACCACTGGTAAGGTTCACCACCATACCTAGTTTTTTTTTTTTTTCACGTAGACTTTCACCATATTTCTACAGGTCCTAGAGCCTTCAAAATGGCTTTGTAACCCTTTCCAGACAGGTAGGTGTCAAGAACTTTGTTTCTCATCTGTTTGTGAATTTCTTTAGCTTTTGGAATGACAGGCTGCTTTAAGCCCACTTCAGATTGCCAATCTGGTTCTATTTAAATGATGTTTAGATTCAACAGGGCTGGCAGCAATCATGTCTGGGTGTGACCAGTGAAGTTGAACCCACATGCCACTTAAATGTATTTAATTATTTGATTTAGTAACTGAGGGTACAATTACTTATCACATTGGGTCAGTGAGGGTTGGATAGCTTTTTTTCCTTCAATACATGAAATCATTGAATATTAAAAATGGTAAAATATTAAAATTACATTAATTATTTGAACATTTATGTCTGCCAAATATGCAAAAACAGAATAACTCGAGAACTAGGGGAATACTTTGTCACAGCGCTGTACCATCCCAACTTTTTTCCAAGGTGTGCAGCAACTGCGGCAGTAGTCGATGCAAATTGCAAATTGTGGCCACTCACCCAGAGATGGTTGTTTGGTGGGGGATGTTTAGTGAGATAGAGGCGCATTGTGCACTGTGGGCCGGAACAGTTTCGTTCTCCTTCTGTTGTGGGATATATTGAAAAGCGTCTCTGTGACAGTTTTACAGTGAAAAGCACTAATAAAATACTAATAAAATTGAATGGAGTTCAGTTGTATTTTGTAAATGTTGTCGATTAACTGTGGTGAACTAATGCCACTGTCGCTGATCTGGTTCCTTTTCTTTAGGACGACGGGTCACAAACTCAGGCAGCAGAGGCATTAGGCCTTTGCTAGAGCCCCTCGCCTCTCTGTCCCCAATGTACGGCATGTGGAGGGGGGAGGGGGTTAGGTGTGCAGGTAGACTTCATAAACACCCTCCTGCCCCCTTTACGGGAGCAGTGCATTCCTCTCTGAGGGGCTCTGAGGCATAATCATCGCACAATTAAGATAATTTCAGTGCGACAGCTGGTGGGGAGAGAAGCAATTTTCACGCTGCCTAATCGAGTCTGGCTGTCAGATTAAGATAGAGGGTTGATTTGAGGGAAATTGTCTTGGCTGACTCTGTGGAGCCAGACCCAGGTGGCCCCAGGTACTTCCTTTCCTGTTTTATTTTATTTTATTTTTTTCGCCCGCAGAACCAAGAAGGAGGAAATTTGGTTCTGATTTGCCACACTGAAGAGATCACTCGAGTGCCAGTCGCCGTCTGTCTCGGGGGATATGTCACAGTGTTACCAAAGCAGCCGCCTCTCCGTGACTTTGCTTCAAAACCAGGAGCAGTCTAGCTTCCCCTCTTCCCGCCGCCTCTTTTCCCCCTACCTTGTCCTTTTCCGATTTCCCTCCTAAAACCACTGTCCCGCAAAGGTGACGGCTCGCCGTCTGTTTATATAACGTATCATTAACTCTTGTACTGCAAGATGCCTCTTCTCCATCGATAATTAATCCCCCTCCACACAAAATGGAGCGTGTTGGTGAAGTTTAGAGAACATAGTGTATGCCCTGGTTTCAACCACACAAATTGTATAAAGGTCAAGTGGTGCTGTTTAGTTTAGTTTATTACACTGCACTGTTCTTCTTGATTTTAAAATTTTCTGTCTCCATTTAGAAAAGCTGGGGCCTTATGTAGGTTAATGAGATGAGGACTTCCTAGAGGGAAAGATACCTGTAACTTTGATTGTGAAGGTCAGCAACATATTTAATGTTGGAAGACCAGGATCCTTTGATAAATCCTTGCAAATGTGCTGTTGAATCAGTACTGACAGAATCCTCTGTTCTTATCTGTAATCTGCTGTGTACCCCACTAGATGTCAGCAATGGTACTCTATTATCGCTGTATCATTCTCCAAAGACCACTTTCAACATGTTCATGAATGTCAGTGTGAGTTGTATTGCATCGGCAAAGTTTGGGAAATACTGGAGCATAAAAATTAAACAACAAAATGGTAGTGGGGCTGGGTGGTGAGAAGTCTGCTTTAGGAGATGATATCTTATATTTTTAAGAAAAGAGCACAGTTTTATACATAAAACTCTATCCAGGTAACCTTATTACCCCATTGATATTTTCATATTAAATCAGGATTTTCAATTTCACAATGCAAGTTCACAATTTTGACTATAATGCCTTGCAAAACTGCAGGATATTGTGCAGGTTTATATCGAATGCGCCTTACATCAATCCATCACCCATCCGTTATCTGACCTATCCTGTGTGACAGGGTCATCAGTTGTCCAGAGACTATCCCAGACGCATTGAGCGAGAGACAGGAATATGCCTGGACAAATTGTCGATATGTCTCAGCCCACATACGCCATTCATTAGTGCCCTCTTATCTGTGGTTTATTTGAAGTCTCCAATTAGACTAACTTGCATGTTTTTAGGCTGTTCAAGGAATTTACAAGTACCAAAAGGTAGACCCCACTGATGGCCAGAGAGGCCAGGTTTAACCCAATGACCTTTTTTCTGCACTGTCAGTTTCCACATCACAACCTTTGTGAAAGGAAATGTGTGATAAACCACTGCTTTAATACCAAACTAGCTCCATTAACATTGTTTGCTATTATTGTGGCTCGGTCCCATGGCTACTGTTACCTCACTGGCAGATGATTGTTGATCTAGCCTGTTTTGCTACAGGTAATCTGGTTTCTTTGCAAAGTCCAAACATGAATGCTAGGATGTTAGAAAATTGTTTTAGCCCCTATCCTTTAACAATCCTTTGGCCCTTGTGGTTACTATTCTGGACGCTGCTAGAATCCTGTAAATATTAGGTGAACTTAATTTTGTTGTAGTATTTACCCTTGACTGGAAGGTTTGCCCGAATAATGCAGGAAAATTTGTTCTTTCTCAATGCATCTGCAAATGGGATTTAATAAATGGCGCTCGAGTAATGCCGATGAGGCTGAAATTTCAAGCGGCCATATCTCAGATAATTTTAAATGCCTCAGCCTTCTTTCTACATATACTAAATAATATACTTTTTTTTTATAGAATTTTTGAACAGGGTCAATTGGATGGATTCGTTTCTTTCATAGCCTCCTTAAATTAAACAAAAAAATTTTATGTTTTTTTTTTTTTTTCAAGAATTGCTTGTAAGAGTCTTCCTGTTCCATGGAACCTTGCAATCAGAGACATAAGTCGGGCGCAGGTGCACAATGAGCAAGAGGATGAACTGCCAAAAGAAAAATAGAGCGAAAAAGACATAATATTTCTATAATTAAAAGCAAATATATCATGAGATAATAATGCCAAAATAAACTGTATTGTGACCCAAAAATACTACCTTGCAATAGAGACAAGAGCACTGCAAGCACACACAAGCCATTCATGGCAATAAAGCGAGCACAATGCCCTGGTCATTTATTGAGGCTGAATGAATGGCAGCTATATTCTGATCTTTGTAATTCATTGGCTTTTCAGATTTCATCGTGCTTTGTGCCTGCTCTAAATGGGATATTGTCTCTTATTGAATGTCTTGGTCTCCTAAGAAAAAGAAATAAATAGTTCAAACTCGCAATTGGACGTTGCTCACTGTAAGAAGCCCATTGTAGACAATTCGTTGGCTAGGTAACACAAGAATGTTCCGTTTATTGTGAGCACAGCTGAAGTGATTCGTCGGAAATTGGTCCATAATTCCTTTCAATACCAGGTAACTCTCCAGTTCCAGTGTAATTCAGGGCCCATTCCATGTAGGATGAATGGAGCCCTTTTTTTGTCAATAAGAGGATTGAATAGATCTGGATGAATTATTTACTCAAGAATGGGACTTTAGTATGAGAAGAAATACATCTATTCTATCCTGAAGGACATTCCTTGTTCTGTTGTTCTGTCCTTGCTATGCCATAGAAGCTGATAGCAATTTTAAAGCACTGTGTATTATGAAAGGAGATCGAATTGATGACACCCCGGAAGGCTGGACATGGTAGACAATAGTTTTTAACTTGTGAAATGAGGTTATCTTATGTTTAGAGAAGAACAGTTTCTGCTCTGGTTGTCAGTTATATGAGTGGTACCAACCATGAATGACTCATTATGCCTCTGCCATGCACAGAGTTTCCAATAGTCAGTTCCTGCATCTGTCCCTCACACTGTCTGTCACAAAATATTGTGTCCGTGCTATATCTACTGAAGGAGTGGTGGGATTTTCAACAAATCAGATGAGATAACTCCCCACATAGGGTAACTGACCTGATTAAGTTTTGGAGCTCATTGGGTCAGAGGTCAAGGTCATATAAGGTTGTATGCATATGGGGGTTGAAGTTGAACTTACGGGGCGTATGAAGCTATGGTAGACGAAGACATAGCACTCACCACTTTGCATGGAGTTGTACCTAGTTATCTAAGCTGCGTATCCCTAGTCCGGGTGCTATCGGCGAGAGACACTCAAGGCAGGTTGCCTTCCCAGCATGCCTTTTGACTGTGGGAGAAGACAGGGGCACTCAGAGAATGCAAGAGGAGACTATACAAACTCAACACCGAAATACAACCAACATAAATCCCAGAACGCAACTATTTTACCGTTACTATACCTATAGCATTAAAAGTTAAATTCAAAAGAAAGACAAAGGGTGGCACTGGTGCTGTCTGAAAAGGTGGGTCTTCATTCTTCCTGTGAAGATGGTTGTTCTGCAGTCCCATAGATGTTAGAATGAGGCCACACCTCCACATTGACAGCTTTTCCCTCCCTTTTCTGCGCCTTAACTTTTTTTATAATTGTAATGAAGAATTGGTACTAAAATTTAATTTTTTTTAATTTTTTTTTTTTTTCAGTCTCAGTGTTGGCTTTTGTGGCCATATTATGGTTGTTTTCTTCCAATGCAGTTACATTACCTGTGGTTGTTATATGTGTGTTCTATTGTTGTTGTTTTGATTGTTTGTTTGTTTATTTGTCTTTGTTTTGTTTTGTTTGTTTTTCTTTAATTGTTGAGATTATGTTTGCCTGATGAATTTTTGTATGTCTATATGTTTGGACCCCCTCGAAAACGAGATGATGTCATCTCAAGGGGTTTATCCAAATCAATCAATAAATTTCATCATTATTTGTCTGGCTTTCATTTCTGTCTATATTTGCATTCACAAAATACAAAATGATGAATGAAAATGTCCACAAAAGGCAGATACTAATGTTGTGTGCATATATTTTCAGTCTGACCAGAGGCAGAAGCTTATGGTGATGGGCCCAGGGGAAAGATTTATTTTCGGAAAGCCCACTCATTCACAATATATGCAACCTGATCGAATCCTGTTAGTTTACGCAAATTAATGCACCCACAAACAGCAATATACTGGCAGAATATGAAAGTATCGCATCAATTTGCGTATCAGGGAAAGCACAATGCACAGAAAATATACTGTATCACTGACCTAAGTTAAATAAGTGGCTCAATGTAAAATAGCATCTCAAAATTGTACACTGCAGATAACCAGCCTAGCCATTTAGAAAATTAATACAAATCACCTATTGTTGCAAATGTTATTGCCATTTATTATGAACCTTAACAATGTCAAACAATTGATCAGTTATTGTTAATAATTACACAAGAGTATGCTTTATTATTAGCAACTGTTCGTGTCATTATTACTGGGTAGACAGCTTGCTAACTAGTGATCTATCTATGTCAGATGAGCTGTAACCAGCCATGCAATAATGCATGATTGTACAAAATACAGGCCAATAAATGCGTGTGGCTAGCTAGTTTGTTTCTGTGCAGCCTCACATCCCACAATGTTCCCATATGGACTATTGCTTAGCAATTAGAATTTTTCAATGAGGAACCCGGAAACCCAAATTTTACGTTTTCGAACTCACTCAGATATCGCTTTCATCATTCCATGCATTTTCACAGTGAAAGTCTCGTAAATCAAAATAGCCTATTTGGCCATTTGATCGGTAATCATGTTTCCCATAAAACTCCACAAAAGGAAAGCAAGAGGTAGGATATTTTCCATGATATTAACAGAAAATATGCAGGCTATCTTTTGTCAACTTTGTTAAATAATCATTATCTAAGTCTTATGCAGGCCTCAGAATATTTAAATGAATATTGATTTAAAACTTAAAAATCCATCCATCGCAAGGAAAATCTTCCATCACACGAAAGATTTGTTAGGCTCTAATGCTGCTAATTCATTGTGCAATACAGCAACACCTGTACTGCAACATGTTAAATTCAGGGTAATAATTACCTATTTTTGCTCTGTTTAATGCATTTTTAAAATTTTTTTCAGAATTTTTGAGATTCGCTCAATTCAAGTAATTTGCCAAAAATACTTTAGATTTTGCACATTATGTTGAAGTTTTGATTGATATGGGCATGATTGTTGAGATTAGCTTACAACAAAGAAAACAAAGATTAGAAGCAAGTATCTACAAATAACCCTGATTGAAAGGCAATTTCACACCCAAATAATGCATTTTATTTCTCGTCATTTGGCAACACCTGATAGAGCTGAGTGTTCTCTTAGGTCACGAAATGCTGATTTTGATGAGTGATTGAAAACAGGCAAAGCCCATCATTAGCTTTAAGGGACCTTCTCTTCCTACCAAATTTTTAGCTCACCAGCCCCCACTGGTGGACATTTTTTGACCAGGCTTGGCCTCTTCATGGTTTCACAGAGGGCAAATCAAGCATAAAATTTCCTGATGTTTCAAAATATTTGAGGAAGGCCCTTTGCTGTTTCATTTTATCATGACCATTGGAAGACATTTAAACACTGAGCAATGTAATTCATAGGACTGTGACATATCATTATTTTGGTTCTGCTGGCTGTCTGTTCAGTCAATCAATGGACCCAAATCCCGCTGTACACGTACACAGAACAAAAATATAAATGCCCCTTGTCAAATATTGATGCCACATGGAGTTAACAACTCTAAGTGAGCATATGCTGACTTTTACTTGAACAATATGGATATTTCTCTTGATTTGTGTTACATTTTTTAATCCATCTCTCTGTCAGTGAGCATTTGCTCAGTGATGCAGTGATTTCACTCAGATCATAGATGTGGCATTTCCAGATGGTGATCAGAGAGAATGAGTAATACCCTGACACTCCTTATACTGGAGACAAGCAGAGCACATTCCAGTTCTGGACTGGCCTGTGTATTCGCCGGGCATGTCGCCCATAGAGCATCATTGGGATGTTCTGGATCGACGTGTCCACGACCATTTTCCAGTTTCAGATAATGTGCGCCAGCTTCGTGTGGCCCTCTGGGAAGAATGAATTAACATTCCACAGGCCACGATAGACAACCTGATCAACTCCATGCGAAGGAGATGTGTTGCTCTGAGAGACACAAATGGTGGACCCACAAGATATTGAACATTCAATTTTTTCAACCTGACCCCCAGCGTGTTCAAAGGATTGTCACTCCTTTGCAGATACCAATATCAAGATGTAATGGATGGTGATCTGAAGATTAGTCATTTACAAAAATGAATTTTGATTTGCTTCACATATTGCATAACTCTAATGTCAATAAAAACTCAAAAAATTGACATTGGGCATTTATATTTTTGTTCAGTGTATTTTACATGTTGAAGAAGAAATGGAAGAAAAAACATTCTGGAGGCTAGCAAGAACAGAGGGTGGCTATGATGCGGGCCAAGCAGAGCATCACTTAGGAAGATGTCTGGTAATATCAATGCATCACAGACTTCAACCAGTCAATGGTTGCAAAGGATATGTGACCAAAGGTTAAAAAGTAATTGTCATTCTACATTAGGTTAATATGTCCAATATTTTTGATATGCCCAAAAAGTCATTTCTAAAAAGCCCATCCAAGATGGATGTGTAATGTGAATATAGGCCACTAGATGGCAGTGTTTACCTTTTTTTTGTTAATCTCAGACTGGAGTCATGTTTAGACATGTCCTGGACATGTCTGGGGCAAGTCTCAGAAAATAAAAAAAAGAGGTCTAAATGTGGGTGGGGTCTGCAAAAGAGTATATAAGGAAAAGAATTGAGACAGTAGAGTAGTAGGAGAAATTGCAAGAAGATGACCAGACCTGCCATTCTGTTCAAGATCTGTGACATTTCTTTTGTGGATTTCTTTGCCTGTGTTTGAGCATTTTCATTATCCAGGACATCACCAAGCCACCCCACCAAAAAGGGACTGTAAATATTTCTTTTTTTTTCCTAATCAATCTTGGTCTTTAGGTTCATTAGTTGTTAGTTAGTTGTTATTGTCTTTGTCTGTTAAATTAAATGTGTTTAAGTTTTAAAAACTGTGTGTCATCCCTTGCTGTTGCTGTTGTTTTTAAATGTAATAACAAATTGGGGCCATAACAAATTGGGGGCTCAAGGTCCGGGATAGACCATTGTGTGAGTAATTTATTGAAAATCTAACATTCCAAATTGTGAAATTGTTTTTGTGAATTTTCCTAGATATATATTGACAACAGCAATGGATGATTTCTTGGCATCACCAACCGTAGGGGTTTTGAAGTCTTTTAAAAAGACAGAACTGCTAGAAATTTGCAGACATTTAGAGCTGACAGAGGTGAAACCAGCCATGCGAAAAGCAAGACTGGCTAGAGAGATAGTTGAATATTACATTGATGAAAATGTGTTTGCACCAGGAGATCTGGAACAGTTTCCAGTGGAAAATCCAAATATAGAAATGGAACTTAAATTAAAAATGCTAGAGATTGAAAGGGAGGAAAAAGAAAAACAAAGGCAGTTTGAGTTGGAAAAATTAGCAAGAGAAGAGAAACAAAGAGAATTTGAGAGGGAAGAAAAAGAAAAGCAAAGAGAATTTGAGTTAGAAAAATTTGCAAGACAGAGAGATTTTGAATTAGAGAAATTCGATAGAGAAGAAAGACTCCAAATGGAGCAACTAAAAATTAAAATTCAAACTGAAAATAAATTTCGGGCTAGCCAGGAGGTAAAACTGGTGCCTCCATTTTCGGAAAAGGATGTTGACAACTATTTCCAGTGTTTTGAAAAGGTAGCAAAGAGTTGCCAGTGGCCAAAGGAACACTGGCCTCTGATGTTGCAAACTGTCCTCAAGGGTAAAGCTCAACAAGCCTATTCGGCTTTGTCTGCAGATGATTCCTCTGATTATGAGGTTGTCAAAAAGGTTATTTTGAGAGCTTATGAGTTGGTTCCAGAGGCTTACCGACAGAAATTCAGAGGTCTGAAGAAATCTGAAAATCAGACTTATGTTGAATTTGCTAATGAAAAGCAGGTTTGCTTTGAGCGCTGGTGTACTTCTATGGAGGTCAAGGATGATTTCAACTCACTAAAAGACATGGTGTTAGTTGAAGAATTCAAGAACTGTGTTAAAGATGATGTTAAGACCTACCTTAATGAGAAGCAAGCACTGAATTTGCAATCAGCTGCCAAATTTGCAGATGAATATGTTCTCACACATAAGTCCAAATTTCAGTCTAGCAGTAACAATAAATGGTCCCAATTTCAGAAAAAGGGTTACGGTGATACCCAAGATTCCTCACCCAAAGACAAAGACAAAACTGGTGATGGTGCTCAGAAATCCAGTAACAGGTCTGATCAAAGTGTGAAAGCTGACAGTGACAAAAGTGGTCTAGTTTGCAGTTATTGCAAGAAATCTGGTCATGTTACAACTAACTGTTGGTTCCTTAAAGCTAAGAAAGAAAAAGAAAAGGATACCAAACCAAATGCCTTTGTGAAAACAAGGTTAGAAACCCCTGTAGTAGATAACCAATCTGCTAAATTGCCTGCTTCTTGTGGGGCTAAAAAGCCTAATACAGCTGACTTCGTGAGGGAGGAATTTCTTCCATTTGTGTCAGAGGGATTTGTGGCTCTGAATGAGCATACTACTCCTGTCCCCATATATATCCTAAGGGATACCGGAGCGTCTCAGTCACTTTTGTTGATGGACTCCTTGGAGTTACGTGATGAGACCGCTTCAGGGGATTTCATACTTGTACAAGGTATTGAAGGGAGGACTGTATCTGTACCCCTGCGCTCTATATTCTTGAAGTCAGATTTAGTTACAGGACAGGTAAAGGTGGGACTTATGTCAAGTCTACCTATAAAGGGTGTTTCTCTGTTGCTAGGCAATGACCTGGCTGGGGGCAAAGTAGTTCCCCCTGTACATCTTACTTCACAGCCGAGCACTGAAGATGGGGATGAGGACCCATCTCTGTATCCTTCTTGCGCAGTGACTCGTGCTATGGCTAAGAAGGCTAAAGAAGAAGATGTTGTGGTGCCGTCCAGTACATTGAATAGTCAGGACTCAGGTGGTTCGCCTCCTGACTCTGATTGGCCTACTATGGTTTCTCCGTTTGAGGACTTATCAGATACTTTTATCAGTTCTCTATTCAGCCAGCCGGATGGGTCTGGTGATTCTGATGTGTCTGGAGACTTGTCTCTGTCCAGAAAGCGGTTGATTGAGGAGCAAACTAATGATCCTGAAATTGGTGTACTAAAGAGGAGAGCCCTTCCTGAAAAAGAAATAGATGCAGTTCCAGTTGGGTATTATCTCAAGGATGGTGTGTTGATGCGGAAGTGGCGCCCTCCTGATATCCCTGCCAATGCAGATTGGGCAGTGGTCAGGCAAATTGTTGTTCCGAAGGTCTATAGGAATGAGATCTTAACAATGGCTCATAGTTTACCTTTAGGAGGTCATCTTGGTGTTAACAAGACTGTTGATAAGATCATGAAACACTTCTTTTGGCCTGGGCTTCGGAAAGACGTTTCCAACTTTTGCAAAACCTGTCACACTTGTCAGGTAGTTGGAAAACACCAGTTAGACCCACCTGTAGCTCCATTGCAGCCTATCCCAGCATTTGGGGAGCCATTCTCTAGGGTCATTGTTGATTGCGTTGGTCCATTACCCAAGACTAGATCTGGAAATCAGTACTTGTTGACAATCATGTGTGCATCTTCCAGATTCCCCGAAGCCATACCTCTACGTAACATCAAGGCAACTGCAATCTCGAAGGCTTTGATAAAGTTCTTCACGTTGTTTGGTCTTCCCAGGGAAATTCAGTCAGACCAAGGTAGCAATTTCACTTCAGGATTGTTTCAGCAGGTTGTGTATGAACTAGGTGCAAAACAGATTCTTTCTAGTGCCTATCATCCAGAAAGTCAGGGTGCCTTAGAGCGGTTTCATTCCACTCTCAAGACAATGATGAGGACTTATTGTTATGACCATGAGAAAGACTGGGATGAAGGGGTTCATTTGCTGTTGTTTGCAGCTAGAGAAGCAGTGCAGGAGTCTACTGGATTCAGTCCATTTGAGCTAGTGTTTGGTCATGAAGTGAGAGGACCTTTGCTATTATTGAGTGAACAATGGCAAGAGGAAGAGCCGCAAATCAGTCTGTTAGACTATGTTAGCAAGTTCAAGGAAAGATTGCGTGCAGCTTGTGACCTTGCCAAAGAGAACTTGAAATCAAGTCAGGGAAAAATGAAAACTTGGTATGATCATAAGGCTAGAAGCCGTGAGTTTAAACCAGGAGACAAGGTCCTTGTGTTGTTTCCCTTGCAGTCCAATCCATTGCAGGCTAGATTTCATGGTCCTTATGAAATTCTGACAAAACTCAATGATCTCAATTACATTGTGAAGACTCCAGATAGGAGAAAACCAAAACAATTGTGTCATATTAACATGCTAAAGCCTTATCATGACAGAAATGCTAGGGTTGCAGCTGTCACTTCAGATTCTCCAATGGTCGAAACGTGTGAAGATGAGGGGGAGTTTCAAGATGATGAACCAAGAATTAAAGCTGAAGTTCTTTCATGTAAATTGTCAAACAGTGAAGTGTTGCAAAATCTTGATGTAAAACTCCAGCACTTAGAACCCTCACAGAGAGATCAGTTTGAAAGGTTGATCAAGAAATATGAGAATTTGTTTCCTGATGTTCCAAAGAGAGTTACTATAGCCTCTCATGATGTAGATGTTGGTGATGCCAAACCAATAAAACAGCATCCATACCGGATGAATCCTGAAAAGAGAAAGATTGCTGAGAAAGAGGTTGAGTACATGTTAAAACATGATATTATCAGACCCTCCAACTCCGATTGGAGTTCACCCTGTGTGCTAGTTCCAAAACCTGATGGAAGTACTAGATTCTGTACAGATTATCGCAAAGTCAATGCTGTAACTAGAACTGATGTGTTTCCAATACCTAGGATTGATGATTGTATTGATAGTGTAGGGCAAGCAAAGTTTCTGACCAAGATTGATTTATTGAAGGGTTATTGGTGTGTGCCTTTAACTGAGAGGGCCAAGAGCATCTCTGCTTTTGCCACACCATCTGGATTGTACCAGTATGAAGTCCTACCCTTTGGCATGAAAAATGCCCCAGCCACGTTCCAAAGGATGATACAGTCTACAATCGCCGGATTGCCACACACGGGTGCGTACATCGATGACCTGATCACATGGAGTGACTCCTGGGAAGAACATCTAAAAGATGTAGAGACGTTGTTCAAGCGCCTGACCCAGGCTAACCTGACTGTTAACCTGAACAAGAGTGACTTTGGTTGTGCTACTGTCACCTATCTTGGCTACGTCATAGGCCAGGGTAAGGTGGCACCCATAAATGCTAAAGTCCAAGCCATCATGGACTTTCCAGTTCCTGACAACAAAAAAGCTTTGCGCCGCTTCCTTGGAATGATCGGGTACTACCGCAAGTTCTGCAAGAACTTTGCTGAGATTGCTCTCAGTCTAACTAACCAACTGAAGAAAGGCGTAAAGTTCACCTGGGATGATGCATGCCAGAGAGCCTTCGATCACCTGAAGTCTCTGCTGTGTCACTTCCCTGTGCTCAAATCTCCTGACTTCAACAAACCGTTCTCCATCGCGGTCGATGCTAGCGACCAAGCTTGTGGATCTGTGCTCCTACAGAGAAGTGACTCTGATGACATTGAGCATCCCGTGGCATACTTCTCCAGGAAGTTCAATCGCCACCAAAGGAACTATTCCACAATAGAGAAGGAACTGTTGGCTCTGGTCCTTTCTTTACAACACTTTGAGGTTTATGTTTGTACAGGACAAAAGCCAATGATTGTGTACACTGACCACAATCCGTTAATGTTTTTGAGTAAGATGAAAAACAAGAATCGGAGGTTGTTGAATTGGAGTTTGATTTTACAGGAGTTTGACTTGGAAATTAAGCATGTGAAGGGTACAGACAATGTAATTGCTGATTGCTTATCCCGTGTTTGAATGTGTATATATATATCATGTGTTTGAATATTGTATGATATGTATATATAGACAGGTGTTCACTTAACCATTTTGTATTGAAAAGAAAAATTTTGCCTTTATGAGTCAAAATTTTTCCCTTTTGGAATGGAGGTGTAATGTGAATATAGGCCACTAGATGGCAGTGTTTACCTTTTTTTTGTTAATCTCAGACTGGAGTCATGTTTAGACATGTCCTGGACATGTCTGGGGCAAGTCTCAGAAAATAAAAAAAAAGAGGTCTAAATGTGGGTGGGGTCTGCAAAAGAGTATATAAGGAAAAGAATTGAGACAGTAGAGTAGTAGGAGAAATTGCAAGAAGATGACCAGACCTGCCATTCTGTTCAAGATCTGTGACATTTCTTTTGTGGATTTCTTTGCCTGTGTTTGAGCATTTTCATTATCCAGGACATCACCAAGCCACCCCACCAAAAAGGGACTGTAAATATTTCTTTTTTTTTCCTAATCAATCTTGGTCTTTAGGTTCATTAGTTGTTAGTTAGTTGTTATTGTCTTTGTCTGTTAAATTAAATGTGTTTAAGTTTTAAAAACTGTGTGTCATCCCTTGCTGTTGCTGTTGTTTTTAAATGTAATAACAAATTGGGGCCATAACAGATGAAAACACCTTCAATATTAAAGCCGACAGTCTGCACTTCAACCTCACTGTCTTTGTATCCTTTCATGTAGTGCTACAATATTGAGCAAAAAAAAAAAGAGGTTCTCAATAGGTGAAAGATCAGGACTGCAGGCAGGCCAGTTCAGCACACAGATTCTTCTACTTCAAAGCCATGCTGTTGTAATGGCTGCAGTATGTGGTTTTACATTGTCCTGTTGAAATACACAAGGCCTTCCCTGGGATAGATGTCATCTGGAGGGGAGCATATGCTGCTCTTAAACCTGCATATACCTTTCGGCATTCATGGTGCTTTTTAAAACATGCAAATGTCCCACACCATATACACTAATCCATCCCCATACCATCAGAGATGCTGGCTTTTGAACTGAATGCTGATAACAGGAGGGGTGGTCTTTCTCATCTTAAGCCCGGAGGACACAACGCCCATGATTTCTAACAAGAATGTCAAATTTGGACTCGTCTGACCACAGGAGACTTTGCCACTTTGCTACAGTCCATTTTAAATGAGCCTTGGCCCAAAGAACATGGTGGCCCTTCTGGATCATGCTCAACAATGGCTTCCTTTTTGCATGATGGAGCTTTAGGTGGCATCTGTGGATGGCACGGCAGACTGCGTTTACTGACAGTGGTTTCTTGAAGAATTCCTGGGCCCATTTAGTAATGTCAATGACAAAATCATGCCGGTGAGTGATGCAGTCGCCTCTGAGGGCCTGAAGATCACGGGCACCCAGTAATGGTCTGCGGAGATTTTTACAGTTTCTCTGAATCTTTTGATGATGATATGCACTGTCGATGATGAAACCTTAAAAGCCTTTGCAATTTGACAGTGAAGAGCATTGTTTTTAAAGCATTCCACAATTTTCTTTATGCAGGCCTTCACAGGTTGGAGAGCCTCTGGCCATCTTTACTTTTTTTTTTTTTCTTTATCTTTTTTACCTTTATTCACCAATAAGTGCATACAGACAAATATGTGACCAGACAAATAAATGTGTAGCGAGTTGTGGAGTTGATTTACAGAGTAATATACAGTACATACAATAATTGTTGTGTTCTGGGGTTCTCCAAGTATTGTTGATGATTTTAACTGTTTCATGTTCAAGATTTCATAGTCCACAGTCATAGTTCATGTCACAGTTTTAACAGTTTCTTGTATTAGGTTTACGCATTTCATAGTTCACATTCCTTGTCCATGTTTTTACTTTTCCATGTTTTTGTTTTTGCCAGGTCTGCCAAGCCACTCTATCGCTTGTCTGCGTTCCGCCCCGTGCCTTCGTTGTTGCACATTTCAGAGCTCTGGTTGGCTTTGGTATTTCCCTCTTCCTTCTGTGCTGTGCTGGATTCGGGGCTGTCTAAGCTTAATTGACAGTTAACTGTTTTTAAGTTACTAACATTTACTAACACTCACGAAGTGGTGTAATTCTTAGACAGGCACATTACTAATATTACTAATTTAGACAGGGAGTTTATTGTCATGATTCCTGCTTTGGTATTTCAAGTCTTGCTGTGCTTCTCTTTTCTGAACATTCATGCTGCTTTCAAACTGCATACTTAATTGGTACTTAAGCTGAGCACGCTCATTCTCTTAATGAGCAAGTCTTGTCCACCAATCTCTGTCCATGTCATGATCTTGCCATGCCTCTTGTTTCTCCTTCTCCAGGTGTTGCCCCCCATGTGTTCTGATTTCTTAGCCTTTATCTGGATGCGGTGGAAGTTGGCTGGCAGACAGTGTCTCAAGTTTGTTCCAAGTTCATGTTCAAGTCTTTGCTTTTCGTAACCATAGTTTTTTTTGTATATAGCATTCTGTTTTCTTATCATAGATATCTTTAGTCTTTTATTTCTTGGATTTCTGCCTGGAGTTTCCAGTGGCCTTTTGTTTTGCTGTTTTTTGATCTTTTTGTTCCTAGCTCTGTGAAGCTCTCTTTAGTTTGTTTTTTGCAACCCTTTGGGCCAAGATTTTTGTTGGCCCTCGTGCCAGTTTTGCTTTTGTTCAAATAAATTCCCTTTCCCTTCCACCTCGCATTTGGTGTCTTCCTGATCGCGCATCAATAATATTTGACAAAGACATCAACAAAAGGAATAGAAAAGAAGAGAAAATAAAACAAACAAAAAAGGGGGAAAAGAAGGAAAAAAGGAGGAAAAAAACCACAAAGGTAGAAAAAAGGAGAGAAAACAAATGAAGAATAATAATAATAATTATTATTATTATTATTATTATTATAATGAAATAGATAAGAGCCGAAAGAAAAGGGGAAAAAGGGAAACAAGGCAAAACAGTGTAACAACCAAGTGATCCGAAATGAAGTAGAGTTGTATTTTGGCAGTTATTTCACTATGTTTTTGTTATAGAAGTTTCCTTAAAGATTTATACAGATTAACAGATTTCAATTCCCCAAGTTCTTTTTTTTTAAAATATCCCTTCTCTCCGTGAACAAGCCTTTGTATATCTATGCTGTGGCATTAACTCACCGGCATCGAGATGGCAGTGAGAGTTGTGGAGTAGATGATGTTGAATTCTTGTAATTGATTCTTCTGGGTTGCTGACTGTTGTTCCATTGATATATGTTGAGTATAGAGATCTAACCATTGTGTTGTGATGTTTTTACAGTTGGGCAGTATTGTTTTCTTGGCATTTTTACTTCTGAGAGACTCAGCCTCTCTAAGACATCCCTTTTATAGCCAATCATGTTACACACTTGATGCGAGTTAACTTAATTACTTGCTAAATGTTCTTTCAGCTGATTTTCTTATATATTAATTGCTTTTCAGCCCTTTTTTGCCTGTGCCCCAACTTTTTTGAGATTTGTTGCAACCAGAAAATTTATTATAAGCTCATTTTGTGGATAGAAATGTAAAATTTCTCAGTTTCAACATTTGAAGTGTTATGTATGTTCTATTGTAAATAACATATTGGCTCATGTGATCTGAAAGTCATTGCATTTTGATTTTATTCACAATTTACATTTTGTTCCAACTATTTTGGAATTGGGGATGTATATATAGGTAAATTATGGTCTCACTGTATTCATGTGAACTAGGACTTTTCTCTGTCGTTTTATAGATATGGCATGCATGTATGGTATGGTCATGTGAATACGACCATAAGTGATGTGGACTGCCAGTATAAATCATGACATTTTTCTTGTTTTTTTTTTTCTTTTTGTTTTCTATTTCTAAGATTTAGCCAACACAAGGCATTTCCCTGAAAATTTATCCAAAATATTATTAACCCATTTGCAAATAAGTTTGGGCGATGGAAAATACAGAATTAATAAATAATAGTAATGATAACAAAAATTTAACAGTGACTTGCGAGTCATCCTTGACGTATACTGAATTGAAGCAGCGCAAGGACAAAATATTTAATGTTTTTCCTTCTCTACTTAATTATCTTTTTGAAATTGACTCCCCAAATTTTATACCTGCAACATGTTCCAAAAACGTTGGGCTACGGATGTGTTTACCACTGTGTTACATCACCTCTCATTTGAAAAGCCCTCCATGTATAATCCAAGGACGTAAGCTTGGTGTCAATATCAGTAGGGAAACAACACTTCCCCCCTCCCCCCCACCACCTCACCTGTAGCTGATCTTATCCAAAATATGATCTATTTATGTGCATTTGAAGACATTTGAATAGCAATAGCTTTAAACAATCATGATATCAACATATCAATTCAATTAACTGATATAACAGACCTACCGCAAAAAAAGACCAGATATTGTCAGCGCTACAATGAACACAACTATGCCATCTGACTCTCCCATACAAACAAGAGCAAAAGAAAAATAGAAGTTGAATATCATGAGATTCCTGTATCATTCTTTGTTACTCCAAAGTGAAGTTATTTGTGGGCAGTTATTCCACAAAATAGTAATTCCGTAGAGAGGACAATAAAGAATTATCTAATATGATTAACTGCAGTGCACTCCAAAGATAATAAGAACAATGAGTTTGCACAAATATTGGCTGGGACAATTCTGTCCTCCAAGAATATTAATAGAGGCACGTCCCTGCCATCCATATTCAAACATATGCCCATGATGTAGTTGTTTAGAGAACTGAAGCAAATTGTTCCAATTTTGGAGGAATTTTACCCTGATCCTAATTGATATGCATTTTTCTTCAGCTGCTCAGCTGCACAGATGTACAGGTGCTGGTCAACGAATTAGAATAATTTGAAATAGTGCAATCATTAATTTTTTTAATGCATTTTTTTGTGCAGAAAGCAAATCAGGTGTTCACCGCGCATGTCCTACTTGTTAGAGTAATCACAGAGCTCGCTACCTGTAAAAAATTTGCTCAGCTGAGCTTTCCAAAAGGCCCATTTAGGCCATTTAACTGTGACTCGGTTGTTTTATTGAATTAGAATAATGGAGAAACCGTTTCACTGAATTAGAATAAATTTTATTATAATTAGAATCATCACTTTCTCAGTATTTTGTGGCTGCCCCCTTGGCTTGTATGACTGCCTGAAGTCTCCGCGGCATAAATTTGACCAGCTTGTCACAAGTTTCCGCACTCACAGCTTCCCAGGCAGTGGCGATGTTCTGCTTCAGCTGGTCCAGCGTAGTCGGCTTTTTGTCGTGAATTTTCCGCTTGACGATGGCCCAAAGGTTTTCAATGACATTGAGGTCAGGCTAGTTGGCCGGCCATGCCAAAACTTCAAGCTGCTTTTCGGTGAATCAATCTTTGGTGGACTTTGCCACATGAGCCGGTGCAAGATCCTGTTGAAATATGAGGTCTTCTTCGCCGAACTGTTCCTCAATAGTCGGAATCAGAAACGTTTCGAGAACATCTTGGTATACGGCAGTATTGACAGTCTTCTTGAGGAAGCAGAGTTTCCCTACACCCCGAGCGGACATGCATCCCCAGACCATAACGCTCTGGGGAAACTTGACGGATCTTTTCGTGCACTCGTGGTTGTAGGTTTCGCCATCACGACGCCAGACACAAGGACCTTGGTCACCGAAGGAGATGCAAAAGCGTGATTCGTCACTGAAGACCACTTTCTGCCAGTCTTCAACAGTCCACTCGCCGTGTTCTTTGGCCCACTTCAGCCGTCTCTCCATTTGTTTCTTGTTCAGCATCGGTTTTACTGCTGGAACGTGAGATTTGAAGCCGAGTTCACGCAGACAACGGTAAGTGGTTGATCTCGAGACGTTAGCGCTGGTCTGCTCGTTCCACAAGTTGCTGAGCTCGGAAGTGGACTTGAACCGGTTGCTGACTGCGATCTTTCTCAGCTGCTTGTTGTCACGAGCAGAAGTTTTTCGGATGCCGGAACAGTTAGTGCGCTTGCTGCAGTCTTTCTTGAGAGATTTGCAGACGGAAGACTGGCTGATGCCGAGCTGCTCAGCAATTTTAGTTTGAGTCAAGCCTTGTTGGCGAAGGGCTTGAATTTGAGCCACTATTCTGGTTGAGAGGTCGCGCTGCTGACCCATGATTGATTTTACAACTTAGAAATTCTACTCAACCCTGACTTTATACTGCACAGTGGACACTCTTCACAGAAAACAAAAATTCAAGCACTTATTCTAATTCAGTGAAATGACTTATGAATTACTTAATTCAAAGAAACAACAGTGTCCCAGTTAAATGGCCTAAATGGGCCTTTTGCAAAGCTCAGCTGAGCAAATTTTTTACAGGTAGCAACTTCTGTGATTACTCTAACAAGTAGGACAGGTGCGGTGAACACCTGATTTGCTTTCTGCACAAAAAAATGCCTTAAAAAAATTTAACGATTGCACTATTTCAAATTATTCTAATTCATTGACCAGCACCTGTACTGTGTCTTTATTATCATATTTCATACTTTAAAGCTTAGAATATTTTCAATGGGAGTCTGATCTGGAGGCCGAGGTGTTGTTTTTGGTGGGGTTTCTTTCTTTCTTTGCAACATTATTGCAAAACGGCTCAATCAATCTTCATGAAACTTTCAGGATAGGTGGGCATTAGTTCAAAATAGAGCCCTATAAATTTTGGAGGTCATCAGGTCAAGGTCAAGGTCAAAGTCTTCAGAGAGGTCCAAATTGTTTTGCTGCAATAACTTTGGTAAAAACATTCACATCAATGGTAATTTAAATCAAGAATGTGCATCTTTTAATTCTACTTCCACTCATGTGCTACATGATAGGGTGTCTCTCATAGTTTTCTTAGCGATTGGGGGTTAAATGTCAGGGGGTTCAAGGTCATTGCTTAAATTTGCAAATTTTCCATTATAAACAGTTCGAGATAGAGAGGTGTTTTTTATCAACATATACGAAGTCACATATGGGCTTTGATTTGGCACTGTGACCTTTGACCTTGAGAGACCTTGAAAGGTCAAACTGAAAGTTGTGAATTTTCACTAGTATCCAAGAAAGACCACATTGATTTGGTCAAATCAAAGTGCCACTGGGCGGCATTTGTATTGCCTAACAAGACTTATTTAAATGTTTTTTGGAAAACATCCTGAAAATGAGTCTTACCAATGAACTTTATCTTGTGGTAAACCCCTGTGTTTGCTCGGGTGAAGTCTGTTCTTGATTTGCTTACCTCCAGGAGAGTGTACCTGATCTGGCCAACTATAATGAAAAGTTTTTGTCTTCAACACAAAATTTTTCTGGTCTTTCTGGCCTTTTTGCGTTCCTGAGGTCATAAAATTCAGATTGAGTATAAATTTCCAACAAAAAACAATAAAGTTTAAATATATAAAGTTGCATTTTTCCCCCATCAGATTTAACAGACATTCTACATGAACCATTTAGTTACAATTTTTAGATTTAATTGACAAATCTTATAACTTGCTGATTAGATATATAATCAAAATCTAAAATTTCAAAGCAAATAAAGTATATCTTAAATTTTTGTTTTAGAAGTGAATATTTGGCTGATATCTTAAATCTTTCGTAGCAAAGCAAGTATTTATCTCATTTTTCAAAATCTTGTTTTCAATAAAACAATAAAAAATAAACTTTATATTTGTTTTGTCACCAATATCAGTTAAAAACTAAAAAAAAAAAAAAAAATTTCTTGAACAACTAAATCAGGGGTGTCAAACTGACCCATACACGGGCCAAGAGGCTGCATGTCTTCAATCCTACCAAGCAGAAGCTCACCTGTAAGCGCTGATTTAATCAACCGATCTAGGCCTGCACAACTGATTAGTTGTATCAGGTGCGCTTCTGCATTGTTGGAGTGAAAACCTGCAGCCTCTTGGGCCGTTTACGGGTCAGTTTGACACCCCTGAACTAAATAGTTTGTCAAGAAGCGATTGGTTTTAGCTATTTACCAGAAATTATGGTTGCACCTAAATTCCGTATCAATGCGTGACTGCAAATTTAAATTTTAAAGTTATGTGTTTTTTCGTTGTGATGTCCATACGTAATTTGGGAGTTTGTTAAATTTGTTTAAAAGAAAAGATAAATTTTTTAATTAGTTCATTTATTTTTCTTAGTTTTTCACAATTTGAGGTGAGCAAAAAAAGGTGCAATGTATACAATGGCCTATCGCTAAAATTATGTTATTGTTCGGCTATTGTTCATGTTAACTATAGTTGAAATTGGCAAATCTTGGATAGGCCCCTACTATATTATGCCATGACAAATTTCTCTGTATTATGTTGAACTAAAAGTCATATGAATTGGATTTTGGAACTTGCTACCAATCCTAGTACCCTACAGGAATTACTAAACCTAGCTTGCTTGAAATGTTGGCTGTATTGATAAGCTGACAACATTATTATAACGCAAATATGAACAAAGCTGCAGGAAGTCATTCATGCTGCTTTCTGTATTAACATTGGCAGTAGTTAGCTAGCTTTCCCAAACAATGAAGTGGGAACTAACAAATTTATATTTCATCTGCTTTGAGCTGTGTGTGTTGCTGTTATACATTTCATTGCTCTGATTTGTAGTAGCTAGTAGCTCTGTCCTTATGCATAAAGGGGCATTTTGGATTGTGTTCAATGATAACACTCCTTGAAATTCAAAAATCAACCGAGAGGCTCCAGCCCAAGTGGCATTTGTGAATTGGTCTTGTAAGCTTATATCATATTTGTTATTGTTATTCTTCCCAAAGGGCCGCTTTATGAGGAGTGTGATGAATTCTTAATTAGTTGAAGGGTTATTAGTTGCTTATAATAGGTGGTCAGTGAATGAATAAGCAGCATAGTTGCCTTTTGTGCCTTGCTAGTCTAGAGTCACTGTCTGTGGTGGTTGTGTTGAATATTTCATGAGTATTATTGAGTCTGTAAGTTCTATCCGTTAGAAGCTATTGCACCCTTGCAGTATAGACATACATGGCATGGTATGCCAATTTTTTCTGTATTGAAAGGTATTGGAATTTCCATTAATCTGAGTTAACTTTTTTAAACATGATCTTATGTTTTGGATCATGGAGAAGATGTGTCATCATGTCTTTTGAGATTTAAAATCAATTTGCAAAGTAGTTGTACTAATTCGAGGGCTTTAATTGCAGCTTAAATACAATTTTGTCAGCATAAAAGTATGCTTTTTAAATTTTATATATATATATATCTGAAGAGTTTGGTTCCAAAACGCAATAAGTGCCAAAATTACAAAAATTGGGATAATGCCATAGTGCGATAGTCCTACACTTCTTACACATGGTGCAAAAAACAGTAATTTGAAATGCATACTATATGGTATATTTTTTCATGGTCAAAGTTTGTGTTTTTCTATAAAATGCAATAGGCGCCAGCACAGAAAAAGCTGATTTACTCAAAATGACTAAAATGGATATATTGCATGTTGGAACCAAACTCTTCATATATAGTGAGGTAGTTGGTCATTAACATCATTATAAAATAACAGGAGTCCAGAGATTAGCCCCTGATGTACACCTAGTTCAGTCACCAGGCATTTCAACTGATAGTTAATTGCAATGTATTTCCTTTGTTACAAAAAGTATTTCTGGAACCAGCAAATGGAGCATTTTGGAGGAAGCCTTTCATTTGATCAAAAATGTTTCAAAAAGGTTTGGAAAAAACAACTGCATCTCAAGCTTTAGCTCAGAAATTCCAAGTGGTGTTCTTCCATGAGTAGTTCCTTTGGTTATTTTTCAGAGAAATAAGCCCAAATACTCAGCATTATCAGCTAATAATAAAAATGTCTTTGGCGGTATGCAGCCACTACAAGGCTGATTATTTCTTCCATTTCAATACAAGTGTTTAGGTTTCCACTCAAATACAAGATTTATGATGAGTCTGATATTCAATTTCCTCCTCCCTCCAATTCAGTTGGTGGAATATTTTAAACATTGCTGCGATGAAGGAAAAGGAAAAACAGATGGAGGAGAAAGCTGCAGTTTGTGTTGTTATATTCATGAATGTTTGTTCATTATTTGTGTCATGTATTGGTCAGAGCCCCATTTGCATTTTGCTCTTGCATTTTGCTTTCAGCCTTGATTTGGCTAAAGAACACTTACCTTCCAGCAGGAAAAGTAATGTTCCATGGTGGTGAGATGAATTCCTGAGACTCCTAAACCCTGAACAAATGGGAGTCAAGAGCACCTTAATGATAAACTAGTTTTACACTGGTATCTGTTTATTTAAAATGAGCAAATAATGGGGGAATTCACAAGCTGATTTACACATGAACAAGTTAAAAACAGTCTGACTGTGAGATGCTGCATTGCCTAGAAACACCATCTCGGCTTGACAAGCCATAGGTCCTGGTTAGGCCAGGTAAATGCTTGAGGCTAGCGGTAAACAGCTACATCTTGCACAAATATTACTACAGTGTAGTGGCAAGTTAACACACTGGCGCACTGATGATTGTTAAGATTTATTCAAAAAGTCCAAGTCAGCATTGACTATTTGTAGTAGAATATGTAATTCAAATATCGGAGACACAGCTTGCTCCACCTGAAAGTCTCCAGTTGGCATTGCACAATTAAACACACTGAAAAGCCAGAGTATTGTAACCACCTGCCAAATATGCTGCTGGTCCTCCGCATGCTGAAAAAAAACCGTTCCATCAAACTGATGTCGACATATTTGCCTCAACCAAGGGGTTTCCCAGTGAGACATTTCTCAAAACATCAGACTCCTACCAGCTTGTTTACACTCAACTGTGAATACTGGTACCATCTCTTTTCCAGGTAAATGGCGCATAAGAGGCCAATGTACATGGCCTAAAAGAAAACAAGATGCATCAGACCTGGCAACCTTCCACCCTTGCTCCATGGTCCATTTCCGAGGCTCGCGTGCCCATCATACATGCTTTGACTGCGGTGAGGGGTTAGGGTGGGCACACTGACTCGTCTGTGGCAACAAAACGTGCAATGCACTGTGTGCTTTGGCACATTCCTTCCTTCTTCTTCAATAAAAATTTAGGAACTTGTATCAGCAGCTCTTCTGTCAGTTCGGACTAGGTGGGATCGCCTTCATTGCTGAGGGACATCGATGAGCCTTTGTGTGCAGCACCCTGTCACTGGTTTGTGGTTTGTCCCTTCTCCGACCACTGTCGATAGGAACTCACTGCTGTTGACTGGGAGCACCTGACAAGCCTTGCCATCTCAGAGATGCTCTAACCCAGCCATCTGGCCATAATGGTTTGACCCAAAATCATCCAGATCCCATTTTTCCTGTTTCAAACATCATGATTATGAGAATTGTCTGTTAACTTACCGTATTATGTCTGTTTACAGACCATGACATGCATTGATTCAAGATAATCAAGGTTATTTACTTCATCTATGAGCAGTCATAATGTTTTTGCTCATCTGTGTATTCAATATTGAGAAAGAATTGTACATTTCTTAATGGGTCTGTGGGAGTTTCTAGAAGCAATTCTGGGACAATTGGCATGAATGAGAGCACAGACTTAATAATTCAGTACTGAAACTCATTTACCTTGAAGATCAAGAACTTCTCATGCCAGCCGTTCATTTGCCTGATGTGACTACCTAACACCTAACTACGCGCTAAATAAATAAATTTTGATAACAAACAAAGTCAAGGATTATTCTCTGAGCAGCAGTTGCATCATGAAAACATAATGATGAGTAAATTCTTTGCAAACATGAATTTTGGGGAGTGAGTTCAAAAGTAACGATGATGCAAGGTGTGCTGGGGGTACAGACTACGGATTACCACTGATAAACATGAACGTGCCCGGGTCCTAATCCTTAGTGCCTCTAAGTGTAGCACTACTAAGCTGCTATTTAGGTGACAGTTCCCCCACCCAACCTGGACAAGCTTGGACAATGGTTCCGTAATGCCTTGGCTTGCCGGGGAACACTGCAGCAGCGATTGACGATCGCGCCCGGAACTAAAGGCACCCCGTCAGCGTCGGTTTTCGGTAAGGAATCTTTTAAGGAGGAAAAACCTCGCTTTCATGCTTGTCTTTCATTTCCAGTTAAGTGCTTATCGAAGCTCTGCTACCTCTGCCCCTCGTTTCCTCCCACGGGCTCGGAGGATGCTTGACGTAAGTGCAGGCAATCAGGATAAATACGAATCTCTTCTCTCAGTCACTGCTGGCAATGTTTCCCTGGGGAAACACTCTTTTCATAATCATAAGCTGCTTACTGCTGCGCTTCTATTTGAGGGATACATATTAATAGCTATGAGGAAATCATATTCAAACTCCTCCTTGCAACCAGTGTCTTTTGGACTCCTGCTATACTCTTTGTAAGGGGCTAATCAGTAATAGCACTCCACAAAACCAGTATAATCTGTTAGCATGATAACAGGTCTCCCTTGCTCAGAAGGACACACACTCCAGTAGTAGCTGGCCCTGAATGATTCCAAAGCAGCTAGGCCCACATTTATTTTACTTCTGAATGGGAGTTTCCAAAAAAAAAAAAAAAAAAAAGACACACAAATAACACACAAGTGACTCAAATAAACTCAAACGACAGCCCAGTAGTGAAAACAGTCCAGTAGCCAAAACGCCTTGTCAAAAAAAAAAAACAAGAAAAAACAAAGGAACAATAATAATGCAACTACAATGAAACATCAATTTTGTCAGTGTTTTTAAAAGATTAAGGATCAATTTATTTTATGGTTGGTCAAAGGCAAATCACACAAAAAAGAAAGTACTTTTTGGACCAATGTGGTCAAACAGTTTATTTTTATGCACACTTCGTATGCTGCTGGATGTATTGTATTTATGAGCTATACACACACGACTGTTTCAGAAATGTGACAATTTACAGTTGTGTCTAAACACAGTGGCATAAAACAATTTTTAATTAAATAATTCACAGTAATACTCATAGATATGACATAGATATGGTGTCTTTTGATGGCTGTAACATTTCTTGCCAGTATTTAGTATGTTAGAACTTTTTTGAACACACTTGACAAAAAAAAAAAAAAAATCTTCAATTCACAATTATTGTTCTGTTTATCTCAGACCAAGAGCACTTGATGTGCCATAATTATTTATTATTTGGAAGTTTTCAATGAGCGCATGAAAGCAGCATATGCCTCCTGATTGCACTGACGAACTAACTGACAAATCGGCTTGAGTACATACCAATAAGATGAAGTAGATATCTTTGTTTTGGACAAGAACATAAAAAAAACCTGCACTTACACTTGACATGCACACCCCTTATTTATAGAGATATGACATGGATAGTGTATTCTTTGGTTATACAGAGAGAAATATAAGTATTTCTCCTCTGTCAAATCGAAGCAATAGGAGCAGCAAGAGTCTGACAGGTTCTGTGGCCCTAGAGGACCCTTTTCCAGTGATCCTCAGGTATAGATTTTCACAAGAAGTCCGAACAATTGCACTTGAAATGATGCCCAAGCTACAACACATTTTCCACCTTAACCCTCCTGACCTGTGGCACTGATGTAGAACCAGAGGGATCTACTTCACTTTTTACTGTTTGCAACACACAGCTGATGTCAGCACCCACTGTAGCTCATATGACTGCATTCTCTAAACATGTCTGTGAATCACTGCTCATTAAATGAGCAATAAAATTTCCTTCATGTACTTGAAATTAGAATATGAGACATATAAAATGCTTTTGTATTATCGTTTGGATACTAGTTCTTCAAAATATTTTGTTTCTGAAGTTATTGATTTTTGTCAATTGACTGGGAGTATATAAATATTTCCTATTTTTATAGCAAACACTTGATAATCAAACACACTGGTCAAGTACATCTTACCTGAATAGAGCCTTTAAGAAAAAAAAAAAAAAGTCACTGCTACAGATGGGTTTTTCCGAGTTGATGAAAATAATCGTGTAAATTAAATATTTTTGATTTGGTTAACATTTTGGTTACCATTGTATGATCAAAATAAGTAGTCACACGTAAATAGTTATTTAAAAAAAAGAAAGAGAAAATGTCAAAGATCCTATAAAGAGTATTGGGAAAACAATTGATATTGAAACCTTTGACAGTGACCATTCTCTTGCAGTTTTGTTTTTCCAAAATTGTGGGTATTCACCTTAGTTCGATTACCAGTAAAATTTAAATTTGAAGTAGAAGTTTCTTCTTTGTCCAGCAAGGGGTGCTATGTCACAATAGTGAGAGCTCCACCGAAGGAGAGGCCAGGCCGACGAGCTGCTGCTCGATTAAGGGGCATGTTTCTTTGGGCCTGGATGAGCACCTCAATTGAGAGGATATGCTTCCCTAAGCCTGCTGTTGACAGCAGCACAGTGCTCTTTTAAAGTAATTTCAAACACGCCTTGTCTGACAAGTTTTAAATCCCACTTAACACCCTGTAACAGCCGTCGACTTTACTGTCAGAATTAGAGAGAGCAATTCCCAAAGGGGGGTGAAATTATCACTTCCATTTTGTGCAGCTCTGTTCAGTTAAAAGGACATGGCGGGGATGTTTACCTAGGGATGAATATATTATTACCAATTTGCAACACAAGGCTTTTCTTTCCTGGAGAATAATAGGGGCGGTGTTTACCTGCTATTTTAACACTAGCCATTATGGATCAAAGAATGCTGGTAAATGTGAGTCACTCAACTAAAATGATAACAATAGGCTCATGGGTTCTAGTTATGCAAGATCAAAACCTTCACTTGGGTTTGACTGCAGTGCATTGTATGGTGTATTAGTAATACTTTAGCTCTTACGGAGAGCCTGTGTCACATTATTGCATTTGGTAATGAAGCTTCGCGCCTGTCTATATCAGTGAGCTGAAATGCCCGGGAGAGAACAAACTTCAAAGAGTTAGCTCAAAAGGCACCATAAAATGGCAAAATGCTTCCTTCAGTTTGAAGAAACAATATAATCAATAAGCGCGGAAAACCGAATAAAGGAAGACAAGTCTTTACTGTGGCACAGTACTGCAATTCAGATGGGAATCTGGGAAATAGCTATTTCTATTATGTAATGTAATATAATGGATATAATAGTCATATCGCTCACAGAAAGCTAAGGCAGAGTCTTTATTTCCATGTTAAGGCAGTGTGTCACAGTACATGGTGGTGCCTTGATGTTTGTCTCCACCAAAGGCTGCTGCATGGTTTTCTTTTTAAAAAATAAAATCTGAAGAAGCAAAAACAATCCATGAAATGTAACAGTCTTCCTGTCTTTTTCCCGGCTGCACGTGGGGAGGTGAAGAGATAAGCACTTTGGAACGTGTTTGCTGTGTGAAAGAGACTTTTATCAGCTCATACCTCCGACTTCTGCTTAGTCTAGTCAGCTTGAAAATATGGCGGAAATCTGATAGCGGAATCAGCCCATCTCCACGGCAATGCTGGCACGCGCTCACTGCACTGATGTCTACCTTTTCTTGATCTTCCCTGCTGAAGAGAAAAAATCTCAATCTTCTGCGGAGAGAGAGAACAGACCCCATACAAAGCTGGTTTGTCCTTTGTACCTTTACTCGGGGAACTTTTTGACTTTACTTAGGAGACATTCATTCATCTTGGGAAACTGTTTCTGGAAACTTCTACCTTACATGCTGTACTGTAAGCATGGAGACATTGAGTCAATGATGCTGATCTTCAAATTTTGTAAATGTAAGCAATAATTATTCTAATAATATTTGATTTTGATTATTAATCATGCTTGTGGTCTATTGTAATCACATGACAATCCTAATTCGGTAAATTAGCTGGTCACCAAGGCCATAAATATGAGCCAGGCAAATCAGATTTGACAGAAATAGAGGAGTGGTACCAACCCAACCGTACAGCAAACACACACACACACACACACAAACACCGAGCTTTGCAGGAGTATCATATATTTATCTATTGTATTTTCAAAGCACAGACAGTCTATGTCATAGACAAAGATATCAAAATGAAAGCTTTTCATATTTTCATTTCAAAGTGCTGTTTGAGGCAGGTTTGTTATTCACTGGAGGTTTATACATCCCCCCCCCCCCCCCCGAACCTATTCCTTCCTGACAAAGATCCAAATCATACTGTTTCTTAAGACCCTGTATGACATTTTGAGATCTATCCCTGACATGCACATAAGCTGGCTACAAAAGAGTCACCACTATTTTCTGCACCTTGAAATACACAATATGGTGTGTGTATAGCATAGGAATGTTCTGTGTGGATGCCAGAGGCGAACTCTATTCCCACTGCCAATTAATGTCACTGCGGTTAACTGCTCTGTAATTGCATAGGTAACCTCCGAGAGGAAATAACACACGCCAAGATGGGGGAAGAGGGAGCTGGGGGTAAATAAATCAAGGCTGCAATTATTCTTGTAATGCTTAGCTTACTTTGTGCTTTAATGTAATTGATTTCTTTTTTCCTATTTTTTTTTTTCCTCTACCTAACAGAAACACACAAGCTTTGGGGAAAATGGCCTTGGGCTGTTTGGAGAGAATGGGAATTCCCTGTGGATGTACCACTTGTAAAACACTAAGAACAGCCCGTTTTAAGAGTAAGTACCCTTAAAAAACACTTTAATGTCCATAAAGTCAATTTCATTTGTTTTGCCTTTTCCTCAGTCTTGACAAATGCTTGGCAGGGTGAGCAGGAGAGAGGACACTGCTTTCGGCCTGCCACCACTCTAAACTGCTTTTTAATTTCTTTTTTATTAAAAATGTGGTGGAAAAAAAAAAAATTACTCATATACACTAGCCGTTCCCTGCAGAAATTTTTTATGTATAAGCGTATGATATGTATAAGGACAACTTGGGCCATGTCAATTTCGGTCAAAATCTGTGTTGTGACTGATAAACCAGAGGTGATTGTGGATTGGTGAGGACAGCGCAGGAAATGTTCATCGCGCCACAAGGTTGTCTCTGCGGCGCAGCGCAACTCCACAGTTATCGTGCCCGTGTGTAGACATTAACCACCGGCTTCTATCAAAATGAAAGGAGAAAATGCATTTTCATAAGTGCTCCGCGCGCTGACCACAAAAAGCTCATTTGGCACTTTTTGAGGGAACCCGAAGCTTTGAAACGCACACATAGAAAGTGGCACATTTTTGCCTGTGATAAGCGCCGGCCTTCGCTAGCCTGCCTCTGTATTTGCGGGCCTTATCAATGCTCTGCCCTCTGGCTGCATCCCCCACACACTAGCCTTCTGCTGTTAGCACCTTTGATTTCCACCTCATGCCTCTGTATTTCAAATACACCAGGAGGCCTTTCAGAGGCTACAATGAAGCCGAGGGACTGTTACTGGACTACTTATTTCAACTTTTCCATTTAAACGCACGGGTCCTGAAAGTACGGCTTTGCGGCATCAATGGGGGACTTCATCGGTTTAATAAGGCAGGTTTTTGATGGACCACAAGGAGCCTGAAAGAGGGTCAGACAAATTACGGTTCCGCTGTTTTGATTATTTGTTCAAATTCGCCACTGCAGATTTCTTGGATGAAAAAATCCTTTATCTCTCTCTACTCTATCCAGAATTATCTGTATGCTTGATTAACGTGATACGTGGGGCAAAATGAAATATCCAGAACTTATCTTGTTTATGATAAACAATTATTTTTTTTCCTGGCCCTCCTTATGCTCGACTGAGGGTTCCTACAATTCTATTTCTTTTATGTGTGTGCGGGCGCGTGTGTTTGTGTGTGTGTGGATGTGTGTGCATTTTTGTGTGTTACATCCCTTTAACAACCAGTTCTTTTATGATATGGGCTTCCCATGAGATCCAACTGCATCAGATCCCTCTTTAAAAGTAATTTTCCCTCCTGGAGGGAAGAAACAAGCTTCAGTTCTGCTGACATTTCACTCCTGCTTTTAATGTCAGGTCTAAAACTTTGACCCAAGTTCCATTGTGGAGCTGCATGGTACTGCTTCTTTCATTCTCTGTAACGCTGTCTTTATCGCGATGAGTCTGGAGCGGGTAAAACAATATGAGCCAGCATTTAAGGAAGGGTGGCTGGTGTCTCTGAACACAACAGGATGATTCATGTAAAAATTTGGTTCATCTGAACTTTGAACAAATAGCTGTTTGATAAGGTCATCTGGCAGCATTGTGGAGGCGTGAGGTAATGTAGAGAAAGCGTGCATCTGCTACGTGTTCAGCATATTTTAGCTCTCTGAGATGCATATACTTCCTGTGGAGACACACTGTGAGTCTGGGTAATTGAATGCTGTGGCCTCAGTATGGGGCATAACTATACAAAAAAAGAAATTCCCACTAAGACAATGTAATAAGGGTACACAAACTGACAAACTAATTCAGTTTTCACAGGGAGTTAATAATATAAAAATGCTTTAAATACTCATAGAAATACTCATTAGTTGATGCATTTGTCAAAATGAATATATTAATCAATGAGTAATTAATGAGTATTCATACATTTGCAAAAGCCCAATGCTTTTGTTAATGCATAAATACTTAATGTATAATGTTTAAATACTTGATTCTACTTGGTCATTAACAAAGGCCGTACTGTTTGCCTGTGACCGTACATTATAGCAGTTCCTGCATTATACGTTAATTATCCCTATTACATTAACCACTGTATTCAGTGACGTACAGACCAACTTTACTGTCATGTGTAGTTCACAACTGTGGGAGAGCAGGGTAAGTTGACACACCATCACGATGCTCATATCCTCAGCAACACAGGCACTTTGATAAAAATGGAATTGCCATTTTGTGTGATTTTTTTTTGTTCACAGGCCAGTATTCTGTCGAGACACACAATCCTCTGAGATAGAGGAGCTTTCATATTTCCCACCTTCCAAAGTAAAAAAAAAATCACTTTATTCAGTAAAACTTAGTATAAAATGAATCTATAAAACATATTTTGGTGATGAATTGAAGAGAGAATAAAATATATTGTCAGATTATAACAACTGTCCTGTGTTAACTTAACCCTCAGGTTCAACCAACGATAGCACACAGTTTGGTGCGAGTTCTTTTAATGACTTTGGGCCATGTTTTCATATGTGTATAACAAATGCTGTCAGGTCATTGTCATATTGTGTTATCACCGACAGAAGCTTTCGTTTTAAACAATAGTATTAGATATAATTGATTATTATATGCAAATTTTTGAGCAGCAGGCTCATCCATGGACCGTACAAGATAGGCTTTCAGCAGAGTCTGACAAAATTACTTTGCCTTTGTGTTCAAGTGTCTACTAATGCTTCATTCACAACACTGCATAAGGGAGTAAATCTGCATTTAGCATTGTTGTGCCTCCTAACCCAGTGGCCTTTAGCCTATAAAACAAATGTAACTGTTAATAACATTTTTTTTTTTTGGACACTGGAATGATGAAGATGGTCAGTTAATATGAAAGAAATACTGAAAATACAGCTACACCAGGATATCATGTCAAAGCAAGTTATTATTATTACTATTATTATTAATAATAATAATAATAATAATTATTATTATTATTATTTGGTTGTGTTCTTAGTTGATAAAAAATCCAATTTGAAAAAAAATACTTAACAGTGGTTGGCAACTAAACCAATGATGGGGCCATTCATCACAAGTGCACATGCTCTGCTTAACTGTCTGTCTCTGCCCCGACATAAGACACTAAGACATAATGAATACAAAATATGTGCCAGATTATTTCATTTGGTATGGCTTCTTGTCCACTGCAGTGTGTTGCACCAAAGTTAGGTAAATAAAGTGAAAAGTATGTCAACATTTCTGGCTCTCCCCCACATTAAGACAGTCAGCGGGATGTAGTCACCCCATTATAAGTAATCTTCCACCGGCCTCCATAGACAGCCTGCTCTCCAGTGGAAGCAACATGGATAAGCACCGAGTCAAATTGATTCAGCACAATGAGCTGCCTGTCTGAGAGCTGTACAGAGCTGTTGTGGACACTTAGTAATTGTCGGTAATGCCATAGGTAACAGGGTAGGGGAGCATGCGCCTAGTTATTTTGCAATGGACTCTATATTGCAAAGTTCAAATTTCATTGGCCAGCTTTTAGAGTAATACGCTTTTTGGCCAATATTTTGCATCCATTAATTCGCTCTATTTTTTCCCTGTTACATCAGAGCAAGTGTAAACTTAGATGAAGCCCAAACTGATAATCGAAAGTTTTCATTTGAAATAGTAAACAGCAGAATTTGAAACTGCACTTTTTCCCAAGGTGTACAGAACATTATACAAACTATTGAATTAAGAAGGAGAGCAGTTACCAATACTGATTTAATTTAATCGGGATGGAGAATTTTTTTTTTTTTGTTTGGTCAGAATATGAATTTTACTCAATGCTCAAAAGGATTTTAGCCGTTATTCTTCAAACCACACAGTTGAGAATCATTTAACGGTCTTAGTTTTTACAATGTATACTCAGGCAGTTAAGGACAAGGTAAGGACTCATTTTATTCCGGGAAGGCCCATGTTTATACAAACCCGGAAAAATAGTTTACGTTATAATTAAAGGGAAGGTATGGTTACAACGTCCTTCAAGATGTATGACCATATTCACAAGATACTGTCTCTATGAACCATAGATCAAAGTAAATATAGTTTTTTCTTCTTCTTTGCATCAGCTGTCTTGTAGTCTGCCTTGGAAAAAAGTTCTGCCCCTTCAGCTATGACAGGCAGAAAGGAAGGGTCACCATGGGAGCAGAGGAACCAGACAGAAAAAAGAGACAATTGAGGAAGACCTGACCTGCCCTCTATTCTGCAGTGAAAGCCTAGACTCCCCCTCATTTCAAAAGGGACTTGCATGGAGGCTTGCTGTGTAAGGCTGCCGTACACAGTAGCCAAGGCTGCCTTCAGACAGAGCGCTTCGAGGGAGGTCCGGACTCGCCAAAAAAGCTCAGCGAACAATGAACCGCAGGAGGAAATGAAATGAGGGCTTAAATGCAAAACAAAATCAGCCTTAGAAACACTAGGGGCATTGCTGACAGTGGAAAAAAAAAGAACCATTAATGTCCATTTTATCAACATAGGAGAGGTGGAACAATGTGCGACCTAATGTGCTGTTTTTATTGTCTGAATGGCTGAGTTACTCTTTTAGGACCCTGTGAATGTAGCCAAAATACACATTCCCATCACCCTTTCAATCTATCGCAGAGTGTTTTACCAAATGTGAAGAGGTTGACGAGATGGGGGCCATTCACACACACACAAACAATATGTCGTGTTTCAAGAGAAATCGGGAAACTTACTAAGAAGCTGAGCGCACAGGAACACGAGGGCCGACCCACTAGGCCTGCTCTAAAGGTCTATGATACCTTTATAAGACTTTTAAATCATCCTGGCCTGTCTACTTTTCATGACATCAACCCTTTTAAGTTACTGCAAAATAATGCCCAAGCACAGTTTTATGAAGAATCATTGACATTTCTATGATTCTGAATGCTTTTCCAGTTCAAGGGAACTTCATTTAGTTCAAATGAATTGGAATCTGATTGAAAAAAGAACGGACTGTCTCTCTGATTCAATGTTTTTTTAATGCACAGTGACATATTAAACCCTTTGGTTCTGTCTATATTCAACTGACATGGAGGCTTGATAATTTTTCAGATTATTACGCCTCAATATCTCAATGATGCTTAATAATTTTTTGGGTGGTAAACAGAAATCATAATGGTATGGGATGAAAAATTTTGATGAATAATCTTCGATTGTAATATAAAGGTAAATAAAGATACAACATGAATCAATTTGAAACTGTGTTTGACGCATATGATGAGGCTGGGAGCAAAGTAGGGACTGTTGTTTGTGATTTAGTTCTCTAAGATCAAAAAGTTTCTCGCCAGCCATTTTAGACAAATTAAATGATTTCCTTCACATTTTTTTGTCTCCTTGGAAGGTATTCCAATTAATTTAAGGTACCCTATGGCACATGCAAAATAATTAGTATTAGTAATAATAACAATATGGCACTATTGGTCTGGGTTAAAAAAACTGTATGCTTCATTTTGAATGAGAAATACGTTGAAAAGAAGGGAAGTATTGTTCATGGAATGTGGACTAATCCTCTGATTAGGCATTACCCTGAATATCTGCACTACTGTGCTGTTCGCACTTTGGGGTACTCAAGTGGGCTCATGTATCTTGAAAAGTGCGCAGATAAAAGCAGTACTATTTCCCATAATGGCACTAATAAATTACAGGTAAATGCATATTTGCTCTAAATAGTAGATTTGCAGTCAATGCAACACCATTTAAAAAATTGTCATGGGATACTGTAGAAATCTACCACTAAAAAGAAAAATTCTGTCCTTTGGCAGCTCCTCCTTTAAAAAAAAAAAAAAAAAAAGATAAAATCATTCACCACTTCAAAACAAAACTGTATTTGTGGTGCCAAGTAAATGGGCAGATTGACGGCAAAACGGAATTCAGCAAAAGTTACTGGATGAATAATAATAATAATAGTAATAATAATAATAATGATAATAATAATAATAGGATGACTTGAAATTGCTTTGATAAACATGGATAATTAATTACCAAATAAGTATTTACTTTGCTCTAAAACACTAGGTAATCATACATAACCCATATTAATGACTGAATCAAATGAATTATTCACTATGTCACTTAAAAAAAAGTCCACAAGTAGGGTGTTCTCACTTTTTTTTCAAATTGCAAATGATTTTAGGATTGTTCCACTGAATTTTGAAAAAAAAAAATATATAAAACAAACAAAAGAACATATCCCCTAATCAAATTAAAGAGTTCTTTTTTTCAGTTTCCCGAAAGAAAAACATTGTCGGCATGGTTACCATGATTGGGTTAGTTTTAAGTGCACTGAGATCTGAATAATCTGGACAGACAACATCATTTAACCCAGGAGGATAAGAGAAAGATAGGGAAAACACCTGCCACCTGGCTCTAATTATGGCTTTACCTGGCTATGCCGTTCAGGGTCTGGTTTGTTATCACTGGGGATATTTTGTGGCCGGCAAAACCCTCTGAAAAGTAATCACTTTGAGCTATTATTTTCACACGAGCCTTTCACGGTTCAGAATCTCAAGCAATGGCTGTATAACACGTTTCCCTTCCAATTCTGGGCAGCCATTACATGACAGAAAGTGCATAAAACAATCAGAACAGTTCAATAATTATGAAAAACATGCTTACTTTTGTCCAAGAAGTTGCTGATTGATCCGGGTAGAAGAGCTTTGCAGAATATTGCTCAGGGCAACCCACTTTGGGTGTACATAATGATGGAATCACAACTCAGAAACTGATTTAGCATTGAAATACCTTTACTGCAATGAAGAATGACACAGGAAATTTCTATTTATTTAAACACTAATTAGCAGCATGCGTCTGCTCGAATGAGGAGAACAGTTTGCTTGACAAGTCTCCAAAGCAAAATGAGGATTCTAACAGAGTCCTCATCATATAAAAAGGGTTCCAAAGGGGCTGAATAGTTGGTGTCGATCTCGAATGCCAATGCAGGAAATCCTGCAGCAGAGAGGCATCAAAGATGTTCCGCTTGGGCATCTAGGAGTGCTCCCCAGAGCCATATCCCTCAAAGTCCACCAGGAACTGCAGGCCACACCCCCTGTGCTGGACATCCGGGATGCAAAATATGGTGTAAGTGGGGCCACCGTCAGTAAGCCGAGGGGTGAGGTGGGTAATGGGGAGAAGGGTTGTTACAAGAGGTTTAATGCAGGATATATGAAACTCAAAGTGGATGCAGCGAAGGGGAGGGAGGAAGACCAACCTGACTGGGGCAGATGATAAGACCCATAAGATGGAGAAAGGCTTGATGAAGTTGGTAGTGAGCTTCTTAGACGCTGCCCTCAGTGGGGGGATGTCCTGGGTTGCAAGCCACACCCTCTGGTTTACTCAATACCTGGGAGCTGGGTGGCAATGGCAGTTACTTTGTTTCTGGAAGGTTGAGACATGTTTTCGCGGGAGGGCATGAACTCTCATCCAATCCTGGTTGGTGTGAGAGACTATGAGCTAAGCTGATTGGACTGCCACTTCCCTCTACTCTGCCTGAAAAAGGCAGTGTTGGTAGCAGAAACAAAACTCATATGGCGACATTCCAAAAATAGTCGCAGGGAGGGAGTTTTGAGTGAGTTCAACCAAAGGAAGAAGATGAAAGCTAAGGGAACTTTCAGAGAGACACCAGTGGGTCTTGCCCAACTCCCAGATGAGCCTCTCCACTTTTCCATTGGTTTTAGTATGGAAGCCAGAAGAAAGGCGAGGGGAGGCACACACAAAGCCATCCAGAAGCAGGTGGAAAATGATGGCCTTTGAAAAACAGTCTGCAATAGTTAAGGCCACCCTGAAACTGCCTGATTCTAGCAGGCTGGTGACAAATTCAATGGTGACATTTACCCACAGCTGGTGGGGAGCTATGTGTGGCTGCAGGAGGCTAACGGTAGGCTGGTTACTGGATTTTGCCAAGGTGAAGGTATCACAGGCGGTGACTATGCAAATATTTGGGCACCAGAAGTGCCAACAGCTAAGGGAGAGGGCATGGAAGGATTTGAGAAGGTATGCCAAGGAAGAGATGTGAAACCAGGCAAGATCTCAGCCCCTGATTTCTTCTAGGACAAAGAGGCAGTTAGATGGGCATCTTTGGGGAACCTGGCAGGAGCAAAGAGCTTCCCACCTCCAACTTGGTGGCAACTAAAAGGCAACGGTCAGGGACCATGGTAGCAGGCTAATTGTCTTGGGAGGAGGAATAGAGGTGAGACACGAAGTCAGGCTTGAAACTCTCGGAACCAGGATGGAATGTGAGGATTAAGTTGAAGCAGGGAAAGAAGTGGCACCGTGGACTTGCTTGAGATCCTGCATCTTGGCAGAAATAACATACTCAAGGTTTTAATGGTCTGTCCACACAAGGAGGGGTATTCTGGCCCCCTCTAGCTAATATCTCCTCTCTTAAAATGCTAGCGTGATGGCCAAGAGCTTCCAGTTCCTGATGCAGTAATTGCTCTGAGCAGGGATCAGCTGGTGTGGGAAAAATGCTGAGGAGTGGACTTTGCTGTCGAAAGCCTGCTGGGCGAGGACCACCCCAGTCCGAAAGCTACAATTAATTGATGCCTGACCTAAGACAAGAGCACTGGTGAACCTGACCTTCACCTGATGAAAGGCAGGGGTGGCCTGAGGAGTCCAGGGCCAGGGCACCTTACTGGATGTGAGGTCTGAGACAGATGGGTAGGCACCATGACATACTGTAGCTCTGGATGAAGCTCCAGTAAAATTGTGAAAGCCAAGGAACCTCTGAATTTGTTTGTGATCCGCAAGTTCTGGCTAGCCCAGACTGGCCTGTGCTTTTTGCTGATCTGTCTTGACCTTGCCCCAGGAAACAGCAAAGAAAGAAACTGTCCTGAGGATTGATACAATTCTCACTTTTCCGGTTTCAGTAAGAGCTGGTTCTCCAGTTGGCACTGGATGACACACCGCATTTACTGACTTTGCAACACCATTGAGCGGGAGAACACCAGGATGTCATCCAATTACACATCAATGAAGCAGGCGATAATGTCATGGAGAACATTATCAATGAGGCTCTGGAATACTGCAGGGACATTAGTGAACCTGAATGACATCACAGGATACTTGTAGTTCCAAAAGGGGTGTTGAATGCTGTCTTCCACTCATCCCCTTTATTCGCAACAAATGGTAAGTATTGTGCAAGTCAAGCTTGGTAATATAACACCTCTTTCAAGCATTGCCAATTCTTTTTGTTAAGATGAGAATAAAACGCATCATTCGGATGCAAAAATGTAAGCATTTTAGTCTTTGTTTTCATTTAAACAATCGTGAAGCTTAGGTTTCATAGCCTGCTTTGCAGGATATGACAAAAGTTAACGTGCAAAATCCTGTGTAGTGAAGAAGAGGACAATGCTGGGAGTCAAAGACTCTGAGATATATTCCTCCAAGGCTCTGGACTCAGGAACAGAGGGAAAGTTCAGCTGGCTCATGGGTGGCAACATACCTGGGAGGAGATTGATGGCACAACGATAAAGGATTTAGGCAGAAGTGACATGACAGGGGACTGATGAAGGCCTGATGAAGGGCATGATAGATGGCAGGAAACTCCTTTAGATGAGGTGGTTCTCCCTTTCGACTGAGAGAGAGAGAGGTGCAACAGGGCTGAGGGCCGAGCGCAGACAAAGCTGGAAACAGGACAAGATCTATTTGAGAATGATTCTTTATACCCAGTCGACATAGGGATTGTGGCATTCTAACCAGAGTCTTCTTACCATCAAGTAGCCATGGGGAGGCTTTAAAAGGTAGAAAACATCCATCTTCTGTCCTGGTGGTTTCCATAGGTCAGCATGCACACTGGGCAGGTGGTTTTTGAAATTCCAGGGAGAATCATTCCTGTCATAGCTAGAGAACAGATGGGCGCTGGTAGGATGTGTCAATTGATGCCTCGGTTAACCATTGGCATCCTTGCCAGAACAGCTACATGGAGAACATTGACAAAGAGGAAGAAATGGCAGCGCTGGAAAGCACCTCTCCTCCCTGTGCAAGACAGAGTCGACAAACTGGGTAATCAGCAGTTAGTTGGTCAGTGCTCTTGCAGAACAGGCATAGGCAAAAATTCACACATTGTTGGTATTCCACAGGACTGAGTTGGTAACGTCTGGCACAGTTCACCTGCATGGGCTCCACAGGACCATGACAGGAAAGGGGTCAGGATAGAGTTCTGGTGAGGCTGTTAGGTTGGGGGGCCAGAGGATGAGTTTTGCCATCTACTCATCTCACCTGCAGAGGGGAGTCCACTGATGGTGACAGACTGAGGCTGTTAAGATCAAAGGTCAGTTGGCTCATCCAGGACCCGATCAGCCAGGCCAAAGAAAAAGGCATTGTAGAGTTCCCGGTGATCCCAGTGGGTGGAGACCACCTGAAATGTTTGACCCAATTTAAACAATTTAGCATATACCAAGTGTGTGTAAACATCTGTCCCTCTGGGAATGTGATGAAAGAAATAAAAGCTGAAATAAATGTTTCTCTCTACTATTATTTTGACATTTCACATTCTTAAAGTAATGATCCTTAATGACCTAAACAAGGAAGGCTTATTGGGAATGAAAGTCTAGAATTGTGAAAAACTGAGTTTAAATGTGTTTGGCAAAAGTGCATGTAAACCTTTGACTTCAACTGTTTCCTCACTGTGAATTTGCAAATACAAATTTACTGTCTGCTATAGATTAAGCAGTCAACATTCTTCCTAAATATATTGATTTTGATACCTGTCGTCCAACCATACGCCCAAATAGATTGTTTGTTTGTTCATACCCAGTAATACAACCCTGAGGAGCGTTGCCTAAATTAGCGCCCCTATTGTTAGCAGGAGCAGAGAGAGTTAGAGTTACGGTTAGAGTTATGCTTAGGGTTAGGGTTTGGTTAGGGATTTAGTGACGATAATGGTGACAATTAAGTTGTAATAAGCTGCTTGTACAAACAACCTTTGTGGCGTATTTTAGTGGAGGTCTGTCTCTGATTTTGATAACTGCTGTTTGACATTTATTTTGAAACAAAGTGAAATAGGAATATTGCTTCAATATATATATATATATATATATATACTGTGATTTCAAATAAGCCCCTCTTATAAGTAGTGAAGTAGAAGTAGATCACTTTATATATATAAGTAGTGAAGAAAGAATAAAATAATGGCTTTTTGCTCAAATGCTGTGGGATCATGAATGAATGTAAAGCTATACAATTAAATTCACAGATATAATTTTTTAGCTGATACACAGGTGCTTCAATTCTGACCGAAAACATGCAGCAGATGGACCTTGCTGGAACACCAAGCCCAATATTGCTTAAAATTTCTACTTAGAAGAAAAATTAACACTTTACAATAAGTGTACTTTATCTTTAGTTAAAGCAGGCATAAGCACAAACTAACAGTTGATTAACAGCATACAGTATGTAGTAATCATTTACTAGTGGTGGTCAGGTTAACTGAGGTATTAATTTATACATAATTAAATTGCTCAATTGTTTGAAGTGTTACTTAAGGGATGCTCAAGCAATGTTTTTAATTTCATAATAAGGGCGGCAACATTAATAAATGGTTAATTAGCTTTAAAGGTATTGCCAATTCAATACACATATATTTAATGATAATTAATGCTTATTTCTACATTAAGATAGTAATTAGTGTGCCCTAATTGTAAAAAGATACCAGTAAAACTAACATTTGATATAATCTCTGAAAAATTAAAACAAAAAACCAGGCAGCAGTATGGAACTTAGAACCTGTTAAACTTGAAGGGCAATTGCTTAAGATCAGGATTGAGTCTATTTCGTTGTTTGGGTAATTTTTTAATTGTGCCCTGTTGTACCAAAGAGTGCTGTCTTTTTGTTTGTAATGTCAGCCGAGAATTGCCAATTTATTTGTAATTCTCGTGATCCCACTGCAAAAGAGATAGAATGGCCATCAAGGCTATGTCACCAAATCCGTGGACTCGTTGGCGCTAGTGTCAGAGCTGAGGGCTTTTATTTATCTAAAAACTGCAGGGAATGATGCACTAGAATGGGTTTCCTGTCATTGAAGGTTTAAGTGAGCTATTCTGTTGCCTCAAAAGGGTTTAAGTGGACTTAACGGACACAAAATCCCTATATGAGCCAGCTGTTGTGAAAGTACCAGTAAATTGGGCAATGTTCAGTGTCCTCGATTTTTTTTTCGACAACCCTGAACATAATCCATTTATTGGACAAATAAATATTAATATTCCGTCAGTGGCCTCTTTATAAGATAAACTCATTTAATACTGCTCAGGGCCGCATTTTGATTCCACAATCTACTGAATTCTTAATGGTACTGATTCAACCAGATTCAGGGAAAATCCCCAAAGAACTTTGGTCCAAGCCGAGTTAATAGCCCTACAAAGATTTTTTTTTTTGCAACAGATTCATGCTGAAAACTTGCCATGCCACCTAATCCAATGGGTACTGTTTTTTGCTTTGAGGTTTGGGGATGGTACAGTAATTGATCACAAGCATTTTGTTATAATGAGTGCTCAAAACATGACAAGATATCCTGCCAGAAGTATCCATTTGCAACAAGGTTTGCTCACCAGTGAAGAGATGCACAGTTACAATGTTCTATGACTTTTTTTTATTCTGATGTTTGTTCAATTTGGAAGTTATTTGGCTTTCAGTGCCCTATCTAGCAAATACATTTTTTTGCATGGTATCTCTCAAAATTTCTGAACTTTCTATGTTACTGTTTAATGTGGTGATCCCCCTCAAGCTTGGGCATAGAAGGATGCCCATTTATACTTATTTTGTAAAGGAGTATTGCTCACATTGACCTATGTCATTAACCTCCTAAAGCCTTACATCCCCCTAGCCGTAACATCGGCGTTACCGGATTTTCAATGGCGTGCCGTGAGCCTCTGACCCTTAAACACATAATTGCTTCCAAGCTATTCCAGTTTAAGATCGCTTTTTACTGAAAAATGAAGACCAATATCTTATCCTGCAATTATGAAGAAATTATGAAGAAATGACAGTGATCACCAATGTGCAAAAGGTAAAAAAAAAAAAAACATTAATGTAGATAGGAAAATTCTTGATGACTATTGCAATGAACAAAAATCCAAGCTGATGAGAAATGTACAGTAATTTTACCAATTTATCCCCACAACTGAACTCATTAACGCTTAGTTGCTATTTAGGAGATGTGAATGGGATCGGATTTGGAAAGGTAATGCATTTTAGGGCGAGGTGAGAGCAGGGCTAAAATCCCCCTAATGGCGAGTGCCGGGTGGAAAAGGTTAAATCAGTCTCCTCCATGTGGCAGCTCATCCAAATTGAGAACAGGAATCGCTAATGCTGGCCTTCCTGGATCCCTGAGCTGTATTGGATATACCTCAAGAAGACATCCAACCAGCTGACAAGGTGGGCATATAATGGTCATTGTGCCACATGGTGGCATAGGTTTTGAAATGATCAATTTGCAGTGATAACCTGATTTCTTAATGTAAGGTAGGAATATCTTTTACTGAACACGTATGTTGCACATGCTGTATGTCGGCTGTGTCAATTTGGTCATTTTTTATGTTTTATAAATACATCAGGCAAGCCCCACAGGGCCCTATATGACATGACCAATCAAGACTGCTCTCCAATGTCACATGAAAAGAGTCTGCCAGTGATATTTTTCGAAGTCCAAACAACCAATGAAGGCTAACAGAAGCCATGTTCGTAAGGTATTACCTATACCTATACCTATTTTTTTTCTTAATCCTTAATTCAGTTGTTATTATTATTGACCTATAAAGTGCACTGTAAACACAATGACATTCATTTCCCTCCTATTTGTATTTGCACCAGCAGCAGTATGTTGCAATGAAGACAAATTAAGACAATTCAGTTCCAAGCACTGGAAATCAATAGGTATGCAAGACAAAAATTTTTATTTTTGTCCCCTAAATCACATGCTGCAAGATTTACCCCATGTATTTGTTGTGGCAGGATTTCATCCTCATGTGCCCCTGCGCTAAGTAAACTTGGTTAACCATGCAGGAGAGCAATTTCAGATTTTATGGACCCATAAAATCTGATATTGCCCAACTTATGGTCAATAATTGTTTTAGTATATCTACAAATTATCCGTGCCTTTCATGTAGAAATCAGCCTGGGCCATGTCCAGTTCAGATTTTTGGTAATCTTTGAAGTCTGTCAGTTTACCTTTGTAGGATAAGTAATCCCTCAATAGTTTAACAGCCATGGATGTAGCTTTCTCTGTGTTGGCCGAGTCAACATTGCTGGGAAATGTTTCTTTTTCTTCATCGGCAACAACAGCAAAACAGCTCGCCATTTTGTTTATATCTGCTAACGTTGCCTGACGTTACGCTCTCAATGATTGGATTGAATTTTTTCTCTCCATAGTTCTCATTGGTTAAACCACAGGGCAATATCAGTTTTCATCACTGCATAGCATGAGGGCTTTCAGGGCAATACCATGTTTTAAAAAAGATCACATGACCCTTTATTCACCAATGAAAGGGCACGGATAATTTGTGAACGTAATAATTGTTTTTAACTCCAGCTTCAGTTGGTTTCCTCAAGTTACTCCAGATTCTTATTCCATCTACTACATGTCTTCTGGACTTGACCTCCCACCCACACCAGTATTTGAGCTTGTTATTTGTTGAAGCCTTCAATGCCCTTCTGGAAGCTCTGTATTTGAAAAATTTATAGCTAGATCAGAATTCCTGCTACAGAATGCCACATCTTGCAGCTACACCTCAGAATTAAGCTGATGCACAGGGCAGCACAAATCGGCTCCCCTGCCCCAGGTTATTAGCCAGGTTTATCATTAAGTAATGACATATGAAGCTACAAACCTGTATCTTCTTGTGCTGTCTCTTCCCTCCTCTTGCAGGCTGTCTCAGTATTTCTTCTGCTTGTGCACTGCATGTGGCATTCCCTATGGCAGCCAACATCTGTAGGCACAGCTGGGATAGGGCTCATTGAGATTTGATGTTTTTCACTGCTTTTTCTGCGATTTGGCTTCTCGTGTCAATGTCCTACCATCGCAGTGGACAGTGAAAAAATTATGTTCTGCTTACCTCAGAAAATGGCAAAACATTATTTTACTCCATTATTTTCTCAAAAACTAAAACTGAATGTGTTTCGGGTCTATGCGAATAAGATGAAGTATGAGCAGGACTGAGCGACAGAGATTTTTTTTTTCTGTTTACTTTTTTTGTCATATCATAAGGCCAGAAATATTGATACTTTGGGGAAATGAATACATAATGTAATATTTACATTTCTCACAAAATTAAGTACTACAAACAATACAAATACGTCAGCTAAACACGGAAAAACGTATAAGACAGAACAAAAATAGTCAATAAACTTCACATGCATAACCTTGCATGACTCAAATAAATACATTATTTGAATATATCTCTGACATTACCTGGTTACATTCTTCACTATAACACCACCAATACATTTTCTCAAAATTATGTAAGGTGAGAATAAAGCCACACTACATTGTACGTACATTGAACAAACTTGATTATCCACAAAATCTATCCAATCATTTGGGGGCTGATCATTTTCAGAGTGAATATAATCATGGAGATGTTACACTGTCAACAGTATTGCAGTGAAGCAGGAGTTACAACACTCTTCACTGCTGAAATTACATTTGGATTGTTGGTCAGATATGGCGGTGGAGGGAGTGTGGCTCCATGCTACAATTTTTGCCATATTATGTGGGTGTAGCCGCAGATGACTTGGAAAAGAACATGAAGAGGGCAGTGACAGCATTCAATCACTCATTTCAAAGGTGAAAAAAAAGCCCATTGGTCTCATCTTCCTGCCGCACCCACTGTCCACTTGTTCCAATCAGAGTAGCTACAACGTACTTTTATTCTCAGAATTGAGCACTTTCTGTGTACCTTCTTCTCAGATGTTACTTCAGGCGAATCCACATTCGGTTTAGGATTTGCTGGATTTTGTTCCTTTAGCTCTGGAAAAAAAAGTAAAAATAATAATAAAAAAAGTACAGATTTCTTGGTGTGCCGCTTGTGGTGCTGAATTCCCCTCCAAATCAATGTTTTTCCATTAGTTTCACGGACAACCAAGCTTGTAATGCTGTGTTCAGAATGAAAGATGGTAACCCCTGACTAAGTATGTCTCACAGTTTAGAGGAAGACATGCACTGTGGTTTGAATGAATTGAGGCCGTCCATATCTCTCTCCCAGTTCCACCTTCAATAGTGGCGGCACTTTCCCTAGACTTATTTCAAAGAATAGGACTCTTAAGTAAAAAAAAAAAAGTGAAGCTTACTTCAAATTCAGACTGCTGAGCAACAGCACATTTGATGCTATTTTACTAATCTTTTCCCATTGATGTTTAAAAATAACCAGTTTTATGCAGGAGTTCAGGTTTAAACAGCTGGGTGCACAGCTTCAAGGAAAAGCTCATTTAGAAAAGAGTGCCCCCACCTTTCACCGAGTTTGTCATCATTGGTCTCTTCCTGGTTGTGTGGAGTCACCGATGCAATAGAGACCAGAGTGTCTTCTTTCATAAATGCTGTCTATTAAATCCTAATACAGTGACAAGGGGGACAGGCAAGGATACGGGGGAAAAAAAGGAAACAAACTAGTTTGTGGAGAAGTGTTTGTGTCAGGGCCCACAACACTCCACAAATCACAAGTTAAGAGACATAATGAGATTTAGGTTTCCTCTTCTGCCACAATGAAAAACAGGGCCTAAGGCCCCCAGTACCATGAATCTTAAAAAAATGGAGAAGGGGGGAGGAATTTTTTAAAAACATGATTTACATTCTCAATGCAATGCATTAAAACGTTGACTGGGCAAAAGGGATTCACAAGATGCAGCATTAGAAACTCATTTCTGTGATGAATTGCCTGCAGCCAATGAATTACAAACTGCTCTCCTCCCCACTCTCTGGATCAGAAGTTTTTTTCTTCATCCAAATCTTCTTAAAGCTCTCCCTTAATCTACTGGATATGCGAGGGTGAAAGGATTTCAACCTATAACGTTATTCGTTGCCTCATCTTGTAGTGCTTCGCATTTGTAAACGCTAGGTCAGTAATATTTTAAAAAATACGTCTGCTCCCCCTGCATAGCTGCTCTGGTTTACTCGCTAACAGCGCATTCTTCCCCTGCTCTCTCCCCGTTGTGTGTGTTCCTCAACACTGGATTGGAAAGCCAACGTTGTCACACTGCTCTAAAGTCAACCTTCCCGTGTTAAGCAGTTTTCAACAGCAGCGGTAGCTGTTAGTAACAGTTCCCGTGGCACGGCTACTGCTAAGCTGCCATTTTTGTGGGCTGCCCCACGTTTTACATCAAATCCTCATCGGCTGGAACTGATTTATGCCTTTACAAATGTAAACACATTACCCAACCCTAAAATAAAGTCACATCCTTAAATGTTGGCAATACAAGTACAGACTTGCTTACCCTTATTTTGTTCCCCTTGTAAAGCCTCAAATTTCATGGTTGCTCTTACATTTATTTTTAGAAAACACTCTACAGCAAAGGTTCAGTTTGGGCTGAATGCAGCAGGTCAGGAGTTAAAAATGAATCAGAGCTGCAGCACCAGTATCAGAAGTTTAGCTAACATGTCTGCTTCATTATCCTGACGTCATAAGTTGCCCCCCACCCCCCAAACAGCGAATCACCCATTTGATTCAATGTGATTATTACATGTTAGACACAATGTGATTATCACATGTAAGGAGAAATATGGTAACAGCATATTCTCTGCCAGTCCTGGAATATGCACACGTGAATCCGCTTATCTCTTAAAGAGATGCATGGCTACAAGTTACAGTCTAATCCAGGATTTAATAATACCGCAGCCGTGGCTGCCAAATGTGAAGCATTTGTCTCCATCTATAATAGTCCCTTATCAATAGAAATCCAGTTAATACTGGAAGCCTTGACTCTAATAGAAGTAAAGGAGAATGCTTCTCCCTCTACAAATCCTCTGCGCGATGGCCACGTTGTTTCAACAAAGACAGCTTCAGGGTTACAGCCATGACATGAGACTGAAGCAGGAAAGAACCAACAGGGAGGGAGGAGGGTGTCTGTGTGAAATTGAAAATGTAATAACGCAGATGTGTCTCCCTTTTCAATGCAGCATGATTACGTCGTAAGAACAACAATAACTTTTTGAGCTCCAATGAGTCGCCAGACCTCCAGGGTACAACAGCATTTGTGGCCAATCAGAACAAAGACTGGGACTCCGAGCAGAAGCTAAAGCCACCACATGCCTGTGACTGAGGCCACAGTTGAAGACCACCTCTGGAAAGCAAGTATCAGCTGGACAGTGAGCAACTTAAATTTCAATTCTTCATTATACACTGTCAATGCAATTTAAACAGCAGCAGAGTTGTTTCAGGCTTTGAATGGGCAAGGGGCAAGAGAGCCCTAGCCCCCCAAAATGGGGCCACCTACTAATGTCAAAGGGTCTCTTGACGAGTGCCAATGGGTCAAAGTGACATGAGGATGGGGTTTGCACTAATAGAGCATGTTTCTCTTGGCCTACTACTACTTTATGTCATTTGAGATATTTAGGGTTTCAAGTAACAGTATGTACAAACATAAAGCACAAAAAAATCAAAACCATTTGAAAAGAAATAACAAACTTATGAGAAACAAACATTGACACAATATGGTTTAACTATCCTCCTGATAAGCCTGATGGAAAATTGTACATAAATATGGTAAATTGTAAATGGACAGGATTTATATAGCGCTGTCCAGTCACATGACATGACCCCAAAGCACTTTACATTTATGCCTCACATTCACCGTGATGGCGGAGGCTGCAATGCAAGGTGCCACCCTGCACAATATGATGAAACTATAAATAATTTAACAGACTTTAACAGTATTTGAACCCCGACTCCACCACCTCATTGTTGTGGTTCTGCCTCATGTGAGCTGTTTTTGTCTTAGTGCATATTACTTTTTACTTGTGCTTCTGCTTTTTCTCCTGTGCCTCACTCTCTCGCTTTATTTTGCAGTTTTCATTTCGCCATCTGAAGATTGATTCACTTTGCCCAAACTCCTGTGATATCGTCTGACAGCCTTCAGCATGCCTGCGTCGCGTTGTCCACTCACGTTTCCTCTTTCGGTTTCGGCTGTGGTATTTCATTCATTGCTTCCACCAGTGCTTGATTCTGGGTCTCGCGAAACTGAGTGAATGCGTTCTCGGATAGAATGATTACTAACTTGTACTAACTGGCACTTATTTGAGGGTGTTTGTATTTATTTTGTCACGTAGTATTAACCTTAATTAATTCATTAGCGTGTGCGAGCGTTTCTAGATTTTGTGTTTTCTTCCTAAGCTTTCCCTGATTAACCGCGTTTAAAGCTATGCTTTCCTTTGATTGTCTCAAGGTGCTTTTTTACTCGTCGCATTTATATTACCTCAGTCTCAACCGTCTAGGTTGATTGATTGTCTCAGCGTCTTGTCCCGAGTCATTATTGTTAACCCATTCCTCGTGAATTTGTTATTGTTATTAATCCATGTGTTTCTGTTTCCATTCGAGATTGCCTTCCGAGTCCCCGCCTCCTCCCGTGGGTATTTCAGTGGACAGGAGCGAAGCAATCGGCAGACGGAACTTTGTATTCGCTAGGCTCTGCATTGTGACATCTCCGCTCCTGTGCCTTCCGGAGTATTTCCTTTGTGCGATTCCCGAGCCTTGTGTTTTGCTGCGCCCACGTCTTGTCTCCATCTACCAGTATTTCCATCAGTCTAGTAAGGTCAAGTTTTTGTTTTTACTAGTTTAGCAGTTCTTGGAGTGTGTACCTTCCTTTCTCCCTGCCTTGGTTTCCCCCGCGCCTTAGTTTTCCCAGTCGTTCAGTGCATGTGCACGGTGTTGTCTCTGGCCTGTTTGCCAACAGTCTCCTTAGTGTTTGGTGTTTTAATACACACTTGGATCCTGCATCTGGTGTCCTCCTGACCTCATAACTAGGGGACACTAAACTTTAAAACTATGGCATTAGATTGTTGATACATAAGCGCCCGCATACAGTCTCCTATTGTGTAATACTCCCATCTCTCTTCTTTTTTGAAGGAAACTGAAACATAATTATATCAATTTTATCCTAAACTGTTATTTTTCTGCCTTTTTTGTGGGCTTAATTTAAATCTAAATGAACACGCAGAACAATTAAATGAATGGAATATTACAAAAAATGGCATGATTGCCATCAACCATCAAACCAGAGCTAGCTACTCAGTGAAAACAGCTTTTTGCTTGTGTGGTTTTTTTAAGACACATATCTACAAATCAGAAACCAAGCACTATTCAAGTGTTTATTCCATGTTATATTCCATCAAATAGATGAGAAGTGAAAATAACGTGGTAAAAAGTCTTTGAGATGAGTCGATATTTACTGTAACTACCCTTTGCTTTGACTACAGCATTTAATCTTTTTAGCATATGTGAAGGCCGAAGGAGGGCTGAGGCGGGGGGTTGAACCCCACACTTCCAGGTAAGAGTCACATGCGCTGACCACATCATCAAAGAGCCAGAGTCGTAGGCAAGGTAGCCAGGGTGCATACTTATTTGGAGGCATTTCCAGTGACAGAACCCATCAACAGCCACATCTCTCCCCCTCTTTCAGGGGCTTGTCCTCATGCTCCATGCTTTACACATGCTGCCATCCATTGGGATTGCCTGAATCCTGCCGATTACGCCAGAATGTGGGAGGCCGAAGGAGGGCCTGGGCAGGGGATTAAACCCCAAACTCCCGAGTAAGAGTGACATGAGCTGACCACATCGCCACATTTTTTTTAAAAATTTCCTCATTCACTAAACCATTCCACATAGTTTGAAGTTCATTTCGAAGAGATTCTTTTGATGTTACAACAGATTTGCTCAATTGAATTTGACTTTGAGCAGGCCAAATCATAACTTTTATGACACCAGATGTTTCTTTCCAACTGAAATAATACTTGCATAACTTAGAAGTGTGTTAGGGTCATTATCTTGTTGAAAAATCCTGAAATCATTACTGAGAGGGTTAAACAGTCACCTTGGAAATTTTCTCATACTCTACAGCACACATAAGTTCTGCATTTGGGTGAGAAAATTTAGAATTTTGATAAATTGGTCCAAAGTAGTTGCTCCCGGTCAATTGGTGTTCAATCCTTGAATTTCTTGGCAAACTCAAGAATTTTTTTGATGTTGCCAGCTCTTGGCAGCAACACAACCAATCAGACCGTGTCTGGATATAGTATATCATTGTACTTTCATCTCTTCACTTCCGGCGCTATTGATATCATTATTGAGTGGCCGTGCTGTCAACTACCGATTTTTTTTTTACTTGTCATACAAAGATAAAGAACATCAGAGGCACTTAACTTACATTTGCACCTTTTTTGACTCTAGTTTTCAGCAAACTGGTGTCTTTGAAATGCTTGATGCTGCTACTTGAAGTGCCAGGGCAGCATATAATGTCTTCAGCATCATGTACGGCCACAATGTGGCCACGAATAATCTCAGAGAGCTCCTTCCATCGTGCCATCATGTTTAACACAGTGACATTGCTCAAAGTTCGTGTCACCTCATATTTTGGATGGACGGACTTTTGTAGGTAAATTTGCAGATTAATTTTGCCTCAAACCAGTTTAAACAAATTTTGTAGAATCAATAATCATGGAATGAGCCTTTAAACATGCATTCAGGCTATGCAAGAGGAAACAAAATAAAAATTTGCAAAGTCTGTCAATTGTTATTTAGAGAATGACATTTTTAGTGTTTTGTTTATTACCCATATTATTTTTACCTCACTATACTTATGAGAAGTTTTTTTTGGTCTCATTGCTTACAATAGTATTTTTCAATGCATCTCACCAAAAATAATCTATATTCTTAATATAAGAATATCTATATTTGTATTAATTATTCTTGATAATAATTATAATTCTATTATATATAATAGAAGTAATATATTAGGACCCCTTTTAGACAAAAGTGGTGATGTATCATTATTACTGCACACTAATATATCTTGAATAGCATCAAAAGTCTTCAAAATAATTGTATTCCATGCCTTTCTACCTTTGTAACAATCCAGAAACACCCTACTACCCACCCTTAAAACCTAAACAATTATTTAGAAACACCAAAAGAAACCACCCTTCACATCCTAACAACCATTTAAAAACAGCCTATCAACCAGGTAATACACCCTGACAGCCATTTAGAAACACCTGAGCACCCACCACGAAACACTACTGCAACCACCCTGCACACCCTAGCACCCACCTAAAAACACCTTAGCAACCACTCATCACACCCAAGCAACCACCAAGAAGCACCATAGCAACCACTCGGCACACGCCAGCAAACACCTAGAAACACCAGACTAACCACTCTGTAAACCCCTGCAACCATTTGGAATCACCTACGCAACAACCCTGTACATCCTAACAACCTCCAAAAACACCCTAATCACCCTGCTCACTCTATCAACCACCAGAAAAAACCCAAACAATCACCCAGTACACCATAACAACGGACTAAAACACCATAACAACCACCCTGATCACCCTTAGAAATGGCAACCCCCAACAAACACCCTAGCAACTACCCAGGACACCCCAGTGGTCATCTAAAAACACTCTTGCCACCACCTAGAAAAGCCCCTGCAATTCAATTTAGTGTCAACCTTTCAACAGCAAGTAATATAGCCATGTAGTTTAGCTTCAAGCTAACAGTATAGAGCTTACAAGTTCTAGCGACTGTGCTTTACAATTTAAAAAGGCCAACAAGATGCTAGGATATATAGCCAAAAGTATTGAGTATAAATCTAAAGAGGTTATACTTCTCTTGTACAACACATTCGTCTGACCACATTAAGAGTATTGTATACAGTTCTTGTGATGGCCGTTGAGTGATAGCCACCAAAAGCAGCGGCCAGAATTAAACAGAAAACCCCGCAGCGGGCTGAGAGACTAAAAAACTGATAGAAATAACTAGACTCGCGCTACCAACGGACCTGACGCCATCCGTGGTAGAAAAGCAGGCGAGCTCGAGAAAAACAAAAGAAAAGGGAATTAAACCAAAGATTCCCTTGCTCATTAACACTGAACCTGTTATGCAGCTAAGTCCCTAACAATAATCTTTCAAGAGACCTTACTGGCTAAAGCGCCATAGAAACACTGACACTCTGGCAAGGAATGCAAGGCGAAACTGGAGCTTAAATAGAGCCCGGGCAACGCCCCCAATTACGGCCAGCTGGCCCAGGAATCTACTAGGGAGCAAAATGATATCGTCCCAGATGAGAGCAACAAACAGAGCTCTCAAAGCTCCCAAACCATGACAGTTCTGGGGTCCAGACTTCAAGAAAGATATAGAGGTTTAGAAAAAGTTCAAAGAAGAGCCACAAAGTTAACTCCTGGTATAAAAGTTTAAAGCTATGAGGGAAGGCAGAAGATTCTTAATCTCTTCAGTCATAGGAAAATGAGACTTCTGGGTGATCTGATTAATGCCTTGAAATATGCTAACTATGCAAGATTAATCAGGCGATGCAGAAATCAGTGTCCCAAATAGAAGTTAGTCAAGGGTAAATTTAGCACAGATATTAGGAAACATTTTTTATCACAGACAGTAATAATTAGCTTACCTGGTCATACTGCAGAGGCTGATTGAGCAGGGGCGGAGTTTTCTGGACTCTATATATATGACCGAGGGTTCGCCAAGCCGATTGCTAGAGTGACTGTTTGTTTCTAGCAGTTTAGCCAGAGGAAATCTCCAGTAAAATCTTTCAAGTGATTTGTTATATTCCTTTTATTGTTAGGAATTGCTTCTTTGAGAAATTTTCTCTCTTGTTATTTATTTTCACTAGCGCTGCCTCCGCGTCCTTGGAAGCGCGAACCTTTACCAAAGGTTTTTACCTCTTTTGTGTTTGTCTCTTATCTGGGCTGCTCTTTGCTTTTTCTCTCGCTGGTCGCGGCACCTGGCGTCCTATCACCGCCCATTTCAGTACGCCTGTAAAACCCCACAAAACAATACCAAAATAAGGAAATTGCAGAGGGCTGAAGGTTTCACGTGTTCTTTTTGGCTGGCGTTAATTCAAGCAATTTCCTGGCTGGTGTGAATCACAATAAAATGGATATTTTTCTCCGTCCAAAGACGGGGCACGAAAACACAATGGTTACAATTAATCTGACTCCATAATACATTTAGAATACCAAATTTAGTTATATCCTCGTTAAATATCTGACTCAAAATTAGAATTAGAATTTATAGTTTGGGGGCAGCATGCATGAATCTTGGGATGGCTACGCCATCAGACTTGTCTGTGAAAACCTGTTACTCAGACTCTTGGGAAAACATGAAGTTAATTATTCCTTGAATTCCTAACAGAAAACTACCGTTGCTTCATTAATGCTCCCGGGTTTTAACACCATGTCCGGATTCTAGGTTCATTGGTTAGATTAGAGGTTGGAAGTCAGCCATCACTGCAATAGCCTCTGATGGCATACATCTACAGTGAACCCAGATTTATATACTACGCCCATGGGTTCCTTAAGGGAATTTTAACGGATAACCGACTTTTTGTCCATGGGTTTCCTTAAAGGCTCGGTAGGCAGCTTTCTTTTGACCGTTTTAGCAAAAATTTACATAATAACCTTGGGGATAATGTAAAGGAAGTGATGTGAAAAAAGATCAGACCTCTCCCCTAGGCTCTGTTTTCAGCCTGCAAAGAATCTACCCGTGACGGTAGATTTTGACCAATCACAGAGAAGCTTATAGAGCTTTGAGAGAGCCAAACAGCGATTGGCTGTTCTACTACAGCTGATGCGGAAACCACTCTGCAGCAATGGCAGACGACCGGACAGGAAAAGTTGCCATTCCATGTTTGGAAACACCCACGTTCAGTGCAAAACAACCCAAGAAGAGGAAAACGGATTCGGCAAAAAGGGAGTCTAAAAGAGAGTTTGACAATAAAACGCGTGTCAATATCGCGGGGAGATCGAAATACGATTCTTCTCAATGGCTAGAATCTCTTTGTCTTAAGCCAAAACCAGACCTTTGATCCAGGCGGGGAACGCCCCTGGGTTTTGGCCTTCCACTATTTGGAGTAATAAAATCATCTAGCATAGAGAGGAGAGTGAAATCTGACCAATTTTCAGGAGTTTCCCAAAGGGAATGAACCTTAATTTGAAGGGAAATGAAACATGCTCCATTCAACTCCTTGGATTCCCCTGAGAATAACAAGACCAAACATGATAGGAACACGGATGAGCCGTCAGGGTAGGCAGGGTAGGCACTGCCTACCCCAGGCTATCATCAAAAATAAAGTTGTTAACAATTTTTGATCATTTTAATACCTAATCTAATTTTGAAGCCATTTGATATTTAGTTTGTCTTTATGCTGTTGCTTTAAGTCATTGAGTTATAATGACACTACAGCGTCTGCCTCTGGCCAGGCAGGGGCTTTCAAATCGGTCTTATCTTTGCAGGGTAGGCACAGTTCTGAGATGCCTTTGAATGACACGTTATCAGACGCGTTGTGTTCGCGCATGCGCAGTGTTTTTTCATATGTGTTGACATTATGATGCAGTGAGGAGAGATGTGGTCAAAGATGGAATGTGTTTGAAGTGTACTTCGCTTTGTCTGGTTATTAATATGGTTTAGCAATAGGAAGATTAATTGCATTAAGTATTGGAAAGAGATCCACTTAAGCATGCATCGGTGCAGGCAAGCCGTTAGCCTATGTTGTTTTGCGCGCTTTCACCAACTTTCTCTCGCTAGAGCCTTCAACTTTTATTCAGACATAAAAGCGAAATTTTTTAAAAAAAATTGAACCTTCAAGATTATTTGAAAACAAAGTACACATTCATTCTGAATGAATGCAATAAATCAAATTAGCTAGAAAACGTCATAAACTTCAAACATTTCACATTAAATTGGTTTTAAACCTCTCTCCTATGCGCACATAGTGCGACAAGTTAAATAATACATTGATAACAACTCAAACACGGATTTGATTTCACTCTTAACAGTTTCAAAATAAACTAAAAGTCAAAATCTAACGAAAAACGCACCTTTGTGCGTGTCCGGTGTCTTTCAAGTGTCTTTTAAGTCCAAATGAATTCGTTAATCCCCGCAAATGCATGATGTCATGAATCCAGATTCGAAGTGTTACTATTTACAGCATTCAACAGTTTTTTGAGTAATTATGTTTGATTTTGCCGGTGTGTTTACCGCTGACTTTATACATAAAATATTAATTAGTTTTTACGTTTCGGTCTGCCACTGCCTACCTCGACCCGAACCTCACGGTTCGTTACTGGATAGGAATATATACAAATGTGATGCAGTTGTCATGAAAAAGCCTTAAGATGAATTATTATATAGTTTAATTTGGGTTATAAGTATATAAGTGATTTCTTCACAGGATATTGAACATATAACCATATTATGAAGTTCCCAGAGATTTAGACTGGGGACAGCGATATTACTCTCACAGGAGCCTTATGACAGTCAGGGCTTTGCGACTACGCCCCCCGCTGAGTAAAACCAGAGATACTACCCCCCACAGGCAGGCTGTAGGAACATCCTAGGTCATTAAAGTTTTACTGCTGGCTCTGGATCGAGGTTATCAGCCATTTGTTCAGATACTACACGCTCTAGCCGAACATGGAGTCGTCAGCCGCGGCTACGCCAGAGAAAGTTCTGGCTGATCAGCAAGCCACACTCTCGGGCTATGGCACGGGCTGGTCTACCCTTAACAGTCGACAGGCTGAGTTGGTGGAGCGAGTCTGTCATCAGGACGAGGCTTTACAAAAACAGGAGAGTGTCCTGTTAAGTCTCACTGAGAGTATTCAAGCCTTTTCCACTGAAATTACACAGAATGTTGCACAAACACTACACTCCCCCCGTAAGCCTAAGCTCCAGCTACTTCCACGATATGGAGGCAAGGCAGGGAAATGTAAAGACTTCATCGCCCAATGTGAAATTTTTTTCAAAGCTCAGCCTTCGCGTTTTGTGAATGAAGAGTCTCGGGTCACATTTGTTTTATCTCTGTTGACACAGCCCTTACTTGGGTCTGACCACTTATTTGATCTAATTCACTGGTCGTGAGTTCAGTGGAGACTCCCATTAGGGAGATGGTGTCAGTGTTTGATCAAGATGTGTGTGGGCAAGAGGCAGCTACACGTCTGCATTGTAGGCAGGGTTCCAAGAGCATTGCTGAGTTTTCTATAGCCTTTCACTCTCTAGCTACAGAGACAGGCTGGCCAGAGGTGCCTCTAATGACTTTTTTTGTTCTTGCTTTGGCGGAGGAGATGAAGGACTCTCTGGCTACATTAGAACCCTATACTTCTTTGGATTTGTTGGTTCACACTGCTGTGCGAATTGATAATCGAATTTGTGAACGCAACAGAGAAAAACATACTGCTTTAGCTCTCGCTGACAACGGGGCTAATCTTCCTCATAGTAAGCATATATCTCCTTCTCCACCCACTGAAATTTCCGCTCCTGGGGAACCTATGCTGGTCAATGGCTCGTATGTGTGCCGGGTTCGTAAGCCCGTTCGTAAACCAAATATTTGCTAAGACTGCTACAAACCGTGACATATTCGCCCACACCGCCCTGATCTTAAGGGAAACGGGAAGTCCCTCTAGCTATTTAGGGGGCGCTAGAGGGAGAGAGCCAAACTCACTTCCGAACCTTGATTCCTGTAAAGTTAACTGTGGGTTGACAGATAATTCTTGTGGCGGTATTTTTGGACTCGGGGGGCCATGGATTGTTTTATGGATGCGGAGTAGGCTGAGAGGCATTCTATTCCTATATGCCCTCTGCTACACTCACGCATGGTTAAATCTTTGGACAGACACCCGCTAGGTTCTGGAATTATAACTGAGGTCTCTGAAGCACTAACTATGTTCATTCCATTCGGTTGCCATTCTGAGGAGGTCTGATTTTTTATTATTCGTTCTCCTGTTTTTCCTGTTGTGTTAGGGCACTCGGGTTGCAGAAACATAAGCCTCACATCTGTTGGGGGAAGTCAGACTAGCCCTATTGTCCAGTGGGGCCCTAATTGTAAATCCCACTGTAGGGACAGTTTGACGTTTATTTCCGGGTATCAACTTTGGGGGTAGGCGGATGCCTCGAGTGATTCTGCTGAGTTTGTCTCATACAGCCCTCCTAGTCGGGAAGAGGAGGCGGAGGAGGGGTTGGAGTGGGATCCTCAATTTGACTGGCAGCAACCAGAGGATGATTTTGATTTGGAGGATCTCTCTGACTGTGATTTGGTCATGGATATGGTGGGTCCCGAACAGGTGGAGAGTTTGGGGCCGCTTTGGATTTTGATCTGCCTCCTAATGTTCTTGTGCTTATACTGATCTCGCCGAGGTTTTTAGCAAACAGCGAGCCTCAACTTTACCTCCTCATTGCTCGTACGATTGCGAGATAAATATCCACCCTGGTACTACTCCTCCTTGGGGTTCGCTATACTCACTGTCATGGCCTGATCGCCAGGCCATGCAAGAATATATTCAGGTGGCTCTTGCTAATGGTTTATTCGGTCATCCATGTCTCCTGCCGGAGTGGGGTTTATTTATGGGAAAAAAAAAGATGGCGGTCTGAATCCCTGTATTGATTATAGGGGTTAAAATAAGATCACCATTAAAAACCAATACCCCCCTCCGTTGATGAATTCCGCATTTGAACGTCTGCACGAGGCATAATTTTTTACCAAACTTAATCTCCGGAATGCATATAACTTAGTTTGCATTTGGGAAGGGGACAAATAGAAAACGGCATTTAATACGCATGATGGGTACTGGGAATATTTGGTCATGCTGTTTGGATTAGTTAACGCCCCCTCGGTGTTTCAGGCACTCGTTAATGACGTCCTCCGAGGGATGTAGGAGAAATTCATCGTTTATCTCGACGACATTCAGATTTTTTTCTTCAACGCTCTCAGAACACAAACAACACGTCAGACGTGTGTTTGAGACCCTCCTTAACACCAAGTTTTTTGTCAAGGCTGAGAAATGTGTTTTTTATGCAAAGACTGTCTCGATTCTTAGTTTCATTGTGTCAGAGGGGTCGGTCCATATGGGCCCTGTTAAGGTGGCAGCGGTCAGGAATTGGCCTGCCCCTCAAAACTTTAAGGAGGTGCAACAGTTTTTGGGGTTTGCTAATTTTTATAGGGGGTTTATCTGTAATTTTAGTGCAGCAGCTGCTCCCATTATTGTGCTTACCAAGATGAATGTCTCCTCACCATTTGATTGGTCCCCAGCAGCTGAGGCTGCTTTTCAGGAGTTGAAGAAGTGTTTTAGCCCAGAGCCCATTCTTGTTTTGCCCGATCCCTCCCTCCCATTCGTTGTGGAGGTAGATGCCTCTGAAGTCAGGTTGGGTGCCATTTTGTCCCAGCGCCCCCTTCGAGACAATAACCTACACCCATGCGCCTACTTCTCCTGGTTATTCTCAGCAGCTGGAATTACAGTATCGGTGACTGAGAGTTGCTAGCCTTTAAGCTAGCGTTGCAGGAATGGCTTTCTTGCGACTTTCTCTCTTGTTTATTTTATCTCGCACTGCTTCCGTGTTGCAAACTTTTATTTGTCCTTGGAAGGGCAGGTCTTTGCCTGAGGTTTTTTCCTCTTTTGTGTTTGTCTCACAACCAGTGAGAGAAAGAGCAAAGAGCTGCCCAGACAAGAGACAAACACAAAAGAGGCAAAAACCTCCAGAAAAGGCCTGCACTTCCAAGGACAAATAAAAGTCCCCAACATGGAAGCAGTGTAAGAGAAAATAAACAACAAGGGAGAAAATTTACAAAAGAGGCAACTCCCAACAACAAAAGGAATACTATAAATCACCAGGAAGACCCAACCAGAGATCTTCTCCGGCCGAAGCGCCAAAAACAAACAGACAGTCTAGCAATAGTTGTGGCGATCCCCGGTCATGCATATAGAGTCCAGAAAACTCCGCCCCAGCTCAATCAGCCAGCTGGGCCAAGAATTCGATGGACAAGAACTCCTATACCATCCTGGACGATAGAACAAAGAAAGGTCCAACAAACAAAAGCATGCCTAAACCATGACACAGATATCAATGATGACCTTGCATTTCACATGCAAACTTTGTAAGCAAGCTGCTTAACTCATGCAATTTAAATAGCATCATCAGTCAGTTTGCCGAAGTAATAGGTAATGTTCCCTATGTGGCTATCCTAGCTATGCTACATGACTAGCAACACAGATATCCACAAATACCTTTCAATTCACATGCAATATTGTTAGCAAAATTAGCTAGCCAGCAAGCTAACTGCTTTTTTAATTCAAAAAACAAAATCATCAGACAACTAGCCAAATAGCTTACTAATGTTAGCTACGTAGCTATCAAGACAAGACAATATGTCACTAGCAACACAGACATCCACTATAACTTTTCATTTCACTTGCAAATTTTGAACGTAAAGTCTTAACTCAGCAAGCTAATTCATTTAAAACTTCATCAGACCAATACCCAAATTGCTAGATAACGTTAGTTACATAGCCATCATAGCTATACTACAAAGCTAGCTATGCAGATATCCAGGAAGAGGAGACATTCTCCCTCTTCTATGATGTTTTTTTGGAGGTTGGAAAAAAAGCTCTCATTTTTCATATTCTTCAACTAATGCACAAAAATTGCACTTTGAATTCTCTAACCGACTCTTTGATTCGGAAAGAAATTTCTTTCCGAATGGACCGAATCACATCAGAATCTTCCAATTGATGTGTTTATATGAAGCATTTTTAATCTGATTGGGCCTTTATTACGATTATGTGTGTCAATGTAAACATAGCTATTGACTTGAATAAACTGTTAACTGGTGGCTCACGGCAGCAATCGTGAACAGTTACTAGCAGAATTGGTAAAGCTACCTTTGTGAACATGTTAGTTGACGTTTGCTAAAGAACTGTATCTGACCAATCGCAAAGCAAGAAAGCTGGATCACGTGTGTGACACCAAACCTGTTTCTCATCGGTTGTATCACGACAGTTTTTGGCCAATTATGGCAGTGTTCCCAAAATATCATAGGCCGAAACCTGCTGGTTTTCCACCCTCTCTTTACCTGAGAGTCAGGTTCAAGGAAAGTCTAGCCAATCAAAGACAATAATTATTCAATATTTGCCAGGAGGGAAAGAAAACCAAGGCTCGATTTGAATTCGAGGACCAGATTTGGGGAGCCCTGATTTATGATATAAGGTGTTCTCCAGAATTATTGGGACCCCTGGTTAAGATTTGTTAAAAGCCTTAAAATGAATTCAATTTAATTGCAGAAGCATACTCTCACACTGAAAATTGTAGAAAAATGTAACCTTCAACTCAAGTGAATGTGAGTCAAGGAAAAAAAATCCCTGACCAACAAATAATTATTTTTCATAAAATCACCTGCTCCACAATTATTGGCACCCCTAACAATTCCGAGGAATTAAATGTAAATGAAGTATTTCTGCAATTTCTACAGTAGTTTACAAAGTTGATCAGAGTATCTAGGAGCATTTAATTAGTAAATCATCACTGCCTGTTTCCCTGGGGTGTAAATATGACATGACACAGAGGCCATTTCTCTTATCCACTCTTCAACATGGTAAAGACAAAGGAACACACCATTCAAGTAAGGCAGAAGTGTGTCAACCTTCACAAGTCAGGAAATGGCTACAAGAAAATAGCCACTCGCCTGGACCTGCCCATATCTACTGTCAGATGAGTCATTAAGAATTTTAAAACAACTGGAACAGTGGTAAACAAGCCTGGACGCGGACGCAAGGTTATTTTGCCACCACACACAGTGAGGAGGATGGTAAGAGAAATAATAGTTCTCCAAAGCTCACTGTTAAAGAATTGCAACAAATGGTAGCATGTTGGGGTCACAAAGTCTCCAAAACAACCCTCAGGCGCTGTCTACATGCCAACAAGCTGTTTGGGAGGCATGCAAAGAAAAAACCTTTTCTCACACTCACAATCATAAATGCAAACGTCTGGAGTTTGCTAAGTTGACATCAACTGGGACCGTGTGCTTTGGTCAGGTGAGACCAAGATAGAGCTTTTTGGCAACAAACACTCTAAGTGGGTCTAGCGGAACACAAAAGATGAGTATGCAGAAAAGCACCTCATGCCCACTGTGAAGCATGGAGGAGGAACCTTGTCAGGGTGCATGGCATCATGAACGCTTTGAAATACCAGGATATTTTAAATCAAAATCTGTTGGCTTCTGGCCGAAAGATGAAAATGGGTCATCACTGGGTCTTTCAGCAAGATAATGACCCGAAACTTGTGGCCAAATCTACACAGAAATGGTTCACCAGACACAGAATCAAGCTCCTCCCATGGCCATCTTAGTCCCCAGACCTCAACCCCATTGTAAACCTGTGGAGTGAGCCGAAGAGGAGAGTGCAGAGGAGAGGACCCAGGTCGCTGGATGATTTACAGAGATTGTGCAAAGAGGAATGGTCGAAGATCCCTCTTTCTGTATTCTCCCATCTTGTGAAACATTATAGGAGACGATTAGGTATTGTTTTGTTGGCAAAAGGGGGTTGTAAAAAGTATTAACTAGGGGGTGCTAATAACTGTGGCACACATGATTTGATGTAAAAGAATTATTTCTTAATGTGGGATTTTTTTCCCACTGAATAAATGCACTTGAATTAAAGGTTGGATTTTCCTATTTTTTCATTGTGGTCCTATATTATTTAGAAAAAAATTGAATTTATTGGAAGCTAAAGAACACATCGTAACCAGGGGTGCCAATAATTATGGAGGGCGCTGTAATTAAGATTATGCCAATGCTTTGAATACAAGACTTTACTTCCATAAATACTTTATTGAAATCCTAAAACAGGCACTGACAGTAGCTATTGACGCAACAGCTGCCTGTACAGACTTCTTAAAGTTACTTGAGACGGAAATCCAGAGTGCAGTCTAACCATCAGTTGCTAAATGTACAATTTCTACATTGTGTGCTGCTTCAGTGGTCACTAGATGTTCACCATGGTAAGTCATAAAAGTTCACTTTTCTGTGATTGTTGTAGGGAATTTTTGTAAAGCACACACACAAAGAAATTTGCATCGCTTCTTTTTTTTTTGTATGCAGCCTACACAGGGCTGTGTATTTCTTGCGACTTTCTATACTTTTACTTGCTAATAATGCAAGGATGTGTCACAGAATGAACACAGCAGAACTATACCTTCGCAACAGCAAGCAATCACACAGGAAAAATCAGGTAACTAACCCAGGGACACTCACTCTTATCCAGAATGAGCTGGTGCAAGCTTTCATTCTAACCATCCAGTCACACACCTGATTCTATTAATCAACCCGTAAAGCTTTTGCCATAGACCCCTGATTAGTAGAATCAGGTGTGCAACTGCATGATTAGAATGAGAACCTGCACCCACACTGGCTTACTCTGGAAAACAGTGAGTATCCCTGAACTAAACTATAATATTTGCTCCAAAACTCAAATTTACTTGAACGTGCAATTATATTTTCTTTCTATAACAGATGTGAATTCAATCATTAATCTTCCTTAATTTGATGAGAATACCACGCACTCAACTCTTATAGAGTCAATGAACTCTCACAAAGCACATCTAATACCACTCTTTCTAGAGTTTCACTGAATAGCTTTAAGAGTGACCTGAATCTGAACATTTTGCCATGCATGTGAAAGTCAAAGTGTTGTTTTGCCTGCTAAAGGTTTAAATGTTTTGATTGAGTTGAAGCAAAAGTGAACTGATGAGTCAAAACATTATACCTACTGACAGATGATGCATATTATGTTATCTTGTAATCAAAATGCAAGTTAAAGTCTGCAAATAGATTTTAGTCCGAAAGCCAATACTCAGAGTTGACAAGTTGGATAAGGGAGAAATTAGACTTTAGCGAGCTTAACAAGGGTGCTCCTGGTCAGCAGTGGTGACTACCTGCCAGGGACACACCACAAGCTAGGAACAGGACATTGAGTGCCCAAGACTCATCTATGTGTGAGAGCAAGAAAGGCTTTCTCATCTGGTCTGAAGCAACAGAGGGGCTACTGTGGCAAAAATCGCAGAAAGTTTCTATGACGTTATAGGAGGACTGTGTCACAACACAAAATGCATCACACCTAGCCGTAAACGGGCTTTGTAGTTGCGGACTTGTCAGAGTGACCACTCTTTCCCCTGTCCACTGTCAAAAGTGCCTGCGATGAGCTCACAAGTGTTGAAAATGAACCTCAGGGCCATAGAAGAGGGTCGCCTGTTTTCTTTTCCAAGATACATATTGCCTTGGAGTATTTTTTGCAGTTAACCAGGGGAAAAGGTGGCACCAACAGTCACTGAGGGATGAAGAAAAGCCGATAGAGAAAGTGTGATCCACCGGCAAATCCTGGGTCCAAATTCTCATGTCAGTTTCATCCACTTGTTTTAGTGGCCCTCGGAGGACCATCAGCATATCAAGTAGGCGGTCAAAATGTTTCGGCTAATCTTTGCATATACAAAGCAGTTGAATTGTGACAAGTATTAAATCTGGACCATAGTGCTGGTGACTATCTGTCAGCTAGGTTGTAGCAAGTCTGGTCTTTACATTTGTGTCTTCCCACATTGTCCCCGTTCGTTTAGCTATACAGCTGGTGTACATTGGTACTGCATCAATCAGCGTTTAAGCTAGCCGGAAATAATGCGGACGTGTTTGGGTATAATCAGCAGTGCAAAACGGAGCCTTGTAAAAGGGCTTTTTGGTTTAAAGAGGAGAGCAGCCGCACGCTGTCATCCCCATGAAGAAAGGCGCTTCGGTGCAGTCTGACAGGAGCATAATCAAAAAAGGAGGGATGACCGGATTTGGTTTGCTACCGTTTCTTTTCCCAAAAGCCCCGCGTTAAAGGAAATCCAAATATTCCCGCATTACCAGGGGATGAGAATGTAGAATCAACTTAGCATGGCCACAAAGCGGCGTGTGACAGCCGCCTAAATGCGCCCTGGCGGAATTAAACGTTCATTAAACAGGTTTGCCACGCAAAGCTACTGTCAGATATATGTCAAGAGCAAAGAGAGTGCTCCACATACAAGCCAGTCCCCTATATTAAGCCCCTTTTGTTTTTATTATTGGGGGCCAATTAACACGATCCATGTGGATACATTTCGGTCTGGGTGCCTTCAACAAAATGAAAAGGAAGAGATAAAAGCCCTTGAGCCAGTTGACAGATTTAAAACGTTTTTTGTAGAAATCTGCGCTGGAAATGATAAGACCTTTTCAGTATCCTTTTCAAAAAAGTGACATTTTCATGGGTTGAATACTGCAGGAATAGTTTCTCCAAACACACTCTCAGATGTGGCATTCAGATTCTGACACATCATCCGTGAAATCAGTCATTTGTGAAAAAGAAGGTTTATTCAGTCATTTGTGCAAGAAAAAGGCACGGCTTCAGCAATTTAAACACATTCCTATCATGATGAGTCAAGTGTTTAGCCGCCGTTATCATTCATTTAAAATACATGTCGAATAACATGCCTTTTATAACCGGCAACTCACTACCCTGCATCTGCTCGAGATGCATGACAGCATACAAAAGAGCAGGTGTGGGGATTTTGAGTTTTATCACAGCTACGCATTTCTGTGCATTAATTTATTGTCACATAATTGCTGATTAGCTGTGCTAGTAAAGTAGTGGTAAGTAAGCCTGATTTGAGGCTAATGGCCTATAGGGCCGGTGCTTAACCCCAGTTTCGTAGCATGAAGCGACTAGGAGTATTACTACTCCCCCTGGATGGGATGCCAGTCTGTGCTAATGGGAAACCAAAATTGGCAGGAAATATTCGGAAAGATATTATCATACATTGCTGAACAATGTGCGCAGTTGAGCCTTCACTTCCTTGCTAAATGTGAATAATATCACCTCTACATGTTTAGCCCTGATGGTAACAGGAGGGTAAGAGAATATGCCCTCATACTGAACGCACACAGAAGTATTTTTCTTATGTCAGGCAATGTCAACTTTACCGGAGTACAACTTCAATTCAAGAGGAATTTGAACAATATATAGACTGTAAATAAAAATAGCTAACAGTAATTTGCAAATCCATTTAAACCTGTCTATATTTGAATAAAAGGTACAAAGATGAAATAGGTCATGCTTTAACTCATCAGCTTCTGTTTTTCGAAAATAATAGCTATTTCATAATGTGATGTTTGCAGCAGGTTCTCATGACATTGGGACAGGTGCATGTTCACGACTGTGAAACATCACATCCTCATTTAATAATACTCGGCTGTTTTGTAGCTGAATACACTAATTTTTGAAGTTTTGAAAGCAGGACTAGTTTCCGTTTTCTGAATTTTTTCACAATATTATGGACTGCAGAGGGTGAAATCCCTTAATCCCATTCAATTGCATATACATGTTTTTATTTTTATTGCAGAAACATATTCTCACACTGAGATTTGTAGAAAAATGTAACCTTCAACTCAAGTGAATTTCAAGGGAAAAAAAAAAATCACCTGTTCCACAATTATTGGCACCCCTAACGATTCCTAGGAATTAAATGTAATTGGAGTATTTCTGTCATTTCTACAGTAGTTTACAAAGTTGATCAGAGTATCTAGGAACATTTAATTTGTAAATCATCACTTCCTGTTTCCCTGGGGTATAAATATGACGTAACACAGAGGCCATTTCTCTTATCCACTCTTCAACATGGGAAAGACAAAGGAACACACTATTCAAGTAAGGCAGATGTGTGTCGACCTTCACAAGTCAGGCAATGGCTACAAGAAAATAGCCACTCGCCTGCACCTGCCCTTATCTACTGTCAGAGGAATCATTAAGAAGTTTAAAACAACTGGAACAGTGGTAAACAAGCCTGGACGAGGATGCAAGGTTATTTTGCCACCACGCTCAGTGAGGAGGATGGTAAGAGAAATAAAAAGTTCAAAGTACCATTTGAATTGCAACAAATGGTAGCATCTTGGGATGACAAAGTCTCCAAAACAACCCTCAGGCGCTGTCTACATGCCAACAAGCTGTTTGGGAGGCATGCACGGAAAAAACCTTTTCTCACTCACAATCATAAACGCAAACACCTGGTTCGCTAAGCGGTACTGGGATTTCAACTGGGAGCATGTGCTTTGGTCAGATGAGACCAAGATAAAGCTTTTTGGCAACAAACACTCTTAAGTGGGTCTGGTGGAACATAAAAGATGAGTATGCAGAAAAGCACCTCATGCCCACTGTGAAGTATGGGGGAGGATCGGTGATGCTGTGGGCCTGTTTCTCTTCCAGAGGCCCGGGGAACCTTGTTACGGTGCATGGCATCATGAACGCTTTGAAATACCAGGACATTTTAAATCAAAATCTGGTGGCCTCTGCCCGAAAGCTGAAGACGGATCGTCACTGGGTCTTTCAGGAAGATAATGACCCTAAACATGTGGCCAAATCTACACAGAAATGGTTCACCAGACACAGAATCCAGCTCCTCCCATGGCCATCTCAGTCCCCTGGACTCAACCCCATTGAAAACCTGTGGAGTGAGCTGAAGAGAAGAGTGCAGAGGAGAGGACACAGGTCACTGGATGATTTAGAGAGATTGTGCAAAGAGGAATGGTCAAAGATCCCTCTTTCTGTATTCTCCCATATTGTGAAACATGATAGGAGAAGATTAGGCGCTGTTTTGTTGGCAAAAGGGGGTTGTACAAAGTATTAACTAGGGGGTGCTAATAACTGTGGCACACATGATTTGATGTAAAATAATTATTTCTGAATGTGTGATTTTTTTCCCACTGAATAAATGCACGTGAATTAAAGGCTGGATTTTCCTTTTTTTTCATTGTGGTCCTATATTATTTAGAAAAAAATTGAATTTATTGGAAGCTTAAGAACACATCGTAACCAGGGGTGCCATTAATTATGCAGGGCACTGTAATTAAGATAATGACAATGCTTTGAATACAACACTTTACTTCCATAAATACTTTATTGAAATCCTAAAACAGGCACTGACAGTAGCTATTGACGCAACAGCTGCCTGTACAGACATCTTAGAGTCATGCCACAGAAATTTCTGGATCTAACTGGTAGTTGCAGAGCACTACATGCGCAAGTTTATATTCATTTACATACGCCAAACTCCTGTTGTGGAACTTTACTGCATAGTGGATCAGCCCTGTATGGCTGAATGTACAATCACAGCCAAATGAACAATGAGCTTTATATGCTGTCCCAGTTCATGTATAATTGAAGCTGCACAAATAGTCCTCCTTTGACTCAAAATGACCCTGAAAAGGGGATTACATTGGAATTGTGGACCCCCGGAGAGAATACTGCTCTCTTCTTTTTAATACAACTGAAGTTTTTGAGAGTCTCTTCCCAACTACGGGCATTTAGGGTCCTGTCTGTCTTTAAAAAACCCTCTTGCATTGGCCCTGGTACCTTTCAGAGTTCTGTTGCACAAATCTCTACTGAACCTTCTTGTGTTTATCTTGTTACTGCAGTCAAACCCAAGCATTTATTCATTTATTCTATTTTCTTGAGAGGTAATGCTGCTTTGCATAACAAAGCGACATAAGATCACATTTTCTCTTATTACAAGAATAAAGTCCAACGTTCCTCAGCCAAAATGTCTAAAATGAGGATCTGGTGGTGCTCAACAGCACCGGACAGAATAATCACCAGGGCATTTCAATAAGACTACCCAAAGTAAAACACCGGAGCACTACTATCTGCCCGTTTTTATTGTCAGAGAGCAGGGTGTGACTGACATTTCAACAAGATGTCTTCCTCAGAGTCAACAAGGAACAAAGAAATTGGTACATAGATGACATATTTTTAATTTGGACTGGCTCTGAAGAGGATTTTGCTTCATTTATACAATATGTGAACAGTACAGATAGTTGTCTTACTTTCATAGAAGAACATAGCTTTACGAACATATGCTTCTTGGATCTATCAATTTTTTAAAAATAGTAAAAATATTTTACAGATGACTATCATAAACCTTTGAGCCGCAACACATTACTACATGCACACTGTAACCACCCGGAACAGCTTAAGCAAAATGTCCCAGTGGGTCAATTTCTCAGACTGCAACGTAATTGTAGCAGTCATGAAGAATTTCTGGTCAGGACTAAAGAGATGCAAGCACGCTTTTTAGCAAGAGGGTACACCAAACAGGTGGTTGATCGGGCAAGAAATCGAGCCACAAATACAGATCGCTCCTCATTACTGATGAAAAGGCTTAAAAAGAAAGATTCCCTATGCGTCTGTTTCTCCACTGAATACAGCCCCCACGCTGGTCAATTTAAGAACACAATCCTGAAACACTAGCATGTTTTCAAAAGTGAGCCTTCTCTTAAAGACATTGCCTCTGACCCACCACTTATTCCATTTAGAAGATAACGTAATTTTAAAGATATAGTTGCACATAGTGCTATGCCCCGCACTGTAGCCCCTAATACCTGGCTACCTGGCGCACCTGCTGGTTTTTATAGCTGTGGCCACTGCACACATTGATCAAATTCTCACAAATCCAGTTTTTTCTCTCATCCACTGAATGGTACCAAATATGAAATAAAAGAATTTATTAATTGCAGCTCTACTCACGTTATTTACATGTTGAAATGCCCCTGTGGATTGATCTATGTGGGTCAGACCAAACGTGCTCTTACAATGAGGATAGGCGAACACAAAACAGCTATCAGAAATAAAAATTTTGAATACGCTACACTCTCAGAAATAGGGGTACAGCAGGAGTCCATTTCTGTTCCCCAAGGTACATTCAGCACTTATGTACCCTTTAGGGCTAATTACAGGGCCTCAAGGTACCTGTGTGAACCTTTTTAGGGTCTAAAAGGTACTTATATGTTCCAAAACAAATAAAAACCTACATCCAAGGTACAACAGCAGTACCTTTGAGGGTACCACCCTCCCAATGACAAGCCTTGGTTGAGAGTACTGCATAGTGGAAAAGCGATATTAGATACTTGCGCGCGTTCTGCTTCTGAATGACTTACCTGCTGTTGTTGGACGCTTTGGCCATCCAGGCCTTGTGGAGAGAGCACATTTTTAGAGATCGTGTGGATCTGTTTGCTGAGACAGATGAATGGCTACGCGTACCAAATTTGAAAGCAACCTTACTTGAGCATGGAATATCACTGTTATGTGTTACAGCTCTCTTGTTCCAACAAATGCAGCGGCAAAAAGATATCTCCATTCAAACGAAGAAATTCAATGCTTGCTCGAAATGTAGGCGGACAAAAACATACAATCACAAATGGATACTACACGCAAAATTTCACAGGTTTATGGAATAATTTGTGAGTCCCGTTAGTGTGGTTATCACAGAATAATAGATCAGTGCCGTGACAATCTAAAGAAAATACAGCTGCAATATTTCAAAGTGCGGGACGAGGCGCAAAAGTCTGGCAGCTCAAGTTATGAGATAGATAAATTTTCGTGATATGAGGCAATGCACAACATAATCGGCCAGAAACACAAAGGCGAAAGAATTCCGCATGCAACATCCTCCTATGTCGAAAGTAATCAGTACATTTTTGGCTTACCTTGATGTTTGGGTACCCAGAGAAAGATTTGGATGTGTAAAAACATCCAGCATTCAGACAAGAAAATTTTGAGTTAAATTTTTCATGCTGCTATACATGGTACTCCATGTTACAGATGACACACCGGGTTGCGAGGGCATGCGCAGCGACAATTATATTCAATATTAATATTCTAAACCCCCTTCACAATAATAAAACCCCCTAAATATATTGGCGCCTCCTTTTAAAATCATTCCCCATTTAAAACTACCTAGGTGCATACTGCAACGTGCTGTATCGGAATTTTGACTTACTCGGGTCCAGTATGATATTACTAGTGTGAAAGCTGACCAGTGGGGGAGGGGAGGGGCGACGACCGTACTGTGCCACAGTACAAAACAATCATACCTAGTGTGAAAGCACCCTAGATTCCCGTGAGCAGGCGACTCTTTGCACATGACATAATGTGCCCTTTGATGGTTTTTGTGGGAGTCATATATGCTAATTTACAACAACCGGCCACACGCTTCCAATTTCTGATCTGGTGGGATAAAACACTTATTTCTATTAGCTTTTTCTTGGAAAACAAAAAAATCTGTCACTGCTGTGAGATACTGTAATTCTGACTCATTTCTAGATTTGTCCCTGTGGTAAGATATTTTCACTTATCCCATACACAAATGTAGAAATGAGTCAAAATAATCTCACATCAGAGGGAGTTTTTTCCTCAAAAAATTTAGAAATGATCAAAATGCCTTCATTTTCTCGGCTTGTTTGCCAAAGAACTTGACACGTTTTGGCCAAAAGGCCACCGTCAAGGACGTCAAAACATTTTTCTATAACATAGACTGTATAAAATGATGGATGCAGCGCCCGGCTCTGAAAGCTGAGGCCTATGCAGAAATCTCTAAAATTTGCATTTTACTTATTTGCCAGCAGATGGAGACGTTGGTGGTTGCAGAAAGAAGTTCAATGCTATAGAAGTCTTTGAGAAAATGACTACTTTCCTACTTTCCCACCTGATTAATTATTTCAATAATGATTATCCACATTACCTTATGGTATCTATGGCAGGTTTCAAGTCTCCTTCGATATATCCTGATGTTCGTTTTTGTAAATTATAGTCCCAAATAGACTAGATTAAAAGATAAAGCCAGAATAATCTTTAGGGGCATGACTATACTCTGGTCCTCATCAGAAACGGTCAGATCTACCCGTAGATCCACCCCTCGCGCCTCCCTGGAGCTTCAATTCACACTCACGTCCAATAGGAATCACATCTGGTTTAAAAACTACAAAATAGCGCTATTCAAATTGCCAAAATCGAGGCTTCCGAAATAGTATGCTGAAACCAATGAGTGACGTCATGGTTGCTTTGTCCATCTTTTAATACAGTCTATGTTCCATACTCCCACCAAAGAGCTCCACCCAATTAGGCTTGTTTCACCCATTTTAAATTTCAATTTTGCAATTCGATGTTGGAAAATGTGGTGTAAACGGTATAGAATTTCCCATACAAGGCGTAAGATGGCAAGAGATGGCATACTACAGTAAAATTTCAGTTTGGCCACCCTCTCCTTTTTTTTAAATAAGAAAAAAAAAACAGCACAAGAAGGATAAACTGTGATCGACCTTTGAGCGTGTACGAGTAGACCATATCCTAAATGATTTATGTGAACTACAGTAGATTTTTTGCATTCAAGCATTAATTGCAAGTAACTAGTCAACAATTTTATGTGATGCAGTAACAGGATCAGTGGGGAAAAGGGGGGTGGGGGGGATTAGTACAAATAGAATTCTTTTTAAATCTTGGGTGTGTGAATTGAGTCCAAACAGACACAGCATGCCAGTAGTAGCACTATCATAGCCCTAATGACTTTAATATGGACTCAAGCCCTCAGGGATGAACTTAGTCATTAACCATTATGCCATTTCACATTGACTCAGGCTCCTCCCACTCTGCTTGACCTCAGCGTGAGACGAGGCTGAGCACTCCTAATGTATCTACTCATGCAGTAGCTATATCACTATATTAAAGCAATCAGGGGATATTGGCCTGTTGTCTCACCTTTGACCCTGATGAGGGCCACCCATGTAAAGCCAGGCACCACAAGCAAGTACAGGGGGCACTCGATTTTACTGACATCTTCCCTTATATTAATTGTCTTGTCAGCAAAATAGGGCAAGTGTAATAAAGGGCTTCAGAAATATTCAAGGGGGCCCAGCTGTGAAACCTGGCCACGGGTAGGGGAGGGGGGGCATGCAGCCAGGCGCATCGTTCAACACAAAAGTATCGATCCGGCGCCTCTCAAGGGAGCCTTTCCTCGGAGCACTTAAATAAGCGTTGGGGTACCGCCGATTGTGACCTTAATTGCAGCTGAGCGAAAACAGCCATCTATCACAGCCGTTAAACGGAGAGAGGAGGATGCTCCATCGCCTCACGCGGCTGAGAGACAATTTTCATCAGGATCCACTGGGCTCTCAGCAGGCAGACTGTCAGCCATGACGGATAGCGCATCGCTGCTCTGGTTGAATTAGTCGGCTTGTCTCTAAGGTGGTGGTGACCGATGAGAACAGCTAGTGGGTTCTCAACAGGTGCCATTCAAGAGTCCTTTTCGCTCCTTTTGTTAATTTACAACATAAAAATCGGAGGGGTGACTCCATCCTTCAATATCAAGATATGAGATACCAATAAGTAGGTTAACCCACAGTATTACAGCATTTTGCCATGTACATCTTAATCAACTGAAGTACCAACAATTGAGCTTAATTTGAGCCCAAAGATATGGTAGACTGACTACCTGAGAGAGTTTTTGCTGAATTGTAAATGTTACATAAATATTGTGTGAATTATGATGAATGCAAGGCAATAGGCTCTCTACTGGCCTCAGTAATGTGCACCCATACTGGTCTAGTTAATATAAAAAGTAGCTTGCAAACTTAATAGCCTATAGCCAAACGGTGAGCACTCATTAGCAATCACCCAAAAACAGTAGATGTGTGACAAGTAATATGAAATTTGAATCAAACATGCTTTATTCCTTTATTACCTGAGCATGCAACAGATTCCTAATGCTCATGCTGAGGACTGTTAAGTGCTCTTTTAGCCCCTAATACATTTATCCTTGCATTGAATGGAAAAGAAACATCCATTATGTGCTCCACCACAGAAAACACTGGATATGAAGGATTAGATGCTAAAACAGATTACCATTTAAAATGGCACAGCTGTTGTCTGCTAATTAAATGTCCTTGAGGAAGGGGCAGTGTATTGTCCCTTCCCATGTAACAAAGAACAGCTCCTTTAATGCTTTTGGTCATAATGTTTCAGCCCTCTGTTCCACAAGCAGACATAAGGGCAGTGAAGTGACTGTCTCGGGTTGCCAGGTCAGGGCACTCTAGAATGTTCTTTTCTGACGCTGATGATCTCTGAAACATCCTATATTCTGACATTGTGATAACTTTGTAGGCAGAATGGTCTCAAAAAAGGGTCATAATTTTTGTTAATGGTGACCGTTCGCAAATCTCACAAAATCACATGGATTAGGTATTAGATTAAATTGCGGAAGATGCTAACAACTTACGACGCAAAAGTGTATTATTCAATACAAGAAACTTATTCATTGCGAAGTGTGGAAATAGCAAATGTTAAAGTCTGTATGAACTACTTTGTTGTACGCTCCAATTTATGCTCTTTCTTCGATTTGAGTTTGTAATTTTGCAACTGCAAAAATGGTTGGAGATCATGTGTACTCAGTTTTCAGGTTCTGATGGGAAAAGATGCTGCAGCCCCTCCAAAATTTTATACAAAATACTTAAACTAAAAAAAAAAAAAACATATCTCTGTGCATTGTCCGCGTTAAGGGCGGCGAGCTAAGTCATGGAAATGATAAAACCCTGTGTCCGTCTCTCCAGCCAATGAAAGCAAGCAAATGTTACTTTACTCTCCAGAAGCTACAGTATTTTTGCTGATAGCAAAACTCATCAGCTGCACCAAGAAGCTATGATGGCCACAGTGGTTCATACTGTTTTACAAAAGATGCAAGGACATGCCTTTGGATGACAAAAACTGGTCACTGTCAAATTTAATTGGTAAATCTCTCTCAATCTAAATTATATGACTCCCTTTCTTTTTTTATGAACAAATCTTGTAAAGGCAGGGCAGCAGGGTAAGATATCACCCTGGAGCAAATAGGCTCGATTCAGAGAAAATGGATCTTGATTTGTATACTTTAGAAAGTCAGTTTTTTATCACGTGTAGCTGCAGTAGAGCCACATTCAGATTTAAATAAATAAATAAAATGAAATCTTATTAACCTTATTCCTTAGAAAATTAAAATTTCTTTACAGGCGATTTCACATTGAGGTAGCCTGATACGTAGTTACCGAGAAAATAAACAATGTAATGTTTTTGTTATTTTGTTCCCATTTTCTAAATATGTCATTTCCCGTGTTTGTGACTGAGAGGTGAGAAGGTTAATGAGAATCTCAGTCTGGGATAGGAAAGTAATTTCAGCCGTATTGATGTCTGTTCGATTATCAAGAGTAAGAGCTGAGGAGCACACATCACAATCGACTGTCGGAAGTTTCACCCCTGTATCATAGATGCCATCTCACGAACTGTAATAATTATTTGTGAAATTCATTGCATTTTTGTCAACACTGTTCAATTATTCAGAAACAACCCCAGCTATGACATTTGAAAAAAAGGCTTACACCTGTGCCTCAAATCCTGCCATGCGGCACTGCAAATCATAAACTATTTTATGTGTCATACAAATCCCTGCTCCAAAGAAATCTTGCGTAATCATGCTACAATTGGAATAGTCCGACAAATCGGCTAGTATTAGAATTGTTGGCAATTTTCAGTGCATTGATGCACTAGAGTAACGAGGGCTATCCTGTTTGGTATAAACTGACAGAAATGCTACTGCGACACTAGTCATCTCAGTGATGGTTACAGGAGGAATGTGTCACAACACACAGTGCATCAGTACGTGCTTCGTAGTTACAGAACAGTTGTAGAGCCCATTCTCACCCTGGTCCACCACCGAAAGCGCCTACAATTGGCATGTGAGCATTGGCCCTACATGGAGAGAACATGCAAGCTCCACAAAAAGTTGACCATGCAGTTCCAGGACTCAAACTGGAGAACTCCCTATTGCGAGTTAACTGCTAAGTTCTGCTAACCACCGCACCACTGCCCAACTAGACTCATCCAGTCCAGTGAGTCCCATTTTCTCTTACGTGCACGTGCGCACCATTTACCTTGGCTAAGAGATGGCCCCAAAATGTACTGTGGAAACAAGACAAGCTAGTGAAGGGGGAGTGATGCCCTGGGAAATGTTCTTTGGGGAAACTTTGGGTTGTGAAATTCAATTGGATGTCAGTTTGACAAAGCTTTTTGGTGGTACACAAAGAGGCCCTACAAAATATTAGGGAGGTGCATCTAATGTTGTGGCTGGTCGCTACGTGTTCAGTGAAAAATGGCTACCGGGGCTTTCCATTTTCAAATTAAACACAAGTTCTAACGGCGTACATGTGAGCCAGGGAAACACGTCACATAGCAGTTAATGAAACTGATCTTGTTGAAGTATTCAAAAGGCAATTTCCTAAATATTTTCTGTGGAATCTCACCCTTTCAAGTGTGGTGTAATTTTGCTGGAGAACATGTGCTGGAATGTATTGCACGCTGTGTGTTAAATAGCCTCTTCAAGGAAATAAGTACTCTGTTTTGTTAATGCAAATAGACTTGACTTTTTTGTTGACAGAAAAATTTCTGTAGAATAGGAATTCATTATGCTAACTGAACTTAAATTCCTTCCTTGATATTCTGAGAAGAGTATATTCTAAAATGAAGTACTACAAATGCAGTTAGGAACTGAAGTAGACTAATTGTTTGCTTTGTGATTCCAGGATTTGGGAATTTAACTAAATATAATTTCAGCTCACGTTTTCACTCTGGTGATTTCTAAAGAGAATGTATCCCAGTTCATAAAACTTGTGTGTACTTCCAGTGAGAAATAATTTGGAAAGTTCAAACTTGGAAAGGAAATGTTTTGATTCACGGACCACCTCTCTGATGCTTAAAAAATAAAATAATCATTCCAGGTTGGGGCCACAAAAAATCTTTTGAAAAAATCAACAAGCCGGCGATAATTAAGCACAGGGTGACAATGTGACATTTGAGGACTGGTGTGGAGTTTCTGTGGTCTTTAAGATTAAGGGTAGAGACAGTTGGGGTCATGTTCCAGTCATTTAATGCAGGGCAGGATAGAAGTGGATTAATGCATGGGATTGAGCAGCATGAACAGTGGTGTGGAGATGAGAGAGTTGGGTCGTAGAATAGTAAGCCTTACCCCATGGCAATATTAAGTGTACAATAAAATAGATCAATGCAATTTTGCTAACAGATACACTGGACTCGATCTGGAGTCTGGACTCAGTGTTGGAAAGCAGACGAACTTCTGCTCTGTGCAGAGGCTGACTTAACTTCTTCAAAAAAAGCACACACACACACACACACACACACACACACACACACACACACACACACACACACACACGTGCACACACAGCAGATTTAAAGATAGATACTTGAAAATATTTGCTGACACGCAACCACACATATGCACACACACCCAAAAACAGATTAAAAGGAAGATCCTTTAAAGATTGCTATAAAAGCGGTAAAATATAGTACAGAAAACACAAACACATAAAAAGAGATTTAAAGGATGATCCTTTTAAAGTCAGGAGAGGAGGATATGGGGAAAAAAACTGGCATGCGCACGCTTAAAAAGAGATTTGAAAAAGATCCTATTAAAATATGCAATAAGGATAGCAAGATAGAGCGTTGAACACAGGCACCCAGGCACACACACACGCACACACTCCTGTATATGCACAGATGCGTGCGCGCACACACACACACACACACACACACACACACACACGGAACACACAAGCACACACAGACACACACACTCAAGAAATGTTTTAATTATGTTCAGAAGGACCTGTTTTTTAAGCAGGAATTAAGCAGACAGCTCAGAGCACTCACAGGAATTTAGCCATGAGGAAATGAATTGACTACCTTCTCTCTCTCTCTCTCTCTCTCTCTCTCTCTCTCTCAACCTCACTCTTTCTTTCTTAGCCTCTCTTCATCTTTCTCTTACTCCCCCCCTTTCAAAAAAAAAAAGCCTACAACTTCAAGCAGTTTTTTAATCAGCAAAAAAACATATGTGGCTTTTCAGCCAAGACAGCTTGGCCAGGCACTGATAAATGCCTATCGCTCATTTGCATATGGTAAAAGCATCCCTTTAATCAGCAGCTCTAATCCCTGACGGTATTAATGATTTTTTTCCTCCATCCTGTATCATGTTTGCTAATTCCGAAGTGATCAGCTTCTTGTATGCGCCTCTGTTTTGTGCTAGCATAATGGCTGAGTTGAGAACTTCTGTTATCCCACTTTGTCACATAATTAGGACTACAAAGGGGGACAAATCACACTGAATGAGACTCACAAAAAATGAGTCCTATTTATTTCTTCTCTTCTTTTCCTAATGCCTGGTTAAGTGTTGTGTCATGGTAGTGAGAAAAAAATAAAACTAAAGATATACTGTACAAAATGGAAAATAAATATTTAAGGAGAGAACTAAATGCATTCTGGCAAATCTAAGACACATTACTGTGTGTGTGCTGTAAAGACAAAGAGGAGTGGATGCAATGAGGGAGTGCGAAATTTACCATGTCATTTTAATGTCTTTCTCAACGGTCCTGGTACTGGGGCGGTATGCATCTTTAGAACTGACTTTCCAGGCCATAAAACACTGTTTAATTTGACCGCTTAGTGCCTCGTAAAAGCCTTTCGGCTCCTGCCTCTTTTCTGTTTACTTAACACGCTGTAAATAACCACCTCTCCCCAGTTTTGAGTCTGTAAACCAGTCTAAGAAAGACGGACTATTTTCTCCAGTGCGGATTACAAGACTTCTTTTTTTTTTTTTTTTCAAGAAAATCCGCCTCAATTTTACAAAAAAAAGACAGGGGGTTAAAGGGGAAGAGGGAGGAGGAAGGGGGATATGTTCGAGAAAAATGGAGGGGGGGTGGAATGTCAGCTAGGTATACACAGGGGCTGATTTATACAATTCATTTGGGCCATTACTTTTCATTAAAGATCAAATGAAATGGGTACTTACTTGCTAAGAGGCCTTTGGGGAGCTGAATTGCAGAGAAGAAAGAAGATTAAACTTTACATTCAGCCCCAAATTTAATTCAGAAGTAATCAATCGCATAATGGGCCGGCAAACTGTAGCCGGGGTGATTGAAATGAAATTACCATATTTTTAATCTTAATTTTCCACACTGTTTATCTGACACTGTCAATATAAAATACAAACAGATAATGAAATAGCGTTATATTGACACTACAATCATCTCTGGAGCAGCCCTCGGTGATTAAACTGCTGGAATGTTTGATTACATTTTGTTGGTTGACATTACAAATGACACGGATGCTTCACCGAGACTAGCTGCCGGCTGGCAAATGAGACTATCCATCAAACGGGCCTGGCAGCTTCCACCGCACAGTCGATAGCTCCTGCTAGCGGCCCGTGTGCCATTCCGTCAAGCCGTTTAAGCACCGGTGAGAAGGGAAGAGAGTGAGAGGTGATTCACGACTCCCTTGCTGCGCTAATGACAGAAAGCGTAGCCGGCTCTAAGGAGGAAGCGTACGGTCACATGCCACCTGTCCTCCCCGCGTGCATCTGGGGAACCATAAAGCGCTTAAGCGGCGCTGCACGCAATCTCCAAATTAATGCCTGCGAGTTGGCTCACCTGGATTTTCCCATCGATTTCATTAACGATTCTCCTCGCTTTCTGTTCAATCCTGTAAGATGGCCAGGACGCCATGATGACTTGTTAAGCTTGGCTTTGTCATTTGGCCAGTGCGGTGTTGGGACGACATTTTCAAATTGTGTATTTGGGGTATACCACAAAAAGAATGGATCCGTTGGCTTCTCGGTCTAATTGAGGTCCAACAGTGTAGGCCTGCTTGCAGGGGTCAGAATAAGAATGGCTTACGAGTGACTTTTCCTGCTTTCATGCATTTCCAAATTCGGAAATCGTAATCACGACATATGAAATATTGAAGTGTTCTTGGTCAGAGGCAAAACTAAAACTAAGAATAACTGGATGTACTCTGAAATCACTAACAACCTCTGGATAATAAATTCAGTGAGTTTGTTTGCAAGAGTTAACAGGTGCATAGGCACAAACAAGTCTTAAAATTTATTTACAAATGCTTTAAAAGACTAGTGCACTAAATACAATGTATATTACAAATACATCTGTGTTTAATTGCAAACTATGGCGATACCTATCATTGTGCTTAATTTACACACCTCTAATACATCGCAACTGAGCTAAGATATTGAGCATCATAGAAAAATGTGAGTTTTCCACTAGTAATTGTGACTTTTTAGCTTTTCAAGCATACACAACTTGTAAACGCAATATTTCCGACAGCACATGAAGGCAGTATTAGCTTCAGGTTTGACTACACCCCCATTGCTCTTCTGACAGCAGAGCTCACTTGCCTTCAGACTCGATCAATTTGATGGATTCATTTGACAGCTCTGTAGAATGTTCTAGTCTCTGGAAGTTCAGCATACTTGCGAAAAACCCATCTTCTATGTTCCGATATAAACCATATTAAACCTGTGGCAGGTTATTGCAAGACTTCCTAATATCAAACACTCTGTGAAAGAATGATGTTCGAGCTTGACAAAAAAAAGTACAGTCATCAAACTACGCATTCATTTAATGCATAAAAGCAGGGCCCATCATACCATGTTGGCTCTGTAATTGGAGACAAAAAGTGAAGAGCTACATGACTCTGAAATCCAGGACATTACCATAAATGGTTCACTGAGCACCAAAATGAATTTTTAGATAATGAATATATAGTAAATTCAAGGTGTGGATGCTGCAGCGCATAAAAACCATATGTATTTGCATCCACTCAACAAACTTCCATTATTTCAGTCTAATAACTCATGTAAATAGTCGATTGCAGTATTTTCAAGTATTTACAAAGATAGTTTGATATCCGGGCTCTGACCTTAATCCTCTCTGTGGCCGACTGAGGTTGCAAGCAAGAGAGCCGGGAGCGTCAAGATATTCCCCCTCCTCATAAAATATTCATCAACCCATAGGTGGACACTGGGGTAGAGGTGAGATGTTAACTATCAGCAACCACAACTGATGCAGCAGCAGGCGATGTTACCAGCAGCAGCTGAGAGTCATGCAGTGCAGCAGCAGGCAGAGACTTTTTTTTTTTGCAGTAGAGCAGGACAGCTGCTTACACAGCACACATGAGAGTTTCAGTGAAAATTGGGGCAGGTCTCTGGTCGTCTGCCCGAACTACCTCCACAAGGTTTGCCACATCTAGTTAAACGTAAAAATGTACGTGAGTAAATGCCAGCCAACCTGGGTGTGAAAGACAAAAAAGCAGTAGCTTGGGTTGCCTCAGGATTAAATATAGACCCTGATAAAGCATCTGGGCCTTGTACTGGGCCACACATTAAATCAGTCCCAACAGCAGGCCTGAAGGTCAGGGAGATAAAGCGCCCACCAATCTAACTCCGCAGGCTTTCAAGTCAATCTCAGCAGTAGCCAGTTGCCCCCATGGTAGGACAGGGTCACATATCACATTGAACTCTGACAAACTCTGTCTAATTTATATGCCATGCACTTAACTATCCAGCTCTTTTGTGCATCACATTACATTTGAAATAAAAATAATTAAGCTTCAATGAGACAAATACTTTCTTGATTACATCAGCAATTAAGGGGTGAACATGCTGATGTATTATGTGCACAATCATTTTGGTTTGTCTCCACTATGTTAATTTTGACTCATTCAATTTATATATTTTGAGTACTTCATTTTATTTATTTATTTATTTATTTTTTAAGCAAGGATTGGGTCAGCCATGTTACCCTTTTATTTATTTAATTGGTTCGCCATAATCGCCAAGTTGTTTTGATTTGCATGACTGCTTGCATTTCCATTGGGACTATTCAATGTTTCTGCTAATCTTCAACAGTCTGTGGCATAAAATATTCAGGATAGACCCAGAACAGGTTGTAAGGAACTCCAGGGTAATGGATCACTGAGGAGGAAGCAGTCAAAATTGCGCAATGTGCTGGGGAATATTCCTCTGTTGGTTAAGAAGATTGCAGAAAGTCCATATGACGTTGTATTGGAAAACAAGGGCTCAGCCGATCACAGATTCATAGCCAATTAGCATGATTGCTCAGATAGGTGAACATTGTAAACCAGCCAGGATGAAAGGCTACTGGATGGTGACAATGAAAATGAAATCATCGAATCTAAAGTGTGGTGGAAAAACCAAAGTTAGGCCAATGAATACCATAAAACAAGACCAGAGGGGCGTGCTATAAGGCAAGATCAACATTGGTCAGGCTTTCAATTCATGAGCTGGCTCAACAAACCTAAAACTTGCTATCAGAGATGCCATGAGTTAGCATGACAGGTTAAAAGAGAACCACTTTTGTGACATTAATAACCCCGGCTTTAGGCTGAACAAACCTTGCCAACCCATTTAGGATCCTTTATTGTACACCCTTTAGAAGAGTTTTACTTGCTGCCATTAAAGTTTCTGTGGTCAAATGCTGGGTAATTTGTGACATCAGGGAACAAATTACCCTTGTTTTGCTTCACTCAGTTTAGACAATGAATCGCTTTGTTCATCTTGCCTGCCACAAATATAAATCAGAGCATTTGCCCCATTGAGCTGAGACACTTCACATGACAATAACACATTGAAATTATTCAGATGAAATGTCAGTTTTGTTGTCAGTATATTTCACTATTATTGTCTCAAACAATTTTTTAGCCTCACAAAAGAAATATCCCCTAAGCGCCAGTACAATGCCTCCAGTACAATAATGCTTCAAAACTTTGTGTAATGGAAGGGGTTATACTTTTCTCTTTAGAGGTCATAGAAGTGATCAAAATATTTTGTGACAAAAAAATATATTTCTTATAAAATATTACCTCATGGTGGGGAACAGTTGAGTAGATGAGGGATAATCTTGTGCCTGAGGGGGGGGGGGGGTTGGGGTGGGGTGGAATCACTTTAGCTTTATTTACTTTACTTTTCTTGAATGTAGCTGTTTATTGGCCCTGATAGAAGCGGGGATTGTGGGTACTTAAATGTCTGGGTCATCGCAAATCCACCCCCCTCCTTTTGAAAGAACCTTTCCCCATGAATCAGACTGTGCTGATTCATGGCAAAGACCTTTTTTGATGGGAGCTCCACACATTTAAAACGCATCGAATGGAAGGCCTGGGCGCTGCAGACTGAGAATGCTGCATGCGCTTTAAAGGACGGCCTTCATCAAATCAAAGTCAGCAGTTAACAGCAACCTGTGTTTCCCAGGGGGAGGTCAAACTAACAGGTGAATAGGCCATTCCCTGACCCCGTTTAACTGCCATTTGAGAAGTGTCTGTGACCACCGCCCCTCCCCCGTCTCACTCAGCAGACTGGGTCGGGCCCCCCCACCTCTCCGCGAACAGGGCAGCCAAGCCTCGGCACGTGTCTCCTGGCGCTATTGTCTGAGTCACAGCTGCCGTTCCCCGGAGACGCTGCGGAGGTTAATGATACCACAGCCTGCTCCAATGAATAAATCACTCCCCCCATCAGGAGTCAGTATAAATCTTTGCTCAAACCATAATTTTGCTGGAGTTAGCGCCACCGGTTGCTAATGATTGCTTTTTGCGATTGCCCACGGGGGGAGGATATTGGACACAGATGGGAGCCCTCCTGGTCTCCCTGCTCTCTCTCTCCCTCTCTCTGATTCGTGGTCCTTTCTTGCTCAATCGCTCTCGGTTCCTTTCTGTTCTTCACTGCCGACTTTAATTCACTTCTTGTTTTATCAGCGGACGCTTGAAGGCTGATAAGTGTTGTTTGCAGAGGGAGGGGGAAAGGGTGACGGACATGTTTAGTGACAGGGGTAACCGTTTCTCATTTGTCCTGGGATGATTGTTAGAGATGTAAGGCTGACAACCGGTGGAGTGGGGTAACATGGGGGGGTTAGGCTCGCACTACCCTAGAGGGCTTCTTTGCCACATGTTAACAGCCCAGTGGCAGAAATGCTGCTTCATAATATTGCCGCTGCCCTCCAATCACACCATGACATGCAACCACAGTTCACTAAACACTGATGATGACTGCCTACTTAGGATCACATGATAAGTCTTAATGACATGTGACATTTGATTCTATTGGGATCTAACAATGAACCAAAAAAATCTCTTAGAGGAAGTCCTGCGCAGCTATGAGAACAGTGTTTTAAGTGTTTTTAAGTGTTTTAAGAATGTTAATCATTACTGCCTTATTCTACTCCCCCCCCCCAAAAAAAAAAAAGATTTTTTTCAACCATGATATTTTAGAATATTACAGGAGGTTATATTTTAGTTATGTTGAGGTTTAGTGCCGCAAAAAAGTATTGGCCCGGCTGATTTTCTATGTTTACATATATATCTATATATATTTCACAATTGAAGCACTGATTACTAAAGTCAAGTCAAGTCAAGTGTGACTTATGAGATTTTAGTCATAGGTGCTTCAATTGTGAGTGTCAGATGTCAATACAAAGTGGAAAATAACACAGAGAAAATAAGGGAAACAAACTAAGAGTTTGGAACAACGATTTTATTCATTATAGGAAAAAGGCTGACTGACACCAATGTCACCCATATGAAAAAGTAACTGCCCCTCCAAAACTGAAAAAAGAAATGTCAAAGTTTTTTTTTTTGCATAACTTCCTTCCAATTTATCAGATTGACTTCAAACAAAAAACAGAATTTGCACCTTTCAATTCTGCTTCCAACTATATGCTGCATTATGGGGTAGCTTTCATACTTACTCTAGTGAGTGGGGGTTAAATGTCAGGGTGGCCAAGGTCATTGGTGAAAATAATAAATTGACCATTTATAACTCAAAAAGGTTGCAAATAGACAGATGTCCACTATCATGGCCATATAGGAATGCCTATATGGACTCTTATTTGACACCATGACCTTTGACCTTGAGTGACTTTGATAGGTCAAGCTGAAGGTCACGGATTTTATTACTTTTGGCAAGTGAGGTTTGTTTTGCCTGGCAACATTTATTTGGGATCTTTTTAGCTATTCAAAGATGCATCTGCTCTGATTTTTTGTGCAGATTTCTTGCCGCTTAACCCAGAAACAGTTGAGCTTCAGATTACTAATGACCTGAGATTGTCTTTCTGGTCGAGCAGAATCCGCCTTGTTTTGTAAAACTATGTTTGACTGTTGGTATGATGTTCTTATCATGAAATGCTGTATTGGGTTTATGCCAGATGTAATCGAACCCAAGTCTTTCACAAAGCCCTGCTCTCAACTCCTCAGTCCACAGAACAATATTCCGAAAGACTTGAGGTTCATTAAGGATTTTTTTTTGGCAAATGTGAGATGAGCGTTTATGTTCCTCCCCACTATGCCCCACAATTCTGATTGAATGATTTAAGGCTGACAGCATCATTAATGAAAACAGAGCACTGGGCCCTTAACTGCCAGTTGCTTCCAGATTTGCCCTTCATTCATTGTACAACTGAATTGTATCAATAGTCCATGCCATCTCACCTGCAAAATCATATTGGCTAAAAGACCAGACCGGTCTCCAAAGAATGAGATTAGAATGAACCATAAGTTTGAATAGATCATCTTCAAAATGAGTTTTCATGCAATGCTCAAAACCAGAAGTACAGCTTTTCACTAAAGCAATCGGTCCCCTGGTGGTCATCCAGGATACAAGTTTACCTCCGTATCCATATTAGCTCCCCTGAAATTTAATGAATTATATCCAACCCGCATCATTTCCCAGGGGCAGACTAGCTTGTAATATCAAACTATCATTCCTTGTGACCATTATTCTTTATTGCACATTTCCTGATAGATATACTTGGCAGTTCATAATATCTTAGAAAAAGTGCTGAATCAGAAAGTCTACATCCAACTATACGATTCGCAGGAAATTGGAAAAGCACATTGTAGTAAGCGTACATGCAAATGCAGTGGATTTTCACTTTAAAAACAGTGTTACTAACAGCAGCTGTAAAGTCCTCGGTTAGCATAATATTTGGAGTAAATTTACAAACTTATGTCCTATAACCACAATTAATTAAACAGATGAGCAGTGTAAGTGACAGATGACTTGAACAGAACAGCTTGTGCTGTTTCGTAAGGCAGCGGTTAGCAATGTTAAGTTTTATCAAAAGAGTGTAAACAAAATTACAGAACAGGATGGGATTCACTCTGGAAAAATAAAGGAACCAGAAATAATGGTTGGGGGAGGGGGTAGTCTCGAAGGATCTGGCATTTCAAGGTGAAAAAGGAGTCGAAACACAATGACTGCAGCGTTGAATATAGCAAGCAGGATATGGCAGAGAACAATGCGAATAAATAAAGTCATTATTGTAGCTAAGAACAACAGCACACACTTTTTTCTTTCATCTAGCTCTAACAAAAGGAAGGGGAGAGCGAGTTGGGGGTAAATAACAAAAAAAGAGGAGAAAGAAATGCACAGGGGTTTTTCTTTTCTTTAAGATGCTGCAATAGGTCTTTTCCCGCAGCCGGGTTTGATAGTTCAAAGCTGGCAGTTCAATAAATAGCTGGAACCGGCACATCTCTGTTCTTGCGAAAAGAAATCAATGTTAATCCTATTACCGGCAGTTATCACCTCACCCAGAAACGGTGGCGAGTGAAAAAAAAAAAAAAAAAACCCTGAGATGTCAAAGCAGGGAGAGAGAGTCAGGGAGACAGAGAGAGAGAGAGAGAGAGAGAGAGAGATGGGGGAGACACCCTTCATTCACTTTCAAACACAGTTTTGATAATCTACTTCTAAAGCAGAGGCTGCATGCTGGCGGGGTAGGTGGGTGTATGGGGGACTGGGGTGGGGGGTGGGGGGGGGGTGATGGTGGACTGGAATTGGGGAAAGTTATTTAGGGGGGAAGCTGGGGTTGGGGTGAGGTGGATGGGGGGGGGGGGGGGGGTTAGAATGTGTTTGGCTACTGATGTATTCAAACACAATGCTTGGATCAGACCCTGCTGGTGTAAGCAAGATGTTTGAGGTACAAAACATCATTTTTCTGAATGTGCACAGCGCTGAGCAATCCTCTTTCCTGGAGCGCCCTAACATACGGCTCGCCTCTCTCCCCTTCTCTCGCTGCGGGCAGGGGTCACATATCAAATGTGCTTTCCGAGCAGAGGGAGGCCCAGGTATAAGGGGTAAAGAACGCAGCTGAAAAGTATCCTGCTGAACTTGCAGCTTAAGTCTCAATGAATAATTGATCTTTCTTGAACGACCAGAATTTTTCTTTTACCGTCACGGTGTGTTCGGGTCAAAGCATATTCTGTCGTCAGTAGCTTCTCAATTAAAAAAAAAAATGAAATAATAGTTTTAAACCCTGGCTAAACTTAAACTTTATGACCCTGGCTTATTTTCTGCAAAGAATGTGACATATAAGAGAACTCATCATTGAACGCTCAACAGGAAAAGGACTAATTCCATTTTTCTGCTACAGAAAAGTAATTTCCTGCATGATGTCATGATATTTGTGGAATTAGTGCTAATAGGACTTAAAAAAAACATTTCCATTGTGACCTTGTTGGGTAGGGTTTCAGAGGATTTGTAAAACTTAGCGCTTCATAAATGAAGGGACATTTATTTCATGCAGGATATTTTTCAACTGTGTGAAACAGAATTCTGGTGAAAAGGATGCAGCTGTCATTCAGTATGCTGAATCTGGTGGATTAAAATTTACAACATTCTACATTTATCTTCATTTCATACTGAAAAATGCAAAAACTTGCAGAAACATTGTATATCTATTAATTCATGGAATTCGCTTCTTAAAGACATTACGGAAAGCAAAAATCATTTCTGTAATACTGTCTGCGGCAAAGTGTCTCAAATTACTTCTTATCGCCGTACAAATGGCTTATTCTTATGTTTGATACGACCCCGTATTGATATTCACTTCCTGTTCATGTTAAGTCAGTGAATATCAAGCAAAGGTCAGGGGGCACTCTGTACAATACTGGACTGTATTCATCATATGTTATGAAGAAGCGTATCGCCTGCATTGCTTTTCTCGCATAGACGACTGGGCTTGACGGAGCTAGCGCAAATCCAAAGGCGGCAGGAGGAATGGCAGATTACATTCCCAGCTGCCATTGTCGTTAGCACTGAAAAAATAATTACATCTGAAACCAGCTCCATCAAAGCCTACAAAGCAATCTACCAAGATGCAACCTTTTAGCGGCATGTGAACCGTCGCTCACACAAAAATAAAGCGGCACAATACGGACCAACAAACCTCGAGCAGAAACGAGCCTTTAGATCAGCCATGGATTTGAGAAAGCTGCATTATTTTTTTCCCCCCACCTTTTCATTTATGTAAATGTTCATTTTCTGACATGGGCTTTCACCTTGACATGATTGGTGCATATAAATATATATATATACATTTCCTTGTTCTGAGATGTCAAGTGACCCCCATTCCAGCTCGGCCCATTTGATATTCCTGGAATAAATTAGGGGGCAGTCGGAAAGCTTTAAAATGTAAAATAGCGGTGACATGCTAAATAATGAGGCAGCTCGGAATTATGTAGCCCTGGCGCAAAGGCTCAGGGGTATTCCCGGGCTCGGCTGATGCCCGCGTTTCTGCAGCGCCTGGTGTTTTTTGAGACCGGTTATTCTGAGAATGAAGGAGGAGGGGAGGGAGGGAGGTGGAGTGGTGAATATGGAAATATCATTAATATACCGATGCCAAAAGGTAAATTACAGTCTGTCACCCTTGCTGGCCTCAGCTCGATGTGTTTAGGTAGATGAACAAAGTAAGACTGAAATTATTTATCAGGGAAATTGCTCTGATTATTGCTCCCTGGTGCGCGTCTGGGCCTATTTTGTTATCTGCAATATTCTTTTTATATATTCATTTTCTCTTCGCCCAAGTACCCATCAAGGTGAGAGGAGAAACGCAGGGACCGTTTAGGAGGAGGAACGCTTCCTACCGCTCCATTCCAACCTGTTATAAACAGAAATTGATTTTCGATACGGCTGGAGCAGGATCGCTAACCGTTAAACACCCGTGTTCGCAGTTCGCGACACACGTGATATTAAAACTTGTTTATAGTTCCCAGCTGTTTTGTCCAGAGAGGTCCTTCAAAGTTAGGCTTGGTTTTAGTGCACTCGCCCTCAGGAGCGGGCTACCGAACTTTCAACCGAAACGAGAGCCTTGTTTGCCTTCAGACACGTCAGCATCAGCAATACGGCGAAGCCTGTTAAACAAAAGATTCCTTTTTCTACTGGTCGTAAAATGTGACGAAAACGCTTATTAGCAATGATGAAACTGCTGCTTTATGGCTTCTCTGCGCTTTGGAATAAACACGACAAAGAAGACCAATTAAATTCCTGCTTTCAGGCTTTGTACGCACTAAAGAAAAGTATAAACTACAAAACAGCAATTCACGGCACAGGATTCTGATTATCGCCCCTGTTTTATTTTTCTGTTTTTAATCTTCCCTATAAATCTCTTTTATGCAGCGTCTCTATTCTGACAGGGGCAGGTGGACTATAATGGGTGATATATTTTATGTACACTGTGTTGCTGGATTAAATTTTTAATGGCACTGTTGGTAGCTGCTCTGCTCATAAAAAACTACGGTGATAATCTGAGAAAGGGAATTGCAGATGAATTTCTCTGCTGGCTAGCAAGGATGCCATCAAACTCTTTGATGGCACGGCTGCAGTTTCATTGGACTTCTCTTTTTTTCTACGTCCAGGGACGCCAACACATAACTTTCTGCACCCAGACACCTAAAGACACAGAGGGCAAAACATAACACCACACAAACATACCAAAAAAAAAAAAAAAGATAAAGGAAATTCCATCAGTATAGCGAAATATTGATTATTTAAAATGGTTGGCTGAGGAAAAGTCACGTGATGAACACTGAGCATGAGCCTTTGATTTTCAATCGACATTATTCTCATAGTTGGAGGTTAAATAACCCGGACTGCAGGCTGAAAACTCTGTCTCGTGTACAGCACACCGGATAGTCAGGTGGTGTGTGTGTGTGTGTGTGTGTGCGTGTGCGTGTGAGATGTGATGAGATGGGGTGAGACACAATCCTCGTAAACAACTCTGTCATTTTAAGTAAGCATCGCATTGCTTACCATGCACCTTTTCTTTGCGAGCCGCGCCTAATTTGGCAGCTTTTAAATCTTTTTGCCTGTGTTGTAGCGAGAAATGCCTGGTTGCAAATGTCTTTTATTGAGTGCTGACTCTGTGGTATTACAGGCCTGCAGATATGCTGGCTGTAATATGTCCCCAGATTTATCTTGTAATGGTAAAGTGTATTAATTTTACTCTGCTGCTCGTGCGTGTGAGAGGGGAGAGAGCTGACACTCTTTGGGATTGGAACTGCCAGCTCCAGTCTCAAAACACATTTTTCACAGATGAGTGGGAGAGGTTAAAACAGCTTGGCCTTTCCTAAATATCTGAAGAAAAAAAGTGAGTTAAGTAAGTACTGATTTATAGAAATCCTTCATCATTTTCTGGGGATAACCCCCCCCCTCCCCTTCAGATAAAAGTAGTTTACGAAAGTGTAAGGAATTTTGAACCAGCTTGGGTTTAGCTTTCTTTTTTTTTTTTGAATAATAGTACAAAATAACAAATAAATAGGAAATTGTATGTACTATTTGTTGATCATTCAGGCTTCAAACTCCCACCTACCCACTTTTACTTTTTGGTCAGCTAAGGAAGCACATGGTTTGTTACACTTTTCACAGTTTCATACATATTTTTGGTGTTTCTATAGCAGGGAGTAAAGTAAGACTAAATGTAATTTCAAAAGTTGAATATTTTGGCTAAATGTTTGTATCTTGTTTCAATAGCAACAGACACGTAAGTACAGGTGTCAACCTCTGATGACTTGCTCCAGCCCTGGATGGTTGTTACAACATGCGCGATAAGTTGTCACATTTTATTTTCCTGCACACAAGAACTCAACAAAGTCATAAGTCCTTTGACATTATATTACATGCTATCTTGTCTTTCTCTGCCTCGGTATCATATATACTTTCTTGTTCTTTTGCTTCCTTTAAAACCTAGTTTGTCATGACAATAACTCAGTAAAGGCTCGCGCCTACCTCTTTCTTTCCTACTCTTCTTTCCATAATACAATTCATAACACACTGAACTCATTACACTATGAAGTTTCTGTCTTTCTCTTTGCATGTTTATGGCAGGAAATGGCCTCATACCATATTTTGAGTGTAGACACACACACTCACAAACACACACATTCTCATGTGCTAGGGAAATTTGACTGTCAGACTCTGCCAAAATGCCTGTCTTGTGCAGTCCAGGGATATGGCTGCTGTTTGGAAAAATATTCATACATAACAATACATTTGCAATAACATGTATTACTATCACAGAAGCCCAGAAGCTGATTACACAAATTGCACAATGAATTTTGAGCGAGCACTACATGTCAATTTATGTGACAACTTTCCCCAAAGCCACCAAAGCAACTTGCCCCAGACTGCCAATTATGCTAATGTTGGAAATATTTCAAGGTTTGCTTCACATTGGACCACAGTTAAAGTATCAGAAGATGCCTTCCTCTTCACTGTTTACTCCAAAAATACCATTTTGAGCATTAATACCAATGGCAATTTTTTACTATTGGTGGAAACTAAGAAACCCCTCTCACCTCAGATTATTGTGACTTGGTGAGTTGACTTCGGAACATGAAGACTGACAAAATAGCTGTTCAATTTATATGGGTAGCCTCTGGTGTTAGAGATATGTACAGTGTGAAATCCAACCCCATGGGGCAACTTACCCTACTCTCCCTTATAATATGCCTCTATAACAGTGCTCTTTATTTCTGGGTCTGTTGGTTTTTGTTTTTGCCTTTATATCATCAATCAGTTTGGACCAAGGTCAGTTGGGACTCGGGAGGGCAAGTTAACTGTATAGACTGCTTTAATTGATCAATTAAGTGCTGAGTAATTAGCAAAACCAGCAGACACTGTGTCTCTCCAGGACCAGGAAGGAAGATGACAGCTCCATACCATACTTTGCGTAAACGAACTGTGCTGCAATAGCATAAAAGAAAGTTATTTTCTTTTTATCAATCCTTTTTCAGATAGTTTCACAATGTTTCCATGATTTAAATGTATTAAAATGTTATACTCATATACAAGTTCCAGGAATTAAAATCTTTTGTGGTCACGTTGGATTTGGAAGTGTTGGTCTGATTGAACTCAACCCATTCGTTGTGGCAGTGGGTTCATTCATCCAAATTTCTTCAGCCACAGATGATGCAGCAAATTTTTGAAAATGAGGGAAAGCGCAAAACGCTGTTGTAATAATATTTAATACATGGCTGAATATAGCTTAACAATTTGGCTTAGGTATGAAATCGAGCCCACTGTAGGTGCTCACAGAAGGTCCTGACGATATAGCGGCAAAGGAAATAAATAAAAACGCCAGCTTCCGTCCGTGCTTCTTGCCACGGCGCGCTCCGATAGTGGGACACGCTCTGTCGGCTGGGTTGTTCGGCCTCGGCGAGCGCTCCAGTCTCGCACGGTACTTAAGTGTGATTAATAAGGTAGAAAAAAGCACCGCGGCGATAAAGCGGGAGCGGCCTAGCGGTCGCTGCCTTCACCCTCCAGCGGCTGAGCCGTAGCAGCAGGCTAGCGGGAGAGGCGGATTTTTATCACGCCGCCAGCTCAGGCCACCGGAGGCTCTTGTGATGGAGGGAAATTACGGGGCGCAGACTGGTACAATGGTCCCCCCCCCCCCCCCCCCCCATTTCCACCACCACAAACCCACCCTCCACCTCCTCCTTCCAGACCCCCCCCTCCATCCCTATGTTTATCAGGTTTTTGGGGGGACTGTATTTTGATGTCAATAAGCAATTTTTCTTGCCTGGTCTCCTGTCTGACCCCTTTAATCCATCAATATATTATTAGAGATAAAGTTTTGTGGACGCCTGCTGCAGTCACAAGATAAATGACATCTCTGAAGTCACGCATTAAAGGCTAGATTAAGGCCTTGTGACTGTGTCTTCAGTGCTCACCCGGCACGCCGCTGTCCAACCTATCACACTAAATGACAAGAAAGAAAAATAATGAACTGAGGCAGAAAAAGCAAAGAGATATTTCTTACACACAAACCGCATCTGTCTTCCGCTGGGATTAAACAGCATTAGGATCGCACCGGAGACAATTCCAGCCAGGAACTGTGAGTGGATGTGCCTTGTGCGAGAGAATAAAAAAATATATATATTTCGTCAACTTCCCTCTTTGTTTCAGATGAAAATAACACCACACCTGGGCGGAGATCACCATGTTTTCATCAGAAACAGAATACCAGCATCTTTAAAATCCTTTTGGAACGTCACGTAAGATACTAATGATTATCAATCAGTCCACTGTGAACTCAAACTTCAATTGATGTTAATTTGTGATCAATGCACTGAAGGCAGAATTATTTGGAAATGGCAAAAATAGATCTCAATAAATTATTTACTTGCCTGAAGATGTACATTTTTCACTCTTGAATGTCCTAACGGCATGCAAGCCTGTCTTTAGTTTGTTTAAAATTATAGTAGCCATTTTCATTGCACCTGCTCCTACAAAGATAAAAATGTAGGTCACAAGAACATTATTGATGATGTCAGGTACTCCTTGAACCTTTACAACACGACTTCCTATTTCCTTCAGACCACTTAGATGTGACTGACCTAGCTATTCTATGCGACGGCCACTAATGAAGTGTACTAAAGATCACGGCTTTGCCACTTTGCTGCGTTAACTCTACAACTGGAAGCCATAAATCTTGAACAAATAGCCTGGATTACTAAAACGCAGTGACAGCTTTACAACATGGGCTGCTGACATGGGCTGGAGATATTAAAATGAATGTGTGCTAGCTCTTGGTGTTGCGCGGCGCTAGGTGCTAACTTAGTGTTTGACGCTGCGAGTCCCTCTCTGCTGCCACTCAAGTGCTGCACTGTGTGGACCACAGTGGAGTACCTTCAACGGCAACATAGTTTTAGAGGATGTTTTAATATGCTGAAACACTGCTACCCTTTTCCGAGAGAAAAGCGTTCCGAGGTTGAAGTACTGAGGTTAAGTGCGAGAAGAGTAAAAAAGTGTTGTCTTTTTGTTTTACTCTGAATGAGTGAAATAACCCTCCACTGCTTGTGGAAAGACTCAAAGCATGTTGTAAGAGCTGTTCGCATTTTGCAAATGGAAACTCAATGGTCATAAGTGTTACCACCACTAACCTGGTGTGGACTTAGCACTGAATTTCCAATTAAGCATGGTTTCGAGGAGATGCTTTCAAAGGCTAATTCACTTTTTTCCTGAAAGGATCAAATTAATTTCAAGTGCCAGGCAGATATGCGCGGAGACTGATAATTGTACGGTTAACTGTTGAAAATGGCTCCAGGTTTTCATTGAGATTTGTCTATTCCGTCGCTGAAAGGGAAGTAGACTGCAGGAAAAAATAAGGTCTTAATGCTGCTCAGATAGACTAAATTCTCGCACACGAGCCCAGCTCGTTCAGGCCTACAAATGTACAAACATGAATTCAGTGTACATAGTTCTCCCATGAGAGTATAAAGGGACATTTATGAGATTCTAGTTTTATCTGCACTGATAATCTCAGCCCATTACCATTTTTTGTTTTATTTTTTTGTCCATTAGCTCTGTCTGTATATTTAATTATTTTCTCCATTTCCATTTAATTGAATACTGCCTCTTCTGCCCAAAGACAGGAGTGGAAATGAAATGTACTGAAAATGGAAAATGTTGCAGCTGTCGTGTGAACAAACGGGCCCGGAATTTCATAGATCAGCACATTCACCTTCTTCTACATTGACATCAAAGTAAGCTCAGGTGCTTACATGTCATCTAGTATTTCACTAATTTTCCTCATTGTATGAAACTATCTGCATTAATATCACACACTCTCGGGAATAAATGTTCAAAGCCAGGAATGGCAAAATATTAAACTATGCAAGCAAAGTTTTGCTGTAGTGAACTTGGTAAAGGCTGGAAAGTATTCACTGTAAAGCTGATATGCTTCATTGTGAAAAGTTGATGAATAGACAGGAGAATACTGCAGAAATGCTTCCCACATTTGAGAAATTGTTTTCTAAAGAGGAACGATCAGGTGTTATTTTTCCATTCTTGTTTCTGTAAAGAGCTGTTTGTAATTTTACTCACAAGGCTTAAACATTTAATAAAATGAAAAGGAAAAGCGTTCCTGCTCTAAGACCATCGACCTGATAGAACTCACTGGATCACCGGCTCGACTGGCAAAAGATAAGCTAATAATTAAAAAACAAATTAATAAAAAATCCTTCATGTTTCAGCTGTTGATATGTAGCTTGTGTTGTAGCCACAGGCGACCCCAACTCAAATAAAAACAGAAAGCAGTGATCCTCTATATTTACTTTGTCTTTACTTTTTAAATTTACTTAAATTTCATCGCATACAGTATGAATACACAATGTTTAATGCTTTGTCAAGTCAACTTCATTTTTATTTGTGAATGTATATCCATTCCTGCCATACAGGCATGCAACGCATTCCAAAAAAGTTAGGATGGGGACCATTTAGAACTAGGAATAAGGTAAAAAAAAAAAAAAATGGAATAATGATGTGATTTTAAAAAGTCGATGCCATCAGGTGATTTTAATCATGCTCAGATAGTCAGGAGCTAAGATAGGCTAAGGATCACCAATTTGCCCACAAATGTGTGAAAAAATTAAGATTAAGTTTTTAAAGCAATGTTCCACAAGGGAGGATAGGAAGAGATTTGGATATTATGCCCTCTACGGTGCATAACTTAATTGAGATGCAAGGGATCTGGAGGAAAATTAATGCATAAAGGGCAAGGGCACAAGCCTAAGGTGAATACCCATTACCTTTAATCACTCTGACGGCACTACATTAAGAATCGTCATTTATCTCAGTCATATAACCACATGGGCAAAAAGGAAGCCTTATATTAACAGTGTCCAGAAGCACCGTCAACTTCTCTGGGCTTGGAGGCATCTATGACGAACCATCACACAATGGATAAGTATATTTTTGTCAGGTGTATTGATATTTAGGTCTTTTTTTTGAAGAAATGGATGCTGTGTGCTCCAGTCCAAAGAAGACAAGGTCCATCCAGTCTGTTATCAGCAACAAGTCCAAACTCTCATGGTATGGGGTTGGTTCAGTGCCCTGGGCAAGGGTAATTTGCCCTTTTCTAAAGGCACCATTAATGCAGAACCATGCAATGCAGCTTATACAGCAACATAAAGCTTCAAGATTGCATCTTTTTCTCGAACCACCCATGCATCTTTCAACAAGAGAATGCAAAACCACATTCTACATGCATTACATAGGCATGGCTGCTTAATAAGAGGGTATGGATGCTGGACTAGCCTGCCTGCAGTCCCGACTTGTCCCCAATAGAGAACATATGCAGCATTTAGAAATTCAGAATGTGACAATGTGGACCCTGCACGGTTGAACACCTTAATGCTGTGTTTCCACCAAACACAAAATGAGATTTCATCTCATTTTATTCCCAGGAGTTTAACCGCAGGATCATTTGTATTTCCTTGCTTTGAGGATCTTCCACTCTGTTCCCGCGAAGATCCCATTCACTTCTATAGGAGAAAAACCTGGAAAAAGATTAAGTTTTAACCTGATTTGAGGTTATATCACATGCGCAGGTTTCCAGAAACTAGAGGATGCTGCCATTCAAATGAAGCTGGTATTTTGGCCATTTTGTTTTGGGAGCCTCATGAAGACAAAGTAAAAAAAAAAAATGGTGGCCTTTAAATGGGTTAAAGCTTTTATCCATGTTGGACTTAACCTTTTTTGTTTTTTTTACATTGCAGTACTGGGTCTTTAAAAACTTGCATATATACTATGTGAGCCTGGCATCTACGTAATTTGTATTAAACTGTCTAAACTGAGCTAATGATGATTATCAATCAAGAAAATTGCTCTATTAGAAGAAAAAACTGCACCCTCAACATTTTTTGTGTGAATTTAAAATCTGTTAAAATTTCTACTATTGAATTTGTGGAATGTAAGCAATATTTCACTCTGACATGGTACAGCGAATATGAGGGGATATTTAGAGGAAAATTATTTAATGAAAAAATTATCAATATGGCCTCTTATCAAGCTTGTCCTAAAATATTTAAATACCCACAAAACTATGAGAAAGTGCTTGAAAAATTATTTGGTCCTCCTATTCGGGGCAACAAAATGCGTAATTTAGAACTGTGTAAAAATAATTGTTTCCATATTCCGCTTGCAGTTATGTCTTCATCATTACCTTAAACTGCCTTTAAATTCTGAAGGGTCACCCATAGCTAGAAGTCCTAAAAAGTTAATGCAGACAAAAAGTCAAAGACTGTGTTAGTTCTGACCAATATAAGCTTGGGAAACACCGAGGAATACAGGACGTTGCCCTAGATTTCAGGAAATTAATTAATATGATGTTAGATTCACGCTAATGATATATAGATTCTTTTTATTGCAGTAACAATGATTGTGGTAGTGGTGGTAGTGATGATGTTAATATGACAATGATTTATGAGAGCCCATTTTAGCTATAAACAACTTTCATTCGCATTTTTGCACAGATGCATTGCTTTAGAAGATGAATGCAATCACAAAGACAGGATCTTCCGGCATTTCAGTCCTTCTACAGCTCCGTTGTGTATACAAAGCGTGGGTAAAGAATACTGCTTTCCCTTCTTAATGTAAACCTGCACATAACTCCCTTTATATATCTTTTTTTGCCCGATTGCTACTGCATGGCCACATCTAGGCGTAGTCCTTAATATTACAGGCATCCTCCTCCGCACAGCCCATCTGATCCACTAAAGCCAAGCTGGAAAACGGGGAACAGTGGCTGGATGCGCATTAATCATGGCGGGCCTACGGGAAGATGAATGGAAATGCATGGCCCTACACGAATGATAAAGTGCTAACAATTTAATGGCAGACAAGGCGAGTCAGGAGAATTACTCTCTGTACTTCATGCATGATTACTGCGGTTATTAATTTTTCACCCCGCGCCACGGCATTGAGAGGTGTAATCAAAATTCATTACCAGGCAGTCGCTGTGATTAAACACGAGTGGCTCGGTGCGCGGAGTCGCCGCCTCTTCAGGGCGTCAGAAAACAACCTGGAAACACAGATGGCAAAATCAACTTTCAGTGAGTATATTGAATATTGAGTGCCATTAATCCTGTGCGTACTCTGCTGGAGTTAAATTAACACCGAATGTTTGCAGTGGGTCTGAATCATTGCATTTCAGTTGGTACAATTCCTCCAGGCTCTCATCTGCTTGTTGCTAATGGAGTCTTCTCTCATTCCATTTCTATTAGCCAGACTCCACAGCAGATCTACAATACCATACAACCAGAATTCTCCTCAGGGCTAATCGTTTCACTATTGACGAGTAATTTGTCATTCAGAAGCATGAAATGCATAGCCCTCTTGCAATGACAAAGTGAGAATGAGATACTTCTGTTGCTTCATGGGTATGTCAAGAGTAAAAACTATGTGAAATCCTGCATCAGGGCATTTCGTTCTATGTACCTCTGCAGTGATGGCGTAAGGTCACGGATAGGCCATTAAAAAATATATATTAAAAAAATAAATAAATGGCTGGTCAGCATCCTTCACATGTCAATTTTCAGGGGCAGATGGGAGGTTTATTTTAATATTTATTCTATTGAGATCCAAATAGTGCAACAAATCCAAATCACAAGAGCAGTCATCTCAGTGGACAAGATGCTCAAATTTGTAATGATAGCTAAGTATTTCAAAATCACAAGTAGGGTAAAGTGCTAGCTTGCTAGCTAAAGTTAGTGGATAATTGAGGATCAATGAATCGCAAGCTAGCTAATCAACTGCAGTTTATGCTAAAAAAAATGACATTGTTATGTCAAATTTTTGTACAAGCAAGTGAGAGCTTGGAAGCACAAACTCAGTGTAACATCGATTTACTATGTTTCGTACACTTTGAACATCTCAACACACTTCTGCATTCAATCATTGTTTGTGAAGAGCTGAGTGAATGTCATCAGTCTCTGGGCAAATTTAAATTCGACAAGTAACACTTTGTGTGTTTCAAACCAATATATTTTGAGAAAAGAGGGAAAAAGTACTTCCTTCCCCTGTATACGTAAGTTTGTTGGACTCTCTGTATAAAGCCACCAACCATCTGTACTCTGAATCGTGAACTGCAATGCTTCACTGTAATATTTTATTAATGAAACGTGCATCACTACACAAACAGCGACCTTTTATAGACCTGCTGCTCAGTATGTCACCCATGCCCAGCCTGACAGTGCTGCCCACTAGTAAACATCACCATGACTTTATCTTGAAAGATTGCTGATTTTAGCAATTTAATAAAAATGAAATATATTCAGTGGAATATGATTGTTTGTTAATTATTTGATAGAGCATGCAGAACTGATAGAAGCTCAAAGTAAACATTATCTGTTTTTTTTTCCAGCAGTCCAGGTCTCTCCATCACAGTTACTGTTCAAGTTGAATGTGTCCCCACCTGCCATTACCAACAACAGTGACTGCACCCAGCAAACCTACATAGATCTCCCAGAAACAAGTGGCATGGGGGCTTTGTGCTTGATAAGAGAAGAAAGAGGGAGAAATGATGATGACAATGATATAAGTTTTATACATAACTCCGCGGAATTTATTTTACAATCGGCGTGAACAGTTCATCAGTATGGAACAATGTCTGTGTATGGAACATGGTTAGTCTACGTTAGAGTTCCTTGATAGAATTCCAACATGAGGGGTCCAGAAAATGTGTTCTTGGAGCCATTTTGTTTCCATTGCATTATTGGCCACTGTCTCAAAGTTTTTTTTTTTTCTTCCTGTTTTCTCATTTCATTGCTAGCTGGATTTTCATTAATTAATATGTTTCTCTTACAGGGAAAATTTTTTCAAAAATCAACGATTTCTGGTGTACTAAACACAGCAGTTTTGCATGAAACAAAATGGCTTCAATTATTAGTTGTTGTGACCTTCTCTATCTAAGCCTAGTCTGCATTAGCTTTACATTACCCTACTTTCCTTCAAGCCAGAAAGAGATTAAGAGAAAAGTCTCATTTGATGGGAGTTAGAACCCTTCAAGTCACAACCCACGTTAGCTACCAACATCCCAACATCAGCTCCGGAGAAAAAAAAAAACAACAATGCAATTAATTGAAAAAGTTAGCTATGTAAATGGTTTTTGAGCGAGAGAGTCCCTCGATTTTCTAGCCATTCGTGGCATTTTACTTGTCCCACACAACTGGGCAATTCTTATCATTGAACCATGCAGTATTGCTGTCCAGTTACTGTACCTTAAATCAAAGCTAATTACACAGAAAGGACAACCGTTAACAGTCTAACTTTACCTAAGCAGTGCCACCAATTCCAGAACTCTGAACGCATTTTATTATTATCTCTGACAGGTTATTTCACACGTCTTTTAAGACATTTACATAATTTGTTTAAGGTGACGCCAAATAATGATGGATAGATAATCTAACTTACTACCTCGCTGTAGCATGTGGGGCCGGGAATATGTGAGGTCTGGGGAACATTAGCATGGGCAAAAAGTCAATCACTTCGGGAATAGAATTTCCTTTGAAATTCATAGCCAGTATATTCAAGAGAAGATTCATGGATTGTTAAATAATCTTTTTTACCAGTTATCTAAAATTGAAAATAGCTTTTCAACTCAACAGAAATTGCTTTTGTTCCTGTTTTTGATTATGCTCATCCCAAAATTTGTTTGTTTCTGGTTTCCATTTTCGTTCTGAATGTTTTTTAAGGGGCCTCCCCATGATTTACCTTGTTCAAGCACAGATATGGGTATAATAACACTATAGTTTATTAGTTCAACCCAAAAATGTACCAGTCCATTGGTTTTTAATTACATTGTTACCATGGAATTGATGTTAATAAGCAAAATCACAGTCCGTATTGCGTCAAGGCTTCCTCCCTAACCACCCAACCAAATCACTTAATTCTTTTTTTCCCCTCTAAGATATTTGTCATATCTATGCAATCACTTGAGGATTTTCCTATATATTGTGTATTTATTTTTTTTCTAGTGGTTTTTCTGAAAAAAATTCCTGAAGTGGGTCAGTTGGATGATACATACACTCCCATCAAATTGATACTTTTGCCCCTATCAGAAAAAGCCAAACTTATTGCATACAGAAATAATCAACAAGTCGACAATCAAAATTCTAGGCAATATGGTCGAAAAATAAAGACGTTATCAGTGCCACAAGTGTTGAAAGCCAACAGATTTTAGCTGTCTTAAAAAATTATCTGAGGTCGGAGAGCTTCAAAAAAAGTAATTTTTGAACAATATTGACGAAATTAATGACAAAATCTTTTAATTTTCTTAAATTACACATGTTAGTGAACCTTAAAGGGAAACAAGAGAAAAATGGAAAAAATAAAAGAAAAAAAAAATTCATTCAAAACCTGGGAAGGCCCCATAAGTAGGCTAATGTACACATTTCAAAAAAGACATGGATAGTATTGGAGGGACAATTACTTACCTGATTACCTGCTTATCCCTAAAAACAGTGATTCAATCATTTCATGGTGAAGGCCACAAATTATGTGTTGAGATGCAAAAGCAAGCAGTACGGATGTACATAACCCCTGTACCTTTACTCAGCTCTTTGAAATACACACAGGGTGTTGCATGTCATGTAACATTGACTGACATTTTTCACCGGTTAAAAAAATCCCATCTTAGCAAGTGCTATAGGCTTGCAAAGAGAAAATAGTAGCTTGCTCCAATTTTCCATTTACATCACAGTTGAAATTTTCTACATCCTTTTGTTGCGATTCTGCTGTCTCCCATTCTGTCTTGCTGGATTTTGACCTTTGCCTTGCCTGACCATGTCTTGAATTATGTATTGTGATTTAGATACCTGATTCTGTTTGTGTTTTGTCTAGTTTAGTTTGGCCATGTTTTGTATTTTGCCATATTCCGTAACCACAGTTACATTCCGGTCAGTGTTTTTGTTTTTGCCATGCATTGCACTTTGTCTCCCCCTGTCTGGTCCCTTGACTTGTCATTGTTCACAGCCCCAGTATTGCGTTCCACTCTTTCAGGTGATTTAATGGTTTCTGGATTTCAACCATTCCTTCCAGTCGCGTTTACTTCCTTCGCCTTGCTTTTCTAGATTAATAACCAATACTAACAGTTTGTTGTTTTTATTAAATTACTAACCAAGTCTAACATTGTATATAATACTAACTTACTAAGGAGCACTAGGGATTGTATTGCTGCACTCTACTAATTGACTAACAATCTCTCAGCATTCGCCCTGTTTCGCCTCTTGCCTTCATTCAATTTACTTTGCTGTGCTTCTAGCAGATTCTCTGCACGTGTCTAATCACTGTTCTGCCACTCACTCTGTGTACGTAGAAATCCCTAAACGGATCTGTTTGTTCTGTCTATAGGCTGTCTTGTGATCCTTGTCCGCGTTTTGGCTTTTGCCTATTTCATGTGATTAGGTTCTCCCTCATGTTTGCCTCCTTTGTAATCAGTCTGACTTCCTGCACCTGTGTTCTGTTAAGCATGTGACTTCCTGTGAGTGTATATTAGGAGTCTTATCACAGCACTTCCTCGTCAGAACGTTTCTCTTGCTTACCTGTGCTGCTATCGTCTTCGCCTTGTACTCATAGTTTTACTCTTCTGACTGGACTGTCCGACTTACGATTTTTGGCTCTGCTTTTTGGTACTATTATCTGCATCTATTTACGAACCCTTTTTGCCCGACTACGAGTTTTGTGATTGGTGCCCTGTTTACGGTTCTGGATTTCGCCCTTAGGATTCTGATTTTTGGATTGTGGACATTGTACCGTTGCCTGCTCTATTGGGGGTCTTCCCCCTTCAGAAATAAAGCCTCCATTTTTTGTACTCTCTAGTGCTCGCTTGTGGTTCCTATACGTAATCCTGACAAGATTGGCAGTTCATGGAAGGAGTCAACCTTGTTTAACATACCTCGTTGGCCACTTGCCACTTGAGCTAAAAAATAAGCTGGAAATAAGATAATAGGTTCAAATACAATAATAAAACAGAATTTGCATTTCCAAAAAGTTGCGATGCTGTGTAAAATGTAAATAAAAACAGAGAACATTTTATTGTTTTATTGTTGAATTTTATTGTTTTTTTGAAAATTTTCGGCTCATTTTGAATTTGTTCTGAGAATCCAGAGACATCTCTGTATGCTGGGGACAAGGCCAAAAGCCAGCACTGAATGGCCGTGGTCTTCAGGCCGTCAGGTGGCACTGCACTAAAAACAGAGAATTCTGAAGTAGAAATCATTGCATGGGCTCAGGAACACTTCTGTAAACCACTGCCAGTGAGCACAGTTTATCGCTACATGCACAAATGAAAGTTAAAACTCTACCATGTGAAGATTAAGCCATATATAAATAAGATCCACACAGGCTGCCTCCTCTAGGCCTGAGTGCATGGACTGAGGCAAAGTAGAAAGTTGTTGTGTGGTCTGACCAATTAAAATGCGAAACTCTTTTAAGGAAATCATGAACGCCATATCCTCCAGGCTAAAGAGGAGAGGGACCATCCAGCTTGTTTTCAGTGCACATTTCAAAAGCTAGCATGCTTGATATTATGGGGTGCATTCATGCACATGGCAGGTGTAACTTGAACATCTGTGAAGACACCATTAATGCTGAGTGACATATGCAGCTTTTGGACCAGAACATATTGCCATCTTTTTCACGGGAGGCCTTGCTTACATCAGCAAGACAATGCCAAACAGCTCATTCTGCATGTATTGTAGCAACTTTGTTCCACCATCAAAGAGTTTGGGTACTAAAATGGTCAACCTGTAAGCTAGACTATGAAACAAAAAATTTGGCAGAGGAGTGGTAAACATGACCGTTCCAACCGTTTTTTGAAACGTGTCGCTGGATTCAAATTCAAAATGAACACGTGCTTTTCAAAGGACAATTAATATTTATCAGTGTCAATGTCTAATTTGTTGCCTTTGTACTATTTTCAATTAAATCTACAGTTTAATTGTATTTACATCTCACCCGAGGTCCCAACTTTGTTGGAAATGGAGTTGTACCTCTTTTTATTGCCGAGTTCTTACTTTTGCGCTCTTCATGAATTGTCAGTCTGCTTTGACTGCCACTATTTACCGATGAATCAAACCTTTATTATTTTTATGATGATAATGCTAACAATATCATAAACAAACCATGGAATGTTTCATAGTATTGGCTCTCAAAAAGCTGTTTTTCTACGGTTCGTGTTTGCCCCGAGGGCATAAACAAGATAAAAATCATCCAGAAATGCATGAACCAATAACAAATGTTTATAATGAAAGACATCCTGATTGGCCAGTGTGCATTCAAACCTTTATTAAACGTTCGACTCACTGCAGAAGAGGGCTCTTTATCTTGTTTTGTGCCACATGGGCTTTGGGTGCTTTAAATATCAAAAGTGATTAGGAAGCGCCTTTTTTGGTCTGCAGTAGTGCTTACACTTGCCAAGTATAATTGCTTTCTTAAAATAGGGCCCAGAGTGTAGTTGAGTACCCAGTCTCAGTGGGTGCATCTAATCTTCTGTGTATAATAACAGGAGCTGAAATACCAATAGCAATAGCAACAAAAGTCATTCATTTCCATTTAGTCTATGGGGTACAATTCATATTTGTCTTGCTGGTTTTTAAAATTTTAATTCATTTGGCTAATCTGATAATGCCAATTATCTTAGAGGATAGGCAGATTGTATGTTCGCCCGCGTACAAATGCGAAGCCATAGAATGCTCAGAGCGTACCCAGGCACGAACACATTGGGATCTTTTGTGACAGGAAAAGAATGTTGGTGCATAATGGCGGGAGTCTGATTGCGAGCAGCTCACTCCCACGCGCTCAAGGCCCTCTCAGCGATATAATGCAGCACAATGTTTGGAGAGGCTCGTGCGTAGCGTCCATAGAAAAGACGGGCTTAGCAGAACGCAGACGCAGGATGCTGCGTCTAATCCGCCGGCAAATGTCTTCTCCTTGACCCCGATGTTCTCTCGTCGTACCGCTCCAGCCTGCCTGCTCGGCACACGCACGTCTGGTTCCTCTGCAGTGCTTATCTGCCGGTCCAATGAGCCGATAGGGCTCAGATTGCAAATGTGGGAGGAACCCTAAAGTTTTCTTTGAGGACATAGCTGCCCTTTAACCTCATTTTTGGGCTCCGCACTCACACCCTTCGTCACACACAGTCACACTTTACCTGTCACGTCCCTATCTTTCACCCTTTTATTTATTGGTGATTTTCCTTTTATGCCAACTTGTGTGTCTTCACTTCTATGAGTCCGTGTGACAGGAAATAGGATATTATATATATTTTTTTTGAAACTGTCATTTTCTTTCTATCTCCCATATGACTTCTTAATCCATCTGAATGCGTAGAAGATAATGTTTTGGGCGAAATAGCATAAGAGGAAAGATAGACTCCCAAGGACCAATATCTTCATTGCTTGGAGGATAAACGGATTATGTCAGCCATTTTCTGCTGCTGACAGCTTTTCTTATTAACCGATTTTATTTTTAATCTGCCGAGGAAGAAATGCGGTTTTATGTCACAATAAAAAGCTGGTCACATCTAATGCTGCCCTCAAACAAACAGATTTCTCAAAGCCTGGCTGAGAAACTTGAAATAACTTTAAAGAGGGTTTCTTTTTTTGTGGTAGAGGGATCAAGTCTTTATCCACGAGCTTGTTCGACTGAGGAGCAAAAGATTTGAAAAAGTCTCTCGCACTTGTTTGTATTTAATTTATGTGCTCATAATTTGTTTTGCTCGTATCTGTCTGAAAAAAAGCCCCCTTCCCATCATAACAAAAAAGCTGTCTGTCAGCAATCAGTGACCCACATGGACTGAACAGGGAGACGCTCATTCTGCATCCGCTATGTGCCATTAAAAAGAGTGTAACTGACTGGCGTGTCTCTTATCAACCGAAGCCAATAAAAGACAACATGAATAAAAAAAATCTGGCTGATCACGGATGAGAAATAGCGGCTAAGCGACAGCAATGTGATCTGTAGTCGCAAAGCTATCTCTTAAAAACATATTCCCCATCTCGGGTGTACATGGTCTCTCTCTTTCCCTATATTCTGAATGCGCCATGCATCCAATGAAACATTACTAATGACAGCGTTCCCTGAATTCATGTGAAATGGCATTTGTGAGCAAAGCAATCCTCAACTGGTGGGCCTGTGTTTTTGTTGCTTTTATTTTTGCACTTGACGTCTGTGGGTGCAAATAGGTGGGAGGGATTGAACTCCTTGAGAAGAAAGTTCAACACACCAATGAGAATGCATCCAGCTACTGTGCGGTCAACCAACATACATAAAATAAGGGGACTGTGAATCACATCCTTTGCCTGAAATAACCTTAGGGTAAATAGTCAATACTAATCATCCTCACTTTAGATGTAGCTGGTGGTCAAATTATCAGGAACACTGCGATTAATACTTGTTTGTGAAGCTCTTGATGTGCTGTTTTTGTTGAGACTTGTTCAGATATGGAGTGATCCAAATCTGTGGTGAATATGAAAGCTGTAGTTCTATGGTTAAGAGTCTATCCTACCAAGTGCTTGTTTATCTATGTTGGAGAGCTTTGATTTGTAGCCACAGTTATGTACACAGTTATGCTAACATACTTTTTGATATGGTCCCGTTTGTGACAACAAGTATTTTAGCCGTTTTGGTGAACAATGCACCTGCAATTCCAGCAGTATGCTGGCCCCTTTGGAACTTCGTCAGAATCTTCATCTTGCTTTGGAGACTTACCTAGCAACGTTTTGCTGGTTAGTCACCTTCAAAGCAGATGAATGGGGCTCATGAGCATTCAGACTGATAGATGTTACTTCTGCAGATGTACAGTATGCAATAGCTCTTTGAAAGATGTCATATTTAATGTCGTTTAAGTGGGGTGCAGCCACTATTTTTTCCCATTCCTTGCCCTATTTTTCATACAGCATTGCAGTGGAAAGGCCTGGTTGAAAAATAACTTTCCAGTAGTTCAATTAGTTTGGCAGCCAGTGAAGTACTGAGGTTAGGGAACTAGCTGTTTTATTTCCAAGTTAGGCTGTTTGGCCCTGAACAAAAATCAAAACCTTCATTGTGTTTGTTTACAGTACAATCAGCAGTATAAAAGAAACATTAAAAAGGTAAAAAATTCCAAACAACTCTGTGCAAATCAGTCTTATTTAGAACATTTTCAAAATGGCCGTTATGTGTAATGCTGTTTGGCCATGGGATTTAGCCAGTCAACACCAAAACAATGCCACCCCACGAAGTCCCGAGTCAGAATGCTGACCACTTGAAGATTGGCTGCAGTGAGGCTTTGTGTCTTGCTACTTCTGCCAGAACAAAGCATCTTTTCACGGCTGAGAACTGTAACATGATTTTCACTTTCTGCCTTATATTTCTTTGTTGCGTTTTACAAAGCCAGTTCTAATGAACATATTTGCACTGCCTTAGAGCAAAGAACACATTTTCATCACATATTATTGTAATATGTAATGAGCAATTTCTTGGACTGAATAATGTCTCTGGGGTTAAATATAATCCAGTTTCAACTGAACTTGCACTGCCCACTCAGGGTAAACAGTGGTTGAGGAACCTACCATACTTTCATTGTAACATACTTAACATTTTACGCATATTGTCTAATTCAATAGTAAGTGGTTTAAGTGCATTTATAATGGACTTATTCATTATTTATTGAACATTTGTAACTATGTAATATTCCTAAGGGTTGCCCAACATCCCTGTCATGGCATTTAACCAAAATCATGCTTGAAAATCATTGAAATCATGAGCAACAGATCACAAGCTTAATGAAGAGTCAGACGTCAATCAAGTTTTAGGAAAATATGCATAAGAATGTTATTGATCATTAATATATTGCCAGCGTAATTATTTCACATTTAGACAGTCTAAAATAGCTCCACAGAATGTGATTACTCAAGTACTTTGAAATAAGTACAAGGATTCACGTTTCTTCGGTCAATCCAGTTACTGAATTGATTATAATTGATCAGTTATTCATTAAAATTCATAATATTATTTCAGTGATTTCAAAAACCATATTTGACACTGATTCCATTTTGAAGAAAGTGTACTATATTTTAGCTTCCCAATCCTATGTAAAAAAAATTTAACTGCAGTTGTGTGGATAAACCTGCCATCGCTTTATCAGGTGGAAAAATATTTATATTTACAGCAGTGTGATCCATGAAAGGCCTATTTCAAAGGCGGTTTATCGTGGGGATCTCCCGTGCTAGACCCGACATCCCGGCTTGCATTTAGCTAATATCTCAATGTATACAATTTTTTTAAAGATATGTCTCAATTTAATGCGTTTTCACCTGCATTTGTGTTGCCTGCCAAACTGCCGTCATTGCAAGGAATGGTAACAGCCCGCAGAGGAGGACACAGTGTGTACAGAATAACAAAGTCCTACAAAATGGAGCCCAATCTCCAAGTAAGACATTATCCTGAATTCAGCACCTATAAGGAAATACATTTCTGCAAAAGGCAAAACATATATTATATCCATTATATACAAGCATTTTTTTCTCTCTAAAACTACATCTGGTAGGGACACGTGTGGCCAGCTGATAAACTATGAGCTGAATTTTCTATTGCGGCGCAGAGACTGAACTGAAAATACTTCAGGGAGGTCATCGGTGACATCAGCTCTGACATGGGGCCAGTGGGAAGAAACACCTGATTCAGGACAAACATTATTAAAGACTCCTGGTTTTGCACAGTGGTGCAAGATTCCGGGCCCAGAAACGTATCCTCAGAGGAATCACCGACTCGCCGAGTCGTACCTCCCTCTGGGAATATATTTAAATAAGTCCTTCATAAAATACTTAGTGTGTGTGACAGACACATACAGATCAGAATGCGCAATAAATTGCATGCACTTCATATGTGGGGGCAGAAAAAAAAAAATAATGCTATGCTAATAATAACTATACACTGCATAGCGTAGCACAAATGAAATGGCTGATTCCTTCACTCTGAACTCAGAGGAATAAATCACCTTTGAAGAGGAGCCATTTCATTTGAAATCAAAATAAGCGCAAATGTATATAGTACATGAAACGATGAAGCTGAAAAAATGGCCAAATCATAAATGAAGAAAGCATAAAGACTGGAAATTGTGAAGAGGAAGGCATAACACTTATTTTTTTCCAATTGTTGACCAAAAGCATGCATTGATGCCTGATTTGAATGATGCATTCTCCCCTTTCTGTTTCTTCTATCATTACCTGCAGAAAAGGCTCGTTCATACCCAGGGTGGACCAAGAGGGACTGATCTCCAACTTACAAAAAATGTTCTCCCAGTGTTTCCAGAATGTCTTGTCAATGTTTTACAACAATATTTTGAGAATGTTTCATTGTCAGCCCATAATTCTCAATGGCTGAGTATCTCCTGTATACAAAAGTCTGCTGCTCAGCCCTGCAAACCCTCACCTAGGACCGTGATTAAACTCACTCTCTTATGAATGTGGACATATTTTCCAGGGGGCCTGGCAGTTTAGAAAAAGAGCTGTCTCCACAGTGATTATGAATATTGCCTGCAGGGCCTCAAAAATACAATTAATTACTTCTCCCATCGATACGGAAATGAATTGACTCTTAAGCTGAGCAGGTATTTGGCATTGGGCGAAACAGATTCTGTGACTTGACAATGGAAAATAAAAAGGTTGACACAAAGGTTTTTTTCTCTGAATTAGCTTGGCATGAAATAACAAAGATGGACCAATCTGCTTGGAGTGGCCGATAAAACGATAATGATTTACAGTATTTCTCTCTGCAACTTTTTCTTGATGGAAAAATAAGAAATGTCGTGCAGTTTGTCAATAAATATAATCACTTGGATGGAGAAAATGTGCTAATCGCCGAGCAGAAACTGAGCCGTGCCTCACCAATCTTGTGGCAGGAAGAGAGCTCCCTGCATGTAGCTGCACATAGCATAGGTAAGGTTGAGATGCACCATCACATGTTATTATTTAGTGGGTAACACTTTACAATAAGGCTACATCAATTAACATTAGTTAATGCAGTAATAAGTATTCATTACCAGTTATTTGACAATTAACTAATGCATCAATGTGCTGAATAAGCATTATGTAACCATAATAAACCATTTATTAATGCTCTCTATCACCCTTATTGTAAACTTTAAACATCCATGAAGAAACAATTTAAATAAAAAAATAAATAATTCAATAATGTATATATTCATACTCTGGTTTACATGAATAGCATATGTAAATTATAGTTAACTGTTAATAAACTGTTAGTTAATGATAATTACTGTATTTACCTTTGCAAATTAAATTAGTAAAGTGTGACCATCCAGTGGCTGCAGTATTGTTCAGAGATTGAGCATCGCTTTAAAGTCAATTTATAGTGACAGAGAAGGGAGTACAATCTGTGCAAAATATTTCATTTTGAAGCCTGAAGTAGCCTCAGTCACATGTTTTGAAGCTTACGATAACAATCAAATTTTTCCACATTTGTGGCTAATAGTAGACAGAGTCATTTATGTAGGCACAGCTCAGTTTCGGCTATTTGATCAGCATGTTCCTGTAGCTGTATTGTTCTTCTGAAGTATTCCCCAAAGTGGGATCCACTTTGAGAAACAGAAATTGGCTTTACATTATGGATATACCGATTGAAATGATTTCCCATAAGTTAAAGCGAAGTATTTTTAACATTTTTAAGCGATGCGGATTGTCAGAATTCACTTCTGAATTCTCTTTAGTGCCTATCTTATAGTGGAGAGTATCAGCAAATTGGTGAGATGACCGTGTAAACGGTTTAACTGTTTCATTTGCTCCATATGTACAAAGGAGATGTCTCTTATTTATTTGAAGCTAAACCGCAGAATTGACTACTCTCTGTTTGCCCTCAGTTTGACTAACTGCTTGCGAGAAGGCCCACATATCCATCTAATAAGACAGCATTGATGTGTCAGTTACTTAACAAAAGGATCGAAAAGGATGAAGATATTTGTGATTGGACGGTTTTATTTGCTAACCTGAATCTAGTTTCGAAAACAAGAGCTGACTGGTGACAATGGAAGGCTATTCAATCACAGACACCCACGCTGTGGGGAACTTTTATTATGTATTTAAAAAGTGTGTGTGTGAATGTTCTAAGTGAAGGTTGGGGAATTTCATCCACAAACGGCCAGTGTGGATACAGGTTTTCATTCCAATCAAGCATTGACACGCCTTGATTTTACATATCAAAGACCTTAGCAAAGACTTTAATCAACGATTTGTGGAGGCAGGTGAGCCACTGCTTGATTGAAATAAAAGCCGACATCCACACCAGCCTTTTCTGGATAAAATTCCTCGCCACTGTTCTAAGTAAGAATAATTTAAACTAACTACCCTCTGGTTTCATTGAGTTTTCATGCAGGAGCGAAAGGGAATCATTAACATTGACTAAACCAATGGCACACTTTATATAATGATATATGTAGATATCAACAAACATGAAAATAATGGATGTGATAAAATGTTTTGCCTTTTCACTCTCCTGCACCCACAGATACCAAAGAAGAAAAAAAATATGGAATCATGTCTGCCAGCAGGTACTAAAAATGACTTTACAGACTTACTCCTCAAAGGATGAAATTTCAAGGATTGCCGCAATTCTTACAAAATGCCAATTAGTATGTGAATTTGTACATGTATATTTTGTTGATTCATGGATGCATAATTCACTAGGACTCCTACAGAGTGGGTCATTATTGGCTTCTATGAGAGAACTTTTGACCTTTAATATGGGAGATGCATCAAAACTCATTGACCCATCATGGCTGTCATTAAAACTTAATCCCATCATTAGTGTTGATGAATGCACGTGCAGGATTATTTTGCAATTCTCATTAACGTTTAGCAGATTTTTTTTTCTTTGCCAATTTTCATTTTTGCCTATGATTGAAGTATTAATGCATTCTGACTCATAAATGACATGCCAATTTAAGAAGTTAACAGTAGAAGTACTCTTTGCTACAAAGTCTATCCTCTTATGATAAAAGGATTTTTAGTGGGTGAAAAATGTCATTTCTAGTTTAATGGACTGGTCAGGTGGGGCACAGTTTAAAAAAAAAATATGTAAGAAAGAAATAGTGTTGGGCTGAGTTTGTTCTATAGGCATCATTAAATGGCTTTTCATTTGAAGAAATGAGCTTTGGTTTGGTGGTGAAAAGACGTTTTTATATTAAAAAGAAAGAAATATTTTTCAATTACCCTTATACCATGTTTTTGTCTGCAGCTGAATCCAGAATGAGAGAAATAGTAGCTTTTCAGCGGATACCCCCTCCCCCACCAAATATAAAATAAAATGTTTCTCTCCGTCATCCTCACTGGGCATTTTGAAGAAATGAGACGCGCATTGAAAGCATTCAGTCATTCAGTGCCCTTTCAGGGAGCATAAAAGCGATCGTCTGAGCTTTATTATATATGAAGATCTACAATAAAAATCAATTTCTGGCCTCTTCAATGCAGATACAGTGACAAAGAGTCCAGTTGGGTATCCAACACACCTCCCAATACCTCTATTCCCCATTGCCCAATTCTGACGCTGAATTAATTCTATTGAAAATAATTGCTTTGTCAAATTGTATTTTAAATGTGCTTTTGGACCATTCTTCATATACCAAGCAATGCAGGGGCCTCTCTTTCCTCCTGCCGAGGTTCCTTGGTCAGTGGGATAGATAAATATGATCAATTATTGTATGATTTGCATTCCATCATTGAGCGCAACCCTGGACCTGGAGAGCTATAAGATTTGATGGCTTCTGTCATTACTCAGCACTTAATTAGTCAAAGAAAGCTGCTGATTACACACTTAACTCATCTCAGCCATTTCATGGCTGTAAAGTTGATGAGGACCAGGTTTGGGCACCACAGTTATAGCATAAGGGTTGAGGCAAAAATAAATAAATAATTTAAAAAAACTTGATTTTTTTTAAGTAAACACAAATGTGAGAAATAGGGCCTTAAATACACTCGCATCTATATATATATATATATATATATATAGTTGGAAAAGTGGAATTATATTGGATCGCTGAAACTTCCTTTCGTATAAAACATGCTCTTTAAGACTTATATCCTGAAGTGCAGATTTGTACAGAAAGACCTAAAAGGCCTTATCGGGTGTCGAAGACCGGCTCTCAGCTTTTAAGAGCATAATTCAATAGGTGAAGAGCAGCTGGTTTCATTGTGCTACGGCGGTAATCTCTTGGAATTTCATGTGAAATTGAAGTGACGACTGAGATTTTGAAAGTTTTAGGCACAGCCTGTAGAGTTTCAGCAGCCTGCTTCATAAATTGCTAAAAATGTAAATTCATGCTTAAATAAATGTAAATACATTCTTTTTGTGAAGACACTGCACTGAAATTAAAATTGCAACAGTTTCAGTACCACTGCAGCATTGAACACTTCCTGTCAACCATGTCTTTAAATGCCTCTTTATGAATGTGGTCATAAAGTTATTAAATAAATACGAGATTAATTCAGTTCTCCCATTCACTTTAATTGGTCTACCACATGCCAAAAAAGATCTACGTGTATCTGAATCTGGCTGCAGAGGAAGGCTGTAGCTTAAAAAAAGAAAAAGAGTTATGTTTGTGGTTCATTTTGTAAAGATGTGGATGAATTGCTATGATGTTCCTTATCTCCAAGGGCAGGAAAATAAATATCGCACTCTGACCTTTCTCTACCCTGGTGCCGTAGCTGTGTCGTTGTCATTGAGATTGCTTTTCAGTAGCGATTGTTTTATGTGCGTGCCCAGACAGGAAGACAAGCTCAGTTTCAAAATGAAACTTTCAAGGTCCCCCTCATTTATTGTTGTCAAAAGAGGAGCTGAATGCAATTCTTAGAAAGAGCGATAAATTCACGGCAGACGTGACAACGAGAGTAAATTTTCGTCCCTCACCCCTCAATGCTCCATTTTGTTTATTTGCAGAGTGCAGTCATTTCCGGGACAGAGAATGTAATTCAAAGGCTGTGGCTCGTGACAAATTTCCACAGAAAAGAGGACGAGAGCTTGCGGCCCCATTGGCCCAGGTATTAGTGCCATTAACAGGTGCGGAAGACTGATAGCGTGTTACAGGGTCCAAGAGCATTGCCCAAGTTTGTATAGCTTCTACCACCTCAGCTAAACGCTCTGATGTGGTGATACTGGCTAATGAAAGGTTTTCCTCGCGCCTCCTTAGACAAGTGTGTGTACGCAGAGCAACGCGTGTTAAGGCGGTGACCACTTGCCAAAACACTCCTTCCACTCCAGAGACGCCCTCCGCATTCACAGGAAACAATAAAGTTATTAGCTAGCGGCGGCTTTATCTGTCTCGTGCACTACACGTCCCCCGACAAAACTGTCAAGTCAATGTCTTTTTATTTGTGCACTTATTTATTTATTATTGCTATTCTTTTCTTTTCTCAAGGAAGAAGAAAAATGAAATGGAGGAAAAAGAAAATCCCCAAAAATTGGCTCTAAAAGGATTACGGTGTTTAGGATTGCCGGCAGTAATGGCCGAAAGGCGAGAAGAATGAAGCTGGGATAATGCCGAGTAGATTGCTTGTGCAACTAAGGGAGAAAGTGCTTGCATAAACACACTTGAGGAGATTTGTACGTTGCTCCACTTTATCACCTGTACACCTCAGCAAGGAGAAGATGGAGGGAGGGCTATAAATAAATATAAAAATCTATGCATCGGAGTTAGCCGCGACATGCTAGCTCAACTCTGATCGCTAATCCGACTTAAGGAGAAAGTTGGGATCATATCGAACGGAAAGTCTTAGCATGCAGATCCCTCGGCTGCCACCACCTCACCCCCTTCCTTTTTTTTTTGAAAAGAAATCAAAGAGGGTATTAGGCAGGCAGGGTTATCCCCAGCACTGTGCTGGAGGCTTGGGCTAATCTGCACCTAGGAGAAACGAGGTTAGTTAAGCATTTTAATGGCCTTAGTCCTGTGATAATTAGACCTGCCCTGAAGGGAGTTGCGTTGAGCCACTTGGGCCTTGAAATGGAGCCTGGACTGACTGCCAGAGACTAATCCCCATGCGCACAATGAGCCTGAACTAATTCACTGAGTAAACATTTTCTCCCATTGCACCCCACCCTCTTTCTATCAAATCCTCTGAGGTCCTCCTCTGTTCTCTCTGCCTTTCTTTCCCTCCCCGTGGAGCAACTGTGAGATTTTTATTCTCTGTTACTGAGGCCTCACCTTCCCCTTTTAGCTTTTTCTGCCCTTGGAAAGGTGAAAAAAAATGTCCCATCTGCCCTGCGCTACAATGGTTATCAGGTGTTTCATCCATGTTAAATGCAAGGCATATTCTGTCATTTTCCCTGCCAAATACATATTTCATTTGAACCGTTTTTATGAGAAAGATGAGAGCTGAAAAATGCCCAAAAATTAAGGAAATGTCAAGAGTATCCCAAGGCTGAGTACAAGTACTGAAGAAAAGAACTTGTTTTAATACAATGGAATGAAAAGATTCATCACAAAACAGTTCTCTTTATCAATGTATCAGAGTGATTCATCAGTTGCTTGAAATGCTACTGATGGGGGGGAAAAACAACATCTTAAGCTGATGTTGATGAAAAACTATTTTAAAACAAATTTTGTAATTGAAAAAATAAGAACATTTTGGGAACTTGCGGCTGAAATCCGCAAAAAAAAAAAAAAATGGCCCCAAAAATGGACATTCTTCTAAAAATGGAGGGTTATTTTAGGTTCACTTGGCTCCGTATGAACTTCTTTCAAACACAAGTGGATCTCAATGGGTCTTATCCACAGAGCTGAATAAAACACTAGAATGGACATGGAACCAGTTTTGGCGAGATTCGCTTCTGCCATCTTACTGAAGGATAGCGTCTCGCACGGAACTAAGACAAAGGTAGATTAGAGGAGGGATACATTGATTATGTTGATGTTTTTATCATGCACAATATTTTCACTGTGAAAGAAATTAATACTGCTCATTATTGTGAACCAAGATTAACATGTAAATATTAAAATGATCATTTTCATAATCTAGAATAAAGAGCACTTTAGGAATTCAAGGTACAAATACGTGTTCAAAGTATTAAAACAGCGTTCCTTAGACATAAATATGCAACTCTTTTATATATATTTACAGTTAATTTAAATTACATTTTTTGAAGTTTAACCAATGATTAAGAATTTCTTGACAACAAACACCTGTAAACCAAATAGTAATTTTTTAAAATAATGGTCGCGCTTGTAGGCTGATTTTTTTTCTAGTCGCAAATACACATGTAAAGTGTTTGATTGTGCGATTCCCCCGCCGATTCCTTACACAAGATGACGGACTCGTCTCTCCTTTTGCAGTTGGTTCAGCCAATGATGATGTCCACTCTAGTGTTTTCTTTCGCTCTGTGGTCTTACCCCATTAACTATTACCGTGTTAATGAGTAATGTCATCGGATTAGTTTGGCCAGCCAAAATAATTTTTCTTCCTGGACAGTTCAAACAATATTCTTTGCATTTATTCCATGATTGGTTAATCCTAGGGACCAAATCAGGCCTTGCTTGCCTATCAACATGTCCTTCTTATCCCGATTTCTGGCGCTCAAATAATATATATGGACACAGGGGTGTCATATCCATTGTCTCATGTGAAAAAGGGAAGACATCACATTAGAAGTGCTCCATATCTGCTGGCGCCCCCATTAGTCATAGCCTATAAGAGTTTAAGAAAGGAAACAGCTCCAGTCATTCTTGGAATAACTAAGCAGAAGATAAATGGTTGACGGCACTATACTGTGCTACAGGGAATACTGATGTCTGTTCTTTTTCTTGATAGAAGTTGCGAAATGCTGCATTGTAACAGTAAATTTCTGAAGAGTAAAGACTCAGTCCACACCCCGCGGCTGCACATGTCAGAACATGTAGACTTCCAGAGATGCACGGGCCACAACTCCACTCAGACTTGCCAAAAATGGTAGTAAAAACATTACATTTGCCCATAAACAGCTTGAATTTAGGAAAATTGAAAAATCTGCTTCGTCAGGCCCAGCTTATTCTAATTCTCAACGATCACGCGCAGTTTCAGACTGATTGACCAACCAATTAAGGAGAAAAAATGGACTCAGACAGAAAGTTTTTCTCATTTTATCGTAGGATACATATCATTTTACCCTTGCTTATGATAATGTATGATGCAAAGAGTTGTCCCTCGTAAAATAGGGACCTCAAGTTATTGAGTAGAGAAATACTGTTTGTATCTAAGAGGGTGTAGCAGTATGGCACCCGTTATGGAGGTCAAGGCAACAGCCTGCTTCTCAGTTTTCTTTGCTCATGAGAAGTGTGTGAGTGAATGTGTGTGCGCAGGCGCTTGTATGTGTGTGGGTGTGTGTGTGTAATAGCAGGTGCTGTCATTTTGAAAACTATTACACATTACTGCTTGTTCATGAGAGTCCACGACAAGACTGCACCAGGTGTCTGTCTGTTTATTCCTGTGTATGAGTGATGGTAAGTGCAAGGGGAGGCAGGGAAACCTTGAAAACCCTGTTTTCTGTCCTATTTCCAATTTTGAATCACCAATGATGCCTTTTGGGTTATGGAAATTACATTTATACTTGCCTACGGAACACAGAAATTGAAAAAAATATTTATTGCCTAATGATACCTTGCAGTTTAACAAACTGGGGGCCTCTAAGTGCAATGTAGATAGAGAATGAAAGCTTGGCTGGTTTTAATTGAAATAGAATGAAGAAGAACCGTAAAAATGTTTTTATTTATTAATTGAAGCACAAACATTTTCGACAAAGGCCCTTCTCCAACTTGCCAGAGGTATTTTACCCAATTAATAGACCCAACTTCAAGTGGGACGATGTCAGGTGAGTCCAAACATCATGAATTGATTGTTGAAAGTCAGCTGACAACAGATTCAAGACTACTATGAATTTTTATTTCTCAAAATCGCAAAGCTATTACTTTCTCACAACTTAAAGTGGGAATAGTTTACTTTTTGTGTATTTTCATGTGGTAATGTGTGTGTGCTCACAAATGTGTGTATGTAACATATCATAATATTTTTAAGATGTGCACATTAAGCGCACACAGTAGATTAATGATACCTGAAGCAAATAATTAAGATAATTATTATTTAAACATTTATTGGAAAATGTAACTACTCAGTCTTCACAGTTCTGTTGACGTTTACAAACAGAATACTGGGAGTGTATGCAGTACCTGCAATATAGTCCAGCAGAAAATTATACCCTAACTTATCACAGCATTGCAGTTTGATGGTGAGGAAGGGGCCAGAATATGAACTAGAACATTAACGGGCTGTCATTTGTCAGCATGACATAATTAGACAAATTTTTATAGAATGGTCAGAGTCTCATTAATCAGATACTCCATCCCAGGTTCTGTGAATCATTTTGGTCATTACTGGTTTGTCATGTTTTAAGAATGTTTTGCAAGCTGTTTCTCATATATATAGTTGTGTGCATATATACAGAATATACAAGACATAAATGGCACTTGTCAAGGGGTAGGTCTTACGGCAGCAAGTGAGCAGTCTGTTTTTGAAGTTGATGGGTTGGAAGCGGGAAAATGGGCAGGTGTAAGGATCTGCGCGGCTTTGACAGTGGTAAAATTGTGATGGTTAGATAACTGGGTCAGAGCATCTCCAAAGCAATAGGTCTTGTGGGGTGTTCCTGGTATGCTGTGGTTAGTGCCCACATGAAGTGGTTCAAGGAAGGACAACAGGTAATCTGGCAACAGGGCGCTGAATGCCCCTGGCTCATTGATGCCCGTGGGGAGCGAACTGTCTGCACTGATACCAAAGAAGAACTACAGCAGCAGAAATTGCTGTTAAAGTTCATGCTGGCCATGATGGAAAGGTGTCAGAACGCACAATGTGTTTCAGCTTGCTGTGTGTGGGGCTGTGAAGCCACAGGACCAGTCCCAGTGCCCGTGTGAACCCCTGTTCACTGCTGAAACTGCCCTGCAGTAGGCACATGAGCTTCATTACTAGATCATGGATCAATGGAAGAAGACGGTCTGGTCTCCTGAATCACAGGACCTTTTACATCATGTGCATGGTCGAGTCCGTGTGCATTTTTCACCTGCAGAAGAAATGGCACCGGAATGCACTACGGGGAAAAGACAAGCCAGCGGAGACAGTGTGATGCTCTGGGATTGACACGTTACAAGAATAATTTCTAATCAATTACGCCTATTCATGGCAATTGTATTCCCTAATGGCTATGGCCTCTTTCAGTAGGATAATGCAAAAATTGTTTAGGAATTGTTTGACGAACGTGACAAAGAGTTCAAGGGGTCTACATGGCCAGAAAATTCCCCAGATCACAATTCAACTGAGCATCCGTGAGATGTGCCGTAAAACAAGATTCAAAGCTATATACAGTATATAGCTGTTCCTTTGCATTACCCTTAACCTAAGCCTATTTGTCAAACTCAGTGCTCTGAATATTAGATCCTGAGTGATTTTCCGGTAAATACTATGTCTAATGAGACAACCGTAGTTGAGAGTAGTTATTTAATTTCTCAACTAGGTACTGCCATCTATTGTGGCATCTTTACATACCATGCAAGATACAAAATATGCACAATATTTTAGAGTATATCAAGAGTCCTTTCCAACATCCACACATCCCTCAGCCACATACGTCGAGGATACTATATCAGTTTTCCTATTCTTCTATGCCTTAAAATGCATCCAACGTTTTGTGGACCTCGAAAGACGGCGTGGAAAGCAACAGCTCGAATGATTATTTTGGCCTTAGTTTGCGTCTATTGCACATTGTGATTAATGCCGACGTGTTGTTTACCTTTGTTTCAGTAATTAAACCCTCTTGTTTGCATGTAGGTAGTCTCATGAGTCAAGCAAGTGTCAACACTCAAAATTAAATATAAACAGACGGTCAAAAAATGGGGTACAGGCAAAAACTTTCTGACTAACTTTCCTCAGACTAATTTGGAGTGTTCCATGAAAATAGGAAAGATCATGAATTATATCACAGTTAGCTTAGCTTCATACATTAGCTCGAAGTCGTAATTTATACTGTTTAGTGATTAGCAGGGTGATAGCGTTTGTTATCTCACCTTATTCACACATTATGTCACATTTACAAAGGCATTATATATACTATATGACGCTTTCACTGGCAACAATCCATTTGAGTGTAAAGCCTATATTTTCATCCAATAGGCTGCTTTAACACAAGGACCAGATAGGAATAAAGAAACATGAGGCAACTTGATAGTTTACATCACGAGTTAGGAGTTAAACTCCCTTTATTACAAAAATGAGCTAAAATGGGTTCATCACCCAAAAAAGATAATACGAGCGCACCCGCAACCTGAATAGAGAGAGCCAAGCTGGTTCATCATCTCAGCCCCCTACATCCTGGGATACCTCGGAAAGCACTAACTACAGGTGCTGAGGGTCAGAGTGATTATGCTCGGCTCTAAGCGCCCAGATCAGGATTAACACTGACACTTGATAAAGGGGGTCAGGAGCACACAGTGATTATTTCTTGCCGCGAGAGTGTATTTGTGTGTGCCTATGAGTGTGCGCGTGCTAACAATAGTAAATTCTTAGCATTGCACTTATGCATGCTCTTGTGTTTGAATTGGCATATGCACATGTGTAGGTGTTTGCGCGCGCGCGTGTGTGTGTGTGTGTGTGTAGTGCCTTTGAGCGCGTGTGTCCACATTGAGGACAAGTTTAAGGGAAAGGGGAAACAGGAGGCGAGGGTGAGGTGGAATTGAGGGATAAGGTTAGCCGGGCTATCAGACAGGAACATCACAATCAAGCCGTCAGCTCAATGCCTCTCTCGCTCTCGCTGTGCTCCCTGCCTTCTTTGATAAACTGAGGGATGGGATTACAATTCGGACAGGTCTCGGGGCAGTCAGGAAATCTTCCACCAATTGAGGGGCTCTCTGAAGGGAGCAATAAGACGCCAGACACAAATCTGCCAGACGGTTCAATGCATTGTGCTGGAGGTCCTGTGGGTGTTTAGATGGGAAGGTCATAGAATGCCAGTGTTGGAGCTTGACTGAGAACCTTGACCAATGGCACTTTTGGATGAAAGATTCTCCACAGACAGCATTGCAGGCGAGACATGTCCGTGAAATAATGACTTCAGACAGTAAATTTAAACTGTGAATTGTGAAAACATAATCAATTGAGCTGAAGCTCCATTTTAATAATCTCTATTGGCGACTACTGCCATACAATAACGATGCCGTCTATTGCTTTTCACTATATGCATAGACCATGACTGTCCAGCCAGTAATTGAGTTCACTCTTTAAGTTCAAAAGGCAGTTTCACAGCAACAGAAGCGCTAAAGAGCTAAAAGGAATGAGTATGGCTTCACACTTGCAAAGCAGTGCACATGGACACAGAGACACACAAACACACACATACACGCATGCACGCACGTGCACACACAAACACACACACACACACATACACGCACACTCATTTACACACACGCGCGCGCTCATAATAACGTACTCGCACATACACACACAGCGATGCACATGCGCACACACATACACAGACACACGCAAACACACACTTGTACGCACACACGACCACACATTTTATGTTTGTTGGGACCCAAAAATAATTTTTGTACCAAAATCCTATTTCCAAAACCCCCAGCCCTGACCCTAACCTTAACTCCCTCCCTAACCACAAATATAACTGTCATCCTAATCACAGCCTTCGAAACCCACAGAATGACCATCTTTTTTTTTTTTTTACCTCAATTTAACCCCTTACTTTAATCAACACCATAATTCTAAGACCCAACCTTAAAACTAGATCTGCTTCTAACCTTAACACTAATAACACTAATAGTAAACCTAGACCTAACCCAGCCCTTGGCTCAGGATCATGCCTTTTTCTCATGTGTTCTCAGCAAATGTCCCCTCACAGTTGTTTTTTCAGGCATCACCATCCTTACTGGATCTTTTGGTCCCGATAAGTATGTGTGAACCCACACACACACACACACACGTGCCATAAAATTCAGGCTGCATATCCTGAAACCCAGTGCCAAATCCCCCAACTCTGGCCATCCTGAACAGGATTTATGAGGAAGCCAACCTGTGGAGAACTAAGGAACAATGTTGGGGAGATATCAGGGAGGTCTGGAAAATAATATCACATTTTAATTATCCAAGCCCCGTGAAAGTCCTACAGAGAAGTGCTGGAGCGTGGTCTCTTCTGTCCCCCATCCCCGCAAGCCATTTGAGGCACCAGTACATGGCACTGTTATCCAACTATCGATGAAAAAGGAGTCGTAATCACCCCCAACACCGTAGAGAGAAGGAAGAGGAAGGTCCAGTGATTTTAGAGCTCCTCGACAGAGAGTGTTTTAATTCATTCATGGCTTTCCCAACCTTGGGCTGTCGAACGCTTGACTGAGCAGAAATTAAAACTCTTGGTGTAAGGGGAGCTCGCCGTCACTGTCCCGGCCCGCTCCCCTTCCCTCATCTGCATGTGCATATATTACACCCTCTGCCCTGCAACGGCTGCTTCCGGAGGTTTCTCTTGCCTCCCCACTCCTTTTCCGCAACTTGGCCTCGAACCTTCAACGACACCCTTCTTGAAACGCCTCCCCTCCCATTTAGTCTCTGGTAAGATGGCACGTAACTACACCCAGGCATTCCTGCTCCCTACTTCAGCATGACCCTGGTTTTTTAGTCGGGCATCACAGAGGCCTGCCCTTCTGCGGTAATGAGGACCCTTCTTTAGCTTCAGCAGTGTAGTCCATTTGGCTTCAGCTCAAGCTGTTGAGATGGAAAAGGTGAATTGTCGCAGCTGAAGCCGATTCAAAAATGAATTTTCCAGAAAAAAATTATGGATTTCTGGTAATGTTAGATAACTGTTGATTCAGTGGTCTAAAAACTCGTACAATGGATAAATGGACAACTAAGTTTAATTAGTGATAAAAAATCTTTTGCTTAAACTCAATGACATGGTTTTGGGGTATGAATGTAATGTGCATACATGTTATATTTTGTTCTCTTTCTTTTTTTGGTGGGGGGGGTTGGTAGTGCTTTGAAAAAGGAAATCACAAACAACGAACTCCTCAACACAGCTTTCTTTCCTGGGCGGCGCAAGTGACTTCAAATTGGCCAAAAAGCTGACAGCCAGGTCATCTGTCTGTTGTTCCGCAGACTGAATGTCACTCAGCAATGATGCGTCCAACAAAGCCAGTTGGGGGTAGCCAGTGGGAAAGCTGGCGCACTCCACTGCCAGCATGTGAAGCCAAGTAAAGCACAGGCTGTGAGCTTCACCCAGCTGGAACACTCCGCCGCTATGTAATTACCCCTGGCATTAGTGCCAGCCACGAGACTTTGTCCAGCCAGATACAAGAGCTGTTGGAATCTCCAAATACATTTGAGGGCACTAGGGTGGAAACTGTCCGATTTTGGAGCAGGTTATAAAAACGCGGACAAACAGAGGATACGCCGGCCCAAGATGTCCCAATTTGGCCGGTGTGTACTGTGAGTTCCAGCCCTGAGCTACGCACTTTGTATACTTGCTATTGTAGCGACAGTTTGTTTTTCAATTAAAGCTTGTTTCATACAACTATTTATGAAAGATAAAATGCAACGTCTTTCAATTTTATTTTTTATTTTTAACTTTCAAGCTGGTAAATAGCATTTTAAGATGCCTTTTTTGATTGAACGCTTGCCATAGCTAATAGCATGACATGAAGTCTTATTTTGAATATTCAGTGATATGCATTTTTGCTTGCCATTAGCTGTGTGATCAAATTCATAAAGTAAGAAATGATGGATTTGGAAAGACTTTTTACCAGCCTTTTTTGCTGCAGTATGCAATTAGTTGGCACCCAGACATTGATGCATTGGTGACCTTACTGTGATGTCTTAGTTTGATGCGCTCGATGCAAAAAAGCATCACAGGGTGATTAAATCCCAGATGAATGCAGCGAAACTTGGCCATTATGCTACCCATTTATCTTCTCACTACAAGATCAGCGTGAATCATCAGCCATTTTACTGAGATGCTGTGGGACGTTTGTGTCGAAGTGATGGCTGCTGGGGCCTGACTGGTCCTCTCTGCGAAGTAGAAGAATACATTGGGGGGGTGGGGGGTCGGCCATAGGAGAGGAGGATGCTGGGAGGTTCACGGGGGAGGGTGTGTATGGGGGGGGGGGGGGGGGGTTCGATCGCCCTCAGGTTCAGCTCCTCTGTCTCTTCTTTGTCGGGGGGGCAGATGAAAGGAACCGTCATGCGGGTGGGCCGCGGTTTTTGACAGCCCCTCGATTGGCACATTATCTCCCCACCAGAGCAAAGGGAGAAAGCAATCAGCTTCGCCACATGCCCCCCCCCACTCCCACCCCCACCCCTCCCCCTTCCTGTCCGAAATTACCCCGTCGTAGATAACATCGCCCGCAGGGAGGGCGCTGATCCACTGTCCCCGCCGCCCTGCCCCCGCCTGCCCGCCTCGGCAGTGGGTAACACGGCTGGGGGAACATGGGGGTCCTATCGATGCCTGTGCAAAATGACACCACAATGCTTCATAAATGTGTCCTCGTTAGGCCTCAGAAACCAGCACTGCAGTGAAACAGCAGCTCGGATTGAGCTCAACAAGGACGTCAAGCACAGCGCCTGACTTTCTCCCGATATATATCCCTAGCAGCACGATCTAGCTCAATAAAGTTATTTCCTTATCATGGGAAACTGTGACGTCAGCCCCTTTATTTTATTTATTTATTTATTTATTTTGTTTTGACCTCAAAGTTAGCTGCCTATTCGAAGCCAAGAAACCGCTGGTGTTGTGTAAGCAATGAAATCTACTGTTTTACTATCTATTAAATGCCACTTAGCAAACCAATAAGCACCCAAGAGGTCTCCAGTAATATGAAGATCATTGTTCTAAAATATTGTATACTGAAACTTTCAGAAACTGATAAAAAGAATATAAAATAACCTGCTATATTCAAATTGCAAACTTGTTTTCGGTCATGTATATTTATATTAAATAGTTTATTCCCTCCCCCCTCCAAGTCCTGAGATAGCTTGAAAACTCAATGCGATGGGTCGTTCTTTTTGCGGTGAAAATTGCTTACTGAAATGTGGCGCAGTGCTAAGGGTTATCATGGAGTTGCAGACCCTTCAAACCGTTACTTTCTGAGCACAGGAAGTGCAACAGCAATGAACTGTGATCAATGGAATAGCTTTTCCCTGCCATGCGTTTATATGACTGCAGGAGAGCGGATAGAGTTGTGTCAATATCTGACATGCACTGCAGGTAAGGTGACTTGTATACTTTGACTCCCTATTCCAGTAGGGCGAGGATCCACAAGACAAGATCCAATGGGATGTAGACACTTGAAAAGAGATGTTGGCAAACCTTTGAGGCCTTTTAACACCAAAGATGAAATGGACAAACAAAAAAATTTGAACCCGGTTGTCTCCATGAGCCTGTCTACACTGAATCCAAAACTTTCCCATTTTGGTGTCAAGGAGTATTTCACATTTCCATTTTGTTCTTTCGTTTCATCCTTGGTGAAAAAAGACCTTTACAGTAAAAAAAAATGGCTCTGACGCTATTTCCAGTAATTTGTGTCAAAACCTTTATTTTTTATAGATGGAATCAAACAACCAATATTGATGTGAATTTGACAGATTTTTTTGAGCATCCTATTTCTGTCTCACACGTTAAAAAAGAAAACATTGTGCAGAAAAACTTGACTCGAGATAGGAAGTATCTCTTCAAAGGTGGCGTGTCAGTAGAAGGGAATGTATGACAATGAGTAAAAATCACAATGACGCGCACACTTGTCCCCTAACCATTGCAGAAGGTGAAGCTGCCTTTTCTTGCGCTGAGACATCGCACTTGTGAATTGAAAGAGCAATCGTACGAGGAGAGGAGAAGGTGGAGAAAGAAGAAATCTTGATAAGGACTCTGACCTTCCCGCTCAGTTAGCGGCGCTCCTCTCTCCTCTCTTTCCCTTTCTTCCCCCCGTCCACGGGCCGGACAAATCCTTTTTCCGCAGGGATAAATAACACTGCCATGCTTTAATAGCCCCAGTCCCAAACAGTGGCCGGCGATAAATAAAAGGAGCCTTCCATTTATATCTGTGAGAAAGGGGCTCCTATTTCAGCCCCTGTTGCCAAAGGCGCATTCTCTCCCGCTCACTCGCTCCAGATTGCCTGGTTTCTTCAAGGTGCCGCCAAGTGCTAACCGGGACAATTACCCCCTGCCCTCCTGTGCCAGTGCTGAGGGTGATGCAACAGATGATAAAGAGATTGTTTGTGTGTGTGTGTGTGTGTGTGTGTGTCGGTGTGTGTGTGTGGCTTGTTTTTTTGTTATGAAAGGTTGAAATAAAGTACCCTCAGGGACTGAAGAAAATTTTTGTCCTTTGTGTCTTCCTGTAATAACAATAACCATACTCACTCTGTGAAGCGGTTAGCACAGTATAAACAAATGTCTTTATATTGTCCTACTGGATATTTTACCCGTACCAATTATATTATGTTCGTCAATACTTGCGTATTAAAAGTCTCGAAACATTTGAGGCATTTCAGAGCATATTGTTACATATTTTTTTCTTATATAATTTACAAGGTGTCATAAACGACCATTCTCCAGAGGTGCTAACACATCAGTCTGCTTTCAGGCCAAGCTACCAAGGCTAGTTATTATTTTATGCATTCTTATCTTTGGGCTTCCAGCAATGATCTTTCTGGAACCATCTTAGGTCAAGGATTCATGAAGGATTCATCCTGAACTTTTTAACTGGATTTAACAGCCTTGTATGAATGTACAATTTTCAAGTCAGACTATGATGGCAAACGCAAGTTCTATATATTTCAGCAGATTTTTCTCGTCTCGTTATGGGTTGCACTTAAATTACATTTGTCTGAATAGTTGACTGTGATGGAATAAATGTCCATAGAATTTTTTTCAAGCGTTTTCCAAATAAATTTTGATGCTGGTTTATCCCTGATGGTAAGGCTGTCAGAAGCTATTTTCATTTAACAAAAAAACACCAATCACATGGTGTAATTTTATAAATATTTTAATCATCTGCCACTGGGAACACAAATTTTGAAATGTGGAGCATGTCTTCCTATCAAAAGAAATGCACCTTCTAACTGATACATTCATTGAGTGTCATGGGATGTGCACTAATTTGTTCTATAGATATGATAATCTTGGCTATCATCTTGAAAATTCTGATCTCAAAGCAGTGAGATTGATGGTATGATGTTTCATGTATCTGAAGGGGGTAAGATCTTACATTGTGGTCGCGAATGCAACTGGGAATGGATCTGTGTTGTGGTAATGTGCCTCATAATTTTGCTTCATCATCTTCACCTGACGTTTTGAACATTGAAAGTTTTGGGAAGGCCTCAATTTCAAAGTCGGTCAGACGTCTGTTCAAATCGTCTGTGTTACTGTCGGCAAGTGTGAACTGACTAAATAATGTTTTGCACTGATATGATGTGTTAAGCCATTTGAAATGAAGTCATTGATGAATGGTCATTTTAAACATGCAAAATGTACCATTTTTTTATGGTAAGGATGCTGAAACATTTGCAAACAGAATGAGCCAGATTAAGAAAATATTAATGCCTTAAGGCTCAAATAGAACATCTAATTTATGTATGATGCAGATCACAACATTTTACTGCGATTCTTCCACGCAAAAGGTCTGTATAGTTTTGGCCATTTTTATTCAGCGAGCAATTCCACCGAGACTTTGGGCTGAACAAGAACCCAAGACAATGGGCGACAAGCAAACGGTCAGGGAAAAGAAAACATAACAATCTAGAAGACAAAACAGAGCGATTCTGCAAATCTTCGCCCGCGAAAAGAGATAGAAGAAACGTTCCGGGATCAGAGGCCGCATCTTAGATTCCAGCATTCTCAGACTGCCTGCTTAGCGAGGTCTCCCAGTGTGGACGGCCTTGCTCCGAGCACACTTCTGCTCGGAAGCCCGAGGCAGGAGTCTTAGACAATCGAGACAAAAAACAGCCATTGTTCCGCGCAGGAGAATGCCTCTTGTGTCCGCTCCACGAGAAGTGGCGAAGTTCATCGGGCGGATTGAGAGCGGCTACGGAGAGCTTTTTCAAAGGCGCTTAGTCTTGAGCTGTTTAAGCAGTCAAGCCAATCAGAGAACACGCGGCTCCCCCTCATAGGATCGGCTCTCCGAATCGACACAAAAGGATGATGCTGTGATCACAATTCAAGGCCGTTTCTTACAGTGATCTTATATTCACTGAAACAGGCTTTTCCATCCCCCCCCCCCCCCCCCCCCCACTCCCATCACCACCACCAAGAAGCAAACAAACAAACAAACAAGAAAAAAGCCCATGACTCAAATTCATAAAGCCCGTATTCTACATCTATGAAAAGCCTCAGCTATTTTGTTAAGCCCATATATGCTTCTTTGGAAAGATTTGCATGTCTTTGCCAGTGGAATATACATATATATTATAGTGAATGGCTCGGGTTCTGTGTTAAAGGATTTAGGAAATTGTTTCCCTGTAAATAAACATCGCTAAGCTATAGAGAGAAGACCACGCTGTGAGATTTCTAAAGCGATTTCATTCTATGCTGCATTTGATTGCCGCATTTTCTCAGGCTGCATTGAATTATTACGCTCTCAATGGCTTGGCTCTGGATTTTTTACAGCAAATTCATGCATTTCCTTTTTTCAAATCACATCTATTTTAAACCCCCCCCCCCCCACCACCCCACCCCCATTGATATCACAATATTGTAACATTTTAGGCGACCATTTGCCCTGCGCTAGAAAAATGTGAACTTGATCTTATTTTTCATGTGTTCTTGTCAAAAGGTGAAAAAGTTAAAGCCTTGCGCTGATATGTTTTGAAAAATGCATCTACAATATCTTTAGTTCCACATTGGTATTTTGTAATATAATATGTAAGGCTTTAAAATTTTTAAGGCCTCCGTGCACTCAGGTGTGCCTGTACCAGGCGCTAGCTGAGCGGTCATCTTTGAACACTCTCTGCTGAACAGCTACTGTGAGATAGCGGGACTCTAGTGACTCAATCTTTCACTGGTCCTCCAACGGCAGAACGCAAGAAGAAGACGAGGAGGCTGTGCTAAAAGAAGCAGGCGCCGGGGAATTGACACTGGGCTTGGCTCTGAGCCAGAACCAGCCTTTCTCCTCGTCTAACGCGCGGAGGGGGGATTTATTTAAACAGTGAGACGAGCGGACGGTTTCGCCGTGCTGGATTAATTCCGCTCTTTATTCGGAAAATAAAGGAGACTTTGAATTATTAGGAGATAGCGGGATTAGTGCCCTCTCTCGCCTACCCCAATCTGCACACACTTTTAATTTCCACTTCATTAGAATTCTTTTGAAGTATTTTAATGTGGACAAAAGGAGAGAGCGAGAGAAAGCCAGAAATATTAAATATCGTTCAAACTGTATCAAATGGAAGCCCGGACCCCCATTTATATATTTTTATTCACGGATATATTGATCCTGCCGTTTTGCTACTCAATTATCAACTGTTATTGTAGGTTCAGCCAAGTGCAGAGAGGCAGATTTGAAAGTGAAACGGCTTCCATCTTCTATTCATTCGCAGGCTATAGGGGTGGCTCCCTCTGTAAAGCAGTGCTGCTCTCAATCCTCAAAGAAGGGCCAGGCTCCACACTTCCAGGAGAGAAAGGTACTTCTGTGCCGTTCAGAAACCATAGAGCAAAAGAAGCGTCATAGTTCAGAGAGAGGAAATCTGAAGGGCCTGGAATCGGAGGCTTTAGCGACTTCTCGCTTTCCAAGGTTTCTCTTTTGTGACAAAGCTGCAGTGTAATGCACAGAAGGATTTGGGGCTAATTAACGTTGCAACATTATTAAAACAACACCAACAATGGCACAAGCGCATTTAAAGATAAATGAACTATCCTTAATTTGGAGGTGAATACTTCAGTTTATGATATCTTCTTTTATTTTTCCGACTTGCCACATCAGGGCCAACTGCAGAATAATGGAAACATACAGCGTCTGATCTCAGTGCCTGAGGAAGGTTAGATTTGGCTGCAGGAACCCCGTCTCCATACAACTGGACTGTAATCTTTGACAATTCTCCTTTATGTGGGAGGATTACAGCTCAGACTGTGACCGCGTATTTACAACCCCTTCAGTTACTCGCACAACAGTCCATCCCGAGAAGGCCGAGTCGTAAGCTAAACCACATTTAGCATAAGTGATAAAGCTCTGAATATAAATGTTACAAGGGCTATTTGACCGGGGGGTTTACATAACAATTTGCACTGTGGATTACCTGTGTGTACTTGAGATTTCCATGCCGTGTTTACTTATGAAAAGAGGCTTTTGTCTGCTTTCCCTGAGGATGATGTTCGAGCCACGCCTCTCCTGTGTTGACAAGCCACCATGATTATATTTTTGTTGAAACTCTCAGCTGGTTATTGCACTCGTTACTTATGCAGACCGGACCTAATAGGCACAGTCATGAGGCACTTCAACGGATTTTTGCCTCCACAAAAAGATCTATCTTCAACTCACAGCATCTACACATGAACCATTTTTGAGGGCAATTCCCCAACATACACTTGGAATTGTCCTCACCCACCCCCTGACCTCCTCAAAATTAGGGCCTCCATCTCAAAATTGGCTTTCTTTACACGTTTAAGTCCTAGTATGCAAATTACCTCAAAGCTTCTGGGGGTGCCCACCCACCCACTTTGACGTGCCAGTGTTTCCTAGAATTGAAGCATAAATGGGCACCCACACAACTGCAACTTCGCACATCGTGTTAGTATGCTAGACATACCAGTCTCATCATTATCCAAAACCTGACTGTGCTATTAGCTGACACCACCTGCAGATCTTAGCGATGGCAGGTAGGTTAGCTGTTGCCAGTTGATGTCAGGTGACCATAAATTGATTGCTTGGCATTAATTATTCCCCAAAATGTGCCATGTGGCAACAGTCCACCCGTCAGTCCATAGTTAAATATGTGTATTAGTGCCCTATATTTCTCTTGCCAGCAGGGTATAAAATAATCACTGGCATTCATGGTACTAAGAACATTGGGAGACTCAATTTTTCAGCTAAAAGGAGCAAAGTTGTCAACAGAAAGTGTCATGGAGACACACAGGATACCTTTCATGCTAGCATCTGTGTGTTATCTCACAATCAAGGCCAAGTGTTTGATTTAAAGCCTGACAATGTGAGCTTGTGTCTCTCTTTTGTTATTGAAATGAGGCCCCCATCCGCCTGCTGGCCCTGACCCATCTCCAACAAGTTTATCTTCAGGAACACGCCAGCTTCTTATGGTAATGATCAGTGTGCTCTGGGTTCCCCTCGGGATGTGCTATTTCGGCTCTGCTGGGAGGGGGGCCTGACCCCTCAGAGAGCTCTGATTAAGCCCACCGTGACATGTCACAACGGGGCTGGAAGAAGCCAGACACCAGCATCTCACACGCACACGCGTGTGTATATACTAGATGGAATACCTCATTATATATCTGCAAAAACCCTGCCATAAATTCCAGCTTTGGGAAGCTCACCTCGTGATGTTTTTTTTTTTTTTGAGCCTGATTTAGTCATAGATTGTTTCAATTCTGAGGTGATTTTCATTGCTGTTGTTCTTTAGCTTTCAGAAACTGTCCGACCAAGTGACTGTCCTTCCCCATTAGAGAGCTTTGACTTGTGGCCACAGTTGTTTTTAATGCTGCTGTTTTTTGGTGCTAGGCATACGTGACCATTGTCGACACAGTTCCCCTATAGACATAATTCTATAGATTTTTTTGTAGCTGAAATCTGCGATTCAGTATTTCTAATATTTGTCCAACAGTCCCTGCACGTGTATATGCACATAACTTAAAGTGAGGCAGACCATAAACGGTGTGAAACTAAATGCCTCAGGGCACGAGACTGTCATTATTCATGTCAAGGCTATACTAATGAATCAGTTTCATTTAATTTGTGTTTTCGGAATACGGACAAAATTTGGATGAATTTTGCTAGTTTGTTATTGAGTAGTTTTACTTCTTCTTTTTTTTTTCAATGTTCATGGATATGCGATCCATGTGAAAGGAAGCAAAACAGTTTGCTCAAGTCTGTCTTGTTATGTACAGTGGCTTCATAGAATTTATGCATCAATTCTCTCTTATAAAAGAAACTGTTGTAAGAACGAGCTGCCTCTTTTGTTTTTGTAATGTTCCAATCAACTTCATGATAGTTTCTGTTTTTAATCTTAGTATATCCACTCAACATAGGTCGCTTGACAACTCGTGATAGACAACGGAATCTGCCTTACTAATCTAAAAATAAGACTATACTTAATGGCAAAAATTTTACATTGGTCTGATGTGATGTTCATGAAAAAAACCACAGGACCAAATGTGTCATTTAGGGGTGAGAAGCAGTATCTGGAAAATAATCTTTCTGTTCACCAGGATTTTCAAATGAAATAGACTGTTAGAGAAAGTCTTTTCAATGCCGACGTTTGAGGACTATAGAATATCCCAGACATAATTAAAGCAGATCATTACCATAACCAACTTCCACATTTGGATCTCTCTAGAAAGTGTTTAAGGGAATGATAATACATTAAAAACGACTGTCGGGAAAAAAAAATTGAGTTCATTGCCAAACGGCGAGTTGAAAGAATCTGCGATAAAAATCACCTATTTAAACAAACCTAATGCTTGACTGCTTGTCTTGGCTGCATTTCATACATAAAATATGTTCAGTCACTGATAGTAGCCCTTATCTAAAGGAAGAGACAGGCGAAATTTGCAGCCTGCGCGCTGAACGGGATTGTTTGCGGAAGCCGATAGCGGCTCAGACCCTGAGAAGTACAAGCGATTGCGACGGGTTGTCAGCTAGGGAGACAGGGGCCAGTCAACAGAGAGCTGAATACGGAGTGACAACCCAGGCGGCAACAGTGGTCGGAGTGGATGCGTGACCGGGAAGGCCACTTCCCAAGAGACAGTTCCATTCACCCGGGCTGGATGCAGGTCACTGACAAAGGGGGGCACTCAAATGAAGTCACAGATGATCAAGTACCAAGAGCTTAGTCACTCTGAGGTGCTGAAAATGCATGTATGGGAAAAAAAAAAGGTCAGAAAGCCTTGTAGTATGGGATGGTGGTCAAAATGCAAGACATGCTTTATATCGGGGGGTCTCAGGGCCTGTCTACACAAGAATGATTTTTTTGAAAACTCATAAATATTTTATTGTTTCGGCTTTGCGTCCAAACGGAGGCAGCGAAAACGCAGCCCGAAAACTGTATTTTTTTTTTAAATGGGCTTCAGAGTGAGAAAATCTGAAAACTCTACCCCAGCGTTTTCGTGTAGACAACCAAAATGGGTTTTTTGAAATCAATGACCTGACAGCCGCCATCACATCTCCCTAGCCTGTGTGTAGCACTGTATGGCCTCGTAGCCTTTCTATGGAAGTTGACCAAAAACGGAGAAGGCGGCAGCGAGCATGCGCCACACACAGGCCTGTAAAATTTACTTCAGCATTTTGGGTCATTTTTAGTGTCTCCTTGTGAGCGCAGATACTTTTAGAAACAATGCCCAGTGGATGAGAGATTCTTTTAGAAACAACGAAAAAAGGCCATTTTCGAAAATCTCAGTCTCCGTGTGGACGATGACTTAATCTTATCCAGAAATAGCTGGTATGTGAGCAGGCTTTGTTCTGGAACTTACAAAACTGCGTCAAATAATCAACCCTAGAGGATGGATCCTCAAATCTGGACCTTGAAGCCAAATTCAGTCCAGATTTTCTTCTATCTCAGGCAAGTAAATGAACATTTGTCACCCCTGATTGGCCAGACTGTCTTTACACCTGACTTCCAGGTAAAAGGAGGGTGGAAAACCAGCAGGTCTTGGACCCTAAGGACCATAATTTGAGGACTAGGGCCCTAGAGTCCTTGCTGAAGACCTTGATGAGAAGAATCAGGTGTTTAACTGGTTGGAGTGAAAGCCTGTTTCTGGACTTGGGATGCGTCATTTCTACCTTGTCCTTCACACTTTTGTTGTCCAATCAGATGCTTCCTTTTACTTGAAGGGCATGATTATACAGCCTTGCTGTAGATATTGGGGGTGAGCTCAGAAAAGGAATCCATCACACCAATGATACCTCACCCTGTTTCTGCAGATGTGGCATCTTAAAAGGTTGCATTTCAACCCAAAATTTGTTCAATGAGGTGTGCTCAGGGCTTTGGTAAAAGTGTAAAGAATGGTAGCTTTCCAGGAGTTGGTTAGCATTAGTGAATAGAGTTTGCTAGCATTAGGAAAAGATGCACTGCAGGGGAGTTTGCAGGGTAAATTCCTCTCATCTCAGCATCAGGAAGTGCAGAGCAGCATCAAATGAGCCACTGGGAGCAGATGTCCCTCAGACAACTATTGAAGATAAGGATAAAAGAGGAGATGCAACACAATCTATATTAGCATCAGTTAATTACTCTGTATTTGTGTATACAAATCCATAAACGCACAGACATACGCACGAACAGCACCACCACCCCCCCCCCACACACACACACACACACACACACATACACGCGCTCACGCACACAGTGACAAACACTTGAACTAAGGACTCTAAAGTAACATAAACTACCTTGATTTGAAAAGCTTCTTTTGATACAAGAGAACTCTGTCATCAATATCCCCCACCAGCATGGAATCCCTTTTTCAAACCCAATCAAGGTCATGACTAGTAGCATATACACACAAAATTTAATCTTGTAGTCTGAGAGAAAAATTTCATCTCTTATCCTTATGGATGGACAGACAGAAGAACGGACAAACTCCATTGCAATATCCCCCATTCCACTATGCGTCATGGTGAAGGATAATAATGCATATAATTATTATGGTGATTTCACAAATGAGAAACACGTCTACAGAAATGAAGCACACTCTCTGGTATAACTGTGTTGGATCTAAATTGAGTCAGTAATGACACACAGGCAACAGTACCTGAAATATGTAATATGTGAATGACTCATATCATTAACATTGCGGGCTAAGCAGCTAAGCTGCATTGAAACCCTATTGTGTTTCTGCCTTTTCTTTTTGAGAGGCCAAGCTGCAAAGCTGCATTAGCACCCTATTGTGTTTCTTCTTTGGGTTCTTCTTCTTCCTGCTAGGGCGCCTACGGCAGCAACTACAGCCGTTCAGGGAACAGTTGTCAAATTTGGAGGAGTCACTGGGGACAGTCCCCGGATTCTTTTCACCAAGTGTCAAGTTTCCACCTAACACTCTAGCGCTACCAATGGGTTGAAGTTGGAGGTTCATGTATGCACGTAACTTTCAAACCAAATGCCGATTTGCATAGATGAGGTTGATTCCTTGACAGGCTGAGTTTAGCACACGATCTTAACGCCTGCAGTACTGGATTTTGCACTATACTAGATTTTTTGAGAAAGTTAAAGGAGGAGACCGCACCTTGGCAAAGTATATTTCAGCGGAAAGTATAATTCTTGAAGTGCTTAAAATGCATAGTTTTATAAATTTTAATTTGGTAATGATCCAGTGTGACACATTTTTAAACCGGCAAGTCTTCAAATCGGCATCAATATCAGGGGGTAGACATTTTTACTTGGGGAATCTAAGGCTGCATTCGGAATGTGCACTTGTCTACTCGCTCATATTGTTTTTGATGTAGACCATTCACTACATAGTGCCCTATATAGTGGGTGAGTGTGCATTGCATTTCAAACGCATTATCCAATGAAACACCTGTGCCGCAGTGCTTCTGGCGTCAGTTATTGTCTTTAGTGATGTCAGTTGTTCTCTTTCCTTTCATCTGGGCTAAGGAGTTGCTCAGATGGCCTTCAGTAAGCTCTCCCTTTGCAGCTTGACTGCTCGCAAGCTGCTTTTATTCAAGCAGACCTGATTAACAATTAAACAATTTATCGACTGAGCGACCAAGACCAATACATGACCTATAATAATTAGAAATGATAATGAAAAGGTGAATTCCACATTTATATAATTGATATGGGATTGTAAATCCAAAACTTTCTCTGACTTTGCAGCATTTATTTTTGCCCTCCTTAGGATTGTCATACAGCTGTGCAACTTGCCTTACAGTGCCCTTTAGCTGCAACAAAATTCAGAATAAAGAATGGATTCTCGCAGCCAAGCAAATTCATTTACACAAATCTGTGCTGCTTAATGAGCAACACAAGCAGTGCAAATATAAAGAAATATTGATATTTTACGTTGTCATTTATGCGCAGAACATGGCTCATCATTTTGTGGTGCAATGCATAACAATGCTATCAAAAGTAAATTGGACGTGAATTGTCGGTTTTTACCAATTAGTCTGAGCAACTGTGGCTGATCGGTAGATGTAAACTGTGAGAGGTTTAGGTTATTAAGCAATTTTATAGGAGAGGTTTTCGAAGATCAAATTCAAAATCAGAAGATTCGCCAAGTAAAAATGTCTGCCCCCCGATATTGAAGCCAATTTGAAGACTTGCTGGGCCAAAAATGCGTCGCACTGGATTATTATCAAATTAAAATATGCGTTTTAGACACTTCAAGAACTCTACTTTCTGCTGAAATATACTTTGCCCAAGTGCTGTCTCCTCCTTTGAAAAATTTTTCATGGGCCAAAATTTGTCCAACTTTCCCCAAAATTGAAACAAATGATTTTCAGCACAATCCTCACAAAAGCTATCAGACTGATTGTTGACTTTAATAAGTGGTCATAGTCATAAGAAATTTTCAGCAAATCCGCCAAATAGGAAGTATGTCATATCTATGTTGTATATTATATCGCTTTTTCAGTCCTTTTTTGCATGTATCCAAACTTTTTTGAGACCTGCTGCAGCCAGAATATTTGAAATAAACTCACTTTGTGGATATACATGTAAAATGTCTCACTTTCAAAATTTGGAATGTTATCTATTTTACGTTCTATTGTAAATAACATGTTGGCTGATCATCTGAAAGTCATTGCATTTTGATTTTATTTACAATTTACACTTCGTCCCAACTATTTCCGAATTGGGGCTGTAGCAAAATTGCATTTTGTACATGGACTTCAGATCCCATTTATGGGCAGCACACACAAATCTGCTACATTTGACCCCTACTGGCCATTTCAATGATCTAAAAGCATTTTGGCAAATACATTATTTTATTATTACTGTCTGATAATACCGTGGAAGGTTCAAAGGCAAGAACATGATAACCTGTCATGTAAACGTGAATGATGAGGCCGCTATATCGGATTTTATTTAAAGGATATTCAAATTTCCCACAGGCCAAAACTTCTGCCCAATTTTCACCAATTTTTCCAGAAATGATTTACAAGCTAAACCTCACAAAAGCTATCAAATGGATTTCAGATTTTCAAAATTGTCGATTTCAGCAAGATCAAAGTCAAGCAACCAAAACACGACATGAGCTTCCGTCTCAGTTACATCAAATCTTTGCAAAATTCACATAAAACTTAGCATCAGAGCTTACATCCATGCTCTTAACATGATTACATCAAGTTGTTTTGGCAACTCTGCCCTGCTCTACTGCAGGGCACCCGCATTGCTGCCAGTAGCTATAATTCCCTTGTTTTCTTCTAGCTGTAAATAATATGCTTACACTTCAAAGCTTGCCATTTTTTTAATTTGCAAACATTTTCCAATCGAAATATGACATCTACAGAAGACAGAAACAAAAGGAAACTTGCAACCAACTCAAAAATGACGCAGAAACATTAGCATATGAGCTAGCCTCTCATCTAGATACCTGGTGTGATAGCCCCCCACTGGATGCAGTGGTCTTGAAAGTCCAAACCAAACTCATGTTGGCAAGTGAATGGTTAACTTCATTACACAGAGATGCAGCCTCCATATAAGGAATCTTTTTTTTTTCCTTGTGTGGTGACAGTTTGTCAGTGTTGCCTTTTTGGCACAGATTTGCCCTGCTCAAGTTCTCAGAGTTGATATTTAATCTAAAATATTAACAAAAATAAAACCAATAATTCAAATATGATTACTGAAAGAAAACAATGTTATCATCATGAAACTAATATTTTTCCCAAGAACATGCATGCCACAATTATTTGATTCCCTTCAGTTAATACTTTGAGCAGTCTCCCCTTTCCAGGATGAAAGTCATCTTTATTTATAATGAGGTTAGAGAAGACATTACAAGGAATCTAAGACCCTTCTTCCAAGCATAATCTCTTCAGATCTTTTAAATTACTTGGTCGACATTTATGGACTCCCTTCTTCAACTTATACCACATTTTCTATTGGACTTTTCTATTGGACTTAGGTCAGAGGACAGGTAAGGCCATGGCAAAACCTTGATACAGTTGTCGACAAAGCTTTTTTTTTTTGCAAATTGTAGCCTCGTGAGTCTATTTTTTTTTCTAACGATTGAGGCTCACAATTCTCATGACTATTTGGCAATAATGTAGATGTCATCTGATATTAATTTTAGAGATGTTTATATCCCAAGATATACTTAATATCTGCTTTTCTCCACCTCTGATCCTTGGAGTTTTCCATACTCCTTGAACTCCTGACAGTTTGCATTTTATACTGTCAGTTGTCCTCTCCGAGGTGGATTTTGAAGAGAGCCTTGAACTTCTTCATTATTTCCCTGACAGTTCAAATGGGTATTTTCAACCTTTAACTTTTTTTTTTCTAGCTATTTCAACATTCTTGAAGCTCAAAAACTTTCTGATGCCCATCATTCCTTGAACTTATTGTTTTTACCATGCAGATGGAAGGGAAATTGGCACATGTATCACCTTATATTTACACTACAGGGAAATAGGAAGTCATGGGTGACCATTTAAATATTTGCAATTGTGAACTAAAAATGTAAAGTTTGAATGAGAATATCAACAATATTATATTTTTCTTACAAGGTTTTTAGAGGTCCAAATGTTTGTGATCCACGTTTTATGGAAGAAACGTTAATTTTATGATTATAATATATATCTTCAAGGTTAGATTTTTTAATTGAATATTTTGAATGAAAGACTTTGACCAGCAACCAATTTTTCAGTCTTTCTAGTTAGTATTTCACTCTATATAATGTGTTATTTGATGCAGTGATACCTTGAGTTATTCATTCAACTGCTGGGAGCAGTTTAAAATGAGATGGGTCATCTGGAACTGCATATGGTTGGCCTATATTCTGATTTTGTTGTTCCCTTGCTGATATTTTCAAATTATGCCGTTAGAATCATCCCCAGCACACTTTGTGCTCATAATGCAGGCTGAGTATCCTCATCTGTCACACTTGTATTGGTCAGCAGTAGTCCGTTTCCCTCCAGAACAGAAATATACACCGCTCGCTCTTAATTTGCGCAGCCACTGGAAGGTCACATGGGAGGATTTGGGGGGGTGGGTGGCCCAAAAAAAAAAAAAAAATGATGGGAAAAAAGCATAGTCAAAAGAGGCTTCCCCCACTTTAATAAAATGAACAGGAAAAAAGATATATGTTGTCACCTTTTATTTTCTATTCCTCGGCCAATAAGTGCTGGGACGCCGAGTCTTTTTAAAGTGTGTGGTTCAAAGACATATTTTTCAAATTCGGCAGTTATTTCCCTTGCTTTCTCTTTGTATCAGGCAGGCAAAATTTTTTCCCCAAACTACAACCCCAATTCGAAAATTTTTGGGACGAAGTGTAAATTGTGAATAAAATCAAAATGCAATGACTTTCAGATCACATGAACCAGTATGTTATTTACAATAGCACTTCACTTCAAATGTTGGAACTGAGACATTTAACATTTTTATCCACAAAATGAGCTTATTTCAAATTTTGTGGCTGCTACAGGTCTCAAAAAAGTCGGGACACAGGCGAAAAAAGGGCTGAAAAAGCCATTAACCCTTTAAGCCCTGAGCCTCTTTTTTGAAAATGGCAAGCCCAAAATGAAATGAGTATAAATGAGTATATCTCTGCGACTGCTTGGTCCATTTGAATAATCTTGGTATCGTAATAAAGGTAAAACCATTTGGGACTTCTGCCCTGGTGTAAAAATCGCCATATATGTCACTGAGTCAGAGTAAAGGGAGATGGAACACAGTGTAAATGAAATATCTCATTTTGCACCAAACAAATTTTTACTTCGATCCCTTGTAAATTTGTTGAGTTGCAGCCTGAAACCTCTAAAAATTACAGCACAGAATGTCATTATTATCTGTGCCAAAGTTTATTCTGATCAGGTCAATCAGAACAAAATTAGAGAGGAATGTCTAGGTGGCTTCTCCATTTTGGCAATTTCGGGCCCTTGTATTCCATTTCAGATTTCTTACATACCAAGCTGTAAAACCCATAAAATTTCACTTATATATCACTACAGGCATCCAACCAAATACATGCCATCCGCAGGTATTTTTATTATGCAGTAACGTAGGGGTCAGTGACGTGATATTGTCAGAGCGCACTACTTTTGTTTAAAATAATTTCAAATGATTCATGACAAGCATCATTTTATTCAATAAAACCTGTTTACTTTAAAAATATTTCGATTTTATCAAAAAATTATACATATTTTATGTTTTGCCATCTCAAACCCTCAAAATGTCAGGTGGCGCAACCATCCGAGCAAGTGAACACCATGTGAAATGGATTAAATGTGTAATTTCAAATATGAATTAATATAATATTAATATGAAACCTTTCAAATAAACAAAGTATGATAGTTAAATTGTTCTTAATTGTTTTGGAAAACCAAAATACCCGCCCCCTACAATAAAGAATCCATAAGTTACTTTTAATACCCAGCTCAATTACAAAATAGTAATGTTTTAGGCAGAGTAGACACTCTCAGGTATACTTATCGTGACTTACAAGATGGAGGCAACTGGAAACTACCTCAAGGTACTGTCTGCATAAACAGCCTTTTTTAATAAACTACCTGTGCATTTTCAAAGTTCTCAGTGCCTCATTTTAAATAGCAGGGCCCTCAGAATTCTACCAATGAAGCGTGGAGCTACTTTGAGCCTTGTTAATGATGAAAAAATAGCGATTTCTTTGCATGGCAACACCATGCCCAATTTACTTCCATTGCAAGCCTGTTGGGAGCTTTGGCCAAAAAGCCATGTATTTCGAAAGGTTGCGTGCGTACGGAGGTGGGGTATTTGACAAAAGTTAGTACTCGTTATCATGTTTCAATACACCCCAAGGCAATTTCACACCGGAATTCTCCTTTAAGACTTGTCCAAACACTCTTCTCCAACTACAAATAAATGTTTTCTGTATATTTTTAAAGATTTATTTAAAAAATACATTTTTAAAAGGCTTAGATGTCATTGACATGCAGAAATATTATATACCCAGTTAATAGGAAGAAACCTGGCGAAAATCCCATGACAACCATTTTTAAAGAGTAACAAAAAAGTGGTTTGAAGTTTACTTTTTTGTGTTTTAGTGGTAGATTATAGATAAAATAATAATAAATAAATAAAACTTGAGCGATTTAGGCAAGAAATACGTTTTTAAAGGTGGTCTCTGTTAGAGGTTAGACTTCTGTTCGACTTCTTTTAGCGGTCTCTGTGCTGGGATTGTCAGAAATCCAAAAAGCGTGATTATATATGTGAGCACAAGATTGCACTGTGTGCACCAGCTTTACAGGGAACAAGTAAGCCTTCGTCTGGCTACAGGCTACATACAGTCATGGAACTCTCGGCTTAAATCAAGCTATGATCAGATTATTTAGGTTGTGTAACCTTCTTGTCTTCACAAAATATCAATGAAAGCTTGAAAATACATAGAATTTTCTGCAAATTAAAGTTTGGGTTGCTGCTGTACGTAATCTAGTCAGAGTTAGTGGAGGCTGCGCCCGAATTGTGGGATGGTGCTATTTATTTAGACAAGCAGGAAGACATACAGAGAGGTAGAGAGAACACAATTATAACAAATGTTAGCCCATAAAAAGCTAAATAATTAAAGCTTTTCAGAGCATAGACTGTATATACAGTAGCCTAATGCATAAGTCACTACATGATGACATCCCATTGAAGTGAAGAAACAACAATCAAACTCAAATTAACTTGCACGCTTGCCCTATTTGGCAAAAAAAAAAAATTGAGCATTATTCCATGCATGTGCTGATTACTGGTTCATGAAAATATGCAGTTTAGAATATGGAGACTCAGCAATAGCATCTATTTGTGCTTTCCTGAATTGAGGAGTCTGAACGGATTTAATTATAACATGCACTTAGTTCTGTACATCACCAACTCTCTGGTTTTATAGTCAACTAGCCATATTCGATAAATCCTCCACAGCATTGGCTCATGAAATGTAATATGAGATTTATGGCTTTTGGGAGTTGTCAGTGTTTCTGCAGGTCTTTGGTGGTGTCACTTTTTTCAGTCATTGGCACAGTAAATGTCTCCAAAATGAGCGAGATCTCACACCGACACTGATGGTGAGGTTTTTGACAATGCTCCTCGTACAGCCTCCAACAACATTCAGTAAAAACTAATCCAAAGGCAAAGTTTGAGCTCCGATATTTCGCACAGAACACCTGCAGTTGTCTGTCTACATATAAGCATGACATGATGTTGTGGTCCTGCATTTTCTGTCTTTGCCATGCCCATGTCCCATGCCCCATGCTTCAAGTTTAAGTTCTGTGCCTGGCCTTGCGCCATGTTTAGATTGCCATGTGTTTTAGTGACCACTGCTTTTTCTGACCATCCCTAGATCATGTATTGTATTATTGGTAATTAGATCTCATGTTTAATTATTTTTCATGTTTTAGTTTTTTAGTCTCCTAGCCATGTTTTCAGTTCATAGCCATGTTTCTTAGTTCCTATGTCATGTTTATTTTTCCATGCCTCGCACTTCATCTTTCCCCCGTCTTGTCATGAGTGTATCTTTGCTCACAGTCCCTTGTCTAGCGTGCCACTCATTCGGGTGATTTATTGGTTTCTGGGTTTCAATCCTCTTTCTTTATCTCGTGTTCTTCCTTCCCCTTACTTTTACTATCTTACTTACACAGACTAACAGTTTATTATTTGCATTAATTACTAACCAACACTAACCCTGTATATTTAGACTAACTTACTAACAAGCACTCGGGATTGTATAGCTGCACTTACTAATTGACTAACGATCTCTCAGCAGTCGCCCTATTCTAGTCTCCGCCTCCTTGCCTTTCCCTTTTATCTCTGCTGTGATTTTCTGTGGGTCTCCACAAATGCTTTGTGCTTTCCTTTCTCTAAACTATGCACTTTTAGTACTCCGTGACAGGAGCTGTTTGTCTGTCCTTAGGTTTGTCTTGTTATCCCTGTCTGTGTTTTGGCTTCGGCCAAATTCATGAGATTAGTTTATTCCTAATGTGTCACACCATGATTATTGTTCCATTGATTGCACCTGTGTTCCCTGGTCATGTGTTCTCCCGGATGTGTATATAAGATGTCTGTTTGATTCTCTTCCTTGTGAGATCGTTCTTCCGTGTTTCCTGTGCTACGCTTCTTTTGCCTTGTTTCATTGTGATTTATCTTTCTGTCTGGACCGCCCTAGACACTGAGCTTTGCCTATTCCCTGTACTTTTGCCGCATTATTGTTTTTTGACCTCTTTTGCCTGACTACGATTTTTTGCGATTGGTGCCCTGTGTATGACTCTGGATTTCGCCCATTGGACTCTGTTTTTGGATTGCGGACTTTGTACTGTTGCCAACTCTGTTGGGGGATTTCCCCCCTCAGAAATAAAGCCTCCTTTTTGTATTCTACTGGTTTTCGATATTGGTTCATTTCGTAAAACCAAACACATGAGGGCTATGGACCTAAGTGTGGACAGCAGGAGCTCGATAGCCTGTGACCATGCATCCTGCATATGCAAAATTTAACACAGCGAAGCTGCTCACAACACAGCCAGGGAAAGAAATGGAATGAGGTAAAAGGAGTCAACCCTCCGACTCAAACACTTCCTTTCTATGCTCTCGCTGTGACTGAGATTGTCTTTCGCTCATGGAGCTCAACAGTTACCAATAACGGTGTTTCCTGTAATGGCTGGTCGTATAAGGAGGCCAAGCGCAACAACAGAGTAGCAGAAACCGAGAGAATAATATAGACCAAACGCAAGTACTCGCACTTCCAAAGGACGTATAACAGTCTGAACCACGGAAGCAAAGCAAGAAACTACAACAATAAGAAGGTAGAAAGTCATACAAAACCTGACAACAGATATCTTTGGCTATAGTGCGAAGCTAAACAGACACTCTAGCGAAGGAGGCGTGCCGGACATCCTGCTTATATAGATTCTGGGGAAGCGCCGCCCCAGCTCAATCAACCAGCTGAGTAAAGAATTCGATGGCCCAGGAATTCAATATTGTCCCGGGACGAGAGCTGCAAAGAGGTTCAAACAACACACACACCTCACAAACCATGACATTTCCCAGAAATATCCACTGACCAGTGTGTAAAAAACCATAGTCTCTTGAGACTGACGGGTCCAAACATCATCAATCTGCCAATGTTGCTTCATGGGTTTCCTTTTTGGAGTCAAAACAAAATGGAGAATAATGAACTTGTGGATTAAAGAGAAGAAAATGAAAACGTCATTGGGGTTGTTCTGTACAACTCCAAGGTTGAGTTACAGTTCTTAGGGAAAATTTAAAAATAAGTCATATTACTGACTTCCATTCAGGATCTGTGCAAGGGCCTCTTTGAGCCCAAACCTCGCCCTTGTGCTTATTTGCTCAAAACAAACCGACAAAAGCAACAAACATTTGCCCTATTCAGCCCTATTGTGTTTACAGGATAGACTACGTGTTACTGTTTTCACTTCCTGGTTAAGTGCCAAAGTTGTACCCTTCTAACACCAATATTCCAGTAAACAACGTACCCCATAGTACTGGGGTTTAATGGAAACTAATAGACGTTGCTACCAATTTTTCTGCCCTAAAGTATATAGCTGGTGTTTTTTCCGACCCATTTTGACGGTTAGCCGTATGCCAGAGGTAAAAATTCATTTCCATCGATTGCCATTGAAAAACAAGAAACTCATGAAGACATGGCTGGCAAGAACAAAATCAGCTGAGGGCCCATGTAATGGATGTGCTAGGTTATGCAGCGCAAATTCTTTTTAAGATGATTATAAATTCAAGATTAAAATGGACAAACAAACAGGGAGAATGCTGAGATATAAAACTGGGAATTGCTTCCCTTTGCTGTACCGTTGATTTTCAAATTTCAACCTACGCTATAGGATTTATGGCCTACCTTGGTACTTTGCATCAAGATTGCTGCAGAATAGAGAGAGGTGAGCAAATTTGAAGTCAATTTGTATCTATATATTTGTATGTCTGTATTATAGAGAGCTTATATTCATTTAGTTAACCTCTTGAACCGAAAAGCACCCGTACTTGCGGTAGGCACTCACATATCCATTAGATGGCAGACCCAAGTTTAACTCACAGTCAATCGTTGACCTTCGCAGTACCGTAGCTGCACAGAGGACCCCATCTAGTAAATGAAATAGCGCAAAATAGCTGAGGAGTACCGCTTCGGAAACAATCTCAATTGTTTCGCCGTCCTAAATTTATTATTGAATGATTTTTTTTCTGTATGCAAATGAGTCGTCTTGAGTCCGTGAACCGGTGAAGTTGTGTCTTGTTTTACGGCGATAACGTATCGTTTCTTGGTAAAACTTTTATTTCAAGGATATAGATGTTTCCTAATGTTGTTGTTAGCAGCTTTAAGGAATTCCCAGCGAGAGTTGACATATTATGATACAAAGTTTACATGTCCGCTGGTGTTTGAAGATGGAATTGTTGATTTTTACGGCATGAGCAAACTGCATGGATCAAAAATTCACCCATAAGGATAAGTATTCTGAAAATATGCCATTTTGGTTAAATTTTGAGGGCTAGTAGCTCCTCAGCTGTTCAACATAGGTATATATATATAAATATATATATAAACATTTTCAGCTTGATCCACTCTACAAGATAGAGTTATTACTGTAGCCACTGTAGCTACTAAAGTCAGAGTCAGAAGTAGAGGCTGTGTTCAAATTGCAGGATTTTACACGAACACGAAGACATACAGAGACAAACCATTCAAGGGAAGAAACAGCAATCACAGCAATCAAACTCGAATTAGCTTGCTAGCTAGCCCTATATCGCAAACAAAACTAATTTGTTTTTTTAGCATTTTTTCATGCACATGCAAATTAAATGGTTCAAGAAAATATGCAGTTTAGAATATGGGGACTCACCGATAGCATCTATTTGTACTCTTCTGAAATAAGGCATCTGAACAGATTTAATTACAACAAACACTTAGTTCTGTACATTATAGCCAGCTAGCCATATTCAATGAATCCTCCACAGCATTGACTTATGAAATGCAATATGACTTTAATGGCTTTTTGGACTAGTCAGTTTCTGCTGGTCTTTGATCCCGCATGGAAAGAATCTATATGAACATGTATGCGCATATATGCCGCATAAAGGCCGAATTCAGGTACATATATGTGCTTATAGAGGGCATATAGGTCTCCTATATTGCTTCTTTATTTCCACATATAGGCCCTATATGTACATACTAGGTATATGTCTCCTAAATAGCTCATATACCCAGTAGCAGGCTCTGTTTGTCATACCTATTGTATAGCTCATATCTCACTTTTGCAACTGTCGTATATGATGCCCAGTTCATATTTTTATTCACAAGGTAATATCTGCATATTAGTCCAAAGTCCCTTACAGATGTAACAAGAATTTCACACAATAACTTATTAATCGCATGTGAACACATGAAATTCGCATCACATTTGATCCTAAATACATGTTTACATGTGACAACGGCATGTAATGTGTAAACCAGTCATTATTAACTATGGCAAAAAGGAGGAGGAGACAAAAAGCTATGGTACCAACACAAATATCTAATACTACTTGTTACATTTTTTTTCCTGAAACATTAACAATAACAAGGTCTTCAATTCTTTCTTGAACATACTTATTTCCATTCTATGACGATTGAGTTGTGTATTGTTGAAGAGAAGGAAATGTATAAAAACAAAATGGTTTGATTATGTTTATTTCATCAATTAAACATTTTTTCAAGTTTAAGTCACTGCCAGATTCAGCACATTAGATAAAATTAGATTCACGTCATTATAGTTCATACACATCCACTGAAAGGTTATACACTACACTGTTACATCCACCAAATGGTAATGTTTTCCATCTTTTCTGTAATGCAGTTTCTAGATGAGTATGGCTCAGAGGTCCTTAGTCTAAATGTAGCAAAATAATAATAATTAAAAAAAAAACAAAATAAAAGTACACAGAAGAACATATATTCAGGTAAACATGCCTTTTAAAAGTCATTTTCATCCCCACATCTATTTGAGCATTTCACGGTGTTTAATGAATTTGAAGAGTAAGTCTACATTTCTGTTCACAGTTTTAATGAACAGACACTTGTCTTTTATCTGAGATGCTTATAATGCTGCTAAAGGTCCCAGACTTTTTCCTACAAGGATGAAATAACAAGGATTCTTAAATTCCCACACGGAAAGAACCTATATAAACTAAGGAACATATGGGTTTTAATCACCGCCTTGTATCAACTAGCAGTGTTCGGCAGCTCTTTTCAGAAGTAGTGCGCAATTGGCCAATACGCTACAGGGATGCAAATTGAAAAGGGCCTGCTAGGAAGGGTTATGTTGATTAGAGTTCCCGTAGGCGCGTCCTGTTGGCTAGACGGAAGCTGATAAAAAAGATTCTGACCGCAAGACAGTTTCAGTTTTTTCTGCCCTCCCTCACTTGCAAAGCTAAACTTGATTGTGGTGTTTGGCTTAGATTCAGTTTCTGACTAATAAATATATTTTGAGCAAATAGACACCTGTTCCGGCTTGGTATTGCCTAGGCTACATATTTTTAAGCCATAAGGAGTGTTTCTAGGAGATTTTTGAGTTTTGATATTGGTTTTTATAACAGTTTTCAGGTATTTGCAGACCAGAATGTTTTTTTTTTCAGCAGTGACGGGATCCCGATGGAAAAAAATCACTGTTGAGTTTCTAATTTCAGGTGATATACCTCTGGACATTACTTATATACAATTATAGCACTGATTGGAGGCTTAAATAACTTTATTATCACTAGTTATAGGCCTCTGGATGGATTATAGGCAAACAGTAGGTTTTTGTGTTTCTGACTTAGACGAGCAAGGGTATAGGGAAATGCATATGACTCACCAATTATTGCACCAATGACCATAATATTTGGTATTCAGAGAGTAGACATATACCTTTATCACATACAATTACCACTGAGAGCATAGGCTCGCCTGAATTAATTTTACACATTGTGTTAGAGAGCAGTTTGCACTGTAATTGCATACCCCGACTTCAGGGCCATGGCAGGGTTGTCAATCCCATCAGCATATTACCTATATACCATTTCTCCATCAGCTATACTATCCTTCTATTCATATCAGGGCATTTTGTGAAGATATAGCCATATCTATGCATGTATGAGGCTTTAGAAGATATACATCTCTTGAAACTAAGGCAGACACCCGACCTAAAAAATGAGTTGAGGGACCCAACTTTGACCAGTTACCACGAAAAAATGAAAAACGTTGCCGTCTCACGACTTTGGAATATGATCCCACAACACCTGTAGATTAAAAAACCACGCACAGCTAAGCTCTATAAGTACTTTCATTATTTTTCACTACCCGGGGGGGTCGTGCACATTTCGTGAGCCTGGCCCATATAGAGGTTTTATAACAACATATGCTCCCATCCAGTGTTTCTTATGGGGAAAGTCTTGCATATTTCAGTAAAACAATGCCAAACCACATACTGCATCCATTACAAAAGCATGGCTTTGCAGTAGAAGCAGCAGAGTCTCAGTTATGAGCATCAGAAAATGAAAAATATGGCAAAGAAGGCCCTGGACTGTTGAGCAGCCAAAATCCTACATCTGACAAGAGTGGGACAACATTCCTCTCCCATAACTTCAGCAATTCGCCTCCTCACTTCCCAGACATCTACAGACTGTTGTTAACAGTCATTCCAAAAGTCATTTGCAAAATCTGCAAAAAGCGGCAAGGTGGGGGGTCTGTAGATCCGTTCTGTATATTCACCATAGGTTAGCCCTGGCGCATGGAGGTGACTATTAGAGCCATTCATCAAATGATCATGTAGGGTAGGAGAAGGGGCCATTTTTGTTTTAACCTGTTATGAGCAGCTATTTCCCCCCAAAATATACTGAAAATGTTTCAACTTTTTTTTTCCTCTTGCTCATTGAAATCAGTGAAATAGTGCTTAAATGAATGTCAAACGTCTATTTCTTGCAATTATTCTGTAATCACTAGAGATAAACCGCTCATACTGCACATTCTTAGTAAGCTAGGTCAGACACATATATCCACCAAAAATTGTTCATTTTGGCTGACCCACCCCTTGCTGCATTTTGCATGGTCCACCCGCAGAGTGACACTTAATAGAAGAGGGGATACTAAACAATGGTAAACATGGCCCTGTGCCAACTTTTTTGAGGTGTTTCTTCCATCAAATTCAAAATGAGCTAAAATTTTTCATGAAATGGCAAAATGTCTTACTTTCAACATCTGATATGTGGTTTATGTTCTGTTGTGAATAAAACAAATAAATAAATTAATTAATAAAAGTTTATGAGATTTGCGAATCACTGCATTCTGTTTTTATTTACATTTTACACAGCATCCCAACTTTTTTGGAATTGGGGTTGTATGTTCATCTGGTTTTGCTATGTGTCATTAGCTAATAATTAGTACAGTAAAAAGTGGCGAGCTGCAGCATTGTCACATTGATTGTAACCAGCTCATTTTACCCCGCTTGAAGTATTCTGGACACTTACATTCAGAATGATTTATTTATCAAAATGACAGGCTAGTTCAGTGACATGGCCAGTGTTGCTGAGGGCAAGGCAGACATTTACTATGTAATTGCAGTATTCTAAGCATGGACTGTACAGTCATTGGTTCCAAGATCAGAGGTAACCGCTGCCTTGTGTCAGTGTCCTCATGGACCAGGCCGGTAATTACAGCACAATTCATGTGCCGCAAGACAGTAGCTCACTGCCTCGTCCCAGTCTCCTCGTGGAACAGGACAGTAACTCCACTGGCAGCTCAGTGTCGTGTGACGGAAGTACAGTGAAGTACAAAAATGCTACAGCCCCTACTGCTGGATTCTCCAAGTCTTTTGATAAATAATAAATGGCACTTTCAGCAATTTTTCAGCTATTGTATCTCATGTCAACATACAGTATAATTCATTCATACCAATAGGCAATATACAGTCTCCAATTAGCCTGAAATATATGTCTTTTGACTGTGGGGGGAAACCAGTGAACCCGGACAAAACACATGCGAACACTGGGGGAACATGCAAACTTTACACAGAAAGGCCCCAGATCAGATTCGAACCCTTCTTGCTGTGAGGCGGCAGTGCTACCAACTGCCCCACCATACTGCCCTGAGTCTTTTGATGATATTATCTACCACAGAGGATAAAATCGCCAAATTCTTCTCAACATTACATTGAGAATTATTTTAAATTTGCCTGTGCAGTCTCTCACAGAATGGTGAGGCCCTTGTCATTTTTACCTCTGAAAGACTTTTTACTCCCAGATATGTCACTGACCTGTTTTCAGCTAATCTTAGCTGTGAGATATTCCACTAAGTGTCTTTTTTCAGCATGAATTTTTCTCATCTTTTGTTTCGCTGTCCCAAACTTTTTGAAATGTCTTGACGGCACCATATTCAAAACCAGCAGATATTTGTCAATACATAATAAAATTTCTCATTTTTAACATTGATATGTTGTCTTTGTTTTATATTCAATTAAATATTGGGCTGGAAATGCTGTTTTTATTACATTTCATATAGTGTTCCAACTTTTTTGGAAATGGGGTTGTACATCTATATTTGTAAATTTCAGAAAACAGTCTTTTGTTAATGGACTCTACACAGATCTTTAAACTAATTCTGATTACATGCTTCTAAAAATGTTATTTGTCAGATCGCTGATCTCCATGCATGTCAGTGAATGACAACAAAATGTGCCACCATCCATCAAAATTAAGCACAGTTCAGACAAAGTTGCAATTTGAAATCAACAGCCAGTACAAATTAATAGGCTAATTCAAAATTTTGCCAGAAATTATCCATTTGGAGAGATTCTTTACAGCTATTAGGCAACACGTTTTCAAAATGGCGGGGATGATTAATGGTCAGATTGTTGAAGACTTATTGGTCCACAAGCATTTGGACTGAGACATATTTTTATTTTAATCACCTTAGCTCTGTACACCATCAAAATGGATGTGAGCTGATATAATCAAGGCGTGAATAAAGTCTAAAGTCAGCTTTTAACCCTCTTAGTCTGTTGGAATCGGTTTTACATGCTCATTAACCACGTTGGCATGCAGATCTTGCTATCAGATAGAAGCTTAATCAGAATGAAATGTTCTCGTGCGAATGCTCAAGTTGAATGAATTGCCACAATCTGACTGAAAATCTAAACCAATCAAATGAGGTGGTGCAGTCATTTTGATAATCAGTTTGGTGGCCATATAAACGCTCCATCAGATTGCCTCTGTGCTTGGACCCTTCGTCACGCGCTCATTCGGCCTGTGCGCAGTGATGATGCCGAAATGTTTTACTCATATGCGTGGAAAACATGATGGCATCCATCGAAAACTGATGGTGGCATCCACCAACATTTTTTTTTGACCCAATCCCACCAATGACGTGATTTGCAATCAATTATGATGGAATGCTTTCCCCATCATTGGTGAGATATTCCAGCAATTAACGTCTTCACTGCGGTATGGTGGGAGATGCAGTTACAAATCTTCAGACAAAAATAGGAATCTGAAGATTCAATGAATATCATCAAAAATGCTGGTAGTGGCTGTCAACTTTAAAATAAATACACTGGTGGGGAAAGTGTTCAATGTTCTTAAAGAACTGAAAATGGTGAAACCACCATTGGTTTCATCTGGATGCAAAACAAATTAAAATAGCAACAAGTTACACCCCAACACTGGCTGAAGGAAAATGTTGCGACTCATTTGAGCCTGCTTGAACCTCAGTGTATCCAAGAGTAATTGTATGTGATTGCAGGTTGAGGATCCCTGGTTGGGTCATTCTCACCTGGCCAGAACTGGCTTGGCTTAAACTTGTGACACGAACGCAATAGGGACCGGGACCTGTGCTGGAGGGGTGAAAGTTGCCAATTTTCTTGGGCCCCACAGGTAGTGGAGGCCTACGGCCGGAAAGGGGTGAAAAAAAATTCCAGTGGGATATACAATAGTTGTATTCATCCAAGGGGCCCAGAGTTCCTTGCTACACCCCTGGAAGGGATCAGCATTCATTAAAGAGGATGATTTTTACCGACTGAGCCACTCGACAGCCCATGGTCCGCGGCAGAGGTAGAGTGATAATTTCATGGTGGACAGGCCCACGTAATCTGCTCCGGCACAGGCAGGCTCCAGGACTTGTCCGGATGAGCTTCCTTCCACCCGTGCAATGCTCATTCCCGACTGATGAATGCCCCATTGGACTGGCATCAGGTATTGCACATAGTGCCGGCAGCAATGAGATCACTGGAAGTAGGTGCATGATTTAACACACGAAAGAGATTTTTATGAAGGACAAATTTCCCATGTTTACAGATCTCAGTTGCACATTCACTTCATCTGTTTAAGATTCAAATAACATAATACCTGTTGGAAGTGCTCAAAAATGCTATTTTACTTGAACTGAAACAATACACGACAAGTTCTGTAAACTAGGAAACCAGTGCCATAATATGTAATTGTACATTCATTTGAATGGATAGGGTACCTGATGAGTTCTGTAAGCTAGAAAAGCAGTGTCATGACTTGTAATTATATATTCATTTGCTTTAAACGTGTTTTTGTACGTTTTCCCACAAACCGCACGTCAAGTCACTGTATTTACCATATTTGAAATACGTCACCTCAATAGATCTGAAACCCACTTAATCAAATTACCATTACGAGAGCAGATGATTTTGAGCACTATGCATACACAGCATATTCTCCCGGACAAGGTTAGAAAGCTGACTAGCTGAAATAAACTCCAGACTTTATGCTATTTGAACTGGAGATTCAATGGCAATAATATGTGATATCTTCTCACTTTTCAAACGTATTGTGTTATTACTGAGCTGTTGAGTTTGTAATGTGTTATAATGGAACAGTTCAGTCTGTTAAACCTAGAATAATGTTTTCCAATCACTGATCTAGTTGAGGTGAGGCATGAGAGGAGTATGCACCCTCGTAAGGACACATTATAACTGCAGTGGTCACGCAAGAGTAAACACTAAATTCTTATCCCAGGACCTTTGAGTCAGTGAAATCTACTCATAATTCCACATCTGTGACGTACTTCATGAAAATTACTCCTTTTGAGTATGGTCACATTTTTATCTGATTGAGTAATGTACTTGTATCTAAAAGATATGGACACGTTTTATGCAATTTGTCTAAATTTGTCTAATCAAACTTTGATGATGATGACAAAGGCTGGCATTGGTTCATTCATTTTAAATGTTCATTTTGTGTTATCAGAACCTGATACACCTTAAAATATTATATATATATATATATATATATATATATATATATATATATATATATATGTATATATATATATATATAAATATATACACAGCGCCCTCCCTAATTATTGGCACCCCTGGTAAAGATGTGTTAAAAGCTTTAAAATAAATTCATTTTTTTATTGCAGAAGCATACTCTCACACTGAAAATTGTAGAAAAATGTAACCTACAACTCAAGTGAATATTGAGGGGGAAAAAAATCCCTGACTAAGAAATAGTTATTTTTCCTAGTATCTAGGAACATTTGATTTGTAAATCATCACTTCCTGTTTCCCTGGGGTATAAATATGACGCGACACAGAGGCCATTTCTCTTATTCACTCTTCAACATGGGAAAGACAAAGGAACACACCATTCAAGTAAGGCAAATGTGTGTCGACCTTCACAAGTCAGGCAATGGCTACAAAAACATTGCCACTCGTCTGCACCTGCCCATATCTACTGTCGCAGGAATCATTAAGTAGTTTAAAACAACTGGAACAGTGGTAAACAAGCCTGGACGAGGGTGCAAGGTTATTTTGCCACCACACACTGTGAGGAGGATAGTAAGAGAAATAATAAGTTCTCCAAAGCTCACTGTTAGAGAATTGCAACAAGTGGTAGCATCTTGGGGTCACAAAGTCTCCAAAACAACCATCAGGCGCTATCTACATGCCAACAAGCTGTTTGGGAGGCATGCACAGAAAAAACCTTTTCTCACTCACAATCATAAACGCAAACGTCTGGAGTTCCCTAAGCGGTACTGGGACTTCAACTGGGACCATGTGCTTTGGTCAGATGAGCTTTTTGGCAACAAACACTCTAAGTGGGTCTGGCAGAATACAAAAGATGAGTATGCAGAAAAGCACCTCATGCCCACTGTGAAGTATGGGGGAGGATCGATGATGCTGTGGGCCTGTTTCTCTTCCAGAGGCCCTGCGAACCCTGTTAGGGTGCATGGCATTATGTACGCTTTGAAATACCAGGACATTTTAAATCAAAATCTGGTGGCCTCTGCCCGAAAGCTGAAGATGGGTCGTCGCTGGGTCTTTCAGCAAGATAATGACCCTAAACATGTGGCCAAATCTACACAGAAATAGTTCACCAGACACAGAATCAAGCTCCTCCCATGGCCATCTCAGTCCCCAGACCTCAACCCCATTCCAAACCTGAGGAGTGAGCTGAAGAGGAGAGTGCAGAGGAGAGAACCCAGGTCGCTGGATGATTTACAGAGATTGTGCAAAGAGGAATGGTCAAAGATCCCCCTTTCTGTATTCTGCCATCTTGGGAAACATTATAGGAGACGATTAGGAGCTGTTTTGTTGGCAAAAGGGGGTTGTACAAAGTATTAACTAGGGGGTGATAATAATTGTGGCTCACATGATTTGATGAAAAAGAATTATTTCTTAATGTGGGATTTTTTTCCCACTGAATAAATGCATTGAAATAAAGGTTTGATTTTCCTCTTTTTTTCATTGTGGTCCTATATTATTTAGAAAAAAAAAATGAATTTATTATTTAGAAGCTGAAGAACAAATCTTAACCAGGGGTGCCAATAATTTTTGATGGCGCTGTATATATATAAATCTGACCAAAACTTCCAACGCAACACATACAATTTTGAAATATTTGGTGTACATAAAATGGGATGTTGGTTTTGAGCCATGATACATCAACTACAACTTAAAAGCTCAGAAAATTGTTTTGATTTTGTCTTGTGGGCAGCTCATGACGCATGATTGCACATTGTTTACAATTTTGCCTATCCCGTCACGTTGAGTAGAACTCATTGACCAATGCTTGGAGAATTTGGTCAATAAATAGCCGTGGCAATGGGCAACATATTCCTTTGCATTATCCTGGCTGAACGTGTGACCATGCCGCGCCTAGGTCAAAATCAGCGAGAGCGAGCTGTTGCGACCCCTGTCGCAGTTCCACTCGATTGGCCTGCGTATTCCCCAGATTTAAACCCTATGGGATATTCTGGATCGCTGAGTGAGGAGGTGTGATCCAGAACCAGCCACAGTCCAACAGTTGCGTCAATCACTCCAGGAGGAATGGGATAGCATCACGCAGGCTGAAATTCGGCATTTGATTGACTCCATGCATCGCAGAATCCAGCTGTGTGTGACGCCAGAGGAGGCCGTACAAGATACTGACTTCGGTGATCCAGAATTGCCCCTTCAAATGATGCAATGAATTGGAAACCAGGAAAAATCTCCTCTTCATTCCTGACTCTAAAACTGTGTATTTGATTTGAATCTTAATATTTGTTACGTATTGTTAAATTTATCGTAAGAAAATGACATGTGTTGCAATAAACCCGAGTGTTGCGTTGGAAGTTTTGGTCAGTACATATATATGGATATTTAGATAATTGACTCTACACTGAAAAATAATCAAGTTTGTTCTTTGTGATAAAAAATGCATTTACCACACAAGAGATTATGGATAATAGAGTGCAACAGAAGGCGAAAGGTAAGAGAAGACAAAGATTGTTTAAGTAACTTCTAAGTAGTTAAGCAAGAACAAAGCAGGTATATGCTGTAATGCTTGAACTTTTCAATGACATTCTTTCATGTTTTTTTATTTGTCAGAGCTGTTACGATATCTGTTGAAACCGCTTGAAAATAATTAGGATCAGATAAGCACTGAATGCAAACTCCAGACATTGAAAAATCAATGGAGCTCTCTGGTGTAATTATTTTTCTGATTAATATTGATTATATAGTGGGACACTCTTATAGGGGCACTTTAAAAGTGCATTGGCAGGACAGTGTAGACAATTCTCATTTTTAATTTTCCAGGGCTTTTTATTTACTATATCACTATTATTTTCCATTATGAACCCTTTATATTTGGCAGCATGTAATGTACTTTTAAAGCATGGGAAGGCACATCTGTGTGTCTCAGTGGGTAGTGCTATTGGCTGACAACAAGAGGCATGTGAGTTTTAGTCCGGGACTGGGACCTGTCCGTGTGGAGTTTGCACGTTTGAGTGAGTTTACTCTGGGCTCATTCATTACCTCCCACAGTTAAAAGACATTCATGCTTGGCTAACTGGAGACTGAAATTAACTATTGGTAGATTGGTATGAATGAATTGTACTGTGCTGTGAGAAGGTATTTATCCCATCTCTATTTCTTCTAGTTTTTCTTATTGATCATATTTAAAATGTTTCCTATTGTAATGTGAATAGAGGCCACTAGATGGCAGTATTCACCTTTTTTTGTTAAGCTCAGACTGGGGTTATGTTTGGACATGTTTCAGACATGTCTGGGGCAAGTCCCCGAAAATTAAAAAAAAAGGTCTAAATGTGGGTGGGGTCTGCAAAAGAGTATATAAGGAAAAGAATTGAGACAGTAGTAGTAGGAGAAATTGCAAGAAGAAGGATACATGTGACCAGACCTGTCATTTCTGTCCAAGACCTGTGAAGTTTCTTTTGTGGATTTTTGCCTGTGTTTGAGTTTTTTTTCCTCACCCAGCACATCACCAGGAAACTGTAAATATTTCTGTTTTTTGTATTCAATCTTGGTCAGAATATTAGTTTAGTCGTTATTGTCTTTGTTAAAAATTAAATGTGTTTAAGTTTTTAAAACTGTGTCTGTCATCCCTTGCTGTTGCTGTTGTGTTGTAAATTGTAATAACAAACTGGGGCCATAACACTATCATCCGATTAATTTTAATATAAGACAAAGACAACGTGAGTAAACAAAAAATGCAGTTTTAAATTATCATTTCATTTATTGAATGTGCAAGTAAATTGTTATTCAAAACCTGTATCACCCATGTGAAAAAAAATCATTGACCCCTAGAACTAATAAATGGTTGTTCCAGGCAAGATCTGCAATGGAACATTTGCAATAACTGGCCATTAGTCAGTAATAACGTTCTGGAGGAATTATGGCCCACTCATCTTTGTTTTAATTCGGCAACATTGAGGGTTTTTGGAGAATGGGCTGTCTGATTAATATCATACCACAGCATCACCATAGGATTCAAGTCAGGACTTTGACTTGGCTGCTCCAAAATCTTCAGTTAGTTTCTTTTACGCCATTCAGAGGTAGACTTGCGCTTGTACTTTGGGTCATTCGCTTACTGCATAACCCAACTATGATAGAGCTTAAGTTCACAAACTGATGGGCAGACATTCTCCTTCAGGATTTTTTGGTAGAAAACAGAATTCATGGGTCTATTAGTTATGGTAAGTCATCCAGGTCCTAAAGCAGCTTCAGGCCATCATGCTACCACTACTGTGTTTGACTGTTGTGATTTTCTTGTTGTGGAATGCTGCATTAGCTTTACACCGGAGGACACGGGACCCATGTCTTCCATAACATTCCACTTTTGATTCATCTGTCAACAGAATGCTACCTCAAAGCCTTGGGGCTCATCAAGATATTTTATTTCAATTATTTATTTAGACTAGCCTTCATGTTATTTTTGGTCAGTAGTGGGTTTACTGACTGCTCACTCATGGATGCCATTTTTTCCTCAGACTGTTTCTTATTGTGGAAATGTGAACACTGACCTTAACCCAGCCAAGTGAGGCCAGCTGTTCTTTAGGTGTTGGCCTGGGTTCTTTTGTGACTTCCTGGATGAATTGTTGATGCACTCCGGGAGGAAATTTGGTTGGCTGGCCACTCCAGGGAAGGGTAACCACCATTCGAATTTCTCTCCATGTGAAGATAATGATTCTCATTGTGGTTTGACGGAGTCACAGAACTTTTTAACTCTTTCCAGACTGATAGATGTCACCAACTTTGTTTCTTGCCTCCTTTTGAATTTCTTTAGATAGTGGCATCATGTGCTATTTTTTGCTTACTTCGCATCGTCAGACAGATTCTATTTTAATGGTTCAATTAGTTCTATTCAACTGGACTGGAATCATGCCCGGGTGCCTAGTGGAATTGAACCCGATTATAAATTAAAATTATATAATTAGTTGATTTAAATGGACTGCATTTATATAGCACCTTCTAGTCAGATGACACAAAGCGCTTAACATGCCTTTCATTCACCCTGATGGCGAAGGCTGCCATGCAAGGTGCCAACCTGCACATCAGGAGCAGCGCGGAGTTCAGTGTCTTGCTCAAGGACATGTCGACAAGTTCTCTGGAGGAGCCAGGGATCGAACCAGAAACCTTCCAATTCCTAGCCTAGCCACTCTACCTCCTGAACCATGCTGCCATTTAGTAACCAAGGGGGTAATTGCTTCTTCACATACAACCCCAATTCCGAAATTGTTGGGACGAAGCGTAAATTGTGAATAAAATAAAAACACAATGACTTTCAGATCACAAGCCAATGTTATTGACAATAGAATAGAGATAACATTTCAAATGTTGAAACTGAGATATTTTACATTTTTATCTACAAAATGAGCTTATTTCAAATTTTCTGGCTGCAACAGGTCTCAAAAAGTTGGGACACAGGCTGAAAAGGGCTGAAAAAGCTATTAATATATAAGAGAATCAACTGAAAGAACATTTAGCAAGTAATTAAGTTAACTGGCATCAGGTGTGTAACATGATTGGCAATAAAAGGGAGTCTTAGAGAGGCTGAGTCTCTCAGTAAAGTAAAGATGGCCAGAGGTTTTCTGACCTGTGAAGGCTTGCGTAAAAAAATTGTGGAATACTTTAAAAACAATGTTCCTCAACATCAAATTGCAAAGGCTTTGAAGGTCTCATCATTGACAAAGCATAACATCATAAAAAAAAGTTCAGAGTTAATGGAAAAATCTTTGTGCATAAGGGACAAGGCCGAAGACCTTTACTGGATGCCCATGATCTTGGAGCCCGCAGACACCGCTGCATCACTCCCCAGCATGATTCTGTCATTGACATTACTAAATGGGCCCAGGAATACATCAAGAAAACCACTGTCTGTAAACACAGTTCACTGTGCCATCCACAGATGCCACCTAAATCCCTTATCATGCCAAAAGGAAGCCATTGTTGAGCATAATTCAGAAGTACCGGTATGTTCTGTGAGCCAAGGCTCATTTAAAATGGACTGTAGCAAAGTGTTCTGTGGTCAGACGAGTCCAAATTTGACATTGTTGTTGGAAATCATGGGCATTGTGTCTTCTGGGCTAAAAAGGAGAAAGACCACCCCTCCTGTTATCAGCATTCAGTTCAAAAGCCAGCATCTCTGATGGTATGGGGATGCATTAGTGCATATGGTGTGGGACACTTGCATGTTTCAAAAAGCCCCATGAATGCTGAAAGGTATATTAAGGTTTTAGAGCAACATATGCTCCCCTCCAAGTGACATCTATTCCAAGGAAGGCCTTGCGTATTACAGCAGGACAATGCAAAACCACATACTGCAGCCATTACAACAGCATGGCTTCGTAGTAGAAGAGTCTGTGTGCTGAACTGGCCTGCCTGCAGTCCTGATCTTTCACCCACTGAGTACATTTGGCACATAATTAAGTGAAAAGTCCATCAAAGGACACCCAAAACTCTCCAGCGGCTGGAAGCCTGTATTAAACAAGAGTGGGATCAAATTCCAATGGCTAAACTCAAGAAACTTGTCTCCTTAATGCCCAGATGTCTCCATTCTGTGATAAAAAGAAGAGGGGATGCTACACCATGGCTAACAGGCCCCTGTCCCAACTTTTTTGAGACCTGTAGCAGCCATCAAATTTGAAATGAGCTCATTTTGTAGATAAAATTGTAAAATTTCTCAGTTTCAACATTTGCTATGATATCTCTGTTCTATTGTGAATAAAATACTGGCTGGTAATGTTTGAAAGTCATTGTGTTTTGATTTTATTCACAATTTACACTTTGTCCCAACTATTACAGGGTTTTAGCATCAGGTAGGGTTGGACTGCTTCTACCCTTAAATAAATGAAATCGTCATGTAAAAACTGCTTTTCTGTGTAATGTTCCAGACCAAGAAATAAAGTGCAGAGGCAGGGCACAATCCAATTGGCAGTTTATTGACAGCTGATACTGTAATTTGGGGACTGAACCCCTAAGGAACGTGTGGGCATGGCACCCCAGATATGGACAGCACAGTTCAGTTCAAATGTTGTGGGCAAAACTGAGCTGTCAATCACCAGCCATTAGCTTCTGGGATAACAACCAGTTGGAGTAAACACTGTGCCAGAGCTGAACTGTCCCATAGGAAGATGGAGTAACTCAGGGGGAACTTGGTTCCAATCCTGATGACTGCAAAAGGATTAGGAGCTTGATCCTTACAAACTAGACAGAGACACTGACTTGGAAGGGTTTACAAGAACATGGACCCAAACCTGGACCCTGATTAGGCTTGGGAGCTTGTTCCTATTAAACTGGGCAGAGGGACCGACTTGAGCTGGGTTAACTTGTATACGATGCCAATCCTGGACCCTGAGTAGGGTTGGAAGCTTTTTCAAGTGAACAGCGTTAAGAAGTTAGCTCTCAGGAATAGCTGTCATTAAAGATAATGTTATACTTAATAAAGACAAAGTTTTTCTAATTAGAGTGCCAACTGGTTTTGAGCACAAATGGCAAATAACAATCCAGCAACTTGCAACGCATAACAGGGGGTTTAAATACTCGTCACTGCAACATTAGGAAGTTATCATGAAATGAGATACAGCCAGGGAGGGGATTAGATGCAAGATGTAAACAAATCAAAGGACCTAATTGACATGCAAGTTGCTGAATTGGAAAAGACAGAAAAAAAGGCATTCATACGAGGTTGTGGCATTTGTGTTCACACTGATTATCTTTGTGTTTTATTAAAATTAGTTAGAAGATCTGAAACATTAAAATACAACAAATATACACAAAACACAAGAAATCAGGAAGGGGGCTAATACACTTTCACAGCACTGTATGACAGGTGACTTCACATAGCTTAAAATGGTTGAAAGCACCTTTAAGCTATAAAGAAACAAAAAATATGCTTCTGTATGTAAATTTCTACTGGTACCATTATGCTAGTGCACTGTAAACTTATTATGAAGGAGGTCAGGTAATAAAGTGCAATAAAAGTAATACTTTAAGCTAAAGATTCATTCTGGGTCGGCTTTATCCAGTCAGAAACAACAACAGCGTTTCCGCAGCTTTGTAAATCTGTGTATGAGTGCTTGTGTGTGTGTGTGTGTGTGCGTGTGTGTGTGTGCGCGTGTGTGCGTGTATGTGCGTGTGTGTGTGTGCGCGTGGATGTGCGTGTGTGTGTATATGTGCACATGAATGCATGTGTGTTTACATGTGTGTATGTGAGTGTGTGTGTGTGTGTGTGTGTGTGTGTGTGTGTGTGTGTGTGTGTGCGCGTGCATGTGCGTGTGTGTATATGTGCACATTAATGCATGTGTGTTTACGTGTGTGTGTGTGTGTGTGCGTATGGGCAGATATGCGGCATGAAAACACAGAAGCGTGAAGTTATTTTTCACTCTTCAGCAGGTTGATCCTGTTGGGAGGAGAACAGTCTAGAAGAACTGTCCCACACAAGTGAGCCATCTATAGTTTTTTTTTTCCTTTTTCTTTTTTTTTGCCTTCACAGATTGCCGGTAAGGTTGCAGAGATTAAGCGCATATGTGGCTCCGAGTGCAGTGAGTTGTGGCCTTTCTTTAATGCTGTTGATAAAGAGAAAATGAAGGGAGCCTCCTTATCGGCCCACTGTGCCCCATAAATCACAATTGCCCTTTCCCCTCGCAACCCAGGTGGTTCCTATCTGCATTCAGAGCTGGGGGAGATCCCACAACCCCGTAACTATCACACCTCCTAATTCCTCTCCTCTACCAGGTAAGAGCTGGGACTCAGTGCTCATGCTGCCATGTCTAACTTAAGTGCTCCTCAGAAGGCCATGATCAGACAAGGTTAACCCGCAGAAAGCACTCTTTCAACTGAAATGAAAATAAAAGGTCATGAAATGGGGTAACGCAGTGGCAATGTTGTCTCCCAGCAACAAGGTTCCAGGTGTTTTGTCTGGTTAATGTTGAACAGTATGTTGGATCAGTTACAACATATAAAAAGCTATTGAAGCGGCCAACCTTATACGCAATGCGAAGGTCGACTGTTAGCAAACTAATTCTGGGTATGGAAGAGCAGCTGCCATTTTGGTAAAATGACCTTTATCATAGTTACCTGATGTTACCCTGACAAAGGTTGTTTGACCAAAGCATTAGTTCATAACAAAGTTGGTTCGTTTTTTGTAAAGCTATCACTGTTACGCTATTTCCTTTCATTTGAACTTTACTTATCTTTTGGGAAGCAGCTCCTGCAAAGAACTGCAGGTGTGCCAAAACTCCCTTTTTTATAGAAAAAATGTTTTCCTGGGAGAGTTTTCCAGGTGGTCAAAATATCAGAAGTACCCTGAAGCATAGCTTATCTTTAAAGTCCTTATGATAGCAGCTACTCCGGTCATTGTAATTTATGTGGATACTAGTGAACAGCATGAATATGCTTAAAAAAGGTCTATTCAGCAGCGGGTTTCCAGTGCAACAATGGCACTTACAGAGTTCCAAAGGGGCCTAATTGTTGGTGCCAAAATTTCTGGTTGCAAAAACGTCAGAAATTATTTGAGGTGGCAGGGAACAATATTATAACAAGAGACTCCTCGGAGCCTGTACTCGGGCCGCACATGCGCAGGACAATCGCAACCCTGAAAAGAAGAACGGAGCTGAAACTTAGACTCATGGCTTACCAGCCCGAGTAAAAACTAGAACTGGGTTTCGTCAGGACGAAACTCGAGAGTGTGCTTCAAAAATGTCCATAAAAAATGCATGGTGGAATTCTACCACTAGAGTGGGCCAGCGTTCTGTGGTGTCATAATGGCAGAACTCCACCATGCATTTTTAATGGAGATAAAAAGGGATGAAAAACAGGGATTGCAAAATAATGAAAAGGGGCTATGCAACCCTTTGTACAAGGTTCAGAGACACCGCCGGGCCGGACGTTTTGATTTTTGAAATGCGTCTCTATCGCAAACACTTGGGCACTTGATACGGGACAAAAAATTGTATGGAAATGGAAAAAAAATAATAAACGGACTTAAGCAGAACAATGTGTTGCTTACCGCAAGCACACAATTACTTCATCAAATTTATGTCAACATATGCAAAACACCAAAAAAACAGCAAGATCGCAAAAGAAGTATGGCCGCAAAGGTATAAGCTCTCCAGCTGTGACAGGTGGACAGCATGGTAAGAGAGCCGCCAAAAATTACAGAAATAAAGCTCTAAAGATCACCATAGAATTGAATCAATCCATATCTGAACCAGACAAAAAAATTTTGAATATTTGTATTTACCACACACTGTGTGCTTGATGATGTGTCCTAAACAGACAATAATTACGCGTTCTTTATTATTCTTTTTCTGAGTTTGCTATTTTCACTTGATGATGAAAAATACCGTTAAAAATAAAAAGTTGACTATAATAAAAACAACCAGTTGCAAAAATTTTTTGAGTTGTGCAACTTCAAGGTGCAAGTTCATTCAAAAATTAGTTTGGGCAACTACTGGAACTTGAAGTTAAGCATACTGAAAAATGCTTTGCAGCTACTTTCCTTACTTATTTAAGTTAAGGCTACTTTTTCACAGAGAAAAAAACTCATCAATAACCTGAATCAGCTATGTAAGCTCAGTGATAAAGTGAGAGAATGGAACATCCCACTGGGCAAACTATAACACTAGCCAGTTCAAGGGCCCTTCTATCAGTCTATCAGTCATCGGAGACCACTGAAAGGACATTGAAGCTAATGTCTCTCTGTCGGACATGTGGGGTTTTGCAAGCAGCTGATGTCCAAGCACAGACTGTGAGATGGATGGGCACAGAAGTAAACAGGGTGAGTGCAGTTCAAACCTCACTGGTGGTAGATTAAGGCCCGAGTGTTTATCTTGACTTGTAAATGAATGGGCAGAATTGTTATTGCCAGACCAGGGTATTGGAACAAGAGGCTTAAGATGCTATCAGTACACACAGTTGCCTGCAGGCTGGCAGAAGATAATTGGCCTATCAAAAAAATGTTGACAAACAATCCAGCCCTCATTAAGCGTAAATTATATGCAAAGCCGCCGATTTCCCTGACCTGCAAATATCAGGCCTCATTGACCTCTGGGGCTTGGCCTCCCTTATCAAGGTCAAAGCCTCAGCTCTCTCTCACTCTCTTCGTCTCTATTTCTCTCCTCCTCTGCCTCTCTGCTGCTGCATGGACCAGGTGCTTCCGTGATGGAGAAACTGTTTCGCACGTATGTCAGAATGACTCGCTCGTTATCAAGATCTCTGAAGATGGTCATGAGCTTTTTAAACCAGCATCGTGGCTGGCATCAAATCATCTCAGACCCTTTCACAGAGTTTGACAATCCAGGGGTGAGAAAGTGAAACCCGCCCTTGCTTTGCTCTCAAACACACAGTAAGTTCAGCCAGCAGATTTCACTTCAGTTCCTAGATAGAGAGCTGCGACATGGGAACATTTCAGACATTATGGTCATAGAGCCATTTTGTTTCCATTGCCTTTTTGGGCACCATCTCATTTTTTTTCATTTTTTCTTTTCTAATGTCTGAACTTTCTCCCATCTTATGCTTGTTGATACCATTGCTAGCTGGTTTATTGTTATTGTTTCCCTAGAAATTAACAGGTTTCACTTCTGAGAAAAAAATTAAAAAAATCCAACAATTTATATTGCGCAAAACAGCTCGCCTTCGTGCAATGGAAGCCAAATAGCTCCTATTCTTGAGTTGTGGGGACCCTATCTAGCGACTGTAATTTCAGTATTTAGTTCGCACTCCTAGCTGAAGGGTTGTTCTAAATGCCAAATCCAGGCAGCTGGAATAAAATCCTCGGGAAAACATTTACTTTCTGAATCAGGACTGTCCACCTCTGCCCTTCAGTCATTTCAATGGTACCTCTCAGTAAATATAAAATAGGCAAAAATGTATGAAAATCTGATAAAAGAAGTGTCTAGAACAATGCAATGGAACTGTGATATAAAAAGTAGCTGAGATGGAGGTAGGAGTGTCTAATTTCAAACCAGGAATCACAAAATCCGGGGCTTCAAATCCAAACCCAGCCCTGATTTTCTTTTCTCCAGGGTAACTAACTGAAGAATTTGTGAGGTATCGTTCAGGAACCAATCGCGAGAGCACAGGATTGCAGATGAGGAGATTTTATTGAGTGAGAGGGATAACCCCCGCAGGGCAGAAGGCAAAAGTACAGAGTCCACAAACCAAAAGTCAAAATCCAGTGGGGCAGAATCAGAGTCGTAACCAGGACAGCAAACACGGAATTCATAGTCAGGCAAAACAGATTTGGTGCACAGGCACAGGTTTGTCGAAGAAACAAAAATCAAACAAAAGGGCGTATCTGAATCTTTATCAGGGCAGCAATCACAAAAATCGTAGTCGGGAAAAAAGGGTTCATAAACACAGATGCCACGGTAATACAAGAAGGGCAAGCCAAAAAATCAAAAGTCGGACGGTCCAGTCAGAAGAGAAACGCAATGAATACAAGGCGGATAATGAGCAGCACAGGTAAACACGAGATACATTCTGACAAGGAAGTTCTGTGTAGAGACACCTAATATATACTCCAGGTGGATCACATGGTACATAGAACACAGGTGCTGGAAATGAGACTAATTACAAAGGGTGGAACAAAAGGGAGAACCTAATAACATAAAGCAGGCAAAAGCCAAAACGCGGACAGGGATCAGGAGACAATCCTATTGACCAACATACAGCTCCGGTCAAAGAGTTCTAAGGTGCATAGATAATGAGAGAAAGGACAGCGCGCGCAGGTGTGGAGATTCCACAGAAACGCAGCAGAGAAGATTAGGGAGAGACAAAAGGCGGAGACTAGAACAGGGCGAGTGCTGAGAGTTTGTTAATCAATTAGTAAGTGCAGCTATACAATCCCTAGTGCTTGTTAGTAAGTTAGTATTATATACAATGTTAGTTGGATTGGTAATCTTAGCAAAAACAAAAAAACTGTTAGTATTGGTTCGAAAAATTGAAAAGTAGAGTGAAAGTAGTAAACCAGATGGGAAGGAAGGTTGAAATCCAGAAACCATTAAATCACCCGATTGCGTGGCACGCAGTTTTGGGGCTGTGAGCAATGACAAGACAAAAGGTCAGAAAGGGGAAGACAGAGTGCAATGCATGGAAGAAAGTAAAACATGGATCAGAATAAAGCAATGGTAAAATGCAAAATATGTAAAAGTAAAACTAAGCCAATGCAAGAACAAATCGAAGTACCAAATCACAATAAACGTACCAAAGAATAGTCAGACATAGCAATGATTCAAATACCAATAAAACATAATATCAAAACATGGCAAATCAGAGCATGAACATGGCGAGACAGATCAGGATCATAACACAATTAGTGCTTCAGATTGGCCGAACCCTCTTTACACCTGACTAACGGATAAAAGGATGGTAGATAACTAGTGGTTCTCGGACCTCGAGGGTGGTGTTTTGATGATCCCCACTTAAAACCACAATACTGCAAAACTTTCTGTTGCGCTTGGAATATACTCAGGGTCGACTTCTATTATTTTATTAATGCTGCAGACTTACTCATTATAGAACGGGTGGTAAAGACATAAGAGCCGCTGTGAAATTGAACTGCTAAATTGCGGTGTTACAGTACCAAGTTTTCAAAGGGCAGATATCACCGATTTTTTGACTCTGATTCTGGCCTCTGGAGTTTGTACTTTGACAAAGAGTGGTGATGTTAATCTTGGTTTACTGGACAGAAACAGTGTCTCTAAGTCTATTCACATAACCCACTTTCCATTTCAGCCGGCAACATAATCTCCCACATTCCCATGAACCTCAGTTTCCCAGGTCTTCCCAGCAGGAGATAACATACTCCTGGGTTGACCTCCCCAGTTATGTAAAGGTCAGCAAATTAACACAGCAAAGAAATTGGTCTGCTTTTGAAATGACCTACAAACCTTAAAACACAAGTCCCAACACTGCAGACCAGGGTAACTCTGGGCTGGTTCGTGTTGAATCAATGCTGCTCAGATTCAGACGTTAATGGCGCATGGATTTTCTGATACAGCAGAATAGCAGTGTGCAAGATATGAAATCCACATGAAAATAAGTCTGATATTTTCTGAATTTCCTCTGAAAATAACCAGACCTGCTGGACAGCCCTTCCTATTGGTCTTATCTCATGAGATGTGCTGAAATCCCCTCTGCAGGGCACTTCTAAATGACCTGAGAAAAGCGGGGGGAAAACACCGTGAAATCCTTCGTTTCACAAAGTTTGTCCTTTGTTAGGTGCTCCATTCCCACACCACACAAGCAAGTGTCCACTTTATCCTCATTGACTGAATTAAAATAGGAAATGAGCCTCATACTGCACTATAAAACCACATGTTTAAGTTCGAAACACTTTCTGGTAACGCTTTTTAAACGTGTCACGGTGTTTAGATTCAGTTTTAAAGTGTATTCAACAGATCTGAAAATCCTCGATCGCAACTTCCAATAAACATCAGTGTTTTGAATGAGAACACCCATTTACAAAAATAATCACTAGGCATTTAGCTTTTACACACTGGTGTTTAGATTATAAAAATGTCACATGCGTCACAGTTTTGCAGTGTAAAGGACAGGCATGTTATTGGAACACATCTTCTTTAGTTTGATGGACACGCATATTTACTGGCCATACAGGACCTTTGAAATGCCCATGAAAGCAGAGATTGATCTTGGAAAATAATTAAGGTTGGGAGTGGATGATTGCATACTACGTCCTAGTGTGAGGTGATGAACAAGAGGCAAAGTGAGGAGGTTTCAATTTGTTAAGCATAAACAACAATTACATTAATTGCCATCAAAAATGAGCCGTCAAACTGCCCGGTGAGAGGAGTAGAGTATGGCGTGGACTGCATTGTGGTCACACTTATTTAATAACTCAAATAGGCAATTTCGCAGTAAATCAGAGAACTACGGGAACATTAAAAGTTCCAAAGAATGAATATGGGCTCTGTGAATGTGGGAAAAATAATAAAATTGACCATGAAATCTGGGCTTTGAATTAAATTTGCTGGAAAAAGAAAATGATTATAGGTACAATGCAGCTGAACATTCTAATAGAGAAATACCAAGGTCAATTTGCACATCAGTTAAACGGGCCTTGTTATAATCGGAAATGGCGGGGACTGAATAAAGAAGACCCAAGGGACCGATATCAAAGTGCAATCAAGAAAATCAAGTTTCATACTTCTCAGTGTTATGAATATACCTACTGTGAGAACTAGTCAAACGGTACTGTAAATCAACTTTTTAAGCCACATTAGATAGATGTCTAATGAGGAGGTTCTTTGAATTGCAGTCTTAGATAATGATTCAGCAAGAGAAATGTACCTACTCAAGAAGCAAAAAGGGTCTCTGTATTGGGTCTCTGTGTGATCAATGTTGTACAATCATTCCAACCATCTACCAAAAGTGTGAATTTTTTTATGACTTTTTCTGCTGACAAAACTGAACTTAGAATCCCTTGTGCAATCCTCAAGCAATCCATTCTGAAATGTAAAGCAGTCTGTCATGAATCTAATTTTGTTGAGACAATTTATTTCTTCTGTTTCTCTCGATTACTGGAAAGAGTCTGGAGTTTGTACTTTTTATTGCTACTTATGATTTATATGTGGTTTAACTATGAGCAATCTGGGGCTACTGCAAACCAATAAGATTTTGGAAACACTTGTGTCAGCAGGTAGCAGTTGTGTTTTTATTTTTAACCCAGCGGCGATGGAGTTTGCCTTTTTGTTTAGTGAGTGAAAGTATCATTCTAAAACCTGAAATAGTTATCCACGTTGTTGAACTATTCTTATGTGTTGAAAGGGAATACCTCAAATACCTTTGGATTGCCAGTGCACTCCTTGGCTTTAAATAGAAGAAATATACTTCAAGCATTTTGAAAAGCAGTCCGTTCACAACAGTGTCTACCTGTTCTTGTAAAATACCTATACAGAAAATAAGTACCTGTACTGAAAGAAAAATATTTGTTTCACAAATCATAGACCAATGGACCAAGGAACTTCAGTAGTTTTAGCCAGCGCAAAATAATTAATAAAAGCCGAGAGCTGGTGGCGCACGATGGAAAACAGAAAACCTGCTTCTTTGGGAGTGAATGGAGTTTCCTCAAACCATGAAATTGAAATGCTTCACAGCTGGGAAAACAATCCCTTCTGGTAGGCTGAGCTGTTGCCTGTTTGGGCCAAGAATGAGAAAAAAAGATCAGAATGAGGCAGCCTCAGTTTATTCATTATGGAGAAAAGGAAAGTCTGCCTTAACTTTTATTCATGAGGATAAAATCATCACTTTAAAGCACACTCAAAAAATGAGTACTTGGATTTATAAATTGAACTCACCAACTGCGATTGCGCTCAATATTATTGAGTATATGTCTTATTTAAATGATGCAGCGCAATATGTCAGAAAACTGTATCTGACTGTGATTTGCTTAAAGTGCAAGAAGAACAATTCATCGCCAAAATGGTGGTTTTTAATCATGCCTAATTTTGAGGTAGACAACCAAAATTTGCACTCCTGAAAAAAACATCACTGCTGATATGTATTTGGTGTTGATAAGAGAAGGTATCAGTATATTTCCCATGCTTTAATTGACCATTAATTGATTCCCCATAATGATATTCGCCCTGCTAAAGTGTGGGAGATACAAAATCATCCTGGCAGAGAAAAAGGAAAGGGCTAAAGTGGAGGCACAATGCGCCGTTAAAATGCGCTTTTATTCCTTCGCCCGTCTTTTCAGCAAAAATGAGTCTCGCCTTCTCTCTTTCTTTTATTCCCCCTTTTCTCTCCCCCTCCGTCTTCGTCCCTCCGTCAATTTCCTCTGAAATATTTCTTATGAATGATTTATACGTGTCCTGTTATCAGCCGCAATTTCTATGGACCCCAGTGCATTCACCAAGACATTTGTGGCATAATTGTTAATTTTAAAGCTATAATAGCTTCAGATGGGCGCCCTGATTAGACATTTACTGCACAATTAAATGAAACATACTCAAGAATTACAAAAGGCCTCCATAATTATTTCAGGCCATTAATAAAATGGGCATTAAATTATATTGGACACAAAAGGGAAGTGAAACAGATTTCCATTAGAGCAAAAGAGGCAGAGAGGGGGTAATAGATCCTGCCTGAATTCACTCTGAAATTAATTGTTGGCCGGCCTATTTCCGCACAGTGAAATAAATGAATGAGAAAAGAGAGGGAAGAATAAAGAGGTGGTGGCACTGCTCTGAGGAGAGAGGAAATGGGGTGGAGTAGGGGAGAGGTTATATTGAGAGTTTCTGATAAAGACCTTTTTTGTGCAAAATCCCACAATAGTAACCTTGATAATCAAGCGAGAGAAAGACCACGCATTGATTTTTTATGGCTTCTGAAGTTGAGTGGCAAAAGGCTGCGATGCATCTCCAAGCTCTTGCTAAAAACCCCCTCAATTTCGTCCATATGGTCTTTATCTGCTATTATGCAAAACAAATATTCCTGTAAAAAGAAGCATTGTGTTTGCAACTGCAGATAATTGCAAACAAAAGCAGTTTTCATTGAGGTTATTAGAAACTGCTACACCTTGTGTCCATCTGTCCTCGTTGGGGAGCTTTTATTTGCAGTTGCAATTAATTTTTTGCTTTCAGGTGTACATTATCATATTGTTTGCCATAGTTCTCCTCTCCAACTTAAATGATTTGGCCATTTTTGTGACTGACACACCTGCAGTTTGGTCACCAACAGCTTGGCCCCTTTGGAACTTTGAAGTTAAGGCTATTTTTTTTTTCAGGAGTGTTTCTGAAATTTTGCCCATCGCCTTGCATGTGATCAGTTGGAGGTTGCTGTAATACCTGAAGCATATGACATATGACATGGAGGGAATGACAATCTTAGGAGTCTAACAAGGCTGCCTTCACCCCCAGGCAGATACGCAAGCAATCATGCACGCTACATTAGCAAGCTATGCCATTTGAGCCGCAGCACCGGCAGTGTTAAATTCGAATGATGTGATGTCCAAACCTTGACCTCGGCCTCTTACCCACAGAGCATCACCACTGGCTGCTCTGAGTTCTAATTTTATTGTTAATTCTGATAATTGGCATCTTGCTTACACAGAGAGACCAATGCGTCCTATATACCCTTGTTCAGAGCTGTTATCTATGTTCAAAGACTCGTTAAATCTCGGGCATTTCAGGACAGTTTAGTGCTACCGCACATTGCGCCATGTCCTACAAACAAAGCTGTACTGGGGAACAATGAGGACCAATGCCATGGCGAGCTTGTAACCTACTGGCACAACAGCAAATCTCTGATGCAAACTGCCAAATGTTGCACCTTTTTGACAGAAGTGCAAAAAATCATAAGAAGCTTTCCTTTAACTCATATTGTGCTGTAACATGCCTGACATTGCATCCAGATTCAACCGGAATCAGTCGTGCGAAAAGTATAAATACTGATTATTTAATTACTCTGAAATGCGAGAATAACTACAACACAGTGCACGCCATTCTGTTGAAAATATTGACGTGAAATGATTGACTTATGACAAGGATGTTCAACAAGGCTTCTTCTGAAACAATGCAGGTTGTCACGTATGTATGTAGCAATAGCACTCGCTATGCTTCCCTTATGTTAATCAAGGTTAAATAAGGGTGATAATTTATCCCCAGCCTCCTGTTATCACAGCACATGCCCCTCTAATCCTAATTGTGCTGTATAATTGTGTGGTGCATGCCGGTTGGAATGTCATGCATTACCTCAACCTTTCATTATAAACCGATGCCGTGCTCTTTTGATTTCTGTTTTATTTCCTTTTATCAGCATGTCCACCTTTTTTTAGCATTCTTTTAACTACAAAGATTACTGAAAAGGATTCTCTGTTTTCAGTTCCACAATGAAATAGCTAACAATTATTTCTCAACGGTGGATTTTCGATGTATCAGAATCAGCCTTCATAAGCATACATGTTTTCTAGGGGGCCAATATTGGTAATATGATTATTGCTGAGGCTGTAACAGATTAACAATCAGGAGTATACAACAGCATTAAATAGTCATCTAGCCAAAGATGGACAATCCATCTATCTGTCCCAGATTGTCAATGGAATTTCTGCAGGTCTCCTGCCATATCTGAGACTGAATGAAGCTCATCACTTCCACAGCCTCATGTGATTCGTAGGTTAATGAAATTTCTCCAGCAGCATTTTTGTAAATATATATTTTCTTCGTGTAGAAGTTCAAGAGCTCACTGCTGTGGCAGCTAAGTAAAATCAATTTCCACAGCAGTAAATGAACCAAAAGCTCTTGCCAGGAAAAAAAGAATGGAAAAAAAAAACCCAGTAAGAATTCGAATATGTGAAATTATGCAAATCTGAAAGTGGGGCACGAGGGGACAGCGCCCAGAAGTGTAACTATACCCGGACTACTGTTGTTATACCGTGAGCTATACCTACCCTCCACGAACCTTTCAGGACGTACCAATCGACATATAATTCATCGTCTTTACCAGGCCTAGGCGTTGTTCTTACAAACATTGGCGACAGTTATTTGTGTTTGCTGATGTAATTAGCCATCTGGGTCTTTATTGTGTGCAATTGTTGATATTCGTACAATGAACCGATGAAGCAAGTGTGTGGCAATTCAAAAAACTATGACGTGTTAGACGAGCCGGCCGTTTCTTCAGAACCATGGACAGCTACATGTGAGCCTCTCAACTGATTTTTATGGACTAAATGTCCACTTGTCGGTAATTAACGTCGATGGTTCTGTTAAAGGTAATTACTAACCGATAACTTGACTTGTTCAACAAAGTCTCGGTCTATACTTCGAATGAAAAAAAGGATTCAAGATCAGTACATGTTGGGCGCTGAATAATGTTTAACCTAGTTATAATACCTCGTACTGTTGGGTCATACGAACACTGAGAGCACAACAAGTTATAAACTGAATCTTTACAAAGTAATAATGACCATTGAAACGTATAAGAATTGGATCCATTCGGAAGAAGGCAAAATCATGCAGTCGTTTGTGTCTACACCTCATCATGCTTAAACGGGTGTGGGGTTGAGGCTGGGTCGAGGGAGCACTTATAGTGGACGGCATAAAATTTCCGTTCCCTCTCTACCACCAAAATTCCTCCGCATTCATCTGCAAAATATATGGTTCTTATTTCATGGCCTCTGACAACATAATCAGTTCGAAGGACAAGCAGAAAATGAAAACAAAACAGACTCTTCCATATGAAAAATAATAATCTGGTAGGCCTACTCTTCGGTACGAGCATTGTTTCGCTCTCCTTATAAATTAATTCACTGAGTGATACCGACACGATGGCCTATAAAGAAAATTAAAATCATATCGGCAGATAGTGAATTCAACAAAAATTATTTGAATAGAGAGAACGATTGTGAGATATCAAATGAAGCAACCGCTGTCAAATCATTTACCATCTCCAATAAGCTCAATGGAATCAAAATTAAAATGCTTTTGTCTTAAGCAGTTTTCTCAAGTGCTGTGGCTCGCGAAGGCTTCAAGCTTTTGGAGCAATTAATTAAAACAATAAAGTCATTTTTGTTTATCAAACAAATAGCCTATGACCGTATTTTGACTGTGTATATCTGTTCAAAGAAAAGCATGGACTTGCATTGCCACCGTAATCACTGCGATCCGTTTTTAAAAATTGAAGGATGGATTCGTCTGAGTCTGCGCAGTTTAGTCGGAATTCCTGATTGAACCCACCACGTGGAGCGCCGCGGTACATGCTTTAGTTTCTCCTGGCTTTATGTCTGTATATGATGATACATGCAGTGAACTGAGTCTTTGTAAAAGCTACCTTGCCGAGTAAGTAGCCAACATGCAGTTTCTAGGGGATAAACTATTTCTGTGTATAGGATAAAACGAACGAATCGAATTGGGATTCAAATAGGCCTACAACTGCGAAATAAGAGCAGTTTTCCATCTCCTGAGGAGTTTCCTTGGTTAACCTATACGTGGGAATTAGTATAGAGCCTTGTCAATTTACAAACCTCGTGCACGCTTATTATCAATTTCAATATTGCTCGCTTTTCGTAAATTTTTTCTCCCCTGTGGGCTATTCTTATTACTGTAATGAAAGTCACGCATTACCACTATTGATTGTTCAGTATGAGATAGGTTTATAAAAATCTATTTTCTTTCTATTTTCAGATTTTGTTTTAATTCTTACATTGATATTACTTATTCCCTTTTCGAACTAAAATTTAGGACTGCTTTGCTTTTAAAGTGCATTTTTTTACGATCAATAATGGAGGAACATGCTAAATGCGCATTATCACGACTATTCACTGTTGCATGATGTACTCAATTAGAAATGCATCTAATGTAATTATCTGGAAACGCTACTTTCGCTAGAAAAGTATGTAACATAAACATTAACCAATATCCATTTGGTAATTACAAAGCGATTTGCCCGCCTATCCAAAAGAGCATACTACAGAAAAGAATGGTGGCCTACGCCGCTAATCCAGATGTACAAAAACTTTTAGTCAACGTCAGAGAAAGCAGGCTACCACTGGTTTTCTTTTTGTATTACATACATGTTAAAGATGCACAAAACCACATGCGCTGAAAAATGAAGCCTGCAGTATCGCATTCGAGAAATAAATCAGGAATGCGACTGCAGCAGCTTATTAAAGCCAAAAATAAATCAGAAATAAATCACAGCATGAACGAATCTTACTGCTTTATTCACTACACATCTCAGCATACATAAACGGGTGTTCTTTTTCCCCTTTTAAATCCCGTCCCTTGTTCAAATTCAGCTGGAGTGTCATTCTATCAGACGTCTCACACTTCACTTAATAACAACCGTGCGTGTCACATATCAGCTTCGTTTGCCTCGGGGTTATTACAGCTGAGATCTGCTTAAACAATTTGCATGTTTATACTCTCAGTAGGCTTCAATAGGTTAAATCGCTTTAAACACTACAGTACTTTTCTCGTGGACATTTTAAACCAAATAATAAGTATAGGATGCTTGAAAGGCGCATTTTCAAAGCCGAGATCAGTCGGTCGAGAATAATACAATCAGGCGTAGAAGTGAATGCCAATAAACAAAATGGTATGTCACTAATGCTATTGAATGAACATTAATAATTAATGACCAAATTTGCATCACGTGAAAAACAGGGACATGTGGTAATTGCAAAAGATTTCCTTGATTCATTTATTTTCAATCATATGTGTTAGTATTCTTTATGATCCATCACAATATTTAAAAAATACATATTGGACGCATTTCACTACGTTGACTGTGAACGATTTGTTTCCAAAAAAACCAGTATAAGAACTGGAGTCTAATCCAAACCAAGTAGCTAAAGATTGGTGCCTCAAAACTGGTGCTTCAGTTTGGATAAAGCCACAATCGATTCACCCGTTTTTATCCGCTTAAACTCGTTAAAAAAATTTTTAAAAAGTTCAAAGCATTGCATTGCTGATATTAATGAAATCAATTGGGAGTGTGCGTTTGTGAGTGTTTTGTAGTGATAGGGGTCAACAGTGCTATCAGTAATTTTTTGCTTGTGCGGTTATTTTAATTGGGCTGTCTATTGCCATACGTTCCGTTAAGAAAATATACACTTTTTTCCGGTTAAAATGTGAGCCTTTTCTTTTCCAATGGGTTCATCACGCGTGGACCGTTTTGAGCAAACTCATTCGGGGAGGGAAAGGAATCACCCACTTTCCCTCCCCATTTTTTGTTAGTGTAGTCATACACGTATTTTCTTAAGGTATTACGCCTCTCTCTCTCTCCCTCTCTGCTGATTGGGCGCGCAGGTTGCAGAGTTAACGCCCTGTGATTATGTCAGATTGCGTGCCGACCAAAACAGCCCAGCCTTTGAACTTCGCCGCTTTTGGCTCCCATTCACCAGATTTTTCTCATTTTCCAGCCAGGTGCTTCGCGGGGCAAGATAGACTACTCCAAGAAAAATAAATAAATAAACAAACGAACACATACACACAAACACCGTCAGGCCAGCATTTTCGGTACGTGCACCACACTGCTGGATCTTGCGCATGGGGCAGATTTTGACGGAAAACAACTACATTTTTTTGAAGAAGACATTTTATTTATCTTTGCTTTCGAAGACGACGACTCGCCAGCTGGATTCTTATTTACTTACTCACTCTACAGAATGAAATAAGCGTTTCGCGATTTGAATTGTCTCTGGAGAGGTAAAACACTTCCTTCTTCGTTCACGAACTTTCTCTTGTTAGCTAGAACTGAACCTGCACTCTTGAAAATGTCAAAACCTCTAGATCACATAAAAAGACCCATGAATGCATTCATGGTTTGGTCTCGGGGCCAGCGGAGAAAAATGGCACAGGACAATCCCAAAATGCACAACTCGGAAATCAGCAAAAGACTTGGCGCGGAGTGGAAACTGTTGTCAGAATCTGAAAAGCGACCTTACATAGATGAAGCAAAGAGACTGAGAGCGCAGCACATGAAAGAACACCCAGATTACAAGTACAGACCCAGGCGAAAGCCTAAGAATTTGCTGAAGAAAGACAGGTATGTCTTTCCCCTGCCATACCTCGGGGACACAGATCATTTGAAAGGATTTTCTGCGGACTCTCTTTTAGCTTCGTCGGAAAAAGCCAGAGCGTTTCTGCCACCAACTTCTGCGCCGTATTCATTCCTCGACCCGAGCCAATTCAGCTCAAGCGCAATCCAGAAGATGACCGAGATGCCCCACGCGCTGACCACCGGCACTTTGCCGTACGCCTCATCTCTGGGATACCAGAACGGCGCTTTTGGTAGCTTGAGCTGTCCCAGCCAGCACACCCACACTCACCCATCGCCCACAAACCCTGGTTACGTCGTACCCTGTAACTGCACTGCCTGGTCAGCGTCGAGTTTACAGCCCCCTGTTGCCTACATACTTTTCCCAGGTATGACCAAGTCTGGAATAGATCCCTACTCATCAACACATGCCGCTGCTATATAAAAGAAAACAAGCAGATAAATTATTTCTAAAACTTGAATACAAGCAAATGCATGAGTACTCAGACAGCGCGGGAAAAAAAAGGAGTGATCCGAAATTAACCGACGCAGTGGACAGTGGTAATGGAAGAGTATAAACTTTTTACCACAAAGAACGTTTCCAGTGACTTCAGCACGGAACTTGGGATATCTGTAAGGCAGGTGCCCAAATGAACTGTAAGAATTGTAAATGTTAAACGTTTATTGCCGGCTACCCGAAAAAATGGTGGCCTTAAGTTTATTTATTATGTACATTTTATTGCTATAATCGCTGGTTTTACTTTAATGACTCAGTTTAATTCGAAAAAGAACCCTTTTTCAACGCTATTTTGATTTGCACATTTGAGTACTTTTTGCTGTAATACAATTACAAAACTTTTAAAGCTTAAAGTACAAATCAGGAACTAAATATAAATACACGGGGTGTGTTTATATGTATTTACAGGCACGTGCAATTGGCTGGTTTGTAAAAAAAAAAAAAAACTATCTATACAGAAGTTATTTAATTGCTATATTCTGTTTTTGAATTTTGCATTTCCTAGTGTCGTACAGTGGTAGCCTATATGTCATCCTTTTTTTATTTTATTTTTTTTATTTTTGAAGCACTTCAGTTCTGAAGCCAGGCAGTTGCTGTGTTTTATCCAGTATGGTTTAAGCCTGTTTAATTATGTCATGGAAAGAACAATGTAACCAGAGTGACGTTGCCTCGCTTTTTGTTTATTTGGCGAGAGAAACGTTTTGAATAAAGACAATCTGTCTTGAAAAATATTTCAAAATGAATGCAATTGAATTATTCAGTCCCGTATTAACTAAAAAAATAATCCAATGTGGTGAGCGCAGTGTGAGAATATTTTCAATCATTCATGCCTCAAAATTTCACATTCAATTACGCTTTCTTAATGACACAAAGAACACTCAGGAATTTTCATGATAGTTTTTTCTTTTATACTTGCCTATGTACGGATATTTTATAAGAAATATCTCTTACGATACATGCGATTATTCGGCTCATTACAGTACTATTCGCAGTTAAACAAAGCGGGGGCATACCTATGAGATAACGTTTATGTGCCAAAAAAATCTGAAATATGGATGACGTATTGTGTTGTTGTTTGTGTGCATATGTATATATATATATATATATATATATATATATATATATATATATATATATGCCTATATAAAGTTATTTAAAAATCTCTCTCTCCCTCACACACCTCACACACACACACACACACACACACAAGCTATCATTGGTTGATCGTAGATATTAGGAGACACCTTTCATTGGAGTAACAGCATTTGTCCATCTGTTTCTAATGAATAGCTTTGTGATTCGAGCTGTCTTCGCATCGCGTTCTCAAGTGCTCTTGAGAATAATGTCGGAGCAATATGGCAAAACGCAATTAAGGTATAATAGAACCCATAATGAAAAAAAGAACCCATTTAACAATGCGAGCGAGTATTTTATTCCGAGTCAGCAAAACAATGAGGAGGGAGGGTCAGTTGGGGAGGCGGGGTTCTCAAGAATGGCTTCGCCACGCCGTTTAGCGCCACAAAACACTGAAAAAACAATAACGGGCAGCAATGACTGGGGAAGGAATCAAAGCCAAACAACTGGTGTCTGTCATTCTTTTTTTAAAGTGCAACCATGTGCCGTACGAAGGAGACACAATACCAGTCATAATTACAGTGGCATAGAACTTTGTCAGCTTTCTAGACTTGCTAGCCGGGCCCTGTGGCCCACCTGACGGATCCAAGCTCATATTCTGAGGAAAATATGAACTGGGAATCGAATCTTCAAACGTTTGTTACAAATGCAATAGCAGGATAAATACATGATGAGAACTGACCGTAGTCAGTTGATATCAGTACCAGAGCTCAATTAGGCTTACTTCTCATCTAAGCAATTGCTTTTTAGATGGACATCAAAATAAATAAAATTGTATACAAGAAGCATCTTAATTATGTAATTTAATCGATCAGTCAGGTTTATTTTAATCTGCTGCTATTTCTTGAAGAAACAAATAACCTCGTTTTGGACTTGACTGCACGATTTCCGGACTGGCCTTCTCATGGTGGCAGCCATTACGTTAAAACTTTAATGCTTAAAGCACGAATACGGGCCTAATATTCCTCTTTGATAGCTATTCACTCGCCTTGATGGAGAGCTGCCCCAAAGGGATTCATCTTGTCAAACCTGTTCAGGGGTTTTCTTTTGTCGAAGTGGAAGATTATTGCTGCAGTATCTTGTCATTTCGACTGCAGTGTTGCGAGATTTGGTTGAGGTTCGGTGGCAGTAGTGGGAATCGTTCTGGCGCTAGTGTATTCATTTGAAAACGTGCAAGTCAAAAATAATATGTACATTTGCACTTTCGTGAAAACAATCAGTTCTTGGTGCTTTCCTCAGACTTTTGCCCCGCCAATGTAGTTCCGTGAAGTAGAGGGAGAGGAGAAGGGATGATTTTTCAGATCATAGGAAACGCTGATTTTCTCCATTTTCAGTGTTTGGAGTTCGTGAAATATAATAAATGATACTGGCGGCCGGACGCTTTTGAGCCGCATTGGAATATTACAAAGTACAACATAGCACATGATTGGTCGATTTTTTTTTTTATTTTACTCAGGAAGACTTTAATCTGACTGGACGCATTACCATTACATTGGCAAACACAGAATCCATAAATCCCTTCTGTCAAAACATACAAATCTAAAATATGCCACACAGTTCGTTCTGCTGACACTTTTGCATTTTTAGCCCATTTACCAATTGTATTATTAATGCTATTATTAGAACTAAAAAGCAATATATAGCCGTGCACTTTATCACGTAGCCTATCCTTCTTCGACTTTACAGCACTGGAAATCGAAAAGATGAAAAATCTACAATTTAACAACAAAATAACTATAAAATAGCCTTTAAAAACTATATGACAGTACTGTGTTGACAAGACTTTGATAAGGTTCTAGGCTACCTATACAGCCAAACATCTTCAGTGTTGGAAACCGCTTTCAGTGAAAGGCGCTACGCTATGAAAGGAGAATGCAACCAGCAATTACTCAAAATCTGAGGCGTCCATTCAAAGGAAACAAGCTTGCAAAACAATTGGGTTGAGGCTACAGACAGGATTGGATTTCGACTGTCGTCAATTGTCGCAAGGTAGGGAATGGGATTTGCACACCGAGGTGTAATAGCATTACTGTATTAATTAAAATTTTCATTTCACATCCAGATTGTTTACTTATCTGCCAGGAACATATGCTGTGGGAAGTTAAGATTCGGGATTCTGCACTATTGCCCAAGGTGCAATTCAATATAGGAGAGGGAGAAGGGGGAGCAGGCTGGCAGCATGAGATTTTATAGAACAGACTCGGCCCTTATCTTGCGCTGAAAATTACGTTGATACTCCATTGAAGCGAGTATGAAGTTTTACATCAGCCCCCTAAAGCAAGTAGATTCGACTTTGAAATTGGACGACGATTACCTTTTTGTAATAAGATATTACATTTCGCCTTTTCATGCTTAATCAAAACCCTTCACTCCATTCAAATACCACTTGAACTTTAATGCATTTTAAATTCGTAAAGTTTCAGTAGCGTATTTAAACTAAACTACAATGATTGATTAAATAAATGACTGGTGCTCCAAACGCAACTTCGCCTATTTTAAACACTGCAGATCGCCTGACTTAAAAAAACGTCAAATGTTAATGGCCTCCACATTGGTTTCTGGCGCTATCGTGATGTAAAAGAAGTTATTGGTGTCATTGTAAATTTTTATTGAAATATTTATTCTTAGCTATGACTTAATAGAATGCATATGAACTCGTGCACGTCTAATTATGTCGGATAGACGCTGCTTTTATTCATCACAATAGCTAATTCTGTGATCATTGGTAACGTCTGTTATCACTTGCCGATATTTTCACAACATGAAACAACAACTGCCGTTTGACATGACGCATTTCCTGAATCTCCCTTCTGAACCACATTAATAAATTCTTTTTCCTTTTTTTGTGGGTTTTGGCCAAGTACAGAGCTCGTAGTTCCCAGAGTCAAATTCAATCTCCCTTATCTCTCCGGGACTCCTTTCAGCTCAGATCAGAGGGAAAGAGGGGGTAATTGTTCTTTATTTTATTTAATTTAATGCGACAGCTCGTACTTTCAGATCATTTATATGCTTAATTTAGAGATAACAGTCCATAGGGAGGGACGACAAGTCCCGCTTTGCCAATGCGCAAGTCTAAGGCATTTTACACACATGAGAGAGGGACCCTATCACTTAACAGAATGCCATGGGTCGATTCTGTTATTGCTGCTAATGGCAAAAAAAATGAACCCGACAAATGAAGTATAACTTGTCGATGCACGATGCCGTATTAATTTGTGTTTGCCCTTATACGTATTGAATCTTGTCACTCACAATTGGTTGATGACCAAAAATTATCTGTAGGCCTATTCATTTTTCCGCGTAAATAATGCAATTTTGATGAATGTCTTATCATTTTGGTCAGTATGTTGATGGCACCAGACTAATAGGCCTATACTAAATATGCGAACGTGCACACAATTCCGACACACGGGCGAACCTACAAACTTTTTTTTTTTTTTTTTTTGCATGCCGGAAAATCGATTATTTAGTGAAACTGAATCTATTTAATTTTAAATGCAGCCCACCTACATTGTTTTGTCCTTTTCTCTGACTCCAGAACTCCTAAAAGCATCCTTACTGAACCCAGTCTATCTGAAATTGGATCTGGGACACCATTTTGACGTAAAAAGGTTCCCCTCTGTTTGATGCGCTAGTCCTGTGTTTGGGGGGTCTAACATGCTCGTCTAAAATAAATTAAATGGTGAATGAGCTGATAAGGAAATATGGAATGGATATGCTGTGAAGAGAAAAAAAGAAACGAGCTCGCGTTACAGGGTACGAGCGCAAGCGGTGAGGTTCGCGCGTGCACACACGCACACGCGCGCTCGCGCGCACTCACACGCACACAAAAGCACACCCTCTCGCACGCACACTCATAAACACACACACACACACACACACACACACACGCAAACAACAATAATAAAACCTCAACCAACAAAACCAAATAATAAAAAATTGGCGGAGGTCAAATTATCTTTGATCTATTACGGTGAAAATAATACATTATTTGGTGTTTCATCGCATGAATTTTGTTGATTTCAAATACATATATTTAAATTTTGATGCTGGTGACATATTTCAAGAATGTTGGAACCGTGAATTTTTACCACTTTGCAACGTTGCCATTCTTTTTCTAAGCATTTAATAGTCATGGACGGAACATAGGCCTATACTCATTGATGAAATGTTTCAGGTATAATTCTGTCCCTTCTTACCAACAGGTTTTCAACAGCTCGGGGTCTACATTGTCGCCTTTTGCGTTTCAAAATTAGCTACAGGTTTCCTGTTGAGGACACGGGACCGACAGGCCAGTCTGGCAAAAAAAAACCCTTCTTACACAGCCACGTCGTTGTAAAGAATGCAGAATGCGGTTAGGCGGTGTTAAGTTGAAATATGCATGGGCATCGCTGGAAAAGATGCCGTCTTGAGGGTAGCATGTGTTGCTCCAAAATCTCAGTGTACTTTTTAGCATCAATGCTGCCTTCACAAATGTGCCAGTTACCCTTGCTAAGGGCACTGGCACAACCCCATTCCATTGCTTTTGGACTTACTAGTAGCAGTCTGGTTCTGTTCTTCTTTGGTCCGGAGCACACGGCTTCCATTTCCTCCAAAAAGGATCTGACATACGGATTCTTCTGACCCCAATACACGTTTCCACTGCGTAATGGCCCGTCGCAAATTCCTCCGAGCCCAGAGAAGTCCACGGCACCTCAGGCCACTGTTAACAGAAGCTTTTCTTTCTTGCACAGTCAAGTTTTAACTGGTATTTGTGGATGTAGCTTTGTATTTTAGTTCTTGACAAGGGTTTGCCACGCTGTAAACACTGTCAAGTGAGGTGAACTCATATTGTTTTTTTGTGGAAAACCATTACCTCAAAAAAGTGTGTATGCCAACTTACTGATCTTGTGTTCGCAGCACTTAAAAACATGTAAAAATATAATAACTTTATTTTCTTTAAGTTCCTTCCACGCAATGCAATGAAGTCGGCGTACATAATTATACACAATTTTTTGAAGGTAATCAGTCTTCACAAAATATTTGAGTTCACCACCCTATCTGGGTTTAAAGTGCAAAGTAACGTTGAGGCCATGTGATCGCCAACATTTAGTGTTCTTGATGCAGTGCCCTGTTAGTGGTCGGAGATCACGGGTAGCTTCGGCTATACCCCAGCATCAGCACAGAAATTCCCCCAGATTCCTCTAGAGATTCCTCCAGATTCCTTTTAATCGTGTTATGCTGCTATGCGCCGTGGAGGGTGAAGTATCCAAATCCCCACCAATTTTTTTTTTCTTTTGAGGAACGTTATGTCAAGTTGTTTCAATAATTTTTCTCGCGCATTTGTGGGCAAATTTGCGAATCCCGGCCCGTCTTTGCTCCTGAAGGGCTATAGGCTATATGGCCTAGACCTTTCCTGGATACTGCATTTGTACCAAATTATTATTCCAATCACATGTTGACATCAGCTATTCCAAACAATATAATTCTTCATGGTTTTTACCTCATTACTAGCCGTAGAATTGCCCCCGTCTCAACTTTTTTTTTTTTTGGGAATTCGTTGCAGGTCTGAAATGAATGAAAAAAAAATATAAAAATAAACAAATAAATTGACGTCTTCAAACTCCCTGCAGTGAAATACACGTCAAAAAGAAATTATTCATTGCTTTCTGTTTTGTGTGCATTTTCCATACCATCTCTACTTTTCCCGATTTTAGGTCTGTAAGATTTTTGCGGTACTATTACAGTCATGTTAGAATATTCTGGATTCATGTTGAATTTAAAATACAGTCGTCAACATAAGGAGAAGCCCCTGGTTTCGGCCTACATTGTCTTATTTTCGTCACAACTCCCGCTTTTTAACAAAGAAAAGAGCGACTGGCACCCAGACACGCATGCTGAAATTACAAAAAATGACCTGTGTAGTTATGCAACAACAACAAGAACGATAATAATTTAACAATAATAATAATAACTGGAATCAAAATCATTTTGTCGCAAATAATGCAATGCTGTCCTTGTAGTTACCATATTATTACTGGTATTCAACGTACAGTGACACTTGTGCCACAGGCCTGTGTACTCTTCTGAACTCACTTCACGTTTAAAAATGCCAATGATATATGGATGCTCACCGTAACTACTGCTGGTGAAGACAGCAAATTGATTTTTTAACTTTTATTTTTATTATTTTATTTATTTGTTTTTGGCCTTGTTATTGTTGGCATTGTTGAACACTCAGAGCATCAGTTATCATGCGCTGCTTTCAGTGATAGTTCTTCTGACGTTTGCCACTGGCGCACCTTAACTACAATTATGCAATCAAGGTAAACTGAATTCTGTTCTTTTTAAGCCATGAACCATGACACCGACGAGAAGGAAACATTTAAAAACGAATCAGCAGAAGTATTAAGCAGACAATATACTGGAATCAAATCGTCTTCAAAATTAAGAATTGTTGCCATGTCAATAAAAAAAAACAGGAAAAAGAGAGAGAGAGAGAGAGAGAGATGAGTGGGGTGGGGTGGGGGGGGGGAGTCCAAGATCGCCGTGAGATGGATGGAAACTGGGGTACTGGAGAGCTGTAGTTCGGTTTGCCAATGTTCGCAGTCCCATCAGCATAATCCTAGGAAGATTCTAATGTCTTTCCAGGCCCCGTTGAAATGAATGAACGAATGAATGAATGAATGAATGAATGAATATCTCTGAACTCACGTGGATCACCGCCTAAATTCGAAATTTGACAGGGCTAATTTCCATTAGCTTATTTTCAGTTGAATTGTATTAATGTTTCAATGCTCGACAAGGCTTATGGGAAATAAAATGTTGTCAGTAGCTTAAACATCAGCAAAGTCCATATTCCTTGCCCAGGGACACGCCAAGTATCCAATCGAGGTTATGCCACTGTAAAACGTCAAATATGAGATTTAAAAAAAAGTGTAAATAAAATTTACGCTATTCCTGCGATCACAACGTGAGATTCCAGCCTACACGTTTCCACCACAAAGGCGAAAATATCACCTAAAACTTAATATTTCAAACCTCCAGGTTACACAGGGAAGCTAGAAAATGAAGAACAATTGCCGACGGAAAATTTAACAAATGGATTTAATACTGGCGGGAAACAGCTAAAAAATTGCAGTATCCGTGTCGTCACACTTGTGTGTGTGAGTGAGTTTTTCAACAGTTTCTGGATAACTGGAAAAAACCGAGCACATATTTCCCTGTAAAATCAGGAGGCTACTGCAAATTTTACACCTCAGTGTTTCCGGTAATAATATCTGCAACCCTGCAACTGGATCAAAGCAGGGGGAAAATGGTTTTGATTTGGGAAAGGTGAGTCCATCTAGTTCATCATCTACTGTCGACTTGGAGAGACATATGTTTCTTTCTATATTTTTTTCAACTAATAATTTCCCCCATTGAAACTTGAAATCAAACGAGTCTCTCGTCTCAGACCTTGGTTTTCTCTGAACTTAAAATGCCTCTTTATTTTTCTCACTCATGATGATTTGAAGGGAAAAAAAAAACACTCACTATAATAAATTTCTTTTTGAAACGTAATATACCTTTGACCAGTTCAATCTTTTTGACGTCTCAGCCCAATTATTGTGTACTTTGGCAAAATGAGATTTTATTCATGCAAATATAATTTTAATGATTTTGCATGCAATGTGGTTCTTTGCAACTTCCTCCTCTCACAGTACTATAGTTTTTTTTCCTAACTATGGTAATTTTTCAAAAATACAGCTTTAAATGTTGCACTTATTGCCATTTATTAAATCACAGATAATTTAGTTGTAAACTTCGTAGAATTATTGTGCCCCTGTGTAACTAGACCCATCAGCACATACCTGGACAACAGAAGCCAACAACAACTGCAACAGTAAGAAGTGCGGGGCCATTGATCTGGTTAAATAATCAATTCTGAGGATGGAATTTCATCAGTTATCTTTCATTGACAAAATCGAGATAGCAATCTTAAATTAAGCAGGTAGCCCATTACAATATTCATTTGGTAGGTTTTTTTTTTAAGCTGTACATATAGCATTCTAAATTAAGAGTTAATGGTAATACAAACCTCTCAAGATCAACTGCTGGGCACTAGACTATAATTTATAACAAGTGCATGTACACAATAGACATACTTTGCACTTCCTCTCTTTCTTTAAAGAACAAAAGGTCTCAAAGGAGCTCATGTACAATTAACATTACTTAGCCACAAGCAGTCTGCAACCTGCAGGGCAAGGGCATCTCTTCAGCAACTCTCTCCATTCAAGTCATTAAGAGCTTAAACAGAGGCTTCTCTGAAACTATCCCTAATATAGTGTTTTGGGTGATTAGATGCGATTACCATCTATACTTTCCCGCTAGGCATCACAACCACATTAATGCCCTTTTCACACTGACAGAATCAAGCAAGCCAGCCTTGCTGGGTCGTACTTTTGTGGAGCCTGTCAAGTAAAAATCTGCTTCATTGTCCCATTGTTTGTAGAGAGTTTATTAATTAAAGGCAATATTGAGTATAATTAAATTCTAATGTGCTGATGTTTTTGCCATCAAGCCTTGGAGTGTCCAGCAATGTAAGCTGTTTTAGGTCAAGACTTTCAAAATACTCAGGGTTATACTGAGTATGATTAGGTAGTCTAAGTATAAAGAAGCTAATCAAGCTAAACTAATGCAGAGAATTACGTATCTTCCTACCCATCCAATGTTGTAGCTGATTCTACTTCACAAGTCTGAATGTCATTGGCAACCTTTCTTTAGTTTGAGAGAGATAAAAATACAATAGGAAAAGGGCTGGAGTACCAGTCCGACCAATGACTCAAGCTGCTTTTAGCCTGACAGGGAAAAGGCATGGAGAAAGAGCATTACATAGACGAGTCAGGATTGTCAAATCTAGCCCTTAAATCCAAGTATGGGCCCTGTGTTCTATTCTCCTCAGTAATTACCTGAACAATTTGTGCTGCACAATTGGCACATCTCGTTTCACACCTGACTCGCAGATAAGGGGAAGGTGCGAAACGTGGTGGTCGTGGCCCCCAAGGTCAATGGAATAGGAGTCTGAAGGACAACCACAGGTTGTGGATTCTAATAACATTAATTCACTGCTAACAGATTTCTAAAAAGGATACACTTAAGTCTGACTTTGAAAAATACATGTCGTACATGCCCAATGTCTGACCACACATGATAAATGCAGTCAGTAGTTTAATCAACAATTCAAAACATGCAAGGACTTTGATTGGAGTTTCAATAATATGAAACTATCATTTTTGATAGTTAAATAAGATTGTTACCTCCATCCATCTGTCCATTATCTCTACCATTTCTTCCTCTCTATGGTTACGGGAGAGCTGGAGCCTATCCCTGCTAGTTTTTGCTGATTCATATGATGACCATCAGGTGTGGTTGGCATTTCAAAATGTCAGTCGTTAGGTGACTGGGTTTGTATCCCTTTTTGGTTTAGCACCTCATTATAATGACCTAAATGCAACTAAATTCCCTGGATCATGGTTGTGAATCACATATTGTGGAAGATAGTTTTGCACTTGGAAAGTTCAAGGTTAGGGCGGATAAAAACAACCATTTAAGAAAGTCACATCATTCCCATTTCAAATGCCACAAACGAATGAATCTCGGAGGAATCAAACATTTTGAATGTTGACTGATGGCCAGTCTCAATTAATATTTCTGTATGCATTAATGTCCATTAAATGACTGTATCCAGACTACAGGGATGACACAGAATAACCGGATGTTTCAGCTATCGTCCCCAAAAAAAGTGCGTCATCTGAGACATCACAAAAACACACTCCATAAAACATCTTCTGCCATGTCAGATAATGCATAAGCACTGCGGAATTGACAGCCAATGTAACGTTGGGAGTGAGGGCAAGTCTCGCTACCAAAAGCACAGTTTCCCAAAACAATGTTTTTGCAACTACAAAAGAAACCATTTACTGCAACTGTAAAACAGTGTATAGACAAAGCCACACACCAATCAGCCATAACATTATGTAAATATCAGTCCAATATTTTGTAGGTGCCCCTTTTGCCACCAAAATGGCCCTGACGCGTCGAAGCATGGACTCCGCAAGAACTTTGAAGGTGTGCTATGGTGCTATGGCACCAAGTTCTTGGCAGCAAATGCTTTCAATCCTCGATCAAACAGACTTGTTTGTTTGGCAAACCCAAAGGGTGCTCGATTGAATTGGGATCTTGGGAATTTGGAGGCCAACTCAACTCGTGTTTCTCAAACCATTCCTGAACCACTATTGCATTGTGGCAGGGCCTATTATCCTGCTGAAACAGACCATTAGAGAATACCATTGCTATGAGAAGGTGTGTTTGGTCTGCAAAAATTTTTAGGAGTTAGTACATGTCAAAGTAACATCCACACGAATGGTGAGACCCAAGGTTTCCCTGCAGAACATTGCCCTAAGGATCACACTGCCTCTGCTGGCTTGCCTTCTTCCCTTAGGGTATCCTGGTGCCCTGTCTCTAAGCCAATGGTTCCCAACCCAGTCCTCAAGGACCCCCTGCCCTGCAGGTTTTTTCTCTCTTTCTACTCTTTCACACCTGATTCATTTAAGAGCTTCATGCTGATTGGTTGAAAAAGATCTACCTGAACAGGGTGTGCATGCAGGTGCATTGGGCCTTAAATGGATAAGGTGTGCAAAAGTAAAGCTGCAACAAAAACCTGCCAGACAGGGGGTCCTTGAGGACTGGGCTGGGAACCACTTCTCTATGCGACGCAAGCCACATGATGTGACACAAAATGTGATTCATCGGACTTGTCCACCTTCTTCCATTTCCTCGTGGTCCAGTTGAGATGATCACGTGCCCATTGCAGGTGCCTTCGGTGGTGCACAGGGGTCAGCACGGGCACCCTAAATGCTCTATGGCTACATAGCCCCATAACGCAACAAACTGCGGTGCATTGTGTGTTTTGATACCTTTCTGTGAAACCTTTTCTGCTTGACCTTTTCAAGCAATTTTAGCTACTGTAGCTCTTATGTTGGACTGGACCATACAGGCCAGCCTTTGCTCCTCAAGCGCATAACTGAGCTTTGGCCGCCCATGACCCTGACGACTGTTCGCCAGTTTTCCTTCCTTGGACCACTTTCAATTAGTACTGACCACTGCAGACCAGGAACACCCCCACAAGAGGTGCAGTGTTTGCGAAGCTCTGACTCAGTTATCTACCCTTCACAATGGTCAAAGTCGTTCACATCCTTACACTTGCCCATTTTTCCTGCTTCCAACATATTAACTTTGAGGACAATTCACTTACTCCCAAATATATCCCACCTACTGGCAGGTGCCATTGTAATGGGATAATTTATGTTATTCATTTCACCTGTCAGTGGGATTAATGTCATGGCTGATTGGTGTCTCTCTCTCTCTCTCTCTATATATATATATATATATATATATACAACCTCAATTCCGAAATAGTTGGGACAATGTGAAATTGTGAATAAAATCAAAACACAATGATTTTCAAATCACACCAGTCAGCAAATTATTCACAATAGAACAGAGATAACATAGCAAATGTTGAAACTGAGAAATTTTACAATTTAATTTACAAAATAAGCTCATTTCAAATTTGATGGCTGCTACAGGTCTCTAAAAAGTTTGGACCTGTTTTCCATGGTGTAGCATCACCTCTTCTTTTTAACACAGGATGGAGGCATCTGGGCATTGAGGAGACATGTTTCTTGAGTTTGGCTCGTGGAATTTGATCCCAGTCTTGCTTTTAATACAGGTTTCCAGCTGCTGGAGAGTTTTGGGTCTCCTTTTACGGGCTTGCCATTTAATTATGCACCAAATGTTCTCAATGGGTGAAAGATCAGGACGGCAGGCAGGCCAGTTCAGCACACAGGCTCTTCTACTACGAAGCCATGCTGTTGTAATAGCTGCAGTATGTAGTTTTGCATTGTCCTACTTAAATACACAAGGCCTTCCCTGGAATAGATGTCATCTGGAGGGGAGCATATGTTGCCCTTAAACCTTAATATAAACTTCAACATTTATGGTGCTTTTTAACACATGCAAGTGTCCCACACCATATGCACTAATGCTTCCCCATACCATCAGAGATGCTGGCTTTTGAACTGAGTGCTGATAACAAGAGGGGTGGTCTTTCTCCCCTCCCAGAGGACACGACGCCCATGATTTCCAACAGGAATGTCAAATTTGGACTCGTCTGACCAGAGGACACTTTGCCACTTTGCTACAGTCCATTTTAAATGAGCCTTGGCCCAAAGAACATGGCGGTGCCTCTGGTTCATGCTCAACAATGGCTTCCTTTTTGCATGATAGAGTTTTGGTGGTATTTGTGGATGACACAGCGAACAGTGTTTACCGACAGTGGTTTCTTGATGTATTCCTGGGCCCATTTAGTAATGTCAATGGCAGAATCATGCCGGTGAGTGATGCAGTAGCGTCTTAGGGCTCTGAGATCACGGGCATCCAATAAAGGTCTTCGGCCCTGTCCCTTATGCACAGATAATTTTCCAGTTTCTCTGAATCTTTTGATGATGTTATGCTCTGTCCATGATGAGACCTTCAAAGCCTTTGCTATTTGATGTTGAGGAACATTGTTTTTAAAGTGTTCCACAATTTTTTTATGCAAGCCTTCAAAGGTTGGAGAGGCTCTGGCCATCTTTACTTCTGAGAGACTCAGCCTCTCTAAGACATTCCTTTTATAGCCAATAGTGTTACACACCTGATGCCAGTTAACTTAATTACTTGCTAAATATTCTTTAAGCTGATTCTCTTATTGCAGTCGTTGCACGTCCGCGTCCGTAGAGATTTTCTTGTGAACGCTCTACAGACTGCAATTCTTCTCCAATCCTTTTGATATTTCACATACACTTTGATAGTGGTTAGATGATGAAGCCTATCAATTTTGGGTGTGTTTCCTCATACGGTGTCTGAAATATTCCCAAAAAACCAACAAAATTTTTCCTATTGGAAAGAATGGGAATTGGGTTCTCATTGCTAGAGTGTATGATGTCACACCTAGAGTGGGAGCTGGGAGCACAGTGGCTGCAAAAAACATTTTTCATATCACTACAACTTCCACAAATTTGAATCCCTTTTCATGAAATTTCCCAAAAACGGAGGAAAAGTTGTTGTTGTCACAGTACTATAGTTTTTGTAGCACAGAAGTTCATAGCTTTGCCTCAGGGAGCAGTCAAAGGAAAGGAGGCACATCTAATTTCTCTACCTTTCCCATTCAAAAATCACCCAATATGTTTCGGGAGAACAGCGAACACAGAGTTTTTAGATCGCTGTAATTACAACATTATATCACTCAGAGAAATAAAAAAGACATCCGGACACTCAGCAAAGTCTCGTGCCTTGAATGATGTGGTTACATTTCTGACAGGATGAATGTTTTTTTGCGTGAGTAGCAGGACTTTGAGGTGTGCACGAACAAGGATTTCTTTCACTGAGTGACTCAGCGATTCTCTGTGTGTGGAGAACCAACCAGTCCTGCCATGGCCCTCTGTGATTGGCTGATTTGATATCTAACAGCTCAGCTGAGTTTGCATGGAGATGATTTGGTTAGAATGATGCACATTCGAAATGTACTCTCACTCACTATGTAGGGCATTATGTTGTGAATGTTCTACACTGAAAACAATATAAAGACAGTGAGCGAGCGAGTCGACAAGTGTGCTTTTTGTGTGTCACCATCAGGACGAATTTGACTAGCCAGAAAGACACTCCGTCCAGGGCTACAATAATGTCTTTTTGTGAGAAAAAGTCACTATCTCGTATATTAATTGCTTTTTCAGCCCTTTTTTGCCGGTGTCCCAACTTTTTTGAGACCTGTTGCTGCCAGAAAATTTGAAATGAGCCAATTTTGTGGATAAAAATGTAATATGTCTCAGTTTCAACATTTGAAATGTTATCCTTGTTCTATTGTAAATAACATATTGGCTCATGTGATCTGAAAGTCATTGCATTTTGATTTTATTCACAATTTACACTTCGTCCCAACTATTTCGGAATTGGGGTTTTATATGCACACACCAGTCAGCCATGACATTATTTCCATTGACAGTAGTTTGCCAGAAGTATTTGGACAGCAACACAATTTTCGTTATTTTATCTCTGCACTAAACCACAATGACTGAAAAGAATCAGATTCCTTGCCAGGTGCGATGGTTCACTGATTATTTCATGACAAATTAAGCAGATAAAAGGTATGTAGTTTATTAAAAGTGTTGAATTTGCATTTGATTGTTGTTCATGGGAGCCCTCGATATGTGCTCCAAAAAGACATCGATGCAGGTGAAGGAGGTTATCATTAAGCTGAAGATAGAAAGCAAATCTATCTGACAGATAACAGAAATTTTAAAAGAGGTCAAATCAACTATTTGGTCAATTCTTAAAAAGAAGGATTGCATTATCGAGCTCAGCAAAACCAGAATGCCTGGAAGACCACGGAAGACAACTAATGGCTACAATATTCTTTCCTGCGAGAAGCAAAGCCCCATCATAACATCTATCGAGGTCAAGAACACCCTCAAGACAGCGGGCTTCTAGTGGCTAAAGTCCACAATCAGAGACACTTTCATGAATGTAAAAGCAGAGGAATTACCACAAGATGCAGACCTCTGATGACACTGAAGAACAGAAGAGCCAAAGTAGACCTTGCGAGAAAAAAATATGAAAAAGCCAGACCAGCTCTAGAATAATCTTCATCAGACAGATGAAACCAGGATTAACTTGTGCCAGAATGATGGGATTAAAAGAATATGGAGGAAGAAAGCTCATGATCCACAGCATACCATATCATGTCAAACATGGTGGAGGCAGTGTTATGGAATCGACATGTATGACTGCCAAAGGAACTGTGTCACTGAAGTTTATTGATGATATGATTGCTGATCGAGGAAGCAGGATGAATTATCCTATCAGCAGGTTATATGACCTGCTCAAATTCAGCCAGACGCTGCAAAACTGAAGAGCTAGGGCTTCACAGTACAGATGGATATATGACCCGAAACATACTGTGAAAGGAACACAAGGCAAAGAAATTGAATATTCTTGAATGGCTGTCAGTCACCTGATCTAAACACAGTTGAGCTGCTATTCAATTACTGAGGGCAAAACTAAAGGCAGAAAGATTTATAAACAAGTTGCAACTGAAGGCAGCTGCAGTAAAGGCCTTGCAAGGAATCTCAAGAAAGGAAACATTTTGTGATATCCATGGGTTCCAAACTGGAGGCAGTCATTAACTGCACAGGATTTCCATCCAAATATTCGAACAATAAACAATCCTCATATTCATAAATATGCAAGTTTGTCCAATTACTTTTAAGCCTTGGAAAATGGAGGTCTATGTATAAAACTGGCGGTAATTTCATGCAGTTTCTCTGCAAATATATATATTTTTTGAATTTTTTAAAAGTGTTGTTTGTGCCTTGCCACTCTGGGGAGCCAATAATTTTGGAGCCCACTGTATATAATATGCACAGTATATTTGGAATTTCTTAACCATACACCATAGCTTATATATGAAGAGTTTGGTTCCAAAATGCAATATATCCATTTTAGTCATTTTGAGTAAATCAGCTTTTTCTGTGCTGGTGCCTATTGCATTTTATAGAAAAACACGAACTTTGACCATGAAAAAATATACCATATAGTATGCATTTCTAATTACTGTTTTTTGCACCATGTGTAAGAAGTGCAGGACTATCACACTATGGTATTATCTCAATTTTTGTAATTTTGGCACTTATTGCGTTTTGGAACCAAACTCTTCATATATACTGCACATCCCTGTTTGGTTATATTTTAAGTGACAATAATTCTGGCCCAAGCCATAAGAAAAGTAATTGATTTGGGGATAACTGCACTTCATAGTTTTGAAAAACTAATGATAAACTAACAAAGTAGTATTTTTATTATTATTATTATTATTATTTTCTGAGAAATATCAACATGGCATCAACTATTCAATGGCTATCGCAGATCCATAGAACCATGCAATGGATCAGTAGTTTCTAGCAATGTGTAACTGAACTAAGGAAGAGTGTAACAGAAACAGTATTCTTATGAATACAACAACTTTTTGAGCGAAATACTTGTGTTACCGTGGTACAAATTCTACTTCCCGTCTCAAGATGAATTCAGATGAAACCAACTCTGGGCCAACTGGATATCACCTTGAAATTTGGTTTTCCGCTGGCTGTGCGAAGCTGACCCATTGCAATCTTCTGCTTCCCATCGATCTACAATAAAGCATATATTCAAACCAGTCAGAAATATGGGAAAGCAAGACAGGTGCCAAATAGTGACTTCCTTCAAAGTGCTCACCATTTAGTCAGTTTGAGTGAATGGTTGTCACTGTCAGTGTGCCTTCATGCTACCTTGTCAAAACGCCGTACTACAAAGCTTCCAGTTTTCCCAAGTTCATGCAGAATGATGGAATCATCAAAGTTTTGCATTTTGACTGTCTAAGGCCAAGTCAATTTACACATCTTCTAAATTGAATAGAGTCCACAACCATGAATGTGAAAATAAAACTGTGATCTCAAAATGGCTGACAGGGATGTTGACCGCAATACAGAGCTTCAGTCAAAATAAACTCTTAGGTGGTTGCTGTGTTTATTGTTTTTAGGGTGCATGACCTCCATAGTTATGACTAATGTATGTGAGTTTCCAAAAATATTAACATCAACTAGACTCATCGATATGTCTATGATCGTTCTGAATGCTTTGTTGCTACACCATTACAGCCACTTCTGTGGAAGTAATAGGCTTTTGTCTTTCATCATAGATGATGTGAAGCAAATCACACATCAATGTTTGCTCTTTTAAAACTATCTCTGCCGGTGTCTACAGGTTGTTTTTGAAAAGGTGAATAAAGGAATGTACTTTTCTCAGCAAAACCACAAACATTCTTTGCTTAGTCAAAACAGCATTGTGAGTTGATCTTTCATCATTGATAACTTGGTCAGAGTGTTCCGTTTTCATAGTTTTACCACAGATTAAAATTGCATGCTGTTGCTGTGGAATGCAAACACGTGTAGATGATGTGTGCGGCAAACAATGCTTATAATTCCACTAAGGTCCTGGAGCAATTAGCTCTTTGAGGAATCATATATATAGTCACTGCGTTAGATTTTTTTCAAGCTGGAACAGTCACAAGAATTCAAACAACCTCTACTTCTCAGGTGAGTAATTATAGATGAATCTTTTATCCTGCTTGGGTCACTGGATGGTAATTAAATCTGGAAACAAGTTCAGAAGCCTTTTCAAAGCCACATCAATAATCACAAAAAGGATTAGCATACAAAAAACTCCTGCCAGTGGAAATCAATTTACATAGGCCACTATTAAATGATAGTATGTGTCTCAATTCTAAAAAGCTGATATTTTTCAAAGAATTTAAAAGAATGTTGGTTTGCCTTTTCAGTTTTCCACTCCACTTTTGACTCGTACTTTCACACCACAACATTACTGTAACTGGAAGAATTTGTTGTGTCTGATTTTTCATGAGGCTGTCAGTTGACCACTATAGGAATATATTTGTTTGGTGTTTAGAAAAAAAAAAAGAAACTTTGGTTACCAGCTACATATCTACCATATATTCTTCCTTTATTCAGATAAATTATATTCCAACAGTCATTGTAAAATAGTGATATCTCAGACATCACCGGCCTGCCGTGCAGTTTTTAAGAATACTTTCAATGAAAAGAAGTTAACGCATATATTAACTTAATCGGCCAATTCCGCACATTATCTCCTCAGCATAACAATAATCTTTGCGTATTATCAAATATGATTTGTGCAAATCTGTTTCATTTGTAAATGAACTTACGTCCATATCAGACACATGTCAAAATCAATGCTTTATCGTCTTTGTAAACAAATCCATGCTCTCGATGTTTCTGTTCAAGGGCGATAGGCAAACAGCTAGCAAATTTCCCACTGAGTTAACATTTTTTTCCCTTTATATTCATTTCATGCTTTTCAGACAAAACCTTCTGTGTTACCCATGTTGTTTCAGTTCCGCTCAACTGATCTCACAATACTTTCGAGCAGTCTTTTGTTGATTCAGAGAAAGGCCTATGGTCCATTCATGCACATTACACAGCAGTACAGCCACACAGTACCAAACTAAAATGCCCTTCGACCTCTTCAGGATTCAGAGGGTCCAATAAGGCCGTGCCTCTCCACTAACATGGAAGAGCAAATGGAAGACTTTATAAATGGTAAGCTAACTGCTTTCCTCTCAGCCTGTGCATCTTCTAAGGCCAAATGAGATTAGCGGGTGCAGTAAGGCCTGCACAGAGCTTGAGAGGTCAAAGGTAAAGGTACTTATTGGAAGGAGTACCCCAGGGGCCCAGCGGTTCACTCAATCAAAAAACTGGCATGCACTTCAGACTGGATTAAATTAATCAGGAGCAAACAGGGGAGTTATAGGCTGCTTATCTAGGGAGAAAACATTTGGCTTTCTTTCCTTTGAACAGGCCCTACAGAAATGTTTGTTAATTTTATTTATCACAGCCGTTGTCACTGTGGCAATCTTCCATGAAATCATCAAAAAGGGCTCTGAGAGTCACTGTAGGAATTTTATATTTGCATGACACATAGAAAGGGGTGTCTTTGATGTTAAATATTTGCCTCCTCACACATTATGTGCACTTATTTGTGGGATTTTTAGATGCTAGAATGGATCACGCCGAGCATGGGGCTCGGTTAAACAAAGCAAAGTACAAAAACTTTAAAAACCAAGTTTGGCAGGCAACAGTACATGGAATAGTGCTCTGGACAACTCATACTGTAATAATAGACATTACACCCTATCATCTGTAAATGTCATTATGATATGATGAAATATGGAGTACCCCTCCAAACGAAGCCCTCTTTCCCTCTCTTTCTGACACTTCGGTCAATACTGCATTTCCCCACTGAACTCATCTCTGTCATTCTGGATTATTGGGTGATGCCCAGGGACCAAGGACATTTCCCATTGCTGGGCAAGCCCATATATAATTCTTATTGTCAGAGAAACCTCCTGATTCTTTCTCTATGGGCCCAAACCCAGAAAAGTCATTAAAAGGCACTAATCTGTAATATTGCGGTTATAGAGTTTATCTCGCTTACATCAGGCATAATTCTTTTAGGGCGTCAGATAAGCCCAAACAATCATCCTCTCATGTTTTATTTATCTGTATACCTGCTGACAAATAGTCAGGTCTATACTTTGTTATCTTTTATTAAAAAAAAAAAAGACTAACTGATCCTGTGGTTTTAACACCTAGAAAAGCATTTTTCTTTTTTCCACAATCTTTTTCCATCATCATTGTTTTTGTGAATTAAATCCTCTATTTTCAGTGAGGTATTTATGTGAGAGAAAAAGATTTAAACTCCATTTGTGTCGTGAAAATCTGTTTTTATAAGCATCAGTTGTATGGTTGTCCATATAATTCGGAGCCTATTTCTGGCAGCTGTGAAAACATGCATCTAATCTCAAATTCTAAACACTTCATTTAGCACCTTTTGTGTAAGCAAATCAAATTCTTCCCAGAACATCAACACAAGTCAATCAGTCATTAAGTTCTAGCTGTTTATGCCACGATGAGTGTATGCAAAATGTCATCATATTAAATATGGGCTTTAGCAAGGACTTAGTTGAATCTGTCATTTGAATGAAAAAAAAAACCTTTTCTGTTATTCATTAGCATTGCCATGCGAATTTCAGAAATGGTTCACTTCTGAGCTCAGTGCCTCACATTCTAATAAATTCACGATTTAAAGAATTTTCTCCTCTTCAGCTTGTCAAAAGTTACATGGTGCACGATGGAAACAATCTGCTATTTCCTTTCTCTGCTATGACATGAATCCAAATCTAATCTGCCAGACTTGTTTATACATCTTGCTACTTGTAAAAATAGATTGCTGAACATTTTCTCCATGATTGCTTTTCTCTGTTTGGAGCTATTAACCTCCCACATAGTTAAAGACTGCAGCCAGCATTGCAGGCAGGGAAAAAATAACTTGCTGCATTTATGACATCAATAAAACTGAACATCAGGACGGTATTTACAAAGAAGTATTTCTGAGTTAGCAGTATAACTGCACTGAATATATCCTACTCCAATTAATTCAGTCCATTCTTCCCCTTGAGAAAATATTCTACAGTTATTTCTTAGTAATACTATAGTATAACTATAATATTATTGCAGTTTGCATAGTTTACCTAGAGTAGTACAATAGCCAATACATTATAACTATAGTATTACCACAGTCAACAGTAACGGGATATTACTATAGTCCACACCACTTTATTGCTGTAGTTTGAATAACTATAGTATCACTACAGAAATACTACACTATGGTGGCAAAAATACCATAGGATAACTAGTTTGGGACTACAGTAATTTTTTCATAAGGGTCTGATTTAGGCGGATTCATGGTGTTGCTCAGTGCAATTATCCAGAAAGCTCACTTATCCTGCTTCATGATACTGGGTTCAGGCATCTTCAAAATAAATCACTTAAAATGGATCAATATTTCATTCTCAACTGGGGGTCAACTATTCCAGCTAAGCAGGAAGTATTACTGTGTGGGTGAGAACATTTCAGGAGCATCTACCACCACGTTATTAGCTACTGAGGACCATTTTTTGTGCAGCTATACAATTTCATCCAGTAACTTAGATAATTGTAATAATTTTATTACGTGAGGGGTTGGTATTAGCTGCACATAATTACTCATATATTGGGGCGTCTGGAGGGAGGCCTAACTCGAAAATGAGGGCTGATGTGTTGGGAGCAGAAATAAAGATAAAGTCAGGCAGCAAAGTCTGACTTTCTTGAAGCACAGCTTTGACTTTGAATCAATACAATGACATTGCTGAAGAAATACAATTACTTTGTGAGGCATTAAATCCTGGGGGTGCCAGATGTGACTAGCCAGCTGTTTGAGTCAGAGGGATCAAGGAAACTGTGAAAACACACACACACACACACACACACAGTAAATATTATCACTCATTTATACCTCCGTGCCACATCACACTGACTTGTCCCTTGTACCGTCAAGAGATTTGATTTAGAACTGACTTCTGTGGGCTTGGTTCCTGCTGAATCGCAAGTCGCCACAGAAAATGGCTGGACAGGTCGTCAAAGGAGATGATTCCTGTTTGAGCCTCTATCTTCTCCTGCTCACCCCAGGGTCCTTTGACTCCTTTTGTTGAATGGATTTGGCAAAGGGTCTCTTTTCCTCGTATTTTATGGTCCAGAGTGATGTGACATTGGACGATATTTGTGGGGAAAAATATGGTTATCACACCATTGTGTGCTTTTGAACACATTCCAGCATTCATCAATAAAATCGAATGTTTGTAATTATAACCACTGCAAAACGCGATGGGAAAAAAATAGCATTGCAGCATTCCCCAAACATCTGAAGCTTCCTTTTATCAGCTTGTTTTTTTGAATGAGATTCGGCAACAGCAGAACAGTTGTTTCATTTTCCCTATAATGCATATAGGCTAGTGTTCAACTTGTGTGAAATAAAAAATTTCATACACAGTAGATTTGGATTTGGAACAGTTTTAACAGTTCACAAAGCTGACATATTAGCTCACTACCTTATTGCCATTATCGTGGCAAGTAAAAGTAGATTTTGATTCTCTTACATGAGTCATCCCATTAAGATAGCAAAAAAAAGAAAAACACGCATGCCATTACACTTCTTTTGACAATGACTGCCGTCTCATAGTGTATGTTCGGCATAGAAGCACTGCATGACTGCAAAATCTTATTGAAGTAAGAGGGTTGAGGAAAATACAGGGGGCAATGATCTTCCAAAACAACTCTGTGAATGTTGCGGTGGTTTAAAAATACTGCGATTTAGCTCTTGAGTTGCATTTAAGCGCATGTTCATACTAGTAAGGTCCCTGAGGCTGTAACGTTTAAGAGTGTTATTAAGAAAATATGAACAGGAAGATCAAAAGCATGAATGACAAAGGCATGCTTAATCAACCACACCAAATTCTTTCTATTTTTCTGTGAACAAAGACAAGCAATTTAGGCTGATTTTTCTTGTTTCGTCTTATTACTGTTACATCTAAAAACTACGGAGATATTCAAAAGGTTGATTTAACAAAGATTAGGATTGCTTGTCTAGGGAAATATGTGCAAAGATATGGGACAGGCAGCTGCAGGCCCAATATCCTGCTATGATCCCATGGCATAACAATATTCATCTTCTTGGTTGACTCTTCATCTTTAGGTCAGTTTGCTTTACAGCAGAAAAAAGGCAAGGAGGCTAAAAACTCATCATACCTTGCTACATACTTCCGGGCAAACAAACAAACAAAAAAAAAGAGCTCAGGCCAAAATGGCAAAAGATAAGGCTTTTAATTCCTTATAACAAATCACCAGTCAGGAACTCAGCAAGAATTAAACAAATAGATCACAAATCAGAACATGAAGCCTACAGCAAATCATATACAAAAACCCCAAAGTGTGACTTTTATAAATCTAAGGGAGAAGTTTTAAAAGAGGGTGTTCAGAAGACAGTCCAAGGTCTGGCGGTGGCGAACAGGAACGCAGAGGATCAGGCTTGGCTGTAGTAGAAGAGGCTGGTCCAGGGTCTGGAGCCGGGGTTTCTGGCCAGTGGGATCGGGGCACACCAGAGCAATCAGGGCGATATAATGGCACCTGGCAATTGCAAACAGGACATATTAAATAGACATGCAAGCAAATAAGTACAGAAATGTAAAAGTTTGCTGACAGCATTTTCACCAAGAGGACTACTAAAAAGCTCTCCAGTCAGAGTTTTTTGGAGTTTTTCTCCAAAATTAATTCCAAATGACGCTGCCACACTGTCTATTTTTCTATTGTGTAGCTCGACCCTTGCAAGTAACGTTAATCAAGGCTCATTTTTGGCCTTAGAATCCCTGCTGGAGAGGAGAGGATGACTGACAGAGTTGCAGGTGAGTAAGCTAGCCAGGCAGCATTGCTGTTTTCTCACATATCAAAAATGAAAATGATTGAAAATGATCGAAAAATGGTGTGTTAGCAAAATTGTCAAATTGCTAGCTAGCTTCAGCCAACTCCCACCCCATTTGTAAGCTCATGTTTACTTTAATGGACAGAAACTGACTGAACAAAAAGGTTACCTGCATTGCTGAAATAGCTACTTACAAACTTGCTCTTGTCTGCAACAGCTAAGGGTAAACAAAAACCGTAGATAGCTGATTGAAAGGAAATGTTTCAGAGGGCATGTTTTCTCGCAAGCTTTCTGTAAAATGTGTCCTCATCCATAACATTATCTTAGGGCACCATTTAGCTGAGAGTACATGGAAGTTTTGCCGTACAGCAGCATCTAGAGCACACAGAAGCAGAATTACGAGCTGAAATAGCTTTTAGACCTTCCTGAACTCCAACTACATCACAGTTCACGTCTAATGACGGCGCTGGAGGGGGAGGGAATGCAGGTTTTGCAGCTTATTCACAGACATAGAGAGAACATTGGAAAAAACTGCATGCATTTTTACACATTATCCTGAGCTTGGATAGATGGATATATGGTTGAAAATCGTCAAAGAGTTCTTGTAAGCTTTGTAGGTGAAGTTATGGGTTAGCCAATCACATTAAGGCAGGTTTTCAGGGAGGACTACTTAAAGAAACAGGAGCCATGAAAACCTGTTGCAGGCTGAGTGAGCGTGAGTTGTTGCACACGCAGCTTGTAAAGCTGTAACAAGGTGCTTCTTGAGCATTAAAACATGCAAGTGCTCGTGAAAAGATCACAGTGACAGAGATATTGAACAGCAAAATGGGCATAATATGACCCTTTCAATATTTGGCCATTTTGGGCAGTGCAAGATTGGTGGCAAACAAACTAAAAAATAATCTAATCAAAACACAAACAATCTTAACAGTCACTTTACGCTGACAGGGTAAACCAAATTTAACTGCGAATGAACTCGTAATAGAAAACAAACAAACAAAAAAAAAATCCTGATCCAACATTCCTGTCTGTCTCTCATCGAACAGCTATATTTAGTTTTCCAGTCAGCTGGGGTGTGTCGAACTTCTGAAAGTAAGTGCACTCAATAAAGTGTCCATGGATATTTAAACATTAAAAGTGTGTATGGGTTTAATAGGGATAAAATGCATTGAATACGAGTTCATTTAACACAGACTGTTTTACTGCTCAGTCACTTCTGAGAATGCTGCTTAGCTCTCCCAATTATTTAAACGACAGCAATGCATTGTGCATCTTCGAAATGAATTTATTACAAGGGCTTGGTTGCCAAGTGGAAGCGTGATGTTATCCACTCCACAGATGACACTTTCTCACGCACTTCCCCCCTCATGCTTTCTTGTGAGGGGCAGCCCTGCCCTCCCTCTCTTTCAAGGTAAGATTCAGCCCACAGGCATCTGGCTCACTACCTTGGCTCATTCATAATAACATGTAATGACAGATTGATGCGAATGACTCATCATGACTCATTACTTGTTTCAAATTAATAACATGTTTGCGCTTGGCTGCTTTGTTTTCTTTGTGTTTCTTTTGTTTGTTATTGATACTTTGCCTTTATTTTTATCGGTATATTGCATGGAGGAGGATAACTATGTCAAAATTATTGAGTAGCAACGAAATGCTCTCCCCTTCATCACAATTTGCCAATGTATTCTGATTGCATGAGAAAATACGACACTTATGATCAAAACTTTGCTTGTGCACTTCATTAGTTTTTCATAATCTGTCATTTCACCAAATGAGATATATATTCTTACATTTATTCTTCATTGATTCCATGTTGATTATTTCTCATCTTGGAATAAACATTTACTGAGACAGAGCAATTTATCATACATTACCACACATTACCAATCTGTTAGCCTCGACACATGATTTGAAAAAGAATTGAAATAACATACAGATGATCAGCTGCCAAAAAGCAAAACCTCTATTCTAATATCACACAAGGCTCCAACACTAGGAAACCTGTCCCTGGTAAAGTCAAATGAATACTCTCACTGAGCTGGCTTTGAAGATAATGACACTAAGTGGATGAGGCTTACGAAGGCGCTCTCGTGGTTTACATGTTTAGACATAAGACCTCAAATCCTCAGTCATGTTTGAGTTTGAAAGTGCGATTACTTAATAGCCGGACAGGAAAGTATGTTATTCTGAGGTTAATCAATGTTGAACTTTTCAGTACCAGTACCAGACAAAAGTCTGGACACATTTTACCTGTGTCACAGTACTCTGTTTTTAGCCAAATTTAATTGGTTTATCTTCTGTGTAGGCATTAAAAAATCGCATGGTAAAAAGTCAAAAGATAACTATTAACTATTAACCATTTCATGAATACCACTGCTGCCTCGCAGCAAGAAGATCATGGGTACGAATTCAGCCTGGGGCCTTTCAGCGTGGAGTTTGCATGTTCGCCTTGTGTTCGCCTGGGTTTCCCCAGGGAACTCCGGTTTCCGCCCACAGTCCAAAGACATGCATATCAGGCTACTTGGAGATGCTATATTGTCCATAGGTATCAGGGATGTGCGGTTAGGGTAGGCAATGACTTCTCCTTTTTTTATCGCTAGATTTTGTCAACCTGTTTCCACTTCCTATGCCTGATTGCCAATCAATCAATTTGTCCTTTTTTCTGGTCAATTAAGCTTGTAATGATTAAGAGGTGATAGTGAGAAAAAGATCAATTTACCTATATGCTTTAATTCAAGACTACAAGGAAGTAAATCTTAATAATTAATGAGGAAAAAATCTCAACTCTCTCAATAATTCTGTATATTGCTTTGATCTTATTGTTGATATTGTTTATTGGATAATGAAAGAAGACTGAAAATAAACTTCCTATTTAAGAAAAAATGGCATTAAAAAGTATGTGTTTAAGGGGGGAAAATATTATCATAAACATATTGACCACACATTGAACGCCGCATAAGAAAGGTTTTAATATTTGTTAATGGCATTGCGTTAGCTTCCTCTAAGCAAATATGAAAAAACATGCTGTCTCGTGAGCATTTTAAGTTTGATGCACTGAGCAATGTCGTGGATGGAACTGACACGCCTTTCTGCTGTTTAGTCTTGTAAATTAGTAAATCAATCCTCAGATTGCTAATCTAGCAAAATAATAGAGCAGGGATGGGCAACGAGGGCCGTATCTGTCCCTGGTTTTCACACCAACTTCTGAGCTTTAATTAGTTGATTATCTAAATTAACCAAACTATTCATGAAATCTGATATTTTTGGTGCATTTCTTTAAATTATCATGAGTGACCACCAAAGACTTCTTGTCTCCCAATATAAAATATTTTTCTTTGATCAAACACAAATCTATATTTGTGTAAACAACCAATTAACTCAAATAGTCAGGTTAATTGATAGAAATAAAAACCTGCAAACACATCGGCCCTCCAGTACTGGAGTTGCCCATCCCTTTAACAGAGTAATCGTTTGTTTAACGGCAAGGATTCTGCCTCCCCTAGCTGACCTCCGACGGCACGTCACTGATGGGTATGAATGTGAGATAAAATGGCGTGTGAATGGTGTGTGCGCCCTGCGATGGATCGGTGAGCTGCCCAGTGTGGGTCCCTGCCTTTCGCCCAGAGTCAGCTGGGATTGGCTCCAGCTCCCCTACTGAGGAAGAAGCAGAATAGAGAACGGATGGATGGATGGACTCACCAATGATTACAACCCATTTCCAAAAAAGTTGGGACTCTGAGTAAAATGTAAACAAAAGCAGAATGCATTGATTAGCAATTGATTTTAACTCTCTATTTGAAAATAGTACAGCATAGATGTTGACACAGAAATGTCATGGTTTTTTTTTTTGAGAAGCTGTGTCCTCATTTTGAATTAGATGCCAGCAACATGTTTCAAAAAAGTTGGAACTGGGGATTCCATGCCCATGCCTGCCCACTATCGCTGCAGTCAAATGTTGTAGGCTGAAGTCTACATGCTGCTGGGTCCTCTACGCCCAAGGGCCACCACTCATCCATTGCAGGGAATGTCCCTCGCTATCATAAGTGATATGATTCTTGTGAATAATAAGCCAATTAGCCAATTAAGCCCTCCGAGAAGAAGTGTTCACTTTGTTGTTATGAGAACAAAGAGATAGAAAAGATATTTGATTGTGATAAAGATAAGAACAGGATTATTAATTTTTTTTTTATCATGTGGACAATTTCAATGACCATGAACAAAACATAAAAAAATTCTCCCTCCCTTGTTGTCTGCGCAGCCCATTATGAAAAATACGATGTTCCACAAAGAAGAAAATGTAAAAAATATTCGATTGAGGTAAAGATAACAACAGCATTATGAATTGTTTATATATCTATTAACTTATTTATTTCACAATATGGATTATTTCAACCACCAAAAACACAAACAGTAAAATGTTTTTCCACTCGTTGTATGCAAAATTGTGTTGGCATTCATACTTTTGTCCCAAACATTTGCAGTCTCACTCCCTTCTCAATAATGAAACTTTTTTTTTTTTTTTTTGGCCTGTGTAGGATGGAACAACGTAAAAAGTAAATTCAACATATCAAAGTATAGCTCAGGGCCAGTTTGGTCTGCTGACTTAAAGCATAGACTTACTTGTCTTTCTTAATTTATGAAATTGAATGCTTTACATCCTTCCCATTAAAAGTGCTTAAAATTTAGTGCATGGCTATGTCCTACAAGGGTATATACAAAACTGCCGAGCCATTGTACAACCCCAATTGCAAAAATCTGGCACTTTGAGGAAAGTGCAATTAAAATCTATCATGATATATTTTACAAATCCATCCACCCTCTATTATATTGAAACATAGTGACATTATTTGATGTTCTAACGTGAATTTTGTTGTTTATTAATACTTTGTAATATGAAATGTTGTGACTGCAACAAAGTCTAAAAATTTGATTGACAGTTCATCATTATGAAACATCACCATGTTTTATAATCACACTCATTAAATGTTTTGGCTCGGGAGACACCAGATGATCAGTTCTAGCAGGACGTTTCACAAGTGTCAGTGAAGAAATGAAATTTTATTCGGATTCACATGCTTTTAGGGGCAATGCACAAATTCGGAGTGAAATTCATTTTTCCCGTGGTGTGCATGCAAGATGTTGCCTAGCGTTACAGTTAACTTGAAATTCTCGCATTTCTTGCACCTGGCATGTTGGGTGACGTCACTGTAGTGCTTTTGTTGTATAAAAATTATATTGAAGTTCATTTAAACTTAAATATTGACTTTTTTCAAACGGTGCGTTTTCATTTGTACTCAGTAGTAGTACTAATGGTCCAGCTGCAGTATCGCTATTCCCTATTTTTGTCAGGCACCTGGCCAGGTTAAAGACTGTCCAAACAAATGCCTCACGTAAATATCAGCATGTATAGTATTTCTTCTTGTATACAGTGGCGGTTGGTCGACCGTGACAAAAGGAAGCCAAAACCTCCCTCTTCAATGCTTAATGACTTAAACCTTTCGCAGGTTACTTTTCTTGATCAGCAGTTGCTCATACGAATTGGTTGCAGGACAGTCAAAGTTATTTTTGATAGCAAATGACAACGCAAATTATCAATACGTCATTATAAATTAGTTTGTGAGGCTTCTTTCGCAAGAAGCCATAAGAATCCGTTTTTGACAATCTTAATGTAGAAGTGAAGAATGCGATGTTGCGCAGCTTATTGCTTAATGAGCCTCACTAATCAATTTGCGAATTTATGCCGTTTCACGAGCTACTTGAGTGCTGAATATATAAAGGCCTATGGTAATTTATGTCGTAATTTATGTGTGAAAGGAAACCCCTCGTAATTCCGGGGCGCAATGTAGCATTAACAATGCTATTGAAAATACATTTGACTGACCTTCTACCAATTCGTATGAGCGATTGCTGAGGGGTTAGTTTTTTGAAAGGTCAAGGTCACTGGGGTCAAAGATCAATTTTTCGCATCTTCCATCTCCCTGGACAGATTTTCATGAAAGTTGGTACATGGACGTAGTTTGTCACAAGAAATGACCGAGAGAGGTTCGTTCCGTCAAAGGTCAAGGTCACAAGGGTCAAAGGTCACCGTATTCATGAAAGTTGGTATGTGGACGTAGGTCGTCACAAGAAATTATTCTCGCCACGGGTAATTCACTAGTTTGTTTAATACAGGCTTCCAGCAGGCAGGCCTGTTCTGCACCGGGGCTCTTCTGCTTCGAAGCCATAATGTGGTAATAGCTGCAGTATGTGATTTTGCATTGTCCTGCTGAAATACACAAGGCCTTCCTTGGAATAGATGTCATCTGGAGGGGCTCTAAAACCTTTATATACCTTTCAGCATTCATGGTACTTTTTAAAACACTAATGCACCCCCATACCATCAGAGATGCTGGCTTTTGAACTGAATGCTAATAACAAGAGGGGTGGTTTTTCTCCTCTTTAGCCCGGAGGACACAACACCCATGATTTCCAACAAGAATGTCAAATTTGGACTTGTCCCACGACAGGACACTTTGCCACTTTGCTACAGTCCATTTTAAATGAGCCTTGGGCCACAGAACACAGTGGCGCTTCTGGATCATGCCCAACAATGGCTTCCTTTTTGCATGATGGAGTTTTAGGTGCCATCTGTGGATGGCACAGCGAACTGTGTTTATAGACAGTGGTTTCATGAAGCATTCCTGGGCCCATTTAGTAATGCCAATGACAGAATCATGCTGGTGAGTGAGGCAGTGGCATCTGAGGGTCCGAAGATCACGGGCATCCAGTAAAGGTCTTCGGTCTTGTCCCTTACGCACAGAGATTTTTTCCAGTTTCTCTGAATCTTTAGATGATGTTGTGCACTGTCGATGACGAGACCATCAAAGACATTGAGGAACATTGTTCTTAAAGTATTCCACAATTTTTTTAGGCAAGCCTTCACAGGTTGGAGAGCCTCCAGCCATCTTTACTTCTGAGAGACTCAGCCTCTCTAAGACATCCCTTTTATAGCCAATCATGTTACACACCTGATGCCAGTTACTGTAATTACTTGCTAAATGTTCTTTCAGCTGATTGCTTTTTCAGCCCTTTTTTTGCCTGTGTCCCAACTTTTTTGAGACTTGTTGCTGCCAGAAAATTTGACATGAGCTCATTTTGTAGATAAAAATGTAAAATATTTCAGTTTCAACATTTGAAATGTTATCTATGTTCTATTTTCAATAACATATTGGCTCATGTGATCTGAAAGTCATTGCATTTTGACTTTATTCACAATTTACACTTCGTCCAAACTATTTCTGAGTTGGAGTTGTAAAAATCAAGCTGTCACAATGAACATGTGGAGGATCAATTTGAAGACACACAGAATATCAATTTCAAATCAGAGTCTTCTTCAGTGGTAAATTGGCATTTTGAGATCACACTTGCAAACTATTTTCAACTGGACTCTGTAGCTCAGTTGAAAAAGCGGTGGGATGGAACTACCTAAGTCGTGAGTATTAACCTCACCCAAGTTTTTATGATCCGGTCTTAAACAGTGTCAGTAAAAAGTGTTCAATAACTATGGTAGTACATAAATTAATAGTTGAAATAAATTGCTCTGGAAAAGAATATGCTAAATTTCTTTAAGAGTTTGAATTAAAAATTCTAGCCATAATACTGTTTCATATTAAGAAAATGGAACCCATCAGCTTGTGTACCTTGTTTTCAAGGTCATTGTTTGCAGCAAAATGTTTGACTGCACCAAACTATTTCCTCATGGATTTCACTTATCTGTGCAATAAAAATGCGTTTACCGAAACATTGAATCTAACAGATTTACGTATGAGTGCGTGTCGCCTGCCCGCATCATCCATAAAATACCAAGTGCGGTCCACCATTCATGGGCTAAATTTGAAAAAGCTTACTAGTTTTCTATTGAGAATAACAGTTGTAAATAAGGCAATTTATACTACATAATAATGTGACAATTAAGTGCTGCAAAATATTATTCATGTAGGAAGTCTGGCAAGTCGCTTGTAAATTGCACTACAGCAGCACAGAAAATATACAGCAGTGTAAAAGCTTTAATTGTTTGAATGAACTCACGTAAAATTAGAAGTTGTTTATCCTTGGCTAATATAATTAATGCTATTACAGCAATTTCATTAGAAATTCCATTAGATTAAAAAATACTCTTGTCAAGTGAATGAACATTTTCTCCCTTGTGTAAAATTGATTGTAATCACACTCTGGCCCTCCCACCATCTGATCTTTAATAAATGCAGAAGGGTTCATATATTTCCCACCCTCTGCCCTGCAGCCTGCTCATTATTTTTCTAATTTGGAATGAGGTGGCGCAAACTTTTATTTTTTCAGTGACACTCATAAATCTTGACAAACATGACTTTGATTGCTTTCATTTCTGAGCTGCATAAATTGTATTTGATTTCCCGCAATAATGTCCTGAAATTAAATTCATACCGTCACATACATACACACACACACACACACACCCACGCACACCAGAGAAACCTTGCTCGCTAACTACTGAAGCCACGTAAGCACATCTGAAAACCTCTTGCCCATATACTACAGAAACCATGAACAAATGCAACTGAACGCTAACACAAACATAATTAAAGGCTAGCACATGCACTACAGAAACCTCTCACAAACACAATCAAGCCCACACACTTCTGAAACTTTACACAAATAGCGCGCAGACAGGTTATTGTATGACTGAATCCATGCGCCCAATCTATTGAAACCTCAAACAAACACTATGGCCTGGACACTGTTCTGACAGAATCTTTCATCCTTTGACATTTTCCAGGAAGCATTTTGCTGAGAAAGCTGAAGAACAAAGCAGATTGAAGGGGCACTATGTTGTGAGTTGATGATTTAAGGACTGCCCCACTTTTTTATCTCCTAAATCTGAAAATTTGCGTCTGAGAAATTTTTCAGTGGCTGCTTTTGTCAACATTACAACTGGGCATCTGGAGGACTCTGCATTCAATCCTGTTGTCTCCTGTAACTTAGGGGCTGTTATAAACTTGTGCTGCACTTGTGAATGAGTAGAGCATTTATTCTTGCACAGTTATCCATTCAGTGCGAGTAGGCATTAGTTCTTTTTTTTTTAACATAGCTAATAATGAAAAGGAATACAATAAATTTGTGTTACGTAAAAATTAATGCCACCCATTCATCTTCCATCAAAATTCCACAGCAGGGAGGCCCTGACTATGTGAACATCGTTATTGACTGGACTGCTTTCCGACAGTAACTAACTGAAAAAAGGGGTCATTTGGGCTGCAAAGCAATAAGAGACAAAAGAAAGACTGAAAAACTAGTGAACCAGTGGGCAGAGTCAGTAGTTTCGCATTGTCAAGTTGCGCATTAAAAACCTGAATGGAAACACTGAAAATTCAAAAAAATTTCCAAATATCGCAAAAGAAGTTGTGCTCCGGGGAGGTGGAGAAGTTGGTGTGTCGTTAAAAGGAAAATGCGAATAAGTGCTCTGATAACAGATGTAGTGAATAAACGGTGACGCTCATAATCACGTGACATATAGACCACTGCAAAGTCTCTTCATCTCTCGATGGCTTTCAACCATATATCAAGGGCTTAGAACCAGAAGTGGCTATAGTAGGAATTTGAATATAGCTAGGAATTTGGACATAGCCACATCTGGTTCTAAGCCCTCAATATTGATCACTAGATTGCTGATAGGGTTCGCTCAGTGAAGCATCTGTTCCAGCAGCGTATTCAGTCCACCGGAAGTATAATTCACTCATGGACTCCCATTTATTTTTGCTTACTTTAAAATTACATTTTCAAAAATACTTGCGTCCGAGTCAGTGTTATTTCAGTATCGCTGTGAAGAGCAAGATTTTGTCTCTCAATATGTGCTTTTTGGAGGGTGGAAAGCAGCACATTTACTGAAGCAAAGCTCGAAATGTGACTTGGTGTCAACGTTAAAGTGCGAGCAGAAAAGTAAAGTTAAAATGATCAAGGCTTTTAATGACCCTCAGATAAGATAATTGCTTGGAAGTTTTCGCCATTTTAAGAAACATCGATGAACGTCCGTATACCTTATCAAATTACTCTCTGGTTTCCTCACTTCATTGTACCCTGGTTGAGCATATTTGTCATCAACCAAATTGTTTATATTGAATCATGTGGCCAAGCCAACGTTGTTGTAAGCAAGTGCTAGTTAACTCAGGCTACTTCTTTACGAAAGCGTCATCTTTGCCCCTGTCCGGTTAAAACACTGCTCTCAAAAATGATCACTGCACAGCACACATCAAGAGGATAGAAAAAAGTTTTTTCTCCTGATTTTCAACAGTCAAGCCTTTCTCCCCTCCTTGTCTTTTGGAACAGACAAAGCGACTTGTCCACTTTTTTAAATATTATGCAGGTAAGAAGTATTGTCGTTGAATGTCAATTCCGAATAGCTACCTTGTTAGCCACCTAGTTAATTTTATTAACTGCTAAGTCAATGCATTCCAATTTTATTCAAATGTATAGCTTGCTTTTGATATGTTTTCCTTACTCAAGCCCCCCCCCCCCCCAATCCTCCCACTACCTCACACACTCTCACTCACTCCCACTCCCTCACTCACACTCTCACTCTCACACTCGCTCACACTCTTACTCTCACACTCTCCCCACCCACTTTGTAAGGTTTTTCCAGATTACAGGAGATGTGTGTATGTGTTTGTTTGAGAAGATGTGTGTGCATGTGTGAACAGTGTTTCTTCGGTGGTGTGTTAGTGAATTGTGTGTATGTGCATATGTGTGTGTGGGGGCACATGAGGCTATCCTCTAACGGAGCATTGCAACAGAGATTACTAGCAGAACAGAAAAACTGACAGGAACAAAAACAAAAGCCTCAAAGATGCTGGTGGGCCCATTCTGAGCAGTCACAGCTGCCCACAAATTACAGCATTTTATGTTGACGTATATTGTAGCCTTCTTTTCAGCAGATAACAGTTTTATGATATATTCCATTAAACATCTGGAACATTCTGAGCACCATATTTCATCCCACTTTTAATTTACTGTACTGGCAGGTTGGTTGTTTCAGATAGAAACATCAGAATCAGCATAGCATTCCAAAGACACATTCTGTGCGATTCATCGTTCACATTGCAGCGACATGAATGGTAGGTGCTAAATGGCGTCGAAAGGTCAACGAGTGCCCTCAGGAATGAGGTAGGACTGGTGTTTCTGAACAGATGACCTTTGACAGGAGGTTAAGCAAGCATAAACAAATCAGCTGCCTGTTATGATCACTAAGAAGAAAGGAACAGTAACTTAAACACCCATGGATCATGAAACCATTACCCACTGCTAACAATACATTGCCCTTCCACCATTCCTTTGTCAGCTGTCACTGATGTTCTCAGCTTTGTTTCCCTTTGCGCGTCGCCTGCGAAGCATAGCGGCACATAGGGATCACTTTGTCCGGCGTCTGTCTGTCCGTCTGTCCGGTAGTCACACTTTCAGTTGGTAGTCACACTTTCACATAAGTGCTTCGCAGGCGACACATGTGTTCACCTGAATACTCTAGTTTTTGTTGTATCAACAAATATTTCTGATTACATATGCACCAGCCTTGTACATAGTTTAATCTGTGTGTTAATTTCTTCGTAACCTAATTTTGTGTTCCCAGTCAAAAATGACCCACTAATTACAACTGTAAATAAATCACTATACTGCCGGAACCATCTGTTGTTATACTGAACCTTTATATCAATCTCATGTCTAAAAATTACGATTGGATTTACTTTTCTGCTTGAAACCTGTGGCCTGCAAGCCTAATTGATCTGCTTGTCCAACTTGCATTTAAGGAAAAATTGCATAATTTCTGGCATACAGCTTAACTATTGTGACTATTGTGAATACCCGAGGGAACATACTGCGGCATTTATTACACACAACTCAGTAATGTCTCTCCAGTCCACCTCCTTCCAGTCATCTTTGTTCTCAAGTCACCCATTCAAGCTAGTCATGTTTTTCACCATGACTTGTTTGGCTCTGTCTGGAGCAGTTTGAAACAGGATTTAATGCCAACAAGTCAGAATGCAGCAGATCTTCATCATCATAGTTTGCCATCCTGAACTCCCAACGGTTATCTGAAAAGTTGGGTCATTGTGCTGACACAGATTAGTCATGCGCAAAGTCCTTACAGTCGTTTATATTCTGTCTTCCAAGATATTTTTTGTTATTGTATGAAAAGAATGTTCTGATTGTTGGTAATGGTATTCTATTATACATTAGGTGTAATATTTAGTTTGAATGTTGTGCCTGTAAAGGGGGGGGGGGCATTTTTACTGGCAAAAATGAAGAAAATTTATCATGAGATTAAGATTCTATCAGGAAAATGTTACTTCCATTTAAAAAGTTAGATAAAGAAAGGTTCCTATTGGGTAAAGATTCTATGGGGGATAGGTACCCTTAGCAGTACAGTTCTACTGGTATACAGATGGGTATAGATTCTGTTGGGGAAAAATTCACATCAGATGAAGATTTTAGTGGGGAGAGGCAGCGGTCCTTATGGGGACCAAAACCTGGTCCTAATATGGAAAAACATCATTTCTGAGGTCCTGGTTGAGGTTAGGAGTCAGGTGTGAATGGGGGTTAGGTTAAGGTCGGGGTTAGGCATCATTTGGTTAAGGTTATGGTTAGGGGTTAATGTTAGGCTGTCCATAATGAATGGAAGTCAATACAATGTCCTAATAAGGATAGCTGTGCAAACTTGTTTGTATGTATGTGTGTGCATGTGAGTGTGTGTGCGTCTGCACAGGGGTCTGGGTGTGGCAGTAGGCCCATCTGATGACTGGACACATCCCTGGGCTCTAAAATTTCTCCAACTGTCTGCTACTTGTGCTCTCATCCAGTCATTACCAATGGCCGCACATTTCTGGCCGGGAACACGTAGATGTTGAGAAGTTAAATAGAACACCAAAAATTACATAAAAATGTCCTTATTGTATTTTGTGTGTTCAGATGCTGAGGGTGGACAATGTTAAGGAGCTTTATTTCAGTTGGATGAAACGAACATTGAACTTGTTCATCGATCATATTTAACGGGAACACAACCGGAGGGTTCAGTGGAGGGGGGCGGGGGGGAATTGTCTGCATTTGAACAATGCTCAGCATATCTGAATTTTAAAAATATCACGAATGATGCAGAGCACAAAGCTATTAGATTTTGAATTTCGAGGTTGATGTTCGCATCGCTTTTCAAATTTCCCATTACCTTCTGCTCACGCAGTAAGAGAGAATTCTTGTTTCCTGCAAAGCATTTTGGGTAATGTTGTGATTGCTTATTTGACATTATATATTATAAAGCTCGAAAGAGAGAAAAGAAAGGTTGTAATCCCTCAGAAAATTTGAGATTAATATTAATATCAAATCCAAATTGTGGTGCTGGAATCAATGTGGCATGAAATGGCCAATCTCTTGCATAGCCCCCCACATTAACATCACATTAACATCAACTGACCTGCTCAACTTGGCTGGGGGGTCTGGTAGATATCATAAATTATAGACATCTAGCCAGGTCAGATAGTTGCTAATGACGGTTTTCATCATCACTTGAATCACTCAGCCATTTTCTTGTATCCTTGAGAAGGCCATGAGGTAGAAAACTGTCATGTCATATTAATTATTGATTTAGCATCAAGGTGATAGCCCACACAACTTTTCACCGATGGGCATTTCAATAGCTACTTCCTCATCAAATGATTGGCTCTGACTTTTAGTGTCTATATAATCATATAAAAATTAATTACATTTCATTTTAACAACGTGTTTGTCCATGAGTTGGCATCCATTACTTAAGAATTTAGTAAATGATTGTGCTGGCAAGAGAGTTGCAGTCCTGCTCCTTTTAAATTATTTGAAGATTTAACGATAAAAAAAGACTAATAGTGTGGCAAGCCAATGTTTACCTGCAGTAATTTGAGCATTGTAGGGGCATTCAATACAAGCTAAGCTCACTTTGTTACTAAAAGAGCGGAGATTTTATTTATTTTCTAACCCAGGGTTTGCAGCACATTTCAAGAGGCAGATCACAAAATGTGTTTGCATTCAGAAAAAAGAAAAAAAATTCTTTTAATTCCAGAAATATTTGACCAATTCAATGACGATTGAGTCAAAATTTCATGATTCTACAAACACAAAAGAGAAATAAATGAAATTCTTGACAAAGAAGGGGAAAGGCAGTGCGACTTATTTTTATTGGAAAAAACTAGGGAAGAAGTTACTTGGGCATTATTGAAGTAATACAATGAACTACAGAGAGGGGAGGATATAATAATGGTGGGACAATCAATCAAGACCAATCCACTCAGTGGAAGAAGGTCGAGGCTGAACCCTGATTCTCTTCTCATAGATCCAAAATGGATATTGACTTTGATGACTGATCTTCTTTGGAATAGAATGCATAAAGGAATGAATCTGGCATACACTGTTTTAAATTGGATTATGCAACCCAGCACCGCAGGGCAGAAATGGTCAAAGATGGATACTGTATGGAAGTCATAAGTCATTCAGACCATGAACATGTTCATAAGAGTCTCTCTTTTCTCCTAGCAAATGAATGATTCAAAATACAGAATGATTTTATGCTCAAAAATAAAATAAAATTGAGTTGTGAACATTAGATGAAGTTTGTGTAAAATAAGAGCATGACTGCACCAGTGAGAGAACTTTATCTGTTTGTGGAAAAACCACTGCCAGCATATCATATTGCCGAAACCAGTATTAAGACGCTGTTATGCCGCTTCGTTGACATCCAGGAGCTTGTGCTCTACAATTTATCTCGGATGACAATGACTGATACTTTTTTGATTTACATTTGCTGTGCAGCCGTATTATTTGATTTCCACTGTTTACAATATTGTTGCTTCTTGTACGGAGTTGTCCACCCTGATTTCCAATGCTGCTACGATATTATCGCCTAACAAAATGTATGTGTTCAATATGCAGTGAAGAAGACTGCTGTAAAAACAGTTACAGGCTTTGTTGCTGTAGCGGTTTCCATCCACTGTGGTAAACAATATAACATAGCAAATGAGGTCCTGGTTATCATTAAAAAGCAGCTTTGCCGAATAGAACAGGCCATGATTGTATTTGACAATTGCATTTTAAGTGCACTCCAGGGAGCTGTCTGATCAAATGACATTAACCATCCCCAGGTTTCATTAATTCCATAACTAAGTGCTCTGTGTTAAATGAATGGGTGATTAGTGGTTAAACAGTGGGATGAAATGAGCTGCTAATGAATTCTCATTAGACGGATTTCCAGACAGAACTTTTTTCCCTGACTTTATAATGCCTTAAGAGCAGTGGACAAAGTTACTGTCCAAAAGAAAAATCAGAGAACAAAACCAGAAGGGAAATGAAGATTGCAGAAATGTCTTTTTAATGTAGAAACAATTTGGGCTGTACATTTTTTCCACTGTAGAAATTGTATTGTTGGCTGCATAGCTTGTATTCATAGCTCATATTTATTAATTTCAGAAAAGCCAAAAGTTTGGAAGCAAGATCAAATTTTAACAAAAAAGATCATTGTTTCATTGGCATACTTTGCAACAAAATAAGCATGATTATTATACAACCCCAATTCCGAAATAGTTGGGACAAAGTGTAAATTGTGAATAAAATCAAAATGCAATGACTTTCAGATCACTTGAGCCAATATGTTATTTACAATAGAACATAGATAACATTTCAAATGTTGAAATTGAGGCATTTTAATTTTAATCCTCAAAATGAGCTTATTTCAAATTTTCTGGCTGCAACAGTTCTCAAGAAAATTGGGGCACAGGCAAAAAAAGGGCTGAAAAGCAATTAATATATAAGAGAATCAGCTGAAAGAACATTTAGCGAGTAATTAAGTTAACTGGCATCAGGTGTGTAACGTGATTGGCTATAAAAGGGATTTTTTAGAGAGGCTGAGTCTCTCAGAAGTAAAGATGGCCAGAGGCTCTCCAACCTGTGAAGGCTTGCATAAAAAAATTGTGGAATACTTTAAAAACAATGTTCCCCAACATCAAATTGCAAAGGCTATGAAGATCTCATCATGGACAGTGCACAGCATCATCAAAAGATTCAGAGAAACTGGAAAAATCTGTGCATCAGGGACAAGACCGAAGACCTTTACTGGATGCCCATGATCTTCGGGCCCTCAGACGCCACTGCATCACTCACCAGCATGATTTTGTCATTGACATTACCAAATGAGCCAGGAATACTTTCAAAAAACCATTGTCTGTAAACACAGTCTGCCGTGCCATCCACAGATGCCACCTAAAACTCTATCATGCAAAAAGGAAGCCATTGTTGAGCATGATCCAGAAGCGCCGGCGTGTTCTGTGGGCCAAGGCTCATTTAAAATTGATTGTAGCAAATTGGCAGTGTCCTGTCGTCAGATGGGTCCAAATTTGACATTCTTGTAGGAAATCATGGGGGTTGTGTCCTCCGGGCCAAAGAGGAGAAGACCACCCCTCTTGTTATCAGCGTTCAGTTCAAAAGCCAGCATTTCTGATGGTATGGGGGTGCATTAGTGCATATGGTGTGGGACACTTGCCTGTTTTAAAAAGCATCATGAATGCTGAAAGGTATATAAAGGTTTTAGAGTAACATATGCTCCCCTTCAGACAACATCTATTCTAGGGAAGGTCTTATGTATTTCAGCAGGACAATGCAAAACCACATACTGCAGCTATTACAACAGCATGGCTTTGTAGTAGAAGAGTCCATCTGCTGAACAGGCCTGCCTGCAGTCCTGATCTTTCACCGATTGAGAACATTTGGCTCATAATTAAGCAAAAAGTCAGTCAAAGGAGACCCAAAACTCTCCAGCAGCTAGAAGCCTGTATTACACAAGAGCACGATCAATTTCCAATGGCTAAGCTCAAGGAACCTGTCTTCTCAATGCCCAGACGCCTCCACTCTGTGTCAAAAAGAAGAGGGGATGCTACACATTGTAAACAGGCCCCTGTCCCAACTTTTTTGAGACCTGTAGTAGTCATCAAATTTGAAATGAGCTCACTTTGTGGATAAAATTGTAAAATTTCTCAGTTTCAACATTTGCTATGTCATCTCTGTTCTATTGTGAGTAAAATAATGGTTGATGTGATTTGAAACTCATTGCATTTTTATTTTATTCACATTTGACACTTTGTCCTAACTATTTCAGAATTGGGGTTGTAAAAAGAGTCTTTTATCAGAATACATTTTTACTCAAATTATCAGGCCCATATTACTTGACCCATGGTCCTGGTGCCCGCTTGATTGCCTGACGTTGTGACTCTTGAAAATCTTCTCAACCCAAAAACAAACCCTCTCCTTTCTTTTGTTAACATTTATTCAGCATTGGTCAGGTAACATCAATGTATATTGTACCTAAAGGTAATTAGAGGAAAATGGTGTCTAATCATGCTGTAAATACATCCCAAAATCCATAGATTTAATACTGGTTTTCAAGAAAGGCATTGAGAACAGAAACTTGAAGTTGCCTCCAAATTTTTGACCTGCATTGGCCTTGCTTCCAAACTTCAGTCGTGTAGTGTACGTGAACATAACATAACATAACATGAATGGCAAGAACAGGCCATTCAGCCCAACTACGCATGTCAGTTTCTTTATTTTATTGTGAATATATCACTTCAGATACTCATTGACTCAATGGTGTCTAGCTTTAAGTCAAGCCTGCTCTTGAAAACTCCCAAGGTCTCTGCCTCAACAATATGGTCAGGTAAGCTATTCCAAATTGTAATTACTCTTTGGGTGAAGAAATATTTCCGAATATCACTGCTAAATTTACCTTTGGTCAACTTCCATTTGTGACCCCGAGTTCTACTCACAACACTTGGTCGAAGGAATCCTACATAATTCACTTTGTTAATCCCTTTAACATATTTAAAGATCTCAATCAAATCACCCCAGAGTCTCCTTCTCCTAAGACTAAAGAGATTAAGGATCTTCAACCTCTTCTCATAGCTTTCATCTTTTATACCTGGAATTAGCTTAGTGGCTCTTCTCTGAACTTTCTCTAGAGTCTCTATATTTTTCTTAAAGTATGGTACCCAGAACTGTACACAATACTCCAGATGTAGTCTGACGAATGTGTTGTACAAAAGAACCATCACCTCCGTAAATTTGTACTCAATACTTTTGACAATGTATCCCAGCATTCTACACTATCTACTCAGTAATGTGATATGTGTCATTAGGTCATGCCGCAATGTATGGACCTATGTAAAGTTTGTGAACAAGCACTGATGAAACAGTTGCCAAAAAATTTGTGGTCCCAAATGAGACCTGAGGACAGTTTAGCAAATTAGTATAAATGTATGAAATCATTTATATTTCCCCTGGATTAATATACCAAATTTCCAAGAAACTGAACAAAACAATGCAATTTGACTGAGAGAAGGATTAAATGTTGAACGAACTGCAAAAAATAAAAAAAGTTGACTTAACTTAAAAAAGTAAGGCAAACAGCTGCAAAATGTTGTTGCATGTGCCCAAGTCCAAATCCCAGTAGTTTGACAAACTCATTTTGGAAGGAATTTGGAACCTCCCTGCCTTACTTTATTCAAAGTGCTTCATGGATTCAGGTCTGGTGACTAGAAAAACATGAACTAATTTTACTGTTCATGAAAGCAGTATGAGATGACTTTCGCTCTCTAACACGGTGCATTATTGTGCAGGAAGAAGCCATTAGATGATACATTGAAGCAAACAATTAAAAGGTTAATAGTGGCAGATACACATGGTCAGCGACACCAATGAGATAGGTTGTAACATCCAAAAGATGATTGATTAAGAGGACCAAAGCTTGCCAACAAAACAGCCCCTACACCTTTACACCACTCCCATCAAACTGAACTGTTAACACAAGCAGGTTGGGTCCATGGACTCATGCCGCCGATGCAAAATTCTGACCCTACCATCTGCATGTTGCAGTAGAAATAAAGATTCATGAGATTGAGATATGCTTTTCTAATCTGCAACGGTCCAGTTTTGGTTGTTCTGTGCCCGCTGCAGCCCCAGTTCTCCGTTCTTGGCTGAAAGGCATGAAACTTGACGTGGTCATTTCTTGTTGTAGCCTATTTGCCCAAAGGTTTGCCATGTTCTACATGCTGAGATGCCTCTGTGCTCACCACAGTTATAACAAGAGCCATCTGGCAATGGCGGATACCCCCGGCTGTAGGTTTTGTAACCTACAGGTTGTGTGGACAGACGGACAGACCAAAACCCCCAAAAGGCACAACTAGACCACAAGGAGAAGCTCCATACCAAATTTGGTGTTTGTAAGTGGTATAGTTTTCGAGTTCTGGTCCGGAAACGATTTTATTACAGGCGGATGGACAGACAGACGGACGGACGGACAGACGGACACACTGATCGCTATATCCTCCCGCATTATATGCCGGGGGGATAAAAAGGGGTTAGCTGAGTCACCATAGCCTTTCTTCCTACTCTGACTTCTTTTCATTTCCATGCAGATGAATTTTATGTGAACTCTGTAGTGCACGACTTCTGTGCAAGAAATACTCAAACTATTTCATCTGCCACCAACAATCATGCCACAGTGAAAGTCACGAAGATCAGTTTTTGTTTCATGTGAACACCCAATGAAGCTCCGGACCTTCATCTCCATAATCTTGCGCTTTGCATTGATACCATATGATTTTTCTCTGCTTCCACTGATTGGATAATTGCTCGGCTAAGCAGGTATACTGGAATTCCTAATACAGAGCAAGATGAGTGCGCCATGCAGTTACTACTGTCAAAGATCTGTGCTGATCCAGGTTGATGAATAGAAGGATCATATTCTAGTTGGAACTGATAATATCAAGTATCAAATTTCAAACTAAGAGATGCTTACCTGTTTAATGGGTTAACATTTTATCCTCCAATGTTAATTCTGTGGGAACCTCATCCTCAAATTTGAAAGTGCGGAGGCATCAACAGTGTAAGGTGAGAGGGTGAGTATGTACTGTATGTGTGAGCGCATGTAGTTTTTCATGTGTATTTGTGACGATGTGGGGCTGCATCAAAGAGGCTTAGAACATGAGACCAGTCTCCGGATTTTCTGTGGATCCTGGTCTGTTGTCATTGAATCTGATTTTACTAAGCACAGCTACTACCACGAATTTAGTATTTTGCTATGTGTGCTAGTTCAGTATAGTGCAGTCTTTTTGGGATGAATGGATTTATTAAGGAATGGAATCTCTTCCTTTCCTCTTCATTAACCAGCTGAAGATGAGGAAGTGAAATTTATTTATTTGACACGAGTAAAATGCAACATAAATGACCGTGATCTATGTCAATATTAATCTTTTCATGAGGAATTAATCAGGAAATGTGAGAGTACATGGTTACGGACACAAATGCGAATGTTGAATTGATTATCTTTAGGTAGTGTTGGCTTTGTAAAAGTATGCTCGTTTGTAGAATTTTATCCATAATAAACAGATGAAGTTTTAAAGACCGAATATTCAAATTCTCTGACTATAATAGAAATGAATCACTCAATACTTGCTGGAGATTTAACACATTATTACTCAATAATATACTCAGCAACAAAAGTTTCTGTGACACCATTTATGTGTATGTTATAAATGACACGCAAAGATCTCAATGCAATCAATATGTTTATTTAACAGGAGAAACACTGACTTTTCAGTGCCAACGTCACTCAAAACGAAAAATGTCATTTTCATGCGTCATGAAGCACTTGTCTGACGTCTAACCAATTGTGACCTTCACACTTCAATACCGGGTGTGACTTCCTCGTGCCATGATGCAAGCAACGCATCTCCGGCGCATGGACCGAATCAGATGTGCCAGAAATTGCTGTGGGATGTCATTCCAAATCTGACGTAGACGTTGTCGCAATTCCTGGAGTGTAGCTGGCGGGTTATCCAACCGCCGCAAACATCAATCCATCTCGTCCCAAAGATGCTCGATTGGGGACATGTCTGGGGATCTGGCTGGCCATGGCAGGACATTGACATGTTGTTGCATCAGATACTGCTGTACAATCCTTGCAACGTGTGGTCTGGCGTTATCATGTTGCAGCGTTATTCCGGGACCATGTTGCATCAAAAACGGTACCACTAATGGCCGTAGCACTTCATCGCGATATCTTTGACCTGTCAGATTTCCATCAATAACAAGCAAATCTGTTCTGTTTCTAGCCGTGATCCCTCCCCAAATCATGACACTACCACCTCCAAAACGATCAAATTCCTGAACACAGTTGTTGGCATAACGTTCTCCACGTCGACGGTATACACGTAAACGACCATCACATCGGTTAAGCATGAATCTTGATTCATCAGTGAAGAGTACAAGATCCCACTGACGTTGGATCCACCGTCGATGTTGTTGTGCCCACTGTAGACGCAGTCGTCAGTGTTGTACTGTGAGTATTGGACGTCTTGCTGGCCGACGTGGGACAATGCCAAAATGACGGAGACGGCGACGGATTGTCTGTGCAGACAGTCGCCTCAAACCAGGTATCGTTCTTGCAGTTATGGTTGCAGGTTGGAATCGATTTCGGAGATGGGTTGTTCGAATCCAGTTGTCCTGTCTGGGAGTGGTTACTCGTGGACGGCCGCTGCGAGGACGGTCTCTGACATGTCTTGTCTGCTGATGACGCTGCCATAAGTTCCAAATAGTGTTTCGGTGGACATTCAGGCGATGAGCAACTTCCCTCTGCGAGGTTCCGGATTCAATCATCCCAATGGCCCTCCACCGATCATTTTCAGACAGTCTTGGCATTTAGAGGGTAGAGTTCCTGATCCGAAATGGCTGTGTTTTCGATAAGTGATGCTTCCGTCGTTCATCAGGCACAATGTGAACATTCCAAAAATTCTCCTCTTTTATTGCCATCTACAAGCATGATTTACGCACATTTTCACGTGTCATTTTCTCGCATTTTCATGATTTCCATTTCAATGTTGTGTTTACGTGTACTGTTTCAGTCTGATATCACCATGTATGACAATTTCATAATTGCGTTATGAAAAATAATTAACAATATTGGTGTCACAGAAACTTTTGTTGCTGAGTATAATAAATTAGAGAGAATTGATAAATTCCAGAGAGCAAATTTTTGTTTTTTTTTCTGTTGTGGTATAAAAATATAAGAGAGAAAAGGAGAATATTTCACAAATTTGAAGCATGACATGAATACTGACATGAAGTGACTGCCAACCATGCCAAATTTTCATTACAAAAAAAACACTTGAATTTAGTTATGAGTCAAAGTTTATGACACATCTATATTGAAATCAGACCTTTTCTTCCCGTTGAAATATCCTCTCAGATTTGAGGGTAGACGTAATTTAGTTTCTTAACGCACTCTTTTCTTCCACAGTAAACACAGGCCACGCTGCACAGACGTCAATGGAAAAGCAAGGTCCCATAGCCCTCATGGGAAGATTTTGACATTGAAAATATTTGGCAATCAGGAATGAATTGAAACAGATAATAGATGTTTTGGAATCTGCACACCCAATGGAGCGCATCCCCCCCACCCCCAACACCCCACCCCCTTCCCCCCTTTTATCAGATGTAGCCTTCTAAAAGCTCAGCTTTATCAGCTGACTGCCTCCACCCTAACTGCAGCACCAGCTCCCACTCGTGGCCAATGTGGGTAACTGCGTGACATTGCACACAAGCTCTTTCGAAAGCCTGAGTGAGATGCTGTGACGTTTTGACTTCCTTCCAGGTAGTCCTGAGAAGACCTCTTTATTGTGCACCGTGCCGTGTGTCGGAAGCACAAAGCACAGTGTTGAGGAGATGGAGAGAGAAGGGAACAGACGTATGAACTGTGTTCTGTCAGGGCCTTGGTGGAAATGTCAGGCGCCTCCTCTTCATCAAAGACAGCACAAATGTAATCTCTTCTGTTCAAAGCTTCACAGAAGCAATTAAGCATGTGACATCTACTCTTTTTAAGCAATGTGCGAGCCAAATTGCCACCGCGCTTTGAAACATTGCAGAAAGCTGGTCGAATGAACAGCAGACTTCAGAGGGGATGATGAATTTGTTGTATCATTGAGCAACGGCAAAATTTTATTCTCGAAACACATATGCAGTTATATTCCGAACGCAGTTTACTGACCCCGTATGAGGTCATGCGTAGCTTTTACATTGCGATACAGGGGGGAAAAAATGACAATCGGCAAGAAGACAAGGCTATAAACATAGCAGAAGATAGCTGGGATTTCAATATGCACTGCAAACCATCGGCTCAATATTGCTGAGTTTTGCACTTTACGAGGAGAAAGGGGAGCTTATCAACATGGACGGTGACTAAAAATAAGATGAACTGGACACTTTCATTTGCCCTAAGATTAACTCCGACAGGAACAAGACGATATTTCCCTCAGACTTTGCGCAGGAGGGGGACAAAGTTGGATTTGCTATTGCGCTGTTGAGGTCAGGCACAATTATACCACACAACAGTATTTTCCTGAATTTCGCTAAATTCTTTTTCGAGTTAAGCCAATGTTACAGCATAAGAATAATTGCATCAAGCATGATATAACTAAAAGGGCAATTTTCCTAATTTAATATGCTGCTATCATAGATTATCAATGGTCTGCTGTAAAATTAATTTTAATTTTAAAATTAAAATTTTATTTCAACAGAACAATTTGGGAGTGAACTTTGAACTCTGAACTTTCCTCCTTCTCTTAAATCTGAAAGCCACCCCACCTTACCTGTCAAAAGAAGAATTGGGGCAGGAAATAGATTACCATACCGCAAATGCTTCCATTGATTCTGACAACGACTGACGTGAGACGGCGGTTTGCATTGTGACAGAAAGGCTCTAATCTTGGATCGGAAGCCAAATCACAACAAGACTAAGTTCTTCGCAAGCCCTGGGGCTGTCCTGGAAAGTGGAAGAGCGGGAACCAATTGCCAGCGCTTGACAAGGCAAACACTGTCCAATCACAAAGTCCGAAAAGGGTGGTGAACGGTTTCTTATTTTGAACAGTTCTCTAACCACAAATGAGGGCATGCGCTGGTGTGATGAATGTACACAGGCAGTTTAAACTGGGCTGGATCACAGTCTCCATTGCAGTATAGTGACTCACGCTGCATGTATTTCACAAGTTCATTCACTTTACAGGAATGGGTGGGGACTATGCTTGCAAATTGGGAGTGTGTCAGAGAGCATATGTTGCAGCAGACGGCAAATCTTACACGGTAATGAAGATTCAGCCTTTCACCTCCCCCAGTTTTTAACCAAAACTCCCAAACATGCACTTCTTCGCTCAGAAACCTTCCTTATTCCCTATCTTACCTCTTCTTCAGTACAACAGTTACATATGCATACTATCAGAGACAGCTGTATGTACTTCTGCGCATTTATTCACATTGCTCTGCCTGACGGGCAGAAAATCCAGATGTAATCGGAATATTTATTTTGATTGTAGCACTATATGTTGCTGCGCAGTATTCATAATGCTAAAACAAGCCTCAGGGCTTATCCGTACAAACTTAAACACCTCTATTCCTTTGTACTGGTGTTACACATTAAGGGAGTGGTTGGATGGAGACATTGAGCGCTGAGTGAATGCTTTGGTTCACATTATGCGTCAGTTGTATTATATTGCTCTGACATTCTTGGTCCCTCATATTCTATGCTGTCCTTATTTTAAGTGAGGTTTATTACGAACCATTAATTGTGATAAACAATCGACAAACCAGCCTTTATGGATTAATTATTGGGTTCATTTTCATCGATTTAAACAGTAATACAGGGTGAGGAACACATGGTATAATAGCACATACTATAGCATGGATATAATTCCAGTATGAAGTTTTAAAAAGTCAAAACTTCATGAAATCACAGAAAATGCTGTGTATTGGGTGACTGGCAGAAGGTCAAGAATTTCACAGTAAGACAGTATTCTGTTTGTTATATACCTTACGAATCTTGGGAGAACTTTGCAAGCATTGCTCTGTATTTTGATCGTCAGCAACTGGTGAACAAAGAGCTTCTAGTAAATAAATATGTATTTGCGCATGCGAGAGAGAAGGAGGGAGAGAGAGAAAGGAAAAGAGAGAGAGAGCGAGCAGAGGGCGGCTAACCCACAGATTGCTCTACTCTGTGGCCCTTAAGGCTGAGTTAACATGAATCAAATTACTCCTAATAGTCGGGAGAATCAATTCTGACCGGCAGCGCTTGCAATCCTGTCAGCTGCCATTCCGCCCGCCTCTATTCATCTGGCCCAGGCGCTTTAATTGAGAAGCCCGGGCTGTAAATTGTAAATCAGAATGCAGTATGGACATTTTAATCAGCATTGACTCCTGTGTGGAAAATGAAAGCGCGATCCTGTCAACGACCCCCCCGTTAACGAACAGCAGACACAATCAGGATCTATCCATCTCCATTGGTTCTAGTGGGAGCCCGAAAGTGAGTTAGACTCCACCTTCAAGCCTGACCAGAAAACTCGACCTTTTCTGGCCATATCTGTCTCCCGCCTCCTAATTTTGCTGCCTGCTACTAACTTTTTCCCAAATAGCAGACCTGAAGACAAAATGGCGAAGGAAAAACACTGCCAACAAAAAAATTAAATATCTTATTTTTTGATGTATTAGGCTGTTCATCTTTTGCTGAAATATCACTCCATTCTGAATACTTTCCACTGGGAACCTCCTCTGGACTATAATTTAGGTCCAACTCTTCTTCAAAATCCATAACAGATACCATTTTGGTATCATTTTCTCTAATTTTGATAGATTTTTTTTTTTTTTTTTGTGATGATGAGCAAAAAACTAAACAGGATGCAAAACACACACAACATTTGTCGTGCAAAGTGATGCTAACTCTTTCGACAATGGCCAAATGTTTCCATATCTGGGTGTCATCGGAAACAGCAGATTTTCCGCTTGATGTATTACACAAAGTTATCCAATGAAATAAGAAATAAGACTGCAGAAAGTTTGAGAACATTCCTTGTTGTCATATTTGACGGGAAATTCGCATTGTCGTGGGGAAAGAGTTAAGTTTTGACATTGAAAACAACTTAAAATGCTATCCGCTTGATTTGTTTTATTTATGTTGCTATTCCAAGTTATGTTTTTATAGCCAATTCTGGCACTGGGACTGACACTTCTCTCCACAGTTTTCAGCGTTTTTTTTTTTTTTTTTTTTTGCGTTTATTTGCACAATGCTCTGGACAAGAGCGTCTGCTAAATATCAGCGATATAATTTCACGTAGACTCCCGGCTAATATTTATGAACTTAAGCATTCTCTGTGCCTGCAATTGAGAGTACTTCTCCTCCTATGAAAAATGGACACCAGTGTGAAGACCTCTTAGGCATGATGGTGTCAGATGTTACTGAGGAGTTAGCTTAATTAACTGCATGCATGTGGAGCAATTAAAAGTAACAAATCGACCTCACGGTTGCATATTCACACATTATGTAACACTTACTGCGTTACCTAGAATCATGTGTCTGATTTTTGTGTCATTATGTCATGCAGGTTTATAAAGCCAGGCCATTTATCTTAACACATATGGTCCATATCACGTATCGCAAAGAGAATAGTATGGTTTTTAACAATAAAATATTACACTAGTATTTCTGGGCTCCATGTCTGTAGTAGAATTTTAGGCTTGTGATTCTTGGCTCAGCTGTCAGCACTGTTTGATGGCATTTCGAGACAGTATCTGCACTGACAGACCAATCCCAGGAGAAAAACAAATACAAGGACGTTTAGCCGTCCTTGGTAAATGTTTGATCTAAATGAAGCTGCATAAAAGAACAGAAAAATCTGCAGATATGACAGCGCCTATTTTCCATTTAAAAACAGGTGGAGCATAATTCCCAGGGCCGTCTAGGATTTGTCAACAAGACATTTAGGCAAAATATGATACGATCAAGTCTTATATTAAATGCAGCTGCGTTAAGGAACTGAAAACACACAGTAGATATGACAGTGCCTAGTTCACATTTTCAAAAACAGGTGAAGCATAATTCCTCGGGGCATTATAGGATTTGTCAACAAGACATTTAGGTCAAATGAAGCATCTCATTAATATAGTACAAAGTAATTACAGTATACGAATGAGTAACTCTCATTACTCATCATAAATTGCTGCATTATGGTCTTCTAAAACTAGAAGCACAAAGGAAATTAATCGGCGCTTATGTTTCTGCTTTTTTCTTATGAATTGTCACCTTGATCAAATCTCATTTCAATCCAGCTGATATTATAACAGATGACAAAAATGCTTTGCCAGCAAAGATTAATTTGAAGGTTAAAGTTCTCAGACTTGTCCCTCTTGTTAGTCCAAAGAAACTCACTGACTGAACAACATTAAATACGTTTTGCCTGTGCCCAAGATATACAAATGCTGCAGGCAATTTACTGTGTATCTATGAGGCAATGTATCTGAAAGAAAGAAATAACCATATTGTGTGTATTATATTAAGTTTGTTATTAAAAAATGAGTGTGGATATAGTTCAGGGTGCCTCATGTATATTAAATAAAAGTGCCCCCGCTTTTTGGGCTGGGCCACGAATAGCGGCCAGACCCCTATAAACGCGAATGTCGCTGAGTATCTGAGTGACTGAGTGACTGACTGCCTGAGTGATCAAGTTCAACGATTGGCTGGCCGGCAAGCAAGAAGTTAAGTGATTGATCGGCCGGCGGGGAAGAAGTTCAGCGATTGGTCGGCCGGCGGGCAAGTACTTCAACAATTGGTTGGCCGACGATTAGGTGGCTGGCTAGCCGGGCGTGTGTCACTCGTATCTCCCGGGGGGATATACTGCGTAGCAAGTTCAACATAGACAGGCTATATTTGAGAGAGCTGGCTCAACAAACCCTGAGCTCACAATCAGAGATAATTGGTACCACAACGGTGGTTGTAATCTTTTTTTATTAATCTCCTTTTCGTGCTTGCAACATTGTACGCGCTCTCATCAAAAAAGCATTTTGTGAGTCAATTGACACTATATCCATTCACAAAATGACCGATCGCCCGCTGTACGTTCCCTGAGGTCATTATTCCTGATCCGGAATCAGTAACACTGTGGGTCCCCAGATAGCAAGCACCTCTGCTCCGGATCTGCCCCGGCTCCGTGCCGACTCCAGCTGATCCGGCACAGAGCCGGAGCAGATCCGGAGCGGAGTGGATCGTCATTATAAACAGTGACAAAGAATGTAAATATATTAAAAAAAAAAACAGGAAAAGGCAACACTGTTGCTGCTAATAAGGCCAGAGAGGAATTCTGGCAGAAAATTGCTGACCAAAAGTCCTCTAATGAAGGACTAGTGGAAATTACATCAGTTGCTCAGCCAAATCAAACAAAATTAAATTAAGTTATAGAATTAACTTTCTTATTCCTCGGCCAATTCTTATGATCTTGCTGTTAACTACAAGGCCTTTTTGAGAGCTTTCAATGGGTCAAAAATTCATTATAATTAATTCCATTAAATTTTTTTGTCACCTACTTAACCATATTCACTCATCACCAATATCAAATAAAGCTTTATGTAAACTCAAGGCAGCTCCTTCATTCGAACATGTTTATAAAGCGGTTTTACTCGAAACTGTGGATTCTTTGTCCATAACATGCCCTAAGACGAAACATGGGGAAAAAGGAATTTTTGAAGTTCGTTCTTGCACCCTCACTATATAGGAACTGCCATATGTTCACAAAAGTCACATCACATTCCCGGTTAGCACAACTGTAACAATAACTTTATTGTTTCATTACGATTCAGGAGCATGCATATATTCTTTATCTGCTATCTACATCTGTTGCTGCTGTCTCTCTCAAATTCATATTCACAAAATCAATAACTGCTACCCTAACTCTAGCTCTTTGTCTATTCAAATGTATAACTTGCTCAAGACCCCCCCACCTCCCACTCCCACTCCCTCACTCAAACTCCACTCTCGCACTTACTCTTAGGCCCGTATTCAGAAACGACACTCACGCTCACCCTCCACTCACCATATAGTGAGTACGACTGAAATGTAACTGGAGTGTGAGAAAGTGATCGACCTACCACTAACCGAGAGAGCGGTCCCACTCCTCGCCAGTTGCTATTCACGAACGCCACTCAAGCATAACTGACAGTGGTGGGCACTGGGTACCAGGGACGCTAGGCCATAGGCCCACATTAAGAAACAGCACTCACACTAATTGAGTGTGAGTGAGTACTAAAACTTAGTTTGTGTCAGGTTATACTAAATGAGTCAGAGGTTGCCCTAACACTCATTTGCTTTCAGAGACCTCACTCACACTGAAATTAGTATCCCTATCTGACTGAAGGTTGAGTGCAGGGAACACCTCCCTTGAGCCGCACTAACTTGCGCCGGTATTTCATTGTCATGGCTTTCAGGTGGTTACAAACAGTGGAAACTCTGGATCATTTACAGCCACGTTCTCAACGCAATCGCAAATACGCAAATTTTAACTAAAATGATGATAACGATGCTGGTAACTTGCTGACTGACCACCTGATTTCAGTGTTTACTAACTGCACTGTGGTGAACTCGAGATTAGCATTTGTGTACCCACCAGTGGCTACTGCTGAACTGACAATGGGGGAAGCTCAAAACCAACCCTTACAAATAATGACTGCACATGACATGTTTTCAATCGTTCAATAAAATTTTATTTATTTGAAATCCAAAAATCCTAAGGATTATCATGAGTCGCCAGTTCGACTTGTTACGTTAGAATGAGCACTGGTAATTATTGCCTGTTTTCAATTCATTTAAATTACCATTGCAGAAACTCCGAAAACTCTCAACATTATCAGGTGTGGCCAGTTTTCATTAATGACGCGTATCTGTCAACTCTCACGCATTCGGAAAAAATCTGTCATGCCCATCTCCGCTTCTGCACGTATACTCCACTCATTCTAAGCAGCGTTCAGGATTTCCTGATTTCCGGCCCATTATTCAATCAGCACATCCACCTGCCATCAGTTCCCTGCACCTGTCTATATTCCTTCCGCTGGAAACCTGCATCAGTTAATTGCATTGTTCGTTGTCAGCATTTGCTGCTACTTGTCTAATGGAAAGCGCGACTCTGTTAATTTGTCTAAGTCATTCTAATTTACTGATTTCGAGGTTGTCAAGTGCCTATATTTCCTGGATCCACTGTTTTCTTGACCTTGATGAAAATGTATCCTGAAGTAAACAGACCTCTGTGTTGCTATCAATACACTGTTATAAAATGCAACCCCCTCATATTAAAATGATACAGTGTGGAAGGCATTCATCATCAGCAGCTAGTTTTTAGGGTCAACAGTAGATTCTACGCCAGCTCCATCGCCTTACCACCTGGATTGCGTGGCTTCAGCCACCGCCAACCACACTTGCTGCTCCCACAGGCTATGTGGTAATTGTGGCCAAAGAAGTTCAATGTGTCTACTTAAAAGTGCAGAGGGTTTTGGCAACAATGTTCCCTGTTTACCACCCATCAGTCTGGCACAAAAAAAGTTATTTTGCACAAGTAGCTATGGGCGTTTTGCTGGACATTTTGGCAGTAAGGAATTGAATTGGGTGACCCTGTCTCATGTTAGGACTTCCTGGAGCAGAAGTGGAGGGTCTGGCTGAACGGAGCGTTGGGGGTATTTCTCTTGTGGGTGAACCTTGAGACCCTGGAGTACTTCCATATAGCAATGAGGCTGAACTCCTGTCACCAACACCCACAACCCAGGTTTGGTTTCAAGGTCTGGTCTGCAACCTATGCTCACCTCCAGGAGTCAACAGACCACCAGGGTTTCCAGGTCAATCGCCATTGAAACAGGGTGCCCGTGTTCAAGTTAGAGGACTGAGTCAGGCTGTCCACGAGAAACCTCTGCCGGCCCTGTCTGAAACTGGCACCTCAGTCTGTGGGAAACTTTAGTGGCCCCTGGCACATCAATGATGTGACTAGCCATCTTCAGCTCCCCTCACATTTCCAAATTTCACCATAATTCTACATTTACCTGTTTGCGGTGGTGATTTCTGGTCCATGGTTCACCCAATACGCCTTGCCATTGCCCCTGAAGGTAGAAGGAGTAAAGGCTAACTGAGTGGCTTACAGCCCAGCCCAGATCTACGCCCTCGGGGTTGGCCTCCAGGATAGTGGTGACCCGTGGCTAAAGCCATGCTTAAGGGGTGGGGGGTGGTTACTGTCACGCCCATCTCCACTTCCACACATACGCCTATCATTCAGAGAGCAGTGTTGCTGGTTTCCGGATTTCCAAATAATTATTCAATCAGCGCATCCACCAGTCATCAATTCCCAGCCCCCCTTTATATTCCCTCTGGTGACCACTCTCAGCGGGATTTATTGTTTGTTGTCTGTAATCTCTGCTTTGTCTCTGATGTAAAGTGCAGTTTTTTTAATTCAAATTAGTAATTATTGTTTCATAATTCTAGGCTTTCCATTCAGGGCCTACGCAGCCTGGATATTTTCTTCTCCCGGGTTTTATAATAAAGTAAGTTGAAGTAATCTGACATCTGAGTCGCAATGAAAACATCACAAAATCATCACAAAATCCAACGTGAATTTTTGTCTTTTGAAATGTCTCTCCCCGTTTTTCAATAAATAATTAAATAATTTTTGTCACTTTACAAAAACAATTCAGGAGCCTTGTGCTACAAGAACCTAAATTAAATTTTCAGTTGCCTACATCCACTGATTTTCTCAAAATGGACATTTTGTGATTTCAGTGCTTTTCGTACTGTGGTCTTCAATTGCATTTAATACATAAAATTCATATTTTTACCCCTTGCTCTCACCTAAGGGGTATTGTTTTTCGTTTGGTTTGTTTCTGTTTTTGTGTGTTGGTGCATTTGTTTCTGTGTTTTTGTGTTTGTTTGTTAACTCTCTAGTGGCAAAACTAATGGCCAGATTCACCCCAAATTCGGTATAGGGATTGCCACTGAGGGGCGGCACGGTGGCACACTGGTTAGCATTGCTGCCTCACAGCAAGAAGGTCGTGGGTTTGAATCCGGCCTGGGGCCTTTCTGTGTGGAGTTTGCATGTTCTCCCCGTGTTGCGTGGGTTTTCGCCGGGTACTCCGGTTTCCTCCCACAGTCCAAAGACATGCATATCAGGCTAATTGGAGACACCAAATTGCCCATAGGTATGAGTGTGAGAGCGAATGGTGTATGTATGGTGTGTGCGCCCTGCGATGGATTGGCAAGCTGTTCAGGGTGGGTCCCTGCCTTTGCCCGTAGTCAGCTGGGATAGGCTCCAGCTCGCCCGCTCCTAGTGAGGAATAAGCGGGTATAGAAAATGGATGGATGGATGGATTGCCACTGACCCAGAATAGAACCCAATTGAATTTTGTACAAGAAGGTGAAAGTATGTGCAAGGGGCGGGGTTTGTTCTGCCTGGCACCACTTGTGTTAAGTTGTATTTTGTGTCATCTGTGCTTTTGCCAGATTATTAATGCTTTGGGGCTTTATTCACCTCCAGAATTAGTTTGCTGTGGAGTGAGATTGTGGCGCTTTAGTTGTCCGTATTTCATTACCTTGAGCAACTGAGCTAGATTCCCTCCCTGTCTCTCCCATCTGTCTTCTTTGTATACTGTAGAATAGCAGTTCCAGCAAAAACATTTACCTTTCAGTGTTTGGGTTTTATTATTTACAGTTTGTCATAAATATTTCCTAACGATCACATTCAGCTCACCCCAGTGTTCAGGGCTCAAACTTTTGAATATCATTATGATTTTAACAGAATAAGGTACACGGTTCGGATAACCCTGAATGTTATTTAATTCAGTTGAATTATTTTCTTGTGAACTTTGCTCCTTGTTATTTCCAAGAGCAAAGCTACAAATGTTGTTTAGTGCGTTGCTGAGAAGCAATCTTTCTGATTTACTCACCGTTGTGCTCAGCGGAAAAATAAGGACGCGGCATGAAATACATTGCACTCTGGCTGCCTCCGACTTCTCAGACACAATTGATTGCAACAATCAAATTTTCATGTCGAAGTTTCAAGGAAATCTGGCATGATAGGAAACTGGGCAAAGTTCTTTTGTGTATTAAGACCGCAGTAGCTGGTTTAAATACTTGCAGGTAAGTTAGTTTTGAACTGAATGGAATTATATTTTTCCTCAGAAGGCAGTATTGAGGATATGGACAGACCTGTTTGCATAACTTTGAGAGATAAAACTTCCAGAAGCATGTGAAATATCCTTAATGCTACTATCATTGGATAGTTCAGTCTAAATGTGCTCTAAACATGAAATAGACCCAATTAAGACAAATTTGCTGCTTGTGAATGCTTTCTCCACTAGTCTATGTTTTGACCTTACCAGACACTGCCAGCATTTTTAATAATATTCCTTGATCTTTCAATACCTATGTTTGTCGTAAGATCTGAAAACCCCGCTACCACCACCACATGACAATAAAAAAGTTCATTGCTGGAATATCTCATCAGTGGCAAGGGAGACATTCAGTCATAATTGACCAAAGATCTCATCAATGGCAGGCATTGTGTTAAAATTCCAAGATAGAGATTGTGGTCGGAGCAAAAACCAGCACACGCAGCAGGCCTCCAGGACCAACACTGAGATCCACTAATCTCGGCTGTAAATTAGCCAAAGTAGTACTTGTGTTGAGTGCCTGCTGCAGGTAAAGCACTCAGGAACCTCTCTCACGTGTAATTTTGAGAAAATGCAGAAAGAGAGAGAAAAAGCAGGCAGGGTGCAGCACTAGAAATGGTTCTGTAGATACCGGGACTCTCGCCCTCCATCTCACATTCAGAAAGCAGGTCCCTTTGCGACCAGAACCCCCAGTGCGCTCCTCTCAATTATCATAAACTTAGTTTCCTCCACCCCCCGGTGCAAGCAGAGAATGGCCACACTCATAATTTCTCCCTCACTATACTGAGATTAATTTTCCAGAAAGTCCTGTCACTACTGTTAAAGGGACAATGCGAGTGGAGGGGGTGCAGGGTTTGGGGGAAAGAAAAGAACAAGATAGGGGACCAAATGAGGGATTGAGGCAGCTGAGAACGAGTGGTGATTTTTTTTTTCCTCGACAGATCGTTTTCCGTTCAAGGCATCTTGGGGTCTGGCCGATAATTGGCATGCAGATTGCCACTGATAGCTCCACAGTACAGAAGAAAAGAGTGGGGGCCTTTCGAATAATGAGGAACCATTTCAGGTGCTTAGACGAGGGAAGGGGGTCAGACGGAACGTTTCAGACACAATTCCCACTCTCACCTGGTTTCATTCATCGTATTCCGCAAAGCCCTAATGTTTCATTATTTTCTCTGTTCAGCTGAGAGATGAGGGCAACTGATATTCCTCCATTTTATTTCTGCTTTGCTTCCTTTCTTTCACTCAAAATTGGATTGTATGAAAGCATTTGCTCAGAAGAGCTGTTTATTGTACACAGATCTATGGCGATATCCGGGTAATATTGTGCTTAGAGGGTTTTAATTAAAGTGGAATAATTACAACTTGCCCTTGCATGAGTCTTGCTTAGGTACACTTCAGCTAGAGTACTGGCAATTAGCGTTACCAACAGCACACAAAAAAAAAACAAACAAAAAAAAAAACCAATGATCATTTTACAGTCACGTGCAGCACAAAGACACAGTTCAAAGTATTATTACGTTATAGCATAAACGTGGATTTGAAATCGGCCAGGTGCTTTTTTGTGTGGTGTTTACGCGTTTGCCATGTGTTTGCATGGGTTCCATCAGAGGTGTATAATCCAGGGGTCAGAAAGTAAAAATCCTACCCATGTTTTCATTCCACCCGTAAACTCCTGTCAGCAGATTTCACTTGTTAGTTTTACCTCTCAGCTGAAGAACAGGGCCAACTGACAGATCTTTTGTGGCTGGAACAATATCCTGGGATGGACTTTTAGTTTCTGAACCTGAATTATACCTCTGGGTTCAAGTATACACTGGTATCTACTGCATGTCAGGCTAACTGATGAATTTAGATTGACTATACATACATGACTTTGTGAGTAAATGGCCTATTATCCTTGCGATATATCGGCAAACTGTCCATAGTGTATTCCTTGGCTACTGCATACTGGGGTAGGCTTCTGCTCTCCCAAACCCAGTCCATGAATAAATGTGTCAGATTTTGGATGGATGAACAGAGCATTCAGTCATAAATGTTGGTTGTGTAGTTTCAGTTTTTTTTTTTTTTTGACAAGGATCCCGTGTGAAGATACTCCCAAGCCTATGGTATGGAGTCGTAAACATGACATCGTCAGTAGTGCCTAGTATTCCCACAAAGTGACGCATAATTGCCTGAGAGATGGAGTCCAGTAGAATAATTCACCCTTCACTAAGTCCTGCCCCTAGAATATTGACTGGCCAATCATAGCATAGCACCGGCCAGCTCTGACCTGAGCTTGACAACTATTACAGCTGTGCTCCATCTCTCCAGCAATTTCTTCAGATTTTTTTTCATTTGCCGGCTGTTATTTTGGATTTCGAGCCAGTCATAGTTAGTTTGTGCCTGGAGCATGTGTAATTCTAGCAGTCCTTACCTTTGGAGGTCAGAAGGAGATACTGTATATACTTATTCTCTTTTTCAAAATCAAAACCTGAAATGTTGAGGCTGTGGATAGTCTCATTCCCTGTTGAATCCCTCAAAAGATTTACAAGCACATCTATGTCCACCCCTAGGGAGTGAGCTAAATATGCCCCATTGCTGTTGCTAACCCGAAAATAAACACTGCGGCCATGTTATTTTATCAGCAGTTGTTCGTTGGTTGAGTTAAATCATAATGAAAGACACTAGTTGCTATCCAGAACACTCTCCCTAGCACAACTTTGTTGGAAAAACCAAATATCTAATTGTTAATTAGTGACATGGGACAACAGCTAATATTATCCTGTTTCAAATGCTTGGCTAGCTTGCAAGCTGGTAGCCAAATAGATGAGCTGGTTACTGCAAATAAATATGCGAGGTATTTATGTATGCTTTAACATGAAAACTGTGAGACAGCAATGAAGCTAATTAACTTGCTAGCCAACCTCAATTTCAAAATGCAGCCTGTATTTTGTTTCCGTATTCTGCATCTCTCAGCAAGCAGACACAACCATTAAAATAGTTTGACTGCATTATGAAGAGAATGTTTCCCCCCTTTTAATACTGGAAAAGAGTTAAATGAATAATATGCTCGTAGAAGTTGCAGTGGTTCAGTCACTCACATGTTGACATTGATAATATTCTAAACCAAATGGCGCAGATAAATCAGGAGATGGGTGCTGTCTGTAAGACGTTTACTCAATGTCATTGTATGGCATTCATCATCGTATGTTTGTTTTTCTGTATCAAATCAAGAATAATAAATGTACATATTATATAAATATAAAAATAAGTATAAACTAGAAAAGCACTCAGAGAGCGCAGACCTCCGCCAGGGGGCAGCAAAACCCAGAAGCACGGCGATTGGAACTCCGGCCCATTGGAAAGACTTAAAATCTTGAACTTTGGCGTATATCTCTGCAGTACTTTGACCTAGATATGCCAAAATTTAATAACCTGTTCCATGACTTTATACCCACCTTCTCTGAAAATTTCATCAAAATTTGCCTGTTACTTTTTGAGTTATGTTGTACACAAACAAACCAACAAACAAATGGCACCAAAAACATAACCTCCTTGGCGGAGATAAAAATGTATAAGTAATTAAAAATCTAAACTGGTCACCCCAATGACCAGTGACCATAAAATCAACTTCTGTATGTTAATTTCATTCGGCTTACTTTGATGCATTAGTTAACTCTTAGAATTGAGACTTTTTTTTGTCAGAATCCCTTGTAAACACTTTAGAAGCTGATGTGATGAAATTGTTCAGTGTTGCTTTACTTTTGGCGATGCTAACTGTGGAATAATGGCGCAAGGTTATAGAGAGTGCAACTTATTTCTGTCACTAAAAGCTCCCCCACACTGAACGGCCTGAGATGATTTGAAGTAAGGAAAACTGCAAGCCACCATCTTAGGTAGCAACACTGCGTGACGCTCTGGCAATCGCACGCCCGGCACTCCATTTTCCTTTCCTGTCCTCCCCCCCGTTTGAGGGCAGCGGAGTCAAACAGGGGGCTTACCCGAACATGCTTTCATGTGGCCGGGGCCTGGAGGGCACGGCGCGGCCTAGCGGTTAAGACTCCTCCGCACAAAGGCTGCTGTCACGTCACCGCTGACCCTCCGGCAGAGCACTCTCTCTCTCTCTCTGATTGCCTGTAATCCCCGCAGCCACGGAGATAATTAAGCAGAGCTGTCATTTTCTCCGACGCCACCCCTCCTTTTGATCAGCCCCTCAGACAGGTAAGTAAAAAGGGGAATTAAGTCACAAGCGCTGCTGAGCCCTCTGGCGTACATGCCTGGATCGATCCTTTTGGCTGCTGCGCACTTGCAGACTTTTCCTCTCCATATTCGCCATTGTCAGTCGCAGAGCTCTTGAAGTTCGGTTTGTTGACCTCTATTTTTTTGTGGCAGGAGGCTTAATGAGTGGTTGTTTTGCACAGTTGCCCAAAGGGGAGCAGATTAAGTATGTCCAAACGTGTCTGTCATGGTGGAGGTCATTTTCAGCCCCTAAAAGAACAAGGAATATATGCAGCTGGGGTGTGGATGAAATAGTCTTTCCTAATCAAGTGGATTCTCTCTGGCTCATTGTTGACTTTCTGATTAGTTTGTCCACACTATTAGAGGGATAGTCACTTTTATGCAGTATAAGCCGTTGTAGGTGCAGGCTTTCATTCCAACCACTGAGATGTACGACTGACTCTACTAATCAAGGTCTTCGGTAACCATTGGTTGATTAGTAGAATGATGACTTTAACTAACTGGTTGGAATGAAAGCCTGCACCACACCGGCTCATTCTGGATACGAGTGAGTACCCCTGTTCTGATTGATGGAATCAATGGTAAATCAGCATACTTTTCCCAGGAGAACTTGTGACCTCATGACCTTGTGGAGGTGTGGTTATCCTGATGGCTCTGCCATCCGGTTGACTGTACAACTCACGTTGACTCCCTGACCTTTTACCCTCTACCACAAGGAATCAGGGATTTCCTTATTAGCACCACGGCTATGGCTTAAGTGATTTAATTTGTGATTGAGAGAATTAGATGTCATTGCATGGATACCATTGAAATTCACAATAATTTGATTCAGAAGCTGTCAAGTCTCGGTGATTGTTTAATACAGCCTGCAGCAATCTGAGGGAAAGGCTGTATTAAAAGAACAGGGGCAGAAGTTGCAACGAAAGTCCCAGATGATATAGACATGCCATACTACCAATATACCGTTTGACCCCAATAGGAAACACGAGTGCTCCAAAGCAGTTGAATAAATTCAACTCCAGGCAAGTTGAGAATATGGAGGAAATGCGTGTGGTCGGCATTGTGATTCTCTGAGGCTGTGGTTTCTGGGAGAAGAGCAAATCTTTTCTAGTGGAAATAAAATGGAAAAATCAGACAAAACCCCACATGAAAACAGGTGGAGATTTTGTTTGCTCATGTGTACGTGATTGGGTCCTTGTCTCACAGCTGTCAATCAAACAGCAATGTGATACGATGGACTAAACAAGGTAAAACTGAAAACCTATGCCAGGTATGAGATTATAATTTTTTTTTTAAATTCCGGGTCAAGTCACTGGAACAGGTTACACTTTTAGGTCAGAGAAGGAATCACACTTTTTTTACTCCTTGTTTTAAACTCAGATCGGAGACAGGTTGCTGGTAGACTTTTTCTGTGGGGGCAGTGGCGTTTATTTTGGTGCTAGGGACATTCCTTACTGCCAAATTGCGGAATTATCACCGCGAAGCTGTTGATGTGAGGGCTGTCTATGTGTCTCCTTCGAGTACACCCCCGTGCATTGCATTCTGTTAATTTTAGTTTGACAAATCACATCATAAGGCATTGGCATGCGCTATGCGTGACAAATGTGCACTTTTCTACTCTTGACGGAATTCATTATAGTATAGAGTACAAACATGACTCCAGCACCCAAAATATCATTTGCTTGATGGATGTCGCCGCTCAGTGCGGCTATCTCTCCCACACCGATTCAGTGAAAACAGCGGGGACACATTTTCCGTCATCTTCGTTCTACCGGCTCGGAGGGTCTGTGTACACAACGCTCCAGATCAAAGCCTTAATTGAAAAATAATTATGGACGCTTAATCACCGAAAGTGGTGGGCTAATTGAAGCGAAAACAAGGCGACAAGCCCGGGCTCTGTGAATTGTCACATAAAGGCGATATTGTGCCGCTCGAGTCCTTAATAAGGCACCCACCTCAAACCGCATTGTCTCCCAGCTTAAATTGGAGAGGGCTATTAGTGGAGATAATTGGCTCTCTAATTTAGACCTCACTGCTGAATGCATGACGGATGAGGGCTCGTCAGTCCGTGAAGTGGGCACTCCGTCAATGCCCCCTGCCGCAGCCTGATTGGTTAATTACTCCTGGCTTGTAAAAAGTTCTCTCTCATCCCTCAATATATCTGAGAGTCCAGGAAGCATCACCTGGTGAGCTGATATATGACATTTTTCCCCCCTGAGCACAATGTTGACGCTGGTGAAAGGAAACAGCCTAGCCTAGCCAGAAGTTTGCAGAGGTAATATCAGGATTGTCTGTGTTTGCAGAACCAGGAGGTGCAATCCATATTTATCAGCCGTTCAGGTAAGTGTGAGTCATTACGTGGTTTTTCCTTATGCGATCAGCACTGCCCCACTACAGATTTTAACATAGTGGATTTAGGAAACTTCACTTCCAAACACATGCTGATATTCTGACTCAAAGTCAGAAATGTATAATGTATTCTCTTAGGTCATCATTGATTATAATATTCTGAGATAACTATATTTAAAAATGATGATAAACCATTTCTTTTATTGCATGAGTACACAGTTTTCAGATTTTTTATATTTTGCCGTAACCCTTTATTTTTTGTCTTTAGTTGGGTCAGTTGATCAGGGGCTCTCAAACTCCAACCAGAAGGAACCTTGGGAAAGCTGTTTTATGTTAGAGCCCATCTCTACATCAAAAGATAATTAAATCCACTGTAAATCCACTGGTGCACAAAAAAATACTCTGAACGATTAAAAGTGATTAATAGCTTGTTAAAAGTCACCAGTTGAATCTGTGGTTGTGAAGAAATCCCAAAAACCCACTGTGGACACATCCCTGGAATACATTTTTTGTTTTAAGAGCTCTCGAGAGTTGTAATTGAAAGTCAGATATTGAAATGTACGAGTGATATGTGGTCAGCACTAAGTATTCTTCTCTTGCAGGTGTTGTGTTAAATGCGATTCTAAGCTGAAAGGGACTGGATACATTTCTGGTGACTGGAAAAAATGCTTAATATTTAATCTCTTGCTGTATGAAAACAAAATATGTCTTTGCCCCTGCAGTGGAAGCTTGCATTCGTCTTCCCATAGCGATGTCTTGTGAGAATTTGTGAACCTACTCTGACCTCTGGTGTTGATAATCAAACAATACAGGTTGCTCAAACAGTGAGTGTCGGCGGGCGAAGACCATGATAATATTCTCGGCCCGTACAATGTTTACGTAAAAGAAGTTCCAACAGCAGGAAAGAAGTCCCTGAAACAGACAGGAAGAGAAGATGCAGGAGATGACTGCAGTAAAGGGCTGGAAGAATATCACCGTAGAAAACACCCAGCGTCAGGTAACGTCTATGCATCACAGACGTCAAGCAGTCATTGCATGCAACGGAAATCTGATCAAATGTCAACATTTTTCTTTCCTCTACATTATGTTAAAAACGGTCCTGACTTTAAATGCCACACCCTGCACTTCAACCTCATTGCCTCTGTATCTTTTCAAACTCTAAGTGCCAGAGTATAGAACCAAAATAAATAATGTGACCGAGTCCAATGAATAATGGTGCTCATGAGGAGGCCTCAGAGATGGCTCAAAGATGTTTAAAAAGAATTGTGTGTCTGTTCAAATTTTATTTCATCAATACATAGTTTGATATTTAACAAGTGAAACAAAAGTTTCCAAGTGAAAATTAACCTTCCTATCCAGTCCATTCACTTTGTGGGGGGATCTGAACAATTAATATGATAAAAGTCCTTTTGTGTCCCTATCAGAATTCTGCCTCAGCTGTTGAGAAGAAAATTTATATCTGCTCTGTGATTGGTGGTCCAGCCATATATTTAGAGAGTCAAGCAATGGTGAATAAAGGAGAGATTAACTTCAAGTGATAGAAAAATTGATCAATCATCTCTCGCCTCTAAACTTAATTTCTCATATAATTGTTGTCCACACAATCTTAATTCAACCCCATTTTCAAAAAGTTGGACCCATTCATAAAATGGGAATAAAAATGGAATGCAATGATTTTCAAATCATTTTAACTTTATATTTATTTGAAAATAGTACAAAGACAATATATCAGATGTTGAAACTGAGGTATTTTATTGCTTGTTGGAGAATATGTGCGCATTTTGAATTTGCTGCCAGCAACACATTTCGAAAAAGTTGGCACATGAGCGTATTCACAACCGTGTGGCATCATGTCTTTAATCAACTCTGTAAGCCTTTGTTAACTAAGGAAACCAACTGCTGTAGTTTCAAAAGCAAGATGTTTTCCCATTCTTGCATTTATGTAGGATTTCAGCTGCTCGTTACTTTGCAGCCTCCTTGATCATATTTTTCTTTTTATAATGCGCCAAATATTGTCAGTGGGTGACAGGTCTGGACTGCAGGCAGATCTCTTTAGCGCACAGACTCTTTTACTACTGAGCTATATTGTTTTAATACATGCAGAGTAGCCTTTGGTGGTTAGCTTCGTGTTGCTGAAATAAGCAAAGCCTTCCCATAAAATAGGCATCTGGATGGCAGTAAATGTTGCACCAAAACCAGTATGTATCACTCGTCATTAATGGATGCGCAAGTTACCCATGCCATGTGTACTAATGCTCCCCCATGTTATCATCCATGCTGGCTTTAGAATTGTTTGCTAATAACAAGTCCATTGGGCCATCTTTAGCCCAGAGGATGTGGCATCCGTGATTCCCAAAAGAATTTCACATTTTGATTAGTCAAACCACAGGGCAGTTTTCCACTTTGCCTCAGTACATTTTAAATTAGCCCAGGCCCTGAGAAGAAGGCAGTGTTTCTGGAACTTTTTGACATGTGCTTTAATCTCTAGATGGCAGAGTTTTAACTTGCATTTGTGGATGCAGAGGCAAACTGGGTTTTCAGACAGTGGTTTACAGAAGTGTTCCTGAGTCCATGCAGTGATTTCCACTACAGAATCCAGCATGTTTTTAATGGAGTGCCACCTGAAGAGCTGAAAATCACAGGCATTCAAAATTGGATTTTGGCCTTGTCCCATGTGTACTGAGATTTTTCAGGGTTCCCGGAATGTTTAAAGGGGACCTAATATGCTATTTTTCCAAGTTTATATTTTGGTCTTTGACTCCCCTAGAGTATTCCTGATCGCGCAAAGTAAAAACAGGGTTCTTATTTCGCTCGTACTGCCATTCTCAAAAAACCATGGTAGTTTTACATTGCCCCCACTGCCCGTGTGCCCACTTTCTTCTGACTGGCCAGCTCTGTGGAGGGCGGATCTAGGCGGGATGATGCAGTGTCACAGTGAAACGTGACGTGAGCCGCGTCTGCCATCTGAGCTAAGGAATCAGCAGGGAAATTCTGCTATAAAACGTAGTACATGTGTATAGATCTAATTAAATTAACTTGTCGTATTAAACGCAACGGTGAAAGTGGAGGATGCAGTGCGAAAGTCTGGCAGCTCAAGCACGAATTTGCAATCGGCTACAGTTTGCTACGGCAACAGTTGGTGAGTACAGCGATTTTACTACTCCTAGCTTGGACGCAGGGGAAGCTAGAATCCACCCCATATAGACACATTTGTAGAACGGGTCGACATGCGCAAATGTAGACCGGAGACCGAAGAAATCCGGTGGGTCTGAGTTTAGAGGGAAACATGGAGAGTGAGGGGCAGCTAAAAGTGGACCAACAGCTTATGGACTGCTTCGGTGTGTATTAGGACCTGCTGGGTCATGTGGATAGCTGTGGTGTGTTGTTAGCGTGGACAAACGAACAGCTTCCACGCTGGTATATGACGGAGGGACGAAAGCTCCAAGCTAAACGGCCTTATCTGAAATTGCGCGTGGTAATGGTTTACTTATTGCTTCGGAATGACCAGCTTTTCCTCGTGGGAAATGGGCGCACTATGGATAGCGTGCAAAAGTTAGACAGAGCTCCGGCTATGTCATGAACATAATACAGGTTTTTACAGACCGTAAGTTCCGTCTGCGTGAACCGTTGCTTATGTGGAGCAAGCAAATCAATCACTTTTACAGGAAAGAATTTAATATTCAATCGATGGAAATGCAGCGTTTGTTATACTGAACACGTTAGCCTGTGCGCTTCCTTATTGCTTTTACTGGTAGTATCAGACAGCTTGCCCAGCCATTGGAGATGTATCAGGCTTACCCCGGTTATGGATAAGTGAAGCGATCGTTTCATAAGCACCCAAAAACGCACCCCAAGCTCTGCAAAATCTACGTCTGGTCTAACTGCAGCCCAACTCGGCAGACACATACAGCACTTCTCCGGTTAGCTTCAACTGTAGTGGCTACAATCAGGCAACGTTATGATGAAACTGCCACATTGATGCTTACCCAAGAAACACTAGCATACCAATCATAATTGCTGCATATAAGTTAAGCAGGAGCAATTTTAATTAGCAAAGCATGCAAACTAACATGCAGTAACTGATAAGCGGTCATGACTTTGAATGTAACCTGTCGCGCAATTATTCATTTCGTGTCAGGTGTGAAAGCTGCTTAACGAGCCTATAACGCCTGGATTTGTGTCTTTGCATTGACTTTGAATATAGCTAATCTGTCGGGCGAAAAATTTGTTTCGCGTCCGGTGTGAAAGGTGCTTGACAACGTGTATTCACGTCTTTGCATTGGCTTTGAATGTAGGCTAATCTGTCCTGCGAAAAATTTGTTTTGTGTCTGATGTAAAAGCAGCTTTATGAATAGTATGCGACCGCTAGAGAGAGCTCGGTTAGGTTATGAACATAATACAGGTTTTGCAGACTGTAAGTTCCGTTAGCGCGGGCAAGTTGCTTATGTGGAGCTAGCGAAATGATCACTCCTACAGGAAAGAATTACCTATTTAGTCTCCGCCTTTTTTGGCTTTTTATTAGCCAGAACAATTTCTAAAGGGGGATGAAATTATGTCAAGGTAGTGCAGAGAAATCATTTGTAAACCGGCTGAGCTTCTGCGTTTCGCATTGCTTTCATGGTAGCAATATACTGCATATACGTTAACAAGGAGCATTTTTAATTAGCACGACACTCAAACTAACATGCAGTAGCTGGTAACCGAGCGGTCATAACCACAGAGACAAACCCTTGCAATACAGATTTTACAGACAGCAAGTTCTGTTACTGTGAACAGTTGTACCAAGCATCCAAATCACAAACAAGTACAAAAAGTTAGCTTAAAATGAGATTTGAAGCTAAAAAACACAGCTAACTACATACATTCTGTAGAATTCCCCCTGATATCACTCTTGCATAATTAGGACATAAACATTAGCAACAGTAACTTGGCTACATTAGCCGCTGTGCTACAGCCACAACTGGCTATCACATCAGGTAGGCTTATACAGTAAAAGCAACTTACAGCTTCTGTGCCCGTGAGTCATGGACAGTCGCGACAGATACAGGCTTTATCTTAAGATATTTTACAAAGCCTGAGTTTGAGGCCAGTTGTTAGTACTAACTATCGCTAGCGGTCCTGCTCGTCACCCGTAACACGTTAGCTTCACTTAATAATTTGCTGTTGTATGGTTACTTACAGCTTTTGGCTCCAAGCGCTTGGTCAATGCCACTGCTTCAGGTTTGAGATGCAGCTGAAATGTTTATCCTGTGTTGGATTATCCTTTATTGACGAAGTTGTCTCTGGTGAAATGCTGAGCATAAACAGCTTTGGCCGTGGCTGTATGTTGCCAGCAAACCAAAAAGCTACCCACTGATTTCTGGTGGCGTCCTCTTTTGAAAGAGAAATATTAGTTTTTTTTTGCGTCCAAAAGTAAACGGGCAAGTAGCTTTGGGAGAGATACTGACAAAATTGCACCTCAAATGATCTGCAGTTCTTATTTAGTATTTCCGAAAGTGTAGACGCTACTAAGGCATAGTATGATCTGCCATTGTTAGTGCCAATAGTTTCCGGTGTGAGCAGGTCCAGCGCCGTGATTGGCTCTGGCTAGGTCTGTACTAATTGGATGTCACAACCTGACATCAGGTTTTATCCAGATCTCGTGAAGATCTCAGGAGGAGCTGTTCAGAGAAGAAATCGTGCTCACGAAATCACGTTCTTGGATTACGGCAAAATCCCTGTATCTTATGTTTAGAAACTTTTCAGAGGTTGAGCATGGATAGCTAACATTATAACATTACTAATATGTATCAAAAGAAGGATCAGCATGTTAGGTCCCCTTTAATAATATTGTGGACCATAAAGGACAAAATCTCCAAATTCTTTGCAATTTTTAGTTGAAAATGTTAAATTGTTGAACTATTTACCCACGCAGTCTTTTACAGAGTCATTAAGCCCTCACCATATTTACTTATCAAATACTTTTTATACCCAATCATCTTACTGACCTGTTGCTAAATAATCTAATGAGCAATGAGATGTTCTGCCCGTTGTTTTTTTTTTTTTGAGCATCATGCAACTCTTCCAGCCTTTTATTGTCCTGTCCCAACTTTTTAAAAACATGCTGCTGTCATCAAATTCAAAATGAGCAAACATTTTTCAAAAAACAATAAAATTTATCAGCTTCAACGTTTGATACGTTGTCTTTGTCCTATTTTCAATTAAATAGAATAATGCGAATCCCTGCATTATGTTTTATCTACATTTGAAAAATGTTCCAACCTTTTAGAAATGGGGTTGTATTTTTATTGATACAGCAACACTACTGTTGTGGTAGTATTGGCAACCCCACCCACCACCCCTACCCCCACCCCCCAACCAGGCCTTAGGCATTTGGTCATTGTTGTTTCAGCATCATGGGCACTTAATTTAATGACCATGCTGCATCAGAAGCTATTGTTTAGTTTGTCGGTTATGATGATTGAAGGTCTGCATTGACTACTCATATTGTAAGCTAAATTGCATCTCTGCCATTGGAGCTTAATTTCACTACTCCGCAAGCATTTCACCTAAGACACTAGATTGCTCGTTTCAGGGCTCAAAATATTAAGGTTTCCTTTCCCGAAAAAAGAGAAGAGAATCAGATGGTCTAGGTCCAAAATTCACTGTCTGCCACTGTGGTGCAGAAGCTGTGGTGGCTCATTCAACTTCACTTCTCAGTATCCATGAATAGCCTGTGATAAGGAGGGAGTGACCAGAACAGTAGCTCAGTCTTGCCTGTGTTGACAGAGAGATAAGAGTGAGGTACACTGAGGTAGAAGCCAGGTGCAGGTGCCCAAACTCTGGTTAGCATCAAGTCTTTTTTTTTTTTTTTGACATCATGACACTATGCGAAAGTGTTCAGTTGGACCAACAAAGCCAAAGGCATTATAATAGCTTTTCAATACACAATTTCTCTTTTCCTATGCCCCACTTTGCTTGGTTGATACTCAAGACAATTTGATGAATAATCGAGATAAATATGCAGTCTGTAATGATTAAGAAATTATTCATGACTTAGAGTTAACTTGGCCATAATAATAAGATTGTAAGGATAATAAATATCTGAATAATTTATAATCGAAACATAATTAACATGATTCAAAATCAAAACTGCCTCAGAATTCCATCCACAGTGGCAACATTTTTTCCCCAGCAGTGATTACGGAAGATATGATGGAAAAATATGACACTTATTTTAAAACAGTACTTGATTTAATTTAAAGCATCACCAAGCAAAGATTTAACAAAGAAATCCTATTGGCATCCCCCTAAACGTATCCCGAACCCTAACCTCAATCTTAAAGATAACCCTAATCCTAACCCACACACACCCCCAAAACAGCCAAACCTTTAACCTTAATTTATGGTCTTACCTTAATGTAGAGCCTAATTTTAATAGGTAACCTTAAACCAAACCATAATTCCAAGTGCAACCCTATACCTAAACCTAGCCCTAAGCCCAGATTTAAGATTTGTACCCATGGTACCCACAACGCATGGTTTCTCAGACTTTACTATCTTTGTGAGGTATTTTGGTCCCCAGCGTGATATATAAACAAAACAAAAAAAACCACACGCACACATATGCCCAATGTGCAACTCCAGTTTGGGGGCATTTACAAATTGAGAGAGTAAAAGTTGAATTGCAGTATGTTTTATATGTGGACCCCTCATATAAAACAAAAAACAAAAGGGACCAAAGAGACCAAAACAAAAAAACAATTCAACTATTCCATGAATTGTTCTGTGTTTTTTCGCTTATTTTTTTAATTTAACAGCAAGTACATGAAAGGACTGCAATTGATATCAAGTATGGCATTCGCATTTAATATTTGCTGCAGTGCCAAAAAACTGCCACTACCAGGGAAGCTGGCCATGATTAGAGGAATTCTCTCCCCTTTATTTTAAAAAATCCTAAGACCCTGGATTGTTTTAAAAAGTCTCATTACTTAGGAATTTTAAGATATATCTTTTTGTAAAATAGCTTTTATGTTATTCAGCCATTTAACATACATAAAGACTATTAGACATGTGACAGGTGAAGTACATACTCACATTCATATGTAAACGTTGAAACGCCACTAATAAATGCCAAAAACTTTAAAACAAAATATTGCACATAATTATAAGAACTTATCATGTGACAGATCCATCCCTTTGGGGACTGTGGTCTCTATAGCTCATACTATGTCCTTACTGTCATGATGGTAATAGAAGAAGTTACAAATTAGTTCCTAAAATTATTGAGTCACCATTGAGTACTCTGTTTCCTCTGCCAGAGGGTAAAAGCTTAAACTCAGAGGAGAGGGCTTGAAATGGACGAAACATGCACTGCATAACTTCAGACAGAAGAGCAGAGCACGGGAAGAAGAGGGCAACCCAGCACATCATTCGTTTCCATTACAAATGTCATAGGCGTTCACTCACCTATATTTATTGCAGGTTGCTTCCTCTCCATAATACAAAGTGTATATCTCGATAGGCGATCCAGGATCATAATAATCCACAAAGCTTGGTTTTCAAAAATCGTTAGCAATTAGGCTTCAAGCAAAGCTGTTTGAATTTTTGAAATATTTCCTGTTTATCTTTAAATGACGTTTCTGAAGGTAACAGGTGGACACAAGGCAAATCACGCTGAAGATCACGCATCAAGTTTCTTCATTGTGTGCCCACCTTACCTTATCCTGGAGATTCATTAATTAATACTTTGTTGCTAAAAAGCTTACTAAACATTACCAGTGATTTTCCTTAAAAGCCAGAGCTTATTTGCTGTACTTGCTTGACTGACTGACTCAAGGTAATCTCATTATTTCCACGGTAGTGGAAATTTCTGCTCATTTGCATTATCACAGAGTAATGTGTACATATTCGCCCTTTTTTTTACTTGTCATACTAAGTTACACCAAGAGCAATCAAATTACTGTCTGAGTTTGCTTTTCCAGAAAGCATGTGAGATATTTTGGAGTGGCTACCTGCGCATTAGCAATTTAGCATCATGCTCAGAGCGGTGCTGGACATAACTAGGACATTTAAATATGGTGTTGAGAGGTTCAAATTGTAAATATCAGCCATTGGTTTATTTTTCCATCTATAAATAAACCATCTGTCATTTTGTACAATGACTTTACTGAAGCAAAGGGAAACAGCATGCTCTTTTTTATTTTTTTAAAGAGTGGATTGTATTTTTTTTTTTAAGGCTCTGAGAAAAAACAAATTTTTTGCCAACACGAAAGAACAGGCAGCCGATATCTCAATTCGGTAAAAATATGATTTAGGCAATTCTGCTATGAGGCTGACAATATGCATATATCTATTTATTTATTACTGACATTTCATGTATCTAGATTGTTGAAACTAAATATCAGGTGCTGGACTATGGTTAAGACTTCTGGCAGTGACGGTGTACTTCAAAACAGCATTGAACCATATTCCTGACCTCTATGGTGATTGAGATACTGGGCTTTCTGTAATACTCTGTAAAAACAGGTGGAATCTGAATGGTGAAAGGTTTCAAAATAATTTTGCTTCAATATTTTGAGAACATCCATTTACTCCAGATTGGTGTAAATTTCTCCATACCTGCTGCTCATCAAAAAAAATCTCCAAAATTTGATTTAGATTTTTGATTCTATTTATAAGTTGATGAAAAAAAGAAAAAGAAACTGGACTTAGCTGAAGGATGACTGTTTGGTCATAACCGTTTTCCATGCCAAGTTTCACCCATTTGCTCCTTGAGTTATAGAGGAGGTCCTACACTAAAGCATACTTCAATTGCATAACAGGAAAATTACACAGTGGTGACACAGTGCAGTTAAAACACTGGGAAATTACTGCTGTAAAGGGGGCATATGTAATGACTGAATAAAGAAAAATATTTCAAACAATAATCATAATTTGTGATCATTTAATATCGATATGTCAGCTTATTTGTTGCTCTTTGTTTTTAACTTGTTTTCATTCAATGTACTGTTTGTTACTTAAGTGGATAAAATAATACATTTCTTTGTGATTCTAAACTTTTGAACATTGAACTAAAATTAAACCATAGCAAGTTGGTTGCAAAGTGTAAAAGCCAGGGAATCGCAAAAGTAGTCTGAGAGAAATCTCAAAATAATCCGTAATCTGCAGGATGTTCCCTTATACCAAATACAAGAATTAACTTCAAAATTTTTGTCATCAAAACCTTGAACTGGAAATATATTGGATTTTGTAAAGAGAAATATACATTTTTTCAATCTTAATATTTTAGGAATGCAAACACTGTACTTGCGTATTTGCCATGGAATGGGTAACCATTTGCTTACATGAGGTATTATTAAAGAATGGGTTTCACTACAAAGGCTGATGATTTTGAGCCCTTCACTGTGAGATAAGGTGACAGAAACTGCCCACACTTGAAATAAGCATGGAGTCACAGTATTTACTTTCTCTCTGAATCACATGTGCACATAAGATTCAAATCTTTTGTGTACAATTTGTTTGGTTTCAGGTCAAAAACGTCTCCATGACCTCAAAACGATGCCTCAGGTCTTTCCTTGCAAAGGCGATTTTTCCACATTTTTTCTTATGAGTAACATTTGAGGAACAACGATGGCTGAAAAAGGTGTTTCCTCAGAGAGCCACTTTGTCCTTATTTGCACAAACCATTTGGCGGTTGGTTGACCGACACCTGAAAGGTACCAGATGGTTCCATCACCACACAGTGTTGGGCATTTATGAAAAGCGGGCGTGACTGTCCACGTGACCGACCAATCTTACTCTGAGTCACAAATCTTAGGTGAGCCCAGGTCATACACCAAACCCAGTCTTAGTTCCCACAAAGGCTTAAAGCTCAGACTTTGGGTCTTTATTGAACAAGAAAGTCTGGACTCCCAACCCAGTGAAGATGAGTGCTACCATGTTGCAGACGGCCGGCTTTGTCATTAGCCTCTTTGGCGTTGCCGCGATCATCGCTGCCACAGGAATGAATAGCTGGAGCAAGCAGGACCGACAGGGGAATGTAGTGACCTCTGTCTATGTCTACAAGGGCCTGTGGAAGACCTGTGAGGTGACCACTGCAGGCCTCACCGAATGCAGACCGTTCTACACCATCCTCGGGCTGCCAGGTTGGCACTGATTTTATTGAATTTTAAAGGGATAAAACACAAATTTTAAAGACTCCGCAATGCAAATTTTCTAAAAAGAGCACACTTATGTGATGTTACATTCATTATTGTGGTTTTATTGTGCTCTGTTACACTGACTTAGAATGTTTGTCAAGGTCTTTGAATCTGTGAAAAAGGCAAGCACACTTGAACATGCTATCGATTGGTTCAGGGAATGGATCTCTGAGACAATGCTGTGTTTTGGGTTGGTCAGATGGTGTATTTATTCATTTATTTACTCCTAAAATTATGATAACTTTTTGCAGGGAAAAGCATTAGTCACAATCTGCTTTCACAACAGAAGTTTATTAAAATCATGTTTAATTTTGCATATAGAAAGGCTAGCACAGTGGGTCCCCAAACTTGGCCCAGGGGCCCCGCTGTGTATGCTATTTTTCTGTATATCATGTTTAAAGTCGTTATTTACTGACTTAAGCTGCATTTTCACAGAAATATCCATTTGTGGCATGCAGCATATAAGACCCTTCAAAATGCTATGTTTATTATTCTATATTGCAAGCAACTTCAGGAGACAACCTTTTCAAACAGATCAAACTGGACACTAGAGAAAATCAGTAAGCGCCAAATTTTGTTGCCAAATACAAGCGTTCATAGTTCTTTCAAAATAATGCGCATGAACTTAATTACATGAACATGACAACGAAACAGAATTAACTCATTTACTTGCCAAATAAATTGGTAGTTTTCCGGACCGAGTGTCCTTGTTTTCACCAGTTAGGAACGTTTTGACCGTTTACCCTGATTGGTTACTTCTTTATGCAGTTGTTTCCAATACATCACAATCTGGATATGGAATTTTTATTTTGCATGGCATGCATAAATATCTGTGAAAACGGGACTTGAGAGGCTTATAAATAACTGCAAAGCTATACCATATCACACTGTGTTATTAAGCGATTGCCCAGGGGCAAAAATTACTGATCAATTTCAGCCAACCAGCTAATCAGTTCCCCAGGACTGAGTATGGAAATCACTGGGCTAGCACATTTCATTGTCAACTGGAATACTGTGTCCCAATGTTGAACAGAATTGCTGCTGTCAATTTCTTTTCACTGGGATACATACTGATTATTTATTATTTAAAGTAATTTATTCAGTTTGATATATTGAGGGCAGGCACTATAAATATTAACTGTAATCCAATAGGTCCAGACCCATGCAAAAATAGAGTAATAGGTGAAAAACAAGATATTTGTGATTTTAAAAAGGTGGAAAATATGTTCCATTTGCACATAAGCTACAGCAAATAAAAAAAACAGTATTTTAAAATGCTCATAGGGCATAAAACACACATTTCTGACATCTTTAATAATTGTACATTTAACAGAAAAATAAACATAGCATTAAGGAATACTGTGTTTTGATAATCATTTTATATAACACCAAACTGAATGTTCTATAAATCATGGAAAACTGTCAAAAACATGGCATGTTTTTATCTTGATATAAAGTCTTGAACTAATGATGATTGGTTGTTGCTGTGCCTGGTTTGAGATGCGCCTTAACTGAATGGATTCTCTGTCCTTGAGGAATTTCAATAACTCCGTAATTGATTCTTCATTCACTGTGAAACTCATTTTAATCTATTGAAACTAATAGACAGCAACATTTTCTGTTTCATTGGTTCACAGATCTTGATCTCATTATAATGTTTTGCATTGGTTATTGTGTTATCCTGGTTAAATTTGCAGCAGGCACATTTTCTTGCACTATCTATTGTATTTTCAGTCTGTTGTGCGACCCGTACATGATGCAAGTGTCATATCAATAAGCAGTATTAAATTATCAAGGATGTCATCACATGAATACACAACTTATCAAGGAAAACTTTGTAATCATATTAGAAAGCATTATTAATTAGCTGAACTTCACTATTATAAAACTTCAAGGCAGGAACATGTCTGTATCCCCAAGGCTATAGCCATCACCAACAGCTTAATTTCAGGTTTATTTTCAAATGACCTCAACCGTATGCACCTTTGCTTGTTCAAATACTTTGTTGATCTCAGAGACTACGGAGACTTTGGGCTCCATCTCGGACTCAGTGCGCTCAGGTGCTAATACAAAACATTTCTATATTTGTTAGTTTTGCAGCAGTGCAAAGCCTGTCTTTCTCTCAGCACCCTCACAATGGAAAATAAATTAATGAGCGCCTGTGCAGGTTTCTCATTAAATTTAGGAGCACTTTTGATGTGGCTAAAATGCACTTGCAATCTGACCAGCTGATTACTGGACTTAACAACTACTTTGTTTTTGTTGCTTTAGTAATGTTATGATGTTGGTATTTTTGTGCGTGCTGCGCAAAATGAGCAGACTGTACTCACACAGGGACACAAATATACCCGCATAAAATATCAAGATTACAGTGTAGAATATTATGATTGCTTGCTTATTAAACGCTATAAAAATAAATAGAATAGAACTGCATTGGGTGGCCAATATATGGTCCAAATTTGAAAATTGCCATATGGAAGAATAAATTGGCCAAAGGCCATTATTAGGAAAATCTGTATCATTTACATTTATGTTTGATGAAATATGCAGTGTAAGAACTGTCCTTCAGTGGAAAACTCACCAAAACATGTGAACCTTCCAGCACATTACTGCACTTGCAATATTGCTCTTATTTGGACAATAAAATAGCACACCATTTTATGGCATGTTCTAACATGGTAATTAGTTCTTTGCATTAGTTCTTGAGATGATTGTGACAAGATTTCCATACTTAAAACTTTTAAGAACAAGGTGAATCCAGTTGTACTCCACAACTGACCGCACCATTCCAAAGGAAAAATAAAATTCCAAGAAAACTTGACTTCATAAGAGATGAGAAATGAAAATGAACATACAATATGAAACAATTCAGTCACTTTTAATGGGCTTCAGTGTGTACTTTTCATCAGAGGTAAATCTGGCAATGTCTTTTGAAATTCTGTGTCATATTAGTAATCTGCCAAGGGGATTATACAGTTAGCTTCAGAGGGAATACTGCAAAATATTAAGATTGGTGCATCATATACAGTATTACGCCCAAAACACACCCATTAATTAAGCCACATAGTCCAGCCCTTCTGAGCTTTGTAACTGGCATTGCATCCCAAATACCCACTTTCAAACTTGCTACTTAAATGAAGTAGTATATAATCATTCCTTGAGTGATTTCCTTAAACTTAACAGCACACATTTCAATGGCAAAGCATTTATGATAAATGCAAGGTCAACATGGAGAGATTACCAGGCATAACCTTGGTTAAGTTTCAGTGGGGCGTTATGAGGACAGGCTATGACTAACTATTTCGTCGACCATATTTGGCCCTCGCTGCTACATGTGAATCCATCATGCTTAAAAAAATATTACATTACTTAAAAACCCCATGAAACAGTTACCAGTGCTTGATTAGCTTCCATGCATTTATATATTTCCTCTCAAAACAGGAGGCTAAGGGGCGATTTGTCAAGGGAATTGACTGACGTTTCTGCAGTAGCCAACAGAGATGAAGATGTGCTTCTTTTTTATATGTTAGTGAGAACCGTGAATTTCCATGAAACGCCCATTTTTTAATGAATGGATTCCAACAATGTGACAACCAAGGAATGGAGGGAAACTGGATGAGATTATAGTCAGTGCAGCTAAGAACAAAAAGATGGCCCATTAGTGCTTGGTTGATTTTTCGCTTGCAGGCGACTGTCGATTGGTGGCACAATTTGAAGGTATGGGTCGATTGGTTGCACAATTTAAAGGTATGGGAAATGGAGTTTAAAATCTAGAAAGTGTGTCCTTGCACACAAATTGCTGTATGCCCTCGAGTTGTAAATGGGACATAGCTTGTTCTGCCACGCCGCATAAAACTGTTGCTGCATAACGCTGCTGGTTAACATCCTACTGCCACCCCAATTGTCAAAAAGGAGATGTATCCACTCACTGTTTGTTCTCTCTGGTCTCAAGCTCAGCAGGGTGCAGGATCTGTCAGGATCAGGACCTGGACACCAAACTGTCATTGCATCTATTTATTAATACTGCAATTAACTGTTTACATGTGAGTTGGCTGACAGTAATATATTTTCTTCATTTTCCAGTTACTGACAAACCATTAAATCAAAATTTTAAAATCTCTAAACTTTACCCTATCATAATCCTTGCAATTATTTTGCAGGTCAATAGACAAAAGAACAATGGGCTCTCTGTCCTGTTTTTTTTTTTTTTTTTTTTAACCTAAAGAGGTCTAAACCTGAACCTTTTTTGAACTTCAAGTTCAGTGATGCAACTAATGAGGGAATATACACAAATGTTAAGTGGTTCATCCTTATCAGACAGAGTTAACATTGAGATCAGTTAAGAATTATTTATGAATAGCTTCTCAAATCACAAGAGTCTCAATCGAAACCATGGAATAAAGGGGCCTTGTTGAGTACCGCGGATTGTGAATTGTGAATGTATTGCTAGGATATTTTCTGCTATTGGGGATTTAGGAGTGAGAACTTAAAAAAAATAAATAAAAGCTATTATTCTTTGTGGTTATTGGATCTTTTTGAGGTCAAGTAAAAACCGACATTCAGGGCTCCTGCTCAGGAAATGGTACACTGATGTAATAACCGAAAAAAAAAAACGAGTTAAAGCAGTGAAAAAAACAGGGATTTCATTTTCATACCACTCCCTATATTACGCAAACACCGAATTTAAAAAAAAAAAAACATCTCGAAACTCTGCTCGCATATGAACAATGAGAGCAAACACAAGATAAGCATTTCTCACATTTGTACATAGCGATAAGAGGCACAGACCTGACTTCCATTTCAGGATTACGTGCGCACCGTCCAGGTGCTTTGCTTCCAATTCACAAGAGACACAAAATGGCTGCCACAATGTTTCAGTTAATGGGATTTATGCTGTCGGCTTTGGGGTTGTTTTTGATAGCGGCCGCAACTGCAATGGACATGTGGAGTGTTCAGGATCGGACTTTTACACTAGTGACAAGTTTCTATACTTATACTGGTCTGTGGAATTCATGTGTTGGGTCATCTTATGGAACAACTCAATGTCGGCCTTTCTATACAATTCTAGGGCTGCCAGGTAAGGGAGATTAGACTTTGACCTGATTTTAGGTTGAACTGTTTTGTTCAGAAGTGAATGAAATATACTGGCATTTGTGTATTTTGAGGCCATCGGAACCAGCGGCATTCAACATACTACCTAACAATTACTTGCATGCTTCTCATCTTTGTTTGGAAAATATAGGCATATGTGAAAATTGATTTTTAAGAATTGACTATTATTTTCTTTATCAAGATTTATAAATGTGTTTTATTGACATTTGTTACAATTTCAGAAATTATTTTTTCCTGATTTAGGGCTATGTTTGACACTAAATTGCAAAGCTTCAAATACATTGCTGAAATACAGAGAATGCTTTTAAAAGAGTGATGGTCTCACTGATTCCACTGAAATGCATCATTCAACAAAAATTACTGATGAGAAAATTTTTTGCTTGCATGAATCTTTCCATAAATATAATAATACCAATGTATAGCCATTAAAAGGTGTTGAGGTAATTTTGCAATCGTGCATAGGTGCAAGTGTTCGCTTGAATATCAGCCTCATGTACATTTAGACATCATCCATGCTATAGTCTGCATTGCAGAAAGTGGATGCTTGCCCAATACCATGAACGTCTGTGACTGAGAAACTGAGTGGCTGAGTCAGTGATGAAGTAAAGCCATTTATAAGTGCAGTGTTGGAGTTTTTCCACGGAACCACTGGACTGCCAAAACAAATAGTCACAATCATGGTCCAGCCATATATTTTGTTTTGTTTTTGCAGTGGTCTGTTAGTGCCTTGTTTATAATGCCAGTATTCTGCTGTAAACCCACTGTGTTGTTTCTGTTGGCCCACAGCCAGCTTCCAGGTCGTGCGAGCCCTGATGATTGTTGGCATTGTTATGGGGGCCATCTCTGCCCTCATATCCATCTGCTCCCTGAAGTGCATCAGAATGGGCAACACAGATGATGAGACCAAAGCCAAAATGACCCTGGCATGTGGGATCATGTTCATCATTGCAGGTACACAAAGTCTTAATGGGTCTTTTGTCTCGGCTCAGTAGGGTAGCAATGTAAAAAGATCAATTGAATTGGATTTGTGGGCAAGACATTTGTTTACAGACTGCGACTGTCCATCTTTTCATAACATTGTATAAAAGCAATCAGAGATGGTCATGTATTATATGGCGATGCGCGAATAACAAAAATAAAAAAATCTACATGAAAGTTTAAATTAGGTGACCATTTTTCAAGGAATGATCAGACTAGCTGAAAACTTGCAATTAATTGAAATTAAGTTGCGTTATTGAGACTCCATTAAATTGCAGCATTAGTTTAAAACTAGTGAAATGACCACAACAAGGCCGATAAATTAATACTTAGTTATGCCAGACACTGTGGCTCGATGGGGTAACATATTTTCATTTACTGAATTTAGGCCGGCAAGCCTCCCCAGATTGTTTCCACTCGACTTTTACCTGTAATACTGGAATCCATTTCTCTCAAAGCAGGATTACTATGCTGGATAACTTGACAGATCCCCCCAGTTCGTAGACATGAGGTGAAAAAAACTGTTATGAGTTTTCTTCTGCAGTTATCTGGCTAACATTAATCCTAATTTGTGGAGCAGAGCCCAGATCTTTATTGGAAACCATTGTCCTGTCAACATTTTTCACAATACTTCTTGTATTTTACAGAGTACTGATTTTGGTTCCCGATGATATTTAGCCTATATTACAACAGCGTTCCTCATTGTCTCTTCCCTTTCCTTTCCGCTGTCAGCTAGAGTTGGCACAGGTGGAGTGAGGTCTTGCTAACCTCCATTTTGGTTCTATCACAGGCATCTGCGCTATAGCTGGAGCCTCAGTTTATGCACACCAAATTGTGACCACCTTCATGATGACCACATACAGTGCTGAATATGGCGGTGGGGGCATGGGTGGCTTTGGAATGGGTGGCATAGGAGGAACCTTGACGCCCAGGTAAGAACACTAATACAACATTACAACATTCACTATTTACCATGTATGGACTCATATTACTGGAAGGGAAGTTGGTCATTTCCCGGAGAATCTGTTTATTTGATTTCAGTCTACGGGTTTCTCGATGTTTCAGGTACACTTTTGGCCCCGCCCTATTTGTAGCCTGGGTGGGAGGATCTGTGCTGTTGCTTGGTGGGATTATGAAAGCCCTTGCCTTCAGAGGACTGCAACCTGAGAAATCACAGTATGTCCAGACTTACCATGTTTACAAATCCTCTCTATTGTCATACAGTTTTCAGCGATAAATGGCATCAGTCACAGAAAACCGTATATGTATGCAAACTTAGTCATTAAATCTAATTCACAAAAAAATCTTGCTTTTACTTTTGTATATCTCAAAATTTTCCAGATGGGAGATAGCTTGCTATCACATCTTTTAAGTTTCACAGGGCAAACCCTGACTTTCACGTAACTTGACGGTACAAAACAGAAGTACCTAAATAAGAAATTAAAGAGCATAAAAAAACCTTCTCTCTTTTGGTCCCAAACTCCACTCTCAAAATTACAGAAAAGAATCAAACTTTCTTTTCATTTATGCTTTCATAAAGCATTTCCTTTCTGCTGGCAGAGAGCTGAAACGGAGGTAGCTGACAGAATATAAATTGTACTGTCTGTGTCATAGAACCAATCACATAATTTCCATAAACAGAATTAATTTGGATCAACTTAATTAGAAATTTTCAATTTTTCTCTCTCCACTATATTTCAGCTTCCAAGGAGTGGCTTACAAAGCACCTGCACAAGACAGGCCAGTCTATGATCATGAAGGCGGAAGACGTGACAACCAAAAATATGTCTAAGCACTGCACTACTTTTGTAGCTTTTGTCCAAGGCAAAATTTAGATGCAAGTTATTGCAGCTCCAACTACCATGTAATGTCATGGTTTTCCTTTTATGGATATGCAGGTTTGTGAGGATTGAATGCTTGTTACTAACGAAGAATAAACGGCTCGTGTTAAAGTTGGCTTTTAAAATATTATCTTTCTCTTCTACCCAGTGGGATTTAATTTTAATTTTTTTTTTTTTTTAGGACTGTTTTAGTTGCACCATTTGTTTTACATACATGATGTTGTGTTCGATTTTACATGTGGTAGAAAAAGGCTGAATGACTATGTAAATTTCAAAAAGTTTTCAAATGATGATGTAGTGTATTTAGATAACTCGTCACTGACAAATACACTCTTCTTTTTTTACTTTGGTCTTCAATTCCATGTGTCATGGTGAGTTTACAAGACACTAAACTATCCTACATTACAAAAAGCAATGTTCCTTGACTCACAGTATACACACATTTACTCTTTTTTTCTGATGATAACATCAGGGATGTGAAAAATTCAGGTGGACCCATCTCTGTTCACTTTCCTTCATATTTACTGAAGACCTCCATGTCGCAAATGCAAGTTGTCACTTCTCTTTTTATTTTGCTTACTTCCTGAAAACAAGCTTTCAGTATTGTTTAATGGAAATATGTTTCTGGGGGGTTGATTGGCTAAATATATTTTTAATTTCTACCAAAAAACAAAACAAAACAAAACAATTCGTTTAAAGTTGATTATTTGCCATACAGTATATGCTTTCGCAGCCAACAAAACTGCAAAGCAGTGTCTTTTTTGTGCTATATTTGTGCCATATTGCCAAACATCATATCAGCAGAAATTCTAAATAAACAGGAGTATATATTTTACATATGTGAAACATTTTTACTTGAATTTTTTTTTCCTTTTTTGAACTGAAAAAGTGTGCAAGAACTGCAATAATAAAGTTTTTTATCCCCCTTTTTACAGTCATTTTATTTTGATTACTGAGTTTGATTTCATGAGAAAAATCCCACTCTCTGATTTCAGATTGTGATTAATTTTAACAGTGAATGTATGTACATGAAAAGTGTATAAATAACTTACTGAATAAATAACTGAATAAATATGGCTAATAGAAGCATGAAATTAATAATTAAGTGGGGACTGAAGTGACTGTTGGGAAAATCCACAAGTTAAGGGTCTTCTAATACATGGTCATATCAAGCTTATTTCAGCAATTAACATTTGAAAACATTTGCCCGACAATTTTTTTTTTTACATTCAATTGCTTTATCAATGAGGCTAATCAATCATTCTACACTGGTCACAGAGTCAATATTTTTAAGTCATGCTGTAACAGATACAAAACTGTGTCCGCAGTTCGAACGTTTTACGGCTGAAGTACCTTTATGCATATTCATACTGTATTTACACTTTCACAGAGATTGGTTAGTGACCTATCACTTATAGCCAGTCTCTTAATTAAAAAATATGAACACGTATTTGAGTAAATCATTTTAAACCATGAACAAGATGCATACCTTTGGTTCCATTATATACAATCAGTACAGTGAGGATATTCATGTCAATTACAGTTCAGCTGAATGAAGCGCACAAGCAATTGGTACAACTTTACTTGGCTACAAGTCATAACAACTCCAAAGGATGTTGTACTCAGTGTACAGGATACCTAAAAAAAATAAGCAGGCAATAGGTTTGCTTTAATACAGGTCACCTGCTGGTGAAGATAATTTTTAACTATTTACATTTTTAATGTTTCAGTTGGAGAAATGGTCTCCGTTTTGACTAATTAATTGTAGCCCCCGGACAAAGTCGGGCGGCTACTATGGATTCATGCTAGTCATCTCCGCCGCCACATCTGCGTTCGTAGAGACTTCCTTGTGGACGCTGTACAGGCTGTAATTTTTTACCGATTACTTTCATATTTGGTATGGACGTGTTATACTTCACTTATGACACATATCGATTTCTGTTGCCATGGTGACAGTATTGGCCGAATGATGTGCAAATTTGTGAAGAAACAGAGATTTCCTTGTGGAGGCATTACAGGCTGGGGAAGCGGGCTTTTGGGGGCATTAACATACATTACAATCATTACCATGCAATAAAATGTGTGCAAAGACTTGGAAAATAGTGAGTACTTTTGATTGTAATGTAACAACCTATAATGGAGAAAACACAAACATGGTTTTTGTGGAATATACAGCTTCGGCAGAAGTTTTTGTGACTGATGCACTTATGAAAGATGGAAGCATTCTGTTGCATGGCTATAAGATGAACCCATTACTGTGTTAGTTGCAGTCTTGGAAGGCTTTCAGGCTCTGCTTGGTGCATGGGTCACAGCTATACCAAAATTACAACCGTTTACTAAGTGACTGTTGTCTATAAAATCTGGAACCTGTGCTGTACACGTGATTAGCCTTGTCTTGATGGACGTGAGCACTGTCAAAGAAGTTCCCACAGTTTGAATGAACTGCTGGTAGAGGTGTGCTAATACGAGGAACCTCTGAAGCTGTTATCAGTCCTTAGGGTCTGGCCAATCCAGCATAGCCTGTACCTTTTGGTGATCCATCTCCAAGACACCCTGTGTCACAGAGAATCCCCAGATGGAATTAACATTTTTCAGGTTTTAGATGAAGGCAATTCTCCAATAATCTTGGTATAAACTGGCAGACATGGCAGGTTTGCTTTTCTAGGGTTACGCAAAATCCTCGTTTTCTTTCTAAGTAGACATAGATGAACCAGGAGACCATGGGCTCCATCTTTCACACTGCCCTACCCGTTGCCACTACCCGCTACCTGTGAATTACGCATTTAGCAGCTTCCACTATCCCCAAAAGGTATCTCCACACTACCCACCATGCGTTATGCCGACTCCTTCATTTGCGGCTGGGGGTGTGCCCGTGGACGTGTTTATGCGCTTTTCCTACAATTGCTATCTTGACCACACACGTTAGGGAAAGCGTATAGCGGGTCCTCAAACCACCCACGACCCATGAGAGCTTTTACAAGAGCGCACTCTGGCGGCTTCGTTGTGCGTCCACTTGGACACATGTGGACATGCACATGCGGCTCCACTTCTCGAATTAACTCCCCTATAAAAAGCCGGCTCGCTTTAGCCTCAGTTTAACAGCAACAAAATAATGGGCTACATTCAGTGCAGAAAAATAATTTTATTATAAATGGGTCTATGCACTGGCACTCAGCAACAGTAATTTTTTTTCCAGCAAGAGTGGCATTTCGGATCTCTTTTGCAAATGAAGGTAATTTCGGCGACAAGTACGCACACCTGTTTTTGCAGCACGGTCATGCAGCTTGCTGTAAAAAATAGACAGCTGCCAGACTGGAAAATGTAAACGGACGAAATCATGTGATTGTCACCAGAATTACCTTCATTTGCTGAAGAGTTCTGAAATGCCGCTCTCGCTGGAAACAAGTTACGTCACTGAGTGCCAGTGCATAGACCTAATTTTATTTTTCTAAAATGGCATTTTGTTCTATGCTTCATTTCAGACGGGAGAGGGAGTTGGAAGTGCATGGCGAAACACATTTTTTTCCTTTTTCTTTCTTTTTGAAGTTTCCATCACAAAAGGCGTAGGCTTGATGTTTTTTTTTTATTACATACCAAAAATTGAACAATATGTCAATGCCAAATAATAATAATACAATTCATGATTAACTTAAAAAAACAGATCCTCCCTTGTCTGGATTTGACCTCATGCACGAGCAATGTAACTTAATCGATGGAGAAACGTGGCAACCTTCCTCTCTCCATCACGGGTTTCGGTTCGAGGATTTGGGATTGCGCAGCCTGCTCTTAAAGGGAATTGCACCTGGCACACTGATTGGTTCAACTGGCATGACGCCTTAACCACGCCTATGCATAATATAATGGGTAGCGCTGGTGTTTTCAGGATATAGGCTGGTGTGCAAGATTGCAACTTTCGCGGGGGAACGCCTCATACGCAATGCTAAATCCCCAAATAACGGGTTCAGGGACTCTGGCTTAAGATAGGGGCTTGTGTCTCAGAGGATATCATAACTGAGTTTCTATAACAAAGCAGCGATGTTAGCAAACCCAAACAGCATCATCAGGTATTCGTAGTAGCCGGAGGAGTGTTAAATGTCATCTTCCCCTCATTCTCTATCCGCATATGCACAAGGTGGTGAGCATTGCGCAGGTCAACTGGTAAAGTAAGGACAGCAATGGAGGTCAGAGAATGCTAAGTCCATCAAAGGAAGAAAGTAATAACTATTAATATTATGGGATTCGAGCCCTTAATAATCAATGCAGGGAAGCAGAGACTCGTCTTTCTTATCTAAAAAGAAGAAATCAGCTCTGGCTGATGACAAAGAAGCTTGAATGATTCTGGATGCCAGGGATTGATTTACATACTCTCCTATTGTTTTGGACTCCTGTGCTGTCAGGGAGTACAGCTGTACTCTGGGGTGCAATATTCTAAGTCATTAGTCAATGGCACAATTGTTGGGCATGTTCAGTGGAAGTGATGTAGCTCAACCCTTACTGAATGTCTGATGGAGGTCACAAAAGATAGAAATTCTTTTTAGGTCTGTCAGCTCCTCCTAGTGGTGAGACGAAAAAAGTGCAACGATCGGACAGGGGACAAGTAAAATTCTTCTCCAGAATGGAAGTGGATGCCCAGTCCACACAACAATTGTGGTGTTCAAGCCAGGGCCTTCCTAACATTACCGGTGCATGCAGTGACTCCTTGGGGAAGACTGCCAACTCAGTGGAATGGTTACTAGAGGTCAGCATAGGCATTGGTCTGGACAGTTCAGTGGCATCAGGAAAGGCAATCCTTGTGACACTCAGGGACTGAAGGGGCATTGGTAGTGGCTCAGTCGAGATCTTCAGGCGGTGAATGAGACCAGGATAGATTAAGTTCCTGTTCGCTCTGAGTCGACTACTGCCCTGGTGGCGAAAGGGAAGGAGCGGGTGGGAAGATGAGTCGGCAGCTCCAGACAGTACCTCTCTCGTCAATGTAGCGCGTCTTCGCCGGACTAGGCATTCAGCAATGACGTGGTTGGCTCTTCCAGAATACAGGCATAGGTTCTGCTAAATATGTTGCAGCCATTCTTCTTGGGGGAAGCTTGTGAAGCTGAGATCGGTCGACTCCCATGGGTATTGAGGAAACCAGGTGGGCTGTGGTATTGGGCAGAACATCATGACACACGGGCAGGGCAAGTGCCTGTAACCTAGCCTACTGAGTCAGCGGCCTCTCTTGCCGCCAGATATCAATTCTCAGCACCAAAGCTGAGTGGCTGTGCAGGTATGAGGAAAGGACACACATGGTCAATCCACCCTGTACCTGCACTGACAAGTCGAATAATTAGGTGTCAAAAAGTGCCTGGGAGTCCCAGTGTGTGGAGACAGCCAGAGTGCAGAAATTGTTGGAATATTTATAGATGGACAGACTGCCTTAGTGCACCATGAGCAAGTTCTGGACAATAGCATGGCTGGAGTAGGACAGGTCAAACACCAAAGCACCATCTCACTCGCGAAGGCAGCACAGGTTTACACTGCAGGATCTCCTGCCCAGCATGTGGCAGCCCAGTCCCCATCATATCCAGAGCGGTGAGTAATGATATAAGCCACCCTGGACTATTCAGCAAGAAATGAAGACAATTGTAGCTTGAAGACCGTCAAACACTGGGCTAGGAAAAGATGGCAGGTGGAGAGGAGGATGCTGTTGTTGGGGTCCGACCCAGCTAGGTTGGTTTCCTGATGGGCAACCTCCTGAGGGCGAGTCTACTGCAGAATAGAGCTGGCTGCTTGAGCGGCAGTGATGGGGTCCCAGGAAGTATTTGTAATAGCCACAGGTTGACTGGAGAGGGCTCTAATAGCATGGTTGTCCCACCTGCGCAACATCAGCCTTGCTCACTGCCCATACAATGATGCATGAACAGTCACTCATGATTGCGGTTTCATTTTTTGACTGTTATGGCACAAAGCACTTTTCTTATATCATAGAGAAGCTTACATGTATTCAATAAAACAATAAAGAAATTGTGTCATGAAAAAGTGTAAAGATCGGCTCACTGTAGGACAATATACGTACATCTTTCCTTTACGTAACTCACATATTTGCATGCTAATACATGCAAGCAAACACACACAGTACAACAGCTGAGAGTTAGCGCTTTGCCAAATGATTCTGAACGCCCACAATAAGAGGGGCATAGACTTAATTTATTAGTTAAAACAAATGAGGTAGTCAGAGACCAAATCTTGAACAAAAGCATTCACTCTGGGATTCCTGCTCAAAAAATCTAAAAAAAGAAGAAAAAAAAAAATCAAACTTTAGTTTTACATTGCAGATATATTTGGTCTCCATGCTCTCAGAAATTAAAATTTTCTGGACTGAGACATCCATTGTAAAAATCATAGTTGCCCTTCTAATTTTGTCCACAAGAGGGTACAAAGAACTTACAATTGGTTCAACTAATTTATTCAGGCATCCATTGAGCAATTGGGATTGCCCAGTCGCCGCGATTTTGTAGATGAATAACTTAATCCCATATTTTTTGCGGTTGAAAATGTGACCTAGAAATAAAGTGGTCGTTAATTGCGCAATACTTATGGGAGTGAGGCCGTCGTTCGAGCAGAACTTTAAAAAAATGCAGGCTTGCTATGTAAAGATTTCAAGATAGGACGCCATCAGATTTTCTGTTGCAATAACAATCCCCCCGCACACCCGTTTATTTAATTAGCTCAGTTTTCAGACTGTGATGTAGTAACGTGAGATGCGTTCCCATGAAGATTTACGGACATTAATTTTTATTGAGCTGCAGGCGCGAATTATTATTATCATCATCATTTCCTCATTTTTTAAGTGTCATTTTCCCATGGGGTCTTTTTCTTGTATTCAAGCCTTGTCTGAAGGCAGGCAGTCTAGCCAAATTAGTTTCCTCGTGCAACTAATTTATATATATATATATATATATATATATATATATATATTGTGATATTATGTTTTGTCTCATTTAATTTGCACCCTGTTTAACATAGGGACCTTTTACCCTCCTACTTAACAACTCAAAAACTAATAAAATGACCAGCCTGAGTTGATTCATCTGCAAGTTAAATACTACAGCCAATATTTTAGGAGTCTCGGTGTTTCAATTCCTAACCCCAAACCACCCAGAGAGTTCAAATTGCACACCGCACTGATTGAATACTCTAAGCTGGCTGTGTCATGTGACACCAGTGGAAACAATGAGATAAAGCATTTGGATGGGGATGGCAATCAGAGGCTTCAATACTATGTGACACTAGAAACTTCCTGTGACTTAGATCGTCCTTTTTTCCTCAACTGCCACCCACAGACAGCAGTAGCAATGCATCTGTTAAGGTCAGACAGCTGAAAAAATGTTAAACCACACGGGCCCGCATTCATCTACCCACTTCATAAAAACTACAGCAGCTGGAGTGGCTGCGATTGAATGGATTTAAAGGGCCAATCACTCTGAAAATCTGTTTATTTTATTAATTCTTTTATTATTATACAAATATTATCGATATTTAAATATATTATACAAATTATCGATTATAACAAGTCCTGTGGAATAAATGGTACTATCCAAGTCCTCATTTGACCTTGGAAATCACAATATAGACAATTTCATCGCCATGCTTTGTGCATGCCAGTTGTTATTGCGGAGTCGAGGAATGGGAAAATCCTATGCTTAGAATTAACAACAGAAGAAGGCCAATGAGGGAATGAGAATAGCATGAAACTTTTTTTTAAGTCAAATCCTTGTTTACTAGGTCTCTAATCTTGACAAAACACACAACAAACAATGACGGTTTCTACTGCTGCTACTACTACAACTGCAACTACTGCTACTAGTGTTACTGCTTGGCCACTACTACAGCTGTGTGCAAAACAAGGTCATGAATTTCAATTGAGACTTGGCTTGGAGTGTTCACAGTTTCCTCATGTTTATATGGGTTTCTCTCAGGTATCTAGGCTTCTTCTCACAGCCAAAGACCTGCATGTTAGGCCAAATGGAGACTCAGGAGAATGTGTGTGTCAGTGAGCGGCGTGTGCCTTGTGATGGATAGGTGAAGTGTCTGGGTAATATTTTGGCTGCTTGCTTGTTTCGATATACTCCAGCCCCCCGCAAATCACAGACCAGAAATGTCACGGTTAGTAATTTGAAGGATGAATAATAAAATGCGTAAAACAGTAATGACTTTCATATTGCTGGTAATGCCAGTGAAATCCTCCCAATTTTGAAAGCTTTGATTCCATGAAAGTTACAAAAGTACAATAAAAAAGAAACATTAAATAAAAATGTGATATTCACCAAATGGAGTTCATGTATTTTTATTAAAACATTTCCCCCAACTTCTGTTCAAAGTATGAATATACACTAAATGCAAACTGAACATAACTTAAGCCATATCTCCTCCAAGTGAAAAATTCTGAACAGTATTCACAGAGGTGAACTCAAGCTCAGAAAAAAACAAGTCTTCCCTAATATTTTATCCCACCTGTTGGATTTGCTAATCAAAACATACCCATATCCCGGAGGTTGAACTAATTGCTGGAGTTTACAGGCTGAGCTCAGGGTTGAAGGTAAAACATAGCAGCGCTTCAACTTTCAGACCACTGGAATTTCCACATTTTATTATTTGATCTACCATATGCTTAGTTCACATACCGCTGAATGATGCAGTTCTATAATAAAGTCAACAGAGAGCGCTCATGTACTCGAATGCGAGTCCTTGTGAATAATTCAGCCCTTTCTAGCACAGCCCCTCCTTGTATGCATTCATGAAGTCTTCCACAGTATAGATACACGAACACTATTCATCACAAAATCAATTGCTCCATTTTGACAGTCTTTAGATAAATAGGGCAGGTCTGGGATAAATGGAATTGATTATTCATGACAGACTGACTGCAACATTCTAGCCTGATGACACCCTGTTCCGAGCAGTCAGCAGTATCTATTTTGCAGCCAAACAAATTGTGCCAAAATAGGCCAAGCTGTAAGAGACCAAGAATGACGCAACCTCAATAAGATTTAGACTGCTTTCAGGGCTTATTCTCTTTCTTATCAAGGAGGGGCTGGCGTGGGTGCAAGCTTTCATTCCAACTAAATTCCTTCTTGATTCAACAAATCAAGGTCTAAAGACTCTAAGGCTGTGTACAAAATTGCATCCTACAGTAATTGTGCTGCCATTGAAACAAACAACAGAACATCAGGCTTGTTGCTCTGGCTCATCCAAGTCATTCGATCAGATTTGGAGGCCAGGGTAACTCCTTCAACTTTTGTAATGTTCCTCAAACCATTTCCAAATTATCTGTATACTGTGACAGGGTGCAGCATTCTTCTAAGAGAGGTCACGGCCAGTGGGGAATACTGTTGCCATGACGAGGTGCAACTAGGCCACAACAATGTTTAGGTTGGTGGGACATATAAAATGTACATCCGCTTGAATGCCCGGACCCCAGGTTTCCCAACAGATCATCGGACAGAGGATCTCACGAACTGCAACAGCTGGATTTACTCCCAAAGTGCATCCCGACACCATCTCTTCCCCAGGTAAACTTTGACCTAATATCTTGCAGTCCACATGGTGTGATTGAAAACTGGACCCTACAATCCGGGGAGCCTTAGATTGGTTTGCAGCTACACAGCCCCATTCACAGCAGGGTGTGATGCACTGCGTAGCATGACGCATTTGTCCTAAAACCTTTGTTAAACCCTTTGCGCAGTTACAGAGGCCGGCGTCTGTAAATTCCGAAATTTAATTCCAAAACAATTTTGTAATTGAATTTCCAAATGGTTTGTTTCGCTGGAATAATTTTCCAGAGTCTCTGTGACACAAATACTGAGTTATAAAACCTTGATAGGCTCATGCATGCCAGGAAAAATTGACATTATTTTGTATTCTGTGCAAAGGGGTTAAAATCTGCAACTTGTACCACAGCTGCCCATGTAGTTCTATAAGGATGCACACTGATATTCTGCAAAAATGAAGCCTCCTCATTGGAAAAAAATGTACTTGAGAATATACTTCAGAATAACTAACTCTGTATGACAGCTCCCACAACAGTATTATGCTCATCTGTTGGGTTGAACCCAACCGGATAGCCTTCTTTACCCTCCAGCACTGATGAGCCTTGGGCATCCATCAAACCCCTCGCTGGGTCGCAGTTCATCCTTCCTTGACTCAACATAAGCATGTACTCGGGTCAGCTGACTGGGAGCATGCAAGAAACCTTATCCATTCAGAGATGGACCAAACCAGTCATCTGGCCATAAGGATTTAGCCCCTGTCAGAGTTGCTCAGCATTAATCTCCCATTCAATTTAACTCGATTTAACAAGGCACAGCCACCTTTTCCATGACTCTCGATCGCTCATGGCAGCAGGGAGATCCTCCGGCCGGCAGCGAAGGTCCTCCGCTAGCTGATCGGGGTAGGTTTTGGACGGCCGACCTCGCGATCGTTTGCCATGGGATGGGTCCCATAGCACGAGGTCGGCCGCCAGCTCTTTCTTGTTGCCCCAGCAATGGCCAGCAAAGCGCAGTCTTTGTTGGTGGATCGTATTAGAAACAAGCGGGATGCTTCCATATAACTCTTTGTTAGTTTCAACATTAATGCTTGCCCATTTTTCTCACATCCCAAATACAAAAACAAAAATGGACAATTGACTTACCATGCAATATTTTCCGAGACATCGACACCTGCTGTTGTTAATTGACAATCAGCATTATTTGCTTCATCTGAGAGTGGACATAATGTTCTATCTCACTAGTGTATTCTCAACTGCCTACTAGACTGCCCATTGACCACCACACACTGGAATACAGGCAGTTTATTGCAACGCCATGGTGTCGCACACTGGATGAAAATGTTGTTAAGCATGCAACATCTTCAAGTTAAATAAAAATACCGACATTACACATCTTTCAGTGGTTTGGCTAGTGAGTTCAGGAGATCACACCTGAAAAAATAAACCGCACACAGCAAAACCATGGAAATACATATATGCAACAATTTGGGTATTTAAATATGAATATACACCCCTGGGCAAGAGTTAAGTACCACCAAATTCTTAAAACAAGTTCCACTTTGCCAAAGATTTAGTTGTAATAACATTAACAAACATTGGCCAGTTCTTGGAAATACTGCATGGCTTGGACATGGCTTTCCAGGCATACAAAATCAGTGTGAAAAAAAAAAAATTTAAGTTTTGCTTCCAAATTCGATAGCGTTTAAAGAAAGGGTATGTTTTCAACACATTTTATGCTGCTGTATGTATGAGCCTGATGTTCTTTAAAGATGGCAGAGAGACCACAAACTGTCTCCTAAAGCCTAAAGCTCATGAATAAATAAATAAATAAATAAATAAATACAGAATCAATATATGACCAAGATGAAACCTTAGTTTTCAGAAGTACCACCTCACTTGTGACATTGAGCACGATTCATGAAAAAGCCTTTCGAACAAGGAATGCATGATAAAGTGCAGAGTTTAGGACTTGCATTTTCTGAAAATTTCATTTTGAATTTGGAGGTGCTCAACTTTTCTGCAAGAAGATAGTAAACAACTCTCCAGTTCATTCTATCCATGTAAAGAAAAGAAAGCAAGTAAGTCATTAGTTGAGTCAGGTGTGCGATTTACTTTCCGGAAGGGGAGTCCGCAGTGGCACCAGCCCTTCCTGGGTACGGCTGAGAACCCTTGATACAGACAAAGCTACAAATCATTTGTAAAGATGCTTTGTCAATGCTTTATTATTATTATTATTTTTTTTACTAGAGAATAGGAAGCAAGTTTATCAAGCCTGCAGCTATTCTGTTTTATGGTGGTGGGCTAAACAAGGTCTTTTCAAGAACAAAACCGTATCTTACCTGACATGGACTCTTGGTAAGCCCGTTACCCGCAATGGAATTACTCATAAATGGAAAAGCCATATAACCACAGTGAAAGGGTCACCATGCTGATAATAACCCATCCTGTAGCCTCTGTAGCTACAGGCTCATTACTCCCATCTGCCGATACAGTGCACCAGGGTGCACGCAATAATTTCAGTTTTTAATCAAAAACAGCACATTGAAATGACGGTATCATAATGCTAAGGATGCGCACTATACTCAGCAAAAAAAAAAAAAAAGCCTTTTCATCAGGAAAAAAATGTCAACTTGAGAACCACTAACTCTGAATGACTGCTCCCACAACAACAATATAGCGCTGCAGTAACAAAATAATGTGTAAATATCTCTGGCGAAAAATATTTATGATGCCAAGTACTTCTGTCATTGCAATACGTCTCGGTGTTGTGGGCACATCCATTCAAGAGCTTATATTAAAAAGAATACAAAAGATGTACCATTGGACACACCATGAAAAGCCTCATCTGGAAAGGCAGTGAAGATGCTTGTAGTGTGGCAATGCTACGGTAAGTAAAGCAGTTTTGCACCCAACCTATAAGATAGAATACAAATCCACAAAATCCCAGTTTCAAAAGGTGCCTCCTTCGACTTGCCCGAAAAGCCCCAAAATAGACAGACTCTGGCAGATGTTCACCAAGCACAAAGCCCAGAGCTGGGGAGAAGCCACAGTTAGCGGAAGCCAGGTGGGCTGGGAAAGTATTAACCCTTAGAGCACTGAAATATATTTTCATAAAATCATCAATTATCTTGTGCTGTTGAAACCTATCATGTGGCGACTTGCTTAATAGAGCTCTTCTGTGAAGCTCTATTAAACAAAAACCTATCATGTGGCAACTTAACAAGCTTTGAATTTGATATCTTTCATCATTGAACAACACTATTTGTATATAGCACTCCAAGGGTTAAAGGGCGTCATGGGAATTGACCTCACCTAGAAAGCAACACTTCTCAATCTCCATACTGAGAACTGTAGCATGTGCCTGAGGTCACACTCAAACGTTATAAGTCAAAACACACCAACATGGCGGCACAGGTGAGTAGTGTGTTGAAGTGTTGCCTCACAGGATTGGGGGTTGTGGGTTTGAATCTGGACTGGGCCTTAGTGTGCGGAGTTTTTAAGCTTTAAAGGAGAATTCCGGAGTGAAATTGACTAACGTTGCCCACCTCCGTATGCACGCAACATTTCGAAATAAATGGCTTTTTAGCCGAAGCTCCCAACAGGCTTACAATGGTAGTGAAATGGGCATAGCTTTGCCATGCAAAGAAATCACCATTTTTTTCATCATTAACAAGGCTCAAAGTAGCTCCACACTTCATCGGTAGAATTCCTAGGGCCCTGACATTTAAAACCAGGCACTGAACTTTGAAAATGCACAGGTAGTTTACTAAAAAAGAATGTTTATGCAGACAGTACCTTGAGGTAGTTTCCAGTAGCCTCCATCTTGAAAGTCACAATAAGTCGATTGATGAGCACGAACTAATAGATAGCAATCTGTTCCCCTATCATTCCTATTAGTTTGTGCTCGTCAATCGACTTCTCATGACCTTTAGCTACTTTGAGCCTTGTTAATGATGAAAAAAAAAAAAAAATTTTTTTTTGCATGGCAACGCTATGCCGAATTCACTACCATTGTAAGCCTCTTGGGAGCTTCGGAGGTGGGGCATTCAACAAAACTTAGTACTCGTTATCATGTTTCAATACACCCAAAGTCAATTTCACACTGGAATTCTCCTTTAAGACATGCATGCCGGAAAAACTGGAGACTCAACTGCCTATAGGTAGGAGTGATTGGGAATGGTGTATCCGCCCTGGCCATGGATGGGCGAACTGTCCAAGGGTTCAGGATTCTTTGTCCCCGAATTTTTCTTCCCCAGATTTTTCATCCCCATATGATTAAAAAAAAGTGCCACCATTGTTGTCAGACAGATGGAGGGTCACAGGACGACAGACAGATAACCATGATATAAGGGATAGAGTTAGGGATAGCTTTATAATGCAGGAAGAGGGAAAAGCATTATTGGGGACGAACAATGTGGGTTGAAAAGTCCAGGGAAAAAATGTTCGGGGATGAAGAGTCCTAGAGCCCTGTCCAAGGTGAATTCTTGCCCTTTGCCTAATGTATAAATGGGTAGATACCAGCCACTGCATGACTCTGACCAAACACAGGTAGGTAAAACAATGGGCGGACGGAAGACAATGAAGGTGGCAAGAAATTGCCGTTTAGTACTTCAGAGCTGCTTTGTATTCAGAGACACAGGCTTTTAGAAACCTGCAGCAATAATAAGGTATGACACAGCAGGGCATAGGAATGGGTGTTTACTGACAACAGGAGGATAATGTTTTCCCCACACAACACCAAAAAAATTTCACTTAGATGTTTTTAGGAGTTCAGACTATAAACCAATAATCATTCAAGTTTATCGTCCATTTAAAAAAGAAAAAAATATTGTAAAAGGGATGAAAGGCAAATAAAAAGACCAGAGAGTGTTTTTAAGGCAAAAAAAACAAATGTCTCCCGCCCTCCGAACGCAGCCGCCCCTCAATGATGTTCACAGACATTTAGGAAGAAACTAGAAAAGTTAATAACCTCAAAATACCAAAAACACATCTGCACAACCTAATGCAAATGCTTGCAAATTTTCCTGGAAATAAATAAACCGATTACTGAATTATGGACCAAAAATGGCGGGAACGCCAAAGCGGATGCGCATGGGAAGCCGGACATAAATAGAATGCATGCATTTCTGAAGTGATTTCAAAATTAATCTCATCTCTTGCACTTCATGATCGCATAGCAATGGGAGAGTCAGAATGTATATGCCCTCCACTTCGCAACATTTTTTCCACTGTTGGGGGCTGATTTCAAGTCTGACAGTGAAAATTTCCGCTGACAGCTTGTCTTTGTTGTTCACAGCAACATGATCCCGTGTTATACTTGAATATAAACGCAGAAATGCTTATTTCATTAATTGAATATAGATGTGCACCAACTACCAGCCAAAGTAACTGTCCACGCTTCATGACGCAAAGGAGACATATCAGACCACAGAGACCAAAAAAAAAAAAAAGACTTAAAAGTAACAACAGCACAATGAAGGCAAAGTAGTTGAGAAGCATTGACTTTATTCGTTCCTCCCCTGGCCGAGAGCTGACGATTCCCACAATGCATAGAGCCCCAGAGAGCACACAGGGACATCAGGCCCCTCTTCCCAGCAGTGGTTTACTGAGAGGCCTTCACAAAAGAGCGCCCCCTTCAGGTACTACGCCATACGTGGGCCCAACAAGCTACAGGATATGATGGTACAAAACTGAACAAAGCAATCCTACAAATGATATAAAAGATAAGGATGTGACCACTACAAAAGATAATGCCTCCCAGGGATTATCGAGGATAATCTCAGTATCAGCAAAATTTACGTCAACGCAAAACAAAGAATGAAAAACTATTAAACAGAACAACGAGTAAAGGCCCAGTCAATTTGCATCAATATCATTTCTTTCAAAAATGGAGAACAAATGGGGGTAAACAAAGAAAGTGCAGAACTATTTTCTCCTGTGATCTGGAAAAACCTACTACATGTGTCACTTTTGGGAGAAATTAAGTTTAACCCTCTTTTGCAGTATTTAAGAGTGGTAAAAATTTTAACACACTAGCCATTAGTGTTATTTCAACTGTCTAGATCAAGTTTCTATTATTTTTTTCCGGTTAGGAGAAGTCCAGATTCCAAAGGTTTTTGTTCAGTTGCGAGAATCCTTGCCACTGATAAATTCACTAGGTTTTTCCTGATCACAGGAGTTTTGGCTGTGGCTCTTTAAATGCGGTCCAGCTTTTCGCTGAGGAATTCTTCCACGCTGTCGGTGTTCCACTTCAGGATGCTGAGTTCATCAGCGATGTTCCCGTTATCGTCCAGTAGCTTGAGTACAGGGTCTGAGCCTCGGACGTACTGCAGAGGAGTGAACAGGAAAAACAAAGCCATGATCACAAACGTGGTTCACCAGAGTATAAGTGTAATAAGGTCCAAAGTCAACTGCCAGGCTCTCCGAGAGCAGTAGTCACCAACCTCAATCCTGAGATTTACAGTCCTGAGGGTTTTTACCACAACCTTCATTAGGTATACCTGACCACTAATTGGCAGCCAAATGGGTTCTTTAGCATTTGTTTGAGATTGATTTAACCAAGGTTGGTGGCAAAACTGGGGGGTAGGTCCCCAGGGATAGTTTTAGTTCCCACTGTCCTAGAGCAAATGGCCAAGTCCTTGGTAGACACGAATATGACAATTGATGCTGGTCACATGAACCATGGTTATGCGACTGTATGGAATGGGGGGGGGGGAATGGTAGAAACCTCCTTAAATCAATTTTTATTCACATTAAATTCATGAATTATATACATTTCAACTCCAGTACATAAACTGATGTACCAATGGTGAAGGCTTCATTGTATTGAATGACCCCATTGAAATCATAGCAAGTACATTCATTCATTTCATTCTTTTGTGGTTAATCAAAGGATTGAGCATGATGCATCATTGAGTATGCGCTTAGAATACAGGTACAGGGCAAAATATTAGAATCACTTGAACGTGTGGTGTGTAATCTTATGTAATGTTGCATCGTTAACAATAACTCTGACTGTTTAATGGCACGCATTACAAAAATGTATAATTTCTTCCCTGTTCAGCGGACCCGCAAATTGACAACCAATATTTATTCAGCATGATTTATCACGCATTGAAAAAACTATAATCGAAGCAAAAAAATTGAATCACAGAATCTTTGGTGCAAAAAAAAAAAAAAAATAGAATCAAAACATGTTTGTGTTACATGTTGTCTATGTAATAGTTTATTTGTGGCTCTGCCTTTTGCGTTGATTACAGCTCTAATTCTACGCGGCATGGAATGAACCAGTCTTCGGCATTGCTCTCTGGTAACAGAATTCCAAAATCTTTTCAAGCATTACTTCAGCTCAAATAAGATTGCTTGGCTTCATTGAGACTAACTTTCTTCGCAATGTTTCACAAGTTTTCAATCGGATTGAGGTCGGGTGAATTCACTGGCCACGGCAAAACCTCAATGTTGTGAGCCCGAAACCAATCTGACGTACTCTTGGGGGAATGAGCGTTCAGATCCACAGAGATGTTCGGCAGTTGGTATCATGTAACTCTCAAGCAACTCTTAGTAAATTCCTGCAGTGACTGTTGACTTGATAATACAGAGTGGCCTGACGCTATCCGCACGCTATCAAGCAACCAATAGTTGCTTGAGAGTTACATGATACAACTGGCGAACATCTCTGTGGATCTGAAGACTTCACTTCCCAGCAGGACTTGGCGTCCGCTCGTTCCGCCGAGAGTACGTCAGATTGGTTTCAGGCTCACATCAAGTTTTTGCCGTGGCAATTCACCCGACCTCAACCCGAATGAAAACTTGTGGAACATTGCTAAGAAAGTTAGCCTCAATGAAGCCAAGCAATCTTATTTGAGCTGAAGGAATGCGTGAAAAAATTTTGGAATTCCGTAACCAGAGAGCAATGCCGAAGACTGGTTCATTCCATGCCGCGTAGAAGTAGAGCTGTAATCAATGCAAAAGGCAGAGCCACCAAATATTGATGAGCATGAACTATTACATGGACAATGTGTAACAAACATGATTGATTCTTTTTTTTTTTTGCTCCAAAGATTTTGTGATTCAATTTTTTCAATGTTTGATAAAATCACGCTGAATAAATATTGGTTATCAATTTACAGGTTCACTTAACAGGGAATAAATTATACGTTTTTGTGGTACATGCCATTAAACGGTCAATACAGAGTTATCGTTAACAATGCAACATTACATAAGATTGCACACCACACGTTCAACTGATTCTAATATCACTGTACCTGTATGATGTTTAGACTACACAGGCCCTTAAATGATGAAAAGAAATTATGAACATTCCACGGCTCTATTCGTCTCAGCTTTTCCCCTGCATAATTCTGCAAAAGTAGTAGGGCCTTGACATATTCCGAGAACAATTGCAGAAAATCCGCTCAATAAAGAGGGACTCTTAACTACTTAACTAAAGTCCTGACAGGTCTTTGCCAAAGTTCTACTTCTAAAGCCCATTACCGGTATCATTATCTCTCACCTTCAGCAATTAAGCGCCCGGGTAATTGCTCCTCCAGACAATTTACATGAACACTTAATCTGTACCTTGTACATCAGGCAGTGGGACTTTGCTCTCCCTTCAAAATGCCAAAGTACATTCGGGACACACATCACCATTTGGCAAGGTCCCCTAGTTCTAAAGAGCAGAACGATCCTTCACTGTCTTTTTAATGAGCAGCAGCGGTCGGACTGCAGCGCCTGGCTGGGCGGCTGAAATGTACACAACTCTGAGTCTGACTCAAGGCTGATGTTTATGGCGTATGGATTGGCAGATACTGGTGGCAGAGTGGAATGCAAGGATCCATCCGGTTGATTTAAGGACAGGCGTGCATTCAAGCAGCAAATTTTGCTGAGTTGAGTGACCTCAAACTTTGGACTGCACGGTTTCGCACACATTCCGACCTACTTCACAAGTTCTGGGCGTCCAATACAATGTGTGACGCATATTAGATGCATGTAATTTCTGAAGTGTTTAAATCCCAAGCTGTTTTAACAACAGATGCCAATAATTTAGTGAGAAAAAAAATAATGCTGGTAAATAGGCTAATTTAGAGAGAGGTAATTGAAGGAGAGATTAATTTAATGCGCCAGCAGTCCAGAGTTCTTTTTTGTGCACAAAGCCATACTTCTGCAACTGACTGAACTGCAAGTCTCAGTAATAAGAGAGCCATATAAGGTCACCACCAGCTGAAGTTGAGATAGTGATATTTAACTTTGAGAAACACATCGTTTCAAGCACAGAAAAACAAGCACTGGGACAAACAAAATTAATACATTAACTGAATGAAATATTTAAGCAAGAAATAAGGCAAAAAGCTGCCTACTAGTCTAAAAGGATAAAAAATAAAGTTGTTTTGCTGAAGATATACTGACAAAACAATGTGGCAAAAATCTCAATACATCTGCAAGAGTGAAGTGTCTAAAATGAAGGTTTCTCACCTTGATCTGAAGACCTTTGAACATCTTTGGCTTTTCACTCCTGACAAAAGCTGTGAGAACACAATAAATCGCCATTAACTTCCACACAAAAGGACAAGGCAGTGTTAAAATCTGCCGCATTTCTACATCTGTTCAAGCCATACTTCAGAATACTAACTGAAGTCATTCAGGATGTAAAATGAGCCCAGAGAAAGAAATCCGTGCTGTAAGGAGACCAGTCTATAGATCACCAGAATACAGCACGTATTGGCCATTCAAAAGAATGAACACGCCATACAGATCTTCAGTTCCTCAGGCTGTAATGCAGGTTTCTTTGATCGATAAAACAGCAGTAAGGGACCACATTAAGCAGGGCAGCAGCGATGTCTGTTGTTACTTCAGTGATAAACGCTACAGGCAATGCCGGCCTCTACAACACTTACAGCACATTACATATGACAAACAAAACAGACCCAGGTTCGGGGACAGCTTTGAAAGAGTTGGGTTCTAGAAGGCAGAAGTGTCCTGACAGCCACTGAGGGAAACCATTTTGGCCCCTAAGCAAGGGTACCAATTACCTTCAATAGTAACGGGAGATTAGTCACTCCTGGTCTTCATTGGAAGTCATCTCCAATCAGCGGTTTAAACCCTCAGTATGTGCGCTCTCTGGCATATTTAGGAGAGCCGGACACAAATAGGGCTATTTCACCAATTTTCAGGACAAGTTTTCCCAAAGGAAATGACTCAATTAACGTAGCATTTAACAAGCATGTTGCAGCCAGCTGGTGGGGACAAAAGTCTGCTGCCTGGGTCATAATGTCCATGTTCGGGCACCAGAACAGAACCCCCAAGTCACAGTGCAGGGACATCGCTGAAGCCTGCAGGCCAGGGGTTCTCAGCCTTATCCAGAAATGTCCAGTGTGGATGCCAGCTTTTATTCCAACCAGCTCAATTCTGCTAATCAAGGTCTTTTGCAACAACAGAAGGGTTGAGGAGTAGAATTAGGCGTGTGACTGCATTGCTGGAAGGAAGGGCTACACCTACTTCAGATAAAGTTGAGAGCTTTTATGGTAGGTGTGGTAGGGGGAGGCACTCTTCTCTTCCCCCTTACCCATCATTCTGTCTGTACCTGGCTATTCAACCAATCCAATCCCACCGTTATCCTTTGAATGTCCCCTCCACCCCCCCTCTGTTGATCATTCATTTGTTTTCTCTGCCATTTGTCCTTTTGTATCCAACCAGTTCAATCGTTACTGTAAAGAACAGCCTACCTTGTTTCAGCATAAATCTCTTGGCCTCCATCTTTAGGGCCTCTTGCTTTGCTGGTACCAGACAGAGCCACAGACTTCAGCAGTTGGTTTTCATTGGTATGGTTCAGCACTTGTTCGCAATTTTACCAGTACAATAAACTTGATAAAGGCCTATTGTTTGTAATCTCTCTGTTGTACCACATAGGACAAGCTATCAAGATAACTAAGGCTGATACGAAAGGTTGCCATTATTAGCAATATATATATATATATATATATATATAAAAAAAAATTGTCAGATATTTTTGTTGCAGAATCGTCATTTAAAAGGATTTTTAGTCCCGAGTTCAAACGCAGGTGACAGATGATGTGTTTTCACTGAAAGAGTGTTGTTGCCAAAGGCAAACCAGGAAAGGAAGAAAGGAGTTGTTATTCAACAGCTTTTTTTGCGCAGATTTTCACAAGCAGGTGGTAAAATCTAATTGAAACATTTCATGAACGTGCAAAGCTTCCAAATAAAATATTAAACTGCAATTTTATTTTTACCTCAAACTAGGTAAAGGTCATTAAGGAATTTTCAAAAGATGCTTTCATTTTCATGTTTTCACTGTTAGGCTGCACATGCTCAATACAACCCCAAGCACAAGGTAAAAACTGAACGTTGCTTTAATGACCTGATGAGTCAATTGATACCTCCAATTATCCTTTGATTAGTTGATTGTTATTTGCTGCCCTGATGCTCACTGTAAGCAGCAGGGGATTCACACGAAGCACAGTCCTCATCCGCAATGATACGGCAGCATATCTCACTTACGCAAAAATAAACAAATCTGAAATGCTCAGAGCCGCACAAAAACAAGTGCTGCCTGCAACAGCCAGTCAAGGCACAGCCAATTTAACAGTCTCAGCTCATCAAAACGCATCTCAAGTGCATTTATTTCACTTCGTTGATTCTGTATACACTGTCTCCGATGCCTGACTTGTCAGTCTCCCAACTGTCAATAAAGGGACTTCATTCAGGTTCAGAATTTGAGCTCAGTGCTTTTCAAGAGTAATTCTCCAGTTTCACTCATGGTTTGATCGCGGCTGCAAGCTTGTGTCGAGAGAGAGAGGGAGGAGTGAGAGAGAGAGAGCAAGGGAGAGCGAGCGAGAGATCAAAATCCCTTTTCCTTACTAAGCAACTGCCTCCTTTAAGTCTACAACAGCTTAAAAAAAAAAATAAAAAATCAATGCATTCCTGTACAGACCTGCAGACTACAGAAGTGGCTGCTTCAGGTCAAAGACAGTGTCTTGTTAGCTTCCAGGAACAGTTCCTAACGATATTAGCGGAGGTCTGCATCAAAGTACAGGGCTGCTCGGTGCGGCGAAATATTTTCTTACGTGGCTCTCCAGCAGGAACCTTTCACTTCTGCAGTGCTCTACTTTCACTGCCGCCTAAAGTTCATCACAAATGTGCTGACTCCAGTGAACCCATCCTCAACACTCTGCATACATGTGCAGATAAAACCAGCACAGTGGGTTGGCTTCTGCTATTGGGGGGGGGGGGGGGGGGTGTTCCCTGTGTTCACAAACAACGACAGGGAGTTAAAATGGAAAACAGCAAACATGAATAAGCATTTTCTCCATAACAGAAGACATAATTCAACCTCACTTTACATGAAGAAACCCTCCCTTGCAGAAAAGATGAAAATCATCCTACTCCAACCTCACGGCGGCCTACACATTTCATTTTCTGCACCCTGCATTTCAAAATTGATGAATCAAGCTTAGGAATCTCATTACGATATGGGGTGGTTATTTCCTATGATTCACCACAACCACAACCACACCCACAACAGCAGGCCAGGACACAGCGTGCCGATTTCTGCTGCCTTTAACCCTTAGCAGTTCAGCAGACAAAGTGAACAGGCTTCATCAACTGCAAATTACTCAGAAGAACCCAGAGAAATCTGCTTCAGTGCCTCCAATGTAATTCCATGGAATCTATTAACAGCAATCGATAAGCCCAAGGGTGTGAAATGCTCAAACTGAATACAAAGGAAGCTACGCACAGTGACGCAGGTGTGGAAGTTTCACCTGATGCAGGAGTCTTTGCTTCGGGCAGGGGTTTTAAACCTTACGTAGACCAGGTTAGTGCGCGAGCCGGGTCTCCTTCTCGCCATGCAGTTACAAACCTGATTCCACTCCGAGGGCCTTTGTCAACGACCACGATTAGTAGACTTGGGCACAAAGCAGCTTGGTTGGACCAGAGCCTGGATATCCCTTCCTGGATAAGGTTGAGAACCCCTGGCTAAGGGGACTACAAAGTCTCTGTACGACATGAATGCAGTAGGAGCAGGAGAGAGCAGACTCACTCACCTTGGACTTGAGGGAACCGCCCCAATTTTCATCCGCATACTTCCAGGATGGCACCAGGATAGAGCTGCCAGAAGGGAAAAAAAAGTATGATCAGGTGCACAGCTGAAAAACGGGCACAGAATTCCTAAAGCAGACCTTACCACAACTCCGGCCGCGTCAGATTAACTGACCATTCCAATCCCTGCTGATGGTACGGAAACCTGTTCTTATAGCGAGCTGCCACTTCAGAAGCCCAGCGTTTATCCCAGGGTTGGCAAACCCTTGCGCTGATGAGCCAGAGGGTAAGGCGTTTTTTCCCCCCGACTTTTTGTTGCAAGGTATTGAATAGATCAATTGAATCAGCTGACCACACGGTTCCTTGTTGAATTTGGAAAATTCAAATTTTTTCACTAATCTAGAGCCCGGCATATATATATATATATATATATATATATATATATATATATATATATATATATATATATATATATATATATATATATATATATATATATATGATCGTTCCCCCAGGTATAAACCCCTTTGCTCAAATGCTTCATCAAAATCAGTCCACGGCAAAGTTTTTTTCAAGAACGCCAAAAATTCAATTTTTTCCCCAAAAAATGGTCCGATCTGAGAAAGTCTTTCCTGGCCTGGATTCCCTACATTACCGTGAATGTTTTAGCATGGTTAACTAGTTTATTGATGCTGACTTTAGAGGTGGACAGACAGACAGACAGACAGATGACAATACCCTGCGGCCTGAAGTCGGGCTGAGGGTAAAAAACAACAAGCATGAGAAACTCAGATCCCCACCACAGGATAGCTGATAACTGTCCTGGATACAAAATGAGGTGAAAGGACAGACAGACAGACAAGGGGACGGACGGAAGTATGGAAAATGCACATGGATTCATCTTATGAAATAGAACATGTCAAACATTTTGTTGAGAAATATCAATGCATTAAGGAGTTCTGGTTCGGAAAAGAATGGGATGGATGGCATCCTACGTACAGACAAAACGCATTGGAGGGATGGACAGATGGACAAGAGAAAGGACGCAAGTGTGAAAAAGCATATCAACACAATACAACGTATCCATATATTAAACTTTGTTGAGATATACTGCAGGGTTTGGTAGTTCTGGCCCAGAAAATTAGCATGAAGAAGGGCGGATGGATGGATGGACACACAGAAGGAAGATGTTGTTTAGATAGCCCACATAATATATATCTGCAAATTTTTTTTATGGGTATTGGGGCCAAACAGGTTGTGCCTGCTTCCACCAAGAAAGTCAGCACCCACTTGTCTGAGCAAAGTGACTACTGCCTGCTTCCTCTGAACACACGGTAACGCAAGGCCTTTTTTTCAGGGGCGAGTTTTATATGCTTTAGATTGGATTATGGGTGCGGTGAGCAAGACCCCCATTATATTCACTTCAGGGATCCCTACCTTTTGAAATGCACCCAAGAATTCTTTCCGAGTGGGTAACCATGGTGTCTTGGGTGAATACACAATAGAATTTTTTTTTTTTTAAATAGTAATTACACAAACAGAAAGCTGCATTGCACTCAAAACTGAAAGACAGCTTTGCATGCAGGCACGGTAGATAAAGAATTTAAGTCCCAAAACAATTAAGGAGGCAATTTGCAACTGCCAAGGGGGGCTAAAATAAAACAGTGTCTGCGCCTCCAGCGAGGGAGATAGATCGCGCCATGCTGTGAAAACCAGCAGGGCCAGGAGTTCAGTCATGTTTCACTCATCGCTTTGTGCTTGGCTTAAACAACAACAAGTCCCAGCAAGAAACCTTCAGACATGTCAATTACTGATAAGAACTCACAATAGGTCAATTATTTAAATGATAATGAAGATGTAAGGGCAGTGGTGCTTTTTATTGAATGCGTGACCCGACTCTCTGAGTTCTGCATCTTTGAAAGCCTGGAGAAATGACCTTGACGCACCACATAGAATTAACAAAAACAAAAGTTAAACAAAAAAAAAAAAATAAACGTAGAATGTTTCGTCTGCTAGGGTCAGTCAATCAATCAGAACAGGTCATCTAAGGACTTTCGTTTCTTGAGACGTGCCTGGCATACTGCAGTCATGGAGGGCCAGTGTCTGCTGCCATTTCAAGCATATCACCCTGAGAGATTAAGTCAGTGATGAGCTAAAGAAATGACACATCCAGCTCTTAACAGCCTACAATTATCTGAAGACATTGCAATGAGATGGAACAATACTGATGGCAAATTATCTGAAAATTTTTTGAGTGGTTCAATGCTGCACTTTCGTGTCCCAGCAGCTAGAGGCATTTCAAGTGATTGAGGGTTTAAGATGAATTAGATGACAGAAATGTCATCCAGCTTTACCCTCTGTGCAAATGTGAACACCTCACAGTAAAAGGAAAGTGAAAAGAGAACCTGTTTGCATTACTTTACAGACTTTCAATAAACAAACAAGTAATGGAGGGCAAATGCGGTGCTTTCAGGCATGTAGAATTTAAAACGCGCACACGACAGCCAAAACAAAGCCGGATGTTTCAAACACAGCTCAGGTGTTAACGGCCAAGGACAGCCTGCTTCTGCTTAAAGGAGTTACAGCGAGCCTGTCCTTCCCGAGGGTAGGAACCCAGGGTGAATCGATTCTGCCGCCGCAATTAATACATTGTGATGGGCCGTATTTCAAGAGCATTAAACTGTGCGACTCTGCATACGGAGGTGGTCGGAGGCTTGTGATGGATGGCGCCATTTTACTGCTCGAGTGTACCCTCTCCTCACTCTGCAATTTATTTCTTTTCCAACTTTTCACGGAAATTGGTATTCCGCAGCGGCGACTCCGCGGCATATTAAGAGTTTACCGTGCATAGGTTACATATTAATTCGCTGGTCAGCTCCTTCGGCTAAATAGCATGAAAAGACTTCTTCCTCGCCCCCCCATATTGGTGAGCAGGATCAACGTTAATTAAACATCCCTCTTTGTCGCGAGTGATCCGATTGCTCTCGGGGGAAATCGCATTAACCTTGGGCGTGTTGATGAGGGCATTATGGCTAAAGATCGTTGTCTAAAATTCAGAAACACTTCTTGGGAATGTGGGAGACTTAAACCCCCATCCCACCTTCACGATTTAATACGCCGATGTCGGATCGTGGCACGTCAGGAAAGTCTTGTGGGAGTCATAGGTGTACTCATAGGGATTCCTGAACAATTACAACTAAAATGTCGTCTCATTTTTGCGGTGGCACAATTTTCTAAGAATTCAAAAAAAAAAAAAAAAGAGGGGGGGGGGGGGCGATTTGTGAGCTCAACACGGATCGTCATATCTTAGTGGTGTTGTGATGGTTCTAGAACATTCCAACGTGATCGTATTGTGGAAAATGGCCACGGTTGCAGAGGACGTATTGACGCGGTGCTACGAATGCCTGTGACATAAAACAATAAGAACACAAACCGATTAAGACGGACCTACGATGAATGAAGATGAAGTGATGTCAGACAGCAGTTCTTCAACATGCCCATTCCTAGGCAGTGATAGAATTTTGAGATGGACAGGTGGACAGACTGCGACTCATTATGATTTATAGGACTCGGTGCATTGGCACGAATCGGCAAAAAACTGGTGAAAGTGGGAAATAAGCTTCACCAAACTAACCAAAACCATCTGAAAATGACCTGCAGCAACTTTTAGTTCCTACAGCAAGGCATTCTGAGAGAAGAGACCACAAGACTCCACATAATAATCCCAGAACTGGAGCAAAAAAAAATAAGAGAAGTGTATGCACTTTGCAGTGGTTTAGGGTCAGCCTTTGAAAACTAGCTTTGAGCTATATGTGTTATGCGCTGGTATGTCCTTTTAAGTCAAATCGTTGGAGGCTGTATTTAGGGCCTGATTTAGCAATACCTTCGGCAAATGCAACATCTTTGGCTCAAAAAAAAAAAAAAGACTTAATGTCACAAGCAAAAAGAAATTGATAAAGATAATAAAGCAATGAGTTGGTGATGTTATTGGTTTTGTGCGTGCCAAAAGGTATTGCAAACCCAAAACATCTTTGAAAGTTAGGCCTCTGATCCACAATAAAGCAATATTACATTCATGCTGGAGGGAATTGTGTTTCCAAGGCAAGGTGGGAAATCTAGAGGAGAGGAAATGTTTTTAGATTTGCCTGCCGATGAAATCCATGGAGCGAGTCAGCAAAGGCTTGAAGTACTGCAGCATCAATTACAAGCATCAATATTCAGGCTAGGCTGACACAGGCTTTAACTTTGAAATAATGGACAGGGAATGAACATTTCACAGAAACAGCACTGTAGGAGAGAGCCAAGTTAAGTTAAGTGGAGGTCGAACAAGGGAAATTGGCAAAATCTGAAGCCGGGGATCGACAAACCAATTTGGAAAGGCCAAGTCTTGTTACCAGCTACAAAATGGGACTAGGCCATGAAAACTACTCGAACTTGGCAAAAAAGTTGTTTAGCATGGCTATTTCAAACAGAGTAAAAATGTTCAAGTAGTTGAACAAACCTTTTGGGTTCCCTTTGTTTTTAATTGTTTTCAGTGCACTGTGACTTCACGCCATAAAAATAAGAATATACCAGCAAACTCGTTGCAACTCTCAAAAAAAAAAAAAAAAAAAAAACCCAGAGCAGTCTTTTTTAAAATCATCAAGAAGCCATATTATTTCTTGCTCAAAAATAGAGACCCCCAAAGTACAAAAAGGAATTTCAAGATGATGCCATTTCCGAAACAACTACTGTAATTTGACACCAATTCACTTTTTTGTCTTTTATGTCCCCAAATCCATGAGGGATACAATACTAGACCAGATATAAAGGTTTGAGCCTTCTGCCTCCCATTAAATGACGAAAGTCAAGGTTTTACAGAAATGACTGAACTAGAAATGCATTAAATTGCTCCAAATTTACCATTAATAATACATTGCAGGTCTTAATGTTCTTAAGACTTAAGCGGCAGCAATTCCTTAATTTTAGGATAAGCGGTGATTCAGCAAGCAATTTCGCGGATTCGTCTTGTGACTGCACCACAAAGGAGACTCCCAGATGCTGCAATTGCTTCAATAAACATCCGGCTGCTTAATCTACCAATAAATAAACTTTGAATGTGCACTGTAGGTCTCCCAAGGTACAGGCATCTCATAAGCGAATAAATAATGTCATGTATGGTTAACCATGTCACACAGTAATTATAACTCCCCTTTATTCTGTAAATAGCTGGCGCATATTACCCATAAATCCCACAGCAAGAATAGATGGAAAATGTGGGAGTCAGACGTTTGGCAGAACAAAATGTTGCCCCGACTGGTTGCGGGTCCAGGTGTGAGGGATGTTGGTGGAGAGGACCATGTAAATAGGGCAGGCTTTCGGAGAAGGGGGTGGGCTATTTAAAGCTCCGACAAAATGTTCCCGGGTAATTTCACGCGCAGTTGCTCTCTCCTCCCACGCACACTTCTCCGCTATAACATGGTGGCAACAATCTGGGCTTATCAGGAGGGGCTGGACCAAAATGTTGTCGGTCACGATTTCCACCCAAGCAGAGCTGAGCCCACAATGTATATGTGCTCTGGAGATAATGGACGCTAAATTTTACCGCTGCACGTTGGCTGTAAAACAGTGCAAACTTACACCTAAGGCATACAAAGAGGTCAAAGAGGGCATTTATACATCAAATTTGAATGCATACGACAGTTTGGGTGGTCGATAAACGTGTCAAAAAATGAAAAATTATTTCACAAGACAAAAAACAAATCAAGGAATTCCGCCCCTCGCGTCATCTCTGAAGAGGTCGTTCTACGTAGAAATTTCCTGCATTAATTCATGCGCTAAAGATCGATTGATAAGCCTAGAACTACCCAGGAGCAGCATATACTCAGAATATTGTGTAGCTATTCCAGTGTGTGGTGCTTAGCATTTCCAGAATTTGCAGAACATTCTGAATTCTCAGCAGTTAATCGGCCGTGGGAAGCAGAGTTTTCTGACAGAATAGATCATATCGATCAATGAACTTGAGGCCTGCAGAGGACCAAAAACTAATCTTATTGCTCGTCACTCCACTGCAGTAAAAGTCATGTCCTTCACAGAATTTCCTTCATCCTTTTGGCCGAAAAGGGACATCTCTCATCAGCACTGAGGAGAGGGACTCTTCATCTCGACATTCCATAGAGACCTTTGGGCAGTAACTGTAATAAAGTAACAGTAATAAAGGTTTCTGATATATTTAACAGCAGAGAACTAAGGGAAGAGAGAGAAGGCCATAACGATTTCAGCTACTCAGTGGGTGGATAAAATGTCCAAGATTATTACCCAGCTTTGCACTTCTGCCTAACCACAATGGTTTTTGGCTTCACAACACAAGTTCAGTGGATGGGGAAAAAAAAATTTGAAGTCTTGAACAATCACCATTTTAACATTGCACGTAAGAGTAAAATTATAAAATTCTCATAGGGAACATATATCAATTCATCAGTTTATTTATTCATTAAAAAGAACCAGTGTATAAACAAATGAAATCACTCCTTGGAGGCCAACAGCAGCTAGACTGGGACAGAAAGTCAACCAGGAAAACAGGAAAAAATAACCAGAGTAAACCAGAGTAATTAAGTGTTCAGGGATTCACTTCATCACATTTCTAGGTCACAGTTACCCACAATCCTGTCTCTAGCAAGCAAATAATTTATTTTCATTCGCACCAGAACAGCCTTGACTCAGATTTTACACTACAAACTTTACTCGGCACCTCGAACAAGTATCTAACTTCGTTGGTAGAGGTAATGAGCACTCAAGAAATATTGACAAGTATTTGCCACTAACGTGCCTTTGTCCCCCGCCACAAAATGTGAAATCGTGTCAATATGAGAAATCTCTCGGTGTGACCTTGAGAGTGACGCGAAGGTCACCAAAATCGACTGGCACCTTAATACATGTTGACATCAAATTTGAGGAAAATCCGTCAATTTGTTCTTGAGATATCTCGCTGACAAGGATTCGGGACGGACGGATGGACGTACGGACGGTCGTGAACACTATATCCCGCCGCTTCGCGCGTTCCGCGCGGCGGGGGACAAAAAAAATGCCACAATATAATTTTGTCCTTCAACCACTGACAAGACAAGAAATTCCAAACCAGTGCAAATTTCACGAATTGGGGAAATGAGCCTTAATTTTTAGGTCAAGGACGCAATTACTTAGTTAATCTGTAAACGGCACTGCGGGATTGATTTAAGACTAATGATGTTTTTAAACAAATGTATTTTTGTTACTTTGCAAGCTGACCTGCACTATTTAAAGGGATATTTCAACAGTTTTCCTATTGCTTGGGGGGGGGGCTGAGTTGCGCAGCGAACGTAACGGAAATGAACGGTACAGGTCCCTCGCTCCTTCAAAACTCACTGGGCGGAGCGATTTCAAAAGCGCATATTTACTGCAGCTGCTGCGCGCTGTGTTAATCCGCCCAGCGGGTTACTCAAGACAGTAGTTCCGAGTATTTGCTTCTTGTGCTGTAATGTTTCATAATTATACATTATTATTTCATAGCGTGGTGAATATGCAGGTCACAAGTTGTCCACCAGAGCATTTTGGAATTGCTGGATAGCGTATTTGATGGAGTTTTGAAGGGAGTTTTGAAGGAGGGATGGACCGGTACCGTTCACTTTCATTATGTTCACTGAGCAGCTCTCGCCCCCCCAATCTCAAAACAACCAGCACGGATAACTAAAGGTAATGTACCTACTCATATAACTACAGGGATTATGGCAATAAGCCAATTTGCCAAAATGTGTAAATATCCCTTTAACACTGCCTGAGCTCCTGCCCACCATCGACAATTATCTCCGGAGAATAAATGCTTCAGACTGCTTAATACAAAAGGTTCCCAGTATTGTGGCTGCATTTCCACCATATGAAAAAATGCAATTATGTAGCCAGACTGATCATTCACCTTCCACCTCATGACATGTTTTGCATACAAAAATAAACAGTTGAATGCTGCTGGGTGGGCTCACAAAGTTAAGGTGCTACACAGCGGCGCCGGAGAGACCGTGACAGTGTCGGATGGAAACCAAACTACACCAGTCCTGACTGTGGCCAGCAGCCTTTGAGGAGCAGCACATGACTGGCTTCATGCTGCAGGGGGATATGGGAGGGATGCAGTCAGTTTGGGTTGCAATGTGGGGAAAAAAAAAAAAGCAATTCAAAGCAAGAGCGTGTTCTTGTTCCCCCCGTCCTCGTTCTGAGCTCGCAAGGTTTCAATCTGCAAGTGTAATGAAGCAGCAGCGGACGATGTGCGTTTTCCGGAGTGAAGCCGAGACCTGTTTGCCCGCGCTTAGTATGGCAGCATGAGTTGCACACAAGCGTACTTGAACACAGTTTACAGGATGAATACTGCAAATCTGGGTGGGATTGGAAATGCAAGATTTTTTTTCTAAAAAACATTTCTCAATTGTTTTCCACAACAGTGAACAAGCAAAACATCCTTTGAACTCTTCGGTAGGCGTCCGTGACCGGTCAGTCATATAGCCTGCATGTTTACATCAATTTACAGGGCTCGAATTTCACAACAGTATCGACGGCAATTGCTGTCGATGCCCTACCCGTTTGCCGTGCTGCCCACCTATAAAACCCCAAGTTCACCTCAGTAGAACGCCGTGCCCTTTACTTGCATTGCCGTAAGTACCCCTCGGCCAAAACACCAAAACAAAATAAATAAATCACACAGCATTTCCCGTTTTTACAACGGTCTTTTTCTCCCTTCTCTGGCGATTGTGGGCGCAGAATTATTCTTGAATAATTTATGCATCTCCTCTATTTTTAACTCCGATCACGATAGCGACAGGTGAAGGGGGGGGGGGGGGGGGGAGCCGAATTACAGTCGGCAGCCGCAAAGAGACAAAGTTATGGAGGTACTGAAATTCTCTTAGGTTGTATGTTGATAAAGCTTGGGAAGTGGTCTTTATAGCCAGTATCTAATGCTGTTGTCAGCGTGAGTGTTGGAATGACAGGATAAAGTACAAATTTTGTGGGTGGCAGAAGATGGACAAAATGGCTGAATATGATTTTTTTTTTTTCAATGACCCAGCATTTGATTGGAATGTCCTTTGCTTGTACGTACATTCTAGCAATGCCCAAATGATGTCCCAGTGCAATACAGAGCCAATTTCCAAGACAGCAAGCGGAGAAAAATAAGGGAAACGTTTTCTTTCAAGAATGGTTTAGATTTGCATAGCGCATGCTGATTGGTCACTTTATGTGAGGAACATCTGAGGCCACAGACCTTTACTTTTTTTTTTTTATTAGGTAAAGTGATGACCTAAAGCTCCATGGTGGATTTGCTGCTGTGCCCCCAAGGCAGCGGTAGACTTTGCTGTGGTGGCCTTTATATGGAGGCACATTTGCCGTAGTGCCATTATATTTTCAGCATGGACCACAGCAACTTTTGCAGTGCCCCTTAACATCTGTAGCTCGAGGCCTGAATTTAAATCAGATTATTGAACCTAAAAGTTGCCATTTAACACTGCTGAAGTACCATGTGCAGGCATCCAATGCCAGTGCATCAATCAAAACTATTCCTCCACCACCAGCAAAAAGCGCCCTGCAGTAAAATATTCCTACTAATCCCGACCAAGTAAAATTCACTCAAGAAACCATCACAGCAAAAGGAAATGTATGCAATACCCATAGCAACCCTTAATGGAGCTTTCACCCAAAGTTGAACTCATGAATGTACAAACAGGTAAAAAGTCCATAATTCTTTTGACACAGTGTACATATTTGAATAAGCAAAAAAACAAATGAAAAAATGAGTGGGAGTAATTGTATTTACCGTTACAAGAATGTTAATTTTATTTCAAAAAAGGCTCGAAATCAGTTTCGAGAGTGGGTTATGAAGTTTTACACATGCATGTTATCAACTACTATAAAGGGAGGGGGGCCCCCGTCAATAACATAAAAATGCCTCACGGTAGTCACTGCTCTATGAGGGAAACTTTTCCATGGATGCACCGATCGGACTTTTTCAGTCTCGATACCAATACTGACACCAGGCCTCTGGTGACTGGCCGATACCAAGTACCAATACGGAGACAGTTTTTTTTTATAGGTAATCTCTATGCCTGTCAATTTGGAAGAGAACAGGATAAGTCCTTCACGTGTGAGGCGATATCACTTATTAAAACGATGGTATCCAATAGCAGAAAAGCCACTGCGACTGATATCCGATCCAGCCACTTGAGCCAATATGAAATCGATATCTGATATCAGTATCGGTATTGGTGCACCTCCATAACCAATACTCGATATCAAAATTGGCATCAGTGCATCTCTGCAGTATTCTGACTGACATGGGCCCTTACCTTCTTGGACTCGAGCTGCGCCTCCTCCTGGCAACACTGGCGGCAGAGGGGGTCGAGCTGGGAGAGGCTGAACAGGCCCAGCAGGTCACAGGAGCTGCAAAGGAGGTTGGAGGAGAAGCCTAGGTCCCGGCACGCCTCCGAGGAGAGCTCCGCTCCGTAGGAGGCCATCTGCGTGGAGGGCACGAACGAAATAGGAGGGGGTCAGCGACTGACTTGGCCCAAGCAGAGTTCTACATCTCTGTATACACCACTTCAGTTATAGTGCTTCTGCAGCTACTGGTAAGCTGTTAAGAAAATCTTCCACACTAGCAGCTAAGCCCATGTGCACCCACTCCTAACGGCAATTCAAAACGAGACTCAATCTTGGCCGTTTTGATCTAGCCATAGGCCAGTCAGGAAGTCTTTCACGATCATCAAACCGATCAAATTTTAGCATAAGTCTTTCAGCATTCTGCTTGTAGTGTACAACCAACAGCACCCGTCTTACTTAAGACCGCAAGTTCAGTGTGAGCACTTCTCAGAAGAGAATCCAAATACTGCATTGTAAGAAACTGAAGTGTTTGATCAGAATTATGAATATTTCATTGTGTAACAAAAGTCATAAGTATTTGCCCAATAGTTTCCAGCAAGCCTGCAAAATGAAGGCACCTGGCCATGCAGCCAAAGTAATATTTCCGCAAGAAATAAAGTAGAGGAGGTAGCTCTAGCTGCCAATGCCCTGGGAGCATTCAATGTTTTTTCGCCTTCATTAGAAAGTCAGCTTGTGGTAAAAGCTGACAGGCAAAATTAGAAAAGTGCAGGGAGAGAACGCGAAGAACAGAGAACAGTAATCTCAATACCTATAGGTAGTTAATCCCTTGCAATAAGCCTCATGCTGATCAAATAAATGAAGGCTGTCATATCCTGGCATCCAAGGGCTTCTATTCAAATACTTCTACAAAAAAAAAAAAAACTTGCCCACTAGGGTAATCTAGCGACAAATTAACCCAGGCACAAAGCAAGTTTCTTTGAAGGAAACTTCAACATGAGACAAATCAGTCAGGTTTCTTTCTGCCATCTTTTGAAAAGATAGTTTCAGTGTGGCTTTTAATTCTATAACCCCCATCCCACTACAAAATTTCATGCCATAAATAAATTAAAACATAGGTAATGGAGATTGATGATAGACAAGAGGTAGCATAAACCCCATAATGGCTGGAGCTAAATAAAGAGTTAATAACAAACATTCCTGAAGCAAAGGGGCCAAGTCACATGGTAACGGAGTTATAAGATTGGTGCATTTTGTTTCATAGCTCTTAAACTAAGTAAGAAAGAGTTACAATTTAAATGGCTTTGTTTAGGTCTTCCGTAGTACTTCAAAGAACCCACTAGAGGACTGTTATTATGTCACCAGGTGGACAGCTAGCCTCCGTTGCAGACGTCTTATGGTGCTCGGTTAACTTCCCTCCCCCAACAACGTCTGCGCACTCGAGCGAGGTTTTGTGTTCCGTGACGTAATGTGATTGGCTCATCAAGCACAATCAGAATGATTATGAGCGATTTGCCAAATCCTATAGGCAAATTTACGTAGACATCTTTCCTCTGGATAACAAAGTTGTTCATTGCTTGTTCTTGTAAGCTATTCATACTTTCAATATTGAAGGTTTTGCAGATTTTATCCAAAGCTCGAGAGAAAACATGTTCACCACCGTCCGCCATTTTGGATTTATATGTTTATGCATATATAATTAGCTCCTGGATTTTAAGAGTTAGTTTCTGATTGGTGGAACACAAAACCTCGCTCGAGTGCGCAGACGTTGTTGGCGGAGGGAAGTGAACCGAACACCATAAGACGTCTGCAACAAAGGCTAGTGGATAGCCAGTTATATATATGTCATTTATAACGGTGTCCTTCCTCACATCACAAGCAAAGCACCCACCCAGAATAATGAAAGAATTGATTCACTTTTTGGCTGAAGCTGATCAGTCTTTCTTGTCTCTGAGTGGCAACTTCCCCATGTGATTTCATGAGGGGAAAGATTCAGAAATGGCTTATGATGAGTAGTTGGCTGAGCACCTAGTGACATAATGGGGGGAGATAAAAAAAATAAAATCCTTTCCTTCACTCACCTACTCTTGCTATGCACTTTGGTGGTAGGAGACAAGTGAAGGAAAGAAAGATACATTTTTCCAATATCAAGGTACACCCTATGGCTGAGACGCTGATGGAAAATGACAGCTTCTTCAACGCGTCACTGCATGAAATCACATTTTACCATCACAGCAGAATTAAATCTAAGCACTTATAACCCACAGAGAACAGTATTATTTCATGGACTGTTGAATGGCAATTCCTTAACAGACCCAAAAAATGTTAACAGATTAACCACACCACTTTCCCCAACCTTGAATATGACACATACAAAGCCAAGTTTCAACAGTCTGTAGCAAGTGTGTGTGCACCTCAGAGAAAATTGCATCAGAGAGTAATGGGAAAGAATGTCAATAAGTCAAGATTGCTGTAAAGTGAATCGCGAACACAGGAACACTTATAATGCATTCTCAAGGCTGGAAATGAGTGAGAGTTTACCATTTGACACAAGTATGAGTCCCCGTAGAAGCCTGTGCCTTATTTAAATAATTTGACCGACAAATAAGAATTCTGGGCTTAACACAAAGCCACCAAGTCCAGCGGTCCCATTTGAGCAGTTGTATAAAGTCAGACCCCGACAGACTTGGGTGGTCTCCATGAATCTTAGGCTTTTTGTGTGACATTTTAAAAATACTTTAACTCAACACACAAAGAAGAGTTTAACAGGTGCACGGAGGGTCAAATATACCGACAATGCAAAAACAAACAGTGACACAGGCGATGGTGGTCTGGCATCTTGGGTTTTCAACTGCCAATGTTTCAAAAGGAGAGAGAGAGAAAAAAAAAGCAAAACACACCAACTTCATTTAATGAACTGCTTCAGGTATTTTAAAGCAGAGATCAACCAAAAGCATACACGGCTGGAGGACCCCAGGAGCAGTGCTGCCGAGCACTGGCCTTTAGTTTGCCTGACGACATCAATAGTGAAAGTGAAAATGTCACCAGCCACAATTCATCAACTCACTAAATGCCGGCTGAAATGACTTATCACTAAATGTTACACAGCAAAGCGAAATCTAATATGAACCACTGGTCGCAGCAGTGTGACAAAAACACAAGTTAGCCCGGATGGATGGAATTGCGAAGCAGTCTCGCTTTGATGGGGGCGGCACAACAGGATTTTTGACGATCAAGGAAAGGAAATTAAATTGCAGTTAGTTTGCCCCTTTCATCGTGGAAATCCCAAGGAGATCATCAATCTTTTTAAGCTTGGCCATTAGAAACAAGTTCTGTTTAAAGTAACTTGTGCCACGTCATTGAGTCGACAGGCTTTCCTGCTAGTAACCAGCTAGTCTATCTGATGGACAAGTTCTTGCGCTGATGCATATGGCAAATGTTTACAGCAAACTGTTCGTAAATCACACTTAACTATTATTCAAGTATTCATATTCAACAATATTAGTTGAGGCAAAATCAAAAGGGAGTTAATAGTTACCGCTTGCATGAGTGACAAAAGCCACAGCAAATACACCTCGCCAGCCATCTTGGAATGTGGAACTTGCTGATAGGTCCGTCGGACTGGGCTGGGAATGATGCAGGGGGCCTTACGCTGGAGAAAATGGTCCTTCTACCTGCCTGATGTGAAGCACATTTCTGTAAATTTAATATTCAACGCATTTTTTTTCAGCTGGAACTGCGACTGTATCACTGTCTCATAAAAATTGGTAATATTAACATTCATATTTAATCCTTAACGCTCATCGCTGTCCACTCATATAGGTAACGCTAATTTGAAATATAACGAAGATTTCGAAATTTCATGAGTTGAGGAGATATTGTGCATGGTTAACACAAATTAATTGACTTAAATGAAGATTGGTGCATTAATACACAGTGATTTTGTTCCAATCAGGTATGTTTGTCATACTTCCGGACAGTCGGACTCTGGGACATTAAATCAGTCATATCCAATCACTGCTCAGGAAGTGTGAAAGACAGAAAACTTAGCGAATAATTGGAGCGGTTACTGTTTTCAGTGTGTGGCCCGTCCAGTAGCTGTATATTGTGGGTGGGATCACGGGGAGAGCACAGTGCGATTGTCGCGGTACGCACGTAGCTAACATACTGGCGTCCGCTGTGGACAGGGAATACAGAAGTGTGCATGTCCGAGTTGGAGCCACTTATGTCCAGTGAGCCAGACTGAGGTGTTGTTGATCCTTGGGTTAATCACCGGGAATGCAACTATCCCTTTCATTTTGCAAGACAAGTGCACCCTTCCTGGGATCTCTTTCCTTCGGCAAATATACACTTGAAGAACGGGACTGAAAGCATGAGGACCTAGAGACTAAGCGTCACTGTTGTTTTTCATTTTGTTGTCGTCTTGCACATTTTTTCATTTTGGATTGCATGGTCACGGTATGAATTTTGTGATTCGATAGTTTGATGGGGATCCTAAGGATTATGATGCCGCCCAAGTTTCAGCTCCTGGCTCTGCTGGCGTTTGCTGTGGCGATGCTCTTCCTAGAGAACCAGATCCAGAAACTGGAGGAGTCCCGAGGAAAACTAGGTGAGTCGGTATGAATTTGCATTGAAAGCCAGCGACTAAACATCCTTACCATGCGATTGCACAAATGCTGGAGGGTCCAAGCGGTTACATGCACCGCATTACTCGCTTCACTTCGTATTTACCATTTAGAATCCAAGATCACTGTAAATAATATGATGGCGGCTAGCAAGGAATCTAAACAGCACTGACTCTTTTTTTAAAAAGACCATCTAGCGTTCCCCTATAATCGAACATAAATACAGTTGTTTGAATTCATACGGGCATATGAAACGTTAGTGGAAAATATGAGGAGAGGTGGCTTGATAATGGCTAGATAATCTTTGTTGTATGACTGTCTTTCATGGTCATTATTTTACCTCCGAGGTTCAGAAACAGCATTCGATGGGAACTTGTGTTATGAAATTATTAGTGCTGTCATGAGTTAAGCAAGTATGATGGTCTTGGTGTGGATATGCTTTTTATCTCCTAGCTATGCATATCTGTACATTTTATTGAAATATCAGATTAAAAGCTGCGTCTCTGCTCATCTCAGTGTTGCAGTAACGTTACAAATGGGTGCAAGGAGATGCGAATCACGTTAAGAATCATCAAATGGATTGACTTGCTGAGTCTTTTAAGTGCAATTTGCTGTCTTCTGACAACCGTTTACTCTTTAACAGTGGAACAACAGCGTTTTTTAGATCATCACTTTAAATAAATTTGGTTTAAAAGCACAATCAAGATAACGACAAGATGGGGTGTTTCAAATTCCGTTACTTTCAAATGTCTGCGAATGTATGGCATATGGACAACGAAGCGGGATACGGAGAGTTACATTCTGTGGCTTTCATTTACGCATAATGTAAGGCCCATGAATGAATGGCCCGAAGCCCACTATTCAGATAGAAATGGGCATGGCACTCGTTTTTCAGCTCTGATGACGACGGGACGTTTTCCATGTTATCGGTCGTGATAGAAATGGTTACATCATGCGTAAATCCGTCATCCTTTCCATTATTTGTATCACTACGATGCTGGAAAAGTAGGCCTATTTTGTGACACGAGGTTTGCCGAAGTTTTATTGAGTTGTGGGAATGGACATCGATCTGAAAAGTAGAGTTCAAATGAGAAAACATGGCAATTGATTCATGCGGGGTTTGAATGCAAGATGGGTCGGTGTGTATCGTGCCCGCTATTCGAGGAGGGAGGACTGGATGTAAAAGTCTCCAGCTTGCTGCCGTCCTAGCATTTATTTTTGAAGGGTAAATGGGCCAACCCGGTGGGAAAGTGTTCACTGAAGCAGGCATTGTGCTGGCCTCTTGTGCCATCTCAGTTGGTTGTGCATTGCTTCATGCTGACAGGCAGTGCCCTGAGCTACCTTAAGCCCTTGTTACTGTTTCTCCTTTTTGGCTTTGTCGGGCTCAACCCCACAGCTGCCTTGCCTCCCACCACCTTGACCTTCCGTGTGTACTGCTCCCATTGGCACCTTCAGTGAGGGAGAGACTCTGTGGATGTGTCTCCCATGGAATGCGCCTCATAAATAAATGTCCACCTCCGATGGATTTGATTTAATGTCTTGTGGGTTGAAAGGTTGCTGGACCGTGGAAGCGCGTTCTACTTAAAATGTGTTTGAAATCGCCGCGGTCATGGCATTTGAGGCCCGAGCGTGTTGCTCTGTGTCACATTTGGCCTCGTTAATGTGCTGTGAAATGCCCGCTCAGCTGTCTGAACTTCTTATTTCTTTCTAGCCATTTGCAGTTTTATATTTCGTCTCTATCACTTTGTTTTGCCTGCAATAAATTGTTTCAGATCATGGCACTAGTTTACATTATTCATATACAGTGCAGGTGCTCTCGTCTTCAGTAAATTAGCCATATTTCTATAGATGAATGCTTAATAAAGCAATTAAGTGTAACTAGAATACTGAGTAGTGTGAGTGCAGTACTTGGCCAATGACGTGAACTTTTGGCATTTGTTAGTCCTGAAATATCATTTACTGTGTTTTGCCTGTGAAACTGTTCATGTTCACAGTTGTTTCTGGTTTACTCAAGGGTCAGTTCCTTATTTGAGAAGTTTTGCAATAATTGTGAATGGTCATCTAATACTCTCTTCAGTGGCAATCGTGCCACTTATCTGTTAGGAACTGGGTGTCCTGTAAATGGCATCATCCGCATGTCCTGTGAAGGATGCCGTCGTTGGATCATCTGGTCTTTGATGCTGGTAAAGCCATGCTACAAATGGTTTGACACTTTGGCAAGTGAGAGCTAAGAATAAGCTTACCTGATGGCTGAAACTTTAGATGAAAGTCATGTCCTGGGTGGCTTAAATAGAAATGTTGTTGATAAACCTGTCATCTAGTGGCGCTCTAAATAGAAGACAGGCCCGGGAGTCCATAGGTAGTTTAGTTATGTATCCGGAATACCGTGCGAGTGCGGGAGTTTGTTTTTTGTGGTCTATTTTCTGCTGTGATTGGGTAGCCTGCTGTTCCTCTTTGGGGGCATCAAAGTGACGTTTTTTAAATAGCCAATTATGTTGAGGGCACAGTGGGAAAGCTCATGGCGCTTGGCCTATTTTGGCTTGAAATGGAGCTTGCTAAAATTCTGTGCAAAGAACTGATGTGCAATATGGTAAATACACAAATAATGTTAGACTGAATTGTTAAAAGGAATGGTTGCATGTAGTCGTAGCTGTCAAGGAAAATGTAACTGACCGTGCCTGTTGGATGGATGCAGCTGTGGTGCTGTACTCGGTGGATGGATTTTAAAGATTCTTTCCAGAGGAAGGTACAGCGGATATTGGGAACTTTTGCTTCTTCTGATGGTTTTTGATCTTTGTTCCCTGTGCATTTCTCATCATTTAGCATAGTTTTTCATTAAGGGGATGTATGGTTTGTTGTCCGTTCTTTGAACAGATGGTGGGGCAGGTGCTGGTGCCTTTGGGTTCCTATATAAAATAAAATGAATGGCCATTTCAGCACTTTCTGCTGCTTTCACATTGGCTGGGATCTTGATGAATTTCTTCCATGAGGGAAAGGATTGCGGGTGGTTGATTTGAGGCATGTTGGCTCAACGTCTGATGGATGCGCTTGAAAGTCATCCAGATGAGCTTCCTTAGGAGGAGAGGTTAAAGGGTCGGTAAATTCAAATTGTGCTTTCATTCAGCCCTGTCCGTACATCTGTCCATCTCTGTTCGCGTTCGCATTGGCATTCCCTCTTTGTTTCCAGTGCCTAACTCCAAAACAGCTCGCATGATCTTCGCGAAACTTTGCATACTTACTACTCACATCATGAAGCGGTGCCTTTTGGTATGTGCCTGTCTGTCTGTCTGTCCGTCCGGATGTCACCAATTTTTGTCTGGCGCATAACTCCACAACTGTTTGCACGATCTTAACAAAACTTTGCATACTTACTACTCAGGTCCTGCAGTGGTGCCTTTCGGTATGTGCCTGTCCGTCTGTCCGTCCGGTGGGTTAGGCATGGAAGGGGGGCCGGGGGGAGAAGTACGTTTCTACGAGTAATAACACATTCTACAGCACACAGTAACACATTGTCACAGCTCAATTACATCAATTTTGAAAACCAGGGAACCTGAATTTGATGGCTCTTCTTTTTTTTACCCCATAGTTGTATGAACAGTGATGCCTAAAATTTGTGTGTTGGAGAAGAATTTTTTGTCTAAAGATCTCGCTCATGGTAGGGGACACTAGTCACGTTAGTGACTGAAATATGACAAAATATAAACCAGTCAGATTTTCTCCAATTGGCTGTTTGTCCAAGTGACCAAGCCCAAGTGGTATATTTACTTTGTGTCAGCTAACCTGCTCTGTGGTGATCCGTTTTTTTTTTTTAACCTTGAACTGTGTTTTAAATGTGCTATAATTCTTTAATGGAATCGGCTGCATTTTCTGACTCATTGAGATTCATTTGTCACAGTGAAGTATGCTTAAGTTCGATCCAACTGCATTATTGATACCCAGCTTGTTCATGAGTTTAATCCTTTCTAATAGCAGTGCTTTATGTATCTGAAAATTGTTGAACATCACAGCATTTTTGTTACTGCTGTGATTATAAAGACCATTGAGTTTCCCCCGTTCATCACACCCACAACTGGGCTATACCTGCAAAGTCTGCTGTATTTTTAGCCTTCGCCGCTAAGGTGAGCAGGGGATTGGAGCTCATCCACCTGTTCATTGATCTGTCTGGATAACTAGCGATAAGTTTTCACTGCAACTGTTGTACTTATATGAATTAAATTTTGTGTGCGTATGCCAGTAGTCATGATCTTGACTGGGATTGAAAATGGGATTCCATTGTGGCGGGGATTATGGATGACTATGTTGTCTTGTGATTTTGGGTTTTCCGTTTGGCCGTATGTCCAACCTATACTCGTGAAGGTAATCTCTCATGAACCCCTGGAGAAAATTTCTTCAAATTTGGCGCAAATGACCAGTTGTCCTCAAAGATGAACTAGTTTGATTTTGGTGATCTAAGGTCAGAGGTCAAAGCCATTGTGGTGAATGTGATATCTCTGGAGGGAATTTCAGTACACCTGGCAACAAACATCCACATGGACTCAAGGATGAACGGAGTAAAATTTCGTGTTCAATGTGACCTCACACAACACATTTTGGCATTTATATGATAATTATGACAAAATTTCATGTGTCATTGGATAAAACACTTGAGCGATGAAGTTTCATATCCAAAAGGTCAGCTTCACTGCAATGTCATAATTTTTTGTGAAAAAACTTTTCTGGCCATTATTCATCGCCATAACTGAGGAACAGAAAGGGAGATTGTGACCATATGTCACTTGGTTGGATATTTAACTGGCAAGACAAATCTTGGGTGCTCACCTTGAAACTGTGGTGATGGTATACCTCTTCTGTGCTCTGAAGTTGTAGATGTGGGTGAAGCATCCACATTTTGGAATTCGTAGCTTCTTTGCAGCAAAATCCATATTTTTTAGCATCGTCTACTGTCATGTCTACAACTTTTTGTTATTACACATGCAAGGAATTTGATTGAATTTTCACTCTAATAGAGGTGCAGCGGATCAAGAACAACAAAGCTTAACAGTCACATTAAATCAGTTTTATTTATGTGTGTATCACAAAATCAAACATTTGTCTCAAGGGGCTTCACAGATTGTACAGAAACAAGGTCCTTTATGAGACTCTTGACTCTGATGGGGAACAACTCACATGTTTGGGAAAAATTGATGGAAGCTCACGAAGAGCATCGGGGGAGTGATCTCTTTTCTTGGAATGACAGACCTGAAACAGATGTCACATATACAGAATAGACAAACATTTTGGGACGCAAAAACAATGAAAAAATACGGAAAGATTGTAAATATGTATGACATGGCTTCCCATATATAGCTCTCAAATCCATATCCAGCCCTGGTTTTCTCTCCTTCAGGTGAACACTGCCACTCATTGGCCTGACTGTTGTCAAACCTGACTTCTAGATAAAGGGGGGTGGGTGGGGGACCATCAGTTCTCAGCCCTTGAGGACCATGATTTTTATTGTTCTAATATGTGGAAAGTGGATGGGGGTGTCAAACTGACTTGAGCCACACAATCTCCACTCCATCTTTGAGGCCTGGGGCCTGTTTCATAAAGCAGGATCGCTGAGTTAGCCAGGTAACCACTCAAAGTAAAACCCCAAACAGCTCTTTTTGCTCCAGTCCATTTTCTAGATTTCTGAGGTTTCTGGGGGTTACTCAGAGCTATTATCCAGCTGAGTAATCCTGCTTTGTGGAACAGGCCCCTGGCCTCTGACAGACTACGAAAGCTTATAAGAGCTGGAAGTAGAAATGAACGAACACTGGGAGAGAGAAAACAAGAACCCGTGCCAAAAGAGAGCTAGAGGAGTGGCTTTATCTCTGGAGGATGAAAGGGTTTCCCATTACTGAACATTTGTACCATCTACTGGATTTTAAGATGTATAGCATTTATACTGCCGCTACTCAAATGTCTAATCTTGTAATGTCAATGAAAGAGAAACAAAAATTATTTTATCCCCCCGTTGTTTGGAGGGGGTCTAAAATTAAAGGGATTTTTCCTTGGCTCCTGTTCCACCCTTCTACTAAGTTTCATGAAAGTCAGTCCATTACTTTAGCTTTTCTCCTTTGTTACTATAGATCTGTGTGTCATGGAGTGTAGGGGATTAGTTTTTGCACGCAGGAATTTGTCCTATGGTAATTGACAAAGGCTTGCCCCATTTGCTGATTGGCTTAGCTTTTACCCTTCCATCCATCCATTTTCTATACCTGCTTATTCCTCACTAGGGTCACGGGGCGAGCTGGAGCCTATCCCAGCTGACTACGGGCAAAGGCAGGGACTCACCCTGAACAGCTTGCCAATCCATCGCAGGGCGCACACACCAGTCGCACACCATTCACTCTCACACTCATACCTATGGGCAATTTGGCGTCTCCAATTAGCCTGATATGCATGTCTTTGGACTGTGGGAGGAAACCAGAGTACCCGGCAAAACCCACGCAACACGGGGAGAACATGCTAACTCCACACAGAAAGGCCCCAGGCCGGATTCAACCCACGACCTTCTTGCTGTGAGGCAGCAATGCTGCTTTTACCCTTCATAATTATTAAACTGTTTGTCAGAGAGTAGGAGATTGGGTTGTTTGAAATGTTGGCTTAATTCTGATTTTGGAACAAATGAAGAAACCAACTGGAGCACTCAAATCACTTGCATCAGTTTATTGAGATGCCAAGCCTGACGTTTCAACGCACAGCGTCTTCCTCAGAGTCAAGGTTTGACTCCGAGGAAGACGCTCTGCATTGAAACGTTAGTCTTTGCATCTCGATCTCTGAGGGGTGAAAGCTTATGAATGTAGCAAATTTTGAGTTTGGTCAGAGTTCGTAAAAGGGCGCAAAGTAGTTCGCTATAGGTTTTTAAGATCACTAACCGTTTTTCTTGTCATAGAGAAATTTTGAGCATGTTCAAAATTTCTTTGCAAATTTTTTTTCTCACAAACAGTTGCAGACGTTTGAGAAAGAGTTGTATGCGTTTGCAAACGGTTATAACACGTGTCGCTAAAGTTCTTTTTGGTTTGCGAAGTATTGACCACTATACAACAGGGCGACGAATGCTGACAATTCATGCAGACAAATATTGGGTTTCATGAGGATACCATCAAGGTTTCATCAAGATTGCAAAAGAGTTAGCAAACTGTTTTTAGGGTCGCGAAAGAGTTAATTTTCATATTCTAGAAAGCCATTTCCTATTCTTTCGCAAACAGTTACGCGAAAGTTGCTAATGAACGCTATATGTTGCTAATGACTGACACCTAGGTCTATCCTGATTTTCGCCAACTTTCCTCATAAAAGTTAGCGAATCCAAAATTCACTGAATTGCAAGTATACGCCGCTCAGTGAGATATTGGCTTTAACTGATTCAAATGATTCGAGTGCTCCAGTCTGTTCGTTCATTTGTTCATATTTGTCCTTGTCTGTGAGCAATGACCTCTGGCAATAAAGGGGCTGAAGCGCAAGGGATTTCTTTATTATGTAGTATGATATAATAAACATAATAAAGAAGAATACATAACATGTAGATGTGCCTTTTGAGGGTTTGAACTGCTTTTGAATTTTATTTTTTCTGTTTCCATGGCAACCATTTGGACTTGGGCATATTGAAGGGTGGGACTCGTTTCCAGACCATAACTCTAAAATATGAAATGGAGGAAAGGGGAGAGATATGTTTTTACGTGTAAAAACCATTTCTAGTTTTGTAATGATGTCAGTTTGGCTTTGTCTTGCCAACAGAAAAGTTGGGTCATTCATACATTCTCTTTGAATTTGCTGGTATTGAGCTTCAGGTGATTCTAGTTTCACCATGCGATGAACTTCTCTATCTTTCCTCTGTAGGCTTCTCTGTAAAAAAAAAAAAAAAAAAAGTCTTAAGGTGAAGACGGAATGAATCGAAAATTATTGACTGGAATCGTATGTCTCAATATGGTGATAACTTACTTTTTTTTTTCAAAAAATACTCGTAATACCTTTTTATTCCTTCAATGTCTTCCCTACTTGTACTGTTTGAGTTTGGACTGACATGGATGTAAACTGCAACTTGACTGGTTGATGGGAAGACCTGTCTTCGGTGATGGGTCATCGTGGGACAGAGCAGAATGCATACTGAAGGCAAGGTACAGAACTTCATTTGGAGATCACAGAAAGGGTCTTGTGTTTCAGGCAGTTATCTTGGTTTTCTCCTAATGGTATTGTGCATTGCTCTATAATGTAAATTGATATGTTGCATTAAGTTTAGAAGACCTTTGGCCGACATGATTAATTTCGACTGGGCGTTGCATTAAATCGGTGCCTTCAATGGATGTGAGTAGCTCTCTCATACATGCGTAGATTCTGTAATTTCACTTTTCGCTTACTCAGACTGCTGAGAAGTTGGTGAATATGCAAACTGTTGTGTCCCAGAATGGTCTTATCTAGTACTCAGATGGTTAATGATGTTGTCCGCTCCATATAATGTGTGAGAAATGCACTCATGCATTTCTCCAAGCCCTTTAAAGAGTATGTGAAACTTCTTTATAGCCCAATTTCTGCAATGCTGTTTTTATTGTGGGGCTGCCAGGTTTGCGTTTCCTTACACTGCATCAGCTGGCCTACACGATACACACTGTCTTTGCACACGGATGGCAAGGGCCTCGTCCTCTTAGATGGGTCCATAAATGCATGCAGTGATACTGTACTTTCATAGAACCCTCCCTCTGGTGTGCCTGCAATAATTAGTTCTGCTCTGATGAGCATTTTAATTCAAATTGAACTCGTTCAGGGACTCGTGTTGGAAATTTGTTTTGATTAAATGCTTGGACATTTTACGGCATGCATGTTGAGAAATTGCATTTGAGTCATTCATGTTTTTTCTTTCTAACTTCGAGCTTCTTCAGTCAAAACTTAACGAGTAAAGTGACAAGTGAAAAGGTGTTAACGTGCCTAGAATCTGCCTGCCCTTGTAAATGTCTTATTCGTCTCATTCAACTGAGCTGATAAGTGAAAAATCATTTAGAAATTCCATTTATGAACATTAAATCTTTCATTGCCAAGTCAGTAGAAGCTTTTTGAAATTTCATTCCGTTTCGCTCAAAGTTACGATACAGCATAGTCCGCAGCATAGTTTGTGCAGGCCTATATCGTGCAAATGCGACACTCGATCGTCCACAAAGCATTACCATAAAATAATATGAAAAAAAGCAACTTAAGATACCAAACACATTCACCTTTTTAAAAGATAATCCAAAATCCACTGATTGGACACAAATTTAGATACTGTTCCGGAGTTGCTGCAAAAACAATGCTGGCAAAAGCAATCCTGGCCTCTCCTTTCAGTTTAGGGCACTTGTATCATTCGGGATAGTAGAATTCACTGTATTCCTAATTATCTTCTCTAATGCTTATGATGTCTCCCAGATGGATGAAGATGAAGTTCACCATCATGCCATAAAGCAAGAAATCTTTGATGTATGTACATATCTATGATGCCGTGAAAAGTGTTTGCACCCTTCCAAATTTCTGCTTCATTCTTGTATTAAAATGCTTCAGATCATCCAACTAATTTTAATAGAGGATTGAGGCAGCATGAGTAAACACAAAATGCTGCTTGTAAATGAAAATATCATTTTTTGAAGGCTAAGAGTTATTCAAAGTCTTTTAACTGTGTGGTTGTGCCACCCTTGGTAGCTAAAACTGCTATCAAACTTTTGCCATTACCAGCAATGAGTCTTCTACAATGCTGTGATGGAATTCTGACTAACTCATCTTTGGCGAGTTGTTTTAATTCAGCCCCAGTGGAGAGATTTTGAGCATGAACTGCCTGTTTTGGTTATACCACAGGATTTCAACTGGATTGAAGTCAGGACTTTGACTAGGCCACTTTAAAACCTTGATTTATTTATTTATTTATTTATTTTTGAGCCATTGTGATTTTCTGGAATCCCATAGGCTTAGAAATGGCTTTGTTACCCTTTCTTGACTGATAGATTTCAACAACCCTGTTTTTCATCTGTTCTTGAATTTATGCAGATTGCAGGATCACATGCTGCTCTTTGCCTACTTTGCATCACCAGAAAGCTTTTATTTAAGGGATGTTTAGATTCAACGGGGCCGGTCGTAATCATGTCTGGGTGTATCTAGTAAAATTGAACCCAATTATCAAGTAGATTTGTTGAACTGGTTGATTTTATTAACTAAGGCGGCAGTGACTTTTTTATGTAGGGCCAGGTAGGGTTGGATAGCTTTTTATTTCAATAAATGAACTAATCATTTAAAAATGGCATTTTGTTTTTACTCATGTTATCCTCATCTCATATTAAAAATTACTCTGAGGATCTGAAACATTTAAGTGTGAAAAATGAGCAATGGCAAAAAGGGAAGCAATACTTTATCAGTCCATGCGTTCGTACGTGCGTGTGTATGTCTCGACAGCCGGTTATCCTGTTGACTTCAAGCCTTGTGGGTGTATTTTTGACGAACTACGAAAGTGCATTGTCTTGTTTGAATTTTTTTTTTTTTTTTTGGCGAGCTCAAGCGGCAATTGAACTGGCACTGTGCAATATCATACTAGCAGTGACTGAATTGGGATGGCAATATCACTGTAGATGGAGAGGACTCCTGATAATTCTCGGTTGTGTTGTCCATCCATCGTTTGTTCTTTCTTTGTGTTAATTACCTGCTACTTCAACTCACCCAATTGTTGGGGAATACTAGATAGTACTAACAAACATGCAGTATGCTGCAAATTATTGTCTTTCCCAAAATGCAACACCCATGAAAGTGTTGACAAAAATAAAATGAACTGGAGAATGTAACTGACGAGTGGTTTGACTGGGTCAAGGGGTTTGTTAAGAGTTCGGTGTTCAGATTGCTGCTGGGTAAGTGCTATTTTTGACTGACCTAGTTTTTCCAGTACAAAATTTGCACTAATAGACTTCAGTCTCCTCTCTGATGGAGGCAGGTCGTAGAAGCCATTTCCTGGGTGAAAGGGGTTGGAGGACACTTTGGCCTTTTGATGGATATGAGAATAGAAAAATTGAAGCCATCAAAGTGTGGTTATGTGCAATTAACCTGGCATTAGCGCAGAGTGCAGACCACCCCCTCAAACTGTTTCTTGTCCTGCACTGACGTGTTTCTGCACCAGATGCATCGACTGTACAAAAAGTATGGATCAACGTCCATAAGTTTGCGTTGGTGCTTTAAAACTGCCGTGTCTGAATTGTCTTTTAGTCATCTACTGTTAAGTAATGTAACCGGCACCTGATTCCTCCACAAAAAGTTCTATTTCCTACTCTTCAAATGGCATGGCTAACAAATGGGTACTCAAATGCCGCGTTTCCATCAAGCAGATCAGTTTGGTTCGGTACGGGTCATGTCACATTTCTGAGCGTTTCCATTACAAAAGTTGTGGATGGTACCTTTGGAACTGTTCCCAACTGTTCCCATTATTTGTCACCCCTTTGGTTGGGGTACCAAGGGTTACTATCCGATACTAATGAGGCGGAGCTAAAACAAGTCTTCTGTATTGGTCTGGGATCGTCACTCTGCCGCCTGTTGATTGGCCAACATAATCGTCACTCATGCGCGACTTCCACAAGTAAACTGCAGGAAAACACCCGTCTCGCCGTTTTGAGAAAAACATTTTTTGGAAATGTCTGCTCGCGGCAACGCGCCATGCAGCAATGAAGAGGTGCAGATGTACATTTCATGCATTTGAATTTAGTCAATTTAAAATGCGTACAGTCATTATTATGCAAACTAATTTGGCTGGAGTTGCACCGAGAGCATTTACCTCGGGAGCTGGCATTAAAATACGCTGAATAAAAAGGTTGCCAGCTGAAGCCGCTTTCACACCGGATGCGAAACGAATTTTTCGCGGACAGATTACATTCAAATTCGAGGTGTTTCTCGTGTATTTGCGTGTTTGCATTGCATTTTACCATCTGGTAAAAAACCCCGCCTACATTTAACCCAATCATGCGCAGGGTGTCAAATCCCCTTTCCTTTTTATATGTTTCGGGTTTTGGTTAGTTCTACACAGAAAAAAGCTTAAAAAGTTTTGTAAAATCGATTTCCAAGTTTTGTGACTGCATGACCTTACTATGCTCACTAGTCTTGAGGAACCTTGAACTCCTTTAGTCTTTCCAGCAATCACCATCTCTGATGATATTTCTGAATGTTGGCAGTACTGTAGCAGCCAATATTAGTGTGTATAAAGTAATTGTTGTTGATATTGATATTTGCTGAAACGTTTTGTTTAAAGGAGCTTTTCTTCCAGAAGTAGGCTACCTTGACATGTCATCCTTAGCTTAAGAAAAATTGGGCTTTCAGTCCAGGCAAATGCTGTGAGAGGCAGCTTAATTTTGCTCTCCATTTATGACCAGCAAGTAGGCTAAATTGCCTTAATGGCGGAGAAATTGATGTCTGATCATAATCTGAGCTGAGTTCGTCTTTATAACTGGTCATCCTGCATCATTTCATCTTAATGGTTTACAGATTCGCTGACACTAATTGGTGGATCATTTAAGCGGATGCTTTGGTTTGCTCACTGAGTGCAGGAATTCTCAGGGTAAGATTCGCAGCTGTAAGTGCCTCTGGCATAAGGCACGTTGAATGTTTAAGTTGCTCATTTATTGGGAATGAAGATTCTGAGCGCCATAATTCATTGGACAGTGGCACACTTTTTATTTTGATTCTGTACTCTTGCTTTTTGAGTGTGAAAGAAGACAATGGCTTTGAAATGCAGACTGCCAGCTTTAATTTTAGTATATTTTTTATCTATATTGGATGAACCGTGAAGAAATTGCAGTACCACCCGACCACCCCCCCTCCCCCCCCACAGAAATTTTGGACGACATCAAAAAAATATTGTCTGCATGACTGCTTGAAGTCTGTGATCCATAGACTGATGCCCCGCTGGGCTCGCTCTGCAGCCATCTTCAGTTCCTGTTTGTTTTGGGGGCTTTTTGCCTCTAGTCTCCTCCTGGGCATGTGAAATGCTTCCATGTTCAATTGACTTCAGAGCTAATGATTGATTGAGAATAAGAGTAACAAGACAGAATCAAACTAAAAAAAAAAAAGAAAATATGTTGCTGTCTAATGAATTATGTTGCTCACTGTATTTCACTTTTGCTTAGAGGTAAATCCCATCTCAAAGCAGCTCTTAAACCTAAAACTTTGCACGGAAGACTTTTCGTCTACTCACATACATTTGAAGAAGGAGGCTAGGGAATGGTCGGCAGACTGTTTAGCACAGAGTATGAAACCTACTTCTTAAACTGGCGCATTAGCTCCCAATGACGAATCTGCATCCCGGTACGTTAAGGTGGGCCGTGCTCTCGTTCTACAAAGCACCGTTGAGTTTTTGAAAAGTGAAATGGGATTAATTCTCGAAGGCCCGCTTTTCAGTTCGCGTATTCTGGAAAGCAGCATTTAGCCGCTGCCTCTATGCAAGGACCGCTCAATGTCTTAATGCGTCCATTCTTTCAGACCCCGGGAGCCTCGGTATCCAAGGTAACCCCCTGAAACACAATTGGCGCACTTCCCGCGCCAAAAATTCATGAGGCTGATTTCTCTTTTATTCCCCGGCCACCCATCAGCAAGACAAAGCCACGCCCATGGCGAACCTCAAAAGTACTGGCGAACGGGTATGCAATTCTGTGCAGTAAATGCAAAACTATTTGTCCCAGGCAATTGAAAATGTTTGCCTGCCCTGATACGTGAGCGAGTTGATTTGCAGTCAGGACCAGTTTGCGAGGACTGAATGAGTCCAGCCAGGTGTTCTCTATTGCAATGCGTTTCGCCGGCCCCCTGCCCTCGCGGGTTGTTAATTGAAGAGCTTTTCTTGGCCGTCTCTCCTAATGTTCATAATGCCATTCGTTGTGAGTCTCTCTTTCGTTCCTGCATTTGAATCAACCTTTGGCAAGAGTCTATGAAGTGCTTTTGCCCCATGTAGCCTATGGTGGAATCCAAGTTTATGACTATTGCAGCTAACGAGCCTATCCTTTAAGTAGAGAGAAGACGATGTCTCAGACAGAAGGCGAGCAGTTTAAGCTCATTAAGTCTCCTCTCAACTCAAAATGTATCATTAAAAAACTGCATGTTTCCAAGCATTATTTGAGGTGGTTTTGAGATGGTGAGGAGGCAATTTCCTTAATCGTGTTGGTGTTAGCCTCCGATGGTAAGATGCCACTGCTCAGGTCCATGGGGAACAGTGCAAGACTACACCCCTCAATGATCATTACCACCTTTTTGAGCTGGGTTGTCGCATGGGGCTAAATTGCCACTTTCATTGAGGGGGAAAAAAGTGATCTTTCTCATTTCCTCCCCTCTGAAATTACGCCCTCCGGGCTACTGTGTAAATTTAATAAAGTATATTAAATTAGCATATCGTTTAAATGACAAAACACATGAGAAAGCAGTTTCTCTCCTCCAGTGTATTGAGCAAGGCATTGTAATTTAGTATCAGTACACCCCCTTCTCTTGTTTCAGTTCTGCATCCCTGGCCGCTGAAGTGACAGTCGATAGGCAGCCCAAGCAGAGCTATAGCGAACGGGATTGTTTATTTGTATGTTGAATTAAACATTGTGAAAGCTCACCCCAGCCCTGGAATCTGACCTTTGTTTAGCCAAGCTCTTTACCAAACGATAAATACACGGTCATAAGTCCATAATCGATGCCCCCTTCTGTGTGTGAAGATTATGTGGACAGCTGCAGGAAGGACCTCCAGGGGACATTCTGGAATTTTCCATGTGTGGCTAGGTCAGCCATATCATTTTGCTGACTGGTCAAGGTTGAAGCAGTACTGGGTGGCTTCACAACCACAGTCAGAGCTTTGATATTAAATAAACTAAGGTAGTTTCATCTCTTTACAATTTTTGTGAATCTGTTGTGCATCTTGTGTCTCATGCAAAATAAATAATACATCAGTTTTTGAGGAAAACGGTTGTTTACTGGGAAAAGGCCAGTGCCATAACTATGTGAATAGTTAAATGAGAGTTTATCAAGGAGGTGTGAACCTTAGTTTAGTTAATTTGATACATACTGTCAGATTAAACCTGGAATTGGCCTGTATAGTCAAGGATAACACAGAAAGTCAAAGACTTGTTTCAGTCGTTGCCCTTGATATTAGAGCCGGCAAATATTTGCACATCGAACATGACATGATCGGCATCCACTATATGTGAAAAGAAACAACACTTACAAGTTAGAATTGAGATGGCATTACGACGTGAAAGGCACCATACATCTTGAGCAAAAGTCATAAAACAAACAACACAATAAATCATTGAAGAAAGAAAATTATATATCAACAAACCGGCATTAAAAATGTCTGTGGGCAGTGTGCCTTTGGATTTGGGGAGTCGAGAGCTGAATACAATGTATGAGAATTTGCAGGTCTCATACATTTTCAGTTATATGAGGGCGACAAGCAAATTTCCGCCTGGTTCTCCGTGGTGAAGTGGGGTGCAAAGTTTGTTCTTGAGCAAACCGTGGCGCTGGTGCACAACTCTCATGAGGGTTAGCGGCGAATTTTGCTAGAGCAGAGGTCAGCTGAACTTTAAGCTGTTGGCTGTGATGTCCCCACAGGAGATATGATTGTGAAGAAAGTATCATACATGGAAGGCAAGGGGATTTGCAGATATTGGCCGCTTCTTTGCGTACCATGTATTTGACATCAGGTGGAAATCAAGACAAAAACTAAGCTGAAATGCAAACTCTTTGCAGAGAGTCTGTCCTTGATCCTCACGGCCGTAGCACTGACTTCCATGCTACAAAATCACATTCCTCTCTAAGACCATTAAAAAAAAAAATTCCATTTTCAGGGGCAGGCAGGAGGTTTTTTTTTTTTTTAATTTTAATTTTAATTTTATTATTATTGGGGTTTGTGATCCAAATAGTGCTACGAATCCATTTTAACACAAGAATCAAATCTGCCTAACTTATGTTGCATTGATCGAAAGCCAGACAGATTGTCTGCTGCATGGACAGGGGTTCTGAGTATTTTTCTTCCTTTATGGCATGGTTTCAACTGACTTTTTTCTAAATAAATGATAAAAAAAGGAAAATCTGAGGCGGGGAGCACAGGGGCAGGGATGCTAACCCACTATTTTTTATACACGACTTGACTGTAGTCAGGTGCTCTTCAGGGTGCTGTGTTCTCGCTAATGGGGTCCCTTCACATCCCCTACTACCTAGTGCACCTTTTCTGGTAGGTTGGGTGCCTACATTGTGAAAACGAGTTTTGATTGGCTTGTGTGAGAGACGATGTGGGCACTCGCTCTCCAAAACGGGGAGTTGTGCTGATGAGCTGAAGGAGAGGGGAGGGGGGGGGGGGGGGGGGAATGCTGTAGTTATGAGGTGATGTTTCTTTTTGGGGGAGAAGTCAAAACGATCCATTTGGTTAGTACTTCTCAATCCTGCCTGTTGTAGATCTCTCCCTGCTCCAGTACAGGTGATTCAAATGATCCACTCATTGTCATGCAGCTTCATAGATTGATAATGACCAGATCATTTGTATTGCCTGTGCTGGAGCAGAGAGAGGGCTAAAACGTGCAGAACTAGTGGTACTCCAGGAAAGGTTTCCTAAACCCTGCATTAGATTGTTAAAAAGAAAAAATGTGCGAAAGACGAAATGGGGCATCCCCTTTATTTATGCTCCTTAGATCAGTTTACCTTTGATGTACTTGGTGGGCTGGGGGTTCTCTGGGGCTTTGGGGAATGCGGGCTCACCGGTGATTATAGCGAGCAGCGCCGGTAAATCGGCGGTGCCATTTGCAGATGGCGAACAGGGTGATTGCTGCAATGGCTTTTAATAGGGATGGATGGGCCCATGAAAAAGGCCCAGCCTACTCACGCCATGCTTCTCCCTGTAATCGCATCTGGACAGGTCATTGCAGTAAATAACTTGAGAAGCGAGCACGCGGGCCATTAGCAGGAGGAGAAATCAATCTGGAAGAATCTTTCAGGGCTGTTTTGTCATCATCTTTCGGTTTATGGAGTGGAGGTCTAAATTTTCTCTTCGCTTGCGCTTTCACATGGTTAGAGTTGAAATATGCTTGCAAATTTCCATTCGTAATGTTATTTTTTTAAATAAAAACATTTACATTAAGTTAGTTTTTATTTTTTTCAGGCCTATAAATTTATCAGCTCTCATTAACGTTTTTCTTTTTTTTCTGGCTAAAATGCTTCAGATCTGAAATGGTATTGAACAGTAATTGTGTGGGCGGTTCTGCCAAATGCATCTGCTGTGCTTCCCAAAACAAAACATGAATTTTAAGAAAGACCAGCTAATGGTTTGTCAGAAAGAATCTTCGTAAAAGGAATAGTGTGCTGTTATAATCTTACAGTATTTGACTCCTCCATGATTTTTTTTTTTTTTTACCCCTCAGCCCTCAAGGCTGACTGGGTATTGCTATCCTTCGTGCGGGCGGGCGGTCGGGCGGTGGTCGGGCGGGCGTCTCCAAAAACTTCAACATCGGGCTAAGGGGTATTCCGTGCATTGCGCGCCTATTTTTTTTTTTTAACCCCATTTCAAAATATTGACTTCCAATTGTCAATGATTGGAAGGACTTGCTTTGCTGTGCCACTTCAGCAAAGTCTTGGGTACATCTTTCAGTGCAAATGCACTTCATCTCCGGGAAATGACAGAACTTTTTTCTCGCATTTTGGTGACACCAAATTTTCTTTTCTGTTTGTTTGACTGTTTTCCTGACATCTACACTGCTTCTCGCAATACCTGTTCATGGCACTTGTTGAAGCTAGTGTGAAGAGGTGCGAGGGGCTGTCCCTCGCAGCCATGCTCTCCACTCTGAAAATCCTCAGACCTTATCACCAGAATGACACCTGTGTCAGGTAATAGTTTCTTGTCCTGGTCATTCTAACTTCACACGCTGATCTCCAACTTGCTGCATAGACTTGGCAGGAACATGATTATAATTGTCTCCCCGACGAAAATAGGCGGGAGATACTATGGTTTAGTTCCGGGGCTGCACCTGGCAGGGATTTTTTGTGCCAGGCTCTGGAAGTGACAATAATTACAGGAATTTTTAAAATTTAGCACTGGCCAAGATATTTATTTGACAATGCTCAAGACCGATTTTTGGCAATTTTGGACTTCCATTATGGCTGCTGGCGGCCATTTTGTTTGAAATTTGGGGATCGGGGAGATGGACGACTCTGTCCCTGTGGCGACCGAGTTATCTATTTGACTCCAAGATCTTGTTCGCTGTCCATAAAGGTCTACTGAGTTGGCGTTGTGCTCGTTTCCAAACAAAAACAAGGAACATGCTTGACTGTTGTCGGAGTCGGTTGCTGTTCAAATTACGGCTCGAGCACTGGGCACATTTTTGTTTGTGCACCATGTCCTAATAAAAATTAGACTCTTGGCAATGATCTCAGCTTTGGTATTGGTTTTGTGTGGCAGGTTCAGTCCACTTTTTTGGTGTGCGGGTGTCTTCTTGGTGGCCCTGTTTCCAGTCCCAACACACCCAGGACAAACTTTTTCTAGTTAGCGCAGTTTAACAGCCTTCTGATGATTTTCAAGTTATTACTTTGCCATCAATCCACAGGTTTTGGCAGAGATGTCGATGTCTTTTCAGCTCAGTTCAGCGGAGCTCTTGGAAGCAAACAGTCTTTTGTAAAAATTTTTACTTATCCTCAAGTGTAAAGTAGCAAGGACAATCACTTCAGATTTCTTAGGGCTTCCTGCTTGCCTACCTGTACACAGCGTTTGTCTTGATTTTGTTTGTTCTGTGGCACTGGGGTTTTTTCAGGTTGTTTTTGGACAGAATTTTCTCTCTTTTCAAAGCAGCTTCACTTACTCAACTCAGTGGTCTTTGGGTGCATTTTCTATTTATCATTTCACAGGGGCTGTTTATTTTTTTTTTTTTGAGCAATGCTTTCTCAGTAAGTGGGTTCTGTGTATGAGAACCAGTCCTGGCTTTAATGGGTGGCATTAAAAACATCTGTGTTAGTAATAAGCTCATGTATTTTTTAATTTCAACCAACCCTGAGTATAAGCAGAATTTCTAAATTTTACTCCCTTGTCATTTCAAGTGATTTGGATCATGAATGTTTCGTATTTTATGCACCTTGCCCCGATGAGCTAATGAGAAACATATCAAAACTTGAATAAAAATGCACCACAGCAATCCGCGTATGCTGCAGCAGTATATTTAGAAAACATGTAGAGACCATGAATGCCTCAGGCATTGCTACCATCCAATTACCACCTCTTGCTAGTAATTCCTGTTTCAGATATGTCTGTTGAAAGCTGTTTAAAGGAGCTGTGTCACCCTTACTGCCCATGCTCACAACTTTGAATGAAGTAAATCCACTCAACTGCAAGTCAGAATCAAGAAGGTATTTTTTTTTCTATGATTACCGGCAATGGCAACCAGCTTACATTCCTCATATCCCTTGGCTAATGCTTACATTAGCTCTTTGAATCCTCAAATTTCCATACAAAGCTCCTTGATATAAAGAGCATAATGCCAGAGTTACTAAAATATATTAATACATTTCCAAAAGGAGCACTGATTGGCAAGGATGGAATCAGATTATGACTCTCAGTCAAGCAGATTCACTTTCTTGGGATGTAATTTCTGAGCATGTGCAGTTATCGTGAAACAACTCGTTTTAAGAGTGTTATATATTTATACGCACTACATGAGTCCGCATAAATGATTGAATGGTATAAAGTTTAGGTGTATCAAAATCTTCATGCAAAGTTGGAGTGAATTTTATCCTTATTCGGTCATCACCGTGCAACTGTATTTAACAGGAGAGATGAGATCGACACTTGACAGGTAAAGATTTATCATATTGATTAGCTAAAGGGTGAATACATTTCTCTCCGAGTGATTTATGTAGTTCCTTGGAATTGTCCCCTCTCATTTTCTGTCTGCTGAACTCTCCCGGGATGTTACCTTTTGTATGAGTCATGAAGCACTTTGATTAATATCCTGGTCAGATGAGATGATCATACTATGTGGCGAAGTTAACTGGCCACGTACGCTGGTGTCCACAGTGCTCATTGTCCACAGTCCTCGGGATGCCCCTGCCTACGCATGTCACAGTTTTGATTGAAATGCACGGAAAGCATCGTCAGCCGCAAAAGATAGATCGTCTACACATTGCGGTTTGCTGAGAAATGGGCAGCATGCCGAGTAACGGCACCTGAAAGAGGTTTCCGCCGACATTTTTAAGTTTGTGTATGTTTTACACTGCTTAACATAGCCTTGGAGTGGAGATATGTATTCCTGTTTTCATATCTTGTGGCAACACAGAGACTGACAGCGGTGATGTGTGGAGACTCCTAAGAGCCCCTCATTTTAGGCTGACATTAATTGCATCTAAGATGGCCGAGCCAATGCGGAAATAAGAGCGGGCTCCTCCGACATCACAGACGCTCCTTTGTTCTCTTTGCACACCCCACTGACTGCCGGCGCGGCGGTCGACCGGCTCCAGCGCAAATCATTCATAATCTCAGAGCGTGAAGCCATTCGAGTTCTTGAGATGGCGGGGACAGACATTCTAATGGCAAATTATTAAAATCAACGGATGCCGATGGGAGGCAATGAGGACAAAGGAATTTTGAAAGGGGGCTGCTTTACTGCTATGGAATCATTTTTGTTTTTTTTTTTCTTCTCCCGGCAAATCTCCCCATGTTCTGTTTCATATGCCTGGGGTTATTACGATAGACTTCATGGCAGTTACCAATTATGTAATTTCTCTCTTGAACATTCACCAAAATTACTTATGGGCATTCCTGGTAGCCTCAAGGACTCACAAGTCCCCATGTATAGTACTTAAAATAGAGCTTGAACTTGTGTCCTGTATGAAAAGACTGGATTGCTTTCGAAATGATTGCCCAGTGAACATACTTATTTTTGGTCCGTGTTACTGAGCACATTGGCCTAATGTTTCGTACATTACATTGTTTGGTGGAGGACATTGAATGTTCTGCCAGCATTTTATTTTATTCCTCTTGGCAGTTTTGATGCCGTGTGCAGTATCTATACACCCATTTGGTTCAAGTTTCTAAAGAGGACTTTTCCGTAGTGTGGAAGGTTTATGAGTATGCCTGCTATTTTTTTGAAGACTCAGTTGTGCGATGCACGTCTCATTCTGCATGATTTTTTGGTGCGTTCAACTGTAGTTTTACAGCCTCTTTCCTTTTCTCTTAAAGCTAGCAGATTTTTAAATCTCTGCTTTTAAATCTGAGCTTCATTACACAGATATGCCCAAAATATTAGGGTTGTGACAATGTGGAAGCATGATTTTATTTTTATTTTTATTTTTTTTTCCTTTTCAAAGTGCTCTAAGACCAGCTGCCATCATAGGGTGTAACGGCAGTTATGCACTATTTTTGTTGTTTTTGAGACCGTCTTAAAGAACAAGAGAAATCCTTCCTGGGGAAAAAAGAACCAAAAAAAACTTCACTGAGATCAGTGCCTATCAGTGACATGCTGATCAAAGGGCATACATTAGAGTTAGTCAGAATCCTTACCTTTAAAGCAACAAAATTCACTCTCAACACCCCAAGAAAATATCCAGTGGAGGACAGAAGTTGGGCTTGGCCTTGTGATGCATTTTTGAGCTGAAGTTACAATTTGATGCTTTCTTACCCACTTTCCCCAAGTGGAAGCTTTTAATCTTGTTGCCTGTGGCAGTTTCAAATTCTGCCGGCTTTTCTTCTTTGTTGCTGCAGATTCCGAGACGTCTCGTATCCGACCCATGCCGTCCCAACTAATTTCTCTGAAAGCTGGCCTTGGCATTTCCTATTGATGTTACCATTGAAACAAAGCCACTCTTAATTGTTTCATGAGAGGATATTGATTTTTTTTTAATTTATTTATTTATTTTTTTTGCTTTGATGATTTATTAAAGTCATTCGGCTCTCTTAAGCATAGCCAGGTTTTCCAAACCCAGACTTCACACGAGCCCAACATTCAGTCTATACGTTAATAAAATAGCATTTTTTTCCCTCTCCCTGTTAAGCCTAGGAAGGTATGCTGTGAATTTCAAAGAAAAAATTTGTAACTTTCCTCGACCTATTCATGAGAAAAGAAATGTCTGTATTTTCACTTTTTTTTTATTTATTTATTTTTTTTTTAATGCTCTCATTGTTGCTCATAAGGGTTGGAGGGGATGACTCCATAAGGCTATTTCATAAAAGACTAACTTCATTCCCCGTGAGACGGTTAACACATGATGTCAGATTGGCCAGACAGGCACCAGTATCTCCGGTTGGCAACATGATGCTAGCATGGAAAATGCCACCCTTTGACTTTCCGCATAAAATGTCAGCGCTTCTGGGAAGCAAATTACACTCAAGCGAGCTTCTGAAATGAGGCTGTTCTTTTACAGTCTAACTGAGCCATTCTAAAACACTGGCGGAGGCAGCCATTCTGACTTGCGCTGGAGCTCCGCGAGTATTATTACTGATTACAGGTGTTTGCTAGCCTGTCTTTATAATGATACAGCTGCCAATTCAGGTCGGTTTGAATTCCCACTGACTGTGTTCTTTATTTTGATGCCAGCAGTGTATTTATCTGTCCTTTCATTTTGGATTGAGGCGAACAGGTGTCTGGTCTTTCACTCAAAAACAGTATGAATTGCAGTAAATTCACACAGCATTCAATATTAACTAAACAAAAACACTTTCATACTGCAACTTCTCGTGTAGTTCTTACCAGCATTAATTGCCCTAATAAACTGAGGCTGTGGGAGTCTGGCTGCCCTTCTCTGCAAAGCTGCTCTACATTGCTCTGAACTTTTGGAGGGCTTAATTAATTATTCGGGCTCTCTGTCTCATTAGCATGTAATTTTGTGCTGAAGCCGAATTTTTCTTTTCTGTGGAGAATTTTTCTTCTGAGGAGGAAACTCTCTCGGCTGCATTAGTCTCCGCTCTTTCGGCTTTTGTGCTCGATTGTGATTGAGCGGAGTGTCATAAATGTTCCCGCAGTCCTCGTGTGCACCCGCATAATTAGTCTTTTGTGTATTTTTTGCATATTGGAGTATATTTTCATGACTAATTTGTGCGACTGTGTAGCATTAGGCATTTATTTTATTGACTTGAAGCGGAGTGGGGGATAGTGCAGTGGAGCTCGAGCCTCCCTCTAGATAAGATGGGACGTTTCTAAGAAACTGTGTTGCCGAGATGGATCAAATTTGTGCGCGCATGCTACTTGTCATCATGACTCATGACTTTGATGGGGTATAAAAACGGGATTCCATTGTGCCTCAGGAGACTGATGACTATGTTTTCTTATTTTTCTATGTTTAACCTGGTTGGTCGACCAAAAATTCAGTCATTTTTGCCAGTGAAGGTGTCACGGAATCAAAGTGGGCAAGAAGTGTGAGTCTTGGTCGCTCAAAATGTTTTCAGAATATTTCTGGAATGGTTTGTGTGTGTGAAACATTGCCACTACATAGGAGTTGGATTGTGAGTAAATTTAGTGTTTGATGGGTCGGATTTTTGCCATTCAGTTTTAGGAAATGGGGTCATATGAGGGGAGGTGGCTCAATGGGAATTTTATCACCAAGCTTCAGGGTTTATGACCCAAGCTCTTTTGAAAAGAGCGACTGTGTCTTTAATGACCTCATAATGATTAAGGACCTCGTGTCAGCGTCTCACTCAAAAACTGATGCAAAAGTCAAAACTGAACAACGTGGCTGATTCTGTCGGTAATGACATTGTGTTAGACTATGCTTTCCCCTTGTGAACTCCAAAGCCCAGAATGACCACACACTTGCATGAAGCCACTCATTCGCTGTGCTTGTCTAAAGCCATTTTGGAATAGCTTTGCCCACACTTGCACCAGTCACTCTGAGGAAATGTTAAATACTCTGACACCTCTCATTTCTCCTCTGTAAATTGTTCCTGAACCTTGACAAATGGATAAATCCACTATAAATCCCCTCATTTGTTCCGTTTATGGAGGCAGTTCCGTTTCGCCTGCATGCGGAGAGTGTCTGTCCAGCCTGGCTGGAATACTAGCTCTAAAATAGAAGTTCATTATTTGCCTTTCACTGGCTCGGTAATCACTTGTATTGTTGTAGTTTTAATTGAGGCAAAAAAATGAAGCTTTTTGAAAACACAGTGCAGTATGAATAAGTCACACCTGTGAGCTGCAAGTTAAAGACTCTGAAGTGGGTCTTCTCAGGATAGCTGTCCTCTTATTGAATGCATAAAGAGATCATGAACCTAAATTCATTCTCACTGAATGAAGAATTATGAAGAGTGGCTTTAATGGTGGGGAAGAAAATTAATTGACCAGTTGACTGATGTGAATTTAGCGCCATTCAGGTCTTAGTTTTGGCTTGTTGTGTCTAACAGCAGGCGGTCCTCTCGCACTTGTGCTTCTGAGGTTAGATTTATTTCAGATCACGAACCACATTCAAAGTAATGTTTTTGACCCAGTCTTGCAGCCATTTTCTCTCTGATATCAAATGTCATTTCTTTTTTTCCACAGCCACCGTTAATGTACCGCGAACATACTTGAAACTTAAACATCAAATGTTGTTTTTTACCTTTTGCCTTCGTCTCACAGACACTCAGTCAATATTATGATTGAGCATGTTTGCTAGAATGCAACATAATTTACATTTTAGACATATTCTTGGCTCAAATCAGACTGCTTATCCCCCCGTATTTTTGACGGTGTTCCTTAATAACTTTAAAACATCATATTCTAAGCGGAATTTTCTCTGCCCTCCCTCTGTGATCTGACAACAATGTCCAGTGTTGTCTTGGGACTTCCTGCTGCAAAACTGGTCATTGGATTTTGATCATGCAGCTTAGATCTTCAGAAAGTCAAGAAAAAAAGTCAAGCAAAATGTTAAACTTTGAATTTTCTGCAAAATTACCCAGAAGGATACCCATCATTATTTCTATTTCACTATTTCCCGGATAGAGAGGGGAGACGTATTGTTTTAGTTTTAGGCTTGGTTCCCGTTCGCGTCAGTGTCGGCGTTCACACTTCCTTTACGGAGCGTAACTTCGAAACTGTTTGCATAATCTTAACAAAGCTTTGAATACTTACGACTCAGGTCCTGAAGTGGTACCTCTTGGTATGTGCCTGTCTGTCTGTCAGTCTGTCCGGATGTTATCTATTTCTGTCTGGAGCATAACTCCTAAACCGTTTGCAAGATCATAACAAAACTTTGTTGCCTTACTACTAAGGACCTGTACTGGTGCCGTTTGGCATGTGCCTGTCTGTCTGTCTGTCCGGTGGGTTAGGCAGGGAAGGGGGGCCGGGGGAGAGATGGACGTTTTTACGAGTAAAGCCACATTCTAGTTTTAATTTTTATCAGGCCCACTAGTTTCCCCAGGAGAGGTCTTTGTTTTCTGTGAACAGAAGAGGCTCCTGTGAGATCTGGCACAATTGAGGCTATCCGGACTGGCCTACAGATCCTGTCGCACCAGAAACCATGCGAATGGCCTCCAGGCAGGCTTGGACGAAAAGCTGGCCGGCGGAAAAAAAACAATGAAAGCAACAAAGTGACTGGTGATAGGCATCTGCAAATGGTGAGAGGGACATATGGCCTGGAAAGGCTATATCCATCCATCTGCTCCAGCTCAAGCAGGAGTGCTGATTGTGGAGGTATGAGCAGCCAAAGGCCTGTTTGGTCTGGCCTCCTTTTGCCATCGCAGACTGGCTCTGATGTGTCCTCCAACAGCGGCTGGTGTTAGCCTGGCTATGCTAACAAAGCTTTTCTAATGCACCAAAAATGGAGCATTGCCTGCTGGGGTCTGATAATTCACTGGCGAGAGGAATAATCTCTGGGATGTGGTCCTTTGTGCTTGGAGTCTCATTGTCGGAACTGGACAAGTCTTTCATTTGAGACTTGCTAAACGGTGATGTCACTGGATGAGTGGACTCTGGCGACTTGTTAAATGGTCGATAGCGAATCATTATACTGAACATTTTAAAAGTTTTCAGTGGTTGCCCACGGGATGACGGTAGTGAATTAATCTTTTCCTTTTCAGCCCACCATTTCTCTTTTACGAAGACGGCAGGGGGGCTTGGATATATTAATGTGGAAATCTCACCACACTCTGAAATGGCATGGAAATATTTTCATGCTTTTACTGCAAAGGGTAGGCTGAAAGATCTTTGAGTTTTTAGCCTTTGCCATTTAATGGATAAATGAAATGGTTTTAATTATATCCCATCATTAAAAATTCGTTTGTTCAGGGACATCAGTTCTTAGTGAGCGCTCTGCTGACCCAGTCTTCTTTATATTTTACAGAACCAGAAGTTTAGCAGTCGGTAAACTATTTGAGTGAAATATGATGTCAGGCAGTGTAACATTAGCCATATTTCACTGCTTTCATTCTGACAGAATGGGTCATGGTTCAAAAAGTAGATTCCAGCTTTGATATTGCAGCTGTGATCAGTCGATTGAGTCCGCAACAATGGTACACTCTGTTCATGTTGTATGGGACATTATATATAACGCAAATTTCTAAACAAATAATTAGTCTGCCAAATTTGAATAATATAAAAAAAGAGCGCTTGTGGTTTCATTTTACGATGATTTTGTAATGCACAACAAGGTAAAATATGCTGAATGTTTAAGTTTGCTGCCAGTGTAGGCGTACAAAGAAGACGAGTGATACCGGAATTATTATTTCGTGGAAGCATGGATTCATGTTGAGTTCCAAGAAAGAAATTAAGGTCATTCCAATTAAAGTATCACTTTGTGTCTTGAAGAATGACTGGTACTCTGTTTTCTGTATATTCTGTGTGTAATTACCTACAGTATGTTTTCTTATAGGTGAATAAACAGAATTTTAGAAGGGTAGCCTACATTGGTTTTGGGTATGTAACTGTATATGTGTAGGTCTTAACGCGCAATGTGAAGAGGTTTTCACCCTCCCCCCATCACTGTAACTGCTCAGAAGGATTATGTTGTCAAAATGAGCTATGACAAAAATGTTTTTGGCAGAGTCAGCTCGCCCCCCACTTCCGCACCCCTGGTGTGGATTAACTACTCTTACACAAGTTTGGGGTTCCGTTCTGCCGGGAAACTGGAGCTCGCCCGGGACAAGTGGAGCGGTCCTGCGCTGCGTTAAAAATCTTTCTTCCGTCTGTCAGTTTGTACTCGCGTTGCGCTGGTACATCAGAACTCCTCGACCAAAGGGCAGTGTATGGGTTGATGTGTTCGTTGGTGGTGCTGGTGTTCTGTTTGCATCACAGTTCGGCCCAGTAATGGAAGGATGTAGCGCTGTTGTCCAGATGTTATGGAGAAGTTGCCAGGCGTTGTGACATATTGGCTGGATTTCACAATTTGCTTGACTTAGGTCTGTAAATCGAAAAAGTATGCCAACCTGGTTTTGATTTCCTTAGAATTAAGCAGAACTGAACCCTTTATGAACTTTATTTTTGTATGTAGTGAATACGTGTCTCTCATTCGCCCATTCACTCTCTCATTCATGTTTCATCCGACCGTTGTTTTGATTGAAGAGACCATTTGCTGAGCAACGGAATAGCGTGGCTTGACTCGAGCTTGTCAGAAAGGTAATGGAAACCCTTGCTCTGCTTTAGCGTCGACTGGTTATCGTCCTGGCCGTCCGTGCTACCTCTGCAGAGCCCGGGCTAATTATTCAGGAGAGGGAGCCTCAGTCAGGCGTAGACTATCCAGAGCAGTTTTATCTGCTAGTGGCAGTGCGCCTTTGTCAGGATGAGAAATTTCCCCTCCTGCTGTTGAGCTTCCGTTGCATCAGACTGTGGCGATGATGAGGTAGCGAAGGTCTCCATCTTATCACAGTCACTATTCCTCTCTACGCTTCCCCAAGATGCTCCATTTCTTACCAAACTGTACCGTTGTGCGTTAAGCTCTGTCTCGGATTAATCTCCTCTAGGCTACTTTCCAATTTTTATGGGTTGCGCAGGGAAATTCCGCTCAGTCCCTAAAAATAAAATTCAGTATAACAAGGGCACTGTTTTCTGCTGAATAAAAAATGGGAAACGGGCCAGGCGGCAGCTAAGTGTTGAGGCGCCCGTGGCTTGACAGCAAAGGTTGGAGAACGCAGCTTAACATCAGAGTCGGAAAGGGAAAGGTCAGTACCCTCGAGGAACGCCCAGTTAATAGAGATTGGTCACCTGTGTCAGGAAAGGTTCAAGGGAGAGTTAGACCCAAGTGCAACTTCATAAGCCAGAGGAATAAATGGTTTATTCTGTGACCCCCCCCATCGTTCTGCTATACCCTATGGGCCGTCTTTGCAGGCACATATCAGCTCAGTCCTGGACTAAGATTCCCCATTAAGAAATTGGCTCTAGTCCAGGACTAAGTTTGATCTGCGTCTCTGAAACCAGCCCTATCTCTCTCTAACTGGTGAATTCTTGATTTTTATGAACTGGTTATTTCACTTTAATGACTTGTTATTGCAGAATTGAGTGACTGTGCTTTTAAGATTCTTGGGTTGATGTTAAAAAGCCATTAATAATCTCCTTGGTGATGGCTCGGTGTTGGATTTGAATTTTTCGGAGAGAAATATTGCCTTTTTAACTGGCACCAGTGGGAGCTGTGATGGTGGGGGTGCATTTACCTGAATGTCTTTTTTTTTTTTTTTTTGCTCTGTTTGGTGCCATGGAAACGGACTGCTTGCACAACGCTCAAATGCTTTTAAAACGTGAAGAGACCTCGCCTGTGCTTTTAGGATAAATTGATCTGCAACATGAGGGCTTTTTCCCCTCTTGTTTTTTTTCCAGGCAGGAAAGTCAACAGTGTCCCTCAGGGTCTCTGCATTGCCGCTCGGTTCACCAACCTGAGAGCACCTGTACTCCCCTCAGCCTCCCACGACCACCATTTTATATGAGATGTGTGCCTGTCTGAAATCCCTTTTACTGAGTTTGTGTTTATAAATGTCAGTATCTACGTGAAGGAATAGCTACACGAACCTGTTCTCCGCATGCCCTACTATTCTGCTGGGACGTGAATTGGTAGCGTTTGAGGGCTGTCACATTTCAAAGAGCCTGCCATTGGCGGCATCGCTTACTGATGCTTGGCGGGCCGATGATGATTAAACAAAAAATACAAATAAAATGATGCACTCGTCTTGTTAGACCTCGAAGTGAATTCTGTGAAAGGATGATTCGAGATTCACATTAAACGCTAAGGGGAGTTATTTTGCATTTGAGCATTTTGAGCCACATTTATACCACGTCCTAATGTTTCCATTCATTTGTTATTCCTTCTGTATAATGACTTCCTGTGAACAAGATTGGCTACGCGATTGAGGTGTCATGCATTTCATTGACACCTGAATCTCTGCTGCTCAGCATGAATAGAGAAGATGCCGTCTTTATATGGATTCTTCCTGCTCCCAAAAAAATTCATGAAATCTGCTTTGTAGAAACAATAAACTTGCCAGGGCATTCTTAGGACTATGCAGTTGTCCACACTTCAAATATAGGAACGGTTTGGTCTTTCACTACTGCTAGAAGTGTTATATATATTTTTTGTATCATAGTAAGACTTTCCCAGGTTTTAAATATTGGAACGATTGTATCAAACATGCTGTCCAAATTAGAATCTTGAATTGTGGTTCACTTTCGTACGCAAAAACCAGATGCGCTTCAGTAAATGACAGAGCAGTTTTTTCTGCTGAGTCATTATTCTGCTAAGCACTGAAGGTGCTTCTTTGTCATGATCAGTTACTGTATTGACTCAGATTTCTGAAGAATCGTGTCATTTCAACCTCAAATTGTATGTACAGAAACATGGAGAAAAATAGACTCTTCAGAAATGCTTGGTTAGCGCCTCCATACAGTGTTTTTTTGCCAGGTGTTTGTGATGTCACGTGTGGTGGTTGTCAGTTACGTCATGAAGAATCCGCATTTGAAGGTACTTGGCTCAAAATGGCTGCTTGGTCACTTTGTTAATGTATTTTCAACCGGGACTTCAGAACAGTTATAGAGTTCAACAGAGTATAAATTGGATATACATTCTAGTGGGGGGATTGATCGAGAGTTATATCCACAATATTTTGCATGGCGGATATTACATTAATTCAGATGCCCCAAGTATTGTGATTTTTAGTACATAAATTCTTAATAAATGTTTCAAATAGAAACTCAACTTTTTTTACCAGAATGATAAAAATCAATTGAATTTTCACTCCAGATGAGTGCTAAGATGGTGCTAATTGCTTACTGTCTGGTCTGGTCCTAAGAGCAAAGCTATGACTCATAAGATTTAGCCAGAGCAACGATAGAGGACAGGGAAGTGCAACCAGAGAAACGTATTGCAATATCGCAATAATATCGTATCGTGACTCAGGCATCGTGATAATGTCATTTTGTGGAGCCTCTGGCGATTCCTGTCCTTAAAGTTCCCCTATTATGTCACCAGGTGCACAGCTAATTAGTTCTTTCAAGCCATTTCAAAATGCCCCCCCCCCCCCGGGAACGCACACACACACACACACACACACAAACCAGGCTCTCTATTAATGTATATTCTCATATAGTCACAGAACCTAGCTCTGCTCTTGATTTATTGTGAGACTACAATTTTGTTTTCTGTAGTCTTTACATTTCCAAATGTTTTATTTGTAGTTGCTCAGTGTGTCCTGGTTTGCTGTGCTGCCCAGCAATGTTCCTGTGTGTTGTCACAGCTTGCCAAGTGTGCATTAGTGATGCCAGTAATGCTTTTGGCAGCTGTCACTTTGCTTCAAACATCAAATTGGCTGCTGGAATGTGCACCCTCGTGGTATCTCAGACTTAGCAGTGCGTTCGACGACAACAGGCAGGGGAGTTTGTCCATTTGATTTCAACTCTTTTACTAGGCCTTCCTCTTGACCTTATTAAGTATTAATTCAGCTATAATTATGTGAATTTTTTATTTTTTCTCATCCTCTTCACGCAGCTGGAGGAAATCAACTGTCCCTGAACCAATCATAGAAGCCGCAATACGGCTGAAAAAAGTTCAGGGTTTATTGGTCTGGAATGTGGAACTCAGGGTATGTACTGCTCTGTTTGCAGTATATGGATCTCAAACTTGGAGATTTGCCATGTCTGCTGCATATGAACACTTTAAGTCCCTTTATTTGATTTGAGGCCTAATTTAGTTTGTGATTTAAAGAAAGAAAAAACTGGCAGAGTTGGAAACTGTGGTCCCCAGGACTGTGCCTTGAAATGCTGACATTGTAGTTAGGTTTAATTTGGTTTAAACCCGGTGAAGCCAATTTAAAAAATAAACCTATAAACAGGGTATTGACTTTGCCCTCTGTTTTTTTTTTTTTTGTGTGAGTGTTATTTCATTGCACTGCTTAATGAAACCATGGGCAACACCAAATGGTAAATTGTGCGAAAAAAAAATAGAAAAAGTAGAAAATGCATAAATATAGAAATTTGTTATTTTGTTACCAGTAGTACAGAATTGAAATGGATTGATTTGTGGGTCAGAACATGCTTTCTGTTTGAAACTACTTTAGACTGGACTCAGTTCTGCTGCGGTCTCCCAATGAGAGTTAAATTTGTGAACTTTCCCAATCCTGTACCATAATCAGAGAACTGGCTTGAAAAATCATGCTATTCAATACAGGCCGTGAAATATTGTTTAAAAAAAATAAATAAATCACCTGAATCTGCTGGTCGGATTAAGTCCGTGTATTATGATGATGAGCCACTTGGCTCGGGATAGACTTTACCTTTTTAATGATGATGATGTCGTTATTTTCTTGCTTGTTATAATGGATTCATGCAGCCGAGCAGCAGTGAATGAGATGCCAGGCAAATTAATAGGTTTGTTTTTATCAGTAAATTATCTATTGGCAGTATGCAAATATGCACCACATGGCAGATTTTCATTGTTGTAATTCTGCAGTACATTACCAGGACATTTATAACCGTCCTTGGTTTTGAGCAGTTTTTGCTCGTGAATAATGTTTCCAGACCTTTGTATTCAATATAGCATTCGCTGTTTTAAACACTATTTTAATGTAATTCCGTACATGCCCATCAGCCTTCTGTCAACTCCTTTTATTAGTATATTTGCCTTCATATTTATATTCTTTGTTTTCTAATCATTCCCAGAAAACCTTTTTATGCTTACTTTTGTGTCATCACTGCTAGTACTGTGATTTCTTCTGTGTTTTGCAAATGCGTGCCAGGAACTGTGACAGGAGGCCATTTTGTATAATTGCCTGCTTTACATAATTGTTCTTGTAGATTGGGCTTCACACTGGCTGTGACCATCCTGAATGGCCGTTTACCATTGCTGCTAGGCTAAATTTAACATCAGAAATGGCTTTGCTAGTCAGTACACTCTCATGCAGTGGCCTTCCATGGTACTGCAGTAGTTTATTAAGCAAGTTTACTTGATTAATTGGATTATTTTGCTTCATGAATTTGGAGCACTGGACTTTCGAGGCGCCAGCAAATTGCTCTGGACCCACTTGGATGGGTTGATTTGCAGGACTGTGGAGCAAGCTATGTGCAAATTAGCCTGGATGGCTGCTCTATTTATGACATTGTGTCTGGGGTAATCTGACCTCCATCTTTTTGCTTGCTTCTCCATTTGGTGGATGATTTGAGGGGATGCATGATATGGTCTGAAATTAATCGCTTTTTGATGACTGGTTTTCTGCCCGGGCTGGGATAAATTATTTAACGAGTAAATATAGATAAGCTTTCAGCTGTATCAGAAACATTTTCTTCAAATCATGAAGCCTTGTCAATTTTATTTCCCCTGTGCAAACAGTATTTGCATTGATTGCTGCAGCAATGCAGCATGAATGTCCTGTTTCTTTACTCCGTAATAAAACAAAATTGAAGCCGAGGCTGATGCACGCTCCGCTCATCAATCCTGCTATATGTAATAATGAACTGACTGAGCACGCATACGTCAGCGTTTATCATTTTGATATGTATTCGGTGTGGGAAATTAGATCTTTTCCTGAGGATGGAGCATGCTGGTAAGAACAAGCTGTGATGTTCGCAAGTGACACCAAGTTGAAGTCTGGTGCTTAGGTTTTGATTTAGTTAAGCAGGTCACGTAAACAACAAATCTGAAACCTGCTTTCGTCTGGGGTGGGGGAGGGGTGCGGTATTGATCGTTGATGCAATCAAAATTAGTCCTAATTCAATTTTTCCTGCATTAGGGATGGACGCTTAATGGAATTTGTAATTTGATTTATGACATTGAGAAATGCTTGGGGGGGTGGGGGTGGATTAGTCTTAATATCTAACGCATTGAGCACTTTGATGGCTTTTTTTCATGTCTCGTCATTACTGTGTCATTATTAAGATTTCCATGCTTTGCTATTGTGAATGGTTACTGGTTAGTTGAAGTGTAGATGGGGAGAAATCCAAGGGGTTTTGTGATGGCCGAGCATGGGTGGCGGGGGGAATTTGCCAATGTTTTTTCAAGTTTGTCTGGTGAAAATTGCAAGTTTAACATTATATTGCGGTTAATCAGAACTGTTAATCAAAGCTGTTCTTTACATAATTATTTGCCGCGGATACTCGAAAGAAACCAGCCCTCCAGGAATTTCTATCGACTTCACGGTCCATAACATTTGAATTACACTCAGCACGTTGGGAAAATAAACAAGAGAAGCCAAAACATAAAAAAAAAAAAAAAACGTAGGTATTCAAAGGCGTTATATTCTTAGTGATGTTATGAGAGATCAGGGTAATGTTCCATCTAAACCCAAGATAGCGGGCAGCAGAACAATCTCTTTGGTAACCTATGAGCAACCCTTACGTACGCTCAGCTGTGACCGTTGTCCTGTGAACAAAACAAAACGTATACTGACCAAAAAAAGAATCGCAATTTTCTATTTCTTGATTTTATGGAGTGTAACTGTTATTTATCAACAATCAGAGAGAATCTCAGACAATAGATGTAACAGAAAATGGAGTTGGAATATCGCCATGTTGGCTTTTATTTAACAAGGTGAAGTTCGACATTACGAAACACAAATGACACTATCAGTATCTCATATGTCCCCCGTTAGCGTCGCGCACGGCGGTACACCTGCGTCTCATAGACATCACCAGACATTGGATTGTTGCTTGTGGAATGCAGTTCCACTCTTCGGTCAGTGCTGGTCTTAGCTGATGTACTGTAGCTGGCAGTGGTTGACGTCTCCGGATCGCTCCATCTAGAATGTCCCACAAGTGTTCTATAGATGAAAGATCTGGTGAAAATGCTTTCGGCCCAAAGGAACTCGATACAGATACTTGCCACGTGCGGACGCGCGTTACCCTGTTGGAAAGTCAGTCGGTACCATCGGACAAACGGAAGGACGACTGGACGGAAAATTTCATCATGGTAAAGGATGGCATTGAGGTTTCCTTCATGAAAATGAAGGTTGGTTTGGTGTGTAGCAGACGGTCGGTCGTGATACGACGGTCAGATGCTGGAGTCGTAACACGTGGCCTACCAGATCTGGGCCGATTGGCCGTGTGTCCAGTGGCATTAAACCTCGTTCTGAGGTGCCTAAATGTCACAGAATACATGCCAAATTGACGGGCAACTCTCTCTACGCAATTTCCGGCCAGTAGCACACCAATCGTGTGTTCTCACTGAACTTCCGTTGGTTGTGGCAACATAACCAGTCTGGTCTTTACTCATTTTTGGTCCGACTTTTATAGACCCCGGTGTCTACGTGGAACTCTAAACAAAAATGGGAGTGTTAGGACAATGGTTGTACTTGAACCCAAGCCCGGCCGATTGTTTGGTTCCGGATGAATGGTGGCTCCAGAATACACACTGTAACTGCGAGTAATTTTGTATGGTAGAAGTACTCGCCTCCAAAAATAACTCTGAGCAAAAGCATCTTCCTCATTGGGTTTGCCAAAATTTGGCACCGGATTACATAATTGCGTTTCTTTTTTTGATCGGTATAATACCTATTATACTGATAAAAAAAAGATTATAATACCTGCTCAACACTGGATACATTTGTAATTTTCGATGGTGTCCTTCATAAATTTCTATGTTTGGGATAAATAACTAGGTCCAAACTTGTGATCACTTGCCTGAGATGCAGCATTGCTTGATTTTATTTATTTATTTTTTTTCATAGAAGACTCATATTCTGCATGAAATCAATGGAGATGGTGACCAAAGCAAACATGTACTTAAACTGAGTCTTTGAATTAAAATCAGGCGGAACCTTTGTATTTAAATATTCCTCATTGTAAATGCCAAAGTGGATTAGTTCTAGACTGTGTTTACGTAACTCTCCGTGGAATCTATATTTGCGATCGAAAGGCAGGCATTTTTTTTTTGATCTGTGGATTTTTATATTTCATCTATCTTGGAAAATGTCAACCTGCAATCTGATGCAACTTGTGTGCGATGGTTGTGCCTGGCTGGTTTTACCACACTTCTTGATGGTGGAGAAGAAGAAACTGTCGTGGTGTCTCTGTGTGTTTGACTTTCTGTCTAATTTGTTATGCTTCCTTCGTGCTGCATCAGCAGGCTTGCGCACACTACCCCTCCCCATCCTCCACGACCAACCCCCCCAACCCCCGTCAACACCGTCTGTTTTGGGCACAAGTGCCAGCGGCAGCAGTTTTAGAGCGGCCCCTTGAGATATCTCGAAGTTGGCTGTGAGGGTTTAAACCTTATGTGAGCACTTCTCTCCTTTATTTTCTTTTAAAGTGCTATTAACGTAATAGTCATTTTTGAACTAGTTTGTAGTCACAAATTTTGGTTCTTTCCCTCGTTATGAAGGTTATGGTGTTGCAGTGAGAGCATGCATCTAAGTTCGAGCAAAATGCTAGGAGTTTACTGATGACGCAAACCTGAGGCTAGGTCAGGTTCACTTTAGCAATATGTGGTATATGGCCCTCGGACATGGAAGCTGGAGCGCTGCTTGCGTGTTCTCTGACGCCTTCAATACCCGAAGCTGAGATGAGTGGGTGAAACCAGTGTGAAAGCGGCAAGCGAAAGAAAGCCACCGATCACCCACCCGTTTGCCTTCAGGCAGTGCAGATAATCCACGTCCACTGTTGTTCCCGGAGACTCATGAGGATGTGTGCAGTGACACTGCCTAGGGTGACGGTCACAGAGGTGTTGGGTGGCAGAGTTTTTCTGGAGAGTTCTGCTGAGAAATGCAGCCAATCGACCATAAATGCGGGAGGCTCGGAGGCATTTTCAAAAGATGCTTTACTTTTGAGGCATCTCTAACTGACTCCTGTTTTTGTGAATGCACTGCATGTGCGGTGAATTCATTGAATCGCCAAACTCGGAGGTCTAGCGTTGGCGCAGGTTGACTGAGCTGCCGCTTTTATGGATGCTAATCCGTCACTGTAGCCCCGTTGCGCTGTGTGGATGGTCCGCTCTGATCAGATTGGCAGGTTTGGCGGTTTATCCTGCCATCTCAATGGGCTGTCTGAGGGACCTTTATTCTCTGTGGGGGCGGCGTCAGCAGGACACCAGTGGGGGAGTGAGATGCTTTGCCAGCAGTATTTGAGAATTACTTTTCATGAGAATCCCTCACAAAATTTGTTGGCTTTGCAGTTCTTGTGAAAAGTGTTATTTCTGTCATGGATGTGCTCTCCTGTAACCACATACAGTGCCGTCTGCCCAAATTCTTGAACAGTGACGCTTTAGAAAAATGGCTGCTATTCCGACTCCGACGTAGGCTAGTTAACACGTTCTTCATGTAAATACCTGTAAATGAAAGCTGATGTCGTCTTGTTTGCTGCTCGTTGAGTTGCCAGCTAGGCTGCTAGGATTTCCTGGAGGCACTCTTACTGTAAAAATTTGACAACATCAGTTGTGATCTGGATCAATGTCGGTACAGTGAGGCACAAAATATCCCGTTCGACTAATAAGTAGCCTCAACCTGTTTTCAGTCATTGTCCTTGATTGAAAGTTTTAGAAAATCCATTGGCAGGTAAACGCACAGCTTAACTCTCAATGCAGTGTTGCAGCGATTAAATGGGCTTGAAAATTCAGTGAAGAAAAATGTTTTATATTCTTTAGAAAAAAAGATGAGCTACTCTGTTCAACTCAGCTGCTGTATTTTGCTCATTCTGCATTGTGAGTGATCTAACCCATGCTTCACGATTGTTCAAATTACAGCGAGGAAAACGAAGATTAGAAACCAGTATCAAAAACTGAATGATGTTGATTTAAAACACTATTTAATTTTACATCAAGATGACAGGTTATATTTCTCGTCATACCTCATCGAGATGAAGTGGCTACATCTGATACGACTGGGTGTTTCCCTGAGTGCAAGTGATATTGATTTAAAAAAAACTGAAAATGGATCAAGACCAATCATTAGAAGAAAAGATGCTGGTGCCTCAGATGTTATTTCAGTGTGCAGCCTGATCACCAACAGCTCAGTAACTGTGGGACTCCTGGTTCTGGTATCTTCTCACCATGGCTGTCTCGGACGTGTTGGTGCCTGTCATCCTGGTGATGTTTGTGTCTTTGATTTTTCTCTGATGAACCAAATGTTTATCCACATTTACCGTAAAGTAGTTAAAGATATTAATGCCAAGGAACAGAAAAACCTTCAGGCTCTTCAGAGAATATTTCTGCTACATATCCATTTCACCTGGCAAAATTACTCCCGTAGTCTCTGTCAGAAGGATAAAGGAAGATGTTTTTCCATTTAGATAGTGAAACCAGTGAAGTGAAGTTTGGCTTGTTTGATCGAATTTTCGTGAAAGTGAGAGGAGGTAATCGTTGGTGGGTCCCCCATATTCGTTTTGGTGAAGGCATAATTGATGAAACATTTTCAGTCCTAGAAAGGCTTTGGTTCTTCACAAGCTTGCAAAATGCGGCTGGAATACATTGTACATGCTGATATGCATTTCAGCCCTCTGAAAAATACATTTTAAAATTTCCATTAACCTATGAAATGGCTGGCCGTTTTATTAAACTTTCCATCTGTTTATTTGTTCAGAGTGCTGTTTATTAAAAAAGAAATGGATAAAAAAAAGAATCCTGATTATTTCGATTCATTACTGCTGTTAAATCATGCTGTAGAGGCCAAGCCAAGCTTTAAGCCACTGAGAGAATCCTACGGGGAAAAATTAATTGACGCGCTTCGTTACCTGGTTCCATGAATGAAAGTCCAAGTCTTTTCGTCTTACGATGCAAAAAGTTTATTTCTTTCATTCTAAACAATTCCTTACAAATGGCATTTACCAAACTAACGTCAGTTTACTTTTGGCACACTTGCCGTAGAGCGGTCAAAAACTAGTTTGTCCCCTTTGGGTAGGATACCCTGCCGGGACTCAAAGGTTCCCACCTTATATAGGGAAAATCCCCAGTCAATACAATAAATAAAACACATTCACAACACCAATCCACACCATTTCCTCATCTGCTCCTACACATGCTGTAAGTATTTTCTTTCTTTTTTAATTTGTCACACAACTAATGGAAAAATTAAATGTTGCCTGTGCCCTCTAAGGATCCTGAAGTTAGTGACAGTCTCAGTGTGGTCAGGATGCTAGTATGAATGGTATCGCAGGTGAAAACTCGATGTGTCCGACTCAGTTTCCAATATTATTTCATGACACGAGGCGATGGCGCAGTCGTGGCCCTTTTCTCAGAAGGGTTGGTCTATGTGTGGTTGGGGTTTGCTGGTGTGGTGAGGGTTTGGTTGCATTGAGGCCAATCACATTCCCTTTAAAACCAGTACATCAACACCATAGTGAACTGGCAATTTCATAATTTCAGGTAAAGAACGAGCATCTTACTAGATGGGCTCCGCGCAAAGCATGGACGGGTTTGGTGGAACTGAAGTTGGTTCACCAGATAATGCGGTTTGCGTGAAAATATGTGGGCTAAACTGTATACAAAGTGTTACTCGTGGTATTCAAACAATAGCGAGATGCAAGTTCATCTTTTGCAGTTTGCCCGTACCCAGAGAAAATATCCGCAGACTTGAATACCCCTTCACCCTGCCCTCCCCATAAGACCCCACCATTTTGTTGGCATTATTCGTGGAGTACAAGATGATCATGAAAATTGACAGGTGAAAGAAAGCAACTAAATGACATGCTTCCTGTGAAACTACCACATAAGTGAGAGTGTTTGCGTTAAAAGGTGGTGGAGGTGGTAGCGCAGTGGTCAAGTAGGCTCGACCTGAGATCGGAAGGTCTGGAGTTCAAGCCAGGCAAAATACTTCACTCCCACACTCCACGCCTCACTACACCCAGGTGTACCAGCAAATAGTCAGGGAGTACCTGCGATGGACTGGCATCCCATCCAGGGGGAGTAGTAATACTCCTAGTCACTGCATGCCACAGAAACTGGGGTTAAGCTCCGGGCCGATGGGTCACGATTCTAGAAACAGGTTTACTACTTACTTATTCATCACCCTGCAGTATCGTGCTTTTTGCAGTTCGCAGCATGATGCAGTATAAGCCTAGTTTGTTTTGATGAGGTTGGGTAGCTTAGTTTGAGAGTTGTCAAGTCCGATAAGAAGCACTATGTTGGGCAGGATGCTTAAGTTTATCTTCTTGCGTAACTGTGAACTGTGTCGAGCAGTGTTCATGAAAGCACAGTTACTGTATTTGCCATTTAAACCTGACCCTCAACGTTAGACTAATAAGTCTAAGTCTGAAGTCTGGGTGCGTGAGTAGGTCTCAGAGAGCTATTCTTCCAGTTAAGCCAGGATCTGTTAATGTTCTTGTTATGAAACAGATCTGTTTGTTTTCACTGTAACTCTTCAATTGGTCTCTTATTTATTAGTTGAATTAGTTGATAACACTGTGACCAGAGCTCACTTGGATTATTGATTCTGAATTACTTGCTGATTTTGCCATGGAGAAAGAAAAAAAACCCCTAAAACTTGCAGACCACATAGCTGTTTTGGACCATATAATAGTAAGCTGTTTCCAATGCTGAACTTTGTAGACAAATTAACATAGTCTGTTTGAATTAAAATTGAGATATTTTTTGGCTTGAACATTTAATATGGAATCCCAAATCTAAGTCTTTTTTTTTTTTTTTTTTTACTCTGTGTGTCTTTGTCTCCACACATATAACAAAGGAAAGCTTAAAACAAAATGGAGGGAAAAGGGGGGAAGTTGGCGTCATGATGAGAAGAATTATGCCAGAAGGATTTCTGTGGTCTCTGAGTCATAAATCACAGTTTCATTGCAAGGTGGTCCCTCATCACTTTCCCCACCTCACAGGATTGTTTTTCTTTTGTCAAAAAAGTTAATCTCTTTGAAAAATGACTTTTGATGGAGGAGCTTCAGTGTGTGGGTTCTGGCTGTGAGATGGAAGACAACAGTGCACATATGTATTGCCATACTCTTGCTGTGTTGGAAAGATAATTGAAGTATGCGAAGTGACACTCTTTCTCTTTAACTTCCAACTCATTTTGGTGCAAGTTTTGCCCAGCACTGGACAATATTAGCCTTGGTAGGCAATGGAATAGATCATGTTATATTGTGTATTTCATACATGATGAGCCTGCACCCCCCTGTGTGGTTTAATTCACTAATGGGCCAGGTCACATGGTAACGGAGCAATTGTAGCAATTTGTATCATAGCTACAAAATGAAGATAGTTACAATTTAAGTGGCTTTGCGTAGGTCTTCGCAAGTACTTCAAACTACAAAATGGCTAATTTTGTTCATTTGGAAAAAACTAGTCGGTAACGGAGTTACAAATTTGTAACTCCGTTACCGGCCATTTTTTCGCCGTTTTCACCCAAAGTAAATCAAATGAACAATTATCTATTTAGTTTTTTGAAGTACTAGGGAAGACCTACACAAAGCCATTTAAATTATTACTCCTATCTTAATTAATTATGGAGCTATGATGCAAAACACGCCAATTTTTATAACTCCGTTACCACATGACCTGGCCCTAATGCGGAAAAAAAAAAAGAGAATTTTCAGTCCTCATGGTGTTTGCACCATGGCAGTAGTGTAGCTCTACAGAGAATAGAAATGTGCCCTCTTTGGAAATTTTCAGTGTGGAAAACAGTCATTGAATTCATTGGGTTTTTTTTTTAATCCCCACCTTTAACATTAAAGGGGCACTCCATCCAAAACAGGATTTAGGCTGACTCTTGTAAATTTTTTGGGTAAATGAACTGCTCTGTACTGTTTGGCAAACCATCCTTTCTGTCTGGAGTTATTGTTGGTTACTGTGTGTTAACCTGTTTGCTGCTTAGATGCAACCAGATGCCTCCAGTAGCCATGTTGCCTCTGAACACGATTCTGCCATTTTAAGCAAACAAATCATGTCACAAACCATATTTACACATGCAAAGTCCGTTATTCATCCGATAGTTTCTCATTATGTCCTTTCGAAGTTTCAGTTATACCACCTTCAAGATTCGGAAGCAGTCTTGATTTTACTTGCCAGAGCTGCAGCCTGAGCGAATCATTCACGCGAATGCGAATTCGGTTCAAGCTCAGGCTGCTTCTCTTGAAAGGAAAATCAAGACTGCTTCCTGTATTTTTGAAACTTGTTTTAAAGGACACAATAAACACCAGCCGAGTAAATGACTAACTCTGCGTGTGTAAATATGGTTTTTCATATGATTTATTTGCTTAGGCTGCCAGAATAATATTTTTATACATAAAAGTGACAACATAGCTGCTGGAGGCCATCTGGTTGCATGAAAGCTGCGAAGAGGCTAACACATCGTAACCTATGATGATTGTAGAAAGGAGGGTTTGGAAAAACTGTCAGGAGGAGTTTATTAACTTAAACCATTAATGGGAATGCCCCAAAATCATGCTTTGGGTGGAGTTACCCTTTACTTATGCTGGCTTCACCGGACATTAGGATGTCTGAGATTGTTGTCGTTCAGTGTTAAGGACCTTTCACGCTGATCGCGGCAAACCGCGAGGCTGCGCTAGGTTGAGCCAATGGCCAGAAAATGTGGTTGCGCTTTCCGCAGGGTTCAGCACAAACTAGGCGGGAATTCTCGAAAACTACGTCATTTTTGCAACAGTATTCACAATCGTTCGCGGTGAATTTCGAAATTGCAAAATACGCTGACAGTAATCAAAAGGTTTTCCTCCATGTTGGCAGTTCGTTTTGGTCGAACAACCAGATGTAACCACGGCACCACGGCAAGAGCGGCAGAACGGCGAGTTTGTCACGCCCATGTGCCAACTTCGGCGCAGCGAGAATACCCTTCTTGCCGCGCGCAAGCCATTGACAATAATGGGTTTCAGAGCACAGTGCTGCGCAAATCAGTGTGAAAGGCCCATTACTCTGAACTTCTGTGTAAAATTTTCTGAAACTTTTCATAATGCTAATGCAAATATGTTTGAATGCCATCTTGCATGAACATTACTCTGGCACACAGATTAATTTTTTTTGCTGATGCATTTAAGGAAAATTTCTGCACTACAACTTGCATGAACATAATCTTACTTTCAAAGGAAACATTTTTATTGTTTTGAAAAGAGGGCACTAATTCGACATAAAATACTAATTTTTAATCTGCTTACTGCTTACCTACCTTTACAGATTCTCCAAAATTCAAGATTGTTTTTGTATGCTGAATTTTGATAAGAATGCTCATTATTGCAAATGCTTTTTAATTTTTAGGACTCCAGTGCGTAGCTTAAAGAATCTATTGCTTAAATTTCCATGTGTCAGGGCTCTGAAATTGCAACATCTGACCACCCTTTGACCCACAGAGAGATATTCAACACAACTGTGTCTTCAGCTCTGTAATCTGCCAAATCATTTGTTTTCATTTGAAAAGCTCTTAGAATTCCATTCCAAAAATTAAGACCTGTGCCTTTTCCCGATTTTAGTGAGGTTCGTTTGTTTTGTGTCTGGCAATAATTCCTCCCCCATATGTCACTGGAATCCTTGTTGGTGAGGGCATTGATCACACTTTCACAACAAAAGCATTCCAGCTTTATAAAAAGCTTATATCAGAGGTAAAGCCTGTGTTTTTCTAGAAACTAATTACATTTACTGTATTTATGTGAACAGGCCACCTATGGTTGATGGAGGACAAAGAGCAGCATTCTGTATTAAAAATGGATAAATAAAACGTGTTTATGCTGCATAACCTCCGCAGTGATTCCCCTCTGTCGACATAACGATAAAGCGCAGCACCTCACTGCGCTCTGGTGACTCGTTTCGAGTTCGAAGCGAAAGCAAACACTGTTGTTCTAAAATACTTCCAATTTGAGTATTGCCTCTGGCTCTGGGTTCTTTTTTGGTACTATTGACATATTTGTACCAAAGCTGGTATGTATGACCCAATATTGTACAACTGTCCCCTCCAACCCAAATTCACCCACTTTACCCAGTGGTACCCAGAATTAATGGTATTTAAAAAATATTTGTCAATTTGAAACATCTGGAGGATTTTTTTTTTTTTAGAAGAAATAAGGCTTAGTGATGCTTTTCAAGACAAACGTTACCTTTGCTCCAGTTTGACTTTGAATTTCATGGTCTTAAATCTGTGAATAGTTTTTTTTGACCAGATTTTTTCTTAATGATGATGACTTATCCAAAGATGAGCGCACACGAAAGGGAGTTTTAGTCCATGTGTCTTCATTTGTCCCAATTACATCACAATGGCTGAGTGCAGCAAGCCCTCTCTCTGAAAGAGCCACAGAGAAATGGATGGAGCCGTCAAACGCTGTCAGTCAAACTTGAATAAACTGATCATCGCTGTTTAATGTCCCGTGCCGAAACTCCGCAATCAACGAGGACAGAGTTCTGTTTCTCAAACGTCTCATTTATTTGAGATCCCTTGTGGCATCTGGTCATGTTTTAATTTCATGTTTAGATCCTGGGCATTTAGGACGCTTGGGTCTTTTTTATTTTAATTTTTTTAAACGCAGAAAAAAAAAGATCTTATTTAGATCCTCCAATGTTACGAGTTTTCTGTTCTATGGCCAGGGCGATTGGGCTCCAGCTTTCATCAAAGCGATACAAAGACAGGGTGGCTTGGCTTTGGGGCGTTGGAAACCTGTGCAGGGTCACAATCTCTTAGTGCACATGCAAAAAAAAAAAAAAAATAGCTTGGCAGATTTCCGTAGACCGCCCACTTTCTCCATGAAGCGACAGAAGTAATTTCCACTTGCTGAAGACCAGCGGAACGACCAAAGCGTCTGTTGCCTTTGAACTCAGCAGGGCGGCTCTTTGAGCAGAAAAGAAGTCATTCTGTCTGTAGATTCTGAAGTCAAAGTCTCTTTAGGCGAGGAACTAAACTGTATTTAATTTTTGTTCTGACTCTACGGGGTGCTAAAATATAAAGAAGTCCGTGAAGAGTCGTTGAAGTTTTGGTAGAGCAACTCGTGCTTTTCTGAGTCTAGAAATGTAGCCTCAAGTAGGCAATATGTTTGCTGCTTTTTTTGGTGTATACCGGAATTGTGCAAGGCTTAGTGGTCTGTTTTACAGGGCCTAATTATCGGGCATCAGAGAGGAGAAAGCCAGCCACATCAAAAACAAATCAATGGCTGGGAATTGAATGTAGTTCAAGGAGAGGGCAGTGAGGAGGACTCTAACTGTGAAATAGGGCTTTTTGAGTAGAACATGATTAAAGTATAAATTAATGAATTCTCTGATCGTTACTCTGCTTATTGGCAGCAAGGCGGAATGCAATTTAATTTGGAGACATTGCAATGAGTCACATGAGCAAGTGTTTTCAGTTTAGAAATTTTGGAATTTAGATGGTCATCAAACGGCTTTTTGAAGTTGCTCAGCAGCTGCCTTCCGTTTACAGGGCTATAAAAGCTAGTTCAGTTGTTGTAACTGTGTATGTGTACACCAGCCATCTACAGGCCAGGCCCTGCATACCAACATTATAACAGCACGCGGTCCCATATGGCTATGAGAGAGATGAGAGACTGAAATAGAACAGCTAAGCCCGCAGGCTATCTCCGGCTGCTTTCAATGTTGATGGGAGATTGTCAGGTGCAAAAATTGTCTTTTGGGATATGACTTGTGTATACCATTAGCAAACATGGTACATCAGTGCATCTCGCTGACTTCCTAGTGCAGTGTGGTGCATTTTCCCTCTCTATAATGGACTAATAATAGCTCTTCGAGACTGTAATGGCAGTGGTAAAGGCCGAGATTTAATTGCTGCATTATGCCTTTTGCCGAAAAAAAAAAAAAAAAAAGATTTTCAGCTTTCATAAAAATAGTCTTCAGTGTCCAAGCACTTTTTGCACTTTAGAGACTTTCCCACCAGGTATAAATGTCTGAATGTTCCCATTATAGACACTCTATATAGGTTTAATTCCTTTGGTTTTTTTTTTTTTTTTGTGCGTAAGTGGCTCTTTGAGTTATTGAGATGTTGATGATAAACTGTAAGTCTGCATTCAGGCTGGCACAAATACATCATTTTGAGTTTTTCTGTGTCTGATGTTGCTTCAGTTCAATGGTTAAGTGGAAGCTTGGCTGAAAAATGACTTCAGCCGTCTCCATTGCACAACTAACTATCATGTCAATAAATCACTGTTTGTGAGCCACATCAAAGGAACTCGAAGTTTCAGTGTCAATGCGACACATTGGCAAACATGGACCAATTAGTTAACTCTCAATTCTACTCCCTCACATTGCTGTTGACATTTGTTTTTTTCAAGAGGCTACTGCAACAGAATCTGTTTGGTTAAAGTCTGACCCTGTTCACTCTGAGGCTTGTGGCTAAACATGTGGGAAGCTAAATCATGAGTAGATGATGTCCAGTGTGTGATGATAAGGAGCACTTGAACGTAAGCATTCATGGGCTTTTGTGCTCAGCCTTGATGATGATTGGGGTTGCTTGGGAAGTTGAGTATGGCAGATTGAACTCTCACAAACGGTTCTTCAGAGAGGTAGAGTAGTGACGAGAATCACTAGCCTTACCTCTCGGGGCAAGTTGTCCAGCGAGGAGGATAATCACTTCCTTATATGATATGATTAGATTAACGCTTTTATGCATTTTTTTTTGTCTTTGTGAAAGATGAGGCTGGGTGTCAGGCTAATTAGAGTTGACGTCCGCAAACGCCCAGAAGCAGCTTGGGAGATCTGCGGTTATTTCGTCAGCTGTCAAAACTGGCTGAAAAGCCAATTATATCAGACGACTGTGTCTGGTAACTGCTACCTCCACTCAATCAGCTATCTATCTCAAAGGCAGATATTAAGGCACTATTAAGTCTAAGGACTGTCATCTCACGGCCACACATGAGTCTTTCTTACTGTTTCAGTGTCATTTCTGTTGGTTCATTTGACTTTTTACTCCTGGATAAGTGAAGCTTAGGAAGGAGTGTTTTGATGAGACTCCAGCGTCACTCGCTAATCAATCAATCAATCAACCAATCAGTTTGCTGTAGGCACAACCACCGGCGGTAAGATTAATATGATCTTGGCATGGATGACCTGTCCCTAATTGCCAAACAGCTCATCCAGGAGTTAACGATGGTGTCACTTTGATTTCCCTCTTCTATAATATATTTTAGGTCGATGTTCTGTCTGTCCGTCTGTCTGTCTGTCTGTCTGTATGTACACGTTTTTCTCCTGCATTTCTCGACCGATTATCGCCAGATTTGGTGTGAATATCCACTTGGACACCAGGAAGGACTTGACGTTGCCGGATTTTTGAAAAAACGGTCATGCACGCAAAAAAAATTGCAATTTTACTCCGCGTAGCGGGTAGCAGTTAGGTGGGTTTATATAGATCATATTGCTGTTTTTACTCATTTCTTGTTCTGATCCACATTCCCAATTCTTAGTGCATTTGACCGATATTGCATTTTTCATGAAGTTTATTGCTAAAGTTCTCTTTTCTATTCACAGTATTCTCCTGGTTTCTCTTTCACCCTGTCTCCCACAGACCATATTTTTTATGTAATATATAACCTTTGGGTGATTTTATTCTGAATGAGGCAGTAAAATGCCTGCTGAACACTGAATCATCCCACACAGTACGCACGTCAGCACTGTGGGTCTCCAGGACTGTCAGGCAATCTAAGTAGCCGTGGTTTATTCCCTCGCAAGATTATCCGTAAACAACACCTCAGTGCAGCTTAGCAAGCATACATAATTGCATGCATTGAAAGCTGCCATTTGGGACATGACTTTGTCGCTACATTATGTTTGCACTCACAGGTTTCCCTATGCAAGAAACAATAAAACAAAGATGCAATATAGTACTTAGATTGCTGGTGAGGTCACAAAAATCTCAGTTCAAATGTTAATCATCACCAACATTTCCCTGCAGATTTGTATCCAAAGGAATGGGAACATCTGTCAAACTAATCTTTCTTGTAAATGGTCATTGTGCAGGACATGAGAAGCATCATGGGGATTGTAGTTTTGCCTTCGACCAGATTGCAGGATTTTCATCTAGTAGAAGTTATAATTCTGGTGTGCGGTCTTTTCGATGGATTTGATACTAACTGTTGGCGACAAGGAAGTACAGACTGCTTCAGCAGCAGAGGGCCAGTCTGTTCCACAGAGGCAGTCTGTTAAATAATGCATCCGACTTGTGCGCAGGAAATGAGCGGGATGTGTGATAATGGTAATCTGTGGAAATGTGATGGATTACAAACTGAAAGAGAGGGCTGCATTTGTGAACATTTGTGTGCAATTCTACCAGCCTGCTCTGATGTTAATGTATTTTTGGATATTGGTGTGCTGTGTCATTTCACACGACAGATTTGACAATAACGTCCCATGCTTCTCCCCCCTTTTATGTTTCTTGAAATATTACATGGCCAAGCCAAGAATCTTTCACTGGGCCCCCAGAGGCGTTCTGTGATTATCTTCACTAGAAAAGCTATTTCTCTGTAAGCCAGTGGTTTTTTTTTTTTTTTTTGCGCTTCTCAGCTCAGACATTGTCTGGGTTAGAATAGCTTTTAGAATTTTTTTAATTTTTTTTTTTTTTGCTGATATCTGATGAGAAGTGAGCTTTCAGAGGGTAAACTGAGCTTTTGAAGAGTAGAAAAGGTTTCTGTTAGTTAAATTATTACTTATCTGTTGTACTGTACAATTATTGCATGCTGTCGCTTTTCTGGAGCCTCCATCTCTAGGGTCGTTCTTCTACGTGACATCCAGGCACGAGTCGAATGTTTCCTGGCATGTTGCAGTGGCAGTTTTTCTGTTGGTCCTGCTGGGCCTTAAAGCTTCCAGAGACTTCTCTGTTCTCAGTTGATTCTGTCGACTAAGAGGGGAATGGAGTGCCACGCTTCTCAATTAGTGCCTCTCAAATTCCCAGACCGCACAAGTGTGGAGCGAAATGTTTCGATTTTTGCATTCCTAGCTGAGTCTACATCTCTGTGTTTTCAGTCCTGTATTGCACTCAGTCTCCTTTTTTTTATTCAGATGGAACATGGGTAATGGATATTCACAAAGCCTTTATGGTCAAACTCAATTTAATTTCAAATCACTGCTATTATCAGATGTTGTGCACATAAATTACTATTTACAACAATAATGATTGTTGTCCATCCATCTGTCCGCATGTCCGTCTGTCATGTTTCGTCTCCAGGCCAGAACTTCTTTACTTTGTTTTTGTTATATGATCATCACGATGAATTGTCAGTTATATACTTTGCCAGAGTTCAATCTTGAATGGTTGTCATATATCAAAATACGCCATTGAAATCGGTACCTAGCCATTAGTAGTGCGTTAAGTACAATTATACAGGTTGTGATGCTTTGTCTGAGCTAAAAATAGACTTCTCAATACTTCAATTCAAGGAGGACAAAAATACTCACATTTCACTTTTTTATTTGGCTCACATCACAAAAAACAAACGCTAAAAAAACCAAACGCTAACGCGTTTCGACACACAGCCTTCATCAGAGCATTTGCAGTACTGCAAACTTCCTTAGTCTCCCTAAATCCCCCACCCAACTCGTTCATATTACTTTTTGAACCAGGATGCGACATCCCCTGTGGCACCACAAGTTTTGCAGTGCTTCTGTTTGAGGAAGTGGTGAGTTTGACGGGGAATGGAGATTTCGATGTCAGAGATTATTGCGTAATTAGTAGGGCTGGTGCGATTCTGAATCGATTTTTTACCCCTCAGCCCTGAAGACTGACAGGGTATTGCTATCCTTCGTGGGGTTGGGCCGGCGGGCGGGCGGGCGTCTCCAAAAACTTCGACATCGGGCTAAGGGGTATTCCGTGCATTGCACGCCTATTTATTATTTATTTATTTATTTTTTTAAGGTGTAGTACCACTACCTGCTGCCATGGAGCGAATATCTGAGCTTTCCCTTTTCCGTTATTAAACCCAGCGCAGGTTGAACGAAAGTGCCTAACATCAAAGGGCATGTGAAATGCTTCCGGGAAAAAAAAACTTGACTAACATCAGTATTTTTCGGCGACATGCTGCATGGAGCTAAATAAAGGACTACAGAATCGTCTCCTATCAACCAATTAGGCTACTCTAAGAAAAGTAAACCTGTTCCAGTTTAGCCTACTGTGCTTGATTATCAATTTAATGGTTGATGCGTTTACTCTCTAAGATGAATGAATAGAGCTGTTTATTAAGACAGCATGTTTGATTGCTGCATTTTGAAATTTAAATGGCCATAGAACAGCACAGTATGAACACGATTTCCATTGCCACGCATTTCGTGCGACTGTGATAATTTATATCTCACATTCACGTTTCATCTGCTTTTCAGAATGTTTTCCACATTGGCATTTTTTAGATGCCTTAAATCCAGGGCTATCTAAAAACAAATCTGTTTTAAATGAATCTTTAATAATGTCCTAAAATGCTACAATGAGAGATGTAGTAATTTTTTTTTTTTTTTTTTTAAATGATTCAATTATTATTGGCATTCTTTCACTTTAACATTGCAGCCCAGTTAGGTTTGTCTGCTTTTCACCATCACATCTTAATTGTTATAGGCAACTGAAATTGCTTGATTGTTATGTAAGCCAAGTATGCGGGAGCAAATTTAGGGAAGGGCGGAGTACCTGCAATCTAGGCAAAGTCTAAACTCGGGCTTCTTCCCGACAACATTTTAAATCGTTTAAGCCGCTTCAGGTGTGTATGTTTCAAGAAATTACACGCGACTGCCTCCACACCCCATGAAGGCAAGTGGTCTCATCACACTTTAAAAAAATCCTCGTTCATCATCACCACATCCCAACTCAGCATTTCATCTCTCATTGTAGTATTTTTAGGAGATCTAAAATGATAACAAATCTCTTTGTTTTTATTTTTTCAGATCGCCCTGAATTTCAAGTGTCTTAAAAATACACAATGTGGAAAACTGTGAAAAGCGGATGAAACGTGAGATATGAATTATCACAGTCGAATGAAATGTTGTGGCAATGCCAATCGTGTTCATGTTATGCTGTTCTATGGCCATTTAAATGTCAAAATGCTGCAATCAAACATGCAGCAACATGCTGTGCAATCAAAGGGCGGATGCGTTTACTCTCCAAGTTGAATGAGTAGAGCTGTGTCTTAATAAACAGCTCTACTCATTCAACTTGGAGAGTGAACGCATCCGCCATTTGATTGCTTATCAAGCAAGTAAACTGGAACAGGTTTACTTTTCTTACAGTAGCCTAATTGGTTAATTGGAGATGATTCTGTAGTCTTTTACTTGGCTCCGTGCTGCATGTTGCCGAAAAATGCTGATGTAAGTCAAGTTTTTTTCAGGAAGCATTTCACATGCCCTTTGATGTTTGGCACTTTCGTTTCAACCTGCGTTGGGTTCAATAAAGGAAAAGGGAACGCTCGGATGTTCGCCCCATGGCAGCAGGCGGTGGTACTACGCCTTAAAAAAGTATTGATTCAGTATCGCCCCAGCCCTTGTAAATAGACTGCAAGGTTGGCCAGGAGCCCTACAGCCTTGTCTTTGTCGAGTTCAGTGATCGATAGGAGATGCGTTTGGCCGAGAGAATCTAAGTGTGCGTATCATTGACTTGTTAAACGGAGTTCTCCGATTTCAGGTCATTTATTGTTTTACGGGCTTTCTCCGGTCAACTCGTCTCTGTTTCTAATGTTAGGAAGTGTGTTATATTGTGCAATGTTGGGCAATATTTTCCTCCTCTTTATCAGTCTTCTTGGTGTCTATTTCAAAGTTTTTTTTTTTTTTTTTTTTTTTTCTTTCTGGTGAGGTGTGATTTAAATAATTAGGTGTCTGGGCGACCAAAGTAGCGTAGTTATGTCACTGATGGCAATATCAGTTGAGACAGAAGAGGTTAGTGATCTTTTAGAAGTGTGCAATCTGCTCATTACTGAGAAAAGTTTGAAAAGGTGTGATAATGTGCTCCATACCATCAGAAACGACTTTGAAATCATTAATGGCGATACTTACCGCAGTGATTTTGGTATTTTTATTCGGTCAATGTCCACCTGTTCTGAGTGTTATTTATTTATTTTTTTTCCCTCACTTTTATCCTGCCTACTGCTGCCCAAGAATGGAAAAAGTTGATTCTCTGTCTGCTGTTTTAAAGATGGTATTCCCTGTAATGTGATTTAAAATTCTTGCCAGGAATTGCACTCGACATTGATGAAGTGCAAATTTAAGGAATGTTCACAAATTCTCGACTGACAGTGCAGCTGTCTTGCATGTCGTGGATGTCTGGTCATAAATGTCTTCTTGTTAGTCACACTTTGCATACTTAAACCATATTATACTTCTTGTGTGTGCGTGTGCGTGTGTGTGCGTGCGTGTGAATAATGTGCAATATAATGGTGAAGAAAATAGCAGTTAGTTTGGAAACCTGTTGTGCATCACTTAAGCGGTTCTTGTGAACGAGGTTTTTTTTTTTTTTTTTTGGAAAATCTGATCGGCGATAACACAAGCATGGAGAATGCGCTGGTGTAATTACCGCTCCGTGACCACCGACTAGCCGCCACAGCGGTTAAAGCGTGGAAACCGTAGTGAATGAAAATCATGTCGCCAGGAAGAGATTAATCGTCCAAGATTGGGGCCTTTTGTCCCTTAATTAAAGCATGTCAGTGGGGACCGTCAACCGGGAGGCACGGCTTTCCGATCTCTTCGTCTCTTCGGAGCCCTGACAAGGCCGATGAATAGCATTAGCTTTTTAAACGTGGTTCTGGGATAGGCGAGCTTTCAGATTAACCTCCAGTATGAGGACCACGGTGCCAGAAATTTCTAAATCCTGTTCAGCTCTGCATTCTACTGCTGAGGATGCCATTGGTGCAGTGGCCAAGAAACGTCAACCTTACTTGGCGGCCTGAGAAGGGGCCTGCTGTAGGCCTTCATTTGCTTTTAAAGAAAACTATGGACACTTTGAAGAAGTGCATTGAATTTCAGCCCCTTTTTGGATTCCGAGAATAGAAAGCAAGAGCTCCTTTGATCCGTTGTTCTTCAGGTGCATGTTTGATCTTCTCACAGACACCATTGTCCTGCAGCCAGACTTCTGAGGAAACGTATTGAAAACGGAAGTGTATCGCCTGTTTTTAAATATGGTTTGCTCCCTTTTAATAGTTTAACTACATTTCCGTCACATAAAAATTTGAAAGACTGATGGGATCATTTTTGAGTCTTGAAAGAAGCGTTTGTCCTTTTCATATGTGTAATGAGCTAATTGGCAAAAATATGCCCCATTAATAGTGTTGTTCTTTGAACTTCCTTTAAACAGATTTTTATATTTGTATATTCACGGAATATGGGTTGCTGTGTTGGCTTCCTTGGTAAAGGCCACCATGGCCTTTTGATCGAATCTCTCCGTGGCCAACAGTCTCATAAGAGCAGCACATAATTGGATATATTCGGTTTGGGTTGGCATCATTTGATGCTGGTATTGGCCATCTGAACTGCCTCTTTGGTTGCCTTCTGAGCAAGTGCACGTTTGGATTTCCTCCGCACTTCATCTGTCTCGGCCGGGACGGTGACCATGAGTGAACAGAAGGGGTGGCTGGCAGTTTGCGCCGTGCCGACTTGGCAGCGTGAATCGCGTATGAGCACACTTGTACGCAGTTTGCTGATTGGATCCTCCAGATCAAGGAGGGATCAGATTTGCCAAATCCAATTAGTTAAAGGGTGAAAACAATGTAAATAAAATAATACACCTGTCAGGAGTTTTCAGTTGATTTCAGGTAACTTTCATTGCCCTGAGTTGTTGACAGGTTTTCACAGTTCAGTTCGTATTACCCTTCTCAGGGAGACGCAGTCACGTCTCAGAGCTGAGTTAGCGTTTCCTGAGGTGTGCCACTGAAGTCGCTCGTGAAGGGCTGCAGCGCTCTGTGCAGTCTGCTTCTTCAGCTCCGCACGCTAGCACACTCTCTTCGCTCCGGGCATTTCTTCATCAGCGACTCATTTCTCCAACCTCAGCAGCTCGTGTCTGGGTGCGAACGGCGGAAGGTCTCGACTTCCCAGCCACGTTCCAGATTCACACTTCGCTACTCCTCTCGTGCAGTCTCCGGGGACAACGTGCACCGGCTGGGGGGAACAGAAGGTGCTGGCGAACACAGCTGGTGATCAATTCTGTCAGGTAGACTAGGCATCGTAACAGAAATGTAGCAAAATGTAATTCTGCCGTTCACGGGATCATGGGTAGATTGAATTTACAAGGGGATGCGACTCACCAGTTCACTTTCGACTCGCTCGGTTTTGCCTTGTTCGACACCATTCAAATCAAATTCATCTCGACTGCAAGCTTTGGCCAAAAATGCCTGACAAATGTAGTCATCCCAGTATCCTCTCACATTGCTGGTTTCTTGCGATAATGTCAACCCTCTCTGACCTTTCTTACTGCAGTCAGTAGCATACAGGCCTCTTTATCCTTTATATAAAGAGGGTATGGTGCTCTTTTCATGCCGTACAAATCTGCATGATTCAGCACATGACTTTTATTGCATTATCTAAGCCATACGGAGGGGGAGGTAGTATCTCAGAACAAGCCCCTTGCTCTATAACCCCCCCCCCCCCCCCCAAAAGGGAAAGCGCAGCAAGTGCGAACGCGTTCGCAGTCGTGCCGTAACAGTCGGAAACAGATGCAGTCCTACGGTCACAGTCGGAATACGCCAGCTGTCCGCACAGCAAGACAGGCGGAACGCCGGCTGCGGATTATGGGTAACGTCTTCATTACCGGCCCCCTCCTCTCTGGAAGGGAGGCGGTGGTCTGGAGCCCTGCCACTTTTGGGGTGGCCCATCTGTGTGGGTGATCGGTAGAGCACTCTCACGCGTATAGAGTGACTGAAGCCTCGCGGGTCTCGGGGGCCTGAGGGTAACGTTAAACTCCTGATGCATATTCTGGGAAATTGGTGATAAGATGCAGAGCTACGGAGTGAAGCGTGTGACGCATGCTGCAATTTGGTTGATGACTCAAAACTAGATGACCACAAACACACACGGAGTCACGCATACACACCTACACTCTAAGCTCCCCCTCATAACTTTGTCAGTTGTTTTTTTTGTCCAAATAATGGCCCAATTGTTGTCTCGGTCACGCTTCCGTCTGTTCTCTTATTGTTTGTGTACTTGTCAGAGTTTGTAGCTTACAATGATGGTGGCTAGCATGCATTTGAAGTTGTGAAAATGTGAGTAGGAAAGGGTACCTCTCGCAGTTTGTGCTTGATCATGTTCGGTGACTGTAAAACTGCTGCAGGCTCCATTCGCTCCTTCGTTATTTCACAGGTCCTTTTCCAGTGGAACGGTAGCGCATTGCTCACGGCGCTTGCTCCAGGGATCATATTCTGTAGATTAACACCATGTATTCCGAAGCCAAGGTCGCGGCCAGTAAAGGCCACAGCCAAGCAGTACCGCTGCCTCAGCAGCCGAGGAAGGCACTCCCTAGGTGTTTTATCTCCTTGACAATGGTGCGAGGCTTCACTTTTACGTCACGATGGGGTCCCCACCTCGCGCATGACGTGGTACGGACAGTGGGTTAAATGGCCTTAAAAATGTCCTTCAGATACCGGTTCGACTGCATGGTATTTGACAGACTGCATTTATTAAGTATATAACCCTCAAAAAATAACATTACCCAGCTAGCTAAACTGGCCTGCCTTTAGTCCAGACCTGTCATTTGTTGTGCAGCTGAAAACCTTCATCAAGCTAGAATGGGAAAACATTTTTCTTTCATTACTACTGCATTTGGTCTCCTCAGTTTCCCAAACACTTAGAGAGTGCTGTTAAAAGAAGAGGTGATTCAGCAGATGTAAACATCCCAACTTTTTTGAGATCCGCTTATGGCATTAAATTTGAAATGAGCTGATGTTTTCAAACAAAAAAAAAAAAATTTCTCAGTTTCAACTTCAGATATGTTGTCTTTATTTATTTTATATGTCTTTAATTTACAGATAAATATAATGTTTAAATGATTTGCAAATCATTGCATTCTGTTTTTATTTATATTTTACTCTGTGTCCCAACTTTTTTGGAAATGGAATTGTATATATATCGCCCTTTTTTTTCTTCTTCTTCTTCTTCTTCTTTCCTGTTTTTCATCACGGATGGATCAGGCTCCCACTCATAGTTGAAACTAATTGGCAGAACCTTTCTCAGGTGAATGTATAATGAGCAATGCTATTAATTTCTGTGCTCATCGGGCCAAATGTGTGAAGCTCCTGTTTGTTCACACTTGCTCTGCCGCTCATTTTTGGCACCTCATGCACTTAATTAATTATGCTTGAGTTTGCTGCAAGTGTATATATTATATAATTTTTTTTTTTATTTCTTTTTATGAAATGCTTTGCATGAATGGCAAAATGTTATTTTTGACTAGGCTCAGCTCCTGGAGTCCATTTTGACTCGTATTCTTCCCAAATTATCATCGTGCTCATTTATAACGCCCACATCTTCCATGTTCCATTTGATAGGAAGTACGTGTCATGTTCGAGTGAGCGCAGCAGTGCTGTCCAGATGAGTTCTCAAATGTAATTCACTCTAATGGAACTATGTGGCTAGTGAGTGGCCCTGGATGATTGCCACCACTGAGGTCTTTGTTCACGCATTGTCATGCTAAATGAACAGGCATGATGAATTGTGCCCTGTTTTTCCATTGTCCCTCACATGCCCTGAAATGAGGAGAAATCTGTGATTTAATTGACAAGCTCTGGCTTCACTCTGCCCAGTTTTTCATTGAGCTTTGTGTCTGATAAATCCTGTTCTGGGCAAAGCTAAGCCCTATTGCACTTTGGTAAACAAGACCTCAGCAAAGTGGCAGCCTCTGCCACAGTTCTTGCTGGAATACTTTATGAGAATATGCTGTGGGAATTACTCCGTTGTCTGGATCGATAGTCAGGAAATTACAATTGGAATGCGAGATGCTAGGGACCATTCATCATAAAGGGGTTTTTTTTTTTTTTTTTTTAATGCTGCACATTATGAGGCCGTATAGATGACAAGACTGTTTCTCTTATGTCATGTTCTTTATGGAATTACTTTAGTGGTACAGACGGTACTGCCTTCTCGAGCCATCAGTCACTGCCTCGGTCTGTTCTTGTAAAATTTGCGCAGAAGACATCATCTTCTTTTGAGAGCATGAATTGAATTATTTTCTACTATGCTTGTAGAGAGGATTACCAGAAATATGAATATTTATAACTTAATTTTTTTGGACGTGATTCTATACATAACATTTTAGAGTAATTTGGAGCCTGTACTCAAGTACATACTTTTTTCTCTTATTTATTCACCACAGAGGAGAGAGTTGGTTATACAGAGTTTTTGGCTTCTTTGCCTTTTAAAGTTATTTGAGTGCCAGCTCCACTCTGAAGTTCACAAAATAGCCCAAGCATACACACCTAACGAGGATCTGAGGAGAGCACGGTGATTTTGAATGGAACATTTTTTTTTTCAAACTGTCCAAGGATGCATTTGTGTACTATATTGCGTTCATATCCATGGCGGGTTTTTGTGTTTGTAGTCCAGTAGCATAGCCATATGACGTTCACACTTGAAAACTACCAGCATAATTCTACAATGATTTCTGCCACAAGTGTGATATTTCCAGTTATAGCCGGTGACTAGAGGGTACTCACACCAGAGAAGCTGGATGCTTTTATCTCCATAGGTGAGATGCACGAGAAGTAGTAACGTTAGCTCAGCATGTGCAGTTGTCCTTTGTTCACCCTGTAATCTCCTATCCTCTCTGACAAAAAGCCCCCACTCGGTTTGGCGGCCGGCTGCGCTGCTCCAGATTAGTCTCGCGTGTTACCTTGTCGCATGCCGCTGGACCTGAATAACGACGCTCGGGACAACGGGGTCACGGCCAGCTGCCGTAACCAACTCAGGGGAGTGTCTGCGTGTGCAAAGCCAGCCGTACTGGGGGGGAGGGAAGGGGAAGGGCGGAGCACTTCACGCTACGGTATCTGATGATTGCGAAACCGAGGGCGCTAGCCATGATTTATGTGGTCTCTCTTTTTCGCCCTGACACAGGTCATGCTCATAATGAATCTATACCGAGCCTTTGTTATCAGCCAGCTATAGTCTCTTAGTTACAAAGCCTACCAGACCAAACTGTACTTTAGGTCATGTATATCTTACTACCTTCATAGTTCACACCTAGAGAATTATTAATTTCCTCTGCCAATCAAAGTTAGCAGGACGTAATGTTATCGGGTGCTGTTTGTCTGCGAACAAGATAACAACTTAAAAAAAAAAATGAACGTATATCTCTGAAATTTTGTGGGTGGGTCGCTATTACATCAGGGATGCATGCTATTGATTTTCACCGTGATCAGTCAAACAATATGGCCACCACGACAGCAAACAATATGGCCTCCATGGCAGCCATCTTGAAATTCTATGATGCGCAATAATTGAACTTTGCTCCCACTCAGCAAAATTTGGACTGTGCTGCCTTGGCGGAGGCTTGCACTCAAGGAGTGCCTCTAGTTTCAATGCTGAATCCCCGAGTTGACCGATTACTGAGAATGGTGATGTACCACTTTTCAGAATGTGTGACTCTTTTGAGTGACGCCCTTATATTCCTTTTGGGATTCATTAGGGAAGTGAAACAATCATTGCTATCCACCAACTAAAGTTTTAGGGTGTCACACCCTACTATACCAACATGAACTTAAGGTCATATATCTGACTGTCTTCACACCTTGAGAATTATTCATTTGACCACTGCTCGAGACCAGCATGGTGATGTAACACTTTGCAGAATGTGTTACTCTTTTGAGTGACACCCTTATATTTCTTTAGGGAGTCGTTATGGTAGTGAAACAATCATTGCTATCCGCCAGCTAAAGTTTTGTGGCGGCATATCCTACAATACCAACATGAACTTTTAGGTTGTATATCTGACTATCTTCACACCTTAAGAATTATTCAATTGACCACTGCTCCAGACCAGCGTGGTGATGTACCACTTTTCAGAATGTGTGACACCCAGTTCCGCGGCGTCAGACGTACATTTCAGACACTTCATAGGTCAATTAAGAGCACAGTGAAGTGAGGAGATAGCTGTCATTTGGGCAGATAACACATTCTGGTTATGGCAGTGACCTGGTCTGCAGGAGTAAAGCTCCTCATCATAGTGAGTGTAGGAGATGTTGGTGTTCGATGTACTCCGACAAATGGCTTTAATGAAATGTACGTGATTTGTTTTAGGATCTCTGTGAAGCATTTTAAACTTTTTCCAATTATAAATCCATGACTGATTCCCTAAGACAGAACACTAAAACAGGATTACGTAAAGGAACCCATACTTTTTATTATGGGCATGTAACGTACCGCTAAACACCGTGTTGGACATACATTTTATTGGTGTCGGACGTACAGCGTCTGAATGTAATTTAAAATTCAACTGGATCTTCATCTCTAACAAATGTATTTTAAACTTTATGATATAAAATGAACCAAATGCCACAACTTCAAACCTCCACAATTACATTTGAGTAAGGTTACTAAAAACTAACATATCAAACCATTGTTGGTGTCAGACATTCAAGGTCAGAAGGTAATTTTACATCAACTGGTTCCTTGTCTCCAACATGCATATTTTAAACTTTATCATATCTTAATGAACAAAATACCACATTCCAACCTCTGCAAGTGGGTTTATGAGTAGATGAATAAAAACATGTATAAAAACCTTTTTTGCTGTGGGACGTACGGTCTAAATGTTATTTTTAGAAAACTCGATCCCCATATAATGAACAAAACACAACTTCAAACCTTGGCATGTTGGCTGATAAATAAGGTAACTCAACACTGCGGGAATCAAACACAACTGGTGTCAAATATTCAGGTTGTCCTATTGAATACATAACACTTTGCTCAGTAAATTTATTCAATCAATTTCCCGATTCTCACTTGGAAATAGGTAGTGTTAACCTGCATTTTGGGAATGCCACTGGTAGTAGACAGTTTTATTTTTACATGAGCAGCCTTAACATTCGCACCTTAAGTCAGCAAAACCGCATTTTTACTTATGGATAAGCGAAGCTTAGAAAGGAGTGCTTTGATTAGACTCGAATATCACTCACTACTTGATCAATCAATCACTCACATTCTGTACCCTGATGGGGAAATATATAAAAATGAATATATTACAGGTTTCAATGGTTATTTTACTTGCATTCAATAAAACGATTGTTGCTTTCGTGAACACAAACTCAAACAAAATGTTTGTATGAAAAATTCAGTCAATCAAATCGAAAAATTCAAAATGGCCCTTGTGTGCAAATGTGTGAACTACGTCATCAACATTAGACTTCCCAACGAGGACGCGACCAAAGCGTGTACCAGAAAAAGCAGTACACCCATTTTGACTACTGTAGCGCAATCCAGCGGATTTGTGATACGCGATCGGAGGACGCCCCGCAAAGCCCCGAGTGACCTAGAGTTCCACATAGCTACCAGATGTTCATATGCCATGATTTATAACCAACAATTTGGACATATTCACTTTCTTGTACTCCCCTTTTTTTCAAGCCCAGTGTCTTAAAATCTGTGGAATTTCAAAATCAAATTTCCCTCCAGTACAAAAGTAATGGCAAAAAGAAGATACCATCACACAACATAGTTCCTATTCCAGCTATCAGATGGCAAATGATCAGTTCCTATTCCTCTTCCTATCCCTATGAAATACTGTCCTCCAATTCCGGAAACTGGTGGTATGAAGGTAATAACTATTCTTGTTACAAATAGTGTCCACGAGCTTTAAACTGTTTGAAACTGTGGTAACGGACGTACACTGTGTTGGACGTACAAAATTTGACACCAGTATTCCCAGCATGTTGCAAATATCTGATGACAATAAACTAGTCCATAATAAAGACATTCTATACACATTTAATCCAGGATATCAAGTTAGTTTGACAGTGCGTATTGATGGCACAGTTATAAAGAATCATTTTTGGTGTCGGACGTACATGTGAAAAGTGTGTATACTTACTTAGTATGCAAATTATTTTTTTTATTCTGAATCAAACTGATATTTTTATCAATGCACTAAATACTAGGGCATTATGTAAAAATCACTCACAACAAAAAATTGCAACAATGATGATCTTAGATAGAAAAAAATGAAATTTAAATATGCATTAATCAGGGATATCCAAACTCCTTTATTCCATCTTAGAAAAACACTGATATTTATATAAATATACATCTTCCACTCAGGTTTACTCATTGGTTTTGAAAAACAGGGCTATAAACCTTTAAAATTATGTATTTCAGAGATGTGTAGCACTATTTTGAAAATTCCACCTGTAGGTTTACTAATTGGTGGAATTGCCCTTTATTTATCATAAGAGAACAATTAAGGACATGCAACAACTGTATGGCATGTGAGTTTGCCATGTCATGCTCAGCAATGAGGTGAAACTTGGCCATAGTGTACTACAAGGGGGGCTTCCATCTTCTCTTCCTAGGCTGATGTCAGGTTTGCTGTAATATTATAAAAGTATGGTTTTTCCTGCTTAAAAATGGCTTGGAAACTTTGGTTATATGTATCTATTTCCATGTGCTTGAGGGCTGCTGGTTTAGTCTGGTAAAAACAGACTCTGCTACTTAGCTTTGCTTCTGTAATGTGGGTACAAGGCATTGAAGGGAGGACTGTATCTTTACCCCTGCGCTCTGTATTCTTTCAACTAAGTCAGATTTAGTTGCAGGACAGGTAAAGGTGGGACTTATGTCAAGTCTACCTATCAAGGATGTTTCTCTGTTGCTAGGCAATGACCTGGCTGGGGCCAATGTAGTTCCCCCTGTTCATCTTACTTCACAGCTGAGCACTGAAGATTGCAATGAAGACCCATCCCTGTATCCTTCCTGTGCAGTGACTCGTGCTTTGGCCAAGAAGGCTCAAGAAGATGATGATGTGGTGCCATCCAGCACATTGAATAGTCATGACTCAGGTGGTTCGCCTCATGACTCTGTTCAGCCGACTATGGTTTCTCCGTTTGAGGACTTATCAGACACGTTTATCAGTTCTCTGTTCAGCCAGCCAGATGTGTCTGGTGATTCTGATGTGTCTGGAGACTTGTCTCTGTCCAGAAAGCGGTTGATTCAGGAGCAGACCAATGATCCTGAAATTTGTATACTAAAGAAGAGAACCCTTCCTGATGAAGAAATAGACGCAGTTCCAATTGGATATTATCTCAAGGATGGAGTGTTGATGCGGAAGTGGCCGCCGTCCTGTTAACCCTGCCAATGCAGATTGGGCAGTGGTCAAGAAAACTGTTGTTCCAAAGGCCTACAGGAATGAAATCTTAACAGTGGCTCATAGTTTACCTTTAGGAGGTCATCTTGCTGTTAACAAGACTTTTGACAAGGTCATGAAACACTTCTTCTGGCCTGGGCTTCAGAAAGATGTTTCCAACTTTTGCATAACCTGTCACACTTGTCAGGTAGGTGGAAAACACCAGTTAGACCCTCCTGTAGCTCCATTGCAGCCTATCCCGGCATTGGGGAGCCCCTCTCCAAGGTCATCATTGATATATGGTCCATTACCCACGACTTGATCTGGAAATCAATACTTGTTGACAATCATGTGTGCATCTACCAGATTCCCTGAAGCCATATCTCTACGCAACATCAAGGCATTATAAAATTCTGACCAAACTCAATGATCTCAATTAAATTGTGAAGACTCCAGATCGGAAAAAGCCAAAACAGTTGTGTCACGTTAACATGCTGAAGCCTTATCATGATAGGATTTCTAGGGTTGCAGCTGTCACTTCAGATCCTCCTATAGCCAAGACTTGTGAAAATGAGGGGGAGTTTCAAGATGATGAACCTAGAAATAAAGCTGAAGTTCTTTCATGTAAATTGTCAAATTCTGAAGTGTTGCAAAATCTTGATGTATAACTCCAGCACCTTAGAACCCTCACAGAGAGATCAGTTTGAGAGGTTGATGAAGAAATATAAAGATCTATTTCCTTATGTTCCAAAGAGAGTTTGTATAGCCACTCATGATGTACAAATGGCGATGCCAAACCAATAAAACCGCATCCGTACCGGATGAATCCTGAAAAGAGAAAGATTGCGAGAAAGAGGTTGAATACATGTTAGAACATGATATTATCAGATCCTGACTCAGATTGGAGTTCACTCTGTGTGCTAGTTTCAAAACCTGCTGGAAGTACTAGATTCTGTATAGATTATTGCAAAGTCAATGCTGTAACTAGAACTTATGTGTTTCCAATACCTAGGATTGATGATTGTATCGATAGAATAGGGCAAGAAAAGTTTCTGACCTGGAATGATTTATTGAAGGGTTATTGGTGTGTGCCTTTAACTGAGAGGGCCAAGAGCATCTCTGCTTTTGCCACACCATCTGGGTTATGCCAGTATGAAGTTCTACCCTTTTTGGCATGAAAAATGCCGCAGCCACGTTCCAAAGGATGATAGTCTACAATCGCTGGATTGCCACACACGGGTGCGTACATCGACGACCTGATCACATGGAGTGACTCCTGGGAAGAACATCTGAAAGATGTAGAGAAGTTGTTCCAGCGCTTGACCCAGGCTAACCTGACTGTTAACCTGAGAAAGAGTGACTTTGGTGGTGCTACTGTCACGTATCCTGGCTACGTCATAGGCCAGGGTAAGGTGGCACCCATAAATGCTAAAGTCCAAGCCATCGTGGACTTTCTAGTTCCTGACAACAAAAAAGCTTTGCGCCGCTTACTTGGAATAATTGGGTACAACCGCAAGTTCTGCAAGAACTTAGCTGAGATTGCTCTCAGTCTCACCAACCAACTGAAGAAAGGCATAAAGCTCACTTGTGATGAAGCATGCCAAAGAGCCTTCGATCGCCTGAAGTCTCTGCTGTGTCACTTCCCCGTGCTCAAATCTCCTGACTTCAACAAACCGTTCTCCATCGCGGTCCATGTTAGCGACAAAGCTAGTGGATCTGTGCTCCTACAGAGAAGTGACTCTAATGACATTGAGCATCCCGTGGCATACTTCTCCAGGAAGTTCAATCAGAACAGAGATTGTTGAATTGGAGTTTGATTTTTCAGGAGTTTGAATTGGAAATTTAGCATGTAAAGGGTACTGACAATGTAATTGCAGATTGCTTATCCAGTGTTTGAGTATGTGTATATATCATGTGTTTATTAGCATATTGTATTTATATATAAAGTGTCTACTTAACCATTTTTGCATTGAAAAGAAAAATTTTGCCTTTATGAGTCAAAATTTTTCCCTAATTGAATGGAGGTGTAATTTGGGGGGAAAAAAAGCCACTAGATGGCAGTATTGACATTTTTTTTGTTAAGCCAGTCTGGAGCTAGGTTTTGGGCATGTCCTGGGCATGCCTCAGAGGGGAAAGTCCCAGAGAATTGAAAAAAGTCTGGAAGGTGGGAGAGGGCTGGAAAGAGTATATAAGGAGAAAAATTGAAAGAGTAAAGTAGTAGAAGAAATTGCAAGGAGAAATTGTGGAAGGATAAATTTGACCAGACCAGTCACTCTTTTCAAGACCTGTGAAGCTCGTTTTGTGGATTTTTGCCTGTGTTGGAGCATTTTCCTGTCCCAAGACATTGCAACAAAGAAACCCCATCTCACTTACCACGGGACTGTAACTACCTCTTCTTTTTTTTTTTGTTTTGATCTGGGGTGTGGTAGGGCGCTCTCCTGGCGTGTCTCCAATTACCCAGGTATAGAGCCCATGTGCTTAAAGGAACGTTACACCCATTTTTTTAAAAACTGGTAAATGAATGAATATAGATAAAATGGTATACAATACAGCAAATAAAATCACAGACACAATACCAAAAAAAACAATACAGAGCCATTCAGTGGTGCAGAGAGACTCCTAAATACTCTAAGCTGGTATCTTCTATTTAATTGATAGAATATGGTTGAGATTGAAGCCTTTCTGTACTGTAACCTCTTCCACTCCAACCTAGGCATTTATATTAGATGAGGTTATGAGCCTAGGCTATAGAATTCCTTCCAGTTCCAGTTTACCTTAACTCCATTTCAGAACTGTGGTTAGAGATGGGTAAAATCCCAAATGCAGGAGCTTTTTGAATCCACAAGTTTATTTACTTTTCATATAAAAAGTTAACATCAAATGGTTCTCCCCATTTAACATTATATTCAGTATAAAAAAGCTAGCTAGGTCGGTTTGCCTTGGATCACAGCATCGCAGATGAAAGGATATCTGTTAAAAGAGGCAGAATTGTACTTCATCACCGAACATGAAATATCGCTCAAGGCACCACAGTACCCATGGGTGTTATTTTTCTTGGTTTTTAGGGTAGTTAAACAACCTGCATAAACAAACTTGCCAGATTTGTCTTTCATTTGTTTTCATTGATTTAATACTGCGTGCTTTGCAGCATACACTTAACTGATTTCTGTACTTCGTCCTCAACATTGCAATGCAAGGAGCCCAAATTGATGTATTGCACTTTTAATTAAATGTGGATTTTGTACACATTGAAAACTTTCAAACTGCCTTCAGACATTCCTTCAGGGATCTTTTGATTGTTTATGCTAAAAACATTGCTGCGCCACTCCCGAGAATCTTGGCAAGGACTTAAGTTGTACTATTTCAGTGGCAGCTGCTGAGCTGAAATTTGAGCCGGCCAAAAACATCTCCTCAAGCTGATGATTGGTCTTGACTCGTTTTCAATCATTTTCCTTCATTACATGCTCTCCAATGACTTGAATACCCTCTGGCAGGTAAAACACTGTTCTCTCTTCAGACAATGTTTGAGAGATTAAACATTGAATTCATTTCAGGAAAAAAATGTTGCTTCCATTTACAAGTTTTAATTAAAAACAATAAACCGCTACACTAATATTCGCGTTAGCTGAATGACATTGACAGACGTTTTCCGTGTTTTGCGTGCTGTTCATGAGTTTTATTACTTTTCTTAACAAGTTTAGGATAGCTGGCTATGCCTGATGGTATTGAATACTTTCTGACTTCAATGTATCTTTACACAAGGAAAATTATTTGAAAAAGTCTTGACTGATAATCAGTTTAAGGGGATGTTTTCTGCCTCCTAAAATTTTGGCTCAGTGGCCGTGACTGTAATCGTTATGCTATAGCTCATTTCAGTCACAAGCACACATTCTCTATGTTTGTCATTTACAGAGGAGAGTCTTGTGTCGGCGGCGCTGACGGACAGCTGAGGCGTTCATCTCCTCCCTGTGCCAAAGCATTTTGAGTTTCTCCTGTCGTATTTCTGCTCATCTTTAACATTAGGAGAGGCAGCAGTTGCTTTTAAAAGTCATAAAAGAGAATACTCCTACCACTGGTTTTTCCCCCTACAACAGTGTTCAAAACATAAACTTTCATAAACGGTTACTTGCTGGAGAAATCAAAGGCTTCGGCGAATTGTTTGCCCCTCAGTCTAAATTTGAGCTGTTTTGAACCGTTTCTCAAGATCCACTACACTAGCGTGTTTGGTTCCTGCCCTGGTGAGCTTAGCTCATTTTGGATTTCCTTTAACACTGATGGGGAGAGGGCTGCCATCAACAGAAGCTTCAAAACAAAAACAAAGAAAAATGGCAGCCAGTGTGTCGGTGTTCAGTGTAATAGCCTGTCATTTTGACAGTAGTTATTCCCATTCACAAGAATACAGCTTTCTCTATTGTGCACTTAAAAGAATGGGGAATGATTTCTGTTTTCTGTTCAGCAGTGTGTTCTCTCAATTCTTTCTTCTTTCCTTTGGGGAGTCGTGGCTGGCCTTCAGAGTGACTCGGATGCATACAACATAAGAGTCTTTAGCCCTTAGCTGAAGACAGACCAGAAAACAAGCAGGGAATGAAAGGAGAACTTTCATCCACTTTAGAAAGGGCACTGGAGTGTTCTGGAATGAACTGTCACTTTGTACAATGGGTCAGTTCTGTCAAGTTCGAATATCCGAATGCGTCATGCAACAGTAATGCTGTCTAAATGCAGGCTGTGGTTTATTGAAGAGGAAGAGACAGGGAGTGACAGGGGGAGAACGGCTGCGAGACGGGCAGAGTGACAGACCCTTGGAGAGAGAGACCGCTGCACTGAAAGAGACAGAGAGAGGAATGGCCTGAGAGAGCGAGAGACCAAGAGTTGGTGACTGAGAGCGGAGGACTGTGAGAGTAGGTGACTCAGGCAGCGGGAGACTGAGAGAGCAGGTGACAGAGAGGAGTACAGTGTGTGAACTGGTGACTGAGGGGGCAGGTGACAGAGAGGAGTACAGTGTGTGAACTGGGGACTGAGGGGGCAGGTGACAGAGAGGAGTACAGTGTGTGAACTGGGGACTGAGGGGGCAGGTGACAGAGAGCGGGAGATGGAGAGAGCAGGGGACTGAGGGAGTAATGAAACAGCGGGAGACGGAGAGCGTGAGACTAAGCGGTAAATTGAGAGAGTGGGTGGGAGAGCGAGGGAGTAAGGGAGAGGGACGCTGAGAGAATGGGGGACTAGGAGAGCAGGGGATGGAGAGAGCAGGAGACAGAGCGGTGAGACGGCGGGAGACTGAGAGAGCGAGAGACTGAGAGAGTGGGTGACGGAGAGCGAGGGAGTAAGAGAGGTGGACACTGAGAATGGAGGACGAAGAGTCGGGGATGGAGAGAGCAGGGGGCTGAGAGAGCGGCGATACAGCCAGACACTGAGAGAGCAGGAGACCGAGCGGTAGACAGAGAGTGGGTGATGTAGAGCGAGAGAGTAAGAGAGGTGGACACTGAGAGAACGGGGGACTAAGAGAGCGGGCGATGGAGAGAGTGGGGGATTGAGAGAGCGGTGAGACAGCGGGTGATTGAGGGAGCAAAAGAAAGAGAGGGGAAGACCGAATGGGTGACGGGGAGCGAGAGTAAAAGAGGGGGAGACTGAGAGAAGGGGGGACTAAGAGAGCTGGGGAATGAGAGAGCTGAGAACGGCGAGAGTCGGGGACTGAGGGAGGAATTTATATATGAAAGGGGATAGAGGAATAAGCTGGTTTTGTGTATTTGTTCTTCCTCTATCCCTTTAGATCCCTGGCCCCGCGGTAACCCCTCCCCGACACTGTCAGTTATGTTTGAGAGGTCGGAAGCCAGCCAGCTTACCGCAAACAGTGCCGTGTTTAGTGTTCTGTAATTGCCTCTTTAGCTTTCCCTGCGCATCGCGCGGACTAGAGGTGCTGCATTAACGAGTTCCTTAAGCGAGGCCACAGCCACGACACAGCCGTTCAAAGAGAACCAATGGATGTTTGATTTGGCTGCGCTCATTGACCTCCCGCCCGTCGTCAGACAATCGCTGGCCTCCCTGAGGACGGTCGCTGTGCGCTTCTCAAATAATGAGAGAATGGAAAATATGAAGGGCTCTGCCTGTTCCCTACTGAATATATTACCCAAGTGTGCTTTCTCCCGAATCTCAATACAGAGTGACGAGCTTGCAGTAGCATGCGTGGTCTCAGAACAATCTTTTTATTTATTTTTTTGTCTGTTGGACAATATGGGTATTCACCTCGAGGCCAAATACAGCCCTGCATATAAGTGCTCTTGACGATTTATCATGTAGAAGGACAAAAAATGCTATATGATTCAGGTGCTTGAAGAATCAACCAGGGTTAACTACCTTTGTGTGTGGACGACTCGTTTTGTACATTTGGTTTTGAACTTTTTCTCATTACTTTGGTCGATAATGGCCATTAAAAGTACTCTTGATCCTTTATCATACTGAAGAACAAAAAATATCAGCAATATGATTCAGTTATTTGAAGAGCCAATGAAATACTGGGGTCATGAGCACCTTTCCCAAGGCAGCCCCCTTACACCAGTTGAGTTGTGAAGTAATTTCACTGTTGTAGTCCGTTTACGTTATTGAAATAAAATCAGTTTCGCTCAATTTGGAGCGCGTTCTGAACACCTGGATCAGTTGATGTAAGGTGGTAATAAAACATTTCCTCATCTCAACATTACAATGAAATCAATGCTTAATGATATAATCAGACATCCTTAGTCTCATGCAAACAACAACGTTGAATGACGAACGTTGTCAACAGCCATTAGGTGCGCTCTGCAAGATCCCTAGTCATTGCAAAATCTTTGTGTAAAAACTCAGACTTTCTGACACATAATCTTTAGATGTATGTTAATGTCAGAAATCAGCCTTTTGGAAGTCTTTTCTGAGTATTCTCGAAGTAGATATGGTGTATGGTAGGCATTAGTGTGTGGAAAACTGTGTTTGTGTAGTTGTTGATGATGGGCTTTAGGTTTTGAACATCTTGGATTTACTTTAAATAGATATTGGCCATAGAGATTCTCTCGCCCCTTTACGTATGCAGAATGACAAGAAAATATAGCCATACTATCCTGGGAAGTGAAAAACTGTGAGCGTGTCAAGGTCTGAATGCTGCTTTTCTTCCGCTAGTTCTTGAGTAGGATGCATAATAAGTGAAGGCACTTAGTCCTATGAGCACATTGCATGTACAAAGCATTTTATTCATGAATTTTCTGTGAAAATGTCTGGCCCAAATACATCATTTCTAAAATGATTCCTGCCCCCAGGAAGGGTAGCACCCTGCTGAACAATATTGTGACAGCATTGTCACGATGGATGATGAATATTTCACGGGCAGAAATGAGAACAAACACAGAATTTGAGTGAATTTAGTGATGCTCAGAAAAAAACCTCAGACTGTATTCACCCCACCCAGGGATTAATTCAGTTCAAATTCTGGAAGAAAAAAAAAAACTTACTTCACCTAGGATGTCTTCATTTTGCTCGTTAATTTGGTTTTACCTCCCTCAAGCCATTCAGCACCAGTTTTTATGTTCTGATGGTTAATGGAAATTTTTCATTATTCCATTACAGTGGTCCCACAGTCCCCAAAAGAATTTACGGTAATAAAAAGGTGATATATTACGGACAACATTTAAGGCCTTTTCCCTCGGTCCTTTGTGTCGAAACGGCATTCTTTTGTTATGTCCGCGAACCTCAATGCCTATCAGCTTTACAAGTCTAATAAAGAAACCGTTAATGTGTGTTAAGGTGTGTCGGGTACACAAACGCAAGAGAAAAGACAAAACCTTTGAAGCAAAAAATATTTCGATGACAGTAGGATATCTGCTAGCTGGAGTATGCTGTACTCGGCCTGGAGTTGTGGACACACGCCTCTGACCATTATGGCCATAAAGGTCGAGACGGGTTTTGCTGTCATGCCGGAGGTGGCGAGTAACATCCGCGCGCAGCGCACCCTCTCCTCCTCGTCACTCTGGATTTAGCTTCAGCAGGATGGGCTGGGCTCCTGGTCGCAGGGGCTCCCTGGGGCCGTTCTAGAGCGAGTTCGTGGCTGCATCTTGGCTTATGCTGGCAGTAGTCGGCTAGCAATGCCTGCACAACACTGCTTCGACAGTTGAACAGCCTTTACCTCAATATTTAATTCGTTGTGTTTTCTGACCTGAAATTGAGACATAGTTCGACATGTCATAGGAGATCTGGTGTGATTGCAGAGGTATGGGGTGTGGTTAACTTGAGGTAACAACACAAAATTGTGAAATTTTCAAAGCCTTCTTACCTCCTATTTGTTTGCGACTGCAAAATATTTGACCTCAAATTTTTTCTTTATTTGCTCTATGCAGTGATGTGAATAAATTAATATTTTGACGTCATATCACGTTTAACTCTTTTCCTCATAATGACTACATATGATGCCTATATGTGGGGGGAGTCTATGGGGGGAAAAGAGTTAAACTTCGTCCATTTCATATGCGCTTCACAGTGCAGTCTGTTGTCGAACATATAATGCTGGTAGCATAGACCTCAGTTTTGGTTTGTAATCGTGAGATGAACGTATTGAGTACATGCTTTTGTGCCCTGAAAAATGTTCCCTACATGTATTAACTTGACATTTACTTGGCCCACGCTATTAGTTAGCCCTCATTTGATCTCTCCTGACATCGAATATCCTGCTCCGCACACTGAACACGCACGTCATGGTGCATTCTGCGCATTTAAATGAATTTTAATGATTGCAGGAGCACTATATATCAGCACCATGCATATTTGTCTGGATTCAACTTTACAGTTATGATCCCTGTCATATTTTGTCTCCCCCTTTTGGGTTCTTTTCAAATCTCAGCCCTTCTTTGGCTATCAAAGAATCATGCATGCATCACCATGAATGCATGTTAGCACATGCTCACCAACACTGACAAAGTTTCCAATATCCAGGGTTAAACCACAGTAAAATAAGTTTGGGACAAGGAATACGTTCATTCACCCATCGTGCACATATACCGCTTCTTTCTTCACTAGGATAGCAGGGGAACTGGAGCCTTTCCAATCCATTGCAGTGCACACACACCATTCCCTCACACACTCATACCAGCGGGCAATTTGGAGTCTCCAATTAGCCAGACATGCATGTCTTTGGACTGTTAGAGGAAACCGGAGTACCTGAAGGAAACCCAAGCCAACATGGGGAGAACATGCAAACTCTACACAGAAAGACCCCAGGCTGGATTCGAACCCACAACCTTCTTCCTGTGAAGCAAGAACATAATCCCCTGCACCTCCGTGCCGCCTACAAGGATCATTTTTTTTCCCTCTTCCCACAGATCAAACAGACCTCTCCAGCAGTATTTTTTTCATTATGCTGATCTTGGTATCAGTTGGAGATCCCGTATTAAAAGTTAGAAAATTATGTTTCTCCATTGATGTGATTTATTCTTTGGGACCAGGAAGACTGAAGCGAATGAAGAACCCTGTCCTACAGTGTAAAGGTCTTCATTAAAATAGTGTGGAGAAGCATTTTTTTTTACTCTACGGAGAGAACACTCAAAATTTGAAATGGAAAAACTTATGCATTCTGTGGCCTTTACTGACTGATTTGTAAGTCAATGATTTCCTGTGTGACTTTATTGTCTCCTGAGGGAAATACTGTTTCTGTATAATGGTGTCGAAGGAATAACCTGAAATATAATTACACGCAATATAGAAATATAATATACCGTTCAGGCATTTAAGGGATTATTCCTGTTGTATGTAATCTAGCTAGGTCCACTATATACTGTTGCAGGTAGACCTAAATGTACGGTGACCTATGGTTCCTACTGATGAGTGGTTGTGGTGTGCTGTGCTTGAACTTCGAAAACCTGTCCGGTTATGGAAAGCAACCATATTTATCTCCTGTATCTGTTTTTTTTGTACTGGTTTTTTTTTTCTATGTTAGTTTGTTTTTTTTTTTTTAAATCGAGCATTTTTACGCCATTTTAAGCCAAGTTCATTATTCATGAAACAGAAAGTCATTTCATTGAATTGTAACTTTTTTATTATTCTTATATTAAACTGAGCAGGATTATATTCCCTCCGAAGCACTTTCTGTTTGAGATGAAAAACTGAGTGATGAGTGGGCAGAACGAACTGGCACCATTTGTTAGCGCGGTTCTCTCCATGCAGACGCCTAACTTTTTCACTTCTTTCTTTCTGGTTCATAATTTTAGCTCCTCCTTTTAACAGATCAGGCAAACAAGAGAAGTGAGAAAAAGGGGTGAAGTTGTTTGGAATTGAAGGAATGTGAATATTTCTCCTTACTCCTTGAGATTTAGGCCTAAGTTTTAATGCCAAGTCAGTTACAGGCCTGGCACTCGGGGAGAGGTTACTCCATGGGTCTGTCATCCTTCCATGAAACATTCTGGAAATAATACTTCCAGAAAGCACGGTCTTGCAATTTCTTGCTCAACATATCGTCGAGGGACAGAAAAGTGTTATTTTTCGAGCTCGCTTAATTGACTGGAATCTCCTGAATGGTGGCGGACTTGGACAGATTTCTGGATCCTTCATTCGGAAGAATGAGAGGATGCGAAATGCGCCATGAGCCCCCTGATTGCCCCCTTCGTTTTCTCCCGTTGTCCACTTTGTTTGCATCCTCTGTCAACTGAGCGGGGTCAAGGAAGCATAAATTGGGCCGCAAAAATATATCGAATTGTATACGTATATAAATAAAAATATAGAAATTTTTTATATCAACATCCTGCACGAGCATATCGCAGTAAGCATGTCTCCAGGGTTGCAATATTAGAATGGTTTGCTTTAAAGAATGGAGATGAAGACGGAAGAGAATTGTAGTCCTGTGGTTCTCTCTCACCGCTGCTTTGTGCTCACAGCTGACATCTGAGGGCCGATCTATGCTTCAGCGAAAAGTACGTCTCGACACAGCTCGTCCATGTGTATTGATCTTGTTAAAAATAATGTCCCTCTTCGTATTGAGAGGTCAGAGCAATGTTTGGAGTTGACTTTGCTCATTAAGTTCTTGCATCGCATATCACTGTTGCGTTATCCAAATTTTTATTCGCATATCATACGTTTTCCTCAATGTGTTGCAACCTTAGCTGCTGTTGTTTTAAGTAAGCAAGAGCATTTGAACCGCAGTCTTTTTCCTCTCCGCAGTTTTTATATTTCATATTTCAGATTTATTTTGAAATTCTAACTTGAGGTGGAGTGAGTGGATAGCTCCCTGCAATCGCTTGGCTGGCATCTCGGGAGGGGAGTAGATCAGCGCTCTGACATTTTGATCTTCTCGTGTGGGACTGTGGAGGAACTTGATTTGTGCTTTTTAATCAGCTAAATGATTCCCTGTGTTCAAATAAAGACGGCACTCTTGCGTAACCTGCCGACACATTATTCTGTCCTCAGGTATTGCTTTTGCGCTCCCTGCTTTGAAAGGTTGGTTCAGGGGTGTTAAACTCTGCCCCTGCTGGGTGGCAGCGTCTGCATGAGTTTGTGGTTTCCTTACAGCAATCAGCCAATGAACGCTGTGTTTGTCCGAGGTATGTGGACTCATTAGCCAGTCAATGATCGGAATTTAATAACTCCACTGAAACACACTGGAAGACGGCAAACACTTGGAGAGTTTTTGACACGCGCGATCTAGGGTGTCGTATCATTTTTCAGTTTTTAGGAGAAGCGGTTAAAGTCGGTCAGAGGAGCTCTTAGGATTCCATCTCTGTACTTGCTTACATCTTCACTTGGATTTATCGATGCCTTTGCTCATCAAACGGGCTTTGATGAGGCTACTAGCTAGAGCAACTCCACTGTGTAGCTGGTTTTGACAAGCTTTCCAAAGTTTAGCAGGGGCTCATGATGCCTTTAATGTGCACCAATGATTGATGTCTGAAAGGACCCGAAAACCATATGTTTCTACATTTATTTAATTAATTCACTTAATGGCAAAATTCTAATGAGAACCTGGAGTTGATTTATGGAAGAAGCCTTTGGACTCAGTTCTAAAGACACACCCGAGATGCCCTGAACTATCTATTTTAAAATGATCGGCCCAAGTCGCCTGAAACACATGGTGCTCTTATGGTCTTCATGTTAATATATCTTTCTCTCGAGTCAGGCCTAACAAAGTCAAGACCATGCTCTCTGCCTGGGATTAAATTGAGTCCTCCCAACTGCCAGCGTGATGTATGTGCTGCGGTGTTCTACGGACCGCGCTTGCATTCGTGCCTCGTTGTCTGTGAGGATTAATCATATTTCCAGAACACAGGCCACTTACACAAAGTGACCAATTGGCTGACTTCATATTTCTTTCCAGGCAATGCCTGGATTGAAGGGGCGGGGTGGCTGACCAGTGCCTGCCTCAACCTGGGAGGTCATTGGACCTAATGTCGCATATTATAGTCAATCCATTATTTTTCAATTTTTCTGGATTTGGCTTCATCTTTGGTCTGTGGACGTACAAAAAATAAATAAAAACAGAGCACTAAACATTTTTTTTATATTTTAGTATTTCTTTACTCTGCAAATAATAGACTTCCATTCATCATGAAACTAGTGAGTTGAAGCCCATAATGTTGATGCTAGTATGGTTTTATGCCTCCACGCCAGCAACAGATGTAGCCGCAGGCATTATGATATTGGGTTGTGACTCTGTCTATCTTTCCGTCCGTCTGTCCCAATCTTGTGAGCAAGATCTCTCCAGGACGCATGGGGGGATTTTCAGAAAATTCTCGGTATCGACAACACGCAAAAAATCGCCGGATTTAGCGCCTTTGGCAAAATATCTTGCTACTTCCAGAACCCACTCACTTCAGTGTGTTGCTGAGATCACTGCTATCGTTTAGTGTCTGCTGGCTGCGGCTCAGTTCTGCTCGCACACATACATATATGCGGTCATTGTGCATATAAGTCTCTCATCCAAGGGTATTTATGAATTTTTTCTGCTTATTTTCGTTCAATGAACACATGGCAGCTTCACATTAATGACCCATAGACTTAATGACTACTGTTTCAGTTACTGTTGGGCTCTGCAGAGACCAGATGCGGCTGGGTCACCGAACTATCCCATAATGCATCTGAAATGGGGCACGAGTGCAACATCGGGCATTTTTTGTGTACTGGCGATACCCTCAGTTGGACACATGTCCCCTTGGACTCAAGGATGAACTGATTAGATTGTGATGGCCAAAATTCTGAGCTCATGGTGACCTCAAGTCCATCCTATTCTCAATTTCTTTAAACTTCTAATGGGTCATTTATCAAAACTGCTCACACATTTTCAGAGCTAGAAACCTCAAACTCACAGTGCAGCTTCATGTTAGGTCAGATTTGATATTTTTTTGATGTTTTTCTGATGATCCCCCTCTTTTATCCTTTTTCAACACCTCTTTTTCAGCTTGATGGAGTACCATTCATTTTCCAAGGTCCTCATACTCCCGCAATTTGATGGCTAGAGACACCAAACTTACTATACAGCTTCAAACTGTCCCAAATCATGGATGTTGATGTTTCCCAACAATTTGTCATGGAGAGCTCGGGACTTGATTGCTGGACTCAGGAAGGAATCATGTGTTAAATGATGAAGCCCCGCCCCCTGTCCCGATTGGTTGATATTTGATATTTCATATGTTGTGAATTGTTTGTCATAGAGAGTTGGGGGCTCGGGTTTTTGATTCAGGAAAGTGTCACAAGTTAATTGTTAAACCCAGTCCCCCTTACTGATTGACCAATATTTGATTCTTCCCAACTATTGAACCATTTTGCATAGATAGTTATTGGACTCAGGAAAGAGTTAAGTGTATTACTAAAGCCCCTGTCCCCATTCATGATTGGCTCAGATTTTATCCCCTATTACTGTTAAACCATTTGTTGTGGAGAGCTAAAGATTGGGTTGTTGGACTCTAGAAAGGATCGGATGTCAACTGAAAAAGCCACCCCCTTTCCTTACTGGGTGATATTTGATCCTTCATAACTATTGGACAGTCTGTCAGAGAGAGTTTCAGGTTGGGTTTTTGGACACAGGATGGGGTCACACACAGATCTACTAGGCTCCATGCTTATTCTGCTAGATGCTTGTTCTGTTTGTGAGTTGGCTTATCTCTCCTACTTTGTTTTGTTTAAAAGACTAAAATTCCCAACATGTGGCTGGAATGTCACTCCCGACGAACACAAACACAATGAATCTGTACTGCTACAAAAATCTAATCATGCGATGGCATCGAATTATTCATCAAAACTAATTGCGGATCGTTCAAGCGGCTTGTCGGCAACATGAGTCCAAGTATAAGCAGTGCTAGATACCCAGGATCAGTAAATGATCCCGGAGAATAGGCTGTCGTACAGTTGAGTTTGAGTCATCATTTGCGTTACCCATTGATGGATCGATCTGCGTCGGATTTAATCTGCGAAACTTTATTAGCAGCAGTCAGTCTGCCCCTTCCCCCCCACTGCTCTCCACTACAGATCCATCCTCTACTGTATATAGGCTCTCACAGGGGACGCAGTGCTTCACCCATAAATCACTGCTGACGTGTCTGAGTTGCATTGCGTCTTGCGCTTCTCTGTCATGCCCGGTCTCCTTTATTAGTGCAGCGGGGATGAAAGCTGAAGCATCATGGGAGAAGTGGAGAAAGCGATGTGACACATTTTCTGGCTGCATGTCCAATAATTCATCTTTTTTTTGACGTGAAAGCCATTTCATTGAGAGTTTTTTTTTTTTTTTTTTTTTTTTACAGCCTACCTCGAAGTTGAGGGTGGAGGGCTGGTTTGGCTGAAGGTTTCCCTTGCCATGAACTGGACATATGGCATTGTTTTCTCTTTATTTATTTATTTTATTTATTTTGAGCACGGCAATAATCTGGGCTCTTGTGCATCTCTGTCTGTTGATGAGATGCTCGAGGCGCATGCTGTGCCATATTTCTAACCGCTGCTCCTTGAAGTTTGGCCTATGTCATCAGGCGTTTGCAGCCAGGACTTCACAACTGAGCAAATTTTACGTTCTTTGGAAAAAGACCATTAAACACTGCACATAATTACAAAATTGGTTTAGCAATGTTTTTTAAGTCAGTTCTGTTTAGCCTTTTTATTGGCATTTCTGCGCAAGTAATTGCTGTGCATTAGCATTAGATTTAACATTTCACCATCCAATTAACTGCATATAATTTTATATTTGCATAAAGTTTCTAATTCCCCATTTTAATTAAGTATATGGTTATGACCTTAGATTAATGTGCAGCGCACTTTCTAGTGCAAAATGTGAGTCTAAAGGCTAATGTGTACTTTCCAATAAGTTAGCTTTTGTTCATTTGCAAATTATGACCATTTTCTGACCTGTTTGTCCTGACACGGCGTTTGCCTGGCCACAGTTTGTCTGAAAGTCTTCACCTTGGGGAACAGTGTCAATGATGGATCAAAACCACGGTTCGCAATGTGACATTAAAATGTTTACAGTTACAGTCTGATGCATTTACAAATTATGGAACATGTTTTCAAAGAAAATCACGTGCAGAAAGTAGAAGCAAACTCCATCAGCCTAGATCGTCCCAGTTTGCTAAGGAGAGAAAGTTTGCATTCATCCAAAACTAATATCAAGCTAAGCAATTCCTCTTGATTTTTATGGTTAGGATGGGATCTGCTTTAAGTATTGTGGTACTTTACACCTGTTATATCTGCGAGTAAAAGCGCGAGATGAGAAAATGTATATGGTTGAAGGCGGGTGGTGAGAATATCCAACTGCTCTGCCAAAATAATAACAACACAGCTCGCTGTGTGGGTCATGCATATTTAAACTGTCATTGCAGAAAACCCATTGCCAGAATGACTCTTATGCAAATTTCTTATAAAAATAAGCTATAAAATCAGAAAAGCAATGTCATTGCAGCACCTCCTCACTTTCAAGTCGGTGGGAAGTAAAATTTTCTCTCGCACGTTATTTGTGCCATCTTGGATGACTTGACACCAATTCTTGTTTTTGAGTTGACTAACTTTTCCTCATGAAAATGTCACATCCTAGTTGTACTACTAAAATGACGCCTTTTATTTTCCTGTTTGACAGTGACATGCCTTACCTCTTCTCGCCTAAATGAGATGTGATTTCTATACAGCATTTTCATGTCAGGCCATTCGGATGCCCCTCTAGCATCCAAACACAGCGTTTCTTCGTTCAGCCTACCTCTACTGTTCAATTGATTGGTGTAAGCTCTAGTATTGTGAACTCTGTCTTCATTATTCTGATATACTGCGCCAATTAGTATTACAAATATTGAATTCCTCTACTACCTTTCCTTCTTTTCCTTTTCGTGCTGTTGCCTCCTCCCATGTGGTAGACGGGGAAAGGAAATCAAGTTAAGGAAAAAACGTTTTAGGACATTTGAAGAATTGGAGTAGCAGAATGGAGTGTCCACCTTGAAGTGTGGACACTTGCAGGCATGGCAGATACCTGAGAGACTGGCAGAGGGTAGATTCACAGGTTAATCATTTGTATGTCACATATTCTGGGATTAAAAACAATTATGCCTCAAAGGATGGTCTCGTCAAGAAGATGGTCTTCTTTAACTAAAGTTACTTGAGGGAAACCTGTGTTCCTTTTTCTCCAACTGATTTAACTGATGAGATTAGCTGGTCATCTCCTTAATGATGGTGGACCTTCATTCATTTCTGGGTCAAGCATCAAGCGAGGGAAGCAAGGAGTGAAATAATAGTGATGAGTAATGAGCCCATTGTGTTTGCTCACTTCCATATTCTCTGATCTTTTACTTTTCATCCCATCACTAATTGCGCTCAATAGGGTGTGCTAGCGTGAATACTTGATTTACCTCAGTGCTTCAGTGAACCGGTCCATAATGTGGCGTGGACCGGATTAGGCAGCTGTTGTGCCAAGAGCGGTACAAACTGCTCTGAACGGGCTCTTATAGTTTTAGTGGATTCTACCCCTCAGTGTTTCGGTAAACATCTGCTCACAGCAGCCTTCTGTCTGGCCCCATCAAAGGATGAACCGACAATGTGTGTCATTGTGTTAATTCACAATACGGCCATGATAACAGTAATAATCCACAGTTTTGTTGGATATTGTTGTAATAATATCGGACTGCAGATTAGTCGTTTTGTAGTCCTTTGCGCTCAACGGCTTAGCGAAGAACATGTCTGTTGGCAGGGCTGAGTTTTTCAGTTTCCAGAAACTCAATTTTTTTTCTGCCATTTGCTGAGATCTCACACTGTATGCCATTCAGAACCAAATCAAGCCTTCGCTGCGTGAGAACTGCGCGCCGCCTCGCCGAAGTACGAGGGCTTAATCCACGCAACGGCGGCGAAACCAAGAGATGTGATCGTCAGCGCATTTTCACACTCCCCTAATGAGGAAAATCTCGAACAGACAAATATTTGGGGCCGAACGACTCCCCTCCTTCGTACTTTGCACGGCACAGTTAACAAATTCCCGAGTGTATTTGCAGCCCCGCGACATTGAAGTTTGCTCTACATTTGAAAGGACTGATCACATAATTCATGAATATGATTATTTTCCCAGCGGATCTGAAGAACACCTTGTGCTATTCGTGAAGTAGTCCTCTGTTATCCTGCAGCCGGAATCCAGCTGGAGCTGTATTTATGATGGCATTAGTATTCAGCATGGGAAACCTGTGGAGGCAAAGCCGGGAGGTCTGTGACAAAGGAAAGGGAAGGGCTCTTAAGTTTCAGAGCTGGAGCTGTGGTCATTATGTTAGGAATCTGGGCACTGTTCAGTTACAACAACTGTTAGAATCGAAACATACTCCATAGAACTGATGGTGAAAGGACTGGGTGGTTTCAACTCCACTTGAGATTAAAGAAAATGTGCCGTGGTGTGGACTGGCTGTAAAAGAACTGCCCCTCCATCTGTTTATGAAGATATTTTTGGTCACCTTCCTGACTGGTGTGAGGAAAGGCTGTATTTGACCTTTCTAAAGAGAGCAGATGATCAATAATGCTCATATCCCTCCTGCGGGTGACAGGAGGTCGCTTTTGGGTTGGGGGTGGAGGATCGAGGAAGTGGGGGGGTGGGGGAGGACATGTCAGAGTTTCGCCGGGATTGTCCGGAAGAGCATGATGGCATCGGGGTCAAAAATATAGAGTGAATTTGGAGTGTGCAGTATTCCATTGCAGACCTTTGTTGGTGAGTCTTCCTGTCGGTGTGACGGCACCAAACTGGCCTCCAGGAAGACGGAGGGCTTTGAGACCATGAGGAGGTTGTACAGTGTGAGATGCTAATGAATTTATATGGGAGAATGGTGTTGACCCAGACAGTACGTTGGCAGTTATTTCGAAGAGACGATCGATGCCTTTGCCAGTGCCGAGTGGAGGCCTCCTCTCGTCTTCATGGCTTCACATCTGGAGCCTCGGCAGGAGGTCTAAAGCATAGCGGCGGATCTTATGGCTCATCAATCGCCTTGCTGCCCCATCCATCCCACTGTAAAATGAGCCATTCAAATGGAGGGAAACTCAGTTATAGCTTAACGAGTCAACAACGTTGGAAAACTTTAAAATGAGGTTCTCTGTTACTTCTGCAAAATTTTTCCCCATTTGAAGTTTATGTAAGCATCCTGCATGCCAAATTATGGGTAGACGATGAAAAAGAAAATGGCATGAATGGCCATCTCCCATCTACCATTTGAAGTGGACAAAGTAAAATCGCAGTTGTTTTGAGATCGTGACCTGGAATGGTCTTTAAAAGTACCATAGAGGAACGTTATGAAATTCAGGTAAATCCTGCCACTGGTGCCATTTTCATCTTCAAGAATTTTCCAGAAATCACAAATCATTAGCACTGAGATATACAGGAGGATGAAGGAATAACGCTCGTAACATAGGGGTTGTGGTTTTGTGCCATAGTGGGGCACAGTTGCAGCAACCTTGAGAGAAATTATTAAACTCCGAACGCTGTGGAAAATATTTGGCTCTGAATATCTGAAGATAGTGGGGAAGGACATAGTCGAATTATCCCATGGTAATAAACTCCCTCTGCTGATTTCTAATCTTGTCTTTCTCAGCCTGATATTCTGCTGACACTTGTTTGCTCCAGGCCTGCGTGCGTTAGCTGGTAAAGGTGTTGGCCAGCAGATAGCTGCTGCCGGATTGTGAGTGCGCATCCGTGAGACAACACTGGGGGAGCCGTCACTCAGCAGTGGGAAAAAAAGCGATGTACCCCGGGTCCCTTCCGCACTCTGAAAGGCTATGATTATCTCCCATCAGGCAGCAGTAAAGCGGCTCACGAAATCTCGCCCGGCAGTTCCCCCGCGATCTCCATCAAAGGCTTAATCACCTGGAAATGCATTTGCACCCAACGAAGGAGCAGCTTGTTTAGCTAATTAAGGTATGCTAATGCTGTCCGGACTCGACTCCTGCTGTTTGTTCCGAGGGAGAGCGCATTTATTCTTGGGGCTCGGAGGCACTGAGACTCAATCCCACGCTCGATATGCAAACGAGGTGAGACGAAATCCCCTTGGCAACTGTGCGGCGACATCTTCAGTCAGGCTTGAAGATTCCGAGCCACGGGGAGGAGAACAATGGGAGCTGCAGGACCACTGAGCGGCTGAAAGCATTGTGCAAACCCATTGGGGGCCTATGGCGTTTTGGTCGTCTAAAAGATTGCCTGGCAGGGCCACTTGTGCATACGTGCTACTTAGAATTGTAGCACAGATATGGCAGGTTTCATAATTAAAACCAGGGCTCCAGGGCTGTCTAAATTTGTATTTTAAGGTCTGCCAAGTTGGTGAATGTGTTTTATTCCTCTATACAGTATTTATCCATCAAACATTATCAAATATTAGGGACATGGGGAAATATTAAACAATCCTCCCGGTAGTTACATTAGTAATACTTTTCTGAGCTAATGTAAATGTGTTAGGAAAATGAACCAAGGTGTGCTTCTTCAGGATTTGTTGTGGATTTGTTCAACTGGAAATCTCTGTACTCCATACTGTGCTTGCCCCTCGGACCGCAAGCCATGCAGGCTACATGTTAAAAAGGTAAATCGTGGAGGGAACCAGGGGACGTATCTCTGCTAGAGACCCATTATCTTTACTGCTGAAGGCAGCAGGCCACGGCGAGCCGCTATAAAGCACGCCGAGACGGGCGTGACCGAGCACTGCTACAGAAGCTTATTATGCCGTGATCAATATTTAAAGCTGGTCATTTTATGCACCAGTGGGCGGCAGTGACGAAGAGGAGTCCGTCACTTAAAGCGCTGGTTTCTGGGTAATTACAGTCTTAGGAAGTACTAGGCTCTCCTCGCTGGTTAAACAAGAGAAAAGGACTCTTTCGCACTTTTCTTCATCTTTGTTTTGCCATGTTACTTCCCTCACTTTATCCATTAACTGCCACAAAGACCATCATTCTACCTGTGGGTGACAGTGAAGGTATTCAGAGGAGAACTCAAGCAGGACTGCGATGAAATGTAAACCTTGCAAGAAAGATTTCTGTGTTTAAACTTGCTATTCATAATGAGCTCTTTAAGGTCCTATCTTGCATTGGATTGAATGGAATATCGAGTTTTTTCACAAATCTCGTTGTTCTTTAGTGCTGTGCAAGGTTATCGGTCATTGCAGCTTGTTGTAATCTGCATTCTCATACATTGAATCGGCAGTTCATTTGCTGAGCATTATGTTGACTTCATTCAATGTGCAGCCTTCAGAGGCGTTGTTGAGCGTGTCACGCCCTTGGCTGGGGGTGAAATGGGGTCTGGATCGCAGGGGTGCTACTGCTCAGAAAAGCGCCACTTCACCATTGTGTTGTTTTTTTGTGGAGCTCAAATTTGTTTGTCAGCCCTGGCAAACATACTCTTATTCTCTCCGCCACCTGTCAGAACAGTATCTCGCCAACTGGCTACATGACAGAAAAGAAGAATGATGGGAAAAGCAGAGGCGCCTCAGCCTGTGGACATGACAAGGTATTATCCTAAACTAGATGGACTGTTTGAAAGTTTGGGGTGGTGATGCAGTGCTGTGCTGAATAGCCTCACTGGACCTTTGGTTGTTTTTGACAATGCCAATATAGCCTCGTATCCAGATAAATCCTCTCAATTTGGAGTATTTGTTCTCTATCAACTTGTGTTCTCCCTTTATGGGGAACAGGCTTAAATGTGATTGTTTTTTGTCTCTGCAGTCTTTTTCACTTCCTTAGCATTTTGGCAACTTTGTTTATATATTTAAGTCAGGACAGTACGTTAATTTTATGAAATGAGATGTATCCACCCTAGAGTTTATGATAAAAATGTTGCAGCAAAATGCCATTTCCTGAAAACGTATACTCATTTTGAAGTTCAATCAACAGAACATTGGCACGTAATATAATGCACATAGTAGAACACAGGATAATTGTATCCGCGGACGATGAGCCGGGGATACGATGGATAAGTGATCGTTACGCTGCGTCCGCCGCCACCGCATTAGTACAGATTTCTTGTGAGCGCTATACAGGTCACAGTTCTCCATGGATTCATTTAATATCTAGGATGGACCTTGCGTGTGGTGAGGGGTGCATTATAAGTGCAGCCAATCAGAATCACTCCCTGTTAACGGGACAGATGCTATGTTCCTGCTGATTGGACCAGACTGCATCATTTGAACTGAGGGTGGGTGTGCTTTTCGCACCTCCTACAGAATATGTCTTCTTCTGCACCACCATGGCTACTGCGTTTGAAGCCAGCGGCAGGTGATTACTCCTGACAGCTGAAATCATTAGTGCTGAGGCACGACACAACCTCTCCTGCCAAATTGCAACTGACATCTCTCTCCACAACCAAGCTGTGGCCGACTCACTTTTAGAATGACTGAACACCATGTTTAGAAACAGTTCAGAGAGGAATTTACTTTGGATTATGAGATTCCAGGCCTGGATTCAGGATGTTTCCTGAAGGATTTAAAATTCCTTTGTAAAAGAGGAAAATGAAAGAACTAACTGCAAAATATTTTATCTCAGACACTCACAGATCATTCATGATCCTGTCACTCAGAGTTAATAATTCAAAAAAGCCATTTAAAGAGCAAAAATATTCCCTTTGACATGGAAATATTATTTTAATTCAATCAGAAACAGAATTAACTCCCAAATGTGGAAATTCTTCTCACGTAATAGTGAGGGTTTGATTTCCACACTGGAAATATAGGCCTATTCTCAGGCTGGAATGTGTTCCATTGGGATGGTGTAATTCGTTATGGAACAGTTTTCAACTCCAAGGTTACAGGTTTAGTTCTCAAGTGGGATGCCGTCATACCTTTGTGCAAGGTGCTTCATGAGAGTTGCTTCAAGAAATGCGCAGCTGTTTAAATAGATTGCTAGTGAAGACTGGAATTTTTGTAAGTCACTGCAGCTAAGAGCATCAATTTATGCCTGAGTGCATTTAGCGTTACTGCGAGTGTAAAGGAAAACAAATGTTTAAAAATAACTAAATAAATAATGGCCTGCTTGAATTTCTTGAACTAAAAATTCCTTAAATTCCAAGATCAAGCGTCCTCATTCGCGTGCGTTTAAAGGGTCTATCATAAACTAGACAGTTGGTCGCCTGCAGGTCGACCTGTACACCTGGACGCCCTAAAGCAATCGCTCCCAAATCGATAGGTCTTGCGATCTTACCTTTCGAAGGGTTTATGACTCGTATCCCGCCCCCTCCCCCCAAAAGCCAATCATCTGTTTTATTCAGCCAAACCGGGAGACGCATCTAGCCAACCATATTGTTGCATTCATGCAAGCATACATTGAGAATTCACGGAAGTTTCTACCTTCATGACTAAAGCCTATTAGTTAGTTCTTTGTTCTACTCCTCTGGTAGATTGAGACCATTGATTGTACATGAATTAATTCTGTGGGATGAGCTTAGGGCATCACATCACTGCAAGTCGTAAAAGAAGTTTGCATCGAGAAACCTTGTGCATGCATGGTATAACTATTTTGAGTGGGGAAATGTGTGTTTTAAACCTTATTTTTGGGAAATTTCATCAAACTTTTTACGTAGTTTTCATCAAGTTGGACGCGCAGTTTTTAATGTCTCAATGACCATGGAAAGTATAGTCATGGTTCTCCCCTCATTCATTTAGATGGGGACCTGGTCTTGTTTGCCTTAAATAGCTGCCATGGTGGGGGTTTTGCCAAGATGGCTGCATGAGTCGCAAGACTTGCCCATGAAGACTTTGGTCTAGGGCAGGAAGGTTGCCATTTTAAAACATGAGGACGCTTGAAATTTGGAAAAAGAACTGGCCATTCAGCTCGACTAGACCCATTTTAAAAAGTATTGCCAACTTCAAGGCGGCGCACAACGTAATCCCTGGCAGAAATGCCCGAGGAGGAAGGGTAGAAAAGGTCGGGAGGAGCCTTCGGGTAAAGATGTCGTATTCGGCTATTAAACTCCTGAAAGATTCATTTTCTCGGCTCACTCATGCCTCTGGCCGCTGATTGAACTGGCGGTTTTGGAGGACAAGACCTGAATGGGCCGTGTGATGGAGGGGCCGCAGTGGGGGGCTCGACTCCACCTTAAGCTGCTGGAGATTTATTGGTTGTTTGATTAAACCTGCTCCCGTGTGAACTCCCCTTTTCTTGGCCCCATTAATGACGGGGCTCTGGCAGTGCAACGGCTCCCTTGTTGTCATGGAAATACTGGTATTGATGTCATGGATTTCCTCCTTCTGTGTGCTGGTGGAACCTCCGAGGTCATTGTACGACCGATTCATTGTTCTTTACCGTTTGGTTGTGACGAGTCGCTCAGCCGTGCGGATGCGGCGTGCTGCCTTTTAAGTATGGCAGTGACCAAAAATGTGTTTTACGAGCTTATTTGTCTGGGCAGCAAGAGAAGCAGGGAGGCTCAGCGCTTACCGACGGGTGAAAATTGGCAAGAGCCGAATCGTGGCCTGCGTCTGACGAAACGTATCGCAGAGAAAATGAAACCTGCCGCCCGAACGGCATAAAAAAAACGCAGGCCGCTCGAAATTTTGGTTCAGCCTCATTATTTTTAATGCGAAATCCAATACATTTCCTGTTTGTGCGGCCAGCGCGAATCAATCCCCCCTCGGTGTCTGGGGCGAGGATGCAGCCACTGACTGCAAAATAGAGGCTCTGGATTGCGACGGGAGTCTTTTCAGACGGACGGTATTCAGTGCTTTTTCAGGGCAGACTCCCCCGAGATGGGAGTCTCTTAGTGTAATTATCTGCGCGCTGGGCTCACTCCTGCCTGCTGTTCAATGTCCCTCACAAAATTATATATTTTTTTTTCTCCGCAGTGCCCTCTTTATATGATCGGAGTTCAACTAGATGCCAGCTAAAAAAAAAAAAACAAAAAAAAAAACTAATTTTTCATGAAAATCCATGACTGTTTTAATTTGAATAGGTATTGTATGCGTGTGCTGAAAAACAGCCCGGTGGTGTAATTGCTTTGTGCATCACGCCCCCGAAGAGCATTCCGTGAGCTCTCTGCTCCTGCTGTGACGAGCCGCTCATTATGTGACACTGTTTGGCTTATATTTTTCTTGCAGTGTTTGCGTTCCCTTAGCCTACATAGTTTAGTGGCTTGTTTGTGAACATTACCTACGGTTTTTGTGCGATTCGGAGGGGACGTGTGAAAAATTGGTTGCAGTGCACAGTTCTTGCTTACGTTTGGCTGACGCAGGATTCTATAATGAGCAGTGCTGCCTTCAAATATTGAATGCTATGGAGTTTATTGTCAAATGCCCACGGTGATGAACAGAGTGCAATAATATTTTCTATATTTTCTGTATAAATAATACAGCTTATATAATGAAGGTCATCAGGTATAAAGCACAGTATGCTTTTCATAGGGATATCCTCTCATTAATAATTATTCCTTGCAAGTTTTATGCACTTTCCATGAAAGTGACAGCTCTTTACAACGATGAATTTTCCGCAGAGACCACGTGTAGCTCCAACCTTAGTGATGTGCGCCAGCCGTTGCGTACCAGCGTACTCGACGCATATCAGCTGAGACTGAGAGGGGGAGAAATGATTTATTTATTTGGCGATTAAACTCAGGAATGATTAAGTGGCAGGTTCTGAAAATCAGGGCATTGCGGGGGATGGCTGTGCTGGCAGGAATTCAGCCTGGATATTTCAAAAAATACATTCGGTCATTTCAATCCTAAAAAAAGGTCAAACTGTTATGTACTGCTTCAATGCACTTCTTCCCTTCTCCATCAAAATAACCATAAAAATGAAACCGGAGCATTGCATGGTGTCCGCTAAGCCCTGCTTGCCGAGAAACTAAAAGCCTGGGGTCTGTACGCTCCAATGAGATGATGTCACCTTAGCACACGACAAACCTCTAAGGGGAACAGCCTCATCGCCGCAGCTGCCGATTGGTGGTTTTCTTTGACTTGTCGTGTGCTTGTCCCCGCTAAGCCATTTCTCAGGAGTACAGAGCCATTAGAGTCCAGAATTACCCTCATTTTTATCCTTAAGCAGGGACGTATCGAACCAACGCAGTCAGACCCCTGCTTTATCTCGCTAGTTGCCTCAAGGGTTTTCACGTCTTTTACTGCAGGTCTGCATCATCGAAATGATCTCCAGTTATTGCAAACATCTCAGGTTTTTTTTTTTTTTTTTTTTGGCCCTTTTCCCACCTCTGATGATGAGAGAGTCATCTCCATATTCTTGGCAGTCTTTTTTTTTTCGAAAACCTGTTCCACTTCTGAAACCTCCCTTTGTCTCTCATTAGCAGAGGATTGGAGGAGTCCAGCATGTCACTTGGTTTGCATTCTAATTGGTATTATTTATCGGTGACGGTATTTTAGTCAGAGCACTGCAGCCGTTGAAGGAGAAACTCGCCCAGCCGATGCTTTGCATAATCCATCTTTCTTAAGATGACATCGCCTCACTACCACCAGGTGGGACCAATCGGGTGTGAAGAGCCCCGCTGGGTGCATCCCATTGGACAGAAGCCATTCGTTCGAATCGCTGCAGAGAAATAAATCCATTTAATGATATTCACCACCCAAAGCACCTGATGTACATTAGAGGAATCCCACATGTTTATATTTTTGTTTGAATTTTTTGTTTCCAGTTTTACGTCTCTCCCGCGTTTGATAATTGACAGTTGTGCCTCTGAGCTAGCAGTCCGCGATGCCACCTGCGCCCACTTGCCAGGCTGAATAGAGCAGACGTGCGCGACGCTCCGATGCGCTCGTCTGTGAGCCGGCGACTATTTCACACCTCAGCTGCCATGCTGAAGAATGCAGGCACCAATCGCAGGCGGCGAAACAGGCTCGTGGCCTGTCGGGCAGGAGGAACTAGTGTACTGTCTCGATCGCTCGATCACCCACTGAAAGCTGAACATTTCTGGTCACAGTGGTGGGCAATATGTGGCGTCAGCTACTCACCCAATGACTGCTGCTACCCAACCACCCCACACACACACAATCCTGTTTGCAATTTCCATTGTTTAAAAGTGCATTTTGAAGCCAAAAAGTGAGGACCCTGACTGACTCTACTCAACAACCATGGATAAGAAGGCTGGCAATTACAGTGAATTTTTGTCCCTTCAGAAACCTGGTACTGTATATTTATGGTAGTTTTTGGGTGCTTGCTAGGCTACTGGTTGCACTGAAACAGAACCATGCCTGCTGGTTCATGATGACATCGTATAAATAGTAAAATTGTTTCTTGAAAGTGATAGAAGCGATCTTTGGTGCGAAGTTCAATGAACCTGGTGGTCAACTGGTCTTTTTTCAAAAATCTTTCCGACATAAAATTTAAAGCACGTAGAAGAAGGCATTGTTTAACTTCAACTGGAGCATTGCTGAAAACAAAATATTACTTGGGTGTCTGCTGTTTGCAGCAGTTTGTCTGAGAAAAACAGTTGTGTTTAGCTGGAATTGATCTAAATAACTGGAATTGATTTAAATAAACCGCGAGGGGCGGAGGGGTAGGTATGAACTATGCAGAGCAGGTCTGTTTGAAATGAACATGTCAGTTGGATTTTCAAGCTGCGTGTTTTGAAGTGGAAAAGAGGGGTTTAGTGGCTAAACCAAGGGGTTTTCAAGGTCGACCCTCTCTGGAATAAGGGGTCTTATGGGGAGCACTGTTCATTGGACTAGTTAACTAGGGGAAAAAAATTCCCATAATGTGGGAACATTTTTTTTTTTTTCATTATTATTAATTTTTTTTCCAGTTGTACTAAACGAGTTGTACTAACAATCATTTTTATTTTCACTAGCCTTTTCAGTAACCCTTTCTTTTCAGTTCTGATCCACTGGATTGTGCAACTGCGCATTTTCGCTAACATTACTCCCTCTTCCCCTGTCAGAGCTGGCCATCGCCCGGCATGAGGTGAGGGAAGTGGAGCAGCGCCACACGATGGACGGCAGTAGGGAGCTGTCGCTGGACGATAGCGATGACGTGGTCATCATCTACAACCGCGTGCCCAAGACTGCCAGCACCTCCTTCACCAACATCGCATACGACCTGTGCGGCAAGAACAAGTACCACGTCCTACACATCAACACCACCAAGAACAACCCTGTGATGTCACTGCAGGATCAGGTGGGAGGCGGTGACACGGGTTGCTATTTGCTCATTGGCTGGTCTCATTGTTAATGGGGCTAGTCATAAATGCACAGCCACACATACAGGGTCTGCTATGCAGGGTGCTAATGAACAGTGGTTGCTGTGCGACACGTATTTGTATGTGTTAAAATGCCTGTTACTTCACCTAATATTTAGTAATGTGGATGTAAATATGCTAAAATTGAAAGCGGTAGTCCGTATTTTAACTGGATGTTCATTGTATCATTTCGCAATGCTTAGGTATTCAGCTGTGACCCCCAAAAAAAAAAAAAAAAAAAAATTCACCAAACTGAAAAAATATTTCTGGATTGCACTGTAAATACAAGCCCTTGGACCCTGCAGATTAGAGCACTGGAGTACTTTTCTGCTCAAAAAGGGCAGCTTCACATTTCTGTGTGAATAAATTTTACTTGCTAATTAAATCAGATTCCCACATCCCAACAGAGTTTTAGAATTGCAGAGAAGTATTAAGTAAGAAATTTAAAAAGTGAGAATTATAAATTTACACTGACACATTTATGAAGTTTATAAAAACTTAACTGTATAAAAGCTTGCCACTAAATTATGTAGTTTCCGAAAATGTGCATATGGCCAAAACACTAGCTATACTACTTCATATTAAATATGGTGGGTTTAATTTTATTGAATTTTTAAATTTTGTTTTATTCATTTTATTTTTTCGGCATCTCCTGGAAATCCGGCGGGTTTTATCAGGTTAAAAGGATACTGAATTCCAATGAGCGGGGGTCACCGTCAATGATCGATGCTGCTGCTGTTACACGTATTCCATTGTTTTGGCATTTCTTTTCATTGCGGAGTTGTCAACTTGTCTTTAAGATATCGCACACTGGGGGGCTTGGCTTTTTGGACAGGTCAGTCAAACCCTTTCACCATAGCCGACGGCTGTCATTTTCCTGATTGCGTAACGCTGACTGTCCCGACCTTGGCTGCAGTCGTGGCGGCGGTTGAAGCGCGGACTCTGGTAGAAGTGGTTGGGGTGGGGGGGGGGGACGCGGCGGCGGCGCGCTGAAGAAACGACGCCACGGACGACGCGTAACTGTGCACCTCGGCCGGATTTGATTGGCCGCCTTTCTGCCGGCGTTGTGCATAATTCATGTGTCATAATCATCGCGAGGTTGTCACTATTTTCAACCTGGCAAAGAGAATGTAGAAAAACAAGCATTAAAATGATTAAGGGAGGCAGGTTCTTATTCATCGGACGAGGCTCGATTTTTATAGAGAAGAGCAGAAAACAAACAGCACTTAATCTTCTCTTACGGGACTCTGTGCCTCTATATTGTCGTGGCTCTGTTTAGGTCCTCGGTGGGTTTTTGGGCTCGACTAAGAAGCCTGCATAAGCACTCTTAGGGCTGAAGGATTTGACAGTGGCTGCTGAATTGGCACCGTTCTTTGCCCTCTTCCCAGGGAACCATGTTGTCTGCTGTCCTAATGCATTATAAATCAGCAGTTAAGGACAAATATCTAGAAGATTCAGCAAACGGCGAATGTGCGGGAAAACAGGATAAATTAGGTATGTCTGGACTTAAGATGTTATATATCTCAGAGTGGTGCCCATCTGTCTCAATAAAGATGTCATGCACATTATGAGCTTTAAATACCCATGATGCATCTGGCTTTATGAATCTATAACTCTACTTAAGGCATGAACACATTTCCCATCTCCTTTTAGTCAACGACTGGAATTTTAATAAAAAAAAGTTGTTTTTTTTTGTTTTTTCTTCTTCAAATATTTACCCCTCAGCTCTGACTGAGGCTGTGGGGCATTGTCATCAGGCACTGCTTCCGTCTGTCTGTCGGTCCGTCCACATTTGATTCTGTGCGATAATGAAAAACGCCATCACAATTTTTGGTGAGGACATCGGGTTAGTTACTTCACAAGCCTATTGATTTCGGTCACGATCTGAAATCAAATTTGGCTGCCGCAGCCGCCATCTTGAATTTCCATTCCGTGCGATAAGTGAAAAACGCTTTCACCGATCATCACTATCGCTGGTGAGGGCAACTATGCACGGGGTTGAGGGGTCCCGCCCACGTTGGCGTGGCTATTTTTAGTACAAATATGACTTGACTCCGATCAGTTGTTGCTTAGTAAACAAGAAAAGATTACTTTGTCCTTCACTCATTTAAGATTAAAAAAAGAAACCCAAATTCAGTCTATAGTAGCTCCTTGAGAGCGAATTTGGCTGTAACCCTGTGGAGGCCCAATGCAAAACTCACTGTTGTAGAATACTTCTGCCACTGCCACAACTACAAGCGTTACACAGGGACGTCTCTAGGACTGAAGATTGGTGGGGCCCAGAGCTTCCCTTTAAAACAATTATTTACCCTGACTTGCACTCAATCATTCTTATAATTTACAAACAATCCTCCCTGGATTTTCCCGGCTTTTTTATTGTTTTATTGATTTTTTAGCTGCGACCAAGCAGCTCTATGAACGCTTCTGTCTGTCTGTCTGTCCGTCTGTGCCACCTTTTTGACCATGTTCCTGTCGTCGTATCATCATGAAATTTTCATGAGTTATTGACCTTCACCAAAGTGATGTCCATGCACAAGGTCGAGGTCAAAGGTCAAGTTCACAGTGGTCATGACCTTGTTTGCGGGTTTTCGCGCTGTAACTCCAGTTAGAATTCATGGATCGCTATGAAATTTTGGAAATAGCTTCTAGGCATAGAGGAGGTGTTCCCTATTGTTTTTCAAGGTCATCCGTCAAATCCCAAGGTCACAAAGGCAAAAAGTGTAAATTTTGCCCGATTTGACGGTTTTCGCACCGTAACTCAAGTTTCATGAAATGAATGGCTATGAAATCTTACAACAAGCTTCTTGGTATAGTAGAGGGGTTCCCTATTGATTTTCAGGGTCATCTGTCGAATCCCAAAGTCACACCGGTCATAAAAGTGTCGATTTTGCCCCGATTTCACAGTTTTCGCACCTTAACTCAACTTTAACTCGATGGATGGCTATTACATCTGAGAACAAACTTCTTGGTACAGAGGAAGGGTCCCCTATTGATTTTCAAGGTCATTTGCCAATTTCGAGATCACACTTTTACAAGAAACCACCAGTCATGGACACTAGGCCACGTGACGGATGCCAGGCGAGGTCAAGGCTAGTAGATCCTTCTGATCTACTTGTCTTTTTTTTTTTTTTTTTTGCCCAATTTTGTGGTAGCTTTTTCAAAAAGTGGCAAAAAAAGTTGCAACGTCTTTGGGATAAATTTTTTTGTCCTTGGAAAATATGCGTGGATTGGTTAAATTTGTGTTAATAGTTGCAATCATGACATGCAACTTTGATGTACTGAGCAGATTCACTCTGAGAGCATGCCGGTATGGTACGGTACATTTCGGTACGGCGACAATCATTAATCTGGACGCGCAAATTTCATGCATTTAAATCAGCGTTATTCAGAATTGCCCACAGACGTTTCAAATGGTGTTTTATTCACTTGATCACTTGATGTGTGGGCAGACGTTTCAGAGCAGTTTGTCTTTCATAAAGCATCAGCCTATTTTTGAGTTGCCTAGTTTTTCTGATCTGAATTTATCCCATTATTTGGTCATCAATAGATCGCATGGAGAGAGAAACCGTAACTTCGACTGCCGGAGGATTATTATCATAATTGGAAAACGTGTTAATAACGGAAAATAAGTGAGTGCAAGCCAGGAACAATCATTAACGTAAAGCTGTTGTTAGGGGCCCCACGAATTATCAGTTCTAGAGACGCCACTGGTGCTACAACTCCTACTAAAAAGATGCAGAAGAGGATGGAGGGCGATGACTAATTTGAAGGGGAACGAATCGGCCATAATTTCAGACCGACTTGGCGTGATGCATTAAAGCAATAAAATTGTGCATTTAAAGGAAAGGCGGAAGAAAATCGAGTAGAGACATGCCTGAAGAATTGAACGGCAGTTGTTGCCTGCTGTTTCCTCTGGCACCCTGTCGGGCCGGCTGAGGTGGAGATCCAGTGTCCCACACTGTGAACAGAAGCTGAGTCATAAACAGTCGGTGTAGCTCGCGCTGAAACGGGTCTGGAAGGCCCTATTTTTATTGAAGTTTAATTGCGCGCGGTTCTGAGGCTTTGCCCTCGGTGCCTGCTGTCTGTATGCTCTGTACTGCTCTCTGCTTGCCCTCCCTGGTACAGAAGAGTCTTATTTCGCCCCCTTGTTGTTCCGCAATGTCCTCTCTGTGTTTTCCCAACACAGCGCCTCTGAATAATGTATCAAGCTTCTGGGCTGCGAAACAAATACAGCGGTGCGGTGCAAGTCGCTGTTTATCAGCTGCCGGTGACCTCGCCGACCCTGCTCCTGGAGCGCTGCGGGGTCTACGGTCTCTGGCTTTTGTCGTCATTTGGTTTATAAGTGAAATAAAGTGAATTTAAAGACCAGATGAAATCAAAATTCACTTATTCCTCACTTTGGGCAATTCTGAATAACCGCACAAAAAAGTCATAATTCATTTCATTAAAAATGCTTTAAAAAAAGTGTTTTCACACTGTAGACTCTTTCCTCTTGGAAGACAATTTTCCTACTAATATGATGCCGCCTGGTACTAGTGGGTACGGTGTTGACTGTATTCTTTTCTTGTGTAAGGGTGTACATTCGGGGGCTGTGGTCATTTGAACTTTTTCCTGTCTTATCAGGTGCGCTTCGTGAGAAACGTGACTTCATGGCGGGAGATGAAGCCAGCTTTCTATCACGGACACGTGGCCTTCCTGGACTTCTCAAAGTGAGTGCTGTCTGTCTGCCTGTACAAACCTTGGCGTAAGATACACCACAGGGCACGGTCTTTGATGTCCCACTCTTTTCGGGTGAAGTACTGCTTGTTTGCCATGAGGTATTAAACTGGGATGGCTAATCAATACCATTTACAGAACGTGAACAATGTCACATACACTGCGATGCATTTGCATGAAATGCAGATGGTGGCCTGGTAAACGAGACAAATGCTCTGAAATGCTGCTTGCTTTTGGATGGTTGTGCTGATCGATTTTTTTCATAAATCTCTCCCTACATTGGCCTCTAAATGCTTTGCTTTTTTCTTGCCGCCACCCACCATTTTGAGTCGCTTGACAACCAGCACACCCTGACCACCAAAACATCAGCACTCGTATGAAATCTCGTCACATACCGTACCCTTCATATCATTCAGATAGTATGTTCAGATAATTACCTGCCAATAAAGACTAGGACCAGATTTGACCATCGATATCCTTGGGTCTGTTGTTTTGCTGTAAGTTTTTTTTGTTTTGGAAAACTGATCATGTCTTCCCAGACTGAATTATGATACAGTGAGAGAATGAGGGGTACTGTGAGTGATTGGACAATGGCTTTTTGTAAAATGGTCAATTACACCAAATTACTCGGAAATATCCCAGCTGTTTCCCGGTAGCCATTTTGCACGATTGCAAATGATTCTCGCCGCATAAATATGACAGATCTTTGCTTTTGTATGTAATTGTGGGATATGAGCTTATATTTCATAGCAGTCAGACCAAAAGCCTGTGTGTTCAAGGAAAGAGATCGTTCCATTTACAGATAAAACGATATTGCAGATGGATTCCTTTGTTAATCCAGTGGTAGCAGCTGCCCTCTGGTGGTTAAAATAGAATAGTACACAAACTAGTCAATAATCCAGCCTGGTTTTGATTGCAGTTACGGTGCAGATGGCATCTCGGGATATTAAGTCATTTCTTATACTTATGGGATTATACCTTGCTTTGTGGTGCTATAATTTTGTAAAATAGAATATAAATACTGAGAAACATCATCAAAAAAAATATTTAATTGGCTGAGTTTGCCTTTCTTAGCCCTAAACATATTAGTTTTCATTAAAACAATGTGTACGCATTCAGGAGTTAATATATGATGAACCTGTGGTAGCCAGTACTGCCCCTGGAGGGTTTTTGTCTTCACCTTCAATACTATAGCCAGGTTATACCTAGGACATTAAGGTAGGTCATTTAAGTGCACAATCATCTGTTTTATTTAATCAATTAAGTGAGGAGTAACAACAGAACCCAGTAGGCTATGCAGCTCTCCAAGACCAGGATTGCTTACCCCTGTACTATACAGCACATTAGGATGTCTCTTCTAATAAGGTAGTGCAGTGCCCGCTCAATTGCTGCCTGCACAGTACATTGCAATACTCAGTCAATTGCCGCTGTAGCGGTATTGGTGCTTGTAGCTGTCTCAGTATCTCCAGAAACGCTTAGCCAAACAACTTCAAACTCAATACTACACTTCCTGGGGTCCTCAGCAGTTCACCCGCCAAGTTTGAAGTTGATTGGATGAACAGCTCGCGAGATACGCAGAGGACCAACGCACGCATGCAAATTTTTCTTGCATTGTTGTATGATGAAAAACTGGTCCAATATCGATGTTATTACCCTGTCCTTTGTCAGGTTCGGAGTAAGGAAAAAGCCCATCTACATCAATGTCGTCAGAGACCCCATAGAGCGCTTGGTGTCGTACTACTACTTTCTGCGTTTCGGAGACGACTACAGGCCAGGACTGCGGCGCAGAAAGCAGGGGGATAAGAAGGTAATCTGCCTCCGTTCTGTTATAACTGCCCTCTCTTGGTGCCGCCTCCTCCTCTGTGGCTTACTGGCATCCCACACGCCTGCTTTATTCTGTATCTCATTCACTGCTGCCCTTTCCATGAGAGGCTTTATTGACATGACACCAGACACGCGCACAGTAGTCCGTCTCGTTGCTGTTCCCTGTGCTACTTGACACTGTCAGTGTGTCTTTTATCTAAAGATCGTAACTTGACTTCTGAGCCTTGCATGCTAGCCCTTTGAAGACTGTAATCAGAGGTCACACTTGCTCCTTTGATTACAGGAGACTTGAAAACCTGTGTTTTATGTTATTTCACTTATGCTCTGGTGAAAAATAATCTTAGTAATTTTGGCATGATCTGCCAACATGTGATAATGGCTCGATAAATGCTTCTCGGTTTTGTTATGGCACTTCAAAATGAAATCTGTGAAATCAGCTCAGGGTTTGGCTCTAGTTTCAAAATTAAGTGCCTCCTGACAAAACGGTCGGTCTTTTATTACATGTACAGGGGTGCCAAAGGTACACCCAGCTCGAGTGGCCGACTGCACTGCCCCCCTTTCCTAACAGTGCAGCATTTGTCAGTATTTACTGCATTTTACTTAATGTTTAAAATGAGTGTTTCAGCTAGACTTACTGTAATGCAGCAAGTTCACAGGCTCCTCAGAATCTATTTTACTAATGTCGCATCCATCGCTCTAAAGTCCGCTCATGGGACGCACAGGGTTTTTGTAGGGGTTTTGAAAACGGTGAGGTCTGTTGACAGTTAAAATATTTCCAGGCAATATTTTGTGAAATGGAAGTGCTGCATTCAGCCTTTCTGGGAGATTTTCATGCTCTTCTCAAGTTATTTGAACAACGCTAAAAACTTGGAAAGATCATACCTCCAGACCTCCAAACACGACCTGGCACTTTTGCTGGCAGCAGGGAATTTGGAAAAAGCTATTCACCATTTGAATGCTGTGCAGTGTTATGACTGACAGTTTGCCACGCATCTTCGCTGTTGCTCACTGTAAAGTGTTCATCTTTTTTGATGAACGTTTAGTACAATTGTGAAATACCACCGTTCATTTATGCTCTGTGACTGAATGTTAAATTTAGTGCTGCAATACTGATTTTCTGTAAGTCTGACTGCACTACAAGCCTTGTTTTGGAAATTCTTGTGATGCTTCAAAGTATTAGACTACAAGACTACCTTCAAAGGTAGTCCAGGTTTATTCCAGGATAACCGTCACAGGAATGAACAAATCGGACAAAAGGAGGCGCTACACAGTGACACAATAATTGAAAAAACATTACGGCAGCTACTGGGCCAAACTTATCAAAACATTATGCCACAGTCCGCGATGTCGCTGTTGCCTATTGCTCCTTCAAGTTAGAATCACTCTGCATTATGTTCACCCAAACGGGTGCATCAGTGAAACTAATCCATGTGTTCCATCTGTCTGACCCAGTTACGATTTTTAGCACTTTCATTATCTGCCTCTGCCCAGTGCAGGAGCCCTTTCTGTTCTGTATCGTGTCTCTCACTCTACCATAATATCCTCTCCTTGTCCTTACTGAACTCTGTCTCAATCTCGAAGGAGGCTGCTGCCAAAAAAAATCCCTGCAGTATAAGTCAAACAGCAGTAAGCAATAAGCTAGCAGTAAGCCACTGAAAATGGCAAACTAAAGTTATTCTTGCGTGGTTTTGCCGGAAGTTTTCAATGCAACAAGATGAAAATGAATAAAACAAACCTATGATGTGTTCTTAAAAAATAAAAATATCTGATCATAACTAATGTGTTGTGTTTATATTACTTTTGCAAATAAAATGTGATGATTGACAAATCGAAACTTAAAAATTTCAAATCATGTTTTTCAATTAAATAGCCAGTAAAGTTAGTAACTTCATTGTGTAATCTTTATCATGATGCAGTTTTGAATCATTCCATCATAACGTCAATAACAGAATGTTGTCACAGTGTCATTTGGCTATTTTTAGCTACAAATGGATCTGCCTGTTGCAACGTCCCCAGAAATTAGTCTGCAGCACTGACAACAAATCCTAGCTTATGTTTGGCTTGGATGTTTATATTCTTTTAAGGGGTAAAATATTCTGGGCTAAAATGACCATTTCTGCGCAGGTACTAGTCATGACTGTCAACATTTGCTGTCCTTTTTTAAATAATTTTATTTTTTTTTAAATTGTCGAGGTCCATACCTTGGTGTCCTCATAGCTCGCCACGGCCATAGGCACACGGAACGTCTTGCATTTGCCCATGTGATATTTTTAGAATTGAGCACTTTTTTGATGAGAGACGCTCTCACATGTAGTGATAAGACTGTAATTGGTTTTGGAACTATTATTTATTACTCGGCAAGCTGGCAACGTTTTTGTGGCCAACAGTTAGTGTGGGTGTATATTGTAGCTTGTGAACACTGAATCACTGTTTGCATATAATTAGCTAGATTATATACGTATATACAGTATTACATGCGTTTGAATAAGGTTGTCTGACCAAAATAATGAGGTGAACAAAATTTTGGAAGCTTCATTCTGCTCTATTGGGTGTGAGGAGAATATACAAATTAGATCTGGCTTTGCACCATGCATTCAAGGCACAAGTGGTGAAACTGACAGAATATTTTGTACTTGTACAAAAATCCAAAAGTCACATGTACTTTTGGATTTGTCTGCTGTTTCACATGAGGGGGAATGATATCTAATGAAATTGCAGTAATTACCCCGCCTGCAAACGAAGGGCAGGAGGGGTTATGGTTTTGTCTCTGTCTGTCTGTTTGTTGGTTTGTTTATTTATTTATCTGTGTGTGTGTGTGTGTTTGTGTGTTTGTCTGTCTGTGAAAAGCCTACTGGCCGCAGTTTTGGTCGGATCATTTTCATATTTCACTGAGGGGTTGGTAATGGTCCAAGTGGGATGTGATTCGTTTTTGGTGCAGATCCGAATCAAAATTCCGAATCCCCTTTGAAAATTTTGTTGGTAGATAGAGCAAATTTCGACATTTTCTTTAATAACTCCATCAAAAACATAATGAAGCACTTGTACATCAACACACTATAGCCCTCTAGGAAGGGCAACAACCATGAGTTAGTTTGATCCGGACTGGATACGACAGGTAAAAAAAAAAACCTGTAAAATATTGGCCATATTTGAAGGTTGTGGGCGTGGGCGGAATATGTGGCCTCCGGACACACCCTCTAGTTGTGAATGTGAACGTTTTTAAAAATGTAATCCTTGTCAGAAGGCTGTGTGATGAATTTCAGATTTTTAATGTTGCTCCTTAGTTGTCTGGTTTTTGTTCTTCGGGTCGCCATCTGCAGGCCAGAGAGCCTTGGTGATTCTCAAAGGATGTGCCATTGCAGTCATTTGATTATTATATGATTAATGATGATGATGATGATGATGATGATGATGATGATGATTATTATTATTATTATCCTAAAAATGTTTCTCAAAATAGAGATCATTGTCTATATATCTGATTCTGACCAATTTCTAATACTAGACTGATAATGTTTTCATTAAAGTTATTTCATGCATGTGAAAATGTCATGAATCTGCTTAAGATGCACATACAATGATGAATGCGGAAGTGTCTATATGGACCTTATTTTACAAAGAATACAATTAGTTGAATAGGAATTACTTTATCTGTGATGAAGTACGGGTTTCTGTTTATATGATCATTTAAGTGCAACAATTTTCAATTTATTGGTCCAGAAAAGTCACCAGAAATGACCGTTTGAAGTGTTTTTACAATGAAAAGTTCCCAGAGGAGCATTCCTGTTTTATCACGCTTACTTTTTATGGTCTTTTGCTGATATTTCAAGTCTGTGTTTTTATTGGCTTCAATACAAAAATGACACATGGTGATAAACTGTATCATTGTGAGAGTGTGACTTCACATTCATAGTGTTGCACTTTCTTTCTGATCTTGTAATGCTACCCACAGCTGTATTAATGGCATGATTTATAATATATACATATAAGCTGCAGCCAGTCATTAACGTTCCACGGTGCAAAGAAGCGTGGGCAACTAGGCTGTTCATGTCTCGGTTCATGTTCGGGTCACGGTCCTTTGTGATCTTAGAAATCATGTTTGAATATCGGCATTAGTATAATGTAAGATTTTCATTTTCCTGCATTTAGGCTCTCTTTATCTGCGTGACAAACGCAGGATTCTGTCTGAGCACGACTTCAGCGGTCATGTTTTTCGATCCTTTCAGTGACTGTTGGTTCTATTTTTGCAGTACTTTGGGCTGTGTTCCATTTCAGCCCTTTATGTGACAGCATGTTTTGTGTTTTGGCACTTTCTCTCACTCTGTGTTTCGTTTGGCCCGGTTTTGTCCTTCCCTCTATTTTCAGCCCAGCAGCCATCACTGCTGCGTAGTGTTAAATCCTTTCTTTGGCTGTGTGCATCATGCCCAAGCCTTTTCTGTGACCTGTTATGTTTTCACCCTGTGCCTAACCATCCCAGGTGAAAAAATGCTATACTTGAATTATACTTTTACAGACTGTATTAAGTATAGTGTATGTTTTTATCGCCCCCTTTATGTGTAATTAAGTGTGCTCAATTAGTTATTGAACACCACTTGTGTACTACTTCAGTACACTTAAAGTGTACACTTTCTAAAAGTATATATTAAATATATTACTTTTTGTGCTTAATTTGCAAAAGTATATTTGTAATAACTTTTGTATGCAACAAATATACTTTTCATATAATTAAGTGTAATACTTTTTCACCTGGGATGTGCTGCTTTATAACCCCTTCTGTCATTGTGTGTAGTGTTGTAGCCCTTTCCTTGGCTGTGTTTATTTTATTTTAGCATTTTGTCTGACCATGTACCGTATTTTAACCCTTTCAGAGACTTTGTTGCATTGTAGCCCTTTCTGGGGCTGTGTGTCATATATTAGCCCTTTCAGTAACTGTGTGTGTTGCTCTGTTGTTCTTTACATGACAGTGTGTCGTGTTGTGACCCTTTGAATGAATCTGAATGTTGCATCCTTGCCCTCTAGTGGTGCTGTGTGTTACAGTACTGTTTGCGAAAACATGGAAGAGTAACCAGTTAGGTTATCGAAACAATACAGTTACCTATCGGGTTAGTAAATACGGCTAACTGGGTTTTCACCAAGGGAGGTCTGCTTTCGGTGATGGATTTTTCACAAAAAAACGGTCTTCTATGGGCGATACTACCGCACAATATTACCATTTATATTAGGACTACCAAAATATATATGAATTCAAGCAGAAATTAATTTAGAAATAATTTGAAAACAATTGAACATACTTCTAAGTTCACTATGTCTAGAAATCTTGCAAGACCAAACAAAGCTGTATAGACTTAGAAAACTGGGTTGGCGCATCACATGGAAAGTGGGATGTGTGAACCTGACAGAAAGATTTGAGAAGTGAAAGACGAAGTGCCTACATGTCAGCAAATCTGCTTTATATGTCCTAAATGAGTGAAAAACACTTATTACAGAATATACATGCAAAATATATTCTAATTTTCTTGACACAAAATAACACAGAATCCCCAATTAGCCTATTGGAAAAGTATCCGTCGGACATTTAATAACATTGTGCGTTGGACAGTACTGGTATAGGTCAGAATGCAATCTGTACCATTTTGGAAAGGTAATAATATGCAGAAAAGGGTAAAATCATAAAATAGGCCACTTTCATTTTTTTTACTTTCATTTTAGGGGTCTCATATACCCTGTAACATGGACACCAAATTAACATCAAAATTTTCACCTTTTTTTAAGAAGCCCCTGGATGCATGTTCCTAAAAGATTTTTTTCAAAGTTATTATTTTATACCATGTCTAGAAGGGTTCATTAAGATGTCCAGGTGTGGAAATATCAAAATATTTATTGGAAAAAAAATTGGGGGCTTTTTTTTTTTTTTTTTGAAGTGATGGACATTTTGGATTGGTAACACATGGACATTTTGGATTGGTAACACATGGACAAAGACACAAAAAGTAGATTTCTTACTGTGTTTATTTACAATATATTCATGATATCACCTATATATTTGGGCATACCATACTGCATGGCTGTATTTACAAAAATGTACAATTTTTACAATTATATAAAATCCAAAAATAGATTATTCACTGTTTTCAAAACAGTTTTACAAAATAATCATTCTTTAGTATGACTGTTTCATGACTTTACATTCCTTTTCTAGTTTAGCAACAAAAATAAATGACTTATATTATTTTTTATTGAAATGAATCCCTTTAACACAGTGAACATACTGTAATCAATTTATTTGATTTTTTTTTTAAACCAGACAAGACATTTTACAAAAATATTATTATTCATTCATGAAAACATAGGTTAACGCCTTTCCAAAAATGTAGATATCAATGGGCTGGGGTCAAAAAAATTTTTTTTGTCTCATGTCAACATGCTAGTGACTTGGCCCCGTAGCTATTTCCCTGACTCTGTTTGTTGTATTCTAGCCCTGTACATGACTGTTCCTTATATTTTTGCCCTTTCCGTGATTATGTTGTACTGTGGCCCTTCTCGTGACTGAATGTCTTGCAATGCAGTATGCATTCTATTCTAGCCCTTTCCGTGACTGTGTTGTATCCTACCCCTTTCTGTGACTGTATGGTGTATTCTTGCCTTTTGCATACCTGTGTTTGCTGTATTCTCGCAGTTTACATGACTTTGTGTGTTGTATTCTAGCTCTCTCCATAATTATTTCTTTGCATTTCAGACCTTTGATGAGTGCGTGGCGTCAGGAGGCTCCGACTGCGCGGCAGAAAAGCTCTGGCTCCAGATCCCCTTCTTCTGTGGTCACTATTCAGAGTGCTGGTGAGTGTCTCACTCTGGCTTCATGAACCTGTCCACTCATTCAGCCCACACGTAATACACACAATTCAGCTCACTCATTCAGCCCACATGTAATACACACAATTCAGCTCACTCATTCAGCCCACACGTAATACACACAATTCAGCTCACTCATTCAGCCCACACGTAATACACACAATTCAGCTCACTCATTCAGCCCACACGTAATACACACAATTCAGCTCACTCATTCAGCCCACACGTAATACACACAATTCAGCTCACTCATTCAGCCCACACGTAATACACACAATTCAGCTCACTCATTCAGCCCACACTTAATACACACAAGTCAGCTCACTCATTCAGCCCACGCGTAATACACACAATTCAGCTCACTCATTCAGCCCACACGTAATACACACAATTCAGCTCACTCATTCAGCCCACACGTAATACACACAATTCAGCTCACTCATTCAGCCCACACGTAATACACACAATTCAGCTCACTCATTCAGCCCACACGTAATACACACAATTCAGCTCACTCATTCAGCCCACACGTAATACACACAATTCAGCTCACTCATTCAGCCCACACGTAATACACACAAGTCAGCTCACTCATTCAGCCCACGCGTAATACACACAATTCAGCTCACTCATTCAGCCCACACGTAATACACACAATTCAGCTCACTCATTCAGCCCACACGTAATACACACAAGTCAGCTCACTCATTCAGCCCACGCGTAATACACACAATTCAGCTCACTCATTCAGCCCACATGTAATACACACAATTCAGCTCACTCATTCAGCCCACACGTAATACACACAAGTCAGCTCACTCATTCAGCCCACGCGTAATACACACAATTCAGCTCACTCATTCAGCCCACACGTAACACACACAATTCAGCTCACTCATTCAGCCCACACATAATACACACAATTCAGCTCACTCATTCAGCCCACACGTAATTCATACAATTCAGCTCACTCATTCAGCCCACACGTAATACACACAAGTCAGCTCACTCATTCAGCCCACGCGTAATACACACAATTCAGCTCACTCATTCAGCCCACACGTAATACACACAATTCAGCTCATTCATTCAGCCCACACGTAATACACACAATTCAGCTCACTCATTCAGCCCACGCGTAATACACACAAGTCAGCTCACTCATTCAGCCCACACGTAATACACACAATTCAGCTCACTCATTCAGCCCACACGTAATACACACAATTCAGCTCACTCATTCAGCCCACACGTAATACACACAATTCAGCTCACTCATTCAGCCCACACGTAATGCACACAATTCAGCTCACTCATTCAGCCCACACGTAATGCACACAATTCAGCTCACTCATTCAGCCCACACTTAATACACACAAGTCAGCTCACTCATTCAGCCCACGCGTAATACACACAATTCAGCTCACTCATTCAGCCCACACGTAATACACACAATTCAGCTCACTCATTCAGCCCACACGTAATACACACAAGTCAGCTCACTCATTCAGCCCACGCGTAATACACACAATTCAGCTCACTCATTCAGCCCACACGTAATACACACAATTCAGCTCACTCATTCAGCCCACACGTAATACACACAATTCAGCTCACTCATTCAGCCCACGCGTAATACACACAATTCAGCTCACTCATTCAGCCCACGCGTAATACACACAATTCAGCTCACTCATTCAGCCCACACGTAATACACACAATTCAGCTCACTCATTCAGCCCACACGTAATACACACAAGTCAGCTCACTCATTCAGCCCACGCGTAATACACACAATTCAGCTCACTCATTCAGCCCACACGTAATACACACAATTCTGCTCACTCATTCAGCCCACACGTAATACACACAATTCAGCTCACTCATTCAGCCCACACGTAATACACACAAGTCAGCTCACTCATTCAGCCCACGCGTAATACACACAATTCAGCTCACTCATTCAGCCCACACGTAATACACACAATTCAGCTCACTCATTCAGCCCACACGTAATACACACAAGTCAGCTCACTCATTCAGCCCACGCGTAATACACACAATTCAGCTCACTCATTCAGCCCACACGTAATACACACAATTCAGCTCACTCATTCAGCCCACACGTAATACACACAATTCAGCTCACTCATTCAGCCCACGCGTAATACACACAATTCAGCTCACTCATTCAGCCCACACGTAGTACACACAATTCAGCTCACTCATTCAGCCCACACGTAATACACACAAGTCAGCTCACTCATTCAGCCCACGCGTAATACACACAATTCAGCTCACTCATTCAGCCCACACGTAATACACACAATTCAGCTCACTCATTCAGCCCACACGTAATACACACAATTCAGCTCACTCATTCAGCCCACACTTAATACACACAATTCAGCTCACTCATTCAGCCCACACGTAATACACACAATTCAGCTCACTCATTCAGCCCACACGTAATACACACAATTCAGCTCACTCATTCAGCCCACACGTAATACACACAATTCAGCTCACTCATTCAGCCCACACGTAATGCGCACAATTCAGCTCACTCATTCAGCCCACACGTAATGCGCACAATTCAGCTCACTCATTCAGCCCACACGCAATACACACAATTCAGGTCACTCATTCAGCCCACACGCAATACACACAATTCAGCTCGCTCATTCAGCCCACACGTAATGCACACAATTCAGCTCACTCATTCAGCCCACACTTAATACACATATTCAGCTCACTCATTCAGCCCACACTTAATACACACAATTCAGCTCACTCAATCAGCCCACACGTAATACACACAATTCAGCTCACTCATTCATCCCACACGTAATGCACACGTAATACACACAATTCAGCTCACTCATTCAGCCCACACGCAATACACACAATTCAGCTCACTCATTCATCCCACACGTAATGCACACGTAATACACACAATTCAGCTCACTCATTCAGCCCACACGCAATACACACAATTCAGCTCACTCATTCAGCCCACGCGTAATACACACAATTCAGCTTCAGTGCAGTTCTGACAAAGGGCACATCAAGAACGTGGTGAAATTTAATCTCGCACGTCTTACTACGCCTATTTGTGCTGATTATGTACATCGATTTTGTTTGCGACACCACTTCGTTGGCGAGATATCTCTGCCATGACTGAAAAACACGGGACTCAAATTTCACAAGATGCTTGCGAGACGCAACCTAAATTCAGAAAGAAATGACTTATTTTTTCTTGAATGAAGATTAGTTGCAGATCATCTTGTATTCACTGGTGAAACTGGTTAGTTGTTTTGTTATTTTGGATGGGCTCAATATCTACATAATATATCTCTATAAGCCAATTGATTATTTAATTTCAGTAGTTACTAATTCCCCCTTATTGTATGCAAAAACAAAAACATCTGCAATATAGTAAAATATGATATGGAGCTCCTCGGACCATGCATAGCTATTTCTGACATAGTGTGGCTTTATAAAAGGGACAATATCTTTATAAAAATGGCTAATGCAAGTTGTCGGGCTAGAAAATTTAACTCTTTGTTGAAATTCTGGGATTGAAATTTTGGTTGGAACAAAAGCCAGCATACACAGATGGTACCCAGATCCAACGGTGAGAACCACCGAGTCACAGTATCCACAGACGGATAGTCATTCTAAGCGTGATGCGGATTTCTGTGCATTGTGGTGAGGTCACAGTCTATGTTTCTTCAGGAACACGGGCAGCCGCTGGGCATTAGAACAGGCCAAGTACAACCTGGTGAACGAGTACTTGTTGGTGGGCGTAACGGAGGAGCTGGAGGACTTCGTGATGATGCTGGAAGCAGCGCTGCCTCGCTACTTTCGAGGCGCGACTGAGCTGTACCGCACAGGTAACACCCACAGGCCTTGTGCACCCACCAAACACCCTCGCTTCTGACTGAGTTTGCTTACCTCGTGTCTGTGCTACAAACACATATTTACTGCAATATCTATTACCATTTTGACAGTGACAAAACTATAAAAAGTTGGATTTCCTGCCGTTTGCTTTGTATTGATGTTCATACTCTCAAACTGAGGCTTGCTTCCAGGCCTTGTACACCCAGCAAAGCCTCTGTCTCTGACAGTTCATTTACATTGTGTCTGTGTTACAAAAGCTACGATTCACGGCAAGGACCTTGTGTACTTGGAAAGTGACACAATTATACAGGGCGGCAACTCCTACTCAGGTCATTGGATATGGACTGACATAAGCTCAGTGTGAGACCTGCACTTAATTTGTGAGGGTACATCCAAATTTGATAAACCATACAGTCCTTTAACATTATTTTATCGTCCAGATACAAACGGATCTCAATGTTTATAAAGACGTAGAATTGACTACTGTTAGGTTTAGACATGAATGTCATCTTTTCTTTGACATGATTTTAGTTAGATTTCACTGTATGAAGGGAACACTGTTACGAAACTGACACATACACAGTAGTGCTGCATAAACTTAAAAAAAAATTGGCCAGTTTTTTTCAAGTTTTGCTGTGGGAAATGGCTTGTTTATTTCACGGTGTATTATAGCCATCCTTGTGCTGTTGTTATTGAAAACAAACTTAAGGCAGGACTCAGTATATCTTAGTTCGTTTTTTTTTGGTTTTTTTAACATTCATTTTGTGTGCCAACTTGGAGATTTATGTCTGTGTGCTGGTATTTCTGGCCTTGGCAGCATTGTCCTGTAAGGGGTCAAAGGTGAATATTTGTCTCAAAGCTATGAATTGGCCTTTTGGAAAACAGGACACCAAGGAATATCACGTCACAACATTGAGTTCTTTATATGGGTCTCCTCTAAGATTAAGTGTGGTTAGATGAGCGACTAGGATTTTTCAAGCCACAAATTTTCACTCAAAGAATCTGCATGAGCATTCACTGTCCATGCTCAGCTTTGACAGTGCTACTTTAAAACTGTGCTGAGTTCCACGGGCCTGCCCATTTTTTTTCCTTTTCCCAGGGAAGAAATCACACCTCAGAAAGACTAGCGAGAAGAAGCCGCCCACCAAGGAATCCATCGCCAAGCTGCAGCAGTCGGACATCTGGAAGATGGAGAATGAGTTCTATGAGTTTGCACTGGAGCAGTTCCAGTTTGTCCGAGCCCATGCTGTCCGGGAAAAAGACGGTGAGCTCTACCTACTGGCCCAGAACTTCTTCTACGAGAAGATCTACCCCAAAATGAACTAGCAGGGCAGAATGGAGTAGAGGACGAGTTAACGCCCTTGTCACACACACTGGGGAAAGAAGAAGTGGTAGAACACTTTTCTGAAGAACTGAGCGGGGCTTGATTTGTGGTGCACTGCCGTCTTCTATGTGGGACTCTTTTTGGCACCATTGCCTCGCTGAACTTGGCTTTGTCAGCGAGCAGTTGACCATGAGGCACTTCCTGTTACGAGTGAGGTTCAGCAGAGCTTCTGTCTGGGGGCTCGCCTTACAGCACCTCATCATGAACCCCTTTCGCTTCCAGGTGAAAGGTCACAGAATTTTGGATGCTGTAGGTTTGGTGGGGAAGAAAGTCACTGCCGTATACCCAGTGAGCCATTTCAAACAGTGTAAATTTCAAACTACGGTAAATCTACCCTCGTACACGCTGTTAAAATTATGCCCATTCGGAGAGTCTTTCATTTTTATTGTATCTTTTTGTTTTTTCTTCTCTTATAAACAAGGTTACCACAATATCTAGATTTGACAACCATGTTTTAAATGTGACTAAGGCATTATCAAGTGACTCATTAATAGAACCTGTGAGCCCAAGATATGACTGCTATTTTGCGGTGCATTGGAGAAGAGGTAACTATATTCCCATTGTTGGCAAGAATGCGTCACAATGCAAACCTAGTCAAAAGTCCATCACTTTGGTGACTGTTCAGTTTTTACCGTGGCGATTAATGAGGCTGCTTAAGGCACAGGCCTGTGCACCCAGCACTACCATTTGAGGGACTGTGGTACTGTACATTTGTTTTTTGTTTTTTTGTTTTTTTTTTGGTTTTCTGCATCTTGTACACTTTTACCTGTAGGAGTATTTTTGCTAGGGTGCTTTGTAATGTGTTTACAAGCATTGTAATTAACGAGATGGAAAAAAAGAAGACAAGTGCTGTACATACTGCATATTTTATGTATTTGGACCAAAAGGTTATTAAAAAAAGAAAAATGGCTCTTTTTTTATAATTTATTTCCCAGATTTAATTTGGCACTGCAATTTTGTTGCAGAAGATTGACTAGGTATTACGTTTAATTTAATATCCAAACGCTAATAATGCCGTGTCGACTCCATCTTTTCATGGCCTGTCTACTACTGAGAAGCTTTGCTTCTGCTCAGCGCTGCCCTCTGGAGTCAATATGATAAACCACAATTGATAATGAATTTACCTTTCTGGCCAGCGGAATGCATCGACCGCTCTCAATACTGCTGCATATGGGGTCCTTTCATACTTAGTTTACCTAAACACTTTTTGCACTATTTAGTTCCTTAAATACAGTGGAGATGTTTAGCGCACTACAATTTTTATGTGCCCATTGTAGGCTGGCCACCTCTGCATGCTAGACCTACAGAAAAGCAGGCAGTTTTACCAGTTTACAGATGCGTACTCCCGATCCTGTGGTTGAGAAATGTTTTTGTTATGGTTGACATCGCGGTGGGTTCTTTGTGTGACTGTCTTTCCGAAGCCGGAGTAGCGGTATGAAGGATTTGCATTTTAAACGGTTTTTGTTCGCCGCCACCTCGTTAAGTGTGATTGCTCGCTAATTATGATTGTATTGTTCTGCGGTTTTTTTTTTTTTGTTTGTTTTTTTTTTTTTGTTTTTTTACGGCGGAACACCCAGGTGCAGTGCAATTCTTCATACGCGACTCTGCTACATCTGCATAATTGATTCATTTTCTGCTTTTCAGAGGCGCACTATATGTCCTTTTCTTTAGGCTCACGAGAACTAAATGTGCTGTCAAAGCAATTCATCATGAATGTGAGCGCAAGGGTGAACGGAGTCTTGACATCGAATGCCGGGAGCCAGTTTTGTTCTTTGTCAATTCAAACAAATACAGGCTGCTTTTACACTGCTTAGGATATTGGTGTGACAGACTGAGTGTTAAGTTGCTCAGCACTTTTCTGATGTGACTTTGCTTGCGATGAAAAGTTGGTAACTGACTATAACACTACTAACACAGCAACATGCGTGTTCATTTACATCGGTTTCATTTGCCACGAACAGAACAGCGTTTTATTGCACGAATACGCGCTGAAAATATCCATAAATCAAGATTACATACGATCAATATACACAAGTTAAGCCTACCTTTAAATTTGCACGTGAAGAGGATTCTTCACTACTCAAGATCACAAATAGATAAATGGTGGGATTTCGTGCTTTTGGACGATAGCATCAGAACTATCCTGGAGAAGGAAAACTGCACACTGCTCATTTGATGTCAAATGATTCAATGTTAGCTTGAGGTATATGGTGTGAGTCTACAACAGTAAATTAGTAATTTTCTTGGCTCAATTAAGAGTAGCCACTGTACATTGATTCTGGTTTGATAGGGTCATGTCCCTGTTCTGTGTAATTTCGGCAATCTTTGTGATAGAACAATGATGCCCGTTTTCTGTGCAATAACAGTGGAAAAAGATATGAATCAGACGATGATCTGAAGCAAAACTGTAGTCAACCACAGCTGTTTAGCAGTGAACATTTACATTTATTATCGGAGTCGGATTAAACTGCTGCTTGCCGTATGAATCTGAATCATATAGTAGTTTACATGCTGCCAGTGTAGTTGAGATGTATGAAGATGCAACCCTGGCGTGTGGAGCCTGGCATAACTTACTCCTTGCGGACACTAGAGGGAGCCATTCAACCACAAGTAAAGCACCTGAATCTATTCACATAAGTGTTGATATAGAATCTTTTTTCCTTGCCCCTAAACCGAACCTTATTCATCATGACTTATAAGGCAGGACTGTTCCCATGTCTGTGCCCTTACTCTAAACGTTTTACGAAGAGAGCCCTGATTATTATTGCGATCGCAAACAGACTATGCGCATGGATGGTGATATAAAAAGCCCCGTCTTAATTTGGGGAGCACAAATCTGCCACAGCCGCTGAAGAACCGTCAGTTCATTTCAATGATTTTAGTTTTAATGCTATTTATAGGAAATTTCTCCACGTACCTTCCATATGTTAGAATACGATTTATATTGCTTCCAACTATTGCAAGACAAGCCCTAAAATTTTATAGTAATAGTACTATTTAAGAACGGAACCTCCTCTTAAATGGCAGTTCATTAGTGTGTAAAATTAACAATTGCCTTACTGTGTCGCCAAAATGATTTCCCGAGTGAGTTCGATGCCTTCTTTAATCGAAAATGCATTTAACCAAGATGACTTGCTGCGTTCACTTACTTTCAAAAATAAATAACGGCATATAATTGGGCTCTAATGATTAATAAAAGCTGCGGGCTGTCTGGAGCATCTGGGCCAGCTTCGTACAACTTCATTTTAACACAAGTTGATGAAAAGAAGTGTTCCCGAGCAGTTTTCTGTGGGGACGTGGGGCGACGGTGTGACTTTGAACTGGCGTCTGAGCGTTTCATCAGGAGGGGGAAATGCAATCAAGAGTTCAATCTGTGCCGTTTGTGGCTCTGCTGATGAACTCACGGACCAGATAATGGATTAAATTATTTATTTTCTCTCTTCTATTGATGTGGCCCATTTGTGTGTGAGGCGCACAGGCAAAGTTTCAGGCAGCAATCACTCACTGCCGTTTGTGGGTGTGCTTTTTTTTCTAATTAGCGCTTGAATCAAGTGCGGGGGGGTTGTTAGCAGAGAGGAGAAAGGCTATAGCAGCAGTAGCCTATCTTCAGTGGGCACGCAAAATACACAGACACGTATCTGCACGTTCATCGGTAATGAACAATTAATTTTATGCTTGTCATAGATTTTTGTCGGAAACCCCGCTGCTCTGGTGCTGACGAGGGAAGAGGAGGACCGGTGAGATTGCTGCGTGGAGTTAATGCTCCGAGGGCTGATTTAAGGCCTGTGAACTTTTGAGTCAGACTCGTGTAGATAATAACTATAACTAGTCCCCTGCATCATTGGTTTAAATGTGAAGTCTTGAGATGAGGCCTATATTACACAGCTCTCAAGTTTGGAATGTAGGCTAGAGAGATTTTCTTCGGGTGGGGGGTGCGCATGATACTCCCATTTTCAGAGGTGCATAGTACAGATGTACTTCGTTACAGTATTTAAGTAGTATACTTTCACTTCGTTACTTTGACACTGGCAACTTAGCTACTCGTTTCAGATTAAAACATCGCGCGGCGGGGGATAATGTCAATTTAATTCATCATTCACGGATTATGTGGATTCGGCGCGTTCGAGAAGAACAACGGTGTATCTTTGTGCAGATGTGTCCGCCAGTGGACGTGGATCTGCAAATTTATGTACGCAGTTACAAAATTCTATCACTAGATGGCAGACCAGGATCAGTTATTCCCCTCTTCCCCCACAGATAATATCACTGGGGGGGGGGAGGGATGAACGTGGAGGAAGTCGCGGCTCACTGGCTGGCATATTGTCTAATACCAACGAGAACGCATCGTCTCAAACCATCGACAGCGTTCTGAGTGCTAGTAGCCTTAGAAGTTCACCCTTCCTAGAACGACTAGCGAGAACGTTCCTCCCAAGAATGCAAGTTCGTTCTTAGCATTCTTGGTATTGAGAAACGGCCTTACACTCGTGGCCCGCCGGCCCGCGAAATTTTTTTTTACAGGCGAGTTGGTACATTATGTACATTGATCAACCAATCAGAGCACGACACTCTTCCACGTCACTGGCTGCCATATTGATACACCCAACTTCTTCATAAAAATGAATAGTTTCCTATGAGGCCAATTTCAAATAAGTTGATACAAGAGTAAATGTCGAAATGTGCGGCTGCCTTTTGCAGCAATAATTGTTTGATGAGCTGTAATAAAACGTTTCATGTGTAAGTTAATGTATAAACGCAAAGTCGTCACTTTAATCGAAAAAAAAAAAAAAAACGTGTGTCGTGCTAGATAGCTAATTAGCCGTCCCATTGACTTGAACAGACTGCTGACTGAAAGCAAACGCTAGCGATTCATAATGGTCACCAGTGAGCTACCTTGGCTTCCTTACCATCGCGGGGACTGCGTAGACTTAGTAGTTAGTAAAATTAACAAGGCGGCTAACAAGGTAGCTAGCTACTTGTAATTGACATTCAATGACGATACTTCTTGCCTGCAATAATATATAAAACAGTGGACAAATTGCTTTGTCTGTTTTATACAGAGCTCCAAAAGACAAGGAGGGGAGAAATGCTTGGCTGTGAGAAATCAGGAGAAAAAAAAAAACATTTCTCTTTCCCTCGATCTGTGCTATGCAGCGATTATTTTTTGAGAGTAGTGTTCTAATGGGACAGAGGCAAAGATGACGCCTAGTAAAGGAGTAGCCATAGTTAACTAGCGCTTCCTTTTATCAATGTTTGCATTAGCCATATAATTCAATATAAACAATTCGGTTGATGTCAAGTGGTCAACCAGGGTACAATGAAGTGAGGAAACCAGAGAGTAATTTGATAACGTACACGGACATTCATGGACCTTTTTTATAATGGCGATAACTTCCAAGCAATTATCTTATCAGAGGTAAACGCCTCTGTCACATTAACTTCACTTCTCTGCTGCACCTAAACGTTAATTGACACCGAGTAACTTTTCGATCTTCCCTTTAGTAAGTGTGCCGCTTTCCATCCTCCAGAAAGCACAAATTTACGGAGACTAAATGTTGCTCTGCACGACGAAACCAAAATAACACCTACTCACACGCAAGTCTTTTTGAAAATAAAATTTTAATGAAGGCGAAAATGAATGGGAGTCTACCTGTGAATTTTACTTTCGGGTGTATAAGCTCCTAGGACAGATGCTTCACATGAGCGTACCCCATCAGCAATCTAGTGTTCTAAACATGTATAAATAATATGTATGGTAAAAACTGGTAACTCCTAGACTAGGGCTGCGTCCGAATAGTCATTTTTGCTAAGGAAAAAATGATCTCGAAATAATTATGTGGCAGCCATGTCAAGCGGATTCAAATTCTTTAAATGTTACGAAAAGGTGTCTCAGTGCTTCCTAATTTACCTCGTTTGGCATTGGGTACACAGAACCACCCTTTTCAAAAAGAAAGGAGATAACGCTATCCCACAATTCTGCGCAGCAGCAATATTTAAAGTGGCAACCATTCATCTGGCCAATCGCATAAAGAAACGTATATGATGGGCAGGGGAATGATGATTACGTTGCCTAGTGTAAGTGCATTCGGATTCTCTAATTAGCGCGGTTGTCTTCCTAAGACATTAAGAATTCGCCTTTGCACCTTTCCTTTATCTTATGATATTTTCCACAAAGGTTAATGAGAAGTGGTTAGGTTTTAGTGGGTAGGACCCTGGAGGATTTCGCCCTTTCCGAAATGAGCCCCTAGTCCCTCCCCTTACACACTTCCCCATCATTTGCGCGTTCTCATGAAGGGTGAGTCAAATCAAGTGCCGTCCGATCGTCATGGTGGACAGTGCTTACAAATATGAGTTCCGAGTAACTGTATGCACATGTATGTTTTGCTCCTCTAATTGGCCTACCAATTAGGCTTTTGAATTGAATAGGCTAGCCGCCCTGCACAAGTTAAAAATGTAGTCCTCATTTTCTTGTATGCAACATGTACATGGAAAATACATCACATTTATAACAACGTAGTTATAATTTGAAAAAAATAAAATTTAACGGTCTCACTTAATGTAAAGGTTAAGTAGCTACTATTTTGCGCCGTTTGCCCAGGTTCAAGTCTCGACAAAGTAATTAGCCTATTCATGTTTTGAATGAACGTCAGTTTCTTTGCCACCCACTGTAGGGACGTTTGTCTGAAAGCAGGTTGCCTTATATATACCCTTCCCATTACGAAGGGAACTCGATTCAGCTGCGAAGATTACTTCCACTGAAGTGCACATCATGACCAAGTGATAGCGATTAGGGACTTGTTTCGGAAATTGTGATTATAATAGAACTGGAGAGAGCGAGGAAGTACCACCCCTATTACCTTCAATGGGAGATGCTAGGCTAGCTACTTCAGCCCAGGAAGTACGGAATTGACCGACGCCATCTATAAAGATGGCGTTCCATGGGTGCTTATTTCTGGCACCATTTCATAAGATTGTCAATCTGATTACTGCACAAATGGCCAAGAAAATGTGTTGTCTGTGTGGATTGGCGAATGTGTTCGAGGGGAAATGGCGTGCAACGCTGTTAATCCGGAATGCGCACGCACCATACACTCATTGGCTGAACTGCTGCAGTCTGAGCAACAGCTGGATAACCAAACCTGTGCACGAGCTGTTATCAAGCTCTAAATAGCAGTTCTTATTTTACAGGCCCTCTTGAAAACATTGAACAGTTGGCCAGACACAGACTAAAATAATGAAGGATTACCAAATACATTTTCTTTTGTTTTGCGCACTTTTCAATTGGTGTCTGTGGACCTTCAGCATCTTTGGCCACAAAATTGCATCCGTGGAAAATGCGGAAGTAGGAAGCTAACATACTAGCTGGCTTAAGCAAAGGTATACTTCCTCGTTCTCTCTAGTTCTACAAAAGTATAATATATCTCTATGGGTAGGACATAATTTTTTTGAGTATTTGGACACAGCCACGGAGTAGGTTTGAGACAGGTGGGAGTAAATCTCCGTTGCTATGGATGATGTCAATTCTCATGCACCAGTCTTGGGACAACGAGCACGGTGATTGGTTGTTTGGTGACAGGACGGCCCATTGAAAAAAATATCCCACATATAACCCATGCTGGAAAAGATGAGGAAATTGTCCAAGTGGCTGGTCTGTCCCATGTAATAACACATTGAGCACTCCTGAACATGCACTATGCACAGTACCCTCATATCACGCTCTAGGCAAATAAACATACATAGGAAAGAGAGAGTTGTAAAAAACACCAATAGCATAAAACAAGGCAATAATGAAATGCGCATTTGCCCCAATAATTGGCAACTTATTACCCAACGGGAATATGTTACGATCATTTAAATGTCAGGTCGTTCAAGATTGTTTGCCCTAAACTGTCAGTCAACTTTGTTCAGCAACATTGCAAATATCGTCATCCTCCTCAACATCATCATCATCACCGCTGTAGGCAGCACCATCAATATCTGATTGAGATGTGTTTCTTTGTTGGCATAAATTGTGAAGGATGGCACATGCTGTAATTACTTTGCTGCCTCTCTCTGGGCGGAGACGCACATCCCCATGCAGCACATGAAACCAGTGCTTCAGCTGCCCAAATACCGAGCTCCACCACACTGCGTGTCGTCTTGTGTGCTCTAACGTGCACCATGAAAAAGACAACAGCAGACTAAATATTTGCAATTTACAGTATGATGCCATCTTCACATATAGCCTACAATGGCATTGCCTGTTACAGCAACAATGACCAAGCTGTTATAATTTTGTTTTGTTCCCGAACGTAGATTCAGCTTGGCGGGCGAGAGCCAACGTTTGCAGGGGTAGCCACTGTCCCCCAGCAAGTGGCATCCCGCAAGTACATAATGCCTGTCAAATAATTGGCATAAGCAGCTTTCCATTAAAATGCGAGAGTCGTGCGTGAATCCTGGCCATTTCACAACAATGTCCAAACTATTGTATTCGGCATCAAATACTATCTGGGTGTTGATGGAATTAACTTTTTTCTGTTTATTAATACCTCTTCATCTTGGGGGGGGGGGGGGGGGGAGAAATAATTCAAATATGGGTCCAGTCAATAACACAGATGATACCGGGCACACCTGAGATGGGCATGAATTCAAGTTTGATTCTGTGTTGTTGGCGAATGTCAGTTGGAAACCAGATAAACTGTCGGATGATATGAAATCCCTAAATTGTCCGTGTTGCAAAGTTGCATTTTTCCAGTGGTCAAGTAACAAAGTGTTGTCAAACATTTTATTTTGGGGCTTATTGGGTTGTTTCTCATGGTTGGAGACGTAATTCTCTCCCCCACAAAGTCAACAACAATTAAAATCCCTTCACGGTCGATCCAATATCTTTTCAACAAATGCGCATCATTCAGAAGTCATTCCCTCTTTCAACAGCAGCAGCCATTTTCTGATTCTTTGTGAATAGGTTTTAGTGAGTTAGGAGTCCTCTTGTTTACTTAAGCTCTCCCAGACTTAGGAGCTACTTTTAGGCCTAAAACGCTTTGTGAACAACACTTAGTAAAAATAATTAGGAGTCCTAAATTCACGACTGACGCGCATTTTTTTTAGGAGTTTCTCCTAAATACGGCAGTCAGGACCTACTTTTAGTGCCAAGATGCTTTGTGACTGCGGGCCCAGAGCTCTTGTAGAAAACACGATAACCGAGTTGGCTAAATATACTTGGTGCCATTAAAATGCACAGGTGAGGTATGTACTGTATTTGTGGTAAATTGAAGAATCAATTGATTTTTATTGCTTTTCTAGTGAGGCTGTGTTACTGACCAACCCTGCTTAGGCCAGCCACAAGTGACAATGGCACCTCAAGAGCGCCACATTTGGTTACAGCCTGTATGTGACAGATTCTGGACTGCAACCAAAACTGATCATGAGATGAGGGGTCCGAGATGATTGAGGGTGAGCGCAAGTACCGTTTGACGCCGTCTATGTGAGCAACACATGCGTGCACACGAGCCCTACACAAAACCCAGTTTTTGCCCATTTATGCATGGCTGCCCTTACCGTGGTCGGTCAGCGACAGTCCCTGTTTTCCATTCTCCGACAGAAACAGGTAAAGAAAGTGCCAAAAAATGACACAGAGGCAGGTGCCCACAGTCAGAAGTGACGAGTTACTACTCCTATTGATGGGCAAGAAATGGGTTTTCTGTAGGGGCTGTGTGCATGCATGTTTTGCTCACGTAGACGGCGTCAAACGTTACTTGCACTCACCCTCAATCGTCTCGGATCTCTCATCTCATGATTGGTTTTGGTTGCTGTCTGGAATCTCTCACGTACAGGTTGTAACCAGATGTGGCGCTCTTGAGCTGCCATCGTCACTCGTGGCTGCCCTAAGTGGGGTCGGTCAGTGACAGTACCTATGTTCCATTCTCGGAATAGCTCGGACAGCTGACTGATTGTTGAACGGTGACAGTACAAATGATGCACCACCTCTCGGCGGCTGAAACCTGCTCGTAACATGCTAAAGGCTCTTTTCTCTCTCCTGTGTCACAACCCGTTCCATTTTCTTGATGCAGTAGCATTTTTCGTTTTTTTTTTTTGCTTTATGTAGGCTATTGACCACACCAAAACGAGCAAGTCACGTGTCACTGTACACATCACAAACAGCTCAATGTTTGTCACAACTGAAGTGCTTGGCGCGTGCATGTGGTGCGCGTCAGGATTACAATACCACACGCTTTTCTTTATTTTCTCTCGCGCTTCACTGGAAAAGCAATAAAAATCAATCGATTCTTCAATTTGCCGCAAATACAGTACATACCTCACCTGTGCGTTTTTAATGGCGCTGAGTATAAATGCACAAACTAACATATTTCACTTTGGCCCATTTTCCAGACCTGGTCCATTTTACCAGCTAATCTGTAATCCTGGCTTGTTGAACAAGCCCTCATATCAAAGGATATCTCTCTCTCACTGGTAAAGAGTCAAAGTAGCTGTTGATTAATTTTTTTAAACAGGCTTGTTACATATCCTCTGCCAAGCCGCTTGACAGCACCGTCCTCTAATTAAATGGAAACTACTAAACTTTTCTAAAAGGCTGTGCTTCCTCAACTGCGGCATTTTCCTGTTGACTGAAGAAAAGACCTAGTCTCTTCATAAGCGAGTCCCTGGTTATTTATATAACATATTCTGAAGGTAAACATCCATAAATACAGAATTATAAGAACCTTCAGACCTCCAATATTGTGCTCCAACATGGCTTAAATTAATCGCCCATAACATCTCGGGTTGCTGAATCTGAGGTAAATTCCAACCACAAACAAAATAAATCATAAACTGTGACATCCAGCTTTTCTCAGCAATGCAAGATACACAATGAAGTCATTCTGAATATGGAAAAATCTCATCAGACCATCAGATTGCAGAAATGAGTTACTGTGTCACTTGTATAATGGTGAGGCAATTGTTTACCACAGCTGTAGTAATCATAGAGAAACAGAGGCCACTGGTTCCAAACGATTTTTTTTTTTCCTTGTGGAAATCTTCTGTCCAGTAGGTTTTTATTTTGGTCCTTATTTGGCATGTCTGATTCTACTGAGGGTCACACAGTAGCGCAGTAGGTTGCATTGTTGCCTCGCAGCAAGATGGTTGTGGGTTTCAGTCCAGCCTGAGGCCTTTCTTGGGGGGGGGGGGGGGGGTCACCTGTACTTTTTAAGTTCATGTTGGTTTCCTTCTGGAACCTGAGTTTACACCCGCAGTCAAAAAGAGATGAATGCCAGGCTAATTGTAGACTCTAAACAGCCCATAGGCGTGACTGAATGAGTGAATGAGTGAATGGTGAGTGACCCCAGTGATGGAATATCCAGAGTGTTCCTATCTCTGTTCCTGTATGCTAGAGTGCCGCGCCCCCCCCCCCCCCCCCATGCCTGCAACCCCTCCCAATGATAAGGTGGTTAGACAATGGATAAATGGATGCCTGATTCTACTACCTAGCAGGAGAACGATCACCATTGACTGTGATGAGCTTTGTAAGTATTAGAGTGAAAACCACCTGGAGAGTAGATCTCCAGGAACAGTGCTGGGGATCTGTGGTTTAGGCCTTTGTCCTGTTTTAGAACAAAAAACAGCCCTGGAGATCATGAATGTAGACGTTTGATTCCACTAGTTCCTCTCACTAAATGAGCTACTTGGCTGTTTACACCAACTTTGGTTTGCTTATACAGATGATGATTTCATTACAATACCACATTTCAAAAAAGGGCAGAACAGTCATTGGCTGTCCCTCACGAGCTCATTACTAAAATGGCCCGAATAGTAAAAGTTATTGTATACGGTCAAAAGTTGCCAGGAAAACCAAAATTAAACTACATAGCCCTCACTGCCTACCTATATGACAGAAAATTAGGTTCCTCACTCGCTCCAACTTGACAAACCAACTGTGAGTTTTTGGGCTGGATGAGGGACCTGGGAAATGGAGGGGAATAGTTTTGGGTGTCCCTTCCTAATTCTTCAATTTCTCCAGGATCTTCGCTGCCTATTCCCAGTCAGGGTTATGGAGGCGGTAACAGGAGACAATGGGACAGAGGCTGTTGGACACCCTGGACAGAATGCTAATCAATGAAGAGTCATCATCCTAATCTTGGTGTCAAAACGACAGTAGTACTTTACACATGCATGGCTTTTGTGGCATCTTGAGTCCATTCGGACTAACCATCTTTGGCTCATTTTCTCAGTGGGTAGATGTTCATTTGCAGAATCATCTGAATATTACCTGAGCTCAACGTGTGTAATAAGACAGCACCCATGTTTTCTTTGGAGCGCATTTGCTCCTTAGACTACTTCAAGAGGACAACGATAAGGTACCTGATAGTGTTGTATTTCTGGCTTAATTCAACTACAGTGACCTCACCTACTGCATGCATTAGACAAGCATCCGTCATAATTCAGGCTTCTGCAAAAACGATTGGCACAGTCTATTTTTCTGCGCCCGGCAACTCTACAGGTCGCTTATGATCAGAAGCAGACACTTTATGTCTCCAGGTCAGGATCTAGGTATATTTCTCAATTGATTGCTCCTTCTTTATGTCACGGCAAGTGGCTTTCTTGTTGCTAGGATATCATTCTTTTTGTTCAATCGCAACGACTGTATACTCGAAATCCTCTTGTGGTGATTCTAATGATTCGATTGCATTGTGTTCTTCCTTGTTCGTTTTCAGGAGCAATCTCCATGTTTTGTTAAGAGGGACGGACGAAAAAGGAACATTGGTTCGTTCAAGTAGACTCATTTACTTGATGGAGCAGTGGAGCAAACCAGGCACAATGAATTTGAAATAAATTTTATTTGTTATTTGTAGATGGAGCTTGAGATATGACAATGATATTATTTTTACACCATAACAGCGTCCTTCCTGAAATGTTCTATTTTAGTGACCGCCACACTGAAAAGCAATTGCTGCGGCAACAAACAACCTTGTATGTTTCCTCCAATGATTGATGTGCAGAGTTCAAGCTCACACTATTAGAGGATATTTTTTTTTCCTCTTAAAAAATACCTGACCCTATTAGCCTTGTGCTGATTCAGGTCAGAATTGCATACTTAAAGTCCAAGGACCAATCTGATGTTATGCCAAACTCTTGAAGGCTTCTCCAGTTGAAAAGCTGAGCTTCTGTCTGTTATACAGACTTGTGTGCTGACAATACATAGAATATAGGGCTCAATTGAAAGTGTTCAGCTCTTCAGTTATATACCTGTGTTGCCAATGTTTAGAGGCTCAATTCGTGTAGTTTCTGTGGCCTTGCACATTTCTATCCAAGTCCAATTTTTTCTTAGAAAAGGCCTTTATGTATGCAAGGACAGTTGGCACAACTAAAGCACAATGATGTGAATTTGACCTCCACTGCGTAAAACGCACATTGATGCTCGAAGAGGGCAGAGTTATTGGTACCACTGAGATCTGATTTCAGATGTGATCTGCTGGTCAGCTCAACAGCTGTTGAACTAGGAATGTCTCCATAGTATAGTAGCTATTATCAGGTTTTTAACCTTTGAGTTGTATCTGTACTGTTGTGTAATACTTCAATGCGGGGAATTATCCATTTGTCGAGAGATTTTGCAATTGCAGTCAAATGCTATGATTTAACAATGATTAGGGTGCTCCGGTGTGACTTCTTAGTCAAATACTTGACAGTGAATGCCAGTCAGCTGCGACAGTCGGCCTATAGGTGGAAATGGGTTGATATTCAAATGCCAAAGCCTTGGGGAGCAATTATTTGAAAATATTTTCCGGTACTGCATTTGTCACAATCCTATGATAAGACTTCATATCCACACTCCTATATCTCTTGAGTACTCGGTTGTGGGGTGGTATTTGGGCTTCAAACAAAAGCGAAGACCAAAATAAAATGGCTTGAGGAAATGAACCAAAACAAAATAGCTTCAGGTAATTAATCATTTTAATTAATTCTCTAAAGAAACTTACTGCACAAGCCTGGACACAAGGCAGCGAAATTCCCTGCATTTGGCCTCTGCATGTTTCTTTTGGCAAAACCTCGTAATCCAACTTTGGCAGTGATGTTAAGTGAACCAGCGGTATATTTATCCAGCGATTTATCCAATAACATTTTCATAACATTCACTTTGGTAATTAAATATGGCAAAGGAGCTGGGAAATATTAAGAACTAACCGTACTGTGTCCACAGAACAGGAAGCAGCATATGAAATGACTACAATCACAGAGCTCTACTGCTTAGGAGCTGTCAGCTTGTTTCAGACATGAAAGAAGGCATGTTTTTTTTCCTCTTGAATCAGTAAGGACTTGAATGATGGCCATAACGGATGTTTCAGAGGCAGGTCTCAACGGCTCTGCAGAAGGCCTCGATATTGTATACATTGTGTAGTCAAAATGGAGACCTCTTGAAAATTGGAAGGTTGAAGGATTTTCCTCTTAATGGAGTAATGGAATGATCTGTCTGTTCTGTTTTTTTTTTTCTTCCCTATATTGTATGACAGAGGAGGCAAATCTGGGGTTCAGAAAATGAAATGCTCTACCTGGTCAGTTTACTCATTAGTTTTACCTCCTGGTTGAGGAGTCGTGCTAATTAGCGTATCCAGATTACTGGAATAAAATAGAACCAATACTTTGTGATCGTGGAGTTTCCCCTTTTAGTTGAAAATAAGCCAGTTGTTATCAAAGGTAACTAGGGCTGTCCTTACATAGACATAATTCATCTTAACTGATTATAGTTTCAGTTAGCTAATTATAACTTCACGATAATCACTTACTGTAAGTTTTGCTCAAACCTTGTAAACACCACCTCTTATAAAATGATGTGTCATAAGGAATTTGAGACTAGCATTTCACGCTCATATTTTCCATATTTAACCCAATGGTTCTAAAGTAATTGCGGAGCATATTTTCGGGTCCACTGGTTATGACAGCCAGACTATCCAAGCCCCAAATCAGATACAGTACCCAAAATTGAAATGGTAAATGTTGTGCGAGAGATTATTAAGATTTATTGATTCTTTATTTAGCCGTCTCCTTCACAGTGAAGTATCTTCTGTAATGCCATCTCCTGCCAAATAAAAAATAAAATAAATAAAATAAAAAATAAAAATGTCGTAAATAACTCAAACTTTTACTTACAGAACCTTCATTGCGCCGGTATGAAACGACACAAAATTCTTCCACAGCAGCATCTGCAACCAATTGATATTTTGGCTGTATTTTTGAATAATGAGTACCACGTAGCTTATTCCTAGTATTGGAGTCACTGAAAGTGGAATTGCAGTACAGGCCATGATGTTGCTAAGATGTGCCATATGCATGTTACATACACAACTGATCTATTTGGAGCAGGAAAAAAATGAACAAGTGCAAGGATTTGACAAGGGCCAAAATGTCATGGTGAAACTGGGTGAGAGCATCTGCAGATCTTGTGGGGTGTTCCTGGTCAGCAATGGTTGGTGACCAACCGAAGGTGGTCCCGTCCCAGAGACAATAATGTGAACTGGTGAGAAGGTCATGGGCGCTGACGGCTTAATGATGCACATGGGGGTGCAGAAATGACTGCGATGGTGAAAATGTTATTTGGGCTTTTGTTTAAATGCCATTCGGCATTCAGGTTATGGCCTAGTGTTTACACTGTTTACATTTAAATTACATATGGTCACACATCCAAGCAGTCTCAACAGAAATTCTAAACATGATGCCATGCATTAAAATTGCCGCGGCCAACGTATAGAACAATGGTTTTACTGAGTTTTACTGTGTTGGTTTGGGAATTCCAACTGTTTTGAGCACCCACCAGGAGAAAACAAGATCACTGCCTATCCCCCAAAATACATCCATGCTCTGCTTTGTAAAGGCAGGGATGTCTTCCATTGGTGTTTTTGTTGTTCACCTGTCGAAAATGCCGGTTTGCTTTAGCATTAAAGCACTAGTTTTTAAGGGAACAATGACCACAGATCAATTGGGCTTAATGGAACCAAATCCGCATCACACCCACAGATCATAAATTTGTCTTATACCATCTATTTTGACATAAAAGCCACTAATGTGTGGTCATCTCCTGTTAACAAAATTACTGGAAAGGAGTAAGACTGGCTGTTTTGATTTGCAAAACCGTTAGCATCTGCGTTTGCTGACGGCGTTTAGGTCTTCAATTTGGGCATTGAAAATGCTAACTTCTCGAATTATTCAAGATGGTGCTTTGGAAGCTGGCCACCATGTTAGTATTATTAGCACAGCAGATTATATGCTTGTTATAGTCAGATGAAGACAGACTTTGGCACAGACAGAAAATGACAAAAAAAACCTAAGTTTATTGGGACTGAATCCGTAGTCAATGCAGGGTTCAGGGACCAAATGGGTAAATGCCTGTACAAAATCTTAGTCCAAACTCTTAGTCAAAATGCAGGTAATGGGTCTTAATCAAGCAGGCTCTGGTTCTAAACAGGGCATCAAAAATCCAAACTGGAGTGAAAACATGGTCAGGGAACCGGATGGGCAGGAAGACAGAAAAAAAGGCTGATACGACACTGGAAAGGGACAGACATAACAATGACAAACTCAGACTGAAACAGAATATCAAGAACTTAAATGCACAGAGACAATGAGTAACAATGGGAAACAGATGACAAATGAACAGCCATGACATGGGGGATGGTAGAAGTAGCAACACAATAATATTATAATTGAAATCAGTCAATAAAATGAAACTGTTGAGACAGCCAGAATGCGGGGAAAACTCATTTACAGAGATGACAGACATGACACGTGGCGAGGGAAGGTAAACAGAAGTCTGTAGACAGGGGAAACTAGGACAAAAACAGAGACAAACACCAAACTGAAGTAAAACAAAGGAACCAAAAATGAAACATGACACAGATAACAGATTCCCGACATTTACTAAGTTTTAAGGTATAGCCTTTTGCCCTAAATGAAAGCAAACTTTGAGCAAAGATTAGGCTGTGTCTTCTTTTGAATGTTTATCCTGTGTTTATCAGCACAGCGATAACATTTTGGCGTGCGCCTTTTGGTTCACAAGTATGACCCTGTCCCTACCTAAAGTAAAAGTACATATTTTTATTAATCTGCTGGGGTACATGCCTTCCTGTAAATGGGCTGAGCTAGCAAGTTAATTTATCAAATTTAGACAGTTCCCATTAAAATTAAATATAGTAACATAGCTGGCACACTTTTAGCATTTTAACAAGCAGACTGAACATGTTGTTTCAAGTTAAGCAAAATACACATTTTTTTAATAGAAGTTAAATTATATGCTCCCATTATAAAAAAAGAGACAAAAAGAATGTAAAATAAAGAACAGAATGCGATCAGCCACATGGGTAATAGTCCAAGATGTGAGGTACAACACATTATCCAATGATCATCACACTGTGTGTCCTGTGGTCCCATTATGCTGCATCCAGTATAACCTTTTGTAAGTGAATACACTCAGTGTTCACTGTTCTCTCGATGACAAAATAAACCACTTTGACAAAAACGAAGCCAGTGACGCTCAATGAAAATGCTACCGTAACACAGCCATATTTATGCGCATTATCTTTATCTGCGAGTAAGCTAATTGCACAGATATTAAAGATTGTGTTCACTTCCAAAAACTACAGGTATCCAGCCTTTTGGTCGACTAAAATGGAGACAAGCCCTACAGTTCAGACAAAGAAGAACAAAGGCTTCTTGTCTTCAAACCGCTGATAAAATTAACGTCAGCAGAATGCGTGCTTGGGCACAAAAATGGGGGGAAAACAAGAAATGTTCCACCGAGAGGAAGAGCTTTGCCTGAAGGGAGCTGGCAATGAGAGGGCCTGATTTGGACTCTGCTGACTTGCACAAGGCCTTGTTGTATACATACGACTTAGGGGCAGCTATGGACACAATCAAACTCTGTCATGCCCATCTCTCTCCTTCCCTCAGCCATTTGCCCTCGGGGGCTGAAATCACTTCCACAGACAAGAAAGGAAGGAAAACGTGGGCTGTGAAACAAGGAAGCCTTTTCAGAACTTGAGCGAATTACAGAGAGCAGCCTGGAGCATACTGATACTAAATGCTAAATCCCCTACAGATCACCTGAATGGAAACTCTGTGAGGCTGAGTCTAATTTAGTTTTGAAACAGCCACTTATTAGAAGAAAAAAAAAATCAGTTTGGTTGCCTGAAACTACTCAAAAGTAGAGGGAGATTTGACCAAGAGCTTTACTTCTTGGTAACACCAGTTGATATTGAGCTTCAAAGGTGTGTTACTTATTATTAATCTGCAAACTTCAGGTGAGGGTGATGCTTCTCAAAATAGCAGGTCTAATTAGAGCAGATGAAGGCCGTGAACTCAGCTGATTAATCAAGATGGATTTTTTTTTCCTGCTCATTATATTTGGTATTAAAAACCTTAAAAATTTTTATGGACCTGCTTAGGCCATTCCTGACTTATCAGCCTTAGGGGACGATTTACACAACAATGCTTTTTGCATAAAATGAAAAATATTTGTTGCGGGTTGGCCTTTTACTCATGCGACAGCAGTGTTTTTTGGGGCCAGAAAACACAGACATTTTGAAACGGGTTCCAATGTGACATATTTTGATCAAGCAACCCTTACCATTGTCCAATAGCGAAGCAAAATGCAATTCTGCTGAAAACTATGATGACACGGCCCCTCTATACACATGGTTACTGTGTTTTCACCCCATGCTAGGAGAAATAACAACAATGGCAAACTATTGAGCTGAGTTTTTGCCATAGACTGTATAAAAAGATGGACGAAGCTACCGTGAAGTCACCCATTGGTTTCAGCATACCATAAAGGAAGCCTCGATTTTGGCAATTTGAATTGCGCCATGTTGTCATGTTGTCATACCGGATGTGATTGCTATTGGACGAGCGTGTATTGAAGATCCGGGGAGGACCGTGGCTCTGAAACTGATCGTATCGGACGAGGACCAGAGGATAGCTACACCTCTAAAGCATATTCTGGCTTTATCCTTTAAAATTGATTCATTATTATTATTATTATTATTATTATTATTCTAGTCTATATGGGACCATAATTTACAAAAAATGAAAATTATGATATATGGAAGGAGATTTGAAACTTGCTATAGCTACCTTAAAATAATGTGAAAAATCATTATTTAAATGAAAAATCAGGTGGGAAAGTAGGGTCATTTTCTCATAGACTTCTATTGCATTGAACTTCTTTCTGCAACCACCGATGTCGCCATCTGCTGGCCATTAAATAGAATGCCATTTTACGGTACTTCTGCATGGGCTTCATTTTTCAGACCAGGGGGCTGCATCCATCTTTTTATACAGTCTATGGTTTTTGCGCAGACTTGGGAAATTTTTCTGAGGTGATCGAGTAGTTATGGCGAAAAGTTAAATCAGCACCTACTGGCCTAGTGTGCAAACTACACCATTTCTAATTATTATCACACATTTGTGTGAACAAAGATCGGCTCTCAACACATAACTTCTTGAAAGTTGAAAGGAGCGCCTTTTAGTTTATAGCTGCACCTTTGTCGTGTAGATGTATCCCAGGACTCAATAATAATAAAAAGATATATAACCAGGCACTCCAATAAAGGTGGTGAGGAAGGATATGTATCCCTGGACTCGTCATGTTGTACATTGATTTTTTTCGAGCTATCAATGTTAGTTTGGGTCATAGAATCTCAGTTGTGAACTATGGACAAAGTGCCTTGCTGTGCTTACAGTCCCATAGTAAATCACGTCAGGCAATACAGACAAATGTATTCCATATGTAATCATTGTCCTTTTTGTAAATGAAGATGTATTTGCATACCAGATTGTAAGTCCTACATTTGGCATACCCTACTCTGGTCCAGGAGGGCCCTGGGGTGGGCTGGTTTTGATGCTATTCTGAAATTAACTGAGCAATTACAGCAGTTCATTACACTGTTAACTCACCTCACTAAGTTTATTGAGTGCTGAGAACAGAAATCAGAATGTTGTGGGGCCCTTCAGGACCTGGGTTGGTTATCCCCATCCAAAGATGCATCCACTGGCCTTTCATAGAGTGAATTAGTCACTTAATTACTTTTTCAAATGAGTACTCGCATACTGTCATTGTAAAAGTTCCTGTGAGAATAAAATCAATCTTTAAAATTGATTTCATATTACAAACTTGTTGTGTAGCATCCACCAAAATCAGAATGGAAAAAAAGGATGACAAAAGGTGTAACAAACATTGCTCAATGGTCTCATCGGAGCTTTAACATTTACACTCTGGGCGTGGCTGTAATGATCACTTCAGAGGGACAGAACAGTTTTACTATCTCAATTTATTGAGCTCCTAACCAATGAAATTAGGAGGGTCACACAAGAACAACATGATGTCACCTTGGGATGAAGAGGTTAACACCTTATTTGAATTCAGCCACTGGTAAATGAAAATCTTTAGCTTTAGTAAATCTATTTATGGGAAAGTACTCAACCTTTCATACTTTGCATATTTAAGGGGTCCTCAGGGTAAAAAATTCCTTTTGTTTTTTTTTTGAAAATTTCTATATTTTTGATTTTCACATGAAATAAATACAGGAATGCAGTGAGATGCCAGTAAACACCAAGAATCTATGTTTTTCCTCTGCCTTAAGTGTTACGTATGACTTTAAATGCAAATTGCCGAAAATCACAATTTTGACTGATTTTCAACCTTGTGGCATTCATAAAATCATTAATATTTATCTAATTGACTTGAAATTTGGACTGAAGTTGTATCTGTTGGAGATCTGTGAAATGATGTTGGATTTTTTAGATAGGTGCATCCCTAGGGGGGTAATTTTGAAAATGAAGCAAGTTGATAGCAATTTTCGTTATGATTCCAAGCAATGTTCCAAACAAGAAATTCCTGTGTCATTTCATAGAACTATCTTAAACCTTTCATATGAGCACCGGCAGCTCGTGAACTGGCAATAGGGGAAGCTCAAACAATCCCTTAAAATTTATGACTGGTTTTGACCTGTTTTCAATCATTAATTTAAATTACCATAACAGAAACTCCGAAAACTCTCTACATTATCATATGTGGCCATTTTTCATTTATAACGCATACTGATTACGACTCCAGACTTCTCACGATTTTACTTACTCAGGGGTTGGGGTTTGGAAGCAATGCATTTGTTTCATGATCGTTTAAATTAAATAAGATAATTTGAAACATCATTATGCAATTCCATTGCTTCAAACTCCTCCATGCACAAGTAGGCCTACTTAAATTCCACGCGAAAATCTCTTACATACGCGTTGATTGAATAATTGCTGTCTACAGCTGAGGAACGTAAAAATGCCACTTAAACTCATGCCGAATGCGTGAGAGTTGAGTCGACAGGTATGCGTTATTAATGAAAACTGGCCGCATCAGATAATGTTGAGTTTTCGGAGTTTCTGTTATTGTCATTTAAATGGATGATTGAAAACAGGTCATGGACAATCATTAACTTTAAGGGATTGTTTGAGGGATTGTTTGAGCTTCCCCTGTTGCCAATTCACGAGCCGCCATTACATATGAGACTAATTTGAGTAAAATCTGACCATGGGTTATTGAAATGTCAGTGTCACAAAATATTTTCAGATTTTTGTCATTAAAGTGTTTCCATGGCAGCCATGTAAGTTTTTATCAAAATACTACATTTTCTGAGGCTAAAATCATGTTGAGTATGTTCATGCCTTAGTTTTTACATTATTATGGTTACTTCTAAACTTAAACCCTGAAGACCCCTTAAACCATACACCCCCCAGGCCCAAAAAAGATGGATAATTGAACTGACAATTTAAGTTCCTTGGAACATTAAATAAAAGCGCAACTGAGGACAACTTTAAGCAGAAACCCATTCGGTTTTCAATTAGATGTTCTCAGTACAATGTCATAATAGTCTATTGATGCTCCCATTAGCTACTTGTGCCCAGAAAAATGCTGGATCAAAGGAAAATGGATTAGGACCTGTTGTTTGGCTGAGAATCTATATCTGGCTCACAAAATGGCTGCTTTGTTGAGAGGTCCCATTTGCTTTTAATTGCAGCCACTCTTGGTTTGCTGTTTCCACTAATCTACCAGCAAACAAAACAAATGTATAATGCATCTCATACTGGTCTTGGGTTGAGTGCACTGGCCGTATTATGAGACCATATTTTTTCTACCTAATTGATTGGTCTGTCAGTCTTACCCATTATAACAGGGAAATGAGCAGAGGAAAATAGATGCAAACAAACCGTCGAAAGAGACATTTTGCTTCTAAAATTATTCAGTTCATTAAATAAAAGCTAGGGAATTGGGTCCTGTTGCATTGCATACCATATACAGTCACATGCCGTTGGAGGTATGATGGGACTGGAGTGGCATTTAATGCATGGTTACTCTCAACCTGTTCCTGTTTTGGCCAATATTACCTGATGAACAATAAACCAATTTATTTATCAAATATTATTAAACAAATAAGCTATCAAATGTGTATGTAATCTTATAATGATTAAGAAACGATTATGGTGAAGAAACATGATGAGTGAGAAGATGTAAGAGTAAGATGCAATAAAAAAAATCACCAACTTTCTCTGAATTCCATTCCCACTGTCGCATTGACGTTCTTCAGAGTTTAATTTCAGATGGTACTTGATGTGGTCCATGCGTTTTAAGCACTGAAATCCATAAACTGCATTGTGCTACACTCTCAGGGATTGAAGGCACAGCTCGCATATAGACGAGTGCTGATATATTGCACTGTTGGGCAGGCCACGGAACGATTAAATGGTTTTAGCCATTAGCTTGATTAAAAAATATCTGCTCATATTTCTGTAAATAGGTTTCATTCACAAGCGAGATGCATGCCTTCAGTGTCATTTTAGACCATCGCTGAAGTTCTGGGAATTTACTGTTGGTCACAGTTCAATCAAAAATGGTGGAAGTGCAATTGTTACAATTATCCTTGGCTAGGGGAAAAGTTGCAGTGGCCATGGGGCAAGTTGCAGCAACATCCTAACTGTCAGGAAAGGCACTGCAAAGAGAGTACTAGGATGGGCAATAAGTTACTAGAATGATACTGTTGCCAGAAGTTTAGACACTTTCAGCCATTGCTCAAATTACAAATAATTTTCCGGCCTGGTATGCTCCAAGGGTATATGGATGAAAGTTGACACCTAAAATTTGCTGGTTATTGTCAAAAAGGTAAATACACTCAACAAAAATATAAATGCAACACTTTTGTTTTTGCTCCCATTTGTCATGAGATGGACTCAAAGATCTAAAATTCATTCCAGATACACAATATTACCATTTCTCTCGAACATTGTTCACAAATCTGTCTAAATGTGTGATAGTGAGCACTTTTGCTTTGCTGAGACAATCCATCCCACCTCACAGGTGTGCCACATCAAGATGCTCATCAGACACCATGATTAGTGCAAAGGTGAACCTTAGACTGTCCACAATAAAAGGCCACCCTGAAATGTGCAGTTTTTACTTTATTGGGGGTCTGGGGACTCAGAACCAGTCAGTATCTGGTGTGACCACCATTTGCCTCATGTAGTGCAACACATCTTCTTCCCATAGAGTTTATCAGATTGTCAATTGTGGCCTGTGGAATGTTGGTCCACTCCTCTTCAATGGCTGTGCGAAGTTGCTGGATATTAGTGGGAACTTGTACGCACTGTCGTATACGCCGGTCAAGCACATCCCAAACATGCTCAGTGGGTGACATGTCCGGTGAGTATGCTGGCCATGCAAGAACTGGGACATTTTCAGCTTCCAAGAATTGTGTACAGATCCTTGCAACATGGGGCCGTGCATTATCTTGCTGAAACATGAGGTGATGTTCATGGATGTATGGCACAACAATGGGCCTCAGGATCTCATCACGGTATCTCTGTGCATTCCAAATGCCATCAATAAAATGCACCTGTGTTCTTCGTCCATAACACATGCCTGCCCATACCATAACCCCACCACCACCATGGGCCACTCGATCCACAACATTGACATCAGCAAAGCGCTCACCCACACGACGCCACACACGCTGTCTGCCATCTGCCCTGAACAATGTAAACCGAGATTCATCCGTGAAGAGAACACCTCTCCAACGTGCCAGACGCCATCGAATGTGAGCATTTGCCCACTCAAGTCTGTTACGGCGACGATCTGGAGTCAGGTTAAGACCCCGATGAGGACGACGAGCATGCAGTTGAGCTTCCCTGAGAAGGTTTTTGACAGTTTGTGCAGAAATTCTTTGGTTATGCAAACCAATTGTTTCAGCAGCTGTCTGAGTAGCTGGTCTCAGACGATCTTGGAGGTGAACCTGCTGGATGTGGAGGTCCTGGGCTGGTGTGGTTACACGTGGTCTGCAGTTGTGAGGCCGGTTGGATGTACTGCCATATTCTCTGAAACGCCTTTGGAGACGGCTTATGGTGGAGAAATGAACATTCAATGCCCGAGCAACAGATCTGGTTGACATTCCTGCTGTCAGCATGCCAATTGCACGCTCCCTCAATGCTTGCGCCATCTGTGGCATTTTGCTGCGAGACAAAACTGCACATTTCAGAGTGGCCTTTTATTGTGGACAGTCTAAGGTACACCTGTGCACTAATCATGGTGTCTGATGAGCATCTTGATGTGGCATACCTGTGAGGTGGGATGGATTGTCTCAGCAAAGCAAAAGTGCTCACTATCACACATTTAGACAGATTTGTGAACAATGTTTGAGAGAAATGGTAATATTGTGTATCTGGAATTCATTTTAGATCTTTGAGTCCATCTCATGACAAATGGGAGCAAAAACAAAAGTGTTGCGTTTATATTTTTGTTGACTGTATATTACCCATGCAATCAAGTTTGCTTTCCGTTTTCAAAAAACTACCCAAACACATGCATCGCCTATGATTCGTTCCTGGCCAATAAAACACCTCAGTTTCAGCGTATATTCACAATCAGAACTTCACAGAGTCAGATCAGAGTCAAATCCCAAATTACCCACTAAACCCTTTCCCGACCTAAGCAACCTCCATCTGCGTGTTCACACGGAGGAACCTCTATGTTGAAGTCTGTCCTAATCATATAGGATGGAATTAGAGAATGATGGAATGCGATAATCTGTGAAGTTATTGTGCCTTATGCGTTATAGGAGCATGTTGTGATCCACTGTAATGACATGTCCCTTGTTGTGCCTCATCAGTGGCTCAAAGTTTCCCCTCACTGCTGTCATGGTATGAAACAATATAACAACCCACAATGTTGTTGATGGTGTATGCTTCAAGCCTGCAGTATTTACGTATTATCAATTATCCCAACACCACTTTGGTGAAATATGGTTACTTGCATCCAGTACTTTAAGTGGAAAAAAAGAAGTGCCGGTACTCCCCCTTTTCAACTGTCGGCAGGTAAATTAAGTTGACGGTGGGCGGTCGGTACCAGAAGATCATTCGGTGAAACATTCAAATACTAGAACATGGTGCTGATTTTGAAAAAAAAATTGTTTTAAAACTCCTCTAAGAGTTTTAACAAGTATTTTCTCGTTAAAATGCATCTATGAATTATCTACCGACAAAACATGTCCAATTGAAAGGAGATGTTGCTCAACACTCCGTACACAATGACACATTTCCCTTTGGTTTTTGAGTGAGGCAGCTTGTCTAAGAAAATCTTACAATGGTTAAGTCCACCAACCTCCTAGAGGACATTGCCAACTGCCAATTCCAGACGATGATTTGAGCAGTGCCACACAAACAGGTCTGGAAATCTGGTACAAAGTTGTGCAGCAACTCTTCTGTCCGGCATTACTGATGCTCCATCACATATAAATGCCACAAAACACTCACCCAAGAAATATTCATCAAAGCCATTTTTATGAAGACATGCTAGCAGTTTCTCTGTTATATTATTTGCTATGGTCCCATCCAACTCAAGCAGGTCAAAAAATATGGTGTCTGGCTCTACGTTGGCAATAGCTGACCACAAACACACCACCAACACAGACTTTCCACTGATTGTGGTGGATTCATCAATCAACGCACAGTATTTCCGTCTGTTTTTGACTAGTTCATCAGCCACTTTGTTTTTCATATAATTATGCTAGCTAGCTAATAGTTGAAGAAACCAATATGGCATTCAGTTCACCAGACTCTCCAGTTTCCCATATTACACAACATGTAGATCTGACCGAGCCATCTGATCGGTCAATTAGACGTTTAGAATGTTCTCAAATGAGCAAGACCGTACGGGTAGCCTGTGCTCAAATGAAAAATACCCATGGACCTATAAGGAAAACTGGACAGACAACAAAGGCTGGAGCACACGCTGACATGGGCATAGAGGTGAACTTGATATTGCAGGTCACGTGATGCCATGGGGGCCAAAAAGAAAATTCTCCATAGGGAATAATTTAAAAAGGCACGCTGATAAATCCGTGAATAAATTTTTTTGACAGCCACAAATTATCGATACCGAAACGGTTTATTTTTCTCTTTTAAATCATTGATGCCTCGTTTCTCGGCAAAGACAAAATGTTTTAATTATATTCAGGCTATGCGAACACCAACGGGTCCTCATATGTAAACGTGTTCCTACCTCATCACTGAAAATATTTGTTTAATCTATCTTAGGTGCCTATCTTGGGTGCCTAGGCCATTTATTTAATTAACTTGTCAATTTGTTTGCATTTGTGCATTGAAATGAACATTTAATAAATCAACAGATCTGTGAAAACTGCTTATTTCAGAGGTATAATGTGAAAAAATGCCACTAGATGGCAGTATTGACTTTTTTTGTTAAGCCCAGTCTGGAGCTAGGTTTGGGCATGTCCTGGGCATGTCTGAGAGGGGAAAGTCCCAGAGAGAAAAAAAAAAGGTGGGAGGGGGCTGCCAAAGAGTATATAAGGAGAGAAATTGAGAGAGTAAAGTAATAGGAGAAATTGCAAAGAGAAGGATACAATTGACCAGACCTGTCACTCTTTTCAAGACCTGTGAAGTTTTTTTTGTGAATTTTTGCCTGTGTTGGAGCATTTCCCTGTCCCAGGACATCACCAAGCAACCCCATCTCAAGGGACTGTAAATATTTTTTTTCTTGTATATATCAATCTTGGTCAGTAGTATAAATTGTAGGTTAGTTGTTAGTCTTTGTTAAATATAATCTGTTTGCGTTTTAAAATTTTGTCTGTCGTCCCTTGCTGTCTTATGTCATAACAAATTGGGGCCATGACAGAGGTAATTTGATAAGTCTGAAAAGGTGATTAGGGAGTGCCCCCAAAATTGGGGTTGAAATTATGCAACTCTGCTCAACCTTAATGTTGCTGGTTACTTTTGTTACTCTTGCTGCTTGGCCACATTAATCAGAGCTAACGCTAATTAAGCATTATTACACGCAAGGGTTTGCTTGACTGTCATTCTTTTGTCACAACAGTGATGCGGCCAGGCACCGAGATCCGTTAGCATCACCAAGAATGACGATCAAGCGCACCCTTGAGTGTAATGCGATTATACAACTATTACCACCAAAATAAAATGTATAGTCAAAATTTATTCATACTATGGACATTTTGCTCACAAAATATAAAAGTTTTTTGCAAGTATTCTCCCCGTTTCCGTGGAAATACATGAGTTCTGATGTTAACTAGTCCTTGTGAGCCAGCCAATATGGGTTTATGTTTTCTAGACATCGTGATTTCCCAAAACTGAATAAATACCGCACATAGCCACACAAAACTGCTTTGCTAGCTCAGTCATGTTGTAATTAGAAAAAAATATTTTTTTCATGGACTTATAGTTATACTTCTGCCGACATCAGTCATTTTAAGCGAACAGGTACCGTGACAACGACTCAGCTCATCTTTATCGAACGAACTTATATTAGCGGTTAGATGTAAATATAGGCATTGGCTTTCCAGAGTCAGCGCCAGAATGAAAATCTATCTTTTAAAAAACTCATCTGCAGATGTTTCATTTCAGATGGGGGTGTGTCACTCCACTGAATATGATGGATAAATCTGAGCCATTTTCCTCTAAATTAAAGGGTCTGGTGCCGTATTTTCAACACATATATAACTGGAATGCATATGAGAACAAGAATAAATGGGTTATTTTGCATGAAACCGTTCGATGATAAAGTTATTGGGAGAGTTGTTTTACTCATCACACTCAACGTTAGAGCAGCTAATTGGTTGTATTGAGTAATGACAACGAATTGCTGATGAATGGCCTACAAACACCATCATGAACTGGCTATTTGTCGAAAGGACGTGACATAACGTAATGTGGATGGGAGAACAGTAAACTCGTCTGTTCTGTTCTCTAGCCAGCAGGCATTGCTTAATGTATTTGGTTGTGGGTATTTTGAGGATTAATATCGTTTCCATTAAAGTAAATCGTTTGAAAAATCATCTGGCATGGAAGTTGTTATTGAACTCAGCTATGCTTGCCATCGCGTGGCGAACGTGCCGGTAAACATTTGAAGCAGTTATAATTTCAGAGATGATCAAATTCCACGTGTTGGCAAGTAGCTCGCAAGCATGATTCCAAACACCCCCACCAAATTAGCTAGGACAGCTAAAACCCGTCTCTCCGCAGCAATACCCATCCACAATGAGTCCGATCTGTAGCCAATATTGCGCTACTTGCCATTGATGGTTCGCGATGAGAGTGCCAAAGCATCGTGCGGCTAGCTCAAATAATGTTTGAAAGACATGCCACACCTCCTTGAGATCTCCTTGCGAGTTGAACGTCTCGCGAGTAAAGGGACAGGCGTGCGGCGCCTACTAGTGCACAGTGGGTAATGTAGTAGCCATTGGATCATGAATCCCCAAGACAGAAATACAGCGGGACAGGGTACTACGAGCTCGTGTGAAGTCCCAGTACGCTGTAAAAAATCCCAGTACTACGGGGGCTAAAATCAAGAAGTGCCGGTACTCCGTAGTGGCTCGTACCGGCCCACTTAAAGCACTGCTTGCATCATGCTAAAACACACTTTTGTCAATAACTTTTGATTTTGCTCACCACTCGCATATGGGAAGCACACTGCTATTGCACATAAATGAAAAGTGAAAATGCAATCTAGTTTCCAAAAAGTTGGGACGGTATGGAAAATCTAAGTTTAAAAAAAAGAAGGGAGTGGGTAGTAAATCATCTTTGACCTGTATTAAATTGAAAAGAACTTCAGTGATAAGGTAAAATATTGGCAGGGACTACTTTGGGAAACTTTGCCAATGAACGCCATTCATCACTGCATCCAAAAAATGCAATTGAAGACCACTAAATTGAGGTAGAAGAAGCCTTTAAAAAACTTAAGAAGTTTAAATTATTTGACTATCAAAACCAAAGACATTTCAGAATTTCTTAATGCATGAGTAATGTATATCTCTCAAGTTCAAGTGTGAAACAAGCAGTTTTTTCAACACTCTCCTCCCAGCAGAATATAATAAACTCCAAAGTGGGAAAAATTGCGGTAGAAGTTTATGTTCATTGATTATAAAATCAACTGTTTTAAGAGTGTGAAATTTTGATTAAAGCCGCACAGTTTACTCATTCATTGTGTGAATTTGAAAGCTGCAAACCCAGTTGTTTCCCAAAATATTTATTCAACACACTAAGTATTCACATTCAACTTTATTTTAAAAAAATCCCATCGATTGTTAATGGCCTGGTCCTAATTATATCGGTAATATTTGTATCTCAATGAGTGAGAAATGGATTACACATATTTCTGCGTCATATTGCATAAGAAATATATTGGCATTACAGACAGAGTAGTTTTTTTAATTTTTTTTTTGTCAGATCGCCCAAAAACAGAGTTCACCAGCACAAATTGGGTGTATGTTGATTTGGCTTTAGAACGCAGATATTTTATGATTAGGCATTTGGGACCAACAGCAGCTCAGAATCTAATAACATGTACTGACAGACTCATGACTGCTCGGCTCCCATGACTGACTTTGTAATGAAGGTATAGTTGGACAAGAAAGCAGAGCTCTTGCCTGCCAAAGTCTGCCCACTCACCTTATCAAGACAACCAGGTTCTGGGAGTTCTTTTTAATATCTACATCCATTTTTTCACAATCCAAATGCCATGGTGACTTCCCCCGCTTTCTGGCCTAATTTTCCTGGAAAAGACATAAAACATAATTATACCAGAGCAACGACAACCATTTGAATATAATAATAATAATAATAATAATGTTGTTGTTGTTCTTCTTCGTCTCATTATGTCCTTATTATGAGTATGAATGAAAGGACATAGATGTGTAGACAGCGACACATAATTATATAATTAGTCACATAATATTTAATATGTGATTATTGGTTGGGGACACAAAGCTCAGTTTCAGTCATGGGGTCTGATTGAAGATCCAGGGCTCCTGTGATCACTGGGGTAAACAGTCATGCTTGTGGCTCAGATGTGTTGACAGCATCCCGTGCCTTCCTGCCTGCACGCCGAATATTTCGGGAGAAGATCAGTGCCTTCAGAAAGCAGATGGAGCTCAGCAGAGCTGGTGTGTGACTGAGCCTTTCGTCTCTCCCATCTCCAGAATGATCTCGGAGATGATTGCGATAAACTTAAGTGCATGGAGACGACAGATCAAGAGCAAGGCTTTGGGTATCTCCTGCAAAGGTCCAATGGGGTTAATTCTCATAGCCAATGAGGTTCACTCTCAGGCAAAAGGTGGGGTTTGATTTATGTGGATAGGCCACATAAGGTAATGTGGTCAGGCAACAATTTTAGGTTTCAGGCCATTTCACATTAAGTTTTACAGTTGCCAGAGGAATTTCTGGTCTTCTGTATATACAGGGGGTGGACAAACCACTGGAAGCACTGCCATACGACGCTGGTTATCTCCGCGCTTCCGAAAAAGCGAGGAGATCTTGTAATACAGCTCGGCGTCTGTCTATCTGTCTGTCCATCTGTCCGAAACAGTAACTCCTCCCTGGCTGTTAGACCAATCAACCTGAAACTTTGGTGTGTTTAAGGAAATTACCCAGAGGGGTGCACAACGTATTTAGAATTTAAATTAATTTCCTCTTCTGGCCACCAGGAGCCTTTTTGTGAAAATTGATAAATGGCCATAAGTTCCTTATGCATTGAGCTAGGATGCTCAAATTTTTATGGGAGGTGCACGGGATGACTCTTCATCACATAACAGATAGGTTTTTGATTTGACCTCATTTTGACCATTTCCTAGGTCAAATGGTGTCAGGTGTGCCAATCAATCAAAAGGATGGCATATTTTGTTATTACTCAATGTAGAAGGCTGCAAATTGGTATGGATATGTATCCTGGTGATAGCAACCTGCATGCCAAAAATTGCCATCTTTTGATTCATATTTTGGCCACTAGGGGGCTTTTTGGGAAAAAAGAAAATTGGCCATATCTACCTTGTGCAATGAGCTAGGACGCTCAAATTTTCGTGGTAGGTGCATGGGATGACCTTTCATCACATATCGGACAAGTTTTTGATTTGATTTCATTTTGACCGTTTTCTTGGTCAAATTGCGTCAGGTGTGCCAATCGCTGTACCGTACGTCCTTTCCTTTCATAATACTCTCATTTCAAAATGAAGAGTGATTTATGCCCTCAACAGACACTCAAAAAGTACTCTATCCAACTAACCAACTATGTCACATTGCTATAACTCTGATCGGTATCAGTGCTTTGTCACTGCAACAGCAGAATGCCAGGTCAGTGAACTGCCCTCCGACACATTACTACTACTCCCATAACATTCGTTGTGGAGCATGGAGATTTGCGATGGCGTGCCATTGACATGCGTCTAGTTTAAATATGAATTAATTCCATGGAGATTTTTGGAGGTGTATTTCATTGGTCAAAAGCAACTATCTTACTAATTGTCTGGCTGTCCCTGTAGGGGAGCTCTACCTTGTAGCCACAGTTATGATTTACTGATTTGGGGGTTTGGCATGTGTTTCTATATTTCTGAAGTAATTCCCTTACCACCGTTCTTGCAATTAATAATGTTACCATTTATGCTGCCCAACACACCTGCAATTCAGGCAGCAATTGCTTCCCCCCTGGAAACTTTTATAGTATCCTCCTCTTGTTTTTCAGACTTACCAAGCAAATTTACGCAGGGTTTGCCTATGTTAAACAGACAGATGCTTCTAATTAGTATTCAAATCGAAAGGAATCACCGCCAAAGTTGCTTTTGGAAATGTGGCTTGGAGACTTTGAAGTTATAGCCATTTCCAGGGTAGCTTCCAATACTTAGCCTCTCCTGTACTTCTCATCTTGGGTTTCAGTCTTTCAGGCCCTGTTTCAAAACTGTTAGTTAGTTAGGATGAAAAATCAATCATCAATGCAACCGATACCATCAGTTGTCACCAGCACTGCACACTATCTACTTATCTGCGGGCTAATACTTCACATATGACCTTTTCCTTTGGCTCAAGGCGTCAAATAAAACCTTGCCCCCTAGACTGAGTGATTATCCCCTGACAGGTTCAGAGATAAATTCATCTGCTAACATTTTCTTTGGCCGACAGAAAGACCAGCATATTAGAGGAGCCAAGAAGTCTTTTTGACAAGACAAGGAGGGTTTGGTTTTGATGTTCAGAAATCCTGACACTGTGGAATATGACCCCGGTGGGTGCTGAGCGCTGCCCGGTGCTGGTCCATTACAAGCACTGCCGCTGTCCTCTGAATGTGGCTCTTTTGTTAAGAAATGTAATTGACTCTGTGTTCCTGCCGCACCGTACGAGGGCCCCTATGAGATGGTGTCACCATTCTCTCTTCTTCAATTTTGTCAGGCCACGGTTTAAATTTCAGCGGGGCCAAGGGAGCCCATTGAAACCCATCTTGTTTCTTTTTTTTTTAAATTCTTTTTGTCACCCCGGCATTGTCTCCTTTTCCTAAGTGTAGGTTCTGTATGAAAGCTGTTAAGAGGGGCTGGTGTATGTCTTCAGAGGATAACTGCTCACTTTACTTGAAAATCTATTGTGATGAGGGGGAAAAAAATGAAGTTAGCTTTTTGCTCAATTCAGTTTCAAAGGCACAGTGGCCCAGTTACATACAATTTCTGAGAGAAAGTGTGAATTACCCATGTCATAATTCATTATATTTCCATGTCCATACAATGTCAGTTAATATGCCTATAGAAAGTTAACATGCTACTCAGAAAGTGGAAAAATAAACTTAGGAAAAGATACAACAATACTGTTGTCGAACAATGCAACACTGCCGTCTATTAATCATGATTTTAGTGCTCAAGTGCTCACGCTCTTGTTTACGGCTCTAAAAGCTTTCTCCCAGATTCATAGCATGCAGTCGTTATGTATTCAGACATTGACACAATTTTGTTTTTCTTTTGTCTCTCTCCTCCAGAACAATGTTTTTGAAAACAACAAATGTGGTTAGATGTACAAACTGATACTTTGATTTTGTTTGTATTCGCCTCCATATAGTCTTTGAAACTTGTCAGAATTGCAAACTTTTTCAAATACTATAAATACAGACTGCAAGGTAGGTAGCACAGTGCTACTGATAGTTTCTGGCCATTTTTATTCCTCTACTCATTGTAAACCACAAAATAACAGGGCCTCTCCCTTCTCCTGCAATCCGATCAATGGCCCATGGTTGCCTACTTAGGCTGCAACTGGTTCAATTTCTGCTTTAGGTATTCTACATCAAATTTAAAGCTTCTATCATCCACTTCCAGATGGGATCTATTTACAACAACAACAGTTGTCTTTGTAAGAATAATAATATTATGGCAGTGTAGTGGATAGTATTGTCACCTCAGGGAAAGATGATTGGGAGTTCTAATCAAGCTTGAAGCCAGAGTGTTTGAAGCATCAGTCCGACTAGACATGTCTGAATGGTATGCAATCCTGCAAATGAATTGGCAAACTGTCAATGGTGTGTTCCATCTTCATGCCCATTGCACGTTAGGACTTGCTCTGGCTTGAGATCCATCCCCCCACCACCACACACACACACATAAACACACACACACTCAGGCACCTTGACCCTGACCAGGAATAAGTGGGTTAGATAATGTATTAATGGATATTAAAAATGGCCAAACCAGTGTATTTGCCCTCTACATTGTACTATGATGTAAAGATGAGTATTCACACTACAGGCCAGAAGTTTGGAAGCAAGGCCAATACAGGTTACACAATTGGAAGCAACTTCAAGTTTCTGTTCACAATGCCTCTCTTTCTTGTGAGCGTGCGTAATTTTTTTTCTTTTTTTTTAATTTGGCATCTCGATCCCACTCGAATCTGGAATGCCCAATTGGGGAACTATGTACAAGGCTTGCTTGCATGCGACCCTTGTTACCAATTCAGGACAGAGGGACGATTCATGGCTCTCTTCCGAAGCACATGCCCGTCAATACTGCTTTTTTACACTCATTGGTTGAATCCTCGCAAGTTCAGAATGAGGCCGGAGGGTACCCGAACATGAGCAAGCTCAGAATCTTCCTGACGAGCGGCCTGCTGGCAAACATGAGGCGTATGAGCAACGAACAAAGCAACCTTTTTTTTTTTTTTTTTTATTACCCTTCCCGGCTGTCCATTCCCAATTTGCATCCTTGTAGCTCAATGGCCAATTGTGTGCTACTCTGAAAATGCTGCCGACCACTGCTGGTTGGCATGATTGGGGCTCAAACCCGCGCCATGATAGTCATTTCTGCTCCGCAAAGCGGTGCTTTAACCGGGTGAGCTATCTGGCAGCTCCACAATGCCTCTCTTAAAAACCAAGATGAAATCTATGGATTTTGGGTTGTATTTCCTGCAAGATTAGACTTTTCTTTCATTGACATGCATCATTACCAGACCATTGCTGAGTAACATAACATAACATAACATAACATAACATGAGTGGCGAGAACAGGCCGTTCAGCCCAACTAGGCTCGCCAGTTTCTTTTAACCATTGTGAATATATCACTTCAGATACTCAAAGTCTTAATGGTATCTAGCTTTAAGCCAAGCCTGCTCTTGAAAATTGCCAAGGTTTCTGCCTCAAAAATGTGGTCAGGCAAGCTGTTCCACATCGAAATTACTCTTTGGGTGAAATTTCCTAATCTCAGTGCTAAATTTACCCTTGGTCAGCTTCCATTTATGACCCCGAGTTCTACTAACAGAACGTGGCCATAATTCACTTTGTTAATCCCTTTAACATATTTAAAGACCTCCATCAGATCACCCCTGAGTCTCCTTTTCCTAAGACTAAAGAGATTAAGGATCTTCAGCCTGTTCTCATTAATTTCATCTTTTATACCCGGAATCAGCTTAGTTGCTCTTCTCTGAACTTTTACTAGAGCCTCTGGTACCCAAGACTGTACACTATACTCCAGATGTGGTTTGACAAATGTGTTGTACAAGAGAAGTATCACCTCCTTGGATTTGTACACAATACTTTTGGCAATGTATCCCAGCATCCGATTGGCTTTTTTAACTGCTACAGCACTATGACTAGAACCTGTGAGGGTTTGGTCAACAATCACTCCCAGATCTTTTTCATGTAGAGCACATTCCAGTTTTAAACCTCCTATGAAGTAATCCAGTCTAATGTTTTTATGACCTACATGTACTTTGTACAACTGCAAAATTAAATTTCATTTGCCATATTTCTACCCAACTCTGGATTCTATCCAAATCTTCCTAGATCACTTTAGTACAGTCTAAACTATTTGCCAAACCTCCCAATTTAGTATCATCTGCAAATTTAACTAATCTGCTCTCAATATTTCTATCAAGGTCATTAATGTAGATGAGGAACAGCAGGGGTCCCAACACTGATCCCTGAGGGATGCCACTCCCCACCAAATCTAGTTGAGATAAGATTTCACTGACCACTACTCTTTGTGTTCTATCCTGTAACCAGTTTTGAATCCACTCCAGAATACCTCCTGTAACACCAATGGAACTCATTTTAAAAATTAGTCTCTTATGCGGTACTGAGTCAAATGCTTTCTGAAAATCCAAGTATATGATGTCATAAGCCCTGCTTTGATCATAAGTCTTGGTGGCCTCTTCAAAAAATTCCAGAAGGTTTGTCAGGCATGGCCTTCCCTTACGGAAACCATGTTGGTTATCCCTCAAAATATGATAACATTCAAGGAATAATTCTAGTTCAACTTTTATTATAGATTCCAGTATTTTGCAATCAATGCAAGTTAAACTGACTGGCTTGTAATTCCCTGGCTCAGTATGGTCCCCTTTCTTATATATTGGTATTATATTACCCTGCTTCCAATCATTTGGTATTTCTCCAGTTTCTAAAGACCATCTGAAGATAGCGGAAACGGTTTAAAGATGATCTCACTAACTTCCCTGAGCACTCTAGGATATAAGCCATCAGGACCTGCCGCCTTATCAGCCCTTAGTTTAAGCAACTTGTCTAATACTTCGTTATCCCTAACCTCAATATGCGCAAAATAATCTTGAGCGTTGGACATGCCTGCTGGCCGAAAAAAAAACCCCGCTCCGAGGTAAAATTCCCAACAAAAAAACTGTTTGAGGTATCCGCAATATCTTTGTTATCATATAGCAGCGATCCATATTTATTCTTTATGCACTTAACCTCCTCTTTGACTTTCCTTTTTCTGCTACAGTACTGAAAGAAGCGCTTAGGATTAGTTTTTGCCCCCTCTGCTATTTGCATTTTATACAGTCTTCTAGCATTCCTCAGCTCTTTTTTGACCACAGCTCGCATTTTACAGTATTCAGCCTTAGTATTCTTATTGTTATCTTTTATGTATGTCTTATAAAGATTCCTTTTATTCCTCAGACTCCTACGAATAGCTGTGGTCATCCACTGAGGATTCTGCTTTTTCAGCTCACTTTTGGACACCTTTGGAATGAATTTGCTTTGTGGTTCAATTGAATAAATGTTAACAAAAGAAAGGAGGGGCTAAGTTTTTGGGTTGAGAAGATTTGCAAGAGTCACAACTTCAATGAAAAAGTAAAAAAACAAATCACAGTTTGCATTATTCACTTTATGTAATGTTTTACAGCCCATTGGATGCCAATGGCAATCCGGCGGGCATTAGGACCATGGGCCTAGCAATATGGGCCTGTTAATTTGAGTAAAAATGTACTCTCATGAGTAACTCTTTATATAATAATCATGTTTATTTTTTTGCAAAGTATGCCAATGAAACGAATGTACAAATTTGATCTTGCTTCCAAACTTTTGGCCTGTAGTATATGTCACAAAGCTTATGCCTCATGCTATCACTAGAAAATTGTGGGCCTTTGTCCCCAAGGTTGATTTTCAACATCTGAGCAGCCATAATGGAAACATGTTGGAGATCTTGCGATGGAAGTAATTCAGGTGTGAAGTAGAGGCTCGCCCTCAGAAGTTATCAGGAGGTGGGGGCGCACATGTTTTCAGAATCCGTTTGTCTCGCGAACGTTTCCCTTTGATTACCTGATTGCACCCGGTGGAATGAGGCAAAAAAAATGATTGCTTAAAATTACACATGCCAAAGTTTTGATTGGGAGCAATCCGGCTCACTCGTTTCCATTGTTGATGGAAGGTTATGAAATTCAGCTGCAGTGATTTCAAAGTGGGAAACTTAATTGTAATCAGCCTTCACATAGTCCCTCGGTTCCTTTTCTGACAGAGCTCCTCGCTGTGTGCTCTGCCGGTCTTCAACAATATGATTAATTAATTGCATGCCTTTGAGGAGAAAAATGCTGAATCATTAACCTCACTGCTAAGTTTTGCAAATGGCTTAAACCAGAGGAAGTGCAAGATAACAATAGGTTCTTATTATGGGGCGTTGCTATGAGCCAGTGACCTCAATCATTCTGCATTTTAGCGTGTCCTATACAATTACAGAACTACAGATTACGCGAGTAATTGCACAATTCAAAAGGTAATTCAAAAAATCTGCTGGTTGTTGAGGGAAAGCGAATATTCTGAAGATTGGGTTTAATATATGAAGTCTGTCGTTAAATACTGGTCACCATATTAGTTTGGGAATGCAGACATAATGATTAAGCCCACATCGTTTGTCAAAAAACGTGGTGTGAAAAAAAGCCAACGCAATGCTTCTATTGCATGCTTTTCTTTTCACCTGTTTCTCTTGACATATGTCTTTTGTTATGAGAAATGTTGTTCCTTTTGCTAGGCCGAATGTCCTTAATAAGTGTGAAGAGATGTCAAGTTTGCCTTGACTAAAAGTTTTTGTCGAGTCATGCGGCGCATTTTCTGTTTCCATTACTGAGCCATTTACAGCGATGAACTGTCAACCGCAGGGGTGAATAATTACTTTTCCAGTTTTCAGTCGCCATTATTAAGGAAAACTGGCGCTATGCCTCTGTCTGATTGTATATGACATGATATGCCATATGACCAACTTCACCGACTCTATTAACAACCTCATAGTTTCCAGACAGCAATTTCCTGTACAATCAAACTGAAGTACACCTTCTCTTGACTGGAGGAAACACCATGAATTTGAATACTTCAAGAGTTCATTTTCATTTTACTGAGTTTCATTTGGAATGTCCAAGATGATTTGCAGCTTCAGCCTGACTCCTGTAAAATACCGGGTAATTCTGGGATTTCTGAGAAGTATAAGGTTACATCCCCTGCTATGAACCTGATCATTTGACTTCGGAAAGCATATGAGATGGAAAGAATCACTGCTCAAAATTTCAGTTGAAACAATCAACTAATATTCTACATGGGCCATTTTATGGGGTGTATATAAATACAAAATTTACAAAATTATTTGAGCTTTGATTCATTTCTGGTCCCTTAAGACGTTTTTAATAATTTTATATTACATTAGGGATGATGTCTCTTTTAAATTTTTTCCCCTTTTCTTTCTGCAGTTATGTTCAGATCAGCCTCAAATCAACATGAGCTATTTTCAGAATCAGAATTTCATCCTCCTTTCTCTCTTGCTCCTGTTTAAATATTCTGCAGAGCTCTCACGTTCTCGCAGAAGATGATTGCAAAAGCTTCTTTGTCTTCGTGTTTTCTGCAAAATGAATGAAATACAATTTAGCGGAAGAAATCCCAATTGATATGACATTCTCCGCCGGAGAGAGCGGGTGGAGATTAAAAGCTGGCTGCTGAAAGAGACTAAGCCCGGCCACATTAGCCTGTGTCGCTTCCTCCGTCTTTCACGGTTTCAGCCAAAGGGAAGCCAGCGCTGACAGCTTCCTGGGCTCTTTGTGTACTCAGTCTTTTTGGGGCCTCTTCACATAGCATTCCAGCACGGCCGCCGAACCTCAAGCCACCTGCGCGGCAATGAAAACCAATCAGAATCCAGCCGAAGTCAAACACAATGGAGCAAAATGCGATGCAGATGTCAGAATAAGAGTGCAGATGATTAATTCGGCCGAGATTAGCTGTGAGTGCCAGTTTCCAGCAGCGACTTTCCCAGGGCGCAAGAACTCTAACTTTTATTGCGACTCGGATTGTCATCAGAAATTAATTTTCTCCTTTGAAAGACAAATTGACTGGTAGTGTATGAAATACAACTGAAGGAACAAGAGATCGTCTGTTTTCTCACTTCTGTCTCCTTCTCTCCACCCACCCTCTTTTTTTTTCTACCTCGGCCTCTGACATCCAAGCAATCCGTAGTGTTCAAACTTAAATTAAGATCAGTGGGCTAGATAAACAGTTAACACTGGTTCCCATGGCTACCTCTCACTCACTGCAGTGATTGCATTATAATCCGCCAGTAATCAAGTCTAAATGAAAGAAAGATGATAAGGGTGCTATTTTCCTTTCCTCTGCACTGATTTTTATTACCCCACAATCAGATCTTCACATCAGCCCCTTTCATTACATTGTGGCTATGGCATAGTTTGTAAAAACAAGGCCTTAATAAGGTCCAAAGGGGTGATTGAGCAGCTTTTGTGAAGTTTTCTTGCCGAAAAGATTTTCAAGTTGGAACTTTGTAGAAGATAAAGAAAAATGCTGGTGACTGCTCTTGGTAAGGCTTCAGATATAGGATCTCAAAAGATTATCCACTGTTTTTTAAAGCCTTTTCTCTCATACCTGAGAGGGTTCAAAGTAAGAAAAATTAAAGAAATTCTTTACTTGCGCTTTTTATCACATGAACACATTTTCTTTTTGAATAAAAACCCATGTGGGTTTATTTATTGGTTAAATGATCATTGTTGAAGCTTCATTGTTATAATGTCAGGGGCAATTAAGCAATATTCTTGTTTTTCTTAATGGGTTCATGAAGATTGGGTATTTTAATTTGAAAATATGGCAATATACAAAATAAAACTGGTTCAGCTCAATAGGAGCAATATTAGCTGTAACCAGGGACAATGAGACAAAGCAAGAAACATTTAGGTCTTTTTTGCTATCACTTGCAGCTTCTGCAGCTAATCCATGTGAATGAAGGTTGTGCGTTATGAATTTCCTTTTAGTAAATATCTTCTTCCATTTTTAAACCTTATTTATCTAAGGAAAGTTCCATTGAAAAAGTGTTTCTCTTTTTTCAAGGACATGCTGGGAGAAATGCTAGATAGGACAGTTGTGAGTGCAGAAGAATAGAGATAAACAGGGGTAAAGACCCTGGAGCAACTATTTAAAGGCCCAAAAAGTTCTTTTCAACTTCACCTCTCCAGGTGCAAGTCAAAATCCCAAGCACCACTGTGGGCTCAAACCAGCAACTCTTTTCTAATGAGTAAAGCAACCTACCTCTAGGCTATGCCACCGTCCCATTGTAATTGATCCCTTTGTCATTAGAACAAACTAGATAACAGGTATGTGCCACTCACAAACAGTATATTAGAGCTTGTACTTTTTAAACAAGGACAAAACTAAAATATTGAACAAAAAATTGGTGATTGAACATGTTATATATGTATCACCATTAAAAATGCATAGGCAACACATGGATCTGCTGAAGGGAACGTATGCAGGCATGTATTGCTCACATAGATGGTATGGAACGGTATTTGCGCAATCTCAGACCCCTCGTCTTACCCTCAGTTTGGGTTGCTGTAAGGACGCCGTCACTCATGGCTGCCCAAAGCGGGATTGGTCAGCGACAGTACATGTTTTCCATTTTCGGACTGACAGCTGACTGATTGTTGACTGGTGACGGTGCAGATAATGTGACACCTCTTGGCGACTGAAACCTGCCCATAACATGCTAATGGCTCTTTTTCTCTCTCTTGTGTCATAAGCCATTCCATTTTCTCGATACCGTATAATTTTTGGCTTTAAGTTGGCTATTGACAACACCCAAAAGAAAAAGTTGAGCATCAGTGTTGTAAAACCCCACAAAACAATACCAACGGCGGAGATTGATGGAGACGAAGGCTTTATGTGTTCTTTTGGCTGGCGTTAACTCGCGTGACCTCCTGGCTGGTGTGGATCACAATAAAATGGATATATTTTCTCCGTTTGAAGAACAGGGCACCAAAGCACAACGGTTATAGTTAATCTGACCCCGTAATACATTTAGAATACCAAATTTAGTTATACCCTTGTTAAATATCTGACTCCAAATTAGAATTAAAATTAATAATCTAGGAAAAACATGCGTGGATCTCGAAGTTGATTATACCTCAAACTCTTAAAAGAAAACCGCCGTCACTCCATTAATGTTCCCGGGTTTTAACACCATGTCCGGATCCTAGGTTCGTTGGTTAGGTTAGAGGTTGGAAGTCAGTCATCACTGTAACAGGTTCTTTTGGCTTGAATACAGTGAACCCAGATCTATGCACGCCCATGGGTTCCTTCAGGGAATTTTAACGGATAACCGACTTTTCGTCCATGGATTTCCTTAAGGCCTAAAATCCCAGAACCAGCAATACATAAACCCTTCATGTGAGTAGATCGAGATTGTCTCTCCAACTTAATAAAACCAATTCCCATACCGGGCCGCTGGCCAGTAGTTCCTCGGTTGGGATTAAACCCCTAGGTATCTGCCGCAACAGGGCTAGAAAGAATGTACAAGGCATAAGATTCACGGGGACCACGCAAGCTTATCAAGAATAACAATAATTTATTCACCAGGTAGGCCATAGCTTAAATCAAACAAGACTACGGTAAGCCAATTACAAGTTACACACAATTTAGAAAGAGAGAATAAAGTCATACCTGGAGAGAATGCTACACACACACTAATGTGTGCGAGGAGAGACCAGATACGATTCTCTCCGACTATATAAATTGGGTACTACACGCGCACTCACGTGCGCGGGGAGAGATCGGATACAATTCTTCCAGAATGGAAAGTTTCTTTTAAGCCAAACCATGTCTTTGATCCAGGCGGCATGGCTATAAACATCCTGGAAGGGGGGTCGAATCTGGTTTTTGGGTTTCCACCATTTGGAGGATGTAATAAAGCGATTTAGCTGAGAGAGGAGAATAGGGCGATTACCCAAGAGGATTCTGACCAATTTTCCGGAGTTTCCAAAAAGGAATGAACCACAATTTCAAAGGGAATGAAACATGCTCCATTCAACTGCTTGGATTCCTCTGAGAATAACAAGACCGAAAATGATATGCAGTTGTCATGAAAAAGCCTTAAGATGAATTAGTATAGAGGTAAATTGGGTTATAAGTACAGAAGTGATTTCTTCAAAGAATATTGAACATATGAACATATTATGAAGTTCTCAGAGATTTAGATTATTTTAAACAGATTAATATAACTGGACCTCATTGTAGACAGTGATATGACTCCCACCAGGGCATTGTGTCAACTACCCACCCACCCCCCCCCCCCCCCCCACCGTACAGAGTAAAACCAGGGACACCCTCCACATGCAGGCTGAGCGAGCATCCTGGGGGGAAGTCCACAAAAGTTTTACTGCTATTTGGCTTGGCTCTGGACTGAGCTTATCAGCCATTTGTCACTTACATTTCCAGATTCTACAGTGTACACATGACAAAAAACAATGTTTGTTATTACTTAAGTGCTCGACACGTCCACGTTTTGCACGTCGGGATTACAATACTACACGCTTCTCTTCATTTCCACTAGTATCTCACTGGAAAAGCAATAAAAACTGATCGAATCTTCAATTTGCAAGAAATAAAGTACATACTTCACCCGCACGTATTTAATGGCTCTAAGAATAGATACATGTAAAGATGCCAGTGCCCCCATTATCTCCTTCCAACAACTACAGCCGCCTCTTGTAGCAAGTGCACTTAGCACCAGAACTCCAGACCTCCTCTTGCCCCCTCTCAGCAATTGCAACCGTCCCCTCCAAACAAGCTCCTGACACTGGGATGCCACTGCCCCCAGTGACCTCCCCCAACTACAGCAGTGGTTTGACCCAACCATGGCTCCTGGCATTGTAATGCCCTCGCTCCCTCTTGAGCAATTTGAGGAAAGAGAGTACTTCCAGCAACTACAACTGTTTACCCTAATCAGGGCCCCAGACTCCTTATTGCCATTGCTACCTGCTGCCTATTTGAAACAGCATGCCATAGCTGGAGCTACTGGCATCAGGATGCCATCACCCAGCTTTCCTCCACTGCCCTCACAACAGCAAGCCACATTTGAATGAACTTTTATATTCCCTTCAAACCTACTCTAGCTCAGTGGGCAAACACTAACTTTACCCAGGCTACTACTAATCCCCCATTCATCATCCCACCTCCTTCACTTCTCATTTATTTCCAGTCTCTTCCAATCCGCAGAAACAGATTGTCAATGGTAATTACATAGGTTATGCCCTTCTCATTATACCATCTGTTCACCAGCCACTTGCAGATTTTGCAATGGTCACGAATGTTACCTGAAAAGGAAAACATCCATCCGCTCCATCAAGCCTACTCTTACAAAGTTTGTCTTTGCCATCCCTCTCCTCAGAGATGTTCTTTGTTCTTAATTCCCCACCCACCAGTAAGAAATGAATGATTGCATGTCATGTCAATCTGGCCCTCTGTTATGAATGCAATGGTTTTTATCAACATCATGTCCAGTTCACCTCCAAAGCCGCAGCACGGCTTCATCAATTCAACAAAGATGCATACTGGGGCAGGTTTCGCAATGAAATGTGCTGCCATATCTCTATCAACCATGCAGCCAAATCATGTTCTCTGTGTATAGTCCTATCCCATTCAGCCTCTTCCTGCTCCATTCCAGTCCACGTTAAGCCTCATTAAGCCCAAAGATTAACTTCATCTTTTTTTTTTATCACCAGTAGCCCCTTCGCGCACCCATACCTCCAAAGCCAGCATCTTTCGCTCCTTACTTCGTCTTCCCTGTACCTAAGGGCATAGATAGAAAAGGCAGGCCCATGTTGAACTGAGGAAGTAGTTAAGAACTTCAACAAAAGTGGATGCAATATGTCCCAGAACCACTTCTTCGTGTCTGCTTAAATTGCAGTGCAGGCCATACCGACTCAATATGTCTTCACAACCCCACTTTGCAAGAGCTAGGTAAGCACAGTTAGCACAATTTTAATGCCCATTAGTATTCCAGCCATAGCAACAGCACTTCAAATTCATCCTGATTGAGCTTTTTTCAGTTCCTCGTCAAGGTGCCTGAAGAAGGATTCTACCCTGGAAGTTCGACTCCGTTATGCTAAAGTCTTCAGTCAGCCCTATACAACCCAAAGTCCTGCTCACTAAGGAAGTCAAAGAAGGCTTTATGACCAGCCCATTTACCCATCCTCCATTTCCTAACTTCTATATCTAACTCTTTGGTATCACAACCAGGAAATACTCTGGAAAGATATGTATTATCATCAATCTAACAGCACCTCCCCCAACATTAACAGCTTGATTCTAAGTGAAGATTTTTCCCACCACTAAGCCACCATCAAGCATGCCAATACCTTCATGAAACTCACAGGGCAAGGACCATAGTTCTTAAAAGCAGATATCTTCAGTGCTGTCAAAGTTGTCCCCATCCATCCTGACTTCTGCTGCTTCTTTGGCATCCACTGGCGAGGCGTACATTTCTTTGCAATTAGGCTTGCTTTTGGTTGCTCTTCGGCACCCTGTTGTCAGAAGGCCTTTGTTGGATCCTGCCTAACAACCACAGGATTCCATTCTTCATCCATCTGATGGACAATTTCGTTATCATGTCTCCTTCCACATCACCACCTGCTTCCGGGCTGGTCACTCTGACATCCGTTTTCTCCAACCTTGGGGTTCTAATGAATAAACAGAGGGCCTCTCCATATTCCTTGAGTTCCTCAAAATCGTCCTTAAAACAAATCTGTTACAAGCTTCATTCGCAAATAAGAGACTCAACAAAGTCAGCTTCTCAGAGCTGACTACAAGTAATCCACAGTTAACTTAACTTCTCAAAGGTCTACTCAAAAAGCCCACTCGAAATCCTTTCCACCTTCCTCTCACCACTGACTTGTCAGTATGATCCAGATGCAGCAATCTTCCTGTAACTCGAAACCTTAGAAGCCATGATCTGGTTTGGCTTTTTTGGTTTCCCCAGATGCTCAGAGTTCACCAACTCAACCCTTCACTTTGACCCATGTCACCACATCTCCATTTAAGACATGTTACTTCTCAGAGGACACCATAGTATTCTGCTTAAAGCAAACTAAAACCAATCAATCTGGCCAGCCTGCACCTCTCTTCTACTTCAAAGCATAATCACCGCTGAATCCTTTTGAGACTCTTGCTCCAGAACTTGTAGCTCCAGAAATCCAAGAGCCTAATATTGAGTGACCCTCTCTTCTCTTCTCTCTGGTCAAGAGGTTTCTGGATTTCTGGAAGTGTTCCACCAACACTTTCATCATGTTCTGTCCATGTCTGGCATTTCTTATGCCCATTACTCCAGACACTCCTTTGGGATCAGAACACTTAATTAAAATCATGGATCCATGGTGCTGCCAAGTATCACCACTACATCAGTTCCAATTAGGGTTTCGCCTTGACTGGGTGCTACTAAGCCTAACTAAGCTACAAAAATAACAAAATAGTCAACAAAGCAGAAGAACTACAACAGTCCCCCCCCCCCCCCCCCTTTCAAACATCAACCATATTACCTTCAATAAACCAATAGACACACTTCGTTGACGCAAGGGTCTTTGCTAGTGAAGTGAAGCAATCAGTAGATTCAGGAGCAAGACCACAACTCAATAACGTTACATCCAGTGCTTTCCATAACTACAAATCTGCTCCTGTTCCACTCTGATATTCTGCGTCCCTCACTCCCACGCCGCTTCTCCTCTCTCTTCCTGTCCTCTTTGTAGGGTTCTGAGGGGGTTCCTCTTATCCAGGTGCTAGGGCAGATTTCCTATCTAAGCTTCCCCAAAACTTTCAACAAAGTGGGAAAGTGACTAGAGTTCCTGTCTCGCACTTCAACCACATTACCTTCAACACATTCCGTTAATGGCGGGGTCCTTGCTGATGAACTATTTCCTTTAAAGCCTCCATCGGAAGAAGAACAATATATTCTGACAACCAGGAATCAGTCCTTTCATTATGGATATGTGCACAGACTACACCCAGTTTTCAATGCAGCTACTTCCCTCACAGTAGTGCAGCTACATATTGGATGAAAAAGACAGCACTCTATGGCTATAAGCTTCACGTGAACATTCTTACTTCAGGTTTATCATAGTGGCACTCCTAATGTCTGTGGCCTGATTCATTTTCTTCTGAATTAGTGTTTGTTCACAGCTTGCAGTCAAGATCTAATACTCTACAGCAGGTCTATTCAACATTATCCTGCCAGGGCCGGTGTGGGTGCAGGCTTTCATTCCAACCGAGCTGCTACACACCAGATACTACTAAACAAGCTCATTAACAAAGACTCTGAGGGTTGATTAGTGGTGTCAGGTGGGTAAATGCTTGGTCGGAATGAAAGCCTGCACCCACATCGGCCCGTTCTGGACACAGTTGAATAGCCCTACTCTACAGTGAATGACATGGTTATGTTTTACATATGGTTGTAACATGGTAATGCTGATCTAATAAGAATAATGAATACTTTCCATGACATGAGCGACGCTAAAGCTGCCTTTTAAGTCTTAACACAGACAGTGTGAAATAAAGCTCATGATTCTCACAAAGCCGAGCAAGTCTTAAAATGTATGAACAGTCTCCAGTTAAACCAATTAAATAATATTTGATGTATACACTGTGCCAGTCACTGCTGATTTAATCTAATTTAATTTTTTTGTAAACCGCTTGCTACAAATTTTTAAATACATTATTTCAATTTTGTCATTATGGAGTGAGGAATCGCGATGGAAATGGCGGAAACATTAAATACCGATGAGCTGCATGTGGCACCTTTTCTTTGTTCTCAAACAGACATGTTTTATCACTTCTGTCTTGGCAATAGTATTTCCCAAACACAATTACCCCACAAGCTCATTCACTCTTTTAAAAGGGATGTTAACATTAAACAGGACTTGATGGCCACAATTTTGACTGCAGAGATTTTAATTCCGTTTTTGGTGGAAATTTTTTTTATCTCTACTATGTACATTTTTTACTTGAACTAACTTTAAATTCATATTTTTGGGTCATTTCTGACTGTAAGATTTTCGCATGGAAGTTTAAAAAAAAAAACATCAATCAATGAAAAATGTTTTTGCCAGCTTCCTCCAACGGCACATTTATGCGACAGTTACGGTGATAGAAACAGAGTTGCGAGCAGCTTCCTGGCGAAGCAGTCAGGTTGCGCTGTTGTCATCTCTCAAATGGGTCATGATGTGTGACACAGTGGCTTTTGTGTTACATTTAACATGACACTCATAATCCCTGCTGGCAGCTACACGGTTTCGACGCCCTTCCCTCGGCTTTGAGTGAGCCTCCGAGTAACTGGAGTGTCACGTGTGCGTACAGCATTGTCTTTCCTTGTTTCACTTATCTCTCCCCTTCACATCATTAAATGGCACCTCAGACTGCAGCTGCGTGCTGCAAGGAGGAGGGTGTGATAAAAAGATGTGATTTTGCCAAGTGACAGAGTCAAGCAATAGTGAAGATATTAGATTTTCAAGGGGAAGGCCGTAGGTCTGGATTCGGCAGCTGAGCTACACCCCTGACCCTGGCATTCGATCTCAATTGCTTCAACCCTGTAAATATCCAACAATGTAGGCCTCTATTACTGTTAAAAAAATAGTTTAATGAAAGGAGGAAGTCTTTTTACTGCATTACATTACACAATTTTTGTGCAGTAAGTGTTACTTGTCGCAAAGATATGAAAAAAATAATGGTGCACAAAGGATATTACCAATTCAAGACTACATTCACTGTTTTTTGATACCGATAAATCTTTATATTTGCCAAAGCTTCAGCTTTAATCCACTATTATGTCATTAAGTGGATTTTATAATTTAAGCTATTTTGTGGTTTGTTGTTCATACTGGACCGACGCACCAAGGACATGTTCCACAAAGCATTTGAATTACTGGAGTACGCATGATATCAATATTAAGTAAAACTTGACACGATCCCATATCTGAAACATAGACAGAAGTAAAAAGAGTAGTTCTGGGATTTGCTTAACACAGTTATCTGACTTACCCCAGCAATGCTGCTTTGTAGAACAGGGCCTTGGTCTCACATTTCAAGATAAGGACAAACAGAGAGGCTCAACCATTTTCCACATATAACATTATAGAACCGTAGTTCAAATAATGCTGATTATGTGTCCCTAATATGGCACTCTCTGAGGCTATCAATGGCAGTAAGACAAGAGTTATAGAAGACTAGCCCCCAAGAGTGGAACATACTGTACCAGGTCAACTTTATTTGCACCACTGTCTGTCATTGCCATCAAAAAAAAAAAGTTTAAGTGTTTTAATCCTGAGTATAACTCCAATTTGCCATTTCACAGACTTCGGTTGGGCATCTGCCCTTCTGCTACTCTATAAAGAATCTTTGTGATAGTCCTAATGTTGACATGCTATACGAATAAAATGTCATTTAATTCATAGGATTTCTAGAGGCGTGGAAAGAAGCTTGGCAAAGGGAAACTCTGTCAAGGACAGCAGGATAGGAACCAGCAGTGGCCTTGCTAGCCGCTAGCCGTTAGGAACGTATGCTAGCCATGCCAAGAGCCATAAATGCAATTTCAAGACAACCTTTTTCCACATACATGCATGTCTGTTTAAGAATGCAGAGAGTGACAAAGTCTATTGTCAGGATGTATAACCACTGCGGATCCCTATCTTGTTCATGGAGATCCGCAACGAGATTCTTTTACTAAGCAGGTCAATGGGGTCGTTAGCTGTTGAATTTGGGGTTTTTGGTTTTTATTTTTATTTTTTGGACTGGAGTGAAACTTTCAAAGGGAAGCAGATTGTTGGGGACAGGGTTCGTAACCCCACAAATCGCGCTGAAGGAGTTATGAAGGCCACATAAACCCCAATTCAGTTTTAAGTTAGGGAAAAAATTTATTTAATCATTTTTTCCAATCGTTTTTGACACCATGTGATTAAGTAGCCACTGGACACCTAACTGGGGTTTTTTCAGAGTACTCCTTACTGAAAACTCAATCATTGTGACACCTGTTTTTTTTTATCAAAGATTTGGCTAAATGGCAAAATCTCACCAGGTTAACGCATCAGCTGCTGTACCTAGTCATGTGTAGCTTTTATTTCCCCAAGACCACACTTCTGAATCATTTAAACCACATTAAGGTCACAGTGTTCCCTGCATTATTCTCTTTTTAATGACAATCTCATTCATCTCCCCTGCTGAATCCTGTTCACTGGAATAAGGCAGGAAATAAATAGTTATTCAGCTCTCGTTAAAGCACAATTATAACCATTTTGGTATTGTTTGGTTATCAAGGTTTTTGAGTGTGTGTACTTTCCTTATACAATGAAGTAAATAGCCTCTGATTCACTGGCTTTCTTCCCCACAAACACTCCATATTAAATCCTGAAGGACCACAGTGCAAAATGGTTTGCACAATGAGTAATTCTGAGACCGATATAGCACGACCCTGACCAATCTAGTTCCTACAATGAAAAAAGAAGACGAACAGAGGATAGCATTTAAGGCTAGCTCAGGTCTGCAGCAAATTCTGAGCAAACAAAAACCATGTTCTTACAGCTGCAGAGGAGGAAGGCTTTACATGGATCTACGCATACTTTTTCTTAATGGTTTAGGAATACTGATTCCTGATCGGTAGTAGTACTCTGAGATGCATTAAGCAGGCGTTACACTGTCCCGAAAATGACACCAGATGGCCATACGAATATTGAATTTCGTGCAATGGCCCCGAACTTGGTCAAAAGCCAATCTACAGCCGAAGCAAGTGCCGACAGAAGGTCAGACGATGGCACCGGAACCACACACGAAGGCAACAAAAAGATGTGAATTTTTTTTTTTTTAGGTAGTTTACCTGCAGGACACACAAAGGCTACACGATGCTTGCATCTTTACGACAGGAGAATTTTTAAAATTCGCGGCAGATTACTGTAAGTTTCTATAATAGACTATTGTTTTTATATGAACAAGAAATGTTAAGATAAAAAAAGTGTGACATTAAAAGCAACCAGTTCATTATCAGTTATCAGTTTCATGAGTCCGTTGTGCCTTATTTATATAAATTTAGAACATGGCACTCTTAAATAGCCTACTCAATTCTGACTTGTCAATCGCCAAATTATACAGTGTTTATTTCCAGAGATTTGACCGCTGCGCTGCTGTCCGTTGCTCATAATATCCCAGCCAGCACACGACCTTCAACGCTGAAATATGGTTGAAATTATGTCAGTTGTCGTTTCAATGTTGAAATGCTTTTGAAACAACATTTAACTCTGATGGTTGTAGGAAGGTTAACGAAATGATCTCAAATAAACACTGACATTTGAACAAGATTCGTTTCAACGTTGAGACAACGTTATAAAAAAGCAACGTTGAAAAAACGTTGCAAAATCAAAGTTGATTAATCTTTCAAAATCAAAACATAATTCATGTTGATTCAATTGTGAAAAAATGTTAAAATGTCAGCAGGGATTAATATTTTATATTTTCATATTACATATTTAATATTTGATATTAAATGTTTTAGCCATATTCTAAGCGGGAAGTGGGATAATGTATAGTGAGCTGTTCGTCAGGGTTCTATTCCCCCGTCGGGAGTTATTTTTCAACAATCATCGGCTCACAATACATTATCCCTTACATAACCGGAATAATATAGGCTACGTTATGTCTGCTCTGTAGAGTTGCTCAGGACTGACTGAGGAAGATGCTCTGAGGCTGCCCTTTTATATGTCCATGTTACCATGACACATGTGAAACACTTTAGCTACTCAAATTCGGCTGTCTTCGCTGACACCGTGGTCCCATCTCCATGTCATCGTACTATACTGAGTACAAATGAAAACGCACCACTCACGAAATCTGGAATAGCTCCACGGATTGATATGTGAAGTATATACGTATGATGCATTTGAGATAATGAATGATTTTAGAAGACGTGTAAACATCATTCAATTTCATTCACGATAATGTTAATGTGCGAGAGAGGTTTAACTGGTGTAGGGGTCAAACTGGAAAGTCAATAATGGGTGTGACCGCCATTTGCATTGACACATGCGGTGCATCGTCATCGCATGGAGTTGATCAGTCTCTGGATAGTGTTCTGAGGGATAGCATTCCACTCCTGAACAAGGGCAACCTCAAGTTCTCGGATGTTGTCCATCTGGCGTCGACGTGAAAGACGTCGTCCAATTTCATCCCATAAGTGCTTGATAGGGGAGAGGTCGGGTGACAGAGCTGGCCACTGAAGCACGGGGATGTTCTGCTGTGCAAGGTACTGCATGGACACCCTTGCAGTGTGTGCCCTAGCGTTGTCCAGTTGGAACGTGTGGACATTGTGGTGTTGGTTGAAGAACGGCACAACATGGTTCTGCCGCACCTGGTCCCGGTAGTAGACGCCGTTCACCCTTACTCTGCAGATATGGAGAGGGGTTCTGTGACGGTAGCTTATTCCACCCCACACCATAACACTGCCACCACCCCAACAGTCCGTTTGAACGACACAATCGGCGTTATAACGTTCACCACGTTTCCGCCAAACACGTATACGGCCATCTGCCTTCCTTAAGTGAAATCATGACTCGTCAGAAAAGATGACACCATGCCATTGTCGTAGTCGCCAATTCTGGTGCCTGTTTGCCCACTGTAGACGCTGGTTTCGGTGACGATCCGTCAATATGGGGCCGAAATAAGGACGTCGTGCACGCAGGCCTGCAGCTCGCAGACGGTTCCGTACGGTGTTGGGGTGAATGAATCCACGTCGTCCTTGGACTTGAGCAGCCAATCTTGACGCTGGTAGTGTTCGGTCTCGGACATGATCCCGTACGATCTGACGGTCCTGACGTGCCGTTGTCACACGTTGTTGACTCGGTCGAGGACAGTCCCGAGTGCTCCCCGTTTGCAGAAACCTTTGATGCAGTCTTGCGATCGTTGTGTGCGCGCAGTGTAGTCGTCTGGCAATTTCCCTGGTGCTGGCGCCAATTTGAAGCATGCCTATGGCACGTTCCCATTCAGGGGCTGTAAGTCGCACCATAGTGTCGACGTTTCACAAGTGTCTGTGAAAAAGTGAAATTTTATTCGGATTCACATGCTTTTAAAGGCAATGTGTGCACAAATTCAGAGTGAAATTCATTTTTCCCGAGGTGTGCATGCAAGATGTTGCGTTTTTGCAAAAAATTGCCTATCGTTACAGTTAACTTGTAATTCTCGCATTTCTTGCACCTGGCATGTTGGGTGACATCACTGTAGTGTTGTTGTTGTATAAAAATTATATTGAAGTTCATTTGAACTTAAATATTGACTTTATTCAAGTGGTGCGTTTTCATTTGTACTCTATATAATACGATAGCTACACGACGGCATTGCGAGGGCTTCACAAAGTCGTGTTGCCTTCCTAAGACAATCAGGCAGCTTCTTGTTTCCTTCGTATTGTCTTTGTGGGGTGAATAATGCCCGATGGCACCGATGATCACATGTAGTACAGACGAAAATGAGACGATTTGACAAGATGCCCTCATGATGGCCTTAGGAAGGGCAAAATGGACACGCGAATTCAACACGAAAATGAACCTTCGCAAGGTCTTCTGGCAATTTTCTGGCATGCCAAAGATTTTGCCACCGCTCACAAAGTTGCTGTCGGAGCCTGAGAAACTCAACTGGCGGTCATACGATGGCTTAAGATGCCCTAATGAATGGCCAGATGTTTTTACGATCAAATCCGAATTTGAACGTTTCCTTCATCGTGTGTCCGTCTGGTGTCAATTTCTGGACAGTGTGACACCTGCTTTCTGAATGTCATACCAGAGCACAGTCTAATATTACGGGTGCGTGTTGTTCGGGGATCAACAAAATATACTCGTTCAGGAGTAACATTATCGTCCATTGATGAGTAGCACCTTTGATATCTCAACGCTGTACTTACGAATGTCATGCATTTTAATTGTTGAAATTTTGCCAGTTTTTGGCTTTTGAATTTTAAATAATTTTCATATCAGTCTCACTCTTAACGCAATTCTTACCTTTCTGGGATGTCACACAGCTCTTAGTAAAAATTTGAACATGAACAACTCCGCCTCCCTCCAAAGTCCCACCCTCTTCCCCCGATTGCCAGACTTCTCCTACAACAAAAATATAACTAATGGTAATTCGTCAGACTCGTGCTGCTCACCTCGCCGCACGCAAGATTTTTTTTTCATAGGAGAGTGAAACGGGTCAATGGAGTCAGATTCAGAGGCACCGGTAAATGAAAACTAACCAACAGTAATTAAATTATATTCAATTCTATATATATTATAAAATAAAATGCCCTCGTAACGTTTAGTTACCTTTGTAGTCTGAGGAACTACCATTAACGTTATTATCGTAATTATAGCATTTCAGCATCCGTTTGTTTACAGTCAAATGCATCGTTTTTTTTCTGCCAGAGAGGCGCGTGACTCGCAAGAGGTGACAGCGGTATGCAACTGGAAGGGGCGCTGCGGCGTATGACAGACAGGAAGTTCTCCAAATCATTTTATTCGGACTGAAGAAAATGATTGGTCAGACTTTTATCAGAAATATAAGAAAATTTAAAATCAAAGAGTTTCAACACTTGGTGGATTTCTTTTACATTTGATTGTGCCATACGCTTATTAGGAGCATTTTAAGATTACAAAAGAAAAGTGTAAAAATGCCAGAACGCTGAGAATTGCTTTAAATTTCTGATCCTTGGGGATTTCGCTAGTTCAAAGTGCTCGCCCTATGGTCCTTGAGAGCCGCATGCGATGCAGTGTTGTCAAGCCTTTGTGGTTTCATGATGTCATTATAGCAAAGCTTCTCTTCACTGGTGGAATATAATGTTACTCCAGGGTGAGCTTTATTTTGTTGATCCAAGAATGGTGCTAACATGGGGATATCAGATTGTGTGACTCACATTGTGTGAGATGTTTAAAATCCAGGTACAGAAAGTAAGGCAGGTTGGTCTGATTATAGATACAGTCTGGCTGAGTCAAGGAGTGGAAGAATTGCATGCTCTGATGTTTAATTACAGCCTGCTAAACCTTCTACCTCAAATGTTTTTGTTAACTGCTCAGAAGGGTTCTCTTAAAGGGAGCAGAAGCTGAAACCAAGTTGTCTAAAGGGGTTGGAATATAATGCTGAGATCCACCAAAAACAGGCCCAACGCAAGAGACAAAAACTGGAGGCACTCCTAGAGTGCAAACCTCCGCCAAGGCAGGACAGTTCAAATCTTGCTGAGTGGGAGCAAAGCTTAGTTATCGCGTGTCATAGAATTTCAAGATGGCTGCCGTGGTGGCCAGATTGTTTCACTGATTGCAGTCAAAATCAATAGGTTCCATCCCTGATGTAATAGCGACCCACCTGCAAAATTTCTGACATATTCATTCATTACTTTTGAGTTATCCTGTTCACAAACAAACAAACAAACAAACAAACAGACAAACGGCACCAATCACAATATACAGAAGCTAAAGTTTTGTCTGGACATAGGGTGGGTAAATCCAGCTCAAAACTTTTCAGCTAAAATTGTACTGTTCTGTAGCTGGGTTTATACATGAAAGGGGTTACAAGGGTTTATTCAAAATGTTTATCCCCACAAAAATGTTCACTGGGTCCCTTCAGATGACCATATTCAAATTGTTCATAAAACATGAACCAAAGCTGGAAAATTGTTCTCATGTTCAGGGAATGCTAGCATTTGGCAAATGACAGGGGTCATAAAGGAAAATATTTTACTTAACCTCTTAAATCCAGACAACAAAATTTTTCCCCCAGTAGAACACAGGAGTTTCTGATCTTTGTAGTAAACATACAACCCCAATTCCAAAATAGTTGGGACAAAGTGTAAATTGTGAATAAAGTCAAAATGCAATGACTTTCAAATCACACCAGCCAGTATTTTATTCACAATAAAACAGAGATAACATAACAAAAGTTGAAACTGAGAAATTTTTACAATTGTATCCATAAAATTAGCTCATTTCAAAATTGATGGCTGCTACAGGTCTCAAAAAAGTTGGGACAGGGACTTGTTAACATGGTGTAGCATCCCTTCTTCTTTATTACACAGAGTGGAGGCGCCTGGGCATTGAGGAGACAAGTTTCTTGAGTTTAGCTATTGGAATTTGATCCCACTCTTTTTTTAATACAGGCTTCCAGCTGCTGGAGAGTTTGGGGTCTCCTTTGATGGACTTTTTGTTTAATTATGCGCCAAATGTTCTCAATTGGTGAAAGATCAGGACTGCAGGCAGGCCAGTTCAGCACACAGAGTCTTCTACTATGAAGCCATGTTGTTGTATTAGCTGCAGTACGTGGTTTAGCATTGTCCTGCTGAAATACACAAGGCCTTCCCTGGAATAGGTGTCCTCTGGAGGGGAGCATATGCTGCTCTAAAACCTTTATATACCTTACAGCATTCATGGTGCTTTTTAAAACATGCAAGTATCCCACACCAAATGCACTAATGCATCCCCATACCATCAGAGATGCTGGCTTTTGAACTGAATGCTGATAACAGGAGGGGTGGTCTCTCTCCTCTTTAGCCCAGAGGACACAACGTCCATGATTTCCAACAAGGATGTCAAATTTGGACTTGTCTGACCACAGGACACTTTGCCACTTTGTTACAGTCCATTTTAAATGAGCCTTAGCCCACAGAACACGGCGATGCTTCTGGATCATCCTCAACAATGGCTTCCTTTTTGCATGATAGAGTTTTAGGTTGCATCTGTTGATGGCATGGCGGACTGTGTTTACAGACAGTGGTTTTTTTAAGTATTCTTGGGCCCATTTGGTAAAGTCAATGACACAATCATGCCGGTGAGTGATGCAGTAGTGTCTGAGGGCCCGAAGATCACAAGCATCCAGTAAAGGTCTTCGGCCTTGTCCCTTACGCACCTAGATTATTCCAGGTTCTCTGAATCTTTTGATGATGTTATGCACTGGTGATGATGAGACCTTCAAAGCTTTTGCAATTTTACATTGAGGAACATTGTTTTTAAAGTATTCCACAATTGTTTTATCCAAGCCTTCACAGGTTGGAGAGCCTCTGGCCATCTTTACTTCTGAGAGTCTCAGCCTCTCTAAGACATCCCTTTTATAGCCAATCATGTTACACACCTGATGCCAGTTAACTTAATTACTTGCTAAATGGTCTTTCAGCTGATTCTCTTATATATTAATTGCTTTTTCAGCCCCTTTTTTGCCTTTTTTGAGACCTGTCGCAGCCAGAAATATTTAACTAAGCTAATTTTGTGGATAAAAATGGAAAGTTTCTCAGTTTCAACATTTGAAACGTTATCTATGTTCTATTGTAAATAACACATTGGCTCATGTGATCTGAACGTCATTGCATTTTTGATTTTATTCGCAATTTACACCTCATTCCAACTATTTGGGAATTGGGGTTGTACTATATTCTGTGATGCAGTAACCTGTACTTTAAGGGTCAGTTCATAAATATACATTTTTGTAAGCATTTAATTTGCAAATGTGCAGTTTGTGTCACCCAAGACACATATATTTATCATTTAAAAATGGGGAGAGGGGGCAGAAAGAGGAAGGGAGGCTGAGATTACAGACCTAATGCAAAGCTTTTGAATGTATAGTAGTCGTGATTCTATCATTAGTTCCTGGTAATGTCCAAGCCAGACCTCTCCAGCTGAGCCTCAGGAGTACAGACACTGTACCTGATCCTACGCTAATGGTGGAATCATTCTGTACAGGCAATCCTCTGTAATATGCAGAAAAAAAACAAAACACTGTTGTGTCCATGTGTATGCTAAAATAGATATTGCATCTAATGAAATTAATGCAACTAGGTTGTCCGCATATGCTCGCCAATTAAACTGCAAGCTTAATATCAAAGATCTGATGAGATTCCCATTAACTAAGCAAACCTATTTAGGGGACTGCAGTTCACAATGGCACCATTGTGCACTTGATAGCATGTTTTTGTAAATAAGAGATAAAAGCAGCCTTTTCAGTGAAGTAGGTCTATTGTAGTGAAATATGCACCCAATTAAAGCAAAGGGTGTAGGGGCTAATAAAGTGTCTGTATGCCCACAAGATGCACACCCTAATGAACCACAGCTAATTTGCCCTGACTGATGAATTTCCTCTGTGTTTGTGGGGGCTTCATTAATTATAAAATTCATCCCGAGAAACGGAGACTCATTAAGTATTAAGGCTTCATTAGAGCAATGTTGTTATAAAGGTGCACAAACTCTGATCAGCATAATTAGGAGTCTACACAAAGACGGCTTGGATAGGTACAGTGTGAGGGGGGTCTCGTCCAGAAGCTCAAGTCTGATGCATTAGCAGATGCCATGCCATAGCCTATATGCGGCAGCAACTAAACACCCTGACGACATCGCGGAGACCTATGCAGGATCGGCCAAGGTGGATTAGTGACATCTCCTGTATTTGTTGGGCAGAAATTGAAGGCGTTTTTCTTGTTTGTTTCTTCAATATGATGTTGATGAGTACATAGCAATGATCAATAATATGTAGAGAGGTTGTTACGTCATGGCTTGTCATCAATCGACCCTGTAGCCATTATGGACATCAACAATGTTTATGTCCAGAGTGCAATGCACTAAAACCGCATCATAGTAAATTGTCACACTGTAAACAAACAAATATCTTATGCTACCATAAGATAATAAAATTGCACCAACCAATATGACACTGAGAGGGTTCAAAAAATATTGGAAGAAAGAGAACAGCTCATGTCTCTACCGTAAATATTACTCATAAAGCAGGAGTTAGTAATTCTTCCATTATTAAACTCTTTGGCATTTTATTTTGCAGTGAATGCAAAATTACTTTCAGCTGTAGAAATCAGGTCAGCTGGAGGTGTTTAATTTGTTCGTCTGCTCCTCTGTGGTTAGATAACATGAAGCAAAACAAAAATGCTAATATATGAAATGAGCCAACAGGAGTGGTACTATCATGTTACTAATTGCCACTAAAATGGTAAAATATCACATTTCATACAGCATTTCATATAGAAAGTGACATTTTCACCAGGGAGAATTTTCTATATCAAGCAAAGATGTGGGAAAGTCGTTATATCAATGACATATTATCAGGAGTCTGCATTGGTAAGCCAGAAAAAAGACACAATGGTAATCTATGGGAACTTGCCTTCTTATTTCTGAACACGAGGCACATCTATTCACATTTCTTGTATTTCAATGCCCTTAAAAGCATCAAAAATGTACATTATTCTTTTTGGAGTTTGGAGATCAACAAAATATTTAAATTGTGTTCCCCTCAGCATTTCAGTATCTTAATCTTCCAATGCTGGTCACCGCATTAAACAAGATCTGCCATGGCTAATCTTATTTGTGAGGTATCAAGCTTTATTTTAGCATTATCTACTTAATTAACTCTCAACACAGATTAACAAAGGCTAACCATTGACGCCACCGTAAAAAAAAGTGTCACTTTTTTTTGAAGTGATAAAACAGCTTTTTTTCTGAAAGTCTGTCCTTGTAAACTTTTGGCATGAAAATCCAGTCTGGGAAAACAATCTTACAAGGCCACAGTGTGAGGACTGATTGTGAGAATACAGCTCTGTACAAGATAAAACCAATTATAGCAGCTGAGTTAATGACCAAGAATGATCCCATGAAATTTTAATGGTGGGCATACCTCTAGTGGGGTAAAACATTTCACACTGTCATCAATCATAAACCATTAATACTCTTGCTGCATTGAATTTTTTGTCCTGGTAATTGTGCACAACAGGACATGGTTGGAATTCCAGAATGGTCACTGGGAAATTCCAAGATTACACAACTAAATTGCTTCAGCTAAGCAGAATAATCCAATGCAGGGTTTTCGCCCAACTACCAGGGGTTGTATAAATGAGTTGTTTCCTATAAGGCAAGCTGTGGGTATTTGTCAAATATCTCAGGCCTTGTCCACATGTACACATGTATTTTTAAAAACTGGTTTCTATTTGCCTTTATTCTCCAAAAAAAAAAATACTCAGTGCACATGAAAACGCAAAAACACAATTAAAGCCCTGTCTAGTGCATGCCAAACCAACAAGCAGCGCCAATTCAATGTAAGACCATACAGACCAATCACAGGCCTTAAAAGCAGGCTATAGAGTACTAAAGCGACAATATCACTGCGGCTAAGCTTCTGATGTCGGAAGTAAAATCCCTATGGACATTAATAATGGGCTTCAAACACTTTCCGGCATATGAGCTGCAAAGCTCTGAGATGACCCTATGGAGTCTACGGATGCATGTGAGAACATCAGATTCGTAGTTTATTGTCAAAAATATTATGCTATTAGACTTGTAGTTCAGTTTGTTGTCCATTCTCGAACTACATATCCACTCCATAAACATGCGAATACCTCGTGACTCGTTCCCGGCCAATCAGGTAGGCTACTTCAGTTTCAGCAAACTTTCACGAGAGCATAAAATACAAGATGCCAATGAAAGACTCAAATTTAAGAAAACAAAGTCAATGCTTTGTTTGCTCGCTGTTGGCTACCTCCGGAAACCCGTGGAACCTGCAGGTGAGCAAACTTATTTCAAACTTATTTGAGTATTATGAGACCGTAGCTTGTTATTCAGCTTGCAAGCGAGATCTGTGGCATGTTGGCAGTACTGAATACTTGGCCTGGTTATTCACGGGCTACTATTGCCTGGCAGCAATTGGAACATAGAAATCATTGCAGAACAGTGACTGTAAATATTTTGCTACGTAACTAGTGTTTGTACATCTTCTAGAGTTAGTTTAGTAAATTATCTAATTAGATAGATCACTGATGCACATGGTGGCTGGCTACATAGTCCACTGACTTTTGGTAATGTTTCTGCATGATATAATAGGGCTGAATAGTTCTAATTGGTATTAGCTACATAATATAATGACTAGCTAGGTTAGCCTAACTAAGTAGAACATAAAGTAGCTAACTAATTAGCTGGCTACATCACCAGGCAGACTTGTTTTTAGCCTCACTTGATAGGTAGGTGCTTGCAGCTTACTAACAAAAATTCCCCTTTTGCTTTGGGAACAACTACTCGGCTAATGGGATGAGTAGTTCCTAGACTAATGAGGGGTTTAGCATCTTGTCAAAAAAATTAATAAATAAAACTGTAAATTATGGTTGACTGTGGTCTAGAATAACTGAATGTGCAGTTACTTGGAAGCATGATGCAAAATCTTTAAATTGATAAAGGCTTAATATTGACCAAAAGTAGTTCAAAAGTGAATTTTGTAAAATGTCAAGGGGGAAAATGAATGGGTAGTTCTATTCCCGACACAAGCGTGATGCAGTCATCTCCATTCTCTACAAGGGACACACACTGACGTCATGAGCCAATAACTCTGTTTTCCCTGTCTGCAAATGAACAGTGAAATTGAGTTTCTATAAAACTTAACGTTGGAAGGCATTTTCCAACAGGTCCATTTTCAGTGACTAAAAACAGAGTTCACTTGCGGACAGTTGAAAGGCCGAGACGCATGGAAAATGCTGCATTTTCAAAAATACCTGCGTAGGTGTGGACAACACTCTCTTGCAAACCAAAAAGTAGCGGTTTCAAAATGCCATTATTAGGCAGTGAGACACCAAGGATATTATTGCAGGCATCTGTTAGGAAGTGACATATTGCAATACAATGAAAGAACACTGCACTCAGCAGGACAGGACATTAAAAAATGCATGTTGTTATTTGTACAAAATTAATACCTTGCCCTGAAGAAGGTGAATTATGACCAAAAGATTGGCAAATAAAGAAACTTGCGGGAAACTCAGTGTGCGTCAGTTTACTTTTGTGGTTTTGTCTTGGCATTATTACAGCACCTGAGGAACAGTGAACCGGATGTGTAGACACACACTCTCTCCACAAAATTATTACTTCAACAGCCCCAGAATTTCAGCCTCTTGGCGCATAGCTCTTAATTTCCTTCTAATTTTTCATGGTCATATTTTCTTTTTTTAAAATGCCTGATTGAGGCAACCTGACCACGTTCTACTTTATAGAAAACACACTAAAAATAAAATACAGTAGATTTTAAAGAATCTTTATTTTCAAAGAATATTAATTTCATCATTACCATCATGATTGTCTTCCTCCTAATGAAAGTCATTGCATGAGAAATGCTTGTACACTGCATAAAAAGAGTGACACATGGTGTTAATTCTGGTGCGAGATTGTGTAAGTTTGGATTTTCACTCATCCCACACTGGCTGTTGAAAACTTTCCAGAGCAAGAAGAAACAGACAATTAGTGTGATTCACTCATAGAGCAGTGCAAATACAGGCAAGAATTTCATGAAGAAGTGCCGCACATTCTTTTTAAGGAATGCGAGTGCTCAGTCTCTTGGTATGAATCACAGTACATTCCTTCCTTAATTAATTGTTTTCGACTTAAATAGCAACTTGTTCTGGACTATACAAAAGATAAATTCCAGGAAAATTATTTCAGTAATTTATTATGCCTCACTTGATATATCGAAACACCTCCCTTATTTTTCATTTGCAAATCCCTTTTTTAAACCATTATTTCTTCAGTAAATCAAAAAATGTCCCCCAGAACCCCCCATACATATCAATGCTTAATGTTGTATTTAAGTTATTGTTGCTACTGATTGAACTGAGATATAATATTCCTCTAATTAACTCCATGTAGCACAACGTGAAGATCTGGTTCACGATTGACATGTAGAAACTACATAGCAGACAGTGCATCATGTCTTGTTAGAAAAACATTTGGAGACAGATGTGCGTAAGTACATCATTCTAATAAATAATGACAAGTTATTGATATTTTTAGTGTTTGAATACAGCATCACTTACTAGTATGACAAAATTGTCACTAGATTAGCAGGATAGTCCTCAGCTTTGTTATCCATGCCTGGACATGCCTAGGTTAATGAAAAATCACTCCGCACTGCAGCAGTATGGGACAGAATGGTAATGACTAATGAAGTGCGAATTTCCTGTTTGAACTGTACCATCGCTAAAGAAAAACTGTCCATAAGCTGCTGTGGCATCGGGTCCCTTGTGAGCCTTGAACTTCATTAAAATGAAGCCGAGCAGGGATGCTGGAGAACCCAGTAGGAGGCTATCAATACTGCAGACCTAAACTCTCTACTTTCAAGTTCGCAGGAAGGTTTCAATAGCTTTCGCCGGCAATGGCTGGAAATGCAACGTGACTGCTTAGAAATTGCCAGAACACAACAGAGGAGTATAATTTCCATCGGGAAGCTTACAAGCCCTGTCATTATTTAGCCTCTATCATACGGCAAAGGAAAGAAGGTTATTTTTCTTGGCTCTTCATGAAAGCTCATTATGATCTGCGATGAACAAAGAAAAAGATCCTCCTTAGAGGCTGCCATTCAAAGTCATTTCTTAATTTGCTCGCTTTAAATAGTGAGATCAATTCATTAGCCCTTCATGAGGACAGCATTCTTTACAATCTTAGTATTGTCCTCCTGCACGCAGTTGGGGAATGGCAGGCCTGAAGAGAAGAATGGAACTCTAACCAAGGTGGAATTGTATCGCCTTTCCTGATGAGAAAGATACTTTTTTTCGCAGTCTGGGTGGAACTGGGACAATTAAACCATTAATACTGGCGGTAGGAGAGTCATTAAGCACTCGCTGTCTTTTAATGAACCCAGGGACCACATATAACAATGCTACATGGGGAATTTGGGAAGGTGCCGCTGGATTTTGAAAGTCACCCAACTTGAAATACACAAACTCATTATTTCTCGTGTTCCTTCATAAATACTCATTTTCCTTGTTTCTGTGTGTGTGTCTGTGTAGCCTACTGCGTGCTGTTTTAATACGCAATAGTATTAGATGTAATACCAACGTGAAGTCACTTAATGTAACATTGTGATGCCACTTATCAACCAGAACAGTCCACCACAGAATAAAATACACCACATAAGATGCAGCAGGAAGCATCTTGTTCCATAAGAAAGTTCATCAGCTCAGGTCATATTAAGACGAGGACAACACTATTGCAGATATCGTTCCAGAACCTTCCACTAGTGCTCAACTGGGTACTGATCTGGGTGCGTTCCCCAAAAGCGTAGTTGCTAACTAAATTGGCAACTTAGATAGCCTGTCCATTCACAGTCAGTGGTTCCAACTACGCGTTAGCATCTGAGCGTACGGGAAACACCCCCTGGTGAATGATAAGGCCATGGCATATGCATATCACCCTTTCCCAACTCATCAAACCATCGGACTGCTAAAACTGAACATTGTCGATAAACCAATATTAATATTTAATGAATTTGCCATTAATTTGTGGCAACCAAAATCAACATTTGACTTCAATGTATTTGCGATCCCAATCATTGACAGGTGATGGCGCCATTGTTAAGGACCACGAGGCTACAAAATACCTATCCAGAGTGAAATTGTACCTCTCCGCCTAACCGGGAACGACATCACTAAGACATGGAGATAAACAGACGTAGTCTTTTCCCCTTTCTTTTCTCTGACATGACGCTGGAACAGCCCAAATGAAACACTTATACTCTGTCGCTGATCGCCAAAGACGGACAAACATTACGTCCCAATTTGTCACCTTAATTCCGATTTACGGTACACCATGTGGCCTAATTTACTGACGAATGAGGGAGGTTTGTGCGGTGTAATTAAATAATTAAAGAAAGTATTCTAGATCTAAAATGGGCACCAGTTTACATTTTCAAAAAATCACATAAAGATAGCAAAAAAATAAATAAATAAATAACAATAATAATAATCAAGAAAAAAAAAAACCTCCGTCACGTTTTAACGAATCAAAACGAAGGCTAACCTACCATCAATGTTGGAATCATGTTTGGGAGTTAACATGCTTTTATCTTTCGCACTAATGATATAAAGCACAGTCCTCGGAAAGACTATCACGTTCCAACAAGGCAGGTGTATCGATGCTCAGGCTATACATTACGCATACTACGGTAGACAGAGCGGCAAGCAACTTCGACCTCTATTTTTCCTTCTTTATTTGGTGTAACGTTACCCAAATCAATTTCGCGTGTTTCTGATTGGGCGGTTTTATTATTTTGCCTGCACGGCTCGCTCAGAGATTGGTTCACGAATGATTTACGTCATCCTCCCAGAAGAGATGTACTTGAGATTTTCTTTCTGTCACTAACACATGTAGCAGCGGGAGTGCACTGCGGAGCCCACGTTAGAGGGGGAAACGATAGGACATTTTACTCACATTTTCAAAAGCATTGCTTGATCGCCTCAGCATTGGAAATGATGCACGGCGTACTGCTGAACATTTTTTCAAGGACATCCCCGGGACTCTTTTGAAACAACAACAATAAAAGGATCGCGGAAACCAGTGGAAATACAGTCTAGAAACCTTATTCGCCTGACTTAAATTACAACTGGCTATAGTGAGAACGATCTTCCGAAGGACTTCACCAGAAAGGACTGATACCTCGTTTCCCCAGTTTTTTCAATTGACTGCTAGTCGTGTCTGTTTTTGAACAAACTATCTTTATAGTCTCGTTAAATCAAAGCCGCGTAGCTAACGTTGAGTAGTGCGCAACGATTCAGTCTCTGCATTTTGAGGAGTCAAAGAGGTAGGTGCTTTTCTTTTCATCCCAAATGCGCTGCATACACTTTTTTTATGACGATGATACATTTTAAGTGGACGGTGTAACTATATCTCTTCTCTGCCATAAAACGATTGTGCGGAAAATGTCTCCTTTGGAGATCCAGATACATGTATCGCTTAATTATCGGGATTGTCATTGTCAGAAAGGTGCGCAGCACAGCTGCCTGCGTCCCGTAAAACACATGAGCATAAAATTGCGCGATGTTATCTTACCCTGGCGTTTCAGTTGACAGGCTGAGTGTCTGGTCACGGGTTGTCGGAGACTGGGGGACGACTAGTCTTTTTTTCCATTTGTCAGATTATTACTGCTGCAGCGCTAGTGATTTCCTAATAGGATAAGGGTCTCGGTATCCATTCAGTTGGATAATGTATGTCATTAATTGTACTTAAATTTGGAGCCGTAAAGGTGCCAGAGTCTAAAAAAAATGGTAATTATTTTGTATGCAGCGTTGACTCCTATTTCGGTTCTCAAATAGCATGATTAAGTGGGTAAAATCAGCAAATGAAGGCTCCTTATTCCCCCTTTTCCGTCATCCAAACTCGGAAAGAAACTTGACTACGGACCAGTTTTACGTATCTGTTTGGGCCAGGCTCTTTCATTAATCTTCTGGAGATTTAATCAGCTCCATGGTCTTGTTTGTCTCTTAGAGTCTCCGCTAATGGGGTTACTGAATGCTTTGCTCTGTGTAATGTTTTTCTCTGCCTCCTCTCCTCTAATTACCTTTCCGCATAAAGATTTGGCGTAGGCTGTCATGAAGTCTTTCACGAGAAATCTGAAAGGATTAAAAATTAAAATGCATTAGCTAAAGGGTGAAATCGAAAGGTGTGCATCGAATACAAATCAATACACAGCTACATGAGTTACTCTTCTGTCTCTAATAGGGTGCGAAATAACAAGCCGTGGGGGAATGAGTGTATCGAAAATAAACTCTTTACCCGGGAGAAATTTAAAACAATATGCAGAAAGGAGAAAAAAAAATGCAAAAATTGATTGTAGACTGTCGTTCAAAGCTCAATTTTTCTGTGCAAGCCAGATTTTAATTATTTTACCACGCGGATCCATTTCTTATTGAACTATTAACAGCCACTGGAGCGAGGTTTAAATTCAGCAGGTAATTAACTTTTCTCATTTTAAAAATGTCAGCAAAACACACTGTGTCCAGATTAATGGATCCTCTGTATTTCCTACAGTCTTTACAACTTTTATAGCTATTCAATTAGCATCTCTCCCACTGTCTCCCTCTAAAAGGGGCTTGCATTTTCTTCCCTACTGAAAGATTCGCTTTGTTCCGGTTGAAGAATTACAGAAAGAAGAATGTTCAATTTAAAGGCAATTTGGTCCTCTCCGCAAAACCAGTGCTCCTTTAATTGTTCCATCACCCAGACTCTTATCAGTAAACAGCATTCACCCTAGAGGAAGAGGAGACAACCACAGCATTTAGATGAGCGATCAAGGGCAGATTAGGGAGGGAAAAGTGGTCTAAATGTGTTTGTGTAACAGGTTAAACAACCCCTTATAGCCGCAGAATCCATTTATATCCTGGATCCCAAAGCATTACCCTGAATGTTGATTCATTCCAAGAGAACAGCATTGAAATGAAGGATGGGTAGAGGACTGAGGACTATTAGAGGTCTTGGATTGCCCCTTAATGCGTTGGCTTGTCTGAGCTTCTTGGAAAGTTGGGCGCTGTTAGCCAAACAGGGTCTCATTGCGGCATGTGAACTACAAAGGCTGTTGTGTGAACGACTTCACAGTTTTTGGATTAATATTGGAGAATAGTTTTGACTTCTGATCCTGAATTATCATCGGAGTGACTGATATTTTGGAGTCTAGACACCTCCCTTGTCCGTAAACAAAATGGCGTTTGGATTTTCACTATTCTACATGTAGCCTGGCTTCAATAAAACCCATACCAAATTCACGTCTTGCACCTTTGTTGTTCTAATTTCTGGGAAAGTGCTTTGAAATGTTTTGTGCACCAGCACGGATGCATAATTCTTTACTTTTTTCCCGCAGAATTCTGTACCCGCTACCTTGTTTTAAATTATTTTTTGTGTGTATTTTGTAGAAAAAAATAAATGTGCAAGGCCATCTTAAAGTATACAGCAGTGGTTGCTTTCCTAGCATTTGAGCTTTTTTATCGTCTCCTTAATGCTTATTGTCATCTCACCTGCCTACATGAATATAATGAATTTTACATGTTATGAAGTGTTAGCATCTCTTGTTAAATATTTAATGAAATGATTGGTGAACTGGATGCCAGTTTGAGAACACATCCCTGTTATTATCTTTAATGCCACTGTAGGTTCAGCAGAAACTCAGAAGAAGAAAGGGACAGCATCCAGGCAATTGTGAGGGCCGGCGGATCTGCCCGTGACCTCTGACCCCTTCTCTAACCCATGTCCGCTCTGATTGGTGAAGGTCCGGACGCTATGGTGAACCCCGGCGGCAGCTCCCAGCCCCCTCCGGGCGGGGCTGGGACCCTCCCATGGAAAAGGTGCGCGGGGTGCGGGGGCAAGATTGCCGACCGCTTCCTCCTCTACGCCATGGACAGCTATTGGCACAGCCGGTGCCTGAAGTGCTCCTGCTGCCAGGCACAGCTGGGTGAAATCGGCACGTCCTGCTACACCAAGAGCGGCATGATACTCTGCAGAAACGACTACATCAGGTGAGACGCCCAGCGCCTTGGTGCAGTTTTTCACGCTCGAGCGCGCACAGACACGGACGCACTCGCGCGCACGCTAACTGAAAGAGTGGTCAATGATGCCATCTTTCTTAGAAACACCCCTCAAGGTATGGGCTAAAAGGAAAACGGAGGCTGCATCATCTCTTGAGTGCAGAATAGCTCAGGGGTGCTGATTTTTTTTTATTATTTATTTATTTATTTATTTTTTAAACATGTATATTGGGTGGTGTCATAGACACCAATTTAAGCATAGGCCTTGCCTTAATGGAGTTTTCCACGCAAAATTTCCTGTCACAATTGATATTCCTTTGTAGGAAAGCAGTTTGATGTACCAAATGCCCTTCAGGTCAGAGTTGTTTCCGATTTCAACAAAAAGCTGCAAATGGGAATTCTGAACCCTTCGGTTATAATGAACAAGATGCCCTTTTTAGATAATGTGTAATGTTTATGAGGCGCTAGTTAGCTGTGGAAGGTTCGACCATTTCATGAAGGACTGATGGGTCAGCTTCTCAAATTAGGCCATTAGGACGACAGTACAGGCTCCTTCCGGGACCAATGAGCTAAAGGTCAAGTTGTCAAGAAACAAGATGAAAGAGACCTCTAATGCACATAATTTCATAGCAGAAGCTCTTACTGGGGACAAAATCTAACCTGCAAAACTGGCAAACAACAAAGATGTTTGATCAGCTTAAGTGGAGGGGGTACCACTGCTAATTGCCTTTTAAAACTGCACACAGTGTTGCCTTGTGGATGCAAACTGAATTAGTCAAAAATTGCTTTAATGCCCAAGTAGATACTTGGCAGCTTACTTTGAATGCACTATTCAAGAATATTTCAAGTAATCTAGACTTCAGTCACAAATGTAAACACACAATTTAAGGGAAAATGTGCTGTCATTCCTAAATCTGAGTGTTGTCAGGAAAGCGTATAAGGACACTTTCTTTATGTGTGGGGGACATGAAGACCTCAATAAAGTTGGAGAACTTATTTTCCCTGATATCACCTTCTACTGGAGTGTAATCTGGGGTAGTTTCATGTAAACAAACACTTGTAGGGCTGGAGAAAAACTTATAGCAACTTCAGGCAATGACCTCTATGTGGCCCTTAAAACGGAATTCAAAAGTAAATTGTTGCGAGGTGACGCGATCGCCCCATTCCAGTCACATTTTACTTCCCTGTTTGGTTTCCTCAGGCTGAGATGGCGCGGTTTAAGATTCGGCCGAGTTGCACTGTATGTTGGCAGGTGTGATCTTCATCAAAGAATCACCTTCGGCTGTTCTGTGGAGAAAAAAAAAAACCCGAATACTTCGGTTGCAAATTAGCATACTGATGTAATCTGAGTTTGAAATTAATCATCGCAGTTTGGAACCAAGCCTAGAAGTGCATGAAAATTGCCCCCAGGGTAAGCCAGATACAGCCAGCATACAACAAATAGTATAGCTCAGGCCAGACTGTTCTTTTACTGCAGCAACGAAATTGGCAGTGCGTTACACTAACTATAGCGGGCAAAGTTACCTTAATCTTGTATGCAAACAGCACATCATCGGTTCATTTTCCGTGCGTCTAACTGCATATTTGTGGGCTCTCGTGCTTGCTGATATGAGTGTCAATTTAAAAAAACAGCAGCAGCCCTTAGTTTTTGAGGGTTGCGCCGAGTCAGCGGTCCTTGCTGACACGGTATATGAAACCACCTGCCTGGAAGGAGTCAGAATTTTGGAAGGTCCAAGCACAGGCCCCGTCAGGTGATTTGGAGTTGTGGGGGGGAGGGGCTACTTTGCCTGCGATGTGTGTGTGTGTGTGTCTGCGGCCTCATTAAAACCAGGCAAAAACACGGCTGCACCTTTTTCCGATGGTAATGAGGGCGGGTTGTAGGGTGGGAGAGGAAGGCTTAAGCCGGTGTGTGGATATGAGCAGACATTTTAGAATAGAGGAGAGGAAGAAGGGGGTGAGGGCGGGGGGTTGGAGAGAAGGCTGACAGTGAGTCCACACAATTAAAAGCTTTAATTAGTGCCTTCTCCATTTTCTGTTAGTCCTGATGGGTTTTATCTAATGAGATCTGGTCCCTGGCTTAGATCTGCTCAGAATGACGTGTCCAAAATGAACGAGCGCCGCATCGCAAACAAAACATTTAATTAAGAAAATTGGCTTTTGAGAGAGAGAGAGGGAGACAGAGGGAGAGAGAGAAAGGGAGAGAGAGAGAGTGAAGCGGGGATTATTATGAGGGCAACTTGCCTGCAGGCTTTAAAGGCCCAGCCTCATTTTTGTAATGGATTATGAATTTGCCACAGCGGTGTAAATAATATAGTAATGCCTCCCCACGTTTATTAATCTGCAAATGCAAAGCGCTCTCGGATTGATCGGATGCAATAAGGAAATGCTTTGACTTCATCTCCCCTAATGAAAATTCCGAATGACCTAAAATGATACTGTCCATTCCAGTCAAAGTCACTGGTGTAGAGTATCGCATTAGGTGCGCAGAAGTGGCTAACTGCTTTAACCTGTGTGTTTACAGTGCAAAGCATTCTCATGTGCCAACTGAGCTTTCCCACAGGCCTTTACATATCCACACTCAACGCCAGAGATGTCAGTCTTTGTCATTAAACTTGGTCAGGCCTGTTTGGTGTTGATTTATGCAATGCTGGCTTGAGCCTGTTATTTTTAAAGGTGTAAGATGAACCTTGCAGGGAAATTAATTTAGCTTGCAATCACGCGGACGCGAGACCCAGTGAATGCTGTCCCTTTAATTGAATAGGCTAGGTAATTAAATGGCACTTTTCCAATAGAATGTGTGAGGTAAATCTAATAGTTGGTTATTTAATATCACTGCGATGTGCTGCCCACTCAAGCACTTTGACAGCTCAGGAGCACGTGAACTATTAGCTGGGAAAAAACCAGGATCTCAAAAATTAATTAAATCGCATGCAATTTAGTGGGAACGTTTATCTTGATTTGTCATAACAGAATTAATTCAAGGCCCCCAATCCACTTGGGGCCAGATCTGTTTCTCTGAATTAAGCAAGCTTAATTTGGTGGATTCCCCCCCCTCCCCCTCTCTCTGTGCCCCACCCCCACCATCTTTCCCTAATGCAGCAGGCCATTATGCAGAGCTGCTCCTCAATATCAATATCACCCTGTGCTTTTAACCCATTCAGGTGCAAGATCACCAATATATGATTACAGTGTTCTCAAACGGGCTCACTAATGCTCATGTAACACTAACAATGGCAACCCGGTTCTTCAGCTCTCTCTTAGAATTTTGACCATACATTCAAGATAATAACTGGCATGTAAAGATAATAACATGCATGTTTTTGAATAAAGTCCATCATTTATTGAACCTTCAGCAATGGAACATAACATGTCTGTTTTGGCTAAAAGTATGGAACATCTCCTTACCCCTTAGAGCATTTGGCAAGCTCTTCTGTTCCTTGCATATACAGTACTTTACTTATTCATTGTGCATTACTTTCAAATGCACGTGTATGGAAACTGTGTTGCTCCTCCGATATTGTCTTAAAACGAAATTTAATTATCCTTTGTGAACTCTGTCTGAAACTGTGTACAATGTTTAAAAAGTACTGTATTGTGTTTGTTATTGATTGTATGTCACGTGAACTACAAATGACCCGTTGGATTCGCCGATTCCGAGCACAGAAACTGAAACCAATTCGGTTATCACAATTCGAGTCCCCTGGCCTTATTATAATGACCTGGGGTATCTTTGCCTAGTGCAGGAGTTCAAGAGAGGGGCACGTTAGCATCAACACACAAACTCATTAGGCTGGCATGTGACCTAATGGAGGGCACGAATCCTGCAGACTTGTAAATTAAACAGGAGTAATATCAGCAGCAGCTCTGCCCAATTAAAACAATATATCTGAGGGAGCCATTCCTTTTATGGCTATGGGAACATGGTGCCTTTGGAAGAACTGCTGATCAAAAATGGCATCATCCTCTTTTATATCAAATTTCATGTTAAGCATATGGACTGCGTGGCTTTATTGAAAACAAAATGGCGCAGCGCTTACTCCAAATCTGTTCTCGTTTATAATTTATGAGTTATTTAATTTTGCAGTCAGGCTTCATTAAATGGATGCCTTGCATGCACGTAATACTAGAATTATGTTAATTTCCCTTCAAAACATTGGCCCATAACTTCCAGGCCATAGAATACAAACGTTTCGCACTGATCTGTATCTCCCAAATAGCAGCTCTTGTCTGTTTTTTCTTCTCTAGTTTTTCCAATTTTGCTACCAAGTGTATACGTGTCACAGATCTAAAACTAATTACTTTGGAAATGGGCTTTTGATTGAACTCTCAGAATCGATGCCGGGGTAACATTTGTTTCTCAAGCTTCCCATTGAAAAGCATTGTGGGGGCAGCCTCGTCGCACTCACTCGCGCTCTTGTCGATACGTTTAATAACAACTCGCGGGCGTTTTTCAGTAACGCGGTGACAGCAAATTAGTGCCTGGGCTCATGTCAAGCATCCGCCATCCAATCGCGACGGTCGCGGAAAAAGAAGAACGGCGGAGAGAACGGTTGTTTCAACCTTTGCGGGAGTTTGCGGAACATGGCGCGCTCATCCATTTTTTTTTTTTTGTTTTGTTTTTTTTTTTCCTCTCGTCGAAACGCCTTTGTTTTGATGCGATTTTCCGGTGGCTGATTGAGTGCGTTTTTTTTTTTTTTTGGCCTCCCGTACGTGGCGAGTTATATTAAAACCAGATGCGCTTTTATGTGTTCATTATAGCAAAATCCTCGTTTAAATGCGCTCTGGGTAACACTACACCAGGGCTCCCCCTGCCTTTCACCCCCCCCCTCTCTCCCCCTCCCTCTCTCTCCCCCAAGCATGTCAGATGCTGTGGTCTTATTTGATTGCACAGGAAAACTGCAGTGATGGAGCAAACACCCAGTGAGATACGATGACAAATGGGTCCAGATCCCAGTAAATTACTTTCTGCTCAAATCGAAATTTCATTCAGTTTGTTGCCGGCCAAGATGAAGTAATCTAAATTGTGGACTCCCGAAGCAGATAGAAGGAAGTTACAGCAAGCATTTCATTATCAAGGGAGGGAGGGAAGACAGGGAGAGAGAGACGGAAGGAGAGAGAGAGAGAGAGAGAGAGAGAGAAAGAGAAGGTTAGGATGAAAGAGATGAGCGGGAGCAAATCTAAAGTGTTGACACCATGATTGAAAAGGTTAACCCATGCGCGTTATATATATCAACCCGGATAGCGAAGGCTCGCTAATGGAAATGCACCTCTATCAGAGCTTTTTTGCGGGAGTTTCTCGTGGAAACGGGCGCAGAGCCTCCCACAGATGTATAATCAAATCCCCCTTCACTCTCTGATTGCTTGAGTTACGGGGTTATTATTAGAATGCAAAATGTATACGCTAAAGTCAATAGTTAATTTCGCCGCGAGAGCTCGAGGCTACAACTTTTTTGATTTGCTTTCCTCCTATTACCATAATTTTATTTTTCAATATGAAACATTTCATGGCCGTGTTTGTTCTCCGTGTCATTGCAATTTCCATAGGCGTTAGATTGAACCGATTCGAGGGAAAGCTATTTGTAAGTGCTCGTCATTGAAATGTCAGAAGGCTGCGTGTGTACAGAGGAACGCAGATGTCATACATGTGTGTACAATATGTCAGTGAATCATTTCTGCAGTTATCCTCATGACCTAAAACATAATTTATATTCTTATCTTAGAGGACTGATTGTAGCTGTTTTTTTTTTTTTTGTTTTATTTTTTTTGCACAAGATTCTTGACAGAAGTTTGTGGTATACATGGATCAAATCAAAGTTTCTGTTCTGTCAAGACAAATAAACGCAAACGGTCTCACTATACCAGACTGGAAGAGTTATTTTGAACTTGTTAGTTCAAATTGTCATGTGTAACATTGTTCAGAGTGTGTCTGGTGGTCATATGGTGCTGTTTTTCTGCTTACAATTGTAGGTTATTCGGCAACAGTGGAGCATGCAGTGCGTGTGGGCAGTCGATTCCGGCCAGTGAGCTTGTCATGAGGGCGCAGGGCAATGTGTACCATCTCAAGGTAAACGCGCTCATGCCATTAAGCTGAGGTCATCTTTGTTTGTTTGTGTGCTGTCCACTCAAATGAAGATATGAAGATGATGCCAAGTCCGTGTTCTGTGTAGCAGCCCCCAGCTGCACGTAAATTCTGGCGAGGCGACCTGAAACTAGGTCTGCAGGATAGACATTCAAAAGCGAGCTGAAAAATAGAGCGTTGTTCATGTTGGGACTGCGGGGTTTTGTTTTTTTTTTCCCTTCTTATTTTAGTATACATTTGAAGTTGAGTTTTTGTTGGAGCTAGCAACTCTGCAAAGGTCAGAGGTGGACAGTCCAGCCCCAGAAAGTAAAAGTCCGTCCCAGTATTGTGCTACAACCACCTGGATCTAATAATTGCATCAACCCTTCAGCCCAGAGGTTGAACTAATTAAGAAAATCAGCTGCCTGAGCTCATGGCTGGAGGTATAACACGGCCGGACTTTTACTTTCTGACCCCAGGAATGTCCACCTCTGGCAAAGGTGCTATCATGGAGAATTGCAATTTGTTTTTTGAGCGGGTGTATATATACAATTCAAATCTGGGAATTCAATATTCGGTGTGGGTGTAAATGTAAGCTACCTCTCAGCAAATAGGTGTATCATTTAGCCAGGGAGCTGAGGTGTGCCGTGATCGACCCTTGGCAAACACAAAGCAGGCCAGAGTTTAACCCGAATGTTTGTAGTAACGGGCGGGGTGGAGGGGTGTGTGTCTGTGTGTGTGTGTGTGTGTGTGTGTGTCTCTACCCGGTGAGGAATTTGGGCACCCGTGACCCGTGTCTGTTCCCCTTGTCTTGCAGTGTTTCACGTGTTCCACCTGCCGGAACCGGCTGGTCCCCGGCGACCGATTTCACTACATCAACGGCAGCTTGTTCTGCGAACACGACAGACCCACGGCCCTCATCAACGGCCATTTGAATTCGCTCCAGACGAACCCGCTAATGCCAGACCAGAAGGTAAGGGTTGCGCCATTTTCTTCTGTGTACAAATGGGGACTGGGCTGTGTAATGAATGAGTGCAGATGGGGACTGGTGCATTCTCAGAGGGCACTTGTTGTCTCTTGCTCCCCCTGCTTGCCACTTGCAGTTGGTATATTCCAATTCTGCCAAGTGTTCTCTGTACCTTAATGTTCCATAAAAGCTGTGCAGTATTTCTGTTGGATTCAGAAATGGTTGTTACTTCTTTTATTTTATTTTATTTTTTTTCACCTGAATTTTTCCTTTCAAAAGGCTATATTCTACTCTGAAAAGAATATTAAAATGGGGGAAGTGTCTGTCATACTTAAAGAGTTGTGAATGTAGTGTGAAATTGGCATAATGGAAAAGAACTTAACTTGTCAAGTCTGAATTCCGCGGCATGAAAGCATGCTCAACCGTAAGAGCTCAGACGCGTTCCGAGAAAGTTTCGGCGCATTTCGGCCCCTGACAGAGGACAAGCGCGATCTGATACTGGCAGAAGCTAATTTGTTACAATTACTGTCAAACACAGAAAATGAGAACGCCGCCATAGCTAGCCTGGATGGGTTCGAAAAGGGAAGGCTTACCATCCCCCCACTTATTTGCATCATATTTCACGCTGATTATGTATTGATGGCATTGATTCATTTACTCTTTCCTGTGGGGATATTAAATCTTATTGACCAAAGATGAATTTTAATTTCGGATGGGTGATGGATTTTCCCATCAGTCCTGATTGCGCGCTCAACTTTTTCATCATTAAGCGAGGCGATCTGACTCGGGGGCTGAGTTTTTGCAGAGCGACAAAATGCGTACGCAATCACTCAGTCATTTTTATGGACTCACAAAGGGAACTTTATTAATATTGGCCACATCTGGGAGTGGAAGCATACATTATGGCGTTTAGCTGAGGAACACCTCCGACTGTGCTGGGCTGCACTTAGTGGCTCCCGGCCTATCTAAAATAAACAAAGAAGGAACTGAGGGAGCTGGAAGTCTTTAGCCGAGTGCGTACGTCTCCTTTTTCATCTCTCTTTTTTTTTTTTTCCAAGAAGCAGACAGAGATAGCATTTATTGATCTGGGCTTTCAATGCTCCTTAGCCAGTCAGGGACAGATTGAAAGGGGCAAATTAAAAGCATAATTCGTTCTACTCACAAAATGGAGGGCTGTGTATGTTTTTTCTTTGTTGATTACGGAGGCGAGCTGACATGAGAGAATGCAGGAGCTGGGGGGAAGAACTGAAGACCTCTTCGCAGTTTAATGGAGACTAAATGTGCCTCGCGGCGCATTTTCTTGCACGGACCGCGAGGCCTTGAGGAGGAGAACTCCATTAAGCCTTTCCTTGCATTAGTTTTTGCACGACCTCAGACAGTTTTCCAACGTGTGGTTCTGAGAGTGCGTCGCATTTAAATTGAAAGCCTATGCATTATCCATCTTAATTTGAAATGTCTGTTTAAGCCTTTGCCTCTCTCCGCAACGAATACGGTCGGTGTGGTAAATATGAGGTCTCATTGCTTATTTATGCGCCGACATCTATTGTAGTGAAAACAGCTGAATTATTGATGTTAAAATGCAATTGGAATATTGGGTTCAGCACTTTAATTATAGAGAGGAACGCTTTCGAAAACAAACGGCCACCTCCCCGCGCCGAAATGGCGTGCTTTTATGGTTCACGGATGCTTTTCGGAGTTCAAACAATAATGCTTCTAAGCCCAACCGCGTGAGGATCCATTGTTTAAATTGTGAATAAGTGATGGCCTTTATCATTCATTAGATAGCAGTGCGGTTATCAATTTGCCCTTTCACTCATTCCGACAATTCCCCTCGCCGTTCTGAGGGGCAGTCTTGTAATTCATAAGATCTGATACGCGAGTAATAACAGGGAACACGTCCATAACGGAGGTGCATCCACTTCCTCACTTGACGGTGTTCGCATTGCGTGTGATTTGGCAGTGACATAATTGGTCTTGCCTGCATCTATGTCAAAGGAGGTGTCATTAACTAGGCTTGCCCTTTGTTCAGGACAGACAAATTACCTTTCTCTCATGTAGTCCCAACCCAGGGGAATTGGCCCCCTCTGTCTCGGCCATTTTAATTAGCCTGAAAATTGGAAGCGCAATCACTAGTAGGCCCGTGCCATCTCAACTCGTTTTGATGAAATTGGGAGAGCAAACTTCCCTGGAAGCTGGAAATCAAGGCAAACGTGGGGAAAAATAAGTTTGTTGGGAGGGGGTTGGTTGGAGGGGGGGGGGGGTGGCGGCTATTTTGAAACAAAGAAGATTGTCTTTGTTCCGTTCTGTCTCTGTACTTCACAGCAATGGAACAGCCCAAGGGGGCCAGTGTCACAGTGTTTTCGAAATTGCTGGAAAAAAAATACTGTCTTTATAAATGTACACCAAAGACTTCACAAAGGAGATAGACGCCAGATGGCTTCCGCGGGCCTGCTGATCAATAGATAGCGCCCCAGCTTGAATGTAGCCCACAATGGGCAATGTCATCGTCCTGACTTCATTCATGCTAAACATTGAGGTGCAGCAACTTTTGAAAGTTGTGCCTGCGCATCATAATCTATTACATTTGGGTTGTTTTTATGCTGTGACTATGGGCACATCTACCTGTATTTGAATGGGGAGGCCATTTTAAAGGGACTGTAATTTCTACAGTGTTCGCTCAATATGAACGTAAAGTTACTCAGATTAAAGTTGGCCATCTGTACTCAGATTTTTTTTGTTGGGAATTACCTGTGTGGGAACTGGAGTCCGTTAGAATCAAATCACTTTACCATCTGCTGAAATACTTATCATACTTCCATACTTGGCCGTGTTTTTGCTTGTTCTTTGTATTTAGGAATATGCTAATTCCTGGTCATATAAACAGCTTATTTCAAAACTGAGATAACACTGGATTACATGTGGTCTTTGGTTTTCGTGTTCACAGGTTTGTTAGAGGGATGGGCCCTCTCTTCGCTTCTGCCCTCTGTCATCGTCACTCGCAAGTCTCCATGTTCCTGCCAAAATGTCCCCTCCCGTTGGCCCCCCCCCACCCATCCCTTGGCCCCCTCCGCGGAAGGATGGCTCATGCTGGTGAGATGGAGGTGCGGATTGGAAGACTCGGTGAGCCTGGACTAATGGACCGCTATTCCGCAAAGAGAAAAGAGAAGAGAGAGGGAGAAAAAGAAATGGAGAAAAAGAGGGAACAGTCCTAACCTGGGGAAGAAAGAATGAAAAATGACAAATGACGCTAATTAAGTGCAGCTTTTCAATCTGCATCATACAGCCATTAACACTTAATGGGGGGCACTGACCTGCAGTCTATTTTCCCCCCTTTCTCGAACTCCCAGCCCCTTCTCCCTCATACACACACACACACACACACCGAGACACACATGTACGCACACACGCACGCACTCTCAAACACAGGCATCTTTTCTTTACATCCTGATATTTCCTTTTTCTATATTTTTAGTGCTGTAAAGGGAATTTGTTCAATTTCAGAATTCGGGGGACTTTTGTGGAAACTGAATCATAAATACTTTGTGTATCTGTAAAATACCATGTATGTATGCATGTAAAGTGGTTTTTTGTCCCAATGTGGCTACACTCCTGTCCAGGCTACACCCTGTGCCCCTTGGCTTCCTTACTCTGTTTCAAGCCTGTCTTAACCAATACCCCATTCCCTTATACCCTCTAAAAAAACACCCAGCCTGATCTTGGGCTAATAAACGAAAAGTTCTGTCGCTTTCGGCCGATATTGTAGAGATTTTCACCAACCTATAAATGCTGAATGAGAAATAAATCTATTTGTGATATTTTCAGAGACATTTGCTCAATTTATTGTGTATTTAATTAATAAAATGAAAAAAAGAGAAACCCCACCATTCCAGTTTCCTTTCAATGAACAGATGGTCCGTTTTCCCTCTGCGCCATTGACGCTCAAAATCAGTCAATTTAAGTTTTACTTTCAACCTTTCAAGTTTCCTGCTAAAGTGCTTTGTGATTAATTTCTCCCCTTAGCACATCTAGATCTCAAATGTTTGTATGCCACAGTGTGTCTGCAGTGCGTGCGTCGTATGTCATCTGAGATGTGTCGCCTTTTTCATTTCGCTGCAGCTTTTGTTCCTGTGGCTATCCTTGGTTACATTTTTAAAGCTCAGCCTTTGCATAAAAGCCTCCCATTTCCTGTTTATGGATAAGAGAGAGTAAGTATACTGTAATCACAACTTCAAAGTCGGTCTGCTGTTAAAGCCTTTCCCCCAGGAAATGCTTCATTAGTGATGCTACCTTTTATCAACACTAAAACAACACCGGTATTCAGTCCATTTCAGAAAGCATTCGTTAAGCTTTCAGGGATAACGTAGACACCGGAATGGTCCTGAACCGTCATGCCCAGTGATTAATGCTAATAATGGATTTGTAATTGAAACTTGGTAAACATAAAGAGCCATTCTACCCCCAAGAAATGCTATTCATCTGTCCAATATTGCGCCCTAATGGAGGAAATGCCTTTAAAAGCTTTAATTAGTGCAGGAGATGTGAGACATGACTGTTCAGGGGTAAATGGATGGGTTCGTTTGCAAAACAAATAGCCATTAGAACCCAGCGCAGACAAAGACCATTTTAAAGAAGCTACTACTGTTTGTGTTCCATTTTTTTGTTGTTATTCTTTGTTAGGATTGCTATAACTTTCAGAGTATGCTGCTCCGTTTAAAGTTGCAATGTTGCAGCAGCTTCAGCGTGTGTAGAAATCACAATTAAAACTTCAGGACCTAAATTGTTATGCCTTGAGTAGTGCATATCTCATTTCTATCCATGTGGCGTGCCATTTATTAAGGTTTACCTCATGTCTATGGAATTGGAGCGAGCATTATCGAATGCTTTATCGAATTATTATACAAAAATATAATTACTTCAAAGTTCAAAGACTCAATTACTCAGTTTCCCTGGAATTGATTCCTCAATTTCTCCACAGCTTTAGTTTTGGTTTTCATATGCGGGAAGTAAATTATATTAATATATATAAATTTGTCAATGGATGTTGTGCACATGTACATGAATGGACTCATGAAATAATTCAGGAAATGGGAGTCAGATTGAGAACGTGGAGAGGAGGCTGGTTTACCGTTGCTGTCCAATCATCTGACTGACTCTGTGTTCTTCTGGCCCTGTATTTATCAAACATTTTAGAGTGAAAGTGCTGATCTGAGATCAGTTCTACTTGTTGGCTTATCATGAACATGGTTAGGTTAAGGAGAAGGGGAGGCCAATCCCCGATCAGCAGTTATTTAAGGAGAGGTTTTGTGGAGTATGGCTTTTGGTGCTTGAATCTGGGAGTATGACAGCCTGCAAGAGCAATGAAGCATGACGGAGTCGGCTGTAAAAGGATTTTCACATTAAGAATTTATGGGCCTTTGTCTCTGAATATTTTGTAAATGTTGTCCTTTGAAAATATTGAAAATAATTTTCAGGTTGCAAGTGCTGGTCGCGGGCTTGCTGTATGGCAAGATAATTCGAGGCAGTGGCGTCCAAAGTTACCAGAAAAGGCCAACGTGTGTGTAGGTGTTTTATTTTAGCCCAAGTCCAGGACACCTGATTCCACCTCTCAAGGTCTGGATTGAAGACTATCAGGTGTCATGTTGCAAGGCTAATGCATAAACCTGCACCCATTTTGGCCATTTTGATTACGGCTACAGACTGTGTTATTGGAAAATTGTAAATCTTCTGGTGATATATCCCTCGTGAACTTTAAATAGGCCGAAAACAGGACATTTTCCTGCATCAAATTAAAATAACAAAATATAACAGAGGCTATTCAACCGTGTAAACCTCTCTAAATTAAAAGGAACACACTTTGCCCCTGGTCACAAGTTCAGTATTCTGCGCTGAATTGGAAACCTACTTGAGACGACTGGAATCTACACTGCGCATTAATGATTTACCTGGTCTCATGTGCTTGTCCAAGAAAGAAACTACTCTTTCACCCGCACCGTTAGCTAATGATTTGAAATCAAATTTCAGCATCACAGCTGCCATTTATGCATTTCTGTTGGCCAACCTGCATGTAAACAATTCATTTAAGAATTAGAGAAGAAATAAAATGATTGTTGGATGTCAAGGCTCTGGCCCTGAAACGCCCTGTGGGCAACTGAGTGAAGGAGAACAGTAGGGAAAGTCAGGATATTCCCCAAAACAGCACAACAGTTCTAAAAAAAAAAATCTGCATAACTGCAATCCTTTCTCAGAAAAGCCTAGCAACAGAGCCAGATGCCGAATGCTAATCTGAGTGAACCTATCAATATGAGACCAAGGAATCAGCTGCCTTGGGGCCATTCCATGCAGGAATATATTACCTGGTGAAGCTATCGATGTGTGCTCAAGAAACTAGCCACCGTGTGGCCAAGAAGGAATGTATTACCTCATGAAGACATGAATGTATTGCTTAGGAACGAGCTGCCGTGTGGCCATTCAACGCAGAAATATAGTACTAAGTGCAACCGTCAATGCATAGCCAAGGCACCAGCCACCACATGGCCATTCCCATTCAGGATATTTTTGGCTAGTGATGCAACCAATGTGTGGCTAAGGTGCCAGCCGCTGCGCAGCCGCTCCAAGAAGAAATACTTTCCGAATGCCTTGTGTATTTATTGTAGCATTGCAGGTCATGGCACATGAACTCATGAGCCACAAAGTATGCAGTGTTTCTTGGTTGCAAAAAGTAATGTAGCCCTGATAAGTGTCGCACAAACCACGATTCCAGCGAAGATATTGATGCGTCCAGAGCTGCAGTAGTACCTGCACTAATCCTTAGCATGTGGTATGTACAGAATGTCTCTGGGACAGGTGTCTTAGCCTAGAGAAGAAGCATTTGGTTTCTGGACATCTGCAAACACCAGGGGCGACGAAGGAGATGGGGGCCCGTGTTTCATGCTTTAGGTCATTCCACACCTGAGACACTGCAGAGGGAACACATTCCGTAAGTGAGCATATAAAGGCAAAAACATCTCATGACAGTCGCGACAAAACTGATCAAGGCACATTAGAGCCATTTAGAGCTCCATTTCTTTGTTTCTCCGAGTATGAGCAACAGAGACCTACAGATGGCTGAACTAAACGAGGCGCCAGTACCATTTATGATGTTTTCTTTATTGTGCAATTGAAATGTTAAATACTGGAGACCATGTAAAAATCAAAATAACATGGCTTGATGCACAGTTTGTAGCCCGTTTGTCCATGTAGCCATCAACCTCTTCAAATGATAATAATACAACCCCCTGAAATCTGATATGCTGTGCTGGCAGGAGGTAGAGACAAGTTCAGCATCATGTTGAAGAACTGGATACTAATTAATTTAGCAAGTACTTTAGCCAAAGTATGGTAAAGAAATTAAATCAACTTTTTTTTAATGTTGAGAAGCTTCAGTGAGTAGCCTCTCATCAGGTTGATCATATGACAAGAAATTAGCTAATGCACATGAATGCCCTGGCATGACTTAAATAGGCAAAACAGCATTGTAATGCATTTCTCCGAAAGCTTGGGCAGACTGAGTGGGATAAAATTGTGCTCAAATTATTACAATGTTTTTTCTCTTAAAACCAACTGAGAAATAGTAAACTTTGCGATAAAGGCAAAAGGAACATGAAGCGCTGTTCCCCTCATGCTGGTATTATTTGTTGCTGAAATTATCCTGAATATAGATTCCAATGGAACATTTCTTGCGAAGAATCAATGCTTATCGATAATCCACAGTGCAGCCATTCACAATTCTTGTAACACTCGCTAGCTTTGCTGCCTTCATTTTTAGAGACATTACGGGGAATGCTAGCGCTTCAGCGCCTCATCTAATGTCGATACTGCCATTGACGGCAGGAAGTCATTTGATTGCAATATGAGCTTTACAGCATGGCCAAGCGTTTACAAATTTAAGCTTTGCAACTGGTGCACTGTCTCATTCTTTAAATTTATGCTAACAGCCATGAAAGTGACAATGATATGAAATCAGGAGCTGGCACTTCAAGACGGTACCGACAACCAACATTTGAATTAAGGAATGTTCCAATTCCAAGCCTCAGCGCTGCTTAAACCTATACGTCCCAAAGCCTATGGATTTTCGATGAGTGGGCTCTCTTCAGTGAACAGGATACAGCTAGCATGCAGCAAAAAGCCACCTTAAAAATGTGCTTTGCGGGAGCGAAGGCAGTATCCCTCATCCGTGACATATTGAATGAACGGCCCGGACAAAGTTTCGAGGGTCAAGGTCACTGAGCAAAGGTCAAGGGTCATTCGAATACGAAACCTCAACGCGGCACGGCTACCCACCAAGGCGAGTCCACATACGCAAAATGAAGTTCCTAACCCAAGCGGTTACAGAGAAATGGCCTTGGACAATGGCTGGACGCCCATCCGTCCATCTGCAAAGGAAACCACAATACCCTCTGCCCCTTAGTCGGGGCTGAGAGGTGAAAATGACACATAATTGTCTGAAGTTTACAGTGGCAAGGTGGATCACGTCCAGACCTGGAGTTAATGTAACATACTAAATTGCCCAACCTGTTTGCTTATGATGAAAAACACCAATTATGATGGGGAAAAATGCATCGATCATGCAAGCTTTAAGTAGAACCTGGCGCTCATAATGTGACCAACTCAACTGGCAAATATTGTATCAAATGCCAAAATAGGTGTTTATCTCGATGACCACCGATGTTATTATTATAATTTGCAATGACAAAAGAGTCCATACATTGAAGCTTTTGCCCATTGTTCATGTCGCAGACCAAATGGATTGCAGATCATTAATGAAGCCAAAATTTCAGTTGAGCGTTTCTAGCACTTGTCGCAATTTAAGTGTTTCTCTTCCCTGGTTGAAAGATGCAGGTCCCACCAGCGTACACTTCTGGCCTAGAGATGTTCATCGCTCATGACCAGTATAGCAAAGTTTGGATAACATCCTACAGAACTAGTATTACTATAACTCACGGTACCCAGCAAGCAGAAGTGCCTGAGACTAGGAAAGGGACACAGTTTAACTAAAACTAAACACATTCCCAAACTCTGTTTTTTTATTCATTTGCCATCCAGTATTTGCATGATCACTTCACTATATTCTGCCATTTCTTTCTTTTCAATTCTACATCCCAAAATGATAGCTTTTGAAGCACCAACGCTACATTTAACTAGACCGGAAATAAACATAACATTGCGATTTGCAGTCATCGATGCAGTTCATCCTTTTAATTGGTTCATTCACATGCAAGGTGGGACACAGTCAAGCTTGCACCAGCACTGAAAAACAAAAACTGCCTGGGGGCATATGATCCTCTTTCAAGCATAACAAAGACATAGACCGTACCTTTCAGGCAGCATGTAATAGATGGGAGATTGCATCACTCCAGTCTCTGGCATCGCCAATACAAGCATTCCCAGCTAATTTGGCAGCAGGCAACGCAACTCATTTTCATAAGCTAACATTATGTTCATAAGCAGAGCCTACTCGAGCAAGCGTAGACAGCAACAGTCAAACTGAATTTATACCTCAAAATTAATTGCAGATGCTGCAAACAGTGCTTTTGAAAGACTTACAACGAGCCCATCTGTTGAAATAACCAATTATGCTCGTAATTATCAGTAACAGTGGATCAGTAACCATCGTTGGTGTGAGACGTGCCACTGCTCTCATGGTTCGTGCTGCTAGCTCAGCTGGAGTGACCAGTGGCTCCAAGTCCAATTGGACTTGTCTGACAATGTAAACTTTTCATGGCAAAAGTGCTAGCCTGTTATTTTCCTGCTACAGTGGCGTAGTGTATATCGCAATAGAGTGCCACGTACAGTACCAGTCAAAAGTTTGAACAATCCACATTTTTCCTACAATACATGTTAAATAAAGAAATAAGCACTCATTATTTTGGAAAAAATACCTAATCCTTCTCTCTCAATTCAGGGTAAGGGCAATTAAACAATTGGCTAAATTCAATTCGGAAAAGTATCTCACTCACAAAGAGTGCTTTACGAAAAACCTACCATGGAACTTTACGATAAAACCATGGAACTTCTGTGCTAACTTTTCAGAACATTCTGCGATGCAGTCAACCTAACCAGCACTTTATCAAAGAAAACTGTGATCCTTAAAATATTTTGAATTTCCCTAAGTTGAATAGCAAGGAAACTGTGCTTTCAAACGAAGCATTGTATTTCTCATCTTACCTTAAGGAGGAGACCTGCTAACATCTGATAGTGTGGAGTGTTGTCAGTGTGAATGTAATGCTTATGAAGAAAAATGCTTGACTAATAATTGGTTGAAAGGGATGTTCTGTGGCCCACCCTGTTTTTAGCTCTGTCTCCACCACTGAATTTAAACTTCCCATATCTCCAGAAGCAAATACAGTTGTTAATTAATTGTTTCATTTAATGTAATGGTTTTATGAAATTGAGCTAACGGTACTGATCTCATACTCAGTCAGAACTCTATTGCTCTGGATGGTTCAGAATGGGTTTCTCCTCTATAATACTTTTACACTGTACACATCATATTGGTCGGTCAGACTGAAGGGTTGATCATATTGTCTGGACATTGCCAATCAAGGTGCCCTTATACAACCTCTGTGGCATTTGAATCAGATGACATTACCTAGTGAGGGTTTGTGATGTCCAAGCAAGGCTAAACTCGTGACTAAAATCGGGCGGGAGAATGAGCACCTTTCTCCAGACTAATGTTAGCATTTGATTAATGAACCGGAAAACTCCCCGGCAACTAGCAAATCGAGATTGTAATCGGGTCGATTTAATGTTGGCAAAATTGCAGTAAATGGTTGAGAACAAATGTCAATTACTAAATTTTACTCAATTACTAAAGATATTTTAATTACTTATGTATTATAAATACTTACCCATTTCAGCTTCTTTGTCCATTTAATTCTTGAAAGGGGGAAAAAAATCACCAAAATGCTCAAAAAAGGTGGTCAAATTACCTCAGGAGACATTTGCTATTTATTTGCAAATATTATCATGAGTGCTCATGCTGGCAAGACTGGTGGAAAGTAACCTTTCTATCCCCTAATGGCAACTAATGTCTTACCTCTGCAGCAAAATGTCTCACAATCTTAAAATCAGGTTAAACACTGTAATAAATATCAGCAAGTCCAAGCACTCCAGTCACACTGCACATCCAAACCCCCGACCCTACCAGCCAATGCCAGTCAGCAAACGTGGAACGCAGTATGACGGGATAATGTCAAAAATATTCTGTTAAGATTTTTTGCGCATTCAAAATTTGTATTTTGCAAAACATGGCCTTAGCAAGCAACACAGCTCTTAAATATAAGCCGCCTGGCAGAGTGGCCAGTTCAGGAATGATTACATTTGACAAACATTCCTGTAGCTAACCGGCAATGGATTACCTGCATTACAGTAGCTAAAGAGACCTCAAGTGAGAGCAGCGGCATAAAATTCACAGTTTTCTCGCCAATGTTGTGATGATTTGCAGATATGCGCGTACTGAGTAGTATGTATAGATTGTGTGGGAGAGAAAGCATAAATAAAGTAGGAGTAGGCAATGCTAATTAGCAGCAGGCAATATTAACCAGTGGCAGGCTAGAGTAATGCAGTGCAGGAGCAGGCAGAGGCATGACTGCTGTGGAGGTGAAGCAGGAAAGGAACATAAATAGACCACCTTCCAGAAGGGCAGAACAAAGACTGATATGCTTAGGAGTGCCTATGGGAATTTGGGCATGTGTTGAGTTGTCTGCCAGAACTAGCTCTGGAAGCTATACCCCATTTATTGCTCACTGTTTAGTCTGATATGAATATGCTGTTTCAGACATAATGAAAAAAAGTTGGCGTAAGGGGAAATGACAGCTTACTGATAGATAAAAGAGACCTAGTGTCATTAGTAGCAATTGAAATGTGGTTGTACGGTACAAAGAAATGCATTTGATATTTTCATCACCTTGTAGGACAAATGCAATATATTTGCATCACGAGGAACCTCAATTTTGATTCTACACTGTTTACATCTGTCAGCATGTCTTGAAAGCATGTAATGGGATGTGAAATGTCCCTTATCTATTTTTTATATATATATTTTTTGCAGCCATGCTATTTCTAACCTCTTATAGAAATCACATATCATGCCATTACACCGTTGCATAAACTCAGCTTTGAGCTTTTAGCCCAGCCTTCCATCCCTATGGTCACAAACAGTGTGATAATTACTACCAAAAGGTAGCTGCATCTGGTATTAAAATAATTCTCCGCAGATTTTCGACCTTATTTTTTTAACTGCTCTGAATCGTGTAGGCACTTGCTTTCAGCTGTTCAAAATTTGCTTTTGGTGCATTGGCAGCCACTGCCAGCCTTCCTCAGACCTATTTGGCAAGGCAATTTGCAACTTTTTTCCTGTGAATATGATCCTAATTAGCTATTGTAATGCCATCTGTTAATCTTAACTAATTTAGCAGCAAACTCAGAGAGCGCCTCCTTTCTTTTAAACCTGCAAGATTACTGATGCCATCAAGTGACTGTAATCTGCATACAAGGGCTGCAGTCTTTGCTTTGAAGTGTTAAATAGAAACAGGCCTAATGGATGTGATGTATGCACAATAATAGATCATACGTACTATAATGCTGCCTGCGTGCCCAGGGGAAACCACTTTACACACAGGAGCCATTTTAAGAAACTGTAATGAGGACGTGGATAAGTTCTGATGGGTCTCCTGCTTGCTCCACAAGGGGCGAAGCAGCACACAGTATAACATGTACAATCATTATGCAGTTGGTTCTAATTTTATACACATTGGACAATACTGCAGATTGATAATACGACAAAATATAAAGTTTCAGCTGTGGGTAAGGGAAATGGCTGATGGTATTTGCAAATTTCAAAGCCCAGTTTTGGAAGAAATGTTGGGAAATCTGATTACTGAGGATTCTTGTCCAACACTCTCTTGCGACATCTGCTAACAACTCAAAATGAGCATTCACTGTGGAGCCCATGCAGCTACTTAGTGGGGTATTCAGTGACATTGTAAGAGACATGCAAATATTAGGCAGGCAATTAAGGGCAGTCTTGTTTTCCCTGAAGTGTAAGGTAATACATCTGGGTCCATTATGTTCCTAGAACACTAATGCACTGGGACTATAGTTCTTCAATTTTTAGTTAAAAGGGCGTATTTTTGGGTGTACTCTGTATACTACAAATGGCATAGACAACCACCCCATTGCTCTCATTTTTCCTTGTACTGTGGCAGTGTCATTTTTTATGACAAAATGAGGTCTGTGCAAACTTCAATGAAATTTTTCAACTACTTTGTGAAAAGCAAAGATTCCCCCCTCAAAAAAAAAAAAAATAATAAGTGAAATAGAAACAATAGCTTGTTCTGTCCTGGGTATTTCTGTTATTTCTGTTCTATTTAAAAACAGACAAACAAAAAAGTCCAATGCAGAGCTCATTTCAGTTATCAAGGCTGAATTTATCCTCACATTTTAGACTCTTTGATTCCGTGTGAGGAATTAGCAAGATCACATTTAGCCACCTGCCATTTCCTGGTGTCTAATATGGACCGTACCAATACCAGATATTGCTAGCCGTCAATTAATTGTATTACCTTGGGGGTGGGGGGTGGATTTTCAATTTGGTTGTCTTTGTCACATTATCCTCTATGACCAGTGCTTGCTATTGGAAAAATTGCATTACATCTTCACAAGCGGAAAGCAAATTACATTGTGTCCCATGAATAACAAAAAGTTGCAAGTGACATTCCTGATGAAATCTGTTTTTCTGCACCACAGTACTTCATGGTGCAGAAAAACAGGTTTCATCAGAAATGTTACTTGCGACCTTTTGTTATTCATGGGACGATTTGCCCCATACTCAATGTCTACCTGACCTTGTCTTTTTAGACATGAAATACTGCAAGCACTGGCTGGACCCCACATGTTATAGAGGACAGCACTGGACTGCGCCGACCTGCTAAATTTTGAGAGCGTGGGTTTAAAATTAAAGACTAACACTTCAGTATATTGCATTTCCCGTTAAAAAAAAAAATCAATGGACCGGAACATGGTACAACTGCTATGGAACTGTACAATAAGGCTTATTTGACATCAGAAGCCTAGAAAGGTCAACCATTTAAAGGGCAGTCAAATCGATGTTCTCGTTTCACATGTTAACTCTTAGATTTGGAAAGTCGGCGCTTTTCTGCAATTGTGCCAACAGTTTTATTCCTAGCAGTCCACAGTCCCCTGCTCTTACTTGGTATTGTCCACAAAAGATCCCATTGATCGTGCAAACTGTAAACACTTCATGTTCATCAAGGGATAGACTACCTCTGTCTCTTGTTAGACTCATGAAAAGGATTTTTGTGCTCCCACCCTCTGTAACCATTTTAGCACGGACTGTGCCAACAATGATAATGCATTTAGCAAGCTGTGCTGAAGCAAGGCCAGTAAGTGCATTCTATTAAGTGCTAAGTTAGTGTGTGTTTCTAAGTGCTGAATGCTCAGTGGGACATGCGGGGAACCCTGTTGAGAACCTAAGAACATGGTATGAAAATGGTTTTGGAAGAAAATCCCTGGGAAATAGAAATTAAAAAGAAAGGGTACAGACTGTAGAAACAGTCAAACCTGGCAGCTAGAACTATACTATACACTTTTTTTTTTTTGCGTTCCCCTCACGTAAATATATTGAAAAGTAGTCATGCAATGCTATTAGTGCACTGGAATTGTGACCAATTTAGCCACGAACGAAGCGTTCGGATCATGCCGAAACTTTAGTGGCACTAGTGAATGCCTTTCGCTAGCTCTCTCAGTCAGGGGCGTGCTGGGGATCCAATTCAGGCTGGGAGACAACCAAGCAAGCAGGCCACTGAAGTGTTGCGGTGGACGCAAAGCACGCACAGCGAAAAATTTGTGGGGGTTTTTCTTCAAAAAGACGACTTTAGGCAGAATTTAGAGTTGTCATAGCAACTACAACAACACTATTAGACTGACAGCCACACAACAACACTCTATTAAACACAACCACGACGACAGCTCCACACAGTCCTCCATACCAGTACTTTTGTTTTCTCTAATCTCTTCTCTACGTCATACTGTGTCCTTTTGTTCTATATTATTTATATAATATGCAGAATTACACAAAAACATGTTTGTATTATTTTGTCAGCAAATCGTTTAGATGTCATGCCAGCTTACAATAGCTAGCCTATTGTATTGGCTGTCCTAAAAGTCGATAGATGACGTCATTACCTAATTTCCACAATAAATCTTGTGCATATGTTTTGGAGTTGCCATGTGTTTTTTTATATCGCTTAGTTTGGCATAGAAATCAGCCTTGCAATATATGCAGTATGCCCGAGTATCATCCCCAATAAACTGCTTCAACCTGCCTTTGAATTTAGGGTTTGATTCCCACTCCTTTCTGTACTTTTGACTGTACAGTTTAGACTGAGCCATGTTAAGCTAGAGGTTTAGCTTTTGTCACGGAGAAATTCAAACACACACGGAACTGTCTGGACGAGGCGAGTATCTTTATAAATACAGTTAGCCGCGGCGTTAGACCTGGGCTAATATCCCTCCCTTTATTAACAATTAGTCCTGGCTAATGGTTTTCCTTTATTAACGTTTTCCATTTCAAGAATAATCAAGTGGCTATTGAAGACACGGCTTCTCTCCCCCATGCGATCTGTACTGGGCTTCAGTACAGAGAAATAATTTCATTGTAATTAGGTCTTTGGACCGGCACTCGGCGATATTTCAGAACTCTTCTGCGAATGAAGGTAATTCTGGTCACTAGTACGTGGTTTCGTTCGTTTACATTACATCAATCAGACAGCTGTCTATTTTTTACAGTGAGTTGCGTGACCGTGCTGCAAAAACAGGTGTACGTACTTGTCGACAAAATTACCTTCATTCGCTGAAGAGATCGCATGGGGGAGAGAAGCCGTGTCTTCAATTGCCTCTTGATTATTCTTGAATTGGAAAACGTGTCCATGAAGGAAAACCATCTAGAATTAGCCAGGACTAATTGTTCATAAAGGGAGGGATATATACTCAGCAACAAAAGTTTCTGTGACTCCAATATTGTTAATTATTTTTCATAACGCAATTATGAAATTGTCATACATGGTGATATCAGACTGAAACAGTATACGTAAACACAACATTGAAATGGAAATCATGAAAATGCGAGAAAATGACTTTGCACGTGAAAATGTACTTAAATCATGCTTGTGGATGGCAATAAAAGAGGAGAATTTTTGGAATGTTCACATTGTGCCTGATGAACGACGGAAGCATCACTTATCGAAAACACAGCCATTTCGGATCAGGAACTCTACCCTCTAAATTCCAAGACTGTCTGAAAATGATCGGTGGAGGGCCATTGGAATGATTGAATCCGGAACCTCGCAGAGGGAAGTTGCTCATCGCCTGAATGTCCACCGAAACACCATTTGGAACTTATGGCAGCGTCATCAGCAGACAAGACATGTCAGAGACCGTCCTCGCAGCGGCCGTCCACGAGTAACCACTCCCAGACAGGACAACTGGATTCGAACAACCCATCTCCGAAATCGATTCCAACCTGCAACCATAACTGCAAGAACGATACCTGGTTTGAGGCGACTGTCTGCACAGACAATCCGTCGCCGTCTCCGTCATTTTGGCATTGTCCCACGTCGGCCAGCAAGACGTCCAATACTCACAGTACAACACCGACGACTGCGTCTACAGTGGGCACAACAACATCGACGGTGGATCCAACGTCAGTGGGATCTTGTACTCTTCACTGATGAATCAAGATTCATGCTTAACCGATGTGATGGTCGTTTACGTGTATACCGTCCACGTGGAGAACGTTATGCCAACAACTGTGTTCAGGAATTTGATCGTTTTGGAGGTGGTAGTGTCATGATTTGGGGAGGGATCATGGCTAGAAACAGAACAGATTTGCTTGTTATTGATGGAAATCTGACCAGTCAAAGATATCGCGATGAAGTGCTACGGCCATTGGTGGTACCGTTTTTGATGCAACATGGTCCCGGAATAACGCTGCAACATGATAACGCCAGACCACACGTTGCAAGGATTGTACAGCAGTATCTGATGCAACAACATGTCAATGTCCTGCCATGGCCAGCCAGATCCCCAGACATGTCCCCAATCGAGCATCTTTGGGACGAGATGGATCGACGTTTGCGGCGGTTGGATAACCCGCCAGCTACACTCCAGGAATTGCGACAACGTCTACGTCAGATTTGGAATGACATCCCACAGCAATTTCTGGCACATCTGATTCGGTCCATGCGCCGGAGATGCGTTGCTTGCATCATGGCACGAGGAAGTCACACCCGGTATTGAAGTGTGAAGGTCACAATTGGTTAGACGTCAGACAAGTGCTTCATGACGCATGAAAATGACATTTTTCGTTTTGAGTGACGTTGGCACTGAAAAGTCAGTGTTTCTCCTGTTAAATAAACATATTGATTGCATTGAGATCTTTGCGTGTCATTTATAACATACACATAAATGGTGTCACAGAAACTTTTGTTGCTGAGTATATTAGCCCAGGTCTAACGCCGCCGCTGAATACAGTTATTTATTTATACAAAAAAAAATCAAATTTATCCCGCCGTGACTGCAAACCAACACTGAGAAAATGCGGCGAGTTCGCATGTGCGATTCATTTGAAGTTTGGACACGGAGGGGTGAACATCTCCTGCTCCGACTTCAGCTAGGAGGGGCGGCTGCGAGAGGACTGGGCTGCCTGTGAGTGCTCTGTGACGGGGACGACAGAAGCACCCGCTGCATGTCGAGAGTAGTAACGATTAACATCGCTAAGTTGGCAACTCTGGACGCGTCTCTCTCACTCATCCCCCCTCCTCTCGCAGACTGCTCCATGTGCTTCTCTACACTTCCAGTGTTTTGGCTGTGAAGAGGCGGGCCATGAAGCAACTAACCAGTCACAACACGAGTCCTCTAAAAAAAAAACGGTGATCGCTGTAATTTCGACCAATCCTACCCTCTGATCACAGAGTTCATGTTGGCTACGTGTGCACTATGCAGTGAGGAGGCGTGTTCTCTGTCAATATCGTGCTGCCAGCGCTGCTGCTGTTGCAACAAGTGTGTGTTGTCCGCCTGGAAACAGCGGGCCAGTGGCTGCATTTTATTTATTGGCAGCCAGGCAGGCCAATAAGGACACAGGCCACCGGGAAAAGTCCAGAGCGTCCAGATGGGCCTGCAGGCGCCTGCTCTCAGTCAACAAGAACTTGACATCTTTTAAACCAACATTTCAAAAGAAAGGACAGAATGTTCATTAATAGGAAATAGAAAGCAAATTCAACCTAAATTTTAAATGCATTTTTGCTGAAACATGCAAACAAATTTCACAAATGTGGTGCTGAAAACAAAGTAACACTTTTTTCAGAATTCATGAGCAAGCAATACTTAGATTGTTTGACTTAAGATTGCTGCACAGTGTTTGGCTTGATTGAAAATGATTTGCACCAATTAGATCAATATACTACACAGAAGAAACAATTCCTCTGGATTCTACATCAATACAAAACACATGTTACACAAGAACAAAATATCTGGCCTGATGTTTATTGGAAATGGATGGATATTTATGATTTCTGAGTTTCTGCTTATTTTTTATTGGTACCTGGGGCTATTAGCGTTAAATGCCAAGTTCATGCAAATGTACCATCACCAAATATCATCCAAATCTCTGGCACAATCACCTAACCACAGTAATCAGGAGTTGAACAGTTTATACAAACACTGGAGAGCTTCATAAATACAGGCTATGACATATGAAATCAAGTAAGCGTGATCCTATTTTTCAAAGTTTACAAACAAGGTTTTCGCAAGTTAAAGATTTAGGCTTCTTTTAGAGTGAAGCTAGTTCGTGGATGACCACGAAGTTGAAGAGTAGACTATTTAAAATTTTAATATTTATGTATTTACTTGCATTCCTTTCTAATTACTGGTGTGAATTTATGTATTTATGATGTACACAAAGCCTGTTTCTTATGGAATTCATTGTAAAGTCTGTACAGAAAGCAGCAACATTCTGCAGACTCATGTGAGCAGGGTACTGTAAATGAAGACACTAATATCAGATTCAATCTAGCTTATGTCTGACCTTAAAAACCCCTGTGTGGTTTCACACTGTCGATGCTATTCAGAATCATTCAATGCAATGGTTGACCAGAGCACTGGGATGCAGGGAAATGAACTGTACCAGAGCAGAGGTCATATAGGAGGTCCCAGTGCTATTAAACAATAGAAAAACGGCCTTGTGATCAAAAAGACCATTTATCTTATTGAAGCAGATAAATTCTGGCAGCCGACGGAAAGAGGAATTTTCGTTCCGATTCCTTTCAGTGTCAACTGGGTTTGAGCTTATTACAAGGCCGAACAAGCATACTCCATTCAAATTAAGATAATGACTTTTGAATGAATACCAATTACCCCCGTGTGTTAATTGAAAATACCCTTTACTGAGCAAGTCTTAATAGAACAAGCACTCGAGTGCATGCGGCGTGATCATGCCGCAACATTTCAGTTATAGATAGATCTAATGGAACAGTGGGGAGTCGGGGGAACTGCTTTACGATAATCAGTAAAACATTAACAGCCTTGCTATATTCATACTATACGTCTATTACATATATAACTACCAGGTTTTACTGGTTAAAACCAAATTCAAGTAAATTAAAATAACTTTTACCCAAAATAGATGTTTGTGTGTTTGTGTGTGTGTGTGTGTATATGTTTGCGTGAGTGCGTGTATGTGTCTGTATGTGAGTATTTGCATGTATGCATGTTTGTGTTTTAGTGTGCGTGTGTGTGCTTATACGTGAGTGTGTGTATGTACATGTGTTTGTTTATATGCATATGTGAGTGTGTGTGTGTCTACATGTTTTTGTGTGTATGCATAGGTGTGTGTGTGTGTGTGTGTATGTTTGCGTGAGTGCGTGTATGTGTCTGTTTGTGAGTATTTGCATGTATGCATGTTTGTGTTTTAGTGTGCGTGAGTGTGCTTGTGCATGAGTGTGTGTGTACATGTGTTTGTTTATATGCATATGTGAGTGTGCGTGTATGTCTACATATTTTTGTATGTATGCATAGGTGTGAGAGTGTGTGTGTGTGCATGTGTGTGTTTGCGTGAGTGCGTGTATGTGTCTGTTTGTGAGTATTTGCATGTATGCATGTTTGTGTTTTAGTGTGCGTGAGTGTGCTTATACGTGAGTGTGTGTGTGTACATGTGTTTGTTTATATGCATATGTGAGTGTGCGTGTATGTCTACATATTTTTGTGTGTATGCATAGGTGAGTGTGTGTGTGTGTGTGTGTGTGCGCGTGTGTGTGTGTGGCTTTGGAGCTCCCACAATTAAAAGACAGTAAATCAGAGTGCTGTTGCTGGCTGTCTCCTGAAGTGACTCCATTAGACCACACAATCTGCACAATTACGGCGAGGGGAATGAGATCTGCTTATAATTGCCCATCCTGCCCCCTCCCCCCCCCATTTCCCTCACATATTTTGTCCAGATCTCAACCTTTCCCCGTCGGCCATATCGTCTCTAAACTTCACCCTGTCTGAGTTCTTCTCAGCAGGTGCACGTGACTTTGCCCGGCCATAATTTCAGGGAAGTTTCATTAGGGAGCACTGAGTGGTCCTGCGCTGCACTCATTAGCCAACTTTCTCTTTGCATGAACTTTCATGGCCTTCGACTGTCGACTGCAAGTTTTGTTCCAAAGTGGAAATGGGAACAGAGTTAAAATAGCAAATAGACATAGTCTGTTGTTCAGTTTATTTCCATATTTTTTCTTCTAAAATTAATTTTGAGGAAGTTGTTTATTCATTTGTTCATTCCGTGGTTTCCGTTAGCATCGAATCGAGATGAGTGGCCTAAATTACAAAGCCAACAATGGCGCACCTTCCGTCAGGATGAACGATTGGCACCAGCAATGCTGCCAAACTAACACATGCATAAATTTCCCCACAACAGTGCATCCACCCTAATTAGCTGTGCAGTGGGGTTTAGGCGGGAGATTTACCGCGGAGCCGGAATGGAGGCAGGGAGCCGGGGGTCCTCCGGAGGACCAGGCCGGGGCATGGGGAGGTGGCCTTTAAGCAGATGTTGCTCTTGTTTCCCACCTGGCTGGGGCTGCCACTTCCCCCCCATCACCAAATCTATTAAACTGGTTCTCGCTGAGCTGCTCCTTGCCGGGCTGCGGCGATACCGGCGCTGCCTGTGTCAGGAATTATTTCAGCAGGACGGAGAGGGACACCAGCACAGCATGGCAGGCCTAATAAAAGTGCCACCCGTGGATATGAAAACCAGCGACTCGGAGCTGTAGTTGTAGCCCAATATCACTGCATAACACGAAGGACACTGACAAACGCTACTTTTCCGGAAAAAGTAACCGGAATCATATCTCTGATGATTTCCTTGGGAAAACCTCCTAAAATAAATGTAAGTTTTTTGTGTGCGTGTGTGGTGATGCCTTACATGACATTGCACCGTTTTGAGCTCTTTCAGGATCATTTGAAATCTCGCGCGGTCATTCCCGTGCAAAGTTGATTTGATTCTAACACATGGTGGTCTTCTGACTCATTCATCACGGCCAATTAAGACCCCGTAGTGTCACCAAACATTCTGGTGAGCCAGAGGATAAGGTCAAGACGCTAGGGCACGAGAATCGAGTGACGCATTGCTTCTGTGGCCATTGGGCAACATTTCAAGGAATTTTTTTTTTTCCCAGCCCTGATCCTGATTACCATTTTTCAAGCAATTACCAGAGAAAAATACTTTGTTCTCGTCACCTAAGTGTGGTTGGGAAGGCTGCTGCTAAAGTTTAGGGTCAGCAAAGGTGTAAAATTTGGGTTCAGAGAGTAAAACTCGTGGCCAGTATTTAGTTTCCACCTCCTGGATTTGCTCATTAGTACATTTCCTCAGCCTGGAGGTGTAACTAATGAGTGAAATCAGCTAGCTGAGTTCAGGAGTGGAATAAATACATAGGAATACTTACTTTGTGACCTTTGTACTTCACTGGCACCTGCAATGACCGCAAATTCTGCAAATCTGAGATGACTATTTTCCCCGACACGCTGACTTTAAACAGTCCAAGGGCGTTGCTGGGGGGCCCGGGTTTAATGCATTTGTCTCAGGCGATTATGTGCAGTCGTACAAGCTTGACGAGTCACACATTTGACAAGGCTCAGAGCCACGAGAATGCAAAGAGACAGTCAGCTGCTATTAAGAATTTTCATATGTGCCTCAGTAATTACCGACGCTTCTATGAATCTCAATGCTCTCCAGTGTCCACCCTCTGTGGTACCTGTAAGGGCGGCCATTTTGAGAACTACACCTGGGGAGGAAAAATAGAAAAAAATCAAAATGCTACGGGGAGCACGCTGAGGCATTAACAACTCAAGCACTTCTGGGTGATCCACCAACGAGATCACCAGAAAAGAAAGTCACCTCCTTTTGACGGACAAACGAAACGCTGTTCTTTAGTGAAATGACAGACAGCGGCAAGCTGCCTATGGCCATGGCAACAGAGTTATTTATGGTCTGAAAAACCAAAATAACCAATTGCCTCTATTTGAAAGCGGGCAGTGGGACTCTACAAAAGGATCAAATTAACTAAATGAAGGCTGCTCTTCTATTACAATGAGGGAAACAACATGATGTCGGACATGATGTTTGAGTGTATTGTTGAATTGATTTTCCTTGAACTTCTGGCTTTGATAACACCACATGTGTGAGAGAACATCACCCCAAACACTATAGACCCAGAAAAACAACTTTATTTAAAAGAAAATAAATAAAAGAACACCTCAAAATAAATATTAAATGGCATTTCATCGCCTGTGAATGTCTGACTCAACCCTGATCAAAGCAGCAACTAATAAGAATAACAATAACGTGACAGGAGGGTTCAGATAAAATGTGGATACAGTGAAAAGAGATTGTACTTCAGTATTGTACATATACAAATGTCCTCATTATAACAAGCCTTATCATAAATCATTTCCCTTCACACTAACTGAAATAATTCCACTGCATCCTGGAAACATTTTAGCACATCTCTGAGAAGACACAAACTGGTAAAAATGATCGCATTGCATTGTATTGCAGCACACCCCAATAAATCTTACTGCCATCCATTGCATCTAAGGAACATATTAATATTTGCGTCAGTATTGATATATGGCTTAATATAATCAAAACATAACAAAGTTTCCAGTTATACACTTCCAGAATGAAATACAAACGGCAAGCCATACTTGGAAAATGAAGTATGCGAGCATTTTTGAAGCGAGCTCACTTTTGCTTGAGTGAACTTGCTCTACTGTTGAACAGGACTCCGTTAAAAGCACGGCCAAAAGCCCTAACAGTATGGGGTCTCGGAAAGCGCTAACAGATAGAGCATTAAATTATTTTTTTCCCCCTTAAAAAGAGTTGTGTTGGTGACATTTTGTGTTTATCAAGGAATGCAATTAGGCTTCAGCCTTAATATCTTCGAGGCTGTCAGATCCCCGCACTGCTCAGCGGTGCTTGCCAGACGCAATCAGAAATAACTCTGTCCCTTCAGCTTAATGAAAAACAAGCACTTGGCCATAAACTTGTAGTCATCCTCGATCCAATCACATTGTCTTGAGTAATTAAAATGATTAGCTTAATTAGCTTAATTAACTAAATTTGACTACAGGACATGGCCATATGGCGAGGCAAAACAAAGATGGGAGCTAATTAAAGTTAAAATAATGCAGGTTTTAATTAACTCAACCCCCAGGCATCAACATTTTCAAATTTATCCAAGCTGATAATTAAAAAGTCCTCTTGCCCGAGAAACATTTTCTTCTCCGAGCTAATTAAATGTGGAAACGAATTACCAACATCAAGCTCGAAATATTAAATCCTGCTAGAAGATGACTTCACTTCCTAATGAAATTAATTAGCTGAGCCGGACCCTCCATCAGACGGCGAGCACTGTCCGTGAACATAGACCTCGTGTAATCTAGCACTGGGCTAGGAGCCCTAGGACAAGAATTTACAATTGTAATGAACACTATTTAAGTACATGCCTCTCTTCATATTGCGAATGTGCATGCAGATATATTTATGCCAAGGGCTTTCTCCTTCAAACTAGAAAAGGGAGAGTCAGTTGGAGTGGTTAGAATCTGTGGCGTATTTAGACTGCCCTTCAAAGAGACTGCAGTGCTACTTTTTAAACTGTGAAGCCCATTTTAACACAATGGGCTGATCTGCTAATTGGTTACTGTGCCCAGTTTGGGTTGAGATTCACACGTGCCATCTGTGCCACTCAAGGTCAAGATGAGGTCATTAAGAAACAGCCAGACATTTCAACAATAGAATAAATTGAATGTATTCCATAGGTGCATCTGAATTCTTAAAAATAGGCACCCTTTTTCCTTTCCTCTCAACTTTTCCTAGACCTCAATAGAAAACGACACATTGTGCCAAAGGAAAGTTTGCTGGGAGATTTTGAAGCTACCCTGGGATGTGTCAGGAAAAATCGGAAGTGCTTCCCTTCAGTGCATCATGGGCTTCACGGCAATCTCAGCCTTCGGGATTTATCGGAAAACTTTGGGACAAAATTAATAATAATGCATCAGTTTTATCTAGTGCTTGTCTGGGCACTCAAAGACACTTATTCATTCACTCACGCATTCACACTCCGATGGTGGTAAACTATGTTTTTGCAGCCACAGCTGCCCTGGGGCAGGCTGACAGTATGCACCTACAGTCCCTCTGACCTCCACCAAACATTCATACACAGCCATACAGGAATGTTCCTATATTGCATTTGGGGGAAACCCACACAAACTCCACACAGAAAGGCCCCAGACCAGATTCAAACCCACAACCTTCTTGCGGTGAGGCAGTAGTGCTAACCACTGTGCCACCGTGCCACCACAAAGGATTGCGGACCATGATCAATCATTCTCTTCTCTTCATCACTTCTCCATATATGTTGAACAAAAAGGAACCAGTCTCTCTCTCTCTCTCTCTCTCTCTCTCTCTCTCTGCATTTCAGTGGATTTTTGCAGATAGAATCTCGAAATACAAATTATAATTTACTTTCATTCAAAAGAGCCACACTGTTTTTCTGAGATTGTTTATCTGCTTTCTGTGCCTCAGAGCTGAGAAAAATGGACACAGTCTGTCTGCTACTTGGAATTCAGAGCAGTTCTGAGGGAGAATTTTCGTTTGGTAACATTTGCCATCGACGACAAGAGGCCGATTCAGAGAGGGATGATACATTCATCACAGAAAATATTAGCTTGAATTTGATAAGCACTGGAGCTGAAACTTAGGGCACAACCGCCATAAATAACCGAAAGACAATGACACTCCTTTCCAAATCTCTGCCAACCTTCGCTGAACCACTAGTTATCATAAAAACTGTGAGGGAAGCAACGTAACGAGGCTTCTCTTTTCAAATATTACTGTAAAGCGTTGCGGTACTTTTAAACGGCCTTCACAGGCTTATTGTGGTTGTCCACAATTAAATCAAATCACTCGCCCTGGGATATCAAGCTATGAATAGCACAGGCAGGCCTTTTGTATGTTCAGACAGTAGCCAGACCATACTCTTCAAACAGACCTCTACATTTTGCAGGCACTCATTGGCTGGCAGGCCTATCTCTTTAGCCGCACAAAAGCAGCTCTTCTCTCTCCACACCAACATTCCTCCGTCAGTCAGGTAAGCAGATACACTGGCTGTGTTCCAAACTTCTGAAGGCGTAACTTTTCAGACCTCAATTACTGTTTCTATTTGGAAAAAATAATAAGCTTCTCTGCTGCAAAGCGCGGTAACAACTTGACAATGACTCTTATTTGATCAAAACAGTAGCTTTAACAGTATTTCTATGCAATGTCCAATGCACTTTGCTGTGGAACTTAAAGTGTGTTACAAATTATGATTTTTTTTTTTTTTTTTTGTTTTGTACATTGCAGGTGTTAGTAACTGGGCTGATTGAGAGTATACATTATTAATTCTCTTTGGATCAGTAAAATGGGGCCAAAGAGAAGTTTCACTATCTATAAAAAATAATGCAAAAACTCTGAGTCTTAAGTTGCTATGCAGTTACATAATTGCTGATTTTTGACTCAGTGTGGACTCATTTTTTAGGTGCACATAATGACATTCTGCGTTTGGTTGATCAAAATAAAATTGCAAGAACCGAGAAAGTTAGAAAATCTGAAAAGGTGCAATTAAGCTGTTGTTTTTCTCAATGCTAACCATCCTGAGCATATTTTAATTGAAGGCATAAACAATCGAGCATGTCACTGCATAAAATAGCTAACGCTGAGGATCGCATCAAAAGGCCACGTTGGCTCTTGAAAGCTACTCCGGTCATTTCTGGTGGTGTTTCAACGCTGCTGCATGCTGGACACTTTTTTTTTTGCAGCTTAAAAGCTTATTAAAATGGTAATGATGACTTTTACCATTAATTATTTAAAGGCTCTTACTTTGAAATGGCAGCTTCAGACAATGGTGCCAGAGCGGCCACCACAGGTGTAGAGTGGATTTCCGACTGGTTGTACCAGCTGTCTCCGCAGTGCCACGGAAAGGAGGGGCTGGAGGCCCTCCGAGGCAGGGGATGGCACGGAGACAAAGCCCCTTGCCTTCACTTTGAGCTCCGATATCAGCAGTGTAAGGGTCACCGGCCAGCTTGCCATAAATCTTTTCACGATTAGCACTGTGTGCACAAATGTTGACTTCTGGCATACAGACTGATCTGAATAAATCCTGGAGTCTGGACCCTTCTCTGCTAAAAGTCTGTCTTCCTGTTATCTAACCCACTTATTCTGGGGCAGGGTGGTTGCAGCTCATCCCAGCATTCAATTGGGTGTGAGGGAGAAAAACACTCCAGACAGTCAATCCATCACTGGGTGCACACATTAGCACGCACTCATACCTAAGGGCAATATAGAGTCTCCAATTAGCCCAATCTCTTGGCTGTGGGAGGAAACCAGAGTACCTTGAGATAACCCACGCTAACACATGAGGAGAACATGCAAACTCTAGGCCACGCAGAGAGGCCTGGTCTGGATTCACTGCCTCAACCCTCTTGCTGTAAAGCAACTGAGCGACCCATTGTATTCGCATTCGACTTTGCAGAAGAACTCCAATATTCCGCAGATTTTCCATTGCTATATTAGCATTGCTATTTTCCCCTGGTGCCTAGCATTACAGATGCTAATTAGCACCAAATCATGAGCCAGATTGCTTCATGGCACCAAATTAAATCCTTTAATGCATAAAGCAATTTTCACTGTTAGAAATAGCACTAATAATTACATTCGTGGGATGTGATCATACACAACTTTCCTGTGGCATAAGTATGTAGTTATGGAAAAGCAAACTTGTGAAAACAAACAACAAGAATTAAAGAAGGTGAGAAGTTGGCTTACAGAATATTAGAGCGAGATTTTACTGCGAGTCTCTATCTGCATATTGAAAGGATTGTTCACTCTATCTACGGCACAAAACAGTCATTCTTCGTGCCTTCTCAGTTTCAAAATGGTTTAAGGGGTTTGCAGATATTCCTCCAAAAAGGTGAGATAAGATATTTGTAAAATGAAAGGACTTATGCAGACATTTTCCTGAATAAACAAGTAAACAAACACATAAATAATGTCCCATCAGGAAATCTTTGGGTGTCTAAAACAGAAGGATTTCATAAGGGATGACTGTACATCAATGATAATGTGAACATTTTATACTACAAAATGAAATCATGCTCCAATTTTAGACTGGAATTAGACTGGAGTTTTAATAAATATCACCTTACATGTTTTTTTTCTTTCTTTTTTTTTTGGTTAGATTGTGACAGGAAAATGTACAATGCAGGCATTGTATAGTGTAAAGCCCCCCAATTAAAGTCTCACAATCATTTATTAATGTCCTTCTCCTCTTAAATTCATTTATTAAAACAATATTCTGTAAATGTGCACGCACAAGCATGCCTCAGTCGACGTCGAAGTGGAGACAAACTGTGTATACGGTAAGATATTGTATGTCAGGCTGCAGTGTGATGCAATTTGCTTATTTGCGTTCGATATACAACAATAAAGCTGGATAAATCTCATAGGATGGAATTACGATGGTTCTAATAATGTTTAATCACAGCATGTAATAATGAAGCAAAACATTTCAAAGAAAAATTTTTGGCTCGGCAAAAACATTAAATATTAATAGAATGCTCATTCTATTAATGCCACTCCATTATTTTTCATGTTTTTTTAGCATAATAAATTAGTTTTGTCCTGAAATCCATGTGGCTTGCATTATCACCACACTCTTGCACCAGAATCTTCTTTTCTATGAGCATGCTCATACTGTGTTAATGTCTCTTCCGCTGCATCTTCCAGCTTCTATAATAATGATGATAATAATAATAATAATAATAATAATAATAATAATTAACCATGTCTGTTCTGATGATAATGAAATTTGCCGCTTGAGAAGGAGACACTCAGGGCTACTGAGACCAATATCTCCCTGTCTTCTCTCTCACAACTACAAACAATGGAAATGAACATAAATGTGAATAAATGACCTTCAACACCAGATAGGCTTATCAATGAGTAACACTGTTGTGCAATTGCTGACAAATTATGGCATCAGCTTCATTTATGTTTCAGAACCCCTGGTAGCAGAAATCTGACCTAGTTTTGGATTAGCGCAAGCACATTACAAGTGCACTAACCATTAAATATTAACTTTCTGGGTGTAATGCTCCATTATGATACCATTTGGTCAATATCTTTTGTTGATATTAGGGTACCATATCACTCAATGGTTTATGTCTTAACAGTTCTAAACTCTGAAAACTTGATGTGAGCAAGTGCGCTTTATTTTTTAAATCAAAAGCTTGGTTTGACAGTAAGCTGATTTAAAAATAACATGTCTTTGAAAGTACATTTCTTTATATCCAAATATTGCATATTCCATTACTTTAAATAAGTTTACCAGGGCTGAAATGTATTCTTATATATGCAGTGGAATGTACCCGGAGTCGCTTTGGCAATAATTACTACAATGTTCTAGATACTATTGAGGTGAAATTATAGAAATTATACATTTCAAGCTCACAGTGGTCTGAAGATTGCTTCTCAAACCAGAGCAGAGAAGGTGTCTTTCTAGTGTCAAGACTGTCTGCGATAAGAAATGTAAAAAAAAAAAAAAAATGCAAATGCAAGCAAAGTGTGACAGCAAATCTCAACAGATTAATTTAAAGTGTTCACTGACTTGTGATTCCTTTTTTAATTAATGAGAGAATTAACTGTGTTGTTAATGGATTCCTACAGGATCTGAGCTCCTGGCAAATTTGCAGCGAAAAAGTTCTCTCTTGACATTCCCCCGCTCTAAATTTGTCGCCGTCACGGTACAATTGTTCTTGTTGGCTGGGATTCATGAGAACATTATGCCTCACATCTCTCAACTTTTTGCACATCATTAAAATTTGAGAAATAACAGTGGAACAGGACTTCAGTGGGGGTGTGCAGGCTTTAACTGTGTGATTTAAACCTCATTATAAAGCGTGCATATATAGTATGTACTAAATAGTACTATATGATGCAGCACATACAGTGAGCACCATAATATATTGGACAGTGAAATTTTTTGTGTTATTTTCATTCTGACAGTCATCAATCCAACTTAACATCCATTTGTCACGTGTCTTTCCATAATTTTTTTCCCCTGCAATCCAGCTGTCCTTGTCAGGTTCTTTTTTATTTTACCTCATAAGTTCTCATTTTTATACCCCTGATGATGAAATGTCGGGGGTATATACGTAGTTATATACCAAGAATTCTGTTCGTCATTCCATCATTCTGTCCGAAGACATTATTTGTCCGATCGATATTGCAAATATTATGCATTGGATTCTTTTCAAATTTGGCACACATATTCTTTACCACAGGGAGAGGTGCAGTGCAAAGAATCGGCCATCTGGGATTTTTTTTCACAAAAATATCACCTTGGACTTAGAAATTTTCAAGTGGGTTCAATGTCAATTTGTGCGATCGGTATCGCAAATATTATACATTAGATTATTTTCAAATTTGGCACACATATTCTCTACCACAGGGAGAGGGTCAGTGCAAAGTTTCGGCCATCTGGGATTTTTTTTCACAAAAATATCGCCGTTTTCTTGTTTTTGGACTTTTTTGGAGATTTTCAAGTGGGTTCAAAGTGAATTTGTCTTGTTGATATCTCAAATATTATTTCATGGATTCTTTTCAAATTTGCCACACATAGTTTCTCACATATGGAGAGATGCAGTGCTAAGCGTCATAGAAGTGTTATTTCTGTCAAAATTGATTTTCGGAATGTGATAATTTCTATAATCACCAGCGGAAAAGGCATGATTGGGGACATTGGGGGTATTAGTAAGCTCTGCTTACTTTTTCACTTCTTTAATTATTGTATCGTGCTTCACTGCACCCTTTGTGCACTTTCTCTTACCTGTTCCTTATTGTTCATTGTTGTTTTGTGTATTTAGGTTCCTGGTCTGTTTCCCCTTCGCTGGATTGTTCTATTCTTTCCTTGGAGTGAAAACCAACAAAAAAAGCAAGTTACTTTTTATCAAAGAATCTCACCCAGTGTTGGCAGTCCAGACGAGAGGCTTCTTGCAGTCTCCCCCAGTTCGAAGGTATGCAGCTGGTCTGCGTGCCCTGGTTCATTGGGCTTGCCATCCCAGTTACTGACCTGGGACCGGTCCCATCGATCATGCTTTGCCTGAGCTCCAGTGATCCTGTTCACTCCTGTCTGACTTCAGACCTTCAACTGATAAACCTCTTCGAAAATTCCTTTGAGTTACTCTCCTTCTGTTAAAAAAGAGGCCATTTTGGCTCCATCTGTGATCTGCATCTGACTCATTTTCAGAAATTCATGACAGCATTTTACATGCTTAAGTGGAGATCGATGGCCAAAAATGCGTGACACATGCAGGAACTGAAGATGCTGCGGTAACTGAAGATGCTGCAGTATAGGGACTAAAGAAGATACTTAAGTCTGGTGACGTCTATGTATCACAGACTTCGAGCAGTCATTGCATGCCAAGGAGGCGCAATCAAATGTGAAAAATGATTACATTATTATAAACTTTCCTAGGTTGTTTTATATGCCGAAAATTGGGGAGGAGGATGTACAAAGTGCACTGTCATTTTTAAACGGTTCTTCGAATATGAAAACACCCTCAAATTGAAGCTGGCAACCTGCATTGCAACCGCTTCGTCTTAAGCTGTGTATCCATCCATTGTCAAGCAAATTTTAAGCAAAATTTTGAAATGTTGCAAAAAAAAGGAAATTCAAATTTGGCGTATTTCCCTAAACTGGTTTGGAGCAAATACAATGGCACGCGGAAAGAATAGTTTCATCGTATGCTATAATACACGTGACGTCGATAAACACAGTTGAAGTAGAAGTTGCGAACTAGAAACAGACTCATTCATCTAAGAGAACAACATGAAGTAAGGTTTCCAGGAACATTTTCCGTTGGGGCAGTTATAATTGTTCTTTCATGTCAGCGAGTGCAGGACACATTTCATGTTATTCAGTGATAAAGCAAAAGAAATGCATGTCATGGGGTCATTGGTGAACACAGCAGAAACAACTGACCAGACATGAGTTAAATACGTCTTAACTTACTTTGACAAATCTCTCTCCCACTTAGCGCATAAACTCTTTTTTTTTTGAAAAGGCAATAAAAAAATAAATAAATAATCTCAAGCCAGCGCTAAAACATTTTCTGTGAAATTGAGGAAGTTCTTTCTTTATTTTTGCTGTTTCTTTTAACCATTTCTAAAGTGAGACTTCAAAACGCAGATAAAAAACGTTGATCGAAAAATAGCTGGAGCATCCTTTCAAATTGAAAGTTCCAGAGTGCTGAACCAAAATGACACCTTTGTCAGTGTCCAAGGAATTACGGTGCTCTGTGTGTGTAGAAAAAAAAGCAATGATGTTCTCCACAATGATCTTTTATTACGCCAGCACATTTTAATTTAATACGGGTGAAATTGAAGTAAATAGCAGAGGTGGGCAATCCAGGGCCTAGAATGTAAAAAGTACTTCCATTCTATGACCTTACTCAAGCAATCGTTCCCTTTATCTAGTCTAGGGGACTGAAACAAAGTATTGAGCAACCATTTTACTTTACGATCCTGCATTATCCAAGTTAGTTCAATCATTGTATACTCTGGACCAAGAATATAAAAAACACCAATGTAAAGGTACACTGCACAAAGACATTTTATTGGACCAGTATATTTTTGTATTTAACATGAGTAATTAAGCAACATACTAACTGAACATTAAAGAAATAAATGACCTGAAGTTCTTTAACATATTTGAAATATTCACTCTCATCATGATTGGTATTCTTTAAATATCATTAATGAATCTGGTGTCATAAATAGTTACCCACACTGACCTGCATTCTCTACACGTTTCACTCATCAAATTAACTGAACTTTGAATTTCCTCTTGTGTTTACCGTTGCACGCCCTTAGCACATGTTGTGCCTCAATGTCTCAATGCGGACCTCTCTGCTTCTTGAACTTTATTAAAATACAGACAATAATTCTCAATCCTGAGATTGTGCAGATAAACTAAATAGAGAAAATATATCTTATCATTGATTTACATCTCAAAGGTCTGGCACACACTGTTTTAAGCAAACTGTTACCCAGAAAAAGAATTATTGTGAATAACTTCTTGTTCAAAGTAATTAAAATTTCTTTCCTGAAAGCTCTTGGAAAATACAATCCCAGCGTGACATTTTGCTGTGGTTAAAGATTCATATGTTCCCCGGCTGCTTATTTTCTTTTGTGTATTAGACATTCTTCAACCAGGTTTCAAAAGATAATTCACTGCAGCAAATCTTACAATCAAAATTCTGAAGAATCAAAATGGGTGGGTCTCAAGGCCAAGCCAATGCACTGGTATCAGGCTACACATTGTAGTTTCCTAAATATGAAACAGATGCGGTGATTCAGTTGATGATTTTTTTTGGTACCAAACTGCTAGGGCTTTGCTGTTGCCGGACACTGGTATAAGAAAATTATGCTTTTGTCTCACACAGATATATTAGCAAAAGACCCAGAGAACTGAGGGAGTTAGGAGAAGTCCATACAGAAGTGAAATCCACTCAACCTCCACTGCCCCCCTTCCCCCAACAACCCTCCACCCCAACCGACAACTATTCACCCGACTGATCACTGCAACCAACGTTATTGACTTGTAATTCAGCACAAACTGAAGATATGCCTTCCTGTACGAATGTAGAGCATAACGGTAGCAGGCAACAGCATATTGCCTAAGACTAAAATCATGCTGATTTCACAGAACAGAAAAAAAAAAAAATGAAAAGATGAGAAGGGGAGAGGATGCGGAAGATAAAATAAATGGTCACCCCCACTCATTCCATCCAGATTGGACAGGAGCCCCCAGGGGGAAGAGTCAGACTCAGGGTCAGCTGATATAGACTGGATTCCCCCTGACCCCAGTGATAATAGCATTGCGAAAGGGAGTGCGATTCTTGTGACCACAGCTAGCAGTTTCTATTCTAAACTCGTGACGACGGAGCTGCGGATGAGTTCATCAGGACAAGTTCAAGCTGTCTTTCCTGGGTCATGTTCATTTTCTCATTCTGCTGGAGACACGAGGATCGCCCAATCACCAGAGCTAATAAACCGACTAACTGAGAAAAAAAAGTAAGTAGATAAATAAATAAATAAATTTCTCAGCTGGATTGTCTGTCCTTGGCAAAGGTTTTTTGGCTTTCAGCTATTCACCTATTTGATTACCGTGCAGTTCATCTCTCCACTGTGACTACAGTTTGAGCGAAACATGTAGACTGAACATTATTATGACTTAAATACCAAGCTGTCAGCACTGCTCACATCTGTAGCTCTTTGCTTCCTATTGAGCTGCCATAAAAATGCATTTTATAATAATGAGGTGACCTGTGTTTTCCATGCACAAGCAAAATCATACCGGACAGGTTTTTATTTTTCGGCACAACTTGACTGCATCAACGTTCTAGAGAAGGCTATGTTTACCCTGCTAAACTGTTGCTTTGTTGACAGCATTTGCACGAGTGAAAATCATTGTTAAGCCTGCTTGCAAATTCATTCCTTTGTCAACATTAATAGAGCCACATACTTCTAAGAAATAACACCACTTGTCCGACTAATTGTCATCATTTACAAACCACATAGTTTTACGCGCAGAAAAGTAGGCCTCTAAGTTGCAACACATTGACATAAACAGAATCATTTTATAAGAAACAGAAAAAATGAGAGGTAAATGGTAGTGTTGATGAGGGTACAAATGCTGGTCTTTGTGTTTTCTAGAAACAACAGTGGCTCAGTTCCCTCTGGCACAGATCGCCATTGCCAGGTGACCAGCAGGTTAAAACGTCCGTTTCTTGTACCAGACAAAGAAAACCATGCATTTGGGATTTTTAAAGAACTTCATTGACCGGATTTCATATCACTAACATTGACTCAAAAACAATCATGATCTTGAAAGTGAAGGGGCTCTGAGAGTGCAAACCTCCGCCAAAGGCAGCACAGTGGAAATCTTGCGAAGTGAACACGGCTCATAAGAAATTTAAGGTGTCTGCAACATAGGATTTCAAGATGGCTGCCGTGTCGGCCATATTGTTTGACCTATCTTGGTCTAAATCGATAGGATCCATCCCTGATGTAACAGCAACCTACACACAAAATTTCAGAGAGATCTGTTCTTTACTTTTTGAGTTATCCTGTACACAGACAGACAGACAGACAGACAGACAGACAGACAGACAGACCAACACCAGTAAAAAACATAACCTCCTTGCCGGAGGTAATAATAATAATAATAATAATAATAAATAGTTTGCTCTCCACGTATGAACAGCCATAAATAAATTCCAGTCCATTTTTGTTCAGGGTATTTTTCCCAAGGTGCATATTTTTTTCTACTTATTAAAGCCATAATGTTTGTTGAAAAAATCTACATCACAACTTACAAAAATATTTGAAGTTGCCTTCTTCCATGTTGTTCTCCATAATTTTGATTTACATTCACATCGCCAGTGCAGCTTTTTGTGTCCACCTGATTACGATCATTCAGAAGAATTCACATAAGTTTTCAGTCAAAACTAATACTCAGACCAATATCTGGCAGTTTTTGCCAAACCTCTGCATTTGACTTGTTGGGACACTGCCCTGCAGTTCAGTACGGTAAGGGCAGACTGTAATGAAACTGTATGAACAGAGAAGGACTGAGGGAAAATGTCCATCCAATTAAATTAAAGTAAAGCTCGTAATTCACTATACACATCTCATGCACAGCTTCACAGGTCTGTAGTGCTCCTGTGCATAGTGTCATTTATAAATGGGAATTCGAGTCACTGTTCTGTATGTGTGGTTCAGTCCCATCAGCGCAAGACTTTATGCTTTCCATCAACAAGGACATTTTAACGTTACAATGAGACAATCAGAGCTTTATTCCCAAATGTAGAGGGAATTAAAGACACAGAACAAATAGTATGCACTCATAAGGACAGGCAAACGAAACACACACGTAGGATCTGACATGTCATAATATGTGAAATATTAATATGTGGATGTGAAAACCTAGTGGTTAAATAATCAAGTGAACAATCCAGGGTCTGGAGCCTACAAACAGGGTAATGCAAGAAGGGCAGGGTGTGGTTGGTGTGCAGGCAGGAGTCTCGCAACAGCTGTCAGGATCCAGGTAAGTGTGCAAGGCAAAGTTCATGAGGCCTGAGGTTGAAGCCAATGGGTCAGCCTGAGGGGAACAGGAACTCTGAAGACGAGAATCTTGAAACGGGGTGAGGCGCAGGCAAAAGACTGAGGTAATATAGAGACATGGGGCTGAAAATAAGAGCTAGGAAAAGGGAAGAACCAGGGCATCAGAATCAGAACATGAGAGAGAAGTTTGTATGTGGTGCGAATAACAATCCGACTGTGAGCACAGAAACACAGGAACCTAAATACTCAGAGATGACAAGAGCAGGCAAAGAAAGCAGGTGCAGGAAAGCGTTTCAGAATTCATAGAGGGCTAACGACGAAACAAAAAATAAAAACCCACAACCAGGGAGGCCAGAAACACTGTGAAACACAGACACGTGCACAAGAAGTGACAGATATATGAGATTTACTGAAAATATTACATCATCTGGTCCCACACACACACGTTTCAACTAACTTCAGAACTTAGGTCAGTTTAATTAAAGAAATGAATTGAAACTAGCTGATTTACGCAGTTGTGTGGAACTAGTTGTCATTACAATGTAAGAAAATCTTATATTAAATGATTCAATTATTATTCATTTAAAAAAATATATTATTTTTGAGTGTGGAACATGGCTTGCGGTTAGACCATTCAATACACTGGCACAATTCAAAAGAACTATATATAAGGAAATCGTACAATATATGTCACAAACTGTGCATCTGCTCACTTGGTTCTTCCCCTGTTCCAGCAGTCTTTCAGGTTGTTCCTGTTATTTGATTGACTGGCTTATTATTCCCTTAGTGTGATCAGCTTTAGACCTTCTAATTGTCCTGTGTATACAGGTAGCTGGTTTTACCTCACTTGAGGCCGAATCATCTCACTATAAGGGGTTACTCTAACCACTCATTCTAAATTCTAGTTTTCCTCCCTGGTGTCTCTTCCAGGGAGCAAAATTATTAGTGAGCAAATTATTAGGTACAGCAGGTTCTCCAATCCCTCTTCTATTTCTCCTTGTCCTTGTCATTATGAGTGCGCCCTAGCGGCTCATTGTCAATGTTGCCAATGGCTAACCCTCTGCCTAGGTGTTAACACACATTGTTCAGGAATCTTTGCTCATTACCCTTTGAAACCCATTTGAAATGCCTCATGAGAATAAAAGGGATCGCATGCATGTTCTTCTGCCTGTTTTTGTATTTGGCCTTCCTGTAGATCTCGGCATGACGGTGATGAAACCCCGTTCAAATGACCCAGTGCCATTTTGGCCCACCCTTAAAATGAAGCCCTGAAGTCAACAGGCTGTGGGCCCATATTTGTAACAGCTTTTACACCCCGTGTCAAGTGCTGGAGGCATGATCAGTCCAACAGATAATGCACTCTCTGTGTCTGTATTGTTCTCTCGCTATCTCTCCCTCAGTTTCTCTCTCTCTCTTTCTTCCTTGGTTTTTTCTCCCGCTCTTTCTCCCGCTCTCACTCCACTCTCTATCTCACTCAATTTTTCTCTTTCTCCCTCAATCCCCCCCTCTTTATTTTCTCCCACAGTTTTCTCACTCTCCCGCAGTTTTCCTTTCTCATTCTCCTCAGTTATCTGTCGATTTCTTCCTAAGTTCTCTCTCTCTCCCTGTCTCTCACACACACTCTACCCCCAACACATACACACACACACACACACACACACACACGCGCGCGCAAACACAGTCTAACACACTCCATTACCGAGCTATGCTCCATCCCCCATTTTTTCGTTTGCAGAACAATTTCGACTCATCCTGCCGCAGCTAGTTCTTATTTCTAGTTTGTTTCTGTTTATCAGTCTCCACTTTGATTAATGGGTGCTGAACGGACGATTTGCTGGAAAAGCAAAGGTGGTTGCTGTTCCTTTCACATCGACACTTCATAGGCCTCTTAATGAGGAGAAGAGGAGAGGCCGGCAGAAGCTAATGGAGCAGACAGGATGCACAAGGACAGGTGATACTAATTGGAGGGACATGGCCTTGTCCACATTGAGGCCTCTCTAAACAGCCGACTATAGGGATTTCACGAGCTTACATGATAGTGCAAGCAGTGTCTCAGCGTGAATACTTGTGCATGAAACCAAAAATAGACTCTGAGCCAGTCAAACTGAAGTTACTTCTTGTCTTTGATCCAGAGTCCAGTTGTAGTTCATCTGTATCTAACACAGTACATAAGCTCTTTCCCCATCAAAGACTAAAACAGTTTTGAATGAGGCGGAGGTGTCGTGCTCTGGGAAAGGTCGGCTCATCCTTGGGAGAAGCCCATTAGGAAAGCAAGATGAAATGCACCCCGAGCACGAAATTACAAACACCTTACACAGCAGTGGCAGTGTGATTCAAGAAGCAAAAAAAAAAAAAAAGTACAACCACACATTTCCACTGACTGTGAAATCAAAGAACAATCTGGAACGTAGCAAAATTTTCATTTGCATCTAGTTATGTGCAATTCAAATAAAGTGCCAATTAAGGGGAAGTAAAGCCGTAAATATGCTTGGCTTTGACAGACATGTTCATTTACTTCTGAATTACGGAAAAATGCTGTGAAATTCTGCCATAATTAAAAAAAGGGGGAGAAACAGTGGAATTGTTTCCTGTGACACCAAAATAAACACAAATAAGAACATTTCCTTCTGAACCCCTCCAGCATGTCTGCCACTGACTCCAGTGATTATTTAAATAATCTGATTTGATTAGCATTAAACAGTGGTCAGGATATTGAACCCAGAGCAGTGCGATTGTCTCTCTTCAATCAATGGGAGAGCGCAGACATCATGTCTCTTGCCAGAGCGCTAGACAATTGAGAAGCATTTGTTCTCCCTTCATTTTGAACGCTCATAGACCCCATATAATATGACTGGAGGTCCTCGGCAGAATTATGCACAATGCAAGCTCACAACAGCAAACAGAGAATGATAGTATCAAAGCAAAGGAGTATAAATGCATTTAAAATGTGACAAAGCCGAAGTGACAACATTGTGGCTCGACTCTAATCTGAAACAGTAATATCGCTTGTCGCTCCCTGAGATCTTATTGCCACAATGGAAATGGTTTGTACAGTGTTGCACGAGGGTGATATTTCTAGAAGCATGCATTTTTAAAAAGGAGAAATATTTTGAATGGGGACACGACTGCTTCATTATTCTCGGCGACATAAATACTGTATATCTAAACATTCCCATCGAATGCTGCAAATATTGCAGAAACAAATGTATTTCTTGGATCCCTATTATTTTGAAAGATATAAAAGAAATTCATTGTGTTCATGTCTTTGAATTTATAAGCGACTGGAATATTGGAAACGGGGAAATCGGAACTGGAAAATTTAAGACCTTTGTCAAAACCTAAAATTAGTACGAAAATGGCAAAGCAGGAGAGATAAATAAAAGTGGACATTGATTGTGTTTCTCGGCCAGATTAAACAAGGATCTGTCATAAAACTGATAGAAAGCAGATTTTTGCAGGGATAACATATTCTGCCCCAAAATTATTTCTCAGAAATTTTCAGAAATAACAAGGGCGTCAGAAGCCAGACGTATATATCTCCACTTTGAAAAGCAGTCTCTTTCAGACTCCAAAGCCACCAGCTACAAAACCAATCTCCACCTCAGTAGTGCATCTGCCAGTGTGTGGCCCACAATCGCAGGATAACCCAACAGCGTTTTACCTTTTTTTCTAGCTATCCATTTTCTATGCCACCAGGATCCTGTCCTGCGTATAACCACCTATACAATTTTGATAAACCTCAGACTTCTGTCTTACGCTGTGTCCCATTGGTGTGCGGCCAGCGGGAGAGGCATCTGCTCGACGCTGACGCTAAATGAATTTCTAAAGCCCCTGGCACCTTAACCCGTAAATTTCCTGGCAATTTTCCACGTCGACACCGCAAGTGAACAGAGTCAGAGTCGATTTTCCTTGTATGAGTCTAATCGTTTCGCTCCGCTTGTTGTTTCCCCGTGCCCCTGCCAGCCTTTCATGACCCCTTCTCTGGGCTTCGGAGCATCTTGTTACCCTGAATGAGGGCTCGCTGCCCAAACCAAGCAGTGGTTGGCACCTTTCTTCTGGGTCAGACCAGTGTCCTCCCATATCTTGTGTGAGTACACAAACACAGTATGACTGTGGTTCAGTCGCTGTCTGTGAAAAAAGGCGGGAATACAGTCAGTCAGTCCCTCCATTTTCTGAGAGTTCAGGGAAGAAAGAGGGCAGTATTAATGTAAAAAAATTAAAGGAAAAACAGAGAACCGTATGTCCTAATTGCTACTGGTGAACAAAAAAGCGAACGTTTCTGTACCCTGCCGAATCCCAACTGTTCTTCCCTGCCTCTTCTATCCCTCTCTGCAATATACACGTATCTGGGCTTGTATAATTACACCAGCTTAATCTTTCTGTTATTTTGCGTGCCTCTCCCTTACAAGCCAAGTGCCAGGCAGGGGGAACTCTCCTGAGATCCATTAGCGTCTGACAATATTTCTGCGGAACTGTCTCCCCCCCTCCCCGCGTCCGTACCACCTCCAACAGCCGGGAAACGCATTTGAACTGGGAACAGAAGCCGATCTGAGCCGCGTTTGATCCGAGAGGTGTTGTTTAAAATAATTATGTGGAGCTGGAACTCTGTGCATTTAGTTAAATAAAGTCTGCAAACTTAAGAGCACTGGAGCACAAACACACGATGTGCCAGAGATAAGAGGGAGGAAAATATAAAGAATAACATTTGAAATAGCAGATTCTATCTTGCTGTTCATTTCAGAACTTATATTTTCAGTGCCGGTTATTGAAAAATCTCTAATATAGCAGTCTTCTGGAGTGGAGCTCAGTGGTATTGCTGGATAAGAATTTATGCACATTGAATCAATAAATACTGAATTGTGTTTACTGGTCTAGACTTTTTTCCATAGCTTTGATTTTGTGACTTGCTTTTAAAAAGGATACTGCATTTCATAGAAGCATATTATCTCCCACAACTGGCAAGAATTATAGTAATAATGATGCAATTAAGGAAACTGCCAGAGGCCAACTTCCAATTAGTTCCTGGCACAGTTTCAACAGTTTCTTTTTAAATTAGTGATCAGATGTCAAAGTAAATGAGAAATGACTTTGAAGTATATCTATGCTTCATGCCTTACCTCTACTTTAGTACTGAATATGATTTTAATCTGATACTGGGAGCCATTCGTGGATTAAAACCAAGTGAAATTAAGATTTAAACCCAACGTTTCACCGGTTTTTATTTATTTATTTATTTATTTAATCAATTTTTAAACATTGATAAAACATTGCTGTTTATAAACCAGTCTTAATGCCAATCCCTGGACATCAAACTATTACCCGGCTTGGTTTCATACTTGGTGGCTTGGCTTTCATAAAGTCTTCTAGCCAATAAATATTAACGTTCACCAGGGTTTTTTTAGTCCCCTTCATTCTCTATCCTTCGTTCTCTACCGCATTACCGCATAAATGCATTGCCAAGCTTGAATATTACCGCGAACCGGGGTTTTTGTGTTTTTCGCATTTTATTATTATTGAAGGGCTTTCTGAGTAAACACATTGCAAATTATGTTATCTTTGTATTTTCCTCCAGTCGCTGTGCCTTGATCAGCTGATTAAAGTTTAACTGCTTGTTTGAGTGCTTAGCAACAGCTTGTTGGGGGAGATACCTTGTATGGTTTGCTCACAAAGTAAACGACTTGTTTATTCTGTCCGTTTTAATTAAAGCGATCCGAGCCTTTGCTCTTTTCTGGGTTACCCTTGGTTGTATTTTTGGCTAGCTAGCTAGATAGTTACAGTTTGCATTTTCTGGCTGGGGATCTGAGATTTAGTATTTAGTTAGTAGGGCAGCAGTCACTTGAGTCGTCCATTCGGTTAGGTTGGAATTTAAACGGAAAGGTTTACTGGAGTGCTCCACATCCTCCCTCCTCCAGTTTCTCCTGGGCGTTGTAGCCAGTCTGTTTTATCTGGGTTCTCAGCTAAGCCCTGTGAAATTTTAAGGTAAGTATATTAATAGTACCGGGACTAGATAAACTCAAGTTGGCTTATGAGAAGTGTTCATTATCCAAAGAGTTTCTCAATTTGGTATTTCATGTCTGTTAACTGAGACTAAGCCCCTGTTAAAAGAGGCTTATTATCCATTTACATAGTTTCCTCGTGGTTTCTATTGTGACTGCTGCTTAGGGCTTCCTAAGTTAATAAAATAGTAAATTGTGGTTCCTGAGCTTCTGTCTCAGCATTTGTATTTTTCTTTTATCTAGGATGAGGGAGGTCTTTAGGTCGGGGGTTCAAAATGTGGCCAAAACTATGTGACGGTTGCAGGATGATCGCATTTTTGGAAAGAGATTTCCAGGGTGGGTTTGTCTGCCACCATCAGTAGAGTTTCTAGAGGAACTAAGTAGTATGTCATTTTGAGAAATGGTGTGTACGTCAAAGCAGGGTGGTGCGAGGACCCCAGAGCAGGCTGCTATATGCTATATGTTGCTATATGATAACAAGGATATTGCAGATACCTTAAACAATTACTTTGTTGCGAATTTTACCTCAGAGCGGGTCTTTATTCGGCCAGAGGGCATGTCCAATGCTTAAGATTATTTAGCTGAATTTGAGGTTAGGGATAATGAAGTATTAGACAAGTTGCATAAACTAAAGACAGATAAGGTGGCGGGTCCTGATGGCTTATATCCTAGAGTGCTCAGGGAAGTTAGTGAGATCATCTTTAAGCCGCTATCCACCATCTTCAAACGGTCTTTAGAAACAAGAAATACCAAATGATTGGAAACAGGGCAATATTATACCAATATATAAGAAAAGGGACTGTACTGAGCCAGGAAATTACAGGCCAGTCAGTTTAACTTGCATTGCGTGCAAAATATTGGAATCTATCATAAAAGATGAGCTGGACTTATTTCTTGAACATAACAATATCTTGAGGGATAGCCAACATGGTTTTTGTAAGGGAAGGTCATGCCTGACAAACCGTCTGGAATTTTTTGAAGAGGCCACCAAGACTTATGACCAGAGCAGGGCTTATGACATCATATATTTGGATTGTCAGAAAGCATTTGACACAGTACCGCATCTGAGAAAAAATTTTTAAATTAGCTCAATTGGAGTTACAGGAGGTATTCTGAAGTGGATTCAAAACTGGTTGCAGGACAGAACTCAAAGAGTGGTGGTCAGTGGTATCTCATCTGAGCTATGTATGGTGGGGAGTGGCGTCCCCCAGGGATCGGTGTTGGGACCCCTGCTGTTCCCCATCTACATTAATGACCTTGATAGGAATAGTGAGAACAGATTAGTTAAATTTGCAGATGATACTAAATTGGGAGGTTTGGCAAATAGTTTTGAGTCCACTAAAGTGATTCAGGATGATTTGGATAGAATCCAGAATTGGGCAGAAATGTGGCAAATGAAATTTAATATTGTGAAATATAAAGTTGTACATGTAGGTAATAAAAACATTAGACAGGATTATTTCATTGGAGGTTTTAAATTGGGATGTGCTCCACACGATAAAGATCTGGGGGCGATTGTTGACCAAACTCTCACAGGCCCTAGCCATTGTACTGCAGCAGTTAACCCTCTCCAGCCCAATTTATTATATTGAGATATGAAAAATCTTACATTCGTGGAGAATAGTTCTCATACACTAGTTGCTGCAGGTGGAACTAATGTTGTATTTTTGCAATACTGAGCTGGAAAAGTAAGTTTATCAAACCATTTCCCATGTGGTCTTTATATTTTATCATCAGTCATCAATTAATTTATTGTTGCAAATTCGCAACATGAGCCTGGAGAGGGTTAAAAAAAGCCAATCAGATGCTGGGATACATTGCCAAAAGTATTGAGTTCAAATCCAAGGAGATGATGCTTCTTTTGTACAACACATTCATCAGACCACATCTAGAGTATTGTGTACAGTACTGGGATCCATACTTTAAGAAAGACATAGAGGCTCTAGAGAAAGTTCAGAGAAGAGCCACTAAGCTAATTCTGGGTATAAAAGATAAAAGCTATGAGAAAAGGCTGAGGATCCTAAATCTCTTTAGTCTTAGGAAAAGGAGACTAAGGGGTGATCTGATTGAGGTCTTTAAATATGGTAAAGGGATTACCAAAGTGAATTATGTAGGATTCCTTCAACCAAGTGTTGTTAGTAGAACTCGGGGTCACAAATGGAAGCTGACCAAAGGTAAATTAAGCACTGATATTCAGAAATATTTCTTCACCCAGAGAGTAATTTCGATGTGGAACAGCTTGCCTGACCATATTGTTGAGGCAGAGACCTTGGGAGTTTTCAAGAGCAGGCTTGACTTAAAGCTACATACCATTGAGTCATTCAGTGTCTGAAGTGATATATTCACAATAGTATAAAGAAACTGGCAAGCCTAGTCGGGCTGAACAGCCTGTTGTCGCCATTCATGTTATGTTTGACTGCTGAAATTTTCAGTGGCTAGCTTGCAATGATGGAGATTAGATTATACATTCCCTTCTCTCAACATCTTTGAGGATTTACGTACATTGCCCTCCATAATTATTGGCACGTTTTGTGAATATGAGCAAAACAAAAATAACTAGCTGTTTCAGATCATCCTACAAATGTAATAAAAAAAAAAAAATAACCATATGCAGCTAGAGTACCCACAAAATGCAGCTTTCAAATGATAACGTCATTTATTGAAGATCAACAGTTATTCAAAACCTATATCACCCATATGAAAAAAGAATTGCCCCTAATCCTAATAACTGGTTGTGCCAGCCTTGGGAGCAGCAACTACAATCAAAAGTTTATGATAACTAGATAACTGGTGAAGTCTTTTACATCGCTGGGGAGGAATGTTGGCCCAATTTTCTTTGCAAAATAGTTTTAATTACACCACACCGGAGAGCATGGACTGCCTGTTTTAAAGCTCATGCATCTAAATTGGATTCAAGTCAAGACTTTGACTAGGCTACTCTAAAACATTCATGTTGTTTCTTTTGAGCCATTCAGAGGTGGATTTTTTTGTGTGTTTCAGTGTTACTACCCTCCTGCGTCTGTCTCCGCAATTCAGCAGCCTGTGTGTCTTGAACATGTCTCTCCATTCAGCTGAATGTTCTTACTCACTAGTTTCCTAATGTTTCCCAAACCTCTCCTGGCATACTCCTTGTCCTGCATGCTTTAGATCTCTCCCCGCTCCAGCTGAGGTGATTCAAATGATCAGGTCATAATTCCCAAAGCTGCTAGATAAGCAAATCATTTGAATCACCTTTGCTGGACCAGGAACCTCTCTAAAGCATGCAGGACAAGGGGTATGCCAGGAGAGGTTTTTGGAAACAATGATCTAAGGCAACAAGAACAGTGACAGTGATGGCCATTTCCCTTACAAGTCCTCATTGTCATTCAATTAATTTGAGCAAACTTGCGATCAGAGTCAGAGTCAAGGATTGGGGCAGAGTTTAAGTTAACTCTACTTAAGCCTGTGCATCGACTCAAGTTATAAAGAAAAAGCTGCCGATCACCCTGAATAGTTTTAGTTCTTCAATTACAGTATTGTCCTCTTCCTTCTGTGCTCCTGGCCTACGTTCCTTTCCTGCTTGATTGTTTGTCTTCTTTGCCTTCCAAGCCAGTAACAGAGCTCCCCTCGGTGACTAGAAGTTCAAGTAACCACTTTATTACGGATATTTTCCTTACCAGCTCTAGTGTGGCGAGTTGGCTGGTCCCTCAAGCGACGAGCCAGAGACCAGGCATTGCCCAATGTGCCCTCAGCTTGGGATCATCTCCCCAGAACTGACTTTAGCTTGCTCTTTCCTTTTGGATCCTGTTCACCCCTCTACTGACTTGGACCATCCCAGACTTCCTTTCCTGCCCAAAGACTTTTACACAGTTTTACCTCAGTTTGTGCCAGTTGTGGCTTGTAAGCGTCATTAAAGTGCCTACATGACTTTTTCAATGCGTCTGCGCCTGGTTCCTTCTTTGGTGCGCATAACAGTGCACTCATTTTGAATATCAGTGGGCCTCATCAATACAAATTTACATGGATTCCATGCCTAAATATTGCATATGCTAAAAGGAGATTGTAAAAGGCATCATAATCCATGGATATGTGAGGTAGCGTTCAGGAACCAATCACGAGACCCAGGAGATACAGCAAAATAGTATGTTATTAAAGCTGAGGGGTGAACCCCGGCAGGGCAGAAGGCAACGATACAGAGTTCAATCCAAAATCAGAATCCCAGGGGCGTAATCCAAATCGTACACAGGGCAGCAAACAAAACTCAGGGCCGGGCAAAGCAGGTTTGGTACACAGGCACAGGAATCAGATGTAAATCCAAAGCCAAAATCCAGTAGACGTACTCCAGTTCGTAAACAGGGCAGCAGAGACAAAACTCAGGGTTGGGCAAAGCAGGTACATTACACGGGCACAGGAATGTCCAAAGTAAAGCTAAAATCAGAATTTGCGATGTTCCAATCAGAAGTATAATACAAAGAGTAAAAGGCATCAAAAATTGCAGCACAGGGAAAACATTCTGTCAAGAGGTGGTTGTGAAATGACTGCTTAAATACACGTAAGGGAAGTCACATACTATGATAGGGAACAGGTGAGCTAGATCAGACTAATTAACAGAGGAATAAACAAGAGGATGTACCTAACCACAGGAAATTGGCGAAAGCCAAAATGCAGACAGGTATCACAAAGACAGCCGATAACAAACGCACGGCCCCGGTTAGGAAGTTCTAACGTGCACAGATAAAGAGAGGCAGAACAGAGTTAAATAGGTGTGGAGAATCCGCTGAAGCGCAGAAGAGTAAATTGAGTAAAGACAAGGGGCGGAGACTTGAATAGGGCGAAAGCTGAGAGCTCGTTAGTCAATTAGTAATGTGCAGCTATACAATCCCTAGTGCTTGTTAGTAAGATAGTACTATAAACAATGTTAGTTAGTGTTAGTAAATGATCTAAAATAATAAACTTTTAGTATTGTTAGTAAAGATCAGCAAGGTGAAGGAAGCAAACGAGATTGGAAGGGATGTTTGGAAACCCTGAAACCATGAAATCACCTGAAACTGTGGCACACAAGACTGGGAAAATAAAACTGTCTCAGAACACAAGACAAGACTGGGGAGACAATGTGCAATGCAGGGTATGAGAATAACAAAAACCAGAATGATAACTAAACAGTGAATATGGTAAATGGCAGGGAAAAGACATGGCAAGTCAAGACAGGCAAAATACAAAACATGGCATGGAGTAACTCAAAAAACATGGCATGGAGTCAGGGTAATAACAAAAACATGGACAGGCAACAGCAGAATCATAACAGGATAAGCTAAACAGCATGTAATAAATTAGGATTAACCAGGAATTCTTTCTTATGTGCATTATCTTATTCATTTTTTGTGTTTTTTTAACATCAAGTTTATTTTTATGCATTCAAAATCTGCAAAGAAAGCAGCTTACACATCATTTCTCTATCTATGCATCGTTAATTAATGAGGCCCAATGTGTCCCATTTGGGAAGACATATCTTGTGTCACTTTTTCAGCACTACGTGTCCGCTATAAAATAGTATAGCATGTATATTGCTTTGATCTCTTTAAGATGTGAATTTAATTTTCAATTCGTAACTAAAAGTCTTATAGCAACTGAAAACTCCTTACTCATTGATGGAAAGCCAGCTGATGTTTGCTTTCAGGCTCATCTGTTTAATTTAGAGTCTTTACAGGGATTCTCAAGACAATGATCTGATGCTTCAAACATGAACCTTACTGGAAGTAAATTCAGACCATTTAACACAGCACGTTGGACTTTGTGCATGGCTCTTGCCTTTTCTTTTTTTTTTTTTTTAAACGTACCAACAATTTGGTGCATTTTAAGGCCTATACATAGGCTTCAAGACTCTTGTGTGCTACTTTCTTGTTTGTTTTTTTTTTTTACAGTGTTCCTGGTCTATCCTACTTTGATCCGCACAGGTGATGATTTCAAAAGAACCTGGCGTTATGTGAGCATAGAGCCATGAACAGGTGAGGTGTGGGTGAGAGGGAATGGGCTAAAATGTCTTTTCTTTCAAATCCATAGATATAACTACATGTAGAATTAATTGAGGCAGACAAGACTTCAGTGCAGTCATTCAGCAACAGACTACGGGGCACGTTACACATTGAAGCAGCGAGCAATCAATCAGAACCATTTACGGAAACTTCTAAAACATTTTGGAATGGCAGTCCAAGGGCCCATATATTCTCGGAATTAGAGTGGATCGCTGAGAAAATGTACTTTGTCCCTAATCAGTTCCACCTCTGAAAAGCATGAACGATCCCCTGCTTTAGTCCCACAATCACTCACCACAATCAAGAGCCACTCACAGTGAAGTGTCAGGACAATTTCGAGGACACTCTACGTTGCTTGGCAACCTCAAACTTGAGTGAAGATGTCAAGATTGAGACGCGTCTCATTGAGGCCTCATCCTGATTGCATTACTAGCGGAGTTTGTATTTGATTCTTCAAAAAAAAAAAGTCAAGTTGACCGACTGAGGCCACTAAATATGTGAAGCTCAAAAAAAAAGATAAATTATATTAATATGTACATTTTTATGAGTAAATAACTGAATAATAAATTGAATAATGGCTCAGGGACTCTGGGGACTGTGAGTGCACTAAAATTCAAGGCCGCGCCGATTAGTAACTCGTTGATTGCGGAACGAAGTGTTGACAGTGGATTTCGAAGACGAGCTTCATGTTAAAATGATAATGCCCAAAAGGTCATAAAGAATATCATATCTCAAGCAAGCCACCATCAATCTAATGACATACACTCTGACAGATCAAAGGCAATCTGATTTCACAGACCATGAACGCATTGAGTCGATGATGCAAATGTTAAACAGGATGGATTTATCTATAAAGAAAACACTGATTGCACCCTGCCCTACACAAGCGAGCATCAAGGCAACAGATATATTTTCAGGACACACGCAAATTCTTAATAATTTCTTGCATTCAAAACAAAAAAACATTCCCCCGGAAAAAATTCTCCTCTGTACTTTCTATCAGTCATTGGATAATAAATACTTCAGAAAATACTGAATAAGTCAGAAAAAGAACTCCTGCATGTGTCAAAGGTACATTCTGGAACTTTCTTATTGAAATAAGTTAGAAAAAATGTATCGGAATAAATTGACAACAAGAAAGCCACGGCCATACTCACCCCTCGAACCAGACAATTTGTATACATCCTGTCATTCCTAGATGCAAGTCAGCCATTACATTGAGTTTGTGATTCCTATTTTAAGACACTCTAATTAGACATTCAGTGGTTAGTCTTACCAGAACTACTTGGCTTGAGGCCAGATTGTCCCATCTTGTGGTTGGTCATGTGATCTCTCCCAGACAGGCCAGAGAGGAAGCCTCAAACACAACACAAAATTTCCCTGAAATGGCTTCGGCGGCAGGCTTCTGCACAGTTTCCCGATATCCGCTATTCATTTCTTTGAAACCAGACTTGCTGCTTGAACTTCCCCTATGTGTGCCATTATCTGTCAGCGCTACTTAAATAATGTAATTAATGACTTAATTAACATTTCCATAATCTGTTCTAATAAATCTCACAGAGCATAATGAGGGACTTTGTCCTCAGGGCGGTGGTATATGAAAATTTGCAGCGTGTGGTCGTTCTGTCGGGGACGTATTCTCTCTGCATTGCATTTCTCGCTGTGACAGTAGAGATGGGATGAGGACACGTCGTGTGACACAGTTTTCAAAGGGAGCTCAACCCTGACAAATGTCATATGGCTTACTGACCGAGCACAATGACGGAGACTTGTGGCGGAACAATGCGGCCAGTTGGTGGCAAAGAGGCAGGTGGTGGAATTAGATCGTTGGAGCATTGTTGCCCACAGTCGAAGATTTATTTGAGTCCAGTTCAGTCACACTGCATCTATTTTAAGGCAGAAGTCGGTCAACTATCAACACCTGAATGAATCAAATCTTCAAAATATGCAATAATATGGCAAATAATTACTGTCACCAAAACAAATTATGAATGTGCTAGTGTTTGCCTGCCTGAAAATGTAGTTGAGGTTAAGATGCATTATTAAAATTCGCAGAGCTCAATGCAGGTGAAATGAAACAGCTGCTATTTAACTGCACTCTGCGTAATTGGTGCTTCTATAGTGCATTGAACCCAAGGTCTGCTGTCTAAATCCACGAAACCTCTACAGATGAGGGCACTCAGATCAGGCGGAGTCCGATTGTCTGTTGCACAGCCCTTAAGTCCAAATCTTGAAATTAAGCAAGTGGCACATTGAACATTACTCCCACACACAAGCCTGAGAAAGCCTTGAAGAAATGAATAGTGCATAAACTCATTAAAACTTGTCAGTCAAAGTTAATGGTTCACTTAGCGTACCAGCCAATGCCAGAATGCGTGGAGGCTGTTGCTGGGAAAAACGAGTGATAATTTTCATGGACAAATTGCAGTTTTTTTTTTTTAAAAAGCTGCACTGTTTCCTTGTCATTTTTTATGTAACACCCGCAATGCTGTTTCGGGAGGGGTCCATGGGGCCCCTCCTTGCGAATTCAACCCGCCACTTAATTCAGGGAAGGGTGGACTGAAAGCCAACCGAGTGCAGCCGCTGAGAGCAATGTTGACGCAGGTGCAGAAAGACGTCGTTGGAGCCTGAACAGAAAATCTTAAAGTGTCCAGTCGCCATCTTTCACCTGAGACTTTGAAAAGCACTTGGGTTTCTGTGGCGGGCAGATACCTTTGTTGAATGGGCGGTGGCTGCGGCATCGGTGCTAATGGTATTTATACAGCACTTTCTGTGCAATGTACTCAAAGCACTTTGGTTAAAAAAGGACAAAGATGCTTCAGATGCCATGGAAAGTTCAAAGAAAATTAAACAGATTAAAGAAGGCTGCAATATGGTTACTGCAGAAAGCATATTTTAAAGCTGTGTGTCTTTGAGGAACTGGGACAAATATTCCCGCCACCCACCCATTGGATTCTGGGATAGACTCCAGCCTCCTGTGACCTTCAGCAGAAATAAGCAAGTTAAAATATAGAAATGAATGTATTGATTTATTCTTTGAACATTTCCTTTGCCTCAAGTTATGGATTCCACATTTCAATAGACCATATATGAAAATCCTTAAGGTTCCTAAATCCTAATCTGCTCTCCTCTTTTTGGCTTATAGGTTATTACAAGTTTGAGCATGTTGTCAGTGGCTAATCCATGATGAACTTACATTGTGAAAATGATCATAATCATTTCAATTACCTCTGCGAAGTCAGAGAACGGAGGGGGCATCGCAGTTTCGTGGGGGAGGCCCAAGGGACTGTCTGAACATGACACTTAACTGATCAATTGGTTTCACTGAAACAGGGAAATAAAAACTTACCATGAACCATAAAGAGGCAAGAGGCGGGGACTGGGACGGGCTGTCTAGGCGCTCAAATCTCTCATAAAAACGTTCCAAAAACAAACAAGAGAAAAACTGCATCAGCATTTCTCTGATTGCTCCTGGTATGGCATCCAACTGTATAAAACAAAAGATGCCACACGCTCACGCAACATTGATGCAACGATTAGAAAGAATGGCATCCAACTGTACCATGAATCAGCACCTCCAGTCCTTGAGGGCTGCAGTACCTGCCGGCTTTTGTGGCTTACATTCAATCACCAGGCGATTGATGCCTGGGACACAAGGTATGTGGGCATATTAGCCAATAAATGACCAGAATTAATCACCTATGCTGAGACACAACAAATACCTCCAGATACTGTGGCTCTCCCGGACTGGAGTTGCCAATACTTCATCTGTACCAGACATGGGTTATAATTGTGACCATATCGATGTGTTACAGGAACAGTTCAGACAGCATATGCAAGCTTTAGTAGTAGATTTTATCATTATTAGGCGCCGTAAGTCCACTGACATGGGCTTGAATGTTCAATTGTTCTTCCAAAGTGTGTACATGTACAGAATGCCGCCACAGCCAATTTAAAATAGATGGGCGAGTTGTTGAAACGGGGTACGGGACAGTGAAAGAAGGTACTGGAATAAGCCAACATTGATGTAGAACACATTCAGTAAGATTTGTGCCGGGCCATTGAAAATGTGAGGATAATTGTTTGCCCAAGCAACAAATTACCAGGCTTGATTAAATGAAAGCAGGTCGACTCATTGAAATGATGCCTTGGCCTCATAAATAAAACAAAACAAACAAACAGAACTCAAACAGTTGTTAGGTCATGATAATTAGGGGTGCTTCTGAAATGAGGCCAGAGTCAAGTTTTCAGACGTTGGAGAGCCCCCTCTGGCAAAACAAAGCATATAGGCCAACTCGCATCTATTCTTAAGGAGATGGCATTGTGGATGAAACTTTGTGATTGGACACAACAGAAGAGTAGGGGTGGTATCTGGAACAGGCCACATCTCGACAGGACATTGGGCTCTTTCCAATTATTTTGCACTCATTTCTTTCCCGTCATACGCCAGACCAGGAAATCAATAGGGGTCTGCCATCATTAAGGAGATTGATTGACGCGTGAATGTACATTTCCCCCATCTGGTATGCTTCTCCCGTGCCTGTAACTGTCTGTAACTGACGTCACTGTGAAACAACATTCTAAGGCTGGGTTTCTTAACTCTAGCCCTGGGGACCCACTGCCCTACACAATTTGTGTTCCAGCTCAGCAGTGAATCAGTGATCTTAATCTTCAATCCCTAAACTCAATGAATCAGGTGTGCCAAACCAAAGCTAGAACAAACAAACATAATATTTTGGGTAGAAAGGACTGGAGTTAAGTAACATTGCCTTATGATATTAAAGTGTCTAATCAAGAACAGAGTTTTACAATGAATTGGCTGCTGGATTAATGGATCCACTTGGACATGGTGAAAACAATACCTTAATAATGTTTTATCATTGATTTGTCAAATGCCCACCAAACAGAACAGGCTGCGATAAAACTATACAGATAAACTAACATCGCCTTGTGGGTGATTTGTATCACGCAAAGTAGCCCAATCTCAACAATGTGATTGTCACAATAATATTAAAAAAAAAAAAAAAAAGTTAATATACTGAGTCAAAAAAGAAACTTCAGTCTCATTAATTTGTAAATATTTTCTTGAAACTTTTAATAAAAGAGTTTTTATTATAACAAGGGGAAATGCGTTATCAAAGACATAATGACACACATTAACTCGGACATGCACAGGTACGTAGCACGTGCGAGCGTACTTTAAGCTAAAACCATGTTTCCTCGTGTTCCTGGTCACGTGACCATACGAGAGATGTGCAAATGAGCTCACATTAGCATGTTAGAGTGATATCTCGAAAAAACAAGTTTTTCCAGTTAATTATTCGTTGATTTTCAATGCCATAGCTGTCAGACATTCAGCGTGAACGTGCCATTGGCATGCTGAATCCGGAAATGTCCATCATTGACGTTGCAAGGGTTATGGGGTGCAGTTGACGGACTATCCATGATCTTCGGACACATCTCCAACAAACTGGCACCACAGCTGACCGACCTTGTTCTGGTAGCCCACGTGTGACATCAAAAGCAGAAGACCGACAAATTGTCTTACGTCATTTGCATAATCGATTTGTCACTGCAACATTCTCTAGGAATGAATTGTTTAGAGGTCGTGTGACTGCCCAAACCATATGTAATTGCCTGCGCACTGCTCTTATTCAAGTTGTAACTCACCATTTTTACTCTTGGACATTTCCGTAGCATTTCCGGTGGAACTGGTTACATTATGGACATTATTTTTATGATACACCATCGTTAATGAGTACAGAATTAAATAAAATAATTATTTAAAACCTAATTTCTTATATGTTCAACTTATCAACCTCCAAACGAGTGTCAAGTTTTTATTTTGGCTGAGTATATTTGGCAAACTTTGCCGGAGATAATCAATTTTTACATAAACAACTGTTTATTGGTTTTTAAACTTCAATTCTGACCCCCGGAAAATCCTCTTCAACATTTTTTCTAAACTCCAAAAGTAACCAAAGTTTTATGTGCAATAATTGTATCTCTTGTTCAGCCCTAGTTTATCACACCTAAACCAACTACACAGAAAATTGATGATTAGGATTTGTTGATTAACTGAGTCATGCTATTTCTGTGCTGGCAAACAAATGTGTTAGCCTATGGATTCCCATGACTGTAGCTGAGAGACGTTATTCTAGGGAGTTAGGAGACTCCATTTTGCAAATTTGGATGTTTTCATTCCCTCCATATTCACCACCTTTCCTCAGTTTTTATTGCCTCCTCGAAGGGTGGAGCTTAGATCGGAAGGCGGTGAAAATAAAAGCAGCCACTCCGCGTGAGAGCTGCTTTCATCGACCCCCTATCGGTTTTGCAGAAGCTTTATAACCTTCTGCATAGCTTTCATAAGGCTGCAAATTACTTTGGGTAAAACTATTTTCAAAAGTCTCTGTTGATATACCTACTGTTAGCCAGTGCATGTTTCGTAAGCGATCTCGCAACGTTTGTTAGCTTTCTATGTGCAAACTATTAGCCATCAATGTCATTTTCTTGAATTTTCTTGAATCAGACACGTCATTAGGCTCGGCTCATTGAACAGGATTGCGGGAGCAAAGTGACCATCGGCTGCTCGCTTCGAAAACGACCGTTACATGAGGTCCTTTGAAGGGATGAGTTTACACACTTTGGATTGGAATGCCATTCAATATGGCTGCAGTGGGTGTGGCCCTCATTGTGTTCACTTTGAAGTGAACAACCATACGTTTTGAAATAAAGCCATTGTCACATTACTCGCTGTCCTTCCCACGCCTCACGAACAAATGACAGTTCAGGCGGGGGTGGGGCAAGGTGGGGCGAGGACAAGGATTCCGTTCAGAAGTGCTGAGAGGGGGCAACAACATGAAATGCACTCTTTCAGTAGGGCTGGCCATTCTTGGCAGAGATGAGGTCTTTCCCGACTCCTGGGCAGCAGTAGAGGGCAAATAAAAGTTTAGAGCGATAAAAGGTGTCAGTTCGGTTTCTGGAGATAAGTGGCTCCCTTGTAATCAATTGAAACCTGCACAATATGCACCTGGGGTGCAATGCATCAAATGTCACTTTGTTCCAATGCATTAAGACTATCTCACAGTCTGCAGGCCTCACTCTCATACACTAAAGCCCATGTCCCCACACGTGTTTTGCTAACTCTGAAATTCTCACACGCATACGCTCTCTCTCTGCTCCCATCTGTTTCTCACACAGACACACTGAGCCAAACACATTTTGTTCATTTAATTAAAGCAGAGTTAACAGTTTTATTCACTTGCTTGGAACAAAACTTTAATTTCACAAACTTGATTCAGTCGCTAATCAAGATAATTCAGGGGGTGTATAAATTCTCTGGATTGCAATGCACCACAGCTTTTCCAGACAATTCCATTCTGATTACAGTCCGAGTTCAACGACAATAACACGGAAATAAAAACTCCCATCACTGCAGCAAGGAAGGAAATAATATGCCACAATCTTGTATCCGTTTCAACATTATTGGCACTGCGAGTCTTTTTAAAACAATAATATCTTTCTTTCGTTTCCTGGATACTGTTACCCAAAAGCTCTTTTAATGATAACATGCTTTGGTTGTGAACTGAGCAGTTTGCGGTGGAAGCTGGACACTTAATTGGAGCTTGAATGCTGTAGACCGGGTCTGAAAGCGAGGGATAATTAAAGATTCCTCTGAGAAAACAGAGTCTGTGTTTGACCTTTAATATAACAAGGTACACAGTTTTAGGCTCCCAGAAGCTTTACAATGGGCTGCCGTTTACACAGTGTACTCATTACCAATGCCCATGAGTATATTAGGAACCAGGCTCAAACTGTGAATATCAATGCATATTTTTAACATTTTTTAAGATGAAGCCATTTTCATACCGAAAACATATTTGAACAACCAGTGGCAGTCAAAAGTAAAATATTCAAAGAACAACAAGAGTTGAAAATCAGGACCCTCCAGACAGCTAAAAGAACAGTGTACTCTGACACTGGATATTTTGCTGAGAACTGACACTTAGCTCGGAGAAGCTTCGCTCTGAAGATGAGTGGGTACATTTATAAATCAGCAAAGTTTTAATTGAGACAGCTGGGCTCCCCTTGTATGTCTTCCGTCTCATGAACTCGGGCTACAATGGCTATTTGCAAATGTTTTAAGCATGGCCCAAGCCACCTAAGCTCAGTGACCACTTCACTGGGGACACATATACCTGACCTGCATGTTTCCAATCAGACCATCATATCACTGCAACTCAATTCATAAAAGCACATAGATATAATCAAGAGCTTCGACTGTTGTTCAGATCAAAGATGATAACAGGGTGGAATTGTGATCTTAAATGACTGACTGTGGAATGATATTTGGTGCTAGATGTGGTGGAGCTAATCTTCCAGGATTTTCTAGAGCGACAGTCTCGACAGTTTACAGAGAATGGCGAGAAAAACAAAAATATTCTATGTGCAGAGTTTCTGTAAAAAAAGAAATACCTTGTCAATGAGAGGGGTTGGAGGAGAATGGCCAGAGTGGTTGCTTGGAGGAAGGTGACAGTAATTCAAATAGCCTCACGTTTCAACACTTCTTTGCAGAACAGCTTCTGCAAATGGACAACACGCCAAACCCTTAAACGGATGGGCAATAATACCTGAGGACTACACCGGGTTTAACTCCTCTAAACTAAAAAGAAAAAACCCAGAGTGGGCAAAGGCTCACTAAAACTCAGATAGAAGATTGGAGAAATGTTATCTGACCTGAAGAATCCAAATTTCTGCAGTAACACATGGATGGTAAGGTCAGAATTTGTGTCAACAGTATGAGTCCATGGATCTGTCCTGCCTTTTGTCAACAGCTTAGGCTGCTGGTTACAGTGATATGGAGCCTGGTATAGTGTTTTTTTCTGTTAACTCGCTCAGTACCAAGAGAGAGTCATTTAAATGCTACAGCCTACCTGAGTGTTATTGCTGAGCATGTGCATTTCTCAATGGCCAGTTTACCCATCTTTTAATTGCTACTTCCAGCAGGATAATGCATCATATCACTGAGCACACATGAGGTGGCTCAACAAATATGAAATTGAGTCTAGCGAATTCCAGAGGCCTTCACACTCACCAGATTTCATTCCATTGGAGCATCTTTGGAATGTGCTGGAACGAGAGATTCTCAGCACTAATGTGCAGCCAACAATTCTGCTGCAACTGCGATGCTATAATGTCACAATGACCAGAATCTCCAATGCAGTGGCTTCTATCCGTGTAGCAATGAGAGCCACCATCCTGTAGGTTTTAACTCTAACCTTGATTCATTCGGCTATTCGCCAGCTCATCAGGAGCTCTAACTGGGAAAAGAGATGTGCTTTGTTTCGGTAGGAGTTAAAGCTTCAGGGTGGTAGCTCTCCAGGAGAAGTTGGAGACTACTGGACTGAAGGGTGTTTCAGTGCCATGTTGAATTAATGCCGCGGAGAAACCAGGCTATCCCTGGTCCAAAGGGGGGCATGACCCTTTATTAAAAAGTTTTATCCAATTAAAAGGGCCCCCGAGTATATGTGTGCAGGACCAGGAAAAGGGGTCCCTTGGGATTTTTTTCTATTCTGAGATTAACGGGGTCGAAGTTAAACCTGTTCTATTTAACCAAAAATGCATGTGCAAAGCTAGAATTTCAAACTACTGTACTGTCAATTTACAACACTTTGTTGTGAAAAACTTTTGATTTTGTTTTCAAAATCAAAAGAAAATCAAATCACTCTTTGGTTTTGTTGGAAAATCTCAATTTTCATAAAATGGCCCTTTTTCTAGTCCTGCATACACATATGTAAAACTGCAAGACCAGTAAATTACATTCTACATTCTAATGGACACATTATAATCACATAGCTGCAGTAGATGGAATTGCCATTGTTATGAAATACTCCAAAAATGAATGTATACACCGCGCAGTTCTGAACGAGTAACTATGTGCAATTAACTTGTTATATCATTCTGTAAAATCCTCGCACTCTAACCCTGTTTTTGTCTCAAAATGAAGCTGTAGATGCAAGCAGTCAGTCAGTCAGCATGGAGCCACGGCTTTTCCCAGGCTATTTACAACACTGTGAAAACATAAGTCATTTTCCCAAAATAACAGCTCATATCTGATGCGAATAAGAGTTTTGAACAAGTGGATAACAGCACTTGAGCAAATTACCACTGCACCAACAATATTATTAAATCTACGTGGAAGGCATTCCTCCCAAAATGGTTTAATAGGCAGAGCTATGAACCGTACTGCTTTGAAAAGAAACTGCTGATTTCCCCTATCACGCAGTTTTCACTAACTTTAAATAAAGGGGGGGGGGACACAGGCAACAGCAAGCATGTTATGAAATTTTAATTTCCATTGTTAGCATGGAAAAGTGCTTCAGGTGATTCATAATTGTATCACCATTTCCACAAATACTCATCTGTCATATTGAATTTGTTAGAATTACTTCAGGAGGAAGTTGAGCAACATCTTTTTATTCCCCCATTATGAAAACTCAAAGCAGGGTTGACGTTGAGGCCAGGAATTTAATGCATTATTTACAAGCTGGATGCTAATAAAAACAGATTGTTCATTTAGTAATGACTTAGAGCACCCCGGGTATTATTCCAATTAGCTTTATTAAAACCAAAACAAAACAAAATAAAAAAATAAACAAAGAACAGCAACAAAAGAAAGGGATTAAAATGGAAACTAAGTCTTATGCTTTTGTCATAAGTTTCCATAAAGGCCTCATTGATGTTGGGCTCTTGTGAAAAAGTAGGCAGTTCCTGGCTGCAAGTGCTGCACAAAGAGATGGCACTTACTCCAAAATAATCTCCTGAAAAGTGCCCAGGCTAGCATAGCATTAGGTAAATGTTTTGCATGAAAAACATGTTTAAATAGATAACAGCTTACCAATTTAGAAATTTACCTTATTTAGCGGTAGACTAGGCGGTTAATGAGGAACATTATGTACACCTACTGGCTAATAATTGTTCTGAATAAGAGTTACTTTTCTCACCTAGCTAGATTTTGCATTTTGATGGGTTTGGTCTGGTAGATTGTGTAATGACATGGGGGATATACATGAAAACATCAGGTAAGAATTGATTCGACTTCAGCTGTGTGAGCTAGCGTATAGCTGAGGCTAAAAACTTAGTGCGGTTCCACTCTGTGATTTCTGTAGCCCCATCGATGTCTCAGCTCATCTGGTCCCAGGAGGTGCAAGAAATGATGTAACATTTTTCTCTTCCTTGTCCGCATTTGTCAGAGTCCAGAGCACCGAAGAAGACAGCATGGGCCTTAGTCAGCCTTCCAGGTGCATAGAGCTGTAATGAAGGATGTAGCAATTAATCACACCCGTCAGTGGGGGCTGGTTCACATCAACCCCAGGGGTCACACAGCTGAGAATATATTTGGGGCTAACAGGAGGTTATAATGATCACCATTGCCCTTTACTTTGACTTCAATTCGCGGTCAATAACACCATCTGAAGTCCAAATAAAAATGTTTTGCACAAAGAAAAAAAACGAAAAGGAATTTTTGCTCTTATCCTATCTACAAGAAGGACTTCACTCACAAATTCCAAATCTTTTCTGTGGGGAACAGGGCCTTATTATGCTGCTGAAAAGAAAATGGTACAAACATTTCTTAATTAATTTTGCATTTGAAAATTGTTTTGATTCTGGTCATTCCCAATGTTGATTCAAATAATGTAGGTTTAAAGGAATAACCAAGATAGTCTACTGCTAAAAGCTTAATGCTAAAAGCTCTCCTACAAATGGAGCATTACTGCAGAAAATATAAAGATATTTTGCTCTCCTGCTGATGTAAACTGGAAGGTAAGAGCACATAAAGCCACCGTGCTGTCAAGAAGTTGAAACACAAGTTGGCAAGTTATTTTGAAGGCTTTCGCAGTTTAGAACAATACAACAAGCTGTAAATCACATTCCCCCACCCCACCAACACCCCCACCCTTTTGCTTAGTGTTTTCCCAGTGGTCAGGTTTTTATTGTTGTGTGCAAAAAATGAACAATGGCTATCTTAAATCAGGCACTGAGGCATTTAATTGCCTGTAATGGGTGCTGGAAATTTGTGACTTTTTACTCATTACGGGCATGCTCTGCTCATTAAGCGCCGGCCCATGCATGGCTGCCGACTTGGGTGGAGTCCTGCCCTTTCCCCCAGGTGTGTCTGCTGCGGGGCTTTGCGTGACGATGATTGACAGCCCAAGACAAACACGGAGCGCTCCTCGGCACGGAAACCAATGGGCTGTAGGCGAATAGGGACTGGGCGGGGGAAGGCCTCCCAACTCATACATCAAAACCAGACCTCACTGTCTGACTTCCCCAGTGAATTGGCTGTAAGAGTGAAGGCCCATTATTTTCACTTTGAAAGCACACCAAAAGAACATGAAGAGCCCATTATAGGCTGATATCCTCCGTATTTTCAATGGAAAGGGCTTAATTTCAAACAGTGTTTTATTGACTATTGGCCGGCTAGCGGCATAGCAAGCACATACGCAGTTGCAACACCTGGCAGATATAGTGGGTAACATTCAGATATTTCCGGATGTTTCTCGTTCAGCTTGTCCTTGGGGTGGCTTTAATTGCATAAAATGACTCCCTAGTGTTATTTTAACAAACGGCAATTTAATAAATCCACATCATCAATTGAAATATAAACAAAATTGATGCATGTTGGAAAGTTGGCAGAGATTGAATTACCCCTGCCTGCAAAAAGAGAGGGAGCCGGGGGAGAAAAATCAATAGAGCATTTCATTTTACCCATGATTGATTATGTCAATACTGGGCACACCTCTTTCAATCACAAACTAGAGCTCTTTCATATAACTGCTTTTGCATCTGATTTTACAGAGTTTAAGACATTTAACTGCCTCTGGCTTAACTGCAATATGTTGTATGGTCTTATTACATAAAATATTATTGTAGGAAGTCTAATCATTTCTGTCTTGGCCTGCAATGTATGCATACACAGTATATCTTATTTTGAAGCTAGTTTTTTTTTTTTTTTTAATTAAATTCATATGCCCTCTTCTTATGGTGGCTGTTATGTTCACGTTCTGTCTCGCCTTGTATGTTCTAGGTCCTGTCCCGTACTGCCAATGGAATCCTCCTCGTGGCGTTCCAGTCCACGTCTTGTTTTCTCTAGTTCATGCACAGCTTCTTCGCTATTGGCTGGCTACGGTATTTCCACTTTCCTTCAGCTCTGTTCTGGTTTCGGACCTTTCTAAGCTTAGTGTCAGTTAATTGTTTTTAGTTACTAACATCTACTAACATTCACAGGAGGTGTTTTTCTTAGACAGGCAGTTTACCAACATTACTAATTTAGATAAGGTGTTAATTGCCATGATTTCCCGCTTCAAAATAATTTCAGATCTGGCTCTACTTTGCTACGTAACGTTTTCACGCTTCCTTCATCTTCATACTTCATTGGTACTTAGCTGAGCACGCCCATTTTCTTCAGGGGCTTCATTTACCTTAACCAGTGTCTCTTGTTCATGCTTCGTTCCTTCCCTGTTCTGCCCAGGTGTTCCTCATCTCTGATTAAACCCAGTTCCTTTATATTCTGTGGAGGTGTTCCAGTTGGTCTGTTGTAGCTTCATGTTTGTTCCACGCCTATCTTCATGTCTGCTTGCAGTCCTGTTTCTGTGCATGTTTCATTTTTTAGTTCATGTTTTCTGAGTTATGCTACCCCATTGGTTTCCAGCTCATTGAGCATAGTTTTTTTTTTTGTAGGCCTTGTACCCTCCTTTATTCCTCTGTTTTTTTCTGTTCATTCATAATGTTTCTGTTAGCCCATTTGCTTTTTGTTTGGATATTCTGTGTTTAATAAATACCTTTGTTGGATTCATCACTCGCTGTTGGTATCTCTCCGCGAACGTAGCAGTGGCTTAAGGTTTTTGATTAACAGTCCAAATAGTTCCAGTAAAACACTTTGGTTCCAGTCTAACCATCTTTATTTTTGTTATCCAAGAACTCTACAGTAATCCAAAGTTAAACACGTGTATCATGGTCTTCGTTTGTTTTCAAATAAAAGTTCCTGTTAAACTGTATATCCCCATATTGTTGAGCAAGTTACCAATTTCTTGGAGATCGGTGGTAACGCCTATGTCAGGAAAGTGGCTGAAATCACATCTGAGCAGAGCCAGGGCTGCAGTTGAAACCCTTTTAATCAAAATCAGCATTCGCAGCCAACCCTGCATAATTGATTCTAAATGGGTTCAGTTTCATTAGCTCAGACCTGAGGCTAACTGCTTACATTCCCTTTGACCAAATGTGTTTCTGAGAAGACACAATAGAGGAATTGGAACCTGGTTACAGACACTCAAAAATGACATTGTTATAAAATACAATCCAATGAATATCTGCTTCCTTCATGAAGCTCATTCAATGCCGCAATCAATGCCGTGCTTCGTGATGAATTGACAGGCAAATTGTTGAGCCGTCTGGCACAATGGCTTTTCAAGACAATGTTTGCATTATATTGTACTTTATGATCAATTTATTATTTATTAATCAGCAACTGAAGAGGGTAAGGAGTAATTCCTTGTTCACCCAAACTGGAAATAAAATGGTTGATAAAAGCAAAGTCATTACAAAAGAATGTTAGGCATTGGCATTTTATAATCATTAGCGTTTATTGAAAAAAAAAAAAAAAACAAGGGCGAACTTCACTCGGCTGGCTCTGATTTCGCGTTATTTCGCAGACGAGGCAAAGGGGTCATGAGTTTAACAACCTCGCAGTAATTGAACAAGCACAGATGTGCAAAGCTCTAGTAACCACAGAACTGGGCGTACTTTATTTATGTTCAAGAAGCCTCTCGAAACAGGTGCGAAGATGGAAAACAGTTGCCAGAGTAGAGAGCTGTGTCCTGAGCATTCTACTGGGAGGGGGGATGTGAAAATCGTCCTCATTCTTAAACACCTTCCATGGGTTATTGTCCACATTTACAAAGCCTCTGTGAGAAGTAATGTTGACCTAGAATCAGTTTAGCATTTTGGCTCGTGCTGGACGTTAAGTTATGGACTGCAGAGACATGATCTGAGAACAGCACACCTTTTTTGAAAAATTTTATCAACCCAGGCCCAGCAATGACAGCTATGTCCTGGAGCAGCCCTACCTGCCTTTTTCCTGGCAAGTGACCTCACAACTTGAGCAGGACACGCTTAAATAAAACAAGTCAAAAGCCAGGGTATTGTATCTTGAGGGGCGGGTAAAAGTTCTTTTCCACACTCAGGATCTTGTTTACTCAGAGCTAATGCTGTTGTCTAAGAACCACCAGCCATGTTTACCATCCTGATAGCTGACAGGAAATTAGTATTTTCTATTCTCGCGGATGTGGTTTCACCAAATATCTGAGACAGTGAATATCACTGTGAGAAAGAAAGACGGATACAGCCAAAGCTAATAAAACCAGGCAAAGTTTTCTCTTTTGTTCAGTATGAACAATAAACAGTGCCAATAAATTGACATGAATATTGGGGGCATTTCACAACTCCATTGCAAATGGCATTAATGATAATAATTAATAATTGTAAATTCCTGAAGGATAAATAAAGCATCTGTCAGCCCAAAAAGAGAAGCTATGACCTTTCTTTAAGCTTGCATCATTTGAAAGCCTTGTTATGTTCTCTAGTATATTACCAAATTGTATAATCAACATCAGAACAGATGACCTGAAAACACAGCATGAAACTTTTGGATGCTCTCATAGAACATTGGCATTTCACAACCAGGCTTCGAACCAAATTACTAACTACTCTATTGTGTCCACTAATTAACAGTGACACACAAATTCAGCTGTCGATCACCAGTCCATCAACCTACGTATATAAATTATCAATAACTTCTCAAGAAAGGCAAAGCCATGATACAGGCTTACAGTGGCTATCAAGCTACCAAGCTATCACAATCTTCATGGCAGATGTGCAGACAACAGTATGGTTTTAGAATTATTTACGTTATTTGCATGTATTTTGGAAGCCATGGCGGTAAAGATATAAATCACGTCATACCATTGTATTTGGCACTTCAAGGTGGGGTTAATGGTCCAAAGCAATCGTTTATGGACTAACAGTAACCCATTCTACTCTGACTGAGGCCGGCTGCAACGCGGAGGCAGGGTTATTATAGTTAACGAAAACTAAGACTAAAACTAAAACTAGCTGTGAAAAAATAATTTAGTTAACTGAAATAAAAATAAAAATGTCAATTTTTTGAAAAACGAAAACTAAATAAAAACTACAATGGACAATACAAAACTAACTAAAACTAAACTGAATTGCAGATAAAATTAGCTTCGTTTTCGTTGATAGTTTTGTTTTCTCCCTCGATTACTGTCCTGTTCAGTCAGAGTTAACCGGTTGCTTCCAGAGGGGGGAAGCATAGCGGCTATTAGCAGCCGTAGTTGCTGCAGGCGTCAGCCGAAGATGATGCCTCACGTGCATAATTCAGCCAAAAGGGTCTAGCTGCAAACGCACAGAGGAGTAGAGCTCCACTACTTCTATAATTCAGCGCCGTCATAAGGGCTAACAGTCCATTGGGGCCCAAAAAACCCACAGTAGACGCCATGACAAAATTATTTTGCATAGATTTACTTAATATCAATACTAATGCATCAGAGTTTAAACAAAGCCATTAAGGCATGCAATATTGATGAAATACATTTCAGTAACCCCCTTCTTTAAAAATGGTTCAATCTATGCTTCATGCTCGTATTGGAAAATTGTGCGTTTTTGCTGGCGAGGTCGTGAACTAAGGCAGCAAACAGGGATCACCGTCCTTGCGAATATGATGTCCAAGAGCAAACAAACAAACGCACACAAATCTGGATGCCAGAAAAGACTAGAGAGAGGACAGGAAGAGCAAAGCAGGGGTCCAGAACATTACAAAATTCTTTTCAAAGAGAGGTGAGAGTATTAAACTAGCTTGCTATGTTAGCTGTTCAGGCTGGCTATTCAGCTGCTAACGTTACGTTAAAGTAACATGCTGTCAGCTGAGTAAATAATTGCCTGACAAGAATTACATTACTCAGTTATTAACGGTATCATCTACAGAAGAGATCGGTAAGGTTATCATTCGCCAGCCATCATAATATGCCATCAAAAAATTTGGTAGCAGCAGCCTAGGACACGTCCCTCCGTTCTTTTGAGTGGTTACTGCATACTCAGCTCTCTCTAACTGTAATTGACTGTACACGCTCGGTTTGGCTAGCGAACTACATGTAGTCAGTGCGGTAATCTTAGGTGTAACTTAAATAATCGCTTGTCAAGGCTGACATTAGTTTTAGTAAACGATTGAGGTAAAAGTAAACTGCTACTTTAGCCTGTTGGTATAAGTCTTGCTCACGCGGGGGGTAATTTTACAGAGCTTGCCCTCCTCCTAACAATAGCAAAATGAAGCTGGGTGCTTAGAGCTATGATACTGGGAAGCCCATTTAGATTCTGTTTATTCCGAGACTCCGTAGGTTAGTTCTTCATCAGTTGTTCCATGGAACATAATCATAAATGTTCACGAAAGTAATATGAAGTGGAACAATTAAACCTTTATGCACTGCTACTTCAGAATCAGCTGTAGTCACTTCATCTGAACCTGACCCAGCAATAGATCCTCACCACCAGCAGTCTGAATATGTTTTTGATGGTGAGTTAATTAGTGAATAAGACAACTAATAATTCATTATTCACATGATGATACTGTCTTTGTTGAGTGGTTAATTTTAAAAAAGGAAAAATTGGGTGTATTGCATTAGGCACTGTCAAGAACACTGAGAAACAGAAAAATAATGAATAACATCATGATATATTGTCGTTAAAGAGTGGCAATGAATAGTCGGGGGCAGGGGCCCACACCGATATTCTGTTAGGGGCCCCAGAATTCCAAGCAACTGCCCTGCGCACACTCAGTGAAGAAGATGGTTAGCTCTCAAACATGGCAAAAGCTGTGGAAATAACTGAGCATGATGACTGTATGGGGTGAGATTGATTGGATTTTTTTTCCAAGTTATATTTGTATCATCAGTGTCACATGTTAAAAAAGATGATGGTTAAAGAATACAGGATTAATAAAGGACTCGGTAAAAACATATTTGCTGTCATACATTCTCTTATCCTTGTCAGCTTCTACAAATTAAGGCCTTACTCTTAATAGCTGAAAAACTAAAACTAAGACTAAAACTAAATAAAAACTGAACTAAAACTAGTGAATTCCTCAAAATAAAAACTAAACTAAAACTGCTTAATCACTTGTTCAGCTGACTAAAACTAAACTGAAATAAAAAAGCAAACTGTAAAACTAAATAAAAATAAAAACTAATGAAAATGTCAAAACTATATTAACCTTGCGCGGAGGCAACATTATATCACAGATACCTGATTTTGCACTCCATTTGCACTCCAAAGACAAAACGCGCTACACAGGGATGGTTGACTGTTAGAAAGACCCTTACAGAACTTCATTTGATCTCTGGCTTATTCATAACTGAGCAGCTCCATCATACATTCTTTTGCTTTCCTTACATCTGCAGACCTTAGTAAAATAGACATACACTTTTTATTTTCTGCTTATCATTTTCTAACTTTTGTTTGGGCAAACTTTTTTACAGTCGCTGTGTAAATCAGACAAATTGCCACAATTTCCACGCTCATCAGGTGGCCTTTCCTCGTGATGTTAACCATACCCTCTCGCACAACATTGAAAGCCCGCTGAGTCCGTTTTCCCCGAGGCCTTGGTACATATAATCCCAAAGCAAAAAGAAAAAAAAAACAAACAAACATAAAGGGGGGCTTAGAAAAGCCAGAATTCCCTGCTGTCATATACCTCAGAACAAACCAGGCCATTTTGTTTGATATTTGAACAGCATTAACTTGCTGTCCGCAATTCATCTCCAAACGCACACAAAGCTCATTTTCCTCCACAGCCCTTATTCATTAATTATATCCTTTGTGGCAAGTGCCATTGAGCTATCTGCATTGTTTAAGGTTACACCAAGCCTGGGTGAATGGCTGTCTGATAACAGGAGACATCCATCTTCATTACCAGGACATTTCTGCATGCACTTGCTCTTATGCCATAAAGGGAACTGAAGACTGGGCATAACTTTTGTTCCCCTTTAACTAGTTTTGATTTGTTTTCGGGGAACATCACAGGCAAAGCAAGAAGACTTTCCCTTCCTTTTTAAATTATGAACCATGCAGTCAAAAATTAGTCTGTTCAATTTGTTTTCCCTGCAAACAGGTTGATGCAAAATCTTCTTGTAGGGAGAGCCAATGCAAGTCTAGAGAGAGGTAATATTATGAGAAATACGTACACACACTTTGTTTTATGAATTTAGCTAATAGAATCAGTTTAAACCTTTGCTTGAGTTGATGTACTTACTATGCCAAGGCCAACCTTGATGAGCTTGATGAGTCTCTTATTGTAAAAACAGTTAAAACTTACTTTCACAATATTAGGAATAGTTATGAGGGTCATAATTTTCCCTCACAATTATAAATCTTCAGTTGATGGGTAATAAAAAAAATTATTTATTATTTTTTTTTTGTAATCTCATCCTTTAATGTAGCCAAATGTCAGAAATTGTCCAATCTGTTAGACTGCTTCGCAGGACTCCCCTATGTGGAACATTAGCGAAATAATCTAGAATATAATCATTCTGTTTATGTATGAACCATAAAAACATGAAAATGTTTACTTTAAAATGGCACTATATATTAATATGCCATGTTGCATGTACTGTAAATAATGCCTTAAATACGTACAGAGGGGATGGTGTCGTTTAAAAAGCATGCAGTGTTTTTCATGAATATTTAACATTCAAGATTATCCTCTGGGAGAGTGTTTAACTGAATACAGGAATCACACACCATATCAGTATAACCTGAAATGCTCACTCTCTATTGCTTGACATATCCTCGTGACTGTCAGACAATTTTTTTGAATTTAATCGATGTGAGGCCCTCCTCATTTATGGTTTATTTACAACCACATAGCCTCGCTTCAAGTAGACAAGAACTCTCTTTACTCTTCAGTGCAATCCTTCCACCTTGCTTCACCGCAAAATATCAAATTTCAGCAGAAGGCAACAATTTGGCTATACAACCTGCCATCTCAATGTGAGAGTTTCCAGAACCTTCAACGCTTGCTCCCGAAATCAAATAATGTAACTTGTTTCAGGAGAAAACTGAGACAAGTTGCACTATTCTGATACTATCTAAACAGTTGTGGTCCATGCAATCATGCAGAATTGATTGGGAATGACAGCAGTCTCGGCATAAAATAAGTTTAAAACCAGCTTGCTTAAGGACAAGGACATGGGGTCATCACTTTCTAGTACACAGGGGTGGCAGGGTAGCGTAGTGGTCGGCTGCTTGACTGGTGACTACAGAGGGTTTATGACTTGACTTGGCGAGATCACACTAGTAGAAACCCTGCTCTTAGGACCTAGCACAAGCATGTTAACCCCAAAATGGTTCCCGGGGTTTTACCCCCATTTGTCTCTATACCACCTCCCTTACAACTGCTGTACTTGGCATTTCTCCCAGAGCGTCCTTGAAAAAGTGAACATGCTCTCAATAGAACTTTCCCTGGCAAAATTAAGTTTAAAAAAAAACTCTAGTCTGCTTTTTTCTTGCTTTTTGACCTTTTTTCTTTTTGGTGGTTTTTACACAAATTCAGCCATGGAGAGGGATGCAGGATCCAAATAATATGGACATCTAATAAGAAGTTTACATTTACGTTCTTAATAACAGTTCCAGTTGCTTATCTTCCCTCATTGAACCCCATTCAAGTCTTCACAGCCAAGGGCATATCACGAGACTCAAGTATGCTCTGCCTACAAAACTTGCTCCTCAGAGTTCAAGAGGTAAGACCGTTATCTTGTGACGTAATACTTCCATACATACTTTCTAGGCCAGTGTAGATGCAGGGTTTCGTTCTGCCAATTAGCATATGAGATGCATTTTATCCCAAGATCTATGGTGACTGAAGACTGTGATTGGTGCTTTAAAGTAAAATTTTCGTAACTTTAAATATAAAGCTTAATATGTTGTTACCAATGTGTACAATACATTTTGCAATTGATTCACCAAAATTCTATGTCCCATTGACAAAAAGGAGGTATATGAAATTTACTACCTCCCCTCACTTGAATAGCCCTCAAAAATATTGCTGAATATACAGTGCTGTGCAAAAGTATTTGCCTTCCTGATTTCTTTTTTTTTTTTGTGTGTGTGTATTTTTTACACTTAAATGTTTCAGATCATCAAACAAAAAATATTAGACAAAGTTAAGCCGAGCAAATACAAAATGTAGTTTTTAAATGATGATTTCATTTATTAAGGGTAAAAATCTATCTAAACCTACCTAGCCCAATGTGAAAAAGAAATTGCCCCCCAAATCCTAATAACTGGTTGTGCCACCCTTGGCGACAACAACTGCAATCAAACATTCGTGATTACTGCCAGTGAGTCTTTCACATCACTGTGGAAGAATTTCAGCCCACTCTTTTTTGCAGAATTATTTTAATTCAGCCACAATGGAAGGTTTTCGAGCATGAGTGGCCTGTTTAAGGTCACGCCTCTGCATCTCAATAGGATTTAAGCCCGGACTTTGACAAGGCTACTCCAAAATCTTCATTTTGTTTTTTTTTTTAAGCAATTCAGAGGTGGACTTGCTAGTGTGTTTCGGACCATTGTCCTGCTGCATTACCCAAGTGCGCTTGAGCATGAGGTCATAAACTGATGGTCGGACATTCTCCTTCAGGATTTTCCGGTAGAGAGCAGAATTCATAGTTCCATCAGTCACAAGTTGTCCAGGTCCTGAAGCAGCAAAGCAGCCCCAAACAATCACACAACCATCACCATGTTTGGCTTTTAGTATGATGTTCTTTTTATGAAATGCTGTTTTAGTTTTAGGCCAGATGTAATGGGATGCACACCTTCACAAGAAGTTCAACTTTTGTCTTGTCAGTCCATAGAATATTTCCCCAAAAGTCTTGGGAATCATCAAGATGTATTAGGCAAGTTTGAAAGAAGCGTTTTAGTTCTTTTTGGTCAGCAATGGTTTTCGCCTTGAACTCCCCCGTGGATGCCATTTTTGTCCAGTATCTTTCTTATTGTTGAATCATGAACACTGACTTTAACTCAGGCAAGTGAGGCCTGCAATCCTTCAGATGTTGTTCTGGGTTCATTTGTGAGCTCCTGGATGAGTTGTCGATGCGCTCTTGGAGTAATTTTGGTAGGCCCGCCACTCCTGGGAGGGTTCACCACTGTTCCAAGTTTTCGCCATTTGTGAATAATGCCTCTCACCATGATCCGCTAGAGGCCCAAAGCCTTAAAAATGGCTTTGCAACCCTTTCCAGACTGATAGCTGTCAATTCCTTTGTTTCACATATGTTCTTGAATTTCTTAAGATTGCGCTATGACGTGTTGCTTTTTGAGACCTTTTAGCCAACTTCACTTTGTCAGACGGGCTCTGTTGAAGTGTTTCTTGATTCAACAGGCCTGGCAGTTATTTGGCCCGGGTGTGGCCAGTGTAATTGGACCCAAAAATATGGTTACTCACAGTTAATTCATGATTTAAGAATGGGGGCCATTACTTTCACGTGGGGCCAGGTAGGTTTGGATAGCTTTTTCCTCTTAATAAATGAAATCATCACTCAAAAACTGCATTTTGCATTTACTCAGGTTATCTTTGTCATATATTTAAATTTGTTTGATGATCTGAATCATTTAAGTGTGAAAAATAAATAAAAGTAAGAAATCGGGAAGGGAACAAATACTTTTTCACGGCACTGTACCATTTTTATACTTCAAAAAGCCTATCCAATACTAGATTTTTGTAATGTTTTTTACCTCAAAATGATCTGTTAAAATTTTACTGAAAAGTGTTTTATTTGTATGGTCCGAGTTTTATTTTGCCATGCTGCTCAAAGGTGTGCAGATAAACTGTAGCCACATAATCTCACCCCAGAACAGCTAAGTTTGTTTACTCCCAGAAAGACCCACCGCCACTTGGTGGTTAGACCAATGGGAGAACACCTGGTAAGGCATTGAGGTGATTTTAATTTAAATGCATAAAATTTTTTTTCAGTTACTTCAAAAGACAAACCAGATCTACCTTTAGCTTTGTTTCAAAGTTGCAAATAACATGACTGTACAAACTTCATAATATGTTGCTCAAATTTGAGTTTTTTTTTTTTTTTTTTTCAAATCAAAAACCACACTAAGATTTGAGAAAAGGGCCTAATATTTGAAGCAAGAGGTCCTAAAGATGATTGAATTTTAGCTAAGGCTAACTTTGGACCAACTATAATGACTTCTGATTCTGAATGTAACTGCAAAAAATTATTTGCCTAGCAATTATGAACATCGGCCAGTCATGCAACACTGATACATTGCTGAAATCAGAAGATTTCACTGTGAATAAAACTGTGTGTCATCAGTACATCAATGAAAAAATAAATTATACTGACGTACAATCAAACCAAGAGGAAGCGTATATATAGAAAACAATATAGGCCCAAGTATGGAGCCCAGTGATAAACCTGAGGAAAGCAGTGCAGACCATAATACACAATCACCATGAGAAACCAAAGATTTTCTTTTGGACTGATATCTAAGGGACTGGAAGAGGGTTTCATACCGGACACAATATCTGTGAGATCTGGCAAAGGAATTCGGTCAAAACAAATCAATAAGTTTAAGCAAGGATAAGATATATTGAAAGAAAAAACAGGAGTCATTCAAGACCTTATGACTGCTGTCTTTTCAATACAAAATTTCAAAACCTTATCACAATCAGCAGTGGATGAAACTGATGCAGCAGCAACAGGAGGGTTCACAAGACGGTCAATTGTTTTGAATAAAAATTTTGCGTTATACTGATTTGTGGCCATTAATCCAGAGAAGAATTTGTTTTGAGCATATTTTATAACTTGATTATATGAGTTTGACAGGCTTTTCAAATTCAGGTAATCCACATTTTGTTTAGTTCCCTTGCACTTCTGTTCCATTTTTTCTGCATTCCCCCTTGAGGCTGTGTATTTTACCGTTCATCTGAGGCAAATTATATTGTGCAGGTGCTGTTCTAATTTTGAATGGCCCGACTGCATTTATAGTAGACAAGCACATTGTATCAAATAAATTTCATTGCTGTCAGGAATCTGGGCTGTATTAAAGGTGCACTATGCAAGTTTGTTCGCTTTCCGCGCAATTATATTTTTGTCTGAATTTGCCAACATACCTCCCTGATCCACTAGCTGCCTGCTCTCAAATTCACGGAAAAAAAAGAAGCCCAGGCTCTGGAGACTGCACAGGTGTCACAAACTGCAAATAAGCACAAGGGGCACAGGCTGTGCCCCGTAACATAACAAACCGTCCCGGCCAATCACCGACAAAGGTTAGTTACGGAAGCATGGGAAGGAGGGAACAATGGGGGGGGGACACACACCTCTGTTTTGTTTGAGATTGAATGTCAACAGAATTGAAAGTTAACAAACTTGCATAGTGCACCTTTAACACGTGTTTTAGAAAAAATAGATGAAAATTTGGAGGCCGTACATGAAGTTACCACACGAGAATGAAGCGAGTTCAAGTCACTAGGATCATGGTATCAAATATCAAAATATTTCAAATGAATGAATATATGATATGAATTTGGTGTGATATATTTCAAATATCACACCAAATGAAACAAAAATATCCTCAATCTCGAGGCCACTGAAATTCACACCAGCGTGTAACCTAAACTCAGGGTATGGCCATGTTTGTGCGTGACGCCAGACGAAATTTCTGGACGAAATTGAAGGATTCTGTAAGGTTCAGAAACTCAGCGACCAAAGTTTCTGAGAGGACGTCGATTAAAAACAACTGCTATTTTGACCCCGTTATATTTCAACAACACAAAGGACAATAACTCTGACATAAATGCATGACATTATTTCTGCACCTAACAAATGCAAAAACGAGATAGTGGTATCATATATTATCGTATAAACCTCAACCCTCAATCAAAGTATTGGACACCTCTGATCTAGATGGTGGGCATGCAAGTATACTTCTGTTCTGGAGGGCTGACCAGAAAATATTTGGAAGACTCTGAGGGACTTGCCAAGTGAAGATTAAGATTCAGTGAGATGTATCCTCAAGAACTAATAAAATGACTGCTCATCTTTAACATATTACCCAGAAGACTAGCTAGATGTTGAAGGCAGAGAGGAAGATGTAGACACTGCATACATTTACAGCAAATATCAATATCAAAGTGATTTCAAATGAAGATGAGGAATTCATGAGCACAGACATTAGTGTTCAGTATCCAGGTTGGTAATACATTGCCATGGTGCAAAAATGACTGATTTAAACGATTAAAACCAGAGATAGCCAGATTGATATTTTGATAGGTCATTTGACAACTCTCTTTCAGTAAACTGTGGAAGACTTTTTGTGAGCATATACACAGTATGCATCCTTGGAAGATTGGAAGAATTTTTTTCCCCAACTAGATCAACATTGCAGCTCATTTAATTGGTTATTACATAATATCAACAATTTAAGACTTAACTGACATGTTACACAGTCTACATACTATTGGCAATAAAAAAAAACTGTCTATATTCAGAATGCTTTATGATAGGAAACTCACAAACAAAATGAAGATGTATCGAGAAACAAGTATATGATGGCAGGTTTTAATTGGATGACAGCAGCAAGAATGGGCTACCAACCAGTATTCCTATTGCCCAACAGGTAGGTCATGCCCTACCCTTTGTTGTCATGACAACATCTCCTAGCAGGCCTTTATTTTTGCACAAGCAATTAACTGACTGCATGTCTACTCTTTAAATGTGACACCTTCAATATACTTCTGAAGTAAGGCAAATTAATTATTCTAATTGGATGTAATTAAAAATAGCAGAGTGGTTAAAGCCTGTAGTCATTTGAAACATAAAGGTGCAGTTACAGATGCGTCTATTGCATTCGGCTGACACTTCACACATTAACTTCAAAATTCTAATTAAACTAATGGGTGCGACATATAAACTGACTTGATTAAAGATATAATTAAAATGTTTTTTTCTTAAGTGTACATAATGATCAAACTGCTCTATAACAACACACAAAAGAATTGTTTCACAATTTCCTTCTTTTACTTGATAATTTTAAAGTTTTTACAGCGAGATAGTGGGAAACTATATGACGTGATATGAAATATGGATTCAAATAACCAACAACATTGCGTTTGTCAAGCTAAGCATTATTGACACTATAATTTATGACTTTTACTGAGCCGTGTGGCTGACCAATAATGAAGGGATTAGTTTAGGAATGCAGAAAGGAGAGTCCCATTCCTTTTCTTTTAATGTTGTGTCATTATAAAGAAAACTGCAGGAAAATATTTAAAAGAAAAATGCCCAAAGGACTATGTCTCCACTGACACACAAAGACACGTCCCGTAAGGGAGAATTCTTGGAAGCTGCAGCGCTTGTTCGTCACTACTTCAGAGCGATCATTTAATCACCTGGGGGATTGAACCAACCAGGCGTTGACGACTCTTATGGCACATAGAGCAGAACAAGATCTTAATTTGCGTGGATTCAAGCCTTTTGTTTGGAGATAATATGAAAGAAATTTTCATTTTTGTGGGCCATAAATGGTCGGAGAAATCATGGAATGATGTACTTTCAGTTCAACACTGATTGTACGTGTAGTTGTCTGTACACATTTCAGGCGCAAAGCATATGGTTTAATGATGGAAAAAAATACATATTTTTAGATAAAATATTGCATGAATTTCAATATTTTCCTCCAATTTGCAGTCATTGGGGAGCGAGTTTCATTTGGGAATGCCAATTAAGCATCAAAGAGCATGAAATGCTCATTTTTATGAGAAGCGTTTGTGGTATACTGACGCCTTTCGTGCATCAGCATGCTTTCAAGGGGGGAAAAAGTGCTTGGCCTATATATTGTATGTCTTTATATTAAGGAATTATCTCTCTACCTTAATTATACCTTAGGCTGAATGCAGAACAGTTAGTATGCTGCTTAAGTAAACATGTTGGTAATCAATTTTGCTGTAGAAACGTATATGTTCAATTACGTCCTTCAAAAGCAATGATAAACATGCACTATGCTAATGACCAGACCAAATAGCCCTGGCACTGACATCATACTGAAGCAATGCAGCTGGTTCGCATCCTTTGGAACTGACAAGATACCAGTTGTGACCAGTATCTTAACTTATAGAGAAATATGTACAACAAAAATCTATAAAACAGCTTGCAGTTCTGGGTTGGCTGTGGGGAGTACAGAAAGTACAGCGAATGAAACCGTTCTGCGGTAGACTAATGTCAGTGTGTGGGCACAGGCTATGAGAAACATGAAAAGAGCCCTAATGGCAGGCCCCACGGGGAAACACAGTGACCCATCAAATCCTCAGCTGGTTCCCTTCCCTCTTCTCTCCGGTGCAGTCAAATTCACTTGGGAAGACTCGGGGGGGAAAAACAAAGGCTAGCGATGGAAATGACATTAAAATGACGTGAAGAGCTTCGCAAACGCTTTTGAAGACCGCCTGCCGCCTTGTCCTTTTTTTGGAAAAATCTCCCTGCTTTGCCTTGGAAGAGGAAATTAAGAACAGACGAAATGAAACAAATCAATTTTTCAAAACAAAACTGGGGGGTGTTCAGGGTTGGGTGGGCTTCTGTGTGATGAAGTGAAGCAGACTCTCAGCATGCAAATGGAAACAATGGGTGCTTACCGATGTAATTCTTCCACAAATTGCCATTGAGTAGAAGTGGAAATCTGCACTAATGACCCCGGGCTAATGATAAACTGGTTTCCCTGTTGTAAGTAACGTTATGCTCTATGCAGTGAGGTAAGGCTGTAGGACCGGGGGACTGGAAAATTGCTGGAGGGGGAGTAGTGGTGTGTCGCTTTTCCGCCTCTCGAGAGTGCGGGATATCGAAGCATGACCATTATTTTCTTATTTTCCACATTTTTGGTCGACAGACAGAGTAATTGATTCCCATAATGAGCTACGGTTCGTTAGCCAATTTAATTTATAATTGAATTGGATGGATGTAGCTCTGTGAAAATGTCTAGGATGGATCTGTTGTGCTCCTTACTTCATTAACATCACGGGCCTTGCGGAGGACAAAGCGAAACACCAAGGCTGCTGGTGGGCAGAGGGTCGTTCGGGGACACAAATCCCACTAACGAAACACATCCAGATGTTGTTGAATTCAATGGGAACGACAAAGAACCTGAATTGGCAAGGAATTCTTGTCAAAACAGGTTGAGCTGATGGAAGTAAATTACTTCCTTTGTAAGCTCAGACCTCACCACTATTTAGCAAACCCTGAATGAATTTATAACAATGGGCATATTTTCTGGCTACCATATACCTGAAAATGCATACATACAAATAAATGCTTCATAATCTGCTTTGAAGTTTTCCGATTTTTTTTTTTTGCACTGCCTAAGCCTTAGTTTGTACTGATGGATGCCATAGAACCCCAGTTTTAATGCCAAGTTTCAAATCTCTGATAAAATAGGTTCTTGTTGTCTTTGGCGTGTTCATAGATGGCTCCACTCAGTTGAAATTGAGCTCCGAGAGGCCATGCAAGTGAGTCCATTAACCCATAAAGATTAAAAGCCTGATGCCTCGTCTCGCATTCAACCTCACCCCCTCCAGATTACACTTCCAAAGCTGGGAGGTGATTGATGGGAACCATCAGCTAGCTAGAATCTTCCATTTTATTAACGCCCCCCCATTCCCCCCTTACATTCCACTTGAGCACAGACTGGAAAAAAAGCAAAACAGTTTCTGAGGAGATAAGTGCTAGCACTAAAATATTTACCTTGTACATTAATCTGAAGGAAATTAGTTTTGCCCCTTATTTAGGAGAGTGAGCGTCAGAGAGAGAGAGAGAGAGAGAGGTAGCACAGCTCAATCGAAGCGCAGAGCTCTAATCTTCATGCTCGCAAGGCTCGTACGCTCATGGGACTGCTTGAATTAAAGGACCTGTGGGAGAAGGGGTGTTTGGTGAGTTGCATTAAGTCCCATTAAAGACACTCAGAGGCGCACTTGTCCTCAATAGTTGGACGTGGAAAATGTATGACAGAGATGGGTGCAGAGTGCAGAGAAGCTGGGCCATTCTTGCCAATGCCCATCCACATTTCTGCAAGACAGGAAGTGCTCAGAAAAGTGTAGGCAGGGAGCAACTGAAAACTTTCCAGATTTAAGTATCAAATGACTGATGAAAAGTAAATACAGATACCTCTGCCATTCTTATGAACACTTGAAGTAAGAGAGGGAATGATACTAATTGGAATGAACAGTCTCACCCTTAAAGGTGCACTACGCAAGTTTGTTTACTTTCTGCGCGATCATGTTTTTGTCTCAATCGCCGACATCTCTCCATGATCTGCTAGCTGCCTGCCCCTAAATTCACTGTAAAAAAAAATCCGGGCTCTGGAAACCGCACAGGCGTCATTAACTGTAAATGAACATGTGGGGCACAGGCCCATAACATAGCAAACTGTCCCGGCCAATCACCCACAAGAGTTTGCAGTTATGGAAGCATGGGAAGGAGGGAATTATGGGAGGGAGGGGCGGACTACCTCTGTTTTGTTTGAGTTTGAATGTCAACAGAAGTGAATGTAAACAAAGTTGCATAATGCACCTTTAAGGATTACTGCAATGAGCCCTGATTGGCTGTGAAATTTATACTGACCATTCAGAGAGGAAATTGGTCTCCAGAGCTATGCTTGATTCCTGTGACTTTCCCTTTGCCTGGACATTAATAAACTAACACAACACACACAGGTCAATGTTTAATTACGACCTCAGCTCACCAGCAAATATCAAATTTAAGCTACCAATGAAACAAAGCAATCTTATCGTAACAGCCCATCAGGCCATGCTTTTTAAACGAATAACCCTGTCCACCAGAATCCCCAAAATCGGATAAGTTCTTCAATTCAGATAAGCGCAGCCTCCAAACCTTTGCCTTGTGATCAATCTGGGAGCAGCAGGCGTAAGTTAAAGATTTACTCCTTTCTCCTTTCCAACAGTGAGCGAGGCACCATTGTTTCAAGCTGAGGGACAAAAATCAATAAATGTGATCGATAGATATGCTCTCTGACTCTACCACCTATACCCACAACTGCAGGACCAAGTCCACCAAGCAGCAAAACTCTGAAAGCCAACTGGCACACACAGGTTTCAGAGTGCTGAGAAGTAGGTATAGTTATGCCACACTGACTCTTGGAAAATGCACCTTTCCCCTCCCACTCCTGGTAGAATCGAGCATAATACACACAGCCAGTGCTGTAATCAACTTATTTAAGCAAAACACCTGTATCTAATGCTTTGTCGACCCTAGTAATCTTATATAATGATCACAAAAGGAAATCATGTAACATAGAGCTCATCTGTCCGAGTAGTATATAGAAAGAATACGAGCAAAACAGATGGGAAAGTACATAAAAAAGTTTGCGTGCAAAAAAAAAATGCTTCTCTTTTTTAAATTCTTACTAATACACATGGTCCCAGCTCAGACAGTTAATATTGAAATTATTATACAATAAACTCCTGGATGGATGTATGTTGCATACGTCCCACAGATTAGCAAGGTCAAACAAAACCAGGAGTAGACTCAACGCAAGCTGTTACCCCTCAGATATAGTATTCCTATCTATTGAGCAATGTACTTTCATCGACCGACCGGACAAGACCAAAGATGATGGCAACCCTATTTATGGCCTGAGCGTGGCTGCTGCGCTGTGGTGATCCGCCCTGAGCATTTGGATATCGCACCCACCTCATCTGGCCTTGCCGTTCGTACTCGTCCAATTGGACAAAGAGTTGTGTCATCGAGGTGCTGCTCGAACTTGCGACTATTTACTTTCCCTGAACACGGGGAGATACCTTGGACTGATAAGTCCTCACAGAATGCTGATGCGTTTTGCACTATGTCCCCTGTTGTGTATTGAAGAACATAAAATTGTGTCGTGATAGCTTGTCTTGGACAGATTGTCGCAGAGAGTCAGTGATCGAGGTACTTGTCATAGATAATTATGATACTCGTACTGACTTCATTACAAGTCTTCATTACATTTTCACTCTCTCTTGAAGTATTTCTGCATTATGAGGAACTGGACTCAAATAATGTGCTACAACAAGGAAATGGCATCCAACTGACCAGATATACTCAGGCAGCCCACACTGGAATTTAGTTAAAAAGAAATACATTAGATTTCCAGTTCACCAGGACAGTACATTAGTTATGGATTTACCAGTGTACTCATTCACTGAGAACAACCCCATTATGTACCTCTGACATACGATTTTGATATGAATAGGAGATCCCACGGAAAGGAAATGACATAATAAATCAAATGTTCTCAGTATGGCTTGGTTTCATCTATTAAATGATTGCAATCAGAAAATATTACACAGAATTGAAACTGGTGATTATCATTGCTAAATGGAAAAGATGAAGAAGCGGTTTGACATTCTTAAATTATTTCTTATTACAGAACAAGAGAAATTTTAGCAAAAAAAAATAAAAATAATTGCCATTCTTTCATTTTTTTGGAAGTATTGTGTGGTCTCGTTCGCCATAAAGCACAGCATGGAGTAGATCATTCAATGGTAATATACACTATGACAATTATTTCACCTATTATTTTGTATTATTACATTATATTATTACATAAATGAAAAGCACTGGCATGAATTCAATGTATTATTGAATCGTCACAAGTATGAGGTGAAGTGTTTATGAAAAATTGAATAAATATTTAAATTAAAAACCAATTAAAACCAATAGGTTCTTTCTGCAGGTGATCTCAAAATTGTCATAATTCAAATGTGCCAATTCCAAAGAAACTTTTTGCATCGATAAACATAAATGCTACCAATGGCTAAACCCCCAACAATCAGTTGAGCATTTGAAGCAGTTAACTGAGTTGAATTGACATTTTTGTCATATTTGATCGTATTGTCACCTACTGCTCTTGAAAAAAAAACTATATATATATAAACAAAATACAAATGTACTTACTACCAACAATAAATGCACGAGTTTAGTACATGCTTATAGTTTCTAATCTAAATGCCCATACCCAGTGTCCCAGAGACATGCCATTTTTACTTGTTCATTAGCCTAAGCAAGATTAATGTTACAATGTGTCAGGGCTGTGAGCAGTTATTGAAATTATTGCATTTCTTTTTAGGTTGGGAGTGAAATAAACACAGTGGAGAGAAGTAAAGGAAGCAAGAGTGAATGGGAGATGAACAAAACAATGGGCCTTTAGCAAATGTAGCTTTAAAGCCCAATTATTGCCTTTTTTTGTCGAAAACCACAAAAGAGAGATCCTGTATTTCTATTAAAATAGGATCTTCCTCCCCATCCTGAACTTCAAAGAAACAAGTAATTACTTTCATAAATAAAAAAGAATAATACTAATTTAAACGCATTCCCACAAGACATGGGTGCCTTTAATTACAAAATCGGGAGATGATATTAAAGTAAAAATTAGTCATTTCCTAGGGGAATTTTTTTTTCCTCGGGCAAATGAAGCAACTTCCCTGATAATTTCATCCTCAGCTGTTTAGCATATAAGTTTGATGCTGCCCACTGGTGCAGGCATCCAAAAATAATAATCTCCAGGACCACGGTTTATCATAATGCATTTTTAAATCGATGACACAAAAAAGATTGCATCAATGATCTTACAGTGTGCTTGTACTGTAAATTAATAGGTTAAAGCCTGCACGTTACTACAGTAGATCAGAGGTTTAAAAGCCAATTCCTCCCCAGCCCCCATAAACTAATACTAATGACTTTATTGGCCTGCAAACCAATGTATTACATCCGTGCAGGCTGTCTTGCAGCACTATTCGCTATGGCCTAATAAAATATGCCCAGCTTGTTGGGTATTTAAAGAGCGTCCATGAAATGCTAGGAGGGCATTGCACAGTTATGAAAAAGATGGCAGTAATTTTCTAGTTATTTCAGGTGATTATACTGCATCAACTGGGTTTGGTCATGTGTTGTATTTGGCCAGAGAAAATAGCAAGTTTCCATTAAACGGACTGATTTTTTTCCCCTTCTCCCTTTGGTCTTGACAGCTCAGATTCATTGCCTCCATATAAGCAGAAATATGGAAGTGTGATACTCGGCAGCTCTGCAAATGAATGATAGCCCTGTCCTGGTGTTCTTAAATTGTCCTTTAAAAAGCATGTTTTTGGGGACAATCCGGACTGCTAACGGGACACCGTGTCCTTTGCGGGAGACATGTTCTTAGTAGCTATCCCCAAATGGAGGCTAGAAATCACTTTACTGGTGATGCAGTACTAGCACCAATGAGTCCACTCTTTCCCGCTCGCTAAACTAGCAATAACGAAATATTACCTTGCAGATAACCTTAATGGAGAGCGTCGGGAAAATAAGAGCTTGAAATATATTTTCCGTTTTCAAGTGCATCTGTCACATTCCCCTCTCCTCAAAGCCGTGATTATCAGCATTGCGGCACACTGGAAAATTCTCATCTTCATTTGCCCCAGCATATAATAATTATCTTCATTTACATTTCAAGGAAGCCATTAAATTGACATCAAATTATCCACACAAATTAAGCATATTGAATGACATTAGACGATTAATGCGCCTCTCGCTGAGAATATCTCGGATGTTCGCGCAAAGTGCGTGTAAAATCCCATCCGTATTCATCAACCTCGGCGTGCTTGTTTTACTGCCACTCGATTTTTAATCCATTTATTTTCATGTTTATGATTGAGAATCTTGCTTAAACCGTTAACGGTTAATCCAAAAATGTTAGCATTCCGTCTCTCAGCTGGGCCAAACTATTTCCCAAACATCCAAGCTAAACCAAAGCTGTATTTGATCTTCATCTTAAAATGAATAGGAGAATAATGGGCAGCAATGGGCCACCCTGCCTGACAATATCCCAGGAAGAAAGCTCAACCACCCAGGTGCCCCATCATCACAGACTCGATATGATCGCCACCACCCTCGCTGATTAATTGTCGACAAGGAAAGGACAAAAGACCCCATAGTCTTTTTTAGTAGTCTTTCAGCTGCATTCAGCTCCCTCCATATTGAGAACCAGGTGCCTCACCATTAGTCTGAGGACACCGTTAAAGCCAGGCTTCCTTTCACCACAATTGGACGAGAGGGAGTGATTGCCATTACGGTATGAACAGGCACAAACCGAAGACATAAGATCCCTAAATGAGAGCTTCAATTTGGTATGACTGCGGGCAGAATGCATGCTACTGAAAGGCAATCAGGGTACTATTGAATAGCTGTAGTGGAGGTCTATTCATTAATACATGGTGCCATTTCTTCATTTCTCCAACAAGTTACGTGAAAATCATCTTAATTCAGAGGTGCATTATTCCCCTTTTCAGCCCAAGTTGAAGCGAATGGAGTCGCGTAGCACGCGTACAGATGGTTCATTATAGTTTCACCTGTGCCTTTCATTAAAGTGAGATTATACTCTACCACGCTCAAACCGGCCTCACATGGCACAGTGCAAACATGGTTTGGTGCGAGAAAATGGCACTTTAATGAGATTTAATGATAGTGCACGAAATAAGCAGGCATTCTCCTGCCCACTCCATTGCATAGACAGATGAAATAACAATCTGAGATCAGATAATTAAAAGTTCACTTCGGACTACGACCTCATGTCAGGGATAGGGGTGCGGTAAACGCTGTAAAACCCGGCACTGCTTTTACCTCAACTACAGTAACACCATTATGGATGTATGGAGGGTGTTAGACGAGACACTTTACGAGGAAAGAGAACTTTTTCTAGGTTACATTTTGTGCAGAATGCTAACAGTGTCATTTAAAGATGAGTGCGTGGGCTTTTCCATCCAGAATGGGAAAGAATCCAATTTGCCTATGCTAATATATACAGTACCGCCAAATGATGCATTTTATCTGCTTACATTGTGCGAGTGCGCATTTGTGTGTGCACTTGTGTGTGTGCGTGCACGTGCATGTGTGCGGTGTGTGTGCGTGTGTGTGTGTGTTTGTGTGTGTGTATATTTGTGAGTTGAAAAGCAATCATCTGGATGCCGACTATGGGATTTCGCAGCATTTCAAAAAACGTAAACAATGCCTAGTATTTTAGAGAATGGAAAAGTGCATTGTCGTCACAGAGCACTTAGAACTAAAACAAAACAGCAAGTGATTTTCTCAGCAGAAAAGGCTGGTACTCTGTTCAGCAATAAGATAGCGAATGCTTGGGGTGATGCTCTAAAGCTCCCTCTCTTGCGGAACAAATTCACCAGCTCATTTCTGTGCTCTAGACATGATATATATACCAGTTCAAAAAGCCCGATTGAGCTCAGACCTTAGTTGAAATTAGGCAGTTGCATTAGTGAAAAATGACAGTGTGAGCTATGTTTCCGAAACAAACATTTCTGAAATATTAAAAAACATTTTGTAGATAATATTTTGCAGGAAAAATAAAATAACGGAACAGTAAAAGGGCAAAGAAGAGGTAGATATAGCTTTTTATACGTCATAAGGAGAGTAATGGCTTTTTTTTTCAGAGGGAATTGGTGTCCGCACTCCTTGGAGTAGCTATGTCCAATTTTATCCACAGGCAGGCGGCTTGGGTGCAGATTTTTAGCTTAGCTCAGTGCTACAACTCCTAATTCCAATGATGAACTAATAAGGTTAATTATAGACCAAGATAAGTGGAAAAAGGTGTGTCAGTGTTTGGCTACAAAAAGCCCAGCACCCACACAGGCTCTCTTCAGATAAGATTGGACACCCCCAAGGAAGTGAGCTATCCTGATTGTGCTAAAATGGGAAGCAAAAAAAGATCAATCAGTTCTCTGGTATTCAGCATTAATTGTATTTCCAGTACTTGCAAATCAAACGTAGAACTCATGTTGACTAAATTGAAGCCTGTTTTTCAAGTCTATGAAGCTCCAATGATTCAATTCTTCAAACTTCGAAGAATTCTTAAAAGGGGAGCTATGAGCTGCTCCCTTGCATCAACATCTTTATTTTCAACGGTGTACGTCCTCTCCAGAATGTCCACCTTCGCACTTGTAGGCCATAGTAACAAAGAGGCAATGTGAAGAGAACATAATATGGACAATGTAGGATCAGAGCATATAAGTCCTCCCTAATAATCTGTTCCATCCATCAGGATTTTCTAATCGGAGTGACCCTTCAGCCTGTCATGAATCGAATGATTAAAGCCAATGGTCTTTGATCAAATTTCTTATGTTGGTCAAATTGTGAAGACATGACTTACAACCTTAACAAGGAAAACTGTCTGCAGAAGTCTGTGGCCGCCCTGTTACCAGAAAAGAGGCCTCTACAATGGGCACTTAGAAATTTACACCAGAACAAAGTGGGTTGTTCTTTACAGTAGAGTTCATCATGATTGGACATAGAAACATAAATGGGGGGAAAACCAACGAATGACCTTCATGGGGTTTTGCAGGGAAATTCAAATGATAACCACGAAAGGGGATAGTGAGGGAAGATAGGTAGAAGAAGGAGGGGGTGGGGAGGTGAGGAATGCTTTCTCCCTTCTCGACGCCAAATAATTGAAGTAGTTAGTCAGAATCAGCTGTCTGATGGATGGAAGTAAAACACAGCAGGACTTTCTGACACCGAAAATGTCCACTTCTGGTTAAATGTGAACTTTTTGGCAGCAGGAAGTGGTTAATTGCGAAAATCCAGTGAAGACAGGGCAGCAAGATGTTGGCTCAGGAGCGATGTCCACTCACAAGCTTCTGGAAGGCGCGCGTGAAGCGAGCAGGCAGCTACACTGTACATTCTCAGGTCAGGCAATGGGGCAGAAAAGTGGCGCGCATTAGCGAGAGACGGCGAAACAGAAACAACCCGCCATATGTCTGAACAGATGCGTACGGAACGGTGCGGCAGAGCGAAGGGCCGGCGGAAGGGGCGGTAACCGCAGCCAGCTCTGACTTATGGGGGACCGCGCGGGCGCTAAGCAATTCAGGCCCACAAGCATATGCGCACCACAAGGCCATTTCTGCCAGGTGATTTACATTAAGGCCTCATTGTACGGCAATGCTGTTAGAGAGCATTCTTATTGGGATCCTAATTAAAACCGTTAATCTCACGGTCCTGCCGGGTCAGTTCGACAAATAAAAGGAAACAATGCAGTCAGATTACTCACTCGCACCTGGCAAGCAGACACCGGTTTCCTTCTCCGCCGCTTCAGAGATAAAAATTAAGCAATTACATTTAAACTTTTGCATAACGGCCTGTATCCTTTTTTAAGCCCAGTGCGCTGAAACTTCTATGCCAAATACTTACACTAAACTTGCTTTTTTTTTTTTTCCAATGGGCTCCCTTGTCATCACCTCTTTCCCAATCCAATTATTTCAGATTTCAAGCGCTGTACGGAAACTTGGAAACCGGAAAGGAATTTTTCGGAACTATACGCAAGGACTCAACACGCTGAATCTGTGTTCCTCATCAGCAAAACACACAGGCTCCAAGAAGACATATCATCCTTGTACACACAGCTCTTCAGATAAATGGTTCATTATTATATTGTATACTCATAAAGGTATAAAATATTGCTGCAACTCTGACTGCCCAGTTCGCTTTGACTAAAACGCAGAAAAATATCCTCATGGGTGGGCGTCTACTCTCAAATTTCAAAAAAGGCAGAATAAAACATGCCCTTACTTGCGAAAAAGCTAACGCAGAAGCCCTTTTGACCTCATTAGCCTCAAAGAAATGGTTTTGGTTTGTTTTATGTCATTCCTGCAATCATTCACGCAAAGCGGGCCAGAAAAACTTTTTCGAACAAAGAAAAATAAATTAACGTCAGCCCAAAGACAGGCGCAGCATTCTGTAACCCAATTAAATGACAAATTAGCGCAATTAGCACTAAAGGAGAAGGTGCCCTACCCAGAACCACGCTGCGCGGGCATCCAAAACGGCGTCGCGGCTCGGTGTCTGCTGGGGTGTCCCCACAGAGAACGGACGGCGCTGATGGATGGGGTGCGCCGTGGCCTCGTGTGAGGCTCGAACCCCGGGGCCAATCTTACCGTGACCCTCTCAGCACCGGCTGCCCCTCAATTAAACCAGGGGCCTTTGTACCATAAGCGTCCCTACGGCACGGTCCTACCCACTACAAAAAAATAAGGACGGGAGAAAAGTCGAGCAGTCCGCTCTCGCTTTTGTCTGGTTGGGAGGCTTTTGTCTCTGTGTGACCGTGGGTTCTGAGCCAACTTTCTATAGACTATACATTACCACAGCAGAGTCCCATTAAAGAGAACAGAGGAGGAGGGAGGTCAATTCATTGTCACACAATGGCCACGGAAAGGTGCCATTTAAAGACTGCCAAAAGCTGGAAATGTCTTGAAAACAATTAATTAGTCTGACATGCAGAATATATTAAAGTTAATCATGTCCAGAGGATCACGTTCTGAATATGTCAGAGAAACTAGTAACTTGATAAAAAAAAATAATAATAACTTGTAGCATCCAGCTGCATTGTAGATGTTATGCTTCTGACAACAGTTGGTAATGCCAAGAGGGAAAAAAAAGAGAATGCACTTAATGGAGTCAGTTTGCTTGTACACCTGATTTTCCATCCTTGGTAAGAGCCAGGACTGCTTTTTTTCTGTAATCCAGAGAGCAAACCTGAACATTTTACCAGGTGCACTTTCAGCAACTTGTGTTTGGCAGTCTCCGCTTCTTGGCTTCCAGGGAAACGTTGCGTTTCACTGAGCGTGCCCCTCTGGATCAAACTATTAAAGGGCCCAAGGTGTAGGGTGGGGACCGACTTGTTCCTCCAAAACAGAATAGGAGCATTGAGGCCCATAGAGAAACAGGGAGGAAAGGCTTTGGAAAACAAATAGTTGTATCACTACCTGCTGTGCAGACACTATTAAAACAAAGGGAGAGAATCACACAGCAGGCAGTCGATCTGCATACTGCTACCAACCTCTTTGATCAGCCTAGCAGGCAGTTCGGTAAGAGATAGAGAGTACAAGAATTGAGAATAATTCTTATGTTAACAGAATAATATTCATTAAAGAAATGTTTTGCATCTCTACAGAACAACCCTTTGCTTAATCTACTTTTCAAATGATCCGCATGCTTCAATTTCTTTAAACATGTATGCACAAAAATTTAGCGCAATATAATGCATGCAGATTGAAGCATAATCCAGATTTGATTTGATTGATTCATTTTGTATTAGGCAAGGAACGTGTCTGTCTGCCTAACCTGCATTATCCACATGAGAGGTGTGGCATGTGTCATGTATAATTTCTGAATGTCCCAAATGCGCTCAGTGGGATCTGGGCTTTTGCTATTTGAGCCGACAAACCTATATTCCCGCCTCATATGCGGCAGCTTTTCACCGTAGAAGACCAAATTATGAAGTTGCATTTTTGATCATTTAAATCTGATGAAGCTACTTAACATGGACTTTTTTAGACCAGCGTCTATACCATTTTCAACTCAGCTTCTAAATGATTGTCACAAAGGTGTCCTCGACTTCATTGACACAATATAACATCTACATCGCTGTTTGAATGACCCCCAGTTTTTTTTTTCTTTTTTGGGGGACGGGGGGTGGGGGGGTGGAGCGGGAAATGCCATTCCACCTGAGCCGAGATAGGAGCCAATGTTTCCTCGTAGTAAGGAACCTTTGTCTTTTTATATGACCGTCTAGATACATCGCCAGTACTGGCTGGAACAAAGTTTACCAGTAACCCCTGTTGCATCGAGTCTAGACAGTGAAGCATTACCTATGATGGCCTCATCATTAAAGCTTACTTATTATTAGCTGCCAAAGGCTCGCTACCTATATGTCTCATTCCGTGCCCGAAAGCTGGCCGCAAGAAGCAGAGACAACAATTAGCAATGGCAAACTTCTCTAGGTTTTACATCGATAACTAACACCAGTGCACAATAGAAGCTACGTCACAGAAAAGCAGATAAAAAAAATAATTGCAGGGAGATCAAATGCTGAACCTTTTAGTGCACAAACCATCTCTGCTTTGAAATGCAGACATACGCGATTAGCTCTGGATTTGATTCATTTGCCCGCCATAATTACCAGCAAGACAAGCTTTTCATAGCCACCTTACAGTCTGAACTAATGAGCAAATTCTGCTTTTCCATCTAACTTACAAATCATAGCTAATAGACCTGAGGTAGAGCATTGGGTCTTATTGGGGGCAGGGAAGCACAGATTTCGCAGCTCAGTCCACAGAGATTTTATCTCTGTTTGAATTTTTTTTTTCTTTTTTTCTTTTTGCACATCTTGAGTTTAGTTGTTAGCAGACCTCACACAGGGTCAAAATCCAAAGGCAGAAATAAAATTACAGAGCTCCTTTTCCTAATTGTAGTGAATTATAAATTGGTTCGAGGCTAAGCTCGATACCCCAAATAGCTAATTTCTGTTAATTCAGGTTGTTAGTTTCAAGTAATTACACTTTACTTTACAACTGCAATTATAAGCACATTCCACTGGTGTGGACCATTCCCTGTTTTCTTTAAAAAAGAAAAAAAAAGCAATTGGTCCACTTTCACAGCATCTGGCTGTGTTTTATTTTGGACAATGTTTCCGGCAATAGGTTAACTAAAGTGTGTTTTTTTTTATCAATGTCAATTAGCAGACCTATGATTTGAAAACAAATAAAACGAATAAACACATTTCCATAAGTTAGCAGGGGTGAAAAGGGACAGAAAAAAACCCAAAATGACATTGCATTGTAGGCAAATAGAGTTTATTAATGGGCCTTCCCCTGGTTTCCATATGGCCACACGTCCCCCACATTCTCTAAAGCAATAAATCAAAAACCAGAGGTCCAACTGCATGCTCAGTTCAAACACAGCTGTCGCCAAGAGTAGAATACACCTGGGCCTCAAGCCTATATATCCCATTCTCCTTCACCACTCTGTAAGACCCTTCAAAGACCACATTGTTTGAAACGTGTTCAAAGTTGCAGACAAAGGAGCGCCCAAGGATAGCTCTTCAAAGACCAGGAAGTCAAGAAGAGTTGCATTTCTAAGGCTCGCCAAGCGGTGTGAGCGAATTCCAGGACGGTGGCATAAGTAGGCGTATATTTATCATACCAAATCGTATCGTCGGCATCGACCGCTCTCAGATGTTCTCGACTGCGGCTCGCAGCGAGAGGGACGGGCTGGCCTCAGCTGGATCTCCGGGCTCCGAACAGAAGTACATTATGAGCTCCTAATGAGAGACCATCCTCTGTACGCCAATTTTCAGAAGCAGAAAATCCTCTTGCTACAGAGGCAGTAACCTTTAATTCTGGGAGGCCGTGTTCAAATTGCCACAGCAGGACGCCCTTCAGACAATAGCACTGAAAGTTCCCATTGGATTGTCCTCTCTTCTATTTCAGCATGTGGGCATTATCTACTCAATGCTTTAATTATGGCCTACCACAGAAGAAGAAGAGCAAAAACTCCTGCTGAACGGTTTAAGAATAGCATGAAAGCATAAGGTTATCCAGGCAGTGCAGTGCCCCAGTAATACGCAATTTACTTGTCCTCTCCATTTACATTACTTGTTCATTAGTGTCACTTTAACTCCTTGCATTGTGATACATGACCAGAGGCTGATTACCCGGGCTCTCGTATCCCAGTATCCTCTGCTGATGTAAGCCAGCCGCACAAGGGATCGGCTAATTGCAATCCTGGCCAATTGTACAGTCCTCTTCAATCCTCAAGGAGCAAAACTGCTGATTCCGGACTGGGTACACCGATCAGACAACTATTGTACTGCCAAACAGGCTAAGAAACCTCGTCATCAAGTCATTTTGTTACAGCACAAAGATGTTCGGATGCCCACAGCAAGCCCTGTGAATTGCTGTTTATGACGCAACGCTTGAAGAAATCACGATTGTTTTGGTTTGCTCAAAGTGATATTAATGCGTATAATATGAATTTAAGGATGTGGGAGTCGTGCCAGTTTTAGCTCTGTGTTTAAGTGACAGTGTAAACTCACCATTTCAGGCATACTTTCATCCTCCGACATCCCAAATATTTGTCTGATAGTCAACTGGCAATACAAAGCAAATAGCTAATGTCTGCTTTCGCCTTTGGCGAAGACTGCTGATTTTGTGGAAGATTTGGGACTGCTTCCAGGCATCAAGAAGCAGGTCGCAAATTCTGGGCAGCTCCAGGACCTTCTGGATCATTCAGGAGAGTTGGGATATCCGTGCCATTATTCCCTGGCTGTTAATTTTACAGACCAGACTGTTTTACAGTGGAGCAGCGCAGTCCTATAGCCTGCATCAATATCAAAAACACTTATATTCCACAAACTGCACTCGCGTTTGTTGGCTTGCGGGTGTACACTGGGGCAAGTCTTATCTGCCCTCGTTGGATGCAACCCTCCGGGTGTTCCCTGATTTCAATAGGTTGTCATTAACCTTTCGGTTTTGCCGAGCTGATGATAATCACAGCCTTCAATTTCAGCGCTTATTAAAGCATTAAAACAGCAACTGCTTTGGCTTTATGCTCTGTCCTTATCCGGAGAGGGAGGAGAACGTGCCGGCACAATGATTAAATCTTCGCAAGGCAGGAAATGATTTCACACCCCTCTGTCGCAGCCAGTTAGCAGACACCTTGTTCAAAAAAAGAAAGAAAATGTGTTGAGAAGGAGGGGGTAAAGGGGGGTTGGGGGCCATAGTACACACCTGGTGGAGAGCGCATGATTAAAGTGTGTAATTTTTCGACACCACCTCGGGCCAAATGGACCGTCTTTCATGAGCTGAGATCACCACATCAAAGTGACTCCGGTGCGATCCTCCAGGCAAATTTGTTCAAAGCCCGAGCCCATTCTTTCAGATCTATTTTACGCTCATTGTCCACATTAGGTTTATGGATAAAGCAGGGATGATTCCTACGCGGAAGCGCGCTAATAGGTGTATCAATTTAAGCAGAGTCGAGCTAAAGAAGAGATGAGGTAGCATACTGATGACTTGTCAATGTGTGCTTTTGCTAGAGCCCGTGGGAAGGAGTTTTCCCCACCCCCACCCCTTCTCAAAGAACTTGTCAAAAGGTTTTTTTTGCTATTCAGGTCAACAGAAACTTATGCTGGACCTAAATGATGGTTAAATGTAATGATAAATTTCATTTAAATAATGGATGATTCAACAAAAAGCCAAAAATCCCACAAATTGATGTGCACATAACCAGCGGGGAAAATAGTTTCCATCAAATATTCCACATCTTGTGTTCACATAATTGTCTACGCTCTAAGTGTCAGAGCTACACTGCCAAAAGTCTGAGGGTATCCGATGAGGGGCGATTATCTCAGATTACACATACAAACTTTTTTGTTAAGGCTAAGTGGACCTCATTTACAAACACCAAACCTAAAACAGAGGACTAAGATTTATTCAACTACTGTAACGCATTCAGTCTTCCGAGAGAAAATGTATGAATAAATAAATACTTATCATTAGCGTGGAAGTATCATGGAGTTTTTCAGAGGGAGGATGCATTTCAACAGCGGCATGTTCTCTTGGGTCCATGTTTTAATCCTTTTGGTGGATTTAAATTAAAGCACCACACTCCCCCAGTGATCAATTAAACAAAAGTGCGAGGAACTCCAGTAAGGAAAAAAAACTTTGATTAAACCTTGTAAACGGAGCTCCGTTTCCAAACACCATTGCCCTTTCCAAAACATCTTTCTTCTCTCCTAGCTAGCACTTAGCCTTCTAAGCCCATTTCCAATTACCAGGACTCATAACCTGGTACCATGAGATGAAAGTCAACTGCGCAATTTTGTTCTTGGTTCCTTTCCCACTTGAAAAGTGATGGTCACTTCTCAAGATATCAAATACCCTTTCCAGATATCAAGGCATGAAGAGCGATGGTCTTTAAGGGAGCTGGGACAGTTCATTTTAACTGCTGATATGCCATCTGCGCACTGGTCAAAGCAATAATTTTCAAATCTGGTCCTAGAAGCCCATGGCACAGCTAGTCAGATTTCATGCCTGATAATGAATTGATAAATTAATGTCACTGATTGGGCAGAGATTCCACTGGCCCGGTGTCAAAGGGCTAATTCAGTTCCTGATTAGCTGAGAAGAATGAACATCAGTAGTGCTATTCGCCTTCGGGGCCTGAGTCCTGCTCGGTTCCCAGATTGTTGATTTGTTCTGCTTAGCAGAGTTTATCAAGCAGAATCGGCCCAAGAGTTTGCAGAGGGATTGCTAATGGCTTCGTAAAGGCCTTCCTGTAACCTCAGTAGAACTCAAATTCCCGTGCTAATCTGAGGTGTGGTAGCGTCAGCGAAGAATTACTGAAATTAATAACAAAGATAATATCTGCACGAGCATCAGTGGCATCTGACTGATCTACAGGTTTTGAATTATGCCAGGGGGAACTCGGGCTCACAGAAGAACTTGAAATGAGGGGTTTTCAAAAGCGAGAGACCTGAGAACAAAGAACCGTCTCATAATTGATTTGATCCATTTTGAATCACAGTTTTGTTGATCAGTGATTCATACCGTCCTCAATGATCATACGCAAACCTATTTTACAGTATTTAGGAATAAGAAAAGTTCACTAGTAACTCAATGAAATATGTTTTACAATTGCAACTCATAATTTCATGACTAAAGTGCAATAAAACATTCTATGCACTATGTAGTACCTTTTTGCATATAAAGTAACAAGTTGGTAGGTTATGCTCTGCAAATTCACTAATATATATATATATATATATATATATATATATATATACATATATATATATATATATATATATTTTTTTTTTTTTACGACATTAAACACAGTCATATCATATGAATTCCTAACACAAACCACAAATGACATTTACTATTGCAATGGTCAAAATAAATAAACAATAAATGTGTCAGAATTTCCAAGACTGGCTATAGAATAATTAATCAGTACCCCAAATTGCTTTCAGCGCTGGAGCGCATTTGAAGTTTGTGTTTTGGGACATAAGAGCCGATGCGGAAGACGTTAAGAGAGGCAGAGGCGCTATGGCTTTGTACGATCAAGCCTATTCGGTTCCTTTGAAGTTCCATAGCGAAAAAGCTGCTATGGCCTGCACTTTAGGGATTACACTGAGCACCACCCGGGTGAATTACTGCAGCAGAATGAAAGGAGCAGGCAGTCATCACTTCCTGACACGTCAGTGAAGGACCCCCTCAAGGTGTTCATTGACTTTCTGAACCCCCGAAATGAGTCTCCACCATCGACCATGAACAGTGTTGGGAGATTCAACTGTTAGCAGTTCTTCACAGTTAGCTCAAAAATTTTAAATGAGGACACATAAGTAATATATTTTTTTCTTGTTCTGTATGGTTTTATCTGCACTGGGAGTTTTATCTGTTCACCTTTACATGCCCAGTTTTTAAGAGCCAAAAAGAGCAATGTCTCTTTACCATTCAATATAATGAGCAATTAAAAGAATAGCGAGGTTTCAAGGGAGGAGGATGTAAGCATCTCCAATTCACCTCAAGCCAAACTCTGCCAGGACAAGATGAGAGAAGAGTGTGTTCCGGCCTGGTAACATTTTATTAAATGTCATGACCCACTTACCAATTCTACAAAATTGTTACGAGCATGTGACATTACCAGAAGTCTGCTAATAAAACTGGCATGACATGCTGACGTTATGGGGCAATGTTAGAAGACAATGTCCAACAACAACAACAAAAAAAAAAACATTAAAGCGCAGTCTGCAACTTTTCTGGGCTAGGAGTCACACAAGTCTACAGTTATTACTTATTCTTAATGGGAACAGCACTCCCAAAAGCAAAGGGGCGAGATTAAAGTTGGTTTATTCTTGAATCAACTGTAGTTAGGCTCTTTTCAACTTTGGACCATGACTAATCATTTTTGGAAATTTTACAGGGGTTTCTGAGTGCTATGGAGTACTTTGGCAGTTGAAAATCCTCAACATGACCAAGCCCAAACTTGTGCAACATAAATATCAGTAACTCAAAGATTCTTTGTGTTTAAGGAAGAGTCATTAATTTTTCAAGATATTAATGCGGCCCATGTCCTCAGCCGGTTGGATTGACTTGCATAACAGTGCAGAACAGTAAAATCAGCTTTTGTTAGGTCAATTAATTTATCAAGATGAGAGGAATTTCCCCCTACACTGTAATTGTGAGGATAGGTTTTATTCTCAGAGCTGGAAATGTATAATTTGTAGCTACCTTCTGCCCATTTGTCCTTTGCTATTTTCTATGATGTTTTTTACTTTGAATATCTGTCAAGGCACAATCTGATATTGTCATGTAGGTGCTGTTTCGGTACTAAAAAAAATTATGTCTGTCAATGTTTAACAGTATAGTCTACCAATGAATAGCAGCTCCGCTATGATGACGTCATGAAACCACAAATGCTTTCCAAATGTGCATTACAAGCAGCTAGCAAGGACCTTCAGCTAGCAGTTCGAACCAGTGAATCCCCCGAAGGTGAGTAATTTAAAGGTGAAAGTGATAATAAGATTATACGAAACTCAGGTAAAAAGGAATTTGGGTTTTCTAACAAACATGCATCCCAGTGAGTTTCTACTGCAAGAAAAGTTAATAACATTAGCGAGCTAGCAAAATTTAATTTTTTGAACTTTTTTTTTCCTTTTAAAAATTTGGCATTTCCATTCCCACCCGAATCTGGAATGTCCAATTGGGGAACTAATAACAAGGCTTTTGCATATGCGACCCCCTGATGCCAACTCAGGAGAGTGAAGACAGCTCGCGGCTCTCCTCCGAAGCACCTGCCTGTCAGCCAGTGCTTCTCATACACTCATTGGTTGAATCCTTGCAAGTCCAGAATGAGGACGGAGGATACCCGAACATGAACAAGCTTAGAATCTTCCTGACGAGTGCCCATCTGGCCAACAGTAGGCGCCTAAGGAATGAACAAAGCAATTTATAGTATCCCGGCAGACCCTTCCCAATTTGCATCCTTGTAGCGCATTGGCCAATTGCGCGTTACTTCTGAAAAAGCTGCCAACCACTGCCGGTTGATACAACCGGGGCTCAAACCTGTGCCGTGATAGTCACTTCAGCTTCGCAATGCGATACTTTAACCAAGTGAGCAATCTGGCAGCTCATGAGTTTGTAAACTTTAGATAACTAAAATGCATGAAGTTTGTAAGCGTATCATACAGATTCAGAGCTGCTATTTATTGATGGACAGTAATGTTAGTCCTAGACGAGCAATATCACATTGTGCATCAGCTACTTTTCACTGTTGGCAGGGGGTGCGTTCAGCAACATCGAAAAAGAGTGCCCTAGTGTTAAAACGGATCTCCCTCAGCGTTAAAACAAAAGGCAATTAAAACACAGTGTGTATTTCCAATGCCCAGATATAAGCTTGAATTTAACTTTGAAGCATCAAGGCAATACATAGGAGGTGATGTCCCACTACAGACTCACATGTCATCTGAAATACTGCCACTAATTAGGGCCAATATAATGCAGCGAAGGCTCTTTCCCCTCATGCTTTTCTGTCTTAACAGTGGAGAAAAAAAAAAAAAAAAACAGATCTCAAGAGGCAAAAGTGTGTTTTATTCTCTGTCCCGCTTTCTACCCCCCCCCCCCCCCCATTATAATCAATTTTAAAAAGGAGCCACTGAATTGTAAAGGATTTCTCTTGCAAAAACCTCACCGATTCCACGGAGTAGGAGTGTCATACTCCAGTCCTGGAGGACTTCTTGTATTTGTCGATTCCTTACAGTAAACAGCCAATTAGGGCCTTAAGAACAAGTTGTGTTGACTTGTTAGCCTTTCAGTAAGTTAAATTAATTACTAAAGCTGAGATACCAAAAAAGTACTAGACCTTCAGGACCAGCGTTTCACACCTTCACTTGAGAGCGAAAAGTAAAAGTTCAACCTACCACCATTACTCATTCGAGATGCTATTAGCTCGTAAAAGATACAAATGAGGCTCTCAACATTTTAGTGGGTGAACCTCAATTATAAAAACTAAAAAAAAAAGCTGACGGTATTGCTAGAAGTCTACACAAAAAAGACATTTGTGACGGATAGCTCATTTTTGTGGTATCTTTGTGTTTCAATCTCTTGCAGTAATGTGTTCAGATTACCTCACTGAGGTTGTTTACAATTCTCCAAAAAAAAAAAAGCTCCATTTAGTTCTTCCAACAAGCGGGAATTAGTGACTGCTCTTGATGGATTGAGGCACCTGTGCAAATGGCCACTCCAACTGTGCCCAATAGAGCACGTTATGTTGATTAATTGACAACAGTTGGGACATGCTCCACCAACAGAGAGAGAGAGAGACCAAGGCGATTTGCTCTGAATGCAGTTTTACCACACCCTCCCCACACTAATGTCACAGCTGTGTCAAATATAACATCACCGAATAGTTAGGGTCTCTCCCAAGTGCTGTATGGATTTTGTGCTATATTTGACCATGCTAGGCAGTCATTGCTTATCTCTATAACTGCCTTTAAATTGACCTTGGCAAAGGGCAATGAAAATGCTGATTAAATATCAAGGCAATAAATTGAGATTTTGGATGCTTATATGGTGAAATCCTCTCTGGGAATCTCTTCGTGTCATTGATCCTGGCCATATCAGTGAGGATAATGTTCAATAAATAGTGGCTGACCAATTCCCGTTACTGAATTGATCCAAATGATAAGAATTACTTTCGCAATGAGAAATACAATTGTTACAGCAGCACTAAAGCTGGGAACCGACAAGTGATCAAAATTGTGGTCAGATATTTTTTTTATTTATTTACAAACGTACTACACTTTCTTCTAACTGGGGCCTGTCACTCAAGGCAGGATTTCTGAATTGGCTAAATTACTGCTGAAAGTAGACCAGGGAACAGCTTATTACTTCAGCCCATATTACAGATTTAAAAGGTTTCTAAGTCTTATTTGGTCCAATTATTCAGCTGACTGGGTAATTATTTAACGAAGTTTGTGGAACAGGCCCAGGGAAGTTCTCACTGAGATTTGGGGTCTCTTTCTTAAGGAAGACCTCGCTCGACAGCAGCATTAATATCAACAATTACTTCTATACCTAACAATGTTGAGGGTCATTTGTAAATTTGTGTAAACAACATAGCAACAGCCTACACCATAAAATTCTCAAGAAAACAAATGCGAGAGGAATGGTAAGTGGTAAACAAACACATTGAATAAATGTTGGACAAAACCCAAAATGGTCATAATTTCAATTTTACTTTGACTGTAACTTCAAATGAGAGGCTTCTGTAAAGTCAATGAGCCCCGAGCACTTATACTCTTCAGTAAAGCCCAGAAGAGGCAGGGGGACATAATTATTCATTCACTGGATTCTCTCTTTACAAACAACACAGGTCACTTATTATATATATTATTCAAAATCAAAGTCATCCCTTCCAGTGTCCCTGACCGGAGGAGTTTACTGCCGTTGTACAAAGTGGCTGGTTAATATTTCATCTTCAGAAAATACCCAGCTTTTCTTTTTAAAACACAGAAAACAAAGTTGTTTTAGCAGTTGCTCTTGGGATTTCAGAAGGGGAAAAGGGAAAAAAGCATGCTGTCAAAGCTATCAAGTATTATTCTATGTAATGCGAGCCAAAAGGTACAAGGCTTGCAAGACTTATTATTATTAGAGAACCCTACAGCACACTCTTTCTGCTGTCTGTTCAGCCTTGGTGTGTTTTCGAAATCACAAATGGTCTAATTAGTTTTGGCACTGAAACTAGTTTGGAAGGGGGGAAAACAAAACAGTAAATTAAGGACCTTAAAATGCCTCTGCCTTTTAACGGCACCAATTAGTATGAGCATCCAACTCTGCCTCAGTGTTTCAGAGGAGAAAACAATGATTTACTACAATTATTTGCAAGAATATTGTGATGCATTTAAATGTGAAGTCTAATGTGCACTAATCCTTACATATAAAATGTTTGCCTGTTATCTTTAGCATATTTTCCCCTCTGTCAAAATTCTGTCACAAAGAAAAATGACTGTCTGAATTTGAGACAGTGTTACACTTAAGTAGATTATGTAACACTTAAACAGATTATACAATTTTGCAGAGTTGTATAAAATTGTGCAGCACTAGATGTGGGGAATCCAGGTTCATAAAGAAAAATTTTGTTCCACTTGCCTGGATTTGCCATTTAGCACTATTTCCCCACCAGGAGCTGGAACTAATTAGTGATTTCAGCTGGATTTCTTCATGGGTGGAAGATAAATATGGCAGGATTTTAACTTTCTAACCCCTTGTTTCCCCATCTTTGCATAGTGCCACTTCAGAACTTTCGGAGATAGACAGGGCTGAGGTTACCATCATTTGTCAACATGGATGAAAACTTTGACATTTAAATTTCCCACAGAGATGAGAAAGGGACCCATAGGACCGGTGCTAAGACAAGTGAGGATACAAACAAAAGGGTAAACAAGCTTTAACGTCAAATGACAGACTCCAAACAAGTAAATTGTTCGCTTGTTAAAGCATTTTGGCAAAACTAAAACATTGGGCTTGTTAAAGAGCAGGACTCCTACGGTGGCCAGTGCTGCAACTCAACCAAACTCATTGTTTTCAACATATTATGACACATCCTGTTTATCCACTCTACATCATATGCGACCAAGATCAAGTAATTACCAAACATCTGCAACAGTTTACCTGAGTAATGCTCCCAATTACTTAGCATACCCAAGCTCCTAAAATTAAAACCAGATGCTGAATATTTGTTAGCAGCTCATGTTACAATAAGAACTGCAAACTCTGCGCGTGAATATTGCTACTGTTATTCTAACAATAGTGGCAGTGAGAGGAACAGGAAAACAAATTCCATTTAATGACTTGAGGCATATTCTAGTTAATAACGGATATAAACAGTGCTGTGAAAAAGTATTTGCCCCCTTCCTGATTTTTTTTTGCATATTTTGCAGACTTAAATGTTTCAGATCATCACTAATTTTCATATAAGACAAAGATAACCCGAGTAAATACAAAATGCAGTTTTTAAATGATGATTTCATTTATAAAGGGGAAAAGGCTATCCAAACCTACCTGGCCCCATGTGAAAAAGTAATTGTCCCCCTCTAGCCACACCCAGGCCTGATGACTGCCAGACCTGTTGAATCAAGAAATCACTTAAATAGAACCTGTCTGACAAAGTGAAGTAGGCTAAACGATCTCAAAAAGCAACACATCTTGCCACAATCTAAAGAAATTCAAGAACAGATGAGAAACAAAGTCAGGAAAGGGTTGCAACGCCATTTCTAAGGCTTTGGGACTCCGGCGAATCACGGACGAGAGCCATTATCTACAAATGGAGAAAACTTGGAACAGAGCTGAACCTTCCCAGGAGTGGCCGGCCTCCCAAAATTACTCCAAGAGCGCATCAATGACTCATCCAGGAGGTAATAAAAGAACCCAGAACAACATCTGAAGAACTGCAGGCCTCACTTGCCTCAGTTAAAGTCAGTGTTCATGATACAACAATAAGAAAGAAACTGGGCAAAAATGGAATCCATGGGAGAGTTCCCAGGGGAAAACCACTGCTGACCAAAAATAACATAGAGGCTCATCTCACATTTGCCAAAATACATCTTGATGATCCCCAAGACTTTTGGGAAAATTTCTATGGACTGGCGAGACAAAAGTTGTACTTTCTGGAAGGAGTGTGTCCCGTAATGTCAGGCGTAAAACTAACACAGCATTTCATGAAAAAAACATCATACCAAAAGTCAAACATGATGGTGGTAGTGTGATGGTTTGGGGCTGCTTTGCTGCTTCAGGACCTGGACGACTAGTCGTAATTGATGGAACTGTGAATTCTGCTCTCTACTGGAAAATCCTCAAGGAGAATGTCCGACCATCAGTTTGTGACCTCAAGCGCACTTGGTCCTAAATACACCAGCAATTGCACCTCTGAATGGCTTAATAAAAAAAAATGAAGGTTTTGGAGTGGCCTAGTCATGCAGTGGCATGACCTTAAACAGGCCATTCATGTTCAATATTCCTCCGATGTGGCTGAATTAAAACAATTCTGCAAAAAAGAGTGGGCTAAAATTCTTCCACAGCGATGTGAAAGACTCATCGCCAGTTATCACAAACGTTTGATTGCAGTTCTTGTCGCCGAGGGTGGCATAACCAGTTATTAGGATTCAGGGGGCAAATTCTTTTTCACATTGGGTCAGGTAGGTTTGGATAGCTTTTAATAAATAATAAATTAAATCATCATTTAAAAACTGCATTTTGTATTTACTCGCGTTGTCTTTGTCTAATATTAAAATTTGTTTGATGATCTGAAACATTTAAGTGCGACAAATATGCAAAAAAAAAAAAATCAGGAAGGGGCAAATACTTTTTTCACGGCACTGTACATACAAATGTTACATCATAGGATTGCGATATGCAGAAAGCAACTGAGTCACAGTAACCTGAATGTCCTGCTGTTGTTTGTTAGTTCTTTGAGATGGGATGTGCATTAGGAGTTCTGGTCAAGGGCTTAGGGCCTACCAAAAAGTCAACTTAGAATAGGAACCAAGAAAGTGGGAAGAGAGGAGATAGCGAGAGAGCAAATAGAGCAGAGAGAGGGAGGCCTAGTTCAGGGTTAGAGGAAGTTAGTGCCACTCCCATCATTTTTCTATTTCCAGTCCCCCGGCTGTGAGCTGAGAAGATCTTCCTCAAAGGGAGGTTTGATTAAACCTGCTAATTATCGAATTAATTAAACCCATCAAATTACAAACTTGATGAAGCCCGGTGATCAGAAGGGTTGGCCCCAACTGTGTCAGGCCCACAGGCAATAGTTAAAAGGTGATTTATCTCCCATTTGAGAGATGAGTCATCCTACCGCGCTTCCTGTAATTTAAATCACGGTGATCGGTGGGAAACTGTACACGGAGGCTCACGTCTGGAATCGGCTGGCATTTGGTGAAACGTGTGACCTAAATCCTTCGGACAGACAGCCACATGCAATGGCATTTTAGTCGTCACATCTTGCGAGTTACAAAGCCCGTTTAAAAAAATTTGGATGAGGAAGAATAGCTTTTAAAAGCAGATTTCTGTTGAGGCAATATGAGTTTCTTTAGAGGAATTCAAAACATCCAATGCAGTTGGATACTACCTGAAATTCTAAAGGACTGTCACATGTAATATCTGAAAATGCTTGGAAATATACTTTAGGTCTTCAACCAGATGGAGGTCAAAAATTTTAAAAAGACTGTGAAGGTCCATTTTCAAAACATTCGTTTTGATGTGCCGAGGATACCATTGACCGTGGTTATGGTGGCTGGCAACATCTTCATGGGAGACCTTGATGGGTGACAAAACCAAAAAAACAGCAATAAAACACTGTGAGGCAAAATCTCCTGAAGGAGCGATCCTCTATCCTTATCCTGTACAGTATAAGTCATACACTGAGTGAACAGTATATCAGTATTCCAGCATGGACTCAGTGTTGACCTTAGTGCCAGCACTTTACTGTACATGAATGGGTCATTGTCTGGGTAGTAAAATGGAGAAGCGCTGACAAGCATGTTCCAGCATTGGCAACCATTGGTGAAATGGCCCAATGGAGCCGATTCAAATGTGGTTCACTTGTTCTTGTGCTTTTGCTTCTTGGCAAACATATGACTGCTTGCTTGGATATTCCAATGGATCGGTTTTCCAAGGGCTCTGTTTTTGCATCGCTCCCAATCTGTCCGAGCATCTGAAACATATTTAGAGCGTTTCATCACATTTCATGTGAGCAATGCATCACGGCAGCCAAATGAAAACTGGCTGTACTTCACCCAAAACACAATATCTTCTCTAATGCACAATTTGCCGACAGAAAGAGCAGAGGAGGTCCTCAGTGAAGCCTTTGTTCATTGTTACTGGTACGTATTCATACAACTATTAATTGAACAATGAGCTGGGTCCCCTCACAGTAATATCTTTACAGCCTATGGACAGAAATATGGTGTGTGTATATTCTCACAGCCTGGGGATCTGTTGCGGCATCTGAGGTCTGCTCTGGAAAGAAACCTGATCTTCTGCGTCCCGAATGCCCCAGTAGGTAGACCACAAAGCCATACTCCAGTAAGATGACACAAATGACTGTCGAAAGCACATCTCCTGCATTGCTGGAAGTGTGTCATTATTAAACATATAGTGGAAGGGCAGCTGCTGTTCAACATATTGGGACTAAGCGATCATGACAACATATAACCAGGCATCAAAACGTTATGGATACTTGATTATTACTCGCTTATACGGCTGGCTTTCCATGTTGTTTTTCATGTTGCGCCGAGTTCAAAGTTCTTCCACGTGCTGCAAAGTCTGAAGTAGGAATAAGTGAAGCTGCAGGGGTTTTGCAGTTGATTTACCCATCACGCCTAGCGTACTCAGATAGGGTTTCAAATCGCAAATCATTTTAGACCATGAAGCTCATGCAGCCAGCCAATTTCCCTGTGGAGGAAAAAGCGAAACTAATACAGAAAAGTCCTCCAGATGCCAACATTGCTTTGTATGAGATAAAAATCAATGACTATGAGAGGGATTTGAGTTGATTCCTGTGCATGTCTAAGCACATATGTGTGGGGAGTTGAGTCATAGTTTGTGAGGATTCATTCAGGCCTGATCTCTGGGGGGGTTTGTTGTTTATGGACACACACACAGCGCACTTGTGCACATACACTCGCAGACCTATCACAGGCATGAAGTGAAATGTTAGATGCAGTTTAAACTGATGTGCCGTAAAAACGCAACTTGTTTTAAGTAACTCCGATTTAAATTCTGAGGATTTTAATTAATCAAATTCAGTGGAAGTAACATGACTCAAGTGCAAGGAGTCAGTTGACACAACATTTCATTTTTTGAGCGTATACATGCACCGACACACCAGTGGGAACATTTTCCTTGCGCTCCCTGAGTCTGTTATGCTGCAGGGGTCATACAGGCGAGCTCAGACATGCTGTTTGAACAATCCATCTCGCAGGGAGCACAATATCGGACTGCAGAGGCTAATCTCCAGCTGACGTTCTGACCCTAATTCATTTAAATAAATGCGGCGCGAGCGCTCTCAGGCACCGCGCTTTTAATTTACTGCATTATTTAAATACGAGTCAACGACAAACAGGCGTCTAGAACGCTGATGCGCCGCTGCGGGGTGATTTGTCCCAGTAGGTTTTCACTAGTTTCTTTGCCTCCTCCACTGCTCTCATCTCCTCTCACTCAACCTTATCTTTACGGTCCCTCAAGATTGGAATAAAAGGTGTGCATTCCACCAGCCTTGGCCTTTTTGGCCTGCTCTCAGGTTATAATAAAGCTAGTTTTAATTAGGCCCAAGTGTCAGTTGGCCTGTGATGAATGGAGAGAGACAGAAATCAGGCTACAGATGAAAACTATGGCATGTTAAATTCAGCAATAAAGCAGGCGTACATGCACGGTGCATGTGTTTCAAATCACAGTAAATCTAGGACAGGTTTCAGCGTGGCATTGCAATGAACGCATCAGTATACGTTTTAATTCAGTTTACCATTTACCCTCAGTGTTTAGGAAAAGGAATCTTAAAAGGTTTAAACGGCGGGTTGTTTTTCTTTGAGCCGCAATGTCGTCACACCGCAACTAACGCACCTTTCCTTTTCCCTGTAGTCATCTTTCGCCATGCTAGTTCAACTGAGGGTAGAGATCCGGACTAGCCAGTAGCTGTAATTTAGGGCGGAATCCTTTACAATTAAAGCATGCAGTCACTGGATAAAAACATTCATGAACTATCAACTATTCTTTCCACCGACAAGAGGCTATGATATGAACTTTTTTTGGGATTTGTTTTGTCACTGCCCTTTGATAAAAGAAGAGGGGAAAGGAATTTTTCCCAAAAGAACAACTTTCTTCATACAAATATTTTAATTACCTCTCCTCAGGCACCTAAAGTAAAACCATGAAGCAAAGCGTAGCAAACTAAAAAATATTTCAGATTAAAAAGACAACAATATTCAGTGAAAGAGAATCAAATATGGAGGATCAGAACTCTTGCTTTAAGGATGGTTTCTTTTTCAGTTACACTCTGTTTATCTTCACCAGACAAACAGCCTTAGAGTAAATCCACAGATACACTTAAACATCTCTCGGAAAAAAAAGTGGATTTGTTAGGCATAAACGATAACTGAGGCTTGATCTCTGCTGGCCTAAGGTAGGAAAATTTCTCATTTTCAGAAATGAGGCAACACCCCCACAGCATCAGGAATTAGGAGACCATTATATATGGGTCTCAGTTAAGCCCAGTTATATTAGGTCTCAGTTAAGCCCAGTTCAGCTCACCATTTGCCTTCAGGAACATTACCTTGCCTTGGATAATAGAACTCATGCTTTTGAATCACCGCCAATAGAGTTACAGTGCAATGAAAATTTGTACGCGGCTTTGCTAGCCTTATTTTAGTTCCGGTTCCATTGGACCAGAGTCCATGGAGGAAATGAATGGGGTTCTCGATAATTGGCAAAAATAAGGTCCATGATTAAATTAATATGTGAGAAAAATTACCTTTTTGTTTGCTGTGATTGAATACTCCAAACCTTTTTAAAAATGAAAGGCTTTTAGACCCTAAAGGCTGACTATTGCTATTGACATGCTATGTTTGAAGTAATATGGAACTACATCACCCTCTTATGATCCAGACCAGGAACCAAATGCAGAGTCAGAGTACAATCCAATAGTAGGGTTCATTGATAGTAATACGGTATTGACAGGGGGAAGGAGCGAGCCCAGAGCAGAATGAAACATATCAGTTCAAATGGTAAAGGCTTGGGTGGACAAGGCATGTCTGTGCACGGCCAGTGGCGATACGGAGCAACTGCCAGATGGAGTGCACATTTCGCCGGGGCAGAAATGTCAGGTGGCAGAACTAAGGAGTTTAGCAGCAATACTGCCACAGCCCTGATGGCTCCAGAGGGCTTGGGAGGTGTTCCTAATAAACTAAGCTAAGGAACAAACTGTAGGATGAAGACAGAGAGAAAGGCTGTAGTGCTTTTTCTTATTAATTGATCTAAGAAGAGGACTTTTGTATTTTATTATCATTAAAGATAACAAATACTTTCCGAAGACAATAAACTTTCACGAGGAAATACTGACTGGTTGCTAAAAAGCATATAGCAAGTGAAAATTCAGTAGCTTCTACTCTCAGGGTACAGTATAAGTATTTACACCAACAAGCAAGTGAGGCAATAGGGAAAAACAAATATAAAACAGCTGGCAGGGAAAGCATGCGGGACACAAACTAATCAGAAGAGGCAATATATCTAAAAGATATGCTAGCTGCTGGATGGGAGGAGACATGAAAAGGATTCAGATGAGAGTTGTGACACTATCTTACCTTGAGGGACAGCACTTAGCAGCCCAGTGGTTGACCCTGGACACTGGGTGTCCAGGTAGGGGTCTAGGACCCAGCAATGCTCCCTAGGCCCAAACCCCTCTCAGTTCACCAAAAATTGGCATCCGTGTCCCCTGTGCCAGATGTCCAGAATCTGATGTACAATGTAGGCGGGGCCACCATTGATGAGCCTGGGGGGCGGTGGGGAGTGGGAGGGAGGACTGCAGGGAGACAAAGACATGGGTTTAATTTCCGAGGCATGGAACACTGGATGAGTATTATAAAGGGAAAGGGGGAGGAGGAGCCTGATAAATAGGACAGGTGACTTGGGGAATGAGCCAATGAACCGAGGGCAAGCTTCTTCGACATCTCCTGGAATGGGATGTCCTTGTGGCGAGCTATACCCTCGACTGTACTTAGTAGACATGAGCTGGTTAGCAACAATGATTCCCTTGCTTCTGAAAGGCGGACACATGCCAAAGTAATAAGGCACTGGCTCATTTCCAGTCCCAGCAGGCGCAACAAACCAGGAACAGAGGAGAAGGAACTGCTGCTCTTCTCTCCTCAGACTAGTTGCTACCAGACAACACTGAAAAGCAGACATGCCCAGACTCTGGATCAGCCTTTCCACCTAGCTGTAAGTCTCTGGGTGGAACCAGAAAGTTGTAATAAACTGCAGGGGTGTAATTTACTTAATTTAGAGGGGTCGCACATTGTACAAGCTGCAACAAACACCCAGGTATCCTAGCAGATTGTTGGAGACAAAAAGCACTGACAAATGGGGGCAAGAGTACGAGGGATGCCAAAATTGTATGCCAGCTGAGAGGGGTGGGCCCAGGAACGGACCGCGCCTCTCACTCTCCTGGGGACAAAGAGACTGTTAGGCAAAGTGTTCAGTGGAGAGGGACAGGACAAAACCGCCCCTTCGACCTCACTCTCCACTTGGAGTTTGGTGGCCACCAGAGGATGAATACCCAAAAGGATGTTCTCAGGAGGATATTTGGGTACCAAAGGGTACAGATGAGATAGGGAGTCAGGCTTAGTATTCTTAGACCCAGGACAATAAGTCTAGATGGAGTTGAATCTTGTGAGGAAGAGGGACTAACAAGTTTATCCGAGGTTCAACCTCTTCACAGTTGAGAGGTACACCAGGTTGCAATAGTCTCCTGAAACAAGGAAGGGGCGACTGAACCCCTCCAATCAGTGCCTTCACTCTTCAAAGGCGAGTTTCACCACCAGCAGCTCCCAATCATCGATGGAGTAGCTCCTCGCAGTAGCAGAGTGCTGACAAGAGAAGTAGGCACAAGGATGTAATTTACCAACATCAGGACTGCCCCGGCACCCACATCAGAGGCATCGACTTTAACGATAAGCAGGCACTGGGGGTCAGTGACCTTAAGGATGGGAGTGGTGCTCAATAGTTTTAGTCAGCTAAAGGCAGAGGCTGCCTGTGGGATTGCAAAGGCACTCCTGATAGACGCGAGTGCTGTCAAGAGGGCAGCAACTGTGGTATACCTTCCTCATTGCAACCTTCTTAACTCCTCACGGTCTTCAGAGTCCACCTAAGGCAGCACAACCTGTACTTTCTGGTGATCTATCCGAGAGGCACCCTGCATCAGGGTGAAGCTGAAAAGGGAGACAGTGGTGCAATGGAATTCACAGTTCTCTGCTTCCAAATAGAGATAATTCTTCAACAGCTTTGGAGAAACCAGATGGACATAGCAGATAAGCGCCTCTAGTGTTGGAGAGAACACTTAGATCTTGTCCAAGTACAATAGAAAAACTGGGAAACTTTGTCTCAGATGACCTCCTTCATTAGATTCTGAAACATAGTGTAATCGCTAGCGAGCCCTTGTGGCATCTTCAGGAATTTGTAGCGTCCAGAGGGGGTGATGAACGCTGTCCTCTATTCATCTGCTGACCATATGCGGACAAGGTAGTAAGAATTGCACAAGGCCAGTTTGTTGGAATTATGACAGCCATGGTGGTTAGAGAATGCCGAGTCCATCACAGATAGAGGGTGATGATACTTGATAATAATTGAATTAAATCCCTGATAATCAGTGCAGGGACATAGAGACCAATATTTTATGGCCATGAAGAAGAAACCCACTGTCAAAAAAGAAGTTTCAATGATTCTGAAAGCTAAGGATTTATTTATTTACTCTTCTATAGCCTGGAATTCCTGTGCGATTAGGGAGTGCAGCTGACCCCTGGGAGGCAATGTTCTCGGTAACAAGTCAATGGCGCAACTGAAAGGTTTGTGTGGGGGAAGTGACATAGCTCCGGCTTTGCTTAAATGCTTAATGGAGATCATAGTAAATGGGGAAAACTCCCTCCAGATTCGGCGGCTCCTCCTAGTGGTGAGAGGAAAAAGGTGCAGTGTGACTGGAGGCAGAATGAAGGCAGGACTGAGAACATAAGATACATTCTGGGGCAGAGTTTGTCGAGGGCCAGTCCACCTGGGAGTTGTGGTGCTTAAGCCAGGGCCTTCCCAACACTACTGAGGTATGCTGTGACTCCATGAGGACAGCTTGTCAGAGTGGTGACTGGAGGTCAACATGGGCACTGGCCGGGTTACCTCTGTGATATTTTTCAATTTCAATTTCAATTTATTTTGTATTGCGCTTTTCACAGAGACTGTCACAAAGACACTTTACAGTGTGAGTTTAAAGAAATAAAAAGGCAGTGCCCAGCCCATTCCCCACTACAGCAAATGAGGCAAAAAAGCAGGGAGAAAAATCCCCAAACAGTAGTGAGAAAAAACTCCCCTGTGGGAAGAAATCTGAGGAGGAACCCGACTATAGTGGGGGAGCCCATCCTCCACGGGGTAGCTAATTAAGAACAAAAAAGTAAAATAGAATGAAATGGCAGAAGAGTTCCATTTAAGTCCATCTGAACAGTGGCACCAGTAGCTTCAGAAAGTGGCAAGTCGAGTTCTGAATCAAGGGTGACACCAAGGTTTTTGATGACAGCTTTAGCAGAAACCGGAAGTACGTCAATGTTGAGGGAAAACTTGAGGAATGTGTCTCTGAGCGATTTGGGACCAATTACCAATATTTCAGTCTTATCTGGATTTAAAAAGAGAAAATTCTGTGCCATCCATACATTAACAGCTTTAAGACAGATCTATAATCTAGTAAATGGATCAATTTCACCTGGTTTAAAAGATATATAAAGCTGCGTGTCATTTGCATAATAGTGGTTCTTCACATCATATCTACTTATGATGCTTCCAAGGGGAAGCAAATATAAGGAAAACAGCAGAGGGCCCAGAACAGATCCTTGAGGTATTCCAAGTTCACAGTTTCCTAGCTTGGGCGCAGACAGACTTAAAACCACTCTTCGCTATCTCCGATTATCTTAAACGAATGTCATTTGTACCGGCGTGGATAATAATTTTGGAATACTTGTGTTTACCCTTCTCAAGTAATTTTAAATTAGCTTCGATGTCCATGACACGAGCGCCAGGAATACAGTTTACTGCAGAATGAATTAAATTGTTCGACGGGGGAGAGAGCTGTACGTGTTTCTTTCCCCTCCGTTTACCTCTAACAAATGTGTCCTGCTGGGAGACGCTACCACAGCAAGCGTGGAATGGGAAGCCGAAAGAGAATTAATATTAGCGCAACTATCAGGCTGGACAGAAAAAGAGTCAATGAACTCCTCATTAGTCCGAATATTCTGGAGTCTCGATGCGAGCTTCCAACTCCAGAACCTTTTCGGCTAAACTGGCATAAGCAATGCATTTCTTACATGTGTAAGTGCCACTGAGGGTGGAAGTGTCGTAACAAAACATACTGCATTCAGAACACAGGACGGGAATAGACGTCGGGGAACAAGGAGAAGCAGCCATGGTTACGTACACGAGCTAGGTGCCGATGAGGTTTGTCAGGCCGAGTCAGAAAGTTGTCCACGGACGTCTTAATGGAATTACGATCAGAGAAATTTGCGGGAGAAAACTTCGAATTCCCAGGAAATCGGAAACTACAGTCTCCGGAAAGTTTATGAGGGTTTAAAACGGCTAATTATTTCAATATTAAAAATTGAGGAAAAAATGCTAGCATGGCTGGTGCTGTGGGTCAATCGTATGCCAACACGAAGACAGGAAAACTGATATGAGGCAATGGTTCAGTTGGAACCCTCAGGCAGTGAAAAAAACCAGAATGGATGAAGTTCATGTCTGCCCCTGAGCCAACAACGGCCTGTGTGGAAATAGGGCAACAGGTCAGGAGAACAGGAAGGAGAGGATAAGAGAATGAGATAGCAGCAACAGTGAGCACCTCTCTCTGAGATGTTACTCACGCCCGCCAAACAGGGTATTCAGTAATGGCGTGATAAGCACATTCACAGTACTGGCATAGATTCTGTTTTATTAAGCATAGCCGTTCTTCAGGGGGCCAGCCTATGAAGCTGGGCCTAGTTAAGAGCTAAAGGTACCGAAGGAGTCGGGTGTCAAGAAGCTGTAGTGGGTTGAGTATTCTGGGATGTGGGCAGGGGAAGCGCCTGTAACCTCGCCTGTTAATCCAGCCGCCTCTCCTGTAGCCTGATGTCCATTCTATGTGCTAAGTCAATGAGGCCACCCAGGTCCAGGGGAAGGACGCAGGTAGATAGTTCAACCTAGACTTGCACTGTCAAGCTGAATAAATAGGTGTCATAAAGCCCCCAGGCATCCAAGTGTGTAGAGACTATATAAAAAAAACTAGATGACACATTGCCCATTTGCTAAAGGCAAGTTGATATGTCAGCCATTGTTGGGATGGCGGCCATATTTGGAAGGTCGAGAAACGTAAACAAACAAAGCAGACAATGTGGAAATACATGTACCTTATGCGCTCAGCCTGTTTATGGATCGTTATCTGAACATACCCTAGCCTACAAGTATTAATAGGTAGGGTGTTCCAAGAGCACGGTATAGTTTAAAAAAAAAAGAACAAATATACTCCAGACAAGCTTCAACTTTCATTCCGCATGTATCATGTGTTGAATATTTAAGCCTATTTATAGTCTGGTTATAATGAATGCATATTTGTGCACAATATTAAATAAACATTGAATAAACTGAATTTTATGTCACGGATTTTACGCTCAAATCGGACAAAGTCCCATCACAGTGCATTTTCATTAAAAAGCACTTGTGTATACCAGACAAGCTGGTTTGCACCATGCACATATGCATTTACAACACAGCAACGACATGAAGTTAGGCTTTCCGACATGGTTATAAACTGACATAACTTAAAGGGGACCTATTATGCTGATCCTTCTTTTAACACATATACTGAGTCAAAAAAAGAAACTTCACACTCATAAATTTGTAAACATTTTCTTGAAACTTTGAATGAAAGAGTTTCTATCATCACTCGGGGTAAATGCATTGTCAAAGACATCATGACACACATCAACTCTGACGTGTACAAGTAAGTAGCACGTGCGAGCGTACTTTAAGCTAAAACCATGTTTTCTCTTGTTCCTAGTCACGTGACCATATGAGAGATGTGCAACTGAGCTCACGTTAGAGTGACATTTCAGAAAAACAAGTTTTTACAGTTAATTATTCATTGATTTTCAATGCCATGGCTGTCAAACATTCAGCGTGAAAGTGCCATTGGCCTGCTGAATACGGAAACGTCCGTCACTGACATTGCAAGGGTTATGGGATGCAGTCGACGGACTATCCATGATCTCCTGACACGTCTCCAACAAACTGGCACCACAACTGCCCGACCTCGTTCTGGTAGCCCACGTGTGACGTCAAAAGCAGTAGACCGACAAATTGTCTTACGTCATTTGCATAATCGATTTGTCACTGCAACGTCCACTAGGAATGAATTGTTTAGAGGTCGTGTGACTGCCCAAACCATACGTAATCGCCTGCGCACTGCTCTTATTCAAGTTGTAACTTACTATTTTTACTCTTGGACATTTCCGTAGCATTTCCGGTGGAACTGGTTACATTATGAACATTATTTTTATGATCCACCATCTTTAATGAGCACAGAATTTTAAAAAATCATTATTTAAAGCCTCATTTCTTGTATGTTCAACTTATCGAACTCAAAACGAGTGTGAAGTTTTTATTTTGGCTGAGTATATCAGCAATGTTATGTTAGTTGCCCATACTCAACCTCTGAAAAGTTTCTAAACATGAGATACAGGGGTTTTGCCGTAATCCAAGAATATGTTTTCATGAACGTGATTTCCTCTCTGAACAGCCCCTCCCGAGATCTTTGCGAGATCTGGGTAAAACCTGATATCAGGTTGTGCCGTCCAATTAGTACAGACCTAGCCAGAGCCAATCACGGTGCTGGACCTGCCCACACCAGAAACTATTCTAGCAGGCACTAACAATGACCGATCATACTATGCCTTTGTAGCGTCGAAACTTTTGTAAATAAAAAAGAAGAACCGCAGATCATTTGAGGTGCAGTTTTGTCAGTATCTCTCTGAAGGCTGCTTGTCCGTTTAATTTTGAACATGAAGAAAAACACTTATTTCTCTTCCAAAAGAGGATGCCACCAGATATCAGTAGGTAGCTTTTTTTGTTTGCTGGCAGCAAACAGCCACGGCCAAAGGGAACGTTAGTTGCTTGTGCTCAGCATTTCAGCAAAGACAGCTTTATAAATAAAGAATAATTCGACACAGGATAAGCGTTTCAGCAGCTTCTCAAACCTGAAGCAGCTGCATCGATCAAGCGCTTGGAAAGTAATGATATAACAGCAAATAATGTAAGTGAAGCCAACGTGTTAAGGATGGCTTGCAGGACCGCTAGCGATAGTTAGCACTAACAACTGGCCTCAAACGCAGGCTTTGTAAGTTATCTGGAGATAAAGCCTGTATCGGTCACGACTGTCCGTGACTCACAGACACAGAAGCTGCAAGTTGCTTTTACTGCATAAGCCAACCTGACGTGATAGCCAGTTGATTGTGGCTGTAGCACAGCGGCAAACGTAGCCAAGTTACTGTTGCTAACGTTTGTGTCCTAAATATGCAAGAGTGATATCAGGGGAAATTCTACAGGAGGTGTGCGAACATGAACCTCATTTGAAGCTAACTTTTAATACGTGTTTGTAATTTGGATGCTTGGTACAACTGTTCCCAGTAACAGAACTTGCTGTCTGTAAAACCCACATTGCAAGGGTTTGTCTCTGTGGTTATGACCGCTCGGTTACCAGCTACCGCATGTTAGTTTGCGTGCCTTGCTAATTAAAAATGCTCCTGGTTAAATTATATGCAGCAATTCTGATTGGTATGCTTGTGTTACTTCGGTAAGCATCAATGTGGCAGTTTCATCATAACGTTGCCTGATTGTAGCCACTACAGTTAGTGATCACTTCACTTATCCATGACCGGGATCAGCCGGATACTTCACATTTGTCTGAGCAAGCTCTCTGGTGCTACCGTGAAAGCAATGCAAAATGCAGAAGCTCTACCGGTTTGCAAATGATTTTTCTGCACTACCTTGACATAATTTCATCCCCCTTTAGAAATTGCTGTGGCTAATAAGAAGCCCAAAATGGCGGAGATTAAATAGGTAATTCTTTCCTGTGGAAGCGATCGATTTGCTACCTCCACATAAGCAGCTTATCCGTGATAATGGAACTTGCACCCTGCAAAACCTGTATTATGTTCATAACATAACCGAGCTCTCTGTAGTTGTCACGTACTATCCGTAAAGCAGCTTTCACATCAGACACGAAACTAATTTTCCGCGCGACAGATTAGCTATCTTCAAAGTCAATGAAAAGACGCGAATAGAGGCATTATGGGCGTGTTAAGCAGCTTTCACACCGGACGTGAAACAAATTTTTCGCATGACAGACTACATTCAGATTCATGGCTTATGAGCTAATGCATGTTAGTTTGCGTGCTCTGCTAATTGAAAATGCTCCTGGTTAACTTACATGCAGCAATTATGATCAGTATGGTTGTGTTACTTCGGTAAGCATCATTGTGACAGTTTCATAACGTTTCCTGATTGTAGCCACTACAGTTGAAGCTAACCGGAGAGGTGCTGTATGTGTCTGCTGAGTTGGGCTGCAGTTAGACCAGACGTTGGTTTTGCAGTGCTTGGGGTGCGTTTTTGGGTGCTTCTGAAACGATCGCTTTACTTATCAATGACCGTGGTCAGCCTGATACATCTCTGATGTCTGGGCAAGCTCTCTGATGCTACCGGTGAAAGCAATAGGGAAGCACACAGGCTATAACGTGTCTGGTATAACAAACAATGTCTCTGTATTGCCTTCGATTGAATATTAAATTCATTCCTGTAAAAGTGATCGATTCCCTTGCTCCACATACGCAACGGTTCACGCAGACGGAACTTATGGTCTGTAAAACCTGTATTATGTTCATGATATAACCGGAGCTCTGTCTACTTCTCGCACGCTATCCATAATGCGCCCATTTTCCGCGAGGAAAAGCTGGTCATTCCGAAGCAATAAGTAAACCATGACCACAGGTCATTTCCGAAAAGGCCGTTTAGCTTGGAGCTTTCGCCCCTCCGTCAACAGCGCGGAGGCTGTTCGTTTCTCCGCGCTAACAGCACACCACAGCTATGCACACGAACCAGCAGGTCCTAATACACACCGAAGCAGTCCACTTTTAGCTGCTCCTCACTGTCCATGTTTCCCTCTAAACTCAGACCCACCGGATTTCTACGGTCTCCGGTCTGCACTTGGGCATGTTGACCCGTTCTACAAATGTGTCTATATGGGGTGGATTCTAGCTTTCCCTGCATCCAAGCAACGGAGTAGAAAAACTGCTGTACTCACCAACTGTTGCCGTAGCAAACTGTAGCCGATAACAAACTCGTGCTTGAGCAGCCAGACTTTCGCACTGCGTCCTCCACTTTCGCGGTTGCGTTCGTTAGAACTAGTTAATTTCCTAGAACTATACACATGTACTGCGTTAGATTGCAGAATGTGCCCATTGATTCCTTTGGGAGACGCGTTTCACTCTGAGCCGGACCAGGAAAACTGCGTTCTGCTGCCTCGTCCCGCCTACATCCGCCCTCCACAGAGCTACCCAGTCAGAAGAAAGTGGGCACACGGGGAGTGGGGGCTATAGCGGAAGAGCCACCCCAATGAGTCGTTTCAGGCAGAGACTACTATGGACTACAAATGTGGTTTTTTGAGGATGGCAGTATGAGCGAAATAAGTACCCTTTTTTTTACTTTGCATGATCAGGAGTACTCTGGGGGAGTCAAAGACCAAAATATAAACTTAGGTCACCTTTAACAGTTAAATGAATCCATTCTCCTTGTTATTTTAACTGTAAGTGGAGTCCTGAGTGCATTTAATCTTAGGTTACACTTAACATGGACAGAACTCTGGCGTAAACTTATTGTTAAATTATGGTTAAAATTACTGGCAAAAAGGTGTGAATTTATAACAGTGTATTCGCGGAAACTGAAACTGGTGCAGTTCCAATTACATAGGCTACTTAGGTTTTTAGTCATCTCCATTGATCCCAGTTGGAGCAACATGCAGTAGCCTATCATACCATCCTGTTATCCATTGTGTCAGGGCAAGGACAGACTAAATGAAGACAACAAGTAGGTACTAGTACGCGGACCGGAGAATGAAGTTGTTCCGATCTTTATACCCAAAGCATAGGCTACAAACAAATTCATACATGTGTATTGCAGATATAATCTATTACACGCATGTAGAGGATATAGTATGTCTTGTGAGGTTAATGGATTTCGTATGTTTAATGCATATAGCGGAATTTGCTCATAACGGACAAAATTAGCTGGTCCAATTGTATCTGTGATATGCTAGTTTTACTGTATATTTACTTTAGTATGCATTAATCCTGGCACCAGTTTAATGGGAAAGATTCTGCACAAGACAGCTAGCTATATAAAATCTGAAAATGACTAAAGTGGAGCCAGGGTAACGTTACGGACTTGGCGAACTGTTTTTAAATAGGCTTATTGTGGCAGGTGCTGCACATGCATACAAGTGCCTATAATATGATGTTCCTTGACATATTGTTCTTCTTTAGAAGCAATGTATATATCTGGGGGTTGAAACAAATAGAAAATGACAGAATTGTGAGGCTGCTCCGTGGAATGTCAAATATTACTAGCGATAATGAGACAGTGTTTTGCCTTCCAGGGGTACGCAGAAACCAAACGCGTCAATAAAGGAAAATGATTGAGAACTCGCCAGGACTAATTCTTGTCATAAAGGGACGTTTGTGGGGTGTACTCTGAGCGGCGCAACACTACCTGTGGTCAATTTATTGATCGACAACGCAGCATCAGAGCAATTTCGCAGCGCCGCTATGGGGATTCGCCAATGCCTAGCTAGGGGCAGGGCAAGGGCTAGCCTCGACTGCACCGAACGCTGCATCATCACGCTATATAGCCACCTTATTTTTCACAAACAAGGCAACTTATATGTGAAATGTGATTGGTTGTTGTCTGGACTAAACCGTTCGCCAGTTTTTACAATCATAGGCAGCACAATGTTGAGGCATTTTCAGTTTATGTCGACCGGTTGTTCCACAGCCTTCATCGCGCCATGTTGTTTTGACCACCCTAATATGGCAGCGGTATGGACGTATGCGGGATGAGCAAATGAGTGATCTAGTTTGTATATATATGGTGGAGACAACCAGATTTAAGAGGTTATAGGATTACACTGACACCGAGATGCTGTCTTGACGCAGCTGGAGCAACTTCTGGGCAATTGTGTGGCTGGAGTAAGATCGATCAAATCACCTTTCTCGTCTCCCCAGTGAAAGCAGCGTACGTTAACACTGCAGGATCTTCTGCCTCCCAACAGGCGGCAGCCCAGTTCTGGGCACACTCAGAGAGGTGAGTGATGTTATAAACCACTCTGGCACATTCAGTGGGGATGAAAATGGCTGTAATTGGAAGACCATCAAACACTGGGCCAGGAAACTGCGGCAGCTGGAGTTGTTGCCATTCAAGGGATCCATCGCCGTGAGATTAGGTCCTGATAGGCAAGCGCCTGAGGGAGGGTCTGCTGCAGAATAGAGCTGGCTAAATGAGTGAAGGCAGTAGAGTCCCTTGAACAGTGGAGGCTGGTGAACTGGCGATACGGGAACTTCAAACCATGGCTTAAAAATAATGATTGGTCATGACCTGTTTTCAACCATTCATTTAAATAATATACCATTACCGAAACATTATCAGGTGTGGTCAGTTTTCATTAATAACGTATATCTGTCAACTCTCACTCGTTCGGCGTGAGTTGTGGTGGTATATTTACGTTCCCTTGCTGTAGTCAGCAATTATTCAATCAACACACATGTTAGAGATTCTCGCAAGGAAGGTTGGAAGCAATGCATGTATTCATTATTGTAATGTTCTTGTTCTGTTCTGCCCTGTCTGTCCCAGGTTTTTGTTCCCGCTCTGCCAATGGAATCCTCCTCATGTCTGCGTTCCAGTCCACGTCTTGTTTTCTCTAGTTCATGCACTGCTTATTCGCTATTGGCTAGCTGTGGCATTTCCACTTTCCTTCAGCGCTGTTCTGGCTTCGAGTCTTTCTAATCTTAGAGTCGGTTAACTGTTTTCAGTTACTAACATCTACTAACATTCATGGGAGGTGTTTTTCTCAGACAGGCGCTTTACTAATATTACTAATTTAGGTATGGCGTTAATTGTCATGATTTCCTGGTTTTTTATTATTTCAGTTCTCGCATTGCTGCATTACCTTTTCACTCTTCCTTCAACCTGCATACTTCATTGGTACTTAGCTGAGCGCGCCTTTTCTCTTAATGGGCTCGTTATGTCATTAAGCCTTCGTCCAATGACTTGCGCTCATACTTTGTTTCCTCCCTGTTCTGCCCTGTTCTTCCTCATTCCATGTTCAAGCCTTGTACCTTTATATTCCGTAGAGGCATTCCAGTTGGTCTGTTGTTTGTGGTCCATGCTATGTTTTGTTTTCATGTGCATTTCCTTGCCTGCATTCATTCCACGCTTTTCATGTCTGGTCATTGAATTCCCTACAGTTCAGCTCTTGGAGTGTAGTTTTTTTGTTGGCCTCGTGCCCCCTTAAGCCTTCAGCATTTCTTAGTTATTCGCTCTAGCTTTTCAAGTGCAGTTTTTCATTGGCTTTGTGTTCTCCTTTTCGCCACATTGCTCAGTTTAGTTTGTGGAATTTCTGTTGGCCCACATGCCTTTTTTGTTTGGCTTTCTGTTCAATAGTCAATTCGTTGACTCATGGCTCGTTGTTGGTGTCCTTCTGCAAACCTACCGATTATCATTTAAATTAAATAAGATCATTGGAAGCAATGGAATGGCATAAAAACGTTTAAAAAAAAACTTATTTCATTTTAACAATTTAAACGATAATGAAAGTAAATATGCCACTACAACTCGCCCCGAATGTGTGAGAGTTGCATACCTGTTGACTCTCATGCAAATAGCTTGAGCCACAGGCTTTTTATGACCTATTTAACTGCCGAATGCCGCTTTTTTTTTTTCCAACCCACACAATACCGAGAATGACAGTCCGCATTTCATTGGAACGGAGACCAGTTCAATCATCGCGAAGCAATGGCTTATTAAGAAGCTAAATTATTGTACTGAATTTAGCCCATGATTCCATCGCTCTTAGATCACACATGGAGAGAAACCGTGTCTTCAGTTGCCAATTAAGGTACCTGGAAATCGCGTCAATGAAGGTAAATGATTGAGAACTACTGATTGCAGTCAAAAAGGGTCTTAGCACCCCCATTGGGGAAAGCACTTGAGATGCAAATCAATCAAACAAGACAATGTATCCAAAAGACTGCTAGATGGGCGGAGACAAAAAAGGGATTCACACCAGGGTTGTGACACACCCACTGGTCTCAGATCATTATTCATGAAATGTCATTCCTACACATTGTCCAATTATTGTTCATAATAGTATATCATCAGAAACTTGTGCATTTGAATAGACACTGTTTCATTTTCATGTGGTTGCGTAGTGATGCGTCTGCTACCCCACTGAACGAAATGTTCTCCACCTCGGGTGACAAATTTGCTCAGGGATCTTATTTTTATTTTTGCTCTCCACAACTCTACAGGTAACTCAATCATATACTCAGCAACAAAAGTTTCTGTGACACCAATATTGTTAATTATTTTTCATAACGCAATTATGAAATTGTCATACATGGTGATATCAGACTGAAACAGAACACGTAAACAACATTGAAATGGAAATCATGAAAATGCGAGAAAATTACTTTGCACGTGAAAATGTACGTAAATCATGCTTGTGGATGGCAATAAAAGAGGAGAATTTTTGGAATGTTCACATTGTGCCCGATGAACGACGGAAGCATCACTTATCGAAAACACAGCCATTTCGGATCAGGAACTCTACCCTCTAAATGCCAAGACTGTCTGAAAATGATCGGTCGAGGGCCATTGGGATGATTGAATCCGGAACCTCGCAGAGGGAAGTTGCTCATCGCCTGAATGTCCACTGAAACACCATTTGGAACTTATGGCAGCGTCATCAGCAGACAAGACATGTCAGAGACCGTCCTCGCAGCGGCCGTCCACGAGTAACCACTCCCAGACAGGACAACTGGATTCGAACAACCCATCTCCGAAATCGATTCCAACCTGCAACCATAACTGCAAGAACGATACCTGGTTTGAGGCGACTGTCTGCACAGACAATCCGTCGCCGTCTCCGTCATTTTGGCATTGTCCCACGTCGGCCAGCAAGACGTCCAATACTCACAGTACAACACCGACGACTGCGTCTACAGTGGGCACAACAACATCGATGGTGGATCCAACGTCAGTGGGATCTTGTACTCTTCACTGATGAATCAAGATTCATGCTTAACCGATGTGATGGTCGTTTACGTGTATACCATCGACGTGGAAAACGTTATGCCAACAACTGTGTTCAGGAATTTGATCGTTTTGGAGGTGGTAGTGTCATGATTTGGGGAGGGATCACGGCTAGAAACAGAACAGATTTGCTTGTTATTGATGGAAATCTGACAGGTCAAAGATATCGCGATGAAGTGCTACGGCCATTGGTGGTACCGTTTTTGATGCAACATGGTCCCGGAATAACGCTGCAACATGATAACGCCAGACCACACGTTGCAAGGATTGTACAGCAGTATCTGATGCAACAACATGTCAATGTCCTGCCATGGCCAGCCAGATCCCCAGACATGTCCCCAATCGAGCATCTTTGGGACGAGATGGATCGACGTTTGCGGCGGTTGGATAACCCGCCAGCTACACTCCAGGAATTGCGACAACGTCTACGTCAGATTTGGAATGACATCCCACAGCAATTTCTGGCACATCTGATTCGGTCCATGCGCCGGAGATGCGTTGCTTGCATCATGGCACGAGGAACTCACACCCGGTATTGAAGTGTGAAGGTCACAATTGGTTAGACGTCAGACAAGTGCTTCATGGCGCATGAAAATGACATTTTCCGTTTTGAGTGACGTTGGCACTGAAAAGTCAGTGTTTCTCCTGTTAAATAAACATATTGATTGCATTGAGATCTTTGCGTGTCATTTATAACAAGCACATAAATGGTGTCACAGAAACTTTTGTTGCTGAGTATATATAAGCCCTTGGAAATCATTTTTCATATTATATATCAAGAATGATTTTGTTTAGTATTCATAAAATTAAGCTTTGAATGTGTGCGTGATTACCTTACCTGAAAATTCACTTCTTATACCTGAGCTATATTTGTGCAGGACTAGGAAAAGGGGTCACTAGGGTTTTTTTTTCTCAAAATGAAAAACTTTGATCACCATTTGATTTTGTTGGAAATCTCAATTTTCATAAAATGACCCAAGTGACCCCTTTTCCTAGTCCTGCACACATATATCCATATAAAGGGCAATGCATTATGATGTTCTCTAATTCACTCATTTTAATTCATTGAACATTGACTTTTGCCATCTTGGAGATGCAGTCAAGGATTACCCATTACTCCAACAATATTTACTGACCTCCCTTTATTAGCTGGTAAAATGGACAATAAACATATTTTCTTTACTACATAATTGTATTCCGGTACAGAGGTCCAAAAGGCAGTTGCTTGAGCAGAAGATTTTGTAAGAAGAAAAAATCATAATAGGGCAAGTTGTTTTATTTTGATGCTGTTTTGCATTATGATTAATGCTCTGCCTTTTGATCAATGTGGTCTAATAATATATTCTAATTATAACTTTGAACATACTTCTGCAAGTATGATATTACGCTGTCTCCCCCCTTGATGAGGGAAACTACTTTTGAGTACAAGGCTCCTGGCGTGGGATCTAGATTAGAATTTTTAGAATAAAAAATAATAGATTTAAACTAGAGGGCATGCGGTAGAGCGCATACCTCCACCATACCATACATCTGTTCTTTAGGTTACAGAAAATGATCTGGAGCACTTCCAAAATTAAATCAACTCCTCCTTGGACTACTTCTATCATCCTGCCAAATTTCATGCCAAACCGTCCATAACTTTTAGAGTTATCTGGTCAGAAATATCACACAGACCCACATTACGCAGATGGGTCAATCCAAGAAATGATGCTCAGGGGGATGAAAATAACAAACTCAGTATTACTTAATAACACTTTATTTTTTTTGATAGCCCTACATTTTGGCTTTATTGAATGGTTCATTCAAGTGACCAACTCCTAATGGGTCAGTTTTTATCGCATGCGCTATGAAACCTTCCGAAACGCGTGCGTGAAACATTAGTGATGAAATTAAATACAACATCAAAAGTACAATTAATAATTGTCATATCTATGCCAAATTTTGTTTACAAACTACTACTGTATGTAGTAAACTACTCAGTAAACTACTCACATTCTTAACTTTACCCTAATTTCATCAAAACTAATCAGATACTCTTCAAAATCACTGTACCTTGCCTACAGTGTGTATATTATTCAAAACAGTTACCCTTTGCCAGCCATAAATTACTTAAACAGCTCAGTCAGGCCTTGCATTGACCCTCAGAAAACCTCTCATTCGTCACTCACGTTTCACCTCTGATAACTTATTTTGAAGTCTACCTGAGCACCACAATACATCAGTGGATTGAATCCATATCACTCCTACACACACAAAACCTGTTCTACTATTAAATTAAGGGCATAAATACACATATATGGCCAATCTAGGGTTTCTACCATGCCTTTGAAAATAAAATTTAACTTTTTTGCGACATCAGTGACTTTGCGCGGACCAGCTGTTTAGTTTTCATTTACAATGCGTAGCGATTACGACTCCGGACTACACAAGCTTTTCTTTACTCAGTGGTTGTAAGCAATGCATGTGTTTCACGATCATTTAAATGAAATAAGATAATTTGAAATGTCTTTATGCAATTCCATTGCTTCCAACTCCTCTGCGCACAAGGACTTCAGTTCTGCGACAGAATCTACAGTGGCTCCAATAAGTATTTGTACACTACTCGAAAATTCAACTACATAACAGCTTTTGTATATTCGGCTAAATGCTTGCTATTGTGTGTAAAAGTGATTCAAATATTTGATAATCAATATGTTTTAAACAAATATTAAATGTAACTGTAAATCCTGATTTTTTGAAGATTGGTATGAGAGGAATATATGGTCTATAGTTGACTTGATGGACACGAATGGCAATTTCTTAACTTATGAACAATTCTGTATGAAATATACAGTGGCTTCAATAAGTATTTGTACACTACTGTACTTCATGGAGCCGGTTACGGATGGCCTGGGCACAAACATGGCTTCCAGTTGCTTCCTCCACTTTGGTGGCAAGACTGGAGGCCGAGGACTGTCTCTCCCTCTGTACCAGCAGGGAGATGTACCGGTCAGTGCACTGGCTGGTCTGCCTGGGACGTCCTTTCCTGGCTGCATTGGCTATGCGTTCAGACTGTTTGTACTTCTTGATGATGTACTGCACGGTCGTGTGGCGTAACGATAGCCGAGTTCCAATTTTTCTGGTGCTTTGGCCTTCTTTATGTAGCTGAATTATTTGCTCCCGCATTCGACGGGGTATCTCGCCTGTCTTAGCCATTTATCACAGGAATACATTATGGGCATGGTCAGGCCATTTACATAGGCCAGTCTGTGTACAGAGGGAGTGTCCAGTATGGTCACGCTTGACCAAAACAGACTAAGTGAGTCAACCATGTCCTGTAAACATCTTGAGTCAATTTTAGGTAGGTATTACCTCACCTTAGGTATTACCTTACCTTACTCACTAATGGAACTGTACAGATACTTATCGGGTCAGATAATCGCCTTTCTGACCAAGTATGCCATTTTGACATTAAATATTTGTTTAAAACATATTGATTATCAAATATTTTAATCACTTTTACACACAATAGCAAGCATTTAGCCGAATATACAAAAGCTGTTATGTAGTCGAATTTTCAAGTAGTGTACAAATACTTATTGGAGCCACTGTACATAATCGTTGATTGAATAATTGCGGACTACAGCAGAGGAACGAAAATATGCCACTTAAACTGACGTTCCGCCATTCCGCCCTTCTTTGGGGTGGGGGGTGGACTCAAAATGCCCAAACATGGCCTAAAAAGGTAGTAACACACATTGGGCACCTCATTCTACAGAATTAACATCAATTTACAGCCAAGGATACAGGAATTCAAGCCACAGAGGCCATTTTCGGCAAGGTGGCTGGCCGGTCACTGACGTATCACTTTTCCCCAAACCCACACCAGGCACGGCAAATGGCTCTGTACACGCAAACCAATGGCCGTACCGGCTTGGAAATTTCTCTCGCCGAACTATTTAACCCACAGAACCCAAAATGCATAATTTCAGTACAAATTGAGATATCTGCATACACCCAGACACCCCCTCAACAATATTTTGTAAGAATTTCATCCAAATTACTTTCTTTCTGAAGAATTTCTCTTGTATTTTGCAGGAAAATCTGCCATAAACTTGCTTCAATTGAAGCTTGAGATCCTCTGAGTTGTTTACAAAGGACCCTTTACTTTTTCTGGTTAACAGGAAGTCGCTTTCCTCTTCTCGTGACATTTTTGGCACCTGATGATCACACGTTTCACTCACCGAGCAACACCCCAAAGAGCCAACCTGAATTGATTTTCTTTATTGTTTTACATTTAGGGTTGCTACATATACCCTTTAACTTTGTTTGGATGGTAGGAATTGTAGAAATTAGCAGTAGTTTGCTCCAAATATGGGTAAATGTCAGTGAAACGTGAGTGACGGGGCCGGTGTTGAAAAATAGTTTTTTCAAGCTGGCACAGGCTCAGGTCAATGTATGTAAAAAATATTTCTATGAACATAACCCTTATAGGGACCCTCTTGGCTGGATGTAATATGAAAAGTGGGACTACCCTCTTAGTATTCTAGTTGATGGTCTAAAAGTTTCATTAATTCGCGTTTCAATTAGTTGAAATTCCAATTAAAAGATATAGGAAAAAAAATGTAGGTCATGAAATGCCTAAACCACGTGAAAATGTTAGATATGACCCCCACTAAGGAAAAAATACATTTATGGTGGTCTAGCACTATTTAGCTTGACAATACATGGCTTGGAATGAGGTGAAAATGGCCCAAAAATGGCAATTTTGGTAATTTCTTTTACTTTGGGGTTCAATAACTTGCAAAATTATGGCCCGACATATGCAAATTTGCCCTTCTTTTGAAGCCCTGGATGTTTTCTTTCAAAGGAGACTAGAAACATGAAGAATGGTGCATTATTTTTTTCTATAGCTCTTTGAAGTCATAATGACCCTAAAATAGGCTCAAACATCATTTCTTGGATTGACCCACATATATTTCAATTTTTCTGGATCCAGAATCCAGGGAATGTTCCGGATCACTTCTGAAATTGAATCAACTCATCCTTGGACTAGCAGCTATCATCCTGCCAAATTTTGAGCCAAACCATAACTTGCTGAATTATCCTGTTAACAGAAAATCAGACAGATGGACACGCAAATAAAACAAACTGGGGTGAAAACATAACCTCCTTGGCAGAGGTAAAAAGAAAACCTGGAAAACCATTTTTCAGATCTTTTGTTACTGTTGCAGTTCCCTGAGAACCACTGAGATAATTTATTTAGCAACTGAGGCGGTTTAGAATGTTGTTAATAATTATTTTCACGTTCTGACTTTCAGGACAGTCTGTAATATTATTTGTTTAATTGGGAGAATAGTTTCATGCTATAGTGCAATATCCATATCTTTTCTCATTGCAAGCCATTGGCATGATATTAGCATCTGAAATTACAGAGTGGGCCTTTAAGGGTAATAATGCCTCCATTGTGATTACCCTCACAGCTTTTAGCCAATTGTTGGCTAGGAATTATGGGAGACCATTTTTGCGCCCCACCACTCGGATATGGGCAAGAGAGACAATGCACATCTGTATGGTTATAATGCAAAATGTGCTCCAATTATTTAAAAAGCTTCAGCCCTCAAAATGCTTTCAGTCAGTGAATGTTGGAACGTCGTTTTCAGCCTGCTGTCCCTAAACTACCTAAAAGTACAGATTATATAATATCTCCCATCAAACACCGTCACTTTATCTTCAAGTTACATCTTCTGGTAGTGTTCGAAGTCACTCAGAGTGCTCTGTGTGTTTAAAAGGAGGCCTTTTCACACATTCATTGAGTAACACAAGTGACAGGATGTACTCTCCCATGGCTGGAGGTATACAGGTTGTTGTACAGGAAGCAGGACTGGGTGTTCTCTTCCACGTTAAATTTTTTTTTCTTTTTTTCTTTCTTTTCTTTTTTTTTCCGGGCAAAAACATTAAAGGTGAGTAGTGACACAGAATAGTTAATATAAAACATGAAACATCAAAACAAAACAATAACATGCTGCAGTAGTACTTTGGTAAGGTGGTTGTAGTGTTTGGAGGATCTGTTTGAGCGCGCGCGTGTGTGTGTGTGTGTGTGTGTGTGTGCGCGTGTGTTTGTGTGTGTGTGTGTGTGTGTGTGTGTGTGCGTGTGCGTGCGCGCGTGTGTGTGTGTGTGTGGGGAGGAGGGGGTGGTTTGAATATTTAAACTGTGTCTGTAAGGAGCCTAAATCATATAAACACAACAACATTCAGTGAATGAGAGTATTCAAAATGGATCAAAAAGACAGAAAATAGCAATCATAATAATAATAACAAAACTAACTTTAAAAGAACAACAAAAACAACAATAGCCCAAATAATGATGATAATAAAATAATGACACAATAGTTTAAACAAGACAAACAAAAAAAAGGGGTGCGGGGGGGGGGGGGGGCGGGTAATTGTTTGTTTGTGTTTGTGTGTTGTGTTTGGGGGAGGGTTGACTGTAAACAAAGAGGACCAAGATATTAATCACTGATTGGGTATTGTGTTGAGTTGATTGAATTTATGAAGAGTTGCCATGTTGAATCTTGAGATTTTGAGTTCTGTTTGGTGGGGCTGGATGGTTTATCTAGTGAGATGTAGTCAAGCAGAAGCTTTTTCCAATGTGTAATAGTTATGATATGTTTTGATTTCCGGTTCATGAGAATTGTTTTCTTGGCGATAGTCAGAGCCACAAGGAGTGATTTACCTTTTTCTGGATTTAAGTTCACGATTGTTAGATCACCTAGGAGGCAGAGTGAGGGGGACAGAGGGATGAGGCTGTCCAGAATATTGCTGATCTTCCACGTTTAATGAATACGGGCAGCTTCAAAAAAGAAAGTAAAACCCCTGCAATCCACGTGTGTATGTGTGTGTGAATTGTAGTGTGTGTGTGTGTGTGTGTGTGTGTGTGTCTGCGTGAGTGTGTGTGTGTGTGTGCGTGAGTGTGCGTGTGTGTTTGTGCATGTTTTTAAGGGCAGGCTCTGCAAGTCATACATTTTCCGGAAAGTTCATGCCGCAATGGGGTGCAGCATGAGAAAACTACAAAGGTGCCAAAGTGAGTTTATCATCCGCAGTATGTAAATCTCCCTAATAACCTGAGGAACCACTTATAAAAAGTCCCATCTTTAGCTTAATGAGCATGAGGCATTGATCTGAGATTACCAGGCTTTGGTGCAGGCAATGCTGCCCGAGGCCTCTCGGCTGCTTAATTCAGCATTCTAAATGCAACCTTAATGAGGAGAAATGTGTTTGGATACGCCGTTTTCCCCAAAAAGCAGCTTCCAACACCTGGGCAAACAGAGAATGAGGACACGCACCTCTCCCTTTGTTAAGGTGGAAATTTCGTTCCAAGGGCCGTGTCAGCGTGGAGCCGGGAGAACTAGCTCGACGGGTTGCTAATGTGTAAACAAAGTCCCGACAGGCCTCTCAAGCCTGGTGCAAGGACAGTTGTTTATGGTGGCTCATTCATTTGTCCTCATTCCCATCAGGTTCTGTATGTGGAAGCTGTCAACACTTCATAATACTCCGCCGCAAAAAGGGTATCCATCAAATGCGCGCAGCGGGGCTCAGCCGAGCCCAGCGAAAGATCAAATGAACACGAAAATCAACAGAACGTGCAACCCCTTCTCGTGATTGCGAGTTTTCAAGTCAGCCTTTGTCCGGGTCTGATTGTTTTGCGCCGGCGACGAACGCAGCGGGCAAATGCCTCGCCGCACTGTTTTAACGCCGGCGCACGTGGTCAGCCCTCGCTGTTATTTATTTATTTTTTTCGCCCTTTTCGTTTTTGCAGAATTTATGAGCATCTAGCCATTGCTTGCTCATCAGGCTGCGCGGCCATGTTCTGTGTCCTTGAAATGAAAATGGATACCCATCTATTTATTATATTGTTGTTACACGCACAGCTTGTGCCACTCCCCCCTTCCCCCACCCCCCAAGTCCCACCAGCTTAAGTGAGATTGCCATTATCTGTGTTTATATTAACTGATAAGGCAGGAAGGCGATATCAGCGAAAAGGTGATGGGAGATTGAATAGCATTAAAATGATGCCAGTCAGGGGAATAATGAATTAAGAGGGGCTGGCGTGAGAGATGTTAACATGGTCCTACTGAGGACGGCTCCACGATGAAAGGCTTTAAAAATTGACAAATGATTATTTCTTGCGAACGGCGCGGCACGGTCCACGGCGAGGGCGAGACAAGCGAATGCATTAATCCCCAGTGCGGCCAGGTGGTTCAGTTTCCAATGAGGTACTTCCTGTACTGCGATCCCATCTCTACGAGGAACCTTACCCGCTTTCACCTTGTCAAGTCAAGAGGGAGCAGGAAAAAATAAAATGAAATGGTGATGCAGACGGCGGAAAATAAATAAATCAATAAAAATGGCTCGCTGATAAATTAAGTTACCTCTCCAAAAGACATTTTGCAGTAATGCGAAGTGTAATCTCGCACTCAATCTTCTCCTTCTCATAAAATTCAAAAAAGGTATGCTGCATTTCTAACTCCCAGGACCATTACATCCAAAGACTCGCTGCTGTCCTGCAGTGTGCAAGGTTCAAGGCTTCGCAACCTTCCAAGCAATACACTGCGCCACATCTGCCTAATGAGCTTCACAAGGTCTTACATGAAAGAGTTAATACATTCCACATGAAAGAGGAGCTATGGTAGCACAAGTGTGAGTTCTTCTTTTAACTTCAGTTTTATAAATAAGATGATGGGCTGACTAGGCAGAGCTGCTCGAGCCCAGAGGCTTATGGGGGATTGAGGTACCTATTAGCTGTTGCCCCGAGGCTAATTGTGCACTACAAAGTGCGCGGTGCTTGACTGGCGGTCTGCTGGGCTGCCACGTTATTCTCCACCCAATTTCCCATTGCTTTCTTGCGCAGAGCCTTTGCTAAACAAGCACAGGGGTCATTGGAGAGGTGACACAATCTTCCCAATCACACGCGTCCCTCGGCATCTCCCGCTCGCTGAGTTTTCGACAAAGGCCTGCCATCCTGCCAGCTACGGCTCCTTAGCAGTCTCCCAAGGCTAGCCTGTCTGTTGGTGTTATTTGTTTCAACTGCGAGAGCTCGCAGGGCGTACCCAAAACACGCCCTGCTTTTGACTATAAGAGCTCCGCGCTGACATACAGTAATCCCTTAATTGAATCCAGATACGCTCTGTCCTGGTAGGGAATATGAAAGAATGGCCCCTAGGAGTGAGAGGCGATATGAGGGGGGTGTTTTAAAAAAGAGAGACCGTCCTTATGTTTTGTAACGGAATCTGCTCTTAAGAGCTCACTTTGAGATTTGATGAGAGCGTGTGTCAATATCCCCTGCCCACGAAGACTTGAGCCGTTGAGCCTATTGTTCGCATGGGGCGAGAAGGAGGGAAAAGGTATAGGGTTCAGGGCATATTAATCAAAATCCTGCTAGTGTGCAGAACTGCCGCACTGATAAAAATAGGCAATTATGCCCAAAAAGGCCTAGTTCTATGTGACTAAACGCACAGTAAGATACTTGTTTGACATTTTACATTTACAAAATATAAATGGCTCAAAGAGCAACAGTGGTAGCATGTATCCATCAATGCTAAAGCATTAATAGAGAACTCGTTAAAAGTGGTGATTCAAATACTTTCCAAGGAACTCCACTCCCCACCCCAACACTGTGTGTTAAAATGGCCTATGAGCCACAAAACCAGGAGAAATACTCCCAAGTATTGAAACATTTTCTTGCATGTTAGAGAAATGTATTAGCATAAGTAGAAGGGATTCGTGAAACATCATTTCTCAGTAGATTAATGTAGATAGAGTAGTCAATTCTATTATCCTGACTGCAGAAAATCCCAGTGCCTCTTGCCCTTGAACAAGTTCATTTTCCGGATCAAAAATACATTTCAGTATTTCTTCAGGGCCAATTGACTGGACATGTTTTAATACCAGATCTATATTAAACTCAAGGTTAGCAAGGATGGAATTTAAAATTACTTTGCAAAAAGAAATCAAAATGGTTTTATAGTAAGCTTTGAGAAAAGGGTACACAAGCTTACCATAAAGTATTTTCATGAAATGGCAAGGTATCAAGGGAAGTTTTTTATTTTTATTTTGGTATAAATGTCATACAGTTCATACCCAATAGTGATGTATGTATACATTCAGCTGTGTACAGTTCAGAGAGGTGAAACTTTGAGTTAGCAAAACTTATGTTGAGTTTATTCATACTGGCTAAGTGTTAGTTAAAATTCTTAATTGGTTAAGAAGTTCTATAGTTTATTGCAAAGATACCTAAACCACTTGATAGAGGGAAGGTGTACAGAAGCCTGAGCTAATAAAATTTCTGAAAGCCTACTTTTCCCTCATCCCAAAATAATTTCAAATTATTATCAAAACCCCTATTACAAAAAAGAAGATACATTAAGGAAAATGCGAACAGAATCAAAAAGTAGTGGTCTGAAAACTCCATCGTCCTGCTACTATATTTTTAACACCCTAGCAACTCATTATTTAAAGCTATCTCAAATTTGATGACTACAACAGACTAAAAAGAAAAAAAAAAGATTTTGGCAAGAGCAATTCAGGTCAAAAAATGATGTGACTTGTTGCAATTAAAGGGTGATGTGAAACAAGTTATGTTAAATGTGAGGTAATCATTTTATAATATAAAAGGAACCTTTCAAAAGGCTCAGTCTCTGGAGAGCACTTTGGGTCAAGGCTCTAAAATATTCAAATGGAAGCGTATGCTTGAAATCTATCAATTTCAAAGATTTAAAGACAAATCAGTAGTATTTTGGCATTTCACCCTCTGCAGTGCGTAATATGACTTACGAATGGCGGGAAACCAGTTGGATCTTGGAGCACAAAGCGCTAGGATAAAAACTACTTCTGAATGCGTGTGATCTCCCATCCCTCAGATGCCAATGTCTTTGGAGCTGTCATGTGACTGTAAGGGGTATCATGGTTCGTGGGCTTGGACATGCTTTGGTAAACCTTAGCCAACATAATTTGCTGCTGCGTCTACTGACATTAATTAAGGCTTTATTATGCCAAAACAACACTGTCCAGAATCACCGCCGACTTCTCTGGGCTTGGTGTCATCTGAGGAAGACAGTAGCTGTGTTTTGCATCCATCGGATCGCAATTTGAAGTGGTTTTCAGAAAAAAGATGCCGTGTTCTCTGGATGACAAGGACAAGGCAAGCTGTAATCAATGTTTGGTACAAAAGCCAGTGTTTGTCATGGCATGAGGGCTTGTCAGTGTACATGGCAAGGCTGAGTTTTTGCACTTTTGTGAGGGCACCGTTAATGCAAATGGATATGAGTGAATTTTGCAGCTACTTATGCTGAAATCTAGATATTGTCTATTCCAGGGACATCTCTGCAATTTCTAGCAAGGTGACGTTATCCACATTCTACACAGATTACAAGTGCATCGCTGTGTATGCTAAGTGCGGGTGCTAGATTAACCCGACTGCAGTCCTGATCTGCCTCCAGTTGAGAATGGCACATAATGAAATAAAATGCACTGCAACAAAGGCCCAGTACAACTTTATACTTGAACACTGCTATTATGAAGGAATGGGGGAAACTTCAATTCGCTAGACTTGACCAACTGGTGTCCTCACAAATACACAAAGGCAAGTGATTAAAAGATATTGTGATGTTACGCGGTGGTATGTAGTCGACTGCGTACAGACTTTTTTGGACTTTCTTGCAGTGCTCACATTACGTATTTTCAATAAACAGTTCAATTTACATTAGAATTTCAAATTGTGTGTTTTTGTACTGTTTTCTGTAGAGTAGAGGGTGAGAGGACTTATTTTTAATAGACGTTTTTCATGATGTGCCTGCTTTTTTAGATTTTGGGTTGTTGGACATTGTATTGAAATATGACTAATGTCTTTTGGCAGCGCACATTATGACACCGTGCCAGTGTCTAATGTCACTTTCTTGAAAGCCACAGTGTAACCACATATTCCTTTCAAAGGCCTATAGCTTTCATCCCTTCATCCTGCCAATACCTTTCATATTTAGCCTGCCATCCACAGGTGCTTGATCAACCAAAGGGGAATGCTGGAGAGTAAACCAAAGCGAGGCTACTGACCACTGCCAGTACCGGCACAATACAGATTCCATTCAAGGCCATAGGGGTCTCTCATGCACCACAATCCGGTGCCTTAACCCAATAAGCCACCAAGCAACCTTCATTAACAGTTGCCCAAAATTACAAGGGAAAAGCATATTTTAACTCATAAAGAGTGCTGTAATCAAAAATTCTCATTATCTCTTCTCAGTATCTTGTCTGAAGAATATTCATACATATCCTGAAGCATTTCAGAACATCCCTGAGGAGAATTTTCCTATGAAAGCCATAGAAACGGAAACCTTGGTTTAAGTGGTTGCCTGAGATTGCAGTAAAATTTTCGATGCGAATACCAAGTGAGACCCAAACAAAAGGTCTCATATTATCTTCGCTGCTCAGGCAAATAAGAAATTCAAGGACCACAGCAGTTGGTCGGCTAAAGTATCCTTGCCGTTTCCCCAGCAAACAGAAACCCTCTTGCAGAATTTCAAATAAATAAAGAAAACAAGAGGATCACCTCCTGTTTCAATAGGTTGCTTCATTCCAATGATAACCTGACATCTCGATGTTGCAAAAACTGCCCGTGGGCTTATTAATTTAAATACATCCTGTAAAACAATGCCCTCTCGTCAGTCACCACCAATTTACCAGAGGCCACATTATGAATCTGTCCACTGGCCAGCAAAGCACTTAACTCCAACAGCGCAGCCCAAATGGAATTAGGGAGCCAAGTTTATTACGTGTACCTTTAGTCATTTTTTTCTTCTTCTTCTTTTTTTTTTTTTTTTTGAAATGCAGCACTAATATTTTGCTAGTGGCAACCCCGGCTAATCTGGATTGGTATTTTCATTATAATACACCCCAGAGCAATCCTCAGCTGTGTCTTTGGCTTGAAAATGAAGCCATAAATTCAGAAGACATCTGACATGCCACTCTGGGTTGCATCAGCATACTAAACAGGCAACTGCAGAACTCATGAAACCCGCACTTCAATTGGTTCCATAATGCAAAACCATAATATATAGTTTGAGTTGAGGGGGTTGCTGTTACTTTGTATAACATGAAACATGACAATTTTCATGAAGCACTATAAGGGCCTTTTTTCCTTCTATATAGCATAATGAATGAAGCCATTTCACAAGGATTTATGGCTACTTTACAGGCTGATGACCAGATTTAGAGAATTATTCATAAGACAAACCAGCCATTTGTCATGCTCCAAGTGCCATTTTTGTGTAAATAAATGGCTCTGTTGTAGTTTATCAAACACTAATTCCTTTTTATCATCCTCTAAAATATGTGACCTTTCCATGAAAGTATCAATTTAGAGATTTTAATTAAGGAGAACGAGGCTCCATTGCCAGAACCAGCAGCATTTTTATCACAATGGGTTTTGAAATTGCACAACAGAGGCAACAGGGGCGAGAAACAAACAATTTGCACACTGTGTTCAGAATTATATTCAACAGCAAACTATATTTCACTTTAAATGTGCATTGTATCACAAATTAGGAAGCAAGTACTGTAAATTTAGTCTCAAGCAGCTTGTTATTGCCTTACTCTGCTTGCAGTAACATGCCTCTGTCACTTTCTGATGGATTTCCAGAGTTAATGAGGAAGTGGGAAAATATAAATCTTACATTATTATATTGTATTAATCATAACTCTACTTCATTGTCATCTTGCCATTTCTTGTATCATTCCAATGATCATTATCATTGTATGCATCATCATAATTGGCAGCGATGTTGCGAAGTGGCGTCAATGCTGCAATATTTGTTTGGTTTGGAGGGACTTGGCATCTATAAAAAGTTTCAATGAGGCAATTTTACAGGAAACTTTCTCCATCCTCCTAGTAGAAGGAACAGGTCATTATTGGCTCATAAAATACCACAGGTAGTATGGCTGTTCAAATATTTATCACAAAGGGAACACCTCACACATTCAAAACTCCCAGAGGGGGCAAAAAATTGTGAGGCATCTACCTTATACAGTTCTATTATGAGCATGAAAACATGGCTCAGAATCACACTGAAGCATCCTGGTGCATTGAGGTCGATGTTATTTCGACTAAAATGGCTCCCAATTATCCATTGATTGGGAATAACAGTTAGGAAATTCAGTCATAGGACTTCAAATTTTGCCACTGATAACAGTAATTTTTTGCAGATTTCTTAACACTATGGGTTGTGTTTGACCAACACATAGAGCAGTCTATAAATATTTGGACATTTGCAAAATTATTGTTATTTTTTGCTGCCTCTCACAACTTGTTGAAATTAAAAAAATCAAAATTCAGTCAAAGACTTTCAGCTGTAATTTGAAAATATTTACGTCCAAACTGGCTCAAAACTGCTGCCACAGATTAGGTTCAGGTTTCAGGTTCACTCTTTCTCTGAAATGTTATTTTTCTGGAACAAGAAAAAAAAACTCTTCCTCTCAGACAGAAAGTTACATAATTATTCTAAGAGTATAATGAGGTCGTTGCAATCTATGTAGGTGGTCACGTGATCCCTGAAGCAAAACATACACAAAGGTTGATCGCAGCATAGTGAAAATGGGGAAATCTTGTGCTGCTGTTGGTTGCACCAATAATGATGCCTTTCAATCATACGGAAATTATGGCAAAATAAGTTTCCATCAATTTCCACAAAATAATGAAGCCCTTTTGAAAGAATGGCTTGTTAAATTAAGAAGAATTGACTGTGGAAAGCCTTACAAGCCAACAGAACATTCAGTTCTTTGCTGAGAGCACTTTGAGAAAAGCTGCTTCACGTACCAGAAGTTCACAAGTAAGTCAACAGTTTTGTTGCAATATAAACTTGTTTTAAAGTGCAGATTGAAAGTAATTAGTGGAAAAGATATATTAATACAAATATTAACCTTAAGCCCGAAAACCCCGGTACTGGGGGCAATGAATTTGCTTTATAAATGCAGCATGTTTCCTAGCAGCAACCTCGTCATGCAGCATATCCTCTTAAAGTGAAGAAACTTGGCGAAAAGCTCATGTTGACCATTTTTACCCAAACTGAACACAGTTCAAGCACCAAGTAAATAAATAAGCATGATGCAAAACATAAGCTAAAATCATATCAGCGCTGAGTCAGAATTTCTCTTGAATTTAGGCTATGCATACAAGGGTAGCTCAAATGAAAGAGGAAAATCCGCAGAATTCAACAATGTATTCCCTATCATTTTAAACTGACACCACTCTCAAAGAACAGCAGGTATACATTTTACATGCTACAGAGATGAGCAAAAAAAATTCTTAACATTGATATTTTGTCATAAACAGCTGTTTGTGGGCAAATCTGCACTTGTTATTGTTCTAACCAGTCTATCTGAGAGTCCTTGCACCATTATGTTATGCACCCAAAGAACTCAGGAGTATAATCGTATAAATAGTTTGTTTTTAATATTTTTGCTATAATTAACCACTAAATATTCAAATGTTGTTTTCAAAGCCATTTTATGACTCAGAATCTTTGCGCTAATATGCTCAAGTTCAAATACAGCGCAGCTATGCAAGTGCTAAATCAACCTGTGAATATATAGTCTGTTGAGCTAGTGTCGTGGATATCGTGGAGCATTTGGACCTGCGCCATGGATTAAACAACACCGTAGTCTCAACACAATCCAGTTTACTTCGGTAAAACACCAGAACAGGAAATGGTGCATACTGTAACGTGTGAAAAGGCGGAGCATACAACAACGGAAAATGAATACAGTGGTGTAATCACTCTTCTTTCTCTCCCCCACATAATAGAGAAATAATAATTAAACAATAAACTAAAAGTGACGTGATAATTCCCAAATTTCAAATAATAAAAGTTACTATCTTTAGGAAACGATCCATTCCCCAAATCGCTGCCATGCAGGTGGACGACGTTGGCGGAGAAAACGACGTGGCGAGGGCTGTGCACTGGGTCCACTGAGAGTAGATACCTGGTCATTGGAATCACTGTTATCAGACTGCTGATCTTCACCAGCCATTAGTGGATCGGGAATATCCTCATTTTCCTCATGAGGAACAGCGTCAGTGTTAGTCTGTGGGCTCTGAGTGACTTTCAGAGACACTCAAAGTCAAAGACATTGTCTCTGTGTATGACACCACATATGTCTTCACGAGGCGCAGACGTAAGCACTGTGGGACCTACAGGATAGCAGTCCAAAGGGCGTACATCATACACCCTTGACCGGTACTGGTTTTGGGTGAACTTCCTGATTTGTGCGCCATGATCTGAGTGGCCTACGACTATGCACTTTTTTTTAATTTTTTATTTTTTTATTTCGGCATGATTGTAAATCATTTCATGACAATTTCAACACGACACAACATGTATCATGACCGAAAGGGAGAAGCGAAATCGCTTATCAGAGTCCCGCCCCCAGCTTCCAGAAAAAACAGTTTGGTAATGGTTAAAATATCATAAGGATTATAAATCACAGCAGAGTTAATGTCCATGTACGCTACGTTTTAACGTCAAAAAGTAAGATCATGAAAATTTATGAATATCATAAGAATTATAATTGCTGATTAAGTGAGTGTTTATATAACTTAGATGCCAGTCTTGATCCAAAGCGACATTATCCCGAAAACCCCATTCTTGATCATTCGATTTGTTCCAGCTAATTTGGAGTAGATGAGAGGGGGCACATCCTCTACATCCTCATGTCCAGGACTGTCAAACACAGCGAACGACACTTTCCCCATGAATCCATGACGTAATTGGCCGGGAATGTCCCATCTGGGCATGTCGGGCATGTGAATTGCCTTTCGGACAGTTAGTCTGAAGTCTATCTCTTGCATGAGTCTTGTCTCGGTCTGACTTGAGATAGACTAGATAGACTAATCTCCCACAGCAAGATTAGGGCTATCGAGGTGATGATGTCCACAAGCCTTTGACTTGCTGCCTGGGTAATGATTCAATTGTCGTGACAACTGTTGATGAGCAACAAGCTGACGTTTGTTTACTGGAAGCTGTTCCCCTCTTAATTGGTCATGCTGGGTGATCACCTCTCTGGAGGACAGGCCTCCTTACCTGATCCTCATATACATATTAGCAGTGGCTAAGGCTAAGGACAAAGGAGATATTGGACCAGATTCCGGCCGAAGGTGAAGACAGTCAACTCCTAGTTCCTCGATCGCCTGCTCTGCAACCGGGTTTTTGTTCACGTAATTTGGGCATCCAATGTCTAACTGGATACCAGTTCGGAGTGGATTTGGTCTTTAGTAAGAGATACAAATCCGGATGCCGGGTCAGCTCTAATAGTGCATCCATCGGGGCCATGATCCTTGAAATCTGCTGTTAGCATGAGGAGGGCATCCCCGAGCTGATCGTGTCTCTCATTTTGCACAAAGCTCGTCAGTATAAGGGAAGACACAACCTCATGCAATACCAACACAAGCTGGCCGTACCTCTTTATGACGTCAGCGGCGAAATGGGAGCCCACAGTATCTGGTGAATAAGAGGTTGACTGAGGATAAAGTTGAGAGGGTACGGATTTCAATGATGCACAATGGCGACACATAATTTTTAACGTTTCCGATGACCTTATCAATGTCCAGGGCATAGAAATATGTGCTAAAAATTTTATTCAGTTGGTTGCTGGATGGGTGACTGAATTGAATATGAAGGGTCGTGACAAGACCGTTCACCACAGGCCAAAGTATGATGATGCGTTGACATCTTAGCTTGAATGGCTGGTCATCAGGCACTACCAGGAGGTTATCACATGCAATAGATGCAACCCTCAAATACCTTTTGACATCAGGTATGTCAGTTACCTTCTTCGAAGGTCTGGTTCCTTGGGATAAATGAGAGTGAGTCCTGCGAAGATTGAGACATTCATGTTGTTTGACTTGCCATGCCGCATCACTGGTGAAGGGCATTTTAGCAGCTCCATCCATGACATCCTTCACAGAGAGTGACAGCACTACAGATTCCACAGATTCTGAGACAAATTTGCACACCTGGCAAGATTGGTCGGCACATTCACTTGGGTGTCTACTGGTATAGTCAGAGGGAAGGTTAGCAGCTCCTGCAATGTGAGTAATTAAAATCTGGTACCTACTCAGGATTGACAAGAATGTGGTCACTCTCAAGCTTGTTGAGTAGGCACCATGAAGCAGCTTGTTGTACGCCTGCACACATGGTTGACTGTCCGTCAGCACTTGAGTCTGCTTTTGCGATGCGGTGATGTATGGGGAGATGTGTTTGACAGATGTGGCAATGGCGAGCGCCTATGGGCATAGGAACTGGGGGGATGGGGCTGATGTGTCCTGTCCAATATTGGAGACAGGCGCATTTGTCCCACTCAAAAATTATACCGCGGAGGAGAAAAATATTTGATTTTGACATTTTTAACCTACGTGCTTTTATTTTGAAAGCGCAACACAGCCCCCTCCCCCACTGGCTCTGAAAGTGTTTGGGAGACGGGAGACAGCAGCTGTCAACAGCAGACGGTCTGATGAGAGAAACTCTTTTTATTATTTCCACAGTACTATAAGAGTCAACGAATGTTAATTAAACATGTTCGCTAGTTTCCAACTAGCGACCTAAACCTGGTTTCTGTCACATGTTGATTAGTAATCGGGTTGCTAGCAGTAGTAGCTAAATATGACCCAGGTGGATATGTCAAATTATGAGGTGAATTTCAGTGGAGAAATCCCGCGAAGGTGCCATTATTAATTAATTATTTTATATGCAGGAACCACAGCAGCAAGCTAGAGAAACAGAGCCAGCTGTTGGGGATACAGGTGTAACAGGGCTTCAGCTGAGGTCATAATTATACATGTTCTGTGGAATTATAGGGAAAACATTAAAGTTAGTCTCATGATGTTCAGCAAGTATAACCTTTGAAAGTCAAAATGTCTCAACCAACTTCGGTTCAGTGAGGGAAATGAAAGAAACACGTAATCGTAAATCTAACAGGATCCAGTCCGGTTAAGACTCGGTTTGCGGCTCGTCCAATTCATAGTCGGTGGTCCATTTTGCGGTGTTTATCGCGGCTGCAATTGAAGCACTGATTACTAAAACCCCACAAGTCAAGTCAAGTCAAGTGGGACTTATGGGGTTTTAGTAATAGGTACTTCAATTGCATTATTGCATATGAAGATGCTTGATAGTGAGGATTGCGAGCTGGCTTGCTAACGTAGTTATATATCCACTCACTTGCTATCAATGTCTAGGTGACTAGATCTGAGTGGGTTTCATGAGTGCGCTGAGATGGTTTGCAGCTGTCAGTTAAGGTTGTGGCAAGTTTATGTATGTGGCATCTTTGTATGAAAATTTTGGTGGCACCTTGCGTAGTCTAATTAATAAAAATTGAGAAATACTCATTTGGATAATCTCTGTATACATTAAAAGCAGTATCAGCACTCAGATTTACAAAAATTTTCCATCTCTTACGTATCTGTACCAGTTCTCACATTAAACCTACGCCCTTGGTCCCCCTCAATGTTAAACTCATTCTTACACCCTTGCGAGTGCCTCAAGTTCGCATGGGAGCCACTGGAGCTGATGCTTTTTTAGTTTGGCATGAAAGAATCCAGCAAGGCATGTGCTACCATCACTGCTCTTCTGTACATGGTTGCCGCATGGATTTGACCGAGGCATCAGTCACAATGCTGAGGTGGTCAGAGGGTTGAGGTATTGTAATGGTCTTGCAATTTGTGTCAGTTCATCATCCCAGTGAATTTTTTTCACCGAATGTGTTGCCCGCTGTGACACTGTCAAATGGATGCATCAATGATGCATAGCTATCTAAGACCCTACTGAGGGCCTTGAGGGCTCCGACAAAGGACTGCAACCCCTGCACTGTAGGCGGAGGTTTGACAGCCTGGAGGGCGGATATCTTGTGTTGGCTTGCTTTCAGAGTCCCCTCTGACCTAATCCATCCCAAGATATTTGTGGATCTAGGACACAATTGTTATGCACTTCGTCATAGGTTGTTACGTTTGAGAGCGGAAAGCACCATCTTCCAATTGCAAAGGGTCTCATCAGATGTTTGACCTCCACAGAAGAGATCGTCGGCCAGTTTCACGACTCTGCCCTCCTGGACAAGTTCACCAAGGACACGACTCATGAGTTCCTCCAAGTATGCCTCCGATCTTGGCATCCCCATGGCGCAACATGGGCAAACACGTATGCCCTTAAAAGGAGTAACATTCCCACAATACTTCAACAAACTGTTGGAGAGTGGAATCTGTATAAAATGTATTTGTAAAAAATCCAGCAAAATATTGTTTTTCAGTCATCATGGTCAGTTCCTTCTAATGTCACCTTTCACCTTCAGGTTGTCCACAAATGCCCATGAACTGCTTTCCATATGAAGAGGGGGATGGGGAACATGGTGCAAACCTGCATTTACAATAGCGGTGTTGCACATAGAAACTATAGGGGGCGTAGTTTTGTAAAAATACCAATTCCTATGTAATGGGACTGAAAAGGAGCAAGTTGCTACAAATTTTCACATGAAGGCACTAGTTAGCCAGCCAGAGTAAATGCTTGCTAGCTACTGAGAGGCAGTTTTTTTGTGTGTGTGTGTGTGTGTGTGTGTGTGTGTGTGTGTGCGTGCGTGCGTGTGCGTGCGTGTGTGCGTGCGTGCGTGTGTGTGTGTGTGAAAAATGGTTGAAAATGATGTAGGGACAAACCACGGAAGTGGATTAATTGTAGCCTCAAAGTCTGAGTTGCAGTCATTGAGCCATCACTGAGGCTTACCGTGCCAGTTTGATGGATAATTCGTGCCTGGCATGATTATCACTTCTTGGAACAATCTGACATCTTTCTAATATCACCAGTATTGGCAAACCACTTTGCATTGCTTCATGTAATGTCGGACATAGGAAATGTATTTATTTCACTTTCAACAGAAATAAAGAGAAAACATAGAATCCCATTTCCAAAAAAAGAATGGGAACCTGTTTAAAATGTGAATAAAAACAGAATGCAACTTTATATTTAATTGAATATAGTACAATGCTACAATATAGTACAAATATAGTACAAATGTTGAAACAGAAATACGCGTAGAGTATGGTGTGGCATTGTCTTGTTGAAATAAGCACGGCCTACCCAGAAAAAGACTTTGTCTGGATTACAGCAAATGTTGCTCCAAAACCTGTATATTTCATTCAGCATTGATGCTATCTTCACAGATGCTCAAGTTACACATGCCATGTGCACTAATGCACCCCCATGCTATTACAGATGCTGGCTTTTGAATTGTGCGCTTATAAGCCAAATAGACCCTCTCCTCTATAGCCTGGAGAGTGCGGTGTGTATGATTTCATGAAAAAAATTTCATATCTTGATTGGTCAGGCCACAAGAAAGTTTTCCACTTTGCCTCAGTCCATCTCAAATGAGCTCGGGCCCAGAGAAAGCGGCAGGATTTCTCAATCTTGTCTATGTATGGTTTCATATCGTTACATGGTTGATTTTCAACTTGCATTTCTGGATGCAGTGACAGACTGCGTTCACTGACAATAGATTTTAGAAGTGCTCCTGTTCCCATGCATTGATTCTCACTGCAGAATTCAATCTGTTTTTAATGCATTGCTGTGTGAGGGCCTGAAGATCATGGCTTTTCTATATTGTTTTTCAGCCTTATCCTTTCCTGGCAGACAGATTTCTCTTGATTTGCAGATTTTTTCATGATACTATGTACTGTCAATGATGAAATCCCAAAATTCTTTGCTGTTTACATTGAAAAACATTTTTATTAAATTTTTAAGAACAATTTTTAAGAACAAATCTTTCATTTTTTTGCCTTTATGCAGTCTTTCATAGAGTGGTGAAGCCCATGGCCATCTTTACCTCTGAAATACTCAGACTCTATTAGATGTTCATTTTATGCCCAATCATGTTAATGACCTGTTGCTAATCAACGTAATTAGCTGTCACACGTTCCACCAGATGTACTTTTTAAGCATCATACAATTCCAGTGTTTTGTGACCCCTGTCCTAACCTTTTTCAAATGTGTTGTGAGCATCAAATTCAAAATGAGCAAATATTTTTTTTAAAAAACAATACAATTTCTCAGTTTAAATATGAGCCCTTAAGAACCATACTGAGCCATCCCACACTCTTAGTGAAATTGAATTGAGGTAAAAACAGATCTATATTTCCTAAATGGGCCAACCCAATCTGCCCACATGGATTGTTAATACAAGCAAACATCTTCTCTGCCACTGTGCAAATGCATAGTGGGCCGTCTCACAATTTCCCATAATTCTTTTTAAACACGGCAGCTAAGAATCTCACTGATGAGGAATTGCTTGCTATTATTGATGATGATAGTGAAGTGGAAGATGACAGAGACCCAGTTTGTCCCAAATGAATCAGAAGATGATGGTTCCTCTTCAGCAGGAGGTAGGTTTCACTTTAAATGAAACAGAAGAACATAACCTGCATAAGAAGTGCATATACATAATTTTACATATCTTGAGTTTGTAACATGCAGTGTTTTTCTTTGTTGCCAGTTACTCTAAATGGCACAGGAGGCAAGGAAACTTTGAGTCATATTTTCTCAAAAGTACTCCAGTGTGGGTTGGCCCAGTAGGTTTCTTAGAGGCTCATATTTGACATGTTGACTTTATACTGTTTTTGATTCTTCTTCTAACCTCTTCTTCTTCTTCTGCTTTTATATGAAGTACACAAAGCCAAAAATCTCAAAAGTCAGGTCCAGTGATAATATTCAGGCAAGGGCAACGTCGAATGTTCTGTCCAGCTTGTTGTAGCCCCCAGTGAGACGCCTTAGGTAGCAGTCATTTACGGTGTGGTGACTTGTCTTACCTTGGAGGACACAGTCACAGGCAGGGTTGTCAACCATCCCCCATTTGTGCAGATGGTATCCTGTTCTGGCCAGCAGGGTGCGCATGTGGCTCAGACTCTGGTACTGTTTGCATGGGAGTTCGAAACCGCTTGGCTTCACTGTGGGATATGATGGTGGTGTGGTCCCAGTTGGAGCTGGAAACTGCCCATGTCCTGCACCATTTAGGCTTCACATCAAAGTTGTTCAAAGAATGAAAGGACAATCAGACAGGCTTGAAAGTTGTTAGATGCATGGATGGGAAGATTGAGGTTGGCATCAATAGCATTCATGTCCTTCATCATTCTCTCCTTTCTGCATGTGCTGAGGGGAGTGACAGAGGACAGAGTGCCATAGAAGAGGTGTTGTTTTCAATGTCCACGTAACCACCTACTTTGCAGAGCTCAGAGCTGTGTTGACTCGTTTGGCACGGTAGCTGTTAGCCTAAGTAGTTGAGCAGTACCCTGCAGTCAAGTAGACTAGGGCTAGACTTGCGGTGCGAACGGTGTTTGCTTTGGATGCACAACTGTTACTTGCAAGGTTCCTGATGATGTTCAACCTCAACTTCAGTTTTTCTTTCTACATTCTTCAGGTGTTCATGGTAAGTGAGTGTGCAGTCAACCATGAACCTTAGGTACTTAGGATACCCCACGTTCCTCACCAGCTTACCGCAGAAGGACACTTGGAGTTTAGCATTGGCAAGATGGTTACTAAGATGGCAAGCAGCAACCGTTGTCTTTTTGGGATTGGGGTGGAGTCTCTCGGAAGTTAAATGCTCCGCTGTGACATTCAGGTTTTGGGTCAGCACTTAGCCGATGTCTTCCAAGGAAGTTCCCGAACCGGCGGGGAGATACACTAGTCACTCCCTGTGGCGTCCGAGTTATTTGGTTAGTAGGCCTATTTTATTTATTTATTTATTTATTGTTATTATTATTTAAGAGAATATTCGTGTTTTGGCCCAAAACGGAAGTTCTGGCCTGATTTTTTGGGCCTGATCAAAGCTCTGCATCACAATTATTGGCCAGATCAAGAACAACCTGCAGGAGGTAACTATACAGTATCTCTGTCAAGGTCAGCAATAAAGAGAAGACTTTATCAGAATGTATATGCAAGGGTGACCAGAAGATTTTGAAAATAGAAAAACCAGATTTGAGCCAAAAAAAAAAAAAAAAATACGCAAAGCCTGGACAGCTTTAGAGCAACATCCCATGAACAGATGTAATGAAGATTAACATAGTCGTGCATTAGCTTACTTACTTTTGAGTCCATAAAATTGAAATACTCATTATGAGAATTAAGAGTTTGTTTCCAAAACGCAATAAGTGCCAAAATTACAAAAACTGAGATCGAGTAATTGCCCTGCGCTTCGTACACACGGTGCAAAACCGCATCATTAGAAATGCATACTGTATGGTGTATTTTTTCATGTTCAAAGTTTGTGTTTCTAATGCAATAGGCCACAGCATAGAAAAAGCTGACTTACTCAAAATGAGTAAAATGGATATATTGCATTTGAACCATAACTTCAAATGGTTGTAATTAGTGCAAGGTTCATACAGTTTTTTGACAGACCTCTAAAATGAAATCTGAACGTTAACTGTTTAAGCACATCTTGTTTTCCCATCCTTTATGGTGTTGTGCAAATGAAATGATGAAAATCATGTTACTATCCAAATTCCGGAGGACCACACAGCATGCTGGAAAACATAATGTGCAAGTTTATTGCAAATTAGAAAGGTCTAATAATTCTGTACACGGAACTGAAATGAATCATCTGAATGTGTTGCATCCATTGTTAGGCAGTGCAGTAGCTTTGAAAACCATCAAAGCTTGCTTATCGAGCTGAAAGACATGGTAATGCTTCCAGTATGCAGCTTGTTTGCTATAAACCCTGAAGTTCAAATGTGATTAAATTTATCACACTTGGACTAACTACTTGTGTTAAATACGGTCTCCAAACATCAATGCTATTTTTTAATTATGCCAGGAATGCAGTATGCTGCTATTTCAAATCAAGGCCTGCACAGGTTTATCTACCCATTAGCAAAGTGTCAACCTGTTATATTCTAATCAAAAATGCATTCAAATGCTCACAGAATTATATTTAATATATTCTGAAACATTTTGGCAGTGGAGTGAGCACAATTGAATATGCGAATCAGCAACTTTCAGAATAAATTGGCTTCATTTGTTACGGCTTTTTTAAGGTTTACTGGTGCAAATAAAACTTGTTTTAAAAGAAAATTGAATTGCAATTTCAACTTATTTTCCTCTCATTTTAACGCAAGAAATACATTTTCTATCAGAAAATAGATTTGCCTGTGGCATTGCAAGGGAAGGAAGCACGCTCTGCTTCTCAAAGAAGTCAATTCACTTGAACTGACATTTCAAAGAAGCAAAAATGTCCTTTGACATCCAGTAATTTTATCATTTATTCCAACACCAGACTGTGTTGCAGTATACTTACTGAACTTGCACTGCGTAAGCGTATACTTTGTGAACTTTGTGATGGAACTATCTCTTTACAAAGAAATAAAGACATTTTTCAGAAAAATTTTTTGAACCTGCTGAATGATGTTTTTTGCACTCAGTGAATTAGGATTCCCAGCTCATCAGATATTGAAATTCCTCACACCCGTGAATGTGAGTTTTGGTCCCTATCCGTTAGCATGGATCATGGTCACGGCTCAAAAGAAATCCAGTTAATCAAAGAAATTTGATTCTTGATTTAGAACGTCAGATCTTTTGATTGAAATGGGACAAAACAAAACAAACAATAATCCTAAGGAGAAGTTCTCAAAGCAAGAAAAAAATCCTTTGTTATTGCTTGATAATGTACATTGTATATTTTATTTTTGTTTATTGAGATATGTGGCTCATGGCATAATACATTGTGTGTTATGTATGCCCAGGACAATGAAGCTTTCCCAAAAGAAGGGAAAAATATTTACCAAAGACCTCAGTCCCCTGAGTTGTGATAAATGGCTGACAACAGAACTCCTTCTTTTGTATACTAGTCCATCTACTCAGGCTTATGTCAAAAAATGGTCAAGCACAGGTGAAGGTCATGGCACTTTATTGAACTTATGACCAAAGGGAGTGGCATTCTTTCAACAGTATTAATATTCCAGCCACAGACAAATCTTCAAGGGCCTTCGACGTGGCAGAGATGTAAATGTGGTGTGTGGGAGTGGGGGTGGGGGTTAGCTCTGAAATATCCTGTTTGCAATTAAAAAGTTTGGATCTTCAGTGCTGCCCATTGCTGAGTTTCTGGTCTGGGTCCCCAAGGTCACACCACTAAAGCAATCAATTGCCGCAGCTATTAATTCTCCATTGGGTTCAGTCCGAATGCCTCACAGCCAATTAAAAAGTGGTTGATTGAATCAGCCTCGGGACCCTACCGGGCAGGAAGTCCACAAATGAATTCAGCCTGGGGGAGAAGCATTAGGGTTAAATAAAAGGACTGAAATTACCAGAGCTCCATTCTGTGCTGAAGAATAATGGCTCAAAACTGGCTCTGATATTGATGTAATTTAAATCTCCCACCTGACCTTTTCCTTCAAGGCCAGCTACCTCAATTTGTTGTTGTTCCTTTGGTGACCTTGTGGCTTTTGAGCCAAACATAACGCCGCCGCGTCAGCTAAGCATCAATGAGCTAGTCTTCTTCAACTTCTCAGCTGGAGTTGTAATCAAATAAGACCGAAATTTTGCTCAATATAATACATTTTTTGGCATATTGGTTACAAAAGGCATGCGCATATGCTTGCACGTGTGCATCCACACGCACGCACAAACACGCACACGCACACACGCGCACGCACAAACACACACACAACTCAAAAAAAAATTGTTTGCATCCTGTTGTGGCTAATACAGGCGAATAACACTCTTCACCATTCAACTGTCACAAATTTCAGAACAGAGCCAAGCGCACATCACTAGTTTATGCCAAAGTTGTCCTTCATCAACAAAGCAGAATGAAAACTCAAAGGACTTTCAGAGCTGGGGTGCTGTTCATGGACAGTTCATAGGTCAGGCATGAGCAATCAAGAATACGAAGATTTAGGGACTGCTCCGAGGTCATGAACCAGGATGACAAGCTCAACGAACCAGGACACATTGGGCAGGTGCACACCTTCAAACTGGAGTACAGAATGAACAGCAACCACTCGCCCGAACTGCAGACTCTGGGATGACTTTCTCTGATAAATAGATTCTTAGTTTCTAGTGATTAATACACCGAAGATGGAAGACATTAGACAACAATCCAGCAAAGGGGAAACAAAAACAAGGAGCTGAAATACACAAGACAATCAACAAAGTGGAAAATGCTTGAGAAATACGGGCAGTGAAAACAAGGAAGGAGGGGAATGGGATGAGAAAATAAGTAAATAATGAGAATCAACTAGAACGGGCACTCGGTAGAGCGCATACCTTCGCCGACGCCACTGAATCCCTCGCCACATAACTCTGAGGACCAATTTTTATTTTTTTAAATGATCGATGAATGACAAGAGTACGATATATTTTTTTTTACATCAATACGCCTTTAAGTTCTAAAGGTAATGACCCCCCTGACCTTTGACCCCCAACCGCTAAGAAGGGTATTGACCCCATTGTACCGTGTTTCACATCACAGGATCGGGTATATAATTCTGCACATTTTGGCGTTGGTTTCATGCCGATCGGATAAAAATTGACCGAGATATGGCCGAAAGTCGGTTTTGACCTTTTCGTGGCCTTGACCTTGACCTTTGACCCGATCACTCCCAAAATCTAATCGATTGATCCTCAGGTCATGCCAAATCAACCCACCAAATTTTATGAAATTCCGTATGTACTTTTTGAGTTATTTGATACACATACAGACAGACACACAAACAAATAAATACACGGGGATCAAAACATTACCTTCGTCAGCGAAGTCGCTGGCGAAGGTAATAAACAAAAGAAAACTGAAACCAATGAGGACAGCTGAACTGCGGGGAAATACAATTAAGGAAACACACAGGACGCAATGCCAACGCTGGTTTATTTTATATGACTGAAAAACGGGAATGTTACACGATGTCACAGATGTTACAAATGTTGTGCCAGGTTTGTTTTACCCTTTCTGTGCAGAAACTTGAGATTTTTTTGTATTTTAAAGTGTGCTGTTCATAGGGATATAGGCAGCCTTACCTATGTTTGAACCGCTTCCGCTGAAATGGGCCCCGTCCTTCAGGGGGGCCCCAGCTGCTAGGAAAGAATTAAAATCCTATAAGTTGACTGTATGAAAACATGCAGAGGCGCACAGCCAGGAAAGGAAAACTGGGAAAATATTTGAGTCCAACAAAAAGGCAAATGTTTGGGATCCCCGACGGCCACTCAAATTGGCACATTTTGCAATGGATTATAAAAACCCCATTAAGCCTTCTCTGAAGGCATTGTACTGCACCCCCGGCCAGTCTCTTGAAATTTGAAATACCCCTAGACAGGGCCCCTTCTCTGAGTTGCGGCGAATGCGCAGGGTATATGGTTTGCGGTGCTTATAGTTACGGGTTTTCTCACTGAGCTGGAAAAGAAATGTAGTCATTATTCATCGTCTACAAATGATGGCAGCAAAAGAGCAATGGTAGCTGATGCTTCGGGAATTCCGGAAATACAGTCGTTACTTTAGCCAATGTTGCTAACACCTCGGACTTATCAGTTGGCATGTGAACAAGTAGAAAAGTAATTCGCTTGGTGCATTCCGGGGGTATATAATATTGTATATTACAATGAGCTATGATGTGTGCATTTTATGGCATTATTTATCAATTGTTTGCGGTTTTTTACACATTAAATTATCCACGAACATTATGGAAATGTCTGAATTCGGGCCAGGCCACGGTCTGGTAACTTTGGGAACCGACCCAGTCAAAATAGTTTCTGATCGGTAAAATACGATGATAATTCGCAAAATTTAAGTGGCAACATTAAAGAACTCTTCTGCTTTCCTTTTATTGGTGTCTGATGAGTATTTGACGGAAATTAGGCACCTTGAAAACGGACGTAGGTTATGCTTTCATGTTCCAAGAAGTTATGGCTCTTAGGTAACCTGTGGCTACTCTATACCCAAGGAGTTTTGGGACATAACCTAACCAAAGCCAACGAGAGGTGAGTTTTCTGGGACAAGTCGGAGTTCAAGCATCTCTACGCAGAAACAGCAGGCAGAAAATGACCAGTGCGGACCTGTTTGATTTTCGCCTATCAGTGCATAACATTAACGTTACACACTGTGCATTTTAATATAACGTTAGCTACATGTACTTTGAGTGAAAAAACATGCTCAATAATTCACACGGCATTGTAATCGAATGAAAACTTTAAAACAGCAAACAAGGTGAAAATTGTCCAATTTTAATATACTTGGGGTCAGCAATAAACAAATGATAACTCCCCATTACTTTGCTTGATTTGCAATCAGAGAATTGAATGACTAATTCACTAAGACTAAATGGCAGAATGCCATGCCAATTTCAGTTTCCATGGCATTATTGCTTAGTGCATCGAACTTAAAATGCTAACGAGGCAGCATATTTGTTTATATTCATTTACAGGAAGTTAACAAAATGCGACTAACAAATATAAAAACGTTTCTTACGCCGTGTTCAATGCTTGGTCACTATGTTAACGATAATGTTTTCCTCCTTAAACACGTACTATTTAATGCCATTCAAAAAAAAATTTTGGCGTGTATTTTCACTCTTTGTTCACAATCCAATAAACAAAAGATCAAGACAATATACAGAATTGCCGAAAGAGTTGAGATTTTTTCTAATTATTTATTAAGATTTCCATCCTTGCAGACTCAAATTAGCGTAAATGTAAATAAACCTTTTTGTCATTATCAGCTCTTAATAATTACAGAATACATATACGGTGGGTCTTAATTGTTAGGTTGAAAAAGGGGGGAAAGTTGATCGATTGTCAATCAGGCATAGTGCGTGGAAACAGGTTTACAAAATCCAGCGATAAAAGGTGAAGTCACTGCCTCCCCTGAACATATATCAATGGCAGTTCTTATAAATAATGCTGGCTTTCAAATTTAGCTAAATGTGCCGTGTTCACGGTCATTATGATCAAGGTAGATCACTGAAATCAAACACAAATATTGCGCGGGAATTTCGAATGTGACGTAGTTGGTACTTATGAATATAAATAAAATTCATTATTATCCTACTATTCAATGAAGAGAACAGTTCAACTACCTGTCCATCTATCTGAATCTATTTTTTCTCCTCTTTGGGTTGGCAAATCAATCTGAAACTATGAATGGGCATTTAGCATCGGCGAAGGCAGGCACTGATGTAGCCTATCTTTTCATTTTCCAAACATTTCTTTATGCGCAAATTTAACGAGTTGTCGAGCAAGTCTGCCCGGGTTTGGTCTAGTTTATTACTAGAGAGATGACACGACAGCAGTATTGAGTTCATAACAATTTTGTTAAGCAAGAAGTCCACTAAAGTTTGTCGTCCACAGCTTTTACTGCTCTAAAAAAAAAAGAAATTCAGTGCATTTGAAATGATGTAAGTATTGAGCATAGCTTTACAAAATTTGAGCTGCTTTTGGGGTTGTGGGAGGCGAGAGGAGAACAGAATCAGATACACTGCAGTACACAAACTTCATCTTAATTTTATTTGCCAAAAACTTCCAGTATTTCCCTGCACCCTCACAAATCACAAATTATTTTTCATAAAACGTATACAAAATGTGTCATAAGTTCTGGGGGTTTAAAAAGTTCAAATTGACAATAAAAGTGAATAAGAAAAACAAAAGTATTACAATTCTGCAAGGGAAAATGTCAAAGTGTGGCTTAAGCACAGTGAAGAGTGTACAGAATGTGCTCTGGGCTCTTTTTCGTGAAATGATACAATTTTTTATGACAGATATACTCATACCCTTAAAATGGACTGCCTTTCAGACAATTCACAAAAGTAACAATTCAAACACATTATAGAAGGGAGGACAGGAATTTCACTTCAGGATACATTTAGAAGATAAGGACTGAAGAACATTTGCAATTATTTTACATACAGAGCATCCCTAAATGCAGAAAGGTTTTAGTGTCTAAAAGCATGTACCTTCCGTGAACTAAATCACCTCCCTTTCAAAGCCCTTTTAAATTTACAACATGCAATTCTCTGATCCAATCAGCTTTTAGAGCTGGTTAACCAGATGGCTTACTCAGTAATCATATTCCATATCCTTTTCTCCAATAAAAGGCACCCATTTGCCCATTGAAATCGCTAACGGTAGTGCTATCATCTGAGCCTTTGCCACCCCCACCGGTAGCGCTTTGCTCAAATGGAAGCAGCCCTTAATGGGGTACGAGCACATAAAACAGCTGTGTCATGCAAAGGCCAGAGACCTACAGCTTGTGAGAACTCCAGACCCTTCACCTCCTGGACATGAGGTGGATAATCAGGGCTACAGTGAATGTGTTTCTCCCACTTACTTTGGCCCCTGTGATCAATATAACCGCCCATTAAGGCTGCCCGTCCTCCTGTGGTAATTAGACACTCCACCAGAACACCAGTACCATTTCAGTAATTAGTCTGAAATGCACTCTAAGGCCTGAAATGAATTGCTAGTGGTCTGAAAAAAGTAGTAAGAAAAAAAAAAAAAACCTACTAAATCCCACAGACAGACCTGAATCTCAAACAACAATGTTTGCAAGTAATGCACTTTGAAATAAATATTGTAAACAAACTCTTCGCCCAACAAGCAAACAAGAATTGGTACTTCGCTTTCTGGCTACTCTCATGTCATATCAAGCTCTCTTGCAACAAAATCTAAATAATTGACGAGCAAATTCTTACATGATTGCTTGTGACACACCTACTCTGGTAATTATTGCTTTGAGGCCATTTGCTAATGAAATTAATGCATTCGATGCCCCAACAAATTAGCATAACTCATACATAATGGCCCACATTCGAGACCTAATTGCAAAAGCTGCATCAACAAATATCAAAAAAAAAAAAAATTAAATGGCGAAGGCATTGGACGGAAAGCTGCATTAAGGGAAGTGCTCCGAGTTGTCAACCTATAAAGGCTTTTCATTTTAACCACCCTTAAGTATGGAAATGCATTACAGAGCAACACCGGCAGCTTAGAATTGCTGAATGTAATTATGATTATTACTGTCATCGCTTATCTGAATGTGCATCTTTATAAAGCATTTTAAATACCACTAAAATAATTCTAGAGATGTTATTATCTTGATACATTACCCATCATGTTATTACTAATGCAATGCAGAGGAAGCATAAGACTATGTATATTCCAGCGCTGCTGAACCAAAAACGTGTCCGCAGGTATCCTCAGCGTTTTGGCCACTCACTGAAATGCTTTTCAAATGATGGGTTCAACACTAACACTTTACTCGATGGACTCAGCCTCGGTAACAAGAGCTTCAAAAGGAATTTTTTTGAGTTTCAGCAGCTGTGACAACAAAGACCGTTCCTCTGTCGTACAGTCGTGGCTCCCATGTGGAGCAGAGAAGTGGCGAAGCGCAGGGAAAAAAAAAATTTTCTCCGCACGCCTACTGCCCATTATTTGCCCCGGGCTACCGCTGTAACAATAGCCCCAGATGACTCACGTTTACAGGGTACTGGCTCACATTATTGCGGTCAGGTGGAGGAATGTGGGAGTATTTTGTGCCGAGAGGTAAGTTTGGAGCTCAAATGGCTGGAGAACCACACGCCAGTGAGCAGACTGGATGTATCAGGGAGAATGGGTTCGCACACGCTGACACTTTCGAGGCTGAGCATTATGTGAGGTACAGTGCGGGTGAGCCGTTTCAAATCGACCGCGCGCACCTAGGGAGCAGTTGACTGTGACCACTGTCATGACCTCCATCTTGTGAAGATGCTTAGAATAATTGCATCTTAAACATTGTCACTGCACTTTCGCTATAAAAACCTTGCTGTAGAATATGAGACCGTTTAGAAAACCCAACACTAGCACGGTATGAATGCCCTATCCAGTCGTGTTAAATTATTCAGCCACAGTGGCCGGCAAAATGCGCAATTCCCTTTTTTATATTAAAGTCTCTCGTTAGCGGCTGTTCACTCAAACTGTCCACCTGAGGTAAATAGGACATTGCTGCTTAAATACTAGGATTCATATTTTTTCCGAGATATAGGGAATGTTCATCGTTGGCATATAGGTCAACATGAATTCCATTTTGTACACTCTGAAGTACTAATGATAATACCCACCGGTATTCCTGTTACGTTTTTAAATGACTCTTAAAACAGACCAGTGCCACTGTCTAGAGAGCAGATGCATTTGGTACTGTCACCTTCAAAAACTAAATCAAATTTAGCCAATGACAGGTATTGAATTCAGCTAGTATCCAAAGTTCAAAACTAGCTGAACATTTTGGTTGTTTAGAACAAACAACCAAACATTCCACTGTTACGCGCAAACCAATGAGTTGCAAACCAAAAAGTCCATTTCACTTTGTGTAGGCTCTCACTGTATTTGATCACTGAACACCCTCATAATGTTGTTTCTGAATCGCCATGCAAACATTAAAAATCGCTTTGGTGTTACAGGCAAACACCAATAGCAGGTAGCGTTGACAGGTCTGCACAAGCAAGATGTCCCGGCCTGTTAAGAAATGAAACCCTTTGAATCCTCATTTCTGTCACAAGTAGTTAGAAAACCAGCAGAAACGGAGAAACAAATAGCTGGATGCTCATTAGCGCTATAGATCTTCAGTAAATCTATCTATTCTTTGAGCTGACTGTAATTACATGTGAGGCGTAAGCTGGTTACAATGTTGGCCAGTCACAATGGATTAGTAATTCCTGTCAGTGATATCATACGCATTCCCTGATCGTTCTACAGGGGTGATGCAGTATCCATCCTTATATTCTCATTTGTAATCGGGGAAGCAGTAGCAACATTTAGTAAGACAAGTTCAATTTACTGCGGCAAACAATGAATCAGACTGAATAAGAGAAAAAAAAATGAGTCTGTTTGGAGCGACTAATTTTAGCCATCATGAACTTGGTCTTTAAGAGTACAATAAATGGAGACATTCCTTCTACATTTTATCAAGCTTCTGCAATTTGGCACCAATACAACAGTGGTAAACAGAAGAGGGACAGTAAGTAAATTAGCTCTGTGGCCGGCAGTATGTGCACTGTATTAAGCCTGCGTCTTAAATGCCCTTGTGTTTGGCCTGCAGCCTCATCCTTCCAGGAAGCCATCTTCGTAATGAGGTTCAAAGGTCAAAGTCTCATTTGCCTTAAGCACCTGGATCTCCCCGCTACACTCACTCATCAACTCAAGCCCTATATTTAAATCATGCCCAGAGGGCAGTTGTTTTCAAAAAAGGCGCTTCCTAACTAGCTCCTGATTGCTAATTAGTTTTGGGCAATGTGCTATTTCTCTCGGAGCCAAAAGGACAACATTAATATAAGTCTCTTTGTTGAAAGTCTTGCACAAAGCATGATAGTCATACAGTTTAGAAACAAGCTTTAAAAATAATGCTGATGTTGAGCAGCAGCTAGACTTTAATCACTTTAAGCACTTTGGTTTATTCCCAGCAACGCTAAGAAAATGGAATTTATGTCTTTTTTTGGTTAAACTGCTTTTAGTAGTAGTGCCACACATGCCAGCAGTCCCAGGTGGCTATCAAGAAGCACTTACAGCTCAAATCGTTATCGGATTACATTTCTGGCTTCATAAAATGTGGTTAAGGAGCACTTTAGTAGTACACGCATGACCTGCTTTTTAGATGGCTATCAGGACTCAAGTATTGGGTCACTCACTGCTTGCATTGCTGTGGGGGGTGAAATGCATTGACAGGGGCTGGGTATCACAACGAGGAATCTAAAGGTATTAAATGACACAGCAACACAAGGACGTCCCTGCTGCACGTGGAAATTAACGACGTGCGCATGTAATTGAATATGGAGATGCATGCACTAGTCAAAAGAAATAGCCCAGTGCGCTAGCAGAGAACTGTTCAGAAGTGAATTCAGTGCCTGGACATACTTATCCCCCTTAGGGGATGCTTTCAATGGCGACCGAAGTTTCAGTGGCTGTAACAAGGAAACACACTTGTATGGAAATACAAGGAGGCTTTGCAAAGATATCAAAACTGAAAGCAATACGGACAGTACACTCAGTATTGTAAAACCATGTGTGAAAGTGGTTCTCCACAAACAACAGAGATAAATAACATCCTTGCTGTCATCCTAATTGTTATTAAACAAACAGAGGGAATGGATTCAGGTTTTCAATTGATTCTATATTCAAGAAAAATAAATATCCTTGAGCTCAGCTCAAAATCTGCACAAATCATGCTCGGCTCAATGTTTTTGGGCAGTTGGCAATTTTTTTGGGTGAAAAATAGCTACGACTGTGGGAGCAGTGATATGAAACTAAGAAAAATGAGGACCTTCGGGGTCGCTGTTGACCTTAAGAGATCTTTGATGAATGCAAAAGAGGAAACGCAAGCACCTCGCTCAGAGGCAGCACTCATCCAAGACTCATCCGAAATTAAATCTCCTCTGACAATTTTCGCTTCAATTTGATAATAAATTTGTAAATTGCCTCCGCATGTAGGTATTGTGCTTAGCGTAATTCCTCACTCGGTCGCCAGATTTCATAATCGTTTCCCTGCCGAATGCCCATCTATAACTGAGGAGTGTGAGGGAGATGGAGCCTCAAGTTTGCAGCGCTGCAATGATTTTTCATCGACTCCATCCTGCTCATACACCACCCTGCGGCAGTGAAACACTGACTTACACAAGAACAAACAGGAGGAATCGGATATCATTAATCACCCCGCAACACCACTCATGGCAATGAGCTCTACAGCAGTGTGAGTGAACGTGGCAGTGTGTGTCATCTCAGGTTTGCGCAGTCATTCAGCAGAAGTTGTGCAGCTGGACACCTTCGACTGCGCAGGCAGGAACACCTATACCTGTAAAATCCATGCAAAGTGTGTTCGTCTGCCACTGCTACTGCTAGTCGTTTCAGCCTTTGGGCTTATAAACACTAGAGCAGGTAAGGCATTGTATGTGCATGTGCTGTGGGTACCAGAATATTGGATGCAAGACTGGTACTAGTCACATGACCATAAGTGAGACCTGCCGATTGTACAAACAAATTACCTATTAAAAAGCTTAGTACAGGCAGATGGAACAAGGCAGTTGACCTTGATAAGAAGACTGGTTCGTTATTTTATTTTCAGTACTGCTAGGCCTGTTTTCGGGAGATATTACTGTAAACATTGAAACAATACCACCCAACCAATGAATGTCCAATAATAAAAAAAGCAATTGAAACTTCAAATCCACTCTCTGTTTGGCTTGACACAACATACAGCTGGTTTTATTATCATAGGATTGCAGCCTATTATAAATAGATCTTCATAAGTAAGTCTTGGACGATTGTTTTATTTCTTCTCTCAGTTCGTTTTCATCAGACAATGAGGCCTTTTCAATTGCATTTTTGTATGCACTGTTGCAAAAAGAAATAGACTTCTTAATGTCATTAATATTAAAAAGTCTATTCTTCTGAACACTTTATTTAATGTAAAAAAATAAATAAAACATTTGGTCACAAGAAAAGCCTTTAGACAAGCCTTTAACTAAAGCTAATATGAAAATATTTGCCACAGATAGTAAAACACATTCTGATCCCTTCACCGGTAAAATGCCGCAAACATTCCATATATTCCAATCTGAACTGAGCACATAGCAATCTCTGAGAAATGAAGAGAAGATGGAACAATGGAGGCTAAGACTTTTCAAATATACTTGCTATGTTCTTTATTGGTTTTAGATTTTCAATATGATAAGCATAAACAGAGCGAGATAATCCATGATAATCCCCTACCAGAATTAAATAGCTTGATTAAACATATCGCCTAGTTTAACGTTGGAGGACATGAACGAAGGCCTTCGATTTCAGCAGCACTGCTCAGTTCCATTTGCTTCTTAATTGCCGCTGACATCTCTAATGCAAAAACTATCGTGGAAAGACGCATTTAACCTCATCTATGTTATTAATGGGGAAGGATAAAGAATGTGCCTAGAACTGCAGTGATTGCAGTTGTGTTGCAATGCGTTGGCCTGAATGCAGAATTCGGGCAGATAAGGACACACCCAACTCAAGAATATCACAGCTTCGGGTGAAAGAAAATCTGTGCTACTGTCATAAAAGGCTGGATCGATAAGAATAAATTAACTACGGAGGTTAGTGCATTGCAAATAAGCAAGCATCATTTTTTACAAACCTGCAACTTTTCACAGAATTTGACTTTTCAGCAAATTCACTTCTGTGATCAAAGTTGCGATTCATCTAGCTGTATGGTCTCAAATGTCCAAATATTTTTCCGGAAGCATCACCCCAAGTCATTGCTCGACACCTCAGATCTTCGGCTTTAATTAGAGTGGCTTGGCATGTTCGAGTCAGTTACTAATCGTGAAACCTGGAAGTCATTTTTAAAAAAAAAAAAACGTACAGTCAGCACTTTTAAGCTTCATCAGGTGGAGATCAGAAATCTGAAAGATCTAAAGGTCTGAAGGCTCTCAACTCGATATCTCGCTAGAATAAATGGAAATAGGAGAGTAGCCATTGATTAGAGTGTAAGTTGCTAGACAAGGAAGTTTATTGTGATCTTAGAGTAACCCTAAGGTGATATTTCCACCCATAACATGAACGGTTCACCACATGCCAGGCGGTAGCCTCCAGCTACAGGAACTCTGTATGTTTTCTTTTCTACTGACACATCCTGTATCTGATTCACATACAGACTGCCCATCATTTAAAAATCACAAAACATGGGGCTTTGAATCTGTGCATGACAGTAGCTGAAGGCCCTTCCTCAGCTCATTACGATGACAGCAAAATAGCAGCACATTTACCTGTCCGAGGTTTAAAATAAACTTCAAATACCGTTTGGTCTTCTGTGATCGTAGCTCGACGAGTTAAAACTTCAAGTGATCTTCATAAAAGCAGTTGATTTTTAAAAAAAAAAATCTCCCAATACTATCGCTTTTAAGTGATTCAAATACAAGTAACTTAAAAGATAAAATGGATGAGCCAAAACATTAAAACCCCTTACAGCTGAAGCAAATAAAGTTGATTATCTTGTAAAATTGTGCATGTCAGGGTCTGCAGACGGACCTGATGTGGTATGTGGACAGAGTCAATTCTTACATTAGATGTGTTGGATGTCGGTGAAAGGGAGCCGTAGTGACTTTGACAAGGGCTAAATTATTAAGGCCAGATGAGTGGTTTAGACGATCTCTGAAGGAGCAAGGGCACTGCGATGCTCCCAGTCAGCAGTGGTGAATACCTTCCAGTTGTGGTCTAAGGAGGGATAAACCATGAACTGACGACAGAGTGTTGTGTTCCCAAGACTTATCAATGCAGAAGGGCAATAAAGGGTATTCTGTCTGCTCTGAACTGACAGAATGGCTACCATAACATAAGCCTAAGCCTCAGATAATTTTAATGATACTTGAGGAGTATGTTGCAACCGAAAATGAATTGAACCCAGTTTCATAAAGAGCTTTGTAGCTGCAGACCAGTCAAAATGCCCATCCTACCCTCGGTCCACCAGCAAAAGTGTCTTAAGGTGAGCAGCTGAACTAAACCTTGGAGAAAGTGAAGGAGGTCCCCGGATCCATTGAGTCCCATTTTTGATTTAACACTGTTCATTAGCTGGGTACGTGCGCACATACCAGGGGGAGAGATGACACTGGGACACACTATGGGAAGAAGGCAAGCTGGTGGAGGGTCTGTGATGTTTGAATGTCAGTGGATGGATGAATGGATGAATGTCAGTTTGACGGAGCTATTTCAGTGACGCAAGGGGGACCCAAACACAGTGGTAAATGGTTTTAATGCTGTGACGGGTAGGTGGATAGGAGAACCAAACCTACCAAACTATATTGTGCTTTGTAATCTCCAAGCACATACAGTAAACAGTAGCAATTAGTTAGCGACAGACTACACAGTTCATCCTTTGTGGTTTTGAAAAATGGCAGCTCTGTTTTATCAACTGACCGCTGTAGCGCCTGTTTGCAAACCTACATTGACCTGCTTGTTCGGTTCAAGCAGTGACATCCTGCCGGAGGTCTCGTGTGGCTCAAAGGCACCTGTTCCCACCGTTCTCTCAAACTATGCTGCTGTTAATACTGGCTAGAGCCATATACCTCAATCACCGCACCACAGCTGTGCTTTCTGTACAAAATAGGCACTGAAACGCACCCGGGTGCACCATCATGTGCATGCTAGATCTATTTCAGTCTGTGGGGTTCTTAGGCCGGTAGTGAACAGACCGCAGTCTGCCGCTATGGCTGTCATTCATTACCGTGAGAGTATTACCCTGTTACTGGTGGAGAAACTATTTACCAAGCCTAGTATATTTAAGTTCTCTGCCCTCTGCAGGTTGTACCTTTCACGTCATAAAAGAAAATTCAGGCTATGTTAAAAGTTCCAAGCACTTACATCAGCTTGTTATTTTGCTCTACACTTATTTGTGTGATTTGAAGTGGTGCAGTGAAGGTAGCATATGTTGGGTCTACCTTACTATAGAATATACTGAATACTGCATATTGAAATAAAGTACTGAGAGACATTACTTATCATACCAGCACGTGTTGAAATAATTGCTTCTTTACCTCACTGCAACATTCTGACTCTTGTGATATTCAGAAATGTTTCAGTTTTTTGAGGATATGAATTTATAAGACATTTTCATACAATAATTTCTGCAAGGCTAAGCCCTTTTAGCAAATCAACTTATAGAGCATATTATGAACAGTCTAGTCTTGGCAGAAAAGTGTAGAAACACCAAGTGAGGAAGTTGAAATCATATGTAACCGAAGCCATCACATTTAATTGCTTTGTGGGTACAGCTTCATGGCATTGCTCTGCTGGTGGAAAATTTGTTTTTTTTTTTTTTTTTTTCAGGAAATCATGAAGTGTAAGTCAAAAAGTGTCCCAGTTTGCGTGCGCTATTTCAGTCTGCTATGCAGAACAAAAAACCATGAACTGTGTGGTCACAATAACTGTACCTTGCTGTAACAAGCATGGTGTTAACACTAGTAATTAAGAAGAGAGACAGTGTACCTCTTTTAAGCCTGGAGCAGTAGATGTGGAACTCTGAAGTGTAATGTGTCAGTCATCACCATTTTCGCCTGTTTGTGCACAAATAAGCAGTCGACACTGAAGCGTCAGCAAAACTAAAATCAGCTGTCCTCCCATCCCAGATGAACCTGTTTGGAATTTGATTCTCCTTTTATTATCCCATAGATTCAGAAACTGCACACTGGCATCATTATGGCCACCCTTAGGCTGCACTGACCCACATAGAGCAAAGCTTTGAAATGGCTGCAAATGTCTTCAATGGAAAAGTGCAAAAATAAACGCGACAACCAACGAGCAATGAATCTGAAAATCTTGTCCAGGGAAAAAATGTAACAGTGATAATTAGCTGTCAGTAACATCCATACAAGCCAGTAAGCCTGAAATAGCCAATCTGGTTGTGATCACAGAGTTCTGGCTGTTCCACATTGCAAAGTATGCACATATTTTGTTGTTCCAGTGAGGAGAAGTACAAAGTGCTTCAAAAAAATGAAAAATAACATGGAAGGGTACCTTTCTTACAGTGTGCATGTGCAATGCAGAGCTTGACTCACAACATTAATACCATACCAAAAAAAAAAACTATTTTTCATGTTTAAATATTTGGGATATAGCAATGCTGCTGTGCATTTAATATTTTTCACGTTATTCTTCAACATTTGGAAAAAAATATTGAGTTAATGAGAATTGGTTGACTTAGCAGACGCAGCGCCACCCCTCACACATTATCAAATCTTGGCAGTTTCTCGACTTGCAATTTTTCTCAGATTCAGTATTGTGCACATTATGACACATTTTAATTATGACTGCAAGCAAGTATTAACAGTCATACAAAAGAACAACACTGATACAAGCCTCCAAGGCCAAAAAGACCAAAGAGATTCACTCGCAGTTCATAATGAGTTAAAGACACAAAATACGGTAATTTAAAGCAATTCTTACCTTTCTGGCATTTTTACACTTTTCTTTTGTAATCTTAAAATGCTCCTAATAAGCGCAGGGCACACTAAAATGTAAAAGAAATCCACCAGGTGTTGAAACTCTTCAATATTCAATTCTCATATACTTTGTATTTCTGATAAAAGTCTGATCAATCATTTTCTTCGATCAGAATAAAATGATTTGCAGAGCTTCCCGCCTGTCATCCGTCACCAGGCTCCTTTAAGTTGCATACCGCTGTCACTGCTTGCGAGTCGCGCACATTTCTGGCAGAAAAAAAAAGATGCATTTGACTGTAAACAAACGGGCACTGAAATGCTATAATTATGATAATAACATTAATGGTAGTTTGTCAGACTACAAAGTTAACTAAACGTTACGAGGGCATTTTATTTTATACTACATATAGAATTGAATATTATGTAATTACTGTTGGTTAGTTTTCACTTACCGGTGTCTCTGAATCTGACTCCACTGACCCATTTCACTAACCTACAAAAAAAATATAGCATGCGGCGTGAGGAAGTGAGCACTGCGCGGGTCAATAGAGTCAGATTCAAAGGCACCGGTAAGTGAAAACTAACCAACAGTAATTACTTCATATTCAATTCTATATGTGGTATAAAATAAAAAGCCCTGGTAACATTTCATTACCTTTGTAGCCTGACGAACTACCATATATTAGCTAAATTTTTTTTTTGTAGGAGATGTCTGGCAATCCGGGGAAAGAGAGTGGGACTTGGGAGGGAGGTGGAGTTGTTCATGTTCAAATTTTTACAAAGTGCTGTGCGACATGCCAGAAAGGTTTAAAATTGCTTTAAATTAGGGAGGGGAAAAATCTATTTAGCTTGAGATACGGTCTCAGGTACTGTTTGTCAGGAAATAAAACGTGGATAACTCGTCCATACAACTTGGATAGAATTTGAATGAATATGCAACAATGCAATTTTTATTGCATGCCATACAGTAAATGTCAAAAAAATGTCAGAAATGTGAAATCATAATGTTATGTTTAAGGGCTCTTGGTGGAGCGTGGCGCAGCCCACGCAGTGGTAATTTCGTCCGGTGCAGCCCATGCAGTGGTAATTTCGTGCAGTGCAACACTGTGTGCAGCCTCTTTGGCAATTTGGTAGACGGACACGTGCCGAGATGGGTGTGGCCGAAAGTGCGCAGAGAGCTCGCCAGCTCCAACCTGGTTTACTTTCTGTGCAGTGGTAATTTGGTTGACCGGCACACAGTAGGCACACGTCACTGTAACCTCACAGGCAGGTTTCCAGAGTGTCAGGCACATTTCAATGCAATAAAGAATTACAGCAACCACTATTTAATGTAACTATCTGAATCAGGACATAAATTATAGAATCTATATCGATTGTCCCGATGTCAGATCAAGGGCGGTTGGCACGCGTAATGGAAACTCGACCTGGCTTAATTGCAGCTGAATCTGTGATGCAAACTAACGACTTCACGTTTCTCAGCCAACCACAAACCTCCTTGGCTTCAGGCAGTGCGTATATAATGCTTGCGTTCTATGCTCAGTAGAGCCGCTTGCACACTGGACACGAAACAAATTTTTTGCGCGACTGATTACATTCAAAGTCAATGCAAAGACGTGAATACACGCATGTATTCGCGTCTTTGCATTGATTTTGAATGTAATCTGTTGTGCAAAAAATTTGTTTCGCGTCCAGTGTGCAAGCGGCTTAATACTACTATTATTGTCACTTGTGTTTTATCGTTTTTAGTGGGGGAAAGGAATACTGCCTGATTGCTATGATCTCGTACTGAGATAAGATTACATATTTAAAATAAATGCATATCGTTTTTGCATTGTTATCCATACATGTTTATCCCAGAATTTAAGAAGTAACAGGGCGTAATAATAGGAACACACTATGCATCATTCCTCTTCCCAATGATGCAGGCAGAAGAAATAAATGAGCAACCGTAGTATTTCATTCCAACTTTATAAGTTTGAATGATCTGACATAGTTTTGTTTTGAAATTCCATTCAAGTTCACTAATGGTAATAATTGGCGAATGCCCTTGCTAGCCAGCTAACTCATATTCGTAATGCTTAATATACAAAACCAAAAACCAGTGAAGTTGGCACATTATGTAAATCTTAGATAAAAACAGAGTACAATGATTTGCAAATCCTTTTCAACTTATATTCAATTGAATACACTGCAAAGACAAGACGTTTAATGTTCAAACTGAGAAACATTATTATTTTTTTTGCAAATAATCATTAACTTAGAATTTAAAGGCAGCAACACATTGCAAAAAAGTTGGCAAAGGGGCCTTTTTACCACTGTGTTTCATCGCCTTTCCTTTTAACGACACTCAGTAAACGTTTGGGAACTGAGGAGACCAATTTTTGAAGCTTTTCAGGTGGGACTCTTTCCCATTCTTGCTTGATGTACAGCTTAAGTTGTTCAACAGTCTGGGGTCTCCGTTGTCGTATTTTACGCTTCATAATGCACCACACATTTTCAATGGGAGACTGGACTACAGGCAGGTCAGTCTAGTACCCTCACTCTTTTACTACGGAGCCATGCTGTTGTAACACGTGCAGAATGTGGCTTGGCATTGACTTGCGACCATGAAAAAGCCGTTGCTTGGATGGCAACATATGTTGCTCCAAAACCTGTATGTACCTTTCAGCATTAATGGTGCCCTCACATGTGTGTAAGTTGCCCATGCCTTGGGCACTAATACACCCCCATGCCATCACAGATGCTGGCTTTTGAACTTTGCGCCTATAACAGTCCGGATGGTTCTTTTCCTCTTTGGTCCGGAGGACACGACGTCCACAGTTTCCAAAAACAATTTGAAATGTGGACTCGACAGACCACAGAACACTTTTCCACTTTGCATCAGTCCATCTTAGATGAGCTTGGGCCCAGCGAAGCCGGCGGTGTTTCTGGGTGCTGTTGATGAATGGCTTTCACTTTGCATTGTAGAGTTTTAACTTGCACTTGCAGATGTTGCGACAAACTGTAGTTACTGACAGTGGTTTTCTGAAGTGTTCCTGAGCCCATGTGGTGATGTCCTTTACACACTGATGTCGGTTTTTGATGCAGTACCGCCTGAGGGATCGAAGGTCACGGGCATTCAATGTTGGTTTTCTGCCTTGTCGCTTACGTGCAGTGATTTCTCCAGATTCTCAGAACCTTTTGACGATATTACGGACCGTAGATGATGAAATTCCTAAATTTCTTGCAATAGCTCGTTGAGGAATGTTGTTTTTAAACAGTTCGACAATCAGCTCACGCATTTGTTCACTAAGTGGCGACCCTCGCCCCATCCTTGTTTGTGAATGACTGAGCATTTCAGGGAAGCTGGTTTTATACCCAATCATGGCACCCACCTGTTCCAAATTAGCCCGTTCACCTGTGGGATGTTCCAAATAAGTGTTTGATGAGCATTCCTCAACTCTCTCAGTCTTTTTTGCCACTTGTGCCAGCTTTTTTGAAACATGTTGCAGGCATCAAATTCCAAATGAGCTAATATTTGCAAAAAATTACAAAGTATACCTGTTCGAGCATTAAGTAACTTGTCTTTGCAGTGTATTTAATCGAATATAGGATTTGCAAATCATTGTATTCTGTTTTTATTTACGATTTTGCCAACTTCACTGGTTTTGGGTTGTAGATGTAAGCGGTTTAGAAAACATGCCTGAAGCAGCAAAGTAAATGCAACACTAACACGCTATGCAGATATAGGACAGAGACTTCTTTATTCCAACATTTCAAAGGTCAGGAGAGGAGCTCATTTGATTGGTGAAGATTTGACTCGGCTGTGTTAAACCCACTCAGGCCTTCTCTCCTCCCTCTTCGTCACTAGCGTTGGCAGGAGGGACAGAGGGGGGACAGAGGAGTACTTGTGCCGGGCACAAAATTGCAAAATACGCCTGGATACATTTTAAGGAGCAATGTAATCATTTGCCCTACAGGTCTTTCACATCAAAAATCAGTCTTACTAAAGTGCGGATGAAAAAAAAATAAGCTGTCTTAACATGAGCCAATGTCTACCTAATAGTAATTAAATCTCTGCCTAAATGCTGATGCCTTAATGCAGTGAATGGGACTGTGCATGGAAGTGAAGTTAATTAGAATAATTAAAGGTGACTAATGGGACATTAGCTTAGGATCCCAATGCATCCAACAACATGAGTGCAGGTCAAAGGTGAGGTCAGTCTAAGGCAGCAACATGCTAATGTTTAACGACCAGGAAACAAAGCTGGGGGCAAAGACCCCACCAATGCAGCTACTGATATGGCCTGCAGTCATGCGAGAGAATGGATAGAGCCTGACATTTGGCTGTTTTCAGTCCAGTTCCTTATGGGTCAACAGACAATACAGCTTTGGAACACTAAACCTGACTGCCACTGAACTATATATTAGTACTGAGTTGGCAATTTGCGTAATTTCACACATCTCCTCCGATACCACCATGAATAATGAGTCTGTTTTCCGCATACACCAGTTTTACTGAGTGACAGAGACGATGTGCCAGGTTTCAAACTTGGTTACGAAGTTTAAACTGCATTTCGAAGCCGTTTTTGCAAGTTAAACCGGCTAATTCAATCAGCTGTTACTGTGCCCGCGCATATAGCCCGTGCGTAGCACGGGTATCGGCTAGTATATCTTTAAACTCAAGTATAATGGGGGACTCAGCAGTCAAAAAGATTGGTTGTGTGGCAGCTGTCATTGTCGCATAACCAAGGATCCTTCCCAGCCTCATGGCTGTGTGCCACTTATCCAAAAGAAAGCCAGCGCACTAGTATGAAGTCCAAACAGGCGGATCAGCACGGCATCTCCCGCCATAGCCCATAATCACCATTTGATGTTGTGAAAATTTGACAGGTTCCTCCGCCGTTGATGGGCTTTTAGACTCAACTGACAGAAAAGGCCACAAGAACATCTTGATCCCTCAAAAGCTGTAGTCTCTAGTGGTCCATCCATTAGCCAGCCTTAGCAACCTTTTAATTTACAGAGGCACCAATTTATTGGCATCTGACTTGGCAACAGAGGCTCCCTCTGCTATTGATCTTGTCAGTGTGCTTGAAAGGCAGAGCTAGATTCACAGAACTGCACTGCAGTTCAGATGCCTTCAGTCCACTCAAGGCTAAGTTTTCTCCAGGGACAGGACAGTGCCTTCCCTGTGCCCCTCGCAAAACTTAAAAGTTTTGCCCATTCAGCTAACCTTAGTCCTTGTAGTGAAAGAGAAAACCATGTGAATAGAAAGAGTATCCACAGCACTGAAGTCATTAATTGGCTATGATATGATTTTGTAAATAAAAAAAAGATCATTTTGAATTAACATGAAAGGGTTTCATGAACAAACATCCAGGATTAGCGACCAGGGGTGCGTTTCCTGAAATCACAGGTGATAACTGCTAACTTACATAGTTGGGCCCATTGAGTGTGAGTGGGTGAACGAGGCAAGTTGCAAACTTAGTTAGCAACTACGCTTTTGAGAAATGCACCCCAGAGAAACTTTTCACATTATTATCATGTCACATGGCATGGTATACTAAGAACAAACATTAGTATGTTAATATAAGCCACTGCTTACTTTGATTGCATCCAATATGCCGGTGAGTCACAAGTCAAAAAGAGTGGTTGAGCCCATTTATTTCTAGCTTCACAAAATGGAGAACTAAAAGTTAAGCGCGGCACGGGCCATTCCAGGGTAGCTGGCCCCAGTTTTTGGATGGGACGCAAACACAATTTACCTTTGTAGGCTGTTTGAATGAGATAAGCTCTCTGGTCCTGTACATCCTGGCTGAGATAGCTCGTCTTAGTCTCAAACGCCATTTATAACCTACCATCTCCTAGAGGATATGACCCCCCTCGACTTCAGCTGAACTGTGGGAGAGAACACCACATACCAGTACCAGTGCATACAATCAGTGATTTTCGGGGAAAATTGAGTCACTGTGTGAAAATGTAGCACTAAAATAGAAGTAGTTTTGATACTGACATACAGTACCAAAACCTAAATAAACCTACTGCAAGTCCAAATTAAAATCTGAGTACCAAAACCTATAAAAACTATTATAGGTTAGCAGTCACTTGTAATTGTGCGCTATGGTTGATTACAACCTCATATTCATATTCTACTTCACAGTTTTGCATCTTAATTACACCTTTAAAAGTCTTTGTTTCTCCTGACAGAAGATTTGGGCAGAGGCTAAAAACCAGATGAAGACCACAAGGGAAAAATGATCAGAGTCACATTTTCATATTGTGGAGAAATGATTAATTAAAAATTCTAAACGATCTTAGGGTGTTTTCACACCTGGTCCTTTTCAGCCCTCAAAACGAACTCAGATCGATGACTCAGCATTTTTTGTGCAAATGTGAACACAACAACCGCAATCAGACCCCTTTAAAACGAACCGTACTGCGACCACCACAGTTTGAAATAAACTCACAATGTGAACACAAAAAGAACTGAGTTCATTTTCTGTTGGTCCTCTTTCTGGTCCACTTTTAGAGGACTGAGTTCGGTCCTTTTAAAAGTGACTGAGTGTGAAAACATCCTTAGAAACAACAAACTGAAAAAATATGAAAAAAAATATTATAATGATATATAATATATGATATTATCATATATTATTACAAATATTATAATAATATATAAAATGTACAAAAATGCTAAATTAAACCTTTTTCCTTTGTGGTCTTCAGATGCTTGCCGTTTTATAGATCCTTTCTCCATCACATTCAGAGTCCACATTTTATTAAAATAGCTAAAGCACCTATATTTACTTTTTTCTGGTCCAATGCATTCCACTCCTTATTTTTAGTTTGAACTCCCACTCCAAGCGCCAGTCAAGACTGAACAGGAAAAAAACTTGAAAATTAAAGCAATATCCCTCAATTAAAAAAAAAAAAAAAAACTTTTCAAATAGTTGACTGAAGTATTGATAAATACCACAGCGGACTATGTTGTGAAGTTCTGGCCAATAACTAAGAAAACCACATTCCAGAATCTTAATCAAACCATCTTTATATACAGGGTGTGTAAATAATGACGTGATTGATAGCGGATGCACACCCACATATGCGCACAGCCATACACCCTCACACTCATAAACCAGAACCTAATAAGCAGTTGGACCACATCAATGATGAGCACCGCATGAATCATTATTAATATGGTCATTAATAATGACCGAGAGAAGTAATGTACCAGATGCACTCCCAAATGAAGTAGTGCTAAATTACCCTCTTGCAGGTGTATATTTGCTTAGTCCTTGGTAGCCTTCGAAAGCAGCGCTCCGCATTGGTGGAGTCATCAGACGCGGGGAGTGGAGTTTGCGATTCGGAACGCAATAAATTAAGCATGCGCTGTCAGCTTCACAGGCCCAGGTTCCCTGCTATAATTGCTGATTTTCAATTCAATCCAGCTTTTAAAGTAAATGGAAAATGTCTACTCCTTGAACTTGCATTTCTCTGCACCCTCTAAATCAAATCATCGGAAAGAGGGGGGGGGGACATGTTATTTACTCTGAACTAGCGGGTAATCAGACAGCAGAAACTCTCCCTTTGGGACAGAGGCTTCTCCTTCCTGCTTGTAAAATCTGTTGAGGCCGTTTTGTTGGTATTCCATTCAGAGATCAGGGCCTTTTTTTTTGTCCTCATGTGACCTCAGATTTTTTTTCTGTTAACTTCTCTTACATTGGAAGACTTTGCCCATCGGCTGCAATACTAAATGATGGGTTTTAATCTTCTTTTCTCAATTAATGTAACAGAGAAAATGAAAGGCTGGGCATTTGGCACTTTCTTCTAGAGAGGAGATTGACCACAGTCCCATCAAGTCGTAAACATCGTGACTATGAGTGCTCCTAAATTACCTTGTAAGAGATGATTGCAAAATGACTCCCAGTTTTCCAAGCTAAAAACCCAAAGGAAGCATTAAATATACTTTACTTTAATGTGAGTATCCTCAACTGAAAAATAATGATAGAATACAAACATCATCTTTACAAGCAGAATACAAACATCTTTCTTCGCTGTTAAAGAACACAAAATCCCAATATACTGTTCTTCTCTCCAATCAACAATTAAAATAAAGGAATGATGTCATTCATTTTCAATGCAGCATAACAAAGCAAGGACTAATTCTTTTGAAATTAGACAGATACAAATTGTATAAAGACAGTCCCTAAGTGCAAGGTAACATGAAAAATTTTAACCCTTAAAGTGCCAATCACTTTGAAGATCATTTGACAACTAATTAATTAATGATGAACTTTTGGAGGGATAGGGTGATAAAAAATTCAGCACTTTATGGTTTAACATTTCAAGTTCAGTACTTTGATTGCTCTATGCATGTGGTGCATCTTTTTGTCTTTTAGTTTTGGCTAACAAATTATTTGACTTATAATTTGCGCCATCGCCATCAATCTAGTGCATTAGAAGTTTGCATGCTCTAAGGTGACTGTGCCTTTAAACAGCTTTGAAAATTCTGGAAAATGTTGTCATGGTATTGATATGCTATAATTTTAGTCAATTGGATGTTAAGCTGTGGACCTATTTTAAGGCCTACCTTCAAACTTGGCACCTCTTCGCTAGTTATCATTGGAAAAACAAAGGAAATCAGCCAAGACCTCAGAAAAAATGAGGACCTCAACAAGTCTGGCTTATCCTTGGGATTAATTTCTGAATGCCTGAAAGAACCTCGTTCAGCTGTACAAATCAATCCCTGAACAACCGCAAAGGACCTTGTGAAGACGCTGGAGGAAACTGGTATATAGTACAGTCACCGTTAAAACCAAAGAAAAGGTTGTTAATCCGTCAGTAGGGGGGCGTTGGGCTGTTAGTAGGATCAGGAAATCACGTCGTTAGCTATGCGGTAAGACAGGTGTCTTGACGCGCACGAAGACAAAAGAAGACCTCTCACCTACCGTGCATGCGGTAGCTGGGCGATAGTCCGTGAGCCAGGTGTTTGTTTCATCATAACTTAGCCACGAGGGCGGTTGGGGCGGTCGTGTTGACAGTTGTCCGTAGCTACATGTAGATAATGGCACAGCTTTTTGGTGATTTATTTCCATTTATGAATGCAAGAGTAACGTTAGCCTACATAAAATATTGATTTGCTTTAGCGGGGGGCGATGTTGCCGGCTATCATTTCTGCAAACCTTTTTATATTAGATGATACAGTTTGCTCAACCCGTGCCACTATTTAAAACTTGCGGTATAATACGCAATTGGATCATTAAATATTATGCTATTTTTGGTGAGGATTTTGTTTGTCAGGTATCATTTCTGCAATATGTTCGGCGATATGTACTATTATTTTTACACTCAAGTGCCAAAATGTATTATTTTTCCTGTTGTAAACCTGTAATTTAGTAGCTTATATCCATTCCTATATCGAAGATTACTCGCACCCCGTCTCAGTAAAATTTATTTACGGAAAGAACTGTTTTTCGATTTATATACTGTTTCTTTTTAAAATGCAAATGAACTATTTGCGGAACCTTACACAGGTTATTTTTAGTAAGCTTACTATATATCAATCAATAAGAAAAACGCTCAATATCTTCTCTTAAGGATAATAACTAAATGTCACTTAAAACTGAATGGCTTTTTCGGTCCCACAAACTCTCAGAATCACAGTTTCTGTAATAAAAAGACATGTATTTAAAATATCAAAAAAATTTCCTTCAAGAATACAATTGCTTATATTACACTGTCGAATTTATCTTAATATATTTTTTTTCTTGTTCATGCTAGGCTTTTTGAAATGAGGAAATGATCAGCTCCACGCTTTCCAGAGGTCGCATAAGCTCTCACTTCCACTTTCACTGCAAGAGAAAATAAAAAGATGTTAAAATACATAACGGCAAACACAAACATAACAGTCAAAATGCCCTCTATTCAATAACTTACACGCGGTACTACATTCAGTTCCGCGGAGCCACATGTGGTTATTCCTGGCAGTAAATTGTCCCTTGATACGGTTCATTGGTCAGCAGTGTGAAGTACTGTGTTATCGTAGGTTAGATCATGGTTAGAAGGGCGAAATGTCTGAGGTATCGCCGTCTCTTCGATTTTAACGGCGACTGTACTGTAAGTGTATCAATATCCACAGTAAAACAGGTCCGGCATCAACATAAACCGAAATGTCACTTGGCAATGAAGAAGCCGCTCATCCAGTCCCGCCATGGAAAAGTCTGACTACGCTTAGCAGCTGCACATGTGACCAGTGATTTCATTTTCTGGAGAAATGTCCTCTGATCTGATGAATCAAAAATTGAACTGTTTAACCATGAACAAAAAAGGGAAGGCCAGCCAATCAAAGAATCCTTTTTCCACCGTGAAGTGCAGGGGTGGCGGCATCATATTTTGGGGGTGCTTTGCTGCAGAAGGGGCTGGTACACTTAAAAAATAAGTGGCATCACAAGGAGGACATTGTTAGTGGAAATTTTTGAAGTAGCATTGCAGGACCGGGAAGTGAAAGCTTGATCCAAAATGGGTAATCAAAAACGACAATGACCCCAAGCAAACTTCACAATGGCATAAGGACAAAAAGGTTGAGATATTAGAGTGGCCAATCGCAAAGCCCTGACCTCAATCCAATAGAAAATTTATGGCCAGAACTGAAAAAGTGTGCACAAGCAAGGAGGCCAATACAAACCTGTCTCTCTCACACCAGTTCTGCCAGGGAGAATGGGCCAAAATTTCAGCAAACTATTGTGAGAGGCTTGTAGCAGGCTGCCTGAAATGTTTTACCCAAGTTAAACAAGTTGAAGCCAATTCTAACAAATACTAATTGTATGTTAAATTCTGGCCCACTGGGAATATGATGAAACGAATTAAAGCTGACAAGAATCATTCTCTCTTCTATAATTCTGACATTTCACATTTTTAAAATAATTTAGTGATCCTAACTGACCTAAGACAGGTAATTTTAATTAGTATTAAATGTCTGACATCTTGAAAAAGTTTACGCTAAGCAAAAGTGCAGTCAAGAAGACCATCCTCTTCATGCTTTTGTTCATATTATACAGAATTTCCCAATTGAATCCTGGTTGTCACGTGCATTCACATGCATGCTCACCCAGAATTCAACTTGCCATCATTGTCCAGTGCAGTCAATCAAGCTAGATCACCCGATCACACCACGGCACCGATAGCACAGAGATACACCATTCCTAGCCAATCATCTTACCACTTAACTCTTTTCATTCTTTAACCCCTTTGTGCAGAAGCCAAATTTGGCTATTTTTGGGTTACCCACTTTAATGCTGTATAATTCAAGATTAAAGCTTCATAAAGAGGAAAAATGTGGCTCAATTCTGAAAAGACACTTACAGCATTTAGAATTACATAGTATTTCAGTTAATTTTCATGATTATGGTTGAGAAAATGAGCTGCAAACATAAAAAATCTTTATGAGAATTCACCATTGAAATTGCAAAAAAAATAATTCTGAGGATTGAAAAACTGCTGGGGCTTAAAACTATACATTTCTGGGATCATAAACTCCTTGACCACAAGTACAATTCATCTTCAACATTACATATAGATTACCTACATGCTTTTAGCCAAATTATACAGCTATCCAAGTGTCTCCCCGAAGTCTCAAAATGAAGTCCAGTCAAATCATAAAAAAATCATGTATATAACACAAATAAAGTTTTAAGGCATGAAATTTAATATGAACAAATGATTTTCTGGTTGAGTTTAGTATGAATTTATCAATCTCAGTGCAGTTGAATATCAATGGTCACCAGTAACCACTCCAAACACAGAATATGCCTTTTCTCCATAATAAAGTTTAGAGTTTTGGCCATTTTACTTTAAAGTGCCCCAAGCCAGCACAAACACGCATTAAATAAACTTCTTATTAAACGGTTAGAACATTCACCCTGTAATGGAAGCTACCAGTCCCCTCTTCTAAGCCCACAAACTCATTTCAACACTTAAAAGGAACAAGTGCAACTCACTAACTCAGTAATATCTGAATTCTGAAATATACCTTATTTTAACAGAACAGACACTCCAGTTTCAGGGAACAATCCATTGCCTCCCTGGATTCAAAAGAAACGTGCAATGAACGTACCAGGGGGTCCACCCAAATGCACGGGCAGTTCGCGTTTTAAACAGGAAAAAAAACCTCGACATTCGACTTTGTTGAGTTCGTATACATTCCAAAAACAAAACAACAACAACAACAACAAAAAAATAACAAAGTATCAGCCTCACCTTTTTCATGAATCCCTGCTCCAGACTGATGTATCCAGTAGCAGGGACCCTCCGGTCCTGTTTCATTCTACATAATTCCAATTGACTATATCCTTATCTCATTTAGATCCTATAAATGTAACTGAACACTTCAAGGCCAGTTTTGCGAACGTGTTTTCTATAAATCGCGTCTATTTTAACCGCGTAATGTGCATAACGTAGACAGGATACAACCGAACCTGCTGATACGCATAGGTTTGTATGCTCTGTGTTTGTCCAATCAATGTGTTTCACTTACTCTAAAATGTTTAAACACTCGGGATTTGGATAAGAAACGAGCCAATCAATACATTTTTACCAGGTTAGCTTTGCGAGGGCATGATGTGCAACTATACAATTACGCAGAAAACCCTGAGTGTATGGTTGAGTGATTGGCTATCAACGCCAGTACTCGAGTGGATATAAGGAAGCGCTGGATTTGTCAATGAATGGATCTGCGCGTAAATCCATGGTAGGGAACTACGATTTTTTTTGTACGTGACGACAGTAATTAAAAGTAGAATGTGAGAGAATCAATACCATGTCGATTTTTTTGCCTCAGAAAACTGATTTTTCTGAACCTTGGAATACTGTTGGCTCACTGTGGCTTATCTGGTTGCTACAGAGGATAGCGATTTTTTCTGTGTCAAGATATCGTTTTTTTAAACTGCTGGATCGATACTATAGGCGAGGATACTGACCAGTTTGCACATCAGGCTTAGCTGAGGAGTTTAATTCATGCATCTCTTGAAAAACAGGGCGTGGAGTGAACTTCCCCATATTCAGAACCGCGTTCAAGGTCTGCTTGCTTGTGAACATTCAATAACTGATCCGGGGGTGGCATTTAGTGATCGAGTACAGTAACAGCGTGCTTCCAGTTTGCAGGTCTATAGATGCGGGCGTCTACATCTGCAGAAAGGGGTTAATGCAGGGGTTACCCAGAATGGGTTCGCGTAGGTGCAGGCTTTCATTCCAACTAAGCATTTACTCACTGGATTCCATTAATGAAGCTTCAGAGTCTTTACTAAAGACCTTGCTTAGTAGAGTAAGTTGTGTAACTACGTGGTTGGAATGAAAGCCTGTGCCCATACTGGCCCTTTCTGGGTAAGACTGCGGACCCCTGCTTTAGTGCTTCATGCTGCTGTTGTGCAAGCCCTACCACTTCTTCATCGCCTCCTCATCTTTGCAGATTTATCAATGACACCACTTCATCAGCCTCATCAACTTCATCAGTGTCATCTTAAGTCTTCAGCCACCACCATCACCACTGTCTTGACTTCGTGGGGGATTTATCATGCTGCTGCTCTGGGCTGATGTCCCTCGAATTCAAATGTCCCTGTGGAGTCAAAGGGTGCTTTGACACTAGGGACTTGGGCATGGATCCAAGTAAACTTGACCCTAATTTAATCCGTTTTATTTGGGAAGTGTGATCACAAGCGTACCGTGCTCGGGCACGGGAAGCGAGTCTATTTGGAAGAGGTGGTCTCGGGCACGGGTAATCTGTACTGATACCAAATGTGAAAGAAACCGTACTTGAGCATGGGAGATTACCGTCAAATGACTTCTCGGCTCATTTATTCAAACATATAAGGCGCCAAAAGGATCTCTCCATTCAAAAGAAGAAATTCAATTCTTGCTCAAAATTTGGGTGGATGAAAACATATACTGACCAAAACTTCCAACGCAACACTCAGGTTTATTGCAACACATATCATTTTCTTACAATAAATTTAACAATACATAATAAATATTAAGATTCAAATCAACAACACGGTTTTGGAGTCAGAAATGAAGAACAGATTTTTCCTGGTTTCCCATTCATTGCATCAGTTGAAGGCGCAATTGTGGATCACCGAAGTCAGTATCTTGTACGGCCTCCTCTGGCGTCACACACAGCCTGGATTCTGCGATGCATGGAGTCACAATCCCCACCTATGCCACAATCCCCCCCTATGGTGAAGGCGGTCTTAGCTGTAGCACTAGGAGCTAGCCTCACTTGCCAGCATCCACTGCGGAGGTCCAGCGTGCTGAGCCAACTGGACCCCGCAATGTGGTCTAGCGCTTCGTCGATGCGTGGTAGAGGATAGGCGTCTTTACGGGTAACGGCATTAAGTTCCCGATACACAAAACCGCCACTCTACATTTTTTTTAGGCACCAGTACAGCAGGTGCCGCCCACGGGCTGTCTGAGGGCTCTATGACACCAGCTGCTGCCATCTCTCTCACCTTCTCCTCCGCTACCAGCCGCTTGGACAATGATAACCGATGGGGGCGCAGGCGAATAGGTGCGGCATCACCAGTGTCAATGGTGTGCAGCACCAAATCTGTTTGCGAGCATTCCTCATCACGCACTGCGAAAAGGTCTGCGTTATCAGTCAACAAGCGGTACAGTTGCTGGCACTGAGAAGGGGCGAGTCCACTGCAGCTGCGTCGCCACAGCTCGCGGACGGCCTCAGCCGTCTCGGCTGAGGGTGAGGCAGGGCATGAACAAGGAGACGGGCGGACGGTGGCGGGGCTGCTCCCGGGGCCGGCATGCTGGATAGGGGGCCGGCTAGTGTGCTGCATGGGCGCTGGTGGGCTAGCTAGCAGGTCGGCAGGGGGCCGTGTGTTGGCTGTGTAGGCCCGGCGAGCTCTTTTTGCAGCTCGGTGCAATGGAACTGTGGTTTGTCCGATGGTGAGTGTAGCCTGTGCTATATCAACTGTAGCTCCCCATGATGCTAACAAGTCCAGGCCTATGATACATGCTTCCCCAATATCCGCTAGCCAGAACTCCACAGCCACGCTCACTGTCTTCTTACCCTTCATGCCCATCTTCTGGCCGGTCACGGATTGCGGCCTGGTCACGGTCAGTTCCCAGGTGGCGTTGGGGAGCGTCGTTGGCCGGACGAGGGAGATGGTGGCTCCTGTGTCAACAAGCGCACGGCAGGGTTGGCCGTCCAGTCGGCAGTCTAGGTACAGCCCACCGGCCCCACCCAGCCGGCCCACCCGCGGTAACGCACCTTGCTCATCCGCCCTAAAAAGGGCAAACTGGAATTTTTGCTCGTCTGCCCTTACAAGGGCAGAATGATGTTCAGCTAGAGGTGCGGGTGGGGTGGGGCTAGGTTCAGGTTCGACAGGCCGCACACAACTGGGGTAGATGGCTACTGGGGGCAGCGGGCTCCTCACAGCGGCGCCCCCGGCTCATTTCCCGACAGCTGGGGCTCCCTTGGCTTTGGTGCTGGCGCTGTGTAGTCCCGTGCAATATGGCCCCTCTCGTCACACCGGAGACAGCATCGATGTTGTTGTGCCTGACCGGGAGTGTGAGCCCGCCTCACTTGCTCCTCTTCCGGAGCCACTTCGCGTACTTGTGGGCGTGACTCCCGTGGGCTTGTCGCCGTCACTTCCTTGATGACGTCTTCTACTCTTTCGGCCTGTAGAAGGGCTTCATCGAGCGTCTGGGGCGTGGTCAGCATGACGTGGTGCCTCAGTTGTTCCGGGGTGAGAGCCGGCAGGAAGCTGTGCAGCGCTAGCTCGTCTTGCTCACGCGTCCCGAATGTGGGGTAGCCCTGGCGGGCGTGGAAGCGCAGGTCGGCGGCTACGGCCCCCCACTGTTCCCCCGTTTGGCGGCAGCGAAGAAGCAGCTTCTGGCGGTGTAGCCGGGTGGACTGGCGCTTCCCGTATCACCTTTCTAACGCTTTGGTTAGCGAAGCTAGGCTAGTCTGTTCAGTTGGGTCGAGATCGAGTAGCGTTTGAAGTGCTGGATCTTCCAGGGCTAGTGCCAGATAGGTTGCTGCCTCGCCGTCCGTCCACCCACAGCACTGGCCCGCCAGTAGCAGCTGAGCCTGGTAGGGCTCCCAGGGCGCTGCGCCACTAAACCGGGGTAGCTTCACTCCCTTCCATGGTTCCGGCGCTCCCTCTCTCTCAGCTGCCGCCGAGGTTCGCACCTTCCCTCCAGTGCGCACAGCCTTCTTGTTTGGCTCCTGCTCCCCGCGGCTCTGTCCGCTTTCGCGTGCAGCCCCGTCTTCAGTGCTCCCTCGAGGCGCGCGATCTCGAGGCGGATTTCTTCAAATCCCACTTCTGACACCAATGTAGCTGTCTCACTACTGAAGGACTGAGACTGAGGCAGGAATAGCGGTTCTCGCATCGCCCGGAATGGGCTTCGCTTTATTTGTTGTTCGGCCCTTAAAAGGGCCGCTTCTTCATCTCGAACAGCGCTATTTTCTCCAGCTCACACAACATTTTCAACAACTCGTGCTGGCAACTCAGCCCTCTTATACCCACCGCCCCGGACCTGATTGGCTCTTTCCCCCCCAGGTGCAGCCAATAGAATTGCTCCGCTATTTTCTAAGCTTTAACAAATTACTTGAACACAAACTGGCAGGACCGCCACAATATCAAGGTCGATAATTAGCCGGTCTGCTAATTATTTGTCTTAGCATTGACTTTGAATGTAATCTGTGTGAAAAATTCTTTTCGCGTCTGGTGTGAAAGCAGCTTTACGGGAACACTGGAGAATGAATTTCTGCCGGGCGGAGCTATCTCACTTTTCATATTCTTCTTCTGTGTATTATTATGACTGCAGTGCATTGTGGTATACAGCACTATAATGTAGTGTACATTGCTTGTTCACTTGATTCCGCTGTGCATTATGGGTATTTTATAATCCACTATATAGTGGATGAAAAGAATTCGAACAACACTACAAAATGGCAGACACACTATATAGTGCACTACATCCGTGATAGGGGGCAATTTCACACACAGCCAGAGTCTTAATGGAGGTCAAGAGGTTATACAATGGACAAGTTTCCCTGAGGGCGCCCTCTGCTGTGTTGAATGTCAAACTACTTTAGACTGCATGATGCACTGATAGAAGATGTATTTTGACTTTGAACGTCTCATTTCAGTTTGAATATCCTCAGGTTCGAATTTCGAATAAATAGTGACAGCCCTAGTATCCCAAAAGGACAAACTGCGCTAACTAATTCACAAACCCTGTATTGTAGACCAAGCACATATAAAGTGCATATTGCCATGGTGTCATTAGGATCTGACATCACAGGATAATCTAATTTTCAGCTCATAACTTTGGGTCCTATCATTACATCATACACCTTGATGGAGAGCAGGCTTGTGTTCACTTTGGGGCTGATTATATGGTTCTATTCTTTTGGGGTTTTCAGATAATGCAAGCATTTCACTTAAAACTTTTTTGTCATTAATATTTAATGAGCAGGGAGTGCATTTGCTTGTTAATGCATGGGAAGCATAGTTTTTTCCCCAAGAATTCCATTAGTAGAGGAGCTTTGGTAGTTGTAGCACAAATGCATATATACCCAACTGACCTCTTCTTCACAGCACAGAGCCAGACATTTGGCTTTCTGCGCTGTTAACACGGTTAGCTTTACATTGGAGAGGTCATTATCATGGCATTATTCTCCATTATTCTGAGTGAACAGTTCAGTCATACCTCATCCATTTATGTACTTTTCAATGACCTAATGACCCTGCATAAATTACAAACTTCAATGGCTACCAGACCATGTAGAGCTAATGCCGAGATTCTGTCACAAAAAAGTCACATTTATATCAAGCAGTGCTGATGGAATCCAGATCGAGGAGTAAGAGCAGTTCACCTGGAACTCATCCAGCGCCATTGTTGGAGCTGTATTTTTGCACTGTGAAGTAGTTTGATTTTGCCAAGTCAATAAATGAACACACGACAAAGTATTGGACAATGGTGCTTAGTACACTATGGACACCTCTGCATGGCGAAGGCTAAATAGTTTTGTTCATCACAACAGTTCACAGCAATGCACGCAGAAAGTCAACTGTGCCACACTGGAAGTGAGAAAGTGGCCCTCTCTGTTCCAAAAAAATTGTACTGTCATTGTCAAAAAAATGGGTTTGCCTGGGGTGGTGGATCCAAACATCTCTGGGGAGCTAATGTCTGTCCATTAGCACACAAATGGGATACAATCTTTTTGGAGCCTAAAAGAAAGAAAGAAAAAAGATAGAAAGAAAAATAACTTTTAGAGCTGTTCGGCATGTCATGGTTTCTACCACTAATTGCAATATGATCACATTACATGAACCCCTCAAAAATCTGACCACTGAATGCAACTACAGTATATGACACACAAAAAGAAAAAAATTCAAGCGATATTCAAAATTAGAACTTTGACTCTAGTTACATTATTGATTCAAATTAAAAAAAAAAGTATTTGCCCCCTTCCTGATTTCTTACTTTTTTGCATATTTTTCACAATTAAATGTTTCAGATCAGACAAATTTGAATTGTTGACAAAGATAATCAGAGTAAATACAAAATGCAGTTTTTAAATGATGATTTAATTTATTACAGGGAAAAACGTATCCAAACATACCTGGCCCTATGTCAAAAAGTAATTGTCCCCCCTTCTTAAATTATGAATTAACTGTGATGAACCACATTTTTTTAGTTCAACTTCACTAGCCACACGCAGGCCTGATTACTGCCAGACCTGTTGAGTCAAGAAATCACCTGTCTGACAAAGTGAAGTAGGCTAAAAGATCTCAAAAAGCAACACTTCAGTCTGCAAACTAAAGAAATTCAAGAACAGATGAGAAACAAAGAAATTGACATCTTTGAATCAGGAAAGGGTTGCAAAGCCATTTCTAAGGCTTTGGGACTCCAGCGAATCACTGTGAGAGGCATTATCCACAAATGGAGAAAAGTTGGAACAGTGGTGAACCTTCCCAGGAGTGGCTGGCCTACCAAAATGACTCCAAGAGTGCATTGATGACTCATCCAGGAGGTCACAAAAGAACCCAAAGCAAGATCTGAAGAACTACAGGCCTCAGTCACCACAGTTAAAGTCAGTGTTCATGATTTAAAAATAAGAGAGAGACTGGGCAAAATCGCATCCATGGGAGAGTTTTAACCCTAGAACACTATCGCCGGGTGATTTTCACCCGAGCAAACGTGTTTACGTGATTTTCATTATGTTGCGTTTGTCTAAGTGTTATGGGTCCCTGGGTAGCTTCAGCATTGTCTTTGACATCTTTGATGGCATGGGTGTTTTGATTACCTCAGGGTACTTTTTTTCATTTTGTTAGACATGGCACAGTTGAAAATAAAAAAATACTACTCTAATTTGTCATGTATTGTCATATTATGATGACAAGTACTTTTTATTGGGTATTTTACTATATCGGGAAAAATCACCCGGCGTTAGTGATGGTGTTACTAATTTTAGCAATAGTGTTCTAGGGTTAAGGCGAAAACCACTGCTGACCAAAAAAAAAAAAAAACCCACAAAGGTTCATCTCACATTTGCCAAAAAAACATCTTGATGATCCCCAAGACTTTTGGGAAAATAGTCTGTGGACTGACGAGACAAAAGTTGAACTTTTTGGAAGGTGCGCATCCCATTACATCAGGCGTAAAACTAACACAGCATTTCATAAAAAGAACATCATATCAACAGTCAAACATGGTGGTGGCAGTGTGAGGGTCTGGGCCTGCTTTGCTGCTTCAGGACCTGGACAACTTGCTGCATTGATGGAACCATGAATTCTGCTCTCTACCAGAAAGTCCTGAAGGAGAATGTCCGACCATCAGTTTGTGACCTCAAGCTCAAGCGCACTTGGGTTATGCAGCAAGACAATGATCCAAAACACACCAGCAAGTTCACTTTTGAATGGTTTACAAAAAAATGAAGATTTTGGAGTGGCCAAGTTAAAGTCCGGACTTAAGTCCGATTGAGATGCTGTGGCAGGACCTTAAATAGGCCGTTTAAGTGGGCCAAAATTCTTCCACAGTCATGAGAAAGACTCACTGTCAGTCATCGGAAACATTTGATTGCAGTTGTTGTTGCCGAGGGTGGCACAATCATTTATTAGGATTTAGGGGGCAATTACTTTTTCACAAAGGGCCTGGTAGGTTTGGGTAGCTTTTTCTCCTTAATAAATGAAATCTTCATTTAAAAACTGCATTTTGTATTTAGTCGGGTTATCTTTTTGTAATATTAAAATTTGTTTGATGATGAAACTGATCTTAAGTGTGACTAATATAAAAAAAAGAAAAGAAAATCAGGAAGGGGGCAAATACTTTTTCACGGCACTGTATGTATTGCATTTTGAGTGAAATGACATTTTTGAAGATGTGATATAAAACATGGAAGCCAAAAAGAATTAAGCTCATTTTTTATGTTGACCTGGTGATAATCTGTCTTCAGAAAGTTTATTTGAGATAGGACCCAAAATATGAGTTTTAGATGGTGCCAACCACAGCAGAAGTTTCAGATTCGCAATTCACAATATCTGTACCTGGAATAGCATATGTGTATAATACCATATTAAAAGGCCATTGTTTGATGTCCTACAGCAAAGTGGAGTTTGAATTTGAGATGCCACTTTAAATGACAGGCAATTCTGCAGTGACATGCAGCCACACCTTCCCCCCAGCTTACAGAGCTACAGTAATGTGTTCAGTCTACAAAGTTGACCACTAACAAGCTTGCAAACTGTAATGAGTAGACAAACTGCAGCATAACTCTAGAAGACTATAAAGACACACTTTGTGTCAGAGGATAGGGCTACTTTATTCCTTTTTTTGTTGCTTGTATAAACAACTAAGATGACAGCAGTAATAACAAGAAGCAGAATGAAATAATTTTGGCTGCTTTTCCATAATCCATTAATGCCATAATAGGAGCAGAATAAAGAGGTCAAATTATTCCCATTTTCACTTTTGTGGTCTATTTAAAAACATTTGTATGTTTTTATGGTACAGCAACAGCTGTACAGGCTGTGTGTGCAGCACCTCAGGCTCGCTCAGCCTGAAATGGGTTGTATTGACTCCCATGCTATTTTAAAAGACCCCCTCCATTAAAGCCCACACTGTTGTGATTAGCCAACGCATAGCCAACCATGATTCATGATACTGTCCTCAAAAAATAAAAGAAAGGAATACAATAAAAAATCTGGGTTGTACTGCTGTGGAATAGCAGTACAAATGTATTTTACCCACTGATTCTTCACTTAGTCTTCCTTTGGAAGTCCATACAAATAACTCTCCGCACTGAAGAAAATGGCTTGTTCTTGAAATGACAAAATGCTTTAACCAAACTCCTCCTGGCCTCTGCTCTACCCAGCTTTATTTGAGGGCGTGCCAAACTAGCCACAAGACAGGCGTTATGCAAATGTGTCGCGGTTATGGAAAAAACGGCTGGACTATGAATGTGACATTTCAGGCAATTCATGAGCTGTGTTTTCTGTCTGAGAGAATAACTCCCTCTGGCTTGGACTAAGGGCTTTGAAGCAGATGTTTTGCAAGCAAAAATGTTATATAGCTCACCAAAAGAAAGGGAAAAACTCAAAAAGCATACTATAACCCCTTTAACATTAAGAAAAATTACAATATTCCACCTGAATGGAACACTGCAGTCCATATTCCTCTTACAAATCAAGCCTTATAAGTGAATCTATTGAGTTGCGCACTATTGAAATGTTTGGCTTAATGGCCGGTAAAAGATGGCCATTCAGTCATCTATACATGGCATTCTCAAAAACCTAATGTGCATCCATTTTGTTTTTAGAATTTCGAACTCCAAACTAAGCCCTTTTTGATGCTCACATGGTTCAAATGCTCACGTCGGTTGACATGTAAAAATAACCAATTCTATTATGTTGAACATGCGGTAGAAATAGGCCTTTGTGATCTGATACACTGGCACTGAGTTGTATTCATTTCATTAGCAGTGACTAAAAGCCCAATGGCTCAGTGCATTAATGCAATGAGCCTCATTCGAGTTCTCTGCCATTTCAATACCTTCAGTAATGACAGGCTAATGGTAGGCAACATTTTCTATATTTAGGATAGTCATTTTGATATGCATTAAATATATGAAGGGATTCATACATGCAATTTATGAAATTGGTATTTTGAGCTGCTACCCCCAGGAAAGCCATATAGGCAGCTACTACAATGTACATGCCTGCAGTATTACAAGAAATAAATTGTGCAGACTGAATATTAAGTGGACAGTTTACTCTCCATGGCCACCCCTTTACCCACACCCTACTCCTCACTTAATATTCCAACATTTTTGGCACGTTTCACACAGTTTGTATTTTATAAGGACTCACATTGTATAATTATTCTGGAAACTCACCAAGCTTTTATGGTAAAATATTGCCCTTCTTCAGTTTTTTTTTTTCATACCATCTCAGCAGTTCAATTAATCCTTCTGTGTTCGGCACTGCGTTTTTTCTTTATTGTTTTTCTGACAATTCAGTCATCCTTTTCAGTTTTTCCCCATCTTTTTACCCTGATTTGTTCTCATTATTCAATTGTTCTCTCATGCTACATCTTGACCATTGTGCTCCGTCTCTCGCCTGTTTCGTACTGTATTGTAAATTTTTGTGGCTTGTATTTAAGTTACTGATCTGAGATCCTTCCTCGCTGGATTGTTTCTCTTGATGTGTCCTTCCCACCCTGCTTAAAGTTCCCTTACGATTGTCATCAAAATTTTACGTTAAAAAAACACTAATCGCCATTTTAATATGGATATCCTTCTCTTCAGTCCTGCGCTCAGCTGTGTCTCCAAGCCTGAGAGTTCAAGAGTGGACTCTGCTCACTTGCCCTGTGTCCCTGGATTGTCTACTGACCTCAGACCTTTCTCAGACCACAGCTTACTGATCCTGTTCATCCCTGATGTAGACTGTCTGCTTTTTCATCTGGTAAAGGTTTTTATAAGTTTTATCTTCTGTTTGTGCTATTTGCGGCAGTAACTATTATCAAACATAGCCCTAGCAGCTTTTTTTTTTCTCGCATCTGCACCGGGTTCCTTCAGTGCTGCTCACAACAATTTTGGCATCTTCTACTGTTAAGGTGATTCACTGCCTGTGCAGCGGCAGTGCTCATAATGCATTATATAATATTGATATAATTATCAAAATAATTGTAGAAACAGCATCAAGGAAAAGTAAGCTGAAGCCTTTTGAAGAACACAAGTGGTATTATTTGAAAAGTCACAGATTTGTGGAGCAAGTCCATTCTTCGCACTATTCCAAATGTGCAGAAACCTTATGGAAATTGTTTGAGGGTAATATATACCACATGACATTTAACAGTCGGCCAAACCATCACAGTTGGCATTGAAGAGTATTGTACCATTTCTTTATGGTTAATAAACATAAAAAATATCTTAAGCTTATAAACAAGACCATAGATGTGTGCATTTCCAACATACTCCCCTAATATTCCCTAATATTTAGCTTTAAGAGTGAGGGACTGTGTAATTTGTGGTGGGGGGGATCCCCATCTGCTATGCCTTGGAGTAGCTTTCATTTGAAAGCAGGCACATGGATTTGTCAGCATGCATCGGTTCTCTGCTATCCAGCATCAAAGTAGGGCCTCTCTCTAATTTCCTCTTCCACACTTTTTCTGTAAATAAGTCATAAATCCCAGCACGTCGACCTCACAGGTGTCACTAATCTGTTTCAGAGTTTGTATGTGTGGGGTAGAAATAGGAGGGAGAGTGGAAAAAGCCAATGCCAAGAGTACAAAAAGAAAACACTGTCCCTTGTTCCCCATATGAAGAAAATTAAACAGGAAGTTCTCCTGGTCTTGGAAGGGAACCATTCTGATACAATGTAGTGCTCCCTTTTGCCTAATTAAAAGGCTGGTCTTCTTCTTTTTCATAAAGTGTGACCTTATCAAAACAAGTATCCGCAGCCACTCTGGTAGATAAATGACTTCACACCAAGTGCCATGAAGCCCATTAAATCCTTTCTTTAGAAGCGGCCTGGGTCCAAACACACAATCAAGGGATTTTACTGGGATTATCTCAGATTAGAAAGACAAAGAGAAAAATGATCAGATGACATGAGATCATACAGAAAGGCTACATTAATCTATTAGCTACATACCATGCCATGTCAGACCTGCCCAAGTCTCTCAGCGCTAACATTCTGCACTGAAATCGGAGCATGATTTGGAATGGTAGGGAGAAATTAGAAGGCATTAGCATCAATAGCTAAGTGCAATGTAGTATGCACAAAGCCTAAAAGCCTTCAACCCTTGAAATGTAAATAGACAGCCTCTAACTGAACCAATGAGCAAAGAGAGCTGCCAAACAAAACATGTCTGACCCTTTTACAGAGTTCAGGATGCATTAACTATTCTCTATTCAAGGTTTCATTTTAGTCCCCCTCTCACCACCCGGTTGCAACTGATCAACTGAACAAAGCACTTTCAACCATTCCCACGCTGGGCGCACTGTATTGCAGAGTATTGTTCAGGAGTGGTGGTGTGCACCTAAATTTGCCTGCATTTACAGCCAATTATGAAAGACAAAGAGGCTTACCCTTACTGTTGAAAATATATTACATAAATCAATTGTAAAAGTGTCACAAAATTTTCACAGCACTGTTGCGAGAGTGGTACACCATATTCAGCAAGGTAATAGGACCATAATGCCATCACGTAGGATGGAGCCCTTTTCCTAGCTCATCCATATGACTTGCAACACTGGGGCTCTGACTGTGCCTGGAGCAGACAGCGAGTCCACCTGACTTGAATTTCAGGGAAGCGCAACATGCCTTTAAAGGCAAAGCTCTAGAGGAAGCAACAGATGAAAATTTATGGGGGGAATAATTGAGGAATTCTGTGCATACAGAATCCTGTCAGTACCCTTGCAGTGCATCTGTGATTACCTGTGCTAACCATCTGTTGTTTGCTCGCTGATCTTTTCCAATAAAATCAATTCATTTGTTGACAATATACTGAATGAACTGACTTCATTATGTAAACATATGTAGTGGTCTCCACATTGGCTACTTTATTCTGGGGAAATGAGGAAAAACTGCATGTCATCTGACTTTCTTCAAGTGAAGGGCTGGACACCTGCCTGCTAAGGTAAACTCTGCTTCTAAAATGATTGTGACTCCATCGATGATTTTGATCACAAGGGGCTCTAAATTCGTAAACCAGGCAAATGGGGGGGTGTGAAAGAACACATAGTAGAGCATAGTAGAGGTCGTGTATGCCACTTGCCTTCGACTAATGCCATAACATCAGTGATAGTGCGCATCTAAAGTGTATGAGCAACATAGTTTGCAGTGCATACAAAATGTACAGAGCCGTAAAGTTGCCCATGTTCTTGCCTCTCGACATGCTACCAGTATGCCGCCAGCTAACTTGTTTGTCGATTATTTGGTCTGTAATGTTAAGCAAAAGGTTCAACATGAACGAGCTGAAAGGAGGCATGTTGTCACCTATTGTAGCGGAGACAGACATGCTTTGTTCAGTATACCGATTCCCCAAATTTCTGTGAATGTATTCTGAGACAAGGACAGTAGTCCCATTAAATGGCCTAATCGAGCAATAATCGTCGCTCAACTTAACTGTGCATGTAAACGTACTGATTGTCTGCTGCTGCATCTCTCCAGCTTGCTGATGGTAAACATCATAAATAATTGTTAGCTAATAGTTAACAAATAGTTTCCCTCCAGTTGCCCTTGGGAGAGTCAACTGTTTTGTTAACCCAACCACCATCCGGACCTCCTCCCAACATGGACTTTGTCCTTATAGAAGGCAGTCATCCCATTTCCCCCTTTACTCCTCTCTCACTTAAATGTTAATATTTGTCTTTTTGCATTTATGACCTAAGAAGTTGTTTTTCTTCTGAGGACAGGCTTGTCTTGTCACAGATATTTTTATTGTAATTTTGCAGAGTCAGTGGTTACTGCTATTCAAACTGCATGACAATGAGCAATGATAATATAAATGTTATAACATTCACCGGAATAAGATAGAGGGAGCAGAAAGTCTATCAATGTTTTGTTTATAAGTTTCAGTGCTGATAAATGTATACTCACAATAAGACCTATTCCTACTAAGCCATGCTTGATGTCGGAGGTGCCCTAGGGCAGGCTCTGCAACAGACCCAGAAGCCTCACAGATGAGCAGGAACCAACCATTTAAAAAGTGCAATAGACTATGTTCCAGTGGCAGCTGGTAGTCATTTGAAAGTATTCAGTACAATGATGTGGACTAAGGACATCAGGGGGTCTGTAGGATTGCCTCCCTGGGGAACTTTAAAAAAAAAAGCACTTCAGATGGTCACTTGTGGTGACTTTTTCTGGACCATTAAATCCAAAGTTTTGTGCAGGTAGACAGTACACTAAACAGGCTTCTACCTCATCACAGATATTGTGATTCCTCTTTAACAGATATTATGATTTATAAAACATCGACTGCTTGGAGCACGAAAAGGTTAAATGCATTTTTTAAGTTTTGAGACAAAGCAATGTAAAACTTTGAGAGAACGTGAAAAATAAGATTTGTATCCAACTTACTAGTTTCTTGGCAGGTACCTGTGTTTAATAATCAATGTTTCAGGCCAGTATAATTTTGCATCAACAATTTGACAAAGAGCAAATTTTTTCAGCAAAAAATGCACTTAACACTTTTGTGCTCCAAGCAGTTGATATGTTCCATAATGATAAGTTTATGTTCATTATTGAAAATACATCTTAAGTGGATTATAAATTATTTTCACATTCATGAAATAACTTTTTAATGGCAACAATAAAAGCTTGGGGATATGGGAGGGACTGCATCCAGAACCATCATTTATCTATATTACCACAAGTTATATTACCACAAGGGCTCAGGATTACTTTGGCACACATTGTCAAGTATTGCAATACATAGCTTCATCCTCAAACGTCAGATTAAACTACACTGTGCAAAAAGAATGCCTTATGTAGAGAGTGCCCAGAAGGTTCTGTTGACTTCTCTTGGCTCAGAAGCATTTGAGTTGGACCACCACATAGAGAATACATGTATTGTAGCCCGACAAATCAATATTGCTTTTTTTGAAGAAATTGACACTGTTTGCTCTGTACCACAGCAAAAAGAACCATCCAGACTGTTACCAGCAACAGGTCCAAAAGACATAGTTCGCCTTGGTATGGGGATGTGTCAGTGCCCTTGGAGGCGTAACTTAATTTCCGTGAAGACATCAGTAATCCTGAAAAGTATGCAGAGATTTTGGGGAAAGATACGCTGCCTTCAAGTTGGCATCTTTTCCAAGGACGCCCATGCATATTTAAACAAGACAATGTAAGCTGCACCCTGCTTGCATAACAAAAGTTGGCTTCATAAGAAGAGGATGTAGTTGCTGATCTTGTCTGCCTGCAGTCCTGACTTGTCCTTAATAGAGAGGGTGTGGTGCATTTAGAAACAAAAAAAAAATGCAACAACCAAGATCCCTTACTGTTGCACACCGTAAAGCCTGTTTGCTGGAAAAATGCTGCAAAATTACACCTGAAACACTTAATCACACTCAGTTCCTAGATGCTTTTTACACAAAGGAATGGCATCATTATAGAGTGGTTAGTGCTTAAAGCAGAGTTCCCACTTTGACAATCTATAAGCCGACCTGGGCCGATCTGTCACGATATAGAGATGGTGGTGTCTCGGCTCTGAAGGCCCCCTGCTGCGCACATGCACAAGACACAACCACGACATGAACATGTCGCAAGACACCGCTAAGACATCACCAAGGCCCTACCAGGATATGTCAAGAATCTTCAAGAACTATCAAGATGTCTTACGACATTGATACAAAATCAGTAAGACAGGGTTGCGATATGACCAAGACGTGATCAACACACTTACAAGATATGTACATGATGTCATCATCGTGTGGGAACACGACTTCTTGGGAGCTCTTGATGGATTCTTGATTACTTCCTGCCAATGTCTTGTTTGCAACTTGTCAATGTCCTGACTTATCATAACAAATCATGATAGGAAGTCCAGGATCTTCCTGATTTGAGGTCAATTTTTCTGTTCATGGCTTAGAAAGATTCATCAACATGTCCGAACAACACCCACATGATGTCATTACAATCTGTCGCAATGTCTATGACACTTACAAGACCGGCCAAAATTTTTGAACATTTTGAAATTAGTGAATTACACCAACCACTCCAGATGTAGCCTACTATGTGGCAAGACATCAGGGGAATTCCGTATCAGACATCAGGCGAATTCTCGCCTGTCTTAACCATATATCACAGGAATACATTATGGGCATGGTCAGGCCATTTACATAGGCCAGTCTGTGTACAGAGGGAGTGTTCAGTATGGTCACGCTTGACCAAATCAGACCAAGTGAGTCAACCATGTCCTGCAAACATCTTGAGTCAATTTTAGGTGAGTATTATAAGTTTTGTGACTCACTAATGGAACTGTACAGATACTGGGTCAGATAATTGCCTTTCTGACCAAATATGCCATTTTGACATTAAATATTTGTTTAAAACATATTGATTATCAAATATTTGAATCACTTTTACACACAATAGCAAGCATTTAGCTGAATATACAAAAGCTGTTATGTAGTCGAATTTTCAAGTAGTGTACAAATACTTATTGGAGCCACTGTATATACTTTATACGTATTCCTATTACCTAATACCTATACCTAATACTATAAAATGTCTCCTATATTAAAAAGAAACAGACATCTGGTGTCATTAAATCTGGAGATATAGAGAGCCGAAAGTGCTACAATGGATGAACGCACATTTCAGGAAGCCATATTCGGCATGCCATAAATCTGCAAATATGTCACATACAAAGCTCCCCTAGAGCCTTATTATATCAAAGAATCATGTGCGAAAATTTGAACCATTTAGTGTTAACAGTTCTGATGTTATTAGCCAACAAACTATGGATGTTTGATTGAGGTACTCGTTTTTGTGCAAAGTATGGGCCATGCCCCCTTTTTGTTGGCTTAATATCTCCACTAGTTTTGGAGATAGTGGTCTAAAATTTTATACAGTAATTATCAGTAAGAAGGGCATAAAAACAAAAAGTTATGAAGCAAATCTGAGATGGTTAGTCGGGAGCCCTCTGGTGATTTGGCACGTAATTACCCATCAGTAAGAATTGAAGCACTGATTACTAAAACCCCACAAGTCAAGTCAAGTCAAGTGTGACTTATGGGGTTTTAGTAATGGTGCTTCAGTTAGGAAGACTTAGATTGTGGTTTAGATTGGCCCAGGTTAGCTCATGGATTGTCAAAGTGGGAACCCCACTTAACTGTCCCAACTGTTCCAAAATATGTTGCAAGAATAAAAATTTTAATGTGCTATTTTGAAAAATGTATTGAATTTATGTGGTGAAACATGAAATAATATACTGTGATATTGTTTTTAAGGCAATGCAGGTCAAAGATTATTTATTTATTTATTTATTTATTAATTTATTTTATTTGCTGGTGTATTTTATTTTGCTGGGCATAATCTGCTTGAATGGCCCAGATGCTTCTATTACTGTACGCTCTTACTCTGCTCAGAATACTTAAAATCAAGTTTCCATGCTATCCTCCTCTCAATCGCCAACTGAATAAAAGCTCAACAGGAGACATGGATAGTCCAGCAATAATGTTTACATGTTTTCAGCAGTGTATGGGTATATGCTTCAGTGGAACAACTGCAGGCCGTAACAGGCTTCGGCGCCTGACTGTTTGTACGGTATGATTTTATACTTTTTGATAGATGGCAGATCTGCAGAATTAAACCACTTTATTTGGTTCAAGGTCTCAGTCCGCTTGGACAAAAGAGACAGAGATGAAAAGTTTTGTGAAATTGCATTCGCTGGCAGCTGCAGAGGATGGAGCTGGCCCTTACAAGGATATATTAAATTGCAACATAATTATCTGATGAAAGGTTGCTTCCTTCAGCCAACAATGGCAGACAAGATCAAGCCATTATCAAATGCAATTAGAAAACCTTTTAGTAGGCCTGTCCTTTCCTGCTCCACATTTCCTAAAGTAAAAAACGAGGAGCTATCAAATCTATGCTGTTTGTTCTTTGTGTAGCATGATCTTGAAAGACACAGCTTGTAAAGACACTTCAGTTATTTTCGCTCTTTCTTTGCTTGTGAATAGTGGGATTCAAGTGTTTCATCTTTCTGTCAGCAGAGTGGATGATATATTGAAAGCCTTGGTCCACTCAGATCACTTTATAAAGCTATATTTTTTCAAATAGATTTGCGACGGAGGATATGCTCTGCATAGTGTCCGTATCAAATTGCACTGCATTCAAGCACAGATAGAGGCGGTAATAATGAGTACAATTTTACAGCAATATATTATGAAATACGAATGTGCGAAAATCACGCACTCTTGCGTGATTTTCGCTCAACAAAAAATGGTTTGATTTGTTTATTCTTTTCACAACTCTGATGCATTCTTCTCTTTTGAAAAATGTAGCCACTGAGGCAATAGCATTCTTCCAAAACCTTTTCAGATAAATGTAGACTTCATAAATTTAGAATAAAAGACGGGTCTACTCATTTTTAGGACCGTATGTTATTAGCCAACGATGAGGAATTTGCTTCTTTGGTAATTTATGTATGAGAAAATGCATAACTGAACAAAAATAAAATTAAAGGTACCATTGCTCTTTTCAGTTAATCCACAAGATAATATCACGTTTAAACCAAGTACACTGAAAAAAGTGATTTTGCCCCCTAGTAAATGTTCCATATATTAATTAAGCATATTTTAATAGAAATAGGTGTGTTATTTAACTCCGCTTAAAAAATATAAGTAATTTCAAATAGTCAACATAATAAAAATATCTAGCTTCAGATAAAAATATTTTGTGCAACCACTTACCTTAAAAAAATTATGTTCATTCAACAAAACATTTTTTTCAGTGTATGTACTTGTACTCTGCACAAGTCTGAGATAGAGGGAGAGAGAAAGACAGAGTGAGGGAAGGAGCCAAAGAGAGCAGTAAACTGTATACACAACTCTAATAGTTAGCAAATGGAAAATAATGACAGTACTGAAAAAAGAAAGTAGTTTCCTTGAGTCAGACTCAACAGTAGTTCCCTACTTTTCCCTTAAGTGAACAAGGAGTGTAATACATGCTGTTCGATGTACTAATGAAACAACTTGGCAACCAACAAATTCTCGACCCTGCTTTTTTTCTGCACTTTGAATGTCTTCCAGGATTTAAAAATACATAACACGAAGTCCAAAGGAGCCAAACACGGCCTTCTAACCATCAGAAAGGGAGTGAAGAGAAACGGCGGTTCCCCCGTTTCATAAGCCATGAAATAAATCTTTGGCCTCTGTTTGACTTCTTGATGAGAAAGTGTAGTGCAATAGCACAACTCTGAAAGGGGAAAGCACTTAAGAGGCTGAGAGCTAGATTAGCAGTTTGTAGGAACTATTTATAATCATAAATCTCCAACCTATCAAGTTGCCCTTATGCTTCATAAGGTTTGTTTCACTTACTGAGGGCGGGAGTACTTCTGAAAAGCAATATCCTGAAAGAAACAGCTGTTCCAACTTACAGCTGGAGAGAGAGAGAGACAGGGAGAGAGAGAGGGGGCAAAAAATAAGCGTGTGGGGGAGGGGGGAAAGAAAGAAAGACTTGAGACGGAGAGAAGCAACAAGGCAACAAGACAGTGGTGCGCAGTTATGCCTGACCGTGTCTAAGTTGACCGCTGCACTGTGTAATGCCAGGAAGACATCTACTAGGGATAATACTACCACTACTGATAATAATAATAATAATAATAATAATGATAATAATAATAATAATAATAATAATAATAATGTTGTTATTACAGTTAGTGTCTTTAATTGTAATAAGTGAATCCTTCAATTTCCAAAGGCCCCAACTCCAATGAATTAGTGTTCTACATGTAACAAAAAGGGGAACTTTCTTGTAATTTCGGCTAAAAGTATACCAATGACTCTCTCTTGTAGAGACATAAAGATATAAACTAAAAATATATGGGTCATAAGAGCAAAAAAAAATTACTAATTTTTTTCCCTTTCTTGAAAAAGAGTGTTCCTTGGAGTTGGGCCCTTTGGAAACTCAAGGATTCAATTGTAATTTGTGCTTGCGATAATTTGGGTTGTTTCAATTCTTCATTTCACCTTATTAAAAACCATAATGTTCGAGGATAAGCATCTGACATGATAGATTACGTTCTGACATAATGACAGGGCTATCGCATTAGTTTGCAAGTGTTTGCCATCACTCTTCTTTAAATGTACTGTTAGATGTGGCTGTGCTGAGGGGTTTATTAGACATTCAAGAGAATGTTACTCATATTCATCATGTAGGAGCGGAGAGATTAGGGAATCCCAGGCCATAATTGTTAAGATCAACCAGTTCAAGATCGTGCCTGTTATGTTCCAGGTATTTTATTGCAACCTTACGCTCGGCTGCAATGATTTTATGCCATTTTACATCATTTACCGACATCCTGAATGTATTTATAGAGCGGAGGTTCCTTCCATTTACTTGACATTTGTATCTGTGACAGGCTGTAATATGAATGAGATCATCTATTTTTATTTTAGCACAGCAGTAACTGATTATAATGGCTAAGTTGCCAGAGGATGACATCCACATGAAGGCTAGTAAATATATGACTGAATGCTGATCTGTATCGCAGAAATACGCACATATGCACGCACACATATTTGATTATGGTATATGTCAGTTCAGCAAACGCTGGAAGTATATGTGAATAGAAAGTTAGTGTTATAAATGAAAAATATTTGTCAGTTGCAGAGGTGGGATCCTAATACAAAAAAGTGTTAAATGGGCACAAAATAAGTTCTCACTCAAAGAACACAGAATTTGGATGTGCTTATTTTTCTGGAAAGGTAGTGGTTCTCAAACTCAGTCCAGGCAGCCCCCTTTATCTGCTGGTTTTTATTCCAACAACAGCTGCAATTATAGAATTTTAATAAGCAGTTAACATATTATGTCTTTTTTCCCCATATTTTACAGAATTTCTGGTTACAATATTTTTAGATAGATCAAATTAAACACTGAGAAAGTCAGTAAGCCCCAAATTAGGTTGCTGAACACAGGTGTTTCGGGTTTTTTCAAAATAATTCACCTGAACTTAATAACGTAAACATGACACAAAAAAGGTGTGACTCTAGTATTTGTTTGCCTAATAAATTCTTAGTTTTTACAACCATGTGTCAAAAGTTTCACCAATAAGGAACCTATTGAGAGTTTACGTTGATAAAAAATTTGTTTACTTGTTTTCCCCTTTAGTTGTTTAACATGTTTCAAATATATCTCAGCGTGGATATGATTTTTTTTCTTCTTCATGGCATGTATAGATATAAGAGTTGTGGATTAAGAGGATAAATAACTGAACGTAATTATTTATATTATTTTAATATAAATAATTATATTTATATAATTATTTATAATTAGCACCTAATTAAGACAAAACAATAGCTTGTAAAAATCCTACAACTTCAATTATGGTTGGAACCAAAAGCCAGCATACACAGAGGGCTGCCAGGATCAAGTATATGAAGCACCAGTTTATCCCTTACTAAAATAAATAAATAAATTAATAAAATTAAAATTGATTTCTTTTAGGTGTTCCTTTTCTTGTGTAGCTAACATGGCTGTCCCCATCCACGGCAGCATATTGCCCTGCTTCTGAAACCTGGAAGCTCGCTGACTATTATCTACTGCAGGTAATTTGCTGATTATGGATCAGCACCTCATACAACTACAATATATGAAACCTGACCTATCCCTTTAAACTGATGTTGCACCGTAAAGCAAAAGGCAATGGATGTAAGCTACATACTGAAATAAAGAAAGCAGATTTTCTGCTTCCCAAAATGTACAAGAAATATATTTTTTACGATTTTTTCACACCAAGTAAAAGTAGCTGTAAAAGTAGCCAAAGTTCATATCTGGACCCTGTTTATTTTCAGATATTCAACATTATGTTATACGGTGCTTTCACACCATACGCGCAATCGCGACATCACGCGGAGCAAGATCACTGTTTTCACTGAAGGACGCGGCACTGCACGGATGAGCGGTGGCGCAACTTTAAGCGACGTGCAGCAGCTTGATTTTCCACGAAGTTTGGCGTCGAAAGGTCAACTGCATTTAACCTTGACCTCAAATTGCGCTGACCTCTCAAAAGTCCGTCCAATGACATTGCAGAATTTCCAGGAGTACATTTGCGGAAGTGTCTAATTCTCTTTGTCCGAGCATCCGGAGTTATACAACTCCACAATTAAAATGTACAGGAACTTGGGCAAAAAAAACAAAAAAAAACAGGTAGGGCCGATAAGGATATACGGTTTGAAAAAAAAAATTGTCTGTAATTTACATATTTCACATTCTGATTCAAAAACGAAGCCATACAGTAGCATTGCTGAATAACTTAAAGCAACACAACAGCCATCTTCGAAAATGTTAAGTTTGCTACATTAATCCGGGGAACATTGAATATATTTACTCACTAAACACATGAGGCGGCGATCCGGTGAGAAAAAGAATCCTTATCATAACTTTAGTGAAATGTATCTAAAGCGGATAAATTATCCCTTCATGCTAACTTGCTTCCTCATGACGTGATGCGCTTGATCTTGCTCTCAACTTCGCGCTAACTATGAGTGCGTTCGAGCGCGTCTGCAAGTGGGCCGGCTGCGCGAGATTCCCGAAAAACTACGGAAGAATCTTGCCGAAGTTGCCCCATAAGCCCTTCAAACCCTGCGATGGCTGCAGCCATCATGGGGTTTGGAGGGCTTATCGCGCATCTTCGGCAAGGTAATTTTTTGGGAAACTCTTACAGCCGGCTTACTTGCAGATGTGCTCGAACGCACTCATAGTTAGCGCGAAGATGAGAGCAAGATCAAGCGCATCACGTCATGAGGAAGCAATTTAGCGTGAACGGATAATGAAGGGAAAGCAACCTTAGCCAATCAGAGGAGTCCTGCAGTATTTCCAGTATGACATTGAGTTGGGCCACGTGAGAATGACAAAAGTGCAATCGCTGAGTGATCAAGTGAAGAAGACGTGTCATGAGAGATATGCTAGGGTTGACACAATCCACTCCTTTTAAGGCATGATTGCCTTCTACCTGATCAGATAAATTTTGCTTGATAAGCATCAATCATTTCGTAATATGCTGAATTACTAAACATAATGCAGGATGAAGGGTCAATTTATGTCTAAGTAGCATAAATGTGTTTATGAAGTCGTCATAGGACAGGTTTTATAGCAATAGGCTATATATTGTGTTCAATGCTGATTTGAAAAAAGAAATGCTGTAGTGGATGGGATTCAGAGAAAGTTTTGAGTTCCTTTCTTATTGAATGAGTACCATCCATAAAATCTCATATTGCAGCCTTCCTCTCTTGTTATAGCGGATTGATCAGTATTGGCAAAGTACTGATATGTAGGCAATAATTTAAAAAAATTAATTGGGCAATTCTTAATTGGTAGCAGGTTGAGAGTTATTTTGCTTTAAAAGGTGATGTCTCCAGTTATATGCAGGGTTCTATTTTTACTTGAGTAAATTTTACAAGCGGACCTGAGTCGGCACAACCATAATTATTAAATTAATGGTCATGATGCAGAAATGCTCATGTGAACAGCTGTCAAGAATGGCTGTCATTTGCTCTACTACGATATGTCAGCAGCTGCAAGCAGCCAAAATAGCACCAAACAATTTAACTATCCATGGCATTTCTGATTCTCGTAAGTTGATGGGGAAACTTGCCTTAAATTAACCATTAGTCAGTCCTAAACTACAGGTCATACTCTTTCCAATGTTCTACGGGTCAAACTACAGGTCAAAAATAGGTCATCATCTTTCCTCATAAGCCGGTGGGGAGAAGTGCCTGAAATTAAAAGTGTGCCAGTTTCAGTGCCACAGGTCTTATCTTCATAAGCTCGTGGGGAAATGTTCCTGATATTAATAGTCGGTCAGTTTAAAAACTGCTATTCCCTCTCTTTCCAACAGTTTCAACATCTGCTGTCTTCTACTTTGATTTATGACTGTTTCATTCTGAGAATGGTCATATTTCAGAATTAACATTTTTGAAAGGTCTGGGTGATATCATCAGTTTTTGAAAAGGCCAACACCTATTATGGTGTAATGCCAAAAAAGATAATCTAATGAGGCCATTGAGAGAGCCATTTTATCAGTCAAAGAACTGCCATAATCAGGGTTAGACTGGGGTACAACTGCGCTTGTAAAGGCACCAAATGTTGAAAGGAGAGACAGAACTATATGTTTAAGAGGCTGAGTGTGAACAGGATCATCCAATGAAGAGGCATTGTTTAAGTAACTGAGCGAATAAACAGGCTCATTTGCAAATAACTGAGGCAAGTATTTGCCGTTTTTGATGCCACGATGGTCAGTTCTTTCCCCTGGAATCCTGGCTGGTCTTCAGCCGGCCTCTGGAGAGCCCTGGAAGCAGTCTCAGGACAGCAATAAACCGCTGAAACGTTGAGCAGAGGATTCAGATCATCTACCCCAAGTATTTCCTTGGTTACCGGGGGAATTCCAGACGCCAAAGGATTGTCTTGTCTGTGCTTGGCGGTCTTCTGTCTTAATTAAAAAGCTATCATTACAGCACTGGCCCGTACCTGCCAATAGCTGAGCTCCAGGCCTTTACTCTGCACATCAATCTCAATGTCAGCTTTTTGCATTCGAGCGACTCTTAGTTCAGCAGTCGTTTTACGGTTCTTTTTTTTTTCTACCTCAATTTTCGAGTAATTGCAGATGCCCTTTCAGTGGTTTAGCACAGGATGCCTGAGCAATCCTAACCATCTGCTTCCTTCATATTGAACATGAAATTCTTGAACTTTCCATTTTAATCAATCCCCCTGAGTCTGCTCCGCATTTCATGTCGTGGAGAAGAACTAATGGCGATTAGCCACAGAAGTGCTGAATTCTGGGGACTGTGAAAAGTTTGAAGGCACGTAAACTCCAACTGAAATTACACTGAAATTAAAAGGTCTTAATGGGCGCGTGGGATGAGACGGGATACACTGCTGGCTCTCGGCTCGGAGGCGGAAAACATTCTGGTTAAATTCCCATTTGTTTGAGACAAAGTTAACGTTTGATGTGAACTTGCCAGAAGAGCCATATTTGAAACATATTTATTACTTTATACACATTCTGCTTAAGCCACAAAAACACTTCAGGGATGTCAGCCATTAATAATCCATAATGGTTAATTTGCTTATTTTTAATGAGGCAAATGGAGGATATGTGCCAATACTTTTATCATTTTTAGAATGTGTTGAAATATTGTGCAGGTAGCAATCCAGCAATAACCTCTGGAGCACAGTGCATTATCATTTACTTCGATGGGCATTTTTGGACTCAAGGAACCTTTTAATTATTCTAAGAACTTAGTTCTAAGAACAAACACCTTCCACTTACTCCCGACTTCGCCCTCATTTTTTTATTGTGTCTGTACTGAAGGGACTTTGAATGATTGTAGTTCTTAGAGCTCCATTTTGTGGGACTTTTTTTCTTTTAACTTCAACTTACTTTCATAACATGAGAGGAACTCCGAGTGATGTAGGTGTACGTTGCTTCTGAGGATTCTTATTGGCGGTGCGAAAGCAAACAGAACGAGTGGTGCCAGGCGCAACAAACCTCGCACTTTCACCTACTTGTACGAAATTCAATATGGATCTATTCGGGGTCAGTTGCAATCCCTAAACCGAATTTGGGGTGAATATGGCCATTAATCTTGCCTCTAGAGTGTTAACAAACAAACACACAAACAAACCGAACCAAAAACAATACCCCTTCCCTCACCCTTTGGGTGGGGGTGGGGTAAAAAAGCCCCCAGGTGTCCCTGGAACTGTTCGGTCCGAAAATGTCTAATGTTGACAGTAAAGTTTAAAGCAGTCAAAAATTACTGCACAACAAAGGCGAACAATTTGAATTCTCAGACATAAATACTTTCTTACTCTTTTGTAGCTAGATAATTGACGGTGAAACAAAAAAAAGTGTAATGTGCCTTCTCATCCTATAGACACTTACGGAGATGTGAAAAGGGCACTTTTTCAGTACAAAACAAGATGCAGTTTCAGCGGTGAACCATCTGCCTCAGCGCAATCATGCAGTTAGGAATTTTGAGTGGTTTGACCTCATCATACCAGGGGTATGGTGGGATTGAGTTAGCCTGGTTTATTGCAGTTACCACATAGTTTTTCTTAATGACATACCAGAAAGCCACTGGCTGTCACCAGAGAGATCTGCTACCTTCTTCCCATCTGGCCCAAAGAATTGTGAGCTGCATCTCGAAGTTGAGCTCTTTTTTTTTTTTTTTTTAATAAATTTGGCATCTCCAATCCCACCCGAATTTGGAATGTCCAATTGGTGAACTATGTACAAAGCTTGCTCGTATGCGACCCCTTGCTGCCAACTCAGGATAGTGAGGACAGTTCACGGCTCTCCTCCGAAGCACATGCCTGTCAGCCACTGATTCTTATACACTCATTGGTTGAATCCTCGTAAGTTCCTAACGAGGGCGGAGGATACCCGGACATGAACAAACCCAGAGTCTTCCTGACGAGCGCCCGTCTGGCCAACAGGAGGCGCTGGAGCAACGAACAAAGCTATTATTGTATCCCCTAAATCCGGCAGTCCCTTCCCAATTTGGAACTATGTAGCGCGATGGCCAATTGTGCGCTGCTCTGAAAGAGCTGCCGACCCCTGCCGGTGGGTACGCCGGGGCTCGAACCCGCAACGTGATAGTCACCTCTGCACTGCAGTGCAGTGCCTTACTCGAGTGAGCTATCCGGCAGCCTGAAGTTGAGCTCTTTAGTGTTGATTGCATGCTTCAATCTTTCATTAATGAAAGATGAAAAATATTACGGTTGGATGGCTAGACTCCTCATAATCTTAGCTAGCTTCAATATTGGGTGTCCAAGCCACACTGCTGTAAATGCCTCAAACCTTCCAAAATGAGATGAACAGACTGATCCATAATGAAGGTCAATATTTTGGAAATGAACAGCCACAACACTTGAGTCAGCAATGGTAGGTTCAAAAGTCATTTGCAGAATCTCAACATGCCTTTTTAGACCAGTCTCACTTAATCCAAAAATCTTCTTTGGCCTGTATCGCTCCAGTCCAGTGATATTATCTGAGGTATGAGTTAGAGTGATTACATACTTAAAATGAAGTGGATGACAAGAAAATTAGAGGAAAGTGTGAACTATGTCTTGTGGTTTTGGCGAGAAGGCAAAGCAACAATTTCTCAACGCTCTGTAAATTTGAGAAATTGCATATCTTGTGCTAGCTGCTCAAACAGACTTTGATTACACCAGTGGTTGATCATTTTTCCTTTGTTGTAGCTTGCCAAGGGAAAGATTGTACTGCAGTGGAATTTCGTTACTGTCAAGGGAACAACAACAATGAGTAAATGATTTCTGTTTAAAAAGTCCCCTCTTTTGTCACCTGGAGCTCAATCAATTAGCCATTACAAGCCATTTCAAAATCTATTCCTTCCCGACATCACAAGGGGGAACGACCACCCAGAATAATGGAGGAACTGATTAAATTGTTGGCTGAAGCTGATGCAGTCCTTCTTTCTTTTGAAGGGAAACCTCCCCATATGATGTCGGGGGAACAGATTTTGAAATGGCCTGTAAAGGCTAATTGGCTGTGAACCTGGTGACATAATTGGGGACCTTGAAATAGTTTCAGCTATACAGGTTTATGAATGCATGATAGCTGATACTGAAGACGCTCCACTCTTCCGTCATTTGGTTAAAAAAGCATTAACACAAATATGTGTGTGAACTAAGAATACGTAGATTTATATAATCACATTTCTCAGGAGATACTGAGGACTTTGTAATTTTACCATCCAATGAAATTACAATTTTTTTTCTTTCTTTTTTGAGGAGTAATTTCCTGCGCTAGGGCTTGACAGCAATATCCTGTCTCTAATCTGTATCCAAATTCCTCAAGTACAGAGTATCATATTTAAACACTTCACACTGTTTCTTTAAAAACAGACACATTTAATTTGTAAAGAAAATATGAACCCATTATCACATGTATCACTTGCAGATACTTTACTTGGCCATATACTAGATGTGTTTACTCAACAGGAATCAAACTATTTTAATGTTACTGCAACATTTCATGCTACCATCAACATGACAAAGAAAACTACTCACACGACTGCGAATCTTGTAGAAGTTCCGGATTATATGGTCCATCTCTCTACTAATTCATGCAGTTCTCAGGCCTTTGAAGGGAATATGAGCATTATGCCGATTTATGCCACATGTGATGCTCAAGCTTTGCGTCTATCGTGACATAAAGGTATTGAATTTAATGTACCCACAAAAACAGGATAAATACAGTCAGATGTACTTTGCCATTTCAATACACGTTCAGCCAGGCAATACAGTGAAGAACTTAAACCCATATTTACTTTGAGTCGATATGACAGTAAATGGCCCACTCAAAGTTTCAGAAACATTGGGTTCAATCAAACCTTGTTTCTAAAAATCTATATAAAACTAGAAAAGCACTCGGAGAGCGCAGACCTCCGCCGAGCACAGCATTTCCCTCCATATTGCGACTTCCACCATAGATATTAGTCTTAAATTTATTTTATCTTCATTTTTAGATTCCTTGACCATGAAAAAATGGCAATTTGATTCATAATGCTATATCAATATTAGTTCCACAGCGTCTTGGCTGTTTAAAGATGTCTGTTGCATGTTTCTAGCTTCATTTGTTTTTGTTTTTTTTTCTTATGATGCAACATTTACCTCATGTTGTGATTTACACATAAATATTAGTCCAACATTTATTTCATCTATTTTTCTCAGATTCCCTAACCAAGAAAACATACCATTAGCAACTGAATTCATAATGATATCAATATTAGTTCAGTAGTTATTCATGAAAATCAAATTTTCCGTAATGGTGGTTTTCTTCTGGATCTAGTTCCCTGGCTTTTGAAGATACAGTAAATCCGGTGACACCTTCCTAATTCTGCATTATCTTGGCTATATAATGGTGTTTGTCGCATGTTTGTAGCTTCATTTGTTCTCTTCCTATAATGAAAGTTCCGAAGCTCCCCAACTTTCGTATTCTGGATCACAGTATCATAGTGTCCGGAATTATTCCATTTTCAGGATCAGTCTTTGATATATTGTAGAACATGTTCGAAACTTGTCCTGTATTTTTTTTCCAAGTGCCATGACCATTTTTGGTGGAGCTATATGCATAAATGTTGAAAATGGCCCTATCTCCCAATGTTAAAGAATCCTTTAAAAAATTCCTGGATCCAGACGGAGATCCAGATCACTTCCAAAATCTAATCATTACCTCCTTATACCAATCTGCACAATCTCTGAAAATTTCATCAAAATCTGTCCATAACTTTTTGAGTTATTTTGGAAACCAACAGACAAACAAACAAACAAACAAACCCAGGTAAAAACATAACCTCCTTGGCGAAGGTAAAAATGGAACTTTGTCATTTTGTTTAACTCTACATACCATCAATGGGTTATTGTATTGTCATACTTTGTAATAGTAGGTGGTCTAATCATTGAGAACTATCACAGAGCAAGAGGACATTGTGAAGCTTTTCATTCATCTCATTCTGAGCTCAGTATTGGCAATGTCTAAATGTTACTTTGTTACTTTTGAATTAGCAAAGACATACTCAGGGTCCTCTATCACTGCCTACATAAAACAATTAGACAATGCTGGAGAGTCTCCAACAGTGGCTTGCTGGCCAGCTCATTGTACTGCTTTATTTGATCGATTGGTTAGCTTGATATTGACAAAAGGAAGGATAAATTTGAGACAGAGGAAAATAGCGGGATAAGATAAGCTCCAAATCAAGAAAAGCAAACCTGTGGCATACGTTGTGCATGCATGATAGTTTTACAACCCACATTCTGAAAAAGCAGGCACATTATCGAAAATTCAAATATCAAATCGAGAAGGAGTGATTTGAAAAGTCCTTTCACTCTCTGCTATATTGAAAATACAACAAAAACTAATTATTTGATGCTTTACTTCTGAATTCATTTGCTTGTTAAAAATATGCACTTATTTCAAGTCTGATAAGGTGACATAAAACAGGTTAAATTAATCAGGTGGTCTAATCATGTTTCAGTATTCAAGGATCCTAAAAAAAGCATAGTTTGTCAACGGTGAAGATGGGTCAAGGCCCGACAACTATGCCAACATCAGCATGAGCTCAGATTTCACCATTTTGGAACTAGTTCCCCAAAGAAAAAATTATAGGATTTTGGGTATTTCACCCTCCACAATGAGTTATGTAATCAAAAGGACAGCAGGAATCTTGGTGCATAAAGGGATAAAATTTAATTGCAACATATGCTACCATCTAGGCATTGTCTCATTTTCAGCTCGACAATGCTGAACCATATTCAGCATGGATTACATGTGCATGGCAGCATAAACATGTAAGGCCCCACAAAACAATACCAACGACGGACATTGCAGAGAGGTGAAGGACTCACGTGTTCTTATTGACTAACTTTAATTCGAGCTTTTTCCTGGCTGGTGTGAATCACAATATAATGGATTTTTCTCCGTCTAAAGACGAGGCATAGAAACGCAACGGTTACGATTAATCTGTCTCCATAAAACAGTTAGCATACCAAATTTAGTTGTATCCTCGTTAAATATCTGACTCCTAATTAGAATTAGAATTGATAGTTTTGGAACAGCATGCGTGAATCTCGAGGCTGTGATAACCTGTTACTCAGACTCTAAGGAAAAACATGAAGTGATTATACCTTGAATTCCTAACAGACAACCACCGCCGCTACATTAATGTTCCTGGGAATTAACACCATGTTCGAATCCTAGGTTTGTTGATTAGATTAGAGGTTGGAAGTCAGCCATCACTGCAATAGCCTCTGCTGGCATATATACAATGAACCCAGATCATATGCACACCCATGGGCTCCTTAAGAGAATTTCAACGGATAACTGACTTTACGTCTATGGGTTTCCTATATGTTAAAAACTCAGAACCAACATACATCAATCCTTTCAGTTAGGTAGGTCATGGTCGCCTAAACCAACTTAACCAACCAATTCTTACACCGGGCCGCTGGCCAGTCGTTCCTTAGTGGGGATATTACCCCTAGGTATCCGCCGAGACGGGGCTAGGAAGAATAATAAGATTAAAAGACATGGAGACCACGCAGGCTAGAAAAGGAATAACAATAATTTAATTACCAGGTAGGCACAAACTTGGATCAAACAAATCAACGTTAAGCCAATTACCAGTTACATATAATTTAGATTATATTTTCATACCTGGAGAAGATAATGGCCACATGGAACTAAAGCCGTCCCATGTGGCCGGGGAGAATTCAGATGCCCCCTCGCTCCGCAGAGCAAGGCGTCATGTGACTTTCCCCAACTCACATACGCGCGTCAGATGTTGACAAAGAAGAGAAAGGAAGAAGAGCCCCGCCCGGTTAGGATCTCATAATTTTAAAGAACCAAGACCACGCCTCCGAACAAGGTAGAGGCCGAATCAGAGTTGCACTCGCGAAGGTGTTACCACCAGGGCAATCACCCGCGCAAATTCTAACCAGTTTTTCAGGAGCTTCCCAAAAAGAGAGTGAAACATAACTTTAAGGGAAATGAAACATGTTCCATTCAATTCCTTAGATTTCCCCGGGAATAAAAAGACCAAACATGATAGGAATATGTGCTAAAATGATGCAGTTGTCATGGAAAAGCCTTAAAATGGAGTATTATAGTCCAATTGTGTTATGAATCTATAAATGGTTTCTTTATGGTATATTGAACATAAACATGTTATGAATTTGACAGAGATTTAGATTGTTTTAAGCAGGTTAATGTAACTGGGCTTAAATTTCAATGGGACCAGTGGGGTGAGTTTCAGGAGAAGTTGGGCCTGCTCGAACAAATGGCTCCAACCCCCTGCGGGGTAGAACAAAGAGAATTCTACCCCCGCAGTCAGGCAGCCCCGCATCCAGGTTGTAAAAGCTTACTGCTAGATCAATGAAACACCCAAATTTTACACATGGAATGAGCATGTGATCCCACAATATGATTTTTGACATATCTTGTAAGCCAAATCAAACTTTCAGGTTCTACAAACACATAGTACGGGTGTTAGATTGGTCAGCCTGCAGTCTCCAATTCACAGTGTATGATGCATTACAAGACAAAATGTATGAAATGGAAGTCCCAAACAATTGTCCAGCAGAAGATCTGTATTATGCAGGAAAAGGGGAAAATTCTGCTTGCTAGTCTTGAACATTTGGTGTCTTCAGAGCCCAAGCACTTTATGAGTGTGATTAAAAGACATGACGATGTTACACAGTGCTAATCGGTCGATTCCAGCTTTTTTGACCTCAGTTGTAGTCATCCTTTTGTATTTTTCAATAAGCAAATGGTAGAACATCAAATAATGTTTTGTTGTACTATTTAAAGGGGACCTATTATGCTGATCCTTCTTTTAATACATATAAGTAATGTTATAATGTTGAATGTCCATACACAACCTCTGTAAAGTTTCTAAACATAAGATACAGGGGTTTTGCAATAATCTAAGAACGTGATTTCTTAAACGTGATTTCCTCTCTGAACAGCTCGTCCCAAGATCTTGACAAGATCTGGGCAATACCTGACGTCAGGTTGTGCCGTCCAATTAATACAGACCTAGCCAGAGTCAATCACTGCGCTGGACCTGCCCACACCGGAAACTATTCTAGCAGGCACAAACAATTGCGGATCATACTATGCCTTAGTAGCGTTTACACTTTTGGAAATACAAAAGAAGAACCACAGATCATCTGTTTAGTTTTGGACACGAAGAAAAGCACCTTTTTCTCTTTCAAAAGATGCTGCCGCCAGAAATCAGTGGGTAGCTTTTTTGTTTCCTGGCAACAAACAGCAACGGCCAAAGGGAACGTTAGCGGTTTGTGCTCAGTATTTCACCAAAGACAGCTTTGTCAATAAAGGATAATTCGACACTGGATAAGCGTTTCGGCTGTTTCTCAAAGTATACTCCCATTGCTGCTCGTCCATTTATTTTTGGATGCAAAGAAAAGTACCTATTTCTCTTCCAAAAGATGATGCCACCAGATATCAGTCTGCAGCTTTTTTGTTTCCTGACAGCAAACAGCCACGGCCAAAGGGGATGTTAGCTGTTTGTGCTCAGCATTTCACCAAAGACAGCTTTTCCGCTGGACAAGCGCTAGACAAGCGTTTCAGCTGCTTCTCAAACCTGAAGTACTTGCATCCATCAAGTGCTCATAGCCACAAGCTGTAAGTAACGAAATAACATCAAATATTGTAAGTGAAGATAACGTGTTACGGGTGGCTAGCAGGACCGCTAACGATAATTAGCACTAACAACTGGCCTCAAATGCAGGCTTTGTAAAATATCTGAAGATAAAGCCTTGATCGGTTGCGACTGTCCATGACTCTCAGACGCAGAAGCTGTAAGTTGCTTTTACGGCATAAGCCTACTTAACGTAATAGCCAGTTGAATGTGGCTGTAGCACAGCGGCTAACGTAGCCAAGTTACTGTTGCTAATGTTTGTGTCCTCAATATGCATGAGTAATCTCAGGGGACATTGAACAGAGGGTGTGTGAACATAAACCTCATTTGAAGCTAACTTTTTATACTTGTTTGTAATTTGGATGCTTGGTACAACTGTTCTCAGTAATAGAACTTGCGGTCTGTAAGACTTGTATTGCAGGGTAATATTTGTGTCTGTTGTCGTGACCACTCGGTTACCAGCTACTGCATGTTAGTTAGCGTGCTGCGCTCCTTAAAAATCCTCCTGGTTAACTCATACGCAGTAATTATGATTGGTATGCTTGTGTTACTTTGGTTGCCACTACAGTTGAAGCGAACCGGAGAGGTAATGTGTCTGCAAAGTTGGGCTAAAAACCAGACGTAGGATTTGCAGAGCTTGAGGTGCGTGTTTGGGTGCTTGTGAAACAATCATTTTACTTATCCATGACTGGGGTCAGCCGGATACTCCAACAATATCTTGACTAGCTCTCTGATGCTACCGCGGTAAGAGCAATCGCGAAAAGCACAAGCTATATTGTGTCTGATATAACAAACGATTTCTCTGCATTGCCGTCGCGTAATTTCATCCCTTTTAGAAATTGCTCTGGCTAATAAAATGCCGAAAAAGGTGGAGATTTAAAATGAAATTCTTTCCTGTAGAAGTTATTGATTTGTTAGCTCCTCATAAGCAACTGTTCACACTAACGGAACTTACGGACTGTAAATCCTGTATTATGTTCATAACATACCTGGAGCTCTCTCTAGCTCACATTTTCCACGAGCAAACGTTGGTCATTCTGGCGCAATAAGTAAACCATTACCACGGGCAAGACCTTTTAGCCTGGAGCTTTCGCCCCCCATCATATACCAGCGCAGAAGCTGTTCGTTACTCCACGCAAAGGACACACCACAGTTATGCACATGGAGCAGCAGGTCCTTATAGTATACACCTAAGCAATCCATATGCTGTTGGTTCACTTTTGCTGCTCCTCACTGTCCATGTTTCCCTCTAAACTCAGACCCACAGGATTTCTACGCTCACCGGTCTACACTTGGGCATGTCGACCCGTTCTACAAACGTGTCTGTATGGGGTGGATTCTTGCTTTCACTCAATCCCAGCAATAGAGTGGAAGCACCGGTTTACTCACCATAGAAGTGATAGGTAGATAGCAAATTCGAACTTTAGCTGCCAGACTTTCGCACTGCGTCCTCCACTTTCACCTCTGCATTTATTAGAACGAGTTAAATTCATTAGATCTATACACATGTACAGCGTTTGATTGCAGAATTTCCCCGCTGATTCCTTAGCTCAGATGGTAGATACATCTCGCATTTCACACTAGGACCCAGAAAACTGCACTCTGCTGAGTCCCGCCCAGCTCCGCCCTCCACAGAGCCGGCCCATCAGAAGAAAGTGGGCACACAGGGAGAGGGGGCCATAGCATAAGAGCCACCAAAACAAGACGTGTCACGCAGAGACTACAATGGACTACAAATGGGGTTTTTTGGGGATGGCAGTATGAGCTCAATAAGGACTCCAGGGGAGTCCAAGATCAAAATATAAACTTGGAAATGTAGCATAATAGGTCCCTTTAAAAAAATGGTTTGACTGGCCTTTTAAAAATGGTCCTTTTTAATGTTATATACATTTTTCACGATGAGCCACCTGTTTTGGAATTGAGGTTGTAGAACGATGACAATATATCTTAGTACGGTCAGCCCCTTGCACCCCCCCCCCCCCAAAAAAAAATAGAACATTCTGGTAAAGTTCCCATTTACCAACCACCACACAGAATCTCAGTAGCGTGTTAGCCACAGAAGAAAAGTCATCCTCAATGCAGCCAGGAAAAATACTTTTCAGAAAAGCATTGTGACGTAAACAGGCTCATTTCATTCAAGGGCTGAGACATTGAAAACTGGCCTTTCCCATTCAAAATGTCAGCACATATGTGTTATTTTGGTAAGCACCCCTTCTCACAGGCAGTAGACAAGGGAAACATCACTGCCATAGGCTAAATGCTGCAATATAGCCCCTTCCACAAAAAAACTTTGTCTTGGTTCCCGTCATGCTTAATAGCCTGGGCTCAGCTGGCTGCTATTCGCCCAGGTCTCTTCTGCCTTTAAAGCCAGCACGTAAAGTCATTACGACATAAATATGAGCAGATTATGGCTGGTTTCCATTAGGATTTGTTTCCAACACAGATACAATTGATGCTTTTAACTGATATTAAGGATCAAATGTGCTGTAGCATTGCAAAGGGAATTATGACATGTCTGCGCATGTAGTAGCTACTACGCCCCCCCCTCACTCTGACAAACTGGGGGAAATGCCAACTAATGCTATGACTGAATGTGCCTATGTTAGACCTGAAGTGGGTGGAACAACTTTGATTCCCTTCAGCTTGAGAACTGGATGTCGTGTTCGTGATGTCATCATGAGGAGTTTTCAATTACTTTTCCGTACCTGACTCGGTGAACTACTCATGCTCCCGGCTGCTGCACAGAGATGATGGAGTTAAGGTAAGATTAAGAATGAATGTTTTACATTAGGTTAAATCACAAGGCCTTTCACTTACAGTGATTGAAATGGGAATAATTGAAGCACAAGTCACAGGTTCATGGACAGTCAGTGTTTAAAATGGCCTTGTATTTCTTTTTAGCCTTTAAGTTCAATGATTTCTTTGGATCGACAAGTGTACTTGCACCGAAACAAGCAAGAAACAAGACAGGGCTAGATAACTAAGTGAGGCAATGCCTGAAGAATCCACAAGCTGGACCAAGCCAGAAGTACTTCAAGACATGGCTGTGTTACAGTAAAAACATCAACAATCAGTATACTTTCTGGCACTCTTTCTTCTTAATATGTGAGAACTGATTGATGTGCTAATCTGCAAAGGATTACAAACTGATTTTTGCAGATAGATTTGGGCTCTCCTGATATAAAGACACTGAATGCAAAGCAGTTTTCAAAGACACAGAGCAAAATGTTCAATGTAAAATCAACTCTATTTGGTTTCCCTTGGCAAGAGTGGCATCAAATAGAGACTGTAAGAGTAAATTACACTCTGCAAGAGTCAAATTAACTCTAAACATTTTAATTTGCAGTAACATTGGAGATTTCCAAAGGAGAGACGGATATGGGATCCCGCTGCTACCTCACTGTTTGAGAAGGAAGCGCAACATGTCCGAGCCACATAATTGGCTCCAGCCTTGTGGAAACTCCTATGTCAGAGAGGTGCAATATGAGCATTGTGAATATGAGCCTCCCTCAATATGACCTCAATATTCAGTGTTTATTAGAATAAATCCCTTGAGTCTTTGTTTGTCTCATGATATGGCAGAATCAAAGCTTTAGATGGGAAGTGACAGTGTCTGTGTACAATGTATGTCGCATACACTTCTACAGCCAAGGCCTTCACCTATCCCCTAGAGGCTGCCACAAATTTATATAGGATTGGGACAAGGATATAAGAGAATGTTCCAGAAAGAGAGTAGAGCAATGGCAATAAGACCGACAGCAATGTAGACTGTGTCTCTGGCTTCCCCCTGCAAATGCCCAAATTACATTTGACAGGATGATGCACAAGGAAATGGAATATATTATGATGTAGTTGTTACTGGGATCGTTTTGCTTTTTTGTGGTGTGAAATTCAGTATAATGCACGGGGTTACCGCAATGAATGCAAGGTGTTATATAACAAATGATACGGTAAGTGAATTTTATACTGCTTTAAATACCTAATTTTGCATTTTTGTCTGTGTGTGTGTGTGTGTGTGAGTGAGTCAGAGTTGCACCATTCCTGCTTTCAATTCTCTCCTTAGAACAGCTTAAATTAACATGTTTTTAGGCCTTCGCAGTATAACCTGTACTGTGCTAGTTTGCAAGCCGTACAGAACATTCTAAGCTGCCACAGTATAAGATAAATGTCACATATAATTAAAAAATACTACAGCAACAATTCACAACCTCATCAAGTTCACATGAGTGGCTCACATTTTCAGTGGCTGCGTACACAGTGCTACTCCGCAGACCACATCCATATATGGTCTGGGTCGAGCGAAAGCTTTTTTCGTCCTGAAAGTATTCTTTTAGGATAAGTGCTCCCGTGGACCATCCCATCCAGGCAATTCAATTGTGCCACTTTGAAACAGCCCAAAATTATATAAGACCCTAATGTCTTAAAAGAAAGATATGGAATTGGATTGTCGACTGAGCATCTAATGTCATTGGGGAATGCAATTTTCTGATGGCATTTTCTTATCTAGCCCCACGGAAATGCAAGACCAAATAAAATTGGCCGTAAGTAATTTTCAGAAGTGGATTTCGGCTGCTGTTGTAGAAATATTGTGGGAGGGGGAAGGGGCCAAATAGCATTAGCACAATGAAAGGAAAGTACAACTTTGATCTACATCTAATGAGTGGCTGTATCATAAGTGCAAAGTGTTCCTGAAATGTTGATGCTCCATGTATGGTCCTCATAAAAGCTAAATATGATAAATGTTATCACCAAACTCATGCCCTGTTCGTTCTCGTGCCAGATTCGAATGGAGTTGTGTTCTTCTCAATTCAACGATGGCTGCACAGAGACTACAGTGCAAGGTTTATTTTTGGCAAAGGTTTTGCAATTTAAAAAGAAATAGGCACGGTAAAAGATCTGGTAGCGGAAGATCTTTCCTGTGCTTGATGTTGCGTTTCCTGGCGCTTAGACAACAACTAAAACATGTAAACGGCGGTCAGAGACCACAGGTTTGTGCTCCATCTGCAAAGACAAAATTGGCGTTCTCTCCCAGAAAACCCCCATTGGAGAAGGTAAGTCAAAGCTTGGACCCCTTTTCTCTCCTCTCTCAACATAAAGCTGATACCAGCATTGGGATTTGAGCAGTGTGGGTCCGGAGAGTAATTTAAGTAATTGCACACACGGGCTAAGTGTGGGTAAATGTTGTGAGTCCAGCAATTTAATTAGAGAGAAATGCACAACAACAATCTCTCTCACCCTCTCTTGCCCTCTCACTCCCTCTCTCACTAGTCAAGTCTGGTGATGGCTGATGAACTGATTATTCTGTTACAGACCCGACACATTATTGCGTATCAAACCGACTGGTGACCATTGGGCATCTTACCTGTAGAATTTACATGCAGGCTAAACAGAAAGGTACAGCAGTCATTTTCAGACTGAACGAACAGACACATTGAGCTAAATTAGTGGCACCCAGCTAGTACACAAGGGTGAGCACTGGGGGGGGGGTTAGAGCACCTGAGTGCATGGAACAACCAGAGGTTAGTGAATTATGCCACTAAGTTGAGGTTAAGGGCAGTGAACCATGGCTGTGGAAAAACAAGTGATTGAGCTGCCGTCTAATGCTATTACATGTAAGGTGCTGTGTGATGCGCTTACTTACCACAATAAAGGGGGGGTCAGAGCACACTGTGGAGGCAGTAGGGTTGTACACAAAGTAGATGAACATCCCCCCAATGAAGTCATGGCATTCATCCAAGGGTGAGATTGCCGGAGAGAAAAGAGTGCATGTGTGTGTTCAAGATAAATATCAAATGAAGTATTTCTTTAAATTTCATTAAGGTCCCTGGGAACACGGAACCAATCTTTAAAATTGATGTCATACTTCAAAATTGACTTTTTTTCTTTGTTTTGAATGGAAAAAATGAACGTACATGTAATTAAATGCGTAACAAAAATAGCGGAGCAGGCTTTATTGAGCTTTCTTACGTACTGCACTGTACGGGCGTGGCCGTCATGAATGTTTCAGGGGGAGGGGGAGATTCAGATTAACTATGTGATTGGTTGAGCTCCTAACTGCTTAACTTAGTTGGATCACTCAAGCACGATGTGATGTCACCTTGGGATGAAAAGGCGCACATCCAATCGAAGTCCAACCACTGGGAAAGGAAAATCTGCACATTTGTAAATCAATTTAGAGGGAAGAGGTCATATTCTCATAATTTGTATCTGTAAATCAGATTTCTAAGACTGAAGGTGCGGTCATTGAGTGCTTTGCATAGGTGCCTCACAGCAGGAAGGTTATGGGTTTGAGTTGGGCCTGAATGTGGGGAGTTTACTGGCTTCCCTACCCTCTGTGCACTCTGGCTTCCACCTACAGTCCAAAGACATGCTTGCTCTGCTAATTGGAGACTCTAAATTACCCATAGGTACAGAATGTGAGTGACTGGTGTATATGGCCTGCAAAGGTCAGCTATTTATCCAGAGTGTACTCCAGCCTCTTGCCCATTGGACGCTGGAATAGAATGCGAATATTCCAGCCTTCGCAAACCTGACCACAAATACTCAAGCTGAATAAATGAATGATGGATGGATGCATTAAGATCAGTGGATGATTGCTATGAATTGAATAAAAGTGTGTACTTTACCTCCGTTGCAGGTGGAGTCTCTCTTCTGCCAACCAGGAAAATGAGAGGTTTTTTTTTTCATGTGGTAATTCTGAATAAAACGAGTAGAATTCAGGCAGACATTTTGTTCTCTACTTTCCTCCTGGTAATAGGACTGCTACCTGCAAACTTGAAGTCATAATTATGCTGGTTAGTTTGGAATGATCAAACAAGAAGAAGAATAGTCTTTGACGCTTCGGTATAACGATGCAGCTAGGTGTAATCATTAGTGAGATTTGTACTATACATAATCAGATAAGGAAAAATGATTGTACAGTAAGGTATATGACAGCAGGTTGTGAATTATTTATGAACCTTTGAGAATTGTATCTTTGCATGTTACCCTTGCTAAAAAATAACTGTATATATAAAAGAAGTATTCATGAACAGTGATTTTCCATTGGGTATTTCACATTGGGAATGTATAAAGCTGATGCTTCCATTTGCAGTGTAGGACAAGACAATAACTTCTGCAATGTGAATTTAAAAAAAAAAAAGATTTTAGGATGGAAAAATTTAGAAAGTTCTTTAAAGGTCCCCTGTCATGTCTTCAGGTGCACAGGCAAATAGTCATTGCAAGCCATTAAGATATCTGTCCTTCGTGACATCACAAGGGGCAGGGATGGGTTTTAAACATTTATGAATGTATTTTCATACAGTGGTTTGGTTGAATTGTAGTGGCATTTCTGATTAGCTGGGAGATGTTTGATGCCATTTCATTTATTATCACGTAGCATTTGGAAAGTTTAATGCACCATCCTGAACAAATGGCTGTCAATATCAATAAATGAATGCTCCGACCTAATAAAACAAACATGTATAATGATGTTTTTCTCATGGACTGCTCACCAGCCAACTGATAATATCATAGAGTACACAGTATTTATTATCTCCAAATCTCGTCTCATTTAAGATATGCAGTCAAGTGCTGGCAACTCTAATACTGTCTCAATGCATAGATATACTGCACATTTCATTCAAGTTACAGGTATCTTAAGTAACACAGATCCATGTAACTTTGAATCAGTAATCGGATTTACTTTAGGACTACTTAGCTCAGTGACAAACTCAGGTTCAAAACTTCATTACATGTATGATTTAAGTGCAGAAATCAGTGGTCTCAGAAAGTGGTCTGAAATCAGATCCTGACCATGTCACAGCTGAATCCCCTAGAGGGTGTAGACAATTGAGCAATATTTTCACCCCAGATGTGAAAGGCTTCTGCCACCCCCAGGCAAAATCTCCGCTGGTGGTCAAAGTTCCTGGAGCCAGCCTGAGCCAGCTGTGTTATAACTTTGACTGTCCAGTTCAGTGACTGTGCAGCTCTGTTGGTGGTCCATGTGCTCATATGATCCCTGCTCACTTCAGGAAAAAATACTAATTTCAAAGTGCAATAATATTCTGGCAATAAACAACACACCATTGTAACCAGTACTCATACCACTCTTTTTTAAGGAGAGAGTTATGCCTTGTGGGAAGGATTCCCTGCAGTTCCCTCTGCAGAATTAAGGAACAACAGTGCCAGATAGTTAATAATTATCCTTGTTTCACTTGAAAAGGCCTACGCACTCTTGAGAATCAAAGAAGGATGAGTCAATCTCACTGAACAATACCTGCGATATTGCAATATGCCATTATACTATAGCTAATTAAGGCCTGCTAATGTCAAGCATAATTAATCTAAGCTTAAAAGACAAAACATCCCAGGAATCATTTTATATTAAAAATCCAATTACTCGCTCTCATAAATATTTGAAAGGTTAAGTGATTTTAGCATGAGCTCCAAAATTCTTCAATCAACTACACCCACCCTCCCAATCCCCTTTCAGGGCTTTGATATAAAGTAGTTAATTAAGCATTGTGAGACATATCACATTAAAACAAACAAAACGATGGGCTGAGCTTTTTATTTAAGTCTTCGAGATTACGGTCCATTTTAAAGAGCTCTTATTAATATCATTTGATCCCAATTGTAATGGAATTGAGGCGACCTAAAAGCCAATTACAGGAATATGAAACTGAGCATGGATGCATCTGAAATGTGATTACGGCAATCTTCAAATTATTTGACATTTCACCTGGCCCCTTCTGAAGGTCACCGGCATGGGCTCTCCCCTCCATTTGTTTTTCACAAATGAGGGGCGGCCAAAGCAGCGAAAGACAGCCGAAATCTAATTTCACCTTTGCTCCCCTTGCCTTCTGTCTGGTAAAATGTTTAAATGTAGCAGAACTAATAATGCTTCACCACAGAAATGCAGACACTTGGGAGTTTGCGCTCTCCCCCTTGTCTGAAGTGGTGTAATTCTTTGCAGGCTAGCACGATTCCATCTTGATTAGACTTTCTGTTAAAAATTTCTGAGACTGCTCTGCCATATCAAATTGCCCAAAATGAAGTGTTTTTGCTGTGGTGTAATCAACTCATAGAATGGGGTCTCTTCGGGGGTCAGTTGGAGGGTGTGTATGTATGTGTCTTTTTGTGTTGATGCACAAGCACAGATTGCTTCCAGAGTGGCATCATCATTTGAATCTAAGGCCTGTTGCAGTAGGAATCAAAAGTGTCATACTTGCCAGGAATTGTTTTACCGAAAGATTGGTCTCCAAGGTTTTTCTTTTCTTGAAGGCCAATGAGCGACTGCATTAGCTTCATCATCCATTCAGCTATCAGTCTGATGACTTACTTTAAAATCACAGGCCACTAATTGTTGTTTGTTACAATTTACATATTATTTACCAGTGGCTTTCTATATTTCAGAACTATATTTCCATATTATGACAGTGCTGCCAGGCAATAAACAAAGATGTGGAATCCATTGCAGAAGACAGAAGAAACTAGGGGCTTTTTCTTTCAAATTACCTTCTGCTAGGCCTATGAGAGGAAGGTAGAGATCCAACCCTCCCCAAAAAGCTACTATCTGCCAACTGATATGAGACATAGAATATAAACTGCCTGGCCTAAAGTTGTTAAAAGTATCATAAGCCTTGGAATGAAAGGTAAACAATAGCCTGTCCCATGTGACCCCGCATGTGAGGCAGTGCCTGGGTCATGCCAATGTGTGGGGAGGCCTAACCCCAAATCAAGCCAGCCATCAAGGGCTATAGTACTACCCTACTGGACCAACAAGCAGATGACTGCACAAAGGGCTGTCATCAATATGGCAGGAATGCAGAAAAGCACTTAAGTTTTTGGCAGACATTTTTCCAGTGGAGTCCTGCGTCTCATCAATCAGCACTTTTAATTCCTGATGAGGTAACAAGTAATCCAAACTTAGGTTAATGCAAAAACAGGCAGGGACATGAATCTGTGTTCATGAAGTTAATATAACTCAACAAGGAAAGAGGAGCCATGCAGTGAAAGTCACACTGTTCATCACTAGTTTGTGTCATCTTTGAACTGCGACTACGTTCAGTGTATGACCCATCTTTGCATTATTCGCATACATGAAACAATTACTCCAAACAAAATTAATGACATTATATTGGCTAAAGGTTTGTTTTAATGAGCAGGTTGCTATTATTAATGCCGTCGGGAAGCCAAATCTAATCCCTGGACATAATGAAAATACATCAAGAATACTTGAAGTATTTCAAATGCCAGGAATACTTCAAGAAACCACTGTCTGTAAACACAGTCCACCGTGCCATCCACGGATGCCACCTAAAACTTTATCATGCCAACAGGAAGCCGTTGTTGAGCATGATCCAGAAGCACTGCCATGTTCTGTGGGCCAAGGCTCATTTAAAATGGACTGTAGCAAAGTGGCAAAGCATCCTGTGGTCAGACGAGTCCAAATTTGACATTCTTGTTGGAAATCATGGGCGTCGTGTCGTGCGGGCTAAAGAGGAGAAAGACCGCCCCTCCTGTTATCAGCGTTCAGTTCAAAAGTCAGCATCTCTGATGGTATGGGGATGCATTAGTGCATATGGTGTGGGACACTTGCATGTTTTAAAAAGCACCATGAATGCTGAATGGTGTATAAAGGTTTTAGAGCAACTTATGCTTCCATTCAGACAACATCTATTCCAGGGAAGACCTTGTGTATTTCAGAAGGACAATGCAAAACCACATACTGCAGCTATTACAACAGCATGGCTTCGTAGTAGAAGAGTCCGTATGCTGAACTGGCCTGCCGGCAGTCCTGATCTTTCACCAATGGATAACAACTGGCGCATAATTCAACAAAAAGTCTGTCAAATTCCAATGGCTAAACTCAAGAAACTTGTCTCCACAATGCTCAGACGCCTCCACTCTGTGTTAAAAAGAAGAGGGGATGCAACAGCGACGTAGGTATTGCCGGTGCAGCCGGTGCGCTGAACCGGGGCCCCGATGGCCTCTGAGGGCCCACGGTGATTAACTATGCCATTTTTCCTCTTGTCAGAATACATAAAGAAATCACCTCTACCAATATTGTCAATCCAAGCCTCCTGTGAAATGCAGGATATTTTTTAGCAGAAACTAGAGTTGATGAGTATATATATATATTGCTCCACTGTATCATACAGCACAGTCATGGTAACAACCCCCCCCCCCCCCCCCCCTCCCACACACACATTGGCCATTTTTCCTCTTTTCTTTGATATATGTCTTTTGTGTTTCAGTAATGATACTTTTTCAGTTATAATCACAATTACTAATCATATATTTAATTGTTTTATTCACAACATTTTCAAATGAACATGGCCTGTTGGGAAATGTGTTTGTCCAATTAGTTGACATTCACTTAATCCTTTCTGATCGTAGCTTCGTAGGCTACGCGCTTGCTCGTGAATTGTTCTTTTTTGAGAGATCAGCTAACCCATTAGCCTAGTATTGGAGGTGAAGTCTTGAGCACCATGTTGAGCAGCACAAAAGCGGTGCTCAAAAAAGAAAAGAAAAAAAGAGCTCGATGTACGGAACTCCAAATTGGCGAAATTGAATGCATTTTTTAAATAGTCATCTTGTCCAGATCCAGTTCCTGCTAGCGTTGTGAATGACAGCGGCGACACGCAGCAGTCAGACTTGGAGGCTAATGCTACCACCTCATTGCCCTCTTGCTCAACGACTTTGCAGAGCAGAAGGCACCCACAGTTAACTTCTGAATGGGAGAGTGCAGTTTTTTATTAGGCTACTGCAAGTGATCAGCTTGCCGGTGGTGGTTAAATGGCTGCTGTGCCAGGATGTGTGTCCATCTATCTGTTTACTTATTGATTTGGCCACTGTTGTGCTGTTCGGGAAATACGGTTGACTGTTCAGCCGTATGGATCTTTTTCGCATTTTCATTGGCAATGTATTGTTACTGTTGTTCATGGTTCAAACAGCCTAACGTGTTGTGTGATGTTGAGATGCTGTGCAAATATTCATTGTCCATGGTTCTAATAGCCCTAATAATTATGGGTGTCTGCGTTTTTCAGAAAACTGATTTTTCTTAATTACTGATTTGGATACCTACTGGCTCACTGTAGCTGAAGTGGTTGGCTACAGAGGACGATTGTTTCTGTGAATATCCAATAACTGATGCGGGTGTGTTATCTAGTGATAGAATATTGTAACTACGTGCATAAATTTGCAGCTCCCTGTCCCCGCACTAACATACCCTGCTGCCGAGCACCGTTGTTCCTCTCGAAGACGCTAAATCCAGATAAATCTTAAACGATGAATTGCGTTCATATTTTAATTTGTAACGAAGTGGCTAGTGTCAAAGTAACGAAGTAAAATGATAATTTTTAAGTTTTAAATGTTGTAGAGTAAAAGTCCAGGTTTAAAAAAGAACTCAGGTAAAGTACAAATCCTCAAAAAACTAAAGCTCTGTTAGTTTTTTTTAGTTGGGGGGGCTAGCGCCATTCTCGCACCGGGGCCCAGCGCCTCCACGCTACGCCACTGGGATGCAACACCACGGTAAACAGGCCCCTGTCCCAATTTTTTTTAGACCTGAAGCAGCCATCAAATTTGAAATGAGCTCATTTTGTGGATAAAATTGTAAAATTTCTCAGTTTTAACATTTGCTCTGCTATCTCTGTTCTATTATGAATAAAATGCTGGCTGGTGTGATTTGAAAGTCGTTGCGTTTTGATTTAATTCACAATTTACACTTTGTCCCAACTACTTCAGATTTGAATTGTAATATTATGCAACTTCACAGATTCAACCAAATTTTAATCGGGTGATCTGCTACACCATATCTGTAAATGTCCAAAGTTAGAAGATTATGGTGAGTACCGTTCTTGAGATGTTGATTATGAAAGGATTGTGACTTACTCACTTAGATTATGGCCATCTTAGTCCGCAATCACAGGGGAAAATAAACTTTAATTTTTGAATGGGCTTAGACTGTACTCAAATTATAGACAAATACAGTTCCAAATTTCCAATATAGTACTATTTCAAAATGGCTATTCAGTCCAGAATTATTTCTGATATAGACCTTGAAGTGGGAGGTACTATTGCCTTTTGGCTATAGTTTATTTTCCAATTGCCTATAGGTGTATGCATCTGCAATTCAAGCCTAAACTCATCCCGCAAAATGGAGCTCACAGCAAATTGTCTGGATGCTCTGTGTCATTACATTTGACTGATTACTAGTCATCTTAGTAAATAAGAGTTGGGTAGACCCAAAACAATACATACTTTTAATTTTGCAGTAAGGCTTGCACCCAGGTACATTTCACCTGGACTTCAGAACAATATCTGTTATTGACTTCTTATACAGTCTCTCAGATCACAGTCCTGACAAATCCCATACAGGTTTATGCAGTCATGAGCAGTTTGAAAAAGTGAAAACATTTATCATATACACTGATCTCAACGCTATTTTAAAGACATTCCCAACATTGATGTTGTCAAATCCTGGAATAGAGGAATTGTGCTAATGAATTATGCATTACTATGTCCATCAGTTTCAACAAGTCACTTCATCTTGGGGTATTTCCTAGTGTCTTTAAAAGGACGAATACTGTGCTGGTGGTGATAAATGTCAAGTTAATAATTACAGACTTGTGTCGCTATTACTTATTGTAAGCAAATTATACAAGAAACTGGTTCATGATTATTTGTTTGAACATGTCAAACATGCACTATCTGAAAAACAACATGGTTTTGTTAGAAAGTGGAGTACCCAAACGAACCTTGTGATGTATATCGATTTTCTTACCATTGTACCATATACAAAGACTTTTCTAAAGCCTTCGATACAGTTAGTCACAAATTGTTAATTCACAAGCTTCGAAGGTATGGCTTTAGTGGCCAGCTGATAAACTGGTTACATAATTATTTGTCGTCACGAGTACAGCGTGTTGTAATAAATGGACACTGTTCATCCTGTAACCTCAGGGGTCCCACAGTGTTCCCTTTTAGTACCACTTATGTTTATGTTGCATGTAAACGATATGCCAAATGTGTGCTCTAATTCTCAATGTTTGTTATATGCGAACGATGCTAAAATTTACCGAACTATAAGAACGCTTGATGACTGTATGCTCTTACAGAAAGATATTGATCAGTTGTTGGCCTCGTGCAAAACATGAAAATTGTACCTTAATGTTACAGAGTGAATGGTGTGTGAATGGTGTGTGCGCCCTGCGATGGATTGGCAAGCTGTTCAGGGTGGGTTCCTGCCTTTGCCCGTAGTCAGCTGGGATAGGCTGCAGCTCGCCCTGTGACCCTAGTGAGGAATAAGCAGGTATAGAAAATGGATGGAAATGGATTCTCTGTTTCATAAAACGGTCAGCACAACATTTCAGAGATCAAAGATGTATTATACACTCAACAAAAATATAAATGAGATGGACTCAAAGATCTAAAATTCATTCCAGATACACAATATTACCATTTCTCTCAAACATTGTTCACAAATCTGTCTAAATGTGTGATAGTGAGCACTTTTGCTTTGCTGAGACAATCCATCCCACCTCACAGGTGTGCCACATCAAGATGCTCATCAGACACCATGATTAGTGCACAGGTGTACCTTAGACTGTCCACAATAAAAGGCCACCCTGAAATGTGCAGTTTTTGCTTTATTGGGGGTCTGGGGACTCAGAACAAGTCAGTATCTGGTGTGACCACCATTTGCCTCATGCAGTGCAACACATCTTCTTCGCATAGAATTTATCAGATTGTCAATTGTGGCCTGTGGAATGTTGGTCCACTCCTCTTCAATGGCCTTGCGAAGTTGCTGGATATTAGTGGGAACTGGTACGCGCTGTCGTATACGCCGGTCAAGCACATCCCAAACATGCTCAATGGGTGACATGTCCGGTGAGTATGCTGGCCAAGCAAGAACTGGAACATTTTCAGCTTCCAAGAATTGTGTACAGATCCTTGCAACATGGGGCCGTGCATTATCTTGCTGAAACATGAGGTGATATTCATGGATGTATGGCTTAACAATGGGCCTCAGGATCTCATCACGGTATCTTTGTGCATTAAAAATGCCATCAACAAAATGCACCTGTGTTCTTCGTCCATAACAGATGCCTGCCCATACCATAACCCCACCACCACCATGGGCCGCTTGATCCACAACATTGACATCAGCAAAGCGCTCACCCACACGACGCCACACACGCTGTCTGCCATCTGCCCTGAACAATGTAAACCGAGATTCATCCGTGAAGAGAACACCTCTCCAACATGCCAGACGCCATCGAATGTGAGCATTTGCCCAATCAAGTCTGTTATGGCGACGATCTGGAGTCAGGTTAAGACCCCGATGAGGACGACAAGCATGCAGTTCAGCTTCCCTGAGACGGTTTCTGACAGTTTGTGCAGAAATTCTTTGGTTATGCAAACCAATTGTTTCAGCAGCTGTCTGAGTAGCTGGTCTCAGACGATCTTGGAGGTGAACCTGCTGGATGTGGAGGTCCTGGGCTGGTGTGGTTACACGTGGTCTGCGGTTGTGAGGCCGGTTGGATGTACTGCCATATTCTCTGAAACGCCTTTGGAGACGGCTTATGGTGGAGAAATGAACATTCAATGCCCGAGCAACAGATCTGGTTGACATTCCTGCTGTCAGCATGCCAATTGCAAGCTCCCTCAATGCTTGCCATCTGTGGCATTTTGCTGTGAGACAAAACTGCACATTTCAGGGTGGCCTTTTATTGTGGACAGTCTAAGGTACACCTGTGCACTAATCGTGGTCTCTGATGAGCATCTTGATGTGGCACACCTGTGAGGTGGGATGGATTGTCTCAGCAAAGCAAAAGTGCTCACTATCACACATTTAGACAGATTTGTGAACAATGTTTGAGAGAAATGGTAATATTGTGTATCTGGAATGAATTTTAGATCTTTCAGTCCATCTCATGACAAATGGGAGCAAAAACAAAAGTGTTGCGTTTATATTTTTGTTGAGTGTATTATATTATTATTCGTTGTATGACACCCATGTTAGATGTCATGATGCCATGTTAGATGCGTACTGTTCTGTCGTATGAAATCCCTGCCATTCAACTCATGTAGAACAGCTTGAACAAGTGCAGCGCAAATTTGTTAAATTCTTGTGCTATAAGTGTGACCAACAAAAAAAGATGGCTCTAGATATAATGAGTTATGTAAATATTTTGATATTGAGTTGCAGACAACAGTTCTTAAATATCATGTTTTTACATAGATGTATCTACTCTTCTTATAACTGTCCAACTGTTTGAAGCAAATTTAGTTTTAATTCTCCGATGAGAGTTTTAGGAAAATATCCCACTTTTATCCCAGGGCATAGTCGCCTGTGAATGGGACTAGTTCCCTTAGGTTGTCCTTGAAAATAAATTTTAAAAAAAAATCCCTTTAGTAAGAATGAGTGGACGACTAAAGAGCCCAGCCACAAAACACATTACTTTATCATCTCATTTCAACTGTGGAGTGGAGCAGTTGAATGGGTAGAAATGCCAATAAAAATGTCCCTGATCACAGTATTCACCAAGGGCAGCAATACCATACAGGCTAAATATTTTGGGTACATTAAGATCAGAGCCATTTGCTCATGAAATGAAACTGAATAACTAGGCAAATTCAAAACTGCATCAGTTCTGCAGTCAAGATAATGCTTTAAATATGGTCCTAAAAGGAACCTTGCTAGACAAGCAAGAAATGCTATCAGTACCATTACAATACTTGTGGTAACTTGAGAATGCCTTTCCTTGGGTCAACCATAGTTCGACTTTGAGAGACATACTAGGCGCATTTTTTATTTATGTTATTTTTGGTAAACAGCCAAATGTCAAACACTAATTGAGGTTGCAAACAGACAATACATTTTTCTGTCAACAGCAGTGGAGGATAGCAAGAAGTGGTTAAGATAAATTTGTGACAAAATATTTCAGCTATAATTAGCACAATAGATTGTATGTTTGTGGTAACCTCTTGAGCACTGACTATTTCTAAATGAAGGTCAGTACATAGCAGGATTATCCACTAAACTTCAAAAAGATTGACCCAGCCCTGGCCTGCGGGACCCAGCGTACAGACGTACTATCTCTAAGCATTTTCAATCTGTGATAATATCTAGAGTTTATTCAATTCAGACCAATTAGCTGATAGTTTTTTAGACTCTTAGAATCCATTGGGCTTTCGGGTGTAGTTTGAACTGGTATATCACAACACTACTGCGATCCAGTGTTAGCGGCCAGCTGTAACCAACCGAGGCAAGGCTAATGGGGAGGTAGCTGAGGAAGCTTTCACTCCCCAACGTACAGTACCAGTCAAAAGTTTGGACGCACTTTTGTCATGTCGCAGCACACTGTTTTTAGAGAAATTTCGACGGCTAATCTTCTCTCTATGATCTCAAATAGAATCTTGTAAAAGGTAAAGAGTCAGAAGTGAAAAGAGAATAATTTAATTTTTTGAATAGTGTCCAAAAATTTGGAATTCTCAAAGAAGCCATATTTTGCAAAATAAGCAGAAAAAAATCAGCTCCGTCTGTTTTTCAACAGCCGAATTGAAGCCAAGCAGTTTTGGGGCCTTTTGGGCTAAATGGTTGATGAGGAGCACACCTCAAGTGCAGCACGTCTTTGAGAAGTTAGGCAGCCGTGCAACTTAAAATTCATCACAGTCATATGACAGACCTAATTTAAAAAAAAAAAAAAAAATGCAAGATTGCTCCGCAAATATGACAACAAATGGTGATTAGTTTGATGGTTTTTAGAATTGCACGTTTTTGCATTTAAACATATATTCTAAGAAAAATGTGGGTATGTCCAAACTTTTGACTGGCACTGTAAACCATCACAAGTCCGCTACCTTAGAACTGTTAGCTACAGCAAGACCACTTTGAGAAATTAACCATGTGCACAAGCAAGGGGCAAAAAAATAGTGTGACTCTCACAGAAAATTCAATTCACTGCTCTGCCCTTGTTGCTACAACCGTAGTAAATGCCTCCTCTCACTCAGGCACAGAATGGTATGGTCTCACAGCCATGCTAGTTTGATTTGGGGGTAGTACTTCAGCACCTTACAGCTTATGCACCCGATGAGGCAGCCAATAACAGCCGAGCCTCATTATTATTGACTCTCAACCCAATAAACACTTTAATGAGGGACCATAAAGAGAAGCTGGACACTCGCGCAAAACCTTGAATTTGTGTTTTTTGTTTTGTTTGAGCTTCAAGACCTTGTTCTACAAACAGCATGGAATTATCTCAAATTGTTAAAAAAAAAACAAAATAAAAGTACAATATAGGGCTTTTAAGGGGTAGTTTACCTTCTGGACTATTTTGTGAATTCTCCTCAATGAATTTAATGCCCCAATTACTGTTTTAATACGAGAGGCAATGATTAAGCATTATCATGTGGTGGCAGCCTAGCCAACTGCTGACACTAGAATAACTGGGACTATTAAGATGAAAAAGAGATAGCTGGCATTATTTGCTATTCATCAGCCTCCTCGCAACATGCTATACAGGTGATGTCGACGGGTTTGAAACAGGACTCAGCCACGAGGCTTAATTAGTGCGCTCTGCGTGTGTCAGTTGTGCGTGGCGTATGCAGTAAATTTCATTTGATTAACCGTCCTTGTTTGTTAAAAGCTCCCATTAGCATCAATTCTCTCTCTCTCTCTCTCGCTAACTCTCTCTCACTCTTTTTCTCTCTCTGTTGAAAGAGTCTCGGAATAGGATCAGAGCAAGATTAATGAAAGTCAGTAAGTATGCCGATTGCATTGGACCACTTTAATAAACTCCGGTCCTGATTTATTTAATGTTTTCATGATCACTGTGGCTATTTGGTGGTCATCTTGATCATCTACGCTAATACATGAAATGAAAATTTATGAGGAGGATAAAATGTCACCTAGCATGAGATAATTGTCTCTCCATCCTGACAAATGGGGCAATATACTAAAGTAAGCAGTAGAAGTATAGTGCTTCATTTAAGGTTGAGTTCTGATTGCATTATAACGTTCCCTCAGCCATTTTAGTAAAAAACAATAGTGAGCCTACTGGTCTAACATTGTTTATAGCTGGCAAGCTGCTGTATGCAATATATTTATAATATAAATATGCATTTTAATCTCATCAGATTTGACTGGCATTGAACTGTAATGGTGTGCTTTGATATCCAAAAAATAGAAGGGCTCTTAATGGTAACTTTGGGTCTTTTTTTTTTACTTCAAAAAAGGAAAGATCAGTAGGCTCTTTACAATTTCAGTTTAGTATGCACATCTACTTGGAGCTTGAAATTAATTGGCTTTCAGGCAAAGCCATTAAGAATTTGCAAATACACTCCAGGGAATATGTCTCGCTGCGTGCACCAGGGACACACCAAGTCAATGGGCCTTGTTCTGTAGGCTATAGTCAAATGTTATTTATGCGCTTTACTCTGTCACCACGGGAGCACTTCGTAAACCAATCTGGTCATACCTACTTGGTTCTTGTCTACACTTATAGGCGCATACACAACCTCATGTGAACACTCCACAAATAAAATGAGAGTCCTTAAGGACAGATAAGATCCAACTTCAAACCCACTGTACCCAATTACATATGACATAGAAGGGAAAGCAGTGGTCTTTCATTTCATCTTCCACTCTGGTTTTGATAATGCGTCGGAGAACAAGGAACACATTAGTTCATCCGTTATCTGAACCGAGGTCTTATCATGAGGCCTACATTCCCCCAATAGTTATCTCTCTTCATTAAAGATAATAGCTGATGTGGTTGAATTTGGCTTCCTCGCTGTGTATTGAATTAAGGACGCAAGGCAGCCACAGGAGAGCTGTCAGGTAATAAGTTACTGAAACCAGGGTCAAACTGAGCTAACCTCATTTGTCGTCTCCTGTTTTCGGTGTAAATTCCGGCAAATACAAATATAACTGAAGCCTGTCACGAGGATACTCATTTCCTCTCCAGGTAAAAAGCCTGCGAGAGCATTTTATCGGCCGGCGCACAAGCTAATAACTGTGACTATCTGATATAAACATCAGAGGTAGGCGATTTGATTTTGCCGGATAACGGTAATGTATTCGGGATGAAGCTTATCCAGAACCCCGAGGATGATTTCCACTCCTGTAACAGTCGTTTTTTTCTGGGGGAGGGTGCCGCTCAGTCCTGCTTTATAAAACGTGTAGCCCACCGTATTGCACCGGTTTCTGTTCAGGCCCCGCAAATCTTCTCACGTTCTATATTGAAAGACAATATATTAACCTTCATCCTAACATGACAACTTGGAAGCCACACATTCATATTGTGTGCTTTCTTCTTCATTGAGCAGAGCCGTATGTCAAATAACAGAAAGCCCATGTCCTCCAGAATTCATTTCCTCTCTGTCCTGGTATTCATATGCTGACAGAAGCCATTACATCATAAGTGAGACCACATATGCATTACCCGGTGATATGATTAAAAGCTGGTCAGCGTAGTTACAGCAGGCAGTGGACTGTATTAAATATGTATGTCTCTCATGCGCTGACCATATATAGTATGTCTGATATAGTTGGGTTATTAGAAACAGACAGGCCCACTCAATTCAGGCCCAAAGCTCCCTTAAGCTATACTCTTTAAAAGGTTTGCCAAAGCAGATGGAAAGCCACACTATGGGACTGACATGGCAGCGCACTATCCTCTCAGGAAACAGACCTATTTCTTGCCCCTAGACGAGATACAATCAAATTATTACCGTAATTCAATATTTAAAGGGCCAGTTTTGAGAGTTCCTGTGCAGCGGCAATTATTTCTTTATTTATCTATTTTTGAATATTATTTTAATCTCAGGTCATAGTCATAGCCCCAAGGCACACATATGGCGCATGTTTCTTGAATGGCGCTAACGAATGTACTTAGGATCACCAACTACTTAAAAAGTGCAACAAATGTGTGGCCCAGTGTAGGGCATGTTAGCAGCCTTCACAAAATGCAGTTGATGCATCATCAAGAATATGACATCCACCAAAGTATCACTGTTGCAAGAGTCACAGCAGATAACATGTTGAACAAATTGAAAGTAAACGAATAACTGAAATGCAAGAACATTTTAAAGAGTGCAGTTTTGTCGGGGTAACTTTCTAAATGGAAAGTCTCGCCTGAAATATGACTTTAAAAGGCAGAACACGATTGCAGTATTCCAGATGAGCAGTGCTGGGTTATGGGTGAAAATTGTCTTCTGGAACTGACAAAATACAGAAAGGGAACATGTACTGCCTTTGTAAAGTGTACGGCTAATCATAATTCTAATATTCATTTCAGAAACTGCGATTTTTAACAAGGTCTCAAAATTTTTGAAGATGCCGATAATGCCAGATTAATTGGGTCAGCTCTGCAGCCCTTTCATTGCCGATAGTTTCCATTTCATTTATGCGGTTTTCCTGGCATATAAAATCGTACAGGAGGGAGAAACTGAAACAAGTCATTAAGGCTGCCTGTAGTAATAAGGCTGATCACATTCAAATTGAATTAAATTAATTATCTTTGATGATTTGCAAATGAAAGGTAAGACAAATTACCTCCCTGTATTTTGCACCTCTTCCTTTTAATGCCTAGCCAAGTAATTAGTTACACTCCTGAAACACAGAACCTATCAAGACACATTAATGGTTCTGCTGCCGAAATTAATTCAGATATTAAAAATTACATTTCTGACCATAATCTCCAGGACTCAAATTAAATATTAACCAAAAGCTGTCTGCAGCTGAAATGAAATTTGTCCTTTGAAGTGTTTTTATTAATCTTCAGTGATGTGGAGGTGTTTGTAATTCACCGAATGTGCAGGGCACCACCATTTGTGCACATCACTTAGCTTCATTTATTTTGCTGGGGAGTAATTCTATTTATAAATGAAAATCTTATTAAAAAGGAAGACAAGAAAAATTAGTCTGCGGATTTGGACGGGCGGTGTAGAAGCAAAATGAGCCGCTTAACAGAAAGTGACACTTACAAATGACTTGTTAATTTAAAGGGTGTTGAAAGATGACAGAGTTGAGTCACAGTGACAAGTAAGTACTGAGGGAACGACAGTTGCGGTCGGTAGTGACCATACTGCTTAGCAGCCAAACCTTCCTCAACACCTCTGGGGGAGAAATATCTGCTGGTGGGCCAAAAAGACTCCTTTCCCATTGCCTCGATCTCAATTCTAATTCTAACATACCACAAGGGGAGTGGTAAGATCCCATTGGTCTATGCTGTGTCATGTGACCACAGGTGAGCAGGTCTTCACTTTCTTTTGGCCAGCCCTGAAGCCCTGCCCTTAACGTAGATGAGAAGTGACAGAGCCCGCGGTCGCCGTGCCTCCCCGTGGCTGCGTCCCCTTGCCGGCTGCCACTTTCCGTTCAAGGAAATCCCCAAACAGGCATTATTACACATCAGGCTCGTGTTGGTGGAAACCGGATGATAAATAGCTACAATCAGCCCTGTTTTAGCGAGCACAGCTCTCGAGGATACTCGCGGGTGGAGAAGCCTTGAGAGAGAGAGAGCGCGACGCCGTCTAATGGACGCCCTGAACCGGCGGACATGGTGAAGTGTCACCTTGTGCCGGCTCTCTGCTCTGCCCATCTCCATTGATTGAGTGTCAAAGGTGGCGGTTGCACAGGGCCACTCATAGCTATTATGAATTCCCTGTTTGTAAAAGTAAAAGCAAATAAAAACAGCCCTGAATGAATAACAGCTTCAAGCAAGCAGCGTTTGAATGCCACGGTAATTTCTTCTTCCGACCTTTTCTCACCTTTCTCCACTGGCAATATACGTTCCTTCACGTCAACTTAAAAACCTAATCGGTGCTAGCCAGTCGTGTTCTTAATTGAAATGTTCCATTATATCTTCAAATAATCGTGCATGCACCTCGCACATCCCTCTCGCTACTGCTAACACTGGGCTTCTGGCCCCTCCCCCTGCCTACACCTCCAGTTCACTTCATTCTCTATTCTCTGTTGAGTTAACAACAGTAAAAACCTATCAAATTCTGGCATAGACTGAGGACCCACTAGTTCACGTCATAACTTGGTTCCTCTCAACTTGTATTATTATAGTAATATTTTTTATTAGATATCCGTTATGATTGTAATTTAATAGGTACTGGTGTTTACAGATAGCTCAGGTGCAGATGATATTATTTTCTTTGGCAGTATTCAATGAAGAATAATATGAGTGCGATATAGCTTGGCCTTCTATGCCCCATGATTTTCTCTGCTTTTGTGAGACACTCTGCATATTGTAAGTGATTGTAATGTAATTTTGCAGTGTGATGTTGAGCATTTCCTCTGTCACAAGCGCGGAGTGATTGGGGAGCAGTTTTTCCATTCACTTCGATATTAACCCTTTAAACTCTGACGTCTTCACTTATGTTTTCCCTTAAGTAGATTCAACATTTAAAAAAGCATTTTTCATATTGCAGGACATTGTCACATTCTTGACTGAAGCCACATCACACTTATACCGAGAGAAATATTCAAACCCAGGACGCCATGTGTTTTTTAGCCGCTGCATTAGATCAAATGGAAAGAATCTAGATCTTGTTTATCATGTTACACACATTTCCCTGTATTTCAACAGGACATATTTGGCATTATTAGAAGCCTTGGTATCTCCACTAGAACTTAAAATAGGCCTGAAGTTTTACAGGATTGAAAACGGCAGCTTCATTTTGGGCCTGTAGGCTTTATGGGGTTAACCCTTCATCCTCCTTCTTCTCGGAGCCATATTTCAGCTCCGACACATTGGAAGGAAATGATGTCTTCAGCCAAACACAGAATCTCACAAAGTTCCAAAATTGCAAGACACAGCAGATGTTATGCGGGCGTCCTTGAAGAAAACAGAATTTAGTTTCAGTGTTTATATGACTAAAACACACAGAAAACAGTTATAGAGTTACACATTTCACATTTTAGTCATTCATACAATTGAGGATTTGCGTAGAAATTCAGGTCAAGACCACCTCTCGGTTGTGACGCTCTTCCAAAATGACTAGAGAATGGCTGACATGTTTCAAAAGCCCTACCATCAATTCTCATTTAGGGGTTTTGTGAAGACTTACAATGGTTGCTGGCACGACAGCGCCGGCAAGGTTCTGAGGTGCCTCTCGTGCCTCCTCACTCAAACAGATCTGTAACCTTGCTTGATACTTAATGAAGAATTATTAGTGGGACATAGTTGGTGTTCTAGAGTTTATCTCTGACCCTTTTTAGAAAGGCAGTCAGTGGCTCTACCTGGCACCGCACCATCCCTATCGTCTAGTCTAAACGTGCCACTAATGAGCAAAATTCTCTGAACTAAACTTAACAGGCTCAGCGCTTTTAGTCGAGGCCAGTGGCTGGGAATGAGCATTTAACCATAGCCAAAGTAATTGAAAAAATGACAGGCCATACATACCGCACCATGCATAGCCCACGTCGCGCAAATTGCCCTAATGATTGCCTCTGAAGTTGTTATTGGTCTTAGCTGTCCTAATAAAGGCCGCACTCTTGCGTGAAAGCCGTATTACTAGTGGATGGGGATTGCCACAGCGCTGGAGAGAGGGGAAGCTGGCAAAGGCTCGAAGCGCGATGCCAGCGGAAATGTCCTCAGAGGGACTTCTGAGTTATCGCCCGTGTAAAGGCAGTTAAGGGTCAGCAATAAAATAAAACACGAGGAAAAGGTTTCCGTAAAATACGTTTCCTAAAAGTTTCATTCCAAGTGCGCAGAAGTTCAAATACTTCTTCACCTAACTAGAAAACTGGATAGCAGCCTCAGCTAAATGCCTAAAAAATAATTGCAAATATTCCAATGGATTTCATGAGCTCGTTATATATCAAAGACAAATAATGATCACAAACTAAGCGCTTATTCTGTCTCAAAGGTCCTCTGGAAAATCTGTTCAATATTAAAATAACCAAATTTGGGAAATGCATATTTCCATGACCAGGCAGACGGTCAGTCTCTTGTCAGGCCAGACCATCAGTCGCCCACCACTGTGTGGACAAGTTGACTAAGCTCCACTGAGCACACAACTGTATACTCTGCTGTAGGTGAGTGAGATGATTTGGAAGCGGCCTTGACCTGAATGAAGGTTTTGCCCTCTATGTAGGAGTGGGACTATCATTAGCTTTTTTCTGGGGATTAGCTTTGCTCACAGCTCCACCTGCTTGTCATCCGTGGACACTGACTGTGCCTCTGACAAGACCTCTTCCAGACTGAGCTCGGCTTGTTCATTTGTTGTAGCATTCAGAGCTGTTACCTAGAGGGCAGAAGTAAAAGCTCCCCAAGGAATCCTGGGTCTAAACCAAACACTTTGGATGGGACACCAGCCGCTACAAGAGAACGTGAAGTAATATCTGCGAGGCAGGTGAATTTCACTTTGGACTTTGGCAGAATTTCAATGAACGCGTGACGCAGCTAAAAAGCAAGCAAAGCGACTCACAACTGGCTTTCATTTTTCGCAATAGCTTTGTTGACAGTTGGCGGAGCAGCCTCTGACTGAAATAGCAGGAGAGGAAATTCATTAGGAATATGCAAAACAACAGTCCGAAAGCGCAACAAATCCCAGGGAATAGGTGACTTTGAAAATGATAAACAAGCCTCCCGTCATGAAACATTAAACTACTGGGATAATGAATCTGTAAATCATAAAATGTAATCCTCAGAATGCCTTTGTTCTACAGTCGCACAGGCGAAAAAAAAAAAAGTATTCAAGTTATTGCAGGAACCAGGGGAATGTAAAAGAAAAAGAAGTAGAAAAAAAGCTCTGGGGTTAATATTTCCCATTTGTCCAATAATAGTACACTAAGTGCTTCCTTTTAAAGTTCAGGTTTTATGACAAACAAGCGCTGAAGAAAGGGGCTGTTATTTTTAATGAGAACGTAATCAAAAGAGTCACACTGTTCCAACAGCATTTATGTTGGTCATTTAGGAGCCTTTGCACTAAACTCAGTTAACACTCGCCTCCCTGATCACACATGTAATTAAAATAGTTTTGGTGCACCCCTCGCTGCTAGTCATTTAAAATGGTGCAATTAGGTTTTGTTCTCAGACTATTCTTGAATTTCCAGGGCACAATGTTTATACAAAATCAGAGTAATTGCCCTAACTGCTGCTAATTCTGCGCTAAAATATTTCACACCTACAGCGCTTGCAGATTAATTTGCCGATTCTTCTCTTTCCGCGCAGAAAACAAAGGGGCTCTTGTTCTCCGCACATTTCTCCATGCAAGATTTAGAGCCGTGTTTTGTAACAATAATAAACTAGCTCCCGAGTGAAACAGGTGCAGTCATTCTAGCGCTTCCTGTTTTCGTCCCTCGTTCGTCTGCCTCATCTTACCTTTAATGGCTTCAAAAGCTAAAGCTGGCGTGGATTGAGCTGTCTAATTCAAACTCCTCAAGCAGAGTATAATGTTCAATTTAAATTGCCGGAGTAGCTGCGCGCTCTCCAAACGTGTCCGCGAATGCGAATTTGAATTAATAATCCAGAAAATTGAAACTATTTTCAATGCTCGGGCTGCGTATCGGCGTCCCTCCTCCCCCCCCTCCCTACCCTTCATTTGCACACCCTGACACTCCCTTCTTTGTCCTCTACAGTTTCTTCGTTTCCACGGGAAGTAGATGTTGGGGACTCACAGCAAACTCTTGCTAATGAGAGATGCTCATTGGCCAGGCTCCAGTTTATCGCACGCCCGGCAACTTATCCCCAGCGATACTATTTTAATCTTGGAGAGAGAATTGCGGGGGGCGAGTTGCCTGGGCAACGAGAGGTCACATGCCCACAGGGTCCAAGCCTGCAGTTTGGGAACCACAATGCATCCTGATGATGATTTATTCAAGAACAGTTTAAAACCTGCAGTTTCCTCCCTCATTGCCTTAATGTAACTGGGCCCTCATTCATAACTGTCAAGAACCTATTCATCTGAACCCTGGCTTATTAAGTTGAAAATTGTACATAAAATGCATTCTCTGGGACATGAAGCAGCCATCACACACTCGCAGACTGATATTTGTAATTAGTTTGTGGGAAAGGGAGGTAGTTGAGGGCAAATTAGGATCAGCAGGCGATTGACTGTCATTGGTAGCACAGTCCCTGAGTGAGGAAGAAGCAATGAAGGCGTTATGTGGGAATTTCAGAGATATGTTGCAGTTCCACTTCTCTTTAGTGACCAGAGATTAAAGCAAAAGTCATGGGGTCTTGCAGTATAAATGCGGCACAGAGAAACTATGAAGAAAAACAGCTGTTGTTTGTTGTAGCATTTCTGAGAACATGAACATGGGAGCGATGGAGTGAGGATGATTGCAGGCCTTCATTCATAGCCTGATGGAACAGGAACAAATTCGGGATAAACCTGCCATGGAAAGGAATCTTGGCAGTAATAAGGAACAAATGCATGAGGAGTAAATGCCAAGACAGCAAAACAAGACCTTATATGAAATAGTTAACTGCCTAGTGATAGCAATTCCAAGGCTGTAGCTGTTAGGCTGCAATTGTAAATGCTCCAAATAGGGGATCTGAAAAAGAGAATAAGTGTAAAAACAGAATTCTGTCAGCCCTGTTGTGTGTTAAGGGCTAATAGCATTCGTAACACATTTTTACAATGATGGTTTAACATGTAGGCTCTGATCCTGACTGACCCTGCAGCCTATTGATCTTGAGGGGAGGCAAGCAGGCACTGTCAGGATACCAACCCTCCCACCTTTAGGGTGAATGCTGGGGTGGAGGTGGGATGTTAAGTTGCAGCAGGCAAGAGTGATGCAGCGCAGCAGCAGGCTGAGGCATGTAATGCTGCAAAGGTGGAGCAAGGAGAGATGCTTATATAACCCAACTACCAGAGGGGCAGAGCACCTTCTGATATGCATGAGTCTGTTTATGCGGGCGCTTCTAAATTCATCTGCCGCAACTTGCTCTGTAAGGTGCACCCCATTTACAGACACTAACTCCTATTCATGTCAAGGAGAGGTCAGGGCAATACCAGATGCAGGATCCAGAAGTGTTTATTGAAACACCAAACACTGAATGAGAAAGTTAGGCTACAAGCCAGAAATAAAACACCGTGCACATGCACTGAACCAATGGGAAAACTAAGATACACTGCCTAAGGCAGAGGGAAACAGAAACAGAAACACACTCCAAGAGTGGCTGAACTAGAAAAACAAAAACTGGACCTAACAAAACTGACGGACACACTAGGAGACTTAGACAAGGGGCAGACAAGACGTGGGCGCAGCAAAACACAAGGCTCCGGAATCAGACAAAGGAAATACTCGGGAAGGAACAGGAGCGGAGATTTCGAAATACAAAGTTTCGTCTGATGTCGCCTCTCACTTTGCCACAGATATAGCCACAAGAGGAGGCAGGGACTCGGAATGCAATCTTGAAAGGAAACAGAAACACATGGGATTAATAAAACAATTACACGAGAACCGGGTAAACAATAATGACTCGAGACAAGACGCTGAGACAATCAAGCTATACAGTTTAGATTAAGGTACTCTAAACGAGACGAGTAAATAGCACCACGAGAGAAGCAAAGGAAAGCATAGCTTTATATGCGGTTAATCAGGGAAAGCTTAGAAATGAATTAGAATAGCAAGAAACTAACTCACTAATGAGTTAATTAGGTTAATACTATGTGATGAAATATATACAATCACCCTCAAATAAGTGCTGGTCAGTACAGGTTAGTAATTATCCTATCAGAGAACAGATTCACTCAGAGTTGAGCGAGACCCAGAATTAAGCACGGGTGGAAGCAATGAATGAAATACCACAGCCGAAAACGAAAGAGACGCAGGCATGTTGAAAGCTGTCATACGACATCACTGGAGTTTGGGAAAAGAGAGAATCGAACATCAGACGGCGGGAATGAAAGCTGAAAAATAAAACGAAAGTAAGGCACAAGCACAAATAAGCACAAAGACAAAACACATAAGGCAGAACCATAACAATTCACTTTTCTTTCAATGTATTTGTATTGCATTAATGAATTGACGAGTATCACAGATGTTGCCATGTACAGCCAATAATCATTTATCAAATATGAATCTTCCATTATCCTGTTTGTCCATGGTGCTTTATTACTGTAATGAGGCTAGTGTTAGCATGGTACCGTAAAAAAAAAGAACAGGGCCCGTATTCATAAAGATTCTAAGAAATCCGTTAAGAATTTATACTGAAGGACGGAATTAATTTTAGTAGAAAAAATTCTTAAATATTTATTCATATTCATATTCATTAATAAATATTGTGAAGAAATTCTTATCTAAAATTTTTTCTTTGATTTGTAAAACATTTCTTAACGCTTGACCCTTGACAACGGGAGAGGTCTCTAAAAACGAAGGTAGCATTTCTATTGAAATTAGGTTTCATAATCACTTGCTGGGAACGTGCATTTTTGACGACACATCTGAGTTTACAGATGACAACGATAATGGAAGTCAGAAGAAGCGAAAGCCAAACTGGGCAAGTTATGAGTGTTTGGTTCTCAGTAACTATGAGGCTGAATATAACCAGGTTCTGGGGCGAAGCCGAGTCTGATCTTAACTTCTGGAAGGAAAAAGGCAAGGTGGAGGTAATGGTGACGGAAAGTTTATATGATTCATTCATTGCTCTGAAGCGAAGCCCTGAGGAGGTGGCGAAAGGATGTCACAGCATCTTTTGTCGATCAAAAGCTGAAATTGCCGCTCATATGGGAAAGCTAATTACAACTGCTAAATTAAAAATGTTACCACTTTCCGAGCCCACACATCTTCACTGCAGAAAGACGCAAGTAGGTCTCCAAACTGACATATGAAAGTTATGTCATGAGTTCAGTAGCTAAATTTGGCATTTGTAATGAGCGTCAGTGAGCAACAAACCCACAATTTACTCAGTGCATTTGAGAAGAAGACCAAGAATATTATTTTCTGTTTATCGTGACTGAATTGTGTAATTTTATGGGGGAAAAACACAATTTCCATCAGTGCCTTTACTGATACTCCCATTCGCTATATCTTAGAGTAAGAGACAGTTACATCGCTCTGCAATTCAGTCCGTCAGCCAGCTAGTCGCAGATATGCACGTTTGAACTAGCCAGCAAGGGTTTCTCAATTCAGTCAATTGAGTAGTTAACTAAAGTAAGCTAGCTAGCTAACAAACCAATATGACATAATGGTTGTGGAAAGGTACTGCCTGCATGCTGGCGAGCTATTTAAGTAACATTAATTATGAGAGTGGCACTTAGCTAGGTTGCTATCAGCACTTGGCCCTATCGATTTTACTAATGTTACACATGGTGTTCAGTTTGGCAAAATATTTACAGTGTGACATAAATATTTTGAGTAATAATTTGGGAACTTTATAAAATTGTGTCACAAGTCAGTTGGAGGCAGCCCTTGATACAGTTAGTTGAGAGATGCCCATATTATCTCCATTCCATATTTGCATTTCCTCTGCGGCTAGGAAATGCAGGAAGGAAAACTCCTAGAGTTAAGAAAATTCTTCGATAATGAAAATTTTTATGAATAGTACTAAACTATTTCTTGGTCATTTAAAAGAAATTTTAATGGGAAATCTTACCTGATTTAAGAATTCTTGAGGGGTAAGAATGTTCTGAGAATTTTTATTAATACGGGCCCAGCTACACAATTACAGTGAGCAATGGATTTTATTGCATTCTAGATAATATCACAAAGAGTCTTCTCTCTGTGTTTTCTACCAATGCTACAATTGCAATGGCTTCAAGAGACTATCTTTGGCTTTCCTCGCTTAGCTGAGTCATATGCATTTACTAAGTAAATTATCACTTATCTCAAGAAAACAATATCACTTTGACGAAGAAAATCTCTCTAATGAGCTCATAATATCATCAAACCAGTTATATTACTTGAAACCATTTTTATTGGGGGATTCGGTCTACCATTCTTAGGTACTACCACACATTTTCAGTAGCAGTGTTAAAATGGTTGAAAATTGCTTTTCCACTTCTATTAATTCTAAGGCTGAATGTGTATTCACATAATTTTCCCACCTAAAACATTTATTTTTCGATCTGTCACACAATGGGAGCTCTAAATTGAAGATTGAGGTTGCTGACACCTCAATGTGAGCTCACCTTGAGGCAAGAGAGTATCAAAGAGCAGATACTCAAATGAAATACAATCGTAAAAGCACAACAACTACACACTGATCACCTGCCTAGTATGCCGTTGGTCCTCTGCATGTTGGAAAAACAGCAGAAAAATTGACATCCACATGAATTTTTGGACCTGCGATTTCCAAGCATAACATTTCCCAGTGAATCACACCCTTTCCCCAGCCAGTCCTCTTCCCATAGTACATCCTGGTGCCATCTCTTCCCCAGATAGACTACGCACACATTCCTTTCTGCTATATGATGTCAAAGAAAACAGAACTCTTTGAAATAAGCGACCATCCATGGAACCTCAGTCCAGTTCCGACACATACGTGCCTATTGTAGGCGGTTTTTAACTGGGGACTTGGGTTAAATTACGTGCACATAGGCCACAAAGCCCCATTCCCACCAGGGTGTCAAGCACTGTACTGTGACCCATTCCTCTTGTAACCATCATTGAAATTTTCTGTGACTGGTGCCACATTAGCCCTTGTGTCGGTTGAGACCTGACAGGATAGCCTATGTTGCTGATGGGAATCAATGAGAAATGGGTGCCCAGCACCGTATCGTCAGCTCATGGTTTCTTCCTCTTTAAATCATTGCAGGTACTCACCACTTAGTAGGTACATTGCTCACTGGGAGCACCCTTAAAACCTTGCTGCTTCAGAGAAGCTCTGATTGGTTGTCTGGCAATATTGATTTGGCCCTTTCAGTCACTCAAGCCCCATTTTACCAGCATCCAATAAGTCAACTGTGAGAATCAACTGTTTGCAAACTTCAGATGCACAATTTTTAAAAGTTTATCAATGTTACTTGTCTCTACAGTGAGGGGACATAACATTTTGGCTCATTGGTCTACATAGCCTATGGCATTTGATTAAGGCACTGTGTTACAATGACTGCTTTGGTAAGGTAAATCTCTTCTTTATTTTTCTTTCTCAATGTTTGCTCATTGTGTTCAATCACAGTTTAAGCCAAGATTAATTGCCCACCCTGCCAATGTTACAGCAGGTCTAATCTTGGTTTCAAAAAAGCCTCCCGTCCTTCGCACATTCAGAACACAATCAAGACAAATAGAACTACTTCAAGTGGACAACTAATACAAAACAGGCATATAGCTGTGTTAGCAGTAGGTTGTGGGCTCAAATCCTGAGTTTACCTCTGAAGATTTTCTGGTAGAATTGCATTGAAAAGTTGCATTAATGTAGGAGCTGATCTCAAGTTTAAATGCATAAATAATGTTTAGCCACTGCCCCTAAAAGCAGGTGAGACCATAAAGACCATCTTTTGTGGTCTGTAAAGCATGATACCTATCTTTACAGAAACAATTATCGATTGCAGGGCTTCTTCTTAAAGGCGGCGGCAGCCATGTTAGAGCTGAGGCCGTGTTCATGAAGAGAGTCTCGGTCATGTTGGTGTGAAACTGACAGCCAATCCATGTAGAAGGCAGAAACCAGAAAAAAAACAGGATTTCATTAGTATAATGAAATGAGAGTGCTAATAAATTTGAATGCCACCCAGCAGCACTTTCAAATCAAGCCACTTCTATTAATAAATGGCATGCAAAGAGAAAAAAAAGATGAGATAAATGGATAATTACATTTTTGCTCTCCACTGTGTCCCAGTATCATGTTAATTGATATCTCTGTAATGGACTGACAAGTAGGGAATGCTTGATGTGAAGTGGGTTGGTGTGGCTAGAGAGGATTATGTTGCAATGTGTTTCATTTAAAAAAACAAAAAGTATGCTGATATATACTGGGGTCTGTTTTTAAAATATTGTTAAATATGGCCAGTCATCTGAGATCAGTTCTGCCTTTTAGCTCATAATGAACAAGGTTAGTTTAAGGTGCAGGGAGCACTAAGCCTGCACCTGCACTTCTATGTTGAGAGGTTTGTGGATAAAAAGCTCATAAAGTATGCTACTTTATACTTAGGAATACATGAAGTACAAGTAAACTTTATATCAAGTACACTTTGCATGCTATTTTTGCACATGACATGCCACATGCATCTATTATTTTAAGTTGTACTCAAGGCTGAAGTGACAGTCATATAACTTGCAACTTTATTCTCAGACCTGAAGCCTCAATCCCTTCTCAATTAAATATAATTACACTTTTGAATTACTACACTAATTTTTTTTTTATTTTTACAGGTGAACATTTTATTTATGGTTCTTATATTTCATTTATGGTCATGAGCGAGAGCGGCCTAGTGTTTACTGATTGAATTCACTTCTAGCTTATGCAAAGTAATACTGTGACTGTATTGACTTGGGCCAACAGTTGTTCAATAATGGACCACAAGTCAATGCATACTATGGGCAAAGTGATTTTCTGCTTTAATTTCAGTTAATAATCCACACTTGCGGGCAAACAACGCCCCATCCCACCCTCCAAGTTTCCCAAGATTCCTAGATTCCTTGCAAGTTTTTCAATGACACACGGTACTACATGCCATTTTATGTGAATGTGTCAAGAAACACTACTTTGGGCATGGTTCCACTAAGGTTAAGAGGGACCCGTGAAATGACTCACATTTACCTCTCCCTTGTTGGTACGAAAGGTGGTAACTTTGGGCTTCTGCCAAATTAATTGCGAGCAGGGTAGTTGTAGGATTGGTTGAAGGCTCTGGTCGAATGTAATTCTCTGACAAAGAGAGATGAGTTCCCCCATTACAGTGTCTACATTTTGCAGGCATAAGGACACTACTTAGCCATGTACGAGGGGGACAAGTAGAGACTGTGATGGAGGGACCAGAGGACAGCAGGAGGATGGATGGGGACTCACATGATCACAGATTGGGATGTAGGGGGTTAAAATGAAATGATGAGAGGGGCTTGGTGTGGCACTCCCACTACCTAACAGTTAATTTTCTGAGGGAAGACAGCCTTTTTGCATGAAGCAGCCGGAGTCTGGGCTCCTTGTCACCCAGATCCTCTCCTGTGACCTCCACATTGTCTGTCTGACATGTGTCTTGGCCCAGATTCTACATTACGGAGGGAGCGCATTTCAGCAAGCAGCCTGGAGCTCAAGCTGTAGCTCCAGACGGGTGTGTCCCTCATGAAAGTTTGTGTGCCCAGTTATCCCCCTCATTAAATCTGAGAGCTGTGAAGATGCCGCACATGCTCTGCAATCATGGCACTTGTGGCTGCTCTGCATTATTCACGGGCAAACTCACAACAGGCTCAGCCGGGCCTTATCTGCTCTCACTCTCGCTTTAGAAAACCACCAAGGCAGCTATTGTATCCAAATTAACACATAAAAGCTACCCCATTCATGTTATCCTCAAAGATTCTCTCGATAAGTGTCTTCAATTTCCTCTCCTGAATGTTTTCAAATCCTTGCAAATTCCAAATTTCTGCCAGCAAGGTCAGGGGACTGTTTGAGTGTAGGCTTGACTTAAGCACAAGGCACTCAAGAAATTGGTAGTATTTCACAAAATAAAAAACATTTGTCACGCAGATAAGGAGAGAGGTAAGCAGAGCCAAGACAAATATGGAGGGCGCTCGCTCTTCAGGCCAGAGAAACATTAGTTTGGTCCCGGATGAACTCCTCTCTGATTATTAACTTTCCACACATTTCTCCCCAATGTCAAAACTAAGCTGCAAACAAAATACAGCAAAGCATTGCAGCCTGCCAACTCAACTCTGGCCTAGTTGCACTGGAAAATCTGAAAGTGATACCAGCCAGTTACTTCACATAGTAACACAGCAATGCAGGCAAGACTCTGAGCCTGTATAAGCACTGGTCATATTTAGCGATAGTATGTAATAATGTTTGGTATATTGATAATAAACATTTTATATTGACTAGTAATAAAATAGATTTAAACATGGTTTGGCTGAGAGTACCTCACAAGGAAGTCAAGTGAAATCAGAGTATGCTTGTGTTGGTCTGTTCTTCCAACTGTTTTTGACCTCAATGTATTTGGCTTTTCGCAATCCCATCAAAACCCTGGCTCCCAAAATGCTTATTTTGGCACAGCTGAGTTAGGGCATTACTATGTCCTGGGTACTCTGAAAAAATAACCATGAAAATTAAGACATTGTTCTCTCTTCCCGTGCCTTTTCAAATGAAAATGCATATGGTGGTGACATTACTTACAATTTCGCCCATCGCAAATGGCGTACGTATCACCGTAGTCCAGTTTGATATTTTCATGCTTTCAACCTCATTTATCTCATTTTTGAAAACAAAATTTCACATTTTTGTATTTTACAATATTTATTTACAAATTATGTTTGTATAAAACAGCATTATGATTTAGCCCTGAGTTCCCCTTTAAGGGGTAGCAGTAATGCAAACTAGATGTTTGTTCTCCACCAAACAAAATTGCCAATTCACCATAATAATAATAATAATAATAATAATAATTATAATTATAATTATAATGATGCATTTTACTTTTAGGCGCCTTTCTGACACTCAAGGTCACCGTACAGCAGTATTCAAATAGTCTGAGATAATGAAACACAAACAACAATTATTAAAATGTCAACAATATCCAAATTAACAGGATAGGCAGGAGAATACGCCAGTTTGAACAGATGGGTTTTGACCTGGGTTCTGAACCAGGGAAAAGAGTCTATGTTTCGGAGGTCAGGAGGGAGGGAGCTCCAGAGGCGAGGAACAAAGCGGCTGAAGGCACTAGACCCCATGGTGGTCAGACGGACTGGTGGGACCATGAGGTGGATGGATGAGGAGGATCTGAGGGAATGAGTTGGAGTGTTGATATGAAGGAGCTCGGTCAGATACAGAAGACCAAGGTTGTGGATGGCTTTGGGGATAGCTTTGAACTAGAATTTCTAATCTGTGTGAAATTTGACTGGAAGCCAGTGAAACTGGCGAAGTAATGGCGTGATGTAACGGGTGTAGGAAGTTCTGGTGATGTTTCGGGCTGCAGCGTTTTGAAACAGTTGGAGCTTGTGAATAGATTTTTGAAGGAGACCAAAGAGCAGAGAATTACAATAATCAAGGCAACATGTGACTGGAGAATGATGGTAGTGCTGTTGGGTGAGAGGGATAGACGGAGGCGGTTAATGTTGCGAAGATGGAAGAAGGCTGACTGAGTGACATTGTTGATGTAGCCTTGAAATGATAAAGTGCTGTCTAGGATGACACCCAAACTCCTGACCTGAGAGGAAGGGGAATTGATGGAATTGTCAATGATAAGGTTGAAACTGTCAATTTTTGATATGGTGGACTTTGAGCCGACAAGAAGAACCTCGGTTTTATCACTGTTTAGCTTGAGAAAATTGGAGGAAAACCAGGAGTTGATTTCTTGAAGACAGTCAAGAGGGAGGATAGTGGGATGGTGGAGGTGAGTTTGGTGGCGACATACAGTGGGTTGTCATCTGTGTAACAGTGAAAATGGATTTTCTATTTTTTGAAGATATAGCCAAGGGGGAAGAGATAGACGATGAATAGCAGTGGCCCCAAAACAGAGCCCTGGGGAACACCTGAAGTAACTGGAGATGGCAGGGATGTGACAGTTTTGAGTTTAATGAACTGAGTGCGACCTGAGAGATATGATTTAAATCAGTTTAGGGGAATATCAGTGATTCCAATGGATGCAAATCTGTGAAGGAAAATGTTGTGGGAAATGGTGTCAAAGGCTGCACTCAAGTCAAGGAGGATGAGGATGGATAACAGTCCTGAGTCAGCTGCAATGAGCAGGTCATTTGTGATTTTTACCAGGGCTGTTTCTGTGCTGTGGAGGGGATGGATGCCAGATTGGAACTGTTCAGAAAGGTAATTGTCAGATAGATAAATATGGACCTGAGATGCGAAAGTATTTTTCAAGAATTTTGGACAGAAAGGGGAGTTTATAAATATGACGCACGTTATTGAAATTGTTGGGGTCTGGACCAGGTTTCTTCAGGACAGGTGTTACTGCAGAAAGTTTGAATGGAGAAGGAACCAGACCAGCAGAGAGGGAGGAGTGAATGATGGTGGTTATTAGGGGAGACAGAGAGGAAAGGCAAGCTTTTATCCAGTGGAGTTGGTAGAGGGTCCAGTTGACAGGTGGATGGCTTATATTTCCTGATGAGGTGAGATATTTCAACACAAGAGGGAAGTTTGAAGCAAGTAAGTGGATGCAAAAGAAGTGTTGGGTGAACAGTGGAGATGCAGAGTTGGAGGCTGAGAATTCGGTGGGCGCAACATTGTCCATTATGGAAAACAGGGTCTTTGTGTTCCCTACATCAGAGTTGATCAGATCTGCATAATAACTGGATTTGGCTGTTGAAAGAGTGTCCTTATACTGGAGAATATGGCTATTGTACAGTTCTTTGTGAATGACAAGTCCAGTTTTGCTGTAGAGACATTTGAGTTGGTGCATTTTGAGCTGGCGAAGTTCAGATGTGTACCATGGGGCAAAGTTGATGAAAGAGACAGTCCGGGTTTTTAGTGGAGTCAGGGCATCAAGGAGACTGTGAAGATTGTCGTTGTAGTGAGCAACCAGTTTGTCTGGGATGGATGAATAGTTAATGTGTGGAAGATTGGTAATGCTACTATGGAGAGCCAGTAAATTAATGTTCTTGATATCACGGAATGAGGTAACACGAGACAGCTTTGTTTTGGATAATGGTAAGTTGACTTTAAACGTTATAAGTTTATAGTCAGAGATAGGAAGATCAAATGCAGCACAATCAAATGGGGTGACACCAGAACAGCACAGCAGATCCAGTATATGTCCTTTGGAGTGAGTTGGGAAACCAATATGTCGTTGAAGAGCAAATCTAAGCAAGCAGGATGAAAAGTCCTTGGTGAGTGCACTATTGGGGTTACCCATATGAATGATAAAATCTCCAAGTAGTATTATGTCAGGGGATAGTGAGCAGAGTTTGGTGAGAAAAGCAGACAATTAATTTATGAAATCACTATGACATGAATGCATTGGTATTAAAGGCAATGACAGTGGCTGATCTGATTGGCTGTCATGGAATCAAACCCACACTGCACCCCCTCCTGCCATGAAATTACTGGAGTAATGCTAGATACACCAAGTTTTGATTTGCAATACCTATCGCAATCGCACTTGTCAAAACAAATCAACTCAACATGTCCTCATTCATAAATAGATAAAAATACATATCTGTTGTAACATAACATTATAAAAAGATAAGAAATAATGGAAATAATAATAATGTTAAATTAATGGCCAGGTCTGATGGCAAAATAATTATCGCTGATGGGCTGACCTATACGTGCAGCTAACACCAGAATAATGCCAAACTATCTATCTAGCTAACACCTCCTTTCCAAACATTGATTAATGTGTAGATGAGATAGGGGAATTGTAAGCATTTGGTTTACTGTTTAATTGATTTTTGTGGTAAACAACAATAGATATTCCACTGCCATAGTATTTATTGCCGCTTTAAACTCTTTCAAACTGGTCCAGCTGCGTTCACCACCTAGGCAGCTTGATAGGGTCAACAAAAGTTTTTAATTTTGTCAAGTAATTGGTAGCAGCATAACTCCTGGTGTTCACATAGAAGTTTAGTTCTACATTTTAGCACTAGCGTTACATACTGTTACAAGTTGAACTTGATAGAATTGGTACATTTTGCATCAAAGACTGTTTGCGTAAAAAAAAAAAACTAATATTGCGGATGGAAAGCTTTGCCCATAGTGTGTGTCAAGGGAACTTTGGGGCTGAATCCAACTTGACTAAGCTGACTGCGATTTTGTTTTGAAGGTGGGTTGAATCTGGGATCACAAATCTTGAGTAACTCTTTCAGCAATGCTTGTCCACAAATATTCAGCTGGCCAACATAGCCTATTATTATCAACCTGGAATAGATAATTAAACTGACAGGGCTGAATCCTTCATCATATTGTATACATGGTGTATAGTGCAATGAAGAGTTTGAATCTAATTTTCTATTGAAAAGTCCAGGGGATACAGGACACACTAATGTGCAAAAACATCATGATTAATCACAGTTGAGAAGAACATCATTAACTGTCTAAAAATTATGGCGCAAATCAAGGTCTGGTTAATATTTCAAAAGGTAATTGAAAAGTCGGTTCTGGTAGCTTGCATGGGGAGGACAGGAGAAATGAGCAGGCAGAACGGCCTGAGTAACTCTGACAAAGGTCAAATTATTATTGATTAACAAAAAGTTCATTCAATGAGCACAAGAGCATTGGAACTTGGAGTAATGGAACCTGGTTTAATGAGTCTTACTTACTTTTACATCACTGGGATGGCAGGGTACGTGTAAGGCATTTTCCTGGATGAAGGGTTGCAGCAGGATGGACTTTGGGAAGAAAACAAGCTGGTGGAAGAAGCGTGATGTTCAGTACAAAGTTCTGCTTTTTAACTCTTGATAAAGGTATTCACATGGATGTCATTAATGGGCTACCTAACTTAACATCATTGTGGATCAGGAACACCCTTTCAAAATGTTTGTCAATAGTTTCAAGAACAAGACATAAACTTCAGTGCGATGGCGCATTTCAGTCTGATTCGCCCCTTAATTTCGCAACAAATAAGAAACCCATGAGTCAACATCTTAAATGTAAGATTAAAGTAATGTAATACAACAATTTTACATTAAAATACCAGATGAGAAATCCTTTTCATGGCATACTGACTCATTGGGTATGATCCCCCGTGAAAATTGTGCTACGCTTCACAGTGCTAACTCCACAAACTTTGGGTCTTCAGCGAGCTATGAGATGAAACCTAGCAGTTGGCTATTCTCAGTGTGGACATCAGGGTAAAGGCAAAGAGACCAAAGAGGATGTATACAGAGGAAGCTAAGAGGAGTGACTAAGCAAGAGGATGGACAAGAATAAATGTAGCACTGGCTTTAAGTTAGAGGTCCACAAAATAAAAGGTGCAGGACAGACAGTGAGCTGCCTGCTTACAGTTGGACCAGCTAGAAAGAAATGTTAGCTGGCTTTCTATGTCTTGTGTTGTTGAACTTGCTCAATGTTTGCATGTGCTAGTCATTGAATCGAAAATTTTTGATCATAAGCCAAGTCAGCCTATTTCGATAGGAGTTTAGTTGCTAGCTAAACCTCTGTTTAACATTGATACTGGCAATAAGTGCTCTTTTGTTCGTTCCTGTTCATCCAGTTTTGTTGGCTAGCTTGCCACAGAAGCTTGCATCACTTTGTGTAAAGGAATCCAAGTTTTGTAAGTTCAGTTTAGGTAGCTGACTAGGTGGTCTGTGTCAGTTAGCATCCCCCAGCATTTGTGAATGCTATGGTCTGGTTTTAGCTGCAAAGCTATCGGTCTCACGGCTGTCTGGAAAGAAAAGACAACCCAACAGCAGTGTGAATATCCCTGAGAATGCTATTTAGGATAGCTTGCAATGTAGGCTGTAAGTTTATCAGTGTCATCCCAGTCTCACAGAGTTTCTGAGCTCAGTTTTGTATCAGGCGAGCATGCAAATAAATTAAGTCAAATAGTTTGGTCAGTTTTTGGCAATCTCACTCCAAGTACACCTTGTAAATAAGTTGCAAACCTTAGCTAGTTTGTCATAAATTACACTGTCCAATGTGTGTTATGTGCAGGGAAGCCTATATTTGTCATGGTGTTTGCCTGCTGGCCCTTCCTCCTGCTGCATTCTTTGCCTCCACCTTAACGAGCCACACCTATTGCTCGTTAAGGTGGAGGTGAAGCTTTTGTATTTTAGAGTGGGCTGCACCTGTGTTTGTGCGGCAGTATTTTGTGGGTCTCCTGAGCCCTGCCATGGTATTTCTTGCTGCTGCTTCCATCTGGGACAATTTTAATCTTTATATTCCTAATTAAAGATTTATTGTGTTTTTACTCAGCCTGTGCGTTTGGGTCCCTCTAACTTCTTTGGGAACATGTATATATTAGTATATTACTGTATATTAGTGCTCATCACTGCTATCATCAAAAGAAAAACTAAGGGTGATCATTGAAATTAATGTTAGGTCCGGGCTGTCCAAGAGTAGATTTCACCCCAATTATACCCTTTTTTTATTGCCGACATGTTAAAAAATGATCACAAATAAACTCCTGATATCAACTTTCAACTGGCTAATTGAGCTTTTCCCTGGATAGGCCCTTTTAGGAATTTCAAAAACAGGCAGTAAATCACATTTTCAGGTAAAATGAAGCTGTCTTTTTCTCATATCAAGGGCCACCTCATTCAAATTAAGTAGTTTTGCATATTTTCAGGGGTGAATTAAGCTAAGTATATTTTATATACCTTGTTTAGTTATATTAGGGAGGCACTCACAATATTCCAGCTTATCCGTGTATTGCTATCAATATCTTACTTTGATAGAGAGGAGGCTCATTTATCTTGTAGGTGATTAAATTTTCAGTTATTTGGAGCTTTCGGTAAAAGCAAACATTTCACTTGGAGCTGAGTGTTTTTTGCAAATAATCTATATTATCTGGCAGTAGCAACTGTGGTCCTTGCGAAAGAGTAATTTTGTAAATGCTGTTAATGTGTTTATTGTACACTTGGAAAGTAGGAGTACCCTGAGTCTAACAATCAAAGATTATGTTCCATTTGCAGGCACTGCAAATTGCACAAACTCTTCAGAGTAATACAATATTTGAAAAGAAAAAGACTAAATGTCCTTCCACTCTGAATTATTTGTAAAAAGAGTGCTGAAACTGTGGAATCATTTTGAGCTAGTACTTTAGTCCTAAATGTTAATGCAGTTCACCTTTTCTACTTTGATCAATAGGCAAAGACAAAATGCTCCCAAATTGTAATGGCAAAATGGATCTATATCAGCACGAGGCTGATTTCATCATTTTACTTCCCCTTTCTTTTTCATGGAGAGAAAAGGCCACCGTCTAAAAGCCTACTTTTTCAGTCTTTTATAACCTCAGGCCATTTTTGTAAAGGGAGCCTTTTGATTATGATTAACTATAGAAAATCTAATTACAATGAGCTGCTGCTTTTACGTTTCCTGCACCCACCCACACAGCCCCATGCTGACATGGACCATTTTTTATTGAAGTCATTATATAATGTCATGTTTCCATTATAATGCTATTAGGGGGATTTATATGTAAATGCGAGATCGAATCACTAGCAAAACAACAAACAAAATTCATCACATCTACTATTGGGAACATTTGTGAATCACTCGTACACTCATGGATATACCAGTCCTTCTCGAATCGTTAATGTATTTGTCAAAGTTTATTATAGCTGTAGATTTTTTTTTCTGCCCCATAAGACAGTCTTGCTAAAGGGATGCATCAGAGTGCTTTCACCAAGTACAGAAAGCAATTATAAAAAAAAAAACGTCTTTCAAAAAAATGTGTTTGGAACAAAAACCCCAGATTTTAACATTTACATCTTAGCTCTAACATCCGGCTGTGGAAAAATTTGAGACTGTGGGCCTGGTATTATTGTGTGGACTCGGTCTGACAATACACACAAAGACAGATCACAACCTCTACTCCATATTTTCACCGGCCACTGAGAATAATTGGTCAGTTCTTTCCAGCATTGCTAGCAACTGGGCAAAGTTGGAATTTGTGGGCTTCTTTCGATTTCCTGTGGGGGCTCCCATGTAAATTAGATACCGTCTATGGGAATGTCATTTAAATGGAGTCACAAAAGGCAATGTTTTGCATTTCACTGAAAATTAAGGCCATTTACGTATCCTTACGCATGATTTCAGATTTCCTGCCAGTGTAATGCCTGATCAGCTCTGCTTATTGGAGAAAAAAAGTGCCATTCGATTAAGTGGTAGGGCGAGGTTATTGTTGTCACCTTCGTTTGTTCGTTGGTGCATTTATGTATAGTATTTGTTTGTATGTTAGCAAGATCATGAGAAAACAATGACTCACTTTACACCAAATTTCCCCAAAATTCATTGCTGTAGTGAAAAGTGAATAGTTTTCAAAGATTGATAGGGGTCAAAGCTCAGGGGGGTGAAGGTCATTGATCTAAATCACCTAATTTACTCTATATCTCAAAAGCTACTATAGACATGCAACACTTGGTTACTATTCCACATATTTAGGAAATCACAAATGGAGATAAAAGTGACACCGTGGCCTTTCACCTCAAAAGGCTAAACCCTAGAGCACATGCACCCAAAAAGTGGATCAACTCATTGACTCGGTACAATATATGCAGGGGGCGTGGTATTCCGGTCCTGGCACTGCTTGTTATAAATACTGTGTCTTAACTGTATTGTGCATTATTATGACCAAAGTTAAATTAATGAGATTACCCGTTGGTGTACATTAATTACACTTGATTGCGACGTTACTTAACTGTGAACCTTGTGTGCAATTTTTCACGGCCACCTCCACCTAACAGCAGATATATACAAGGGCCTGGTTGAATAATACTTGAAAAATGACTCACGTTAAGTTTGCTGGATTTCACTGGATTTTATTTGATTCTCGCCACTCTGTTTAGTTTTTTATTCTTTTTTTTTTTTGTCATATAGAATATAAATGTCAGGGAAGTGCCAATGGCTGGAGGCAACAAAAAGAGAGAGAGAGAGAGATGAGGGGAAGAGGCAGCAAGACCTCTAAGAACTCAGTGAGTTCACTTTTACAGTTTAGTCTCCCACAAGGAGTTATGCATATATACAGTTGGCCAACAAGCAGGTAAAGGGGTACACCAAGTGGTTAAAATTATACCTCATGGAAAGAAAAAGAGTAAAAACCAGCAAAAATTTGGCTTTGCCGTACTAGGCCCAAGGAATACTCGCTTTGCCTGTAACCAAAAAAAATAAATAAATAAATAAAGCCTCACGGGACTTAGACTACAAACTGAAAGAAATTTACCTAAATTACCATAAATTAAATCAATTAACTGAAGTGAAACACAATAAATTAGCGATACAGAAACGCATGGGAAGAATTTAAGTAATTATCTATAATATTAGAAAAGAAAATAAAACAGTCAACTTTAATAACATCAATTTATGAATTCTCCCCTGTTGTCACATCCTGAGTGTTTGTTATCGTTACCAGCCATCCTCATCCTGTTTTTCCTTCTCTGCTCCCTTATTAGTTTCATTGTTCCATTATTGACTGGTGTTCGGCTCTCCCTCTGAGCTCCCGCTCCCCCTGTTTCCCATTGTTGATTCCATGTGGTGTATATTTAAGTTCCTGGACAATACTCCTTCCTTGCTAGATTTTTTCTCCTCATTGTCTTCCAAGCCTGTTCTTCCAAGCTCCTTACTCTCAGTTTTCATTATAGAGTATTCCAGTATCTGCTGTATTAGGGATATTTCTATTTTACTCGCCAGCGCCGTTTGGCGAGTCAGCCAGTCCTTCCAAGCAGCAGTTCAGATTGGGCACTGCCCTATGTGCCCTGAACCATCAGAACGGTACTGACTTCGGACCTGTCCCTGCGCGCAGCTTACGGCATTTTGAATTCCCATTCGCTCATCCCATGTCCTGGATTACCTCTGACCACTCCTCTGTCTGAGCGCTCTGCAGTTCTGTCCCCGTATGTTCAAATTGCGGCTGTGTCATCATTAAAGGGCCTTAAGGCTCTTCTGTGGATCTGCGGCTAGTTCCTTCTCTGAAGTTCGTAACACCTGTTTATCCCAAGGCCTGCTGATGGTTTTTCTAAACTTAAAACACCCGAATAAAGATGAAATTCATACTGGCAGTTTACTGACATCTCACGTATACCCACACCATGGCTTCTAACGGAAACATTCACACATATTTTGCCATATACAGTATAAACATTAAAAATAATAGGAGATACAAATGCTACACAACAGACTTGCACCAGCAAACCATATCTGCTACTTATGAAACAAAAAAAACTAAAGTATTCTCAAACCACTGGACAGAAAAAGACATGCAAATGGTAGCTGCATTAACATGCAAGCAATTCTTCCCAGGCTGGAAAGCTGGCGTACAAGGTCACATTTTTTTGTTTATGGTGTGTAGTTCCTCTTAAACAGCTTGTTGTACGCAGTGTACATTTGAATATGGAATGCATTAGTGCCAGGAGGCATGGACACATTTACTGTCAAAGAGTGGTCCGTCAGAGACTTAATTTCTTAACTGACGAGGAGCGCCAGAGACATCTCTGTCTGTAGGACATGACACATCTCTGACCTTAGTGACCTAAATTCCCTCCCCGTTACAGTCAAGATAAGAGTTGCTCCAGCCTGATCATTCCAGAATGAACTTCAAAATATCAGTATGCCACTGCTCCATTCCAGAACCCACATTGTTGCCTTCATTCTAAGATTAAAAATAAATATTTTAAAAATTCTTGAATTGCGTTTTGATTGCAAGTTACCGTAGATAGTGCAAGGTATTGAGAAGCTGAGCTGCTTGCATGATGTACGGGTAAAGACAGACAGATTTGCGGAATTATTGGCTGTGTTTGGAATTGCCTACTACTTACTACTTAGTTGCCGATTGTGGTCACTGTAGTAAGTTCTATCCAGAAGCTACCCTACTGCCATAGTATGCAGTATATTGTAGACAAGTACTCAATTTCAAACATGGCCATTGTTCACCAGGTAAACTCCAAGCATGAAGTTGCATTTTTTTTTTAATTAAATGAATCCACCAAAGAACTTCCAATACCATGAATAATAAAATGAATAATATGCGTTTTTAATGTCCACAAAATGAATTCAATCACCCAAATCAGAACTACCCAATAAAAAAGGCTCCTTTTGTGTGTACATGGCTGTCGTGACACTGATCCAGCCTCTTGAGACTGGGGGTGTCCCATCTTGTCTGAAAAGTGACAATGTGGTTGCAGGCCTTTATTTTGGCCCAGCGATACTCATTTGTATGACATAAGCTATGATAGGAAAAAATTGGGCCCCGTGTGCATGAAATGTATTTCAATACCATTGACTTGGTCTTTTGAGCTTTTTGTGCATCACACTGAGGTTGATATTTTCAGAAAATGTCCCCCCGACAGCTTGTAAAACAATCTGATATAATAAGTTATTTCATCGACTCTCCCTCACACAAAAAAACAGGAAAGAAAAAAATCAGGAGAGAGCCATGGCCCAGTATTTAGATGAGGCTGTAATATTGATTAGATGTGGGAAGGCCCTGTGCGGCGTGATTGAGAGCGTAATAACCATACACTTATTTAACAGATGCGTTAATTTGTACAAGCTTCTGAGAGCTTTATATATCCCTAAGAGAAAAGTGGGTCCCTTAGAGAAACATGGAGGGTCTGCAATAACAATCTTCATTACAATTTACTTTATCTCAGACATGTAAAATGACAACAAAAAAAGAGCAGTTAAAACAGATGAACAATGTGAAAGAGAAGAAGACAATAGTTCTATCCACAAACGCCTACTGTAACACTTATATTTCAACGTGAGAAAAGGAGTGGGGGGGGGGGGGGGAATAAATTTGAGGAGCTAGAAGAAGAAAAAACTTAAGGAGGATGATGCTTGTGATATTTATAAGTTGACAGATTCTTAAGTTTTGAGGTCGTCAAGTTTGATTCTGGATCATTTCCAACATTATGCAGTCAGCAAACATCGAAAACATGTTGCTGATTTCTGGGTTTTGGTGTATAATTTGAAAGAGGGTATGTAATTAAAATGCAGTACATTTGCCTGCAATATCTCTTTTGAAAAAGATGAAAATTATCAGCTTTGTCTTATTTTATTAAGATAATTATATTACATTGGGTCAGAGTCTTGGTGAGCACAGATTAATTATGCAAATAAAAGGGTATTTCCTCCAATCTCTGTTAAGCGAATGTGTGACTGCGCATGGGACAATGTTTTGTTTGGGTAATAAACTTCCAGAAATCATTTTACAACCACTTTGTTTAAACGTTATCAAGGTTGAGAGTAAACATATACAGAACCTGGATCACTGCTAAACTGATTTTAGTATAATGATCTGACAGAAAATTACGGCTGTTAGTTTAAGTGAGAACTGTAAATGACACACTGTTGTTTTAAGATTGCAACACAAACTATGCAAGACAGTGTGCATGCAGTAATGTGTGAGTGAATGTATGAGAGAGCTGGGGGGCAAGGTTAGCGCACACATAGACGCCAGCGTCCGTAAATTCAGCAATTTAACTGCTAAATAATTCTATAATTGAATATCCAAATGTTTTGCTTCACTGGAATAATTTTCCAGCATCTCTGTGACACAAATACTGTGTTATAAAATGTAAATAAGCATATACATTTGGGAAGAAATTGGCATTATTTGTATTCTGCACAAAGGGGTTAAATATATTCTTTACTCTTCTTCAATGAATGTTCAGCCCCAGTTTCAAAAATTCCACTTTGACCTAAGCGTGCATTTCCCGTGGATGCTTGTATCAAAAATAGAAATCTCTCTTTGTGCATACTCGGCCTCAATAATTTCAGTTCAGGAGATCAAACCATACCCTTGGTGTGACCACAATAAGTTTATTTTGTTTCCATTTCCTGTACAATACTTCTGTTGGTCTACTTGCTATTACTTTGCCCCCAATTCAAGCAAAGCTGAACAGATCAAAATCAGGCTGAGGTTCCGTTTCAGAGTGTGTGCGGAGGAACATTATTGTGACACCCCCTAAATCAGCAGCCCTGTCTCCTGTGCAGTTCTGTATATAGACTCAAGGGGTAGAATTTTCCAGAAAAGTCACTGAGAAAATGCTAATTTAATGTCAGACCTTTGGTTATATTTTGAGGCATAACCACAATACAAACAATGTACATGTCCTATACTTAACATTCTAATGTTGTCAAATTATTTTTAAAAGCATTAATCTTTAACATTAACCTTCAGATGATTTCTCAAGCAGTTCTTTTTTTTTTTTGTCTGTGTACATTGATATTGTGATTGAGCCAGCCATAAAAAGACTACCTTCTTAAATCAACTCGTGAGAGCAATCTATGATGTGCCATGTCCTTGTCTACAGGCCGTGACTTTAATCTACAGCCCCTTTCATTCCTCGATCAAAATCACTTGTAATCAGAAAAACATCCAGCCTGTGGCCGGAGTTGATGCAAAATGCTCGCCCGATTACTACTTAGAAATAAAGGACTATGTCACAGAACGACTCTTCCAACCCACTCACACGGCACTGTGATGGGCCTGTGTGTCGTTAGCGTGGGTGAGTCAAACCTTTAAATGAAGTGCTACAGCCTAAAAGCTAGCACCTGATTAGAATATAAATGCAAATGATGATAAAGAATGCTTGGTGGGCTCGTGACATGATGAACTGATGCATGACAAAGATGCTTGATTGCCCTTTGGATTTGTAATGCTATCCAACTTGCAAATGACACGAAATGAACGGGGAACTTAAAGGCATTTAAAGTCACAGCAGATTTACGGCGTGATTCGTCATTGTGTACACGTGAAAGCAATTTGCGTCAAGGGAAGTAAATTACAAGGCCGTGCATACAAAAAAAAAGTGGAAAAAAGCAGAAAATTCAACTCAAATTGTAAAGGGACTTGATAACTGCCGGAGCACAAAAATTACGTCTTTCCAGCTGATGAGCCACATTCCTAGAGGACAGACAAACAAGCAAGTCGCAAATAAATAAATTAAATTAAATTGAAAAGTTAGCATTTTGGCTAAGAGTTGCACACACCTGCCCGATTAGCTCGGTAGGCACTGGGGGCGTTGAGGGGTGCCCAGTTCCCAGAATTCTCCACGCCTCATCCTTCATCTGTGCCAGCCATAATGTGCCATCATCATCGCTGCTTCACCTGAACACTCGGCTGCTGCCAAACACCTGGCGTGATCTTTATCTGTCCGAATGAAAAATAAGCATAATCTACACTACTGTGATACAGAAAAAGATGGGGTCTGTGTCATATTGAGTCATTTTATCAGTCCTAATGCTGAACCAGTCATACAACTGTCAATTTATTCATCTGTATAATTAGTTCTGTTTCATTGTGAATTATAAGTTTACCTAACAGATGGTATTAGTAACTTTACCGCCAGTTTATCATCGGCTTTAAACAGCAATGATTCAGGTGAAGTGTACTTCTTGTTGGTAGGATGCTTTCCACCCTCAAATTTACCTCACTTAAAGCTCCCCTATTACATCGCCAGGGGCGTAGCCAATTTGCCATTTCAAAATATGTTCTTTGTGACATCAGAAGGGGGAGAGACCATCCAAAATAAAGAAGAATTGGCCAACTGGTTGGCTGAAGTAGAACTCCCCCTTGTGATGTCAGGAAGGATAGATTTTGAAATGGCTTGCAATGGCAGATTGGCAGTGCTCTTGGTGACATAATCGGGTACCTTCAAACTGTGTAGAGTTAAGAATATGAAAGAAAATCAAGTGAATTGTTCTACAGTAAGTATTACAGCAGTGAGCTTTTCATCAGTTGTCTCGGAGTAGAGTGCTTTCAGGCATCGTTACTTGTAAAAAATAAATAAATAAATGAAAAAATTTAAAAATATGAAAATAGAAACAAAATACATAAATGTACGCAAATATGCCAAGGAAGAGAGGGAAGGGCAAGTTTTGAAAGATTTGCAAAGCCAAGAGAGGAGCAATAAAATCGTCCCAAAAAAACTGTCCAGTGCTGTGCCTGTTATTCTCTCCAGCAGTCAACCCCAAAATGGCTACAGCAAACCAGCACCAGCTGAGGCAAAAAGCAAACACTGGGAAAAGAAACACTGGTTTTCTCATGCCTCATACCTCCTCTTTGGGCAAAACAGGGCCAGTGTGTTTCATGCAACAGCGTGTTCAGTTGTATTTCCCAGAAAATGCTTAATCTGAACTGAATCTTACCAATTCAACATCTGAATCCTGTCTATATTCAGCTATGGATTACACTCAGTAGCATTCTGGGAAATATAGTCCCCCAGTTGGGCATCTTTGGGGCTCAGGAATGATCCTCTGTCATCCTGTTCCTCTATCCTTTATTGTTTGCCAGTGAGGTCATGTCAGGGTCAATTAATATCACAATGTCAATACCATGAGAGGACATAAAGGGCAAGTCCTCAGTTAAGTCATGAACACGGTCTAGGCGCTGCACTTGCTTCACAGACCTGATGCAGACATAGTGAACACTGAGCCGCGGAAAACCCAGTTGAAGAAAATCTGTAAAATGTATCTGCGCAAACAATTAACACCCCTCTAATCTCACACCTAACCCACTCACTAAACACCTCCATCAATGTGTCATGTTCATTAATCACCAGTGCCGTGGTGAAAAAAAAAAAAAAAACAACCTAACAGATGACTCCTCTCGACACGCCGGATGTCTGAAAAGCCTGTTTTGATACAAATTTTTTATGCATGGATGTATAAATCGATTCACACATACATAAAATACAACATATTATAAATGCATTGCATTAAAATAATTCTAGATCTAACAAAACAATTTAGGAATGAAATGATTACTATCAGGCTGTGGATTTTAAAATGCCACTGTGCATTCTTAAAATTTTCTCTGGTCTAATGAAATATTTTATAAAGAGGATTTTGACCAAACTTCTCAACAATTGGCTTGAAGCACTGATTACTAAAACCCCACAAGTCAAGTCAAGTCAAGTGTGACTTATGGGGTTTTAGTAATAGGTGCTTCAATTTCTGAGCAAAAATATAGAATGTATCAAAATGTTTTAGGATATTTAATCTATCTGGAATACACCCCTCTTTATCAGATTATATTAATTCACTATGTTATGTATTTAATCGTCATACATTTTGGCATATTTGATATACTGTATACATTAGCTTGCACTAGTATAGTCCAAGGTGAACGGATGGATTTGGTCATATTTCTGCATATTTGTTGGTTCATGCAGGAGACCTTGATTCTCTTGAAGAAGCTTGATTTTTGAAAACAGACATTTCATTCGTGGTGATGGGGCTATCTGAAGGAAATCAGAAATAATAACTGAGCACATATTTGCTTCTGTTACGAAACAATGGATTATGTAATTGTTGTGTAATTACTTAGTATTTTACACGCATGCATTATTTTACATTCACTGTACAATACAGTATACTATAGCTGCTGTTGGAAAGGCTACCAACATGTGTTTCAGGCTCCTGGAAACATCAATTAGAACAGAGCATGATTGAAACTCCCCAGACAGTAAAAGAGTAGAGTCATGCGAGCGTGCGCGCGTACACACGCACACACACACACACTCACGCACACACTCGCACACAGACGCACACACTGTAGCAGGCCTGACTCAAGGAAGGCTCATTTGAGCTTTGAAATGGAGCTCCACGGACGAGGAAAATGAGTTTCAAAATAAAAGTTATCTTTATTGAAAAAATGGGGCAGGGGGGCTAACGAAAACACTGTTCTTCCTGGTCAGGGGTACGGACTTGCTTAGTAGGTTTGGTGAGGCAGCTCTTCCTGGGAGAAGAACGCAACACTCTAAGTTTTGATTTCAGAGCAAAGGATCAATCCAATTCTGCTTTTAAGTGGGTGATGATCAAACAGTTCCGCACTCTCCGCCATTTGTCATCCCAAACCGCTGGATCCAAGCAGCTTGATTCAGGCGAGTGATTTTGTCCTGTGATGGTCTTCGTATACACAATGCAGTCCACTCACTGACTGCTTAACATGCTGGTTATCTCTGGGCTGCCCCTTCATGGGATGCGAGAGAGAGGTTTGAGTTTTTAGAAAAAGTGGGTCAAACAGTAACGATAGCCTGCGGGTGGAGAGGTAGCCAGGTGTCACTCATTTCCCAAGGGAGGTACCATCCTTCAATCTCCTACCCCAACTGGAGTCATCCTAAAAATGGCTGCCTCCTTCTGGAACGTTCCCTCAATTTCAGAGAAGGGCAGTCTTCGGCTGGGGCTCCACAGCTCACAGGTGCTCACTTACACACGTTTATACACACACACACACACACAGACACACACATGCAAAAACACACGTTTGTATTGCTAAACTCGCAAGGAACTTGTATTGACTTACATACATTCTGTCCAGCCTTTCCCAAATCCTAAGCACAACCCAGTTATGCCCAGCCCGACCGCAAACCTTTACCAAACCCTAACCGTAATCCTAACTTTAACCAATTAGCCATAATATTCTCCAAGGACCACCTTATATGACCTCACAACTCCAAATGTCCTCACAACATTGTGGTTTCTTCGTAGTTGATTCGTGGAAGTATAACTATACAAACAAACGCATTCGCACACACGCAGACACACAAACTACATAAGGCTCTAAGGGAGAGCATAATATAAATTGAAAAGTTCTGTGTCTTTTGGGGAAATGATCATTTTAAAAGTGCTGACAATGAAACCCAGATTAATTTTGATGTAAAGAGCCCTAGTCTAGTGAATCAAAACCACCAGCTCTCTAAAGATTAAATATGCTGTATATTTATCACAAACTATACCTGCATGTAATTTGAATTTGCACACACCCAAATCAACACTGATAGCAAAACAGATGATGAAATATATGGAAGTGGCAGCAGAGTGACGCAGAAAATAAAATGATGGACAATGTTAATGGTCTATCTGAGACAGCTCTCAGCTGTCAGAATGCATCATCAAACCTGTTCAGTCAGGAAAAAAATATATAGAATGAACATACATAAAATGTCGTGGGTTTTTCTATATTCTCACAATAACCACCACTAGAGTGTGCGAACTACGCCACCCCTTGGATAAGGGTATCTAACAGACTTACAGAGCAAGGGGAACTCTATCGACAGAAATCACACTGGTGAAAGAAATATAAAAATGAATTCTCTTTATCAGATATTCAGGATTGTTTGTTGGGTAATAAATACAAACAAAAATACAATCTGGACCATTTCACGCCGCCAGTCCACATACACAAGCTAATCACCAGGAGCACTACAGGAGTTTGGTCTCTATACCACTCATGCATGCAACCTTTTGGGCAAAATCACTGTGGACACAGCATTCAAATATGCTCAAGGACAAGACACTGCAAACCTTAGGAGCTCGCACTACATAGCACTGCACACATCAAACCATAAAAAATGTGTCCAAAGGGAAACCTACTGTCCTGAGCCCCCTGCTGGAGCTGGACTAGTACCGAGGTGGACTGAAAAGGAAAAAGGGGGAGACAAAAATGAACAAATAGCAGAAACAACTAAAAAGAAAGAAAAAAAAAACCCTCGAACCTGTGGCTTGCAATATCACAAAACACTTCACAGGTAACACGTGCCCCCAGGTTAGATGAAAGAAACAAACCAACAAAAAATAACTTGAGCGGCACCTATTTCAAATAAACAAACAAAAAAAATCTCATTCAGGGAACAGCAGTAAACGACTCAGTGCAGCTGTTGGAGTCTGTCTGTTGCTGCCGAGCTAACAGGGCAAGCGGTTGATGAGGTACGGCCAAATACAGCTCCGCCAAACAGCCACCACAACCAGCAAACGCTTGTTCCACACAACACATAAAATTGGCGTCAATCTGCCGTTGCTCGCTAGCTTGCCGGAACTATGCTGGAGAGGCTGGCACAACGCGGGGTTGTCACACCTGCTAACCCATACCCTTGTAGCCCGTAACTACATCCAAAGCACAGCACCACTCCTCCATACTGACTAACATACTAGGATGCTACTGGCGTATGGACCCCAGGATGCCTATACATATGCCTGTTTCAGTGAACGTAACTACTACCCCTGCCCCACCACTCAATCAGTGACGTGAGTTGCAAGAGAAAGAGAGAGAGAGAGAGAGAGAGAGAGAGAGAAGAAAGTGGGTTCCCCTCTCTATCTACGACCCCAATTCTGAAACAGTTGGGACAAAGTGTAAATTGTGAATTAAATCAAAATGCAATGACTTTCAGATCTCATGAACCAATATGTTATTTACAATAGAACATAGATAACATTTCAATTGTTGAAACAGACATTTAACATTTCTATCCACAAAATGAGCTTATTTCAAATTTTCTTGCTGCAACGGGTCTCAAAAAAGTTGGGACACAGGCAAAAAAAGGGCTGAAAAAGCAACTAATATATTGGAGAATCAGCTTAAAGAACATTTAGCAAGTAATTAAGTCAACTGACATCAGGTGTGTAACATGATTGGCTATAAAAGGGATGTCTTAGAGAGGCTGAGTCTCTTAGAAGTAAAGATGGCTGGAGGCTCTCCAACCTGTGAAGGCTTGCGTAAAAATATTGTAGAAAACAATGTTCCTCAACGTCACATTGCAAAGGCTTTGAAGGTCTCATCATCGACAATGCATAACATCGTCAAAAGATTCAGAGAAACTGGAAAAATCTCTGCACGTAAGGGACAAGGCCGAAGACCTTTACTGGATGTCCGTGAACTTCGGGCCCTCAGACACCACTGCATCACTCACCGGCATGATTCTGTCATTGACATTTCTAAATGGGCCCAGGAATAATTTAAGAAACCACTGTCTGTAAACACAGTCTGCCGTGCCATCCACAGATGCCACCTAAAACTCTACCGTGCAAAAGGGAGCCATTGTTGAGCATCATCCAGAAGCGCCGCCGTTTTCTGTGGGCCAAGGCTCATTTAAAATGGGCTGTAGCAAAGTGGCAAAGTGCTCTGTGGTCAGATGAGTACAAATTTGACATTCTTGCTGGAAATCATGGGTGTCGTGTCCTCCAGACTAAAAAGGAGCAAGACCACCCCTCCTGTTATAAGCGTTCTGTGATGGGTGCTGGAAGTAGGACGCCAAGAGCAGTGGCCAGAAATAAAAGGCAAAACCTGCAGCGCACTGAGAGACTAAAACACAGATTGAAATAGCGAGATTCGTGCTACCAACGGACCTGACGATGTCCGTGGTAGAAAAACAGGCGAGCTTGAGGAAGCCAAAAGAAAAGAGAAATAAACCAAAGATTCCCTTGCTCACTAACACTGATCCTGTTATGCAGCTAAGTCCCTGACAATACTCTTTCAAGAGACCTTACTGGCTAAAGCGTCATAGAAACACTGACACTCTAGCAACGAGAGCGAGGCTGAACAGGAGCTTAAATAGAGTACGGGTAATGCCCCCAATTAATGCCAGCTGGCCCAGGAATCCAATAGGGTGCAAAACGATATCATCCCAGACGGGAGCAACAAAGCTCTCAATACCTGCAAACCATGACTAGTTCAGTTCAAAAGCCAGCATCTCTGATGGTATAGGGATGCATTAGTGCATAATGGTGTGGGAAACTTGCATATTTTAAAAAGCACCTAGAATGCTGAAAGGTATATAAAGATTTTAGCGCAACATATGCTCCCCCCCAGATGACATCTATTCCAGGGAAGACCTTGTGTATTTCAGCAGGACAATGCAAAACCGCATACTACAGCTATTACAATAGCATGGCTTCAAGTAGAAGAGTCTGTGTGCTGATCTGGCCTGCCTGCAGTCCTGATCTTTCACCGATTGAGAACATTTGGTGCATCATTAAACAAAAACTCTGTCAAAGGAGACCCAAACCTCTCCAGCAGCTGGAAGCCTGCATTAAACAAGAGTGAGATCAAATTCCAATGGCTAAACTCAAGAAACTTGTCTCCTCAATGCCCAGACGCCTCCACTCGGTGTTAAAAATAAGAAGGGATGCCACACCATGGTAAACAGGCCCCTGTCCCAAATTTTTTAAGACCTGTAGCAGCCATCAAATTTGAAATGAGCTCATTTTGTGGACAAAATGTTTGCAATGTTAACCCTGTTCTTTTGTAAAATAAAATACTGGCTGGTATGATTTGAAAGTCATTGCGTTTTGATTTTGTTCACAACTGACACTTTGTCCCAAATATTTTGGAATTGGGGTTGTAGCCCAACAGGCTACATTACTAATACATGATAATACATTTTCTGAACTCTTCACTCAAGCCCACGACCACTCAGAGCATGTGAAACATCACACATCTCTTGCAAAAGCAATCAATGTACTCAAAATTATTTTAAGACGATTTTGCATTACAACGCAACACACATACGCACACACACACACACACATACACACACACATGCATAACTGTGCGAATGACCCCCAGATTAGCTACATACAAAACACAATCTTAAATAGTTCAGGCGGGTTTAGGCACAGGAAGAACAACAGTTTCATTTCCCCCAAACAAATTTTAATTACATTTTCAGCTACATTTTGAAGAGAACATAGCGAAGAAATTGCAACATGGAAAATACAGTAAATAAGTTAATTGTTAAAAAAGACACACACGCATACGCACACAAACAGACAGGAAATAATTTGTGGGAAAAAAATGGTGCCTCATCCTGTTGCCTGTGTTTTTTTCTCCCTCTTTTTTTTATTACTGCACACAATATCTTTAGGTCACACCAATTCTGAAACCTGTCACTCAGCAAAACCACACACCAAGTCCGCAGAACTGTAAGATAATGCTCAGCTTTTTACTCAGCTTTCAATTTCATGAAACACTTTTTGCAAAAAAAAAAACAAAAAACTCTAGGCTACACGCATTTATCTACCCAAGACACAGATATCAAAAAGCTTGTAACTTATATGCCTTTTCCAAACACAACAAATCAAAATGCTACACTTATTTGTCTGTATCTCAAACCCACCCCTCACTTGTGGAAACTCCAATTGCTTATTGCATCAGAAACCAATCACTGCTTTACACTTCGCATATAAATAGGCTACAGGTCAGGTTACCTGTTTAGAGCGATGGACGTGAACATTGCGGGGAGAGCGAGGGCAGGGAGAGGGAGTGACAGGGGACGAAGGGAAGAGGAGGAGAGAAGGGAGGAAGACTGTCTCTGATGAGATTAGGGCTACGTTTACTGATCATGTGATCAACCTCAGGTTATCTGTGAGGGAGGCTGCACTGAGAGTCTTGCCCAACTTGAGTCGGTTTACTGTGGCATCCATAATTCAAACCATTAGAAATGAGAGCAGGTATGCAACTATCCAATGGCTACTTCAGGATTAAGTAAAATATGTATTACAGTAGTGTGGGTCTAAGTCTACCATGTACGGCACTGCTTTGTAAACTCTCGCGCAAATTAATTTAAACAAGGAGTGAAAAAGGTAAATGATAGATTTTTTTTCTTCAAATTTCAACTGGACTTTTATCATGAATCATGTTGACTTATTCATATTAATAAATAATATGATCTCCTCAGGTTTTAAAACTGAAAGACGGACATCATCTGTACTTTCTGTATCCCTGAATGACTTGCTGACGAGTTTGTGCGCTTTCTCGGGGACACATCCATCACATACATTTGAAGTCCTTGCGCATGATCTTATTTCATGTTAACAATCAAAATGATCATGAAACACCTGCATTGCTTCCAACCCCTGGGTAAAGAAAAGCGTGGGAAGTCATGAGTATTGGGAATCGCTGATTATATGTTTGTTTTTAGTATGTTTTAGTTATTTTAGTTGCTATTTATTTATTTAGCATATTTATTCTTTTAGAGTATGTATGTTTCTGCAAGATTGCGCTGTATTTGGTCTTGAATGTTTTCCTCTCGTTTCTGTCTCGTAGTGTCTTGTCTTTTTCATCACACTCTCTTCCCTGTATTTCGCTGAGGTATTTCCACCTCCTTCTCTCTTGCTGTTCTCATTGACTATCCACACCTGAGAGTAGTTTAGAGAGGCACGGGTGATTAGTTAGATCAGAGTTAGAACTCCACCTGTTTCCCCTCTCTCTCCTATCACCGTCCTTGCTTTTCTAGTTCCGCCTCTCTCTACAGCTGTCCTGTGTTTAGCTGGGATTCCACTTAATTAGTTTGTGTTTAAAAGACCCACTTTTTCCTCAGCTTCTTGTCGACTCGTTTCTTCCCATAAGCTCGCTTTGGTTAAGTCTCGTTTCTGCGTTTTCTAGTTTCAGTTGCTGATTGCTCGTTTCTTGTGAATTCTCCTGTAAGTCTCGTTATTGATTGTTTGTATTACGTTGTTTGATTGCGGATTGATTGATTAGTACTTCGTTCTCCCTTATTCCCATTTTGTACCCATCTGTTTAGTTTCTTCTGTGTTCTCCCTTATCCCATCCAGCTCCCTTTTCCTTCCCCTTCCATTCCCTTAGATCTACCCCCTTTGTTACTGTCTTTGTGGGGACTGAATTCCTGGTTACTGATTATTCTCTGCCTGTCTCCTGCCTTTGATTCTGACTATTCTGCATTACCCTGTTTCCCTGGCTATTGATCTGTTTCTGTCTTTGACCATGAGCTTTGGTAATCCCAATAAACGCCCTGCCGATGCTGAACTGCACTTGGAGTCTAAGCCCGTTCCTTTCAGTGAGTCATAATCGGTTTCCAATTACTATAAGTGAAATCCACCTCCACGCACAAAGACTTCAATTCCGCGTCAAAATCTCTTACATATGCGTTGATTGAATAACTACAGCAGAGGAACGTAAATATGCCACTAAAACTCACGCCAAATGCATGAGAGTCGACAGGTATGCGTTATTAATTAAAACTGACCACACCTGATTATGTTGAGTCTTTGGAGTTTCTGTGATGGTAATTTATTGGAATGATTGAAAACAGGTCATGACCAATGATTATTTTCAAGAGATGGGTTCTTCTTCATCTGAGATTTCAGGAGGCTGTACACCATCCGGTGTAATGCTGCCCTCCACAGTTCATTACAAGACATTATTCAAATCTTCTCACCATTTGCTCTCACACTCATACCTATGGGCAATTTAGTGTCTCCAATTAACCTGACATGCACGTCTTTGGACTGTGGGAGGAAACCTGAGTACTCGGAGAAAACACAGGGAAAACACACGGAAAGGCTCCAGGCCGGAATCAAACCACCAGTGCTAACTACTAAGCCACCGTGCTGCCAAAGGGATGTGTTGGAGCTTCTCCTATTGCCAGTTCACCAGCTGCCACTGTATGATACGACTGTATGAAATCCAACAAATTTTGTGGAATTATCTTGTATGCTTCACAACACTGTACTACAGTAACTACAGCAATGTCTTGTAAAATAAATGTAGATTATTTTTACACAGAACACTAGATGGATATGTAGAGATGTAAGCCAAAAAAAGACAGACAAGCTTTAAATTTAGAAGAATAGTATGTTTTTAGTAAGTATATCCAAAAAAAAATTGCTATTCTGAAAAAAGTTTGTCATTTGATGCAAAAACTTGATTTTTAAGATGTGTCTGTGGTCCTTTGAAAGCAGTTTTTCATTTTCCAGGAGATGAGACATTTTGCAAATGCCATTTTTGGATTTGTGTGTACGGATTTTTAAAAATGAGACCTAGTTTCAGTAAATGTGCGAAAGCACGTTTGAAAATCTCGGTGATCTGGCCACAGCACCTCGTCAATATCACAGGTAATGCCCTCCCTGGCCGAACACCAGGGAAAAATAACGCATTGAGTGGCATTTCCAGCCCTGGCATGCCTCCTCTTCAATATCGCCACTGGGCACCTCCGTTCCCTGAAGAAGTGATACTCGTGTGTGTGGTTGGCAGTCATAGACCCTTCATCGGCACGATGGAAAAAACTCCTTTATGGAGTTAAAAATTGAGAGTGAGTAGTGGAAAATGGGAGACAAGAAATTTTTGGGTGGTCAATAAACCAGTTTACACTTGACTTGACTTGGCTTGTGGGGTTTTAGTAATAGGTGCCTCAATTTCATTTCTCATAACCAGAATAAATTATCAAACAAAATAATCATATGATATTACCCAACAGCCTGTTCTCCAAGTAGTTGAATTACAAACGCATTACAAAACAATTACAAACATACCGTTGATTATCAAGATCACAACTGCGCTGTCGGTCCTGGCATCTGGGTCGTTCCAGAGAGTGGCTGGTAATGTCATGCACATATCACAGGCGTTTGTGTCAAGATGTCGGACACAGTTGGTTGACGCTATGCTGCACCACATTAGCCACTTAAAGTTCCCCAAAGCACCAGCTGAAATGCGGAGAGTTAGGGGGAGGGGGGTTCTACTGGGTCGCCAGGTTCCCCAGTGTTGTGTGAGCCATTAATTGTACTCACGTTGCAATCAGAACCCCTTCCTCTAATAAGAATATCTACAGAGACCGCAGACGTCGGCACAGTATTAATGTTCAGGTTGTGTGCGATCATGCTACGCGCATATTAAGCATCTGCGCTAAATTCCCTGGCTCGGCCCATTACGCCTATGTACTGCACAACTGCTTGAAATGCCAAAAAATACAATAAATATTTGAAACCATATTAAGCTATTAAGTGTCCAGTATCTATCACAGTGATACTTCTAATAGAGGCAAATAAAAATGACCGTTTTACGCACCCTCCTTCAACCGTATCCACTCCAAGTTCTTCTCCATGCACTTCCACTGCAGAAAGAGTGGATGCCATGATGGTTGCTCACCACCTGTTGCGTGCACACTTTTCCGGTGTGCAGAGAGCCTGGCTTTCGCCCCGCAGATTTTTCCGCGTGCGGGTAAGAATCCTTTGTTTGTTAAAGCATTGCCTTGTCCTTTAGTTGCAAACCTGACATCGGAGTAGTTTGAAATTTCAAGCGTACAATTTCTAAATGAGATCATGTAAACTGTCATTGATTGTTATTTTTCTGTGACTAGAATGTTCTCTTTACTTGTCTTCTTCCCTGTCTTCCACGGAACAAACAGGCAGGTGTTGGAGGGGCACATTTTCAATGCCCTGATTACACTGGTTGAGAAGCGCCAATTTCTTTATTTATTATTTTATTATCGCGGCAATTTGTTTCTTTGCATACCTTTAATGCAATGGTGGCTAGAATAAGAAAAAAAATAGATCTTTGCATTAGTTCTTGTAATTGGCACAGACATACTTAAGCCTACTATTACAGCGGCATATCGTCGGCCTGCTGATTAAACCTTGTATCCTCAAAATGATAAACTTCACAGGAAAATACAATATATATATATAATATATTATATATATATATATATATATATATATATATATATATATATATATATAATTAAAAAATAATAATCTCATATAAATTGATAAATATAATTAAAAATAAAAACATGTTTAATTCTGCATATAAGAACATTGGACATAAGAGTTTTTGTTTCTTATCAGTTTGGAGATACGAGGTTTTATCAGCAGGCCCATGATATTCAAATTCATAGTCTGATTTGCGTTTTCCATGGACCACAACTGCATATTCATGGTTAATCAGAAAATCCTTGTTCCTTATTTTCCTGATAGCCATAATCAATGAGCTTGGCACAGTCTGCCTCTCTTTTGGATCAGTCACACCTCTTTCATAAGGCCGCCTACATTCTGAATTTAAGCGTTGTGGGCGTGATCAAAGCGCGTAGGGGAGAATACGCGTAACTCAAAAGCGCTTGACTCGAATCGTGTAAAAAAAGACTTACCCACAAGTGGTAGAATAGACCCCTAAGAGAGGAATGATGATTGATGACATTGTTATGGCTAATGGCGCACTTACAGTGATGTTGCCTCCACGCCATCCACTGACACTGACAATGGTACAGCGCATCATGATTTTTCTCTACCCCTCACTTTGTTTTTGCTACGCTGAATCCTGCCTCATCGATGTGAAGAAACAGCAATGGCCCAAAGCTTCATGATTGTTACGTCCCTCGGCCTACTGTGGCTCCATTCTAAGGTTTGATTGTTGGTTTTGGCTACCTCTGCTGGTGGAGTTCTGTCTTTTAATTTCCCCTTAAACTACAAGTAATGCACAGCACCTGTGGTGGCTAGGCCGTGCCCACAAAAACCCTCCTCCGGAACCCTGAGGTTGGCATTCACCAGGGCTGGCAGGGATGCACACAGTTCCATGCGGGAACGGTTTCCTCTTTGCGCAAGACTGCTTGTCGATCCAGGCTCCGCGTCATGTTATTGTTATTAGTTTTTTCCCCTAGACCATATCCACTGTTAAGTGTGAGCAATAAAGTTATTGTAATACGTGCCAACCCGGTGTCGTCCACACTTGTGTTGCGTTCGAAGGTGTCCGGGCATAACAATGATGTTCAGCAAAATGCAGTGCAGTTGTGTTGTATCACACTATAGACTGATAAAGTACAACCGAGGTGTACAAAGCATTGGAATACATAGAACAAGGACAGTACTGATTACCAGCACGTACTCAAACCGCAATTATTTAATGCTGATTTGCACTCAAATGGCTCTCTGTGCAGTTGTTTCATTCTGACATGATGCTTCAGCAGAACAAAGGCCTATGCGGACACACTGACCCAGTTCATGACTATGAAAATGAAGTTCGGAAATAATGTTGCTCTTTTTCTGCCTTAAGCGTTTCTGATCACCAGATTGACTATGAGCTACTCTTGTCGAGGTGTGAAGACACGGATATTTCTACCGCAAGGGGGTTTTCGAGCAATTTTGCAAAAAAAATAATATGAATGGTTAAGGGTACATGACTGGTTTTTAGTACAAACAGAAAATAAATTTACATTAGCCAAACATCACTGAATACAATACTCTTGGTAAACAGTACATTAGTACTAACGCTAGTGAGAGAGGTACTCACATGATAGGGCTGTACTGTAATGTGATATAAGCAGTAAATTTTTTACCTGCTCTCATTTTTATTTGTTTGGATCATACTTTTCCTCTGTGGGGCAGCTAAGATTAGGCTGGACTCTCAACCCCCCCTCCCTGAGACTCAGTACTTATCACACCAAGTCAACCAAGCCCAGGTGTCATCAGTGATTCTTCCTCTTTGGATTTCCACACCTCAGCCTCCGACCCTCACTCCTGTTCTCTAACTCTCCCTAGCATTGGTCTCCATTGCTGTTCAGACCAAGAGGGCTGTCCTGTGGCTTATTTAAAATGCTCAAGCCCTGATGTGTAATTGAACTGATAGGCCATAAGTGTGTTCACACTTGAGTAACGGGGGCTGCAACTGCTCAATGAGGGTCACATTATGATTAGCAATGTTTTTCAAAAGGAACATTAGAGTGCTTCGTTGTATATGTTGTGTGCAAAGTAGCCAACCATATGCTGCATTAGAAAAGTGTGTGATGTTCCCCAAAATATATGTTTTGAAATGGCAAACTGAGTTTGAACAAATACTGTACTTGTAGACTTTGCCACAGGGCGAATGAGTGGTTTCAGAGATTATGCCTCAACCTCCAGTTATACAGTGTTAGTAATTGAGGACAAAAAAATGCAGTTTGGTAAAAGTTTTACTTTATTTCTGTCTTGCTTTCATGATAGAACATTGCTTGAAGGATTATTAGCTATACAAACTCAAAGGAATAATAAATGCTTGCTTTTGATGTAGGGATTAAAGAGGCGAATTTTGTTTTATGGTTTCATTGGGCAATATTTGGACAGTTAGCTCAGCGTTGTGGTCACTCTGGGTTTCGTAAAAATGCATCGCAATTATATGCACTCTATTCAATACATGCAGTTGTGAATCTATGCAAAAGAGACTGCCAGCTTTGACAGATCATGTTACAAATGGATTAGAATGCATTCTCTGATCCAATGACAGACTGTTCTCTGTGCTAAATTAGATACTGATGACAAAGACCTAAAGTGTGTCCCATTAGTCTCAGTAAGGTATTCCTGAGAGGAATATAATTTAAATGCATGGTGGAGTGCCTGTTCTGTGGAGCTGATAACTCAAAGCAAAATGTTAGCCTTGGTAGCGGGCTTATTAATAACAGCAGGGTATATAATGAGATTATACTGCAAACCCTTTAATTTCCCTCTCAATGAAAAAGAATGACCCTGAGAAAGATGCATTATCTCTTAAAGAGATGCTACAGCCGCTAGCATTTTGCCCCGTAGCGTTCTCTGCCGCAGTTAGCTCAGAATCAGCTCCAGACACACTGCACATTAAGGCTACATGACCTGCTGCTGGAGTTTGACTCGCCAAGCGAGGGGCTTTCATTTTGGTGGTCAAAACTTCTGCGTCCTCTATCGCTTTGTGTGACGCGATGATTAAGACAGCGGTGACACATATTCACAAATATACCGCACCGATACATATGCCACACATCAGCAATTTATAACCAAAGACAGTGCCATGACATTTGTTTCATTATTTTGTAATGTGAATATAGGCCACTAGATGGCAGTATTTACCTTTTTTTGTTAAGCTCAGACTGGAGTCATGTTTAGACATGTCCTGGACATGTCTGGGGCAAGTCTCAGAAAATTAAAAAAAAAAGAGGTCTAAATGTGGGTGGGGTCTGCAAAAGAGTATATAACAAAAAGAATTGAGACAGTAAAGTAGTAGGAGAAATTGCAAGAAGATGACCAGACCTGCCATTCTGTTCAAGACCTGTGACGTTTCTTTTGTGGATTTCTTTGCCTGTGTTTGAGCATTTTCATTATCCAGGACATCACCAAGCCACCCCACAAAAAGGGACTGTAAATATTTTTTTTTTTTCCTATTCAATCTTGGTCAGTTTAGTTAGTTGTTGTGTTTAATTAAATGTGTTTAAGTTTTTAAAACTGTGTCTGTCATCCCTTGCTGTTGCTGTTGTGTTGTAGATTGTAATAAGAAATTGGGGCCATAACAATTTTGAATTATTACGGAGGTAGTTTTTTTGTGGTGTTGTATGGAGCATCAATGATGTCATCAATGACTTTGGTCCTTCACAATGTGATACTGTGGACAGATCTGTAAGTAATCCTTGTTAATGAGGAATCGCAAGGGTTCAAATTCCTGATTAACCTGGCGGGGTGAGGAAATTGCAGTTCTTCACCTCGTGTTCAGAGAAGGGATGAATCATACACTTTTAAAAATAAGGGTTCTTTGAGGTTCTATGTAGAACCTCGCCATAACAAAGGACCATTTTCATTGAAATGGTTCTTAATTTACCATGAACAAGATGGAAATAGTTGATAAGTTTCACTAAATGTTAAGAGTACGGACATGTGTATTGTGAACTCTAATGATACAAACTATTTGAACTTAGCACACATGGCTAACCAGGTGGTTAATTCTCATGAAGATAAGTAGTAAATTGTATGTGACCTTAAATATTGTTATGATTAATAATATTGAGCAAGAGGGGAAAAAACACTGGAGAAAACGGATCCCAAAAAGCCTTTAATAGTACGAATCAAGGGGGGAAAAAAACTGACGGGTTTCGACGCTACCAACAGATGTACCTAATGATTAATCAATTAGAAATGGCCAAACAGGGCATTGAGCATGAAACAACCAATTATCATGTCATACACACGCCAATTATCACAGCCATTCACAAGCCTTTCACAATGTCTATACTCTGAAATCATCATTTACAAAAAACATGAAAGGTTAAGCTCCTCATTGAGACATCTGTTGGAAACTTTTAAATGATACTCTCATTCTGAATCGTTTGACTCTGATGAAGACATGGTAGTGTCGAAACGTGTCAGTTTCCCCCCAAACCCCCCCCCTGATTCGTACTATTAAATGCTTTTTGGTATCTGTGTGCTCCAGTATTTTTCCCCTCTTCCATGAATTTATTGTCTGAGACTGAGAAGGACCGGACCTAAGCCTCTACCGGCAGATGCGCTGAGATTCTTCACTTACAGTTAATAATATTGTGCATTTACACTGCCCGGCCAAAAAAAAGTCACCGTTTGGAAGTTAATGAACAAATTCTAAAATTGGATCATTATTGCGGTTATTAATATCTTTCAGATGGCAATAATCATTTTATCCCTGACTGATGAAGTGCGTCGCTGTTCATTTCTTTCAAAATCATGTCGGAAAACACATTCCCTGATGATGGAAAAGATGTTACAGTATTTCAGAACTGGCAAGTTATTGGGCTGTATTTAGCAAAGAAAACTATGAATGACAAAACCAAGCAGGAGGAATCATTTTCACAAACAAATTTTCCACCACAAAGTCCTGACCTTGAACATAATAAAAGTTATTGGGATGTACTCAAGACCACCGAGTGGTTCAACCATTATGTCGAGAAGACAAGATCTTGGACAAAAATTATGGCATTTCTGATCGAAAAGAAATGTTCTGGCATTGCATATAGTTGTCAAAACAATAACAAGACGAATATGCACTGTAATCAAAGCTACAGGGGTTCCAACTAAATATTTGAGTGTGCGACTTTTTTTTTGGCCAGGCAGTGTATTATAATAACAATAATAATAATAATAAAAATAAACTTTTGGATTATTCAAAGAAGCTCTAAACGTTTCCATACTGAACCATTTGAACCCCTAGGTTCTTTCTAATGAACCCTTCAAAGGAGATCTACATAGGACCTGTTAGTGGTGCCGAATCGGAGGCAAGTTACAGAACCACATTTGGCTCTATATAGAACCTTTTCTTCTAAGAGTGTATACTTTTTACAGAACCAACTCCACTTTCAATTAACCCCTTGAAGCCTGTATTATATAACAGGGTCAAGAACCCCACCTATGCCAAAACACAGTTTACTGTGATGGGGAGACCACCTGATCATATACAAAGTCACGTGACAACCGAAATTCATGTAATCAATGTCACATGTTTGGAGGTGGTATTCTGGCATTTTGCATTATTACAGTGTAATTATGGCACCCACTTACGTTCTCACAAAGACACGCCCACGCCCCTCCAGAGCATTTATGTGTTAGGATTGGCCCGCTCAAGAGGTAGGATACCAATCCTAGAGCCGAATGGCGGTCTAATCCTGGCTCTTGGATCACTGGCCAATCCTAGCGCTTGAATGCTCTGGATAGGCGTGTCTTTGCAAGACCGTAGGTGGTTTCCATAATAACGTGTCATGACATGCTCTGTACTCAACCTCTAAACGCCTGTAGGGTTCGAAGGGTTAAAAAAAAATCAAGCCTATCTTGTTAACCTGCAAAAAAAAAAGAATTTCTTCAAGATTATTGTAACTAGGAGCAATTTGAAATTTAAATTGAATTGAAATCAACAGCACCTATTTAGAACTACTTATGCCTGGGCTATGGCATTTAATCATTCAGTATTTAGAAAACTGTTCATTCATAATGTCTCAAAATAAATTAGTTGCTGACAAACTGCAAAAACAAGAGTTAAGTATAAAAAGGCAGTTTGCAGCAGTGCACTTTTGTTGGCACTGAGTAATTGTAATGCAAATGCGATGTTAAAAACATGAGATCTCGTTTAATTACAGATCATTAAGCTGCAACTTTTTTTATTTAAAATTCACTCGTCTGCCTGGGTAATTTGCCTCTTCATTTTTTAATCTGAATAAAAAGTTTTCCTTCGCAACAGTTAGACAAAGAACCCCACTGGCATGCATATTCGTCTCCTGCGAATAGGAAGAGAGAACTCTCAGGTGATATCTCCATTCTGCCGAAGGCCGCAGAGACATTCTCACGCTGTTGTTTTTTATCTTTAACATTCAAAGGCAAGGATGGAAGGTTCTCGATAAAGTGTATTCAGCAGCCTGGGGGTGAGCTGGCTGAAGAGGTTCAATTGAGGGCGGTAATTAGGGCTCGGCTTCAATACTTACCGCAGTCCTGCCAAAGGTTTCAAACACTTGTTTGGCTTTCATGTGCTGTGCAGACGAGCTATTGAATCAGAGATGTGGACAGGTGGTGGATTCAGTCCAATTGCCCTCTCCTGTCATGCATGGGTGAGGGGCAGAGCAGTGCTAATGATATACTTTTGATTTCATTTTTGATCTGATTTTTGGCCGGCGTTATTGAATTTCAATGGATTTTTTTGATGTCTAGTGCAGAATGTTTATCTTTATTGACTGGTAAAAGAACCGGAGGTCACAGATATGAAGTATTAGAATGCATTATGGTTGTCCTTCGCACGAGCCAAGTTTGAATGCAATGCGTGCATCCGAATTGTACTGTATTACCATGTGACGTAACAACATTTTATAGCTATTGCTAAAGTTACCCAATACTTGCATCTTTCAGACAAAATCCAAAAGCTTTCAGCGGGCTTAAACCATTCAAAGCCAAACCTGCCGTGTAACATCATAATCAGCCAGTCTGAATGGAAATACTATGTGCCGGGTGAAGTTAATGTTAATAATTAAATGCAGATTGGCTAAGATCAAGCATTAGCTCAGCTTGATTTTTTTCATTACCATGTCAAAAGACCGAGGGCGGCATATATTCTTGAGTGTGTATAGGTGACAGCTAAGGTAGAATACCAGTCAGACCAATCAGGAATAATGATAGCTTGTTGAAATAGCCATAATTTTTACTTGAGACTATCTGAATCAACCATTAGGGCACCAGGCAATTTACTTTCCGGTAGTTAAGTATCTACAGGTTATTAACTTAATAAAATACTTTCAGTGGTTGAGTGGGTAAATGCCAAAGTGCTCGGGACACAATCTAAATTTATGGAGCAAGGGATATTTGAATCAACATTTCAGCTGTTTCACAAAGCTGATAAGTTTCTAAACTAACTCACGACTTTTGTGTGAAATTCCTGTTCCCATGCTACTCTCAGTTGAAGTCCTTGCTACAGTAGGATGAGATATTTGAGGCTGCTGTAGATTCTGGTACTTACAGAGGAGTGTGGGTGTGTTCTTAAATTAGAGTCTGCTGTAGAGTCTATCTCTCATATTAGGGCCTGTTGTAACCCTCCATTGCTGAGCTCCCTTTGGAATAAACTGCTTAAGAAATTCTCCATTTTTATGGCACTAGACAGGCCTCATTTAGGAACTAGCAGTAACATTTCAAAGCCATAATCACAGGATTATCTCTAAACAAAGTATCAGCTTAGACACTGTCTTTGTCGGGTTTTTTTTTTTCTTTCCTATCAGAGAAAACATACATTTTGGCTGTTTCTCAAAGCGTAGGCAGCAGCCGATGGAGGCTGCATTTCTCAGCTGCTTTGTCATCGAAGGCTGTTCCAGTGTGAAAGATCCTTCAAATACAGTTGAGAAATACCGTCTAAATCTGGTGGATTGGAAGGACAGGTAAGGTTCCCATATGCACCCCACAATTCTGTGGGGACACAGGAACCAGGGTTCTCGTAGAATATGCTGTTAAATGTAAACAAGGTACAGCTCAATGCTAAACGCTGATTGCTATGCCTCCTCCTGCCATAGTTTCATGAGCCCAAAAAGTTGCTCTTCAGCCTTCAAGTACTACTGACCTTATGTTACCTTGACCTTTGACCTGATGACCTTCAAAACCTAATCAGTTCAGCAGCCCTCTGTGGGGGAATTACCATGCACTCCTTCAGTAAATATAGCGCCGACAAAATATTTGTGATGGTAGGTACGTTGGATACATGGACACACAACTGGAAAACATTATGCTTCCCACCCACTAGAAGTGGTGAAGGCATAATAAAAATGTAACACTTAAATAAAACCACAGATGTGCATGATACCACACACATTTAAACAAGGCTAAAACAAGCATGCATGAATATGCAAAAAACTATTGTATTATTGTATTATTATTACTATACGATTAGTATTTACAGATTACTAGATAATTTGAAGCCCAGCATTATAACATAAAATGCAAGGCACTTAAAGCTGCTGTAAAGCTGCTGATTTGGTCGTTTTCGTAGCTTCTTATCTGAAGCCTTTGAAAGCAGTCCCCGCCCCCCATTCCCAAGCCACGCGCAGAAACGCGCATCGCTTTCCGACCGAGCTAGAGAGTAGCGACACAGTTAGTACATAAGTACAACAATATAAACAGACACTCTCAGTGATTGTCATGTGAATGCCTCGTTGAAAATATGGACCAACGACACATTACATCCAGGCAGAAACTTCGGTATGAATGTCTTTTTGAAGGTATTAGCTAAAACTAGCTAGTGTCCTATAGCCACACATGCTATTGTTACACAGCAAAGCAAGCTGTAGTCAGCTACAAATGATGATTGTCCATTTATAAACTGACATTAGCAGGATTAAAAACCTCCAACAGGACTATCCGAGACTGATAAAACTGCATAACTAAAACAGAGTAAAACAAAGCTTACCTGTCCAGTAGTGGCAAGGCTAGCTGGGCATCGCTTTTTAAACCCTTTGATTCCTTCAGTTTTCCCCATTGAAAGTGGCACCGATATAAATACAGCTCTTGGCCATCTTGTGTTTTTCCTCCTTGATTCTATTTGTTCCTCTACCGTTCTTTGGCGCATTGGCTCTTTTACTGTGTTAGCCCTCTCCATAGCGCTGGAATCGTAAGCTTCGTCTATTCTGCTATTACCAACAATATAGATATTTCTTTATGTTTTTTTAATGATTTTTATCCAGCAGATTGCGTACTAAAAACGCATATTCAGCTCTGCGTGCTCACAAGCAGAGAGAAACGCATCTTTATGGCGTTCTCTCACCTGATTGGATAAAGGCAGTCAGCGACTCCAGAATTGTATATGCTACTTTATTGCAGAAGAGATTGACTTAGAGACCTGTTTTATCCACTAGCTACTCTAAATAAATTATCTCTGTCGGAATGTGGAGCTATTTAACACATTTTTAAAAACAAAAAAATCACTTACAGCAGTTTAAGACCCCCCAGCCTTGCCATTATATCAGACTGACTGGAATCATCATTACCCAAGATCTTGGATCCCTGCAAAAAAATTGTGGCAATATCACTCCACACAATATCACACAATATCATTTAAATGTATTCAAGGTCATGGAGTAAAGGTCAAATGTGAAATACCAACAGACAATGCACAGGTCCATCCAAAGTATATATATATATATTTTTTTTTTTAAATTTGGCACCTCCAATCCCACCCGAATCTGGAATGTCGAATTGCTCGTACAAGGCTTGCTCGTTTGCGGCCCCTTGTTGCCAATTCAGGAGAGTGAAGACAGTTTGCGGCTCTCCTTCGAAGCACGTGCCTGTCAGCCACTGCTTCTTATACACTCATTGGTTGAATCTTCGCAAGTTCAGAACGAGGGCGGAGGAACCCTGAACATGAACAGGCTTAGAATCATCCTGACGAGCGTCTGTCTGGCCAACAGGAGGCGCTTGAGCAACGAACAAAGCCATTTATTTATTTCCCCTTCCCGGCTGTCCGTTCCCAATTTGAAACCCTATAGCGTGATGGCCAATTGTGCGCTGCTCTGAAAAAGCTACTGACCACTGCTGGTTGGTACGACCTGGGCTCGAACCCGAGATGTGATAGTCACTTCTGCACTACAACGCAGTGGCTCATGGCAGATCCAACGTATTTTAAATGTGGCCAGTTTCACATTGCTGCTATTATTAATAATTGAAAAACAGCTTGCACAAAATTTCCAAGGTCATGGTCACAACTCCTAGGTCAAAAGTCAAATCATGAAAAACGAAGGTTGTTGCACAACTACAGCCTAAGGTCCTTACATGTAAGAGGTATTACTTAAAATATGGAACAGACAGACACACAGAGAGATGGCATACAGAAGCCACCATGATGACAATACCACAATGGCAATGATGGCAGAGGGGTAATAAAAACTAAATAAAATTATTCAATGGACTGAGCATTGAGTGTATATAGCCATCAAAATTTCGAATGGTGCAAACATCCTGAAATTGCCATGATAGAGATCACTTTGTGAGTATGAAATTGAAAAAAAAAAAAACATGAAATTCTGATGTTTCAGCTAGTTAATTGACTGAAATTATAAGCCAGGCTTCATTAATCAAATCTTCACAAAACTGGGCTGTTATGTGTTTATGTGACTTCAGTCAGGACAGCACATACATGTGGAAAAAAAGAAGAAAAAGCTTGTTGTTTTACCTTTAAAAAGTTAAGAGTTCATGGGCTTTTAAGTTAATTGAATTACAAGGTAACATTCAACTTGTCATCTTAAATTCAGTTAACTAAAGATTTTAAGGCAACGCAACCGCTTACTTTTTGTCAGTCATAACTGAAAAAAAAAAACTTTTTTCTTTTTTTTTTTTTTTTTACAGGATGTACTTGCTTGATGGTGGTTTCATTATTAGCTGATTGCTCATATGCTTGAATCAGCAATGCCAACAAAATTTTAAATTCTCGGCAACGTAGGCAATATTAGTTCTACTGAGTCCCAGGGACTCAAAACTGTAGCACATATGCATGCAAAATTTTTGTCTTACACACAGTAATACATCTCACGCTGGTTAAACTTAGAGACAAAAGTTTATCGGCTACCTTAAAAATATGAGTTGACTCAGCTAAATGTGAGTTAACTCAACTTGACGATAAGCTTTGTTTCAACTCACAATTAGTCAAGGCAATGGATAACTTAAAATTTGTGAAAATTGTGACTTGTGAAAACGTATGAACTTGACTTCAATATTTAAAACTTGTCATGACGAGTGAATTTAAACAGTTCACACGACTTAATCAAGCAATCAAGTGATAAAATGTACCAGAATAAGCTGCCAATGTTATTTTAACATTTACAATGGCTGAATAATAAGGCTCTTATATAAAGTACAATGCATTACGCTCTGGTTCTTGCATTATAATCTCCTGTAGAGTCCTTATCTAATATTGGAGTATGGAACAAAGGCTGGTTTTTACATTGGATTGCGTAGTTGAGTCTGGTTGATACATTGAGTTCTGGAATGAAGTTGTGTCCCTGACATCAATGTTTGAAGTGCTGGGGAGATTAACTATTGCAACAGAATTTACTCTTTCCCCAGGGACCTCATTTATAAACAGTACGCAAGCAAAGAGAAGATGCATACGCCACTTTCTTTGTGAATATCAGATTTGTAAAAACAAACTTGACATTAAAAGAACAAAATTAATGCGATTGCGTGTAGATGCAAAATCCCAAGTTGATCCCGATTAAATAAAAATTGCATGCAGTTTACCTTGCCAATGGTTTTATAAAAGTTTTTTTTTTTTTTCACCATATATGACTTTTCTTAATTACTATGCAATATTTTACCATAAAATTTATGAAAATGTGTATAAATCATGCCCCAGGATAGTCCTGCCCTCAAGCTACGAGGGAACACCCAGCCCTTCAGATCTCTGTCAAACTGGCGAGTTGTCTCTAAGAATGTTTGATGAGTGTTTGTCTTTTGTCAAACTCCTGTTAGTTGAAGAAAAGCATGCGGTTAAGTAGGCGGTGGTTATATACTGTGACAATAATGAGAGAATAACGAGTGTTTCTGAGGATGATAGATCTCATGTCTAAGGAATCCCCTGTCGCAAGTGTAGTCTAATATAGAGATGCTCGACATCTCACCAAGTTTAAGGAAAAAGCTGAGGAGGTTTTCCAGTGGAAGCTGCCAAATGAGCTCCCCGGTCCCAAAGCTTTGCGTAGTTTACAGATATGACATCTTCCTGCAAATGATTAGTGCACGGTCTCTTAAAGCTTAGATCTTCTTTATACACTTTCCCCACAGAAAATGAGGCAAGGCCATAGAGTTCCATTTTGTTAAACATTTCTTTATTGTATCACTGATTTTTGTAACATTAAAATGGGTCATTTCAACCCAAACAGCATGTAAGGCTTGAAGAATGCCAAAATCAACTCAAAGATGATGTCATCCACACTGTCTTCCATCATCTCTTACTCTAGTCATCCTTTAAGTCAGATATACCTTTATTTTTATTTCAAAATAAAAGTCACTTTCTCAGTTCTGATGTAAGTGACTATTCTCAGTCCCTTTAAGCATTAGTTTTCTTACGTTTTATATCGCAGGTATTTTGCAGATGAACTCATCCAGAAAGATTTAGAGCAGTGCATTGCAGTATAGTACCCTGGAGGTGCAGAAGTATAGTCCTAAGAGAGACAGCAAAGTACATAAAGTGCTAGGCTCAGCTGATAACTTGTGAAAAATAAGTATTAGGTAACAATGCTGTATTAAAAAAACGCAAATTCGACAGATTCAGCAAAAAAATAAAATATGTTATTCCAATTTTATTTCTACAATTGCGTAATTATTTTTGAATAATAGTTACTTTCTTGTACATGTATTTAATCATTTCTAAATAATCCTTATTTCTCAAAAAGCATATTTAAAGTTATGTTTATCACCAGTCTGGAAAAAAAAGCGGGGGGGGGGGGGGGGGAATGCACATGTGCAGGTGAAGAGGGAATCTCAGAAACTGCGTTTGCATTCCTTTTTTATTTTTCTCAGCACTGCTTTCCAATGAACAGAGCTGAAAAATGGGTTAGCAGCATTTGGGCTGTCATTTTAACAACTGAAACAATAACAGTTTACAGGCTTCTCATCAACATTTCCAGGACTGCAAATGAAAACACAAAATCATACAGTGAACATAGCAGATTTGTACTGGGTAATATCACAAGTCACTGGGTAATATCACAAGTCTAAAGCTGATCCCGCTTTAGACTTTAATTCAATCAAACATCCCTCCCTCAATATATTGTAAGAAATCATAACGTCATAATGTTGCCCTAGGCCCATACATACAGAAAATGTATGGCTACTATCAATTGTGGTGTTCTGTTTTTCACTGAGAGGAAAAACTCAGGAGATTCATGGCCTGTCCTGTGATTTTTACCTCCGTAACACATACGGACACACGCTAAGCCATCGCACGGGTTTGCCTTAATGTTGTTTCCCCCTAGCTAATGTTTCAGATTTATAATGTGGTAATTTAATATTGATAAGCTAGCAATTCTTCTATCCCCTTGTTATCTCATTACTGTGCAACCCTGACCCAGTACGTTTGGAGATGTTACCTTTGCTCATCATTCATCACACAGAATTCACTGGTTTCTATATAGTGGAGGATTACTCAGACAGCACTTCTGAGATTGTTCGGTCTAATTGGGAAGATGGTCACTAATGAAGGTAATGGCGTACACCTACACGCTCTTCTCAGCATTGTTTGTATCTCCTCATCTGTGATTGAGAGCATGTCAGAGCTGCTTTGTTGAAATAAATGAAATGGTCGCTCAGATATCTGAGTAGCATCTGTGTGCTATATGGTCATTATGGTTTACTGGGGGTCTGTCGCCCAAACTCACTGTGATTTTATACGGCCCTTTTAATCAGCCATTTATTTTTCAGACAGCCAGATTTCAGGAAAGATTATACAAACCTCTGAGCTGGTCATCATAAGACATTTTCCCAAGTTTGAAGAAATCTCCAAGTCTGTTTGGAGAAATCCTCTGAATAAACCATTTAGGTCTTCCATTGGAATGGGGAATACTTGCTGCTGGTGACAGTCAGAACAGTCCTTTCCTTTTTTAATTAGGCACACGCCATGTCCATTTCTTCCTGAAATATTAATTTTTCTGACTACAATACGTTTCCATTGTGCAAAAGTCCACTGCTGATGCCTCCGATCCCAGGGAAGTTGACTGTGCTTCCAGCAACTGTTAGAGAGAGCTTTCTTTTTGCAGTTAAGTTTTAAGTGGCATTTATGGATGTTACTACATATTGAGGTACTTGAAAAAGATTTCCTGAAGTAATACTGAGCCAATGTGGTTATATCACCAATAGAAAAATTACAGTTCTTGATGCACTGCTGTCTCTGTGATCAGAAATCTCAGGTATTCATCTTAGGCTTCGACCGTTGCCCTTATACACAGAAATTCCTCCAGATTTCTTTAAATTTTTTTATCATGTTATGCGCCGTAAAAGGTGAAATATCCAAATCCCTTTATATTTTTCTTCTAAAACCTGTATTTTCAAACCTTTTCGTCACAACCCTAGTGTGTCCTAGATTGGCTCCACCGCATTCCAACAGTCTGAGCCTGGTCTCATCTCGACAGGTCAAATATTGACGCTACCTGACCAAAAGTCGATAGACAATGCAAAAGGACGCTTTTGGCGTCCTTGTTTGACGCCAGTTTAAAACAAACCTTACCCCCTAACCCCTAACTTAACCCTAAGTGTCAAATAAAGATGCCAAAAGCTTCCTTTTGTGCCGTGTATCGACGCTTGGTCAGGTAGTGTCACTATATGATGAGGCGGGATGAGAATGTGTTGACAGTCTTCGTGCAGGTTTGCAGTTTGCAGTCTTCTTTAATTGAGTTATTGTCTCACCTCCTCGCATGCTTCCCAGTGTTATCAGTCATTAGCTTCACCCCTTTTGTGAATATCCCATCTATATAAGTTCCTTGTGGAGTTTGAGTGGTTGCTGGATTGTCATGGTTCATACCCAACTAAACCCTCCAGTCAATTTGTGTCTTGTAGCATCGAGCTAAGCTCTTCTTCTGCATGTTTCAGTATATAAATGATAAAGAAAAATCTAATCACTCTTCGGGGTCTGATTAAAAGGAACAAGCTTCAAAGCCTCAAAGTCACTCTCCATGATTGGGACTGCTTTTCCTGTCTGTTCCTCTGATTCAGTTTATTAGGAACCCCCCCAAGTCTTCATCGGTCTCCAGGATTGGGACTGTGTTAAACCTTTTAGTTTTACTGTCAAGTAGTCCTGTCTTTGCAAGGGGTAAATGCCAACTGGCTTCTGCCCCAGAATGGCCATTGGCCTGGGCATGGACACAGCCCCGCCCTCAAGTCATTACTGACTTAGCTGGACTGCCCCCTCCTCTGTTCTGAGCCATGGCTTTTTCCTCTCCCATTACCATATTCCAGTTAATAAATAATCCCGTTTGGACTGCACCCTGACTCTGCGTTGGGTTCCTTGTCCGGATCATAATATCTTTTAATGATTTCCTCAAAAATTTCAGGCCAAATTTATGATCTTTAGCCCATGTTTTTCCTGAAGAATCAGGCCTTCCCCGGATTCTGCTTTCATGCAAAATTATTACAATCACCAGCTGACATCAACTGTTTGAAATCACATCATTATTCAGATTTTTTGTCTCAACACTAGTCATAAATTGGCACCATTCAATCTTTTTTTTGGAAAGTGCTGCAGGCCTGAATGGCCATGATTGATTTATATTTACAAATAAATTGAAATTGACCAGATAAAAAAATTAAATATATTGTCTTCATACTGTCTACAATGAAATACAAGTGAAATTGAATTTAGAGATTGCTGCAAAATATTTTAATTTGAAATAAAATATTTGATAAAGAAGATTTTTAAACTACGTTGTACATCAAATCGTATGTGGGTCTCATCCCAAATTACAGGCATTAATATGAAATTGGCCCATCTTTCTAAGACCCCACTTTTCTGGGAAGCATTTTGCATTGCTGCTGGGATTTACAAAATTTCAGCCAAGAGAGAGAGAGCATCAGTGAGGTCAGGCACTGATGTTGGGCATAAGGCCCGGCTCGCAGTTGGCTTTCCGATTGATAATAAAGGTGTTTGATATGGTCGAGGCCAGGGCTCAGTCCAGGGCCAATTCGCACATTCTCATTCTGACTTGTCATACTACAGTGACGCTTTCTGACCAAGTGTCAATATATACAACGAAAACAAAGCCTTTTAGCATCCTTATCTGATGCCATTGTTCAAACAAACCCTACTCTCTAACCCTAACTCTCACTCAAACCCTAAACCTAAACATCCAATAAGGTCAGAAAGCATCACAGTATGATGCATCGGGATGAGAATGGGCTCATCAATCAAGTTTTTCCATATTGATATCAACGACATAATGTCTGCATGGATCTTAGTGTTTTGGCATTTTTCCACTGATGCAGGCAGTGGTTTCCCCCTAAGTGTAGAGGAGGCTCTGAATCGTCCAGAATGCAGTTGTATGCTATAGCATTAAGACTTGCCTTCATTGGAACTTAGCCCAAAAACCATGAAAACCAGTCCCAGGGGAGTCCAGATACTATTGGCTGAATAGTGTGCATATATGGTAATAATACAAGAGTCAACAGCAATTTTGAATTATAGGTAATATATTTTTTTAAATGTCATTGTACCCCATGTGTATACACACTGAATATGTAAAAAAAAAAAAAAACTGAGCAGCCATTAAAAGAACAAAGCACATTGTGCAAGGTATCAGTCAGAGGCAAGCCAGCCAACTTAATTAGCTAACCACTTAGCTAAGCACATTAGTAGTTTTAAAGCTATCTATTCCAGAACCACAAATAAATAATGCTACTGGCAGAAACATAATTAAGAAATACCGTGCAAACAAGTTATCAGCCAGCCAGGTCGACTGTATACGTTGATGTTTTCCCAACTGACTTTCCTCTTAGTTTGATCGACACATGTTCCCTCTCTATGAAAATATTTTTCCGAGCCATATTGATCTCAGACAATGTGAAATGCCTGTATCTGGGACCTGCTGGAGAACACAGCTCTACAATCACTCCATAAATACCTTCAGGTTTGTAGGAGGCAATTAAAAATGGCCATCATTTCTCATGTAATTAGCTTTTCACAGTCTAAGAGACCATACTTCAGCAAATCACTTTCAGAGAAAAAAAAATCTCTGAACAAAATGTGAATGACAAAATCTCATGAACAAATTAGTTGTTCACTGATCCTTTTCACTTTCCGTCAGTCACGTGATGCCCACAATATTGTTTCTGATGACCTGGAGATACTCACTAATACTAGAGCTCAAGCCACTTTGACACAGGCATCAAAATGGCCATTACGTCTATCAGTTGTGTTCTAATAAAACAACACAAACAAGGTCTGGTGTTCATTTTTTGGCAATATATGTGAAGTGGCGAGGATAGAGTTCTGTCTTAAAATAGAGAGGTAGCAGAATATTAACCTCATCAGGCAGCACAGAAAGTGCCATTGACCCAAGCAAAAACTGTTATTTATTCCACCAAAATATGTTACTCCTTCTCTGTTAAGACCCATTAAAAAAAGAGCAATGACAAGTGACACCTGGTGGAAGGCAAAGGGAATTGCCTCTGTTACTAGAGTCAAAACATCCTATATTTTATGAGTGACGCTGGATATTCAGTACCTGTCTAAAGTTTGGACATGCTCTACTCCTGTTTAAGTTGCCTGTTGTTTTGGTAGATTTAGGTAATTTAATTCCTGTAAATAACCTCAAATGCCATAAGCCCAGAAGTAAATGAGAAATAAACACTCAGAAGATCAAATGAAAAAATTACTGCACAGGATAGCGTCTAAAATTATGGAATTCATAAAAATGCCTTATTTGGTGAGAAAATCAGATGAGGAAATTCTTTATATATTCCCACATGTGAATTTATGGTATTTTGGGACATATTCGAAGGAAAAGTTGTAGAGAAGCAAGCCACAATGCAACGCGTCTTTGGACATTTCTACGGCTGTGAACTCTCAGAACCATATTACTACCCTTGAAGAAAAGCACATACATGAATGTTCACACCAATTAAAATGAAGATACAGATAATTATTTTTAGAGATAGAAAAAGGAATTTATTCCTTTACTAATGTTTGACTGCTTTAAAATGTTGGTTTTCTGTCTGGCACTGTATGATGTCTGCCTGGAAATGTATGAATTTCTTATTTAACATCTTGCATCTAACACACAGCATTCATAAACTTAAATACTGTATAGACGATTCGAACACTGCTGTGAAAAAAGTATTTGCTCCCTTCTCAATTTCTTCTATTATTGCTCATACAACATGTTTAAGTGTTTCAGATCATCCATCTAATTTTAAAACAAGACAAAGGCAACGAGTAAACACAAAGTGCAGCTTTTAAATGATCGTTTAAGTTATAGAAGGTAGAATGATTCAAAACTTATTGTATATCACCCATATGAAAAAATAACTGCAGCCTTAAATCTGGTTGTGCCATCCTTGGAAGAAATAACTGCAATCAAACGTTTGCAATACTTTCAGCAAGACTCTTAACTGATGGCTGGACAATTTCCTTCAAGATTTTCTGGTAAAAATAAAAATTCATGGTTCCATCAATTATGGCAAGTCTCCCAGGCCCTCAGTCTGCAACATAGCCCCAAACCATTTCACCTCCACCACCACGTTTGACTGTTCGTATGATGCTCTTATCGCAAAATGCTGTATTGGCTTTATGCCAGGTGTAATGGGATTTGTGTCTTCCAAAAAGTTCCAATTTTGACTCATAAGTCCACACAAGAATATTATACCAAAAGTCTTGGGGGTCATCAAAATGTTTTCTTGGAAAATATTAGACGAGACTTTGCGATACTTCTTCTTCTATTTTTGTCAGCAGTTAAAAACTTTGTCAGCAGTTGTTTTAACCTTGCAGCATTATGGTAATTATTGTCTTAACACCAAATGTAAAGAGAAACCATGGGGGTGATAAATCCGCAAAGATCTCCAGCTGCTGTGGGAATATGTGTGGTTTGTGTGCGACTTATTTATACAAAGCCTACACTTTGAAACCATACACGGTTTCATCATTGGCAAATCGCCCCTTTAAAGCTTTATATCTCTAAACGTAAGCAACAGAGACCTGGATATAGAATGAAGCAAATGACACACGATGACGGTTTGGATGCTTGATTGAGCATTCGATGAAAACATTATAGAAGGCTGGAGCCAATATTAGGATCAATGTAATAACATAATGTGAAGCCCAGTTGCAGATCTTCAGGCCATGCTTCAACCTCCTCTTGCAAATCCAAAAAAAAAAAAAAAAACATTTAAGTGTAGTAAATGCTGTCCTGGAGGAAGCTGAGGAACAAAATAACAGTAAAGCATGATCATACTGCCCAAGCTTGATAGCTAAGCAGTAAAGTAGCGTGCGCCAAATTGCAGTAATATGCATAATTTTAGACTTTTTTTTAAGTTGAAGCATAGATGAGCAGCATCCCATCAGACTGCATAACAAGAGAAGATCTGACCTTCATGCCCAGGCTAAACTTGAAGTGAAAGATTAAAATGCATTTCCAACAAAGCTTGGGTAGCCTGAGAGAGATTACTTATCATTACCACAATTAGAATGCTGTTTACCACAAATGAAAGCTGACTGAACAGATTGAAATACTATAGTAAACCCCTAAACAATAAAGGCAACAGGAATATTAAGAAGGACACCACTAATGCTTGTATTACTGCTGGTGGTTGCCTGTCATATGGCTTGCAATACCACTTTCCTTGCGACCAAGAGAACACTTGCCTGAAATCTACACCACGGCCATTTGCGATGCATGTAATATTTACCTACTTTGCTGCCTTCATTTACAAAGACATTACAGCGAATGCATTACAGCAATACAGCCATTAATAGTAGAATGACTTTAATTGCAGAATAAGCTTAACAGCATTTCTGGGAGGGTATGAATCAAAGCACCACCAATTACTTGCAACTGGCGTTCCGGCTCATTATTTAAACATAGGCCAACAGGCATGAAAATGGCAATGATATGAAAACACCAGTTGGCACTTATGGTTGGCAGCGGCAACCGTCATTCAAATTAAGGAATGATTTAAACTGATTTCAATATCAAGCCAAAGCAGTGCTACTTTGAACCTCTTTATCCCAAAGCCTATAAATTTCCAATGCGTAGGCTTTCTGAAGTGAATGGGAAGCATCTAACATGCAGCAAAAGTCAAACGTGAAAATGACACGCAGTGTCTTAAGTTTAGAGTAGCGGATGATGTCCAGCCCTGTAGGTATAGACCAGACTGATCAACATGTTTGCCTGTGAGGGAAAACACCAATTGCAACAGAAAAACACCACAATTGCACAGGACATAATTCAAACCTATCAAAACGATAGACTGTATGAAAAGATGGACGAAGCAACGGTGACATCACCCATTGGTTTCAGCATACCATTTAGGAAGCCTCGATTTTGGCAATTTGAACAGCAAGATTTTGTCATTTTGAAACCGGATCTGATTCTAATTGAGCGAGAGCATGAATTGAAGATCCCGGGAGGACTGTGGCTCTGGATCTGACTGTATCGGACGAAGACCAGAGGGTAGCCACGCCCCTAAAGCATATTCTGGCTTTATCCTTTAAGCCCAATGTCCACTGGCCGCGAATGGCCCAAACTCCGAATGTTGCCTTGATGGTTTTAAATGCCCACCGAAAGAGACAGCTGTCAACACGACCAAGAAGCCATGGGTGTCAATCTCAAAATATTCAAAAGAACGTTAAATTTTGAAAACACTGACCGATAAAGCTTATTTTAAGAGACGACAAGGTGCTGCGTTCAGGTTACTGCACACTATACGTTATATAGAGGCATAATTTTCCTCCTAAATGAAGCCGTCTTGTAAATTAAGATTATGATTCACTTTACTTCACCCAGCAGCAAATTAGCTAGCTAGCTAACTTAGCAGTGTTAAGTTCTTACCAGTGTACCTTGAGTTAGGCACTGTCTAACTGTGGATCGCTTGATAACTTAAATACCCACAAAATAATGGATTTCTTCTCATATCTGCGACTTACTTAAAAAGCTGGCACATCGGTTGTGACTGCAAGTGAGGTTGCCACTAAATGTGTGCCATCAACCATGACAAGGCGAAATAGTTAAATAACCTAAAAGACAAATGCATTTCTATTGAGTTTACGCTCAAGAAATTGAGCAGTGGCGAAAAGTAAAATCTGATGCGGGTCACACGCTGCCAGTCGGCGTTGGGATTTATTCTAGTCTACTTGGGACCATAGTTTACAAAAATGAACATCATGATATATCGAAGGAGACTTGAAACTTGCGATAGATTCCAAATGTTGTGGAAAATCATTATTGAAATAATAAATCAGGTGGCAAAGTAGGTAATTTTCTCATGGACTTCAATAGCGTCAAACTTCTCTCTGCAACCACCGACGCCGCCATCTGCCGGCCATTATGTGTAATGCAAATTTTTGCGATTTCCGCATCGGCCTCACTTTCAGACCCGGGTGCTGCGTCCATCTTTTTATACAGTCTATGATCGCAACCCACTCAATTGTGCCAGATGTCAATATGGATTCAAGTCTCGTTAACAACCAGTGATATTATTAAAACGTCAAAATGATGGTCCGAATTAATGCACTGTAGCCTCTGCCATTGTGCACGTCACAGACCAGATAAATTAAAGATCACCAAAGAAGCCAACAATATCAAAGAAACTATACTGAATTTTTTTCCTTAAAAGTTACTTCCTCCCTCCATAGTTGGAAGATGCATGACCCGCTAGATTACGTTACGCTTCTGGGCCGGATGTTTTGCACTTGGTGTAGCCAACTCAGGATGATGTCCCAAAACTTAAACTATGCGGCCCTTAGAGGCTAAGTGCAGTAACTACAAAATAATTTATACAGTAAAAAAAAAAAAAATGGCTTCAGAGTTTGTTTGCCATCTCTACAAATAAATAATAAGCACACCTACGATAGATTATGAATAAGTGACTTGCCATGGTATAATTTCCATCCAAATAAACCCAAAACTCCATATACTGTCAGGCCTAATACTGTGCGACTCAAATTTTACCTAATATGTTAATACTGCACTTGGGCTTTGTAGGGCAGAATGTACAACAACAAGCAAGCCTAGGCAACCCCAGGATGCCTTGAAACGCCTTGAGGCTTGGAGACCTTATTGCTGTGAGACAACACTGTTCACCCAAAACTACATGAATTCCAGCACTGTTTTTCAGTTTGCCATTCATGCATTTGCACAACCATCCAATCAACTTGATTTCCAATTTTCAGCTATTTCTTTCCTTGTTATTCTCATTTCCTTACTATGATATCTGTAATGCATGCCCTTAAAAACCAATGGCATATTTCACAATAGCACCAGACATGGTTTAGAAATTCACTATGACAGATGCAGTTTTTCCCTTTAACAAATTTATTAACATGCAACTTGGGACACAGTCAAGCACTGTACCTGAACAAGAGTTTGAAAACTTTCTAGCATGGTAAACACATAGCTTTCAACATTTCAATGACGGGAGATTAGCTCACTAGGTTGTACGAGCATCACGGCATATAGCTCAGCAGATCCCAGCATGCAAATCTAATTAGCTGCAGTCTAGCATAGATTGCAATGAGTAAAACTCAATTCATAATGCCAAATACATTATGGATGCTGCAAACGCTGCCTTTGAAAGACTTGCAACAAGGCCAGTAATGCTCATAATATTTAAAGCTGTAGCCTGGTGACCATCATTGGTATAAGTACAATGATTACTTATGAATTTCAGCTTATTTGTTCTTTTTAATCCAAAAAGGCAAAAAAAAAACAACCAAAAACCATTATTGTAAACTGGGTCAAATAACCTAACTTTGCTTGCTGACTGCTAGCTGAGCTTAGTGAAAACAGGTGGAAAATTTCCTTTCAGTGCCCTAATGGCAACAAAGGTCCAACCCTGGGAGCAAATTGTCTTACCTTCCTAAATTGAATGTAAACTCTTTTATAAATATCAGCATCCCTATGAAGCCCTATTTTAATGTTCATCTACACAGACACCCTTCAGTTTTTCCTGCTAGCTAGTGCCAAATGGCAAGTGTGTATCACAGCTGTAGCAGGATAATGTTGGGGAAGATTCTGGGTTCAGACGTCATGTCTTTTGAAAGGTGTTACTTGTAAAATGTGGCATTTTCCAGCAACACAGAATTCCAAAGTGAAGCACCCGAGCAGGTGGCGTATTTGTAAATTATCTCCTATTACAAACAAGCTTTTGTAGCTAACTGAAAATGGATCAGACACCTGCATGCTGTGGCTAAAGAGAACTGAAGTAAGAACAGTCAAATAAAGTAAATTGCATGCTTTTATTTTATAGAGGAGGAGGTGTATATTTGCCATATGCAGCAGGTTGCATGTGAGAGGAGGTCGATTTTAAAATGCCGCAGGCAGCGTAAACTGGCTGCAGGTAAAATTAAGTCGAAGCAGGTAAGAGTGATGCAGCAGCAGTCAAAAGGCCAGGGGAAAGAGTCAGTTTTTCAAAAAGTTCAAAATGGCGGAAAATTTTTCATGGCAGAAGTGAATGGGCCAAACAATGAAGTAACAGGGCATCAATGGCTTACTATGAGCAGCAAAATGTGATGTCATTCAGATAGATGGCGTGGGAGACAGTCACATGTATATAACATTTTGACAGTAGCGCCACCTATAGACCAAATTTTACCCGGACATTTCAATCACAGTCATAAGCGGAACAAAATTTTACAAAGATTGGACATATGGCTAAAAGGTTATTGCCGAAAATGTGTTATACCATACCAGATTTAAAATTCATTGGTTGCTAGTGGTCAGGCTGTCATTGGTCTGAAAATTAGGTACGAAGTACAAGTCAATTTTTTTATAAAGTTTAGTGCAGATTTGTCCAAAAACATAAAAGCCGTGGATATTTTTTTTCCAATAAAACTTAAATTGCCAGTCATAATGTTGGTAGTCCAAATAGCAAAGTTGTAGGTATGGGGTGACTAAACAGTGAATTTGGCCTCATTCAGTGTCATCATGTAGGAGTGCCTTATAAATGTTTCAATTTATTATCATGCCTCCTTATGGTAAATCCAGGGAACTTCTATTTTAATGGTAAGAGATTCCAAGATCTATCACTGTGGAAAATTTCAGGTCTCTGTCATTTTCACTCCTGCGAATAAATTACTCCTGTTAAAATTAAGGTCAAATGAACCCCAAGGACACTGACAATTTCGATTTTATGAAAATCAAGAGGAACAATTTTGATATTATTTTTTCATTAGTGTTCACAAATGACTAATAGATGCAGGCAAAGCCTGAAACTCAAATATTTTAAGTTACAACCATCCTGTGATTTATTCAGCTGACAATGCACACTTATCTCCCATCAGCCTATCCGACATCACTAATACAGTTTGAATACATCCTGACAAAATACATTTTTGTACTTGTTTTTATGAAAGAACATCCACCCTTCCACATGCCTGTTCTTGTTAGCATCAAAGTCAACCTCTACAGGACAGCAGCCCCATTCTTGTCATCCTGATATTCCAGGAAACCACAAATATTGGATTTGACTTAGAGAATGTTCCGGTAAGAAACAAGGCCCCATTTCCTCAATCCTTTGTAATGAGCATGAGCCTGTGGAGTCAGTAGGATTTTTTATTTTTTTTTCCATTTTGAAATGCTTCAAGCTCCATAGCTGGGCTGGTGCCAGTTAATGATGAGGACAGCAGAACAGGGGAAAAAATAGGTATTCATGTCAGAGTCATATATCTATTCCCACTTAACGGATAACATTTCTGTGCATTTTAGTGCCGTTCTGGAAGACTTGTCTTGTCAGACAGATCATAACATTGGGCCCGAGTCCGACGCTTCCCTGCTGCCACTACCCACCATTCCACCACATCTGTCCCCTTTCAACATGTCCTCTCTACTTCCATCTTCTCCTTTTTCCTCTTTCCCAAGAACTGAATTCTTCTTTTAAAAAAACTAGAACAACTCTGAATGTAGAAGTACGCAAAAGTGAAATATAGTATGTAAGTTTAATAGGGGTAGTTCTTGGTTGGAGAGGTCGCAAGCCCTGTTCTGCAATGATTCACCGAGTGACTCCATCCTGTTTTCCCAAAGGTTAGACATTTGAGGTCATATACACAGTGCCTTCATTCCATTGGCAATGTAGTTAGAAGCAGCAATGATTAGTTTGAATGTATTAGATGGACCAGATGCATCGCCTGTAAAGTAGGTTAGAACCAGTTCTTTTTTCAAATAGGCAGTCTTTGACATTGAATGTTTTAAGAGTGTATACGCATAGTGGTACCTGAGAAAATTATTCCATCAGTTTTGTGGTTTCTAATATCTTTCCAGCAAGAACCATTGAAAAGGAAAGGGTGAAGTGTGAGCTGGGTCAGCATCAAACATTTCATTTTAAAAAACATCACGACCTCTAGAAAGTTTTTGGGCCCTTCTGGACTTCTGCTTCAAAAAGGCCTGGAGAGAGTACATCTGACCTCCATTTTAGCTGGTCCTGATGTGTTTGCAGATACATCTGAAGACCCACAAAGGTGAAAACCAAATACTTCTTTTATACTTCTCACCACGATTCATTTCCAGTTGAACTTCTTGTGACACATGAATCTCAATGATAAGCCGACTATTCAAATAACTGCATGCGAGGTCAGATCACCAATTGGATATTATGAGCCCCTTGTTGTTACTGATATGACAAAATGAGCAATTGAATGAAGGCATCGAATTTTCAGCTGGTAAACACAGAATACATGGGGCATGTCTTGGCAGTAATCTCAAAGAAAATCATTAAGTCAAGATCGTTTCGAGAGAGGTTGAATAAGAGGTTAAAGATCAAAACTGTGAAATAGACTACCCTTCGTTGCGCAAAGGGAAATACTGTTCCTCCTTTGATAGTCACAGTTCAGAAGAGGCAGAGAAACATTTTCAAAATCATTTTCTTCATTTAGAGAGGACATTTTACCTCAGAAGAACCCTCTTTCGTTTTATTTATCTCCTGTCTGATAGCTCCGTGGGCCCTTTTAGACAGCAAACCAATAGCATACCAATAGCATGCAAATTGTTTAGGCCCACCATATCTGTTAAAATAACTCAAGACTGTGCCTTTGTTTCCAAACCTCCAAATGGCCCATCTAGTTGCATTTCCACCCACTGATGGAAAGTGCTAAAAACATAGAAAGTGAAAAGTACTAGCCTAGGCACAAGTGCAATTTAATGCACTACTCAAGCCTACTGACAGCCAGCTGTTTGAGCAAGTGCCGCTTTTGTATCATCAAAATATGGCCCAGTGCCTTCTGGGAGATTTCCTCCCTTTGTAACGTGCCATAAAAATTGAAGTTCAGACAGACAGCTTTGAACTCGGAGTCTTCATTACATGTGCATTAAGAAATAGAGTGAGCAGCCCCATCTAGCCTTTCAAAGGGAAGAGGAGAAAAACACCAGGCCATGAACCTCACTTACTTTAACATTTAAACACCTTCCTTTTCCTGAGAGTTTGATGAAGAGAAAAGGATGCAGGCAAAATGTTTTATATATTTTTAAGATCTTATTAAGAGCTCAAAAGTCATTTCTGTAGAACATCTCATCCTTTTTTTTTTTTTTTGTCTGTCATATTGCTTTCTTATGTTGAATAAAAGGAACCAAGCTGATATCTAATGGACTGAATTTAATGTCATGCTAATGCTAATTAATAAAATTGTGCTTTAAAATACAAATTAAGTTGGCAAATTTGACACATGGAAAACGTGAACTAGTTATTTTTTTAACACTGGCGTGACCATTAGAATTGAGAAAGGCTCATGAACAGGAGACAGGACATGAATTGTTGCACCTTTTGATGTATCCAAATTTTGATGTTTTGATGTTTTTGATTGGTGTACCTCCAATTGATTATTTGAATAGGTGGATAAACTGTTTTTCACCAAGCTTGGGACAATACTTTATGGTACATTTTATTAGGCTTGTTTGAATTATTTTTAGTTCGCAAAGAAATAAGCCTAGCAATAATGACAGAAGTTTTAAAAAAATCTCTGTCATCATTAAAAATCTCTGTCATCGGTACTCGCAAGATATGGAAGATGATTGAATGATTGAAACTGGTAGTATAATGTCATGTCAATGGGATACATCGGACAGTCATTGGACAGTGACACATTTTATTAGATTTTGGTTTTATTTGCCGAGTCAGTCACAATCAGAATGCACTCCTGCATGCTTTTTACCTGCTGAAGTGGAGACTGATGGCAAAATCATCATAGAAACGAGCAAAAATGGAAGGTAGCGATGGTATAGGCCTGGCAGAGCAGAATGATACCTAACATCTGGTGATGACTATGCCAAACAAACTTCAAGCAAAGCATATGTTACCATATATTAAAATGATTATTTTATTCTACATGATTTTAAACAGTCCAAAAAAAATTTTAAGCTATTTTTTATGCTCCTGAAAATGAGGGGTGACTGTGTACAAAAAAGCTGCAATTTCTAACACTTCATATTGTAGCCTATGGATGAAAATACCAGCACATCAGTATTGTCAGTCCATCCTTTCAAACTCGACGTACTTTAGCATAGAATCAAAATAAAAACTGTTTCTCTGTCCAGTGAATTATGGTGTTCACTGTGTAACCCAGAACAGCCCTTCAAAACAATTTTTCACTCTGTAGAATATGATATTTCAAGGATTTGAATAATGATTTCAAGGCTGACACTGCTCAGCTTGTGGAATGACCAGGTGAACTGGCTTCACAGCTGTGAGGCCCACGGCTTTGACAAGGGAGCCAAAAAATAAAAAAATTAAAAAATCGCACTCGTTAGACAGCATCGCTCTGCATTTCTAATTTTCAAAGCAGCTGCCCCGCAGGCAGTGTAGTCTGCACAGTGCTAAGCATTCTACTCAATATGTCCAAAGTGGACATCTGATATCTAGTAGGTAAATAGGTATCTATTTTAAGAGATGTAGGATTCCTCAGAAATACTGACGAACAGTCCAAACCCAAGGGTTGAACCTTTGGGCGTAGGCCGCTCGCATAGGAGAAAACAGGCTAAGAGGACAAAGCTAACAGCTAACATCGACGATGATGGCCTGAGGGGTCCAAACTCATGATTGGCTAGGCTTGTAAGCTTTAGGCTTGTTCCACGGGCACAAGCTGGTGGGCCCATTACGGTCTGTCAATCAGCTGCAGTGCAGCTCCTGGAGAAAGAGTATGTGAGTAAATGAAAAGCCATGCAGGCTCACAAAAGAGGCTAATCAGCTGCTAGCCCAGGCCCAGTTATTTTCAGCTGTGGAGGCCAGGCAAGCCTTTCGGTGACAGCAGAGGACAGCGGCACAAGGCAAGTACAGACTATCCCTCAGCAAGCACCAGCATGCTCTCCGAGGCCTGCACCATCATACACACTACAAGGGTAATTTGTCAAAATTCAGCCAGCCGCCAAATCATGCGTTCACACAAGTACTCACAGATGGGCTTCCACGCTCACACACCGACAGGCAGAAGGCACTCACGAGTACACACACACATACACATATCAGTGCCTAGTACAAAACAATGAGCGAGCACGTCTGATTTATGAGACATAAGTATTTTAACATATTCGTTTTAGAGTGTTGTTTTAGAGTATTCGCTTTGCTTCGTACAAAGAGTCTGGGCAGTCGTGATTGACAAGTGTTTACTTCCTGGTAGGTGGGCACTTGTATGAAGTTTACAATCGTTGGTGTACCCGTAAAACAATCACTAACGATCGGCTTGCCGTTTGCCTTCCCCAGTTTCTCGGCCATTAACGGCAAAAGCTGATAAATCAAACTTTAGGGCTACAACATAACTTCCACTCAAAAAATTAACCAAACATTAATCTTGTCGTGGCTTTAAGTCGCTGACACCGGGGATTTTCTCCACGACAGAGCGAATGGCCTCCCTAGTATCTATGTCCGTCACTATTGTTGATTTTGAAGACTACAATTTCAAACTCGGCGCAGCGGCTACATTGTGGCTCTTGGCCACGCCTGTTTGTTGGTTGGCCAAGGGCAGCTGGGATTTTCGCTGCTGAGCTGAGCTAGGCAGAGCTTTTTGTGATCAGACGAAGTGTTGAAGCGAAATGAAATTGAGCCGAAGTACGAAGGCTGGTGGAGTCAGGTTAAGAACTTTAATCTAACTGAGAGAAAAGCGATAGAAACAAGTGTTTTCAATCAAAATACAAGATTAAAATGCTTGATAAGATGGACCTATTTTTAATTTTTGCACTGATGTACACTGAACAAGAATATAAACGCCCCATGTCAAATTTTTGAGTTTTTATTAACATTAGGGTTATGCAATATGTGAAGCAAATCAAAATTTATTTTTGTTAATGATTAATCTTCTGATCACTGTCCATTACTTCTTGATATTGGCATCTGCAAAGGAGTGACAATCCTTCGAACACGTTGGGGGTCAGGTTGAAGAAATTGAATGTTCAATATCTTGCGTGTCCACCATTTGTGTCTCTCAGAGCAGCACATCATTTTCGCATGGAGTTGATCAGGTTGTCTATCGTGGCCTGTGGAATGTTATTCCATTCTTCCCAGAGGGCCACACGGAGCTGGCACACATTATCCGAAACTGGAGCATGATCGAGGACATGTCAATCCAGAACATCTCAAAGATGCTCTGTGGGCGACATATTCGGCAAATACACAGGCCAGTCCAGAACTGGAATGTGCTCTGCTTTAAGGAACTACATGCAGACTGCTCTGGCGGACATCACCACATCCAGCATGCATATGGCACGTTCCTGCATGACCTGAGACATCTGAGGCATGATGACTTTTGACAAAATTTGACATTTTGGGGTGGCCTTTTATTGTCCCCAGTATTAGGAGTGTCTGGGTACTGCTCATTCTGTCTGATCACTGTCTGGAAAGGCCACACCCATGTACTGAGTGAAATCAGTGCATTACTGAGCAAATGCTCACTGACAGAGAGATGGATTAAAAAAATAGTATAAATCAAGAGAAATATCCCTATTCTACAAGTAAAAGTCAGCATATGCTCACATGGAGTTGTTGACTCCATGTGGCATCAATATTTGACATGGGGCATTTACATTTTTGTTCAGTGTATTTATGAAAATGAGAGGCTGGATTAGAGATGCTCTCCAGCCATTTATATTCTCACACACTCATGAAAAATTCCAAAACACTGAGTGAATACTTGCAGATGAGTCCGAAAGTTAAAAGCACTTAACGGCACTGGCCATGGTGATAAACAGACAGTGAACTAATCACTTGCTGAACCTGAAATGTTGTGATTGGTACAAGTTCAGTGATGGCGTGATGCAGAAGAATGGACAGGATGACAAATTAGGAGTTTGGAGTATGAGGACATTGATGGGAAAGGCCTATCGTGCGACCTGAAGTTTCACCTTAGCACAATGTCCGAAGGTGTCAGTTCATACAAACACATCAACTTTATTATTCGTTTTATAATGTGGTCAGTGAATGACTGTGTCCATCATCATGATGTGATTTGAACGGAGATGAAACAAGAAACAGTAAAAAGGTTTCCGTGGCATAAACATCATTTTATAAAGAATTCAAACTGTTGAGTGATTCACAAATCTTTGTACATTCATATGCATTCATATGTATTTGAATTTTGCCTATAGGGCAGCAAGGTAAAGGGTTTGTTGGTTTTCATGACAGTGGCTGCATTAACCCCCTTACAAACCACAAATGTTATCATGAAACACAGCACTCACTATAACAACAACCTACGTGGAGGATATGATAATATAAAAAGGAAGAAGAAAAAAAAAAAAAAACCAAGCCGCACCTTGGCGTTTGCAAACTGATTTAACAACTCTCTCCCTCCATCTTTGCCGGAAAAAGTCACACATTATTTCGCAGGGTTAAAAATTATGCCGAAATAGGTCATTATCGGTGGCCACATGCAATTTACAAAAAGGCGTGAAATTGCTAACAACAGCTGTGCAATGGCTTAGTGAATTATGCGCCAGGCACAGTGAACAAGCAGTGCCAATAAATAGTTCCATTTGCTAAAACCACATGCCATCCAAATCCATTGTGCCTGCTGTTCTGCATGCGAACACTGAATAATGAAAAATCTGAGTGGCGGGGGTAAAAAGCTACAGCAAAGTACCCCAATTATTTTTGAGGTTCAGTTATTAAATGCTTTTAATTCACAAGTCTGTGCTAATACACTCCAGTGTCTAATTTCAGGGCAGTTTTTTTTTTCTTTGTCCTATGTGGATTACCATATGTCCCATAATAGCGGGCATACAAACACACGCAAACCAGAGCGAAGCACAGCTTGACTCTCTAAACTGACAACAATCTGATCAGATTAAATATACAGCAGGTCCGACAATTATATTTTTTATACATGGATGTTAAGCTAAATTACATCATGGATGCCTTTGCAGTATAAATAGGCCATCTGGAAGAGTCTCCAGCATGCCTAAATCCCCCAATAGTTTGCGTGAGAGCATTTGAGAGCAAAGAGAACAGCAATCAACCGTTTATTTCATATAAAGTTTCTAAAATATTCCCTCAAAGCAATCTACCCCATTAAGTCACATTTAAAAGAGGCGATTTTTGGTTGTGATTCATGAAAACTGCACTAATTAGATGCATTTGGGCCATACTGCACTGCCGCTATGAACAGGGCTTGTGTTTGTCTTCCATTCTCGACAGAAACTTGCTGATAATTGTTCGGCAAATCACCACTAAGGCATTTTTCACCTAACTAGACTTGGTACTTTTAACCCTGTCAATCATATCTACAGATTAAGCTGTGTAATAGGCCACAATGAATAAAGAGCATAAATTATATGGATTAAAGTTGTACTCACGCAAACATGTACTAATTCAAATCATTAAGAATGGGAACGACTGGGAAAATCCTGGTCTTCAGAGGGCTTGAAATGTGTTTGATTTACAACAACAACAAATTAAACAAAATTAATGTGGGTTTTCTGTTTAATTTGTGAATAGCAAATGACTAAATAACTACTGGGGCACAGAGAGGTCATTCAAATCACATTGGGTCATCGGCAGGGGTGTAAAAGTCCAGGTTCAGAAAGTAAAAATCCTCCCCAGAACTTTATTCCAACCATCTGGATTTACTTCGGACGGGAGATAGAGCCAATATGAGTGGTCGGCTCATTCTGTAGGAGGGAGAAAAACGTGGCAGGACTTCTACTTTCTGACCACTGGATTTTACACCTCTGGTCATTAGGCATTATTTTGCCAGTTCAGATAGATATTTGCTGTCAAAGGACCAATGGCAAGCATTAAAAATGAGCTTGCTGAGTATATCTTGCACTGGGCGTCCTTTGCACCATTATCAGTATCTTTCACACATCTATTTCCATTTTAGACATTAAAGGCTGAGTCAACGCAATATCAAATGTGGAGCAAATTAGATTCTGCTGGCAACTGCTTATTATCATTACTGTGATCTGAGTAATATTTTCCTCTAAAATGAGCCAGACCTGGTTGAGCCTGATAGAGACTTTGGGGGGTCATGTGTGTTTGTCATCCACTACCCCCAACACAATTATCTCGGCCCACATCTATCGAATATCTGATCTGGCTAATGAACTCAAAGTATTAATTTCAGGGCAACAAAGCATCAATTGTTTCCAGTAAAGAGCAGGCCACAGAGGAGCGGCCTCCGACTTTCGGGTAAATTGATCACGGGTTATGTGTACAAATGCTGTCACAGGAGGGCTTCATCGATCGCCCTTCCGCGCCGACCACATTTGCATCAGATATCTGAGCTGGCATTGAGCAACAACCATACAGCTCCTTTGTCCTCAAAGGTGGTTGACAGTGGGCACATTCCGGAGGCGGACAAATCATTAGAGACACTGCCATAAATACCAGCTTTGCGAACCTCTGGTTCATATATGGATTAATACAATTCTGTGGTAATTTTGAAAGCTGTAATTATGTGGTTTTTATCAACTACCCTATCAAGAGTCTGTCTGTCCCTGTTTGGAAGCTCTGACGCCGCAGGTTTGTTTTCCTGTTGTTGTTTTTGAGGTTTGGCATATGTTGTCGTACTTCTTGGCACCTTTGGAACTCTGTTTAGAAACCTGCAACTGGTTAAAGCTTTTTCAAGTGGAAAGATGGTGCTGATTAACATTCAAATAAAAAGGAATGACTGGTGTAGATGCTTTTGCACTTGTGATTGTGGCTGAAATTGTGGTTCACAGACTCCCAAATCAAAGGAGCTTTTCAAGTGTGCTTCCCATATTCTTTTTTTTTTTGACCCCCTGTACACGCATAGAGCAACTTTTATTTTTAATGGGGAAAAACTTGTTCCCTTTCAAATATGGTCAAGTTTGGTAGTTTTCTGTTCTGCAGTAAAGGTGTTCGCTTCACAGTGTCAATGAGTGATTGAAAACAGGTCCGTGCTGCTCACCAGTTTAATGGGATTTTTTGCGTCAGCAACCCCCACTGGCATTAATATATAAGGGTGTCTCAGAAGCAGAGAGACTCAATCAGTGGTTAAAAAAGGAGCCTGTCCTCAAAAAAAAAGAGAGACCGGTTTAGAAAAAATGCAAGCAGCCAAAAACGATATATATGAACATTTAGAGTGTGCTGATGTCTTTAAATAGCAAGAATGTTCACAGAGCTGGAGGATGAGAAGAAGGGTTAGACATATAAAATTGCAGAACCCCAACCTTATCCTAACCCTAACTCTACCCTTCTACCCTGTAAGACGTAGTAACTTTAACCAAAGGCCCAATGTGTTCCCAACCTTTTGTTTCTTATGACACTGCATTCACAGTTAGGTGCAGGGCTGCTGTCACTTACGGAAATTGAGAAATGATCCAACAGGAGGCCATCAGACATGACAATATCACTCGTATCAGATGGTTGGAAAGAATTTACCTACATGATCATATCGTAGTGAGGATATGTTCTCAAGAAGGCCTGTATAAACTTCACCTTTTAATGCATGATTACTATCAACCGTTTCCGGATTACTTTTCCTGATTAAAAAAAACATAATTGATTCATTCAATAAATAAGGATAAACAAATCATTGGTAATGACCAGCTGATTTAACGATTTCATTTTTTTTATTGCATCATGAAGTGTGAAGTGTAGTGAAGCTTTTTTTCTATGCTCATTAATGATGCCATACAGTGTAAAAATGTCCTTAGAAGATTCCGAACATTAAATGTTTGTGTAACTGCTCTGATTTCAGAGTAAGTTTTGGATTAATTATTTGTATCATTGGCATCCATGCAATATCATGTGTACTGCATTTACATTATCAGTGTATCCTGTTGGGGATTTCTTTGCTTTTCTTAAATGTCTTGATCATTATAGGTTTATGGATAAGGCTTTATCATTCAGCTAATAATCTCATTGTTAATCAGGCAGTCTTTAGTGGGAGCAGGTTGAGAGCAATTATGCATTAGAAATTGAGAGGCTTCTACAACTTTGACAGCATGCCGCAGAAAATCTGTCAGAAAGTCTGGGGGTGTTTGCGTTGAAGAGATTAACAAGGAGTTTAACCCTTAAATTTTTTGGACATTTTGTTAATTTTCATAATTTGATATACATAAGCAGAGAGTAAAACAGAAGTATTTTGGAAACAGGAACCCTCAGATTTGACCAGTACTGGACCCAACCCAAATTAAAAACTCAGAGAACGTCTTCAAAAAAATAATTGCGAGATTATTACATTATTGGAAAGCATACAAACGCATCATTCATGCTTTCAGTAAATTTAGCCCTATATAATTAATTACGCAAATTTGATTATTTTAGTCTTGTTTTTATTTATTCATTTATTAATTTTTAAAAATATGTTATAGGGTTAAAATTTCTGTATGGCTCCTGAACTTTCTGCGCCACAGGAGAATTTTAAGTATAAGATGGGCAGGTCAGTAAACTCAGAGTCCTACCCTCAAAAAAATGAAAACCCTTGAAATGTTACATTTACTTAATAATGTTATGTCAACTTTTTCCACAAAACTGAGTTAAGTACATTCCACTCAATGCAATTAATTAAACTGGCCAAAAAATGTTAGAAGTCAAATAAAGGTTACGCAAAGCAATTGAATCATGAAGTTACAAAAGGGCCCAACTCCATGATTTTGGGAAATCCAGGTTATTTGCCTATCTTGTATATTGGATTAAGACCTATGAAAATGAATTGAAGAAAGGCCCAACTCCAGTGCATAAAGCTGTTAACTGAGGTGAGTTCTTTAGCTTTGAGTTGAAGAACGGCCCAAGTCCAGGAGTTGGGCCCCTCTTCAATGAGTTTTACTGGTGGCCGCTAGATGGCAGCACCAGTTCAAACATGGAAGCGCCCGCAGAACAACACATGTCCGATTCTGAGGATGAAATAAGACCAAAAAGCACCCACTGGCAGAGTTTTGGAAGTAAAGCAGACCTACTGTCATACCCTATGCAGAAGCAATGTTGCAGTTTGAAAGAAAGTTCAAATTTCATTGGAGAAATCGTTGTAGTCCTTTCATTTTATCCCTTTAATTACAAAAGGGCCCACCTCCACCACATTTCAAGTGATACCATTATTTAATGTGACAGGCAGTATGCTTCATGTTCAGCCTAAATAAACCTCTGTTTGGCCTTCACACGTTACACTTGGCTGTTTGAAATTTCCTCTTATGGCATTAGCAGCAAACAGAAAAAATGCTCCCCTAAAAAAAAATACCTTGGTGGAGTTGAGCCCTTTTGTAACTCCATGATTCAATTGTGCGGAACCTGTTGATATTACATTATTAAGTAATTTCATCAGTAATTCCATTTCATGGGGTTTCTTTTTTTTTTAGCTTAAAGGCCGCCTGTGACTTTCATTCAAATCTTAAACATTCAGTTCAAAAAGTGATTGCTATCTTCTGGAATACACTTCTTTTTAATGCGGAAAACATTTCTGACAAATCAAGTACATTTTTGTAAATCAAATTACACCTTCATAACAGGGTATGTTTCAAAGGAAGATGAGATTCAGTTTTCACTGGAATTCACTCGGAATGAATTCAGTCTTGCATTTTTTTAAATTAATTGTTCAGACTACTGACTACCTCACATGCCAAGACTGATGCCTAGTTATCTCCTTATTCAATCATTTTCATTTCTTGATTATTATAGGAAATGCAATGGACTTTATTATGCAGTAAATAAATTGTTTGTAAATCAGGCAAAATAAATAGGAACAGACTGAGAGTAATCATGCATTAAAGGTGAGGCTATTCCAGGCCTAGTAAACTCCTGATGGGACACAGAACTGAGAATAGCAATGACAATGGAAGGAAGCAAAAATATTTGACCCTAATAGGGTGGATGTGACATGTGTGGATAAAGATAATCCCACTGATGCCTGTCCAATAATTATTGTCATGAAAATCAGGAGAGGCATCTTAATTACTCCCCATTACAATGACAGATCATATTGTGTATTTGAGTGGTCTCCCTCGAAAATGAAACCTGAAAACAAATGGAGAATCCATAGGCGAGCAAGTCACGGCCTTCATACTCAATATTTTGGGGTCTCACATATAATAACTTTCACCAAAAAGAGTGGCAAAAACCACAACCTAGAAGTGATTTTCCACCACTTAACTTCATTCAGATTTGCCTATTAGATGAGTCCAGAGTAGATGGAGAAAAAACCATTCAAGAACTTACAAAGCTCCGCTTGTAATTACAGGCAGAGTACTGAACAATAAATCTATTTTATAAAAGTAATCAGGTTTTAAAACGGTGGCACACACCATACAAAAATGTTGACAGGAATTTTGCTTGAAATGAAAAGAAGAAAATGGGCAATTTAAGAGGTTTTTTTTTCCAGATAAGCTGACAAATATTGCTAATCTATCACATTTCATGAATTACTTTTTCCAGCATTTCCAATAAAGCATCCATATTGCCAAGAAGTATGCAAGAAAGGAAGGGGTGGCACATATATTTTAGACTTCAAGATTAACTAGACACATCCAAAAACACATGCAGCAGCAGCTGGATCTCACAGGCCATACCAGGCCCAAAACCTAGACAGTGTTTGGTAAAACGGCACTCCAGCACCTCATTAAGGTAAGTGAGCATATGATGTTGCAGTGGAAGTGAAATACTGTGTAGTCTGTAGTGTCACTTACGGACAAAAGAACCTCTGGCTCTGCTCTTAATGATTCGAGCTATGAGTGCCCTTGACTGTCAAAGTCTCACGATGAGAGTTTAGCCTTTCAAGCATGACTCTTGCCTTGTAGTTGACAGAACAATGTGATTTTTCTGAAAAGAACACATAAAGTCATATGTATACACCACTACATTTGAGGATCTGGCTGCCGTTGGTACATTTGATCCACTGATAAAAAATACAAACAGTGCAAATAAAACCACACAAGATAAAATAAAAATACATACATCCGCAGACAAAAAAAAAACCTAAAGACAAGGCCAATCTTTTTTTGAAGACATCAAGTCTGCAATTGCTTTAGAAGGAATTTCTTTCTCTCAGGCTCTAAGCATTGGTCTACAATATGCCTTCTGTCAACATGACTTCAGTAGGACAAGGGGAAAAAATGAATAAAACAGTCAGGTTACCTGTTATTGATCTGTGCTCATTAACAAAGAATGGCGCCGCAAAGGGTAACATAAGCCTGCATTTAAGAACATAAAGCTTCAATGACTTTCCTGGAAACTGTTCCTATACCCCTGCCCCTCCATATGTTCATGTTAAAGTAAGGTCATTTCTTGTATAAGGCTAGATGGTTATTCTTTGTTTTCAGATACAGCCATCAGTTTATATGTGCCATGTGACATAGAACTCAAAACCATTTTATACAATTCAAACTGTGAATGATAATTATGAACATGATCATTATTCTCATACAATTCACATGTATTCAATCACAAATTTTGTGCAAAAACCTGGACAATGAAGGTTGAGTTTATGCTGACTCCAGGGATTTTACAACCATCCCTTCGATTCTTTGGATCTACAACTTAAAATGTATTAGTTTGAACATATTTGGACAATAAACATCATCTAGTCCTCCCGGCGTCCAAACACAAGTCTAATCTGACATGAATCAGAATGCAGTTACTGTGTTTATTCAACCAAAAATAAGCAAATTGGTCTTTGTCCAATTACTCAGTAATTAGGGCCACTAAACATGCAGTGAGATTTTTTTTTTTTTTCTGAACTTTATGACAACTTTCACCACCTGTGAAACTTCACAGAGTGTTTTCAGAAGTGATGTAAAAAGTCTTGCAGATATTTCAACCAAATCAGTGATTTATCTTTTCAAAGGTTGAAATCGTTCAGCATTTCTCATTGTGAAAAAAAGGTCTGGTTCACCGCATTTCAGGCATAATTTGTCATTTTTTGAAGCCTCAAATGCAGGAACCTATCAGGACTGTTATTAACTTTAAAAATCTATGCTTCTTTAGTGCCTCTGTTGTTTTGTTCAGTCAAAAGCTGTGCTTGCTCGACATCTCGAGGTGCAGTAAATGGGAGAGGTTGAATACAATTTTCAGCATGCAGCAAACTGGTTCTGCCATTGTTCGCTATTGCACTTACAATAAAGCAAATGGGGGAATCATTGAGTTAATGCTACCATTTTTCAACTGTCATTAAGAATATTACTAAAATGAGCACCAAACCGCGTGGCCATACTGCCACCCCCCCCCACCCCCCACCTCCACCACATCCCAAAGAACAAGCTGCTTGCGAAACAGCCTTGTCTTAATCCAACAGATACCAACAGTTTTCTTTTCCATTTGATTTTTTTACTTTTTTTTTTATTCATTCACTGTCAAGCAACCTTCTGACAGGGGCATTGGTGGTGAGTCCATTATAAATGAACATAATGACTTTGGATTACGGGGCTCAGTCAGTAAAACTGGACTTTATGATTTTAAATATTGTATAAGCTTGTAGCATTACTGGCTGCCAAAACTAGAAATGTACTAAAAATACTAAGAAAAAATAATCACAGTACGGAATTAAACTCAAAATGCCAACATGTGGGAAGTGTACTTTATAAATGTTCCATTGGGTACGACAAAAATTATTTAGTCATCCAACTAAAAAATCAATATCCTCAAAATCAACATTTTGCAATCAATAGCAATAAAACTGCCATATTAAAACCAAGACTTACATTCAACTTATTCAAAGAAATTGTATTATGTTATTTCATAACTTCCTGTTTCACTATGGTATAAAAATGAGGTAACGCGCATACAACACCCCTCTGTCATCCATATTCATGAGGAAAACAAAAAAACTGGCCATGCTTGAGAGAGCAGGACTGGTAACGGCCACAAGAACATCCACAACATTTAAAAACACAACTGAGAATCCTTACAACAATAATTAAAACATTATAAAAAGTTGAAAACCTCAGAGGTCAAAGCATTTTGCCCCTCAGGATAGGAAGGAAGATGATGAGAGAAGCAACAAAAAAAAATAAATCCCCAAGAATCACCAGCCTCGGTGTAATCTTGGGTTTCCCAGGTCCAATTTATGCATGTATAGTCAATAAAACTTTCTGTAATGCTTTGTTAAAGCATACAATAGAAGGTCAATGTTTACGATTTCACTGTTGGTAACTGGGCTACATTATGTATTGCCAAAAAAATATGATTTAGGTGCTCATCTTTGTGTAGTGCCCCAGTGCATTGCATAAGCAGCATACACCCTTTCTTCACCCCTGTACCACATTATAGTGAAGGTACACGGTATACTAAGTGCTTTTGTATTTTACAATTCAGATGCATATTATGGTCATTTACATTACACGCTACCCTAAAATATGGGCTATAAAATCTCAAAGTAATGGAAGAATGCAAATGTAATCAACTGTTTTTTAACATATCCTCAAATATGTTCTGAGTCAAAATGATGGTTTCACAATCCTCTTTGAACTGAACCCCAGGTCTTCATGCAGGTGTTAATTAACACCGTTTGTGTTTCTTACTATGTAAAAGATTAGTCATTATTATAAATAGTTACATTCAGAATGGAATCATTGTACTCTGGTCTGTTATAGGTAAACAACTGTAAGTACTGTAGTTTTTTTTTTTTTTTTAGGCTTTAGATGTATTTGCTTTCAGCATTAACGTTTCTGTAGATAAAAACCACATATGAGACATCAAATTATAATTTTTAAAAAAATTTCAAAAATGTTTGTTTTTCAGTAAAGACAGTTGATACAGATAATATATCCTTGACAGAACCCTGATCCCAACATCATCAGGGTTGACTGTGAATACCTGGAGAGAAGTGAGACTACGAGTTTGCAGAGGAACTGTACCAAGTTATCTAATATGCTTGGTACAGTGGAACAGCGTATTATCTTATAAAACTATTAAACTGCAGGACGGTGTTCCTAATTTTTAGGCAAAGGATGGTCATACCAAATATCATTTTGATTTAATTTTTAACAGTTCACAATCACAGATCTGTCTTGTATTTTGCAAAATTCAAAAACCATTCTTTCAATGAGTTTTGGAAGCATCTTCACCCCACAAAATTGTCATAAATGTACCAAAAACATATGCACAGTACTTTATATTATTGGGTTATTGAGAGACAGTCACTGATATTAGTCAATGATTTGATTGTTTGGGGATTCGACTTTGTCAATCCATGCCTGAGAAAATTTCTAGTTATGCCATGTTTTTGCACAGTACAAGCCCCATTTTCTATGATGGGTACATTGCCTAATACGACATTTTAAGGATGGTCTGGATGTCTGCAGTTAATGGTGTATATGGTGTCCCACGTTGATTTACAGTGAGATCATTGACACTAATGGCTTTTTATGAGGCATTTCACTCGCCGTCTGACGCATGCACTTACTCCAATTTTGCTTGCCCATTTCTTTGGCAGTTGGCACATTATGAAAAAAATTCTTGAGCACTCAGGTAATATACGTCCCGACTTTCTCCCATTTATTCCCCCCCCCCCCCCCATTTCAGGGCACCATGGAGGCTGTTACCAAGGCACTTAAAGGGCAAGTGCCATTGACCCTCTCTTAGCTTTGTCTTTTGAGTGCTCTCGACACTTGATAATGGTAGACGCAACGTCTTTTGCAAGGATTTCAGACTCTTAATATATTAGAAAAGTGATTGTCTGGCTGGGTCCCATCACGTGTTCTCACTACCCATTCGCAGGAGGGTAAGGAGGATGTATTTTGATGAAAAAAAAAATCTGAATTCTTTTTACTCCACATGGCCTATGCTTGCATGGACCCACGAAAGGAAGTAAAGAAAAGTAATGCAAAAAGGAAAACTAAAGTGACACCACAATGGCATCTGCCAGCATCCATGCTTTTCAGAGGGCACGTGCTGTCTTTACAGTCGTCTCAAGACTCAAGAGTCCCAGGTGATTTTCGTTAATCTCTTCCTGATGATGCTCATCTCATTTCACAACTAATAACGGAAACCGATTGAGCCTTTCATGAAAACTGCAGTGAAACTTGGCATCAGACTTGAACTTAGATTTAATTACATTTTGCATTTAACAGGCAGGGTGGCACAGTGATTCAGTCATAGGCTGCGTAAAAAGATGGATGCAGCATCTGGATCTGAAAAGTGAAACCAATACTCTTAAAATTGCATTCTATTTAATGGCCAGCAGATGACGATGTCGGTGGTTGCAGAAAGAAGTTCAATGATATAGAAGTCGATGAGAAAATGACCCTACTTTCCGACCTGATTTTCCGCATCATTTTATGATATATATCGCAAGTTTAAAGTCTTCTTTGATATATTATGGTGTTCATTTTTTTAAATTATAGTCCCAAATAAACTAGAATAAAGGAGTGCTTTAGGGGCGTGGCTATCCTCTGGTATCCTTGTCAGATTGTCAGATCCAGCCCTCACTCCTCCCTGGATCTTCAGTTCACGCTCTCGTCCGAAAGGAATCACAACCGGTTTCAAAATGACGAAATGGCGCTGTTCAAATTGCCCAAAAATTGAGGCTTCCTAAATGGTATGCGAAGACCAAAAGGTGACGTCACGGTTGCTTCGTCTATCTTTTTATACTGTCTATGGATGCAGAAGCACTGCTGCCTGGCAACAAGAAGGTTGTGGGTTTGAATCCAGCCTGAACCTTTCTGGGTGGACGTTACATATTCTCCCCATAAGCAGAGAGCTCCATAATTCATTGAATCGTGTGACGTTTTTAACCCCAGCCATGAAACAAAGTGGAGTGGGGAATAAGTCGATGGAGCCCGTCTGCTCTTCCGTTTGTCTGTCTGCCAATCTGGATAAGTGGGGACAAGTTTTTTTCAGACATTTGTTTGCCGACGTAAACAAAATTTTGTTTGCGTACATGCAACTACCTTGATTGGGTTTTAAAATGAGTTTCCATGTTGGCTCGGGGTATTGATGGCAATGTTGTCCAGTTTTATTTGGATTCCGTACTCTGGCACTTTGAATTTGAAAGGATACAATAAAAGTACAGCCTTTATACTTAAATTAGCCTAAGAAACAAAGTTGGATGGGGCTAATCACAGTATTGTTCAGAAGTGTTTGCCCCCTCCTGATTTCTTCTATTTTAGCTTATTTCTCATATTGAAATGGTGAAGCTCATCCAAAAATCACTCCAACATGAGTGAACACAGAATGAGGCTTTTAAATGATGATTCCATTTATGAGAATAAAGAGAATAAAAATCAAAACCCATATCACGCATTTGAGAACATTACTGCCCCCCGAACCTTACACCTGTGTGCTAGCCTTGCTATCAACTACTGCAATCAAATTCTTGTGATAGCTTTTACCTTGATTTCTCCCCACTCTTCCTTTCAGATTTGTTTAATGAAAGCAACATTGGAGGATTTTAATGTATAAACTGTCTGTTTAAGGTCATGTCACAGCATCTCAATCATATTCTAGTCACGACTTTGTCTTGACCACTCCAAAAACTTCACTTTGTGCCTTTTGAGCCACTCCGAGGAGGACTTGCTGGAGTGCTCTCAATCACTGTATAACCCAACTGAGCATGATCTTCAGGTCTCAAACTGATGGCTGGACATTCTGCTTCAGGGTTTTTGGGTAGAGGGCAGAATACAAGGTTCCCTCAAAAATGGCAAGTCATGCAGGTCCTGAAGCAGTAAAGCAGCTGTGAACATAAACTTCATTTGAAGCTAACTTTTACTACTTGTTTGTAATTTGGATTGCTGTCTGTAAAACCTGTATTGCAAGGGTTTGTCTCTGCTTATCACTGCTCGGTTACCAGCTACTGCATGTTAGTTTGCGTGTCATGCTAATTAAAAATGCTTCTGGTTAACTTATATGCAGTAATTCTGATCAGTATGCCTGTGTTACTTCGGTAAGCATCAATGTGGCGGTTTCATCATAACGTTGCCTGATTGTAGCCACTACAGTTAGTGATTGCTTCACTTATCCATGACCGGGATCAGCCGGATACTTGACAAATGTCTGAGCAAGCTCTCTGGTGCTACAATGAAAGCAATGCGAAATGCAGAATCTCTACGGGTTTACAAATGATTTCTCTGCACTACCATGACATAATTTCATCCCCCTTTAGAAATTGTAGTGACTAATAAAAACCAAAAAAGGCGGAGATTAAACGGTAGCTGCCCATTGGCCCGACGACCAATTGGTCCGACCGCCCGTTCCTCCGACAAAATGACCCCATTGGTCCCACCTCCCATTGGTCCGACTTCCCGTTACTCCGACAAAATCGACCACAGAGAGATAGAGAGAGAGCTGTCAGAAACGCACATCACACACACACACACACACACGGGGGGGGGGCATGTGTCTTTATTCATCGCGCAAGGGAACTAATGGGGGGTCGGACCAATGGGAGGTCGGACCAGTGCCATGGACCCGATTAAACAGGTAATTCTTTCCTGTAGAAGTGATCAATTCGCTAGCACCGCATAAGCAACTTGTCAGCGCTAATGGAACTTACAGTCCGCACTATATTATGTTCATGACATAACTGAGCTCTCTCTAGCTGTTGCGTACTATCCATAAAGCTGCTTTCACAGACACGAAACACATTTTTCTCAGGACAGATTAGCCTACATTCAAAGTCAATGCAAAGACGCGAATGCAGGCGTGATGGGCGGGTTAAGCAGTTTTCATATCGGAAGCGAAACAAATTTTTTGCACGACAGGTTACATTCAAATTCATGACCGCTCATCAGCTACTGCACGTTAGTTCGCGTGCTCTGCTAATTAAAAATGCTTCTGGTTAACCTATATGCAGCAATTATGATCGGCATGCTTTTGTAACTTCGGTAAGCATCAATGTGACAGTTTCATCATAACGTTGCCTGATTGTAGCCACTATAGTTGAAGCTAAACGGAGAGGTGCTGTATGTGTCTGCCGAGTTGGGCTGCAGTTAGACCAGACGTAGGTTTTGCAGAGCTTGGGGTGCATTTTTGGGTGCTTATGAAACGATCGCTTTACTTATCCATGACCAGGGTCAGCCTGATACATCTCCAATGTCTGGGCAAACTCTCTGATACAATCAGTGAAAGCAATAGGGAAGCTATAACGTCTCCGGTATAACAAATGATTTCTCTGCATTGCCATCGATTGAATATTGAATTTTTTACTGTTGAAGTGATCGATTCGCTAGCTCCACATAAGCAACGGTTCACGCAGGCGGAACCTACGGTCTGTAAAACCTGTATCATGTTCATGACATAACTGGAGCTCTGTCTAGCTCTCTCACGCTGGCCATAATGCGCCCATTCTCTGCAAGGAAAAGCTAGTCATTCTGAAGCAATAAATAAACCATTACCATGGCCAATTTCCCAAAAGGCCATTTAGCTTGGAGCTTTCACCCCTCCGTCATATACCAGTGCGGAAGCTGATCGTTTCTCCACGCTAACAACACACCACAGCTATGCACATGAACCAGCAGGTCCTAATACACACCAAAGCATACGCACCAAAGAAGTCCATATGCTGTTGGTCCACTTTTACTAGCTGCTCCTCACTCTCCATGTTTCCCTCTAAACTCAGACGCACCGGATTTCTACGGTCTCTGGTCTACACTTGGGCATGTCGACCCGTTCTACAAATGTGTCTATATGAGGTGGATTCTAGTTTTCCCTGCATCCTAGCTAAGAAGTAGACAGATCGCTGTACTCGCCGTAGCAAACTGTAGCCTATAGCAAATTCCTGCTTGACCTGCCAGACTTTCGCACTGAGTCCTTCACTTTTGCCGTTGCGTTTATTAGAGCAAGTTAATTTCATTAGATCTATACACATGTACTGCGCTAGATTGCAGAATATGCCCGTTGATTCATGTCAGTTTTATTCTATAGCCAGACCAGGTAAACTGTGTTCAGCTGCCTTGTCCCACCTAGATCGGCCCTCCACAGAGCTGGCCAGTCAGAAGAAAGTGGGCTCACGGGGAGTGGGGGCCAAAGCGGAAGAGCCACCCCAATGAGGCGTTTCAGGCAGAGACTACTATGGACTACAAATGGGGTTTTTGAGGATGGCAGTATGAACGAAATAAGAACCTTTGCGCAATCAGGAGTACTTTAGGGGAGTCAAAGGTCAAAATATAAACTTGGAAAAATAGAATATTAGGTCACCTTTAATGGGAATAATGTCCAATTGGCAATCAACATGCCTGTGGCATTATGGAGGACGTTATTGATTGTGGCGGATTTGTAATGTTTCTTGTGGCACCACCACTCAGCCAAATTTAACATTTCCAATTCTTATAACTCAGTTTTGGGGAGGATCATGTCAAACCTTCTGTGATGGTTCCTGTATAGAGGTGATCTTGGTGACCCAATGACCCACCCTATAGCACCACTACCTCATAATTAACACCTTTTTTTAAAAAAAAAAATGCAATTATTTGAACAGTTTTAATGGGAATCTTGTTGAATTTGTTGTCAACATTCCTGACGCACAGAGGAGGAACCCTTTTGATTTTGCTGGGTCTACTACTTTTACTGCAGTGCCACCAGAAAGTGAAACAGCATTTCCAAATGCAACAGCAAATCAAACTGTTATAATGGGAATCAGATCAATTTTGCTGTGAAATTCTTGCTGTGCAATTCTGTGAAAGAGCAACTCTATCGTTCTGTGGACACCTTTAGGTCATACTCAACTTTTTCAAGAATGCAGAAAGTCAAACAATTCATATGGGAATCAAATAAAATTTGCTGAGAAAATTCATAGGGCCTGGAGTAGTTCCTCACTTGGTTTTCAGGACCTGAATCCTTTCCTGTAGCACCACCACCAGGCCAAACCAGGAATTTTGCTGATGCTGGAATTTGGGGGATTTACTCCGCTGTCATCCACGCTATGCATTTGTCAAGTTTCGAAAGATGTCTGAATGCTGAATCTGAATCCTAGCCACTGAATTCTGAATCTGAGTCGGAATCCAAGCTGCTGAAAACTGAATGCTGAATCTGGTTCCCAGCTGGTAAAGCCGAATCCAAGCATGTGGACTCCTCCTTCACTGGAAAGCTGTATAGGCAGCCCCTCCCTCACGCTCCAGTCAGGAATGAGGAGGTCAGTATTCTATCTGGGATAGGTTTCCCCAAATGCATAGTAAGTTGCTAACCATGACTACGTTTACATGCAGGCAATATTCGGGTCAGTATTCCGGTTTTTGAAACATTTAGAATAACCCGTGTACATGCGTGAACGAACACGGTTATTCCTGTTTACATGGTAATTGTAATCAATTAGGATATCCCAATCAAAACAGTGACGCATGGCCAACATCTCGACGCCTGGAGAATGTCATGACATAATATGCATCATTTCCGCTTATTCTTCCTGTATCCAAAAACACGAATGAGCAAGATTCCTTGCGAATAGAGCATGCGCAGAACACAAATTAATGTTCCTATCGATGGGGATATCCCAATAGGCTTATACATGACCAAATATTCAGGTTAGAAAAGGTTTAACCCAGGGGTCATTTTTGGGTTTTTAAAAACCGGAAAATGAAAGGGTTATTGGTGTTTACATGCCCGTGCCCAACCGGGTTATTGGTAATAATCCGGTTTTGAAAAGGTTATTGACTGCATGTGAACGTAGTCTATGTTAGCAACTTACATACTTCTCTCTATGTGCCTCTGGTTCAAACAAACGCTTTTGGGAAATGGATCCCTGGTCGATACGGAATCAATTTTTTACTACCACGTTTAAGACACGGAGTTAAACCCAAGAATAGTGCAAAGAGTTCAGGTCATGTGACGCACTGATAACCATACATGAAGCCAGGGCATGCAGCTGACTCATGTATCGCGGTAAGTGGAGCATGTGAGCTATACTTTACGGTGTTCATATGAGGATCTATAAAAAGCATCGTGAAAGAGAGTTTGGAGTATGTGTCCCATGAGGCCACAGAGAAGAATGTTTTGATTGTGAAAAGACACATAAATGCATTTGAAAAAGAACAGCGAGTCTCAATTCCCAGCAGAGAACAATCTTTAGCCATGACAGCCAGCAAACAGTGCTTAGCACCCTAATGAACCACAAACTAAGATGGGGGAAGTGCAGGGGTCCGGTTTTATCGAGCAATAAAATAGCAGCGGCTTTCCGAATGTAAACATGGCCCATCTCTCAGCCCGCCTAATTTGCTTCTCGGCTGCAATTGGAACTCTTCAAGAGAGGAGTCTTAATTTCTCCTCTTTCACATTAAACAGTTAATTTGAGAGACTTATATGAACAAACAAGCACAACTTCAGGGCAGTACCTGAAGTTTTTCAGTGAGCGAGTTCTCAAGGCCAGCTCCACCGACTCAAATGCTGAACATTATGTGAACCGCCATGCCTGAAGAGTGGATAACTTTGCTTGTGACTGACCCCAGTGGAAAATGAAGAGCGTTGCGTAACCAAAAAGGCCGCGATAATGAGGAACCTGTCCTCCACAATAACACTAATCATGTCTCACCTTTAGGCAATTGGTTTACAAGGTCATAACAAACTCACTGGCACAGATATTCGTCATGCTATTATTTTAATGAGGCCGCACATCTCACAAGTGTACTAAACATTCTGTTACACATGAACTTCGAGTCCATTCTTTTGTCCTACAACTCCCTGCTCAAGAATATACACTCACTCTCACACACATACACACACACACACACACACACACACACCTCTCTTTTTCTCTCGGTCTCTGACACAAGTGTAAAAGTATGAACAGTTTTATAATTAAATATGGTGCACACATTTGTTCACAAGGTATTTATTCACGCAAACTCATTGAAACACACCTAAATAAGTTTAAGAGTAAATATGTTGCGCACATTTGTTCACAAGATTGATTCCCCCCTCCCTCCAATTAAATATGTTTGTTGCACATAAGGCCAGACTCACTGATAATTTCAGAAATTAGAGCAAAGCAACAACTTTCCATATGGCGAAGAAACGAGACCAAAACATGCAGAGAAGAAGAACTGAGCACTTCTGAACTGAACTCCTGTTTCTGGGGCCCCCAGTGGGAATTAATAAAGAGCTCTAATGAAGGAAGCATCTACAGTTATATTTATAGTCCTCATCTATTACCAGAGCTTTAAGCCATAAAGTAAATATAATTCATTAAACTGATCACACTGTGACAACTCAAGATTGTGTTTATTATACTAATGGAACATGAAATTAAGAAAAGGACCTTTCTGCCAGCGGAATTAATTAATGAGCTTTACAGAAGACGTTGAGAAGTAATTTATTTCTGCGTAAGAAAGTCTAATTTACAGTTCTGCCGCTCTTCACACTGCCGATTGTGAGACTTATTCCTTCAGATGTGCTGTTCGCCGCACGTCCCTCAATTAGAAAGGAACGCCTCATTATATAAACAGTAACTAATTAAACATAATACAGTTCAGTGCTAGGTAATAAATACTTCCTTCTTTTCAGTTAGTTAAGTGTATGGGACAGCTATGTAGGATATATTGCGCATATCCATGACTTCCTACCTCGTGTCTCATCACACCTGCAAACTGACAAGCCATTCTGTGACCTCTGAAGGCAACTTGTTTTAACAAACACAGGCAGAGAGTGAACAAGGAACTGGCTCTTCTACTAGGTTTTCAATATCTTGGACCTTTAGCAAACAAAATTCACCATACAATTGGAGAATGACCTACCTCATCTGCATTTCTGTATACTAGGCATTCAACTGAAAGCATCCATAGCCTAAGAATTCTGCTTGGCAGGGTGATGACTGGCAATGCATAAGCGTTTATTAAAATGAGCCCAAATATACACTTTTTTTTTGTCAGCCTTTAGAGTACAACAATCAATTACTGAGTGCTGACACACACACACACACACACACACACACACACACACAGAAACCATAAACCTCCTTAGGTCCTCTGTATGGGTATCTAGTTCAGTTTGAGCAAGTTTTACTTCCTTTGTAATTTTATTTCACGAAAACCTTGCCATCTCAATAAAGTTGAGGAAAATACTGGTTTAGTGGTCTGTTTTATGTAGTGTCTCTTTGCATATGGAGGTACAGTGTATATAACTTGGCCCCTACTCCAGGGGACAGTGTAAATGCTCCATACTTTCCCCATTGCAAGTGTTCAGTTAACATGTAGTGTAATTAAGTGCAAATAATATGTTTGGGGAAAAACAAATCATTTTTTTTTATCACTGGCCTGGTTTCATGAGAAAAAGCGCAGCTGCCAAAATCAGTCAGCAAAGCAGAGCCTCGAAGATGTTGCAAGACCTGCGAACTCACGGAATATTCTGGAAATAAATGTGCAAGGGTCCTCTGCGCAGGTCTGTGTTTGCCGCTACACTGCAGGTCAGACACATTTTCTCTGCGCTGTAAGGCCGACAGTTAGTGACATGTGCAGTTTTAATTACTGTAATGGCATTCGCTCTCATTAAGTCATCGTTTGCTTGTCCCTCGGCCACTTCGCGAACGCAATGCGATTCAGACGGTTCTTGGGCGCCTGGCGGCTTTGTGAAATAGTCTCGCTAATGAACACAGCTGTTCCTTCCAGCCAGCGCCGCAGCCGAGCGAATGGCTGCCGAGCCGGCACCCCCTGCCTTCGGACAGGCATTCAGAGCACCTGCAGGCACACTGCCCATAATTAAAGCCAACCCATAGGCACTAGGAAATGTCAACAAGCAATCAAACAATACGTTGTCTCAAATTCTTCAAACAGAACTTCATCAAATCCCATGAGCAAGACCACCCCCCCCCCCCCCCCCCCCCCACACACACACACACACACACACAAGCATACGCAGAAAAACCCTGCATCAATAAACATCTCCACATACAGAAAGGTCCCATACCCACACACACCGTTCACCTTTTAAGTTGTGGATTCACCAACACTCAGCCCTGAGGGCCAATTCTCCTGAACAGGCCTGGCCCTAATATCAACCACAAATTGAAGTGTACAAAATTAACTCTTACCGAGAATATGTATTTCCTACTGACTCGTATTTACTACGCAAGTGTGAACACAAAGAGTGAACAATGTCATCCCAGACAGGCGCATCCTACTAGGCCAAGTTTACTTTGTAGGCGCACCTGACATCGACACATCCCTTTTAGACGAGTGGGTATTTTATAAGTTACAGTTTGTTGGTGGGCTAGTACAGAAATATATGATGTCAGTAAGTGCTATATCAGGCGAAGCGTCAGCCGAGCCCAATATTTCATTTACTGATCCCTATATATTTCTGTATTGGCCCTCTAACAAACAGTGTTACAAATTTATCCCACCAAAGACCTTTTGTCTCGCACATGCCTGCCATTTCGGCTGCTTCAGAGACGCTAAGGGAGATAAACTGCTCGCACGACGTGTATGGGCCCGGGGACATAATATGGGAATATACGGGGTTTCCATGTGACTGCTTTCGACCAATGCAATCCAGGTATTCTTGTCTGAGGTGGGATAAGTTATCCACCACTGTATTTTTGGGGGAATTTTTTCCATTGGAAGCATGCACCTGAAAACTGGTGCAGCATTAAATGGGCATAATGGAGAGTTTATAATCTAGGGTATGGCACCTAAGTGTTGTGTCTAACTAGGACGCTTCTATCTGGGATGCTGAGACACATCTGTCTGGAATGAAGCCGAATGAACACAGGATATTGACAGCATTAAAAGAAAGGCCACCTTTACTGACTCATACAGCTACCAGCAGTCCAATGTGAAGCACTACTGAGGCAATATGGATACTGCCCCGTGACATGAAGAATCATAAAAACACCTTTCTTGTAAAATGGCAAATGAGAAGGAGAATGACATTAGAATGTCCTATAGGGAAAAGCAAGGAGTCTAGTCCCCATTGTTCTACCATTGCATTCAGTCCTCCGCTGGACATAGAATCTCTTATCAAATAAGCATACCAAAGACACATACAGCCGATAGTTCTGTACCATCTTTGTCCTATATTCCCAGATAAGGCTGTACAGCACGCTGAAATGTCGAGTGAACATCTGCTCATTCCATTTCCGTCTTAAAAGACCCAACCCCCCAGATTTCACACATTTTTAAACCTTGAAATGTGTGTTCAATTAGGAGCTTGTGAAAAGGATTAACGCTGTATCTAAGATGCATGACAATATTTAAATTGCCAGTTAGTACTCCTCTGAAGAGACGCGGTGGCCGCCTCGATGAATAGAAATTAAAATGTCTGCTTAGGGTACATCCCATTTCGTCTGAATGTGTTAACTATAAAAGCTTTAATTCGGTTATCAGTCCAGGGATCTAGCTGAAATTGCTCCTCGTTATTGGCTCTGTCTGTGGCTGCCAGGGACAGGCTTTGAAAAACAAATTCCCCCGGAATAAAGAGAGAGGGAGAGCGAGATTAATTTATCATTAAGGCTCTGCTTAATTGAAGTCAATTCTGAACAAACTTGAATTCAATTTCAGCTCATTAGATTGAATGCGCCCGGTCTTTCTCCCATGGAGCCTTTGAGCTGGCTGCCATGAATAAGGGACTTACTTCAAAATTATTAAATTGCGAGTTTATTTGGTCTTCTCATGCCAGAGCTGCTTTGATGAGGTTTTCTGCACAGATGGGAAGGAAGAGCAGCTGGAGGAGAAATCAAATTGAAACTAAGCCTCGGAAAATGGAAGAAAACTTGCGGGCGTAATAATACTTAATAATTAAATTTCCACAAACAATACAGGCAAATGAAGTGATCTGCGAAAGGTTGCTCACAGTCATTTGCATAATTGACGCCGGTCTCCTGCAAATGAATAATGAAGATAATAAAAGGTGTCGCTAAAATTGGGCACAATAACGGCGAAACTTCATCAAGCTCGGTTCCCTGATTAATTTGCTCTTTCAAGTCGACGCTGAGAGGGGGAGGGCGTGATTAACTGCGCCGACGCCGTGGCGGGCTACTCGCCCGGCGTGCACCAGCTCCCAGTGCTCACGACACTACCATAGCCGCTGTGTGAAGAAGCCCAACTGGTACCTCGCAACCTCCGTAATTGGCTCTCTCGTTAACCCCTTAGTGTCTATACCTAACCCTCATTAGCCATCTAGACATAACCCCCTCTTAAACATGGTTTGCCACGTGTCCTTGATGGAGACAAGAATCCAACACCCTTTTACAGATGTTGTTTGGCAGCCATAAAATGATTTGTCCCGTCTGCTCACTTGTCTGGCAATGAACCCCAACGTTGATGAGACAGATTTATAGACTAATATATTCTTGCAATTCACTAAAGGATTACTTTTTCAGAGGCATTGAAATGGCGATTAGGAGAGGAAGAGGACCAAGATTTTGTCATGCATGCTGACCTGTTAACACCGTTCTGCACACATAGGCGCCTGCAGACACACAGTAGCTCTTTTTATGGAAGCAGTTACACTACTCTATCACGAGATGGCAGCCCCGGATCAGTTATTGAATATTCACAAGCCGTCAGAGCTGGAACACAGTCTAGAATATTGACGAGTTCACTCCTATCCCTGTTTTTCAGGAGTTGCATGAATTAAACTCATCAGCTAAGCCTGATGTGCAAACTGCTCAATATCCTTGCCCATAGTACAGCAGTTTAAAAAAAATGATCTCTTGTGACAGAAAAAAATCATTGTCCTCTCTGGCAACCACTTCATTTACAGTGACTCAATGGTATTCCAAGCTACTAAAAAAAATCAGTTTCCTGAGGCAAAAATTCACCATGATATTGACACTGTCATTCTAGTATCAATTTCAGTCATCACATATTAAAAACACAGAATTTCCTATCGTGGATTAACACGCAGATATGTCAGATTCAATGGTATCTGCGTGAAAGCCCAGCTGTAGTTCACGCCCATGTGAAATTCCCCTGGTAATTACCAGTTGGTTGACACAATTTTTATCAAATTGCTGGCAGTATAAGTTTTCCTCAGAAAGTGAAAGACATTGAATGGACCTTAAAAAACAAATTAAAATACTTGCGTAATAGGGTTACGTTGTATTCAATACACTTTACGCAGCTCAAGATGTGGTTGCATGGGAACAAAAAACCTCCAGAACTGAGCCTGGAGAGCTGAGCTTATTTGCGGGATGGAAATGTGATTCTGAGATGGAAAATAGCAGTTATTCTGAATGGAACAGACAGGAGGGCTGACAGCATTGATACTGTTGAGGAGCAGCTCAATAATTCTATTGAAAAGTGAGTAAAGCTGTCTTTGTATGGTGTAGCTCTATCTTACTTTTAGCCTGGTAGCTAACTAGCCAGCTATTTCTTATTATTGATTTACCATCGTGATCACAGAGCTAAGTTTGTCACATTGGGTAACAAAAGAGTAGGCGATACTGTAGTGTGCTGGCATTTTTCTTAACTAGGTTATCAGTTTTAGAATCTATACCACATTCAATGAAACAATGTCTTGCACTTTTGCTCTTTTAAAGTGCGAACAGCTATTACTGTAACCTAAGTTATGCTTGTTCCATAGTGGGTGTGAACGTTGTTACAAGCTTGCATTTCTCTGGGATGATCGGAATTGTAAACAGCAAGCTTTCGGCCTGCATGAACATTCTGACCGTAAAATATGCAGCTCCTCTAATGAGTATGTGAGCTTGCTGACGCCGCTTTCTAGATAAATGGACGAGACCCTGGACTTTATCATGGAGAAAAGGCATGTTTTTGGTTTTGAGAGGTCAGTGGTGACCATTGATGTTCAGCTGCGCCTATATTGATAAACTCATGCCAAATTCAACCAAAAAATCATCCATTCATATTGAACTTCATGAGTACAAAGTTGACTCGCGTTAAAAACATAATTTTATGAATTGAAAATGCGCCATTTTCAAGGCTCTGGGAGTTTGGGGAGCCACCAGGACAGCCATCTTATTTGGCTTATAAAAAGTGGATAATTTAATATTTCATGTTCAGATGAGGAGTGCTTGTAGTCCACGAGTTCATTTTCTCAAACAATATGTGCTTACACTTCTAACCATTTCATCCAAACTGTGATAAAAACATCCTTGAATTAAACAAAAGTCAGCACTTCAACCTCATAGTCATTGTATCCTAAAATAGAGGGCACTCCATAGAGCACATACTTCCGCCACAGCGTATATTTGTTGTCTTGTTTACAGAAAATGTTCCAGATCACTTCCAAAATTAAATCAACTCTTCCTTGGACCACCACCTATCATTTTGCCAAATTTTGTGAAAAACCGTTTGTAAATGTTTGAGTCATCGGTTCAGAAATATCACACAGGCCCAAGTTTGACAGATATGTAGTAATACAGTATTTCCAGATCCAGAATCCAAAATATGTTATACAAGTCACAGACAGACAGAAAAGGGGTGAAAACATAATTTCCTTGGCGGAGGTAAAAAATGTTCCCTGTTTTTGGTGCTCTTTGTACATGTTGGTGTATCATAGTTTACAAAATTCCTGATTACAGTTCTCTAATATAAAACCATTGTTGTCTGACATCAACGGACATAAGATGTAAAGTACACCAACTTCTAATAAACTTAGGGTCTTAAAAATTCTAATGCGAAAATTAAATTCCAATTTTGTATTATCATGCAAATACAATCCACTCAGATGACACCAATGGGAAAAAAAACACAACTATTATCTAATTTTTCGTTTTGAAATTCATTATCTATACAATTATCCATACCTAGACTTTGAGAATAAACATTTTCAAATTGCTATAATTGCAACTGTAAGACGGAATCTTCAGTCAGCAGGGAGGACAAAATCGATATGGGCAAATTTAGCCGCAGTATTTGCCTATTTTCAAATGTTTTTTTAACCAAATTGATATAAGTAAGCATATCAAAAGTCATTAGGGTATTAAGAAACCTGATTAGAAATGTGGAGTATGCCATTAGCCCAGACAATCAAATCTCCAAGCTATAATTTATTTTTTATAGTTCGCAATATAAGGAAGAAATTTTTCGACGCGTTTATAAATGTCACAAAAGCAGGAAGCTGGCCCGTACGGGGATCGAACCCGCGACCTTGGCGTTATTAGCACCACGCTCTAACCAACTGAGCTAACCGGCCACTGCGTGCTATCGGGGAGAAATTTACGTACTAATACATACCAATACATAATTTGGTACATAATAATACATAAATACATCAAATCGGACGTGAAATAAAATAAATAAACAAATCAAATCGTGCACTAGTGCACATGATCCCAAGTAGCTCAGATCACGCCGCCGAGCATTTAAGCAGCAGCAGCTGCTGCTTTGCAAAACAAGCTCTCATTGGAGTCGAATGGCTCCCGCCCGCATTGAGGCCATTGGCTGCTTTCAGTGTGACAGGAGGGTCGCGGCTTTTGGCTCACCTCACCAATAGAGATGCCCACACATTATCAGTGGTAAGACCACGGGAGGCGTTGTCCTTGCCTGGGCACTGGGCGCATCTCAAAGCCTAGGCTGCAGCCTTTGAAGGCTGTATTTTAAGGAGTCAACAGTTATTTCCATCTCCCAAATTATTCTTTAGAGTGAGGGATTTGGTTTAATATATTCTAATGGCCAGTTTTGGGCTAGTTTTAAAGATAGGGGTAAGAGTTAAGGCTACAGTTAGGGTAATCAATGATGACTCACTTAAACCAAAGCTGTTTAACAGAGATGAAATGATGTCATGTCAGTTTGGCAGATGGAACTAAGTGGCGATCCTAGAAATGCAGCCTTCGAAGGATACAGCCTACGCTTTGAGAGTTCAGCCACTGTGTTCAAAATTCAAATTTTGCTGCTGACCTTGAGGGGCACTACTGCGACATGCGCATGTGCGAATCTTTGCTCCGATATTGAAATTGTGCTCCAAGTTTTCAAGAGAATTTTGAGGATCCTCATATCGAATGTTATTGTTGCAATCCTAGCACTGTAAAATATTTCATCTGTTTTGTCATTTAGATTTATTATTGTTTCATACTTCCACCTCATCCCCTTGAAAAAGAGTTCTTGATCTCAACGGGATTTTCCTAGTTAAATAACAGATATACTGTACTTGTATAAAGAAATCATTTCAGCTTCATGAGGAAGTTTTGGCTAAAACAGCAAATTTTTTTACAATGAAAAGAACTTTCATTTAAAAAGCAAATACTTTCACGGTAAAGAACAATGCTTAGATTACATAAATTGGAAAAAAAAATTGGGGCCCTATGATCATTTTTGCTCAAGGACTGTTGAAAATATGCAAATTAGAGAGCCAATTTTCACTTGAGACCTACTTCATTCAGGGCGTAAATAGACAATTCTAAATAAATACAACCATTCAAGTTCTGCAATTCCTAAATATACCCAGCAATGAAAATTGCAGCACCCAAAGTTTAAGCAATGTTAAAAAAAATTTAAAAAGTAATGAAATGGCGAATTATATTGTCTTCCTCAACAGAACATATAGCAGCAACACAGCAAGTTACATTGAATCTTGGTTACGTTCATTTATACATACTTTGCACATGATTTTGTACGATTTGTGGCCCACCTGAATCCTGCCAGTCAAATCCCTTTAAAACCTGGATGAAACATTAGGGATGCTCTTTGCTGAATGAAAAACAAAATATTGGGGCATCATAGAGGAATGTCTGAAAACACCAGACATGAGGTCATTCGCATGATAAGGGCAGGAATGAGATTGCCGCAAGTTGGGCAGCACTTCAACATCCACCACAGCACCGTTTCACGTCTTCAGGCAGGTACCGCATAGACTGGGACTGTAAAAGACCGACCTCGCTGCGGAGGACCACGTAAAAATGAAGGCTCGTGAAGATCGTTTCATTGTGACGTCATCAGGACATAAACAAATGACAAGTGGTTCAACAGGTTAGTGGACGTCACACTTGTTACTGAGGGATTGGAACAGTCTTGTGGGGAGTTAGTCAACCCACCCCCATGCATTCTGAGTGACGTTTATTCATCTTACCGATTTGAGTTGCAACTTTGTCAGTCATTCATGGATGTCTTGTTCCCTGTACAATTAAATACACAATTCACTATTGTTAACTAGTTCATTGTGCATTTATATCAGGTGTTGCTAAACATTCATTACTGAGTATTTTTTGATCACTCGACTGGTTGAAGACACGAGGGTTGAAGGATTTCAGGAAATTTTTGTGAAAAATGCTTGTACTTCTTTGCTGATTTGGATGAGAAAATTGAAAATGAAAAATACTTGCAAAAGAACTTAGCAAATAGGGGCCTAAACTGCAAAACCAAGACAACAAAGTGTACTCGCTTGCTTCTTTGACTCAGTTGGTTTGCAATCTAGACTTCAATTCCGTTCCCCTCATATTATAATTGCCTAAGTCATATTTTTTCCCCCAAATTGAGATATCGGTTGCCTGTTCTTTTGTGTTGGCGAAAATGTGTGTGTTTTTTTATTTCCTTTTTTCTCAAAACCTTAAAAAAAAGAAATCTATTCTCTTAGATTAAAAAAAAAATCACAAAAAAATGAGATAAGCATTTATGGTGTGAGGCTAATGATTGGTTTACGAGCGCAGAGTATATATAAGCAAATAAAAAATCTTGTGACTTTTAAGGGTTCGTTTCTGAGCACCAATATTGTGCACAGAGATCAATAACTGTGGACTAGACTCAGGTGCGAGGATGGATCTGGTATTTATTATGCTTCCTTGGCACAGCAGGAAGGCATAGCAAAACACAACACAAAAGAACACAGAATCGTGGTTCCAGGATAATAATATTAGTAATACATATAACTGGGAGTACAGCCACGGTACTATGTATTACAAATAGAACTAAACATGGAATCGAGCTTCCGAGGGATATGTTGAAAAGCCTGAGCAAGTTTTTAATTCTAATAATAAATTTTCCCCAGTCCAAAGGACTTAAGGTCATATTTATGCACTCAAAAAATTTATCATAACTTTTTGAAGCTACGAACAATTAATGTTTCACGTCAATGTAGATTGAAATGGAGGGTTCAGCATGAGTTAAAATGTACGAACAGAATTGTTTGAAATAATTTCAGCACACTGTTTGCTATATTTGTATTTACAGCTGAATAAACAGCTTGTACAGTAAATGCACAGCATAAGAAAGTGCAGCTACTTCTGTCAGCTCATTGAAATTAACACCAAATTTTTTGTCGCTAGGTTGCCATCAACAGTTGATTTTTGGGTGAAAACCTGTTGGTAGGCATTATACCTTACTTTATGCGAAATAGGCAAGGTATCTGGTTAACAGCAGCCAAAGTGATGTCATAAACAAAAGTTGCATTATGCATACTGTATAGCTGTTCCACCTCCAGTGCCATCTTTTCTCAAAAGAGGAAACCCACCTCGGGGGCAGGTGTGATACATTGGGTTGAGCGCCCCTGCTCCATACATATACCCCCTGTGATGTTTGGTCCTGGAATGTCACTGCAGGACCATGGAAGGGAGGAACAGAAGATCATCAAGGACATTTTTTTTTTCAGCGAAGACGTGGAGCTCCGCAAATCGGATAATACCTGGAGGCCTTCAACCAGAAAAGTCAAGGCAGGATCCAGAGGAGACAGTAACCAAAAAGCTCTTCTGGCAAATGTGCAGCATTCTTGACTAGTTGATGCCGAAGAAATTCGAGAAGCTCATGAAGCAGGTTGCTGATTTCCTCATAAATACGGAGGCTCGCCTTAAAGGTATTGGTGAAATGACTGTCGAGAAGGCCATTCATAAGACAAAATTTGCTAGCATATATGCAAAAATGTGCAACTGCTTCCAGGGGGTGCATACAGTCTATGTCTATGCAATTGGCTCTGGTGGCTACTTTTGGCAGATGGCATCCAGGCTGTATTTTCTTGGGTTTTCCCATAAGAACAGTTGAGCCGGAGCCAAAATCGAGGACCATATCATAGTTCCTCGCCACTTTAGAGTCATGGATAAAACTAGTAAGCGTCAAAAAGCAGATCTTGAGAAAAAGACAGAAAACTGTATTCCTCTGGGATTAAGCTCTCCTTTGTCTATAGAACAGACTTGGCAGTTATTTACTCATTACATAATGAGTTATATTTAGGGGGGGACATTTTTTTTTTGTTTTTTACCAGTATCCATGGCAATATGACATAACTTATCTTTTTTCCATCCAAAAATGTAAAAAATATTAATTCTTAAAATAATAGACAAAAACTTAGCAATTATGTGTAATTATTCAAACCAAGACCTTGCACCCATGGTTCAACAGTCTAAACTAATTAAATTCAAAACACAAGAGGTCAGTCAGTAATTCCTGATAGCGTTTTCTTTTTCCTGAATGTTCTGCACAACCGAAGCTCTGCATGGGTACTGACCGTATACATCATGCGACATATATGGTTGCGCAAACCTAAAGTCTTGGGCTCCATTTCTTCGCTCACATCTCAAGCATCTTCAAAAATCATAAATATACATCTTTTTTTTCGGTGCACCTTTCGACCTTTCAGTGTATTTATATTTGCATGTACATGCTGGGTTTTCTTAAAAACGCAGAGATTGGATGATAATGGCGTATATGGGCATATATCTTCAAACAAACTTATCCAACTTATTATAACATAAGCAGATGTTACAATAAGCTAACAAATGACAATTTTACTGTTGTACACTGATTCATATTGCAAAATTACGGCGAGAACAAAGACTTTACGATTGCTTTGCATTACGGTAGCATTTTTTGACAAGGCAGCACAAATTGTCAGAACACCGGCCGCACCGGTCAGCTGTTTGTGGTGGAATGAAGCATGCACATGAACTGAGTGGTGGGGGCATGGTTTGGGTGATTCCTGATTGGACGGAGGGGGTAGGTGCTGATCAGTTGTGCTATTCAAAAAAAAAATCTTAAGTCCAGCGGCCTGGGATGGTACCTTTAAGTGAATTTATTGATAGAAAGGCACACTGAGTTGTGTAAGAGTTGTCAGTCAGAAACAAGTAAGTTGATTCATCACCATGTGATTCATCACCCAATACATGGATAACATGCAATAATTGGTGAAAGGACATGTTCAGAATCTTGTAAAACAAAATGAGATGAGCAGCTGTGAGAGCAAAATGTGCTCTGTGCTAATCCTGCCTCCTCTGACCACAACCGCCTCATCTACTTCACCTTGTGTTCAGGATGCAGGACAGCATTTGTAGGAGGAGCTGGAGGAAAAAGCCATTGGCCATTGCTGTGGTGATGTGGGCAGCATGAAGCTCCTCGGGCAGCTCTGCTTGCTGGAAGTGGCTTTCTGGACACCCAGACCGAGGAGGCACTGAGGTGCCTTTGCAGCCTCATTACCACTCTTAGTGCAGTCTTGGACTTTGAGGATGACCAGCTATAATACTGTCTGTATTCACACTAAAGACAAAAGGAAAAATTAAATGAAAATGCATTCATTACAAAATTTGCTCCCATTTTTTTCTGGGCCTGTTTGCACTGAATCTAAAAATGTTCCTATTTTGCCATTTATGAGTATTTTGCATTTTTGTGTCCTTTTTTTGTCTAGGATGTGAAAGCATCTTAAAGACGTATTGGGTACACATACAAAAGTAAGTACATATTACTAGTACTAATGACTGTATGTGCCTATTGATCCTCTCTTTTCTTTTCAGAATAACTGGCTCTCCAGAAGGGCGGAGCTGGGTCCAGGAACCGTGAACTAGGTCAATAAGGCAGCTGAGCTGGAACAACAGCTCGAAAATATAAAGATGGAGCTGCAGCTTGCTTCCAAGTTGGGGGAGATTAGCAGGAACACTACGCCTGTGACATCTGGAAATACCTCCACCAGCTCCAACCATACAATAGAGACACTAATCGACAACACTGCAAACTCAAAGCTCTCTGACAAAAACTCTGAATCACAACCACCAGTTGAGATCAAGATCTGAGCCTGCGGTGGTAATCAAATCAAAGCGAGCAGCAGAGATTGAGTCAGAGCCAACTGTAGAGATTGAGTCACATCAAGCAGTGAAAGTGGACAAAAGAAAATCAGTTATGGTAGAGACAGGCTGCACCATCATGGAGCCTGACAGTCCAGTGAGATCCAGTCCAGTGTGATTTCTCAAACTGTAGAGGTCAGATGCTTGAGGGGACCCTCATGTCCCACAAAAACTCCTGTATCTTTGAAAGAATGGTAATTTTTTTTTTTTTTTTGCTGACAAACAATTTCTTGCATGGTCCGAGTGCTGATTTACTTTATATGATGCCATTAAAATATAAGAATCCTGATGCTCTGCATATCTCAATGGACTTTTTCCAACCACTTCTGACTGGCATACCTTCCAGCTGAGATTCGGCAACAGAATCCTGAATCCCAACACTGGTCCGTTGTGCATTCTCCCTTCAGCTTCAGGTAGTGACCATCAATTTCCAGACGGCCGTTTTGCATCGCAGCCGGACGGAATTCTGTCACGCCAGTGAGTGCCCAGAAGATCTTGAAGTTAAAGCCACCATCCATCGCCAGTGCTCACTTGAAGTTCTGCGGGGAGCTGAACATGGCAGAGGAGCTCTTCACACATCAGTGCATTTAGACCACACAGACCAGCCAGAAGGAGGAGTCCGCCTTCAACAGTAAAATGGATAGGGATAAAGCTCAGGTAATACAGGTTGTTGCTGGACTCTCTCAGAAGTTAAATCTGCATGTTTAAACACAAACCCACATGCTGACTGTCTCTCCTCTCTCTTTTTCTGCGGTTACAAATGGACAAGTACTTGCATCATATGGAAAAAATTGTTACGGACGGGAATATCTCATCCAAGATCCAATTTAGGATACAGGACATATTGGACCTGAGACAGGAACCGACACTCGCCTTGTAGAGACTATTTTATACTAAACTAATCCTCTCCCACCTTCTTCACTGCATTCATGGAAGCAACGGCTTATATAGTTGAGATCAGTTCAGATAAAAATGTAATTACTGTCATATATCTTTCACACTTTTCCCATTGACACACTGGGCAGCACTGTATGGATATTCCTAAATAACAGATGACTCATTTATTCACCACTCAGAATAACTGAGCTCCAAAGAGCGGAGATCAGGACACAAAAACCATCTGCCAGGTCCATGAAGATGCTCTGCGAAAACACAACAGGAGCAGTCAACGGTGGAGCAGCAGCTCAGTGCCAAGATGGAAAACAAGACCTACAGATGTCATTGTGGAGAACAACAGCAGAACCAGGTGGAACCAGAAAGATCTGGGAAGAAACCAAACTTTGAACCAAGATGAACATCAAAGCCATCATAGGTGTTATAAACTAAGGTGTAATTATGGGGAATACCACGACCGTAGACAACAACGAATGTAGAACCCAATAAAACAACAAGGCTACCTTAGGCAGAACCAGCAGTAACAGCAAGGCCATGATGGAAAAGAAAGAGGGAGAGCCCTTGGAGGAGACCCAAGAGGGAAACAAGGGAGATACCAGGGCTGTGGTAGACAGGAAGAGCGGACCCATGGGAAATACTAGGACAGTGGAAAAGGTCTCCTTTATGGAGAAGATTACCCATTAGCTAGCAAGATCAGTAAGTCAGAAAATATCCTGCAATATATGTCAATGAATATATTCACAAGAGGGCTTTTGTTCTGTTCTATTCATTGTAATTTATTCACCATCAAGTATCAGATTACACACTGACATGATTTTGCTCTTAGGCACTGTTTTTTCCTGCCGGAAAATCCCAACACAGCTCGTGACCAGCATGAGCAGCATGGGTTGACCATCTCAACCACTAGCTGCAAATAACAAATAAATTTGGTCTTATTTCTGCTGTACAGATCCATATTACCCACAACATCTGAACCGTACTATCCTTAACCGGGGTTCCATCCCCTTCTCTTCCTCTGGGGTTCCGTCCCCAATTTACCATATAAGCTGTCAATGAAACTACCTATTGGATCACACTCTGCCTCTGCACTTGATTGCTGGTGTGGTACATAATGCTTAAAGGTGAGGGAGGGAGGTTTTGGGTGGTGGAGAAGGGTCTCCTCCTACTCACCGGAGCAATGGACTGGGTGAGGAGTGTAATGCGAATAGAAGCCACTAGATGGCAGTATTGACCTTTCTTATGTTAAGCCCAGACTGGAGCTAGGTTTGGGCATGTCTTGGGCATGTCTGGGGCAAGTCCCAGAGAATTTAAAAAAATGAGGTCTAAATGTGGGAGGGGTCTGCAAAAGAGTATATAAAGAGGAAAATTGAGAGAGTGTAGAAGTAGGAGAAATTGCAAGGAGGATACATGTGACCAGACCTGTCATTCTGTCCAAGACCTGTGAAGTTTTGTGGATTTTTGCCTGTGTTGGAGCATTTTCCTCACCCAGGACATCACCAAGCAACCCAACCAAAGGGACTGTGAATGTTTTTGTTCTTGTGTTTATCAATCTTGGTCAGTAGAGTAGATAGTAGATTAGTTAAAAGTATTTGTATAATTATATGTGTTTAAGTTTTAAAATTTTGTCTGTCATCCTTTGCTGTCGTAAATGTCATAACAAATTGGGGCCATAACAGGAGGAACTTTTATCCAAAACCAATGATGTGATAGGCATCTGTTGGCGGATTGTATCGAGACAGGAGAGGACGGCAGCAAAGTGGGCTGTTTTTACTCAGAACAACTTCTGCTCACCAATTTCAAATATCAGCAGGATCCTCGGAACCTTCCCTGATTCATCACTGGCAATAGGTTTGATGTTGCACTTCTCAAAAAGTGGAGGAATAAAGTGCTTTGGATCCATGCGGACACTTTTAAGCACAGCACTGCCTTTGTTGCATAATTGTGGTGAATACTTTCAACAACAATGTTCAGTATGAAGTTTTGGATCTTGATTTTGCAATCCATGTCAGCCCCTGTTTTGTCCCAAAATATTAGCTGCTTTGTTGCCCTGTCAACAGGTTAGTTTGACGTCTATGTCCAGCTTCGCAAAGGTTTGTTTCCCCAGGTCCACAGAGCTCTGTCTACTTGATGACTCACAGTCAATGACAGCAATGAGTTTCTCTTGGGCAACATCAGTAACACATCACTCAACTACTGCACAATGGTCTGCTGTATCTAGTTGAATTGAGAACATTCTTGTCTTTCTTATATCAGCATTAATTGTCTGTGGAATGAACACTTTGATGGCCATAGTGACTGTATTAGCCCCCTCCATGAAGTGGAGAGGGGGACTTAGCCATGGAAGTTGTTCATCCGTTATCATCAGTCCTTTCAAGTGTAAGTTGAACTAGAACTGCGTTTCGTCAGCACGAACTTTGAGAGTGTGCTTGCTAAAATGTTGAAGCTAAAGATAAAAACAAGGTCAGCTATTGAAATTTGTCTATATACTGTTTGTGGTGCCGAGGCTGCTCTCTGAGCTTAGAGTGGGCCAGCATTCTGTGATGTCATAATAGCAGAACTTCATCATGCATTTTTAATGGAGATAAAAAGGGATGGAAAAACAGGGATTGCGAAAGAATGAAAAGGGGATATGCAACTGTTTGTACAAGGTGCAGAGACGCGGTCGGGCTGGACGTTTCGGCGATTAAACCGCGTCTCTATCGCGAACACTTGGGCACTTGGTATGGGACAAACAAGTGTGTGGAAAAGGAAAAAGAATAAATAAATAAATGGACTTAAGAACAAATAAAATTTTGTGTGGGTATGTCACTGGTCATGACTTTGATTGGGTTTGGAAATGAGATTCCATGGCAGCAGGGAATATTAATGAAAATGTCTTCTTGCTTGCTGCTGTCTTGGACATCAGTGCTGTCTATATTCAGTGAATCATCTATTTCATTTTCATTTTATTTCTCAATTTAATTTATATCATGTTTGTATTCCTTTTGTGATGATACGCTCAGGAACCAGACGAGAGAACCAAGCAATGCAGTAGATAGGAATTTATTAAGTGAGGGGGGACACCCCCGGCAGGGCAGAAGGCAAAAGTACAAACTCCACAATCCAAAAATCACAATCCAGTTGGGCAGAATCCGAGTCAAAAATCAGGGCAGCGATCACAGTACTCTTGGTCAGACAGAAAAGGGTTCAAAACACAGATGCAGACAGAAATCCAAAACAGAGTCAAAAATTGTAAACAGGGTCGGTCCAGTCAGAATAGAATCACAAAGAGTACGAGGCGAAGACAAGCGTAGCCCAGGCAAACTAAGAGAAACGTTCTGACAAGAAACTGTGGTGATAAGACTGCTAAAATACACATACGGGAGGTCACATGCTATACGGAAATCAGGTGCAGAGAATCAGACTAATTACAAAGGAGCAAACATAATCACTTGAAATAGGCAAAAGCCAAAACGCGGACAGGGATCACAAGACAGCCAATAGACAAAACACACAGCTCCGGTTAAGTATTTCACGTGTTCAGAAAATGAAAGAATATAGAATAGCAAAGTGATGGAAGTAAACGAGAAAGGAAGGAATGGTTGAAATCCCAGAACACATTAAATCAGCTGAAAGTGTGGCACACAATATTGGGGCAGTGAGCGATCGCATGACAAAAGACCAGACAGGGGGAGACAAAGTGCAAAGCATGGCAAAAGCAAAAACATGGACCGGAATAATAACAGCAAGGTGGGAAATGGCAAGAATACAAGACGTGGCGAAAACAAAAACATGGCAAAACTAAGACAAAACATGAACGGAACCAGACATCTAAATCCCAATACAAAATACAAATACATGGTCAGACAAGGCAGAGATCAAAATCCAAACATGACAGAATCATAACACCTTTGCTTTCTTTGTTATCGCAGTTCCCCTGTTCAGTTTCCATGTGTCTTTATTTACATTCACTCTTGCACTAACCCTCCCAGTTCTATTTGTTAATTACCTTGTTCATTTCCTAATTTGTAATGATGGCTCCAGTCATGCATACTTGTTCTCCCCGCACCTGATGTGGGTTTCTTTGCCCTGATTTGTTTGCTTTATAATTTCTCATTTTCCCATTCACTTTGTGAGTCTGTCTCGGTTAATTCATCATTACTTACGAGCCGTCTGTTTCCGGTGAGTTTTTCTGGTTCTGATTTCCTTTTATCCAAAGTTTTTTTTTTTCTTCTTTTGAGTTTATCTAAGCTACTGAGTCATGTGAAGATCTCTGGTTACAACTATTGCTGGTCTCTGCATGATTCTGTCTACCCACTAGCTTGACATTCCTACCGATTGGCTTTTGACCTTCCGCCCGTGTACCGACCTTGATTGTGCTGTTTGTCTCTGGGCTGCATTCTCCCTGACTGCTAAAGAACTGGACTGTATGACTTCCCCTGCATAATACAAAGTTAGTGAAACTGACTTTCTGTTAGTGCCTGTGTCTTAGGTCCCCTGCCTGACAAGCATGACTGAAAACTTTGCAAATACCGTACATACTGGGCAAAACAATGAGTGAGAAAGTCATTTTCTGTTTGCGTCATTTTTGGAGTACAGTACTTTGGGAAAGACTCTTAAAGGGGTTTCCCATACAGACAGAAAATACATTTGAGATACATTTCGAATACACACTTCAAATTGATTTTTAAATTCATTTCAAATATGTAAAAAAATGGCTGCTTCATATATTAATACATACATTTTAAATACATTATCAATTCATTCAAAATACATTTCTAATATTCTCCCTTCAGGATGAAAATATATTTGAGATATATTAGAACAAACTATATTTAGAATGTACATTGTGACATGTATTTTAAATATATTTAAGCACTTTACAATGATGGCTCACATTCACCCTAATGGCAGAGGCTGCCATGCAGGGCACCAGCCTTCACATCAGGAGTAGTGTGGGGTTCAGTGTCTTGCTCAAGAACACTTTGACATGTTCTATGCAGGAGCCGGGGATTGAACCAGGAACTTTCTGATTTCTGGCCCACCTGTGAGCCATGATACTGCTCTAGCTGCTAACTGAGTTTGGGCTGTAATAGTTATTTAATGGCAACGTTTCCTGATGAAGGTCTTGGACCGAAACGATTAAATATTTTTGCAAGTGAGATGGTGTGCGGGAGTTTATCTTTTTTTGATCAGCGTTTGTAAGAGAAGCAGTTAAGGTGTCAGTAATGTGACATATAAGCCTTAAGTAAATGCTAATCTCCATGTAAACAGAAGTGTACTGAATGGAGGTCTTTTAGTCAGGTACACCATTTGTAGAATGATAAATCAAAATGAGATGTTGCATTTAGCTATTAATATTCTATCATATTGTACTCAAGTGTTGCATTATTTTATTCTGGTTGCAGATATATCAGTGATATTATGCATTGACCAATCAGTATGCATTTCTTTAAGTGCTAAATAAACTGAAATGAAACATTCAATGTTGTCTTAATTTATCTGTCAAATCTAACCATGTTCTCTGGCTGGATTGAAATACATTTGTGCATACACACGCTACTTTGTGAAATGCATCAGTAATTTTTTCATCTCTATTAAAGATTGCATTGGCATATTTTTGATAAAATGCATTTTCGGTTATAGCTTCTTTGGTTGCAAATGCATCCACAAAAGGTGTTCTAGAGATCCCTCAGAACCAATGTATTCTAAATGTACCTTAAATGCATTGTGGCCAAAATAAATGTATTAAATATATTTCCTTTTCTGTATGTGTCATTTTGGGTGGTACTGAAAAGTAAGTCTGATTCTTTCTTCTCGGAATGGGAAAAAATAATCAAATGGATTTTTTGTGTTTCCGTTTAGTTGTCCCTGTATTGGGCTGTCATGGATTTTGAGGCTGGTGGTGGCTTTGAGAGCTTTCTTGGTTGCTCTCGTCAGGGACGATATTGGTTTGCGCACAATCGAATTCTTGGGCCAGCTGGCATTAATTGGGGGCGTTGCCCGGATTCTATTTTAGCCCAAGTTTCGCCTCACTCCGTCGCTTCATGCCATTGAAACCGGGGGTTAAGCACCACACTAGGCTCATACAGGCGTACTTCTTCTCCGCCTCGCTGCCCTTGCTAGAGTGTCAGTGTTTTGTTTGCACTTCAGCCGGTAAGGTCTCTTGTGAGAAAGTTGTTGAGGTATTAGCTGCTAAAGAGGAAAGTGCTAGATAGCAAGGGAATCTTTCTGTTTTTCCTCTTTCTGGGCACCGTCTGGTGCTAATTCTTTTTATCTCAGTTTCCAAGATTTTTTTCCCTTTCTATTCGTCCTGTGGAACTCGCTTTCCTACCTTATTGTTTCACGGACTGGATCTAGTTCCAGTGCAAGCGCGAGTCTCCCTCTCTGATTCCTGTCAGTGTTTGCCTCTTATTTTGTCATCCTTCATTTTGTTCCGGCCACAGCATTTGGCGTCTCAAAAATCCGACCATCACATGGGCCCTGGTGAAACACTCTCCTTATCTCTCTGCACTTCAGGTCACTCTATAGAATGAGACTAACAATATAAATAACTTCAACTTGTAAATACATACTTGCGTATGTAACAATAGTCATTGATTTTTCCCCACAAATTACGGTCCAACTCATTATCTCATAAATAAAGCCCATATTCATGTGAAAGTGTAGGTTAAGCCTTGTGCTCTGGTTCTAGAAGGTTCCTGCTCTGAATTTGAACTGTCCTCTGTCTCCGCTACTCTAAGAGCAGCTGCGCCTGTAGCACCAGCGGCACTAATGCTTCTGCTGCCTTCTCCACATTTGCAAGGAAAAAAAACACGTTTTTCATTCTAGCCTACTGTTTACATGCAATATTTTCCTGGCAAATAAAGGTGTTGTACTTGTCTATGTAACATTAGAACAAATATGGGTTAACATAGAGAGTGACTTGATTATATGTGTTTAAAAAATGATTTTGATTTTTGGAGAGATAGCTACGTTTAGTATCTTTTTTTATTGGAATTTGTCCACCTGATCCCATAAAAATCTGCAAAAATCAGAATTTCTGATCTAAATCGGCACCAGCAAAATATTCTCCTATATACAACCCCAATTTCGAAAATTGGGGATGAAGCATAAATTGTGAAAAAAATCAAAATGCAATGACTTTCAGATCACATGAGCCAATATGATATTTACAAAACAACACAGACAGCATTTCAAATGTTGAAAGTGTCCTGTGGTCAGGCGAGTCCAAATTTGACATTCTTGTTGGAAATCATGGGCGTTGTGTCCTCCGGGCTAAAGAGGAGAAAGACCACCCCTCCTGTTATCAGTTTTCAGTTCAAAAGCCAGCATCTCTGGTGGTATGGGGATGCATTAGTGCATATAGTGTGGGACACTTGCATGTTTTAAAAAGCACCATGAATGCTGAAAGGTATATAAAGGTTTTAGAGCAACATATGCTCCCCTCCAGATGACATCTATTCCAAGGACACCCTTGTATATTTCAGCAGGACAATGCAGAACCACATACTAAAGCTATTACAACAGCATTACTTCATAGTAGAAGAGTCCGTGTGCTGAATTGGCCTCCCTGTAGTCCTGATCTTTCACCGATTGGAACATTTGGCGCATAATTAAACAAAAAGTCTGTCAAAGGAGACCCAAAACTCTCCAGCAGCTGGAAGCCTGTATTAGACAATAGTGGGATCAAATTCCAATGGCTAAACGCAAGAAATTTGTCTCCTCAATGCCCAGATGCCTCCAAACTGTGTTAAAAAGAAGGGATGCTATACCAAAATAATCAGGCACCCGTCCCAATTTTTTTGAGACCTGTCGCAGCCATCAAATTTGAAATGAGCTCATTTTGTAAATAAAATTAAAAAAATTCTCAGTTTCAACATTTGCTATGTTATCTCTGTTCTATTGTGAATAAAGTACTGGCTGGTGTGATTCGAAAGTCATTGCTTTTTGATTTTATTCACAATTTACACTTTGTCCCAACTATATTGGAATTGGGGTTGTACATGCAGCAACAGTATTTTCTCATCACCTGAAAGTTATCCTCTAAGTCTGTTCTTGGGACGTCCCTGCATTCTTCAACAAGACATTGTCAAACCGAATTCTGCACAGACTACAAGTGCATGGCTATGTAAGCAGACAGTGTGGGCATTGGATTGGCCTGCCTGCAGTCCCAATCTGTCCGAAATTGAGAACGCACAGTGCACTATGAAGCGTTATTTATGGAAATGAAGGCCTGATGAATTGCACAGCTGTAGACCTGCATAATGATGGAACGGGGAGAAATTCCATGGACATGACCAGCTACTCTCTTCAGAGCCCAGTAAAAAAACAAAAAAAAATGCACCTTTAAGAACTTTCTTGCAACTGAATGGATATCAGGACGTGGGCATGAAAATACATTGGTGTACCTTTGTCTGGATGCATTGGCCACTGCATCCGCAGATGCGAGTTAAAGCTTTATTATGCCAAAACAATACATCAAAGTAAAACAAATATTTCATTGACTTCTCTAGGCTCAACAAAGACTTAGACTAAAACTGCTGTTATCAGTGCCAGATTGAATAGTCAACATGTCATGGAATGGGCTGTGTCAGCGCACATGCATAGGTGGTTTGCGCATTAGTGAGGGCATGAAAAACACATTGGAGCAACTTATGCCATCGCTTTGACATATTCTGTTCCAGGCGACATCCCTGCATTCTCCAGCAAGGCAAAGCGAAATCACATTCTGCACCAAGTAAGAGTGCATGGGTGTGTAAGCAAACAGTGTGGGTGCTAATTTTGTCTGACTGCAGTCCTGATTTGATTGTATGGTGTTTATAGTGCAAAATACACGGAAAGTAATGCTTGTACAATTGCGAAGCTAAAGACCTGCATAATGGAGGAATGGAGGAAAATCCTGCTTGCTGTACTTGACCATCTGGAGTTGTCAGTGCCCCAACACTTGATGAGCATAATTAAATTATTTGGTGATGTTAAAAAGGGGTGAACATTCTACTGCCAGCTTTGTTGGACTCTCATTACATTGTGTATTCTCGAGAAGTGATTATATTAATTTTGAACATCAACGAATTTGCAGTTATGCTGTTATCAATGCAGTAGAGGGTTAAAGAACTTTTCAAAATCAATCTTTTTTCATTGTATTTGAATTTTTCATGATGTGCCAACTTTTTTGACATTGTAGATTATTGCTAATTTATGGATTTCAGAGCATTTAACTGAATGCTTAAATATGTAATAGCCTATTCAATTCATATTCTGCGTAATTTTTACATCAATTCCGATCGCATTCATTTGATCTATTAAAAAAATGATTGGAGCTCATGGAAATGTTTTAGTAACTGTTTTACCAAAAACAGGTCTGAGAATGAAAGCATGGAACTTGTGGTGTTTTACCGCCCTCTTGTGCTCAAAGTGCAGCATTAGAGCTTTTCCCTCTTTTTTTTTAACAGTAAACGCCTACCTCGCTGAACAGTTTCCACTAACTCATTTTAGCAACAACAAAAAAACTACATAACATTAACCCTATAATGCCCATACACCGACATCATTATAGGAAAAATATGACCCAGTAATATTTTTGAAGTATTGAAGGGTAGTATTCAGATTCACTGTTCATCATTAGGCTTTATGACAGCAAAATATACATTGCTGAACAGAACAAATTCTAATTCTAGGAGTATCATATCTGATACAGCCAAAAATCAGCACCCCTCCAGAACTCAACACTCAAAATTTCAAATTATTTATATGCTTTCTACTATCTATAGCTATCCCTTAACATGTATAAGAATACGTTTTTGTGTAATATTTACCTTTGAATGCCGAACTTCACTGCCGAAGTCCAGTGGCTTTCCGGGATGGCAGCCAGATGGTGTGAACACTTTACCTGAGCTTAACTGGGCAAGGGCAGAAAGGAGTAGTTTAGGAGGAATGTGGAGCAAATCCTGATGACTGTGGAATGATTGGGAGCTTCTTCTTAATAAACTGGACTGAGGAACAAACTTGGACAGGAAGAATGCAGTACTGAGCACAGTACACTTAACAGAAGCTTGGGAGTTTGTTCTCATTAACTAAATAAGGAAGGTAGTTACTGTAAATTACTATCATTAAAGGTCACATTTTACTTTCAAAAGACAAAGATACCAGGAAATACTGACTGAGTTTAAGCACAAATAGCGAATGACAATCCAGCAACTTGAAACTCAAAAGAGGGGGTGTAAATGAAGGTCATAATTACAAGGGGTGAGAACTATGAAACCCGACCAGACCTCGATAAAGCAACACACAAGACCCAAACCAATCAAAGGAGACATTACTTGTAAGACCCCTGGCAAAAATTATGGGATCGCCACTCAGAATATGTTCATCCAGCCTTTCAACTTCTTAGCAAATAAGCAAATCATAGAGAACACTGTTCGTCGCGAATCGAATACCCGAGAACGTGTTTGCGAATGCGTTCTTGGCGTTCTTGACCACACCACCTCCAAACGACGAAGAACAAACATGGCGGCCACTGGCGAAACTGATCAAATGTAAGCTGATTTTATCCCTCGTATGGTCTATTTTACATAACTTGTAGATTTCGGAACAATTTCATCTATTCACTGATCCATTAGGCCTTGATGTCGACCCAATTCCGGATTGAAAAAAAAATCACTTAAATACTCACAATTCTTGGCTTCGTGATCTTGAATTCATTCCTCCCCCTGTCATTTGTCATGCTTGCCATGTTTATATTTACCACCGCCATCTTGATTGCAGACGCTTACCCATGGTTACCGTTCCTAACTGTTCCAGCATATTCGAATCCCGACTCGTTCCCGAGCTGTTCAAGAACAGTCAAGAACAGGGATTGGAATACAGCCTATGAAAAGATGAACAAAGCAATCGTGACTTCACCCATTGGTTTCAGCATACCATTTAGGAAGCCTCGATTTTGGCAATTTAAATGGTGCCATTTTGAAACCGGATGCGATTCCTATTGGATGAGAGCGTGAATTAAATGTCCAGGGAGGAGTGAGGGGTGGATCTACGGGGGGAACTGACTGTATCAGACGAGGACCAGAGAATAGCCACGCCCCTAAACCATATTCTGGTTTTAGCCTTTATTGTAGTTTATTTGGGATTATAATTTACAAAAATGAACATCATGATATATCGAAGGACACTTGAAATTTGCGATAGATACTAAGGGCTCTAATTTCTTGGCGCAGTGCAGGGTTGCGCAGCGTGGTGCAGCCCACGCAGGGATAATTTCGTCCGGTGCAGCCCGCACAGCGAAAATTTAGTGCGGTGCAACACAGCCACTTCGGCAATTTGGTAGACGGACGTGCGCCGAGATGGGTGTGGCGGCGTAGTAGTGGGAGGTGTCACATATTCATCATGATGCAGTGACAATTTTGTGGATAAAGGCTCTGCCGAAAGTGCGCAGAGAGCTCGCCAGCTCCAACCTGGTTTACATTCTGTGCAGTCGTAATTTGGCTGGCCGGCGCACAGTGCACACATGTCAACGAAACCTCACAAGCAGGTTTCCAGAATGTCAGGCACATTTCAATGCAATAAATAATTACAGCAACCCTTTTTAATGTAACTATCTGAATCAGGACATAAATTATAGTATCTATATTGATTACCCTGATGTCAGATCAAAGAGAGAGAGAGAGATGAGCATGTGGGTGCGTGAGTGCGTATGTAGGCTATGTGGGTATGTGTCCTTCAGCTGCTTTCACCCAGTAACCCGTTGTTTATCCACGCCTCAGCTACACTGGAGACAAGATTTAGTCACTCAGTTTGTAGAGTTACAAAAGTTTGAGTGATCTGACGTAGTTTAGTTTTGAAATTCCATCCAAGTTCGCTAATAGTAATAATTCGCGAATGCCCTAGCTAGCTAGCTAACTCATATTCGTAATGCTTAATATAAACAAAAGCAGTGCAGAAGACATGCCTGAAGCAATAAAGTGAAATGCAACATTAACCCATCATGCAGATAAAGGACAGAGGCTTCTTTATTCCAACATATTAAAGGTGAGGAGAGGAGCTCATTTGATTGGTGAAGATTTGACTTGGCTGTATTAAACCTACTCAGGCCTTCTCTCCTCCCTCTTTGCCACTTGCTCTGGCAGGAGGGACAGAGGCGGGACAGAGGAGTACTTGCGCCGGGCACGAAACTGCAAAATACGCCTAGATGCACCCCGTCGGCGCGGCGCTCTCCCCATTCACCCCGCCTGGTCAACGAATTTAGAGCCCTATAATGTAATGTGGAAAATCATTATTGAAATAATAAATCAGGTGGGAAAGTAGTGTCATTGTCTCATAGACCTCTATGGGATTGAACTTCTTTTTGCAACCACCGACGTCTCCATCTGCTGACTATTAAACAGAATGCAAATTCCTCAGATTTCCGCATTGGTTGAGTTTTCAGACCCGGGCGCTGCGTCCAACTTTTTATAGAGCGTATGGCCGTGTTCGAAACCGCGCTCGAACGTAGTACTCACACTACCGATGTGACTAATGTGTAATGAGTATAGTGTATGTAGACCGTAAAACGCGGTTTCGAACACGGCCTTTGTTCCTAAGACAACCGCGCTCCGAATGCGCTCACACTAGGCAACGTGATCATGAGCCCCTGCCCTTCATAAACGTTTCTTTTAGCAATTGGCCGGATGAGTGTTCGCCGCTTGAAATATTGCTGCTGTGCAGCATTGTGGGATAGCGTTATTCTCTTTCTTTTCGAAAAGGATGGTTCTGTGTTCCCTAAGCTAAAGGAGGTAAATTTGGAAGCACTGAGACTCCTTGCCTTAACATTGAAAGAATTAGAATACACTTAATGCTGCTACGTAATTATTTTCGGATCATTTGTTAGGAGTAAGGAACTTTCCCAGGCAAAAAAGACTGTTCGGACGCAGCCAAATATGGTTTAAGACAAAGAAACTACACGTTTCACGGTAAAAAAAAAATAAAAAGAAAGAAAAAAAATGGCTCTTGTCTTGTCATAATGCTACTTTCCCACAAGGGGGAGGACTCTCACTGTGCAATTTTCCAGAGAGGGGTCAGAGAAACAATTCCTTAATTTCCTTTATCAGTGGTGAAAAAATGTTGCCTGAACCAGCAAGTGACACAAACATGAGGAATTTTGAACTACATTCAAATTATGAAATTATTTTAATTTTTTATTTCAAATGCAAAAAATGACCAGCTGTTTGGCCATGATGATTCTCATAGCAAGCAGTTTTCATTTGCAGGGGGAAATCGAAGCGGTAAGACGGACGTTAAATTAATGGCAGTTGCTACGGGCACGGCAGTTTTTCAATGCATTTCAATGTTGAGAGGTACGGCAGTCTCCATTTCAAGCCCTGCCCTAACCCAACCCTTCCCCTAACCCTAACTCTAACCCCAAACACTAACCCTTCGCCTAACCTTGAGTTCAAATGCTTACCTTAGTGCCTTGAATTCGACTGCCGTACCAATGAAAACTTCCGTGTCACTAGACACTATGTAAATTATTAGGCTATCGGAAGTATGCGTTCGTTTAATATTTGCTTGAGCATAAGAAAGGACCCCACGGATGTACCAGTTGTTCATTGCCTGCTATTTGATGTCTATTAGTTTGTAGATCTGTTAACATCTGCTAAAATCACATATGCATATAGCCACTGCATTTGCATATTAGATATACAATACAATTATTTAGTTGGAGGCAATTTGGTGTTATATAAACCTAAAAACTAATCACATCAATGTTTAGTGGGAAATGGTCAAACCCTTTCACTGCTAGTGATAATTTTGTCAACATTTCTGAAACATCAAAACTTTTGAAAATTGCTCAAACCATAGCGCATTGGTGTTCACTGGAAAGCTCTCATCAAGCACATTCCAATGAATGCCAACGCTGTAGGGTTTTGACAATTTCAAAACATTTTCTCCTTTTTGAAATTTTGACCTAGTCACCAACAGCAGTGAGAGGGTTAAGGTCACAAACTTTGACAGTAAAGTGAAAAGTCATTGGTAAAGGTAAAAGTTGTCAGATAATGTAAAACTGCATTATAGCAGCGCTTTGAAAGTTTTTTTAGCTTAATTTTTGGAATATGGAGGAAAATAGGCCATATTTTTCTCCCAAGATACCAGGAAAATGTGTTTTCCGCACATTAATTTTTCAAATTTTTCTGGGGGAGCTTCCCCAGATCCTCTCCTTGCTGCGCCCCCCCTTTCAGCAATTCCTGGATTCGCCCCTGACTCAGACTGACTCTGCATAGGAATCTTAGGATATAATGTCCTCAAAGTAGACCAAAGACTCTGTCTGCCTAATTGAAACTATATTTAAATAACCTCCCGCATAATATTTTTAAAATTTGAAACAGAATATGATTAATTTTGAATGACTCTATCGGGCAATCAAATGATAATAGTGTACTGGCAGCGCATCTTTATATCTGTCTCTCTGTCTAGTATTGCAAGGCACACTTCTCCGATCACTCCCAAACTATCCCAAAACACTGCCCAGGGGTCTATCTATGTACATAGAGCAACCAAGCAGTTTCACAAATTCTGACATCCTGGGAAGATATACTTGCGGGATTATGAGAAAAGCATAGCTGGCTAGCAAACTGCAGTCTGTGGTAAATACCACAGGTATTATGAGTAGACTACCTGGCAATGCTGCATGTCAGGGGCGGTGTTAGACCTAGGATAATATCCATGCCTTTATTGGCAATTAGTCCTGGCTAATTCTAGACAGTTTTACTTTATTAACAAGTTTTCCAATTCAAGAATAATCAAGTGCCAATTGAAAATATGGCTTTTCTCCCCCATGCAATCTAAAAGCGACAAAATAATGGGCTACATTCAGTACAGAAAAATAATTTAACTATAATTAGATCTATGCACTGGCACTCGGTGACAGCTTTTCAGAACTCTTCAACTAATGAAGATAATTTTGGTGACATGGTTTTGTCTGTTTACATTTTCCAATCAGACAGCTATCTATTTTTTACAGCGAGTTGCGTAACTGTGCTGCAAAAACAGGTGTACGTACTTGTCACCGAAATTACCTTTATTCGCTGAAGAGTTCTGAAATGTCATCACCGAGTGCTGGTGCATAGACCTAATTATAATCAAATTATTTTTTTCTGTTCTGAATGTAGCCCATTATTTTGTCGCTTTTAGATCGCATGGGGGAGAGAAGCCGTGTCTTCAATTGCCACTTGATTATTCTTGAATTGGAAAACATGTTAATAAAGGAAAACCATCTAGAATTAGCCAGGACTAATTGTTGTCAATAAAGGGAGGGATATTAGCCCCGGAATTTTCAGGTCTAACACTGCGCCTGCTGCGTGCTCTTGCTGACACTAATAGTCCAATGACATAAACATGATGCAAATTAGAACGGTGTGTCAGCATAAAGTCGGCTATCACTCACAAATTTGAAATTTGTATACACGCAGACAAAATTTATTGTTTTATTGACTGAGGGATTCAATTAACAATACAAATTTAACATGATGATTTCATAAATCGAAAGTACGGTCTCTTTATTTCAATTGTATGCATATGTTTGCCAAGCCTCTGTTTCAATGTACTCATATGAACAATACACTGTGTCACTTCATCCTTAAGTTAACATGTTGATGCATTAATTGTATTAATTTGGCACCAAAGAAACCACTCCCATGATACTGAAGTGCAGCCCAAGCCATGATTATTTTTTAAGTAGCTATGCCATGCTATGTTATGCAAACAGAAAGAGAAGTGAAATGTACTACTGCACAAAAGGACAAGGCCATCCCAGTCTCCAGCTTTTGAAACATACCACCTCATACAGGACCTCTGTTGATAGCGTCATTGAAGGCTTCTTGCTAAACAACATGTGCAACAGTAAAGAGACAATTCCAGGATGTTGATTTTGATAGGGGAAAAAAATTTTCTGTATTTGTAAAATAAGAGAAATGGCTAAATTTGGAAAATGAATGCTAATATTTGGCCAGTATGGACTTCAATGCCAGCATCCCATAGTTGCCCCACTACTGTTGCAGGGACTGACAATTGAGAGCTGAGCATATGTGAGCTATGCCTGGGTATTGGCTAAACATTCAAATCCTCAGCATGCATGTCTTTAAGCTGAAATTTTTGAATTTAGTGTTACAATAATTTTTATTTTGTTGGCATCAGCACGTGTATTTGTGATAGTTCTGTCCAAGAATAATGTCATGAAGAGTGGTACTGGAACTTTCAATTTGCAGGATATTACATTATCAGCTTGATAAAACAGCAGGTTTCGGGGAAGGAAGCATAGCTATGAATACAGGAAGTTTCTGGCTTTTGACTGAAAAGAAGTGCAATGTCAAATAAAGCAATAGTGACCATTACTGATTTTCCTTGACAATAATTGCTGCCCTTTCCTCTTGTACGTTCGGTGTTATAAGGCTTACAGTCTGCTGCAGATGAAGAGATTGTTGTCAATAATTATTTTGTGTCATGGTGTCTACGTAAAATATGGCCGAGGGAGCAATGTGTTGACATTATCCCCATGACTTAGAAAACATTTAAGGCTGGTTATTTGGTTGTTCAAGGAAAGTCCAGTAACTTTCCAAAGCAAGGCAAGTGTTTATTCTTAAATTGGGGCCATTCATTTCATGACTACAGACAATAAAACTGGTTGAGCACAAGTCAGCCAGATATTCTTGAAAATAGTCCATTGTCACCATGAACTTTCATTCTCTCTACATTTTCTGTACTAAGTCACTGTAATGCAGCAGAAAATGTAGAATGCATCATTCACACATTCAAACTGCAAGTTTAGCAATTATCAGGCTGGTGATTTTTTTAAATGTATTTATTTTATTATTTTTTTTAGACAGATGCCTCCTTTTGAGTCATACTATGTTTGGAAAAAATTATTTGGCATTTCTCTTGGGAAAATGTGACATGGTTGAATGTGGTCGGGTTGAAGCTTTTATAATTGTAGCAACAACTTCATATTTAGCTGAAACGATTGCACCACATGGTATTTAGGATATCTAAAAATTGTAAAATTATTCAGAACATGAATATAAAATTTTTCCCAAACAACTGTGTGCTATCATTTATTCATACAACAAAGCCAAAATTTTGAGCTTGACAGTATCAACCTAGCAATTAAAAATGAGACATGGGTCAGAAAAGATGCTGACATTTTTCTTTTTTGCAGTGTTCTTCAAAACACTTGAGTGATGTCACTTCCTAAAAGCAAACGTCACAGGAAGTAATCAATTATTTTATAGGGGGCGAATAGTATGGCCAGACGAGGTTGAAAACAAACTGGGACGTATGTCAATGTTGCTTAGTCAAAGACAATTAATGTATTTTTTTCAGGGAAAAAAAATTAGGACAAGCAGAGAAACATATGACTATAATTGCGACTAAAGTTTAGAATTGAAATTTTATGTGCTTGATATGCAAGGAAAATGCTATGATGGTTGGTGCAGACATAGAAATAAATTGGCCTAGACATTTCTTTTTTTTTTTAAATAAAATACAAATCTATACACTCACTGGCAACTTCTGCTGGTACACCTGTTCAATTGTAACCTATTGTTAAAGGTGCACTATGCAAGTTTGTTTACTTTCACTTCTGTTGACATTCAAACTCAAACAAAACAGATGTGGCCCGCCCCTCCCGCCCATAGTTCCCTCCTTCCCATGCTCCCATAACTGTCGACTCTTGTCGGTGATTGGCCGGGACGGTTTATTATGCTATGGGGCACAGCCTGTGCCTCTTGTATTTATTTGCAATTTGTGATGCCTGTGCGGTCTCTAGAGCCCGGGTTTTTTTTTTTTTACAGTGAATTTAGGGGCAGGCAGCTAGCAAATTATGGAGAGATGTCAGCGAATTGAGACAAAAATATAATCGCGCAGAAAGTAAACAAACTTGCATAGTGCACCTTTAATGCAAATATCTAATTAGTCAATCACATGACTGCAATTCAATGCATTTAGGCATGTATAAATGGTCAAGACAATCTGCTGAGGCTCAAGCCAAGCATCAGAATAGGGAAGAAAGGTTATTTAAGTGACTTTGAACGTGGTATGGTTGTTGGTGCCAGATGGGCTGGTCTGGGTATTTCAGCACCTGCTAATCTACTGGAATTTTCATGCACAACCATCTCTAGGGTTTAAAGAGAATGGTCCGAAAAAAGAGAAAATATCCAGTGAGCGGCAGTTCTCTGGGTGAAAATGCCTTGTTGATGCCAGAGGTCAGAAGAGAATGGCCAGATTGGTTCAAGCAGATAGAAAGGGAACAGTAACTCAAATTACCACTCATGACAATTAAGGTATGCAGCAGAGCATCTCTGAATGAACAAAAAATTGAACCCTGAATCAGCTACAACAGCAGAAGATGACACTGGGTGCCACTCCAGTCAGCTAAGAACAGGAAACTGAGACTACAATTTGCACGGGCTGACCAAAATGAGACAATAGTAAAGCCAGAATTTGGTATAAACAACATGAAGGCATGAATCCATCCAGCCTTGTTACAATAGGTCAGGCTGGTAGTGGAGGTGTAATGGTGTGGGGGATATTTTCTTGACACAGTTTGAGCCCCTTAGTGCCAATTCAGCATCATTTAAATGCCACAGCCTACCTGAGTATTGTTGCTAACCGTGTCCATCCCTTTATGACCATAGCGTACACATCTTTTGATACCTACTTCCAGCTGGATAACACGTCATGTCACATAGCTCAAATCATCTCAAACTGGTTTCTTTAACATGATATTGAATTAAAATAGCCTTCAAAGTCACCAGATCCCAATCCAGTAGAGCATCTCTGGGACGTATTGGAACAGGAGATTCGCATCGAGGATATGCAGCCGACAAACCTGCAGAAACTGCATGATGCTGTGCTCAATATGAACCAAAATCTCTGAAGACTGTTTCCAGCACCTACATATGTACAAACTGAAGTGGCTGGTGAGTGTGACATCAGGTTGTATTAATGGATTGCTCTATGATGCATTTTGTGGTTTCCATAAATAGAAAATTTTATGGGGAAGGTCTGGCAAATTAAAATCCTGCTGATTCATAAATATTTCCAGCCATCAGCATCACCTGAAACAGCAGCACGGACATTGATATATATGCAGTAATTGTCTATATTTTTGCGTGAGTAAGTGTATTTTCTGTCAAAGAATGAATGAATTAATGTATAAGTGAATTCATGAATATATATCCTCGGGATGTCTGATAATTTGAAACGATTCTCCCTGGATAGCTACTTTGTGAACTGCGACTGGACAGTTCATCTTGGGAAATCCGTTTAACTCCCCGCTGGTATGGAGTCCGACTCTGATCACATGACAAAAAGTATGAATCGAACCTGGTTGGGAGTGAGGCTTTGGGAACAGGGTGTAAAGCTGCTTTCTCAGGGCGGGCACCGCTACGGCGCTGAGTTGTTGTAAACCTCCACCCCTTTACTCAGTTGTAATTGTACAGTCTGCAGAATCGTTTTTATATTTTGTTGGTTTTATTGAATAATACTTTTTGCGATTATTTCGGGATAAATCAGAAGAAAACATCGCAATGGAAAGTACAGGGTTTCCGGGATGACCCATGGATTTGTCACTGGAATACAGATGGTTTGATTTTAACGTCTACATCAGATCCGAAAATCGGGAATAAACTGAGCAGCTCAGCTTTTTTTGTTTTAGAAGCTGCTCACCTCCCGTTCTCCGCTGAGTTTGATTCAAAGTTAAGAGCCAAGATGGCGGCCGATTCCGTGCAGGTAAGAAAACTTAACAACTGTTATAATAAATCCCGTTGGAGCTGGGCTGTACGGGTGAAATTGCCTTTGCTCGATATTGAGTCATATTGAATAGGCTGTTTTGTCGATGCAAAAGTTTCTTCCCGTCCGATGTATTTCAGGCATAATATTTCCCTTCCCAAAGGGTTGCCTGGGAAGCAGGGATTGAGGCCTGGAAAATAATTAAACAATATCCGAACTGTTGTTCGAGTGCGGATAAGTTGTGCGCTAGCTAGCTAGCTCTCATCTAACTGTCCAGCGAGCCACTTACTGGGGCTTTGCGTGCTTATGGTGTATTTTTGATGCAGAACTAACCGGAATGTTACATTAAAAATCCATATACACCTCTCCTCATCGGGTCATTGGTGTTGGAAAGCGAAATGCGGTATTAAGTTTCATGTTTGCCGTGAGTCTAGCCTTAGCAGGCTACATGTCGAGTTTACAAGTCCACTCCAAGATCGTAGTGAACTCTGTGTTGGAAGCAGTGTGCAAATATGTTGTTGGTTTGACAACTGTTTGATTGGCTAACCATTTAAAGTATAAAAATGAACCAGTCCCAGGACCTATTAGTTGCAACAGTTGTTAAATAAGTTTCCTCGGGGATTCCATGGCAGTGAAGCATTTGATGCCCCATGTAACTTCAGACAGGACATAAGATCAGCTCACTGATCGGACACAACTTCGAATACGTACTGGTATTGGGGTAGGGCTAATCTTCTGAAAACATTCTGCTGAAAAACTACAACCATCTATACTTCATAATTTCTTATTGATAGATATACATCTCAAGAATAACTGGTGAAAATTTCGTCACAATATATTAAGAAATAAAGAAATTATGGCAACCAATGGTCACATACCGATGTTAAACCGATGCGAAAACATGACAAGCCTCTTTTAATGTTGTGGTAGGCTATTTTGCTTGGGGAGGGGTTTGCTCCAGCTTTTACTTTAGCTTAAAGTCAGGCTTGGTCACTAAGCCAGCTTCGCAGTATACCCCCCTGGTAACAGTCGTATTTACGTGATAGTTTATTCCAGTTGGATAAATAACGTTACGTGCTTTTTTTTGGTCGATAATGGCATACGTTGTGGTGGAAGTTGAGAAATGTAGTTGGCTGTTAAGCGTTGTTAATTTGTCTCTAACCACGTTGTATAATGAAATTAAAATTACTGCATACAATGAGGGGAGAGAATGCATTCCAAATTATCCCCGAAGTACGTTGTTGCATGATGCTTTCCTCGAGTTGCCTTTTCTGAAAACTTCATTTCTACTGGCTTTTGTTTTTTTAGGAATATTTCTCCAATGAGTTTGGGAGGAATCATTTCTTTGCTTGCTGTATTTCAAAGTGCGGGATATTGTGACATTTGCTTTTCAATAGAAGTTAGGTGGCAATTTCCTAGACCCAGCAGCCGCAGCTGCACTTTCTCTCCAAAGCTATGGAAATCATGCGCAACATACGGATACGAATTGGGCCTGCATACCGTCCTGAGCTTGTTGATGTTATGTTTAAATTGAGGCAAATTTGTTTTACCAGATCCTTCTGACGTTTCCCCTGTGTTAGTTAAGTCCAGAAGCTGGAGTAGATTGAGGCGCCCTTGGCCTCTACCTGAAATTCTGTAGCAATAGTATGGCCTTTGTTAATCATCACGGAATAGGCTTGTGTCCACTGCGGTTGTACTGACTACAGTATAGGTATGAAGGTGTGCCATATTCCGGATATATGGATACGGTCTCAAAGTGTAAACGGAGTTATTCTGGGGGCTGAAACTCATAGAGGAAGCCGATACCCTCAGTTGAGACGCCCAGGAGAGGTTATGTATACTTGCTTCATCTCTTGCAGGCTAAGCTGGTCTGATGGGCAGATTCTATCAGGAACAGAATCTCCAGTGTTACGGGGTCAGGCCAATTAATCATGCTCCTTAAGTGATGAGGGAGGACTTCCCTAGGCCATGAGTAGATTGAAATTTTAATGTAAACAAGCAGAGATCACATTCATGGAAGGGTTGGAAGAAAGGGTCAATCTGCTCGGCCATAGGATGAATGGGGCTTCTGCCTGTGTGTCTGTTTCTGGGTCGGTCTTTCACCCCCCGAGGTCGAGCCATTTGGGTGAAGTTGATTAGCCCGTTTTCTTTGTGTCTGGTTTCAAGTGGATTTCCCCATCCTGGGGCAGTTTGGCTGGAGTCAGTCATACTGAGGGGACTGTGCTCCATACCAGGGGAAGCGAAGGATTTCCTCCATCCTGCGACCATCCCGTTGGGTCGACAGCATTTGCCCTTATTAGGTCTGGGCTGGCACAAACTCTTATTGGACTCCCAGGAAGTCGTGGGTCTGTGCTTCTGCATTCGGGTACTCCTGTAGACAGACTGTAGCATTTACAGGGGAGGGAAAGCTGAATACTTTGAGCAGGTTTTTACAGGATGGATTGTGCGGGATTTGCTTTGCATGGCCCTTACTTGTTTTGCATTGCAGCAGGCATTGAATAGGGCCTCTGTATCAGACGCTGCACATTTCCTGCCTTTAGCTCCTCCAATAATCCTATGCATTTCTGGGCCCCATGTTGTGCATTTAAACATTGATCTGCTTTTGTGTTGATTATGGAGACTGCGCTTGCACTTCAAATAGTTATGATTATTGGTGAAATGCAGTTGGCAATTAATGCTTCGCTCTTAGAGCCCTGACTGAACTGTGGACTGGTCATTTGTTGGCCGATAGTTGTTGAAAAATTGCAGGTTGGGTCCATTGTGATGAATGTGGTGCTACTTGATTGGTTATTATCAGAAATTATCGTTCATATTAAACACTTGTCTACTTTGTTTATGCAAAGCTGAGGCTAGTTAGTGTTCCGTTTTAGGAATTTGATTCTGGCAGTCTTTATGATTCGCTCTCCTATAATGTGCTGTGTGAAACCTTTGAAATTTGACTGATGTTTTATTGTCAAAAAGGGACTTCGCAAACTTGATTTACTCCAAGAATGTGTGTGTGTGTGTGTGTGTGTGTGTGTGTGTGTGTGTGTGTGTGTGTGTGTGTAGGGTAGAGGGTACACACTTTCAGTGATACCTTGTACTCCATTTCCTCCTCGGTCAATAAACAAGGATGACTTATCACAACACCTCTGAAATGCTTCCATCAAACTTCACTTCATGTGGTTCAGGGTCAGGTCATGCGGTAACAGTTACAAAATTGGTATATTTTGTATCATGGCTCCAAAACAAGTAAGATGGTTACAATTTAATTGGCTTTGTGTCAGTCTTCCGTAGTACTTCAAACAACAAAATGGCAAATTTTGTTCATGTGATTTATTTTGGGCAAACACAAAAACAAGGCTAGTAACGGAGTCACAATATTGTAATTCCGTTTCTGCGTGACCTGGCCCTTCAAATTAAAAAAATATATATTTCTTTTATTTGTCCAAGTGCAATATCTGTCTCCCGATGAAGTGTTCGTGGTGAGCTGCATTTGCAGTGATGAAGATCAGTTCCAAAGACCTGATACTTGAGGAATATATCCAAGTAACATAGATACACAGCTGGGGCAGTTATTTGTCTATTATTTATCAAATTAATTGCTGAGTAGTTACATTTTTCTGTCATTTAATGTGCTTAATGAGAAATAAATGTGCTTGGTGGAAGTGCTATTTTTACAGAGTCGCTCATTTGTTAAGTTGGTTGAAGGGATTTACTGATTATGACTGTTTATTCCAGTGTATAAGCCTTAGGTTTTGCACTAAGATGAGTGTGGTACATGGTATCAGTTTCCCTCCCTCATGTCTGGTAATGGGATACAGTCAGGACTCTGAAATACTCCATGCTGGCAAGAGATCAAAAACTGAGACTGAAGGCTATTTCTGTCCTGTGCATTGTTGATTATAGGCCTGCTTGCTAGTTATGAGAGCTTACAATTAACCATGATGGACACGTACTCGAAGGGCAATTTTTGATGTAGCAGTTGTATATTTATCACCCAATATAAGAAACTTTTAAATCCTTTAAAATGTTGGGTTTTTAAAAATGTATTTTCTTAATTAATTATAGGCCAAAGGTCTGGTACTCCATTTGGCTTTCTATATATACTGACCAGTCGTGATTGTAACGTTGGCATTAAAATAACATTCTCACTGCTCATCTAGGCTGTTACAATTAAAAGCGTCGTGGACTAGACTTGGTTGAGGCCTACTGGAATAGTGAACTTCTTGGAAAAGTCTGTGGACACACTGTAGATGGAGTAACCTGCTATTGTAGTGGGTTACTCCCAAAATGCAAGAAATAATAATTTTAAAAAGCACTTTAAGCTTCTAGCAGTTCTGTAATCTGAACAACAGTGCTTTTACTTCAGGAATCTGACGCGGGGGGCTAGGCACCCTGTTTTTATGAGGTTGTACTACGCAGCTTCACAATCCCCCTTTTACAGGTGTCCGATGTCAGAGGCTGCCAGACTGTTATTAACGGCGCGTTGCTTTTGGTCTGGGTTTGTTTTTGCCGTGTAGCGGCATATGCCTGCGCTCCGTATTGTCCCAGGGCTCGCTCTGCGTCCGGGATTGTTGCTAGGTGGAGTTGCGCACTCGCATGTGTAGGGGATGGGGGAGGGGGGGCGGTCGTGGCCCACAGCTACAAATCCTTTTCTGGCGCAGCTGACTCATTTTCTCAACATGCCGAAATGGAAAACACTTTGGCGCAGTGGAAGTTTTCTCTTGTAATGCGGCGGCCCCCGTGAAACATCGCCTCTTCATTTTGAGCCACCTGACTGCCTTTTTTTTTTTTTTTTTTTACCCGCGCTTTGTTTCGGATCTTGACTTCTTTTTTAACAAGTGTAGTTTCTGGTGAAGTATCAGGTTTGCCCGCTTTTTAAATCTTGAGGAGGGTCAATCAAACAGTTTCAGTTTTCACAAAATGGTTTCTGTTCAAGTAGATCAATAAAACGAGCTCATTCTCAACCTGTGACTTATTCATTTATCATTCCTCTCAACGGTTTTTCAGTACATTAGTAATCTGAGCAACACTATAAATGCATTTCCAAGAGAAATAGCTGAAAGTAACCTGCATGTCATCAAATTGTTCTTGGACTAGCTAGCACTATGCTTGTATCCTCTGTGATTAGGCTAATCAAGTACAGACACTCCTTTCTTATCAAAATGTTGTTTACTTTGCAGTTCAGTAGTTTCATAGATGGGCCTAATAATTTCAAGTTGTTACAGTACTGTGTTGTTAATAATTAAAAGAATTTCATGAACGTTTTTGAGGTCACGGGTGTGAAATCAAAGTTATATGGTGGAAGTAAACAAAATGATCACTACATGGTATGGTCGACTGCTCGTCAGTGCTTTAACAGAGAATGAACGGAATGGACTTGAAAGATAACTGTCTGGTCATACTTATTAAGAAAGAAAAAAAATTTTCAAGTGTACGTCAGCAGTAATTATGGGAAATTGAGGGGTGAATATTAAGACACTGAACAGTGTGGAAAATCGCTCGCTATGCTGCATTTATTGTTTCAATTAGTATTCCTTAACTTTTGTCTTTCTGATTGCAAATTTCACATTGTCATACTGCCGATTATTTGACCAGCTCTTTTTTGGATTGTTATTTCCCTAATGGGTCATTTTAATTATGTGTGTTTCTGCTAACATGTAGAGTGTACTAAGGTAATAGCAGTGTACTTATCCAATGAAAGTGAAATTCCTCCATTTTGTTTTATATTTTGCATAGGCTCTGGGTTTTGGGCCTTATTCTGGGTTTGTCCCTTGCCCTTCCCTTTTTCTGTTTGCTTGGGGCCTTAAACTGCGGTCATTTTACTGTGAGACCTGGGCTCTGGAAATGGCTGCTCTGGGGCATAGTGCCCCAGCCATGACTTTAGCTGGAAACCGGTTTAAAAAGCTAGCAGTGATCCCACCTCACATTTGATTAAGTGGCGGTACGGAAGTCAACACCTTGTCAGGAAAGTGTGAATCTATATGTTTCTTTATGCCTGCCCTGACAAACCCCCCCCCCCCCCGGGAGAAAGCTACCTTATGCATTGAAACTGTATTCATGGGTGGGGTTGTTAAATTTGGAGTGGGTGTGACCCTGTCATCACTGAAAACCCAGTCACACCCCTGCCCAGGCACCTACGCGCCCCCACGGTATCCTAACTCCAGAGGAGCTGTCGCAAGCAAGCTACAAACACTGCTGTCGTCCACGGCCGTGGTTTATTTTCAGCGCTTGCTTCGCCGGGAGTCAGATTAGGCTCTGCGCAATTGATTCGCTTGTCCTCTGCGAGTTCACACAGAGCCAGGCTAAGCGGGATTTGCCTGCCGCCCCTTCCAAACTGCTTATCAGCTATTCTGATGTCAAGGGTGCCGGGGCGGCATTGGTGCGAAAACAAAGGCCGACAGTCTGACTCCGACTCTGGTTCCTGAGCAGCTGGGTGATTCCACAAGTGTTGGTTTGTGTTGCTTTTGAAAGTAAACAAAACGGCGCTTAGGAAAGTTGCTAAGAGGAAAGGGTAAGGGTTGGCGCACGAAGATGCGTGGACTCGTCTGCACTGCCGAGGTTTTGGACATGGTGGAGGTCATGGTAAGGGATTCACTTTCTTTGCCAAGATGCTGTTCTGTAAGGTAGTTCAATATTTTTTGTTATCCTTTTTCCATTCCTGTGTTAGGTTTGGATATGGGGTCTCTCCGGCTTTGAGGTAGCATATGTTTTGATTTTACTTTTAAGACTTGTGAATGTTCGAAGCTCCTGTTGCTGGGGTTTCCCCTCTGTGGGACCTTTCAGTCTGTCTTTTTTTATGAATGGCACAGTCAGGCTTAATCTCTGCTCTTAAATCACAGGATTTGGAGGGCTTAATGTAAGGAACTGGTTTGGTTACCAAAGGTATCATGTCTTGGCAAAAAAAAAAGGAAAAAATCAGTGGAACTTTTTTTTATTCCCCTCTCTCTCTCCCTGTCGACAAAAAAATCTAGGAGTCTTAACATTATTTTCAGCGTCAAAAAGCAAAACTCATTGCTGGATTTTTTTAAAGAGATGACTGTGAAATCTATGTTGTAAAATGTGTTTATGTTTAATCTCTGGGCTGACATGGTGGTAGTTTTCATCTCTTACGTTTTAGAAAAACACGTTCAAATAGTTTTGGTGCAGGTGGTTGCAGTCCTCGGTGCTGTATTTAGTTAGACTTTTGTAGTTGATCTTTTAGTTCATATGTTCTGTGCAGTGTGTTGAAATTAGAATCGCAGTCGTAGAAATGTCGAAATAGACTGCAGTACTGTAGACCGGTATTGAGAATGCTGTCTGTAGATCTTGATTTAGCCCGTACAGAAATATCCTGAGCCAAACACTAATTTTAGCCTAAATGGCCTGCATCCGGCTTCTTTGGGCCGTAGGTCACGCTTATCAGATGGGTCATTGGCTGGCTCGTGAAAGGCTGGTGTACTTTGCTGTTATGTTTCATAGTCATGGGCTCTGGTTTGAGTTCCATTGTCCTGCTCTTCTGCCATTGTTCTGGTCGGCTGTCGTGGTTTAGGTCAGCTCACCTTATCACTCAAAAACCCAGTGCCTACACGGCAGCTTATGGAAGGTAATCTACTCTGTAGACGCCATAGTACTGCGTCACTTCAGCAGGAACCAGTAATGTGCATGTAGTGAATGCTTATCCTTTGGTTACACACTCATTTGTATATAGTTTGGATTTTGGAAGGGAGCCTGATTCAGAATGTCAATCAGGAAGCAAACGTTGTTCTGTGGCCAGGAAGGATTGGCTGCCGCCAGTTGGCTACAATTGGCCTATTGAAGTGGCTGTTTGACTGAATAGGAAATGCCATAAAATGTAAATTTTATGCTGTGAGATAAGATGGCATAATAATTAAACAGATATGTTTTTTGTCACTGGGCCATGTATTTAAGCCTGCAGGGCATTAAAGCTGCTTTTCAAATTGTTCTTGCTCATACATGATTTTGGCATCATGTGTTTGGATCCTGATGTAAAGCATACTGAGTTTAGCATTGGCAAGAGAAAAGCGGCCTGAATCATTTGGTCTTTGTTTACATGAGAACTTGGTTTGAAAATGGTCATGTCTGCATGCAAGTTTGACGCCAGAATGTAATGTTGTGACTACAACCAGTTTTAAATGCACAAGTTGACTCTCACACAATTTTTATATTTTTGTCTCATTGAGAAAAATAACATTGACAGCTTTCTGTAAAATTTTTACTGATAGCCTTTCTACATAACCCCTCCATGAAAGTCTTTCTTAGTACATTGAAATACATTTTCATGATTGTATAAAAGCACATTTTTGGTAAATTCATCTTAAATTAAGGGTTAGTCACGTTATTGTTTGGAGAACTGAAATTGTATAATATTTTTATGTTGGTTAATTTCTGATAGTGCAACAGTATTCGTGTGGCTCAAAACTAGTTGCATACCTAAAGGGGAATTTTTGGATTTTGGACCCTAGGTCCTTTTACCAGGGTGTCAATGATCAAATGTAGCGATCTCAATCAAATAATTGGAAAAACAGTCCAGTACTCAGAACAGGGGCACAGCTGCAGTTAACTGAAACTGGGTTTAAAACCAAATGGATTTTCATTTCTGTTTGTTCTGAGTAGAAATATTACTTTCCGGTCTTGGTGTTCCGAGGCCACTTCTAAATAACCAGTTAGAACGGTATAGAAGAACAGTTAATAACATTCTAGATAAGCATTGCAGTTTTGCACAAGGCTGAGTGAGTAATGTGTAGGATGTACCTCTGCCATGTTGCCAGGCAGCCCGTCTTCTGGAGCCCAACATTCCATCAAATGAGGATAAAGTAAAAAAAAAGAAATAATGTAAAAATTGCTATTTTGCGATTCATGCCAAGAAAAAAAAAAAAAAAACGTCTGCTAGCTTGTGCTCTAGCCAATAGGATAGGTGTGGCTTCAGGTGCAAGTTCAATGCTTTATTTTACAACTTTGGAAACGGGCCCACTGGGATAGCCTACAACTTTTAAATGAAATGAACGGACATTTAAACCAATTACAGATTTACATTTATTTGTTCTTCAGTTTGCCCTTGCTTTTTTTTATATGATGTTTACATCATAAATTGTAAGAACCACCTGCATGTTGCCCAGATAGTTTCAGCTCCACAAAGGAGGCTGTCTATGACCAATATGAATTAGTTATACATTCAAATAGAAACGTTTCTGACCAACTAACAAGAATAATATATCAGGATATATAATGCCATCAGAATGAGGTTCCTGTCTGTTGTTTTAAAGTAAGTTGTACATCAGCTTTTGACGCTTCATGCTTTAACTACTAATGTTCTATAGTTGCAGTATTTTGGAAGGTTAAATACCACCTCCATGAACAAAATGCTTGAAATTGTGATCGAAGCCAGTTAATTCAAAATCTTAACTGTTGTGAAATCTATACTGGCTAGTAAAAATTTGTGGATAGCTGAGAATAATTACGAGCAAGCTCGCTAGTTATCTGCAGTATCTCCGAATGGAATTACTACCGTTATGTCGAATAATCATATAACAAAATGACAGATGGATAGCTAACACAAAATCAATGTAGTTATTTATCCTACTTTCTACTGCCAGAATGGAATAAATTGGGCAAGTGAGTTGGTAAAAAAAGTATTTGCTCATTAATGACCACGTCCAAGTGCACTGAGAAAACTGTGTCGACCATTGATTTCAATGATCTTGCATTACTTTTTGCCGTGTGTTGCAGATGAGAACGAAGCTGTATCATTGACTGTAGATTGAGAGGAAGTTTCACTGAATACCTTGAGGTCATTTTAATGGTCAAGGCACAATAACAAAGATTTTGCCTTGTAAACCTTGTTGATGCGATATCTCAAGAAACGGTAGACTGATTTCACTCATATTTAGCTTGAAAGTGTATTTCGGGGGAGTCCCCCCTCTGCTACGCCAGTCAATATTGGTGACCTTGAGGCAGTGGACACGGTCATGTTAGTGACAATTACTTGTTGTAAGACAAATTGAGCCATTTTCATCGTTTTTTGCTTATTGCTAGTTATCGAGTTGCTAAAGCCTTGCTGTTTCATGGCTAAACTGGCTTTGAACTGGACAGCGCATTGTGTTCTAACATAATCAATCAGAGTACAGCATGGGCATTCCATGGAATTTGCGCCAATGCCAGGCATCTACAGGGCAGGCTCTTAAAATCTGATTTTGGTCTACAAGCGGTTGAGGAAGCACTCTCGTGGGCTACATGTTAATCGCTTCCAAAATAGAATCTTCTTTGAAAATGTTTTGCCAATAATCTTTCAAGAAAAGATCATTGGAATGATAATGTTACTTACTGGTTATCTAAAATTTTGAGTATTTTCATTCCAAAATGGCTGAAATCACTTTTGCTCTGGTTTTTTTTCACGTTCATCTGAAAATTTTGTCCATTTCCAGTTTTCGTTCTTTAAGCCATTTCTAATCCTTGTCCGTGCGTGTCGTGAAACGTTCGCTAAGCACCCAAAACTGGGATTTTCAAAGAAACTCACCATGCAGTCACTGGTGTTTGCTGATGTTACAGCATCAAAATCACCAGAATGTGTGTTTCCTTTCAGGTTTATTTTGCATTTCTGTAAAGTAATTGAATCTTCTCTACTCTCTGGGATTTATCCACACCGAAGACAGGATGTTGAACTTTTTTCGACTCTTTGGAATTTTACACCGAGAGTTATTAATTTTTTTTTTGAGTGGAAAGGAACGCCAGAAACACTGCAATTCCATCTGTTTTGCTTATGAGTTTGGTTCAAAAGTGAAGTGGAAGCTTACAATTTTTTGGGTGTAGTCGGTGTAGGGCTGCTCAATGAATCGAATTGCGATTTATTTTAAGCGCAATAAAAGTAACTGCCACTATGAGGCAGACAGACGAGCTTGCTTATTACCTTTTCTATGACATATACCTAATGCGGTCCTGGGAAGAAAACTGTGATTTGAAGTCCGCTAATTACCAGCAAGGTTGGACAGCCTCCATCGCTTTGGCATAATTGGCTCACCTTAAATCAATTCCTGTGTACTTTGCCTAACTTGCAATCAAGCCATTTATTCAGCCAACTGACTAATCAAAACCAAATTGTGGCCCATAATAATTAAGAAGAGATTATGAGAAGCAGAGAGACCTAACCAGGCTACCGTTTTGGATTGAAAGAATCTTAAAAATCTCAATTGACCTCTGAATTCTACCTCTCATTGAGTAATTTTAATATGCAATATGTATTTTTAAAGATATTTCTTGATGAAATTATTTTACGATGGCCCTGGTTTTAAGCGCTTAAAAACAGCGGTGGGCGGTGGACGGAAAACATCCCTTGAAACGGATGAGATTAGTGACCTAATTTCAATCATTGTTCTTGGTCAACATGCTAGTTTCCCTTGCAGTGATCTTGATAGTTTTTCAATTTAGTGAGACCCTGGGACCCAGAGTTGGTGATCTGAGTGGGTCCCTGGGAAATTCAATGGGTCCGCAATGGGGGAAAAAAAATAAAAAATTCTATTTCTTTATATTGTAGTGTTAAACTCCTTTGGTGGTGGTATAGTATGAGATGATTATAATTAACAGATATATTCATGCATGTTCAAAATGTATCTGAAATGAAACCAATAAAATTCCAAATCTGAAAAGTTTATTGCAAAACAACGGTCACAGTAGCATGACGTACAAAATAAAATAGCATTTTTGTAGCAATATAAATGGCGCCAAAATAAATTACTAAAATTCAAATGAAAACAAAATGGTGTCTGTAGTACCAAAATAAATTATCAATAAGTGCTGATTTTAACACATAAACAAAACATTCTCATCACCATGACAGAGTCAACAAATTGTCACCAAAATAACATCAAAATCTTCTTGTCTGAACATCAACTAAATCAAATCAAATGAGTCAATCACTGTGAAACTTTTAGCACAAAAATGAAACTTAACTAACACAGTGGAAAGTCTGTTGAGAAAAATTAAATGATAGATGTGTTTGTGGTGAGAGGGCTGAAACCCTTGTCTGGTCTGCTGACAGCGATACTTCTTTTGCTACTTACTGTGATTTTTAAACACGTTGTTGTTCACTATGCGCCGATTTCACATAAGCATTTTGGCGTGAGTATAGCTAATGGGCGTTTAAATTTTAAACGCATGTTAAAATGCCAATGAACGTTTAAACACCATTTCGCAAGATGGGATCATCGCACGTTTAACTGCAGGCGGATAACCTTGCGTTTAGCCCTCAGACCGAACAGGTGCGGTGAAATTATGACAACCTGTCATTCCATAATGGGCATTTCCTATTGTTACCAGTTCATAACCCCGTATGTAAGGGTAGTTGCATTGTGGACGCATTTCGCACAGAGATGTCGGCAAAGACAACGTGGCGAGAATTTCACTTCGCTTTAAAGAATGTCAGACTTTCTTTGCATGTCCTGTCCTGATCAAGATGGTGACGTCAAATGCATCTTTCACCAAAATTGTTTCATCCTACACATTCGTGGTGATTGGTCCGGCCGCCGCCGCTGCCGCACTACCTGTTAACGCGATAACTTCAGTAATATTTCAATTACAAATTCCAAATTTTGCATATAAGTAAGTATCATAAAGAGGAAGGACTGATTCGATTTTGGACAATTTACAATTTCTATATTGGCCACCAGGGGCCAAAAACTGGAAAAATCACTGTTTTTAACATATCTCTGGAAATATTTGTCGGATTGACCTCAAATCAAGTGCAAATGAAAGGTCATGACCTGAGGATGTGTCCCACGATGACATTATACCTGTTTGGTTCAAGATTTTGACACAAGGTGGAGCTTTGTCACATAAAATTCACCATTTTTGCTATATCTTCAGAACTATTTCTCCAATTGTCATGAAACTATGTGCAACTGCAAGGTCATGACCTCACAACGTGTCACATGATGACATCATGCCTGAATGGTTCAATATTTTGCCACCAGGCGGCGCTTTTTGATGGATAATTACCATTTTGGCCCCACCTTCAGAACCATTTGACCGATTGACCTGAAATTAAGTTCAAATGAAAGTCTATTCTAGGTCTATTCAAGGATTGGGGATTTGGAGGATTGGGGGCATTCGGGGATATACCCCCAACCGTCGCCTCCGACGGCATAAGCCTAGTTTTATCTATGCATTTCTTTTCCAGAAAAGGCGGAAATCTAGCTCAAAATCTACCAGACAACCAGATTAAGGCAGGTCAGCGTCACTTATTTAGGTGCAAATAAATCTGTGGTAGTGGTTTTCGCGAGTTAAACACACCCTCACAAGCTTTTAAAGCAATTCTTACCTTTCTGGCATGACACACAGCACTTAGAAAAAATTTGAACATGAACGACTCCGCCTCCCTCAAGTCCCACCCTCTTCACCCAGATTGCCAGACTTCTCCTACGAAAAAAAGATAATTTGTCAGACTACAAAGGTAACTAAACGTTACGAGGGCATTTTATTTTATACCACATATAGAATTGAATATTATTTAATTACTGTTGGTTAGTTTTCACTTACCGGTGCCTCTGAATGTGACTCCATTCACCCGTTTCACTCGCGCTGCTCACTTCCTCGCGCCGCATGAAATATTTTTTTTTTTCGTTGGAGAGTGAAGCAGGTCAGTTATGATAGTAATGACATAATATTCCATTCTATATGTGGTATAACATAACTAAACGTTATGAGACCATTTTATCTTCTTTGTAGTCTGATGAACTACCATTTATATTATTATCGCAATTGTAGCATTTCAGCACCCGTTTGACAGTCAAATGCGTCGTTTTTTTTTCTGCCAGAGAGGCGCGTGACTTGCAAGCGGTGACAGCGGTACGCAACTGGAAGGGGCGGTGCGACGGATGATGGGCAGGAAGCTCAACACATTTTCAGACTTTTATCAGAAATATGAGAATTGAATATTGAAGAACACCTGTTGGATTTCTTTTACATTTTAGTGTGCCATATGCTTATTAGGACCAATTTAAGATTACAAAAGAAAAGTGTAAAAATGCCAGAAAGGTAAGAAGTGCTTTAAGTTTTCTTTTGTTATGTGACCACAGGTGTTCAAAATATTTAGACCGACGCAGTCAGTTGCTCCTCGTGCAACGGTGATTAAAATTAAACTCATGCCAAACGCGCGAGTAAGAAAGTTATCCGCGTATTAACCTTAAAAGGCTTTTATGAAATCGGCCCAATGTATCGTTTTTCATCGGGAAATGTTATGTGCATCCCTGGTACGCATGGATAGTGAGTTTACTGCATCCTTTCAGATTTTAATGCGTCGGGGACGCAAGATGCGTACCTAGCAACATCGCTGCCTTATAATGAAACGTTTAGGCGAGTGAAAAAATTCCATAAAATGTTTAATTCACAAGCAAGTTGTCATTGTTTAATTGAAAAAGATTGAAATACGCTCTCTTTTGCGTTCAACTGATGCGCTTGATTTAATCTTAAGGAAGACAATTAGATACACCTGAGAGGGGAGAGTTTCAGTGTCTTTTACCAGGGAAATTGACTGAAAACAGATCAAGATTATTAAGCAGTTTGATGACATGTTTATGGCTGTCCTTGTTCTCTGTCCGCCGCCTTTTACTGCTTAAAAATATAGGCTATGTGAAGTGGAGAACATTTTGTGAAGCCGAATTGAGCGAATCAACTGTTTGTTTGCAAATTGAGCAAAGTAATTGGGAAGGGGGTGACAGCAGTTTTCGGGTAGAGGATGATGACTTTGCAGACCTTAACTTTGTGTTGTTCAGCACGTAATTTACCTGAATGTGTTTGCCAGGTCTTCACTGAATTAATCTATTGCGTGCAACGCGACAATCATTTCTCTCACTTCACATTTGATATGCTTTGCAGAATGTTTTCCACTTTGCGTATGTTTAGAAACACTTAAACACCAGGACCATCTTAAAATGATTTTATTTTTAAGAAATCTTTTTTAATGATATGTAAAAATTATACGAGAGGTGGAATTCAGAGCTCTGCTGTTAATTCAGATTATTAATATTCTTTCAATCTAACACGGTAGCCTAGTTAGGTCTGCTTCTCATCTCTTCTTAACCAAAATCTGGCCTATAATTATTTTGATTGGTCAGTTAGCTGAATAAATGGCTTGATTGGAAGTTAGGCAAAGTACATGGGAATTGATTTAAGGTGTGCTAATTATGCCAAGGCGATGAAGGCTGTCCAACCTCACTGGTAATTAGCGGACTTGAAATCCGTTTTCTTCCTGGAAGCATTTCAAATGACCGCATTCGGTATGTGTCATAGAAAAGGTAATAAGCAAGCTCTTCTGCCTGCCTCATAGTGGCAGTTACATTTATTGCACTTAAAATAATCGCTATTCGATTAATTGAGCAGCCCTAAGTTGGTGCACTAAACAGCGTTTTGAAAAAATTTAAGCTGCTGATCAAATGAATGCCATCAATAACCATAAATTATGAGAAGGCAGCTGCCATTGCTCGGTCAGTTTTCGATCATGAAAAATGCAAGTTTTATCTGCTTTTTAAAACTAATCAAAGCATTCCATTTTCCCCATTGCCAACAGTTTGAGTTTGTTGCAGTTGCGTCTCCGTCTGAATACTGGACCTTTCTTCGATTTTCTGATTAAAGATGGTTATATTCAATCATTGCTAACCTGAGAAAATGGCGAAGGTTTAGAGATTTAAAAAGTCCCATTCTAAATGGCATAGGCTGCATAAAGTATTCATAGATAAATCAACTCTCACAGAGTCAATCCTGCTCTGGTAATAGTGGGCTCAAATGTACTCTGAGGGTTTTAATTTATAAGTTGGAGGTTTTTGTATTTGTATCAAATAAGTGTTTTAATTTAGCTAATTTTAGTTATTCTTCCAGCTGGGCTTGATGGTTGCTCATATAAACTTAAGAAACTATTATGCTCTAAATATATTTAGACCCGTGTGCTACCTTGACATGGTTTCATATCGGCCCACGACTTACCCACTCATTTTGGTTCCTCTCCAGGGAGACGCCAGGAGTCACATGGTCTCAGAGCTGGGTCTCGGGCAGAACCTGGATCTCTCGGACACCATGGTGCAGCAGAAGCTGGATGAGATAAAGGACCAGATCAAGCGTGAGATCCGCAAGGAGCTGAAGATCAAGGAGGGTGCGGAGAACTTGCGCAAGGTCACCACTGACAAGAAGAGCCTGGCCTATGTGGACAATATGCTCAAGAAGTCCAACAAGAAGGTGGAGGAGCTGCACCAGGAGCTGCAGGAGCTCAACGCTCACATTGTAGTCAAAGACCCTGAGGACGTGATCGGTATGGGCACTCCTCTCTCCCACTCCAATCTCATTGGCCTCGATTTAGAAATGGGGTCTGAACTGGTTGAGTTTCTTCCAGCTGGTGAAGAGCAGTTGTCCTAAGCCCTGTTTTTCAGGCTTACGATCTTGTACTATTTTTATTTCAAACATAATGTGCTATGCTTGACTCAATTGATCAGCAGCTCAACGAAACCTATAGTTATTGTGTGAAGTGTGCTTTGTTGGTGGTTGTGTGAATACCTGGAGTACTGGATTGAAAACTGCTCGTATACTGGTGCAGATAATGATAATGGGATCCATATGCTTTACAATCACTTGCCTGAGGGTGCTGAATTGATGCTCATCTTTCTTTGTCCTACGGTCCTATTGCGGGTAGTACTTCTGTCTTCGCAAATGACAAAAAAGGTTGTGCCATATATGTTCAAGGTCTCCAGCTGTTTGCTTATCCTCTTTCTCCTTCTATGACTTGAAGGCATTTCTAAAGTATTCCAGTTATTTGCTTAATGTGGACCTGTGAAAAAATTAATGAATTGGGGCAAGAGGTGGGGGGTGGGGGGGTTGTTTGCAATGGAAGCTAAACTCTGACTTGTAGCTATGCGAGTCGGTAATAGAAGTGGCCTCTCTTCGGCCATTCTGCTATAATGCACTTGCACAGCAGTGATGAAAATGGTGAGCGTTAACATTCAACAGCTCTTCGTGAAGGGAACTTTGGGGTACTTCAGGGTGTCTGTGACGGCTAAGGAGCATATATGCTGAGAGCTACCATTAACCTGGGAGCTCAGGTAAAAGTTTGACCGGCAGTTACTTTACGCATATGAATTCTTGGACAAGAAAACCAGTACGCACAGAATTATTCTAGCTATGCCTGGCAATGACCGCTTGACACAAGTCGCCAACACTGACTAAACATTGTTGTATTGACTAATTTATGCTTACATTTCTCCAAATCAATGCTGAATGCTCGCATTCAACCCTGTTGCTGCACATCTCTATTGAGGCCACCAAAACATTGCCCACATGGTTTTCGTGGCGCAAATTTCTAAGCTTCTGCGAGGTTGTTATGAACGCAAGATTGGCCTACTGTGAAGTATGTCTTGGCAGACACTAAGCTTGGGCCGATTTCCGGTTTAACCAGTTCGATCCGGTTTACTTGATTGAACTGGTTCATTTTATATGGGCCCTCAGAACAAAAAAAATAATTATTATTTTTTTGTGATGTGTCCAAAACGTGTCCAAAATGTTAAAATATAGCTCTCAAAAACTTGCTGCTAACGGCCTCACGTGTGTTTTCCGACGACACTGAATCCATCTGTATTATATTTATTACGTTTGTCTTGTGTATAACCTGGATGTGTCTCGGCGCAACAACAAATAGCAGGAGATCAGGTTTCAAGTGAATGCGGGGTCGGGGGCGAAAGTTATTTATTTATTTTTTTAATTAATTTTTTTTTTTTCCCCCCTCCTACGCACTTTTTGTCCTCATTTGCATATGCACATGCCCACTCTAGTGAGTTCTTGAATAATATCAAAATATTGCCACATGAGTCGCCCACTTGCAGTTGCGTGCTTTTATGCTTTGAAGCGCACGTCCGAACGAATTGTGAACCCACCCAACTATACACCAAAAATATTTACCAACTCGTCGGCTGTTTATCAGTTTTTGTTTTTGCTCATCATATTAATCTTCAGCAGTTAACCCTGAGTGAGCCCAAGATCATGAGTAAATGCACTCTAATTTCTAGCATTTTTTCGGCATAGTAAATAATGCAAAAGTTAGTTACGATTAAGTCACTTTTTCTCCCAATCGGTATGTGTGAATGTATTTAGCTGGCAAGCCTACAAGTTGAAGATCGTGGGCTTCAAGTGTGATGTTATATTCAGTCAAAATCAAAATAATTAGATAGAGCTGTTCAGACAAACTTCAACTTCATATGGCTTAATGGTTCAGAATACCTGGAGTCACAAAATAATGACATCCGCGAGAATTATTAATATAAAACACTCCAGCTTCATTTATAGCTGGCTAGATATATCTGAAAAATTATCTACGGCATTCACGGACACATGAAATGTAATGTAAATTCGGTGGCTCCTCGGAATTCAGTACTTTCTACTGGTCATCGGCAATGTCACTAGTTGGGTCTCTGGCAGCTTCTTTACAGTGAGTGAGCGATGTCCGAGATCTGCGTTTTTTTCACTTCAGCATATCCTTCTGGATTTTGCGAACGGGGCTAGAAAAAGACTATCTAGCTGCCAGAGACTGAACTAGTGACATTGCCGATGACCAGTAGAAAGTACCGAATACAGAGGAGCCACTGAATTTCACCGAAAATCTGTTTGCTCCGAACATCTGTTTAAAACTACCATTAGCCCTGACGTTTTGTCAGTCATTTCCATGTCATGGTCTGTTTGTCCGTCGTTGTCGTCGTTCGTCGTCCGTAAACATCTTCTCCTCCGAAACCACTGGGCCTATGAAGCTGAAACTTGACGGGTACCTTCCTACCCATGAGGACACCAAAGTTTGTTCAAGGCGTTCCGATCCGATTAAAAACATAGCCGCCACGGCGGCCATATTGAAAATCACATAATTGGCCATCTGAAAGCTATTTATGCACATATTCAGCAGAATTTTGCTATGTAGTTAGTACGTGGCAAAATACATCACATATCATACGGCTTTTTCCGTATTTCGAATTTAGACCTTGCTTTGACCTTCAACTTTATACAACCCCTGTGAGTTACATTGAAATCTTTCAAAATCATCTTCTCCGAAACGACTTGGCCAATGAAGCTAAAACTTGGCAGGTATCTTCCTACCCATGAGGACACTAAAGTTTGTTCAAGGCGCTGCGATCCGATTTCAAATATGGCTGCTTCGGTGGCCATTTTGAAAATGACATTAATCACCATCTGAAAGCTATTTATGCATATATTCAGCTGAATTTTGCTATGTAGGAAGTAGGTAGCAAGATACATGAAATATAATTCAGGTTTTAAATGTCAAGGTCACTTGAGGTAATAAACAAGTTGAAATCTTGCCTTTGGCTACTAGTCAAAAGTGGGCATGCAAGAAAGTCCCTGGGTTTTTGATGACTAGTTTGAGTTAAACTCCTTCTTACACACCCTTGAGAGGTCAGGTGAGCTACAGGGCCCGTGGCACTATTTTTGTGTCGCCTGCGAAGCATAGCGGCACATAGGGATCACTTTGTCCGGCGTCTCTCTGTCCGTCTGTCTGTCTGTCCGGTAGTCACACTTTTAGTTGGTAGTCACACTATCACATAAGAGGTTCGCAGGCGACACGTGTTCACCTGAACACTCTAGTTATAATTAACATACGGTTCACTCTGAGAGCACTCCACACTGTCAGGTGCTGCTTGTCCTCCCCATTGAGGTAATACGACAGTCATTCATCTGGACACGTATTTGCTGCATTTAAATCGGCGTTATTCAAAACTGCATAGGCCTACCTTTCGACTAGAAGGCATATGGCTTGAGTTTCGCGCTGTTTATTTACTTACCGAGTCCCACTTTAACACCCACTTCAAATCAGCGCTCGCTGTACCGAGAGTGAAAGGTGATGTTTCATTGGAACGTGGGTCAGTTGTAATTCAGTTGTGCGTATTTTAGAGATTCTCAGGCGGAATTGAAATCTCCATGCATGGAAGTTTTTCATTTTTTAAACAAAGAATTTAAACGATCATGAAGCACAAGTTAAATTGCCTGATGTGCAGAAAAGGTAGCGCGGAAGTTTCAGAGCAGTTTGTCTTCCGTGAAGCATAGACCTGTTACTCAATAAGTTATCTTTCTGTACTGAATTTAGCCAATTATTTCAACACTGTTAGATCGCATTTGGAGTGAAGCCATGTCTTCAATTGGAAATGGATTATTACGATAATTTGAAAACGCGTCAATGAAAGAAAATGATTGAGAACTAGCCAGGACTAATTGCTGTCATAAATGGATGTGCCTTTGTCTCCCAGTTCAAGCTCCTCCACTGGGCAGGTTTTTCAATATTAATGGCAACCAGCGCAGACTATTCCCGTGGATTGGCCATGCCATGGCGCGGGTGGAAAATGAAAGTTCGCCATTCTGACAATAACAGAGGTGGGGAGGAGCATATTTAAGGTCATTTATGTTTTGTTTCAAGCGGTTTTATTGGACACTGGATGCGCTCATTTTAACTGATCTTTGAAAAAAATAGTGCCGGTCGGGAAAAGCTGAGTGGTGGTCGGGGCCGACCACCTTCGGCAGAACCCTGCACTTCCATCAGAATTCACTCAAGGAACAGCCTTTAGTTTTCTGACAGTTAATGTCAGTCAAACGCGTCTGTGTCCGCATCGCCTGAGGTGGAGTCATGCGGTGACATGTAGCTGATAGGCAGCCGTCCGCAACCAGATAGTTGTGGTTTTGATTCAATTGTTGCGTTTTGCTGTGAAGAACAAAGCCCTTTTTTCCCAGTGCTGTATCTGACTGCTCATTCTCGCCTCACCCCTAACGGGCTTTGTGAAGCTTGTCAGCTGTCCAATCATACCTCCTCAGCCAGTCACTGCAGGTGCATGCTTTTGGGCTTACCCTCGCAGGATTAGTCAGCGCCTCTGTCTGTAGCAGTAGAAGCTAACGCTGGTGTACAGCTTCACCTTTTAAACCTCGAAACTGGATGAATGACAAAATGTACTGGTTTGATCCAGCCTGTTCAATTCCTTTTAGGTTTTTAGCCCATGTTTAGCATTTGTTGAGAGAATGAGAAATGGTCTGATGAGGACGTGCTATTTTTCTTTTGAAGCTTGAATCTGCGAAAACAGCCTTTTACAATGATCGAAAATATTACAGGTTATGTGCGGCATAGCCAGTCATATTTGTAAAGTCACGTCACGTTAAAGCATCGTGCTTCTCTGACCCTTAATGGCTGAGTGCGTCTTGTTGCTTGGAGTCTGGTTGTTATCTGGAGCTTAGGCTGAGAAACACTGAGAGCACCGTCGCTGTCTGGATTCGTTTAATCCACTGGAGAATCTGCCTCAGGGACCCTGAATCTGGGCACAGGCGGTTAACATGGAAGCCTGTTTGTTTATTGCCGACCCAGCCAACTGTGCATTAAGTTACTCGCAGTGTTTGTTCAAGGCCTTGCCTGTGAGCTTTACATTGTATTGTTTCTATTGGCGCAGTCTTTCGGGTATTAGGTGTGTAGAAATTTTAGTAATTCTCAGGAGAAGAAATCGCTGAATGTGTGGTTCTGATGACTGTCGTGACTGTATAGTGGGTCCAGTGACCACTTGAAGGACAACGGATAGTCTTGTACCTGAGCAGCCCCTGTGTGACAGGAATGTCTTTTACAAACAGAGGTATCAGATTTTTCACTGCAGTGTCCAGCTTTTAGGACTGGTATCAATTTCACGGTCTCTACAGACTAATAGGAGGATGGAGTCTTTGGTCTTCAGGCCCAAATCCCAACAAATATTTGCTGAGCTCTGTGAAAAACAAATGGCAAATGGTCGAGACTACACAATGCTGCAGCGTTTTGGACTGTGAGTAGAGAAAGCAGCCTGCACATGAGTAACCTGCCTTACATGTCAGCAGCCTGACTCATTTGCTGACAAGAGAAACAAGTTTAACAAAATTGAACTCTCATCTTTACCCTTGGCGAGTAAGTGTATTTAAAAACCTGTTCTGAATGAACAAAGTAAGGTGTCTTACTCCGTGGTGTACCGCACCGCGAGCTAAACTCCGAACAAAGGCTGTTGAAACGGTCTTTCACAGTCCTCGTAAAGCTAGCAAGAGGTTTTGATAAGTGGTTAGATTTCTGTGCAGCATATTGTCTCGAAAAAAGGCTCTCCTTTTTATCTGTCCGATTGCAGGAAGGAAGTTGGAAGTGTTTCTAAATTCTGGGAGGTCCGTGCAGATAAACTATTGTTATGAACTTGCATGGCTAGTATGAAATCTCTACATAAATGGTGCGCGTTTATAAGAGCCGTATTAATCAAAACCGGAGTCCAAGTTGGAGCTTTATGAACTGTTCGAAGTAGTCGCAGGTGGACCTCAGACTGAATCTCGGAAGGATCTAGCGCAGAATGAAGGCTGGGTGGTCTTCATGGCTCTCTTTAGAATGGTTTATCGCTTTAAATGGGCGATGAGCGAACATTTCTGTACCTAAGCTTTAGAGTGTACGTCTCTGCTCCTCTGGTTGGCTTTGACATCTTCAATCCTTGGCACGGCTCTTTCCATACACTCTCAGAAAAGAGCTCTCCCTGTCACCCCCCCCCCCCTCTCTCCCTCCCTCCATTATCCAATGACTTCATTTGGCCTCACACTCTCCACCAAGATATAGCACTGCCCTGCATATTGGAGCACTGCCCGCTGTGACGAGGGGAAAGAAAGCCTCTGTCCTTTCCAGGTGCTGGCCCAATGTGATGAGAACATGCCAGTGGGGATTTGCTGTTTCTTCTGAGTTATTGTGCAGTCTGTTGAGCTGTATCAAAAATGGTGGTTCCGACATGGTTTGCCGCAGATTGAAAGAAATGCCCCTGAACTGTGCTGCAGTTAAGAAGTATGAAACCAGAAAATGCCCAGATACTTACTGACTGCATGGTATGTGACAATTGCGCAGGGCTTCCGCCAAAATATTTTTCAGAGAGGGATTTCCCCCTTTCCAACTTTTTTTGGGGGGGATTTTCAATTTGTCAGGGGAGATTTCAGTATGTAACAGCTAGCTGTCACAACCATAAGAGACTGTAACAACTATTCATTTATGATATTGCAATGAACTGAAACTAGACAAAAGTTCACACAAAAATAAAACATTTATTCAAAAACGGTGACTGAGTAAAATTTGAAAAATAAAAAATTAAAGTTATAACTGCCATTGACTATAATCAGATGATAGATATTACGCGACAGAACGGTATGCTTTAGATCAGGACTGGGCCTGACTAAATTCTCCAGTCAACAAACAAACTTTCAAAGACACAAAAAATAGAAGTGCTTTCGCGAAGCAGCGCGATTCTCGGCCGGTACGTATATCCGCATGGAACCTCTACGTGAAAAATGAAATTGACAAGAACGGAAGGCGACACTTTGGAAACGGTTATCGTACACCCATAAATTAAAGACTGGCATTGACAGCATGGAAAGAAAATCATTAACGTACAAGCCATCTCCCCCATTATAAAAATTATTCACTTGATTTGAAGTGAGTCCGGTGAACAAACATTTTAATGAATAGACGACTGGTGCAGACGGCGCAAACCTTGTCCACAAGGAGAAAATATGTACAGCGCTGGGCAGGCTAGTGATTACCTTGTCTGAAACTAGGCTTATGCCGTCGGAGGCGACGGCTGGGGGTATATCCCCGAATGCCCCCAATCCTCCAATTCCCCAATCCTTGAATAGACCTTGAATAGACTTTCATTTGAACTTAATTTCAGGTCAGTCGGTCAAATGGTTCTGAAGATATGGCCAAAATGGTAATTTTCCATCGCAAAGCGCCACCTGGTGGCAAAATATTGAACCAGACAGGTATGATGTCATCGTATGACACGTTGTGAGGTCATGACCTTGCAGTTGCACATAGTTTCATGTCAATTGGAGAAATGGTTCCAAAGATATAGCAAAAATGATGATTTTTATGTGACAAAGCTCTACTTTGTGTCAATTTTGAACAAAACTGGTATAATGTCATCGTGGGACACATCCTCAGGTCATGACCTTTCATTTGCACTTTATTTGAGGTCAATCGGACAAATATTCTCAGAGATATGATAAAAACAGTGATTTTTTTTTTTCAGTTTTTGGTCCCTGGTGGCCAATCTAGAAATTGTAAATTGTCCAAAATCTAATCCGTTCTTCCTCTTTATGACACTTACTTATAAGCAAAACTTGGAATTTCTAATTGAAATATTATTGCTGTTATCACGTTGACATGTAAATCTGTTTTTGGCCCCTGGTGGCCAATCTAGAGATCGTAAATTGTCAAAAATCGAATCAGTTCTTCCTCTTTATGATACTTACTTATGTGCAACACTTGGAATTTCTAATTGAAATATTACTGCAGTTATCGTGTTAACACCTAGTGCGGCGGCGGCCGAACCAAAAACATAATATCCCCAGGAACGGCATTCGGCGTTAGGGGATATAATTACGGACGACATTGGTCATGAAGATATATAGCCACTGCCTTGATTCCGGTGTTGTGCAATGAAAGAGAAGATTGGAGATCATCTGCGGACAGCGAAAAGGCAGAAAACGTACCCAGTGATTGGCTAGTTACTCTCTGAATGTCCAATCTGTTCAGATTTTGTGGGCATGAATGAACGTGCGAGTCGAGCTGTACTTGTATAGGTACTTAAAAGCGGCTTGTACACGCAAAACTAATTTTTTGACACGACCAAATACATTGACTTTGAACGTAACCTGTTGTGCGAAAAATTTGTTTCGCATCCAGTGTGCAAGCAGCTTAATTCACTGAAAAAATGTGCGGGAATGGCCTACTTTGACTATTTTTTTTAAATATTTTTTTTTAATCTTGCGGGCACTAGGGCAGTTTTTTCGGGAATCCCACAATTGCTCTGCTTGGCGGAAGCCCTGTTGTGAAAATTGAACTATGGAATGAAATTGAAGGAATGACATGACAATGTTGTATAATTTACAGCTTCCAGTACGGAGTTCCACAGTGTCTCGCTACACTGAAAAATCGAAGCACTCGTCATTGTACGCAGCAGTTCTGCCTCAAGTAGAACGCTAATGTTTGGGGCTTCCCTTGGAATCCGCAAGCATGGAAAGTGTGGCCTGGCAAGCAGAGCGCGAGCGCTAACGGGCTATCCCGTGCCGGCAGCTCGCACCCCCCACCCCCCGCCGCCCACCAGAGCCCGGAGCCCCGCCTTATCGCGATGCGCGGAACAGGAGGCACCCGCTGTCAGCATTCCAACCGCTGATGTCATCCACTCGCCGTCGACCGGCACCGAAAAAGCCCTTTCAGGGAGGTTAGGCGGGGCTGGGGCCGGGGCCCCCCCCGTCGCTTTAGGGTTTCTCCGAGATCTCCTGAGGAAAAGGTCTCCCGTCGTGCCTGCTGACCGAACTCGTCTGATTTACGGCCCGGTCAGAGTCGGCCCGTTCCCGTTCCTACAGCCCCTCGCCCAGCTGCAAGATTTCCTCCCTCCATAACCCATAATTCTCTCTGTTCCCCCTCCATAAGACCACTTCAACTACCTCTCCCTTCTGAGAGTTAATCATTCACAAAGATGGACTACGTGTAGCGCCGAAGCCAGTCATATTGCCACATGAACCTTTAACCTACAGAAAAATATCCCTTTTCCGTACTTAATTTTCACTGTGGTTTGAAATGAATACGTGTCTGTATATATACCTGCAATAATGACATTAATAAATCATCCGCCTGCCTGCTCGTGCTGGGGTAATGTTCTGGCTTGGAGGGAGTTTTCCTCCCTGGAAGTTCTGGGCTTAAAGTGAATTAAATCTGTTCTGTAGCGTTCGGCTTGACTCACTCCTGCAATTGGTATACTTCTCCATTGCTTCCCTCCGCTACTGTAGCTGTAGTACGCCATTGACTGAATACAGTAAAGACTTAAGTCGCAATCAAATGTTGTCACTGGCTCATGAAACTAGTGTTTATGGTACAGGGAGCATCTTCTTAGCAAGTAAGTGCACTGCCCTCAGCTTGCAGTGGGTCCTTTTAAAAGATAGCTTGGAGATTCTCAAATCTGTCCCTGGTTTTATTACTTCACCAGTAAGTTAAAAAAAAAAAACAACAAAAAAAAAACCATTGGCACTGCCAATTAGCCAGACTGTGTTTACACCTGACTCTTGGGTAAAGGGAGGGTGGAAAACCAGCAGTTCTCAGACCTTGAGGACCGTAATTTGAGGAACGGAGAGATGGGGCCCCTCTTCTGGTCAATCACCTCCCCTCTTTTCCCTGTTGTTTTTTTTTTTTTTGGTCTGGTATTCTTCGTGTTGGTGCTTTTATTTATACCCCATGGTTGCAGAATGGTAAAATGACCATGTGCTTGTATTGCCTTGAAATGAACTGATTGTGTTGATGGCAAAACATGAAAAGTTAGGCTTAAGGTTTTTCGTGTCGTGATATTGCAGCATTTGCTCCTGGATTCACTGATGTGGTCTTGACCAAACAGCGGTAGCATAGTGTGTAGGAACTTTGCTTGTACCTCGGAGGTGGTTGTTTTGACTGGGGGTGTGCTCATTGTAACGGTTGCATGCAGAGATCATATTCGTGGAAATTATGATCTAATCGGTGTGAGTCATTCTTAATGAGGCAAATGAGGGATTCGGCTAAATGTATTGGAATCTACTGCAATGCAGCGGAACGTTAATAAGATATTATTCTCTGTGGTGAAGCGATAGCGGGTCAGGTGACTCCGTCACTGCGACTCCTTGCCAAAGCTGGGAAACTGCTTGGCGGGATTCACCTGCCCTGTGAAAGAGCGACTCAGACAGAGCGCGCTCAGGCTGGGGGGAATGGGAGAGATTCTAGTCCAGACATGAAAACGATGAGCTCATCTGCCTGTGACGGCTTACCTGAAATTAGAGGGAAGGTTTGTTTTCCACCTTGTCGTGGCACCTTTAAGAGGGGAGATTGTGATATACTTTCTATCTGCGCCCCTTAAAATAATAAAATTGTGTATTCACCGTTTTGCTCACAGGAAAAATGCTTTTGGTTTGATACTCGAGTACATACTGTGAATGTTATTTACCTGGATACCTGAATGTTACCGTGCAGAATTATAGTAGTGCACAGTTTTCACTGTCCATCATTCTTTATTTTAGTTGATGTCTTATTTATTAGCATCCATTAAATGCTATTGTCATTTGAAAAGACTTCTTGATTATCTCAGTGGAACATGGCAAGTTCTGTTTGTAATTCATTTATTTATTATGTTTTTATTTTTTTGTGTGTCTAAATCCAGTTCTTGCACTATATAGCCATAAGCAAACAAAAAATTCACTAAAACATCATTGACAAGAATCGAAAATGGGCATTTTTTTGTATCTGACATTTTGACTTGATATGGAATTAAGTGGTCAGTTTGGGCTGACGGAACAGACATTCTGCTTTCATTTGAGGGTTAGTTCATACAATTCTGCTCCTGCTCTGTGATTTAGAAATGGTTGCCCTTACTGCTAGTGCCCTCCCTCTCAAATTAATTCAATGAAACCTTCAGTACAGGAGATGAGTGGGTGTGCAAAGTGCTACAAAATTGTTATGGCAAAATGGATTTGAATAACCCTCAAATGGAGGCGAAATGTCGGTTTTATCAGGCCATACTGATCGGTTAATTTCCAATTCCGCTCAAATAGCAGATTAACAATTCAAAAATATTTGTCTCCTGTGTCTGTCACTTAGATTTCAGTAAAGTGTCCATGCACTCTTGGCTTTATAGTTTGTATCTGGTTTATGTCCAACACAAATTAGTCGCTCGCCAGTTTGTTCATTGCCTAAAGCAGTAAATTGGAGCTTTCGTCTGGGCTTTTCAGCAATCTGTTGAACGTTAGTCAAAAAACCAGTTGTTTTGAAGGTAGTGAAGCAGTGGCTGGGCTTGTCTCCGCAAGCCTGTGGTGGTGCCCTGACATGGTACTGAGCCGTCGCTGTGGTTTATTGCGCAATGCCTCCAAATATCACACCTGCGGTATCACTCATGTCCATAAGCTACGGGAAGCTATAAACATTTGTGCTTTTTAGTACTTGTGGAAAGTCACGGTCTCAGAATGGCTGTGCTCAGAATGGCTGTTGGTTGCACTGAAGACCACTTTGTGGATATTTGCAGTGGCTTGCGCGCGAATAGCCAGTCCGCTGCCTGATGCACGCGACCTTTGAGACGAGACTAGCCGCTAACCGGATTAGCATAATACCAGTCCTTGGTCAATGGCAACGTCAGTGATTGGAGAGCCAGATTTAGAGCAGTGCCAGATTACGTCATTACTTGCAGTGGGTTTTGTTGCTTTTTTGGGAGACACACAACTCAGGAGCATGATTTTAATGTGGATTTGGTGTGTTTTCATTCTTCTGCTACCTGTTTTCATGACCATGTTCCTGGTGTGGAATTGTTGATTTCTCCTCATCAACTAAAATGGGTTTTATACAGTATTAAAGGACAGCTGCTATTATCTTGTTATCATGTCCACTGTATTTCATTTTATGGTTACAGTTGTAAAATGATAGTGCTGTTTTCTTATTTTTGCATAGCTATTAAGTTTGAGATGGCATAATTGGGATGGGGGTGGTGAAGTCATCCAAAACTAGTGAATGAAGTTCAGGATTCCCCTCATCTCTAAAGCTTTTGAATGTCCTCACATTAAATAACTGTGCATGTGTCCGTGCGTGCGTGTCCGTAAGTGCGTGTGCGTCCGTGTTCGTGTGCGTGCGTGTGTGTGTTGAAAAGGTATTCTGAATTTTTCTATTGAGAGATTTTGCTCTGCCTGTTATTAATCATGCCCATTCCAGTAATATGGTCAATATTGGGGGTACAGTATTGATACTAGAGATTGTTTCAAGGGCACTGATTTAGATTTTTGTATCACTGTGTTGGCAGTTAGTTGAGCTTATGGCACGTTTTTGTGCAGAGTCCTTGAGTATAAGAACTGGACCAGCTGGAGATGCTTGGGGTGCACAGATGGAGAGCACCCCTGGATTCGACTTAAAAATCTGTTTTCTGCAATTGTGAAAACATCTACACAGGTTATCCCCCGCCCCACGATTAGCGCGAAGCGGGGGATACAGCATTGGGCTCCCTCCGTCCGTCCGTATGTACATACATCCGTCCGTAAGGACACGTAAAATTGAGGCGGCAGGGGATATTGCCATGTTAGTGGCAAATGCTTGTTCCTATTAATTTGAATGCTAATTAGCAGCATGTTTGCTGAAGTTGTCCAACCTGCAGTACTGTGCTAGGTGTTCAAAGCAGGTTGAAGACGCTAACAGTGCCAGTGGATATGCCCTAATTGCAGGTGTCACAGAAAGGCAAAAATGAATAAAAGTGGCTTGGGGAACAGTGACAAAAATTTTAACGACATGCCAAAGAAAGGTAGCCGGAAAATCTTCGGGTCAAAACTGTCCGACGGGGACCGACGGACACATGGTGGGATAGATGTCAATAACCTTGACCCGATCTTTAGCTCTAAAAATCGCCGTGAAATTGAATCAATAAATTACCAGTCATGAGAAAACTGGCACATCGTTAGCCTCATAAGCTGGCATTTTTGTCGGGGTTTCCAATGATGATTGCTCTGGAGTCAGGTTGGTTTGGGGACATAAGTACCATTGGTTTGCTTGCTTTTATTTTATTTTGCCCTCCGATTCCATTTGAATGGACATTCGATGAAAGGATTGTGAACATCTGTTGTGCAGACTGTGCTATTTAACCAGACAGGTTTAAGCCTCGCTAGATGTCTACAACAGTCCGGTGCATTGCACAACATGGATACGAGTGTTGTGGTCTCAGAGTTTAATGGCTTTCGTTTGTTTGCTCCCTCCAGAGTGCCCGCTTACCCCAGACACCCCCAACAGCGAAGCGCGGACGTGCACCAGCAACAGCAGGCTAGCGGCCCTGAAGAAGCAGAACGACATTGAACTGAAAGTGAAACAGGGAGCGGAAAACATGATCCAGATGTACTCGAACGGCTCTTCAAAGGTAACGAGCCCGTCGCCTGTGCCAGTATTACCACAGGGTTCGTCTGAGCAGCTGCGGACCTTCTGCGGTCTCACGCTGAAGGAAATGGCTTTGATTCAACACAATGCAGCCGCAAAGTTGTTTTGAGCTGGATGCACGAAGTATCGACTCCACCAAGTCAGAGCGGGGACCTTTAAAAATGCTGGAAAATTACGTCTATTTTTAAGGCGAGCGTGGAATGGTGGTGCAGTGGCATTAAACGTGGCCTCACTGCAGGAATATTGCAGGGCTGAATCCAGCCTGGGCCTTTCTGTATGGAGTTTGCATGTCCTCTTCATGCCCGCATAGGCTTTCTATGGGTACTGCATCCAAAGACATGCATTATGGGCTAATTGGAGACTCTAAAATGGCATTGGGTTTGAAAATGTTAGTGAATGGTCTGCGCCTTGCGACGGTTTGGCATACTGCCCAGGGCGTATTCCTGTCTCTTGCCCACTGGATGCTTGGGTAGTCTCCAGACCCCCGCGACCTTGCTCAGGACTAAGATAATGCATGCATATTTAACTTAACTTTAGCCTTTAGAATGGGTGAATAGGAGTATGCATTTGTCTGGAATTGATGTATTTCCCAGAACTTTTTGAAGGAATCTGTGGAAAACTGATTAAACCCGTCTGGTGACCATGCCCCGTATCCTTGCACATTGAGTGCCAGTATTGGCACCGCTCCTTCAACATGACCGACAGGACTGGCACAGTTTACTGGGGCGTAATCACGGCATTGCCTCTCACGCCTCAGGTGGGAATTATTAACAGGCCCATACCCCTGCCGCGCCTGTCTCGGAAAACAGTGGCCGTTTTAGCCCCCGAATGTTGCCAGCCAAATCCACGCCTGAAACCCTCCCCCCCGACCCCTTGGCACGTTCTGGTGATTTCCTTTACGGTTTCCTCTGGCCCATGCATTTGCTTGCTCTGACTTGACGCTGTGTTTATAGTCATTAGTAGTGCTGCACGATTGGCAAAAATGTGCGATTGCGATTATAGTGGACCATATTGCAGTTTGCGATTACGATATAATAATTTTAAAAAAGGTATCTTGAGGCTACTTGCTTTGTTTTCAAGGAAAATGCAGAGCATAATGATCGTTCTGCACATCAAATATCCCAGTGTTGATTTAACTCCAATAGCGTTAACTTGAGTCCACGATGGATGGGTTGGTCTTATATGAACTCTACTGGTGTTGAATTAACACTGGGACTTTTGCTGTGTGGAGTGTATATTTCTCAACTCAAACATGCAAACATTAAGGCGCATAAAAAATACAAAACAAGTTTGTAGCACTGTTTTCAAAATAACATTTTCCAAAAAAGAGGTTTTTCCTTTCTTGAAAATAAAGATATTTGTGGATGCAAATATGTGACACTATTGTAAACTTGGATGCCTTTCTGCTGGCATTTTGTAAACCTATTAAGTACTACTTAATGCAAAAAACCGTAAACTTAAGAGTTTGTGCAGTACTGTTATAAAAATAAGGGCATTTCTGCAAAGTACAGAAGCAGTAGCACCGTTGGGCTTTTGCGGATTTCAGTCTCTTTGGCTTTACTTTGCTGGGCTTCACTGGCCTGCGGTCCTTATGCTTCATATGTTGATACAGATCGGTAGTGTTGCCGCGGGATGTGGAGATTTTAACTTTGCAAATTTTCCACACGTCTTTCTGTTCAACGTCGCCATACCTCAAATCGAAGTATCGCCATATGATAGATGTTGCGTTTTTTTCGCCACCAACTCGCCCTCAGCCTGGGCTTGCTCGCACTCAGACAGGGCTGCGCCTGAATTGTTTTTTGCCAATAAAAGTTCCTTACTCTTAAAAAATGATCCGGAAACGATGGCAACCATGATAAGTGCCTTCGAATTTCTTTAATCTTGAGGAAAGGTGTCTCATTGCTTCTTAATTTACCTCCTTTAACATAGGGTACACTAAGTTAAGTATCCTTTTCAGAAAGAACTGAGATCCCACCATTCCACAATTCTGCGCCGCAGCAGTATTTAAAGCGGCGACCATTCATCCGGCAAATCGTGTTCAGAAACCTATGCGATGGGCAGGCAATTGCGATTAGATTAATCGTGCAGCACAAGTCATAAGGCCATCAATGAAGTAACTGCTTTGGCTCAAACGTTGGTCATTGAGATTGACTCCAGCCTTTTTTGAAGCCCCCTCCCCTCGAGAAAGCCAATCTATGGAGCTCAAGTTGTAGCAGCTCTGGTATTTTTGTGTTTTCAGGTAAGCTGAGCTGGGCTTATCCGTGGCCCCTGTGGGTTCTTACTGCTCCAGTCACTGTCTGCTTTGCATGTGAAAGGTGGACAAGTCATTATGTAGGAAATGACCCATAATCCTATTATTCAGAGACTGTGGCAACCTTCTCCCATGTTTTTTCCTGTGAGTTGTTCTATAGGCTGTCTGTAATCCATAATTGTTAATGGGTTTATGATGAAAATTTGTCTTCTTGGCACATTCTTGTGCATACTTGGTATTATGAAAATGGGGGTAACTGGTGAGTCTTTTTGTTGGATGTTGAGTCTTTCTAGGAATCTGTGTTGAGAGTGGATGACAAGATTGTTTGCTTGTTATTTTAAGTGCTATCAAGGCTGCTTCTGAAAGTTTTCTGTCATGTATATTTACTTTTGTAAATGGAGCAATCCCAATTCAAATAAAGGTCTTGTTAGGTCTGGTTAGATCTTCCTCTTAATTTTTAGACTTTGGGTTAATTCAGCTCCTGGATATTTTGAGCCATTTTTTGTTGCTGTATTAAGTGTGGTCCTCCTGGTAGCTTTTTGACCTGGCTAGTGTCTCTAAGTAGCTCACATTTTGCCAGGTCTGCCTGTCAGGAGCTGGGATCTGGTAGAGCACAACATCCTGCAGGAAATGACCCGGGGCTTACATCAGCCGGGAAGTGGCTGCCAACGGAAGCCTTCCCTCTTACACCGGCAGCACTGTAACCGCACAAGAAATTTTGTGTGGAATTTTGTTTATTTGAGCCACTTCTTAGCAGTGCTAATAGAGCGTGGCTTCTACAGACGCCCAATTCTAACTGAGCCGTCATTGCTCTTCTCGACCCAAGCGTCAAGTTTGGGTCGGCGCTAATGACTGATCTGAGGAGCTGAAATTGAGCCATTTACTGTAAATTCATTGCATTGATCATTTTGAGAAATTCCTGCATTTATTATGGGCACAACTTGCTTTTTAAATCCAGGGTTCCCACAGTCATGAAATTCCTGGAAAAGTTATGAAATTTGAAAAACCTATTTTCCAGTCTGGAAAAGTTATGGAATTAACTAACTGTTTTGGAAAGGTTTGGAAAAATGCACTGTTTTGCCTAATGCTAATAATATGTTCACTAAATCCCCAAAAGATGTCTAGAGTTTACCGCAAAACTACAAGCTATTATTTAAAATTGAACGCAACACCATTGAAACTAACATGACGTTTTGTGATACACGGAGGTTACATATGCAGCTTGTTGGCGGGCAGCGAAATTTTTTTCCCACCGGACTTAATACCAACTTCATCTCATTAGCTTGCAGCCAATAAAAATTGAGCACATGCCTTTGTTTACCTTTTGACGCACATGGGTGTGTACCCTCTATACACGTGATAACTTGGGAGACTGTTTGCCGGAATTGAAACTGCACCGTTTTTCTAATAACGGTAGTTGAATTTTCCCACTGCCTCGCTTCAAATTAGTGTAATAATACCTTCAATGTCAATCAGAATAATGAGTGAAATAACGTGAATATAATAAGATTTCAATACAAACACACAACTTTATTTAAATTAATGGTCGACTTTCACCTATGGCCCAATTGGTTTCTCTCCAAGTCATTTTCCTGCATTATACACTGTTCAAAAATATTTCATTTCCATCCTAGCATTTTTTTTTGTTTAATTACCCAGGTTCGCTTGCGAAACTTTTCTCTGGTCAATGAACACGTCATGCGCGTAAATTGATTAGACCGCAAAGAAACCCGATTGTGGCAGAACGGAGTGTACGAAAAATATTTTCACTATTTGTTTTGAAATTCTTCTGCAAGTTTTCTTATTCCAAATAACACATTTTCTGTATTTTTAAAGCGTGTCTGTTTCAACACTATGATGCATGTTCGTGTGAATGCCGATTTTTGATTTTCTGAGAAAATGGGACCAAAAGGGAAGGAAAGGGCCCATTTCTGGCTTAAAACACATTATTTATTTTTTCACTAATCACGCAGATTTTTCAAAATGGTAATTATATACGAACATGCGCAACATCTTAACCAATATACACTTTGGTTCATGACTGTGTTACAGCATTTGTTACGTTGAGAAAACTTGCACAAGTGATTTTGATTATCTTGGGGGCGGAGACCTCATTAATTCCACCAATTTGCGTTTTTTTTTTTTTTTTATTTCCTTTTCATGTAATGTAGCTATTCAACATGCGTCATTGACAGATAGCTTAATTTTATAGGACTTGGCCCACACAACTGAATCATAGGCCAGTGTTATTTGCAATTATGCGTGTGGCTAATGCTGAATTTTTTTCTTGGCCGCACTTACAGTGCTCCAGTTGATGACCATTCTAGTTTTTAGAAAAAGTATTGCTTAAAATAAGTTAGGCCAAGAAAAAAAAATTTAGCTTTGGACACACTTAAAATAAGTGTGGACAATGGAGCAATGTGCATCTTAGCCACACTTATAAGTGCGTCTAAACCGAATTTCGATCAATTTTTGTGCTTGGACACAATTAAATTAGTGCGAAAAGTCACTTTAATTATAATATCAAGTTCAGCTGGAAGCTTCCATATCCCCGTGCTCACCAGAAAAGTACATTATGCCGTGGGCCAAAACCTGGATCCTTCATTGTCACTTCGTAGAAACTTTCTGAGTTCAAGTATTTTTCCATCAGAGCAAGGATGATGTGCAGATATTATAAAATGAAAATATTCTCAAAAAAGTATGTGCACACTAATGAGAACCATTAGTTTGCAACTTTGTAAGAAACATTTTTTTTCCTGACACTGTGATAATCATTAGGCCTCCTACAGACGAATGCACTAACAATTTTGCATATCACTCATACAAAAAGAAAATGTCACAAAAGACAGCTACTCTATGAAACTTTTCCTGGTTTAGTTTTTCTATGAAACCTTTCCTCGGTTACAGTCTTTAATGGTTACATGTCATGTCAGTGTCATTTAAACTAAGCAAACTCGACGACGTCCCTCAGATTCTACAAACAATGCACGCTTGCAAGGATAATACACTCTAATAATTTGTAATTATCTCAGAATCTGTCTCAGAATATATTACTCTCCAATTCCGAAATAGTTGGGACAAAGAGTAAATTGTGAATAAAATCAAAACGCCATGACTTTCAAATCACACCAGCCAGTATTTTATAAACAACAGAACAGAGATAACATGGCAAACATTGAAACTAAAATTTTGCAATTTTATCCACAAAATGCGCTCATTTCAAATTTGATGGCTGCTACTAGTCTCAAAAAAGTTGGGACAGGGGCCTGATTTCCATGGTGTAGCATCCCCTCTTCTTTATAACACCGAGTGGAGGCTTCTGGACATTGAGGGGACAAGTTTCTTGAATTTAGCCATTCGAATTTGATCCCACTCTCGTTTAATACAGGCTTCCAGCTGCCGGAGAGTTTTGGGTGCCCTTTGACGAACTGTTCGTTTAATTATGCGCCAAATGTTCTCAATCAATGAAAGATCAGGACTGCAGGCAGGTCAGTTCAGCACATGGACTCTTCTACTACGAAGCCATGCTGTTGTAATAGCTGCAGTATGTGGTTTTGCATTGTCCTGCTGAAATACACAAGGCCTTTCCTGGAATAGATGTCATCTGGAGGGGAACATATGTTGCTCTAAAACCTTTATATACCTTTCATCATTCATGGTGCTTTTTAAAACATGCAAGTATCCCACACCATATGCACTAATACATCCCCATACCATCAGAGATGCTGGCTTTTGAACTCAATGCTGATAACAGGAGGGGTGGTCTTTCTCCTCTTTAGCACGGAGGATACAATGCCCATGATTTCTAACAAAAATGTCAAGTTTGTACTCGTCTGACCACAGGACATTTGCTACAGTCCATTTTAAATGAGCCTTGGCTCACAGAACACGGCGGCGCTTCTGGATCATGCTCAGCGATGGCTTCCTTTTTGCATGATAGTTTTAGGTGGCATCTGTGGGTGGCACGGCAGACTGTTTACAGTCTTCAGGGGTTGGAGATTCTCTCGCCATCTTTACTTCTGAGAGACTCAGCCTCTCTGACATCCCTTTGATTGCCAATCATGTTACGCACCTGTTGCCAGTTAATGTAATTACGTGCTAAATGTTCTTTCAGCCCTTTTTTTTTTTTTTTTTGCCTGTGTCCCAACTTTTTTGAGACCTGTTGCAGCCAGAAAATTTAAAATGAGCACATTTTGTGGATAAAAATGAAAAATGTCTCAGTTTCAACATTATAAATGTTATCTATGTTCTATTGTAAATAACATGTTGGCTCATGTGATCTGAAAGTCATTGCATTTTGATTTTTATTCACAATTTACACTTCCTCCCAGCTATTTCAGAATTGGCGTTGTAATTGCCATCTGTTTTTTACCTCTTTAGTGTTTTTGCCCTCTTGAGCATTTAAATATAGCACTTGTTTATTTATTGTTCTGTGTTTGTTTGTTAAATATAATTGAGAAAATACAAGAATTGTCCCATAGGCCCTTATGCTATTGTGTGATGCCCTAGGATTGGTGGTAGTTAGACACAACTTACATTTTCGCTACACTCCTTTGGGCTTAGCACACTGTTGAAGCTCATTATGGTGCTCTGTCTTCGCTATTATTGGCCTTATCTGTTTTAAACCAAGTCATGGAAATTAGGTAAAATATTATGGAAACGTTTTTTTTTTTTTAAATCACTGGTAAAAAAGTGTGGGAACCCTGTAAATCTGTGAATGTAATTAAAATGAGAACTTGGTGGTTTATTTTTACCTCGCCCCACCCAAGGGGTACTGTTTTCGGTTCAGTGTGTTTGTGCATTTTTGTTTGTTTGTTTGTTAACACTCTAGCGGCAAAACTAATAGCCAGATTCACCCCAAATTCGGTATAGGGATTGCTGTTGACCCAGAATAGATCCCTATTGAATTTCGTACAAGAAGGTGAAAGTATGTGCGAGGGGCGGGGTTTGTTGTGCCTGGCACCACTTGTTTTGATTTGTAATTTTGACACTGAAGGGTTTTTTTGGTTTGTTTTTTGTTTTTGATGCACGTGTAAAATTCTGTATTATATGAAGAAGTTTGAATGTAAAATGGTGAGCTCCTCCTCATGATGATTGAGAAATGCATATGTTCAGTTTTTAAGATTCAGCTTGTCCTTGATCTGATGCTTCAACTTGGTAAAACACATATAATAGCCTTTTTATCTCTGCAGTGCGACAAAAACTGAATTCAATCCAGGTCAATTTGTCCTTTATTAAAGTAACACTGGAAAAACTATCGGCCTTGCATTGTATGGGAATAAACAGAGTCTTGTGTGGTGTGACTGACTGCCCTTGTTATATGGAAAAGTAAACCATATTTCATGAAGGAGATGAATGGAGAACTATCCTGGGTATTAGCAGGTTTAATAATATATGTGGGTTGTATGTTTGATTTTAATCATTAATACATTGCTGCTGAATTTCGCTTTGACTTGGAGCAGTATTATTATACAGTCATTTACTCTGCATCAATTAACACATCTTCTCACATAGAACTTTCCGTATTGGTACTTCAATGTACCAAAGATGAGCCTCTAATTTTTTGCTCACCTTTCTTCGATTCCCAGGATCGCAAACTGCTTGCGACCGCTCAGCAGATGCTCCAGGACAGCAAGACAAAGATTGAGTTCATCAGGATGCAGATCCTCAAGGCCAGCCAGACCAGCGAGATGAACTTCGAGAGCAACGACGGCATGGGTGAGCTTCCTCTTTCACCTAATTTTTGCATCAGCGCCTGTTACTTCTGCAAGAGAATCCTAAATATTTTGCTGTGCTCAAGTGCTGGAGCTAGCCATCAGCAGCTCTCGAGCCCTTTTTTGGCTTGCGTAGCAGCCACTGTGTCATACCATCTTTATAAAGGATGAGTGAGGAATAAATATCTCCTCTTAATATCTGCCATTATGACCTCATGATTTATTGTCAATGCCTGTTTCAGGAAGGATTGTGAATGACCTTTAAACTGAATTATAACACTGTAATTTCAAACTGTCAGCTGTATTTAGTAATATAATAGAAAATAAAAACTAAGCACTCGTCCCCTGTACTTGTGTTTCATCATTGAAGTGCATTAGCTATGAACCGTCATGCATGTTGAAAGAAACCACTCCTTAAGTACACAACATATTTTTACTTGGTCAACAGCTGATTGTATTCAAATTCAAATTGGGGATTGATTTCTGTGTTGGAACTTAAGGTTCATGTCATCACGCAGTTTGTTTGTAGAGCCTCTGAGGCAGAAGAGGGTTATGGGTAGGGGTGTCAACGTTTACAGTTTTTTCTACATGTGTACACGGCACTACTAACCGACGTGTACCCGGTTACACGTTCGGAGATTTATGAGCTTTTTCTATCGCAGTTGCGCTGTATAACCACAGAAAGTAAAATGAGTTGAAAATAAAATCCTCTTTTATTTTTGACAGATAAGAAAATGTACAAGTGAAAGCTGAAAATGGTTTAACCTTCTTTTTTAATCACTGTTTTAACTATTGCTCACTTTTGTACATTTTTTTTAAAACTTAAAGTGCAAACTGCATCCCTCTCTCGCAACGGGAGCTGCGTCTGAATTTTAATATGCGTCTCATAGTAAAAGTAATGCGGAATTGGCGAGAGAAAGCAACTCAAAAAGAAGCCAAAGTAAGCTGAAGTGAGAGGAAAAAACTTCACCTTTATATCCACAAAGTTAAAAAAAGTAGAGGGGGACTCTCACAATTATTCACTAAAATTGGCAAAAAAAAAATGCGTTTTCTTCCTCCTCTTTAGACGGGATGATGTGTGATCAAGTCGTGAAAAGCCGACAGAACACCAACCAACAATATAATGTACAACAACACGCAACCATATAGGCTAAAATAACAAGCCATTAACAGTTTTTGTTTTCAGCTGCACAACATTTGCACATGGAGAAGATGATGAGCGTAGCGCTCTACCCAAGTCCGCCGCAGCCTATTCTTGATGTGGCGCGACACTGGCTGTGGCTGCGGGTTTTTTTTTGTTTTTTTTAAATATCAAGGCAACATTGCGCCCCATGCATCTGTATGCGGATAACTGCACTAGTGGGAACATTTAAGTGTATTGTTAGTTAGTGTTATTATCTGAAGCTTTCAGGCAACATTATCACCCCTAAAAATGGGCGACTATATGTATTGGTGAGAAGTGAACGAGGAGGAAAAAAGGACGTGTACACGGTTATTGATTTTTCTAAACGATTATGATTTGTTATCCGTGTAACCGTTTACATGTGTAGATGTTGACACCCCTAGTTATGGGCAATGAGCTAAGGCTGAATTTTGGAAGCGGTTGGATGAGGGCCCTATCTCAGTGGAGGTTGAACAGCAGCAGAGCGCTACAGGTAATGAAGTAAATAACAGGTTTCTATGAATGTTAGTTGATGTGTGTTTAAGACCTGTTTTTATGCCCTGCCACTGAATGGATGAGGTTATTGGAATTACTGTTGTTCGTCGCTTGTCCATCTGTCCGTCCGTACGTCCATTCATCCTCCTTTCCTTAGCCTGAGCTCCTACACCATGCAGTGTTTCTAAACAAAATTTTATACTTTTCATACCTTCATTTGTCCTCCTGTCTATCTGTCCATCCCACCACCGCATTTGGGACCTGGGCCAGCTTTCGGCCATCCCTTTCTTTTCCGGGGCAAGACCTCTTAAATTCCTCTATATTTCTTGGCAAAATTTGGCTACAAGGTATTGCGTAGTTGCGTTTTTCACAGTTCCATTCCTACACCCGTATGTCCTTCCCATCATTTTTTGTTTCCTAGATTTCGGCCGTGGTGCTTGTTTATGGGGTTTGAACCAAGAGGGGGGTCATGTTTAGCGATTTAAGATCAGGAGCCTCATTTATAAATCTTAAAATATGCGCAATGAAGGTTTACGCATAACAGTCATCATGCATTTCAGATTTATGCGTTGATGTTAATAGGATTGTACACAGGTTGATTGATCGTGATCTTTCACATAAAAATTGCTTGCAGTTTGGCTTGCTCAGGTTTCATTAATGATTTTTGGTTTTGTCTCTATGTGTGTATGCGTCATTATAGTATGAATCTACGCACATTTTTATAAATGTGTCTTTATGCCCAAGTCAACTTTGGATGAGTGATCTCTGACCTGGGTTGCTCTTATCGAAGTTCTGAAGTGGGAGAGGGTTGAGTAGTGAGCGGAATAGCGAGCCTGTGCAAAGTTTCGATGAAGTGACTCTGACCTAGGTTCTTTTACTGAAAGTTGTAAGGTAGGATTGGAGGTGGTAACGCTTGTCTGGTCTGCTTGTATGAGTTGTCTCTGACCTGGGTCCTTTTTCTGTAGAAATTCTGATGGAGCTGAAGGTTATGGATAATGACATGAGGCCTGTGAGAATATTGGGGTGAGGCGTCTCTGACCTGGGCTCTTTTATTGGATGTTCTAAAGTAGGAGAGGGTTTTTGGTAACGTGGTTAAGTCCAGGTCTGCCTGTATCTTGTTGGATGAGGTGTCTCTGACCTGGGCACATTATCAGTTGACGTTCTAAGGCAACAGAAGGTCATGTATCATGAGCTGAAGACCAGGCGCGTGTGAGTATTCGGATTAGGTTTATCGTACCCCTCTGTCACCCCGCAGGTAAGCCCATCATCAGCCCTCTGGACTTACGGCTGGAGGAGCTGCGGCACCACCTGCGTATCGAGTATGCCGTCGCCGAGGGCGCCAAGAACGTCATGAAGCTGCTGGGCTCGGGCAAGCTCACAGACAAGCGAGCGCACTCTGAGGTACTTGGCAGCCCTCGAATCTGATCTCCTCTCCTGGTTCCTCTCTGCTGTTCGCATGGCTGGGACACCTCTTGTAATGTCCTCCATACTCCTTTATAATTAATGGTAAAATACAGGTCACGAATGGGCATTTACATAAAATCTACTGAAGAGAACTGGCTTCGTGTTTCGGAGGGAACATGTGGACCTTTGTATTTTATGCGTTTGACTGGTTGTGTGCAAAAATATCTTCTGAAGCAAGAGTAGAATAACATATGAAGGCAGGTGTGTCCTGTCCACAGTGGAAATTATTTGGGTGCTTGGAGGTTACGATCCAATGTGATTTAGGGTGTTTGCAATTTGAGATTTTGCATGTTCTGCAAGAAATTTACAGGCGGTGGGAGATCTGTCATCGAGTGCATATTCTTTGTGACCTCATAACCCCGACAGCTCTTAAACCATAACCGGCGTGATGCATTGTGAAGTACAGTGAATGATGCGGAGTTTTACCGTTTCGCCTCAGCACATTGGAGCGTACTCATTAAACCACTCAGTAGGACTGCTTATCTGGGGTCTGTTATCCTCACTGTAACGTAACCTTATCCACACAAAATTGATCTGTGGTCCTACTTTAAAATCCTATATGAATATGGAGCAGAACCCCAAATTCACTACCAAAGGCTTCTTTTCAAATGCCGTTAACCATGCCCTTGTTGACTTGCCCTCTGCCCTCGCCCTTGGGGGAATCTCTGTCGCCATCAGAAGTGACATTCCAGTTGTCTGAAAGGGGGGCTTGGTGAGATTGACTCTCTGAAGGCTGAGGAAGGGAGTCAAAATCGATGATCACTCTAAACGTGTACAGTACCAGTCAAAAGTTTGGACGTGGCCTCATTTTTATACTAATGCATGTTAAATAAAGAAATAAGCACCCTTTATTTTGCAAAAAAAAAAAAGGAAAAAAGATCTAATTCTTGCACGTGCTGCACTTATGGTTTGCCTCTCATTGACCTTTTTGCCCGATAAGTTCCAAAACAGCTAGACTTCCATTCAGTCGTTGAAAAATTGAAGGAGCGGGCTTGTCTGTTTACTTTGCAAAATGTGGCTTCTTTGAGAATTACAAAATTTTGGTCACCTACTATTCAAACGGGTACATTTTTCTCTTTTAACCTCTGACTGTTTACCTCTTGGTAAATTTCATTTGAGATTATATAGAGAAGTTAAGCCTTTTAAATTTCTCCAACTGTGTGCTGTGACGTCAGCTAAGTATGTCGAAACTTTTGACTTTGGTTGTACATCATCCACAATGCAGCCTCCCTCCCTTTGTCCCTCTGCACTCTGAGTGGCCTCTACGTGACGTATATGTTACAAAAATACCAAGGGCTGTGGGGAATTGAATGAGGGCATGTTGAACAACTCTTGGAAACGCAGCCTTAGTTTGTTGTTTGTCCATCGGTCCATCCACAATTTATTGCTCTCACACTACAGTATACAGTGTTTTCCTCATCCTTTGCATTTTTTGTTTCGTGGGTCAATTGGGATATGACGAGGATCCCCTTTGATTTTGGTGATGGTTGGAAAATGTTTAGCCAAATAACATGTTGTCGATAAGGTTGCCATGTGGTGGTATTGTCACGCGTTGCATGGCTATCCTGATTTTTATGTTGTCCAGTTTATAAATGGGTGTTGTGTAGGGAATTACCCAGGCATTTAATACCGGTAAATCAGTTTGCTTGTTTTATAAATCTTCCCACTTCATTAGTCCTCAGTCAGGAAACAAAGTGGAGTGGGGTATCTTGCAATGGAGCTTGTCTCATCTTTCTGGATAAACAGGGACAAGTTTCCTCGGAATTTAGTTTACAAGATAAATAAAATTTTATCTATGTTTCCAGTCATGACTTTGAGTTTTAAAGGGAGATTCCATGGAAGTGAGGGACATTGATGGCATTGTCTACTTGTCTCCACCTAGGCTCAGGCCCGATTTAACGAGTCCAACCAGAAGTTGGACCTGCTGAAGTACTCTCTGGAACAGAGGCAAAGCGAACTCCCGAAAAACCACCCCAAAAGCAGCGTGATCCTGGAGGAGCTGTCGCTTGTGGCCTCGCCCACGCTCAACCCCAGGCAAAGCATCATCTCCATTCAGAACCAGTACAGCACGGTGGCCAAGCCTGCCGCCCTGACAGGCAAGGAACTCGCTCTCCGCATTCAGCACCTCTGCTCGCTTGAGTATGGGAAAAGTGCTGTAGGTTTCGAAAGTTTCCCCTCAGTCTCTGAGTCTACAGGTGACTAAAGGATTTTCCTGTGTTGTCCAGTTGCTCTGCATTTCCTGACTGCTCAGCAGTTGTTTTCCCTGGGTGTATTTCCTGATTGGCCCGGAGTTCTTTTCCATGAGTGCGTTTCCTGGTTGGTCAAGTGCGCTTTTCCGCTCCTGTATTTTCTGATTGGTTCAGTGTTGTTGCTCCCTGTTCTGCGGACTGGGCCAGTTTGTGCCCTCATGCAACAGTTTAGAGGGCAGTGAACTACATCTGCTCTAGATCTGGGGAGTGCGGCGATTCCTCCATAACTTCTGTCTGTATGATTAGCTCCGTGTTCGTCTTCCTGTTAAACACAATAGGCCCCTGCCTGTGAATTTTATTTATTAATTTAATTCAACTATCCTGTATAAGCAAACCGGGGCCCCGTAGTTCTGTTCCTCCTTGATTTGGAGATAATTTACCTCCACCACATGCTGTGGGCATGAGGCAGACTAGTTCCCGGTCATCTGTCAGACTGTCACAGGTATAGTGTGCACGATATCAGCTGAAGGACTGGACGAATTTTGACCAAATCTGATGTGGTGACTCAGCACTGAGAATTATTGCCTTAATTAGGATTAGGTGGTCATCGGGGTCAAAGGTTAAGGTTACGCAAGGTCAGCTGTATGTGAGAACCAAATATTGATTTCTGAGGCATGTAAAGCCATGTTAGGCGGAGACAAAAGAATCAATGCTTTGCGTCGACTTCTACCTTGTTGGACTTTGTACTACCTGCTATCACGTGCCTTTATACAGACAGGTTCTCTCAGACAAAAGTACTTGCATAACTGTAGTGGCACATGCAAAAACACACACGCACCTCAACCAAAAATGGTACATTCAGTTGTTCATGATAAAAATGGTAAATGGACTGCATTTATATAGTGCTTTCTCGTCACATGACATGACTATGCCTCACATTCACCCTGACGGCGATGGCTGCCATGAAAGGCGCCAACTAGCACGTGGGGGTCAGTGTCTTGCTCAAGGACACTTCGACACGTTCTCTGGAAGAGCCCGGGATCAAACCAGGAACCTTTGGATTTCTAGGCCTCCCGCTCTACCTCCTGAGACATGCCACCCCACAAAAAGTATTCCGGAGTTTGATGGACCTTCTATGGTTGATGTATTGCGCCTCTGCTATTTGTAGGTTTAACCTTCATCTTGAACGGTAGCGGACAGAGTGTTAAGCCTTGCCAAAGGAACTGCTCCCACATAACTTGGCTCTCAGGACTTTCAATTCTGGGTCTTCACCAATGGCCTAAAATGGGATTTCAGTTTTGAGGCTTGTTTGTTGGTCTTCTTGAGACATTGCTTACTAGTGCCAAGCTGTTTGACTGCAGTAAAGGTCCACATACCCTGTTTGGTATTGTGCTATTTGGGCAGTAGAGCAATATTGCTTAGGTGAACCAGGAGCAGGTGACCTGACTGCATCTAACACACCAGGCGGACATCTCGTACTTTTCATCTGTACTGCGCAGACTCTCGCTCCAAATTATTCAACATGGCGGAACCAGAGAATTGAATTACCCTGCGTCATTACTTTAAGCAGTTAATTGAGCAGCATTTCCACCAAACACTTTCAGTATTGCGCTTGCAGAACTGGCACGTAACCTGTATGGACCGATGCCTACTCTCTGCAGTAGATCTGGTTTGCGTGTTCACTGCAGAGTGTACTCTTAAATGTAGGTGTGGTCGATACTGGATTGCAATAGCCGTGTCAATTATTTGTCCTTATTGACATCCTTGACGAATCTCTCTTCACCTACCACCTGAGTGCGGTGGTTGTAGCTCCGCCCTGTAGTGTTGGATTATTGTGTTAGATACCTCAACAGAGGGATGACAGAAACACAGGATGGATTGAAATTGTTCTTTTGGTACCATCTAGACAATGGAAAAGCAAAGGTAACCATCCTAATGTGTAACGACTGAACTGACCCCGGGCTGCTTGGTAGAAACAAGACCTTTGTTCATAGTTTTTGCACACCCTATGGCCTCCACATTCTTTGGTCGAAAGCACCCTCTTAGTTCCGCCTCTTCACCACTTTAACTAATCCGGACCCTCTGTCCTCGCAGGTACGTTGGACGTGAGACTCATGGGCTGCCAGGACCTGCTGGAGAACGTTCCGGGCCGCTCTAAAACTGCGACAGTCCCGCTCCCTGGCTGGAGCCCGAGCGAAACCAGGTCGTCCTTCATGAGCCGGGGCAGCAGGAACAAAGCCGGCACCAGCCGCAGCCTCTCCAAGTCCGACGACCTTTCCAGTTGAGTAACTGCCCTGTCGTGCAAACTTTAACCTGAGAACTTTCCGGGCCTTTTTCCTCTCTGCCATTTGAAAAGTGGGGTCATTCTAGTAAATGGTCATACTCCTGCATTAAAGTGATTTATTCTCATGTCTATCTAGCTGGCACATCACGATGATGCTTACATATCTGTGTGTTCCTAGAAATAAAAGCTGACATCCTAAATATGTCATGCGAACTTTGCTGTGACTGTCTCAAGCACTGAAATAACTGCAGATATGTTGCAGAAAACTGGGGCCTTTCCCGCCTTCCAGTGCCTTTTCCTTGTTGGGAAAAGTTGTGTTTATCTTAGCAAGTTGCACTTGATCACGGCTCTTATCTCTGTGCTAAGAATCATTACCAAGAGGTCACTGTTACTCTGCCGAGTCCTTGCAGTCCGCTGGTTTGTTGAAAGTGCGCGATGTGCCTAGAAAGTTTATCTGCATCTTTTTACGTGTGTTCACACGCATGTGCTTTTTTGTTTTTGCTTTCGCGTGTGTCTTTGTCTGTGTCTGTGTGTGCGTGCGTGCCTGCGTGCGGTCCTCCTCCCCCCAGATGAGATCAGTGCTGTGCTCAAGCTGGATAATACAGTAGTGGGACAGACCAGCTGGAAGCCCGTCAGCAACCAGTCGTGGGACCAGAAGTTTACACTGGAGCTAGACAGGGTATGACCTCACCATTGCCATCAGTTCAGACACTCCCACCAGCCTCTGGCCCCGCCCCCAAGGCTCCACTCCTGCTTTGCCTGATTGGCTGAGAGACCACTGAACTCCCAAGGCTACTTGACCCTGGAACTTTATAAAGCACGCTGTCGGCTGATCGTTGCTAATGGCTGCTAGGGTTCTCAGCCATTCAGCATTGGCTCTGTTCCCTCTAATTTCGGTGATGAGCTGCTGGATTTCAGCCAATTCGAAGCTAAGCTCTGGGTGGCCATGTTCTCGTAGCCGCGGCAACTAAATGTGTAATTCCCCTCCATTCCCCCAGTGTTTTGCTGATTCTGTCATTCTTTGCTGTATTAGTGTGTCTCGGACGCGCACACACACAAGCACAAACCACTTAAGACCTCAAATCAGATTTTCTGGTTTCAGTTGGCCTCATTCCAGCTTTCAGTCTGTTGCTTGGCGTAAGGTCACTGTAATGAAGTTCTGTGTCGGCAAAAAAAAGCTACGGCGGCATTTTGTGAAATGAGGAAGTTTGCAGAACAAATGAATTAACCATTTTTCTTATCTCTATAAGCACATTACCTGTAAGTTCACAGAGCTGTGCCGATTAGCTGTAATCTCCTCCTGCCCGACATTGCTTTGCATAACCAAGGCCTAAACTTGTGCTAATCTGGTTGCACAACCAGCCGTCAACGTCATGGATAACAATCACCTAGATGGTCGTTTCACCTTTTCAGACGCATTTAGGGTCTTGAGGTTTGAGCTCCGTTCGGTTCTCGTTCCAGGGCGTGTAATCCTTTTTGGACTTTAGTCTTGGCTATAGCACTTGGCCCGAGGTTACATTGCTGCAGATAAGTCGCAGGGGCCATGCTTTAGGCCTCATGTATAAGCACTGGCATGCGTCAACCCTCATTTGGGCTCTTATGTATGCTTGAGCTGCCGAAAATGGTACCATGGATAGTAGCTTCATGGACTTGGGCTTGTTCCTCCCTGATGTCACAGTCATATCTTTACTTCGCATGAAAATTGGTACACACAGTACATTACAAAACGTCACAGTGGTATTCAAATGGAATTGAAGCTTGTGACTTGCATTGCATGAAATTCTATTGACGGAAACTAGAATTTGAATTGAATGCAGTCCGTTTGTGAACATGTTGGGGGAAAAAAGTGAACCTTGAGTATTTTTAATCCAATCACCTTTCACCTTTTGTACCTCGTTTTGGATAAGTTGGGGAATGTTTTTGCAGAAACAGGTTTACCTCGATGAATGAAATTTTGTTTGTGTTACCAGTCATAACCTTGATTAGGTTTGAGAATGGGATTCCAAGGTGGTGGGTGATGATGACAACTGTGTATTCTCGTTGAATCTTGCTTTATATGTGTATTTTTAGCCCGCTTTGCCAAAAGGCCCCAAGGAGCCTATGCTATGCTCGGGGTCTTTAGTGGTGGTCTGTCGTGCGTGCGTCCCTGCGTGTATAAACTTTTAACTTGTCTGCACTCTAGCGTTTTCAGTTTTTCACTGATCCTTTTCATATTTCATGTGTATATATGGTCTTAAGGTCTACACAAAGTTACATTTTGAGCCAAATTGGACCGATACTTTGGCCAATTGGATGCGTCCCATTTTGGCCAAGCGGACGCAGTGGCTTTGCCACTATTTTTTACATATGCAGTGCACAGCCGTGGCAGTACTCTCATTTCTCATATGATATCCCATCTTTTGTTTAATTATATGCGAGAGCAGTTGATGTGAACATGATGGTTTGTGGGTGGTGAATGACCCGTTATCCCACCGTATGTCCAATCGTACGCATGAGCTGTGAATGGGAATGTGATGGTTTGCGGGTGGGGAATGACCCGATATCCCACCGCGTGTCCAATCTTGCACATGAGCTGTGGTTGGGAACGTGATGGTTTGCGAGAGGAGAATGACTGGTGCCTGTTCCCACAGTCTCGGGAGCTGGAGATCTCGGTATACTGGAGGGACTGGCGCTCCCTCTGTGCGGTCAAGTTCCTGCGGCTGGAGGACTTCCTGGACAACCAGCGGCACGGGATGTGCCTGTACCTGGAGCCCCAGGGCACGCTGTTCGCAGAGGTGCCGCACCCCCCTATTCATCTACACCTTTACCCTGTGTTCACTCACACCTACATCCCACCCACTAGCCTAATCCTGCGGGCACTGACTGCTGCTTTGTGTCGGACAGGTTACCTTCTTCAACCCGGTCATCGAAAGGAGACCCAAACTGCAAAGGCAAAAGAAGATCTTTTCCAAGACGCAAGGTAAATGATTGACCTCTTTGTTTTTATGTCTCTCCACCCAAAAGAGGAATGGGGGGGGGGTGCATAAAGTTTGTGGTTTTTTTTGGACCATAACATTTCACAAATTTGCAATATTTCATCAGGCTGTGAAGATGTGCCTTTTGTTATTTTGAGGTTATGAATCTTTCTAGTTTCTTCCTAAATGTCTGTGAACATCAATGAGGTGTGGCTGCATTGGGGTGGGGGGAGACTTTTTGCTTTTAGTGCAAGTAAGGGTTCCATAACCCCACAGTGGGAGTTATTATTTTGTAGTTTCTTCTTTACGCTTATGCTGTCTGGAAGATTCCTGCTGTAACTGAGGGGTAACAAAGTACATCAGGCCCATTAAATGTGCTGCAAGAGGCAGATAAACTCATCTGCACGTTGCAGCAAGATTAAACAAATGCACTTCCTTTTGTTTGAAAGTAAATTAAAGGTTTAATTTTCCCTGAGGGGATTTCACGAATGCAGGTTAAGCAGTTGGCATGCCATCCTATGTGAGTAGTTTCAATGAAGTCTGTTGGAATGAACGCCCTTGTTGCGTAAACGTTAAACCAATTCAAGTTTTGTGCCATGGCCCCAAGGTCTGAAATTACTGATCGCCAACATTTTACGGGGAAAGTTTGAGAACAAAAGGGTGTTAATTCAGCTAGCTATGATGGCGCTGGAATATTGGAAGTATAATGGCAAGGGAAGCCAATTTTTTTTTTTTTTTTTTGTGATAGTAGGCAGTGCAGTAACACTATTGCCTCTCAGCGGAAAGGTGGTATTCGAATCTGACCTGGGGCTTCTCTGCGTGGAGTTTGAATGTTCTCCCAGTATTCATGTGGGTTTACTCCTGGTTCTTCGGTTTCCATCCACTGTCCAAAGACATGCATGACAGACTAATTGGACACTCAATTTCCCATGGGTATGAGCATGTGAGTGTATGACGCGTGTTCCCTCTGACAGATGGGCAAACTGTACAGTGTGTGTTCCTGCTTCTCACCCATTATATGGTGGGATTGGTTGACTAAGAATTAGCCTGGAGTAGGTAATTTATTTGTAATATAAATGCTCAATTCTTCACTTTTTTGGACCCTAATACTGGCTTCTCCCTCAAAACAGTTCTGGTTCTTGTACCAGTTCCTTTCAAAAATCTTCCAACCTGGTTCGCTCGATCGAACCGGACCGGTTTCCTGCCGGGGTAAAAGGCCAATAAGAGTGCTGAGTCATTGATAAAGCCTGTCCAAATGCAGAGCAATGGATACGGCCGACATTTATGTTCCACAAATGTTTGGTCAAACCTGGAAAGTCAGGTCTGGAAAAACGGTGTATTTCTTGGTGTTGAATGATACACTGGTGCCTTTGAAAAGGCAGCTGAAGTCGACTGGAAACCCAGGCGGTTTGTTTCCTCGTTTTCTGTCAAAATAAGGAAGAAAACGGAGCGGTTTCATGAGTACGAGAGGTGGCAAAGGAAGAATCTCATGACGTGGTCACATGTCCAAGTGTAGACCTGTGGTAAGACGAAGTGTTGGTGCCCTTTGTGAGGAGGCCCCATTCCAACCACAACTACAGCCCCTGCATTTCTCAGGGGCCCTTTTGTGTTCTTAAAGTGCGTATTCATCCAAAAGTAATATTTGGACCATGGAATCTTTCACATAAATACACTGTTTTTGCACTGGTCATTTCAAATTGTAATCGGCTGTTACAAATTAATGTGCATTTTAATCTCTGAAAATCACAATCATCTCAGAAAGAATTTAACTTCGGCCACCTTCAGCAATGACGTCACGGGAGGTATCTGGCGGGTGGCAGAGAACATATTGTCAATGTCATTGGACTCCGTGATTTGTAATGGTGGATTAATGCCAGATATCTGCCTTGTTCACGGCTGTAACAATTAGGCCAATGGAAGCGGAGGCATCGCGTTGCATAAATTTCCAAAAAACCCCAAAATTCAAAAGGCATGGGTGGATTTTGTTGGAAAAGGAAATGGGCGGATTTCACGGAGCCCGGATCACAATCGGTGATCTGCTCAAAACACTTCACTAATGACTGCTTTTATCAGATGGATCCCGAGTCACAGAAAAGTGATTTCGTTCTGGGTTAATTATTACTGAAATCGCAGCTTAATAAGCCATTGGCTGATAAGCCGAGCCCAAACTGCTCCAGTTCTGAATTTTTCCCACCCATTCTCCACTCGGAAAAGTGGGAAAATTAGCCCATCTTAAAATGAATGCAGAACCAATTTTAAGCAAAAATGACTCGAAACAAACTGAATCCATTTTCTACCAGGAGACCTTGAGTACAATCAAAACTTCGGTCCTGACTGTGAAGTCAGAATAGACCAGGAGCTGCAATTGGAGAATAAAAAAAGCGTTAGCTTCCAGTCTGTTCAAGGCAATGGCCATATTTGACTGGTAGTTGCCGAGAATAAAAAATGTTCTACGCTTACCTGCGCAGTGACAGATTTTTAATGTCAGCTAGTCTACCAGTCGAAGAAGACCGTCCAAAAATTGAACAGGTGACACTCAAAGTACCAAACAACTTGGGTATCAATTTGCTTTTTACGTGCTTCTGCAATGTTTTCTGTTACTTCATGAACTTCACGCACGTTTCTCGCTGATGAGTAATTTCTGCGCTTCCAATACCAGTCAAAACTGAAAAATTTACGGAAAACAATTACTTTGTGAAAGCACCTGCGGAATGCGGCCAGTGAGATGAATAATTTGTTAGCTCTCATGTTCTCGCTTTTCGCTATGAAATTAATAAATTCAAGTTTTTACAACAACTGTTACGCTTGTAACTTCATACTTTTAATAGCGAAAAACTTTAGCAAGCCAGCTAGCCAGCCAGCTGTGCAAACAGGGCTTCATTTCGCCAGCATGGGCTGTGTTTGTCGAGTGTGCACTATGGAATTAAGGTCAGGTGTTGTGATCATGTATGCGGGCTGCCCATTTTCTGACACCATTCCACCTCATGGCCTAATAAAACTCTAACTAAATTGTGTCTCGTTTCGGTGCAACTTGCCTTCAGGCTGATTGTCACATTGTCCCTTTTCCCCCTGAGATGTGACGAACATTTGTTTTCATCAATTATGGAAATAATATTCTTTGACAACATCTTGTTTTCCGATTGTTTTCAGTTGACTTCTGTATTTGGAATGTTCCCATTAGGTCTCACAAGCAAATTGGCAAATTTGGGTCTAGCTTCATGTTGTTCCCGGAAATCTTCTCTTGGACCAGCTCATTCTCAAGAAAAAGTGGTACATTTGGGGCATTTAATAAGCAGGGTATTGTTCGTGAACTGTTTGGTCAAACATATACAAGATTAGTTTTTATTTGAGAAAGTTCACTGACTTTGAACTTTATGTTCAGTGGTCTTCAGTGTGTACTGCTGGGTGATTTGCTCACTTAAGGCCTAATTATATAAAAGGCGCAAAACAAATCAAAGTACATTTGATTGATAAAGATAAATAAATTAATAGTACGGGCCTTGCACCCCTAGAAGACTAAATCGATTTATATTTTTAATAGTGTATTTCACCTACTTTCATTTTAGTTTTTCATCTGTCCGTCTGTCTGTCCGTCCGTCCGTCTGTTTGTCTGCAGCGGGGGGGAAAACTTTAAGCTGCAATATTTTAACCTGCTGCCGGGGGCATCAGTGTTCCACAAACATAGCTTGTGTTATGTTACAACTGCATTGCTAATAATTGTAGCCTCCAGTCGAAGTCAGTGGGCTACTTCATTCATGCGTGTCGTTTCCGCCACTGCCGCGTCCGCATTCGTAGACACTTTCTTGTGGACGCTGTACAGGTTGTAATTTTTGACTGATTACTTTCATATTTGGTATGAACATGTTGTACTTCACTTATGACACCTATTGATTTTGGTTGCCATGGGGACCGTATTAGTGGAATAATGCGCAAATTGGTGGCAAAATGTAGAGATTTCTTGTGGACGCAGTACAGGCTGCAATTTTTGACCAATTACTTTCATATTTAATATAGACATTTGTTACACTTCACTTATGACACCTATCGATTTTGGTTGCCATGGTGACTGTATTGGCTGAATAATGCGCAAAAAAGAGGATAGCGGGCTTTCAGGGGCTACACCCATGCGGTCGCGGCCAACCGGATTGTCTAGTTGTATTTAGTTTTGGATTCTAATAAAGCGACATTACTTGGGTCCTAATTAGTGAGAACTGGTGTCTGAATATTGGCCATTTGAGACAAATTAACCTGCTCAAAAGACAAGACAAATGCCAATAAACAGAGCCAGCACTGTAGTAAGCTTTGCATTGTGCTTCAGGAAAATAAAAGCTGTTGGAGAAATTGAGCGCAAGTGCTCTGATTGATGCAGAGCCTGGATGGAATCAGTAATGGGGCCCAGCATGAACAGAGGTGGCCCAGCCTCTGTTTTACACACTATTGTGATGGAGCCTTTTTTCCCGCAACCCAGGAAAGACGTTTCTGCGAGCTCCTCAGATGAACATCAACATCGCCACCTGGGGTCGCCTGGTGAGGAGGGCCATTCCCACCATCAACAACTCCTTCAGCCCGCAGGTGACGGACCTGGCGTCCGAGTCTACCCCCGCCAGCCAGCCGGGCTCGCCAACAACCCCGAGGTACCAGGGCGTGTGCACACTCTCTTTAAGGTGTAGCTACCCAAATGGTGATTGAACTATTCTCAGCCCATATTTTAATGTTGGGGGGGGGAAATGGCATGTTTATCAAAACGAATAACGGTGGCCACAGAGGCTGTTCTCTTCGGTGCAAAATGTTGTGGAAGCGTGAAATTTTGCATGTGGATCTTCAAGGACTGCAAGGACTTATATTACGTTTGCTGAAATTTTTACTGTTTACTATGCCTCAAATGAATTTGTCATCTTTGAGAAAATAATTTGGATTAGGTTAGGACTTTAATTGGTAAGAGGAATATTCCTTTGTTCACAAGGCACTCTTTACTGGCCCTTGCGGGCAGTGAGGTTGTGAAACACTGACAGAGTTTTGAAAAAGAATCCTCCAAAAAGCAAATGCTCTTCAGTCAATGGCCCAGTTGCTTTTAACCACAGTAGTACAATCTGGCACACCCAGATAATGTTTCTTTCATTCGCCTGTGTAGTCCACCATGTTTAAATGCCTTGGTTCTGTCAAGGCTAAAGCCACCGGTGGGGTAGATATCATGTGCTGTTGGAGTATTGTAGAACAATAGCCTTTGAAGTTGATCTCGGGGGATACAGTTTGTCTTGGGAGGCTATTTTTCCACTTACCATTGTGGGGTGGCCGACTGCATTTGTTTGAACCCGAGAGCTTCCATTCACTCAAACGTTTCGTCTTCAGCTGCGATCCGACCGTGACTAAGCTAGACTTTGACAAAGAGCCGGCCGCCACGCCCAAGCCCCGCCCCCTTCCCGTGGAGATTCGAGAGCCCGCCCCCGAGGGCAACATCCCAGACAGACAGGAGGTGCAGGTAATCCCCGCCTACTGAGAGGACTCCTGATTGGACGGTGTTGACCTTGTCACTCTGGTGGGACCTAGAAAAAAAAGAGTGTGGATGCGTCCCAAAACGCATCCCCTCCTTTGCTTGTCTCCTCTTTCTATTTGGAAGTATGGGGGTAGGAGATGAGCAAAGGAAACGAGTGTACGTTTTGGGAGTATCACGACGCGCCCTTTGGCACCTCTGGGGCGGTTTGTCATTGTATCATTTTCTCCTCGTTCAGTCCTCTGTAAACAGGAAAAGCCACGTCTGCCTTTTATGGACCGTTTCCTTTCACTAATGCGAGAGTCTTTCTGTCACAGGATGCTCTGGCGACATTCGACTTCCTGAACGACGGGAGCAGTTTGGTGGTGAAGCCAGATCAGGATGATCTAGAGGAGCGCGAGATTCAGCAACCAGATCTGAAGCTAATAGCTATAGAACCGACCACTGAAATAAGGTAAGCCTTCGCTCTTCCTACTCTGTCCCAGAAATGCAATTAAATATGAATTTTCAATATCTTTTGTATAGTCTCTGCAATTCCACACTAGGTTTGGGTGTTAATCTTGACAGTCCTGTACTGTACCGGTTAATCTTGACTGTACTGTACTTGACTGTACTGAACGTATATGGTGGGTACTTGACATGTTAATTTAATTTCTGTTGCCTTCTCTACAGGGAAGAACAATTCCAATTTAGTCTAAAAGACTTTAAATGCATTGCAGTCCTTGGCCGTGGCCATTTTGGGAAGGTACATTTCTCTTCCTTGCTTCCTTAATTAGATATTGACTTTTCCATTTAATCAAAGATGATGTATTCAGTTACCTGGATTTCATCAGATTCTATTGAAGCCTAATAACTTTTCCTTGTTTCAACAGGTTTTGCTGGCAGAGTACAAGATCACTGGAGAGATGTTTGCCATTAAGGCCTTAAAAAAAGGAGACATCGTAGCCCGAGATGAGGTAGACAGGTGAGGCGCAGGTTTTTTGGGCCACTTGATTTTTATATTTATTCTCCATAGCAGAGGTGGACAATTCGGGTTCAAGAAAGTAAGTCTCATTCTGTTCCAAGCGCCTGGCCGGTATCACAAAGATATTTCAGGCTGGTCTATAGCATTGGACCAGTCTAAAATTTATCCATAGATGAGTCTAGTGCAAGTTAGACAGTTTCACATTAATAAAGACTTAAGTTCAAGCCAAAAAAATTTGACACCTCATCTCCAGGCTAACTTGGGCTTTAGACCTATGTTACCATGGTGACCAATCAGTTACACTTTCTGGCCAGTGATACATACCAAAAAAACAGGAATACAAGGAGGAAAGCTTTATTAATGGTCCTCTTCCTGTTTTAGGGTTTCGTCTTTCGAGCATTTCTTTTTTAGCGTCTTGTACCATGTTTTTGGATGTCTTTGGTGGTTCTCTCTCTTCTCTGTAGGATTTACACTATTCACGGCGATTCCCCCCCATATCAGGTTTTTTTTGGGGGGGCGGGGTTTATTGTTACACTGTTATTACTGTTTATTGTTATTAACATTGTTATTGTTAATTGTTATTGTTGTTGCCATTTTTTTTTTTTTATTATTTGAAAAAGGTCTTCTTAATTTACCTGGAATTCATTGTAAAGTAGTCCTACTTAAGATTGTCAAGAACTAAACTGCTTTCTGAAACAGTTGAATTTAGACGTCTATCTGAAGTCTGACCAGTGCTTGTGTCTAACCCATAGTCAGAGTCTATCTTTGTGAAACCAGCCTTTGTGGATTTGCTGACTTGAACAGCCTTTCAGCCTGGAAGCTAAAGAATTATTTTGAATGATCTGGCTGGAATCATGGGTGGACGTAAAAAACATGCCAGGACTCATACTTTTTGACCCCTGGATTGTCAAACTATGAGGGACATTATTTTTCTGGTTTGTTTTCCTTTCCCCTTTAGTCTTATGTGTGAGAAGAGGATCTTCGAGACGGTGAACAGCGTGAGACACCCGTTCTTGGTCAACCTCTTCGCCTGCTTCCAGACGGAGCACCATGCTTGCTTTGTCATGGAGTACGCGGCTGGAGGGGACCTGATGATGCACATCCATGCCGACGTTTTCTCGGAACCGCGAGCCGTGTGAGTGTTGGAGAGTCGGTCGCTGCAGGAAGCGGTTCCACATAGTGTTCACCCGCATTATGGGTTGACCCTCAGTAGTCAATTTCCATTGTTATCACTGAAAGCATAAAATGGGAATCACCTAAAACCCCATGTACCCGGCTCCTATTGGTTTCACCAAGTTTTTGACCTTGGCTACTATGGTCTGCATTGAATCTTCAGTTGTAATGGCAGAATAAACTCAAATTCACATCTACTGACGCTGACTGGCTGGCTTCTTCAGCAGTTGTTGGCCATCCCTGCTGTAACAGTGATGCAGTTATTACGAAGCAGATTGTTTAAAACAAAAATGCCATACTTGGAGCAAATTATGATGAATGGTATTTGTCCCTAGTTTTACTCAGACATGGAGGCTAGTGCTACAATTCAGTGATTGTTATTTCAGTACATTTTCCATTTTAACATGGTGTAACATCTTGGTTTCTATGGAATAAGCTCTTTGCTCTCCAGAACAAAATATCTTATTTGTTCCCCCTTGGAGATGGTGGTGATTTCCCCATCTCCACTTCAAATACATTAAAATGTAATATTAACATTCAAAAAAATACATGTTTCCCATTAAACAGCTTCAATGGCCTGACCTTGTTTCACCTTTTATGCTGCCTTAATGTGCTGCAAAACTTAAGTAATAAAGAAATGCCGACGTGTCTTTCTTCCATAGGTTTTATGCCGCTTGTGTAGTCCTGGGATTACAGTTCTTGCATGACCACAAAATTGTTTACCGGTAAGTTGGGTATATCTCTGTTCAAAGCATTTTGTTTCACATGAGCTGTAGCTTTAAAGGGACATTGTGTAACATTTTCAGTTGTTTATTGGCCAAAATCTACATCTGCATTCATATATATAATATATAATCATCATTGGTGTATTATGACCTCCGCTAATAATCTGACATTCTTGTAAACGAAGAATTTTAGATTTGTTTGTACATTGGATGGGTAAGCCGGTAGGGAAGCTCCATGACAGTCAGCCATCTTGAAACTACAGCCGCTGGCAAGGGTCAAATAGCACCAAACGCGGAATAAATCCGCGTTTGCCATGCCAGCCAGCGCAGAGTGATTGAGACGCCGGAGGAGATCAGCAAGAGAGGCTACCGCGGCAAGTTTGAAAATCTGCACGACTGCAGCATAATGCAGGACCACACATATGCAGCAGCAGCCCATGAGACGGAATCCTCACCGCTGAGAAAGCGAAAAAGAGCATAAAAAAGGCAGAGCGACCAACGCGTTCAAAAAATGAGGGTCAACATCGGGCTAGCCTTCCCCAGGTGAAAGGAGCTAATGAAAGAGAGAGATTTTCAAAGGGACGCTGAAGTTGCCAGCTTTCTGATCGACAAGCAAGTCAACTTCAAATTCAGGCTACGCGAACACCAGGGGGACCTTGTCTCTAAGCGCGTTCTTGTAAGCAGTACCGCAGCTGCAGTTCTCTGCGTGCAGCACTGGTCAGGAGAATCCCGTGCTGTCGGCTTACGTTATTACCTAGTCGGTGAAGTGAGCAGGTGTAACAACACCAATGTTTTCAGTTATTGTATTTGATGAATGGCTTTGATATGTAGCGACTGGACTGCTTCACTTATCTTTTCTGTAACATTACAGAATAAACAGTGAGGTAGCAAAGGCTGTTGTTGGTTAACTTAGGTTGGACATCGGGCATGTATTCGGTAACTATTGAAGGTGACGTCCTATAAGCATGAATATATCGAACACTTGCTTTACTTTTTCGTATTAAAATGTGCAAGATGCACCTAACGCGAGTTGTCTATTTTCTTTACTTTGAATATCTTACATTGATTCACGGTAGTGTTTCGGTGCTTCATGTATTATATGCTGTCTGAGTAGAATTGACTACGTCCATATGTGCACTTTCAGCATGGTATAAATTCAGCCCAAAAAACTTCACAGCTAATCATTTATTTACCATTGCACGCTCGGTCTTAATTAGTAATGCAATAGCAGATGTGCATTCTCGATGTCGTGACACTTAAACTTTTAAGATGAGATACAAAATATGAAGTTTCTGTTATTTTATGCATGGGATGAACTTGCATGACAGCACCGCACAGAGGCAGTATTTGTTGTTCAGCCTTTATTAGCTAGAAGTGTTGAGTGGGTTGGATGAGTGGGTTGGAAACGCTGGACAAGAAGATATGTGAACGACACACTGTTCGCGAGGGGCGTCAGTGTATGGGAGTGATGCAGCGGAGATTCGCTAATGCGGCTGAACTCTGCCAGAGAAAACACGAGGACTCCAGAAGAAACCGATGAGAACGAAACTAAGATCGACTCTGTATATTTTACAACTGGGCTGCTGATCATGTGAAGACATAGGAATTTGCTAGTCCTGTATAAGGAGAAGGAAAATAATTCCGTATTCAAACTCCACTAATATAGAATGAAATCAGCACTTTTCCGGCTTACCTTGATGTTTGAGTACCCAGAGAAACATTCGGGTTGTAAAAACGTCAAGCATGAGTTTAGTCAGGGAAATTTAGTTTAATTTCTAGTGCTGATAAACGTGGTAATAAATGGCAGTAGCTATGTTACGGATGACGCACCGGGTTGCGAGAGTAGGCTATGCGCAGCATATGCATTTGCAATGTTAAAATTATATTCTAATGAATGGTGTGTGCACCCTGCGAGTCAGCTGGGATGGGCTCCAGGTCTAGGTATAGAGAGAGGATGGAATTAATGAGCTTTGAGCATTCATACACTAAAAGTAATTTCGTTTGTCAGAATTGGCCAAATACTTTCATCAACGTCATCTACTGTAAAACTTATCACTTCATGAAGCACGGGCAGTGCTCTGTGCGGTTGGATCATCATCTTGATTCCGGTAAGAATAGAGGAGCCTGCTAGGTAACAAGCTCGAAACATTTTACTTTCTACGAACACATTTCGCTTTGAACTGTGTGGAAAACAAGATTGAACTGTCATCTTATACAGAAGCAAGTCAACTGCTTTGCTGACGTTGTTTGCAATAGTGAATAATTTTATTTCCCTGTTAAATAAAAATGGTTTATCAACATTTTATATCCCTATTGGGTATATAATTTTTTTATTTTTTCCCGAACTATATTTTAGCCGAGTGCTATGTTTGCCCGTTCGGTGCAGAGCTGTTGCATGGGTTTGGCAGTGAACGTAGCTGCATTTCCGGAGAACATTGGTCGTGAACGCGCATCTTGTGTGGGAGTGCTTCGGGCGCGGACACTTGTCAATACCTCAGGCGTCAGCGCGTTCATGAGTCTCACACAATGCTTATGTGAACGAAAAGTCACACAGCGCATTTCCGCTTGACTCCAAAAATAAGGCCCCATGTTGGCGCGCTGCCACTGAGTGATTTCCATTGAAATGAATGGCGGCCATTTTCGGTTCAGTATTCAGTTCTTATAATACTTCCATGGGTTCATCAGTGTTGTCAAGGCTTTTTGATGCAAGGTGGCCACCGTAGTTGCAATACGTGTTTGAAAAAGTGAGGGGCTAGAGTGGACTATTCGTTTGAATGTAATACGCTATTTCAACGCTGTATGGGAGTAATTCCTACACAATGTCCCTTTTAATGTTTAAAGCAGGGGTGTCAAACTGACCCGTAAACGGGCCAAGAGGCTGCAGGTCTTCAATCCTACCAAGCAGAAGCTCACCTGAAAGCACTGATTTAATCAACTGATCTAGGCCTGATTAGGCCTGACTAATCAGCACAACTGATTAGTTGTATCAGGTGTGCTTCTGCATTGTTGGAGTGAAAACCTGCAGCCTCTTGGCCCGTTTACGGGTCAGTTTGACACCCCTGGTTTAAAGTTTTCGTGTTTTTTTTTGTTTTTTTAGGGCAATACTGCTCAGTATAATGAGAGTCCAACCACCCCCAGGAATATTTGTGTTCAAGCCCAGTGGATTACTTTCCATGACTGTTTTGCTGTGGCATGGCCAGTTGTGCGCTGACTGATAAATAAGATGTCCTTTAAACTTTTTTGTAATTTGAAGGTTAATATTGTACATCTTTGTAGTAGGGTAGTTCTTCCAGTAATATGTGCCTTCAGTCCTGCATGACACTTGCGCGTTAGTAGTATTATGTCATGATCAGACCACCCCGTGCAGCAGTGCTGCAGCTTCAAGCATGTTCATATTAACTTGTATTTTTCTTTATTTTCAGAGATTTAAAGCTGGACAATCTACTGCTGGACACTGAGGGCTATGTGAAGATAGCTGACTTTGGACTTTGTAAAGAAGGTGGGGAGAAGCTATCTGTTCGCAGCGATGTCAATCTGACAGAGTGAAAGTTAACCATTTAGAGCTTGTAAAACTGTTATCTTGGAGCCCATTAAGTTTAAATTTTGTCCTTGTCCTTTAGGAATGGGGTTCAGAGACCGCACCAGTACGTTCTGCGGCACCCCCGAGTTTTTGGCCCCCGAGGTCTTGACGGAGACATCATACACGCGCGCTGTGGACTGGTGGGGACTGGGTGTTCTCATTTTTGAGATGCTGGTTGGAGAGGTGAGATGGACGTAGCTGCACAAAAATTAGTGAATGATGGGATGTGGAAGAAGGTGGAAGAATTGTGAATTTGCTTAAACCTGTTGTGATTTTGCTTTTTGTGAATGTAGCTATGCATTTCCATAAGCATAATTTTGAATTGCTTTTCACACTGTGACCAATAGTCTCCATTTCCTGGTGACGATGAGGAGGAAGTGTTTGACAGTATTGTCAATGACGAAGTCCGTTATCCAAGATTTCTCTCGACGGAAGCAATCTCCATCATGAGAAGGGTATGTTTGCTAGGTCAAATGGATCAAAACTTCCAGCTAATTCCTGACTGGCTTGCTTTTTTTGTGACGTTTACATGCTTGAGAACATCTTAAATGACTCCGAGCTAATTAGTTGAATGAACGCTGTTGAATTGTAACAAAATCGATTCCCCCCACCTCATTCTCTTTAAAGTGACTTTATTACCATTTTATTACCGTCAGTTATTAAGGAGGAACCCAGAAAGACGACTTGGTGCAGGAGAGCGAGATGCAGAGGAAGTGAAGAAACACCCATTTTTCAGGGTTAGTAACAGTTCCAGAATTTTGAAGCCTGTCTTCAGGAGAGAAAGTGGTCATCAGTGTTCTTACCATCAAATGTTTCCTTTTTTCCAGAGTGTAGATTGGAGTGGGTTGTTGGCTAAGAAGGTCAAGCCTCCATTTGTGCCGACCATTCAGGGGCGTGAGGACGTGAGCAATTTTGACGACGAATTTACCTCTGAGGCCCCTATCCTTACCCCTCCCCGGGAGCCCAGGGTTCTATCGGGGGAGGAGCAGGAGATGTTTGCGGACTTCGATTACATCGCAGACTGGTGTTAGCCCCTTCCTCCCCCCCCGACCCCGCACGCCCCCCCACACTGTGAACAGCAACTGTTAACTGTAGCTCAACTTTGCATCTCTGAAGATTTGGAGCAGTGTTCTTCCAGCCTCCTGTTGCACTCTGTGCCAAATAAGGGACCCGCAAATGTCTGCAAATAAAATGAAGATTCTTTTCACAAAAGGCCGTGGCCTCACTCGTTGCCCGTCGGTTTCATATTGTCTGAGCACTGGGAATGTTTTGAATGGACTCCTCCAGGAAATGACATCCTGCATAATCAAGTTATTTGTCCTTGCTTCTGCAAGCAGTGCTGTAATTTTTTTCTCTACTCCAGCTTGCCTGGTTTATTATGGTTGTTTTTTTAACTTTCTGGAAAGATGAAATGACAAATTAATACAAGGCTGGAATGTGCCACAATGACTTGAAGTGCTCTTTATGTAATAGTCACGCTAAGTTAACAAGTAACAACTGTATACCATCTACTTAATCGCTCTCATTCAATCTGAAGTGTGCTTTGCATTTCTATTGGATGTTTTCCTGTCCAGTCCTTCCCTGTGGAACTCTTACACGGGTATTGGATTGTGCCATGTTCAAGATGCCTTAAGAGATCTTAATAACGGACTTCCATCACAAAATGACTGACTGGTACTGAAAAAAAAAAAAAAAAAAAAAACTATGGGGGGATAAAGTTGGGCTGCCAAATGAACTATTCAGTTTCAAAAGGTGTGGATCAGAAAATGGATTTCAGCAGAAAATGCAGAAGCCCCATCACAAGCCCCCCATTGCATCACTTTCACTAGTGGTGTTCTTGCAATTTGTGCATTTTCATTACGCCATCCTTCATGTATCATAATTGCTAATGGGGGTGAGAAATGTAAGTTATAGTTTTATACTTTATTTTAGTACACCAGTATCTTGCATCTGCTGTATAGTGTGACCATGTTTTTTATATATATATATATATATAAATATCATAGATTTTATGAGTATGTCTACATTTGATTAGGTAGCTCAGATATTGAAAGCAAGCTCGAACCTCGTAAAAGGAATGTAAAATGTTTGTTCATAAAAAAAAAAAAAAAAAAAAATGTATATTTTTGGCTCACTGCATGCCAAAGCCGGCTGTATCTTTGAAAAGATTGATCATTTTTACATGGCATACATAGTCATAGTTATGTGACTGTGTCAAAGACTTCAGTCCTTTTACCGTGCTAACTTGATAGCCGGATGGATTCCTGTCTGGAAGGCCGGCTCCAGGTATGCACTTTCATTCAGGTATTTTTATGTTGTGAGGGCTTGGTCGTTTTCGACGTGTGAAACTTAAGCCTGTGTGTTCAGCATTTGGACATGGGCCGACATTGAGACAATCGTTCACTAGACTGTTTAGATGGGGCTTGAGGTCAGTGGCACTCCGGACATTTCTAGTAGCAAACGGAAGCCAAGTATCGAATCCCACACAGCTAATTACCAAAACCCTTTTAATCAACACTCGAGGAACTACCTGCGAGAGGCCTGTATGTAACAGATGGAACAAACCTGGTTAACTAACAAAAATTGTACAGAAAATGTGCTTTCGTAAGAATCACTGAAGGGGTGAGAGTTCAGTTGAGGGCAGGGTATGTGTAAACAAGCTGAAAGCACTAATTTTATGAATTTAGTTTTTTTTTTTTTTTAACGAATTTTTAGCTTAAGTATGAACATATTGTAAATACATTTTCAGTATACTATATGTTAAGGTGACTGCCGAAGCATATTGTGCTGATGGGAGTGACACTTTTGAATAGTACACTACATTGACGTACTTGTACAAGATGGTGGCAACCTCGGAGAGCAATGTTTTGCAGTCATTATCCATATCATGAATGCACAAATTAAACATTTGTAATAGAGCATTCGACTTTTTTCTTTTGCCCGTTACTCTTCAGTGTCCTTTCTTTTGTGGGATCTAGCATGTCAATGGTATCTACAAGCTTTATCTCTGCAGTAAACAATCGAGAGGGAGTGGCTGTCCTTGAGGACTGCGGGGGGAAAAAGTGATTTTGAGAAGGAGCGATTGTTTGCCTGGCTGAACAAACATCCACAAATGCACACCACCTCTAACCTTGGTAAAGAGAGGCGAGGGGAAACCTTGGGGGTTGCAGGGAGGGGGGTTGTGAAAAAAAATAATAAAAGCTTGGTTTAACAGTGTTGGCTGGAAACATAAGGCAATAGTCTGTTGATCCAGAGAAAACCCCATTTTGTCCCCTCAGAGTGAGCATTATGGCGTGGCTCAACAGTGTCAAACTCCAGTCCTGGAGTGCTTCAGTGTCTGCCGGTTTCTGCTTTGTGTCTGGATTTAATGAAGTCACTGTGATTGGCTTAACGTCTTAATCTCCCAGATTAAACTAGCTGCTGATTTAAAGGAGACGGCAGCCTGCAGATACTGTGGCTGTCTGATAGTGGAGTTTGACATGTCTGGTTAAACAATTCAGAATTACTGTTGGTCTTTTTTTTTTTTTTTTAATTGCATCATGGCAAACTGTTATGGAAAAACAAGCTTTCGTGCATCAGAGACCATGTTTAAATGTTCAGACATGTCAAATTTGGAGAAATTTAATGAGTGCACCAAAATGTTTCAATCAGGAGAAATTGCTCAAAATACTGAAAAAATGTACAATTCTTACAGCTTCAGAAATCTCCTATGATGGTGAACATTGTGAAGGCATGAATTCTTCACCTAGAGCTTGCAGCCTGTATAAACTATACTGCAGGACCAAAGATACACAAATCTGTTTCAGTGCTTGGATGATCGCCTAGGCTAAGTTACTGCCAAAAAAAGAAATATTTAAATAAATGAGTGTAAATATTCATGTGCTAATAATATTTTTCTAACAATGGCACACATGCTCAGTTTCTGATCAATCTTGTTATTTACAGTATTTGTGATTCTTTTGTTGGTGAGTCTATATAAACGGTTAAACGTCCAATTAGTGCCACCGTAGTTGTAGCCGCTTATCCACTGTAATGCTTTTGATATCAGCTTGATTGACTCCTGATTGTCGTCATCTACACTTTTGAAACTTTCAGCACTGCCAATCTGTGGGAACTTGGTCCTCTGGATATGTAAATATTCATGTTACATTGAGGTTTGGATGAAATTCCTAATCAAATTCTCTTGGTTAAGAATAATATTTCACTGACAAAGTCACATATTTGAACAATTATTTATGCGGCTTTGCTTAATACTCCATTTTGATTGGTAAATTACATCATTCTACAGTCTGTTATTCCTTGCGATAGTGGTCTAATATGGCCATAATGGAAGTGAGTGAGTTGCGATCCTTTCATACTCAATATCTCAAGAATGGTACTAGCAGTAACCTTCTAAATTTGCATATTAACAGATGTAGAGTAGCAGGTGAGCTGACTAAAATTTGCTTGAATCTGTGAGGCTGCATCATACAAAATTAATATGCAAAAATGCATGGCATCAGACAGTCCTGTACAATCCAGCAGGACTGCATGTTGCCTCCAACCGAGCCAGCTCGGGCATTATTAAAATTGTTAGCCATTTAGTCAAAGCCTGATCAAGGCTTGATTTCACCAATAGTCATGCAAGTGATGTTTGTTTTGTGTTCCTGGCATAGTTGCAGTGTACTGCACTAATGTTACTTGCGTATACCTTCATTTGACGTCTACAGTAGCCAGCTAGCTAGCTCTGGAGCTACGTGAAATCCGTGGCGTAGAGCTGCCCATTTTTTGCTTTCTAGCTGGCTACTGTTGACATCAGATTATGCTGGCCACATCTCTGGGTCCTGTACAATTCAGTAAGATAGTACACTACTTGTTTTTGAAAAGCAGACCGCTGCTATGAATAAGACCGTTGCTATGCAGTATATGCATTTCCAACCGTATGATCACTTTTTTTTTCTTTTACTGGAGGCAATACAATCATTTGTAAATCGTCATTTTAAAATCAATGTTCTTTGTCAAAACATTTAAGTATAAATTTTTATAGGAAGGCAAATGAGTAATAAGCAGTACGACATCCAGCAAGCAAGTCATAATTATGAGTTAAGCCCTCTCAGGGTGATTCAAGGTCCTGCATTATCTTGTCAGGGTTCATTTTGCTATCATGACCTATAGCATGCCTCTGCTGACCCGGAAGCTGCGGATTCAGACCCACGGGACCGCATTTCTAGGACCTGACCGACTGAAGCCACCCCAAGTCATAAGACTAACTCAAGAGGTTTGTACAGTGGGCACTCTGCATGACAGGTACATTACTTCATGAGCTTCCTGTCTTGCTTTGATGTGCCCATTTCTCTGGAATAGGGTAAATGACTTTTTTTCCATTGTTGTTCTGCTGTCCAACCTTTATGCTCTCTAACAAAATTGAAGTTATTTTTTTTCCCCTGATTACCCTCACTAACAAGCCGCTTTCTGGATGTCATGCAGTTGTATAGTCCCAATCCTGCCAGTTCTTGTCACACTGTGCATGTGAAAATGCTCCTACATAAACAAGTATTGTCGATTTTTTTTTTTAAACGCGTTTAGACTTACAGCTATCGCCAATCAAGATCAGGATTCTTGTATGACCCATTTCCTCTATGAGATTGCTGGTTCACCTGGTTTTAATGATGCGTTGGACAGTACTTAACCCAGTTCCAGTGATTCCAGAAAATTCTGTAAGTTGTTTCCTTTGCTTGATGCTGGCCAATAATTAGCCCCTCTTGAAAAGCTGTAACTTCTTTTTAACATGGGATAAGTCTTCTGACCCATGGCTGTTCAAGAAACTAGAAGGTATACACTCCATCAGTCAGGGTTAAAAGAATTGTTGCTCTTAAATATTGGCACTTCTAAATCTAAATTCTAAAAAACGGCAACGTTTTTTTTTGGGGGGGGCAGGCAGTGTACTTGGGGTATAAGAACTTAAAACCATGCAATCAAATTTTAATTCCTTCTTGTAGAAATTGAAATTTCATTTATGGCATTACTCAACATGCATTAAAAATGGAACTGCATTTTTGTTATGTCAATTGTATTTACTAAGAGGGCAAGGATCCAGAATACCACCCAAGCGCTATATTTATATTCTTCACTTTAAGCAAACATTTTCAAACACCTACACAATACAATGAGCAACATTCTCAAATGATTACGGTGTTTGCTCCTACATTAAATAAAATTCACAACTCCATTTAAAAAGCTTCTTCACTTCCTCACACTAAAGCAATCTGGCAATCATTAACATTGTTGACTTAAATGGAGGGCAGGTTAATCAGAGTATCCAGTGCTGGCACTGTGGTTTCAAAACCACTTAGCAGAAGCTCTTTAATAAGCCATCTTCTCATAAACTAGCTGATTATGACCTCTCCGCCTGTTATCAGTGTCATCCTTTGGAGGGCCTCTGGCTAGGAGTCTCTTTTCTGGTCTGTCTTCATTTTCCCAGTCACCTGATAGGTTACTACACACAATCAGCATCCATTACAGGGTTGGGCATGTGAAAGGGGCTTCCCCCATTCTCAATACAACTCTGGGTCCACTTACTTTGAAATTTCAGATGCAGTCAGGAAGAGGACCTGGGGTGAAGTCATCAGGCAGTATAATTTGTTTGCAAGTACAAGTAGTTTCTACAATGTGCTGTCCTTGGGGCTTTCAAATGGGGCAGACCATGTTGTATACACAGATCTGTCCTCCCTTTGTGTTAACAATTGCCAAAATGAATGCAATTTTAGTATGGCTATAGTGTACCGCGTGAAAGTTTGGTGTTTTGTGAGCCCAATTTGCAATGCAGCCAATGTGCGGAGTCACGCTGCTCCTTTTCCAAATATAGCCCTTTTCTATCAGAGACGATGCACTTAAAAGCTCGACTCTGGCCGCTTGGGAATGACAGTACTTCATTTGGAGGTCATCAGGCTCGCATCCTTTGGAAGATACAACAGGTTTCATTGTTTTGCAGGCTGCCCAACCCTGTTGCTGGAGATCTACCGTCCTGTAGGCTCCAATCCGAACAAAGCACAAAAAAGGCGCAAAATCTTATAAAGCAGCATAAAGTCCAAAGTAAGAGTTTACTTTCTACTTTTTACAGAGCTTTGGGTCAGAGTTGCGCAACCTTGCAGTACGATTGTACTGCAAAAAAAAAAAAAACCTTAAAAAGCACAAGTTTTCCCACAATTGTTTAATCAAAATCTTTCTCCTCATTATCCATATTACTGCATTAAGAATTGCCTCAGCTAAAATCTTGCAACGGCTATTGTCATTTATGGAATGGTAGGACTTCACAAGCATATTTGGCGTTGGCTGCCATCTAGTGTTAACATGATTTAGAAAAAAAAAATCTGCATTGACAACTTGAGGATCCTTTAATTCTTCCTGCTGTAATTTAGGTTTATTACAGCGATTACTTGCATGGTTCATACTAACAGAAAAAAGCAGAGTCAACAATAACCAACTTCCAGTTAGTCAACTGCAATAGTGCAACAAGATTCAAAGCTATTGAACATTAGCTACTAAAAGCGCTTTGTGTCATGTGCAGGAAAAGTGAACTAATTAACTGTCATAGATACTGTGGAGAGATTTTGCATAAACATGCAATTTAGACGAGAGCAATAACCATAGGGAAAAAAATGCGACATTATTCAAAGATGACGATGACCAGTTTCATTTTTTACATTTATTTATTCTCAACAAGCTTATGATGCTTCGTCTTTGTCAAGATAGTTATACAAATTGTCTCCTTTCTCACCGATACCAGGGCATTCCACAATGGCTGCAGGTGCGTTCAGTAACAGTAGAAGTGAAAATATGTAACTCAAGGCGTAAATATAAAACACCACGTGACCATAAAGTTCTAAGACTTCCTGATTTGGATGCCCTTAGAGGCAGTGAGCTTCGCTGAAGTGTGTACAAAATGAGATTTACCCCACAAAGAAATCATTTTATCAAAATACATATACCCCTGTTGTGAATATCTTGCAAGACAGGTGCATCTCCTGCCCTTGTTGTGATATAAATAGACAGAAATTCAAGAATTTTCAGTAAAATAAAAAAAATCTACCCATGACACCACATGTATTCCCTTATATCTGTTCCCAACAATCAAAATTAAGTCTAAAGATGAAGGATTTAATGACTTTTAAACTATCTATAAAAATGAGACAAATTATCCGCATAATACTAATTAACGACCACCATTCCTTCAAAAGATGGCAGAAAAGTCGGAAAAAGAATCCATCAGCAAGGGGAGACGTGTTTCACACTGATGATGGCGCATTATACACTGTAATGATATTGAAGTCTTAAAACTTTTTGATCACACTACGTTTGTACAAATGACCTTTCAAACATGATCTGACATTAGTTTCTGACCGTAACATAACAAAATTAAACTGAACAATCACAAATAATCTGCAAATTGCACAATTCAGACCACGAAACCTATCAGAAGGTTACAACAGGTGAATGCATACTACAGTCTAGTACATTTTTAGGCACTATCATTCACTTGTTATGCTTTCTATTTAAGTTTAACACATATCTGTCAATTGAAAACCCCTGACTGTCCTCAGAAGTGTTCTTGTTGCTCATTTGAGATGTAATATGGCATTATAAATTAAAAGCACGGAATGGTCAAGATTAAAATGTAGTTTGTTCAATAAAAAGAATCATTTTACTGGCAAGTACAAGGCTGTGGCAAGTTTCTCAACTTCTTATTGTTATTATTATTTGGACTGTCAACAAAGCTCAGTCTTTGGTCCTCACTTCCACGCAAAAAAAAAAAAAAAAAAGTAAATGTACCGAAGTAATGTATGGGGGGGGGGGTACATGGCTCATGCATGTACTTTTTAAGACATTCATTTCTCCTTAAAAATATTACATTCAGTCTAGCTCAGAAGCGCTCTCTGGTGTCCTTTACAGTGATTACACCTGACATCATCAAGCTAAAAATAGCAGATTTACTAAGATTATAGTATTAACAAAATCGCAGGAGATTCAAATCCAACGACATGGTCAATGGTAGGACATTTCATTTGTTTTGCACCAATCGCTGGCTGTTTTACTGGTTTTAGCACGAGCTGAAAGTTTTCTTCCGCGCCAAACGCCGCAGAGCAGGGCTGTCCAAGCCTTTCATTGAGAATCTACCGTCCTTTAGATTTTCACTCGCACATACAATACACACTTCACTCAACAGGTGGCGATATTGCTGACTTGTTTAATAAAGTATACTAAATCAATGTTTATGGAATATCTAAGACCGTAGATCTCCAGGAAAATGATTGGACAGCCCAGCCTATGTAAATCAGACCCTTTCCCTCAGCAGGAGTATTTTTTCCATCCCCGCTGAACGGTGAAGGGGTGTTGTTTTTTGTGGCATTTGTTCGCCCGTCTGTCAACAGTCCCAACACAAAACAGTTTTATTTAAGTACAAAAAAAAAACATCAGGAAACATCTCCTGATGAAATTTGAACCAAACTGGGTCAAGATCAAGGTCAAAGTGACCAAAAAACATAAAATTGTGAGCGGGGTAACTTGTGTCAGACAAGCTGTTCCCCCAGCATCTGTCTCAATATAAAGGTAGACTAAGGCTGGTCATACACTTGCTTATAAATGCGCGTACGCATATACAATATGGTTGCCAGGCGTATCCTGCGTTCGTTTGGCTTGTGCACGTCCCGAAAAATTTACGCGACACATACGCAAGGTGCAATATGCATCTCAACAGTAGGGGCAGTGTAGTACCATTATCCATAAACTGAACTCCACCTGTGTCGCCATGTTTGTTTACTTGAAGCAAAACAGTCTTGATTGAATCCCCCTCTAACATGCATAGTGTATCGTCAATTACGTAAACAAACACGTTCAAGACGTTTGACAGTTGACTGCACGAACGCATGGTTGAGCAGCAAGTATATTTCCAGCCCAAGCAAAACTACAGAAAAGGATTAAGGAAACTTCTGCAGAAAATCCTTTACCATGTGCAGAAAGCCAAGGATCTCACACTACATGATAATTTCCAAAGCAACAGGCCACAAAGAAATGAAGTTCACATGTATAGCAGCACTTACCTGGGGACAAAGGCTTTCAAGTCGAGACTGGACTGAACGCACAATTACCCTGTGTAGTGCAGTGTTTCAACTGCTGTCAAATGCTAAGAACATTGTTTTTACTGCAAGTTCAGATTTTTCTTCTGAAGTGTGAACATCGACAAAAGACATCAAGGCGTCAAGCAGCAGTCAATTCCTCTTTTATATTCAAGTAGGAATGCATTATGACAAGAAAGGAACCAAGTGTACAGCACAAAATTCTCTCATGCCTCACACAAAGTTTTGCTTCAACCTGAGTTCAAAAAAAAATTATATAAAAAAGCCTCAGTTTCAAGTCTCATCTGACACGCATTTAACTTCTTCATGGCACTAATCGCCAAGCACATGAAAATTAACAACACATCTTTTTGGCCTGGATGTCACTTTCACAACAGACTTGACTCCAAAATAGAATTTAGAAAATTCATTTTTATCAAAATAAGTTTCATTAACTTGATCGTATACTGCGGATGAGTAAGGAAAGGAAAGTCCAGTGATGAGTCACCTTGATAAGGTTCACCCAACCACGAGGGCCATCCCTCACATATGCATCATGACATCATCAACCAGCACCGAGAATTCTGCAGGAGCAACAGGACACCAGTCCTCCAGAAAAAAGAAGGTTCACCTCCCAGCTTAGTTGATCAAGGTGGACAATGAGGTCATGGGGGGGTCACTCCAAAATGACCCACAAATAATTGCTTAGGGTTCTGCTCTGGCAAATCAGATGACCACAATATAGACCGCGCTAACGGCATGCTCTTCTAACCACTGGATGACTCTTTAAAGTGGATTGGGATATTATCATCCAGTATCCCTCAGAGAAATGTGTTTAGCAATGAGGGAGAATGCAAATTCAGTGAATAACAATAATCATACACCTTGCTTCCATGTGTATGAGGGCACACAAACCTTTGCAGAAAAACGTGCTATGCCGAATCGCTTAGAGAGCATCGTCCAGCTTCCACCTCCTCGTCTCTATCTGCATATAGCAGAAGTTAAGGCAAGCTTATGCAAATTACAGGATGGAAATCGACACGATAAATTATGTATGAATCCTTTTCATGTTCTCTCATTAAATAAAACAAGACATTTAACAAAGCAATATTACTGAATATAGCCAAGCGATAAAATAACTGTGACAGCTAAACAAAAACATTGTAAAAACACAAATTTTTATGTCCACTGAATCATGTGCCTTTATGTACATTGCTTTCAAAAAAGCAATGAACCCAAAAAGGGACCTTCATAGATTTCTTTTGTGCTCTCGAACAATAGCCTCAAAACTAATTTGCGTTCATATAGGCCTGGATTGGGCAGGCATCACCTAAAGCAGAATTATTGCGTAAGCAGGACAATTATATTATGCCAAGTAAGACTGGGGACAGAGCTTTTTATTTTCATGTGTGTTCCAAACGTGCAATTTTTCGTCTTAAAGCATTTATCCAGCGCACTCCTTAATACAGCAATTCGTAACAGAGCCCAGGGCTGCCCAATCATGTTCTTAGAGATCAACCATCCACTCGGTCTTCATTTCAGCCCTAATTAGGCATACCTCATTCTACCTAATAGCAGCTACTCAGGCATTTTAAGTCCTACATCGAGGGAAATTTTCACACACTTAAACCTTCTCTCATCCAGTGTACTCAATAACACTCAATATTGGGCAAGAGCAATTATTTGACCTGCCCTGAAGTAAGATAGCTTTGTTGCATTTGGTGAGGGCAATAGGCTTTCCAAGAACTAGGCTGGGCAGCACTGGCATCAACGGTCAAGCTTTCCCTGTGCATTTCAATCATCACACATGATCTCAGTAATTTCAGCAACACAATTCTCTGCCATTGTATAGTAAAATGTACAACACCACATGTTTCATATTTCTCTGATAAAATATTAGGTAAAATGGCAGTTCTTGAAATAAACAAAATGAGCCAATGTGGCTAATCGCACCATTGCCGACTGCTGCTCAAGACAAAATCGCACATCCCAAATCCCAAGTGTCAGGCCGTTAAGTAGTTTCCACATAGCTGTCAAAAAACTGAACGCTGAGCCTTCTAGTGTATTTTTTCATTTCAGAGCTTTCAGCTCTTCAAGAATAGTATGAAAAGCCAACATTTAAGTGGTCTTTTTGCAACAGTGGTTATATACCTCCCATAAGAAATCAACAACATAACATATTATTAGAGGGCTTCCCAAAAGGGACGGTCAAGCGTGAACATGATTTAGATGTCAAAACTGCTATCAGCATAGCAACTGGGTACTTCTTAGCTTAGGAGATCTTGGTGTTAAGCAAAAGAAAAAAAACCCGGTCACTGATCTCACACTCCCCATCCAAATTAGGAGTACATTAGCTCCAAACTCCTGGCACAAAGGCAGCTTTCAGTAAAAAGAAAAGATTAATTCAGAACAATATTCTTAAGTGCCAAAAACCAGTCATTCCTTTTGTGCATGTTTCACATTCCACCAACTATTGAGTTTACTTTTTTATCTTCAAACTGTATCTATGCTATGTTGTTTTTTACATGTAATTGGCTAGCTTGTTAAACCGTTCAGCATTCCCACATCTCTTCAAACCACTCGACTAGCTACTGCAATGCATTCAACATTCAACAGGAAGTTATTCTGCAACGTTTTGCGAATGACTGAGGCATTGGATGCCACTTTTAAGGGCCGAGCTACTGATCTGTTGCTCCAGCTTAAACTCATTTTAGGTCAATTAGACCTGCATTCCATTCATCTTAGTTTCTTTCATAGTCACACTTCGCAAATGTGAGCAAAGTACAAACAATGTGTTAAAGGGTTCGGCTGATTTGAATGCTATGGGGTTAATAAGTTTCTTACCACAAGCAAAATTAATTTACATTTGGTAGGTGTTTAATTTAAGTCATAGTTTGTCCATTTGGCATATTTGTCCATTTGGCATATCAAAATGTGCTTCTGGATAATAGTACAGTACTATGCCCCATTTGTTGGATCATTGATAGCAGTTCCTTGATGTGCAACAATCATCAGTTGAATATTGCGTCAAAATTCCACAATGGTACACATCGGTATGTACAATACTCATAAATGTTTCATGATCGCCAATCTGTTTTCTGTCAGTTCACATGATGCAAGATGTTAAAAAAACATACAAAATTTGAGTCCCTCGCGAAGGAGGGTGTCTGAAAAATTCCTAAATACAAATGTATTGTAAAAAATGAATTTTGAAAGGATGGTACTCTACAAACCGTATGCATCCCACCTCTACTTATGAGCATTTACAAACAAAAACTAAAAACAATAAAGTTGGTACAAAATACTATAGGCCTACATTATCTCAGAGTTAATTGAATGAAACGGCTTGTTTACCATTGGCCACATTCTTTTTGAGTCGTCTACTTTGTTTTCCCACTAAACTCAAAGGTTTACCCCATTTCCTCATCGTCTTGTATTGTTTTCAGTGGCACAGAGAGTGGTCAGGGCGGGGCGATAAATCCCCAGAGTTGGGGAACCCTTCTTCACCAGCGTTCGGCTGTCTATGGTCATTAAAAGATCCATTTGTTGTGGTGTAATCGATGTTTAGCCTAGCCTTTCAATGGAGGTTCGGCTACTTACAACCTGTCCGGCAGTTTGTGAATGTAAACTTTTGCCCCCTTTCTCAGATTTATCCACAAAGACCAGTGATATGGTTAAAGCTAATGGACAAAAGCTGACAGGGAAAAAAACAGGAGCTACTCTGTCCTGTTACATGACTATGCCCCAGTAAATGTGGCATTTGACTCCTGACTCATACTTTCTTTTACTTCCAGTGGCAAGGTGTCAAAAAGATGGTCTTCCACAGTAAACCCACTCCGGCGGAGAAGAGTACACAGTGCTAGCTGGGGTGGGAGGTGGTCCAAACAGTTACCCTTCAACTCCAGGTGCACAAGCTGCGTCAGCTGACCTATTCTCTCAGGGATGGCCGAAATATTGTTATGCCCCAGACACAACGTTCTCAGCTTCAGGCATCTGAAAAGCTGCTTGGGCAGAATCTCTAGCTTGTTGTTTGAGATGGCGAAGTGTTGAAGGTTCGGCAGGAAACCCACTTCAGGAGGAATCACCACTATGGAGTTGTTACTGAGATCCAAGTGCCTCAGCTTAGGGAGAGTAAATAATGATGCGGGAAGGCTCTCAAGTTTGTTGTGGGATAGATAGAGCGACTCAAGACTCTTGACCTGGCTTATAGACATTGGGAGGGCGATGATTTTATTATGCCACAGCTTGAGGCACGTCAACCTCTTGAGGTGCTGGAAACTGATGACTTCTTCCACAGTGCGCATAGCATTTGATTTCAGATCCAACTCCTGGAGGTTAGTCAGGCTGAAAATGGCATGGGGAATTCTCTCAAGCTCACAGTTATGCAACTCAAGCTCATGTAGGTTCATCAATTTCTTCAAGCTATTGAGCACCAAGAGCTTTGTGCCATCATTATGAACCACAAGCTTTATGAGGTGAGGAGCGAGATCCGTTACGTTTGTTGGAATCTTAGTGAGGTTACTCTTGAGATGCAGGGTCTTAAGCTGCCTCAGCTCACGCATTGATTCTAAACCTATCATTTTGTTATTTTCAGAGTTGAGGCTTCCAATCAGATACAAGTCCTTGAGGCTTTTTAAAAGATAGACCCAAGGCGGAATCTCTCCGACATCGGTGAACTTGACATGAAGGCACTTGAGGCGGTCGCGGAGAAAGCTGAACGCCGTCTGCTCCACCTTGGCAGGAGAATGGTAGAAATGCAACTCCTGGAGACTGGTCATTTGGGAGATCTTAGCAGTGATTCGGACTTCAGGTATCAACTCCAGCTTTAGTACTTCCAGGTCGGTGAGGTCGAAGACAGCGCTGGGCAGACCGGAGAGCATGAAGAGGTGGAGTTCCAGCTTGTCCTGGGCATTGCGGCCCACATGCTGACGCAGTTTCTCGAAGGTCCACTCATGATTCAGGCTGATCTCTCGCAGCTTGTTTTCACTGACTTCAGACAGGAAGACCCCGAACCTCTTGGAGTACAATTGGTCATATTGGTCGACCATGTGAAGAAGGAAAGCAAAGTCATTCTTTACATCAGGAATATCACTGAAGCTGCTTTCCTCTCGAACTTTCTCAAAAGAATACTCCTTTAGAGGACGTCTGAACAGCCAGAATAGCGTATAAAAGCACACCAGCCCATAGATGCAGATCACGACCATGTAACTAATGAGTATCTTCTTCAACATGTACGCCATGTTGTGAGTGCACTGAAATTTCTCATATCCAGTCAGCTCTTTAAGATTGGGGGGCCCGCACACGTGGCAAAAATTGATGGCGGCAACAAAGGTCGAGGTGTAGCACAAAATCAAAATGAACTTCACCGTTTTTATGATTGTTTGAGCTACATACAGCTTGTAGATGAAGTCGCTGTCTTCCACGTGGGCACGGAATTTTCTCACCTTTTCAAAAAGGGCTTTGGCCTGCTCCCCGTCTTTTTTGTCCAGGATGGTCACACTAGGGACATCTGTGACTGGTCTTTCAGCAGAGAACTTCAACTCTGAATTTTGCAACATAGGTGTAGTTGCACTGGGGTTCTCTTCTTCTCCGCCAGCAGAGACGTTCTTCGGTACAGAGGAATTACTAGTGAGCCTTTGCTTGTTTTCTTCCGAGTCTTCACAAGCAGTTTCAGACAGTGCCTTTGTAGTCCATGGTGACTCAAAACACCTCCCTAGTATGGATACAAAGTGCTCAATCTTTGAACTTGTTTTAGGATATTTGAACCAAAAGTTACTGCTAACCATGAGTACAAGTGTGTGGATGAGAGCAAGGTATGGAAAGTACTTTGAATACCAAGGTAAGGCCATATGGTAGCACATCTGGTTGACGAAGACATACTGCTGAAAGTCTAAGTTAGTTCGGAGTCCTGTGGGCTGGGGTTGGCCAGCTCTTTGGCTCTCTTGGACGGGTATTGGCGGATTTGAATAAAATGAATGCAAGACACTATCAGGGACATCCTTCGAGATTAATGGCGCAGTTGCTGTGGTGGGCTCAGCTGGATTTTTTGTCGAGAAGCTATCCGGACATACAAGCTCCTTCTCAGGTTCCAGGTGAGGAAGGCAAAGCACCTGGTCTTTGGTTAACTGCATCGTCCCAGCGAATACTGCCAACATCAGCATGATCACTCCAAGGTAATCCATAAAAACATCCCACCAAGGCTTCAATATTCGATAGGTTGGCTGAATGTCATTCAGAGACGCGACCTCTGTGAGGGTAAACATTCCTGAAACAGAAGAAAAGGTAAACTAATGTTTATAAAAGTAAATATTAAACAAAAATGCAATAAAACATATACTCCAGAAAATAAAATTTAACATTAAGAGATGCCATTTTTGTAGTGAATACTGCAATAAGCAGAAAAGCACTTAGGGAAACTTATTTTTGCCTCTTGCAGAAATGACAGACGTTGACATTTAGAACTAATGGTCAGGCAAACAAAATTATGTTCATCATTTGACACCAACAGCCTCTCTCGTCCAGAAAATCACATCCCCAATCTAAATAGCATCTGGGTTCCTCATTAGACTGCCAATGCCAATGCAGTTTGACTCTTCACATAGGAAAAGTAGAAGCAAGGACACCAATTATTGCACTAAACTGGAAATCCTGTTCTGGTCAACATTTTCTACAGCAAATGAAAGAACCACTTAATCTAGCCAAATAAGCACATTTGAACACTGACTAAAATAATTTAGGTCTGAGACAATAAAAAACTTGAAGGGCAAAAAGCAAAAAGAACAGAAAAATACTTTTAGCTTTCCAACTTCATTATTCAACACAGATGTTAAGCCAGGGCTCTTCACCGCTGCCTATGCAGAGAGTTCTGCAAGTACCTGGATAGTAACAAAATTTTAAAGGCTGCAATTCCTTCACAATTATCTTGATAAAGACACAAATACCTTACAATTCGAAAGTAGACTCTGTTTTAAATTGAAGACATTATGAGGCATGGGATACCACTAATAGGAATTCTGCCTAAAATGTCACTAGATACTTATAAACTTCAATGGGGTTTGTGAATTTGTTTGGTTTAGACGAGAAATTAGGAAACAGTGCGAAAACACAAAATAACTGGGACACTTGCATGGGTTCGGCATTTTCCATGTCCAGTTCATTTGCGGCATAGCAGCACATCCAATGTGTCGCTCTCTCAGACACGCACACTGAATCATCACATCCAGTCATCAAATAGCTAGGCCCAGTCTGAGCCTAAATAACTATATGCCTTTCATGACAGTATTAAACCAGTTTTTAATCATATCATTGGTGGGAATCTTCTAGGAAATGGAATGTGGAATTTCATAAAGCTAGAAAATCTAGTGAAATGGTGATGCCTCTTAGACAACACAAATCTTCACGCTTTCATTTACAATACGTTGCAAAGATTAACCCACAGGAACCCAAGGTTACAGATTTCACAAAAGTGTTCCATGTGGGCCTTCGATATGTTTAATATCCCGTACAATTTGACTTAAAGGAGAAATGGGTCTGGGAGCTTATGGATTAATATTCATTTGAGCAATACCTTGCAATGTGGAATGATGTTGCTTTCTTTATTTAAAAATCATTATAAATAATTTAAGCGTGCCTGCATTAATATAATACTTTGAAATCAACTTATAATAGAAAAAAAAATGTATAAAAACACAAAAGTTAGTTATAATACAACAATTGCGCAATGTTGCTGTTGTAACAGAACACTGTACGAACTGCACAAAGCCTCGCAGCTATAAGTGAACTTTCGTTGCCCGCAGCTAAACAACGTAACTAAATTCTGCCTCAGCACATAGGCACAGTAGCTATATTCTAAACTTATGATTGGAGGCTAAAAAATATATTTCCATGGAATGTGTTGTCTAAGAGCAGGCAACAAGATAACCAATCCCAACCATAACTTGTGAATTGCACCCCAACTGCCATTGCAATTAAAATCGAAATGACTGCTCTTTGCATGGGTATCCAGCCAACACACGAGCAAAACAAAAAGGAATGAATAAAACATAAGACTACATCAAGTTAATTTCGCAAATGCGTAAATTAAAGCGTGCCAGAATCCATTTCATTTCTGAAAGTAGTAGCATAACTGCGTCGTAGTAATAGCTTAACCACCCAAGTTTAAAAAACTGAGGAAAGTCTGAAACCATATCGGCTATATTATATAGCAGTGAACTGAGGGGAGGGAAATATGACTAAAATGTCATGCATTCCGGAAGAATTATTGAGATTATAAAACCGCTATACTAACAGCCCCAATGCTGGCTAGGCCTATTGTTATACCATTAGGATCAAGAAAGAAGTCCTGCATACCCAAAGAAAGAGAAGAAAAACAGAAACTACAACAACGGACTTCACAAGGCTTCTTGTGACAAATGTTACGACGTGTTAACGATGTATTATACAACGGGATACACGCAAGTGACCTAGTGAGCGGGAAGTGCAATTCAACATATGCTTGTCATATTCGAGTACTGAAGTAACCCGTTTAGTTGAGAACAATAAGCCATTCCAGTCCCTAATTTTCTAACGGACAGGGTCGAAAAATAATAATAAAATTGCAACAGACCATGTCCGACTAAATTCCCGTAAATTATGCTACTAGGTAGTCAATTAGGCTAGCCTACATACCACGTTACACCAAGTCTTCGACACGTAGTCTGCAACGTGAGACCAACAAAAGCAACCACATCTCACACCAAAAACTGCATCATTTAGCTGAATAAGAGTAATAAACAAACACAGGATACTTACTGTCCAGCGAGAGGTTATGGTGACATCGGTGCTTTGTCTACTCACTCTTCTAACACGCAGAGGCTATCCGTGAAAAGTAGCTCGTTAGATCGTGATCATTGCCGGGCATTTCAAATGTAATTGACGCTAGATGATGCCGGCTGCTTCCCTTGTGAGAAGAGACATCCGAGTTTAGTGTATCTGCCTGTAAGGACAAAGTAACAGATCCTCAATAAATGTTACATCAGAGACACCTACGTAACACCGCTCCTGCTCGGTGCTACTCAGTGTCTCTCCGTGCTGCCGCCGCGCACAGCCGCTACTGTGCACGAAAACAATCCGGTTGATACTGGCAGGCAGTGACACGTTTGCGACATGTCACACGCAAGATATGGTATCTGGTAAAAACAGCAAATTCATTATGCAATAAGTTCTTTTATCTGGCAAAAAATGAGAACTTCATTGAGGCCATTGTACTCCGAAAATAAAACTTCACTCGAGCTGCAGCTCCCTGGATAATCGGCCTTTTAATCTAATTTTCACGCTACGACTCATATTCTGACCACCTGATACAGCTAACCAGTCTGGACCAGTTCTAAAATATACTCACGGCTGACTGTAGCCGTCGGAAACGATTACCTAATTATCGAAAAGAAAAAAGAAAAACACACGGACCTTTCTTTGTACCGCCGGAGCAGTTCTGGCGCTGCGAATTGAAGACATTTGCTGAATTTTATTATACGGTTACCGTAGTGGGGCGGTGCGAAAGTTTGAGTCAAGCCTCAGCGGTTTTTTTGCGGGAACACGTGGTTGAAAAAGACTGTGACATGGTTCGGCTTTAACGTCGCCGATACGCCCTGATTCATTCGGCAATGGGGTCACAAATAAATAAATGAATGAATAAATCTTCGATAGCCTGGGTCTTCTTTGGTTTAGATCATGTATAGGGCGCGTCATGGTGGCCCGGTGTAAATTTGTGTTCTTTTCAACGGCCGAATGCAAATTGTGCTTCAGTTAGACAATTTCTGCAATTAATCTAATATTGTCTCAACAAGTTAAACTGGTAAATGTATGGCAAGCCGTTTAAGCTTTAATTCATTTTTGGAGGATATCACAAATTAAATTACAACTAGTTAGAATTCTAATTCCTGATATCACTAATTTTATTCTAACTAGTTGTAATTTTTATTTCTGATAACAGGAATTCAATTTTAACATGTTAAAATGGCAATTTCTGATATCAAGAATTCAATTTAATATGTTACAATTACAATTTCTGATATCAGAAATTAAATTTCAACATGTTAAAATTACAATTTCTGATATCAGGAATTCAATTCTAACTAGTTAGATTAACAACGTTTTTCTCATTCATTTCAATTGGAGCTGGAATATCTGATGTCAGAAATTCAATTCTAACTAGTTTGAATTCGAATTACTGATATCAGGAATTTAATTTTAACTAGTTAAGATAACAATTTTGATATCAGAAATTCAATTTTAACTAGTTATAATGCGTATTTCTGATATCAGAAATTCAATTCTAGCTAGTTAAAATAACAATTCCTGATATCTGGAATTAAATTTTAACATGTTAAAATAACAATTTCTGATATCAGGAATTCAATTTTGGGTATCAAGAATTTAATTGCAATGTTTGATATCCACAATTGAATTCCTGATATCAGAAACTGTTATTTTAACATGTTAAAATGGAATTCCTGATATCAGAAATAATAATTTAAACTAGTCAGCATTGGATTTCTGATATCAGAAATACGCATTATAACTAGTTAAAATTGAATTTCTGATATCAGAAATAGTTATTTTAAATAGTTAAAATTGAATTCCTGATATCAATAATTCGAATTCAAACTAGTTAGAATTGAATTCCTGATATCAGAAATTGTAATTTTAACATGTTGAAATTTAATTTCTGATATCAGAAATTGTAACTGTAACATGTTAAAATTGAATTCCTGTTATCAGAAATAACAATTACAACTAGTTAGAATAAAATTAGTGATATCAGCAATTTGAATTCTAACTAGTTGTAATTTAATTTGTGATATCCTCCAAAAATGAATTAAAGCTTAAACGGCTTGCCATATAAATGTACTATTAGCGTTTTTTACTGTGACTTTATATCCAGTTGTCGGCCAACTTCTGCCCATTTATTGGACATTGCTTATTTCATATTAAAGTAGGCTATGCCTTTATGTTCATGCATCCGTCTGGTGCCTTTAGAGTACTTGTGGCAATACAAAACACTTCAAAGCTGCGTGAATGTAGACACAAAGAAAGCTTTGCTCACCGCAAACATTTACACTAAGCAATAGGCTATTTACAGTTTGGTCCTAGCGATTACCAAGGTCCCCAAGCCCCCGGCACTCATTGTGATTCATGAGCTAGCCTAATTGCGTGCCGTTGGTAGAACAGCTAATTATCGGTAGAGCTGTACTTCAGCGTGCTGACCACATTTCCCGCAGCTGATGACTGAGCAAGCTTTCAGTAGTCACTTCTGCTCTCGTCTCAAGTAATAGCATAGAAAGCAGAATTGTGCTCTGAATGAAATTACATGAAATATGTTCGTCCCTGAGAGCTTATCGTAGGCTACAATAGCCAGGCAGATACCTTCGCTGCCTCAGGAAATGTCTCTCCTGGATCACAACTGGCATTATGGTTGAGAAACGGGCTTTCCATTTTAACATGCAGATTGGTCGTGTGCTTCCAACTGTGGCACTCCAAACTGAAGAAAAAATACTTTAAGGAGCATGATCTTTGGAATGATATCGTTTGAAAGGATGTCATTGCACAAAACATTACTTATTCTATAAAACCTTCGATTTCTACTCTGGTAATTCTAACGCAAAATAATTATCTGATGGTATTATTTTACCTTGGCTAGTCCACTATTTGCAATGTACTTTAGTCCTTTTGTTAAGCTGTATTCTCTTCTTATCTTGCATAGTATACAGCATAATATGACACGGCAGTAAAAATGTTATCAGTATATGTTTGTTTTATTATTCCACGATATCGTGATGCTGGTGGGATTTTTTTTTTTTTTGGTGTGTGTGAGGAACAGGAAACAGGCGGGTCAGACAGTCGGCGGGAGGAGCGTTGTGATTGATGCAGACTTCCTCCATTATCGTTTAGACTTGCTCAATGAACAGTCATGTGCGCACAAGTAACCTGACCCACAATAAACTCGGTATGACAGCGCCCCACCTCCAAACTCAAAACCACTGCTGCCAGCAGGGTATGCAGGGAAGTTCTTGGCACTGAAACACTCCCTTGTTTCATTGCAGGTTTCAGCCAGTTCCAGCCAGACTCGAAGAGAAGGGTTAGCCTCTGTTCAACTGCTCGTACACGAGGAAATAACCACCTAAGGAGTCACTTGCAAAATAGTTTTGTGTGTGTGTGTGTGTGTGTGTGTGTGCGTGTGCTTGAATGTGTGTGTGTGTCTCATTTTACTCTCTTTTTACAATCAAGAGATTTAGAAAACAGAGGGAGAGATAAAACTAATCTAGACAAGGGATGACTCATAATACATCCCGTAATTTTTCCAAATTCACTGCCACTTTAAAAAAAGCTGGTGCCTTGGGTGTGATACCGACAGAGGGGGCTGGACTCTTGGCTCTTTCTCAGAGTGGAGCTTGATCCTTTAGTCAGGGCTGTAAACACAGCAGGAACTGGGCCCTACTGATGAGTAGTACCAAACAACTCCAAGCACATCAGAAGAACACATCAGACAGAAAACTACGATGCAAGTTCAGCATAGCTAGGCTCTCTTTGCTTGCACTAGCTCATCAAACCCTAAACGTAAAACCAGAGATACCATAGGTAACAATGGCAGTCTAGCCAGGTTAAAAGACAGACAGCCACTTTATGGCGCTTTTCCATTACGCGGTACTGGCTCTACACTGCTGTACTTTAGGATAAAGTACGAGGTGCTTGGTAACTAGTACCACTTTTTCTGGTACCTGCTCTCCAGGGATTACAAAAACAGCCGACCCGCTACTAGTAGGTACTAAAATGTGACGTGAGAACATTGCAGCCTACTGATTGCTCAGAGAGAATCGTCTCTGCGAAGACGCTCCATAGTCGACCTCAGAACATCTCATTCAAGATAGATTGACAAGTCCCAAGATTAGTGTAGTTATTATGATCATCGACTTATATTGTTTCAGGCAACTTGTTCGATATACTGTGCGTTGCCTTACCTTCCAAACATGGTTTCGCTAGTTCACCAAAGCTGCTACATTCATGAAATGCGTTTCCCTTTGCCTGTGACCCCGGGCGTGGCGTAATTAAAGGGCATCTAAAGTCGATTCCCATTGTTTTTGTTTACCGGCCAATCAGTGAGCCGCACCTGCGCAAACAAACCGAAATAGAAGTATTATCTACGCGTGTACACAAAACATCGGTTGATGAATTAAATTGGTCATGTGACAATGGAAGATGTCAACAAAAGCAAGTGATTTGTTTGGAAACACTGGACGTTCAACGTCCCGTCTGAGAATCGACTTCAGATGCCCGGTATTGTGTCCAGTTATGTTCCCCTAACTAATTCCCTTCGAGAAGGTTATGTGAAGCTGCCCCCATTTAAAGAAAATTGCTCAGAAAAATAACTTAACAGATGTTGATAAACTATTTTTTCTCTTAAAAGTTATCATAGGTGACGCATCACACAGTGATGAATTCTGATTCTCTGCCATCTCCTGCGATTTGCAACAAGGAATTCTGCTCTGCGCTGATCACTTAATTATCCCATGCTTTAACAATTTGTTTGTTTGCCATCAAATTCAGAGCGAAATATACATTCGCTCTCCATGCCTTTCATGCCTTGCGTTGTTAGGTGGTAGCTACCCAATTTTATGTGTAACTGAATCAGACACCACAATGTAAAACAGAAAATACAATTCAACACTCACCAGACTTAAGTGCCATAACGTGGTGATGGTAGTGCCTCCTGATTTGAACACATAAATCTTTAACAAAATCAACGGAATAAATGTAAACTTCATATAACTGCAGCTACATTGCGTGTCGTCTTAAGAATGACGTTGCGGAAGTTTCGTGCTGCGCCGCTATGACAACCAGCTACACTGAGGCAGTACTGTCCTCAAATGGAAAATGATCTCCCAGAAAAGTACCTGGTACCAAGGGGGGTGGAGTAGAGTAGAGTAGAGCCGGGCCGGTACCACGTAATGGAAAAGCACCATTAGTGACTCTGAAAACCCTGGCCTCAGGCTCAGCATGCCTCATTAGCCCACTAATCTCTTTTTGTAGTGCATCCCTCAGTTTACAGACAAGATGAGCCAAAATCTCTGAAGTATAATTAAGAAAATGTAAGTAGAAGGATATAAAAACTGAAATAATGCCTCGATTAATTTAAAAATTAATCATAAGTTTTGTTTAAAAGTCATAACATTGGGCAAGGTCACACAAAGGGTCAAAACCGTACTTGGGTTGATAACTTTGTGGAATTTCTGTAAGTCATCGTTCTATGAATGATCTTTCATTTACTTATTTGCACTTTGGTGAGATTACCAGAAAACCACTACCTCACTTTTAAACCAAATTTGGCCAAAAGTTGAGCCATGACTCAGAATAAGTCCCATTAAATTTTTGAAATTAATTCAGTCAAGGTCAAGGTCAAAGGTCACCAAAAAGGTCAGGATAGTTTTTTGCCCATAACTTTGTCATAAGTGGTCCCATTTACATCAAATCAATGTCAAAAGTCTCCTTTTTTCTTTATAAAATACAATCCTATCAATATACTTAAAAGTGCAAAGTTTCAAAAATTAGTTGGGGACAACTTTCAGAGTCAAGTTCTTTGATCTGAATTGCCTAATTTACACAATATCTCAAAAACTACTGTTGGTAGGCACTTAACAACTATTAATCTGACATATAGGAACTCATGAATGGCGGGTAAAGTGGAACCATGACCCTTGACCTTGAGTAACCTTGAAATGTAAAACCCATGTGCACATGTACCTGAAAACTGGATTAACTCAGTGAACAGCTAAAAAAACCTGCGTGGAGTGGGGTTTATCCTGCCTGGCACTGCATCTTATTTGAGAAACGAAATATACTTGCAAATTACAAATGGCACAAGAATACAGGTCATATATTTTGGAGAGTATTTTCTTTGCACAGTGCCTTGAAAAAGAATTTGCCCCCTTATCAATTTTGTCTGTTTTCACTTATTTGGGTGACTCCCACGAAATTGTATTTTGCCATTTCCGTAAGGATTTGATAGACTAAACTACTAAAATAATCGTACTTTTGTATAATATATCGAACTATGGTATGTACTAATTGTAAGACTACTGTTGTCTTTGCATTTGATAGATTACTTGATATTTTATGACAACATTTCAACCAAAAATTTGGGCCAACCATTAGTGGATAATTATGTTCTGGGCCAAATACATGTGTCCAGAGAAGTTGCAAATTGGCTACCAGGTAAGATCATCTTTCAAGTTCTTCCGGGAGATATGTTAAAGATTGTAATTATTTACACCCCTTGGCACACTACTACTGTTCATTACCATAACAGGGTATATTTAAAATAGTTTTGAAGATAATTATTTTATGTTCAGTGGAAAAGTAACTTTTATAGAGCCAAAATATTACTAGCTATGCTAATTATTTCTAGCAACATGGGACTGCCATTCATTACTGTAATGCTCAGCATTCATTACCGTAACATATACAAGGCTGTTACGGTAATGAAATGAAGTGTTATTGTGATTTATTATGTATGTATAATCAGGGCTCCAAATTTCGTGGTTGGTTTTCTAGAGATTATACTGTAGGGGTTGGTTGATACTAGGTGTTGTTTGATTTACTAGGGGTTGGTTGGTACTAGGAGTAGTAGTACAACCCCAACTCCAAAATAGTTGGGACAAAGTATAAATTGTGCATAAAATCAAAACTTTCAAATCACACCAACCAGTATTTTATTCACAATAGAACAGAGATAACATAGAAAATGTTGAAACTGAGAAATTTTACAATTTTACCCACAAAATGAGCTCATTTCAAATTTGATGGCTGGCACAGGTCTCAAAAAAGTTGGGACAGGGGCTATTTACCATGGTGTAGCATCCCCTCTTCTTTTTAACGCAGAGTGGAGGCATCTGGGCATTGAGGAGACCAGTGTCTTGAGTTTTGCCGTTGGATTGTGATCCCACTCTTGTTTAATACAGGCTTCCAGTTGCTGGAGAGTTTTGGGTCTCCTTTGACGGATTTTCCGTTTAATAATGCACCAAATGTTCTAAATTGGTAAAATGTCAGGACTGCAGGCAGGCCAGTTCAGCACACGGACTCTTCCACTACGAAGCCATGCTGTTGCAATAGCGGCAGTATGTGGTTTTGCATTGTCCTGCTGAAATACACAAGGCCTTCCCTGGAATAGATGTAATCTGGAGTGGAGTATATGTTGCTCTAAAACCTTGATAAACCTTTTTGCATTCGTGGTGCTTTTTAAAAATTCAAGTGTCCCACACATGCACTAATGCATCCCCATACTATCAGAGATACTGGCTTTTGAACTGAACGCTGATAACAGGAGGGGTGGTCTTTCTCCTCTTTTGCCCGAAGGACACAACGCCCATGATTTCCAACAAGAATGTCAAATTTCGACTCTTCTAACCACAGGACACTTTGCCATTTTGCTACAGTCCATTTTAAATGAGCCTTGGCCTACAGAACACGGCAGTGCTTCTGGATCATGCTCAAAAATGGCTTCCTTTTTGCATGATAGAGTTTTAGGTGGCATCTGTGGATGGTAAGGCGGACTGTGTTTACTGACAGCGGTTTCTTGAAGTATTCCTGGGCCCATTTAGTAATGTCAATGACAGAATCATTCCAGGGAGTGATGCAGTGGCATCTGAGGGCACGAAGATCATAGGCATCCAGTGAAGTTTTTCAGCCTTGTCCCACACGCGCAGAGATTTTTCCTGTTTCTCTGAATCTTTTGATGATGTTATGCACAGTCGATGATGAGACCTTCAAAGCCTTTGCAATCTGACGTTGAGGAACATTGTTAACTTAATTACTTGCTAAATGTTCTTTAAGCTGATTCTCTTATACATTAATGGCGTTTTCAGCCTGTGTCCCATTTTTTTTAAACCTGTTGCAGCCAGAAAATTTGAAATAAGCTCATTTTGTGGATAAAAATGTAAAATGTCTCAGATTAAACTTCTGAAATGCTATCTATGTTCCATTGTCAATAACATATTGGCTCATGTGATCTGAGTCATTGCATTTTGATATTATTCACAATCTACACTTCGTCCCAACTATTTTGGAATTGGGGTTGTATATTATTTGCATTGTTTGTACACTGCCAGTCAGTGGTGCCAGTAATTTCCCACTGAATACACCGATCAGCCACAAGATTAAAACCACCTGTCTTAAATGGTGAGGGTTTCTCTTGTGCTGCCAAAATGGCTTTGTGAAACTGAAGCCACTTGAATTCCCAAATTCAGGGTTTGCCAGCAAAACATTTCCCAGAGTATCACACACTCACCACCGGCTTGTCTTCTTCCCACAGTGCGTCCTGATGTCTTGCCACTTCAGGGATGCTCCAATCCACTCGTCAGGCCATAACAATTAGCCCCTTGCTAAAATCGTTCAATCCCCATTTCTCCCACATCCAACACATTGAATATGAGAACCGACTGTACTAAGATCTGCAGACCTTGACATGTGCCGGTGCTATGAGTAAATCAACACATATATATTCAGCGCAATTAAAAACGCACAGGTGAGGTATGTGCTGTTTTTATGGTAAATTGAAGAATCAATTGATTTTTATTGCTTTTCCAGTGAGGCACGAGAGAAAAGAAAGAAAAGCGGGTGGTTTTGTAATCCTGACGCGCACCACGTGCACGCGCCGAACACTTCAGTAATAACAAACATTGAGCTGTTCATGATGCGTACAGTGACACTACACTTGTTCTTTTTGGTGTGATCAATATATATATATATATATATATATATATATATATATATATATATGAAGGCCACAAAGGAAAAACGATCAGTCCTAATTTTGCATTTTTGTATATTATAATAATATATGATTTCTAAAATATTACAAAATATTTTAGATTTTTTGTATTTTTTTCAGTGCTTTGTTTCTAAGATCGTTTTGAACTTTTAATTCATCATTTCTCCACAACGCGAAAATGTGACTGTGATCATTTCCACAGGGGTCTTTATACAGTATATATATATATATATATATATATATACATATATAGTGTGTATATATATATACACGTATAACTGCTTGAATAGCAGTACAGCACTCCTTGGCAATTTAATATTACTTCCACTACTACCACTTCATCTTCTGGCAGTTTCATCCTCTGGCAGTTAATGCTGGACTTATATCTTCAACTAGCATATTCCTGAGGGACTTTCATCATTTTCATCTAGTTATTTCAGCTGTTTCAAGTCTTAAAATCACAGCTCTCTTCAGGTGAATGACTTTTCATAGCTTCACCAACAATGGGAATTAGACTTCCCTTTCACAGCTATGAATACCCGATACTTTTTAAATGTTTCTTAACCAATCTGAGGTATCACTCTGGTGTGCCTTGTGAACAATTCTATAAAGAAAAAGTTCCACTGAATATTAAAATCTCAAACGAATGAATCATGTTCATGAATGCTGAAATATTTGCTCAATATGACACTTAGACCTATTGTGTCAATATCACGTCGTTCGCAGCAATGTGCCATGAGATATTGTATATTTGGAAAGAGTGCCACAGAATGGAAAAGGTTGCTACTTTATAGGAATTGTTGCTTAAGAAGCATGAGTTTCATCGTTTTTCCAGTGTCCTTTGTAGTGCACTATTTGCACATAACTTTTTTTTTTAAAGCAGTTTTATTTAGAAGAAATTGTAATACAATGTTGAAGTACGTGAAAAGGTTCATTTCCACAACACATCTCATGGCATAGAGAATCAAATAATTTCACCATACAACCCCAATTCCGAAATAGCTGGGACAAAGCGTAAATTGTGAATAAAATCAAAATGCAATTACTTTCAAATCACACCAGCCAGGATTTTATTGACAACAGAATATAGATAACATAGCAAATGTTGAAACTGAGAAATTTGACAATTTTATCTACAACATGAGCTCATTTCAAGTTTGATGGCTGCTACAGGTCTCAAAAAATTTGGGACAGGGGCCTGTTTACCATGGTGTAGCATCCCCTCTTCATTTTAGCACAGAGTGGAGGCATCTGGGCATTGAGGAGACAAGTTTCTTGAGTTTAGCCTTTGGAATTTGGTTGCACGCTTGTTTAATACAGGCTTGCAGCTGCTGGAGAGTTTTGGGTCTCCTTTGACGGACTTTTCGTTTAATTATGCGCCAAATGTTCTCCGTCAGTGAAAGATCAGGACTGCAGGCAGGCCAGTTCAGCACCCGGACTCTTCTTCTATGAAGCCATGCTGTTGTATTAGCTGCAGTCTGTTGTTTTGCATTGTCCTGCTGAAATACACATGGCCTTCCCTGGAATAGATGTCATCTGGAGGGGAGCATACACTACGGCTCAAAAGTTTGGGATCACTTGCAAATTTCTCTGTTTTCCAAAAAAAAATGAATAAATAAAAATTTCATGCATTTCACAAACATTTTTTTCTCCATTTCAGAAACATTTTTATCCATTTCAAAAATAATTAAAATTAATCAGACGATTTTCAAAGAATGATCTACATTTTTGCATAGAGGCCTATTATCAGCAACTGTCAGTCCTCTGCATCAATCTCCTGGTATGGTTGCTAATCCAAGTCAAGCATTTTATAAGGCTAATTGATTATTAGAAAACCCTTCTGCAAATGTATTGCACAGCTGAAAACCACTGAACTAATAAGGGAGCGCAAAAGGGAGCATGGCATTCTTGAGGTTGGTTTAGTACCTGAAGCATCAGCAGTTGTTTGTTTGTTTACAGGCTCAAAATGGCCACAAAGAAAGAACTTCCTTTAGAGACCCGTCAGTCTATTGTTGTGCTTAGAAAAGAAGGCTATTCAATGTGAGAAATTGAAAACTTAAAATCTCTAACCATGCTGTCAACTACTCCCTTCAGAGAGCAGCACAAACTGGCACTAACAAGGACAGAAATAAGGAGTGGGAGGCCCGGATGCACAACTGTGCAAGAAGACAAATATCTGAGAGTGTGTTGCTTTTAGACAAAGATGCCTCACAGGTTGTCAACTAGCAGCTGCGCTAAATAGTTCCCGTCAAGCACCAGTTTCAGTATCAACAGTGAAGGTGGTTTTTTTTGATGAAGGCAACGTTTGAAGTACATATACATCATTTTCCATTAAAATCATTATTTCTAACTCAGACAATGTCAGCATGTTCTGTTCATTTGCTATATTTCCTATTCAGACTAATTTCATGTGCGTTTCCATGGAAAACAAGAAAATTTCCAAGTGATCCCAAACTTTTGAGCGGTAGTGTATGTTGTTCTAAAACCTTTATCTACCTTTCAGCATTCATGGTGTTTTTTAAAACATGCAAGAGTCCCACACCATATGCACTAATGCATCCCCATACCATCAGAGATGCTGGCTTTCGAAGGGGCCCGGAGGACACGATGCCCATGATTTCCAACAGGAAATCATGACCATTGGACACTTTGCCACAGTCCATTTTAAATGAGCCTTGGCCTATAGAACAAGGCGGCGCTTCTGGATCATGCTCAACAATGGCTTCCTTTTTGTATGATAGAGTTTTAAGTGGCATCTGTGGATGGCGCGGAGGACTGTGTTTACAGACAGTGGTTTCTTGAAGTATTCCTGGTCCCATTTAGTAATGTCAATGACAGAATCATGCCGGTGAGTGATGCAGTGGCGTCTGAGGGCCCGAAGATCACAGGCATCCAGTAAAGGTCTTTGTCCTTGTCTCTTATGCACAGAGATTTTTCCAGTTCCTCTGAAACTTTTGATGATGTTATGCACTGTCCATGATGAGACCTTCAAAGCCTTTGCAATTTGACATTGAGGAACATTGTTTTTAAAGTATTCCACATTTTTTACGCAAGCCTCCACAGGTTGGAGAGCCTCTGGTCATCTTTAATTCTGAGAGACTCAGCCTCTCTAAGACATCCCTTTTATAGCCAATCATGTTTCACACCTGATGCCAGTTAACTAAATTAGTTGCTAAATGTTCTTTCAGCTGATTTTCATATATATTAATTGCTTTTTCAGCTCTTTTTTTTTGCCTGTGTCCCAACTTTTTTGAGACCTGTAGGAGCCAGAAAATCTTAAATAAGCTCATTTTGTGGATAAAAATGAAAAATGTCTCACTTTCAACTTTAGAAACGTTATCTATGTTCCATTGTAAATAACATATTGGCTCATGTGATCTGAAAGTCATTGCATTTTGATTTCATTAACAATTTACACTTTGTCCCAACTATTTTGGAATTGGAGTTGTACATGCAAAGAAATGGCATAATCTCTTTTCTTATCAAGCAAAATCCTATATTTTCAGAACAAAGGCAGGGCAGCAGATCTTTTGACAAGGACTGCCAAGTACCTTTTTTCTTTTTCAACACTGCCATCTAGGTTCTTGTAGTGTTGTTGCACATCAACACGAAGCTGGCGTTCATGATCTGTTACCTGATCCAATCAACAACGTTTCTGCTGTCACAATTAAATTATTTAGTTGCTTGGGTATTTGCAGTTGCATTGCGGCATTATTTGTTTTATTCTTTCTCTGCGAGAGAACACAAAAAGCCTTCAGACATAATTTATTGCGTCTATTTCCATCTTGTCATTTGCATAATCTTGCCTAACCCATGCGATATGCAGATAGTGAACAAAAATAGAAGTCAGACAATGTTCTCACAGTGCTGGGCTCTTGAGACCTGTAATAAAGCATAGCACATTTTCCCGCAATAGTTTCGGGGGCACTCATACAAAAGTACAACCCCAATTCCAAAAAATTTGACTCATCATGGAAAATGAAAATAAAATAAAAAATGGCTAATCTGAGCATTCCACTCACCCTTTATCTTATTGAAAGCAACATATCATTTGGAGTCAATGATTTGCAGTCATTGGATTTGAAATAAGCGTAAAGTTTTAGTAAACAAGTTAATACAAAAGTTAAAGCATCAAATAATGTTGTTCTAGCATTCTCAATAAAGTATTTGGCGAATTGACTTTCCAAATCACTCCTTTTTGTGTTGTGTTCCAGGGTTCTGGCCTTTGGCCAGAACAGTATTGTTTATGGTTTTAACAGTTTCATGTTCCAAGGTTCATAGTTCATAGTTCATAGTTCCATAGTTCATGTTCATAAGTCATAGTTTTAACAGTTTCTTGTATCAGGTTTTTGCATTTCATGTTTTACATTCCATGTCCATGTTTTTACTTTTCCGTGTTTTGTTTCATGCCAGGTCTGCCATGCCACTCCACCGCTTGTCTGCGTTCCGCCTCGTGCCTTCGTTGTTGCACATTTCAGAGCTCTGGTTGGCTTTGGTATTTCCCTCTTCCTTCTGTGCTGTGCTGATTCGGGGCTCTCTAAGCTTAATTGGCAATTAACTGTTTTTAAGTTACTAACATTTACTAACACTCACTGGGTGGTGTAATTCTTAGATAGGCACTTTACTAATACTACTAATTTAGACAGGGAGTTTATTGTCATGATTCCTGCTTTGCTTTTTCAAGATCTTGCTGTGCTTTTTCTGTTCTGAACATTCATGCTGGTTTCAAGCTGCATACTTAATTGGTACTTAAGCTGAGCACGCTCATTCTCTTAATGAGCAGGTCTTGTCATCCAATCTCTGTCCATGTCTTGATCTTGCCATGCCTCTTGTTTCTCTCTCTCCAGGTGTTACCCCTCATGTCATGATTTCCAAGCCTTTATCTGGTTGCGGTGGAAGTTGGCTGGCAGACAGTGTCTCAAGTTTGTTTCTAGTCGCGTCTCGTTTAGCCAAGTTCTTGTCAAGTTCCCTAGTATTTGTCCTAGCCTCTCGTCTTGTATATATATATATTTAGTATTGTTATTTATTTTTCTTGAGTATCTTGCCTGGAGTTTCCAGTGCCTTTTTGTTTTTTGCCTTTTTGCATTTATTGTTTATAGCTCTGTGCAGCATACTTTAGTTTGTTTTTTGCAACCCTTTGGGCCAAGTTTTTCGTTGGCCCTCGTGCCTGTTTTGTTTTTTGCTTAATAAATCCTCATTCCCTTTTCCCGCTTCTGGTGTCGACTGATTCCTTATCATTTTTGATTGTATCTGCATATTCCATAATGTGCCAACTTTTTAGAATGGGATTGTAAACACAGGAAATGAGATTCAGCTCTGTTACATCAAAGATGCAGCAAACTGAATAAATATTCCAACTTTTTTCTTAAACAATGTGCATTTATTGATTTACCTTCATAAAAAATACAGAGGTACAGAGTCTGACAGCAAGAGTGTCCTGTGAGCAGAGGTAACAGTCATATGCATAAGTGACAGCTACAGTATATGGATATGAAACTATGATACTATAATGCTATGATTCTAAGCCAGTGTCAGCGTGATGTGTGTGAACACAATGGCTGGACATATCTTTGCATCTTAATGTCATTGTTATGTAAAGCTTTGCAACAGTAGTGCAGACTACCTCAGAAAGAAAACACTGAGGCACTATGTCCAAAAATGTATCAAAATCACTGCTCTCTCCATTATTATTTGAGCATTGATTTAAACAGAAGACATACCACTGAAAACATACATATGAACACTGACTGTGCAGGTTTTCTATTGAAATGGTAGAACACGTAAATACTGTTTAACATCCACAACAAAACTGCACTAGAAAATAAGGTACGCCACATAGCAAGTGAAAAATGACCACATTTTTGTATAACTTTTTTTCCCTCACAAATGAAGTCACTTGCAAATGAAGAAGGGTAGGACATGAAATACATGTCGGGCACTACGATACAGAGGCCCAACAGGACACAAGGCTAGGGTCAATTCCAATTTCACTTCAGTCCATACGCAAAATCTAATGGAAGAAATGGCAATAATAATTGACAAAGAACTTTCTATCCTTGACCTGACTATTAAAAGACTGCATTCAAAATGAAACGCATAGTATTAGCCCCGAGAGAAGATTTAAAGAGACAACAGTTGATAATCTATCATTAAAGATGACTGGAAACTTCTTTGTGCTTGAGGCCTTTTTTAGCAGAAGTAACTTCCTAGTTGTGGGCTAAACATTGAGATGCAGAATGGGTCAGGGCTAATGTCCCAGCCAAAGCTTCAAACCTGTGATGTCCAGACTTATTAAAGCCCGTAACTACTGTACATTCATGCCATGGACCTTTACTGGAAAAACCTATTAGCGACCAGCTGAGACATACAGATCACAACTGAAACAAACCAATGAGGTGAAGACAAGGTCACGCCCACAATCAAGAAAGAGATCGCCATATGTGTGAGGCATAATGTGCTCAAACACAGTTTACAATCTTTACGGTCTGAGATCTTGAGAATGGCACAAACTGAAACTAATTGTCAAGGCGAATATCAGTTCAAGCTAAATCATACTGTAATTTTTAGCAAAATCCTAAGAACGTGAAAATCCACAGAAATACTGCTCAGTGTCTGTTAAACGTTGAGTGCACACTCTTTCACAAAATTACAAACGCCACAAGAAGATAGTAAACAGAAGGACATTGGAAATATGAACGGACCATTACATTGCTTTTAAACATCTAAGGGCCTAGTGACACCCTATGTCCTGTGAACTTTTTCTGAAGAATGATCTAGTTACATTAGTATCAAAAAGGCTGTCCCTCAGGCCCATTTCACTGGAGCCACAGAGCCTACAGTCCGCAGAATGTTTTCCCCTCGCTCGGAGGGAAATGTTTAATCATCCTCTCTCGTCACCAGTTGCTTCCGCATGTCTGAAAAAGAGGGCGATGGTCGTGGAAAAAACATTTTCCAAAGCAGGAAATCACTTAATGGCCCTGAAACCATAAGCAAACCACATAGGGAGTAAGCTGGGGTCTGATGAACGAGGCTGGAAAGGCAGACTAATACAACTCTGTGCTTGAAATAGGCCAAAATTAAATTTAATAGATATAATTGAAGAACTATGAATGAAATATTGTCAAATATGGGCGCTACTTGTATTTGAACAGTAACGAATGCAGCAGACATTTGATCATAATGGCGTACATATGATTTTAAGACAATAACACAATTATGATTAGAGAGTGTGACCAATCCTTGTTCACCAGGCATTTGATTATTACCTGAAATAAATTAAAAGGATCCTGTCGTGCTTTATTTATACTGCGGTTCAAGAAAAACATCACAGAATTTCAACAGAAACCGATCAATCCAAAAGTTTTGGAATTGTACACGTCTTATTGTTTTGGTGCAGCATTACTGCTCACTGAATTTGAAATAAAACTACGAAAGACTGTTTCAATTTGAGGTAATTTATATGTTTCATTGTCTATGTATGAAATTACAGTCCTCTTTTATCAACTCCCCCAACCTCACATTAGGGAATTGCAAGCAGCCGAAAAACATTAAACAGGGCTGCCGTTGATCTATTTAACCCTCAGATCGCTGAAATTCATTTTAAAAACTATAAATTTAATTATCTTGTGCTGTCGAAAACTGATCATGTAGCAACTTGTTAGAAATTTTAAACAAGTCGCCTCATCATTCCTTTTCAGCAACTCTGATTTTGATATCTTACATCGTTGAACAACAATAAACAACATTTAGCGCTCTGAGGGTGAGTATTTCGACATGACAGAAAAGGTTTTTTTTGGTCAATGACTGCAGTGGTTTTCTGTCAACTATGAGACTGTCTGCTAATACTCAGCCAGCGTATTTGTGCCTGCAGGGTGTGTACAAAGTAGTTCATCTCAATTTACTCAAAGTTTCAAATCTATTCTAGTTTTCAGTCTTGCAATGGCTTATTTTTAACTGGTATTAGTGCTTAATTGTTCTTCACGTTGAGAGATGGAAACAAACTGAAAATTTCACTCCCAGAATCAATCAACCCTAAACCCTACTGAGCTTTCTTGAGCATGAACTATGATGCGATTAAAAACTGCTAGTGAAGAAACAGTTGAGCAACCAACTCTTCTGCAACCTAAAATGAGTATATTGTTTATCAATATGGCTCAATTCCAACACTGATTATTGGACTTGAATGTTATAAACCTCAATTTAAAACTGTAGATCCTGAACCAAACAGTCTCCAATGCTTTATTTTAAATCCATTGTGGTAGAATACAGAAACAAAATAAAAAATAACAGTCCAAAGACTCCTGCATTTGACTGTATATAAATGGACACAATTGAAAAAAATAGTACAGTGTTAATAGTATTTTACTGTTGTCTTCTGTTATTGGTTATTTTCTGGTCCAAAGTCCATTTGCAAATTTCCAAATGTTTCTCTTTGTTCCACCACAACATCCTCCACTCTGATGAAATCATGTGTTTAACCAGGAGCTGCTCTGTTTAATTTCATAGCTGACCACAGGCATGGTTATTATGACAGCGAATGCTATTGGGAATGTGTTTTCTATTCCAAACCACCTTTTTTATGTTGCTTGAATATACAGTATATTCACAAGTCACGTAGTGCAACTGGGCAGGGAATCTTGACATAATGGCTAAAGATTTTAAATAATGAACCATTACTCACTGCTCAAACCAATACTGCTGAAGACATCACCACATCTATAATACATACAAGCACACTTTGTGCTAATAACATTAAGGCCATTACATTGCATAATATAGGTGAAACAAGCTTTCATGTAACAATGAACATATATATAGAGATGCCACATCATAATAGTAAAGCTAGTCAGTTTAAGACATTCGGTATTGTGCTGAGTTTGATCACTCCACTCTCATTTGTTCTCTAACATCCAAAGGTAGTGTTTCAAACAAGGCATCTTCCACGAGGATACCACTGCGTTTTAGGGACCGACAGCACCCAAGTTCTGCAGGCAAGCTGTCAAAGTGGTTGCCTCTGAGTTCTAGTTGTGTCAGTGATGCTAGGAAGGATATCTTTGGGGACAGCACAGTCAAGGCATTCATCCCCAGCTTGAGGGTTTTGAGCTTTTTGCAGAAGAAGAGTTCATCCGGAAGGTTCTCCAACTTGTTGGAAGTCACAGAGAAGTATTGTAGGCTCTGCAGCACTCCAATCTCAGGAGGGATGAAGCGAATCTCATTGTAGGATAAGTCCATGTAGCGGAGCTTGTTGCAGAGGAAGAGGTGCGAGGGAAGTACTTCGATCTTGTTATGGCTAAAATAGAGACGCTCCAGACTTCCCAGTTTCTTGATGTGATCGGGAATGTACGCGATGCTGTTGTGCCACAGCTTCAAGCTGACAAGCTTGCGCAGATGCTGGAAGCTGACGATCTCCTCGATAGACTTCAGATTGTTCTCCCTCAGGTCCAGCTCCTGCAGATTTGAGAGGCTGAAGATGGCATGGGGGATACGGTCCAGCTCGCAGTGCACCAGCTCCAGATTGACCAGGTGTCCCATCTTCTTCAGGTTGTTGAACATGACCAGCTTGGTGCCGTCGTTGTGCATGTACAGCCGTTGCAGGTGGCTGGACACGTCCACAACGGCCTGCGGTATTTTGGTGAAGTTGCTCTTTAGGTGGAGGGTCTTGAGGGACTTGAGCTCACGTAGGGACTCGAGGGTTATATTCCTGGATAAGTCATGGCTGAACAGGCCGCTAATATGGAGCTCTTCCAGGCTTCGCAAGCCGTACATCCAGGATGGCAGCTCCCTGTTGTCATCAAATTTCACTCTTAGCACCTTCAGGTTCTCCTTAAGAAAGGCAACTGCGGCACTGTGGATTTTGATGGAGCACTGATACAGGCTAAGCTCCTGGAGGTCCTCGAGCTTGGAGATGGACGCTGGTATGGTGACATTGTTTATAATCTCCAGTTTAAGGGACTGGAGCTCTGCCAACTCGAAGACTGTGTCAGGAAGGCCAGATAGCATGAAAAGGTGGAGCTCCTGCCTGTTACTGGCATTGTTCTTCAGCCTCTGGCGCAGTTTTTGAGCTGTCCACTCATGGTTCAAGTTGAGCTGCTTTAACTTATTCTCGCTGACTTCAGAGAGAAACACGGCAAACCTTTTGGAGTACAATGGATCGTACTGATCGATCATATGCAGCATGAAGGCAAAGTCATTCTTTACATCGGGAATGTCGCTAATCCCTGTCTCCTGACGTACGTACTCGAAAGAGTACTCCTTTAGAGATCGATAAAACAGCCAGTACAATGTATAAAGGCACGTGAACCCATAGACCCCCACAAAGCAAAGATAACAATAGGCAAGCTTTGAAAATAAATGCGCCATTGTGTGATTGCACCAGAAGTGTTCATAGCCCGTCATGTCCTGGATATTGACATCGCAAGGCACTGATATCTTCACCTCAGGCACAAGGATACTATTGTAAATTATGATCAGGAGGAACTTCAGGACCTTGAGCATGTTCTGGCGAGCATACATAACATAGAGCAGATCTCCCTCTTCCACATGCAAGCGAAATTTTTTTATCTTTTCAAACAAGGCCTTGGCTTGTTCTCCTTCTTTTTTGTCCAGTACACTCGCATCTGCTTTGTTTACAACCAGCTTTTCTGGAATGGACTTGAGGGACTGAGTTTTCTCAAGATTGGCCAGATTGCCATCCGCACTGGGCATATTGATATTGGACTTGATGTCAATCTCCCTTTTTTCATCCTTCCCTGCTGTGTTTTCCCCTGATACCTCGGACAGGGCCCTTGTGGTCCAGGGTGAATCAAAGCACTTTCCCAAGATAGAGACAAAGTGCTCTATTTTTGAGCTGGAGCCTGGGTACTTGAACCAGAAGTTGCTACAAACCATGAAGACAAGGGTGTGTATGAGGACTAGGTAGGGGAAGTACTTTGCGTACCAATGCAGAGCTTCCTCATAGCACCTCTGATTGATGAAGCTGTATTGCTGCAGGTCAAGGTTGGTTTTAAGGCCCTTCAGTTCTGTTGGGTGAGGAAAGGCCACAGTGTGGTTTGGTGCAGGTGTTTTTGTTGGTAGGCATATGATTTTGTCTTGCATAATCTACAAAACAAAATTCCAACACAAAAGATCAGGCAAAATTGGTCACGTCTATGAACCTTTGAATAATATAGCTTGAAAAATCCATTCAATTGACAGAGAAAAATGTACTCGCTATGAAAATTATCATGCAATTTCAGCGTTAATTAATCTATCAATCTACAAATCAATCAAATTCAATTCAGTAATGCTGCACATTTAACAAAGAATTAATCATACTAAATTCTACAGCATAGCCCAGAATAATCCCTCATAAAGTAAGCTGAAGGAAACCGTGACAACTTAAAGTCTCAACCATAGCTTAATTCCTTCTAATGCAGTATTTTGGACTGTCGTCATTGTGCAATATCTGATCTATCAACCTGATCAAGTACCTACAACAGTCTCGCCTAAGTCAATATTAATCCCTCCTCATGAGTGCAAATCAGTTTACTTCAAGCAGATAAGTTCTGACTGCCCACAGCCCCCCCCCCCCCATAATAACTAATAATTTAGCAATACGAAAAGACTACTTGGGCAGTATATTAGGAAAACGGACCGTTCTGGCAGAAGTAAATAAGGTATTTAAAAATGCACACATAAGGAGGGGTGGAGTGCCTGTTAAAAACTAAAACAAGGTAGTAATATACCAACTGTGATGGCATTTGCTTGGTTCACATTGCAATCCTCCTTATCAAATCACTGGGCTACATAGTATGCTTGCAGCAGGGAAAAGTCAGAGGCAGTAAAGCAGCCGAGGCTGTGTTGACGTATGGGCTAAAAGCCAGCCCCAGAGAGGCATTATGTTTTTTGGTCATTACAGACACTTGAGGACAACTACCCAGGATAAGGATACGGGGATAACGATCAATGTTATGATATCATTGCTTCTCATTAACATAATAAATGCTTATCTTAATGAAGGTTCTCATCTCAAATCAAATCTAGCATCTTAAATAGGACTAGGGGGACTGCAAAACAAACAGTACATAGCAGCTTCCAGACACTGTAACAATGAGTATGATCTCAATGGGAGACTTGTGAGTCATACAGGAAATAAGAAATTGTCATTAGGTTATCATTGTGAGCTATTTTTATTAAAAAGCTTTCAAATGTATTTATATCTTTCCTCTCGGTTTCCATCTGTTGCTTCAGCACAATACACCCTTTATGCTGCAACTAAAATCATATTTCAGCCCTCAAATATTGGCGCGAACGATCGTTCAGTTCGTGCAGAGGTTACGCAAATGAAAGAAATGGGCGAAGAAACCAATATAAGTTGAATAATAATAATAATAACTACAGTAGAACTCCCCTAAACCGTACTTGTATAAAATGAAAACTTGCTCATATCGGACAACAGTTCTCGTCCTAATTTTTCTGTAACGTTTTCCCATTAAATCAACATTGAATATACCGGATTTTATTTCACAGATTTTCGCTTGCATCGAATTAAATATCCAGTCCCGTCACAATGTATAGCAAATGTTGAAACTGAGAAATTTCACAATTTCATCCACAAAATGAGCTCATTTCAAATTTGATGGCTTCTACAGGTCTCAAAAAAGTTGGGACAGGGGCCTGTTTACCATGGTATAGCATCCCCTCTTCTTTGTAACGCAGAGTGGAGGCATCTCGACATTGAGGAGACGTTTCTTGAGTTTAGCCATTGGAATTTGATCTCACTCTTGTTTAATACAGGCTTCCAGCTGTTGGAGAGTTTTGGGTCTCCTTTGATGGACTTTTTGTTTAATTATGCCCCAAATGTTCTCAATCGGTAAAAGATCAGGACTGCAGGCCGGCCAGTTTAACACACGGACTCTTATACTACGAAGCCATGCTGTTGCAATAGGGCAGTATGTGGTTTTGCATTGTCCTGCTGAAATACACAAGGCCGTCTGGAGGGGAGTATATGTTGCTCTAAAACCTTTATATATCTTTCATCATTCATGGTGCTTTTTAAGACATGCAAGTGTCCAACACCATATGCACTAATGCATCCCCATACCATCAGATTCTGGCTTTTGAACGGAAGGCTGATAACAGGAGGGGTGGTCTTTCTCCTCTTTAGCCCAGAAGACACAACGCCCATGATTTCCAAAAAGAATGACAAATTTGGACTTGTATAACCAGAGGACACTTTGCTACAGTCCATTTTAAATTAGCCTTGGCCCACAGGACAGGGCGGCACTTCTGGATCATGCTCAATAATGGCTTTCTTTTTGCATGATAGAGTTTTATGTGGCATCTGTGGATGGCTCGGCGGACAGTATTTACAGAAAGTGGTTTCTTTAAGTATTCCTGGGCCCATTTAGTAACGTCAATGACAGAATCATGCCGGTGAGTGATGCAGTGGTGTCTGAGGGCCCGAAGTTCACGAGCATCCAGTCAAGTTCTTTGGTCTTGTCACTCGCTTTTTCAGCCATTTTTTTTCTGTCTCCTACCTTTTTAAACTAAACGCATAACAAAATAAAACGCAGCCAGAAAATTTGAAATGAGCTCATTTTGTGGATAAAAATGTAAAATGTCTCAGTTTCAACATTTGAAATGTTATCTATGTTCTATTGTAAATAACATATTGGCTCATGTGATCTGAAAGTCATTGCATTTTGATTTTATTCACAATTTACACTTCGTCCCAACTATTTCAGAATTGGGGTTGTGTGTATATACACACTTTTTTTTAATTATTATTTATTTATTTATTCATTTTACTGAATCTCTATGTCATCATGAGCAAGGTCCACACCAACTTTCAAATCCACAGGGAGAAAAATAGTCAGCTTGACAGCAATTAGGCTACAAGGAAATCTCTGTGGCGGTAGCTGCACTTACAACATAACCTCTGCTCTGTGCACCCAATGCTCTACTGGCAGACTCCAGGAGTAAATGGCTGCCAGAATTCCACAGGCCTTATTTTTTTCTGCACAGTAAGACAGTGTTCAAGGTACATTACAGTTCAACAGGGGCTTAGCCTGTGATAAGAGCTGATTTATTTATCACGTTTAACAGTACTTCAGCGTTTTTAAAGGCCATTTCACGCCACTCTAACACATTAAGAAATGAAACAGTTCTACGCAACTTTTTTCAGAATCTTCAAAATATATTCTCTGATTTTTTACCTGTTTAATTATTCAAATTAAAAATTTATTTGAGGTGACTTAACTCAGTGATATGAAACTGTTCCAGTTTTTAGAGTGAATATTCTTCTCAAAGCAACACAGGTATCACACACAACTCTCTCACACACTAATAGATGAGTCACTTCATACTAAACTGTCCAATGCACTGTTGTATAGTAATGGTCAAGAAAATTTTTTCTAAGAGAATTACATGACTTGCATTACTCATATTTATTCACTCCTGGATTGAAGATATACATAAGAAAAAAACAGTCATCGGTCCAATAACACAGCAGGAAAAGTGGTGTCCTGATGTCAGCCAAGGCATTGTGAAATGCATATTTTGTAACAAAATTTGGCAGCCAACTTCATTACATGCTCATGACATGTCTGTTGATACTTTGAAAGAAAGTGAAACGAAATATTGCAGAGAAATACCCATAATAACGGTTTCAATTTTCTGCATTAAATTATCGGGACTCGTCTTATCAGAAATGCAATATGAAATGACCGTCGTGGCCGTAACCAGTCGCGTCCTCACGTGTTACGCCCAGACCTGTGGGTTAATTTGCATGACGTATGCAAATTGCGTAATGACGACCTCGGCAAACTAAGGTACTCACTTCCTGCATCAAAATTTCACAAGGCGTCAGACAATCAAATATACCATGCTATAAAAAATAATCAAAAAAGAACATTTTTCCATGTCCTAACATCGTGTAACGACCATAACAACATAAAGAAATATAAGTAGATCATGTCCTGTGCATGGACTGTATAAAAAGATGGACGCAGCAGCCGGGTCCATAAAGTGGGGCCGATGCGGAAAATGAAAAAATTTACAGTATATTTAACGGCCAGCAGATGGCGACGTCAGTGGTCGCAGAAAGAAGTTCAATCCTACTGAAGTCTACGAGAAAATGACCCTACTTTGCCACCTGATTTATTTCATTTTTATTCTTTGAAATGCCTTCTTGTGAATATAATAATATATTCCTTTGGTGATTTAGAGCAACAGGCAGCCAGTTACAAAATTTTAACAATGCTTTGCACTGAACCCAGGTGAACGGAATACAAACATAGAGGACAATAGACATGAAAAACATTGACTGGCCGTAATTGTCCATAAATGTTACTGATAGACTGACGCCATTTATCATACAAAAGAATTGACTTTGAAATGTATCTGATTTTCAAGAATTTTATAACTGTTTTGTGTCCCCGTTACACCCACAACGCCTGCCACCCTAGCACATTATCGGGTCACTGAAAAGAAGTGATCACTCGGTTTATCTACTTGCTTGCTTATTTGTGATGCCCATGGATGGGTTTTCACCGCTGCAATGAAAAACTTTGGAAAAGGTATATTTGAATTCTCATCACTATTGTAACACATTTGTACAGTTTAGTATGGAGTGACTCAGATAAGGGTATCTCCAAATTGCACTTAGCCTGGCAAGCATGTCCCTGGAATGTGGGAGGAAACGGGCTAACTCAAAGGAAATCCGGGGGGGTTGGTCAAAAAGCAACAGCACAACCCACTGCACCGCCGTACTACCCAAAATCCCGCGTATTTTCATGTGTCTACTACTTCCGGGGCACTGGACCGACATAAAAACACCCAATAATGCATGAAGTGTGTTTCTAATAACTCGCTATATTCTCTGAGAGCAACTTTTTTAACCAATAATGAGATGCATCTCTTTTCTTCAAAAAAAATTTGGCTTTTTTCATGCCAAAAATAAAATGTGGAATATCAACTATACTATAAACTGACTATATTTTGATCACTAATCAAAACAATCAGTGACAGGCACAAACATATAATTGGGAACATAGCCATTCCAACACCAGTGAAGAGGAGGAACAAACGTTGATAAAGATGTGTGAACACGGGCTCAGTATTGAGTGGGAAAAACAAAAATACAGTGTACATTAAAAGAGCATCCTCAGTATTCAGAATATTAGCAACACACTGTATGACATGTTGTTTTCATCCAACCAAAAAACATCAATAGTCAAGAGGATGCTGCTGTCAAAACAGCATTTGGGGGAATTTTCTAATCCATTCACCCCAGGTTGAGATGTGAGGTGCAAGGGAAGTATATGGCTTGTATCTGAAGACACTGGCATTTGTTAACAAAGCACATTCAAAAGCATCTCCATTTCCCAACCATAACTGAAGATATCTTTCAGTTCATTTTCCATTAGTTTATCACACTGTGAGTCAAACAACCCAAAGTGATTGGCGTGGAGTCAAAAATCACAGCTGTTTCCCTGTGGGTAGAATAAATAATACGTGGTGGACATATCAAATTAAAATGCATGATATTGTCACTGTCATGCTCGAAAACAAATATGCCACATGGGAGAAAACAACCACCATTTTAAGAGGCCTGAATCGATTTAAAGGGCACCGTTTTATAATTAAACTTAATTCTCATCAAAGCATTTTCCATGCAAAATTTTTGGTATTCAGAATAAAAACCTCAAGTATCAAAACAAGAGGAAGAAGAAATGGTATTCTCATTATATATTTAATGCATTTAGGAATACAAGCACAGGAAGCTGAGCACAAAATGTACAGACATTGTTCAGTTAAGATGCTTCGCATCATTTCATGGATAGGCAAACTACCATTATGATAGCCTGTTTTACCACCCACCCCAAACCTATAGACACAAGACGACTGACCTGCAAAGTGCATCCGAATACCCCAATCATGAGCATGATCACGGAGAGGTAGTCTGTGAATACATCCCACCAGGGTTTGAGCACACGAAATGCAGGCTGTTGCTGCACTGTGAACTGCCGGAACTCTGTCACAGGAATCATTGCTCCTGTTGGTGCCAGAGACATTATTGACAATCGCACCAGCCATGTTATGTACACGAGAAAATGTGCTGCAATGGCCAAGAACATCTTAGCTTCCTGTCTGGCAAAGTCTTTAAAAAATTTTTTAAAATAATGATGTGCGTATGTTTTGTTTTAATATATCAGCACATTTTTTTTTCTTTCTTCGGTAACTGACCAATGCCAAAACATTCTGCAATGTCAAGATTCAAAATTGGTCTGCTGTTCTTTCATTGTTTTGATGAGATATAGTCTAATGCAGGGCAAATACTAAAACAGTTACATAACATTTTAGGCAAAAAAAAAAAAAAACATTGAAAAAGCGAGCTGTGATGTGGAAGATCATAGTTCAGAAGGATTTAAACTGCTCAAGCTTCTGATATGGAGGTAGGAAAAACTACTACTTTAGAGTGAGATGACAATTGTCTGGAAGGAATGAAATACAACGGAAGTCTTAGATCGTTGCCACTACTTCAGCTGAGCTGTTTTCATAGCCTACATCCACTTGGTTTATGAAAGAAAAAAAAAAAGATTTTCCACTCTCGTGAATATGAAATAGTTTCATATTTTTTCATTTTTAAAATATGATGAAACATATGAATTGACCTCACGGGAAAAAAAAAACATTTATTTTATTTCATTTATTTATTGGCAAATGTATTTAAATGAAAAGTGCACATTAACATTTTCTCTGAAAAAAAAAACAATGCAGATGACAAGAAACTAGGTCTACAATGAGATGTAGACTAATTATATCAACAAGTATCAGAAAAATCAAAAAGATTTCAAAGTACTCCCAAATGACATTAACTAGTAGAGACCGTGCTCCTTTTTCGATGCATTGTCAAAGCTAAATGTGGTTTTATCATGAAATATAGCACCCATTATCCAAGCTGAACATTTACTTTTACTGCGAGGTCACAGAAAATTAGATTTCAGCACACGGATGAAAATTGATCAGCAGTAAATGACGCTAAGAGATATAAATTACTAAATGTTTAAACAGGATTTGTCCCAGACTCAACATCCTCAACTTGTAGCCTAACTAGATGGTTGCTTAGAACAATGAAGTTCGATGATGGGATTTGGCTGCATCGACTCTAGCCATGACTTCCATAACACAAATAAAACGCAAAAAACTCTTCATTAATACAAGTTTTCATTTATTCTTCATTTTGACATATGAACAGATTTATATCAATGAAATTCAACAAGCACAAGCCAAACCCGTCAATTTCTTCAAATGAATACGATAGCCGTTATTAGGTATAGATTATCCAGCAATTTGTCGGCTGGTTAATATAAATCAGGCTAAATAAATTACAGCAGACCACTGACATCCATAATTTAGTCAGGATCCGCACGTAGTTTCTTTGCTGAAAGTTAGCTGTGCTCCGAAAAAATAAACCCAGCCCCACAGCTGAACAATCGCCTCTTAAGAAGCATACGGTTGTTAAACTAACACCATTATATTCAAATCTTCATATATTCCTTGAAAGCCTCAAACAAAATTTGCTATCTTACCTCAGTTCAATGCATTCGTAAACCAGCCAATGCTTTGTTATGGTACGTGGAATTCGTTGTATGCGAGGATTGCCGCATGTCCCTGCGTTGCAGTGCGATCACTGCGTTTCCCGTTATTTCTGGAGCTGCGCCTACGCTATCGGCTTGCAGACGCCAGTAGGGCGGGGACTCAGGGAGGTCTCTGGGACACAGTCGCGAACTTGACCATTGTCTTTCTACATATAGCTAGATTTAACGAGTCTCTTGCTGCTGGCATATTCTAGACTGTTTTCTGAGGATGCTAAAAGAAAGCAGAGTCGAGTTGGCAGCATGGAGATTATTGTGTGCAAGTTGGTCCCAGGTCATTATCAATTTATATATTTCGCAATGATTCACTGTATTCCTGGAGGGCGTACTTTGTGCAACAGGATATCGCAGGCCAACTAAGTGAATCTAATCCAAACCTGCCCCTCCATATAGCTGCAAATTTCAGAACAGCACTTCCAATGGCTGTTTCACAACATATCTGCAACTACTAAATAATTACTCGCGTTGCGTCGGGCCAGGCTTATAGCCTGAATTATTTTGTGCGATCATTTCACTGGCATCTCTCCGCCACTTGAACGCCCTTCGCGTGTTGCCACTGGGTTGTCAAAAATCTTCCACCATACGTCAGCATCATTGCACTGCGGTCAAATGAACCATCACTCGCAAAAACCCGGTCAAACCACTGACTGTATATATCTTTGCGTACAGTCGTCAAACCAGGAGTCGCTGCGATGGATTGCGCGTCTATTTGTGCTGTTACGGTACCAGTGCTTAGAGGAGCCAAAAATGACGAAAAACTCGCATTACGGTCGTGGACTGTATGATTACGGCAATAATTTCTTGTGTTTCACTACATATCATGATTCCCTGAAGTCTTGCTGAAGGTGATGTTCAAATCTGATGTAACCGTTTCCATCAAATAAAATTAAAGGAAAAGTCAGTTCAAATTACTTTGAGCCATTCATGATTTCCATCTATTTTATTTGAGCTGTCCTGTTTATTTATTTTTTTTTGTTTTGTTTTTTTTGTTGTTGTTGTTTTAAGATATTTAGTTTATATTTAGATATAGTTTCAGAGGATCCAGGACAACCCTGATTATGACTTTGTAAAGTTTGGAATTAATTTACGCTGCAGAGTAAGAGACAAATAAAGGAAAGTCAGCCAAAATTACATCATAAGAATCATAATTTCGTCGTTTTTGTTTTTGACCATGTGAAATTTGGAGTTTTTTTTCATGACGCATTCATTAAATTATGATGTGTAGAATCACATAGATACTACTGCCCTAATTCAAGTTTTTTTGACCTTCCTGGCTGCTCCAAGCAACAGTATGGTGATAGCACAACTAGACACATGCCAAAATCCAAATGATGACTTGCTTCACAGAGTTTTTGCCAATGATGGCTCAGTTGACTGCAGTATCAAGGCGAGGCAAACCACTCCCCTCGTCTGTCTGATGTCATTATCAGCAGGGACTGTATTACTATTTACAGTGCTTTACACATTTATAAGAACAACACCCAATGTAAGGTTTATGCCACAGGAACCCTAACTTAACAGTATTGGTATTTACCAAAATCGCTTTCTCTAAAGGTTAATCCACCAGTATGTGCAAGCTCTTTAATTGAAATTATATTTTTAATGCTAAAATATAATGTTTGTTGTATTCACAAATTTTTGAATTTACTGTTTTACAAAAAAACTGAAAAAATAGTGAAGCGCATCGTCATTTTTTTATTGGGATGCCATATATATGCCTTAATTCTGAAATAGTTGGGACAAAGTGTAAATTATGAATAAAATAAAATCGCAATGACTTTCAGATCACATGAGCCAATATGTTATTTACAATACAACATAGATAACATTTCAAATGTTGAAACTGAGACATTTTACATTTTTATCCACAAATTGAGCTTGTGTCAAATTTTCTAGTTGCAACAGGTCCCAAAAAAGTTAGGACATGGGCAAAAAAGGGCTGAAAAAGCAATCAATATATAAGAGAATACATTATCAGCTGATATATTATCAGCTAAAAGAACATTTAGCAAGTAATTAAGTTAACTGGCATCAGGTGTGTAACATGATTGGCTATAAAAGGGATGTCTCAGAGAGGCATTCTCAGAAGTAAAGATGGCCAGAGGCTCTCTAACCTGTGAAGGCTTGCGTAAAAAAAGGAATACTTTAAAAACAATGTTCCTCAACGTCAAATTTCAAAAGGTCTTATCATCGAATGTGCATAACATCAGCAAAAGATTCAGAGAAATTGGAAAAATCTCTGAGCGTATGGGACAAGGCCGAAGACCTTCACTAGATGCCTGTGATCTTTGGGCCCTCAGACGCCACTGCATCACTCACCGGCATGATTCTGTCATTGATTTTACTAAATGGGACCAGAAATACTTCAAGAAACCACTGTCTGTAAACACAGTCCGCCATGCCATACACAGATGCCACCTAAAACTCTATCATGCAAAAAGGAAGCCATTGTTGAGCATGATCCAGAAGCGCCGCCGTGTTCTTGTGGGCCAAGGCTCATTTAAAATGGACTGTAGCAAAGTGGCAAAGTGTCCTGTGGTCAGACAAGTCCGAAATTTGACATTCTTGTTGGAAATCTGTCAAAACCAAACCTCTCCAGCAGCTGGAGCCTGTATTAAACAAGAGTGAGATCAAATTCCAATGGCTAAACTCAAGAAACGTCTCCTCAATGCCCAGACGCCTCCAATCTGTGTTAAAAAGAAGAGGGGACACTACACCATGGTAAACAGGCCCCTGTCCCATCTTTTTTGAGACCTGTAGCAGCCATGAGCTCGTTTTGAGTATGAAATTGCAAAATTTCTCAGTTTCAACATTTGCAGAGTTATCTCTGTTCTATTGTGAATAAACTACTATGGCTGTTGCAATGTGAAAGTCATTGCATTTTGATTTTATTCACAATTTCCACTTTGTCCCAACTATTTTGGAATTGGGGTTGTATGAGTAATATATCTATATACATGTGTGTGTGTGTTTTGTTTAAATTTATTGCCTGAAAATTGTCAGTAGTAGGCAAAATATACACACAATGTTCAAGACTATTTTATTCATCAAGACTTGCAAGGATGTTCCCGTAAAAATGTGACTTAAGACAGTAAGTTGCTGCTTTAAACATAAAGTTCACCTTATGGTAAATTTACAGCTTACTAAAACCCAAGAATTGCAACTGTGGTTGCAACATAAACCAGCATACACGTGGGTGCCCCAGTACCAGGTTTGTGAACGACTGAGATATAGAAAGCATTTTTTAACATACTCATTGTATTCTGAGCCTAATATTGCCTAAATGTATTGCATTATCACTTGAACCTCATAATGCTACAAGCAGTCATTCAGAACAGTATTTGCAGCAACGCTACCCATAGGTTCTAGTGAGAAGTGTGTCACACTTGACAAAGGTCAGATTCTTTTTAGCCTCCACCAACTTTGACATTTGTATGACAACCAAACTACATTTTGCATTATTGGGAAGGGAAGTAAAATTGTCCAGAAAAAAAGTAACAAAAATAAAAAATGACAAGATTTTATGTGACTTATAAATACTACATAAAGTTTTTTTTGTCAGCACGTTTTCTTGAAAAATTGACCTTGTGCCCAGGACAACTGATCCAGAGCACCTCCCTTGTCTGCAGCCCTGACCACCACTGTGACTGTTGGTATTTTGTTCTTATTGTGGAATATTGTGTCAGGATTACACCAGATGTAATGTGACCCATGTCTTCCAAAAATGTCAACTTTTGATTCATCAGTCAACAGAATATTATTCCAAAAGTCTTGAGGGTCATCAAAATGTTTTACGGCAAATTTGAGAAGGACTTGCTTTTTTTTTTTTTGTTCAGCAAGTGTTTTAGATGCCATTTTTTGCCTCGTCTCTCTTTTATTGTGGAATTATGAACACTGACCTTAACTGAGGCAGGTGAGGCCTGCAGTTCTTTAAAATTAGTCTGTTTTTTTTTTTTTTTTGGAGGTCTCCAGGATGAGTCGTAGATGCACTCTTGGAGAAATTTTGGCGGGCTGGCTACCCCTGGCAAGGTTCTCCACCGTTCAAATCAAATTTTCTCAGTTTGAGAATAATAGCTCTCACTGTTTTCACGGGAGTCCCAGGAACTTACAAATAATTTTGTGACCCTTTCCAGACTGGTAGGTGTCATTGACTTTGTTTCTCATCTGTTCTTTAATTTCTTTTGATTGTTGCATCATGTGCTGCTTTTTGCCTACATCAAAGTGCCACAAAGGTTCTATTTACCATCTTCAGCCTGAATACCCCTGGATTTTCTGTGGCATGCCATCAGAGGTATTGAAGCCACTCACCTTTTAATGCATCATTGCTCACAATGTTATCCCCATTTAAGATTGCATGAAAGCTATGAGAGTGCCCGTCTTCATATTTGTATTTTCACCACAATATGCACCTCTACGGCTCTGGTGCACTCTACTTACTCTCCTAATTTAGGCCGTGTCCGTGCGTGCGTGCCTCCCGTCTTTCGTGGGGAACTTTTTCGGTTTCAGACCGGGTTATTTCTTTCCTCCTTTTTAATAGACCCATTTGTAGTTCCGCACGCGTGCTTGTTTTTCCTAACCAAGTTTTGGCACCGCTTCCGCTCTGAGGCAAACTTCAGCCAATCAGATTTTACCTAACTGGAATTGTAACTCAATCAGATTGTGCGAAACTAGAATTCCCCCCCGCCTCCCTCCAAATTTGATAATGAAAAATTATCTGGCGTTCCGAACGCACAGTTAAATAAATGCTGAGCAATACCTAAGCTATAGTGCCATCTGCTGCTGTTTTTGAGAAATGCTTAGTGAGAGAAATTAAATCATTTTCTCTCAGTCTTGGATACATCTCAATTATCTTAAATTGAATCCACGTTTCCCTCGCTTGCCTCTTTTTCTTGCGTTTTGATCCCTGCCACCAGAGATGCAACGGGCTCATCTCATTTTTCTATTCTGTACTGCTTCGTCTCCCATCAGCTTCATGCTCATGTCTGTGACCTAGAAATCGATTTTAGCATGTTATCTTGAAGGATGTCTCAGTTCCTAAAATGCATCCTGAGGAGAGAGGATTGAGGAAAGAGGAGGCTTGCTGAAGGTGCTATGAGCAAGGATGTGCAGAAGTATCTTTTGGGGAAGTTTTTAAGGCACCCATGACCTATGAAAGAGGCGTGACACACAGCTGCCACATTTTGATTTGAATTAAAAGTAAATACACAGTATAAGTTGTCATAAATTCTGTTATGCTTTGGTGACAGAGATCATAAAGTACGATGGTAAGGTATAACAACACAATGGATGGCTGATAAAGCTGTGCCACAACTCATTTTATTAACATTACTTTAAAATGATGGCTCTGACACGCAGATGTCTCCTTTTGTGAAATGCATGTAGCCTCCACTGTCACGTGCTTCCCTTTGTATTCATTACTTCCCTGCAATCCAGCAGTTTGTTTGCTTCAGTCTCTTTTTGTTTATTGATTCTCCATATCATATTATTAGTGAGCAGATCGTTGGGACCTCTGCTTTAAGGTGGAGTTCATGGACCGTGAATACACCCTGCTTTTCCTCCACGCACATTGGAGGAGGTCTCACCCTCACTGAGGACATCAGGTAGATGGCTCTTAGCTTTGACAACAAGAGTGAACTCTTGCCTATTGTCTGAACGGGCGAAGTGATTTCTGTCCCATTTTGAGCCCCCGTCTCGTTGCTTTTGGGCAGTGCACAAGTTTAGTTAATTTAGATCTAGCAGGCATCCTGCCAGGTCCTGTGGGCATCCTTCTGTGTAGTCTGGATCCTGAGGTTGCACTGCTATGTAGTTCAGGTTTAGCAAGTGTTATGGAGGAAACCTTTTATCACAACAAGCCAGGCAGGCCATCAAACTCAGATCCACAGATCCACTGTAAAACAGCCAAATAAGGCTTATATTCATTTGCAAACCAAACAAGCAAGTGGGATAACTCTTACCAGCGAAATCCAACTTTCAGATTACATAGGGTGGTCTTTAATTAACCCATCCCAGTAGGTTCAATACGGTTCAGTATGATGTCCGTTTGAACAAGCTCAAAGCTTTGGGATTTTCAAATTCAACTCTTCAGTGGGTGAGGTCATACCTATGTGGCAGAGAACAGGTGGTGGATGTGGAAGGGACCTTGTCCTCACCTCTTAAATTAACTTGTGGAGTTCCTCAGGGGAGTATATTGGGCCCTCTCTTTTTTTTTGTTACATGTTAATGATATGCAGGCAGCTATAGATTGTAATTTGTTTTTATTTGCAGATGACTCAGCTGCCCTTGTCTCTCATAAAGAAAAATCAGGGGTGGAAAGGTAGCTTAGTCTAGAACTCTTTAACCTTTAGAGCTTGGTTAGTAGACAATAAGCTGTCTCTCCATCTTGGAAAAACAGAATTGATTCTTTTTGGGTCTAGAGATAAACTGAAAAAGTCGTTTGGGTTTTAGGGTAGTTGTGGGTGATATCGAAATTATAGCTAAGGAAGTGGTCACTTACTTGTATAGTGCACAACAAATTATCAGGGGAGTCTATGGCCCAAAGAGTTATCTCAAAGGTCAGTCCAAGGACTAAGTTCCTGGTAAGAATATCCAGTCTCTTAGACAACGTCACCTTGAAAATCTTAGCTGATGCTCTTGTTCAATGCCATTTTGATTATGCCTGTACATCTTAGTACACTGGCACTACTAAAGGCCTCAAAAATTGATCAGAGTGATCCTCAAACTCTATCCTAGAACTCATCTCCTTCCTAATCATTTTTCCAGACTCAGATGGCTTAGAGTAGAGGAGAGAGTTTCCCAACTTAAATTGTGTTTAGTTTATAAGATAAGAAATAACCTGGTACCCAAGTATTTTTTAAATTACTTTTCTAAAATTAGTGACACACACAATTATTCCACCAGGGAGAGTTCCACTGATTTTAGTTCGTGTAAGGACCACAATGGAAACAAGCCTTTGGGCTTTATTGTGTTTTTTATCTTTTTGAATACTTCTTACTGAATGCTGTTCAATAAAGTAAAAAAAAAAAAAAAGCCCCATTTAGTTCGGGTCCTGAGGCAGTCCCCACCATCAAGTCCGGCTCCTGTGGGCCTCCTGCCACATAGTCCTGGCCCTATGGTCATCCAGCCGCCCATTCCAGGTCCTGTGGACGTCCAGCCACCCCATCCTGACCCCAAGGGCATCCATCCGTCCAGTCCAGGTCCGATGGATGTTCCGCCACCCAGCCCTGTTCCAGTGGGCATGCCGAGGCTGAGTCCTGATCCAGTGAGTACTCCTCACACCTTGCCCTGATCTAACGGGCCCTCCACCACCCATCCTGATCCAGCAAGAGCTCCACCACCAAGGCCTGATCAAGAGGGTGTCCCATCGCCCTAAGCGTATAGAGCAAGCAGTCCAATGTCTAATGTTATTCCAGAGGCCATCTCCAGCAGCGTGCGGTCACATGTTCAGAGGGGCTTCAGTAACCTTACTCTTTACCCCTTGACTGTCCTCTCGCTGTTCTCATTCAAGTTCGCCTGATTAACAATCAAACAATTTATCGACTGAACGACCAAGACCAATCCATTTTCCATAATAAGAAGTGATAACAAAAAAATAAATGCCTATTGCCAACATTTCTTTAATTCATACAGCATTTTTAGAATGGAAACATAAATGCAAAAAATCCGAAACCTTCACTGACTTTGCAGCAATTATTTCCACCATCACTCAGCTGTGCATCTTACCTAACAACGCCCTTTAGCTGTCACTAAATTCAGACTACTGAGCAGATTCTTGTGGCTTATTGCTCAATGAGCCTTGCAAACTAATTTATGCAAATCTGTACTGTTTCACGAGCTACACGAGCGTACGTGCGAAGAAAACGCTGTATAATTTTCGTGATGCAAGGCTTTCAAAAATAAATTAGACTCTCGTTGTTCCTACCAAGTAGTCGGAGCTACTGTTGCTAATCTGGAGAGGTAAACTGCAAGAGGTTTAGGTCATTAAGCGGTGAAAGGCGAGGTTATTGCGGGCTCTGAGTTTTGGCTGACGGACCACCACTGGCCATTTCAATGCACCAAGCTGATCCAGCAGGTGCACTACGGCCCACACTGCCAGAAATAGGGGTATAGCAGCAGTCAATTTCTACTCCCCAAGGTACATTCAGCACTTTATGTACCCCCTAGGGCTAATTAAAAGACCTCAAGGTACCTCTGTGAACCTTTTTAGGGTCTAAACAGTACTTTTATGTTCCAAAGCAAATAAGTACTTACTTATGAGGGTACAACAACAGTACCTTTGAGGGTAACGCCCCAGTGACAAGGCTTTCACCCCTAAAGGTACAAATAGGTACTTTTTTTCCTGAGAGTGCAGTCTGGCTCCAGATTTTTCTCATACTTAAGGAAAATATGCAAAAAAAAAAGAAAGAAAGAAAAAACAGACAAAGGAATGTACAATCTGGTACAATCCCAGTAAAGTATCTTGCAAACTGAACTATCTGGAGACTTATACTCTCATCTCTGTAGTTTATATCCTGTGTTCATACCAGAGGTTCTTGACCAGAGATTGGAGGTCTTGGTAACTCAGAGCTTTTGAGCTGCTAGTGTTGACTGGATGACATTAGGCTGGTACTTGCAGAGATTCAGGGAACTGTAAAGTTTGAAAGTCCTCGATTTAAACATTTTAGCCATCTGGCTGCTCGGAAACAAGAAATTGCATTACAGGAATCAGAATCTAATTTCTACTTCCAATAATGCTGTTGTCTGTGCAAAGGTCCAGACGATTATTCCCATTAGCCTGACTGATAGCTGACTCTATGCTGCCATTTGGGTGAGAGTTGCTGTACATTATGGAGTCATCCTGTGTCTCTGCCTGCAGATCCTATTGAATGATGAGGAAGTCGGAGAAATATTCGTATTACTGATCTATTCTTCATCACTTTGGGATGAGCTGGCTCTAGTCGCCCCACTGAATGCGATGAATGAAAATGCAATGGTGTGTCTCCCCAGGGAACTTACATCATGATGAATACTGTACTGCCTACAGAATACTAACACATTGTAGTCTACACTTAAATTCTAACTATGCCCTCACCATGGCTGACAAATGGGAACGGCCAGCATTAGGTAACATAGGGTGAGGTACATCTGAATGATCTGCATTTTTAGATTGTTCAAGTGACCTCCTTCCTGAATGCATTGTTTATCCTGGAAATAAACATGGGCGCCATGAACAATGCATTTAGGATTCCTGACACTTCAACCATTAAAAAATGTTGATCATTCAGCATACTTCACCAGATCATTACCTAATGCCCATCTATGTGATCATACACAATATCTCTGAACTTCCTTTCTATATTCACATATGGCCATATATGCTATGGTGCATACTTGTAATTGTCTCATTTTTTTAACTCACCATTCTGCTATCCTAATTGGATAATCCACCCCTGACGAGGCCAAGGAAAATTTCTATTTAGATCAAGGCAGAGTCACTCCGTCAACAAAATAAACTCATCCTACTTGGTGACACCTGCAAGAGTTGGATGCGATCTTACATCTTAGCCCAAGGTACGATAATTAGTCATTATGATGCAGCTAATAAAAACTGGAACGATTCTCCCTCATTAATTTTGTGTTCCTCAAATCAACTTGTGATTACGAACACAATCTTCAAGCAGGCCGATAAGCATAAGACCACATTAATGCATCTGAGATCAAAGCACTGGCATTTGTTGGACTAAGTTACCATATGGCAACATGACTGGCATGATGTGACCCACACTAAGGCCATCAGGAGCTCAATCCAGTGGTCAGACCACAACCTGGTCAGAGGCAGGATGAAGCCTCAGCTGAGGCATCACATATGGTACAAGCAGTCACCCATAAGAAGGTGGACGTCAGGAAGCTGAAAGATCCCAGCATGAGAGCAGCTCTACTGGATGATTAGGACACCCTCTTTACTGACCTAGCAGCCCTTACAAGTGGGGAATCTCAATGGGCATACAGTATTTCCGCAATTAGGTCTATAGCACTGCCGTTGACGTGCTGGTTCACACAAAACTAAAACACAGAGATTAGTTTGATGAGAACAAGCCACTCTTGAATGACCTTCATTCAGCACACTCTGCTAGGCTAAAGAACAAGAATAGCCCTTCTCTGAAAGACAATTATATGATGCTTAGAAAAGAGGCACAATGAAAGGGGAGACAGATGAAAGATAGGATAAGATAAGATAGTTTATTTCGAACACCAGGTTCATATAAGATACATATATATATTTAAAATGGAAACACACATGAAATTAGTCTGAATAGGAAATATAGCAAATGAACAGTTAGAAATAATGATTTTAATGGAAAATTATGAATATGTATTTCAAACTTTGCCTTCATCATCATCAAAAAAAAAACAAAAAAAAAACACCTTCACTGTAGATACTGAAACTGGTGTTTGATGGGAACTATTTAGTGCAGCTGCTAGTTGACAACCAGTGAGGCATCTTTGTCTTAAACTACACACTCTCAGATATTTGTCTTACTGCACAGTTGTGCATTTGGGCCTCCCACTCCTTTTCTCTGTCCTTGTTAGTGCCAGTTTGAGCTGCTCTCTGTTGGGAGTAGTTGATAGCATGGTAAAAGATTTTAAGTTTTCAATTTCTCGCATTGAATAGACTTCTTTCCTAAGCATAACAATAGACTGACGGGTCTCTAAAGGAAGTTTTTTCTTTCTGGCCATTTTGAGCCTGAAAACAAACAAGCAACTGCTGATGCTTCAGGTACTAAACCAATCTCAAGAATGCCATGCTCGCTTTTGCGCTACCTTATTAGTTCAATGATTTTCAGCTGTGCAACACATTTGCAAAGGGGTTTTCTAATAATCAATTAGCCTTATAAAATGCTTACCTTGGATTAACAGCCATACCAGAAGATTGATGCAGAGGACTGACACTTGCTGATAATAGGCCTTTATGAAAAAATGTAGATCATTCTTTTTAAAATCATCTGATTAATTTTAATCGTTTGTGAAATGGAAAAAAATGTTTGTGAAATGCATGAAAATCTATTTTTCTTTAGAAAACAAAGAAATTTGCAGGTGATCCCAAACGTTTGAGCGGTAGTGTTCATCAAAAACAGAATAAAACAATGTAAACAAAATGAAAAGGTCATATATAAAGTCTTTGATTCCAGAAACACCATATTTCAGAATAAAGGGGTATACATTAATTTACAATATTCCACATTACACTATTGTTGCTATTTTTAATTCTAACCATATACCCATGTACATTTTTTCTGACCAATTCTGCAAGCAATGGTACATTTAATTTGACAAACGTGACTTGCACTTGACTTTTTGGGGATATTTAGCAAATGTCTGAGAGAATTATTATAAGCCACATGTAATTTACACTCAACAAAAATATAAACGCAACACTTTTGTTTTTGCTCCCATTTGTCATGAGATGGCACACCTGTGAGGTGGGATGGATTGTCTCAGCAAAGCAAAAGTGCTCACTATCACACATTTAGACAGATTTGTGAACAATGTTTGAGAGAAATGGTAATATTGTGTATCTGGAATGAATTTCAGATCTTTGAGTCCATCTCATGACAAATGGGAGCAAAAACAAAAGTGTTGCGTTTATATTTTTGTTGAGGGTATTTTGCACAGTGGCAGAGCAGTAAAACCATGAATGAGAACAATATAAGTTGGTATAATAAGCCTTGAAAAGTGAACATATTACTTCTGGTGTACATTCACCAAACTTTCTTAATAACACATTTACTTTAGCAAAGAATTATCCTTATTTGACGAGTACAATCTGCATCGGTTTTCTGACATTCTATCCAAACACCAAGATATTTGATCTTATCCACATATTGTAAATTGTTACCAGGTAAGTAGAGTCAGGAGTCACTTGTTCGTGTACCTTTTGGTTTGAATGACATGCAGAATTTTTATTAAAATTGAAAACAATATCTTTCCTTAGACCATACTCCTCACACATAAAAAATAGCTGCTGCATTGCCGCTGTAGACAAACTGATTAAACACAAGTCATCTGCATAAAAAATATGATTAAGACAAATTCCACCAATATAACCATCAAGACCTGTATCATTAAGTACAGTACTGAGATTGGTAAGATATACATTAAATAATCTGGGAGACAATATTCCACCCTGTTTGACACCATTAGTTGCACTGAATGAATCGGATTTGGAGTTGCCCCGTCTGACAGCCATTTGCTGTACCAATACATTAATATTACAACAATATACAAGGAGTCCTTTCATTCAAATAATTTTCTAAATAAAGACTAAATAAATAAATAAATACACACTTGTAAACTGGTTTCTATAATGATTGATAAATTTGTGTAGTGCATATACAGCCATATCTGTACCATGACCTTCTTTGAACCCGAACTGGTTGTGATTGGTCCAGAGGTATTCCTCCATTCTGTCTAACAACACACCTTCAAACACCTTAGATATTATATCAGCCACTGTTATTGGCCTATAATTATTAGTATCTGATAGGTTCCCACACTTGTTTTTGACAAGAGGTAAAATTACAGATTCTAGCATACTAACTGGGATATAAGCATGGGTCAACATAGCATTAAAACACAATGAAAATAATATCGACAGGTTATAATTACCATACAATAAACTCTCCGCAGATAGCCCATCGGGACCGGAAGCTTTACCTTTCTTAAGTTTCTTTATGAGAGTATCAACTTCATTTGGATCCACCTATACAAAGTTGTTATCACGATGAACACCACCAGGACTGTAGTAATTACTGATATCAGCAAGAACAGTTTTTATGTAAGACACTTGTACCTGAGTTAAATACACTTTCATAATTTGTTTTCCAATGTGATGCAATATTTCCTTCCCCAATAACAACAGCTATATTATTGATAACAAATGAACCAGAACCTGACATATTTCTCACTTGTTTCCAGAACTGCACCTGATTAAGTTCACTCATGTGACCAGCCTGCTTGGCACACTTTATCAACTCTGCGTTTCGTCTACATGTCCGCAGACAATACTTAAAGTGCGCTCTGGTTTGCCTCATGACGTCATAGACAGGACCATGTCGTGGTTTGTTGTTATTTCACCACCAGAGGAACGCATCTCGTGCAGCAGAATGTGCTTCCTTTACTAAATCGTTCCATCCAGGCACTGTGTACCGACTGAACTTACCTTTCCCTTTGCACGGAATACGATATTTCTTGCACTGATCTAGTTCTCCAACAATACTTTTGTCGAGGTAATCAATGGAGTCCTGGTGAATTCTACAGTTTGTGTCTTGACATAACACCGCATCCACCCGCACCTTATTATTACACAGGAACTCCTTTGTACGTTGATTATACTTACGAAGGTCGGCATCAGTGACCTCAGACCATGTGTATATGGTCCTACCCGGGGAACTATCATCAGTTTGGTACAGTACACGTGGATTTAAAGGTATATCAAGTTTAAAGGATAATGGATATATATATATATATATATATATATATATATATATATATATATATATATATATCTGATATCATTCTATGACCGGTTGTTGTGGTCACACAGTGATCCAACCATGAAGTGCTCCCATGTGCCATACTGGTATAGGTAAACGTATTAAGAGGTAACAACATCTCATCAGAGATACAAAAAGAGTACTTCTGACACAGACTCTTAAGCTCTGCACCAAACCTGCTGTGGTGCTTAAGGTTGACATTAAAATCACCAGCAGTATAGACATATGGGGTACCACAATCATAAGTTAATTGTTTTGTCATACTTAGGTAGTGACAATACTCATCAAAATTATCCACATTATCACACGGTTAATGCACACAGAGAGACATAATTACATATGTACCAACTATACCAATTAACCTACTTTCATAATGGATAATAACACAATTGTTGCCAAGTGACTTTTGCCTCAGGATCCATTGCTGATACATCACAACCATTATAACCCCCATGGATACCAGAAAGATGTGTAAGTTCATAAGAGAATAGCCAGTGTTCTTGGAGAAATACAATATTATGTGTTGTGTTCCGTGGGTCTGTGTGTTTGGTTAGTCAATTTTAGGTTTTTATTATTTTTGTGATGTCAGTTTTTAGTCCATGTCTTAGTGTTCACATTTCATTCCTCTCCCGTGTTACTCCAGTCCACGTCTTACCCATGTACTGTCTTTGCTTTCTCCCCGGTCGCGTCATTGTTTGTAGCAGTTTTCTGTGTTAATTGATTGTGACACTATTTCGGGTGAATTAATGGATTCTGGGTTTCAGCCTTCCCTCTGTTCTCGTTTACTAATTTCCCCTTGCTTTTCTATATTACTAACCCCTACTAACAGTTTGTTGTTTTCTAGAATTTACCAACCAAACTAACATTGTATATTAGACTAACATACTAACGAGCACCCGGGATTGTATAGCTGCACTTACTAATTGACTAATAATCTCTCAGCTTTCGCCCTGTTCTAGTCTCCGCCCCTTGCTTTACTATTCTCTTGTTTTGCTAAAGTTTCCTGCAGACTCTCTGCATTCTTATAATCTATCCTGACTTATTCTGTACACTTAGGCGTCCTTTTATCTAGTTTATTTATCCCGTCTTTGGGATTGTCTTGTGATCCTCGTTTGTGTGTTAATGTTTATCTGTTTTCATGTAATTGGTTTCCCTTGTGTTCCACCCCTTGTTAATTATATTAAGTTGCTGCACCTGTGTCTGTCCTCGCCCCCTGCCCTATATCTGGGAGCCGGTTCTCCACGCCTGCAGATCTGACTTCCCTTTGTCGCTCTGCGCGGCACTCCTTGCCCCTGTGCACTCCCTCTGGTCCCCTCAGTTCTCCTCTGTGTTCATCAGCTGCATACCCTGCCCTTCCTGCTGCCTCCAAGCCCCTGGTGCCCCCTGTCTCCTCCAGTGTCCCCTGTGCCTGTTTTGCCAGTCCGCCTCCACCGTCTTCTGTGCCCGTCTTCCTCGTCAGCGTTTCTGGCCCCCTGAGCTTCAGCGTTTCTGGCCCCCTGAGCTTCAGCGTTTCTGGCCCCCTGAGCTCCAGCGTCTCCCGCCCGTCCAAGTGCGCCAGCGTCTCCCGCCCGTCCAAGTGCGCCAGCGTCTCGCGCCCGTCCAAGTGCCCCTCCTGATGTTCTCCCTTACCCTTTTCCCGGCCAGCTGTGCCTTCCGAGTTGCCATCTGCCAGCTGTGCCCACAGTCTTGTCTTGTCAGTGTTTTTAGTCAAGCCATAGCCACAGCCCCAAGCCATAGTCTTGTCTGCCCCCCTGTCTAGTGTTCTGGTCTGCCCTAGTCTTGAGTTTGTTTTCCTGAGTTTTCTGGTTTCAGTGCTTGGCATGGTGTTTTTGTTAGCCTTAGTGCCCCCTTTTCCCCTTGGTTTTATCCCTGTGTTTATTTTAATAAATTATTATTTTTGGATCCCCGCTTCTGGCGTCTCACTCCCCTTTTGTGTCTCCCTTTCGTTTCCAAGTTCTACAGAGTTCCCCTGTGTGCTTTCCCTCTTGTATCCGTAACAATTATGACTGTTACACATATCAATAATTTCATCTGTTGATGTTTTCACACTTTGACAATTAAAAGAACATATTTTAAGCTGTTTTCTTGTGAATATTGACGGTTATCAAACACACTAAAGCACTAGAAACACAAAAGCGCATATTTTATACAACATACCTGAAGAAAGACTAGTGACTTTTCTTATCAAAATATTGTCGGACATAGAGTCCTTCGTGCCAGTTCTTTTTATCAAAGCACTTGTGTTTATGTCCACCAGGGACACACACTTGGAAGGATGCATAACTGTCAAATTTTGTGTTCAATTGTTCCACTTTAACACCGCTGCTGATGCTGAGTTTGTTCCTGATGCATGCGCACAGATGATGAGGCTTTGTTGCTGGCTTGAATCAAGTGATGAACAGTGATGTGACCGACTGGCATTCACTCGACCTGCCGCCAGCGGGCTGCATCTGGTGTCGTGGGGCAACACGCAGCTGAATGCCACTGTTACCATGATCACGTGGGGGTATGTGGTTTGTCGACAGGGCACTTCTTGACGACTTCAAAGCGCCGGAAAAAGATTTTTTATTCTTTTTCCTCATCACCGCGGTGAACTTCCCGCTTTCGACCTTGACCGCTGCTGCTGTGCCCAGGAGTTGGCTCCCACCAGCAGTGGACAACGGCAGCTCATCGTTTTCGTCAGTACTGATGATTCTGTCATCTTCATCTGCATTCTCTGCTTCGGAGTCCATTTCAACCTCTGAAACTTGGGTGGAGCCTTGGTCATGACGAGGCTCTCCACCTTCTGTCAGTGACCTGTCGCACAGGGACTCACCAAAGTTCTGTGTGGTTTGGTGTTGAAGCTGGATCTTCATCTCACCCACATCTGCTTGTAGCTGATTCATCTTTTTCATTACCTCCGTGATGCATGGAATCGTGGAGAGTACTGAAGTGAAGTTCTCCACCAGCGCCATGATGCTTGCCAAGTCATTCGTGATCTTGCTGAGGTCGAACGCCTCCATGTTTGCTCAGGGGAGATTCACCAGATTCTGGGCAACAAAAAGTGGGGCTTCGAGTCCCACTTCATTCAGCTTGTTAATAATGTCCGTCACATTCTGGGATCTCTTATTGGCTCCTTGATGTTTTATATGCCTTGACCCATCAGGACTGTGATCATAGAGAAGCTTCTTGGCCCCTTCAACTTGAGCATTGTTGTAAAAGTTACAGACAGTTTTTACAAGCATAGTCACAGCAATTTTGTTAATTCGATTTTGAATAAGCCACAATAGTTTGTTCACCACCATGAAGCCATGCTGTTGTGCCGCTCGCCAGGAAGTTGCTGCTCTTGGGTTGCTCGTGGGACTGGGGGTTTGGGATGGAATCCCTGAGGTTTCTTCATCCACTGCCTGTTCACACACATGCTCCTGATGTTGAGCAGTCACGCCATCCGACGATAAAATTCCATTACCGAATGTTGCAGTATCCCTTTCATTGTGCTTTTTCAGACACTCGGAGCACAAAAATTTGTCACCATTCGAGAGTGTCAGCTTTCTGTCATTTCTCACATGGACCTAGATCTCGTCCTGAGCCTGGTCCTCCATATGGTTTCATTATTACCAGCTACCAAGTCACCAGGTGTCGTTCTCCCCAGACTGGGTCTGAACCACCCAGGGCATCCGCGGCCCGAGAACGCGACAGGTGCAAACAATAATGGAAGGCACAGTGAAAAAGTGTTCAGTTCACACAAAAAAAAAAACCCGTCCTGTATCCAACGTTTTTCGAGTTCCAGACTGTCTCTCCCACGTACTGATATGGAAATTGTCTCTCAGAAACATTTCAGTCTGTTTAGTGGTGTTTCCGTAGTATTCCGGGGGCTTAACGCCCGCTTGTTTTGTTTTCCTTTCAGAGGTACACCAGACAATGTTGTAATGTGTTTGCTAAAGTGTCGCAATCAGGCGAACAAACTGACTAGAAAACGCAAGCTCTATCCCAGCTGGCTAGATCATTTTGTGCCAAGGTTAGGAGGTGAAAGGGTTAATTATTCAAAAAACGCCTTGGCATACTGGTAAAACCCTGTCTAAACTTTTAATTTAATGTGACGAATCCAATTTTAACCCTCGCATTCCCATGCGCAAAAGACTTGAATTTTGCAAAATTCAAAGCGTCCGTGCTCACTGGAGCATGAAGCGTAAACCAAGATACTGCTATCATTCGAAGCAGAATGACCCCCTCTACTAAGGTTTATGCCCACATTTACAGAACTATTATCTATGTTAATTTTATGATGATTTTTCCAAGAGTATAATTTTTTCTGATACACCCTGTAGAAAGGAGACTGAGCTCAATGTGACAACTAAAGAGGAATATCACTGTTGTCAATAGCTAGGAAGATTGTGTTGTGCATAATCTTGAATAGGCTGGTGTTCAGTATCTCCAAGGACATTATTACAGAAAGTCAGTGTGATTGTTGAGCAGGTAGTGGTATTGTGGACATGATGTTTTCAATATGTAAATTATAGGAGAAATGTGGAGAACAGAATATGGACTTGTCGCTGGTTTTGGTTGCTCCAACGAAAGCATTTGATTCTGTCAGCAGAGACGGTTTATGTTATGCAGAATCCTGTGCTAAATTGGGTGCCCAGTAATGATCACCAGCATCATACGTTCTTTCCATGAGGGAATGAACGCTCAGGTATCAGTAGACTCTGGTTTGTCAGAATCTTTCCCAGTATCTGACAGCACAAAATAGGGTTGTGTTATGGCCCCGCTGTTATTTGCCATTGTCTTTTCGTTGATGCTCTATGATGAATTCCAAGATTGTACTCAGGGTGTCTTCATCCAGTTTTGGAAAGGAAACCTGTTCAACCTTTAATGCCTAAAGGTTGTAACATGAGTTTCTGAACTCCTTATACCAGGGGTGTCAAACTGACCCGTAAACGGGCCAAGAGGCTGCAGGTCTTCAATCCTACCAAGCAGAAGCTCACCTGAAAGCACTGATTTAATCAACTGATCTAGGCCTGCACAACTGATTAGTTGTATCAGGTGCGCTTCTGCATTGTTGGAGTGAAAACCTGCAGCCTCTTGGCCCGTTTACGGGTGAGTTTGACACCCCTGCCTTATACAAAAACTACTGCTTGCTGACGATTGTGCACTGGTCGCCCACACAGAAACTGACATCCAGAGTATAATAGACTGGTTTGCATTCACTGCCTGGCACTTTGGCTTAGCTAATAGCCTTAACCCCTTTGTGCAGAATACAAATAATGCCAATTTTTCCTGTTTTGCATGGGTCTATTAAGGCTTTATAGTTCAGTATTCGTCTCACAGGAACTTTGGAAATGTATTCTAGTGAAGCAATACATTTGGAAATTCAATTACAGAATTATTTAGGAATTAAATTTTCGGAATTTACGGATGCCAGTGTTTACATCTACACAAAGGGGTTATAAAGACTGCAGCCAGTCATACTGCAGCCAAAGGCTGCTTCGAATTACACTACACCCATTGTGACTGTTGAGGTGACAGCTCTGAAAGTAGTTGATAAGTTTTGCTATTTAGGTGGCGCTGTGTCACAACCTGCAATGATTGATGATGAAAACTCAGCCAGACTAGGCAAGGTGAGCGCTGCCTTTGGCAAATTGATTCACCGGCTGTGAATCGTCCATAATATCAGACTTGATTCGTATTTATCAAGTTGTTGTCCTTTCCACCATGCTTTATGGTAGCAAGTCCATGTCAATAAAGTTAATCGTACTCACCTTGGATGCCTCAGGAAGGTAGCAAAGATCAACTGGACAAACAAAATCCTCCACACAAAAGTACTTGGGCGATGTAAAATACAGGGCATAGAATATCATATTACCAAGTCACAGCTCCAGTGGGTGGGGAATACTGTCCGCAAGGAAGACACAAGAATCCCACAGCTTCTCCTTTAGGGTGGACTTAAGATGGGCCAGAGAAGCAAGAGTGGACAAAGAAAAAGATACAGAGATGTCCTAAATGCAAATTTGAAAATTCGCAACCCAAACACAGACACATTGGAGGCCGCAGCTGGCAACAGAAAATCACATGGCGTGGACTTTATGCTAAGGATCTCTCAGCCTTCGAGGTTATCCGTGATCAGCAAAAGAGGGATAAACACTTGCACTGAAAGAATGTTATGCGGTCAAAATTGACTGGGGTACAGTGGAAACGCAGGAACTGTGGTCATGTCTGCTTGTCCCACATTGGTTTGGTCAGCTACTGAGCAACACACCAGTAGTCAGTCTGTTATCCATTGGCGAGTTCTGCCTTAATCTATCACCAATCAAAATACGAAAAGGTTTTTATTTTTCAGTTAGTTCGGTTGCACATTTCATTGCACTAATTCACTTTTCAAGAAAGATGTGCATGTGCCCCCACGACGGGGTCTATATGACGGTACATTCTACAGCACAGCACCTGTTACCAAATTTGAAACAACCAGACCTTTAATTGTTTTTCTTGTAGTGATTTTAATTTATCTTATTCAAAATAAAAAACGAAAATCAAATATTTTATATATATATATATATATATATATATATATTTATTTTTTTTTGGAATTTAAGACGAAAGTCATAATCACTTGCTTTCGATTTTTAATATCTGTTTCTGGATGGAAAACGGAATTACCAAGAGATATACGGACCTTTCATGCTGTCAGTTAATTCCCCAACTTAGCCCCAGGCCCTGCAGTCGGCTAATTTCTCTTTCCGTTTCCATTCCGTTTCCTGACTATCCGTTTCCTCCTCGTTGCCACTTTATTCATTTTATTCAGAAGTGTCAACGGATCTCTCGGTAGCTTAGTTTTTACTTTGCTTATTAGAAACAAATTATGCATATACATTTAAACGCAAGTTCACTAAATTATGTTCTTTTCCGCCGAGAACAAGTTTTTTCTCTTGTCCTGACATGTTTTTGTTTCTGACAGCTTGTTCCGTCTGTAAATTCTGACAGCAGGTTCAGGGTTCATCGTGTGACCACGTGACAGAAATGTACGTTAGCGTTTGACGTCACGGTTCACGTTTCTACGGGAGTCCTATATGTTGGCGGATCGACGGTCCTTACGCAGTCATTGTTGGCAGACGTTAGACGAAGCAGTATGGCATCTACTAGCCGGTGAGCGCATTGTGTATCTCCCGGCGATTGAAACAAATTAATTGTTTCAAAAAAAATTCAGACAGCAGTTATATGAATATGACTTCGTAGTTTTTCGTTGTTTATGGGCTATTAGACGGCAGATTTGTGTCAGCATGATTGTTGGGCGAATGTCAGCGATTACAAAGCTAACCGGTTAGCTAGCGAGCTGACGAGCTATATCGCTTGTTAGCCAGCAAGAGGGATCATTTGAAGGCAATAGAATCGTAATGTTCAGCTACTTCGTTGTCCAATGATTTCTTTATCTTTGTGGCTAGCGGGCTATGGTCTGTGTTCGACTACTGTAACAATGGCTTTGCTTAATGCGGCGCGGTGGCTGCGGTGATCTTTGCCTAATTTTGGACAAAGGAGACGGAATTTCTTTAACATCAGCTAACGTTACTTGTCTCGGCCAGAATCGCTGTGCGCTCTGTCAACGGTTATTGAGTTACTGTATCCGGTTACAGTGCCAGTGATGACGGTACGGATGGGTAACTTTTGCTTGCTAGCTAACTTAGCTAGTTGGACAGCTGTCACCTGGGTCAGAGTGAGTGCAGTCAATGTTCAGAATGTTTGTCGCGCCGATTTATTCGTTTGTCCTCCTGCCGTATTAATAATTTTTTGCCAGTTGACGTGTGTTGCGGATCCAGCCAGCCATTTAGCTATGTCATCATGTTATTGTGTTGGTAACGTTATTGTTAGCCGCAATGCCGACTACTGTAATGTTGACTAAATTTCAGGAGTGCGTTGACCCAGCACTGTTTTGTTAATGTTAAATTAGCTTAGCTGGTGTGCAGAGCATCAGTTTGGCCTTGGACGTCGGTTTTCAGATTGGTAGCTTGCTAACAAGACGTAACTGTGACATTGCAAACTATTCGTATTTAACGCGGCTGCGCATCTTTGATTTATTGATTTGGGTTGACGGGATTTTTGACTAACTTAGATATGCCTTGATTAGCCAGGCATTTAACTATTTTTATTGTAGCTAGTTCACCTTCATGCTCGAAGTTCGGGAACAAGTTGAACTCCTGCAATTCAATCGAATTGTTAATGAAGAATGATCTGTAATGTAGCTAGCGTAAGAATAGCTAATTGGAGTCTGTTTAAAAATGAAAATAGTGGCGTAAAATAGCCACTGCCTGATTACAATGCTGACATTAGTGATCGGAAATGATGATGATCAGTGCGCAATGGAATCTACTGCTGAATATTTGGATCCGAAATTTGGAGCTGTTTGAACTCAGTTGAATCGAAGTTGAAGATTATGAACATACTGAATTAAAGTTTTAAATATCGAAGGTTTTGGTGTCTCTGTCTTCTCAAATGGTTTCAGTACTGTGCAGTTTTTCAATTAGTCGTAGCCAATGACCAATGCCAATAAAAAATTATCTTGGGTTGTTCCGAGTGGCTGTGTTTAAACTTGGTTTGTGGGTCAGATGGGTGATGCCTGATGACTTGTGGCATCTGTTTTCTCTTCACAGTGGCGATCTCCTTCCTAAAGTGCAATGCCCCAACCACCCCGATGCCCTTCTGGTGGAGGACTACAGAGCAGGGGACATGATTTGCCCCGAGTGCGGACTCGTTGTGGGTATGTCTTCAAGAACAATGGCTTTTTGGCCTAGAGTACGTACTGGTCCAAGTTTGGTCCACAGCCAAGTTGAACTAAGGATAGCCCATTGTCGAGATTCGGGGTGATGTCAGCTGTAATATATCTTCATTTGAAAACTAAGCTTCTCTCGCAGGCCCTTGGCCCAACAAGTCGGGCTTGTTAGTTGGCTGGAAACGTTGTGCGTTAGATGTGAATGATAAAAAGGCTGAATTCTACATTGTGTTAACATGGACGGTGTGTTTAAAAAAGTCAGCTTCTGGATTGAATAGAGACCCTTGCCTAGTTGTGAGTTTTTTTATTTTTGGCAAACAAGATTATTAATACTTACTGCTTTTTTTAAATGAGTGTCTGTGTGGTTTCTTTTTTTTTTTTGAAATATAAAAAAGGCCACATCTGTTTCGTGCCCAAAGAAGCTGGTAGGGGATTTGTGTAACTGCCAGAGAGAATGACTATGCTGCCAACAAATGTCGGGGTGCATTTGAGTACGCACAGCGCTTTCGATTTAATTGTGAAAAAGTAGAATCAATGTATTGGTGGCCACTGATTTTAGATTTCAAGTCTTGCTAGCGTCATCGTATTTTCTGGTTTAAATTCTGCCCTGACTTTGGTAATCAGCAGCACATATCTGGTATATTGTTCATACGCCAAAGCTTCTACTGTTGACTTGACCTTCAAAACAAGGACTGTGCAGAAGCGATGTGAATATATATAATCTAATCATGTTTGTTCTGTCCTCTAAAGCCCATTTAAGTCCATCTTCCCTTCCCGTAAAGGGATGTGCTTATCCACTATTTTCATTGACTGTTTATGAAAGTTTTGTAATCAAGTCCTCCATAAGGAAGAGAGCATTCAGAAAATGTGTAGAAAAGTTATTGTATATGTGCTACGCATTAGAAATGTAAAAAAATAAATAAATAAATAAACCTCCCGAATCCAATTCTAAATAGAGCAGAAAAGAGGGGGATATTTTGCTAATGCAGCCAAATGGATCGTCACAGGACCAGTGGAGCGAACTTCATGAGGAACAAGCAGAATGGTCTGCACATTCTGAAACTGATTTAAATCACAAGGTCAGCAAACAAAATGATTTAACCCTTTTCCCCATAATGACTACATATGACACCTTAACTCTTTCCCCGTTATGACTGCATTTGATGCCTATATGTATATTAATGTACCTTTTCCCTAGTGTCCCCATTGATTGACAATGGGGGTTTACGAAAAGTGCCAAATGTTGTCTTCATTGATGTGGCCGGGGTTGTCATTTGTAGTCATTTTGGGAAAAGGGAAGGGGGGAATGGAGTTAATGTGACAAAACGGAAGGACATATTTTCCTACGTGACCTGATTCTTTGTTCAGCAGAATCGTCTACTTCAGGTGTTGGGACCTGACAAGAGTCATGGTACCATAATGCCTTGGGGTGTTGCCCACGTCCATTATATGTACCTGTAAAATTGGAAAAAATGATCTGTATTCATGTTTGTAGTTCAATTAACTACAAACGGGGAGGGGGTATAAACCACGAGTGTCCGATATCACCCGAGAAGAATGTTTTTTTTTTTTTTTTTTTTTTTTAATTCAAATGCTTGTATTTGGCACTTGAGGGTGCATATCAAGTGATTTGATTAATGTATGCATGAAGTATGACATCAACGGCACAATTTAAAAATGTTTAAAAAAAAAAAAAAAAACTGTTTTGAGAAACTTGATTGTTTTTTATTCGCACAGCAATATGATTTATTCATCCTCCCGATGAGCAGGATGGATGATTGGACGTCAGTATAACTAAAATACTAAATAGCCCTGAAGATCAGCTAGTATTTGAGCCCCTCCTCAGATGTTGCACTCCCCATATCTTTTCATTGAATGGAAATATAATTTAATCTATTCTATTCTGAGCTGTTAGTTTTCTACCTTTTTGTTACCTTTAATTTAAGTCTAAATAAAGCTCAAAACTAGAAAATAAATTAAATGTTACAAGTGATGTACTGATTAAACAATGCCATCAGTCATTAGGCTGGAGCTACCAGCCCTGAGAAAGTTGAGGGGTTTTTTTTTCTTTGCTTTTTGCTTTACTTTATTCAGCCCACTGTGGAGATGTGGCTTACATCTGCTGTAAACCCTGCGGAAATAAGTTTTTTTGGTCTGTTATTGCACAAAAGTGCTTTTTTTTTTCTTAAATGATTACTAACTTCAAAGTGAAGATTTAAGTAATACTAAGTATAAAAGTGGGCATTTTTCAATGTAAGCAAGCCTATAGGGGTGCTGTGCAGGTAGATGTTTGAATTTGCTGATTCATCTTGGCAAGGCAGCGGAGTCACATTTTCAGATGTGTAGGTGAGCACAAAAGATGGCACGAGACGAACACCCCAGGCCATTAGTTTTTTGAGCTTTTGACACACTAAAGATAAGACTAATTTTAAACTGTCTGATACTGTATCAATGGATTAAATATTTGGAGTTCTTTAACCCTTTTGTGCCCACATACTGAAATTGACTCCTCTGCCCGAATATGGATCTTTTTCCCATGTTTCTCGATTGTCTGTAGTCCTAAATCGTAGTCAGAAAAGGCTGGTGTAGATGCCGGCCTTCACTTCAACTAAGCAGTTAAACACCAGATTCCACTAATGAAGGTCTTTACCAAAAGATTTAAATTCAAACTGACCATGTTTCTCTTAATATTTGCTCTCGATGTGTAAAATCTGCAACGGCTTGCTTAAATGCATCCAACTTGTGCCGAAACGTGTCAGCAACATGAAATTTTGCTGTTTCATACCATGAAATGCTATGGTTAAATCAGAATTTAAAGGGACATTACCATCCAATACAATTTGCCACTTAAATCATTCCCTGATACATTCAACGTCTAAACTTTTCCAGCTGATTCAACCCCTATGAAATTCAAATATTGAACAAAGGGTGCAAGCAAACGGGGTAACCTCCGTTGATTGGGTCGCACAATTTTATTAGAGCAGTCTCTCTTTCATCCCTTAGCTGTAACGTTACTCCGGCTGCTGAGCATATACCCTACATACAGCACACACAGTACAATCGTCGTCTTTCCACCGCTATTTTTGTGAAATGAGCAAGCTAGCCAGCTAGCCAGCATGCACAGAGTACCTTTCCATAACAATTATGTAACATTAGTTTGTTAGCTAGCTGGCTAGTCAATGTTGACTGTGAATTTAAAAACTATGACTAGTTCAACAGTGAATGTCTGTGACTCATTATGGCGTATCAAAGTGATGTAACTCAGTACAAACATAAAGCTCACAACAAACGCAAAATTTAGTCTACTCGTTTCATAACTTTCATGCAACACACTCACTCGTTATATCCTCTATATCATGCGTATCCCCGGGGTGGGCTGCCATACCGCACAGTGAGGTTGTGTCATTTGTCATGTATGTTTGTATGTCAATCATGCAGACATAGTCAAGGTCTAGGTGCAGGAAATCTAACCTTCCCGCGTTCTTTCTACGCAGGCGATTCATTTTAATAGCCGGATATCACCCAAAAGACGCATAATGTTCAAGTATTATCACAATGCAAAATGCGTGAATGCAGTACTGATGAAAATGACAGCCATAGTCAGCCAGGATGATGTCACTATTTACAGCACCCCTAGCGGCATTTCCTCAAAAATACCGTCTGTGTCATGGCACGTTCTATGAATCAAAAACATCTAAACAATTTAAAAGGATGACCCCTCATGAAAAATTTCCTACACATGATTGATTTTGTATATTTATGCAGCTATTGAGTAAGACTTGCTGTACCATGATAATGTCCCTTTAATAAAAACTTTGGGCATATCTGATAACTGGTCCTAATTGACTTTGGCAGAGCAGACGTATATGGTTTTGTATGTGGCCGCGTGCTTCACCCCACTCCATCTGACACGGGGCAAGATACTTGGTGATGTTAGGCTTGCATGCTGCTGCTCTGCCATGGAGACCCATTGAATGAAGCACAGAGTATTCTGTACTGATGTTAATGCCATTGGAAGTTTGGAACTCACTGGTTATTGAGTCAACAGAGCATTTGCGATTTTTTTTTTTTTTTTTACACTATGTGCCGTAGCGCTCGGTTACCCCGTTCTGTGACATTGCGTGGTCTGCCTCTATATGGCAGCGTTTCTGTTGTTCCTAGATCCTTCCACTTTTGAATAGTACCACTTGTAGTAGAGCATGAAATATCTAGCATGGAAGAAATTTCACAAACTGACTTATTGCAAAGGTTGCATTCTATGACGGCACCATGCTTGAATTCAGAGTTCGTCAGAACGACCCATTCTCTCACACTTGATTTAATACACCTTTGGCTGGGGGTCTGAATAAAACACCTGAATTCACTGATTAAGACGTTTGTCCCAATACTTTTGTCCATATTTTGTTTGCGAAAAAATTACGTTTCATGTTTCCGAAATGAGTATCCTTCATATCGTAAGTTTCCTTGTAGCTTTTCAAGAGCTATAAACGTATCAGTACATTTACCTTTTAAGTATATTTGAAAGTGAGATGTCTTCTACTTTTACACGAGTGGAAATTTGGAAGGGGTCGGCTGCTTTTGCTTTTACGGCAGTGATATTTCATCAGGGTATCTGTACTTAAACAGGGGTACAGGATTCATGTACTTCGCCCAGCAATAGATCGTTTCACTATACAGCCTCCATGGCAACTAAAGCATCTAATATAATTTCCATATGAACTTTCAACAGCAAGGTAAGTACACGTCTTTCTGCATTCTTTGTATAGGCTCAAGTTGTCAGCAGCCATGCCGTTCCAGACATGCATTTTGACTCTCTTCTCAGAGAATAAACACATTTTTGTGCTGTGGACTGAGATTTCATGAGTACTCAACTGTGATATACTGTCATTTATCACTCAAACAAATCAGGTTATGAGTCACTACCTGAAAACTTTGTATCTATGGCAGCGTATATGTTGAACTCATCTCCCTGAACTTAAAGGTATAAGGCAGCTTATTTTGCGAGACACTTCCTTTGCCTCGTCAAACCTAGTTAGCATGACCATTTCAGGTGCGATATGACAACATTTCGTGAAATGATATGAGATCTGTGATTGGAGGAAGATGCTAATATACAAAGCCAGCTGTGGAATTTTACATTTGTTCCAGATATTGGTTAATTTAATGTTTTTAAATTATTTGTTATTCGTTAAGAGCAACATGGAAGCGTCTGTAATTTAAGGAAACGTTACGTCAATGACAAAGTTACATCAAGAATATTTTATTAATTTAAAAAAGACTTGTCATTCTGATGCTGACTTGCAAGAGCAATACCGTTTAGTAGACTTGTTTTCTGCATCATTACAGTAGGCAAAAGGACCATGCAAAGTGGTTTCCTTGTGCGCAAGTAACTTGGGCCTATCAGCTTAAAATTGTAACTCGATGCTGGATGCTTCCTGTCTCGTCTCCTCGCAGGCGACCGGGTTATTGACGTTGGTTCCGAGTGGAGGACATTCAGTAACGAGAAGGCCACCAAAGACCCGTCTCGTGTTGGTGATGCCCAGAACCCCCTCCTCAATGGCGGAGACTTGACAACCATGATCAGCAAGGTAAACTTTGCTTTGAACTGAGCAGGCTGTTCAGGAGCTTATGTGACTGTAGTGTTCGTGTTGTTTACGGGATTGGTTGGCTGGTAATTTTGTGCTAGCTGGCCATTATGTTCTGTTTTTAACTTCTGGGGCCTTATTTATAAAAAAAATTGCGTGGATTTCACGCTTATATAATGCGTACGCACTAAAAAAATAATAATGACATTTTGTGGAAAATAACCTAATTTATAAACCTATGGATAAAATAAACTGCATGAAATTTTCATTCATTTAATCAGGATGGACTTGGAATTTATTACATTGTGCATAATCTTAATAATTTTCCTTTTTTTAATGTCAAGTTTGTTTTCATACATCAGAAATCTGCTAAGAAAGTGACATGCGTATCTTTTTTTGTGCCTATGCACCATTTATAAATGAGGCCCCTGGTCTCATTTTTTAATTTTAATTTATTCGCCATTTTATGCCTACATTTAGTATGATTTTTTTTTTTAACTCCCTAAAGAGTGCGAGTGTTTTTTTTGATGTTTCTAACCTTCTTAAAGAAATTACATTCCCTCAGTTGAAATTTAAGAAATTGGCTGAAATGTTAATCAAATCGGTAACATTCAGATTATTTCCAAGCAGTAATGGTAAGAGTTGTATTTGTGGACAGAGATGCAATCTTGATGGGCAATGGTTGGATGAGAATGCTCTCAAATTCAAGTTCAACTTCATTTTTGAGGTTATTAAAATGTATATAGAGTGCCCTTTAAAATTGTACCGCTGTTCTAATGCTTATGGACCTCCGCGTATTATTTTTTTTTTTATATTTTATTTTTTTTATTAATTAATTTGTAATGACATACCGAGTGAGAAAGTTCTTACGAAATCCACAGGGAACGGGTGCTGCCAGCTTTGATGAGTTCGGCAACTCCAAGTACCAGAACCGCAGGACAATGAGTAGTTCGGATCGGGCCATGCTCAACGCCTTTAAAGAGATCACCACCATGGCAGACCGAATCAACCTGCCCAGAAACATCATTGTACGTTTATTGTGCATCCTTCTGAACCTCCCATCCCAGGGCTTGCTTTTGGCCAATTTGTGCCTATAATGTAAATGCCTTTCCTCGCAACCACGCAGCTAACAGTGTTTCCCTCTCGATCGTTAGGACCGAACAAATAACTTATTCAAGCAAGTCTACGAGCAAAAGAGCCTGAAGGGCCGCAGTAACGATGCCATCGCATCAGCTTGTCTGTATATTGCTTGCCGCCAGGAAGGGGTCCCGCGAACTTTCAAAGGTAGGTGCAGAATTTCGGGGACTCTGTACTTTTCTAATACAATGCCAGTATCCACTGTTACATTCTTGTTCAAAGAACAATAAGATGCCTTCTCTGCTTTATCTGAAATGTCTTAAGTAAATTTTTGCTTGCTTGCTAAGTTTGATGTTCATAATGGAAAGTGAAGTTTGTGTTGACTGCGTGCCTCCTCCTTTCCTATACAGAAATCTGTGCCGTGTCCCGAATTTCCAAGAAGGAGATCGGCCGGTGTTTCAAGCTGATCCTGAAGGCCCTGGAGACGAGTGTGGATCTGATAACGACAGGAGATTTTATGTCTCGCTTCTGTTCCAACCTGGGCCTGCCCAAGCAGGTGCAAATGGCCGCCACGCACATTGCCCGGAAGGCGGTGGAGCTGGACCTGGTGCCCGGCCGCAGCCCCATCTCTGTTGCAGCGGCTGCCATCTACATGGCCTCTCAGGCCTCTGCTGAGAAGAAAACTCAGAAAGGCGAGTCCTCAAACCCCTGGCTTTTTCCCGTTAGGCTTCAGCTGCAGTTATCAACCCTGCTTTTAGACATCTGCCTACTCCTATGTTTACACTATAATCCAAACAAATAGTGCCTCTTTCAACAGCCCAAAGATTGTGTTGAGTTGCTTATTGAATTCAACTGTGAATTCCCTCATTGAATTTCCACTTCTGAATATTTCCTTATTGGACAGTACGTTAAGGGGTCAAGCCTGGGTTCACTCAATTTAAGTACTTCTAAGCACTAAAAACACATAATTGTGTCAACTGAAAAAAGTTCAGAATGGAATTTGATTTGAATCAAATTTAATAAGTTTGTTACCGTGAAAACCGTACATTATTGGCAAAAAATGTAAATCTTTTGGCAACAATATCTCAGAAACTATACCATATTTTCCTGTAATTATTTTTTGTTTTGAAACTAATATCACCAGCTGCACAATGACCTACTCATTCTGGGTATTTGCATGGGAAAATATTTTGAAAAATTATTTGGTCATAGAATTTTTGGAATGGGTGGCAGAATCTGCCTGGCAAATGGATCATAAATACACCATGTATCTACCTATCCAAAAATGGCTATGTCATTGTATAGAACATCACAAACTGATGCTATGGTGAAAATTTCAGAGCAATACCTAAAATGTGGATTTTATGCCTGCCACAAGCCTGATAAACGATGAAATTTTGTGATGCAAGAAAATCGCTTTTTTGTCATGAAAAGAATTCACTGGGGGCGTTCACATGATAAAAATCCACTTAAAAGATAGTTTTTTTTGTCTTAAGATAACTTTTTATGATTGTTTTGAAAGATTTTTAACAAAATGAAGAAAAAAAATTTTTCAAGTCTGAACCTAGTCTTAACCCCTTTAAATAGCATTTAGTGAAAAGTTAATTGAATTTAGTTTTTCCTATTTTTTTTTCTTGTAAATCATCCCTGTTTTGGAAAAAAACTGATCAAGTGTCCTTCGGTTTTCATTCTTCTGCTCTTTTCCGATGCAGAAATCGGTGACATTGCTGGTGTTGCGGACGTCACGATTCGGCAGTCTTACAGACTCATTTACCCACGCGCAGCTGATCTCTTCCCACTGGACTTCAAGTTCGACACCCCAGTCGACAAACTGCCTCTGCTATGAAATGTGTGCTTTCTACAAGTTCTGCTTTTGTGTTTTTAGTTTTTTTATTATTATTGAATTTCTTAAGGACATTAACACGATTTGTTTTGCTGTTAATACTCAAACCTATGTAAAGAGGTTTGAAGAAATACAAAAGTACAGGACACACATTCCAAAGCTTTAACAAATTGCCGGCTGTACTTGTGGTATTTCGTTTGTGTGTACATATACTGTATATATAATGATGTTCAGGTAAGAAATGTAATTGGTGTTTTATTGCAGTTTAATGGCTGGTTTAATACTGTACTCTTTCTTTTGTAGGAAATGATCAGGTTATATTTTGTTAGTGGTATGCAATAAAAACACTTTTCTCAACAGCACTTTTTTACGCATATTTACATTTGGTTTCACGAACGCCATCTTTATTAACACAGGAACACGGAACTGTATCATAATACAGGATATTGTTTGGTCTAAAGATTGTACAACCCCAAATCAGAAAAGGTTGGGAAAGTATGTCAAATAAAAAATTATAACAGAAAGCAATAATTTGTAAATTATCTCTAACTTGTATTGTGTTGAAAACAATCCAACAAAGTGTTATCTTTCACCACATAAATGTTCATTTTAATAAATCAATAACATTTATTTCAGTTTTGATAAAAAATTTAAGAGTTCAGACAGTTAAGCATTTTCCACTTCGTAATGTTGCCATTCTTTTCGCAACACTTAAGTGTTAATTTACCGAAGACATCAAGTGATTAAGTGACTGGTGTAATTTTTCCCATTCTTTGTGCAAATAAGACTTGATGTGTGCAACAGCATGTGGTCTTTGTCCCATTTTACGTTGAAAAATGTCCACGACAGAGAATGCGCAGCGCAAGTCGGGCCTGCTGGCAAGCCAGTCTGGCACCCGCACACTTTTTACCCTCGGCCCGGCTTCAGGCCGAAGGGTATTGTCATCAATTCGTCGTCTGTCTGCCCGTCTGTCTGTCTGTTCGTCCGTCCGTGTGTGCACCTCTAAAGTCAGCATTAATAAACTAGTTACCCATGCCAAAACATTTGCGGTAATGTAGGGAATCCAGGCCAGGAAAAACTTTTTCAGATCGGACCATTTTTTGGGGAAAAAATGGCATTTTTGGCTTTTTTGAAAACTTAGTCATGGACTGATTTTGATGAAGCATTTGAGCTAGGGGGTTTATACCTGGGGGAACGATCATATATATGCGGGGCTCTAGATTAGTGTGAAAAATTAGAATTTTACAAAATTTTTGTGGGACTTTGGGCATTTTTGTGTTTGTAAATGTATGTTCTGTGGAATTCTACTTTGGTTATTGTGTAATTGTTCTGGGACACTTCATAAGTCAGGCCGAGGGTGTTCAAACGCGGGCGTTTCTTGTCTTGCACTACCATGCCTTTGTAATGCATGCGGAATGTGGTTTTGCATTATATTGTTGAAATATGCATGGGTGTTCCCAGAAAAGTTGTCTTGAAGGCAGCATATGGCTCTACAGGAACATGTACTTTTCTGGTGCCTTCACTGAAATGCAAGTTGTCTTCCCCTTGCGCACTGACATAACCCCATACCATTACAGAGGATGGCGTTTGGCCTTTTTTCTGTTAACAGTCAGGATGGTTCTTTTGTTCTGTGATCCAGAGCACACGGCATCCTCTTCCGGCATGAAAGGATCTGAAATATTGATGTTTGCGCTGTGTGCTTAGGAGAGCATCCAAGTCTAGAGAAGTTGGCAGCACTTCTGCACCCTGTTAAATACGTTTTTTTTTTTTTGGCACTGAATCTTGTATGGCAAAGGTTTTGAGCTGATTGCATTACTTTCAGAAGTATGATTACTGTTTCAGTATAAAATGGCCCTGAAGGGATCGTATTCCCATTTCTCAGTGTAATATTTTCATTATTATAAGCCTCCAGAGGCGGTCGTATATTGGCGTCATCCGCTCCGTTCGTCCGTCCGTCCGTCTCTCCGTCTGTTAACATTTGGCTTGTCCGTAAATTTGTGTGCAAAGCTTCGAGCCGATCGGGACGAAACTCCACAGGAACATTACCTGGATCAGGTTCTAGACACCGAATGACCGTCGGCTCCATCGCTCCAAGGTCAAGGTCACAAATCGAGGTCAAAGATCAAATTTATACCAAAATGTCGGCGGCGTATAATGTACCAGCTCCTGGTGCTCTTGTTGTTGTCTATGCACAAACATTTGCATTTTGTATGGTGCAAAAGCACTTAGTTACAGCTGCATATACTGTGTTGGCAGCATCTCCGGCTCACTCAGCCTGAAACAGGCTTTTTTGACTCCTGTTTAGAGGCCCCAACCATTAAAGCTGACTCCTCTGATTGGCCAGCTGCAATTCAGGAAACTGTCCTCAGTAAAATAAAGGGAACACACAGGGTAGGGGTTGTTCTGCTAAATAGTAGTGGAAAAAATACATTATAACCACTGATACTTCACTTCGTTTTCCTTTGGAAGTCCACACAAAGGGATTTACCTTCCTCCTCCTGAAGAGATCTTCATCTCAGGTATGGCTATATGCACAAAATAAACTCTTCCCTGCCTCTGTGCTTTTTTGAAGGCATACCAAACTAGCCCTGCTGAAAAATCCAGTAGACTACCATTAGAAAAAAAAAACCATAAGGAATCATTAGGTTTCTAATGGGAATTGGAACCCCATTAAGAACCATTTGAAGAAACCACTTGGAACCTACTGGTCCCATTAGGATGTAAAACCATTGGGCACCTGGACTCATTAGGATGTAAAACCATTAGCTACCTACTGGTCCCATTAGGATATGAAAACCATTAGAGACCTACTAGTCCCATTAGAATGTCATGCCATCAGAAAGCTACTGGTTCCATCAGAATGTAATACCATTAGAAAGCTGCTGCTTCCATCAGAATGTAATACCATTAGAAAGCTGCTGCTTCCATCAGAATGTAATACCATTAGAAAGCTGCTGCTTCCATTAGGAGCTAAAGCAATTTGAAAACTGGTCCGATTAGGATCTAAAATTATTAGAAAAACATACTGAGAGACTTACTGCTGCAATAGAAATTATAGCAGAGTCCTAACACTGGGCACCAGAGACATGTCCATACATGTTGTGCTGTAATTGTGTATGTATTGGGATATTATCCCCTCTGAATTGGGAACAATACATATGGAGCATGACAAATCATTGCAGTTTGAGTTTTTAATTCAACTTTTTCAGAGCATGAACCATCAAACCATCAGGTTGTGTTCTTTTCCTTCCTCTTGGATAGATGAGCCATGAACAATGATTTATTTACATAAGGCCAAATATGATTTAATCAAAAATGTAATTGCTAACGGCCGACGGTGATCTTGGAATGTATTAAATTAAATCACTGAACACTGCAATTTACAAACATACTGTATAGCCTACACTTGGACCCACTAGAAATCACACAGATGTGATCGCCAAAGAAGGCTATAACATCTGTGTTCCTCCATCACATCACCATTAGAGACCACTACACCGTGTAGAGACCACTAGACCACTGTATAGTGCCATTAGACTGGTACAGAAATGCCTGTAGGAACCATTAGTATGGACCAGTTAAAGTCCTGTAGATTTGTGTAGGAGATAATAGAATGCCATTATAAGAACAAACCAAATCATTAGGAAAACATTAGCAGCCATTAGAAAACAATAGAATATGCCTAATAGTTTCTTTGACTTTTTTCAGCAGTGAGCTGCTGGATGGGTGGCATGCTAATTTTTTGTACTATGATGTCGACATGTTGCGGAAGAAAATACTGGACTACAAACAAGACGTTTCAGGCAGTTCAGGAGCTGTGTTTTCTGTGAGAGCAAATAACTCCCTTTGACATGGACATTCGGCTTTGTAATTTTCCAGATGTTTTACATGCACAAAAAGCTAAATAACCCCCTGAACGAAATGGAAAAACCCCAAATAAGCAAAATATGACCCCTTTAACAGTCCATGGAGCCTTGCTTTGTGTGAATGGACAGTATTTGATGGAAAGTCCAATGTACTGTAAGTCTCTATTTCCAGGCAATACGCTGGTTAGAGCAGAGTCTGGGTAAACTTACCTGTTAGAAGCTGGAAGTGTTTGAGAGAAAGAGATGAGAAATGAGTTGTGCAAGAAGGAAACCTGGAAATAAATGATGGTGATGATTGTAAAGCAGTTGAAGTTTTTTGTTTGATAAGCGAATGCAAAAAGTTTGGTAGCAAATGGGCAGGAATTTTTGTAGATGTATTCAAAGATCAACCTGAGGTGCAATGCAGGAAACCTGGTTTAAACCCTGTGTAGATATTGTCGTCCCTGGACATGAGAGACGATGACATGATCAAAAGGAAAAAGCGAGAGGAAGTTGTGCAACCTTTATAAGATCAGGTGTACAGAACTAGAGGGTGACACTCATGCTTTCTTTGGCATGTGTGACAGTAAAGGTATGGGGAAAACACAGATGGATAAACATACTAGATTTTTATAATCCCTGTATGCAAATTAAAATCAGTGAGTTGGATGAGGTTATGAAGCAAACATGTCCCCAGTCATTTGGGCGGGTAATTTCAAGGCACACAGCCCTCTTTGGGATAACAATGGGAACACAATAGAAAAATGTATGGACAAGTTCCTGTTGGTTTGTTTGAATGATGGCAGGCCAACAAGATTTGATGTTAGAACATACAATTTTTCATTTGTAGATTTGAAAAAACGAAAGTCACCCGCACACTGCTGGGACTTACCAAAAAGTGATTTATTTAAACAGCGTTTCTGTCAAAACAGACCTTCATCAGGTCATGTGTAGATTTATCTTTATCATCCAGTGAGCTGGCAAGAATTGAAGTATGGGATTTTAGACAAGTATATTATACAATAGGAAGAGATCACTTTCTAATATTGTGTTCTGGAAAAAAGCAGTTATTGAAAAGCAGGAAAACTCATTAATTGGGTTACCCTAGTTTGCACCCTGATGTGCAGGGTGGCGCCTTGCATGGCAGCCTCCGACATCAGGGTGAATGTGAGGCACAATTGTAAAGCGCTTTGGGGTCATATCATGTGACTAGAAAGTCCTATATAAATGCAGTCCATTTACCATTTACCATTTACATGGCCTCTGCAGAGGGGGGAATAGCATGGATTCTGTGCTATCCCTAGACTCTGACAAAAGCCATGGTAAATAAAGGGGCATTAGTGTCAGGTATCAGTGTTTCTTGATATTGAGAAGGCGTGAGAGGTGCTGTAGAAGGAGAGGCTGATTATTAAGCTTTATGATGCTGGAGGAAGAGGATTAGGCTCAGTAGGATTCAAAATTTTTTTTTTGACAATCCTTTTAGGATTGGAGGTGCCTTTTCCGATGGTACAAGTATTGAAAATAGGATCCCCCAAAGAAGAGTTGTCTGTCCAGTACTATTTAACGTTATGATAAATTATATTTTTCTAGATATTGGGTTTGGACTTACTCTGCGGATGACAGAGCTATCTGGAAAAGAGGCAGAAATATCAAACAAACAGCTGATAAAATGCAGTGAGCTCAATATAAAATTATTAATAGGGTGTAAAGTGTGATTTCATATTTCAGTGGAATCACCTACGAACATGCTTTGCAGATGATTCCATCTTTGTAAAAAAAAATGAATAAATAAATAACAATGTAAAACTTTGTTCAGAGGTATATGGACAAGCAATAGAGAGGGTAAAGGAATGAAAATGATCAAGAGTGCACTTTGATGGCATACCAACATGAAAAAAATCTGATAAATAATGTTGTGAATTAAGTGTGGAAAGGTGATAAATGTAATGCACTCCCTCTCAGGAAGCTTTTGGAGCATTGGGAGGGATACACAATTAATGATCTATGACTACAGGGCAATGATAAGGTCAAGACTAGATTATGCTGTTTGTGCCATGGAACGTCAAATCTCAAACATCCTAATCTCATTTAAAAAGGCTGGATGTAATACAAGCTAAAGCACTGAGAATATGATGTTGGTTCCTCCGTACCTCTTCAAACTCAGCTTTACTGGTAGAGATGGGAGAATCCCCACTGGTGTATCAACAAGCAAAAGTGGTGATGTTATATGGAGTGAAAATTAAGGGGACATCAAGGGGAGCACCTGGCAAAAATAGTGTAAAACAATGTTTGTTACATTCCTGACCTTGAAATTGTAAAACTCAAATGGCTGCCCTGGGGGGGTTTTGGTACTGAACTGTTAGCGATAATTTGGGCACTACAGTAGGTTGAGGAAGTCAAGCTGAGGAAGGTAGTCATATATTCAGACTCAGTCTTTGTTTTAGTTGCTCTGGAAAGGAACAATTTTGGAGCCTGAGGTGAACTTGTGGTGAAGCTGTTGGTTCTGTTGAGTAAAGGTGAATAGGCCGAAGGTTTGCAAGTTCTCTTTGGGTGCCAATCCATGCAGGGGTTGAGGAAAATGAGATCACAGGCAAGGTAACTAAAATGACACTAAAGAGGAGGACTGATTTAAATGCATGCTTTGTGGTATTTGAATGTTGAGCTGTCATCAAGGAAAACAACAGCAGGGTGGGGCTGAGACTGTGAGCAAATGAAAAGAAGGGTTGTCATTGCAAAGTACATCAGTGCTACTTGGGCAATGAGATATGTCATACAATAATCATTTCAAAACTTAGAATAAGAAACTGTGGATTTTGGGATCTAGCAAAGATTGGAAAGCATGAGGATTGCCTATGTGGAACCTGCAGACTTTTATGAAGTGTTAAGAACGAGGTAATATACCAATTTAGCATGTACGGGAATTCAGACAGTTGCACTGAAATAACCCTGATAATCCTACAGAGAATCAGTCCATGATCGTAAAGATAGTCCAAGATTTCATCATTACACAGCATCATCATCATCACAGCATTACACGCTTGGAAATAGACAAACCTCGAACTGCAACCTAATCCTGACCTGCGAGAGGCAGCAAAGTGGTGTAAGGTATAATAGATTACGAAATATAAAAATAAGAAGAAGAAGAATAACGAAAGCGAGCTGAAGCTGAGCTTCCTTTTGTTGCAGGTAGGTTGCGTTTCCTGCAGAAGAGCGACGAAATAATGAAATTAGTTTGAAAATATTTACATACGTGTAGTCTTTCATCTGGGATAGTGTTGCCAATAAAATATTTCAGGGGTTTGTGGGTTTGAGCATTATCTTTTACTGCACGGAGTAAGTACTGAAACGACGCTAAGCTAGGTAGCAGCCTGTGTTGCGTTGGTATTGTTGTTATCAACTAACTTATTAAGGTAACGTTAATGGAAACGTATTGCCTCCGAGATCACATTACGATCCACTGAGAAACGCCTGCGATTCGGTTTTTTATACAAGCTATCTCCAGTGGAGAGGTTGTGTGCCATCAAATTTTTAGCACTTTTTCATGAGAGAAAGTATCGCACTGCGTAGCTGTTAATTGCGCCTGTCGTGTGTTATTCGCTCAGAAATGATGCGTGGAACTCTTCGGGGACGGTTTACAATGCCCGTTCCCAGGCCCTATGAATCATCTTATGACGATGAATACCAAAGGTGGGTTGGCTTTTTAGACTTTGTATGTCTACTCAGTGGCCCAAATACGTTTATGAATGTCATTGTGCGTGTCATGCAACAAATCTATGAATGTCATTGTGCGTATCATGCAACAAATCTACTGTTGTGTACAAACTCATGGATACATGATTGGTATCAAATTCAAGGGGAATCAAACGTAGTATTGTAGGCTGGATTTGGGCTGCATTGAACCATCTAATCGGGCCTAACTGAGTAGTTAGTTCAAAAATCAATTAAAATGATGGATTTAGAATTTAAAAATGTCCATCTTCTATTTTTGTCACTGAGGTTTGACACTTGGCTATATCTGTATTCTTAAGGATTCTTTTATAATTAATTTTGTGGCTTCCCTTTCATTTCTCGCCTGTCTGTATTTTACAATGATGAATAAAAACTCAGCCCCTAAAAATAAGCATATAATTTGCAGTCTGTCTCTCTCACTCAGTCCCAAAACTATCTTGCTTTTGTCTTTCTTGTCTGAATTTTTTTTTGTTTTTAATTTATGTTTTGCAGCTACACTGATACTGATGATATAATGGCACCATCATCTGGGAATGGAGGTAGGGGGGAGGGGGTAGCCCTATCTGGGGGTAAATTTTCAGTTTCGTCTTTTTATCGGCAAGAAAAAGTGATTCTGGCATAAATTGTAGGTACATTTTCTGCCACTTTTATTTAATATTTTGAATATTATCTTGACAAATTTCAGCATTCACACAACATCGAAGGGTCACTGGCTTTTGTACTGTAATTAACCTGGCCATCCTGTCTGTCTGGGTTTCACAAACATTTTTTAGAGGTCTGCCATGGCTACGTTCGCAGAAGACTTGGATCCCCCGATCCACGCCCTCTTGATCTGTATGGTTCAGAAAGGCGCAGCTATTTAAGGTTGGGGCAGTTTGTTTTTTATTCTCTATATTGTATTAAAAAAACATAAAAAAAAAAAAAACACTTCTGTCCATGGAAGGTATGTTTTCAGTGCAGAAACTTTTGAGTTATTTGCTTAGTGCTTGAAATATTTTTGAATTTCTGAGTTTATTGCTGTGTTAAGTGGTTCCTTTCCTTTTTAGTCCATACTATTTTCAAGTTAAGGCAAACCAAACACGTTACGATTTTATGCCATCAGATGTAAAACAAGATTTTTGAAAAATTATTCATTTTGTTTTATCCATTAATGCATATTCTATTTTGGAAACCACAACATTCATCTCTTTTTGAAAAACGAATCCATCCCAATTAGTAACGGTTTAGTGACAATTAGTAACATTGTCATCAGACTGATGGGATGTGTTTACAGTGAACTTTGAGCAAATGCGCTATATGTCTTTGTCATAGAGGAATGTAGATGCTATAACTACAGTTCATCGCAGTTTTATTGAAAATGTTAAACCTCGTGGGAATTTTTGAAATGAGGAACCCAAATCTCAACGTGATGCTTTGAATTGTGAGAAAGTTTAGCTGTTTGGCTGCTGAAAGCAACATTTTGATTCATTTCTGAGAAATCTAAAAATTCTGGATTTGGCTCCCAGTGGAAACACTGGTTCTAACGTTAGTTAACTGTAGGCTTATATGCATAAGGGTCATTCCATATTAAATCAACAATTTCTAAGAAAAGTTCCCGCATGACCTCTTCCAAATCGGCTGAAATTTTTTGCAGAGTACCTACAACATATTTAATGAACCCATGCCAAATTTTTCTTGGATCATGCAGAAAATTTTCAAGTTACTGACTTTTGAAGTACACGGGTTCAAGTCAAAATTTGGGAGCTTAATTTTTCAGTCGTCATAACTTTGTATGTGATATAGGTAGATGAACAAAAATTTCTGGGTTGAAAGCCACATATCAGTTGTGTTGAAAACATTAATTATAATACTGCCACGTGTATTTATGGTCTCGCAACATGAAGTCAAACTTTGAAAATTTGTGATTTTCTTGGCAGCCAAATTCAGACATTTATATCTTTGGAAGTATGTAAGTTTGATAAATGAGCTGTGATCAGATTTATGGCTAGGATACTGAACAATAAAAATCAGCATGATTTCCATGCATTAGGATTTGTTTTATAATTACGGGAAGATCTTAAAAACTTGGAAAAAACCTCATTTTGGTCAATCTTTAACCACACATAATGTCATGTGGGACAGCTCATTGGTCATTGAAAGCATTTGAGAGAACTCATTTTCATGTAAATTTTGACATTCAAGTAAACTTCTCGTCATGAAGCCTTCTGTGTCACAAAAACTTTCCAAAATTGCCATAATTGCAAAGTGTAATCCATTTGTTCAGGTTTGAACATGGCAAATATGGTGATAGTTTTTCCTCCAAGCTCATGCTGACATCAGAATCATGCCCAAACTGAATTGATAATTGGGTTTCCCCATTGTGTCATCATTAAGACATACCATAATGTACATGTACAAGAAGCACAATAAGCCTATATAACCATTGTCATGGTAAGCACGCCGCCGGATGTCAAAAGCAATCCAGCGGGTGCTAGGACCATGGGCCTAGAAAACGGAGACTCAGGAGCACAGGCTCACTATAAAGAATGGATTTAATAAAACCTGAAGAAATACACAAAACAGCTGTCACAAATAAAAAGGAGAGACAGCTAGCATTCCCACTGACCTGCAGTGGGAAGGGAATGTAGAGGCAACTTTGGCTGGCACCTGCCAGCCCTAAATACTCTGCAATCACATCCACCTTAACGGGCCACGCCTGTGGCCAGTCAAGGTGGAGGCGAAAGAATGTGGAAGGGGAGGGGCTGTAAGGACCAAACCCTGACAACCATAGCCAGCATGCTTGCATGACATCACTTTGAAAAATAATTTTGAAGTTACAGCACCCTTTACACCATGTCATTGAAAATGGATTAGAACAACTGAACAATTGGCACTTTCAAACAGGATGAATGTCACAAGACAACCTACTGCTGCAGTCAAGCTCTTCTCAAAATCCGCGAACTATCAAGTGATGGAAAACAGTTGCTTTCTCTTTCTTAGAACATCATGAACATGGAAACATTATGGACAGAATGGTAATCAGCTAATTTCGTGAAGTTTTTGTGAGACCGAAGGATTCATGGTTAGAAGTTTATTTTAATATCAGAATGTAGATAAAGATGAGTTCTTTCAAATGATTGACCAACAAGCTATCCTGCATTATATGTTCTCCAAACTTGCCCAAAATTAGGTTTTTCAAGTTTTCAGATCTTTCTGCAATTACAAAATGAATCCTTGATGCAGGCAAATCACGCTTATAATATTTTTCTGTATCCTAGGCATTAATTTGATCATAGATCTATTATCAAACTTGCATATTTCCAAAAATATAGATGCTTGAAGTTTGCTGCCAAGAAAATTGCAATCACAAATTTTCAAAGTTTGACTTCATGCTGTGGGGCCACACATGCACATGGCAGTATTATAACTGATGTTTTCAACACATCTGATATGTGGCTTTCAATCCTGAAATTTTCGTTCATCTACCAACATCACATACAAAGTTATAAGGACTCAAAAAATGGCGGGAAAAAATGATGCTCCCAAATTTCAAACGTGCACCTGTGTATTTAAAGAATCAGTAACTCAAATTTTTTGCATGATCCAAGAAAAATTTGGCATGGATTCATTAAATATGTCATAGTTAATGAGCTGAAACTTTCAGCTGAATCTGAAGGGGTAGTGCGGGAGCCACTTGTCAAAATTATATGGAATAACCCATAAGCCTTTTCATGCTTAAGTTTTGGGGTGCACACCTGGGTCAACAGAGCACTGAGGTCATGATGTCACACTGGTGTCTGAAGCAAAAGTTCCCATGCATATTACCTGTAGACTTTTAAAAAATATTCCCTTTTGAAGCGCTTCTTGTTTTCAAGCCTTTCATCGATTTCAAGATTTTTGCGTCATATTTCCGAGTTACAACAAATATGGTTTTTCTTGACCATATTCAAGTATTATTTGTGTCACTTCATAAAATGGGGTCACAAGTATGTGACATGCAAATCACACTAAAAATCTAAGCAACACTGAAATGAGCTGTCCTGTCTTCTTCCATGAGCCATCCCCAAAACATAAATAATGGTGGAAAGAGAAATCCAATCATGGTTTTTATGGGAAAAGTGTTCATAGTTGGGTGGTTGGGTTAGGGTTAGGGTTAGCCTATTTGATTTGAACGTAACACATGGAGAAAGGGACACGATTTAGAATTTTCAAAGTTTTGGTTGCTAATTTCTTTATTCAAAAAGGAATTGACAGTCTTGCACAGCACATTTCTTTATATGTTTCTGTCTTCATATTTCATTGTATGGACACAATTATTTGCTATAGGAAGCCGTTTTATGCGCATGGTTCTAAATGTAACAGGGCGGGACACTACATGTTATGTTAATAACCACTACTTTCAATGGAAAGTTTCAGCATCAGTTTTGATTGGGGAGTGATATTAAGAAAAGATGGCAAGAAACAGTCGAAAGGAATAACACAACACAAAAATTGGCTGGATGACTGCAAAAATAGGCTTTATTTCATCAAAATAATGCGGCACAGTAAGTAATGTCACACTGGGAGGGGATTCTGTGTCCTGTGGTGTTGGATTTTTTTCTTTTTTTAATCACACTGTTTCATAAAGGCACATCATTTTATCTTTGGTATATGGTGATGGAATATTCATCACTATGGTGGGTTCTCGCCCCAAGTGCCGGAAAAACAACACCGCTCTGGCGCCTTTGCCACACTATGGTTCGTGACCCCATTTCATGAAGTGACCCATTTAAATTGTTTAAATTTTTTGTCACCATGTTAATCCTCTTTGTATTCAAAAGCACTACACATACCTTGTTCTTCCTGATTCCTAGGCAAAATGAGTTCAGAACTATGCGAAATTATCCAGAGCCTTTCCATATTTGTTTGCTTAGCCTTGTGAGACATATGCTGATTAGTTAGCTACTCAAGATCTACTTGGTTATGCCCAGCTAGATATCAAGTTTGGCAACTAGCACCAATTTACGTTAATAGCCAAGCATCTTTGGCCAGCGTTTGTTAGCTTAAAAAGTTGTTAGCTAGCTAACGAGCTAATCAAAGCATAACTGACCTAGCTAGCTACGTGGCTAATTCATGACTACTTGCTCATCTAACACTAGCTCGTTAAGTAGCAAAATAATTGCTATATACTGTTTCCAGTGATTTATATGCACTAAGTAAGGCTAGCTGAGCTACTGAACTGTTGGCTGGCTAACTCAGTCTACAAGCTAGTTATCGACTTCAGTAGTTGGCTAACGTTATATTTGGTGCATGTAAATGCCAGCTATCGAAATGCTCGCGGTTCAGCACTAGCTAAGTAGCCAAATAATGGCAATTCACTTTTTTATTGACTTGCCTAGCTCACTTGCTAGGCTAGAAAGCTAGCTCGAACTAGCTCGAGTTCGAGTAATGCTGGAAAGCGTCCAAATCCCATTATAAATTTCCACGAGGATTTTACTTCCGACACCAAAAGTGAAGTAGCTGTGACAGTCCCCTTGGTGCTCTATTCTTGTGTTGAATTTTGCACACAGTCCTTTTGAAAACTCACATTCAGACACTTACCAGAAGGGGATTTGAGAAATTTCTTTTTACGAAGAGGCTAAAAATGCTTAGCATAATATTCAAATTATTTGTCGACTTTATTTGCCTACTTGATCTGTTTATCTCTTTCCTAACTCTGCGACTCTTCCAGGTCGGGACCATGCGAGTCTTACGACTCGGGGCCCTATAAAGATAGCCGGGATCTGCACAGATCCGGCTTTGGGAGTAGTTATGATGATGATGGATATGACAGCTCCCTCTTGAGTGCTCGGGTCTATCGCGAGGAGTCCAGTTGGGACTCGTCCTACCCCAGTTCTGCCGTCACGTCCGGCTTTTCTGATAAAGCTGGACAGGACGGTTACTCTACCTACTCCAGCAGCGCCTCCCCCCACGCGATGCTTGCACCCGTCGGCTCAAGGGGCCGAGGAATGCCTGCTTACCCCCAAAACAGTTTTGCGGGGAGAAGTAATGTCGTGGGCGGTCCGCCTGCATTGGGAGGCCGAGGCAGAGGAGTAAGTACGGAATCTTTTGAGATTCTCTTCACTTACCCCCCCCATCTGAAACACTACAACCTCTGGTTTCTAACACGTGCCTCAGGTGATGGGCATTGCAAGAGTAACACCCCTTCAGGCGTGTAGTTTATGTAGCCATCAGTGTGAGATAGTGTGACATTGCTCATCCTGGCTAATAGCCAGCTAGCTGTGCTTGCTAGCCACATATTGTTGCAGTGAACATATGGATTCTTCAATGTATACATGGGACAGAAAAGCACGACTGGAAGAAATATTCAGGCCCAAACATGGGGTATTAAAAATTTTCAAATGTGCCTTAATGTGAGGTTACCACTGTTTGCATGTATTCACTGGTTGAGGAAATTTGGGCCATATTTCACTGCTAAAAACATTTTGCCCACTGAAAATCGCTATGTGTGGTTGTCGTTTTACATTTTGCAGTTCTTTGACATTCTTTGACACCCAGCTTTTACAAAACCAAACTGCTCCGCCCAAATTCCTATCCAGTTTACATATGCTCAAAGTTTGTATTAAATTCTGAGTTAACCGTAGTATTTCATGGTATGATATGGCATAATGAAATGCTGTTTATTTATTTCAGTACAAATTGGATGCATTTATTAATGGCAGGATGTATCTGACTTTATGTATCGTGAGCAAATACTCGGAGATGTATGATCAGTTTGAATTTGAAACTTTGCTGAAGACCGTGATTTATAGAATCTGGTGTATAATGACTTAGTTGGAACGAAAGGAAAGATTTCTGGATAAGATTTAGGACCCCCAGGCAATTGGATAAACTGGGAAAAATCCATATTTGGGCAGAGGGGTCAATTGGCCTCATTATAATGGGTCATTCCATGTCAAGTCAACCAAGAATTTTCCTTGACCTTTTAGATGTTTTTTCGGATTTGGGAATACCATTGAGACCTGTGAGTAATGGTCATAACTAAGAATTTTTGTTCTAAGCCTTTTATTGAGGGAGTTATGTGCTAACAAACTTTGAGCTAATTGGTGATACCTTGCAAATTTAAACAACCATATCTCTGAAAGTATAGCACCTGGAGAGCTGATTTTGGTGTCATTTTGAAGGTTTTTTCAAGTCCTTTAAGCTCAATGTACAGTATCTCTCCTGAGGTCAACCAGACAAAAAGTTATCACAAATTATATATTTCAAAGATGTGCCCCAAAAATGTGTATCTTTCAGTATTCCTGTTCTTGAAATTTTCATATGTGGGTGCGAAAGGGTTAGCTTGCATGTCCTGTATTCATATTTAGCACTTTGAATTAATAGTCACTCACTTCCTTTGCATCAGAATAAGGCGTGGAAAAACGAAGAAAGCCTTAAATCATAAGATGAAATTTTGGGTTTGACACTGTGGGCAGGAAATGCCTGCCCTAAATGTTTAGCCCTCGGAAACAGTCTGTGTAGTGTTCATCTGTTTGCCCAAATATTCCAAAACTTTGTACTTGCAGAAATCCACTTCTACTTGCTTTGTGATTTTACTAGTATTGACATGCTCATGCTTTCCCTGCTACATGTGAAATACACTGGGCTCCAAACTGGGCAATGCACAAACAATACTTTAAAAAAATCAACAAAATATATTTTTGGAGATGCTCAAAATAACGATGTGAGAAATGCTTTACGATATTAACGTCCCAATGGAACCAACCAAAATCAATGTCTGATTTAATTACAAATCACTTTCCTTCAAATCAAGGTTTCACAATTAATGGCTTCCTTTAAGATTATTGTAAATAACATTTACCAAAATTAAACCAGGTATTAAATTCCACTTTGTCTAAGTGTTAAGGAACTATATTGAGCAATTACGTCACCTCCTGATTCATTAGGATATAAAAATGAGGTAACGCACATGCAATGTCCCTTTGTCGTCCAACACCATGTTGAAAACATAACAACAACAACTGTCTATTCAAAAGAGGCAGATGGTTATAGACCTTCATAAATCCTCAAGATCCACACAGAAATGGTTCCGTGACCACAAAATCAGCATTCTGCAGTGGCCATATCAGTCGCCAGACCTCAATCCAATTGAAAACCTGCGGGCTGAGTTGAAGAGGACCGTTGATTAATGCCAACCCAAGAATGTGAAGGATCTTGAAAGGATCTGCTTAGAGGAGTGGTCAAAAAATCCCCCCAAATGTGTGCCTTAACCTTGTCAAAAAATTACAGGAAAAGATTCCATGCTTATTATCTTTGCCAGAGGTGGTTGCACAAAGTGAAGGGTGCCGATTATTATGAAACCATGATTTTGTTGAAATGTGTTTTGTATTAAATGATTGCTATGATTTTGGTTGTTTCCATCAAGACTTAAATAGAGGAAAGCTTTATTCTGTTTCTCTATAGTTATTTATTTTGGTAGTCATTTTGGAATCCACTGTAAGTGTCTGTCTTTTAACTGGGCTTTGCTGAATGTAAAGTGTTTTCACCACAGTTTTTCAGCTAATTTTTTGCGATGAAATTATTTTCTTTAACAAACAATCTATTGAGATAAGCTTGGCCCTCTTTTCCATATTGCTGGGAAAGAGGGCTGCTCTTTGCATAAAATTCATTATGGTCCCAATCATGTTAAAGGGGTATTTTTCCCATAAGTGGAATATGTTTCTACATGCCCAGAGTAATCTCTATCCATTCAGGCAGTTTATATGAGATTCAGGCAGATTATATGATATGGAGCTGCATATGTTCTTTTATAATAATGCTTTGAAAGTGTTGAAAAACTCAGCAGCTGCATCCCTTTCTCCATAGAATGTCCTGATTGCACTCAAATATCGGGTTTTAGTTTGAGCTTGGGGAAAAAAGTATGGAAAACTGCTTTTTTTTTGCCGACTATATATCGCAGAAACATTGTGCCGGTCGGCTTAAATGAAACTTGGTTGCTGGTGAAGTGATGACATCAAAGTGTCACTTTAAACAGGGACTAACCAGCAACTTCGATTACTAAGCAACATATCAGCTTGGACTTTCATGTGTGAGATATGATCAGGTGTGATTTCTTAAATATCAGTTCAACAAATATTACCTTATAAAATACATGGGTTTGAAAAGAGAGGGCTCGGACTCTTTTTTTTTTTTTTTTTTTTTTTTTTTTTTTTTAAAGCCTTTTAACCTGTCTTTGCAGTTTATAGCCGGCAGCAGTGCGGTCAGGCAGCCTTTGGCTGCAAGTCTACGACCGCAGGCGATGGAGCGAGGCAGGGTAATGCGACCGGGAAATACTCATTTAAAATTTGTATTGAGTAGCACTTAATTCAAGATTTATCTCTGTAAATAGCACATTCATGTCTTATATTTGGATGTTTTGTGGTTCTATCACTTTTAGCAGGCCATGAAATATGTCGTCTGATGTCTATCAAGTCACTTTTCTGACTTAAGCTTTTTTAGTCCACAGTGCAGCACTATGGGACACCCTTACCGCAGTTCTATGGCGGTTACCAGCTTCCCCCACAGCCGTCAATGCAGAGCATGAAGAGAAAGATGATGGCGCCCCCTCCACCCGTCATGATGGCCAAGAGGCCGAGGCCTTACCCTGTTGCCAGTAATACCCGTAATGCCAGCCGGATATGTGCTTCTGCATCATCATGTCTCCCCTTCCTGGGGTGGGGGAGACATATTGAAACATTTGTTTCCGGAGCATAACTCTGAAACTGTTCGACCGATTCTCACCAAATTTGACATAGTGTCTCTCCATAACACGCAGATGTGCCTTTTGAGGGTTTGAACTGCTTTTGAATTTTATTTTTTCTGTTTCCATGGCAACAATTTGGACCCTAAAATGGGGGAAGGGGGAGGCATCTGTTTTTACGTGTAAAAACCATTTCTAGTTTAATCTCATCTTGTTTATGCGCCAATGTTTTTGATTAGTCCCCCCCCCAAACCAAAACCAAACCAAAGTGTTGTTAGGTTCTGACATAACATGCATATGTAATATGAAAATTTCAAAAACCAATTGTTCAGGGGATGCAAAAAGTTGCCCTACTATTTTGCATCACAGCCGGGAAGCAGAAAAGTACATTACTTAATATATCTCGCCATTGATCTTATCTATCTGAATAAATGAATTGTGGCTTATTTACTGTAACGGGGACCCATCCCAAGTTCACACATATGTGGACCCACAGTTGAGACAGTCCCAAAGTAAGGAATATGAGAGGGAAAATGAGGGTGGATATATATTTGTATGAGTTGTCTGTATGTCAGAGAATGTGTGCTTATGTAATGTATATTAAGCCGCTTCAACTAAACTCTGTTTTGATTAAAAAAAAAAAAGCTGGAAGCAAAGAGTAGAATGAATGGTGGTGGATTTACTGCTTTAGCTCTTGAATATCTGTAGTCAAGCTATCAAACGGAATAATATTTACCAAGCCAGCAATGTAAACAACACCAGTTGCTTTAAGGTCACATGGGGGAAATCCACAATAACCTTGAATTGTCTGTTATCTCAGCAATGATGGCACACCGTCCACCCGCCGTAATGGTAAAGAAGCCGAAGCCCGTCCCTGCAAACCAAACTGGTAAAACCTGACAAAGCTGTTTCCGCAAAAAATCGCTATTAGTGCCATCTTTGCAGCATGTTCACCGCTTTCATGCGTTTTTAAATTATAGTATGAATAAATATTGTAGAAATGCAATGTCCTTGATGGGGTGTGCAGAAGCTTGACTTATCAACTGCTTTGCTAAGTCACATTGCTACTTACAACCTCAGTTCCAAAATAACTGGGACAATGAAAATTATGCAAAAACAACGAGCAGTAATTTTGAAAACTCATAAACCTGAATTCAGTTGGGGGGGGAAGTATAAGGACAAAAAAAAGAAATATTTGAACTTGCCATTATTTTCAATGGCTATTTCGAAATGAGATGTCTGCAACATGTCCTAATGAAGTTGGGAAAGGTGCATTTTTGCCACTCTGTCACAGGGAACACTCAGTAGTTGTTCTGAACTAGATCTTGACTGCAGGCAGGCTGGTTTAGCTCCAGCATTTCCTAACTGTGAAGACCTGCTGTTGTAATAGATGCACACTGTGGAGTGGTGTGGCACTATCCTGCTGGAACAAGTGGTGGTGTGCCTGAAACTGACAACATCTGAATGGCCACGTATATTGTTCCAAAATGCGCGTGTAACCCTCCACGAGGGCAAGTGCGAGTTGCCCATATGAAGGGCACTAATGCAGCTCCAGCCAATGACAGACGCTGGTTTTTGAACATTTTGCTCGTAGCAGTTGGGGTGGTCCTCCTCCATTTGGCCCAGAGAACATATTATCCATTATTGTTTTTCAATTTACGGACCTTAATGTATGTATTACTCTACCAAGATCTTCAACGCTACAAAGTACAACCCAGAAACTGGAGAGCTGCTTCATATGCCGAGGCTGGTTGCTTGTGCTTTTTGATTGGATTTCTTGCCTCTGTTCATTCCTTTACTTGTTTTTCTTATTCCTTTTCCCCTAGATGTTAAAATTGGCCATTTTTATACGCCCGTCATAAGACGGGACGTATTATGGAATCATGATGTCTGTCTGTCTGGACGTCTGTCTGTCTGTTGCTTGTGTTCACAATAACTCCGCCAATTCTCAGTCGATTTCATCCAAATTCACACAGCATGATCATATCAGGTGGAAATTTGATGAGTTCGAAAATCAGCCTGATTGGATCACCCTTCTCAAAATTAAGCCTTTTATGCCCCGAAATCGACAAAAAGAGTACACAAAGTAAGGCGACAGAATGAGGAGTTTAGAAAAGAGGAAGCTAAAAAGGATGCAGAAGCACGCAAAGTAGGGAGACAGAAAGAAGAAATTCGAAAGGGAGAAGCTAAAAAAACATGCTGAGGCAAACAAACTAAGGAGACAAAGTGAAGATGTACCTTCCCATCAGACTGTTGCGTGACGGGCGTATATTGCTGTCTCTGACTGCTCTTGTTTTAGAATTGCTCATACTCATGTAATTCCGTAGGCAGAAACACTGAACCTGCGAAGTATCTTCATGTTGGGTCTGATTTCTCATTTTCAAGTTCTTTGATCTGGGACTTCCATCCTCCTTTTTCTTCTCATTTTTCATTCCATAGACTTCCGTTCATTTTAAAGCTCCACATACCTCTTACCATTTGAAGGATAGAGCCTCCAAACTTTCTGTATAGCTTCAGACTGTCTCAAAGGATGGATGTGGATGATTCTATACTCCTGCCCTTTTTTTTTTACTCTATTTTCATCACTCCACCCTGCCTTAAACTCCATTCATTTGCCAAGTCCTCCAGCTTCCCAGTTAGAGCCTTCAAACTTGCTTCACACTTAAGACTTTCCAAAAGGATAGATGTTAATGTGTATACCTCCCTTACTACCATACACAAGGGTGCAGACAGCGCCCTTGTGGACGCTGTACAGGCTGTAATTTTTGACCTATTGCATCATAATACTGTCCGAATTCTTGTGGAATTGAGGTTGTACTTAAGCTCTTGAAAATCTTTTGCGAAGCAAATTTTCACTCAGGCCAAATAAATACACTAAGTGTCACAGCATTTGCTTCATCTTTCTATGTGATGATATCCTCATTAATCTTATACTTCTCTTTTCTCAGCAGTATCCAAAAGTCCTGCAAAGGTAAGGTTGAAACCAAATTGTCTTAAAATGCATAATCGATATTTAAACTGCCTTTTTTATGACAAGAATGCATTTGTATCTGAAAGACTGTACACTGCTGGTCAAACAAATACCATTTTTCAAGCATTCAGGGATGGAAAAATGAAATTCATATATGCTTTTCATTTTCCAGAAATCTATCTCAATGTTGGATTGATCAAAGTGGCCACCTTTTGCCAAAATAACTGCTAAGCATTTTCTAGGCATTTTTTACTATAAGGCAGGGGTGTCAAACTGACTCGTAAACGGGCCAAGAGGCTGCGGGTTTTCACTCCCAACAATGCAGAAGCGCACCTGATGCAACTAATTAGTTGTGCAGGCCTAGATCAGTTGATTAAATCAGTGCTTTCTGGTGAGCTTCTGCTTGGTAGGATTGAAGACCTGCAGCCTCTTGGCCCGTTTACGGGTCAGTTTGACACCCCTGCTATAAGGATAGTCATGTGGTTTCGAAGTACTCTGGTTCCCAAGGATACGTGCTACTTGTCTTGGTTCTTTTCTTAATTAGTTGATCCAGCTTACACCTCTCTTGGTTGATTCTACATCTTTTGTAAGGAAGTGGAAGTTATTAGTTTGCAAATTGATTGAATTCAATAGTTTTTTTTTTTTTTATATTCCAAAATTTGTTTGTTTGTAACCTTTATTTATACAGGTAGTCTCATTGAGATGCGAGGTTTCATTCTCAAGAGAGACCTGTTTCAGACAAACGTACAAAAGTGCAAACAAGTAGTTTTGGACAGACAGAAATACAGTATCAGTACAGTACAGTAAAATCAATGCATGTAAAATCAGAGTGCCAATGCGAAGGTTTAAAAATACTAAAAACAAGAACAAGTTTCCAGAGATTTTTCAAGTGCCCTTAACAATCGTTTAAAATCCCCCAATGAAATCAAACTGGACAACTTCAGATCCTGTTGTAAGGTGTTGAGGGGCAGAGTAAGAGAATGCCTTTTTGCCAAGCTCTGTACGTACTGAGGGAACACTGTAGGTAATAAAGGCATCGGAGAGCAGGCTGTAGCTGCACTCAGTACGTGACATGTAGGAGGAGATATGAGGGTTGCAGTCGGAGGATTGATTTGTAGATGAAGTTGTACCAATGCAATGGCCTACGTGTGGATATGGATGACCAGTTGAACAGAGAATACAGAGAGAGAGGTGAGAGAGGTGATTATAGCCAGTTATGAACCTTGAGGCTCTGTGATAAACAGCATCCAACATCTGTAGAGAGCTGGCAGAAGCATTCATGTAAACAATGTCGCCATAATCAATAGCAGGTAAGAAAGTGGCAGCTTCAAGCCATTTCCTGGTGTTGAAGGTAAGACAGGATTTGTTCCTGAAGAAGAACCTGAGTTTTAGTTTCAACTCTAAAAGGTTTTCAATATGGGACTTAAAAGAGAGATTTACATCAATTAAGATTCCAGGATATTTATAAGAGACCACAAACTCAATAGGAGCACCTTTTGTGGATATCATAGACGGAAGATCTGCTGGCACCATCTTTTTTTTGAAAACGGCATGCCCTTAGTTTTATCGGTATTTATTGCCAGTGTAAGACCGGATAAGTCTTACTGAATGATGTCAAATGCAGACTGTAGGTGTTGAAAGACCTGGGCAACATTGTTTGCAGGACAAACTACTGTATCATCAGCATAAAGGTGTAAGGATGCAACAGTAATATTATGACCCACATTGTTTACCTAAATTATAAAAGTAGTGGGTCCTAAAACTGAGCCTTGTGGCACACCATTGGTGACCTTTAAATAGCTTGATGAAAGACCACTGTACTGTACACACTGCCAATGACCTGAGAGGTAGTTGGAGAACCTGCCAACGGTGTGGTCTGTGGAGCCAATATCTAAGTGTCTGTGACATAGGATACCATGCTCTACAGTATCAAATGTTTTAGACAGGTCTAAGTAAAGTGCAGCACAGTAATCCTTGGCATCCAATGCTTGAACAACATTATTAAAAACCTTTACCAAGCCAGTCACTGTGCTGTGCTGTTTTCCTGAGGCCAGACTGATGTGAAGATAAAATATTAAAAGAACAAATATACTCCTTAATTTGGTCATTCACCAGCTTTTCTAAAACCTTGGCTAAAATGCAGAGATTTGAAATTGCTCAATAATTATTTAGTACAGTGGGATCACCTCCTTTCAATGAAGGGAGTACAAAAGCTGTTTTCCATACATTAGGAATAATATTTTGTATAGAAAGATTAAAGATGTGACATTTAGGTCTCTATCCTAAATTTACAGATTTTAATCTGACTTCTATCTAGTCGCATCTTGCATTGTGACATTTGAGCATTATGACCAGCTTATAATTTACTGAAATGTGGTGCAAAAACTTTGATAGTGTTTTCAATTTTTTTGATGTGCTAACTGATGATGTGTCTCTGATGTGTCTCTGTTTGAAGGGCTTGAATATTGCGGCGGAGAAAGTCGAACCCAAGAGTGATGAAACCAGTGGTAGGGCCGAATGTTGCTCTCACGTCAGACATGCATTTGTGAGTCGTTACGAAAATGATCCGCATTACAACCAGCTGCTTTTCTCCCACTGCTCCCAGACTCTCAGGAGACGAAACGGAGGAACGCCAGACGAGAGAAGCAGAGGCGCAAACGAGCGAAGGAAATTGAGAAATATGGAGACATGCACAGGTGAGCACTGACCTGCATACTCATTAGCATCCAACCAATCAATTAATGAATTGATTAATATTGTCGCAAAAACCTGTTTGGTTGTAACAGATGAGTTACATTGAAGCTTGTAAGACCTTTTCGCGAACACCTTGCTTATTACTTTTTACATGGACGGTCAGCTATTGCTGGTTAATTTTTTTTTTTTTAGCCTTGACAGACCGCTGAAATTGTTTTGCATCAAATTATGAGACTGAATTGGACAAACTTCTATGTGTAGAATATTTTTACCTTCGCCAAGGAGGTTATGTTTTGGCTTCAGTTTGTTTATTTATTGGTTGTTGAAACCAACAACCATGTCACTTCGTTCCGTTAGTCCTCTGCCTGTCTGTCTGTTTGTTAGCAGGATATCTGAAAAACGGCTGCCTAGTTTTCAACCTAACTTTGCCGGATGTTACAGTAGGACGAGAGGAACAAGTGATTACATTTAGGCATATCTAGGCCAAAGTACGGCTGAGATATAAGTCAAAGTACAAATCCGGCTATGCTGGTGGAGATTAAGTCTCGAGTTAGACACCAGATGATTTCGACAACGGTCCCGCTAGGCGGGAGTCATTTATTTGTTTGTCTGTTAGCAGGATATCTCAAAAACGGTTGTATAGATTTTAACCAAATTTTGCAGGATGTTAAAGTAGCACAGGTGGAGCGAGTGATTAAATAAAGCCATATCTAGGCCAAAATATAGCTGAGATATAGGCTAAAGGTCAAATTTGGCGATGCTGGCTGAGGTATGGGCTCTTGCGCGTCCAGCATAATTAATGAACATTGTGATGCTTTTCACCTTTCTTTTAACATTCCATATTTCTCATTCCTTAAAATAACTTGAATATTATGTACAAGACTATGCAGAATGCCCTGCCTTTGCCCGTAGACAGCTAGGATAGGCTCCAGCTCGCCCTGCGACCCTAGTGAGAAATAATCGGGTATAGAAAATGAATGAATGAACTATGTGGAATGGGCCCTTATGTGCTCCTTAAATGAAATGGCTAGTTTGTGTGATTGTGGAGTAGCTGAATGTGGGTAATTGGTCCGATGCTGTTCATTGCAGAATGGGGTACATGTGCGCATTCTGTAAAGTTCGGACCAGTCACGAAAAGGAAATGGAGGAGCATTTTTCCAGCTCAGTACATCAGGAAACTCTGGCATACATTCAGAAACAAGCCAAATTTGAGGACGCCATGATTTCGTTCTTGCATGTAAGTCATTCATTTTGACATTTGGACAGCAGCTAGTCGTTAAGGTTTTTTTTTCTTTTTTAATGCCTCCACACAATAGGTGGGAGGGCATACTGTTTTCCAGTTATCCACCCATGTGTGCACCTGTCATAAATGCTGCATCTTCGTCCCCGCTGTATTTACTGAAGTAGTGGAGGGATTTCCATCAAAACAGACATGGTAACTTCCCACACAGGGTGGCTGAACTGGTTAGGTTTGGGTGGCAATTGGGTCAAAGGTCATGGTCACATAAGGTTAGTTGTATATGGGAGCTGAAGGTCAACTTTTTAGGCATATAAATCCATGGCAGGTGGAGGTATAGCAATCAATGCTTTGCACTGAGTTGTACCTAGTTTTACAAAGGACTCATTAACATTAAAAAACATGCTGGAAAATATAAAAATGTTATTTCATTGAATAATTCATTAACATGCATATGGTGATAATGTAAAATCTGTTCATATGAATAACTGAATTAAGTATCTACTGCGTGAGTTTTATTATTTTTTATGAATTTGAATTCATGGCAACTCTTAAAAAAAAAAAAAAAAAAATGAAGAGGTGTTGATTCACTTCTAATCCTGAGTGCAAATAATTTGTGCTTTTGTTGTAGACGTATTTACTTATTATTTTTTGACATTGTGTGCAATTTATTGTATGAATTGCTCTCTGTTCTCAGGAAGCCATGGTAAATAAGTTCCGGAAGAGTTTGTTATGGAAGCGTAACAACAATTCCTCTGAAACTGCCTTGGAAGAGATTCAGCGAGAGCTTACGACAAGTACAACCATGCGTCATTCATTTCATTTTTGATATTTCTGTCATTTTTACTTGTGTCCATTCGACCGAGGAATTTGATTTAAAGTTGCATTTATTGTTGCAGCCCTGTCCTTTCAAATACATTCATTTTCAAATAGACCATTAACCCTCCTGACAAAATCTGATTGGTTACCCATATAAACGGAGCACAGGCCTCCACAATGTAGAGCTGGGATCTCAACCCGAAATCCTGGGGGGGGGGGTTTGCGGTGTTAGTGGATTTTTGAGGTTAGTGTTCTTAAGCGCTAAATTTATTAGTTATTGGCTGGCTTAAGAGAATACAGACCTGGTAACCAAAGCCAAGATTAGCTGTTGATTGAATGGAGATGCTGAAAACTTGCAGAAGAATGGATTCTTAGACTCTTGTTGTAGAGCGTTAAAGTGGAATTCTGCTGCAGTTTCTGACGACTGGCTCTCCCGACAGTCGTGCAAGAGGAGACGTGTCTGACCAAGGTGGAGATGGTGAACTGTTTGGCCTGCGATACGCGAATTCCTGCAGCTCTCGTCACCGTGCGGAACCACCTGAGCTCCAGCGAGCACTTGAAGAAAAAAGCGGTGGGTTCCTCTGCTATGGAAAACTGCTGAAATGTTACATAGAAATGACTCAACAGGCCCCGGACAATGATGTGCAATAACCAACGTGTCCCTTCAGAATAGACAACTCAGTTGAAATAACCAGTGAAAATAGAAGGCTTAGATGAATGAAGAGGTAAAATTGTCCAAACTGGTGAATTAAGAAGTAAAATGACCTGATGCTACTACATTAGACAAATTATTGCAAATGACTGAAAATGGCCAAACCTGAACCGTTTGAAATGTTTGTCAAAGCTGGGTTAGCTTAGTCATGGCAATTTCTTGTTCAGTAATGATTTTATGCACCATCTTTTGCAGCATCAAGAAATATATGAATATAAATATATGAATTTAATACTTTCACTTTAACTGAATGGCTTTGCATTCGAGCATATGAATTTGGGTAAATGGAGTGGTCATATTATGCTGCCATTTTTTCATTGGCACTATGAGTACTCCAAGGCAGTGTTTCCTAAACCTCTCTTGCAGTACAACATGTCCTGCATGTTTTATAGATCTCTCGCTGCTCCAGCACGAGTGATTCGAGTGATCAGGCCTTTATCAAACCCTGAAGCTGCGTGATAATGAGTGGATCATTTGAATCACTTGCGCTGGAGCAGGGAGAGATCTCAAACATGCGGGATAAGCGGTACTCCAGGAGAGGTTCGGGAAACGCTGCTGAAAGTGATAATGCTTCCCTGGCTGCATGGTACTTCACAGAGAATTCCCAGCAATTCAACATTTTCAAAAAGCTCTTGGTGCCATTTCATCTTCAGAAAATAACCTGTGGCACATGTCTTCTACTTCAGGAGTACACAGAAATTCAGAAAAGGGAGTGTGTGCTTACAGCTACCAGCATCATGAACAACCCCATTATGATGATTCGCTTCGAGAAATACCAAATGGTAATGACCGCCAAAACAAAAATAACAGTAATGTTGTGCTGTCTGCTCTATACAGAGCACAGAATTTATTATTTTTCCTATTTTATTTATTTAATTTCATTTTAATGATTGAATTGCTATGAGATCCCAATCTGGGGTGCGTTTCCCTAAATCACAGATGCTCATTGACTTTGAATGGACGAACTATGTAAGTTGCTAACTTAGTTAGCGAATACGCTTTTGGGAAACGCACCCCTGAGTGGTAGTTAATCCTAAATTCTTGCCCTGATCTAAAAGCAGTCCAGCTCCTCTTGTATGGGAACCTATATAGATATGGGAGATTTTGTGGTATGTGATGAAATTATCTCCTCTAGATATTTTAGTTATCACTTCCTCCAAGTACAAGACTGAGAACTATTTTGTCACATTCACAAAGTACTGCATGATATACAGTTTCTTTCAAGGGAATGCCATTGTCTCTCTTGCTGCCTGTAATTTCAGGGTGAGAATCCATTCGATGAAGAAACCAAACAGGACCAGGAGGAATCCCCGGAAGAACAAGCTGTGCACGACCAGAACCAAGAAACCAACTAACCTGCCCGCTCCATTTTAACTACTCATTCAAAATTTATTAATGGTCTCTTGCTTAAACTAGCCTGAAGTTATATTCTCTTAAATAAATTTGTCATGTTTGATATGCTTTTTTTACGCAGTAGAAATTTGTGTGTACTTTAATGTAAATTACAGCTGCTCTGTCTGTACTTAGATACGTTGGTAATACTTTTTTAGATGGTTGGCGATGACGACTGTCAGTGATGATCAGATAGTTCTGGATGTCTCTCGCTGGTGTTCAGGATATTAAAATGATCCTGTCAAAAAAAAAAGTTTAGGTTGTTTCTTTAGTAATGAAATGTGTTGGAGTTTCTATAACTTTAGAAATTGATTTCTAGATAAATGGATTTCTTTTTTCTGCAGAATCAATAGCATGTAGAGGCTTCAACTGTTTTTTTTTTTTTCTCCTCCCCATTTGCCGATTTAAAGCTCTGTCAAGCCACTTACTACTCAACCTGTAAGAACATCTTCTAAAAGGACATTTTAAAGCAGTTTTAGAGGTGAATCTGTCCGTGCAAATTCAGTGCCTGAACTTGTGTGTTGGCTCCATTTAAGCTTTGGTCAACCGAGTCACGAAACTTTTGGACACAGAGGCAAGTCTTTACCATCGGGCAAAGATGAACAGAAGTAAGAGGTTGTGTGGAAACTAAAATGAAGCAAATGTGCCCCGGGGGTTGTGAAGAAAGTGCTTTTTTTTAGTAACACTGCCAAGGGTCTAATTTAGGGAATGAAAGGCGCTGCACTGTTTGCTCTACAGGACAACCAAAATGTATTAATTAAAATTCATTTGGCATTACTAACGCTGACGTTTCGGTCATAAGACCCTCAGCAGAGTAGGTTTGCCACATCATCAAAGAGATTATATACAAAGGAGACAAAACAGGAAACGGGGATAGCCAATTAGATGCCCTGACTTCGATGCCTTTTGGATCCGTACACTGCAAAGTTTTTAACATGGTTTGAATGAGGAATTATGCCTTAATGTAATGTTAGAAATTTGCAAACATACCTTATTGTTGTAATCTGTATTTAACTCTTCAGAAATGTTTGTGTAATCCAGCCTATCTTTGTTTGATATCCTGTGATTGACACACATGTTTATCTTTGTAATTGAATCAGTCAGGGCATCCAATTGGGTGTCCCCTGTTTCCTGTTTCGTGTCTTTTATATATAATGTCTTTGATGATGTGGCAAATCTACTCTGATGAAGGTCTTATGACCGAAACGTCAGCCTTAGTAATGCCAAATGAATTTCAATTAAAAAATTTTGGTTGTCCCGTAGAGCTAGCAGTGTTGCGCCTTTTATGCCCTAGATTAGAAACTTTGTTACAGGAAGAGCTGCACCTGCAAGACACTCATTCAAGGTGTGCAGGTCCTCTCTGAACTCAACACTGCCAAGGGTAACAACCTTTTTCGGGGTGCCGGCGAGTACTGAAAACAGTACCTTAGCCTACCGTTTAAAGTGAAGGTCAGTGCTTGACAAACCTCAATTGCTGAAGCTGGCCGTAATATGTGGATGTTTCTTGTAAATGCAGACAAAGTATAATGTATTACCGTAACAACTCTTAAGAATGGATTACTTCCCCTGTACGGATGCACGCGAAATTACGCAAAAAAAAATTTTTTGAGCCAAGTTACTCTGCAATTACTTTTGCTACCTCATGCATCACGTCATGCAGTCTAGTGTGCATGCTTCAGAGTTGACCTCGGTTCACTTGACGGTGTCAGTAATTACCAGGAATTTATGAAAGATACCCCTAACACCTTTAAAAAAAGAATAAAAAAATCAATTTTCTATGAAGACTAGGGAAGAGATGATGTTATAGGTAGGATTTTATATATATATATATATATATATATAATATACTCAGCAACAAAAGTTTCTGTGACACCAATATTGTTAATTATTTTTCATAACGCAATTATGAAATTGTCATACATGGTGATATCAGACTGAAACAGTACACGTAAACACAACATTGAAATGGAAATCATGAAAATGCGAGAAAATGACTTTGCACGTGAAAATGTGCGTAAATCATGCTTGTGGATGGCAATAAAAGAGGAGAATTTTTGGAATGTTCACATTGTGCCTGATGAACGACGGAAGCATCACTTATCGAAAACACAGCCATTTCGGATCAGGAACTCTACCCTCTAAATGCCAAGACTGTCTGAAAATGATTGGTGGAGGGCCATTGGGATGATTGAATCCGGAACCTCGCAGAGGGAAGTTGCTCATCGCCTGAATGTCCACCGAAACACCATTTGGAACTTATGGCAGCGTCATCAGCAGACACCGTCCTCGCAGCGGCCGTCCACGAGTAACCACTCCCAGACAGGACAACTGGATTCGAACAACCCATCTCCGAAATCGATTCCAACCTGCAACCATAACTGCAAGAACGATACCTGGTTTGAGGCGACTGTCTGCACAGACAATCCGTCGCCGTCTCCGTCATTTTGGCATTGTCCCACGTCGGCCAGCAAGACGTCCAATACTCACAGTACAACACCGACGACTGCGTCTACAGTGGGCACAACAACATCGACGGTGGATCCAATGTCAGTGGGATCTTGTACTCTTCACTGATGAATCAAGATTCATGCTTAACCGATGTGATGGTCGTTTACGTGTATACCGTCGACGTGGAGAACGTTATGCCAACAACTGTGTTCAGGAATTTGATAGTTTTGAAGGTGGTAGTGACATGATTTGGGGAGGGATCACGGCTAGAAACAGAACAGATTTGCTTGTTATTGATGGAAATCTGACAGGTCAAAGATATCGCGATGAAGTGCTACGGCCATTGGTGGTACCGTTTTTGATGCAACATGGTCCCGGAATAACGCTGCAACATGATAACGCCAGACCACACGTTGCAAGGATTGTACAGCAGTATCTGATGCAACATTATGTCAATGTCCTGCCATGGCCAGCCAGATCCCCAGACATGTCCCCAATCGAGCATCTTTGGGACGAGATGGATCGACGTTTGCGGCGGTTGGATAACCCGCCAGCTACACTCCAGGAATTGCGACAACGTCTGTCAGATTTGGAATGACATCCCACAGCAATTTCTGGCACATCTGATTCGGTCCATGCGCCGGAGATGCGTTGCTTGCATCATGGCACGAGGAAGTCACACTCGGTATTGAAGTGTGAAGGTCACAATTGGTTAGACGTCAGACAAGTGCTTCATGACGCATGAAAATGACATTTTTCGTTTCGAGTGACGTTGGCACTGAAAAGTCAGTGTTTCTCCTGTTAAATAAACATATTGATTGCATTGAGATCTTTGCGTGTCATTTATAACATACACATAAATGGTGTCACAGAAACTTTTGTTGCTGAGTATATAATGAATTAAAATGGGTGGAGACAACAGATGTGGAGGGCCCCATCATGCCTGTGTTTTCCCTGGGCCCCCAAATGGCTTTTTAAGCCACTGTTTGGAAGGCAATTCTCGGCTTGTGTGGTACTGTAATTTTCCTCTAACTGTTCCCCCGGGCGCCGGCTACTCGCGAGTCCCATGGGAAAAGGCAGGCATTAAATTCTACAGCAAATTTCAATGAAATGACTTCGCGAAAGTGTACTTTCACTGCTATATACATAGCTAAATAAAGGCATTGAATAATCTATTGGTAAGCTAGAACATATTTCTGCTCTACAATCGTGCGTAGGTTTTTTTTTTTTTGCCTTGTGTGAAGTAGAAGTCACTTTGTCCAGCCATCAAGTTCAGTGAGTCAGCGTGCATGTTTGCTACTGTGGGTGCTGTTATTTACTTTTTATGGGGACTAGTTCTGAGACCATAAGGAATCCATACTTTTAAGACATGAGGAAAAAAGCGCTGATACTAATGTCGGTCTGAAGCTGCATTCTGAGAAGTTACTTATATTTTCCTTGAAAGCCTGTATATTATGAGACGACTTATGTTTGAGTCCTCGTATCTCCCAACTGAAAGGTAAATTTCGCGAAGGTTGTTCATTCGCTGGTGAAAGTTTTGGATAACTTGCAATTAAAAAGCCTATTTGAGAGGTAGAATATTTCTTTAAAAGAATCTTGCGTAGAACAGGCCCACAGCTGATTTCAATGACGACACAAAATTAAGATGTGAAAATAATCGCATGATTACCTCGGATGAGACGGATGCCAGTTACTGGACAGGGTCTGGCGATGTAGTTTGATCTTAATGAAACATAACGAATGCCGCGAGAAACGTGTTCAGTATGAAAGGCAAGCATTGTGCTCTGCCTCTTGAAAGATTTGCCATTTATTGCATAAATCTGTGCAATCCCACCGGGTGCATGAGAGGTGGGGGCTGCGCTATATTATCTAAATCTACGGCTCCGTTTCTATGCCTGGGGCACTTGAGCTCTGCGTCTATGGCAACACTTTGAAACACTTGCACTGCTGATGGGCTATAATTAAGATTTAATGATCCCTGTGGGGCATCGCTGGTCGGTGTGACCATCCCCTTCAGATTAAGTGCATATTGAAAACACGCTGACAAGCCGCATCTTTCAGAAACTCTCTGATTTCTTTGGAGCTGTCTTAACCGATCGGTCTGCTTTTTATTGGTCTTGATTGGGTTGGCATGTAGATGGTGGGTACAGATCATCTAGTATTAAAAAAGTAAAATGAATGTATTTAATGGATTTTAGTTCCTCGCAGGGCTGCCAGACTGAGAGATCAAGTTAACGGGATCCTCTTTGGGTTTGCTGCTCGTTCGTTAGCAACGATTGGCATTTAGTTGTTTGGTTTATTTGTGTTTCGTTCGCGATAAGCGCCTTTTTATGTTCGGCTTTGCCTGAAACTAATACACCTGACTGATTATTCATTTTGAGGGGATAGAACTGTAGAGGGCGCTCGAATCATAATTTTATAAACTGAAAACTGAATTGCTTTTCGCTCATTTGTAGGAGTGAATGTGAACTAATTTTGGTCAGTTCATATTTGTTGGCGCATAATACCCTGATGATTCAACAAGAACGCTACAATGTTCCAAATAGAATATGGATACTGATGTGCAAAAAAAAAACTGATTAGAGATGCAAAATTCAACAGTACAAATTCAGTGGCTAGCCCATTAAAATTTAATTGCTTGTATTTATATATTGAATTTGGTTCAGGGAGGGATTTTCTGAATTATAACGTTCTCTTGCGTTCATTAAAAATAAATCCTGCCAGAAAGATATGACGACAGTGAATCAATCATAAGTCTACGCTCAGAAGCTATTCGCCTTTATTTTGAGTGATGAAACGGAGATGCTGTATTATTATTAAAAAAAAAAAAGTTCTGTCAACAGCACGATATATCAGCTGTCTCTATCTGAACATAAGTAAGATGAGAGAGCCCTTAGTCTGTTTACAGTTGCATCTTGTTCTTTTTAGCTGGTATTTATTTCTCGTCAGACATTATTGAAACCCATTGCTATTTAACAGAAATTCTAGCTCTTACAATGGGGCACTGAATAAAAATCTAAACAGTTTGTCTAACCAACCTTGTGCTTGTAGATACACGATCCCGAATGATTTCATTCCAACCCAAACAAGTGCAATCTTTCAATGTGCATTGAGCTGCTGATTAGTCCAGTCCAGAATGCTAAACTAGGGTTAAATGAAAATCCGCAGGATGGTAGCTCTCCTTGAATGGGGCTGGCTACCACTGGTTTTCGACCTCAGCATGGAAAAAGGTGGGAGTGTATGTAAGATGCTCACAAGAAAAAGAAAGCAGGGATTTCTAAATTTGCTTTGACTTTATGAAGACAAGATATTTAATATTTTTGCCTGGTAAGCATAATTTAATTCCGTAAATATACATTCATTCCTGCCATTCAGGCCTTCAGCATTTTCCAAAAAGTTGGGATGGCGGCAATTTAGGACTAGTACTGTGGTAAAATAATCATTTGAAACCGCTAATGTTGTTAGCAGGTGATTGTAATCATTATTTTGTACAAAAGCGGCATCAAAAAAGGCCTGGGCTGAGGATTGCCATTTGTCCACAAATGCATGAGAAAATCAATGAAAGATAATAATAATAATAATAATGATCCTCAAAGATGGGAAGGATTTTAAATATTTCACCCTCTGTGGTACACCACACAATGAAAACATTCAAGAAATCTGGAGGACTTTGTGCTTTAGCACAAGGGCACAAGCCTTTGGTGAATATCTGTGAACTCTGATGACTCCAGACAACACAGCAGAACAAACTGTCATTTATCTATGAGTGATATAACCACATGGGCTCTGGATTTCTTTGGCAAACCTTTGCCACGTCCTACAATGCATAGTTAACTTACATCCTCCAATGCCCAATTAATACTGTATTTACACTGTGTTCAGTACCGTGCAAAAAAGATGCTTCATGTTAACAGTGGCCTGAAGTGCTATCAACTTTCATGAGATCAGAGGCACCTGTGATGGACCATCACACAGTAGAAATATGTATTGTGATCAGATGAAGCAATATTTTGGTCTTCATTTAGTTTTTGTTTTTTTTGAAAAAAAAAGGATGTTTTCGACAAAAGAAAGGACCATCCAGACTGTTACTGGCAACAAGTACAGAAGCCCATGCTCTGTCGCGGCATGAGGTCGTGTCAGTGCCTCTGGGTATTGGGTACTGAAAGGGTAACTTGCACTTCTCTGAAGGCACCATTAATGCTAGAAAAACAGATTTTGGAGCAGCATACGCTGCCCACAAGAAGTTGAGTTCTCCGGGGGATGCCCATGCATATTACATCGACAACACAAAAGTACAACCCCAATTCGGAAATAGTTGAGAAGAAGTGTAAATTGTGAATAAAATCAAAATGCAATGACTTTCAGATCACATGAGCCAATATGTTATTTACAATAGAACATAGATAACATTTCAGTCGTTGAAACTGAGACATTTTACATTTTTTTTTACAAATTGAGTTTACTAAAATTTTTCTGGCCGCAACAGGCCTCAAAAAAGTTGGGACACGGGCAAAAGACGGCTGAAAAAGCAATAGATGAGGGAATCAGCTGAAAGAATATTTAGCAAGTAATTAAGTTAACTGGCATCAGGTGTGTAACATGTTGGCTATAAAAGGGATGTCTAAGAGGGGCTGATTCTCCCAGAAGTAAAGATGGCCAAAGGCTCTCCAACCTGTGAAGGCTTGCTTAAAAAAAATTGTGGAATACTTTAAAAACAATGTTCCTTAACGTCAAATTGCTAAGGCTTTGAAGGTTTCATCATCGACAGTGCATAACGCCATCAAAAGATTCAGAGAAACTGGAAAAATCTCCGTGCAAAAGGGACAAGGCCGAAGACCTTCACTGGATGCCTGTGATCTTCAGGCCATCACTCACTGGCATGATTCTGTCATTGACATTATTAAATGGGCCAAGGAATACTTCAAGAAACCACTGTCCATAAACACAGTCCGCCGTGCCATCCACAGATGCAACCTAAAACTCCATCATGCAAAAAGGAAGCCATTGTTGAGCATGATCCAGAAGCGCCGGAAAGTTCTGTGGGCCAAGGTTCATTTAAAATGGACTGTAGCAAAGTGTCCTGTGGTCAGACGAGTCCAAATTTGACATTCTTGTTGGAAATCATGGGCGTCGGGTCCTCCGGGCTAAACAGGAGAAAGACCATCCCTCCTGTTATCAGCGTTCAGTTCAAAAGCCAGCATCTCTGATGGTATGGGGATGCATTAATGCATATGGTGTGGGACACTTGCATGTTTTAGAAAGCACAATGAATGCTGAAAGGTATATAAAGATTTTAGCGCAACATATGTTCCCCTCCAGACGACATCTATTCCAGGGAAGGCTTTGTGTATTTCAGCAGGACAATGCAAAACCACATACTGCAGCGATTACAACAGCATGGTTTCGTAGTAGAAGAGTCTGTATGCTAAACTGGCCTGACTGCAGTCCTGATCTTTCACCGATGGAGAACATTTGGCACATAAACGAAAAGTCTGTCAAAGGGGACCCAAGACTCTCTAGCAGCTGGAAACCTGTATTAAATAAGAGCGGGATCAAAATCCAACTGACTGAACTCAAGAAACTTGTCTCCTCAATGCCCAGACACCTCCACTCCATGTTAAAAAGAAGAGGGGATGCTACACCATGGTGAACAGGCCATTGCCCCAACTTTTTTGAAACCTGTGGCAGCCATCAAATGTAAAATGAGCTCATTTTGTGGAAAAAATTGTAACATTTCTCAGTTTCAACACCTGCTATATTATCTCTGTTCTATTGTGAATAAAATACTGGTAGGTGTGATTTGAAAGTCATTGCGTTTTGATTTTATTCACAATTTACACTTTGTCCCAACTATTTCAGAAATGGGGTTGTACATTCATCATGCAAAATAAAGGCATGACTGTGCAAGAATGCGTGCGGGTGTTGAACTGTCCTTCCTGCTGTCCTGATTTGTCCCGAATGGAGAATGTGTGGCACATTTTGAAATGCAAATCTTTACAACAAAGACCCCATACTGTTGCACACCTAAAGTACTTGAACACAGGAAGAATGGGACAAAATTACACCTAAAACTCTTAATCACTTTTTTGTCACCGGTCCTTAAATGAGTAGTGTCGTGAAATGGAATTGCAACATTCCAAACTGGTTATACTTGACTGTCCAAACTTGTCTTTCCTGCTGTATACTGTCACTTTATAATGAAAAATATGTAGATATCATCAAACACAAAAATATTACGTAGCTAGCTCGCTCCTTCGGCTTTTTTGCACAAGCATATTCCAGGAGGAACGTTACATGGTACACATAATGTTCATTGATATCAAATTTATTATGACTTTGTGGACAAAAATTCTAGGGCACTCACCATTTTGGGGCTATTTTAAAACAAAATGGCAAAAAGGCTGAGCATGGTGCAGCATGGTAAAGGTTAATTTAGATGTGGGCTGGCAGGATAGTTTTGATGTATGAATTTGCCCTACATAAACTTTGCTGGGACAGGTGTTAGCATACTATGTACATAATTCCATGTCAATCAAATTTGTAGTTCACGAGAATATGATTTTATTAATTTATTTGGATTTATATAGCAGAATTTCGATTTATTGTGGCAGCCATGCTATTTATCTGATCCCCTTTGACTTTTGAATTCACTTGAGCGTCACCAGTTTTGCCAGTGGTGTAACACGGTGGTTTAGAAGACCTTCATTAACTTTATCTTTTAACACATGACTGCTCTCAAGCTGTTCCCATTTAAGTTTGTCAGATTAAAAATCAAACTATAAAACATTAAGATCAGCACATGGCCTAGAATGATCAAGAAATCATAATGACAAAGTGATTGTTTACAAGCTACATTTGTATAAGGGATGTAACATTCCAACAATGGCAATAATTGAAAAAAATGCTGAAAAATCCTAAACTTTTGACTTATTACGAAATATATATTACGAAATTACAAGCACTCAAAAGAATACATCTGAAGACGAAGAAATCTTAAGCATAATGAAAGACACTGAACTTTTGGGTGAAGGGCTACGTGACATTTTTGAGCCACATGAGTTAAGGAACCTTCAAAAGACACATCAATTTTATGTCATCATTTATCTGCAGAAGAAGATGCTTCCTAACTTTGTGATGCAAAGCACAATAATTCTATGAAAGATAAATTTGACAGTCATTTCACCAAGTAGCCTTAACAATGATTGCTCATCAGGCAGTGTAAACTGCAATAAGTTTAGGTGATTTCCCTGATGGTCTTTAAAACTGCTGATGACTCGCTACTGAGTTTCACATTGATTTGGCTTAAAAACGAATAAAGCCAAAATAGCCACATCTGCATATTTCATTATGGTGTTTATTTCCTTTGCGTGTAGCGTGATCGTTTTTTGATGTGGGAAGGTTTTGTTCGCAAGCGTGCTGGGCAAAATACAAATGCATGCAGAGTGTTTACTACGGTGCCGACAGGAGCAAATTCACTGCATCTGCCAAAAACATCTCCAGTCGGAGAAACGCGCTGCAAAAACAGAAATGATGCAAATTCAAAAACATGCAAACTGCAAAAGCAAATGCAACAGAAAAATGCTGCATATCCATGTCAACACATACGTGCTGCAATGGCCCAAAATATCTCCATTTGGAGAAATGGGCTGCAAAAACAGAAATGATGCAAAGCCAGAAACATGCACGGCAAAAAGCAAATACAAGAGAGAAAAGTGCTGCCTTTAGATATCAACTCAACGGAAGTGCTCTGCGTCGCTAAGGGGTGTGCCAACGAAAACAGCTTTTAATTCTGTCCTGAGGGAGACTAGCCAGCTACCTAGTTAACGTTTGTTCGCTTGTTTAGCTAGCAAGTTTGCTGGCCTAGCTGGCCAGCAGTTTGGTGCACGGAAGTCAATAGAAAAGAAATGAATTAAAAAAATCTGTTATTTTGCCAGCTAGAGTTAAACCACGAGCATTTACGTTAAACTAAATATAACTGTCAGTTAGCCAGGCTAGTGTTCATTAGCGAGCAAGTTATATTTGGTATAACATAAATGATCACGGTTCAACTCTAGCTAAGTGAGATAGCGAAATTATGAATTATTTCATTCATTTATTCTCGATTGAATTCTGTGCACCAAACTGTTGGCTAGATAGGCTTGCAAACTAGCAAGCGAGTTAAGGCTAAGGAGCAGCTATATTTGGTATAACATAAATGCTCGCTGTTTAACTTTAGCTAAGTGAGATAATAAAATAATGGATTTTTTTAATTCATTTATTTTCTATTTGACATCTGTGCACCAAACTGTTGGCTAGCTAGGCTAGTGAACTTGGTAGCAAAGCAAGCGAACTGACATTAGCTTGGTAGCTGGCTAGCTAGACAGAAATTAGCAGGCTAGTCTCGCTCGGGACAGAAGTAAAAGCTGTTTTAGTTGGCGCACCCCATAGCGACTAGGAGCACTTGTGTTGTGTGGATATCAAAATGCAGCGCTTTTCTCTCTTGCATTTGCTTTTAAGATATGCGCGTTTTTGGCTTTGCATCATTTCTGTTTTTGCTGGGCGTTTCTCCAATTGGAGGTGGTTTGGGCTGTTGCAGCACGTATGTGTTGACATGGATATGCAGCATTTTACTTTTGCATTTGCTTTAGTGGTTTGCGTGTTTTTCAATTTGCATTGTTTTTGATTTTGCAGCGCGTTTCTCTGATTGGACTTGTTTGTGGTCGTTGCAGCGCCTTTGACCCTGTCGGCCACCGTAGTTTACCAAAAGGAACAATAGCTGTGGTGAAGTGACATGTTTATAGCATTCGTCATCCATGCCCTTACAGACACCTGCAGTAGAGTGGAGCTAGACGAAAGAATCCATGCCAAATGTTTGCCCACACGTTATAACGCTAATTTTACCATGGTGATGATACAATCATGCACAATACAATCATTATGTATTTATACTAAAACCTTTAATTACTTGACACGCTATTCAGTTTTCAGCAATTGGCAGAGCTGCTGTCTACTTTGGGAATGTGCTTGTTGGCATTAACTGGTGGAATCACAAAATAGGTTGTGCTTCAGTTTAGACATACATGGTCCCCGGTTTTAGAAAAATTCAACATATTGTCTTACATTACCTCATTTAAATGATACTGTTTCCAGTGTCATCTACTTTGCCCCCAAGATCCGACTCAGCCCAGGTATGTGTTGCACTGGCAGGGAATAACCAATCAGTCCTTGCAGTCGGTGGAAAATTGGAATGAAGGCTGCTATCTGCTTTTGTGCATATCTTCAGACTTCGCTCATACAAAAAAATTGGGAACTTAAAGTCATACTTAAAAGTCTCCTATAATGTCTCCAGGTGTACAGCCAAATAGTACTTACAAGCCGTTTCAAAATCTTTTCCCTCTTGACATCACATGGGGAAGTAACCAACCAGAGGCAAGAAGAGCTAATCAACTTCAGGCGAGCAGTCAATCAGATTTCATTATTCTGGGTGGTCACTCCCTCTTGTGAAGTCAGGAAGGGGAGATTTTGACCTGGCTCACAATGGCTAATTAGCTGTGGACCTGGTGGCATAATAGGGTAGGGGACCTTTAAATGATGTTTCATCAATTTCATTATTTCACAATTCCTCCTACTTCCTCGAATAAATGCTCTAGTGCAGACATTTCGGTTTAACTTGTCCCCCTCAACAAATGGATGAGTTGCCTCGGATTGTGTTGATCTTAAAAGTTTAACGTACTTAATGAGGATCAAATTCCCTTTTGCACGCTTTCACGTGTATCACATCTGCGGTATATGCTTTTCCCATGAGTGAGAGCCCTGAAAAAATAGCAACAGCTCCTTGATGTTCGACTTTCTGCCTTTTTTTTTTTACCATTTAATTAGAGCCAGCATTTCTTAAATTGGCCCGTAGGGCAGCAATATCTCAATTTCTTGTGTTTATTTGGGTAAAAGATTTGGAAAAAGACTAAAGTGATGTATTTATGCAGTCCAACTTGCTTCAAGAATTCTGCTGAAACGCTGATGAAATATGAATGTGTTTTGGGTGTACGGCTGTTAAATATTTACGGCCCGTGTTAATCTGCTACCCCAGTAAATTGCTCATCTACAGCAATAATTGCTTCGCTGTGGAGCTTTGCGCTTAATTTACTGGTTGGCAAAATACGTAGAATTTAAGGTCACTGTGTTTTCCACACTGCATAAATAATCCATCTTAGCAATATTGTGGAAGCTTATTATTTTAGTCTTGTGTGCAGCCCTCTACTCACCTTGGAATGAGCTGGTGAGAATTCCCCACCGAGGCTGATCTCCGATCAGGAAATCTTCGCGCCAAAAGAGCAAACAAACCCAATGCAAAGCCAATGAATTATTAAACCTGCTGTATGATATTGTTACCCAGCCTGCATGTTAGATGTGTCTGTGGTTCGAGAGGTCAGCTTCCCAGGCTGATATTTTTTGAAGGTTTAAAGTACAAACAGACCAAAGAGTATAACCACTCATTGTGGAAAACAAAGCTCAATAAAAAACGAGCTCACAAAAAAAAGATGAAGATGCTTCCCCTTACTAAATTCTCATGCGGACATAGATATATTTCAGAAGTTAGGAATCCACTTGTACACAAGTATATCTGTTCTTTGATGTGAAGCCATTGATCAGCTGAAATATGAATGTAATAAGGACACACTGATTAAAGCCTGTGAGATGAAAGGGCTTTGAAGAGGAGCCATCACTCAGAAAAACATGAACATGACATACACTATGGAAAGTGTCCTGAATGTCAAATTGCATAGATATGATTTGCACGCAGACACTATAATGTGTAAGCTCTCTGATCAATTATTGAAGCTGCAGCTGCCCCCAGTGTTCAGGATAATATAGACTATATTTACCATCACAACAACAAAAACATGACACTGCTACTACTGCTATTACAGTTAGCAATACAACTACTACTATTACTACTAATGTGACCAACACTACAACTTCTATCACTATGTCAACCATTGCTACTGCTGCTGTACTTCTCCTGCTCCTCCTCTTACTACTACTGCTACCATTACTACTACTGCTGCTGCAACTGCTACTGCTGTTGCACTACTACTGCTACCATTACTACTACAGCTGCTGCAACTGCTACTGCTGCTCCACTACTACTTCGACCATTACTACTACAGCTGCTGCAACTGCTACTGCTGCTCTACTACTACTGCTACCATTACTACTACAGCTGCTACAACTGCTACTGCTGCTCCACTACTACTTCTACCATTATTACTACAGCTGCGGCAACTGCTACTGCTGCTCTAATACTACTGCTACCATTACTACTACAGCTGCTGCAACTGCTACTGCTGCTCCACTACTACTGCGACCATTACTACAACTGCTGCTGCAACTGCTACTGCTGCTCCACTACTACTGCGACCATTACTACTACAGCTGCTGCAACTGCTACTGCTGCTCCACTACTACTGCTACCATTACTACTACAGCTGCTGCAACTGCTACTGCTGCTCCCCTACTACTTCTACCATTATTACTACAGCTGCTGCAACTGCTACTGCTGCTCCACTACTACTGCGACCATTACTACTACAGCTGCTGCAAATGCTACTGCTGCTCCACTACTACTGCTACCATTACTACTACAGCTGCTGCAACTGCTACTGCTGTTGCACTACTACTGCTACCATTACTACTACAGCTGCTGCAACTGCTACTGCTGCTCCACTACTACTGCGACCATTACTACTACAGCTGCTGCAACTGCTACTGCTGCTCTAATACTACTGCTACCATTACTACTACAGCTGCTACAACTGCTCCTGCTGCTCCACTACTACTGCTACCATTACTACTACAGCTGCTGCAACTGCTACTGCTGCTCTACTACTACTGCTACTATTGCTGCTGCAACTGCTACTGCTGCTCCACTACTATTGCTACTATTACTACTACAGCTGCTGCAACACCTAATGCTGCTCCACTACTACTGCTACTATTACTACTACAGCTGCTGCAACTGCTACTACTGCTCCACTACTACTGCTACTATTACTACTACTGCTACAGCTGCTGCTCTTCAACTCTTACTGCCAGAATTACAATCACTAATATTACAACTGCCACTACTACTGCTACTATGACTATACTACTACTGCTATTACTATTATTACTACAACTGCTGCTGCATCTGCTAGCGCTGCTGCTCTTCTACTCTTACTGCTAGATTTACTACCACTGCTGCTACAACTGCCACTACTACCAATGCTGCTGCTGCTCTACTACTACTATTACTACTACTGCTGCTGCTACTACTGCTCCACTACTAATGCTACTATTACGACTACTGCTGCTGCAACTGCTGCTCCACTACTATTGCTACTATTACTACTACTGCTGCTGCTACTACTGCTCCACTACTACTGCTACTATTACTACTACTACTGCTGCTACTATTGGTTCACTACTACTGCTACTATTACTACTACTACTACTACTATTGCTGCACCTGCTACTATGCTCGACTACTACTGCTACTATTACTACTACTGCTGCTACAACTGCTCTGCTACACCTACAGCTACTACCACTAATATTGGTCCTACTATTACTGCTTTTGCTTCTACTACTGCTGTTGCTGCTGCTATTACCACTAATATTACTACTATACTCTTCTTCAGTTTACTTGTAGGAGGGCTCTGTGTCTCGGGTGTACATGCGGTGTACATTTCATCTCCTTTGTCGATAATTATTTGTTTGATCAAAAATTGGTTTCTCTTGCTCAAGCTCAAATTTTCAATTGCAGTTCTCTGCAAGCATAGCCGTTTGGCCACTAAATCAGGCCGCAATGGCAAATGGATGTTTGTTCAAATGACACAAGATCACTCAATGTTTCCCATCCTCCATTTTGTGGCTGCTGTAGTCTACGTTGTCTGTATAATCAGGCGAAGGGAAATCATTTAAAGCAATCAGGTTCAAGCTGCAAACTTCACGTAAAAGCTGACAAAGATAAGAAGCAGTGAGTTGGGCAATTAAAGCAATAAAACCGTGTCATTTACTGCTTCTGAAAAAGAGCAACCCTCTGCCGTTCGTCAGCACCCACAGCCTTGTCCCCAGGATTCTAGGGCATGCTTTCATCTCTGAGCTGGCCCATAAAAGATTCATCTAAGTCCTCCACAGATATTTTCTGGGATCTCAGAAGCAGTGGTTGGGACTGAAAAATTAATCGCTGGATAGTTTCCAGCATCTGGAGATTGCTAATTTCTTTGTCTGTTTACCTTGCGCTGTAAATCATTTGTACAGTATTAAATGGGGTTCACCTGAATTTGTTGAAATACCCAAGTATATGGGTTAACCTGAAAGATGTCAACAATATATATTCTTTTCTAATTGTATTAATTTCCCAATCTATAAAAGCAGACACTTCATTTTAGCATGAGTCTAGACATTGTCTGGATACACCTTTGATCATCTTGTCTCATTACATTGGTTCCTTTGTAACAAGCGATAAATGTTTGGATGGCCTGAGTGCCCTGACCTCTGTAGATCCAGGACACTTCAAAATCAGGAGCCTTTTGACTGCTGTGTTGACATCCCTGTACTAGAGGAATCATCAAATGAGTGCAATTGCCTTGCAGACTGGATTCAAAGACATTTCAAAGAGGGCCAATATTATAAAGTGGCTTACAACCCCATTTTTTGAAGAAGTTGGGACTGCATGGAAAATGCAAGTAAAAAGGAAGCAGTGATTTGAAAGTCATATTTGATGAGTATTGATATGAAAGCAGTGTGAGACAAAACACTTAATGCTGCTGTCCTCTCTGGGCTCGAGCTCATCTGAAGTGGACCGATGCACATTGGAAACAATGTTTCTGTTTTAAGACCAGTCAATCTTAAAACATGGTTATTGGTAATGATGAATGTTGTGTTAACATGGCAAAGGAAAGAAGGGCCCCTCTGGTTGTTACCAAGGTAAGGTTCAAAAGCTAGCATCTGTCATGGTTCAGGGCTGTGTTAGTGCCCATGACATGGGTAATCTGAACATCTCTATTGGTACCATTGATGCTGAAAGACATACTGTATATGCATTCTGGAGCAACCTATACTGTCTTCAAGGTGACAGCTTTTCAAGGATTCCATACTTAGTTCAACAAAACAAAAGCATGCCACATTCTGCATGTTGCAACAACATGGCATCCTAGGCTGCTAGGCAGGCCAACCTTTAGCCCACACTTGTCTCCCACTGAAAATATGTGATGCTTTAAGAGGCGCAAAATACAACAGTTATGTTCCCAGATGGCTTAGCAGTTGAGGACCAATATCAAGAAAGAACAGGGGGGAAAAATCGTTCATAACTGCTACAATTGGGATCTTCAGCTCTCAAAACAATTACTTAGAGGGCTGTTGAAAGGAAAGGTGATGTAACACAGTGGTAAACACACCTTTGTTCTAACTTTTCTGGAATGTCTTGCAGGCATAAAATTCCAAATGAGTGTTTATTCCCAAAAAGAAAAAAGTCCATCCATCATCTATACCGCTTCTTCCTCAGGGGTCATGGGGGAGCTGGAGCCTATCCCAGCTGACTATGGGCAAAAGACAGGAACACACCCCGGGCAGCTCACCAATCTAATAGCAGGGCACATATACCATTCACACTCAAACCTATGAGCAATTTGCTGTCTCCAATTAGGCTGGTATGCCTGTCTTTGGACTGTGGGAGGATACCCAAGCAAACCGGGTCAAACTCGATGCAGAAAGGCCCCAGGCCAGATTAGGACCCATGACCTTCTGTGAAGCAGCAAGTGCTCACCACTGCACCACCATGCCACCCACAAAGAAAAAAGTTTGGAGGGGGAAAAAATTTTTTTAATTTAACATACTGTTTTTGATTTAATACAAGTCAAGGATGTTTTAAAAGTCAATGTTTTATTTATTTGTTTATTTATTTATTTGCGGTTACTATGGTCCCAGCTTCTTTAGAAATGGTCTTGCAATTTAGTATTTCAGCAATGCTCAAAAATGGTCCGCAAAGAGGACTCAGGACAGTACAGCCTCCTGTAAGTTCTGGTTATCTTGTACCACCTTGTTTATTTAAACATTCAGAGCATCTACGAGAATTAAGTGTTCCCAATCTTCACAAGATTTTGACAGCCTTAAGTTACATTGATAGTAGCGTTATATTATTGATATTTACATTTTACATCTTGTTTTGCTCAAAAAGACCCAAGCTTAGCATGTAGCAGTCAGGGCCGGATTAATACCTTGCTATGCCCCAGTGTATATGACCAATCATGCCAATGGCAATAATAATAACGGTGTCTTCAAGGACAGTGTGACAACTCTGCTGCCTTCAGGGACAGTACCCAAAATCTTAATTAAGAGTCCTTTCAATCCAGTCACTAAAGTGGCACTTAACTTTGGTATTGAAGTTAATTCTAAGTGGCGGGATTCTAGCTCAGCTTGCCACACTGCTCTGGGACCAGTTTGGTCTTTCTGTGACTCTGGCAGGGCAGTTCCAAATCACAGTTTTTTATTGTGAGCATATGTTGAGCATATTGCGCGCAGTTTTGCGTGCATACAAAGAGGTACATTTTTCATCTTAACATAAGGAGAAGATCTGGCTGCATCTGATAATGTTGAGTGTTTTTAGAAATAATGCATCATGAAAATAATAAAAACGAGCTAAGACTTATCAGTTTAAAAGATTTAGTTTCGTCCTTCTGCTATTTTCAGCTCAGCAGCTGCGTTATACAGAAATCATAACTGCCTGTACCACTATTCCCATCACAAACAGAGACTTTGCAATACACCACTAGCTGCTCAGCTGAAGTTATCTTAAATTGACTACTTAATAAAATGAAGAATTGTTGTGGCCAGGGTTAGGGTAAGGCAATTACGTTTCATGTAATGCCCTCGTAAGGTCATATGAATACGATGTCTATTTTGACCACAGCTGGGTAGCTGGCAGTAGTGTTTCCAGAACTCTGCTCATGATAGTAAGCAAAGTGACTCCAGTTTTGATTTCTGTACACTGATCAGCAGTCGTCACTGGTCAGTAATGTCCTTATCTGTGCTGTGCAGTTTTTCTTGGAGTCGATGGATTATGGGTTGCATTTGAGGAAAACCAATTATCATTCCTGATTCCTCAGCCATTTTGCCTTTTTAAAAAGCTGGATGTGAAAATGGAAGTTGCTGGTTGTCTTTCCCATCTCACCTGTCTGAAGTACTCAGCCAGCCATGCTGTTCACCTTTCCCCTTTTGTTGAGCCTTCTGTGCCCGCTTGTTTTTCTTTATTGTTTGTATTGAAAATTTTTGCTGTGACTGCAGGAGATTATTTTATTTTTCTGCACCTTCAGTTCTTTGCCTAGACCAGAGTGGGCAAGCAAGCCTCCCGGAAGCCTCACCTGCTTTTCTTCTGACTTGATATTCAGCGAAGATCTTTTACAACAGGGCAGGTGTAGTCTTCACACAGACTTGCCGACCCTGCTCTGGTTAGCCGTCCCTGTCTCATGTAATTGCCATTCAGTCTTGAGCTCCATATGGTTTCTTTTGTTGTTAATCCTATTGTTGATAATACATATACACTGCCCTTCTGATAAAAGTCACTGTTTGGATTTAAATTAGCAAATATTCAAGAGCCTATGTCCAAATCATTATTGCAGTCATGAATATGTTTCTGTTATGATTCTGCTGTTGCCTGACCATGTTTTTGTACCCAGATTCCAAGCCATGTTTTCTGATTTACTCCATGCCATGTTTTGTATTTTGCCCGTCTTTCTTTGTTATGTCCTTGCCTGCCATTTCCCATATTCACTGTTGAGTTATCATTCTAGTTTTTGTTATTCTCATACCCTGCATTGCACATTGTCTCCCCAGTCTTGTTTTGTGTTCTGAGACAGTTTTATTCCCCAGTCTTGTGTGCCACAGTTTGAGGTGATTTCATGGTTTCTGGGTTTCCAAACATCCCTTCCAATCTCGTTTGCTTCCTTCGCCTTACTGTTCTATCTTTACTAACAATACTAACTGTTTATTATTTTTTTTAGATAAACGACTAACACTAAATAACATAGTTTATAGTACTAACTTACGAACAAGCACTAGGGATTGTACAGCTGCACTTTACTAATTGACTAACGAGCTCTCAGCACTCACTCTGCTCTAGTCTCCACCCCTGGCCTTCACTCACTTTACTTTGCAGTGTTTAAATAGATTCTCCGCACCTAGTTAATCACTGTTCTGCCTCTCACTCTGTGCACTTTAGAACTCCCTAACCAGAGTCATCTGTTTGTCATAGGTTGTCTGTGTAATCCATGTCTGCGTTTTGGCTTTTACCAATTTCATGTGGTTAGGAACTTCCTCTTGTTCATTCCTTTGTTAAATTGTCTGATACAGATCACCTGTTCCCTATTGTAGCATATGACTTCACATATGTGTATTTAAGCAGTCATTTCACTTCCAGCTCTTGTAAGAATGTTTTCCCTGCGCTGCGATTGTTTATGCCTTGTACTCTTAGTGGTATACTTTTGACTGGAACATCCCAGATTTTAATTTGGCTTTACCTTTGATATTCCTGTGCCCATGTACCGTACCTGCTTTGCCCGACCCTGAGTTTTGTGTTTGCTGCCCTGTGTACGATTTGGATTACGACTACTGGATTCTGATTTTAGATTGTATACTCTGTACCGTGTGCTGCCTTGCAGGGGTCCCCCCCCCAGATCCAATAAAAATTAAGTTTACTGAAATTGTTGGTCTCGCTTCTAGTTCCTGAACGCTACCTCAGTTTCAGCAAGCAATAATTTAATCCTGACCAATATAATGCGCAACAACTCATTTCTTAAATGATGTCAGAAGACCTATTTCATGATCTCATGGTTGAAAAATTGAAAAGAGGGAAAAAATTATTGGCCAGCGTCAAGCTAAAACAAATAGCTCAGAAGATTGCTGAAATCGCTGGAAATGGGTCAGGAGCTGTCCAACAATTTATTAGAACCTGGTAGAATAGTAGTGAATTGTCAACTTCACAGAAGAAATGGGTTGGAGAAAAATCATGACTGATCCTTATCGTAGGTTACTAAAATGCTTGGTTGAAGTCTCATCTTAAAAAATCGACAGTAAAACTCATGGCTGAGTTTAATTTTGAAGGCAAGAGCATGTCCACATGCACGATGCAACAAAAACTAGGAGGATTGTGACAAAACAGCAGCATAGTCACAAGGAAAGCCACTTGTTAATGAGGCTTATTGGGGGGGGGAGGGGGGGGGACTTCAATTTGCAAGGGAACAAAGGACTGAGGGGCAATGGAAAAAGGCCATGTGGTCTAATGAGTCAAGACTTATGCCAATTCCAGAGTAATGGGCACGTCAAGGTAAGAAAGGAAACCCATGAATCAAAGCACCTGCCATACATACTGCCCTCTGTACAAACCTCTGGAGGCAGAGTTATGGGGTGGCCTCAATTGGTCAGATCTAGGCTCAGTACTGATCTGCAACAATAAAATAAATTCAGCAGACTGAATATACTGAATGACCAGTGACCCATCAATAAACTTTTTAATCCCTGATGGCACCGGCATATTCCAAGACGACAATGCCAAGATTCATCGGGCTCAAATTGTCATAGAGTGGTTCATTGAGCATGAAGAATAATTTTTGCTCATGAATTGGCCACCTCAGTGTCTGGACCTTAACCAATTTGAAGTCTTTGGGATGTGCTGGAGAAGGCTTAATGGAGAAGTTAGATTCAACCACTGTCAAGTCAATATCTTGGCCAAAAATGAATGCAAATGTGCTCGGAAATAAATGTTGTAACATTGACTAAGATTGTTGAAACAAAACCTAAATGAACAATCAAAGCTACAGGTGGCCCAACAAAATATTTTTGTGTGAATTTTTTCTTTTTGTTTTTAGGATGCGCAGTTTGGAGGCAGATTTTCAATTTTGACTCCTGGCACGTCATATGTAAGAAATATTACCTTGGGCTGACTTCAGTCATAACCGTGCCATAAAGCCACAATTTTGTCGCCCAAACAACAAACAATACCACTTTCAAAAATAACACACAATGCCCTGGCAACACTGGAGCACAAGTGCTGTTGCTGATATGCCCTAAGTCAATGAAACAGGATTGGAAGAATGAACCAATCATACAGCAGCATTACCTCTACACAGACACTGCACTTGAGTAGAACTGCGACACTGGGCAAATGGTTTGCGATCTACCCTCGAGGTTAAACAACTCACAATCCCAGGAGGACAGTGGATCTTTGCTTTCAATTACTCGCTACCTTCCTGCTTGTCATCTGCCACTCGGACGATGTAATAGCTAAACAAACAGAGCTTGAGTAAACTCATTCAGCAATAATGTCTTATTGATTTTTTTCTCACTCAGCATCTCAAGAGAGTAAGCAGCCTGTAAATGTTGAAAAAAGTGTCCTCACAGGGTGAACGCACTTGTCCCTGAGCCGCCACATGCCTTGTTATACACCGCCATTCGCTGCGACTCAAACACACAAAAATCAATTTACTCCCGTCACGATAAAACAGCACAAATGTGAAATGACAACAGCTCAAGAAAGCTCCCAGCACCCTGCAAACAAGCCTCTTATAAAACGGATGTTTGTTTTATTTACAAACGAATGTAGTCTTTCATTGTTTTGCAGGGTGTGTAGATGCTTGTGTGTTTTCACTGGAAGCTCTGTTCATTTCTTTCCCCCTTATTTCAGTTACACTGCTGAAACGCGCAGTGGAAAATTATTTTTATCTTTATAGAATACGCTTTTAAGAATTCTTACTTTTCTCATGCCCTGCAGTCCAGTTCTCCTGGCCAATTATTTTTCACATAAACATGCACACACACACACTCACCACACACACAAACACACACAAATACATACACACAGACACACACACATGTTCACACAAAACACGCAAACACCTGCACACACACACACCACACAAACACACACATGCACCACTCACAAACACACTTTCACGCGCACACACGCACACACACACACACGTATGCACAGGCACTCATGCACGCACGCTAAATAAAGTAGAACTGATTCAGATGACCAGGAGTTTTCCAAGACAAAGTCCGAGTTAAGTAAAAGTTTTCATGATTTCTACAGTGGCCACTTCTCAGGAAAAACCACTCTTGCAAAAAGCCTGACACGGATGCTGACATCTGAATGACTGAATTGAGTACAGCAAACAAACAATGTATCACCTCATCCCCAGTGTCTCCACCACAAAGACTGTGATCCAGATCTCTAAGGGTCTGATTTACTAAGACCTTTAGCACATGCAAAATCTTTTTGCCCATGCAAAACCAAAAACATTGCCACTGATTGGTGCAAGGCAAGTACCCTGGCCAGTCATGAGCAATATTATTGGTTTTGCATGGGCAAAAAGATTTTACATGTGCTAAAGGTCTTAGAAAATCAGGCCCCAAGACAGTTCTATATGGCTTTTACCTTTCAGAGGGGACACGGGGACAAAAATATTTTTTACTAAGTCTGTTGATCTTTACCAACATTTCTGCTGTATCTAACTGCCCAGAGGACGTTTACTCTGAAGACCTTTCTCGAAGAATTTTTGCTGTCAGATCCCATCTTTTCCACTCATGTTTGTGACACTCTAGGTTTAAATACCTGCTGTATTCTGAGCGTCCTTCCTCGTGGATTCAGTTCACAAACTCTCGTTTAAATGCTTGTAACAACGGTGGAACATACTTAGCGTTTGGCATCTTGACTCTGACCTCATCACTAGCCACAGATAAGTTTATATGAGATATTGGGGAGTGATGATTAAATATCCCCCCGACCCCCCACCCCCCCAGCTTCAGCCACAGCCATACTGGAGCAATGCAGCAGTACGGCTACTGAGATTTCCACAGCTTAAATTGAGCGCCATATTGGGAGGGTGTCTTTGTAAAGGATGTTAATGGTATGACAATCAAGCAGCTGACTACCTGAACTAGCAAGCAGGCATCGCTTCATGTTGTTCTGTTTGCAAACCAGTGACTGCAGAACTCAATATCACAGAGGAGAAGCCCACACAAAATGACCTGTTCTCCATAGGCATTTCTTTTATTTACGGTGGAAATAGAAACATCTTCATCCAGGATTACACATATTCTGGGCCTTTCCATACGGTAACTATTTGAAGTAACTATGCAAAAGATTTTGGAGAGGTCGAAACTCCATACCCTCTGGTTTGTAATCTACTCGCTCAAACCGGTTCCTACAGGTTTGTAAAACCACTTCCTCGGTTTAGTAATCCGTGCCCACAATTTTTTAAACCCATTTTCTCAGATTAGCAATCCATATCGACGGACTCGTAAACACGTTCCCACGGTTCGTAAACTTGACTTGCTGGTATGTAATTCTAAATTGGGCTGAGAGGTTCATTAAGAAGTTGTTCTCTCAGTGTTTTTCTCAGGTCTTCTAAGCTCTTGCCATGTCACGCAAGGAAGTCAGGGGTCACAGAAGCGTTGCTCAAGAGAAGGACCTTCTCTTCTAAACCAGGGGAATAACCTCCAAGTCGAGGTCAGTGCTACCGTGGCCTCCATCCTGTGCTTTTATCTCCCTTTCGTGCTGTATACCCACCAGAGCAAAGACCTGACATCTCCCAGGCCGCCTTGGTTCAGCTCTAGTGAAGATAAGAGCTCTTCACCTCTGCCCCTGTACGCCAACCCTGTGTGTCATGAGCATCAAAGCACCATATGATACCCCTGTGGTTTAAACAGAATAACTGCCAGGGCTCAACCAGACCCCCCTCCGTATCACATTCATGTCATGGCGCGCTCTGTGACAATTACCCAGGGAGTTACCAGTGACTGTGAAAGTGTGTCCCCCCCCCCAAGTCTGGGCTGGAGGACTGAACTGGTGCAGGGCCAAATTCCGTTTGAAATAGGAACAGGCTGGGTCTCCCACTCAGGGGAAAATCCCAGGTGCGACAGCCCGCCACAGGCCATCATTAACGGGGCCCCCTTCAAACGATGCCCCGGCTTCTCGCGGCTGCGGCGTTTTCTGCCTTTGTTACGTTCATAAACATTAATGAAGGCTCTAGCGCCAGCTCCGGAGCCTCCCTCTCACTTCTGCGCATTCATTTTTTATTTATTTATTTTTTCCCGCCTCTTTTGAGCAAGTCACAGAGCTGGTTTTTGACTCGCGAGCAAACAATGTAATCACAGGAAAAAAGAGAGAGGGGGCAGAACGGAAGAGGACATGAAGGAGAGAGGCGCAGTGCAGGGGAAGAAGAACGAGAAACGAGATGGAAAGACAGAAAAGGCGAAAAAGACGACTCCATTTTGATTTAAAATTCAGGATCCCGTGATCAAAGGAGGCTTGATAAAGTCAGGCTGTTCAAAGAGCTCGCATAAATGAAATCAGATGAGACCTGCCATAGATGTCTCGTTAAAAACTGTAAGAAGCAATGACAGGTGAGTGGGCCGGCCATGGTAGCTACGCTAATGCCCCCCACCCCCACCCCCACCGTCAGAGAGAGGCCCCCCCACCCCACCCCCCAAGAACACGTGTTTACACAAAACCGGTGGAGTCACTGCTGAAAACCTCCCCTATTTCACCATTTATTTTGCACTGTTTTGTCTCAGCCATCTTTCTGACTTCTACCATAAGTGCCACCGCTCAAATACGAAGTCGCGAGCTTGTAGATGCTACTGGCAAACTTTGTTTGGTATCGTTTCAATGTTGAAATTAAGTGAATCTCGCAATATGGGGACGGATTGAGCGCTACATTGAGAATTTGCCAAAGAGCTTCATGTCAGGGCAACACAGGCTTTAATCAGCTTTGCATGAAGTGAGGCACATACTGCGCTACACATCTGGTTTCCAGTCGACAGAGAAAATCTATGATAAATCTGGTTCCCCTATTTGCTCTTCACCCCTCCACTCATGATAACCCGACAAGTTATCCACACAACCGTAGCAAAAACCCTTTTTGTGTAAAGAGTAACAATTCAACAATATGATTAAAGTCAAAGAAAGAAATACTGGAGCACCTGATTACTTTGGCAATTTATCATGGTGCAGGTGACTAATGTTTTGACAGAATGCCTTTTTCAGAGTCAAAATTGGTTTTGACTCTGAAGAAGACATTCAGTCGAAACGTTAGTCACCTGCACCTTAATAAATTGCCAAAGTAATCGTGTGCTCCAGTATTTCTTTCTATGACTTTGATTACTTATCCCCTATTCTGAGAGGCCCAGATTTGGGTCCTGTTCATCAGCTGAGGCGCGTGTGTTTCGTTCGCTCAAAAATATGATTATTCATTATTACATCAAGTGGAAAATTTTCTCTGATCTCTCCTGAGTCTAAATCATTAGCCATACATGAGAAACACCTTTTGTATGGCTGTTGAGATTGCCTTGGATGCCAGTTGAACATTTAAAAGTGTCTCTTCAAGACGAATTGCCATGGTCATCCAAATGGATATGATACACTTAAAAATAAAAAATCCCTTTCAGTCATGATTTATTCTTCCCTTCTACTCTATTAGTTTCTGCACTCTATTTACAAACTCATCATAGGCCCGTACATGTTCTGTGATTAAACAATACAGGAAATACAAATGTTCACTATGTACAGTATATGATTTTTTTTTCTCCCATCATGTATATGTGCTCACAGAATGTGATGATTATGAATTCCCAGCTTGCTCATTTAGAAAATACTATAGAAAACTACAATGAAACAAGGCATGTGTTTTCAGTTGTTATTTAAGATGAAAATGCAGGCATGATGCAGCTTCATTTCTAAGCTCTGAAATGCAGTTTGATTTCAGACAGGATGTGTTTTCTTTTCTTTCCTTTTTTTTTTTTTACTTTTACTTCTATACTTTATATCTAAAGGAAATACATTTTTTTCCCCAAAAATTACCCGAAGGAGGAAAATCAGGCAGACAGCCAGGCACTGTGACCTACAGATTTGTAATTGCAAATAAACATTTGAACAGTAGGGGGCAGTATATACCTTATACAAACCAAGAATAATTTCTGTCCGACTTCGGACAGTACCACACAGGAGGGAAACAGGAGGAATGCTATTGGATTACACCTTAATAGCAAACATTGTGTAATACGTTTACTCTTTGTGGCTTTCTTACTCGAATGCCTGCCGTTTTATAAAAACAGCTGGAGTCTCAGGGAGACGTAGTACAAGGCAACAGTAATTCTACTGAATCTAAGCTGATTAATGGGGCGATTAATCTTCAGTATTAATTCACAGTCTTAAGAATCCACAAAATTTCACCTGAGGATGTCCAATAGAATTTAATTGCACAGAGATGCTTATTCAGTGCAGGCCCTAGGCTATCTCATGTGCATTCCATACAAACATGGGTTCGTTTTAGCAGTTGCACCTTACAAGTCTCACCAGACAGTCTCTAAGTTGAAGACCCCAGTCCTAAAAGTGCTTGAGTCTCAAAATGCCCATTTTGAGGATATTAAGAGAAAATCAACCCAGGTAACTATAAAAGATAATTTCCCATCCTAACCTCATGGTTTGTGAAAATGTGATTTAAGTACTTTTAGCACTAGACTCTTCCAGTGCTTCACAGCATAAGGACAATATACTTTTTTCCCCCCTGTGAAGGTTAGGAATTTGACACTGACTCTACAGTAAGCATTTTGCCCAGCTTTGACATATAGCACATATTGCATTCTAAACTCAACTTGCGGAAAAAAAAAAAAAAAATTATCATTAAATTCAATACAGAACAACCTGTAGTACCATTATATTTTAATGTGAAAACATGTTATATTTGCAGAAGTACATAAATAAGTAAAATAAAAATAATAAAAGTTTTATCTCAGAATAAACAAAGGAGAACGAAGGATTATCACCTCCTATACATGATTTAAAATATGTAACTTTATTCTGAACAACAAGGGGAAATAAAAGGCTCATCGCCCTTCATTCTCATCTTGATTCCCCTCGACTAAAGCTCCCTTGAGATTTCTGCGTCCGCAATCCCTGTATCCGCGAACGAGATAATCAAAGAGATTATAAGCATAATCATGATCTGGCTTCATCAGGAAAATTCAAGCCACGGCAAATTGGATTTCCTTGTTTTCCTTTGCAAACAAAGCTCCGAGTTGTATTTGCTCATTCAATTAAAATTTGAGCGAGCGCGGCCGCTATCTGACACAGTATTGCTCTGTGAATAGTGTTAATTAAGGCTACTGCAGATTATTTGAGGTTGAAACGGGAAAGCATGCACACAGGGGCATTAAAATCTCACACCTTATGCTGAAATCGCGGCTGGCCTTGTTTAGCTACAAAGAATATGCTATTCATTAAGTGGAGATTTCTCTCCCGGGTCCGTTCACCACCCTCCATCAAGTGAACATTAATAATTCATCAGCTGTTACAATAATACGGAACAACCATTGCGCCCTCACTTTTGCCTTACCACTGCCGTCTCCATTGTGCCAAAACATAATCATTTTCTGTCTTTATCACAAGGTCATGTATACATTGGCGCCAAATGAGCAATTGACACATTTTTTTTCTATTTTGGATGACATTACCTTTAAAACAATGCTTGTTTATGTATTCCAATGTTGAAAAGTGTCAATTTGTGGTCATCAAAACTAAAGAATTCGCATTTAAGTGTAATTACCACTCCTCGGACCTGAGCGATAAATATTTTGAGCGAGAGAGAGAGATTAGACTTCTAAACTTGTAACTAATTCAGCTGATGCTTCTGCTACGAAAGGTTCAGAGTAGCTACTGACTTAAATAGGTAAAATGGGGAATGTTAAATTATGATTGAAAATCTGAATAACATTTGTAATTGAGCAGGCATTATTTTGGTTATCGGGCCAAAGTCACAATTGACTCTTGTCAACTCCGTGATTCCTCCCGAGTGCCGTAATATTTGCTTATGTCTTCACACTCATTCTCTATTAGCCTATCTACTCCCACAGCTCTTCTTAAAATGACACCTAAAACTGTATCATAACTCTCTGACATCATTAGCAAGGTCTTTGCCTCATTTTAACAAATTTGAGTGAACATAAAAGCTATAACTGTAACCACTATTTTTATATTTAATGTTTAGTTCATCGTATTAGTAAACACGTAGGATTAATATACACTAATGAGGCAATATTATTCAGGTGCTGTTGGCACAAAGTTACGATGTGCAACTAATTTCCACCTTAGCAGTGCCTATCTTGTTTAATTAGCAGTTTATTGAGCGGATATTAAAGACACGTTGGGGGATCATTTTCTAAAGAGTTGAAAAAAACCTTCACACACTGCTGGAGTCACAAATATCAGGAGATGCACAAAGCTCTATTCATTTCAGACACAGTTGGATTTCTTACACTCCAGTTATTTCTGTGTAATGGAAAATCTCTCGATAAGACAAAGGCAATCAAAATAAAACAGCAGCAACTCCTGTGACAATACAAGCTGCTAGCTTGGGCAGCATCTTAGATCACATATTGCTTACGCTGACTTTATGTAGCTGCGTTTGACCTTGTGCCAAATATCTTACATACCATAGTCTATGATCTGCCGGTCCAGATGAAATGAAGATCTGCGAATCTTCACAGTACCTCTTCAGACCACCTCTCCGGGAAACTCGTCATATTTGAGCAGGTAGGACGTTTTTGAGTGGCGAAGTATTGCTCCAAATGTTCAGTGTCAGGAAATTTTCTCCAGCATATACAGGGTGTGAATCTCGCAGAATTTTGCCATTTCCTGAAAAAAAAGAAGGTAGAATCAGACTATTTGGCCAAAGTTTGTTTATCTAAAAATATGTTTGACCGATTAAACTAAAAGATTGATTGCACAGATTATTATTGCGCTGGATAGAGTAGAAAAATGCAACAGTATACGCAGAAAACTTGAATCAGTCTACAGTGAAATATTATGATTATGAGAAAATATTGTGTATGTACTGTATTACTCAGCAAAATAATGAATGGATACATCAGCAATCTAGTGTCAATCTATCAAATTGACACCATGGCACACATGTACTGTACAACCCCCAACCAAAGCTATCTGAACAAGTGTTCATCCTAACGCTCCAACGGGACCCTCGGCGATGTGACCACACATCTCACTGAATGGATGGAGTGTTGTTTAGGTAAGAGGGAGTCTCACTTTATGGCAAAAGCCAAAGAGAAACGGCAGAGTTTTGCTGGGCGTCCATGGTATCTGGTCAAGAGTGGGATAGCTGAGCTGTTTCTCACTCCAGGAGCGATGCTACTGTGCATTCATGCCCTGGGGCAGTTTGGGGGCATTGTGCTGGAAACTGAGGCACCTGTCTGATTTGACGGAACTGTTCCGGGGCCCACTGCCCCAGGGGCCCTTTCTAGCTCGTAACAGTTCGCCCTAACCCCCGCCTACACAGGCTCTGACTCCTGCCCCACTGACCCCACAACCAAACAACAAAGGTCTCTACAGTCAATAATATGATAATAATTCATAAGGGCCTATGAAAATAAAGGTAAATAAATAAATACTCAGGAGTCACTCTTGGCTTTGGAACATGAGGACACAAATAACAAGGAAAAAAGTCAGGTGTTTCCAAGGTGAGCCACTTCCGAAAATCCTTTGCTCCTTGAGAATACCCCGCGGGGAAAGCATTCCGATCCTCCCAGGTGCCTAAACAACATTCGCTCAGTATTTCATCCTGCTGGGGTACGACTTAGGCGCATCAGTTAAACAACACAACAGGAAATAATCAAAGGTTTGCGCGCGCACACAAGAGCTAGCGCTGAAGTTCTTGTTTTTTTTTTTCTTTTCTCCTGCCCACAATGCCAATATTAATTTGCCCCGCTGTGTTTCGTGATCGCCCAATAAAACCATCGCACAAACACGAGGGAACAGAGCAAATATTGAATCTGTGGCTGAACTCGTGGGGCCCCGCTCGCTAAGTGTGAGAGGGAGAGAGACTGCTAATTAAAAAGCGCTAGTCTGATCGTGCGCGCTGGGGTCGCCCCGTCCGACTGATCTGCAATAATAACCGGTGCTGCTTCCTCATTTCCCCGTCATAGCAAGCATTCAAATTTATATTTCATCTTGTTAGGCAATTTATGCCATTCCACTCATATTCAGCACAAAAAAAAGTCTTTGTCAGAAAAGTCATTAAAATCAACCCATCTACTTCACATCTCGCTGCTCTTTCATGTTATCATTGGCAACCAATTAAAAAGTGAACTGTGATAAGTGGAATCCCCTTTGGAACATATGGCAGGGTCAAATGATTTAACCCCTTTGTGCAGAAGCCAAATTTGGCTATTTTTGGGTTACCCACTTTAATGCTGTATAATTCAAAATTAAAGCTTCATAAAGAGGAAAAATGTGGCTCAATTCTGAAAAGACACTTACAGCATTTAGAATTACATAGTATTTCAGTTAATTTTCATGATTATGGTAGAGAAAATGAGCTGCAAACATAAAAAATCTTCATGAGAATTCACCATTGAAATTGCAAAAAAAATAATTCTGAGGATTTAAAAACTGCTGGGGCTTAAAACTATACATTTCTGGGATCATAAACTCCTTGACCACAAGTACAATTCATCTTCAACATTACATTCTAGATTACCTACATGCTTTTAGCCAAATTATACAGCTATCCAAGTGTCTCCCCGAAGTCTCAAAATGAAGTCCAGTCAAATCATAAAAAAATCATGTATATAACACAAATAAAGTTTTAAGGCATGAAATCTAATATGAACAAATGATTTTCTGGTTGAGTTTTGCATGAATTAATCAATATCAGTGCAGTGGAACATCATTGGTCACCAGTAACCTCTCAAAACATGCCTTTTCTCCATAATAAAGTTAACAATATTGTCCATTTCTCTTCGAAGTACCCCAAGCATTAAATGAAGTGCAGATTTAACAGCTATAACATTCACGCAAGACCAAACATGATATGAATAAAAAGCTAACCGCTCTCACATCCGAGCTCATAACCTTACACCTTATAAGGGTGAAAACTCACTAACTCAGTAATATCTGAATTCTGAAATACACCTTATTTTAACAGAACAGAAATTTCACTTTCAGGAAAAAAATACGACATATGCCTCCATATTAATCAGAGTGGTGTAATGAACGTACCGAGGGATCTACCGACCTGCGTGGGATGTATGCATTTGGAGAAACGAAAACCTCGGCATTCGATGTCTTTAAACGCGGTATAGATTCTACAGCAAAAAGCCAAATTAAGCAAAATGCAAACAGAGTAGAAGAATAACCTGTTTTCTTCATTGATGCCCTCTTCCAGAGACAGATGTATCGGGTAGAAGGAACGTTCCAGTTCTGTTTCATTCGGAATAATTCCCGTTGACCGCGTCCATACAACATTTAAATCTCGTAAATGAAACTGAACACTTCAGAACGGTCTCGAGTGTCTTTATTTCTTTGATATCGCATCATTTTCAGCTGCGCAACCGCGGCCAACATTCGAAGAATACAACCGACCTTACTTTTACGCTTAGCTTTGTATCCCATTCTTATTGTCCGATCAATGTATTTCAGTTATAGAGGAAAGTTAAGACACAGGGGAATGGGATAAGAAACGAGTCTGTCAATACATCGTTACCGGGGAAGCTTCACGAGGACGTGAACTATAACTGTAGAGTTACGCAGATGAATCTGAGTATATAATTGAGTGACTGGCTATCGACACCAGTACTTCGGTGGATAGAAGGGAGCGCTGAATTTGTCGATGGAGGAATCTAAGCGTTAATCCATGGGAGGGAACTACGCATATTTTGTGTGTGATGATTGTAACTGACAGTAGAATGTGAGAGAAGCAATACTATGTCGGATTTTTTTCTTCACAAAACGTATTTTTTTAACCACTAATTTGAATACTGTTGGCTCACTGTAGCTAAAATGGTTGCTACAGAGTAGTACGTTTTTTTTCTGTCGCAAGTGATAATTTTTTAAAACTACTGGATCGATACTATGGGCAAGGATATTGACCAGTTTGCACATCAGGCTTAGCTGAGGAGTTTAATCCATGCTACTCCTGAAAAACAGGGATTGGAGGGAACTTCTCCATACTATAAATCGCGTTTCAGCTCTGCCTGCTTGTGAATATCCAATAGCTGATCCGGGGGTGCCATCTTGTGGTCGAGTACTGTAACTTAAGTGCTTACATTTGCATATCTATAGACGCGAGCGTCTACATCTGCAGAAAGGGGTTAACTTACAAGTGTTGCAACTGCAGTTTCTATACACAGGTAAAGAGGATTGCATCACACAGCAGGTGAGAGATATGACATCGAACGTGCGCCCCGTCCCTCCAGGGATGCTCGAGAGCACACTGGGAGCTTGCTACTCAGGGATTCGGGTTTAAGAGCGACAAAGACTCTTAGCAAAGATTCCTCTTCTTATCCAGTCGTACAAATCCTGCTCTTGCCGAGAGACTAGAGAAACATCGTAGGTTGAAGGATAGGTGCGCTCTGATTGACTAAATGCTCTTCAACCAAACCTAGTTTTCATAACTGCGAAACAGCTGATGCTTTTTATCGACAGCAACTCGCAGTTAAGTAATTAGCAGGGTCCGATCCCCTCGGAGTGGTTTGTCACAAGGCAATGGGCCATGACCCAGTTTCTCACTGACAAGTCTGTTAAGCCTACCGTACACATTGGAATACTGTCCTAATGTACAATGATTCTAATATTTCTGTTATATCTCACTTATTGAGCTCTGCTTTCCGGTCAAACACCACAGCGTGAGAAGAAGGCTGTAAGTGACGGTAGGCGCAGTATATCCATTGTCACCAGAATCTTTGCATGAAAAAATGAACGACAGATGAAGTAGTTTTGCAGTTTTTATATGCTAATTAGAGCCATCGTAGACAAGTATCGTCGTTTGCTCAAATCAGAGACTAATGTCCAATATGTCACATTGAGAACTCAAACCTTGACTTGTGATTTATTGGCCTACACAAGAACATACAGATGTCTTTGGGCAGGGGGCAAAGACCAGAAAAAAAAGAGAAGAATTAAGAGTTCACGAGTGAGCAGATTCTTAACTAGTTTACTTGAGAATTGCAGCAACCTATGAACTGAAATGCTTATAAAGCATTTTTGTACGGACTTGCTCAAGATAAAAGCAACTTTTGACCACTGTCATGGATACCCCTACGTAATAGTTTAACTATATGATGTTAAGAAGCCAAAAATTCCTCCCATCAACACAGGTCTGAATTTTAAGTGTGATATTTTCCAAAAAATATGTTCGTTATGTGACAAGACTGGTTTCATTATTGGCACTCCATGCACGCCTTAGCAACGTCTAATAAGGACAGAAGTTCATATATAATGCATGGACAAGTTGATCTGTCTCTCACTACATTTACATATCATGAATGAGTAATCTTCAAAGCCAAGTATTGGGTAAGGTCTGCTCTGTCAAGCCTAACGATAAATCTGGCACATTGGATAAGGAAACAGGCATAATTATTGGGAATATAGGTGAACTAAGGGCTGTAAGCATTAATTAAAAAGCACGCTTGCAGAAAATCAATGCTCTCATACCATGGACCAAATATTACTGTGTGCTTGAATAGCTGCATAAGCACAACTAAGCTCAGTCAAAAACCCTTGTTGTAGTTTAGTTGAGTGCATCTATGCTTGTTCTCGGGAGTTTATGGATTTAATCACACGCTATCCAATAAACAACAAATGCCTCGAGCTTTTTTTGCGGTGAGAATGTGATTATGTATTTCCAGAACATGCCTCAGCAGTGAATGTATGCAATGCTGATATTTGTTTTTTTTTAAGCTGCTACCCCTCTGCTGAAAGTCTAAGCTGACAATGTAATCGAGGAAAGAACCAACCACATGCTAGAGTAGAAATCATGTGCAGGGGATGGATAAAATGCTTTTAAACTTTCAGTCTCTTAACCATAATAACAAAAATATCTACACTGCTAACTCATATTAATTACATTGAATGTTATGTCAGGGAAGGAGGAGGGATGTTAACTTGCAGCAAGCAGGCGTCATGCAGCAGCAGAGAGCAATGCAGTGCAGTAGCAGGCAGAGGCATGTTATGTCGTGAAGGCAGAACAGGATAGCAGCTTACGTAGCCCACCTAATACTGGGTCAGGGCAGTGAATGATATGCATTGGCTTGTCTATGGGAATGCGGGCATGTCTCGAATTGTTGGCTGGAGGCTTTTGGCGTTTTTTGGCTTTTTGAAGCCTTAAAATTTATCTTGTGCCAGTACCTCTATGGGCAACACCTATCTCTGTAACTAGCTAAACCAGCCAACTGCCAAAGCAAAACCAATGTTTTCGCTACGTAAACATTACGCATATTTCATTTCAAGAGATTTCTCTGTGGCACATGTCTGGTTTTGTCAGATCTGACATTGGTAACAGCACCCCCATACTGACATATTCTTGAACATTCATCCCCTTATATCCAGACATTGGCAAAGAGTGCCATAAAACTTCCTTCAGCATGATAAAGTATCCTGAAAGGGCTGGAGAATCAACTAATTTCAAGGGTCTTTCTTCTTGGTTAACATTTTTATGGGTCCCTGAACATGACTGCAAACAGGCAAATTGGAGATTTTGTGTCTGTAGCCGCTGCTCCAAGATGGAGCATAGTGCCAAAGATGTTTCTGGTGTGCTTTGTTTAGCCCAAAGGAAGGTTCAAATTAATGGTATACCCATCTCGACTGGAGTCTGGTTATTAATGTTAATCCACTGTACAGACGGGAAAAAATTAGCCTGCACCCAACTTTGGGAGCAAATATCTTAAAAAACCAAAAAAAAAGTGCCAGACTAAATACCTAGAAATTTTTCTCACCTTAAATGTCTGAAAAAGAAACAGGTAAGATGAATTTGGCACTGGTCTGGTTTAAAAGTTAAAATAAGCCTGAATTTGTAAAAAACATTTTTTCCTGTTTCACACAGGTTTCTTGTCACTGCACGTATCGCCAACATGATCACCAGGTGGCACTTTCACATTTAAAAAATTTAGGTAACCCAGTATCAGATACAATAACTTCTTTGGCACATTGAAGCATTAATCGACAATATTCCTTCCAAAATGCGTTTTTTTCCTCAAAAATGCTTAATTTGGAACCTGACTTTTCCACTTCTAGGTGGCACTGTAGCCATATCGATAAAAATTGTGAGCTCAACTCCACTGCAAGTGCCACTCTCTAAGAAAATGGCTCTTAACAGAAGGTCTGGGATGCGACAACATCGCATAATTGCATAAACATTAATGAATTATTAAGCATAGGTGGGACTTGTACTTGATAAGCTAACGAAGCAAGCCAATGAGACTTGCTAATCAAGGCAACCAAAACTACCCATTTTTAGATTGTTCCCTGTATTTTTCCACTTCTCTGAGAAAATTCCAAATAGGATTGCAAATATAAAATTGAGCATGATTAGTATGTTTAACAATATTCCAAATCTAAATCATTTGCCGTGAATGCACTTTGGTCAAGATTATTTTCTTCACTTTTCTTATCTTATCAATTGTTTCATAGGTTAAAATTAAGGATTAATATTCCACAAAGGCATACTGCATAATGTTAAGAACTTATTTTCTCTCTATCATGCATAGTGGAAGAGCACTGGAGAATTTGGTGTTACAGCGTCAGCTGGATGAATGGGAAGGCAGGAATGATATGGGGTGTTCAAGGAATGGATCAGTCACACAGGCTGTGAGAGAAACAAAAATGAGATGGACTGAAAGATAAAGACACTGGAATTAAAGATAGAGATGTAGGCAACTATGAGTCAATACGCCTCACAAGACGTGTAATAAGGCTACCGGTTTATGCGGACGAGAAAACGTGACGAGACGGAGCCGTTGCGGTGAAGGGGGGTGTTCATCATCCTGAGTCCTCTTGTCTCAATTACAGTTATGTAATTAGGTTAATTTTTAAGAGTGTCTCAGCTGCACTGCCAAAAGCGCACAAAGATTAATGCTAATCATGATGCTAATCCTTTTAGCGTCTCGCCGTTAGGTGGAGGGGGCACATTCAGATTACCCCCTCCCACCCACACTGCATCCCACCCTCCATATTCTGCCCCCTTGTTAACCAGACCCCCATGGGAAGAACGCTCCTCTGCATCGACTCATCACCCTTGTATTAATAATATATTAATGAAAAGGCTCCCCCTCTTAGATTAGGTGTCGGTTCCCTTGCTAATGTGCTTGGCAGAGGCCCAGCCTATTGTTGCAATTTTTAAAGTCTAACCTGGGGTTAAATATGCCTTTGCTACGGAGATGCCATACCTGACTGGGGAATTGTAAATTACCTCTTTGGTGGCATTCAGAAGCGACACTGAAAAATCCTAAGAGCGAAGAAGGGGCTATTAGCAATTTCTTTTGATTTATTATTCATTTTGGTTGCATGTGTAATGCATGTAAGATGTGGACAGTAATGTCACAATAATTTTAAATGCAGTTTCAAAGTAGGGAGGACTCTAAAATAGGTTTCTGTGGTAGGGAGGATTGGGAGACATTTTAAAGTTGGAAAAATACACGAAATGCTACAAGGACTCCTCCTGTTTGAAACCATTAGCTTCACTCCCTAAAGTAATATAGACGTCGTAACAGCATAAGGAGGTTGCACTCGGCATTGCATGTCATGCCAAGACTGGTTAATCTATGCTTTACTTTCACAATAGAACAACTAAGCAATAACTTTAAAACCACTAATGTTGTTGCCCAAGCAAGCATTTCATATCCCTTGATTTCATTTCAATGCCCTAGAATTTCATATCCCTTCTATTTACCTGTCTTTTCCTTTTCTTTACATGTCTAATGTGACTGTTTGACAGTCTTATACCCATAAATATGTCACTTAGCACTATTTTTGAAGGCAATATCAAAATAAAATATTAATGAGAGGGGTTCTGCACAGACTTAGCAATCCAAATGACAATGAGAAGAATGAGATCCGAACTGATGCTGTCAGGCTCGTAAAAAAAAACATTCCTTGTCAGGATACTAAGCCTGAGGACACATTCCAGGTAATATATATCTACCAAACTTCAGCTCTTACACCAGCCAGAGAACAATAAGCACCGAAAGGTGTCAGAGAATGAAGACAGGATTGATCAGACATATTCAAGGAAGCCCTGAAAGGATACCTAGAGTGGTTCTCTGAAAAAATCCTCAAGTATTACTAAACATTTATCAAGCGTCTATCAAAAACCGCTGTAAGGACAACTGTCTCAACCGTGAACATGGGACTTCTTATATCTGCATGTCATCTGGGTTTATATTACATTTGCAGAAACCAGATAGGACAAAAAAAGGCAGAAAATTCGAGCTCAGGTTTAACTGGACTGCAAGTGTCTCTATACCACCATGAATTGAGGAGTGGCATGCATCAAAGTCGCCAATTCAACCATCTACGATGTTCTTGAAATATAAGTCACTTTGAAATCTTTTTCAGAAGATATACGTACAGTGCCATGAAAAAGTATTTGCCCCCTCCCTTATTTCTTATTTTTTTTGCATTTTTGTCATATTTAAATGTTCGCGATCATGAAACAAATTTTAATATTAGACCAAGATAACCTGAGTAAATACAAAATGCAGTATTTAAATGATAATTTTATTTATTAAGGAGAAAAAGCTATCCAAACCTACTTGGCCCTATGTGAAAAAGTAATTGCCCCCTGAACCTATTGACTTTAGGTATATAAAAGCAATAAGCCCCTTGAAGCAGTGGGTTACAGTGATTTTATAACGGCGGAGGGGCACTAAGGCACTCCGCTGCGCGTCGTGCCTTAAAACTCCCCTCCGCCGTTATCAAATCACTGTAACCCACTGCTTCAAGGGGCTTATTGCTTTTATAAAATGGTTACCCTACATATAGCCCTAAACTTCGACAAAAAATCGACAATTTATTGGTAATAATGCAACAATAAAATTGAGAACTTCTTCCACCAAGCAAGATAGAGTGGACAGAATGGTTGGCCAGCAACACAGACGCTAAGATTGTTTTTTCATCTAGCTCCATTATCATGTCACATCAGGCTATTTGGGCTCGCTAATGTAGATATACTATGAAAGTAGGCTATTTTTAATGTCTCCTTCGGTCTCCCGAAGACCCTGTTAAATAATTTTACGTTCGTTTCGGTTTTTGAGTTTCCCTGTTCTCAACTTGCGCTGATTGGCCAAATCATTACAACCAGCAGCGAGAGTAGGGAACGATTGACTTTTGTTCTCCACACTTGCCGGTGTCCAGGATAATATGGTCAATTGTGCATTAGTTTGCTAGCCAGCTTGTCAACTAGCTAGCGTTCACTACAATGGCTGTGGTTACACAACACATAGCCCATAAAATAAACACACAAGACAAAAGTCAACAATTTATCGCTAATAGGCTACTGAAATAGCGAGCTAGTTAGCTACGTAGCTAGCAATGCAAAAGTGATATCGAACTCTGTAATGCAATGGCTAGCTGGGTAGATAGCCAACTGGTTATCGGGTTAAAAGGCTAAACTTTGCAGACACTGAAATAGCGAGCTAAAAGTCTTGAAACGAACGTAACCTAAAAAGTCAGTTGAGCGCAGAGTAGTTTGTTGTGCGCAGGTATATTTTGTGCTGTGGCCTGCCACAGTGGGTTACAGTAATTTTATACCGGCATGGAACGCAGTTCAGCCAATCACATTTAAGGATGGGAAGCACCCGTTTTATAATGCGCTTTTGGAGTCAGTTGAGTAGGCTGGCCACTCCTGGGAAGGTTCACCACTGTTCCAAGTTTTCTCCATTTGTGTATAATGGATCTCATCGTGATTTGCAGGAGGCCCAGAACCTTAGAAATGTCTTTGTAACCCTTTCCAGACTGAAAGATGTCAATAAATTTGTTTCTCATCAGCTCTTGAATTTCTTTAGTTCGTGGCATGATGTTTTGCTTTTTGAGATCTTGTTGTCCCCTTCACTTTGTCAGATAGGTTCTATTTAAGTGATTTCTTGATTCAACAGGTCTACCAGTAATCAGACCTGGGTGTGGCTAGTGAAATTGAACAAAAAAATGTGGTCAATCACAGTTAATTCATTATTTAACAATGGGGGGCAAATACTTTTTCACACAGGGCCAGGTAGGTTTGGGTAGCTTTTTCTCTTTAATAAATTAAATCATTATTTAAAAACTGCATTTTGTATTACTCGGGTTATCTTTGTCTAATGTTAAAATTTGTTTGATGATTTGAAACATTTAAGAGTGACAAATATGCAAAAAAAAAAAGAAAAAGAAATCTGGAAGGGGACAAATACTTTTTCATGGCACTGTAAGTATGCATGCATAACTGAGGACATCCTGAGAAAAGGTCCTCAAGACCTCCATATGCCTTTACGGTGGTTTATTCATTAGCTTGTTGGTTCGTTACATGATTTGTGTGCAGAACGGCCATGTTGACACAGGGCATTCTGCTGGACTTACCTTTTATCAGAGGAGAGATGGAGAGCGAAATTTTAGCAAAACATTTGCAAAAACATTTGTCTTAAAGCATCCCCGATTCTATACTCAAGCATGATTGTCTGAGAGTTTCCATCACACCTGTTTATATTTCAATGATGCACTAGTAATGCCTGTGCCCACAAATGAACAAGTCATCATAACACACTTTTGTGTGTATTATTTTACCGAATAAAATCCTTGTATTTTTCAGACATGCAATCTGAAATGAAATCATTTGGGGCTTGTTTACCTCAGGTGATTACCTCTGAAATAGCTATGAATGATATGTCCAGGACTGAATCTTGTGTCCTTGGGGTAAGTGAACACTGACTGACTTACAAGCATCTGCATTGTTTAGACATGCACTACACACAAGGCTGTTTAAAATTGTAAAATAAATGGACAACTACAACCACAACCTGCCAACGTTGCGGCTCATATCCAGTTAAAGCTCTCTCATCTTATATAGGGGCCTGGCTATGGTATCAATTGTCAACATAAAAACTGTGCATCCACTCTATATCAAAATCCAAATACACATCGGCAGAATTTTCGTTATTCGCCTGTTCTAGCTCCTATGCGCAGCCTTCCAAATGCAACTGGGCGCTGTCGCTATATTTCCCCTCTGGCAGACTGTGGGATGCATCTGACTGCTGGCTTCAGTTCCAGTGACTAGAAATGCCAGTCTCTTTCGGACAAAGATGGCATATTCAGAACCCCTCTGTCAGCATTAATACAATATAAAAGGTAAGGCTGAGCAACTTCCTAGAGTCTGAGTGGAGCCTATGTTGTTAATAAGACAGGTACCTCTGGGCTCAGCAGTTGCGATCAGTGATAACTTATCAGTGCATGGGGCTTCTTCTCTTCCTTCCGATCGCAGAGCTTCGAGCTTTTCCAAGTGACAGGAAGGAGATGGGGGTGTGAGAACCACAGAGTAGCGCACCAGAGTTTAATTAGCCTGTATCCTGCGCAAAGCTTGAAATGTCAGCTGCAGCAACAGCTTGTTAGAGTACCATTTCTTTTTTTGCACCAACCAATCATGTTGCAGAAACAAAACAGACCAATTAGCTGAACTCTCAATTACTGTATCTGGGCTCGCAATCTCGCGGAGAGGTTCCTTCAATGGTGGTATTCATGTACATGATGGTAACATCCCACATAGCTTACGACTCCAATTAAATGATGATGATGCAGATTCAGCCATTCAAAATAAAAGGAATGTTTGTTAGCGGTTGCTACTATACAGATATTAGCCACGGGTCATAATTTTAGAGACTGAATTTCAAAAGTAGTTAAACTCCTATGGTGAGAGTATGTTGCATTTCTTTTTGAATGTAACTACTATCCTTGCTTAGCCTGCTGACATTACCTTTCCCTACTCATTGTTACTTATTTAGTCACCTGGATTTAGATACTTTTAAGTAGCCAGGGGATTTTGACATCATCGGTCTTTATTGACACATGGGGCCAGGGGGTATGATAGCTGGCCAATCAGAACAGAGCTTATTTTATGGAGTCAAGGCCCATTCAGAACAGCGAGTTTTTCAGAGGGTTAGGAATGAGAGGAAACAAAATCTGGATTGTTTTTTTTTTTTTGCTAAAATTTAAGAACCTCCCTTTTGAACGTCTAAGAATATTATAACTTGGGGAAAAAAAAAACATATGCTTGATCGGTCCCCTTTAACCATTTGAGGAGCATGCTTTTAAGAATGTTTTTCTTTTAATTCTGCACTGCTCTTCCTCTGTTTGAAGAGAAGATTTATTGGAAAGTTTTGTCAATATTCTCAGTCAGTGTTTGAGACCTCAATTTCTTACAGTCTCCGGCAGTAATTTGAGTATTCCATTAAGGGCATTATAATATCACATTTCAGATCCTGCTAGGTTAAATGCAATATGCTTCATAGTTTTTCAAAGACAAAGCTACTGCTGGTTTAAAGCATCATCATATCATAACATTTAAATTCAATTTATTTATTTGATTCTTCATCATCGTTCTTCTTTTCTCTGAGACCTGAGGCTCTTCTGAATTCACTTTGAAAACTTCATTTGATCTCTAGCAGTTCTTCCAATAGACGCAGTCAGGGAGAAACAGTGAGGCAAGTACTGACATTTTGAAGGCAGATCACAACGCAAAATGAGACCTGAGCAATGTGCAGATAACTTGAATTGACTGAGTGAAATCTCCTTTATTGGAATTTACGCAGTAGTTTCACGTTATAATGATAGGCCAGTTTTAATGAATTAATTTTCCACATTCTCTCCTCTGCGATCAGCAAGTCGTACATCTATTTTTATTTTTAGGGGTGGGGATGGGGGTGGGGGTGGATCTTCTTGCACCCAACAGTGCATATGTTACAACCAGATTGTGAAACCGGTCATTTCATGAAACGGCTGTGCTAAACTGAAGTCATTTCAAAAAATGACCTAATATTGACTGGTTTCACATCCTGACTGTAACATATATATGCTGTATACTTTACAACTGGCCAATAGTGTACTTTTCTTATGAAAGTATGATGTTCATGCATTGATCTGGATCGGCAGGACTGGAAAACTGAATATTTTTCTGTTTTATTTGTCAACTCTAATTCAAATTATCGGTTTACTCAGTCATTTGAATACAAGCCATGTATTTTTGCACAATATTCTCCCTACAGAAGTTCATGCTACTTTGCACCGACTATAGTACGAGTCGCCTATATATCCCATGTTGAAAATTGTGCCTTATCTGAATGCCAGGGGATAGTAAATTATTCCGGACTGTGTTAAAATTTAAACTGTTCAAGGGAGACTCATTAATCCTGCATGGCGGAGCGACGACATGTTTTGATGTAGCCCGCCATGTCCTGGATGCAATTAGGCTGTAGAAGTGGCAGAGAGTGCTGGGACTGTCAAGCAGGTTGCCCTTGATCCCTTCTGAATCTCTGCAGCACACTCGCGAACAACTCCCATCATCATTCCAGGTCATGTACAACACAAGCACAAGTCATTCTAATGCCTGTCTGCAGTGCATGGCGTGGACGATGTTTTATTGTACACCTCGCACCATAGCACTGGGTAGGGCTTGTGTTGGAGATTCCGCAGTTATTCCTTCCTCACGCTCACTTAGGATGTGGCATGGACTAGTCTCCTGTGGAATGATTAGTCTAATACGGCAGTGAGCTGATTTGAAAAAAGCCTTGCAATGCACTCGTGGTGATTCAAAGTACTGTGGGCTCAAAAGCGTAATGAATAAAAAGTGACTGCAGCGAGTTTTCAGATGTATTTAGATGAGTTTGTAAAGGCAAGACCTACAGGATAAATTCCCTGAGTTAATCTGGTTTTGAGTCATTTTATTAATTTGTAAAAAAAAAAAAAAAAAACAATACAGTGTTTTCCAATATTCATGCACATTGCAAATCCAGTATAAACACATGCTTATGTTATAAATACTGTATATTTTAAAAATAATGTACAAATGTATTGAAAGGCTCTTAAAATCAATATATACAGCAGTAAAGTCTAATTTTCCAGGCAAGTTTCACAGATCAATGTAATTACTTATACATTCATGTCCAAACATTCAGCGCTTGATCAACTCTTTGATAGCACTGTATGGTCCTGGCAGGACGTGATCATACTCTGTTACAGAGTTGAATATAAATTTGACTCTTCACTGTGCACCCTGTCAACACACGGCATGGCAAACAGCACCTTGCAGTTGCAATAACCTCATTGTTGTTGACCTTTGCCTTACACCAGCTGATACATTTTGCAAATCTGAAGTAATGGGCATAGTTTGTTCGCAGAGCACGTTCATTTATGAAAACTACTGCCCTAGCACTGAACTTCTGAATAACAAACTGCATTAAAAATCTGCAGTCGCGCCATTTTCCTGAAGATTGTACTCATGCTGTCTTGCCAATGTTTGATTAAAATTGGATTGAAATCCTCTCCTGTGTTCTTCTGAATATTTGATCTTTGAGCTCGAGGAGACAAATAATTTCACCAAGTGGCTGCGGTTGCGGAGTAAATATGTCCCGGAGCTCTGATCGTACACCCTGTCACATCAATGTTTCAGAGCATTCAATATAAATATTAAAACTAATAGCTTTGCTATTTGGCTATTACTCTCCAATCTAGTGAATGCATCATAAATCATTTAGAGCCTTTTAGAAAATTTACACACTTGAATTTCATGGCAGTGGAGGAGGAAAGCAGCTGGAGAGCAAGGCCATCCAGGCCTGGAAGCTTAAATACCGGTGGAAAGCTGTTTATGTAGTTGGCCTTATTTATTCATCGTCTCAGTGTAAGAAATTCAATTTGAGGGAGAAGGGAAGCAAGTCAAGTCAGTGGAATACTAGCGCAGCACAGCCATCACCTTGATACTGTGAAATAATAGATAAGAGCCAAATTCAGAAAAAATCTCAGCCCAAGGTCAATCAACCCAAGGGCCTCAGATCTAAGGGCAGCTAATGGATTGTAAAGACATGCGCTGATGTCATGAATTTTTAAAATGGTCGCCCTTCAGTTCGGACGGATGAAGATCACAGTGATTTAACTGGCATATCAATTATGCAAATTTTTTAGACCTTTAATGACAGATAACAGAGTATTCGCTGCTGCCACCCAGTCCATACACACGACTGGTCTTAATTCTCGTCAATGATGAACTCCATACTTTTTAACTTTCCAAGCAATGGGTGACTTTAGCCAGCCAACGGTGCCTATTGCCGATGTAAAATACCACTTCATGGGACTTTTATCCATGGAAAGGCAACAAATACTACGTGGTGAGTTTACGAATTTATATACAATTCAAATATTTTCATCAGTCTGATATGCAGGAAGGAATTTTTTACCGTATAGACCAACTGCTGCAAATATCAAAGCAGTTATCAGGCATATTAACTCAAATGCACATGAAAATAGAGGCATACGTTTTCACTCTTTACCCACAAACATTGTATGGACGATAGAATGGAAATGGGCCACTGCAAACGCGACATACAAAGCAGACATGCAAATAAGAACACAAATATAAGTTGGTATATGTAGTAAGCATTTTCATCCAGTGGACTTCAAAAGAGATCTCAAATGGAAGTCGCTGGGTTTTCCGCAATTCATCATTATTAACGTCAAGTCTCCGTAGTTTAACTTTGTGTCACATCATTAACATCAAGTCTCTGCAGTTTAACGTTGCGTTACTTTAAAAAGGTTAGCGAATAAAAACGAAAGAAATTGCGTATAGTCTTAGCAACTGAGCTAATGAATGTTCATTTCCCATAAGCATCGCTGGAGCCGTTCGAACTATGTAGCTAAGTTGCTAACAGCTCGCATCTATGCTTTCGGAAACATAGTAACCTCGGTAAAAACAAATGGGAAGCTGAGCAATGACAGTGTATCTCGCCACAGCTGTCGGGCTGCTGTAGTGAACATTCTTGTAGTGAGCAGTAATACCAACTAATTCACTTGTCATCAAATCGAGAGGCCCCAAACAAACCTAAACAGTCGCTAATTTATTTTGAGACAACATTTCTGCTAAAGTTGAAAGTCCCTCCCTCGTCTTGATTATTCCCCGCCGAGCGATTAGTGCGAAGCGATTTGCGATTTGGCGAATTGAGACGGCAGGGGATATTGTTTTGATTTCTCGGTGAGAGAGAAGTGACATTGACCGAGGGCTTGTACCATAAAGCTGGATTAACATACCCGGGGTTTCTGTTTGTTATCTGGCTGCACTTAACCAGACTTCCGCATTCCCGATAAGTGGTGCCACAACGCCAGTTATCAACTCGGTAATTGAACCCCGGGTTTTCCAATCTACGAATGTGCGCGCGTTCACATAATAAAAGGGGCGGTGTTTTAAGCAAATGACCAATTGCAAACAAGGACAAACCGACTGGCAGTCAAGCTGCGTAGCCTACTTTCCAAATGCGGAGCAAGTGCTCTTTATAAAAATATGAAGAGAATAAACTTATCATCCTGGCAAAAATTAACATCGTTGCAGCTGCCAAATACAGAAAGGACAGTTGACAAATGTGATGTGAATAGAGGCCACTAGATGGCAGAATTTACCTTTCTTTTATTAAGCCCAGACTGGAGCTAGGTTTAGACATGTCCTGGACATGTCTGGGGCAAGTCCCCGAAAATAAAAAAAAGAGGTCTAAATGTGGGTGGGGTCTGCAAAAGAGTATATAAGGAAAAGAATTGAGACAGTAAAGTAGTAGGAGAAATTGCAAGAAGAAGGATACATGTGACCAGACCTGTCATTTCTGTTCAAGACCTGTGAAGTTTCTTTTGTGGATTTTTGCCTGTGTTAGAGCATTTTTCCTTACCCAGGACATCACCAAGCCACCCCAACAAAGAGGGACTGTAAATATTTCTGTTTTTGTTGTGTTCAATCTTGGTCTTAGTTGTAGATAGTAGTTTAGTCTTTGTTTGTTCATAAAATGTGTTTAAGTTTTTAAAACTGTGTCTGTCATCCCTTGCGGTTGCGGTTGCTGTTATGTTGTAAATGTAATAACAAATTGGGGCCATAACACAATAAATAAATTAATTTAAAAAAAATTCACCGATCGTGTAAATGCGCAAGTTCATTATAATGACAGTATCACTGCAAATAACTCCCGTATTCATGATTGTATGTGGGCTACTGCTGCAATAGTGATGATTTAATTTCACTTCTGCTGCGGTAGCCTGAATCATGTCAACAGGCGCTATGTAGGCTAGTGAGCGCATCTCCCTCCTTTTCTGCTTTACATGATATGATCCAGCACGAAGCCTATTGGGCATAGGGATGTGCGTGTCTTCTCATTTATAATGTCACTGCCCCATCAGTAAAATTATGGTTGCGTATTTCATTAAATTGACGTAATGCGAGGATGTATCTTATGACGTTTATGGATTTTTTTTCTAGCTGCAACCCCGGCGGTGTCAAAAGACCCGAAGAACAAATAATGAATTCCTACAAAAACATAATTCAGAGGGGTCAGTAAGCTTACTTTCATAAGAGCAACAAGTACAAGGCTTAAGTGCTTTTGCCCGTGTAAAAATACAGTATTGTGATACACTCAAGATTTGAAACTCTACGGCCCACGACTCCGCTGCGTCGCCACATGTCAAACCCTCAGATGAGAACCTGTATCGTACATATTAGTATTTATCCGCGCACCGAACTCCGCTGAAACCTCCACGGACGGTGATGGCATTTTCTCAGAACTGATTGGTCAGTAGGCGATGCTTTAGCATGCTGTGGTCTGAATCTTGAACTAAACCTGCTCCGAAGCAGGTTAGTCGTTCAGCTTATGTTGCCGCGGTGATATACCTCGGTAAAAAGTGAGCCACCTGCAAGGTACAGAAAAACCCAGGGTTAAACCTGAAGATACCGCGATAAACCCAAATCCAGCTTTATGTACAGGCCCCAGACCTACACCATTTCAAAAAGCGCTGTGAGTGCAGAGAGGGAAATAAAGCTGTCGACACTGAACTTAATAAAATTTGCATGGAAAATATACGCTTCCAGTGCAAAAAAAAAAAAAAAAAAAAAAGAATGTGTCCAACGAGGTCGTTCTAAGTTTTTCACCTCGTTAACACTGAACGAAGTTTGTACTTGCCCAAACATTTTACTTTGGGCAGGAAATATTGTATTTTTGGCATTTTTTCTATCGTGCAAACGAAGATTTTAGTTGCCACTAGCGGCTGTGCGACCTGTGTTGCGGCTGTGTTGAGCACGGTATTGTGCTCTCTGCCAGCACCCATAATCACCAAAGATGTTAATATTTATATCAGAAAACTCAATTATGTTGTTTCTGTCTATTTTTTCCTTCACTTTCAATGTTTGCAAAATTTTAACTGACACAAATCTGTTTTTAATGTGCTTTGCATTGTGCTCCTTCAGTCTGTAAATGTAAGGGGGAAACAGAAGTAAAGTATGCCGCACCCAGTTGTCGACGCATAGATATAGCAAATTCACTCATTTAGAATCAGTCTGCACTTGCTTTTACCAAGAAAATCTATGGTGCCACATGGTGCCTGAAGGTGATGCGATGTTGAATCATGTTATCCGATGGTTATTTGTCCATGGGTATTCTGCATGTCAGTATGTTGATTTCACCTTCTGTTTTTTATAGACATTATGCCAATTATTACTCTTCACATGTGACAAACTAACATGTAAAATCAGATGGAAAGAAGGCATTATTTCATTACAAATAAAATCTATTGGCTCATTCTTCAAAATATTTTTCGCTCTCATCAAATATTGGGGTTATACCCTATGGCAAAGGACAGACTTTTGGGTGGCAAAGTCATCACTTATTGATTCGCTATGTTTCTCAATTAGTGCCTCAGACCATTCTTTCCAGATGTTTGCGTTCGTCCCCGGGGTGTCTCCAGGCCATGCAGAAAGCACTTCATAGACCGCACATCTGTCCTGTCCACATCAATCCGACCTGGGCCCATAACATCTCCATCGCATCAGCCGCTCAGAGGCCTTTTATCTTCTGTGCCACTTGATGTCATGTGTGTCAATGGAAAAGGCACCTAGCCGCATCGAAGGAGAATGTGCAAGGCACTTTTGTTTATTCTGAAAGGCCACTTGTCGTTTCCCAAGAAAGACAGTGTGAGCTAGTCTTAAATGCGATTACAGTGAGGTCTGGTAGTTTTTGGACATTGGTTATATTTAAAAAGGCTGTAATGCCAACTCTGATCACATAAGATAAATTCAAATGCCCTCAAATTAAGCTCCAGGCTGTCACATATGGGCTAAAAGGTCTTTATATCCATTCCAAGTGAACTGCGTGGGAACTGTAGTCCTTCAAATTTGAATCACTTTTGAAATACTCAAATTGCCATCAAATTATGATTGAATCCAGGGACATATTTGCACACTTTCTTATGTATTTTTCATGCAACTGAAAACAACTATTCCTGGCAGGTTATTGCATCTTACTGACCCTGCCAGGGGAGATGATCCAGTGCTCAGCTGAAATGCCCACTGGCAGGCAGATTTCACAGGAATCTCTGCTAGCTGGTCATGGCAGCAGAAAATTCCCTGCTGTTAGCCACATCTGCAGCTCCGCACTCTCTCAAACCAGCCACAAATAATCCTGACCTTTAAAAAAAAAGATGGAGAAGCTGGTGACTGCTCCTTATCGCCAGTTATTATGGTTCAAAGCTTTGGGGCATGGCATTTGGCCTGCATTTCGAGACCCAATATCTCGGCGGCCACTAAAACTGGGTAATTCCACCAGCTAAGCAGAGAATTGGTACGTACAGCTTGCATAAACATTGTACGACTGACAAAAAGCAATGTCCATGTTTGACCATTTGATTTGAAGAGATTAAATTTCAGGCACTGTATGTTGTTAGCTTATAGAATTTGAAATTTGATGGATGCTGAAATCAGCAAAAATGTATTAAAAGACTAAATGAATGGTTAACATCGAATTATATTTGTAATGCGGAACATAGTCCATTTTGAACATCGAATTGTATCTATGATATTCAACTTGCAAATCAATGTAAATCAATTTGTAAATCAAATGTGAATTGCAGGGTTCTAACTAACATTTACAACGTTTCGAGGAATTTGCTTGCAAAGCAAACTTTGCAAACTTTGTCATTCTGATCTGAACCCAATTTAACAAATGAGTTGAATACCCATACTTAATCATTCAATAGAACTATTTAATACCAATTATGTGCAGTAGTTAACTCAGTTTTGATCAGAAGGTCAGTTAGAACCCTGTAATTCTAAGGTCATAAAATATAGCTGCATAGCACTGAAGGGAATGGCAGCAGTACCTCTAAACTAGTTGTATGATTTGTCATTCAGAAGCAGGCAATTGCAGGTTTCACTGAAGTAGTGGATTTGCTTGTCTTCATCAGGACTGCATTTTCTCATGTCGGTATAGCATACTGTTTGACATTTCAGGTCAGACTGGGCACTGATAGTAAAACCTGCTTCTGAAACCTGTGGAGAATGGAAGACTGCTCCCCTTCCCCCGGCCGTGAGTTTGGTATTTTGATGTGTAAATGCGGTGACACAGAGAAGCTGACGGGCTCGTCTGTGACACATATGCCCCGGGGCGAGGTCAGCAAATGAGGTCCCTGCAGCAGCAACAGGCGGAGCCACTGGGGACATCCAGACATTTCTCATGTCTGCACACTCCACTGTCACGGCTCCCACCGCTAAGCTAAACCGCACTTTCTCCTTTCTTCCTTTCATCAGCTTGTCTCAACACTCAGAGATGTCTTCCTCCGGCTGTTTTTAGGAACTGAGAGGCTAACGCTCAGGGAGGTTCAGAAAGTGGCGCTGCACCCCAATGACCAGGATTAGCGCATGCTAATTTTTCAGTCAGAGGGTTAAGCAAATGAGTCAAACCAGCCAGCTGAGCTGATTGGTTAAACAAACACTTGCCAACATGTTCTCTTTCAACCCTAATGGATTTCCCCCCTCCTCACTTCATAGACTTGACACAGCTCTTCTTGCAAAATTGGTTCCCCACGGTACTTTGTGGCCAGAAATCCCACCACAAGCTCAACAGTCTCCTTCCCTAAGCATATAAAGATACAGAAAACATATACGGAAAGCATGGCCAGATCTAGGGGGGTGCAGGGGTGGGCTATGCCCCCCCCCCCAGAATTTTACCGTGCCCCCCCAGCACCTCCTGACTTGCTAACGTATATTTTGGCGCAATTAAAAGGAGTGTCTTAAGCAAATTCAATGAGAATGGAACGCGATCCCACCCCCCCCGTCAACAAAATGAATCGCGACCCCCCCCCCCGGTCAACAAAACCTCTCCATCAGTAATTTTCATTGCACCACCAGTTGAAGCAGGCTGCAGCCGGCCCTGACGGGAAGACAGAGCCTGTGCTAAAGCGGCTGTCATGTAATTAGCCAGCTGGGCTTCGGAGACCTAGAAAAACTGTCTGTTAGTGATAAAATTTAATTCCTAAATGCCAACTGAATTTTTCAGTTGATTTCCCACAATCATCTTCTCACCTTCTCGACTGAGCAATAGAAAGGGAAATCCGAAATAGGGTGATGAATGGAGGGCTGAAAAGATGCTTTCAACTGCCCTGAAGTTATTGTGTCCAGTTGGAGCCCTTGATGGGACTTGGGATGCTGACGTGCTTATGGAGCGATGAACTTGGAAGAACTCTGCTGTTTGGCCCCTGAGCAAGACCCTTAACCCCAGTACTGTTCCACGGGCTTTACCACATTTCACTCTATCTCTCACTACTTGCAACCATCCTACCTGGCATTTCCCCCCAGGCCATCCTTAAAAAAAGGAACTTGTTCTCAGCGGTGCTTCCCTGGTCACATAAAGGCCAAAAAATAATGACGGGCTCAACCTTACCTTTTAGTAAATGTTTATTTTCACAAGCTGATAAATGCTCAGAATGATGAGAACAATTTTTGCCAAAGTGGATCAGGGCTCCGCATGAAATGTCTGGAAATCTTTTGCTGGAGACTAAAAAGTTTCATCAAAAAATAATAGACGGTATTGAATGCAACACCGAGGATACTATTAATTTCCGAATATACTACATTTTGTGCCAATAAATGATACAACGTACAATAAGTCATGAATTCACTGATTTGAGTGAAAAGCTTGGCAAGACAATGGTCAGTGCGTCAATGTAGTCCAAAATTTGGTAACAGAATGTATGGGGGCAACAGAAAAATATAATAGCTAAAGATCTAAGTTTGAGAACTCGATCTATCGTGACAATTAAAAAAAACTATGAGATTGGCAGGATTGGACTGCTGGTGTGAAAACATTTCTCTCAATAATGTCCAAACCTTAAATTTCCTCTTTAACATACAAATTTTCATTTCTTTGGCAAAGCTGAAAAACTGTTTAGAGTGGATGTAAGTATTGCATACTCAAATATAATTTACAAATAAAGAAACATTTTATATTGTTATTGCTTCATAAACACTGTTAAATAAAATATTCTGAATTTGCTAAATTTTGAGTGCAATGGATGAAAAACAATGCATGCCTTTCAGTAGCAGCCAAAAAGTTGAGGGCAAATGCTTCTTGAATCTAGAATGTTTTTTTTTTTTAATGACTGATCACAGAGGATTTATCACAAAAATCAATGCTGCCGTTACTGTGTACTGCTGGATATATGCAGCTCATTGCTGTTCTCAGATCCATCAATTTAACCTCTGCTGCAATGCAGGGGCTGAGAAATATGCATAACGACCCATACGGCTGCATGGATCTGGGCCATGTCAGCCTGTGTTATAATTACACTCCTCATTTCTTTCATCAGCTAACGTCTCCTGTCAGTGTATCTTCATTACACTCCAGGCAATATGCTTTTAATTACTGTCTGTTTGTTTGAAGACTTGAAAAAAACCACACGTATAAAAAAAGCACCGAAGCCTTTCATACATATGAGCCCACAGGTCTCCTTTTAAGAGTCGACAAAAATAGAAGAAAATCAACAAATTAGCCGCTTAATGAGGGATAAATTGAAATTTCGCACGTTTTAAATGGGGAATCCCTCCGAGCTTCCATGTCACCTAGAGACACAGAGGGCCTGATTTACCCTATCATTTGCGATAAATGTGTAAACTATTGCAACCTCTTCTGCAATCCATCAATGGGAGTGGTTCTTCAGGGTAAATTTAAACACATGCACATTGCTACAAATTGCTATGAAAAGACTCCAGAAAAGTTGGGTCTACTTCAATACTGTTTCTGCCATCCAATGTTTTCAGTAAGGCATTTGCCTTTTTTATTGATGTGAATAAAGCATTGAATGTCTTATATTAAAAAGTTAATTGTTTTATTTTTGTCTTATAAAGCAAAATGTGAGCAAAAGTCACAATGCCAATCACATGCTTGTGCATTACTTGTCTACTTCTGACTGTGTACTGAACTAGAAGTATGCAGGGTATTAGTATATGAAAATACCCACCTTGTGCACTATAAAATGTCACATGACCACCCAGCCATTAAGATTTGCAAATCTGTCTCTCCTTTCCCATGCAAAACGCATGCAATTAATGTGCTCACAGCCTTGTTCATTCCAAGATGTCCCGAGCTTCTTGCCACAAAAATTCAATTCCTGAATCAAATATTTAGTTTATAATACTCAAATGAGTGAAGAAAATAATTCTATTAAGACATGCACTCAAATTCTGGATTGAACAGGGGCATAACCATAAGACCAGGGAAACCATTACTACAATGACTGCCACAGAGTCTGTGAGTATGATTACAGATGTGCCCTAACCTACAGAGAACGATGTTTCCTCCTCTTCTCATCAATTAAGTTTGGAAATTAATATTCCTGACAAACATTCTTTACAGGCCTCAAATTTTACAATTTGCCTCCGCAGCTGATTTTTTTTTTCTTCTTCAAAAATTGCTTTGGAGACCTAGCAACATTTTGCTGTGGTGGCCTTCACTAACCACGGCAATTTTTCTGTCCATACAGAACAAATCTTGCCTGTATTACATCATATAGTACAGGCCAAAAGTTTGGACACACCTTCTCATTCAATGCGTTTCCTTTATTTTCATGACTATTTACATTGTAGATTCTCACTAAAGGCATCAAAACTATGAATGAACACGTGGAATTATGTATGTATAAAACAGCTGTCCAATAAGGCTGTCGGCTGTGTATCAACCTGATTTCTGCACAACACAACTGATGGTCCCAACCCCATTGATAAGGCAACAAATTCCACTAATTAACCCTGACAAGGCACACCTGTGAAGTGAAAACCATGTCAGGTGACTACCTCTTGAAGCTCATCAAGAGAATGTCAAGAGTGTCCAAAGCAGGAATCAGAGCAAAGGGTGGCTACTTTGAATAAACTAGAATACAAGACATGTTTTCAGTCACAGGTATTTCACACTTTGTTGTTAAGTACATAATTCCACATGTGTTCATTCATAGTTTTGATGCCTTCAGTGAGAATCTACAATGTAAATAGTCATGAAAATAAAGGAAACGCATTGAATGAGAAGGTGTGTCCAAACTTTTAGCCTGTGCTGTACATGCCAACTCTACCGCTTTTGGCGGTAGACTAACGCTTTTGGAGCTTTTTTTTTCAGAATATAAGGCCCTGAAAGCGGTAGAGTTGGCATGTATGTTACATGTTCCTGTTGTACACTGTACATGCACTGCCACCGCACCATAATTTCATGTGCATAGTGTTTACTGTTCAGAAGTTGAGCGATATCAGGCTTTAATATTATTTTTTATAATTTGCCCTACTTTTGTCAGTATTCCCCTCGATGAGACGTCATCAGACTGACCAATCATGGTGCAGATTTCCTCACCCCCTCCCGGCACCAATCTGGGGCGCGTTTCCGGAAATCACAGATGCTAACTTACATAGCTGGGCCCATGGACTGTGAATGAACAAACTACACTCAACAAAAATATAAACGCAACACTTTTGTTTTTGCTCCCATTTGTCATGAGGTGGACTCAAAGATCTAAAATTAATTCCAGATACACAATATTACCATTTCTCTCAAACATTATTCACAAATCTGTTTAAATGTGTGATAGTGAGCACTTTTGCTTTGCTGAGACAATCCATCCCACCTCACAGGTGTGCCACAACAAGATACTCATCAAACACCATGATTAGTGCACAGGTGTACCTTAGACTGTCCACAATAAAAGGCCACCCTGAAATGTGCAGTTTTGTCTCACAGCAAAATGCCACAGATGGCGCAAGCATTGAGGGAGCGTGCAATTGGCATGCTGACAGCAGGAATGTCAACCAGATCTGTTGCTCGGGCATTGAATGTTCATTTCTCCACCATAAGCCGTCTCCAAAGGCGTTTCAGAGAATATGGCAGTACATCCAACCGGCCTCACAACCGCAGACCACGTGTAACCACACCAGCCCAGGGCCTCCACATCCAGCAGGTTCACCTCCAAGATCGTCTGAGACCAGCTACTCAGACAGCTGCGGAAACAATTGGTTTGCATAACCAAAGAATTTCTGCACACACTGTCAGAAACCGTCTCAGGGAAGCTCAACTGCATGCTCGTCATCCTCATTGGGGTCTTAACCTGACTCCAGATCGTCGCCGTAACAGACTTGAGTGGGCAAATGCTCTCATTCGATGGCGTCTGGCACGTTGGAGAGGTGTTCTCTTCACGGATGAATCTCGGTTTACATTGTTCAGGGCAGATGGCAGACAGCGTGTGTGGCATCGTGTGGGTGAGCGCTTTGCTCAATGTTGTGGATCGAGTGGCCCATGGTGGTGGTGGAGTTATGGTATGGGCAGGCATCTGTTATGGACAAAGAACACAGGTGCAGTTTATTGATGGCATTTTGAATGCACAGAGATACCGTGATGAGATCCTGAGGCCCATTGTTGTGCTATACATCCATGAACATCACCTCATGTTTCAGCAAGATAATGCACGGCCCCATGTTGCAAGGATCTGTACACAATTCTTGGAAGCTGAAAATGTCCCAGTTCTTGCATGGCCAGCATACTCACCGGACATGTCACCCATTCAGCATGTTTGGGATGTGCTTGACCGGCGTATATGACAGCGCGTACCAGTTCCCACTAATATCCAGCAACTTCGCACAGCCATTGAAGAGGAGTGGACCAACATTCCTCAGGCCACAATTGACAATCTGATAAACTCTATGCGAAGAAGATGTGTTGCACTGCATGAGGCAAATGGTGGTCACACCAGATACAGACTGGTTCTGAGTCCCCAGACCCCCAATAGTGCAAAAACTGCACATTTCAGGGTGGCCTTTTATTGTGGACAGTCTAAGGTAATGCACTAATCATGCACTAATCATGGTGTCTGATGAGCATCTTGATGTGGCACACCTGTGAGGTGGGATGGATTGTCTCAGCAAAGCAAAAGTGCTCACTATCACACATTTAGACAGATTTGTGAGAAATGTTTGAGAGAAATGGTAATATTGTGTATCTGGAATGAATTTTAGATCTTTGAGTCCATCTCATGACCAATGGGAGCAAAAACAAAAGTGTTGTGTTTATATTTTTGTTGAGTGTATGTAATTTGGGAAATGTGCCCTGGGCAGTTTACCTTCACCCTCCCTCCCTTGTGCCTTCGTGTTAATCACGCAGTGTGAAAAAGGTTACACGCGTGTGAGGTTGACATCATTGCTGATAAAGCAAAAATGAGGATGATAACGCAGTGTGCGATTTGTAAACGTGGTCATGTAAACATCCCTGTCCATTTATAAGCCACTGCTGGGGAAACACGGGAAAGTTTGGGGCATAATTTATCGATTGTGGTTGCAAGTCTGATCGGATACCACCCTGCCTGCTACGCCAAGCTGGGCCAGCCCTACCTAACGTTGAGTGAGTGATTTAAAGCGTAAAGGCACTGGCGATTTTTATCGCGGCAAAATGTTGCCGTGGTTTTCAAGTGTATTCGGCGGAAAAGTCAGGAATTTACAGCGCCTTTTGCCACGAGTGCTGTTGTGAAAGTTGAGCCCTGCTTAAGCCCCTTGTATACAGAGATCCCACAATATTGCCAGTAAAATACTTTTGTATCTTTTATTATTCCAGCTTTGCTTTTTTTACACTGGCCCAAACAAAGCCTGTGTAATGCTGTCCCCCATGTTTGTTCTTGCAATCAGATGACGGCATTATGGAATCAGAGGAGTGACATGTAGCACAACAGTGTGAGCATCCTCTGTGACTTATGAACAATGGGAAGCACCATCAGTGGTGGATGAATGGAGCATTTATACCACTCTTCAAATGCAAGCAAAGTTGCTGTATTTATTCAGCGTTTTTATTCGTACAATGGCAGATTCAAGCAAGCAACATCGCACTCCTGTCAGATCTACTACTAGATCTACTCAGATCTTGGTCTGGCAATAAGGCTACTTCCACTGCTGGGTTCATAGCAAAACAATAATGACCCCCCCCCCCCCCCCCTTCTGTGTATGTACCTCTTATACATACGTATGGCAAACATTCTTGCCATAAACAGGTTGGGTAAATGGAGCTACTGACCATAACATCTCGAGTTCCCTGCGATTATGCATTTCATAACTCCATAACACCAGTGGACAGGTAAAGCTGGCGGTGAAATATAACACGCAGACTCCACAATAAAGTTACATTATTATCAATGCTGTATGCCTTCATGTAATAACACTAATTTTACACTGATGATAACTCAATGATACATGATGCAATCAATATGCATTATTTATACTGATACTTTTCACCATGTGAAAGATGACTCAATTTCACCTCTGGGTGAAATCAGAAAACGGTTTAACTTCAATTTAGACGTGGTTCTCGTGCGAACAACCTTATGTTTCAAGAAAATACAAAATTTAGCTGTGTGCAACGTCATTTAATTGACACTCTCATTGGTATGATCTAATTTACTTGGAGAAACATGCCGCTATAGAACGACATCCTCAAGCTCCAAGTCTCCACCAAGTTACATGTAAAGCAGCCAGGAAATAACAAATTAGTCCTTGTGACTGATGAGAATTTACAAAGACGTAGCGATCTGTCTGTGCATGATATTGTCAGGCTTAATAGTTACAGAAAAATTGAGTCCAGTGGTTCAGTGCAGAGGATATCACGCTAACAGTGTGACATGGCAATGCTAACGTGTCACAGACTGCCCGGCAGACAATAATGCGCAGGGCCCTGCATGCTAACATCGCTATACTCGGCAGGGCATGACCCTTGTGCGCTGAGGCCCTAGGGCCGGAATGTTTCTGCCAACTAGCCTTCGCATTCCCTCTGAGAATCAGGTCAATTTAATGGAACATTGAACTGCACAGCCTTGTAATCGGCTTGTGGGATGCATAAAACAAGTGGTAATTACTCTCTACCACTTTTTATTGTCATGGATCCAGTAAAAAAGAGCTTGTCTTATCTTATTGTGTAAGGTCCCTGAAAGCATGCATTATCTCCAGTAACATCAGCTATTTGCCTGAGTTTAGTTCGCCTTCACTACATGCCTGTCTATTTTCATTTTGGTTACACTTAATAATGAGGCTAGTTGAATTAGCCACGACTAGAGGAGTTTTTAATCAAGACTACTGAAAAATTTGTCATCATTGATAAAATAAATAAGAATAATAGGATAGAATAATTAATAATTTAAACGATAAATGCCATTTCGTTATGCTATTTTAACATATGAATGAAGACGGTTCATGTGCAAGTATTTCTTAAAGGTCAACTAAGTTCCCCATATTTTGGTGCTTAACAAATGATCACTTTCCAATATATTAGTTAATGTGGATGCCAACTAATCAGTGCTTCAATGATTGTATTTTGGTCATGCTTAAAACTAAAATATTTGTGCTTCAGTAATAGATGTTGCTACGATCTACAAAATGTACATATTGAAGACCAGTTCGCAACCTTTTAGACCTTGGATGTGTGATTTAACTCCGGGCAAGCCTTTGACCAAAAATGGATTTGTAGCTCACAAATAGAATTTCTACAGAACACTTTATGTGACAGTCTGTAATTAGAGCTGTTGTTTAAAATTTGTATGTTCTTACTCAGACAAATTTCCCTTTTAAATGGAGTTGGATCCACAGCAGTCCTATGCTGAAGTGATTACTTTGCAAACAAAATGCTGACAGGGTTGCCAATAGAATAAATTTGTGTTACTAGTGCAGTTAAAAGGCATCTCCAGCCAGTGTAAACTACCATGAGCCAGAGAAAGGAAATCTCCAAGATATACTGAGGAAATTAAGTACAAATAAGACTATAAAATAACAATGGTAAGGATATCAAGAGCTGTATACACAGCAGTTGAAAGAGAAAATTTGTAATTTTAATGCTAACTGGGTAACAGCTACCAGAAACGCCAATACATGGGAGCCCTGTGTATCGCTAGCATATTAGCCGGCAGCAATTTTTTTTTTTTTAATTTACAAGATTTTTTAGGTTGGGTATCATTCCACTATACATAAAACAAATATTAATTTGCCATTAATTATTTAAGAGGATTTAGAAAAGCTATACTCATCTCTTCCCATCAGGCTTTTTGAACCTGAAGTCTCAAAAATAAATAAACAAATAAATAAATAAATGCTAGCAAACTCAAAAGCACCGCCAGTGTTGCCTTAATTTCTTTTGGCAGGTTTATCAAACCGGTGGAATTTTTCCACTCATCCTTTTGATCCCCTTTGCAGCATGAGATGGACAGGGCAAGTGAACCAATGCTGTGCAATAAAACATGGAGTCACTCGAGGAATAAAGTCAGCGGCTTTACCTGTCACAACGCTGACCCAAAGGCCTCTGCTTTAGCTCAGTACCAGGGGAGAAGTCTTTTTGATTAGCAGGAAGGGGAAGTACGTTTGTCGCCATTCTCCGCAAACTTAGCCTACTGCAGAGTAGCCTACTGACAGGCCGGGCCTATGATGGGAATCACAGAAATATTCTCCTTTTCAGAAGGCAGTCAGTGCTCTGCTCCCTCCAAGCAAATGGGTGTTCATGGCTCACGTTCCCAAAAAAAATCATCCTGAGGCATCAAGCGAGGCAGAAACAGTTCTGGTTAGTTTTATGTGAAGGACCATGGAAGCACTATTTGCACACCCACTCGCGCACATGCAGACACACACACGCGCCCGCGCGCGCACACGTGCACGCTCACACGCACGAGTACCTCACGGCAGTCGTCTGCAATTTCTGCTGAACAAACCATCTCAGCCAGAGTGAATTCTGAATGATGAATACTTGTACACTGTCAACTTGTCAGAAGTAAAATGGACATCCAGATGCTAGTTTCAGCATTTGTACTCGATACAGGATAAGACAATGGCTGTTATAGCAGAATACACAGTATATCCTCCATCTGTGGTCTATTTTCTAAACCTCATTCTTTAACATTTATTCTTGATAAGGGCCATGGCGAAGGATGGGGAGTGGGTGACGGGAGGGGCTGTATACAATAGCGGAGACCGTTGAACACACCCTGGACAGAATGCGGAACAATTACAAGGGTCACACAACATTCATTTTTCTGTATTCAACCCCAAAACAAGGCACTTCAACTCTAATCATTCTCAATAATGCACATGACCACAGGCTGTCAATCTTTTTCTATGAGCACTTTAATTTCACTCTTCACTCATTCCTAGGGTAAATGAATGTGACCCTTGCACTTATTTAGCTACAATATACTGTCATATGGAGAAACTACCCCAGCTGCTCTGATTGTGGCCTTGGTAAAATATCAATAGCCTGGGAAGAGAACGAACCTGCAAAGTTATTTCATTGGTGGTGACAGTTTCTGAGGAGTGAGCAGGTGGGCTTTCACTATGTGCCACTGCAATTTGAAGCCTGGGCCAGCACACAGGGAGACATGTTAAGACAGGTCATTTGTGGCCAGTACATCACCTGTCAGATGCAGCCAGGGGCTCCCGGAGTCGCACTATCCCCGACCTGCTGTCACCTCAGCGGAGAGTAAACACATCCTTCCACCCACACACACACTTTTTGCAGCTTTCAGCCTATCCACCAGGGAAATACATGAAGGCGAGTCATGTTTCTGTTCAATTATTGCAAAGGAAAGACAGCAGAGTGGACACAGGCCAGTGGGTAGAAGTGGATCTCTGTTAAAATTGTTTGCACTGCAGGTTCTCTGAGGATGGCATATGTGAAATAAATTTGGTATTGCCAAAGTATGCTCTCAGTTTTTACATTTTCAAAAGTCAATATGCTTTTCCCCTTAAGAATTGTTTGCTGTAAATTCTTGTACTATAAAATGTGACTTATTAGCTGCAATATTTCATGATATTATCTTGCTATACTGTCAAGGGTGTGTCCTGGCTCTCCTGTATTAACAAGGAGAGGCGAAGAGTGCCAATTCCTTTTGTGCAAATTTTTCAGGAAGATTCTCCTGTAATTAGTCTGTAATGAGTTTCTTTTCTTACTGATTCTATACCCAATGAACCTATATTTCATTTAAATAAAGTTTACAGTTTTAATTTGAGAGGTATGATCAACAGCTATAATATATGAGTCCTGTTTGCACAATAAACCTCACTAATGAGCCTGGAGATCAAACAACAGGATAGAGAAAACTGCTAAAATATTCACGCAAAAAAAGAAAAAACTTCAACCTCCCAAATCCCTCTGTAGATCAAAGAATTTATTTAATTGTATAAATCATTTTACTTGTATACTTTTACACAAAGAAAACTGTGAAATAAGACTCACAAAAACTCCCAATAAAGATTAAATATTGTTAAAATGAAATTTTCCAAAATTACTGATGAAAGCAAATATAGAAATAGATCCACTGCTGCCCGACTTCATCCCTGTCTCATGAAAAACATGTAAATATGATACTAAGGTCTGCTACCTGTGTCAGTTGAGAATTTCATCACGCGTTTGTTTATTTAAAATTCTATTACTACTTAATAGAACACTGTTCACGGACAGTGACTCATTCTTCCCTCACTTTTTTATGTAATTAGTTTAGATATTTGCATAATCCCCTCATTAAATTGCGTTATTGGAGAAAAAGGGGTATTCAAACTGTTCTGAGTGGTGGGGGTGAAGTGTTGAGGTGAAGGCAGATCCGAGAAGTACTTATAACATGGAACTGTCTCTCTGAGGAATGATGTAGCACTCATGACTCAAAATAGCAATTGTTCACAAATATATAGAATGAAGTTCCCAAACACTGCTCGACACTTGCCTCTGGTCAAGTCTAAACAGCACAGGTTTTTCCTGTTTTTTTTTTAAACAATCTGTTTGGATCATACAATCAAGTTTGTTTGTTGTTTGCAATATATACGCCTCAGTAGTTGCATTCTACTGGCGTAGCAGTACTTCAGAGAAACAGAACGGTTGGTTATCCTTGCTTTTTCTCAGACAGTAATGCTAATGGATTTCAGATCAGCTAATCAACTTTGAACACAAACGGTTTTGATTGAACCCTGAGGAGATGAAATAACGATTTGTTAGTGTGAGACTGCCAGCGGCAAGCTTAATCAATTAGCCGGCCTTGGCATGCGATTACTGTGCTTTTTTGCCAGTCTCAGAGCTATCAACGAGCAACAGAAAACAATAGTATTGGGAGCAGAGCCAGTGACTTAATTACGTACTAAGTAGCCTTCCAGATGACAAGCCTCTCATGACAAGCTCTATCTTGTCCTTAAAACTTTATGGCACTCAGTAACTGATATGAGCTAAATTGAGTTTTCCAGAGAATGCCAAACAATTACTTTACGACTCACCATTCCAATAAACCTAACTTTTATATTTAATATTATTTTCTAGTATTTAGTATTGTTATTATTATTTTAATTTTTTTTTTTATCTTAGCAAAATTGTGCCACTCAACATTTTAATTCATTAAGTTACTGAAGGTTTGGGAAATACACTGAGCAACCCAGCAAATTTTGAGCCTAAAGCGGCCAAGGTGCTTTTGTATTTCTGAATTGTTCTGTAGGGCCATGCAATATGATTAATAAATTATTAATTTTTGTTCCCTCTGTGAACCCCCCAGTACACTTGTAAATGTTAAATTAAAGAAGACGTCACTTACTTTTTGACCAGAACAGAGGGCATCATGCCCCCAAAGTCATGAAAAATGCGACAGAAGGCCTCTTTACCCTTTCGAATCATGCAAAATATCAGACAGGATAGATCATAGATAGAATGGTCAGAATGTGCGAAAGATGTTTATGTGAATTCAATCTGTTGCACTTACACCTACTTTGAAATTTTTCCTTGAGAAATTCCTGTCATGCTTTCCTGTCCAGTCAAAAGCAGGTAATTAAACCTTTAATGCGCCGTGCAATTAGAGCTGGCTTGTTGTTGTAATATAGCGATTTCACTTAGCCCAGAGCCTGATAGTCTGCTTGAATGTTCTCATTTTTTATACTTGTTCTATCTTAAAAGACTTTGGGCCAGTTTCTCACTCGCACAATTAAGCTGGGTGGGTTAGATTGAGATTTATACAGAGATTACTTTAGTATTCCAGATGATTTTCATGTTACAGTTGGCATTATTAGACAACAAGGCCAATTTTACCTTTGATTCATGTCATGTTTCATCTCTTTGATGGAAGCAGTGAATGTCAGTAGCTTTAACCTTCTCACATCTTTCACTTCTGAAGCTAGCATAAAAAATGTGACACTTGTTACTATGGAGGTTGTTTGACTCAGGGTATAAATGTTTAATTATAATTACAAGCACATTCTACCTCATCATATCAAAGAGCTCCTCATCCTGGTACTCTGTCTGAACCCAAGACCATTCACTATGGAAGAAAAAAAGATCTGAATTAATAACTAAAACCACAGCTCTAATATGACATTTTCCATGCCAATTGAATATGTGTAGCTCCCACAGTGCCACAGGAGAAAAATTGCCAGTCAGAAGAAATGACACCACTCTCTTTCTGTAAACAAATTTTGCAGTCCATGTTGAAAAAAGCTGGGATCTGATAAGCAAGTGCCTCATAATTTATCACTAATTTATCATGAAAGTAAGTATAACCTAATTTTCGGAAAATTTATGTTGCCTTACTGACTCAGTTATTGTAATTCCATATCAGCAGCTTTTGATCATTTTTTCCACCCATACATGGTTTTATTACTCTTGTGGACACCCAGTCAAAATGATTACATAAAAATTCCATTTCAACTGGAAGGTGGGAACCCGAGGCCTGCAAAATATAGCAAAAATATGTTACAGTACATGATCGTAACGCATCAATTTTTATCAGGTTTTCAGGTGCTGTAAAATCAAAGATTTAGCTGGGGAAAATCACCTTTATTTACATACTTTGAAAACTTTTGACAAGGATTAGAATTTAGAGCCAGATCTATGCTCCATCTGATCCCTGCGGCGCCAATTGGTGCCAAAAACAGGAATTTTCAACAACTGATTTTTTTTAATGTAAGCATTTCAGCAGGATAGAAAGGTTAAAATCTTTTCCTACCTGACAAAAAACTTATATTTACAGTTACTTTAGGTAATATTCTCTGATATTTAAAAGCAAAACATCTCCATGCCTTTAGTACCAAATGTGGCGAGCATCTTGTAAATTCAGTTGTTTATTGCTTAATTTGACTGAATTTATACCTTGTCCACACGTACACAGGTATTCTTGAAAATAAAGCATTTTCTTTGCATTTCAGCCTTTCATCCCCATGAAAACTGTGTTATAAGTCACTGAAAGTGGACCACTCAAAAAATTGTTCCTTGGTTGCAGATTTCCAGAAACTCTGTTTTTAGTATTTATGAATATATAGGGTGGACTGAGTTTTTGCCTCGTGACTTCGCAGTGTGTGTGCCATATGTGCACGTTATCTTCTTGTTTCAATGAGAACTTTACATGCTGCAAAATGTCGTACAGTGGTTGGCATGGACAAAATACAGTTGCTCTTAACCATCCTAACGGGATTTTTTGCATGTTTACATGTAAGTTTACATAATGATCATATTGAAGAACAGAGGCGTCAAAATGTATCTCGGTGGTCACAGCTACATAATCCAACACTCTCAAAACACAGACTCGGCCAGCAATATCGGTATCAGACTAGATCAGGTCAGGTAGCCAAGGTTACCAATTGTTTCGATTTTTTTAAGGCTTGTGATTGGCCTGCATGATTTAATATACTGCTTCAACTCTGAAATTTCATGTAAGTTTTACAAATACAGCTGATCTATTGAAACCTGCAAAACTTCTGACCTATTTTAAATTATAGAGGAGGTCCAAAGGTTACCAAAGATCCCAATGACCTGCTGAATTGCAAAATTGTGTATAAAATGATGCACAAGATCTAAATATTATCTATTCGTTATAACCATGCGGCCATAAAAACATGGCATCCTGGGTTTGAATGCTTCATTCATTACATGGATGATGTAGCCTCAGCGAAATGCTCCAACCAGCCGACACAGAATTTGTGTGCGACATTGTTTAAAAATATGGAAAACATGCTTTGTCTAACTTTCAACCCACTTATGGGTAAGTTAAGGCAAATATCAGAGTTTAAGGGGAGAAATTACTGTATATAATCAGAACTGTTGGTTCAGCGTGCTCTTTCAATAAATCTCCATCTACACAAATGTAAAAACTCAAGTCATGGTCTGTTATTATGTCACCAGTTAGACAAACCATTTCAAAATCTGTGCCTTCTTTACATCATAAGAGGAAGAGACTGCCCAAAGGCAGGAATGACTGATCAACTTCAGCGAACCAGATCATCAGTTTTTCCATTATTCTGGGAGGCTTATCCCCATGTGATATCTCAAAGGACAATTTTTGAAATGGCTTATAATGGCTAATTGGCAAAGTATCTGGTGACATAACAGGGAGCCTTTACTTGTGTTTTTGCACTTTCCAGTGGACGGAGATTTATTGCTAACAGTGCTTGTATTAACAGGATTTTAAAAAATGTAAATACTGCTTGAATGGACAAAAATTTATTTGAGAAAGGGCTTGTGAGGATGGAGATTTATTTAAAACTATGCTTTTGTGGACGGAGATGTATATGAAACAATATTTGTGGGAACAGAGATTTATTTAAAGCAGTGTTTGCAGGGACTGAGATTTATTTAAAGCAGCGATTGCGAGGACGAAGATTTGTTTAGAGCAGTGCTTATGTGGAAGGAAATTTATATAAAACAGCGCTCGCGTGGATGGCACTTTTTCGAAGAACAAAAGAGGAGAGGCCTCTTTTCAAAAATATCGGCGTACATGTGGAGGTCTGAGATGCACAAGATTACTCAAATACCAGCCACCATTATATATCAATTTACAATGCCCATTTCAAAATCTACACATAAATTAGAACACTTTCTTTGGCCTGAATTGCGAATGAGCTGGGGTTTTTAAATATTAATAATTTTCTTACACTTCAAAGGGCCAGTAATGTGGGGTGCACCGGAGGTGTGCTTCTGCTGAAATGCGTTTTATTTGGGACGGCTAAGCAGGGCCTTGGGTAATCAAGCATGCGTGTGCCTCAACATATGCACTTCTCCGCTCAAGAGTGGGTCTTGACAGGACTCCGACAAGCCCAGGTGGATACAAGAGCCGGTGAAAACAAGCACGGTACACGCAAATTAGCACCTCTGATCTGAGCCCAGACCGACAGTAACTCCCCGTCCTGTTTCCTCGGAAAGGCGAGCGCATATATTCATGAGCCGGGAATTTTAATTTTAATCCTGCAACTGTTCACCTCCCGCATTCATTTCGACCTGCAGGAGCACAAAGACCCTGCACTGCTGCTCCAGACTCACTAAAGATGATGGCCGCACACTTCCTCAGCCCTGGGAATACCGTGGTTCTATGTGGCTTTCCGGAAGCTTCCAGAGCCTCAAGGGGAAGACTGCTTTTAATCTTTGTTCTGTAATTAGCCTCCTAAGCATCAGTATCAAATGACTTAGCTTCTTATGAGGCAACTCAGGAGCTACGCCACTCTTAAATAGGCTTTGTACTGCCATTCAGTATCTATGTTCATTTCCTTCCTCGGCTCTGTTCACAAATCTGCATCCTACATAGATCCAGGAACTAAATTTCATCATCTCATAAGAAGGCACTGAATAATTTTCACAATTTTTACCCATCGACTTAAATATATTTTTCCATCAGGTGTATGCTATTTTGCTTTTCTTCTCCTCATGTGAACTATTGAGGGAAAGATGTAAGTGTGGCACAATGAAATTATTGTACGCCAAATTTATAGATTGATTGAATTAGTCTGCCAGGACTGTTCACAGCGCCGCTTGCAGAGCATGTTACCATGAGCCATGACCTGATGGCCAGCCAATCAACTGCAGATCCAGTTGCCTTGTTTTCTCCTGATAATAATAATGATGATTGCCTGAAATGTATTTGCATAGCTGATGTTCTAAGGGTTCTAAGACCATAATAATTTTAGACCGTAAAGTGGGCAGTTAGGGTGAAGAATCAATGCAGGTCAGTATGTACGCATCAGTCCACAATAATCACGTGAACAATGATGCCTTTCTGAAGGTGTGATTTTAATGGGTTCAGCTCCCTGTCCACGGTTTATAACATCGGTTTATGCTTTTGGCACTTTCAATGAAGTGGAGCAAGTGAACCATGTGACCCTGTTTCCATATGACAGGTTGAGTGTAGTTCGTCCAGTCAGGTAAATTGGAATCAATAATTTAAATATTTGAAGTATTGTATCCCCGTAACTCTAAATTCATGATCGCTACTATTGTTGTGAGCAATTTTAAGACAATAGGCAATTACTCATAACTAATTTCATGCTCTCATTCCTGTTCAGGTTACAGCAGAGAAAATAAATATTGAACCTGTCGACATTTTTCTCAGTAAATTTATTTCTATTGGGGCTATTGATGTGAAATTTTCACCAGATGCTGGTAACAACCCAAGTAATCCATACGTACAAAAAATCAAAACAAATAAGTCTGTAAATGAAGTTATGTGTAATAAAGTGGAATGACACAGGGAAAAAGTATTGAACGCACTCACTGAAATTTATTTAATACATAGTAGAAAAACTTCTGTTAGCTAACGACAGCTTCAAGATCCCTCCTGTATGGAGAAACTTGCCGCATGCATTGCTCAGGTGTGATTTTGGCCCATTCTACCACACAAACCGTCTTCAAATCTTGAAGGTTCCGGGGGCCTCTTCTATGAACTCTGATCTTTAATTCTTTCCATAGATTTTCAGCTGAATTCAGGTCAGGTGATTGGCTGATTCGCTCTAGCAGCTTTATTTTCTTTCTCTGAAACCAATTGTGTTTCCTTAGCTGTGTGTTTGGGATCATTGTCTTGCTGAAATATCTACCCTCGTTTCATCTTCAGCATCCTGGTAGATGGCAGCAGATTTTTATCAAGAATGTCTCGGTACAATTTTCCGTTCATCCTCCCTTCAATTATTTGAAGTCTGCCAGTCCCATATGCTGAAAAACAGCCCCATTGCTGGTATGCTGTTTTGGGGGTGATGTGCAGTGCCGTTTGTTCTCCAAACATGGTGTATACTATGACATCCAAAGAGTTCAACTGTGTCTCATCTGACCGGACTATATTCTCCCAGTATTTCATAGGCTTGTCTAAATGTTGTACAATAAATTTAAACAAGCTTCAACATGCTTTTTCTTCAGTAATGGAGTCTTGCGCAGTAAGCGTGCTCAGAGGCCATGGCGGTTGAGTGCATTACTTATTGTTTTCTTTGAAACCACTGCACCAGCTAATTCCAGATCTTTCCGTAGCTCTCCACTAGTGGTCCTTGGCTCTAAGACAAGTCCTTTGATTTTTATTTGGACTCCTCTGTCAGAAATCTTGCAAGGAGCCTTGTAACCAAAGCCGTCAGTATGTTTTGCAACAATAAGGTTGTGAAAGTCTTGAGAGAGCTCTTTGCTTTTACCCCTATCATGAGATGCTTCTTCTGCGACACTTGGTGATAAGAGATCTTTTTACAGGCAACTAATTAAGACTAAAACAGCTGATATTAACTTTCACAGATAGGGGGCAGGATTGCTTTCTAAATACTGACAGATTTCAGTTGGTTCCTTGGCTTTCCATGCCTTTTTGCACCTCCTTTTCTTCAAGTGTTCAGTACTTATTCCCTGTGTCATTCCACTTTATTACACATAATTGATGGACTTATTTGTTTTGATTTCTTTGTATGTGTGGATTACATGGGTCGTTACTGACACCTGGTGAAAATTTCATGTCAATAGTCCCATCAGATATGTATTTACTGAGAAAAATGTTGACGTGTTCAATACTTATTTTCCCCGCATTTGCTTTATTTTGAATTAAGGTTTGGCAAAAGATCAAAATATAAGCAAGATATTTCACTGCTGTGCTTAAAACAACTGAAAACCAAGCTGAACAAATAAAATCTGAAAGGTTGTTGAAGCAGAAGTTATTCATAACAATCACAATGTAAAATGGCATATCCGGAACAAAAGGAAAAAATAAAAAGCATGCAAATTTGAAGTGAGTCTCAATTCTGTCATGTGAGGAATATTGACTTGCCCCTCTCAACACGAGTGGTTTACATTAGCACATTGTGTTCTCCACGGAAAGACATAATACTCATTAAACTGAACCTGTGAGGAACTGCCATCGCGCATTAGCCATGTGAGCCTAGCCATGCATGACCATTTCAGCTTTGGTGAAAGCTGGATCGTTATTGCAGGGTGCAGTACCAGCACGCCGACTAACCTTCTAACATCACAACACTTTTAGCGACTGTCAACCCAAACATAGCATTGCGCTAACGGTGCTGCTGTGCCTCATTTTAACTGCTCTCCGTGGTTCTCCTGCCATGTCTTCAAACCCACTGAGCTTTTCCCAGTAGTCTCCTTAATTACACCGGCAGCTATGCTGCGATAGCTGCCCAAACCAAAGGTCAATATACAGACTTCAATGGTTGTTTTTGTTTCTTGACTGACTACTGATGAGACTGAATCTCAGAATGGAATTGGTTTCCCAGACAATGATTCATTCTATAAATAATGTACTCCTCATGTATGAATTGAGAAAGGCTTTCAGACGCCTTCCATTAACTCACATTAATGCCCAGATGCCGAGAAGAATGACAGCAATACCTTTCCTCATTTATATGAAATTTTTATCAGCGCAATCTGTTCCTGTAGTACACTCCTTGTTGGGTTGTCGGTGAATCTGATGCTCGACTTTGGACATAAGCTTGTCTCTCAGCCTGGCTGATTGAAGCTCGGGGGACATCAATATTTGATGGTTTCTGGCTAACTCAGGCGAGGATTTGAGCTATAGAGATTTAAGTGTAGTGTTAAGATTGTGAATAGATGAAAACTGGGTTGTCACGAGTAATCCATCTCCATTGAGTGGGGGGGAGGGATACCATTTATAAAACGAAAGTTTTTTGTTGAAATGGCACTCTATTCCTGGTCTTTATGTCTAGGAAAACAGTGATTGTACTCATAAATAGCCATATTTATTTTCCTCAATGGCTTTCCCTTCAAGTGTTACATAATTGTGGCCAATTCCAAATCCTTTCACACCCAACCCCCCCACACACACGCACACACACACACACACACACACACACACACACACACACCCCACACCCAATATCAACCATCAACAGTAGAATATTTCTAATGTTACCTTATTAGGGAGGTGGTATTGAGTATATTTGAAATTCTATGGGTCAAGATCATTTTTGTTCAACTGATTTTGGAGTGCTTCATCCCAGAATAGATTAAAGCATTTGGAAAATCTGTGTATTCAGCACGTTCGGGTCCCTCCTCGACCCAGAAAGGTCGGAAGGGATTAATATGACGCTCTCTTTCCTTCAGTCCATAGGCAGCAGTTTGCAGCAGCATAGCAAGGTCAGCATTGACCTCGATAACACTGTTCTTTTGGACTTCAAGGAAAATTGCTGTAAGCTAAACTGAAAGGGGTAGTATACGGGATGTGCTCAGTGCTTCCTTTCTCCTTATGTTGCGGTGCCACTGGAAATATTTACCTTGTCAAGAGCGCCTCTGATATGCGAAGACATCCCTTAGCTCTGAGGTAAAGCCTTCACAGCCTTCCTGTCATCATTTTTATTGCTTTACTTATCCAGTTGATGCAGTTCACAGGTTTACACGGAAAAGAAAGACACATAGCCGAGGTGCTGCGCGAAGTAAACACGCCCCCCAGCACAACGGCGCAGTAACGGTTCAAACTGACAGCATCGAAAAACCCAAAGCATCTTAAGATATCTTCTGTCGCGCAAGTTCTAGTGCACTTGATGCAACGTCATTATTCTTTTGGGTGTTTCTCATCCCACATGTGCGCCTTAATAAACAGTAATACATGCAGGTATCAGTACGAGTACTTACTCCCAATATATGGCACTTTCTGTATAAGTTGTGAGAAGAAGTGCACTTCTTTCTGCTTTTCTTCTTGGTTGGGTCAGTGATGCAATTGAGGATTTGTTCTCCATCACTCTTTCCTGGTTAAATGAAATGAAATAAAATTAAGCTAAGTAAAATACAGTTGTACCCATTAGTATTAAACGGTGATACAATTTCATCATTTTGGCTTTTTATGCCAACAGAATGGATTTCAAGTGTCAATCAATCTAGACGAGCTTGAAATGCAGGCTTTCAGTTTTAATCTAAGGGTTTCGTCAAAAATATTCTTTGAGCTGTGTGGAAATTACAACTATTTATGTATGTGACCCCCCTCCAATGTCATGGGCTGAAAAGTAATTGGACAAATACAAATTGACACAATCATAAAGTCATTGTTAAAACAATTTGCAAATCCACTGCAGTCAATGACTGCCAGAAGTCTACAACCCACGACACGCTTGGTTTCATCCCTATAAACGCGTTAACTCCCTCATATAAAAAAAAAATCTTCTGAAATGTATTGGTGTGCTCTGCCAAATGGTTGAGCAGGTAGTTGAAGAGTTAATGGTCTACCTGGCCTGTCACTGTGGTTGCGCTTTGTTGCACCCACAGCAACTGAAATGCTTTCTGAATTAGATGTTCCACTTTTAGCCTTAAAAAAAGACTTGGGATGTTTTCTCAGTTTGTTGGTCATTTTCCACCTCCACAATCCAAGAAGCTTCAGTTCACCATCCTGCTGTATTCATCAATATATACAAAGGAACCAGTTTACTTGGCAGCCATACATACCCACACATGACCTCACTTCTCAGGTGAGGTGGTTTGCATTGGATTTTGTTTTGGTGCATTCCCTATATTCCTTGCTTCCCTCAATTCCGGTACAAGTTGGTGCTTGTCTAATTTGTCCAAAGAATGTTTTTCCAAGACTGTACAGGCTTTGTTTATATTTTTTTTTTGCCAAACTTCCTGTTTTTGAGGCTTACCAATGGTTTAAATTTTGTTGTAAACCTTCTATATTTTCTTTAGCGGGGGACTTCTCCTAACTGTTGACAACTACACAAACACAGCCACCCTGAAGAGAGGGTTCATGATCTGGCCAACTTTTGGAAAGCCGTTTTCTTCACCAGAGAGAGAATTCTCCCATCATGCACCACAATTTTTATCCATGGTCTTTTGATTATTTTTGTGCTCCTGAGACCAGAAGCGTGGTCTTTTGTTTTAAGAATGTCGTCAAATAGTTGAGCTGACTATTTTTTTTTTTTTGATGGGTTTCTTTATTTTTTTTTCAGCTTAATAAAGACTTTCATTGTTCCAATATGCTGTGGTTAACAGCTAAAATTACAATAGCTTTGTCAACGTCCAAATATTTATGGATCTGTCTGTAAATAAGATAAACGAACAATGCTGGGCAGATGTCTTGAGGCACAGTAGTCCTCATGAGAATTCGGGTGTGCTGAACGCAGACATGAAGTCTGCCATTTCTGTTTGTGCTCTACCACTCTCAGCGTCATAGCAACACGTTTTAAGCTGTAGCTTTCATTGATTTTTTTTTTCTGTCGATAGAACACAGATCTGTTTTACTGTCCATGACCGCGTAACTTGACCTGATTTCCGAAGCTGCTGTGATCTGTGAGAAAACTGCCATGCTTTTTCCCACATGCACGAGTTCAGGCATGTAAATATCTTGTGTGTGATTAGTTAATGGGGAAATAATCAGCAAAAATGTTAATTCAATCATGGCTTTCATCTCGTAGGCCAGATGAGCCTATTGGAGAACACAGACCCAGCCGATTTTAATATGAAGATAAGGCAGATGGCACCAAAAACAAATTGGGAAGAGTTGTTTTCAAGCTTTTGAGTCTTGGCTTTTTTGTCTTCTCAAGTAAAGTAATATGGGACAATTAAGTCACTAAAGAGTAACGTGAATTCCTGAGTCAGTCATTTACTCCAACAAAGTGTTCAAGGATATGTGAACATCTTATTTGAAGGTCAACATGACAAACATGTTTGTCCTAAAGGAACTGTAACTTACATCAAGTCTCCATGTCTCCATATACAACCACAAAAAGATGCGTTCACTTTTGAGAGTCCACTGTTGCATAAAAAAAAATTAATTAAATAAATAAATAAGAATACAGATCATATTATTCACAGCTGGAGAGCAAATGACCATTGAGTGCAATAATTTCCCTTTATTTCATGAGCTAAAATGGCAGCACTCTTGAGAATAACTAGACTGAAGCTTTTTTGCAACCTTTTTTTGTACTTTCAGAGTTGATCTCTAATTGTTAATGGCGGTGTCTCTAAAATATGCAAGTGTAAACGAAAGTTCAATCACGAGACGTAGGATTCTCATGCAATTACACTTACCCAATCAGCGCCTTCGGTCTTCTCTATATCTGCTTCTGACGTGTTCCTGTCTGCTGTTGCACAGACTCCGCATCGCCCACCGCCTCCCCACCACCACCAACTTCTGACTCCGGCCTCTTCAGCATCTACTTCATCCGTGTGACCCTTCTGTCCAACGGGGGATGGCTTCTCCCCTGCCTGCTACCCAGGCAGATCAGCGCCCCACCTCGCTTGAGGGTCCTCGAGGACAGAGTCATCGCCAAGTCCTGAATTTCTTTCATGTCATTTCATTGTTAATAAATCTCCTTTCCTTAAAATCCGGAGTCCTCGTGATTGAACTGTTAGCCTTACCTTCTGAGAGTATTCATTAACTGTGTGAGCTGGTGCACACAGATTGCTCGCCCTGGTTTTTCAGGCCCAGTTTATACCACAACTAATGCCCTATGAACAGAAAAATGGCATTCCTTTGTCTCCACAGTATTGTATTAATGAAGATGAACTAACTCTGCACAGATAAAGTGACCGGTGCCAAAGTAGAGACACGGTGTGTTTTTATTTCACATCATGAAGTAAGAAGTTAAAAAAGAAAAAAAAAACTGCATTTAACAAGGCAAAAACTGAGTCTATCTCCAACTATCTGAGTTTATCTCCAACCTTTGTTGGAGAGCTTATTACAGAGAATATTCACTTGTTTGCAGAGAGCCAAATGAAATAAAGCTCCTAGCAAACACTGACAATCCAGCAGACCATGTTTCCCATAAGTGAAACTGGCTATATGCACTGCAAAATCCAAATAAATACTTTTACCTTACACATACTTATGATTACCTCTCTTTGCTTGAAGATATAAAAGTTTGAGTGAAAGTACAAAAGGAGTATAGAAGTACTTTCCTGCATAACGTATTTGAACATGCACAAGAAATCTGATGCCTTCGTTATGAATGGCTGTCAGCATGTGTGGTCACACTTCTGTATTAAAACTTAAACACTGCAGTGATCTTTCATGAGCCACAAAAACTGAGTTAGCCTCACTGTCATTCAATTCTCCAGATGACTTCCCTTTGAAAGTCAGATCTGCCCTATGCTTGGATCATCCTTTCATCTTTAAAAATCCTTGCATCTCAGCATTTCGATTTACATATTTTTATGGACTTTTTTCCAGAAATAGCATTCCTTGAAAACGACATAACTGGTATTGCTGTGCTCGTATTGTGTTCTTGACTGTGAATTGTGTTGTATCGTTTTGCATTATAAATCGCCCTTGGTGACAGGTTCCTGGTTAAATCAACAATTCTGAATATATCTGCACTATTGGATTCCTGAATCTGGTTACAAAAGGTGATGCAAGAAATTTAAAAGCAATTCCAGAATACAAAATATGCAACCCCAATTCCGAAATAGTTGGGACAAAATGTAAATTGTGAATAAAATCAAAATGCAATGACTTTCAAATCACAGCAGCCAGTATTTTATTCACAATAGAATAGAGATAACATAGCAAATGTTGAAACTGAGAAATTTTACAAGTTTATCTACAAACTGAGCTCATTTCAAATTTGATAGCTGCTACAGGTCTCTAAAAAGTTGGGACAGGGGCCTGTTTACCATGGTGTAGCATCCCCTCTTCGTTGTAACACAGAGTGGAGGCCTCTGGGCATTGAGGAGACAAGTTTCTTGAGTTCAGCCATTGGAAATTGATCCCACTCTTGTTTAATACAGGCTTGCAGCTGCTGGAGAGTTTTGGGTCTCCTTTGATGGACTTTTCGTTTAATTATGCGCCAAATGTTCTCAATCGGTGAAAGATCAGGACTGCAGGCAGGCGAGTTTAGCTCCCAGACTCTTCTACTATGAAGCCATATTGTTGAAATAGCTGAAGTCTGTTGTTTTGCATTGTCCTGCTGAAATACGCAAGGCCTTTCCTGGAATAGGTGTCATCTGGAGGGGAGCATATGTTGCTCTAAAAACTTTATATACCTTTCAACATTCATGGTGTTTTTTAAAACATGCAAGAGTCCCACACCATATGCACAAATGCATCCCCATACCATCAGAGATGCTGGCTTTTGAGCTGAACGCTGATAACAGGAGGGGTGGTCTTTCTCCGCTTTGGCCCCGAGGACACGATGCCCATGATTTCCAGCAAGAATGTCAAATTTGGACTCGTCTGACCACAGGACACTTTGCCACTTGCTACAGTCCACTGTAAATGAGCCTTGGCCCACAGAACAAGGCGGCACTTCTGGATCATGCTTGACAATGGCTTCCTTTTCGTATGACAGAGATTTAAGTGGCATCTGTGGATGGCACGGCGGACTGTGTTAACAGACAGTGGTTTCTAGAAGTATTCTTGGTCCCATTAAGTAATGTCAATGTCAGAATCATGCCGGTGAGTGATGCAGTGGCATCTGAGGGCCCGAAGATCACGGGCATCCAGTAAAGGTCTTCAGCCTTGTTTCTTATGCACAGAGATTTTTCAAGTTTTTCTGAATCTTTTGATGATGTTATGCACTGTCGATGATGAGACCTTCAAAGCCTTTGCAATTTGACATTGAGGAATGTTGTTTTTAAAGTATTCCACATTTTTTAATGCAAGCCTTCACAGGTTGGAGAGCCTCTGACCATCTTTACTTCTGAGAAACTCAGCCTCTCGAAGACATCCCTTTTATAGCCAGTCATGTTACACACCTGAGACCAGTTAACTAAATTAGTTGCAAAATATTCTTTCAGCTGATTTTCTTATATACTGTATTAATTGTTTTTTTAGCCCTTATTTGCCTGTGTCCAAACTTTTTTGAGACCTGCTGCAGCTAAAAAATTTTAAATAAGCTCATTTTGTGGATAAAAATGTAAAATGTCTCAGTTTCAACTTTTGTGATATTATCTATCTTCTACTATCAATAACGTATTGGCTCATGTGATCTGAAAGTCATTGCATTTTGATTTTATTCACAATTTACACTTTGTCCCAACCATTTTGGAATTGGGTTTGTACAACGTACTATGATGTGAAATAAGATTTTCTGTTTATTGGGTGAATGTTAAGCTTGTGTTATTTTCAGCTGCCTCATCCTTAGAGGTCATTTGCTGTGTACGGGGGAAGTTAACAGATTGATTTCACGGCATCTTCAGCGCCAGCTTTCTAGCTGTAGGGCACAGTATTACACTTGCAGTGGGAATGTTGACTCCAGAATGTTTAGTATTTTAAATGCAATTACTAGCTGTGGCAAAATTTGAAGTGTGTTTTTTGAAACAGTTAGCAAACATCATCATCAATCTCCAAAATGAATAGCAATTTGTGAATATGCAAAGGGATAATATAAAGAACTTACATAATTATACCATTTCATGATTTGAACGAAAGTGTGCAGTGAAGGTTTGTTGTATTCTATAAGCTGGCCTCTGCCCATAGGCCAAAACACAGTAATAATGAAAAAAAAAGAGAAATGCATGTATAACCTCAATCGCACCTTTGTAAGGCAGCATATTTTCAGCCTCATCCATACTTTCTGGCACAGGATTAATCCCTCTGCTACCATGCTCGAAAAATAAATGGCACAGATACACTTGCCGAAGAAGCAGAGCCCAGCTCGCGAGGCACTGTCTTGATAAATTGGATCTAACGTCTTGACAGCCTCGAGTGGACGCACTGAGAGACAATACAGGGAGATATCTGCATGAGCACGACTGTAGAGGAAAACCAGGTCACAGCCCACAGCGACCGAAACTGTGAACAGAGCCGCCCGATATCTCCCAGGAGACATGGCCAGTGGAGCGTGTAAGTTGGCAGACGTACGACCACCAATGACTAAAACAAGTGACTTCATGCTTTAAGCTGAGACAAGCTGGCTGCAAAGCAGCGCCTGTCTTCATTCCATTAGCAGTTCTTAGTCAAGGTGAAGCACAGAGGGAGGACGCATTAACAAGTGGCTTTCGGTTGTTAACTTCAAGAGTAAATAAGAGGCCTGCATTTTTCATTCCATAACTCACAGCTTAACGTGATCCACATGAGACCTAAATAAATAATTAGACAGTTCCGAAACATGAATCGTCTTTTTAGAAAATGTGTGGCTTGACTCTGAGCAATGCATTGTACCGCCAGAACAGCATTATTGCCCAAGAGAGAGCAAGAACGGACAAATTAAAGGCCGAGGAAGGAAAAGAACGTTCAGGGAGAAAGTTCTGGAATCTGATTTAGAAAAAGCCTTTCTTCTGTCAGCAATACAGCACCAACAGTTTTTCATTTTAACAGTCAAAACCGTAACAAAGTGTATAACGCCATCTCTGGCGCAAAAAGGTAAACATATGTTGCTCAATAACATATTGCGTTAAAGCGTGCAGTACAAAATATAAATGCTGACTATTTTAAGTGGAATACAAGAATAACTTTTCATGCTTCGTCACATATTTTTTGATCTATATTATACACCCAGGCAATGAACTATGGAAGTAAATTAACAAGGAAATGTTTTCACATCTTTTGTGTTTGCTTTCATGACTAAATTTATCATTATAAGAAACAAACCCATTGATTTCCCAAGTTTGAAAACATTGCAATTTTATACTGATTCACTCCCAACCCCGCAAGCCCCCCCCCCCGGCAACATCTGTACCGTAGCACTGCAGCAGTATGTCCAGTGGGGGCGTTCTTCCCTGGGAGCAACCAGTTAGTCCTGCCAGTGCGTATATGCGTTATCAGCAAAGGTTGCTGTTGATTTTCTAACTAGGACAGGAAGGCTGAGCAATTAAGTCCTAATTAGGAGGAACTGAGATGCCCAGAAGGGGTGAGATGGTTGGCGGGGGGCAGAAATCCAACACCAAAAATCATAAATAAATGAACAACTGCTTTCAATTTTTCTTCTCTGCGGGCATAGGAACCCCAGATCTGATTGTTTTATCTGTGCGCAGTGAATAGTATGGCTCAGTGCAAAAAGCACAAGCATTTACTCTTCGCCAGCAGCCATACCACCATTCAATCTGCCCCAGTCAAGTGGCTGACACTAAGCAGGTTTACCCTTAGTTAGTATTTAGATGGGTGACCACCTGGGAAAATGATGTTGTTCCTGTAAATGAAGTCAGTGAGCCAGTGGGGGGCAGTCTTCTCAGTGGTTGAACAATCCCTAATGCCCCAGAGTAGTGATGAATATGCTGTGGTTTGGATTAGACTTTAACCCCATCACGCAAATGGGTAAGGTCACGGTATCGTTTTCCTGTAGATGGGACAAAAACAAAACTCATGGTCTTCTGCACACGTCCCTCCCTACTATAGTTCTGTGAAATGTTTTGCATTTATTTGGAAGACATTACTATGAACTACAATTGTGCCGAAGCAAAATTATATCACTTTTGTGTAAATGACTCTTTTGTCTTAAGGAAGCTTTATTGTAGATGGGACAGCTTGTGACATTGTTTTTAGACCCTTCGTGGAAAATCAAAATCCCTGATATGTTAAATATTTTCAAGGAGCTAGTTCAATTGATCTATGAAGTAAAGTAACTGCCGTACAGCATGGAGAAAAAAATATTAAATCATCAATATTAAGATAATGAGACCAAATAATAAGATTTGCAGATGGGACACACAGAAAGTTTGTAGATGGGACAGATATGGGGCACAGGCAATTCTATGAGTTAATGGGAGTTGATAGGAGTATAAAGCACTCAGGTTAGTGCAACCAGGATGATTACAAGAACAACATCAACTTAAGAGTACTAAAAGCAATATCTTGTAGAACAATCGACTAATTACAACAACTAATTAGGCTTAATTAGGAAATAAAAAATACATGATCATTTTGTTCCTGATGACACATAACTTCCTCACAATACAATACAAGCTAAAAAATGTACATATATTCTATGTCATATTTTGCAAGTTACTAAACTCTGTGGCACTAATTACTTGTTTGTGCCGCATAAGTTATGTTTGCCACATCTCCATTCATAAGATATGATTTGATCCAGTGCACATACTTTTCTGTTCAGTGAGTTTCTTTTATATCGAGGTGACAGTTGTTGAAAATGACCTTTTTGATTCTGATCTTGAGTTAGCGTCAATAGTACACTATCAATAGATCAATCAGTGGTCAACATTTCGTCTGATAATCTACTCAAAGTCACATCAAAGCTTATTAAAATACTGACTATGTCGATGAAAAAAACTAATATCGGTGAAAAAATTCTTATTGATTGTATTTCGCCTAATCAGTATTCGCTAAGTATACTGATTAGCAGTGTTCTAGTATTATTGCATGTGATCAGGTCAACCATAAGCTGAATGAAGAAAAAAATCAAAAATTGAGGAAAAACTAATTAGTGATTACTAATTGCCCCAATTAACATTTACTAATTGGACAAATTAACATTGTTTTAGTGGCACATATCATCAGATCAACTAAAAGCTGAAATATAACGATATGAATATCTTAACACTCCTAGAAACTAGCATTTTAAAATTGTCCCATCTACAGAGATGTCCCATCTACAAGCTTGTACCATCTACAATGTGTAGATGGGACACATTTTCTCTATTATTTTACTGAACACAGTTATTTTCTGAAAATTTCAACTAAATCAGTTCTATCCATTTTATACTCAAGCAAGAAGAAAAAAAGGACTATTTGATTTGAAACTGAATTGTGTCTCAGAGAAACTTTTGTATCTCAAAATCTAAATTAATTAATTCACCGCGTAAGTCTTTTGCTTAAGCACCTTCCAGTGAATTGTAAACATCAATTTTTGTACAGAGAATGTCTCATCTGATGCCCAATCAATCTGCAAAATTTGAAAGCCATAGCTACTATGCCTTGGCTGTGAAACAATAAAATCATGTGTCTCATCTACATATCTCATTAACCAATATTTCTTTATTAATGCTCTTATATCTCGAGAACGAAACAAGATGTGAACAAACAGTTTTCAGATTCAAGAGTTTCAACCATTTTATGTCCCATCTTCATTAAAAAATCAATACTATCTGACAAAAAAAAATTTGACACTCTTGTCGCAAATACTGTGACTGCACCCAAATATAGATGCCGGCGTTCGCAAATTCCAAATTTTTATTGCTAAATAATTCTGTAATTGAATTTACTAATATCTTGCTTCACTGGAATAATTTCCTCAGTCTTTGTGACACAAATACTGAGTTGTAAAGCCGTAATTAAGCTCATGCACCACAAAAAGGGGCGTTATTTGTATTATGCATAAACTGAGGTCCTGACTTAGTGTTTTCATCTAACATCCCATGTCATGCTTTGACTAGAGTTGGGGACTCCCTGGTGCCCTGGCTTAATTTCAACCTGCAACCTTATCATCCTGTTATTTAATTTGCTGTGCAAATTGTCCTCTCCCTCTTCAGCTGATGTGTGGTGAGCGTTCTGACTCAAAATGGCTGCCTAGCATCACCCCAGTTGGATGCTTCATATTGGTGGAGGCAAGGTAAGATTATTCAATATGACTGTTAAGTGCTTTGATTACTTATGAGAAAGCGCCCTGCAACTGCAATGCCAATTCATTCATTCATTATGCTCGTCTTAAAAATTTAGCAGCAGACTAGACTGCTAGAATGTGATGCCCTTGCCGCCCAATTATGGCAGAGCACTTCTATTTATTTAATTGCAGATATGATTCAGACCAGACAGAATGATCAGCCACACTTTTTTTCTCAATGTTTTCATCCATGAAATTGAAATCTATTCATTGTTGAAACTTTTCATCATTATACCCAAGAACAGATCGAGCCTCACAGCCAGACGAAACACTACTTTGAGGTTGCAGGCTTCAAAGGCCTCGCTGACCTGTTTGCTTAGGGGCCTCAAACCAAGTTCTTCTCAGCAGCTCTTTGTGTTTCATTATTAATATGTTTCTTCTCAAGTTTCTCTCGGACCCAGAACTTTAAATAAAACATCGTTCGGTTCATGAAAGATTATGAAAGAGCAGTGTGCGGCAACAGGAGGAGTAAATACGGCCCAATTCACTTTGGTGTATAACGTCAATGCCGTTACCAACTCGCAGTCCGTACCCTACAGGCAAACTGGCTAAAACCACCAATGGATGGCTAAGCTTTTTTCCTGAAAAATATACTATTTCTTCCTTTTATCCTACTGCAAATCAATTCCAAGCCTTACATCAGAACCCTGTAAAGTAACTTCAAACAGCAAAACATAGTCAGAAAATACATATTATGGCTTCATCAGGCTGAATTGTAAGTCTGGAGTGAGAGGAATCTCTTCGCTCAGACCTTTGAAAGTGAACAAAACAGTTTGGTTCTTCCTAAATTGCACACAGCACCTGATAATTTGTTTGGATAAAGGGTTGTTCCCAGTTGCTTCAGTTTAATAATTGTTCAGTCATATGGCCAGAATAATTGGGAAGTATATATTACATCAATTAATCACTACATGAAATCACCCTGATAATATTGTGGAAGTATCCCTGTTCCCGCAAAAATTATTCCATAAAACTGACGTCCACTTGAATTCCCAGACCCTGGGTTTCCCAGAAGAACAATTCCCAGAGTATCACACTCCTTCCACCTGGTTGTTTTTTTCCTGCAGTGCATCCTAGTGCCATCTCTTCCCCAAGTAAATGGTTTGCACTTTTCCGGTCGATGTAAATGAAATAAAAGAAGATGGGTCTCACTAGACCAGGCAACCTTAAATTGCTCAAAGGTCCACCTCCAATGTTCACACGCCCATTATAAGCACTGTTGGTGGTGGAACGGGGTAGAACGGGCACTCCGATTGGTCTGCAGCTACAAGTGCAATGCGTGGCTGGGTGCACTTTGCTAAAGGTTGTGACGCATTCTTCATGTACGTATGAGTAAAATTCTCTGTGATGTGCTACTGTAGCCTTTCAGTTAATCCGGACCAGGCGAGATAGTCTTTATTGCTCTTGTGCATCCATAAGCCTCGGGCATCTAGCATCTAGAGGCCAGTTGATGGTTTTTCCCTCCTTGGACCACTCTCAGTCGGTACTCACCTTGGTGGCTTTTAGCATCCTTGAAGCCTTGCCCCGCTGAGATGCTCTGACCCTGTCATCTGCCCATAATGATTTGATCCTGGTCACAGTCACTCAAGTCCCATTGCTCCCGCATTCAACATGCCGACAGCAGGAAATGACTGTTTGCATGCCATATTAATATTTTAATATTATCACATTTTTTGAGCAAGTTTATATGCATTTCTGTCTGCCTGTTCACCATTTGTCACAGTATTAACAAATAAAGCCGCTACCTATTTTAGGCGAAGACATGCAACATCACAAGGTCAGGGCCCAAAGCTTAATCTTAAAGTTGAGACAGCCTCAAAGCATAACCTGGGTGTACTTTCGAGCCTAGTAATTATGGTATTAAACTATTTGTAATAGTTTGGGCAAATAATTATTTGAATCAGACTTGAAGGAGATATATCATGCCATTTTCACTGTGCTAATGTTCCCATTGTGTCAGTTCTGAACACCTACTGAGTAATTTCGCACGACTTTCAGTTCGAAAAACTCGCTACTTTTCTCAGAGCTGCACCCAGAAAAATAACCATTTTAATAGCCTTGCAGCCTCTTCCTGAAAACGGACGCTTTTGGACTATACTCTGCCATGATTGGGCGGAACTAGAGGCAGAAGGAGCGGACATATCATTGTCCTTCATGATGTATCTTACACTGATGTGCAGTCGGAGGTAAGTTACGTGAAACAAACGATAACTCCTTATTACTTTGCTTAATTAGCAGTCAGAGGATTTATTAAAGGGGACCTAATATGCTATTTTTCCAATTATATATTTTGGTCTTTGACTCCCCCAGAGTACTCCTGATTGCACAAAGTAAAAAAAGGGTACTTGTTTCGCTCGTACTGCCATCCTCAAAAAACCCCATTTGTATTCCATAGTAGTCTCTGCCTGAAATGCCTAATTGGGGTGGATCTTCCGCTATGGCCCCCACTCCCTGTGTGCCCACTTTCTTCTGACTGGCTAGCTCTGTGGAGGGCGGATCTAGGCGGGAGGATGCAGTTTCACAGTGGAACATGAGACGTGTCTACCATCTGAGCAAAGAAATCAGCGGGAAATTCTGCAATAAAACGCAATATATGTGTCTAGATCTAATGAAATTAACTTGTTCTAATAAACACAACAGCGAAAGTGGAAGATGCAGTGCAAAAGTCTGGCAGCTCAAGCACGAATTTGCTATCGGCTGCAGTTTGCTACGGCAGCAGTTGGTGAGAACAGCGGTTTTTCTATTCCTAGTTAGGATGCAGGGGAAGCTAGAATCCACCCCATATAGACACATTTGTAGAACGGGTCGACATGCCAAAGTGTAGACCGGAAACCGTAGAAATCCGTTGGGTCTGAGTTCAGAGGGAAACATGGACAATGAGGGGCAGCTAAAAGTGAACCAACAGCTTATGGACTGCTTTGGTGTGTATTAGGACCTGCTGGTTCGTGTGCATAACTGTGGTTTGTTGTTAGCGTGGAGAAATTAACAGCTTCTGCGCTGGTATATGACGGAGTGGCAAAAGCTGCAAGCTAAACAGCCTTTTCGGAAATTGCCCGTGGTAATGTATTGCTTCGGAATGAATAGCTTTTCATCGTGGAAAATGGGCGCATTATGGATAGCGTACGAGAGCTAGACAGAGCTCCGGTTACGTCATGAACATGATACAGGTTTTAAATTTCTCAACCCATATTCCTATTTCGCTCAGACTCTGCCCTCAGTTTGTTCGAGCCAGTATAAAACTACGTCACCTCAAGATACAATAACCATGCTTTTTCCCCCAGACCCATTATTCACGATCGACACCGGGGCCGTAGCCACTCGCCGCTGGTCCTCTACCATTTGCGTCAAGTCTTAATTAGATCCAAATCCTCTACTTGGCACTCAAGCTATATTCGCAAAAATGTTGACAACGTATGAAGAGCCCATATTTTGTGGATACATGAACACTTTTTGGGGCTTGGGAGCCACACAGACTCTGACAAGAGATGTGATCCCCACCCTGAGTCTAGCCACTCGGGGGGGCACCCAACGTCCGCACAATCACACATCAAGTCAAACACCACACCCGGCCCGATCTCCTATCTGGCCAATCTCCTATCCGCAATCCCACCCAATACTCTCCTCTACTTTGGGAGACGTCCAGAATTCATTAAAGGGAGTTTCCGATAACCTAAGTTAATGAACAGGGCTACTCCCAATGCGCCTTCCTATTTGTCCTTACGCTTATATATAAAGTGTCTTGAAAAAGTATTTGCCCCCTTCCTGATTTCTTACTTTTTTTGCACATTGTTCACACTTAAATGCTACAGATCATCAAACAAATTTTTATATAAGGCAAAGATAACCCAAGAAAATACAAAATGCAGTTTTGAAATGATGTTTTGATTTATTGAGGGAAAAAGGCCCTATGTGAAAAAGTAATTAAAAAAAAGTAATCATGAATTAACTGTGAGTGACCACATTTTTAAGTCCAATTTCAGGAGCCACACCCAGGCCTGATTACTGCCAGACCAGATGAATCAAGAAATCACTTAAATAGAACCCGTAGGCTAAAAGATCTCAAAAAGTAACATGCCATGCGGTGAACTAAAGAAATTCAAGAAACAAAGAAATTGACATCTATCTGTCTGGATAGGGTGGCAAAACCACTTCTAAGGCCTTGGGACTCCGGCAAATCACGGTGAAAGCCATTATCCACAAATGGAGACAACTTGGAACAGTGGTGAACCTTCCCAGGAGTGGCCGGCCTACCAGAATAGCTCTAAAAGTGCATCGACGACTCATCCAGGAGGTCACAAAGGAACCCAGAACAACATCTAAAGAACTGCAGGCCTCACTTGCCTCATTTAAAGTCGTTATTCATGATTCAACAATAAGAAAGAGACTGGGCGAACATGGCATCCATGGGAGGGTTCCAAGGTGAAAACTACTGCTGACCAAAAAGAGCACAAGGGCTTGTCTCACATTTGCCAAAATACATTTTGATTATCTCCAAGACTTTTGGGAAAATATTCTGTGGACTGTCAAAGTCAAACATGGTGGTGGTAGTGTGATGGTTTGGGGCTGCTTTGCTGCTTCAGGACCTGGACGACTTGTCGTAATTGATGGAAGTATGAATTCTGCTCTCTACCGGAAAATCCTGAAGGAGAATGTCCAACCAGCAGTTGGTGACCTCAAGGTCAAGCGCACTTGGGTTATGCAGCAGGACAATGATCCGAAACACACAAGCAAGTCCACCTCCGAATTGCTTAAAAAAAACAAACTGAAGGTTTTGGAGTGGCCTAAGCAAAGTCCAGACTTAAATCCTACTGAGATGCAGTGGCATGACCTTTAACAGGCCATTCAGGCTCAAAAACCCTCCAATGTGGCTGAATTAAAACATTCTGCAAAGAATGGGCCACAATTCCTCCACAGTGATGTGAAAGGCTCATTGCCAGTTATCGCAAACACTGGATTGCTGTTGTTGTTGCAGAGTGTGGCACAACCAGTTATTAGGTTTAGGTGGCAATTACTTTTTTACACCAGGCCAGGTAGGTTTGGATAGCTTTTTTCCCTTAATAAATTAAATCATCACTCAAAAACTGCATTTTGTATTTACTCAGGTTGTCTTTGTCTAATATTAAAATTTATTTGCTGATCTGAAACATTTAAGTGTGGCAAATATAAAAAATACAAAATCAGGAAGGGGGCACAAATAGTTTTTCACAGCACTGTACCACATTCCCACAATCCCCACTCATCTCGTTTCTACGTCCCTCCACCCTTCCCCTCTCCAAGAAGGAAGCAAGAAACAGCCACCAAATGGGACCCCGGAGGGCTTGAGAGCCACACGGACTCCGACAAGAGATGCGAGCCCCACCCTGCGTCTCGCCACCTGGGGGGCGCCCAACGTCCGCACAATCACAGACCAAGTCCAACACCACACCCACCTCAATCTCCTGTCCGCAATCCCATCCAATGCTCTTCTCTACTTTGGGAGTGGTCCAGAATTCATTAACTAATTTACTAAGACTAATCAGCAGAATGACGGGCCAATTTCAGTTTCCACGGCATTGTTGCTTTGTGTATCGAACCTGAAATGCCCATGAGGCAGCAAATTTGCTCATATTGGCTTACAGGAAGCCAACGCAATGCCATTAATAAATAAAACAACCTTTCTTATGCTTTGTTCAATGCTTGGTCAACGTGTTTACGATGTTTTCCCCCTTAAATGCGAACTTTTTAATGCCATAAAAAAAAAAAATATATATATATATATATATATATATATATATATATATATATATATATATATATAGGGGGTTTATTGTCAGTCTTCTTTCATAATCCGATAAACAGAAGGTTAAAATGATACACGGAATTACCGAGAGTTGAGTTTTTTTCTAATTAATTATTAAGATTTCCATCCTTGCAGTCTTAAATCAAAGCATTAACGTAAATGAATCTTTTTGTCATTATCACCTCTTAATCATGACAGCCTAGAGATAGGCTAGGTCTTAATTGTTCGGTAAAAAAGTAAAAATTGATTGATTGTCAATCAGACATAGTACATAGAAACAGGTTGACGAAATCCAGCGATAAAAGGTGAAGTCAGGCCTCCCCTGACAGCACACCTCAGGTTTCTTGTCACTGATAATGTCAGGTGCGTAATGGTGGGAGTTTGCAGCACTTGGCCTGAAAAACGTGTTTTGTTTTATGGTGGACATCAATCGAGCTGCTTAATGCATGCTGTTAGGAGGCCACAGAAAAGCATCAGGGCGTAAGTATCAAGCAATCACATTGCCTGCCTAATCCTGTTTCATCGTCAACGATCTTTAATCTTCTACACTACCAGCAAATAGTGAGCATCCCCCAAGATTTAGTCCTCATCTGAGCTTCATTTTCTACGCAGATGACCTCCTCCCCCCCATTTGACCCCTTATTCACTCCCTCCATCCGTTCATCCTTGAGAAAAAAGGGCTTGACAAATGATCCAAGCTCTGCTCTCCAGGAATAAAATTCCTTGTTTTTGTCTTTCAGACAGCCAGTGTAGTTCACTCACACATCATCTGCCTTTCGTTAGTCAACTGCTCTCACCTGTTAAATGTACAATATTAATCATATACACTTACTGTAATGGTCTTAGGCATCAGTGTGCTATATTCACCACTCGGATCTGAGCTGATTTATTACTTTATATTAAAAAAACTACTCTTGGTCAAAGATAATAAAAAAAAAACTGGATATTTAATCAATTTATAATTACAGTGTCATCTGGAATTCAATGCTGGAATTCAAAGCTGCACTTGATTAAAAGCTGGAGGAATGTATTGAACTCAATCCAAAAATGGGGATGTGCATTTCAATAAACTGGATAATAACACTGTAGCACTAGCGGCTGGTGAAACTGATAAATCTCCACGCACAAGGACTTCAATTCCGCTCGAGAATCTCTTACATATTCGTTGATTGAGTAATTGCTGACTATTGCAGGGGAATGTAAATATGACACTAAAACTCACGCTGAATGCGTAACAGTTGACAGGTTTGCATTTTTAGTGAAAGCTGACCACACCTGATAATGTTGAGAGTTTTCGGAGTTTCTGTGATAGTACTTTAAATGAATGATTGAAAACAGGTGACCAATCATTATTTTACAGGGATTGGTTTGAGCCTCCCCTATCGCCAGCTCACCAACTGCCACTGCATTGTACAATCACTGTGAAATCCGGCTTCCATATCTGTCAAAGTGCACAGATGAAAGGAATCTGCTACCAATCAGGATTTGGCCAAAAAAGAAAAGATCTTTGAAAGAGAGAGACATTTCACTTGGAGTGCTGTCTTTAACAAAGCCTTCGTTTTCAATGTGGCCATTTTCTAAAATATCAAAAGGCAGTCATTAGACTGTTTTTTTCCAGACCAGTCTGTGAGTCTCCTTTCCTTTCTGTCTGAATGACTGATTCGCCTTGTTAAAATGTGCATGCACCCGTTTGCACCACTGAAGGTGAGCTTGTGTACTGTCCATACTCGGTTTAAAGTGCTTGAAAGTCTGGGTCTTAGTGAGCAGATAAAGAAAATGCAAAAATTTAAAAAATCTGTTGGGAATTTTTGAAGAAAATCCTTTTTTTTTTTTTTATGCGGCAGTCATCTTGAATTGCAAAATCCTAAGAAAGGGGTTAATAATTGCAAGCCATCATGTCTTTTTCGATAGTTTGCATGAGTCTTTTTAATCTTTTTGTGTGGGTTTTGGAATTGAGGCAAAGCTAAGTAGCCAGTAACTATAAAATGTAGGTAGCCTATTTGAAATAGTTAATTGACTCTGACTGACAAATAGTGACCTTATAATTGAGGGATCATTTTAACCAAGAGTAAAACAGTGTATTTAAGTTTGAAACTGATGGCAGATGATTGGCTAACTTTGCACTTATGGGCTCATGAAGCAAGTGGAAAATGGTGTTAAGCATTAACATTGCCCAGATAGCTAGCCACTCTGATCCAAATCCACGCCAGCTCCTCCTGCCTCTGCGGCACAGAGTCTGCTCCTGTCTGAATGTGAGGTGGGTATAAATATGATGGATAGATGCACTTTATTGAACCCCGTGGGGACTAAATATCAGAAAATACTCCATGTACATGTCAGAAGTTCTGCCATACTGACCTGGTCAGTGAATTTATTACCCGTTATGGGAATGGCTAATATTTGCTCTTAGAACAGTGACTTCAGTTCTCCTCGGATAATGTTCACTTTTAGTTTTTAAGACACACAAGCCTAAGCCCTTTAAATTGCAATGAGGCTGAGTTAACGAAACTATCCAGCTAACATTATCGTAACATGAAGCTGAGAGTTACAGGCATGCTCAGTGGGGAATTCCAGTGGCAGAGCTCGGTAGCTAGCTTGGTAAAATTATATTCAATATACTGTATCTAATTGATGAAAAAGAATGATTACTCTCACAAAGTTCCCAACTCGGGCGGTGCGGTGGTTAGCACTGCCGCCTCACAGCAAGAAGGTTGTGCGTTCGAATTCGGCCTGGGGCCTTTCTCTGTGGAGTTTGCGTGTTTTCCCCGTGTTCATGTGGGTTTCCTCCAGGTACTCCGGTTTCCTCCCACTGTCCAAAGACCTGCATATCAGGCTAACTGAAGACGCTAAATTGCCTATAGGTGTGAGTGTGAGAACGAATGGTCTGTGAATGGTGTGTGCCCCCTGCGATGGATTGGCGAGCTGTCCAGGGTGAGTCCCCGCCCTTCACCCGTAGTCAGCTGGGATAGGCTCCTGCTCCCCCCGCGACCCTAGTGAGGAATAAGCGTGTATGGACAATGGACGGATGGATGGAAGTTATCAACTTGCATTTACTAGCCAAATATAAGACAGCATGAACTCACTTGAAATAACAGCGGGTCATTTTAATGCATTGAATAAAATGAAATGTTTCCATTTCTTTGCACGCAGTGTCTATGCCAGACAGTGGTGCAGCAGCTGGTACAATGAAAATAAATCATCATTCCCAGTGACACACACCTGGTTGACCACTGTAGTAAAAGGATTGAGAGTGTAAGTTGATGATTAACAGTGCTGCATATACCTTCACTGGAAGATAGCATGACTTGCCCTGCCAATGCAGAGAAGTGATGTTTCGATGTTTCGTTGCCAAACTTAGTCCCAGCCTGATGGATCGGGTGACATTCTAATGAAAAGCCAAAGCCAATAAATCTGCAAGGTAGTCCCATGTGGGCCACATGTCCTGCTTTTAACCTTTAAAATGTGACATTACATATTTAAGTTGAAGGTTAATATCCCGGACGTTGTGATGCCGATATAGCAATCGCTATCGTTAACTGAAATCGACCAAGTTGCCAGAAAAAACATTCGAACGTTTTTGAAAAAAACATTCAAATTAAAACTTCCTTAACTTCCTAAACTTAAAACTAAGACTGGGGAATCTCAAGCTGTGCTCAGTTGTATAGAGGCTGATGACTATAGCCCTTCAAAGACAGCAGTGACTGAAAGCACACTGTCCGCAGATAATCACTGGTGGGCACTGAATAACTCGAAGGCACTGGCTTTCTACCATGATCCAGCTGCTCTCTTAAGGCCAGAGGACACTGTTAAGTGTTACTCAGACTAACTTCTCACGGGTCGGTAAAGGGTAGTGCGTCATGATCAGCGGTGCTTCAGAATTGAAAGGGAATTGAGCGTATGGCTGTCAGCGCACCAGCTACCATGTTGAATTTTCCTGGAATGAGAAGGGATAGTGGTAGGATTCAATCATCTCAAATGATCAAACAAGCAAACTTTCCCAGATGTAAGCAAATTCCAGCGCAGCAATCAAAAATGAACCAAAGTATATTTGCACAAAAACAGGGACAGAAACAGCCAAACGGGAAACAGCCTGGATCAGGAACCAGTGGGCAGGCAGGCTGGCAAAGCAGAAACTCAGAAAAACAGGAACTGAGGGCCTGACCACGTGAGAATGATTTTTTTGAAAAAGCGTAAATATTTTATTGTTTCGGCTTTGCATCCACACGGAGACAATGAAAACGCAGCCCGAAAAAGTATATTTTGAAAACGGATTCCGGAGTGAGAAAATCTGAAAACGCCACCCCAGCGTTTTTGTGTGGACAACCAAAATGGGGTTTTTAGAAAATGATGACGTGGTGGCCCCCCATCACAGCCCCCACTCCAACCTAACCATAACTTTATATGAATGCTCGCCGCCACCTTCTCTGTTTTTGGTCTGTTTCCAACTGTGCCATACAGCGCCACACACAGGCCTGGAATATTTACTACAGTGTGATGGGTCATTTTAGGCATCTCCATGTGGATGCAGATAATTTTAGAAATGATGCCATGTTGCCGGGAGATTTCTTAGAAACAAAAAAAGACCATTTTTGAAAATCTCCCTGTGGACGAGGCCAAAGGCTTCTTAGTTTTGGTTTGTTCCTGCACTTAATTACTTAATTAAAGTCACTGAATTCCTGAAGAGTCTACACACCTTGTCTATGAGGCCTGGATTCATTAACCTCCGCCGAGGAGGTGTATATTTTTGCCGGGTTTGGTTGGTTTGTTTGCTTGTTTGGCAGTCTGTCTGTTAGCATGATATCTCAAAAACAGCTGCATAGATTTTAACCAAACTTTGCAGGATGCTAGAGTCGCACGAGAGGACCAAGTGATTAAATTTTGACATATCTAGGCCCAAGTGCAGCTGAGATATAGGCCAAAGTTCAAATCCAGCTATGCTGGCAGAGATTTGAAGTCTTTCCGATGGTCTGGATTTCCAATTGGCGTGCTTTTGGGTTTTGCTGCCACCTGGCGGTGGAATGTAACAATACCCTACATCAGCCAACAAAAATATCTCATGCACAGAGTTGCCTTGGCGTGGCGGAGGTGCTGCGCTCTCTGAGTGCCGTTGTTGCCTGTTGAACGGACATCCAGAAAACCTGTAGACACTGCAGCCTTAGAGGAATGGCGTTTGAGACCTCTGTCATGGACAATTAAACGAAAAGACGGTTGCAGATTGTGGTAAAAAAAAAGGTAAAACAGCAACACAAATGTAAAAAAAAAAAAAAAAAACAAAACTAAGAAATATTGATGCAAACACCATATGTTCTCAGATTACGTTTATCCACTAAACTACTCTCTCTCTCTCTCTCTATTTATATATATATATATATATATATATATATATATATATATATATATATATATATACATTTTTTTTGTGTTCTCTAAATTCACATTTCCTAACAGTATCATCATCATGTAGTATAGAGAATTTAAAGCAATGCAAGCAAGATTTTCTTGAGAATAGCTGGCCAGAAAAACAAGGAAAACAAGTTCATGATTGCCCCTCTCTCAAAAGTGAAGCCGCTGATGATATGCAAAGTGGACTTTTGCGTGAGCCATCGCATGACGTCATTTTCACATAGACTATCACGCTCAAGTTGTTTGTTGCAATTTCCCAGTTCCTTGTCTGACACTCTTTCACAATCTTTAATTACGCAATACCATGGAGGCGTATTGTGGATAACTAGTTGAGAAAAACTGCACGACTGTCAAACCTGTGACGACTTCATCAAATAACCACGTTCGTTTTACCAGGATGTGAATAATAAGTCACTTCTTGCTGGATTCAGCTCCTGTCATGCCTGCAAATTTTGAAAAGTCAAAAAAGAAGCCAACCAAAGCTTGAAATTACTCTTGAATTAATCACAGTTGCTGTTGGAATCAGCACCCAAAATTTGGCATGGCTAATGGTTAAACATAAATTCTTGAATACTGAAGAAAAAAAGAAATTGTATTTTTATATATATATATATATATATATATATATATATATATATAATGTTTTTTGTGTGTGTGTAATTTCTGTCAAAATGTAGCACATTTTCATCATGTATTCCAAAAATAATATCAATATTAATGCTTATCAGTGTAATTTTTGGAGTAATATGAGCTTTCAGCCTCACTTACATATCATATTAGGTATATACAGAATTATTGCTTCAATATCATGAATAGGTGTGCAGTAAAATTCTTTAAATTTTCAACATAAAAAAGTTGTATGGGCTGCTTAAAATTTTTACTTTAGGTGAACTGGAGTAATGTCATTGTTTACAAGTCAGATTTTAGATACGCTTAATGTTCACTGGGAATTTTATGTTTACCTTTCCTGGCACAAGCCTTTTATATTGTTTTCTTTAATAGTGACCTTGTGCCTTGTTGAACATTGGAATGGCATGCAGTTAAGATTACACAATTCATTCATGGTATTTGAAGCAAGCAATCCCTAGTACTTAGTTCATAAATTAATTTATACAGTATGCATATGAAGCATGCAGTGATTATTTAAGTGTTTATTCGTATTTGATGCATGTAGCATAATAATTGTTAAAGCAAACTACAAAAAATGTAAGCATAACTGTCAATTTATTTATTTTGCGGAATACTGCCTTTATGTAGAGTGTATCATGCCTGTGTACACATGTCATAACATAATTTCTCAGCAGAGGAAATTGCTTATCAATGTTGACATAACAGATTATGAAAAAGGTCATGTCGAATACTGTATGTCACAGCACATGATCTCACTTAAGGCCAAGTGTCAGAAAGAAAAGAATGAGTCATGAAGATATACTCTGTGCACCAACTAAGCGTTGCACTTTTTTTTTTTTTTTTTTAATGAAGGCTTTAACATGTACTTCCATGTGACCTGTGCCTACAAGATAACATTTACATAACATACATACATACTTTTTTCAATCAGATCATTGTTTTTTCTTTGGCATATGACTGGAGCCTTTTCCCAGAATGGATCAACAAATTTTCAACATTTTTCATGAAAAACGTTTAGAGGTTCTCTGTCCTGAAATTTGTACACAAACTACAGAACTTACATTCAGACAAGTCTAACTCATGCAGATAGAGTATTGTCAAAATAGCATATGTGGTGCACATTGGAATGAGGTCCAGTGGCATTGCTTCTAACTGTTGCTGAAACCGGCAATGATGCAGATTATTTCCCCAGTATCCAAAATAAAATTAAGTATTGTCTCTGATAATACCACGGCAGGTCCTAAGGCTGAGACATGGAAACTTGTCATGTCAACCCAATTGATGCAGGTTCCACATTGGATGTTATTGAGAGGTTTCAAAATTTCTCACAGGTCAAAAATTTTTTTAAATTTATGCTACATTTGCGAAACATGGTCTTCAGACTGAGCCTCGCGAAAGTCAACAGATGGATTTCAGATTTTCAAAACTGTTTGTCTATTTCATCCAAATCAAAGTAAAACCATTCACACTAGAAATGAGTTCATAGCTCGGTTACGCCTGATCTTTGTTCAAATGACATAAAACTTGCTATCAGTGTTTATAGCCAGTATTTTCACATCATCATATCAATTTTCCAAGAGGACTCTGCCCTGCTGAACTGCTTGCTCCCTGCTTGAAGCTGTTATTTTTAAGTAAATTTAACCTTTCATTTTATTTTGAGTGTAGCAGGTCAATTGGTTGAGGGTAGCCTTCTCCGTCACTCTTGGGTTGCAAAGAATAAGCAATTTAATTTCATTAATAATGCTATTTTGTAACTGGCAGAGTAAGAGGAAGACAGTGAGCTGTGCAGAATGTTGCCACACCTTGCGTTGTGATGCATTTATTTTGAGCAAATCGTCGCGGCGGGCCTTAAAAAATGCTGCCATTCCTTCCCTTGCCATAGCAGGTCATTTAAGAATTTGGATTAACAGGGCGCCTGTTTGTAATGGGAAAAACGAATGCAATCACTGCAGGACCTTATTAATACAATTATTTTATTACATGTCATTCTGCCCTTTCCGGAGAGAGGTTAGATGAGAGCTGAGGATCAGCGGTTTGTAATGATGATGTAATTTCAAGGAAAGGGGTGACATTGGTCCTTAATTTCAGTAACTTTTGCCAACCCTACCAACTCGTGATCAGCAAGAATGATTACATGTAAGCAATAAAGCCACAGGCGCTAGACTTAAGCCAAAAAGCCCCTCCTCACTGCTCCATCACTCCGTCTATCAAGGAGGTGGGTGAGGAGTGGGAGGAGCAGAGAAAGTGGGTTTCAAAGAGAGCGACTCGCACACACGGACAGATTACAGGGAACCCAATCCAAAAGATTAGCATAATCTTCTGTCCTTTGTGTTCCGCAAAATGTTTTCCTACCATGCCTTTTATCTCTAGAACAAGGAACGTGGAGCTCTCCTCTCAGAGACAGTGGGCACCCTGTGCGTAGCTTCAGGGTAACCGCCACCAACATCAAGCGCTTTCACTTTCTATCCTCGAGCTTATGGTCTTCTTGGGGGGATGTAAGAGGGGATCCCCCCCCCCCTCCCCTCATCTTCTCGCTTGTGATTCCCAGCCAAAGCCAGGCAAACACCAACCATCTGTTGGTGCTGGATAGATCAAAAGCGCCCCCTCGTACGCTTGTGTCGGCGATCATATGGGCAGCTTACGTTCAAACTGGTGACCCGAATTCATTACCGCCTTTCTAAATATTGAAATATTTGGTTGATGGCTGAATTGCAATTTTATCACAGCTATTGAAAAATCCAGGCGCACAGGCGCCAAGCTAATGCTCTCCATCTCTAATTCACATGCAATACTCTGACTGCATAGTGGCCGGATACCATTCATGCAGAGCCATGCATTACAGGGACATTTGAACCTCTTAAAAAACATTTAAAATTCCTTGGGTAATAATAAAACTTGATGATGATAGTTATACAAGTATTTCCGATCATTACTCAATTGATATGTAAACAACCAGTACAGAAAATCCTTTTGCTAGACTTAACATGGTAGAAATTTTATTTCCTTCACTCCTCATGAACCTCTTTAAATGCATCTTATTATATTTTTGCCATTCAGATTTTGCATCAGCTATCGCCCTGTAAGATCCTTATTGATTCAGTGGTGATATTGTTGAGTAAAAATAATGTATAAATAAAAGTGAATGAACAAAAATCCAGAAATTGCTTGAAATTTGACACGACTGGCTTCCCTTAAATGGAACACCCTTAATCTCCTTCTCCCGGAGAGTTCAGTGAGATGAGTGAAAAACCTCTCTGTGATCGCTAACGCAGGCTTAAACCCAGCACCGGGGGATAAGGCCAGTTCCACTCCAGAATGAAAGCTCGTGCTCCTCCATCTCTCATGGTGGCCATTTGGTGAGAGGTCAAAGGTCATCCCTGACAGACTGGCAAAAAAATAGATCAACAGGCTCAAACTTCCACCGTGAAATAAATAAATATTTTTTTTTTCTTTAAAAAAAATGATGTAAATGTAATCTGTTCCTTCGCTTTTGAAGTGTAACTTTCAGTTCTCGTTTTGAATTTTCCCGCCAATGTTTTCCCCCTCTGCTACAGTTGATGAGGCCAGAGTGCTGCCCATTATTCCTGCCATGGCTGCTTTGTCTTACACAATCCTCTCTGATTCCAACAAACAGAAGGGGGTGGGAGCATCAAAGACCAGGCAGATAGACTCTCATCACTAGATTAAGGCCCTCTACGTGACAAAGAAGCTACCTAGGGTGGCATTAACTTAATATGTGAAAGAATGTTATTGAGAAGGAATAAAGCCGCTAAAACTCTGTCATTCTCTTCGTAATGTCTTAATCCAAGACTTAACACAGGGGTTCTGGGCCAGTGCTAATGCAAATCACAGAGTTGTCCATCTGTAGGCCTTTTCCTTTAACCTGCTTAAACTTTGCCTAAACTCAATTATCATCCCTTAGAGAGCAAGATAGCATATAACGTTTGAAGTAAGGAGATTTGTTCCCTTACAGGCGTGACACACCCCCCCCCCCCCCCCCCAACTGCCACTCCCCCAAAAGAGAAGAAATAAAATCCCACTTTCATGGCATGGAGATTTTCAATCAAAAAACTAACTCAAACTAAATTTCAATTAGACAGATCATAATTCAAACTACATATACTGGCCAGGAAACAACACTAGAATGGGCTAAAGCAAAATTTGTTTCATTTTCAAACTATCCCCCTCACTGCACAGTTAACCACGGCACGTATCCTCACTTGAACAGTCAGTCATCCATGGAGGAGGTCATAAGAGCAAAGGAGCAACACACTGTTATAAAGGATTCGTCACTGAACTTGAATAAGTCATCTTGTTGTTTTGAGTGAGTTAAGTTCTGTGAATATTAAGAGACAAGGCGTGACAATCACCGATCTCTAGTATCCCCGACTCGCCACCCGAGGATACAATAAAAAGTATTCTGATTGGACCACTTTGTCAAAGAGAATATTTATTGAAAGCATACAAGCATACATTGAGTTTGGCGGCATGGCTTGGTTCCAAGAGAACCCTGCCCGTCCGAGTGTAACCGCGTGGAACCGAAGGCGGGGAGCTGCAACTACCCCCACCCCCCAATGTAGAACTGAGCCTACAGCAACAATGATCTTGAAGAAACATTGTTATTGAACACAGTTTAGTCATGAAGGAACAGGATTACAGAATGCTAAAATAGGACGGGTGGAGCGAGGGAGGAGGAGGGTTGTTAAGTGTATGTGCTGAGGAGTTGCTTCTCAGAAGCCAAAGGTTAAATAAACCTGCATATTATTGGTCAAGCAATCATGAGACAGCAAACAGATGACAGTAATGAGCACTCAGGTGATTCTCCAGCGGGAGAAGCAACACCTTCACGTAAGCGCGCTTGACTCTGTGGCCGATCAGAATTTACATCAAGCTCCATAAATCATATTTAATTCAATTTAAGGTTACATCTCCGCCATGGTACAGGAGTGTCCCGGGTGGTATATAGTAACAAATCTGGAGATTAGTAAAAGTTATGTTTATTTTTAGATCAGAAGCTTGGGAGTAAATTTGGTATTTTGAAATAGAATTGGAACAAATAATGTCAATTGACTTTGGGAAGAGTGGCTGAGTATTTTGAAGGAAGGTATTGATTTGTATATTCCAAGTTCACTATTTGTGACACCCATAGACCAAAATGGATAGATTTTGATGTAAAGCACCTGTCAAATTGTGTCAAGTCCACTATGTGTATGGAAAAGAGGGTAAATACACCCTCAGCTAGGAAAAAATTTAAGGCTCTTCACTACAAGCTGAGAAATTTAAGTGGATTAAAGTACAAGACGTATGTGGAGTCATTAGGTGAAGAGGTGAAAGTTGACCCTAAAAAACTATATAGTCCTATCGTTCCAAAAACAAGACTAATACGATTCCGCACAATGTCAAAGTGGGTGATGAATGTGGTGCTGATAGTCAGGAAAAGGCCAGAATGTTGAATGAGCATTTTTATTCTGTGTTTTCCCAAGACTCGCCTACTGCACTGCCTGATATTCCTCTAATTTGAAACCCTGATCTGGAATGTTTATATTTTAAGTATGAAAATATTTTCTATGTTTTGGTGTTTGGATGCCTCTAAGGCATGTGATCCAGATAATGTTTAACCAAGGAACTGAAATTGTGCACAGGTGTGCTGTGTCATTCTCTTGCAGTTATTTTTAATGTCTCTATGCAGACATGTACCCTACCTGATAACTGGGAAATTGCCAATATCGTACCCATATTTAAAAAAGTCGACCGTGACATGGTGTCAAACTACCGCCCAGTGTCATTGTTGTCCGTGGTATCCAAGGTTATGGAGAGGTGTATATTTAACCAGATATGACCTATTCTTTAACCTTTGACACACCCTTCTCAACATGCCTACAGTAGGGGGGCGGTCTACCAGTACCCAGCTTGTAGAGGTTTTGTATAAAATAGGCCAGGTTTTGGATAAGGGTGGTCAGGTTGATGTCCTGTACTTAGATTTTGCCAAGGCCTTTGATAGTGTGCCGCACAATTTACTTATTCATAAACTTCAGTTATTTGGTATTAATGGTAGACTTTTAGAGTGGTTCAGGTCTGATCTTAGAGAGAGGAAACAAAGAGTAGTCCTAGAGGGCTATGCTTCATCAGGTCTTGGGGGTTCATCAGGGCTCTATATTGGGACCTCTTTTGTTTGTGTTGTATATAAATGACATGCCTGATGTCCTGGATGTGGGTACTCGTTGTGCATTGTATGCTGATGAAGCCAAGTGTTATAGAAGTATTGAAAAATTGTCGGACCGACAGAAGCTTCAGGATGACTTGGACTGGTTAAAACAGTTGAGTGTCAAGTGCGGTCTGAAATTCAGCCCCCCCAAGTGTCAACTGATTTCTATTTCAAGGAAATTAATTCCTGTTCTTTTTATTATAATCTGAATGGAGTGATAATTAAAAGGGTTAATGAAATTCAGGACCTTGGAATAATTGTTCAGGATAAATTGTCCTGGAATAACCACGCTGACAATATGGTACATAGTGCTAAGAGATCATGGTACTTGATTAGGAGAATCACTGGGTTTAGCAAAAATATTGAATTGCTCAAGACTTTGTATACAAGCGTTGTCCGCAGTAGAGTTGAATATTGCAGTTTGCTGGGACACCAATGCTAAACGAAACTTCAGATTGATTGAGGGTCTACAGCGCAGAGTCCAGATCCAGTGGGAATTCCTCTGCATAGACTAGGTCCTGAGATGGCTCCTCCACCTAGCCCAGGTCCTGCGGGCATTTTACTGTGCAGCCTGAATCCAGTGGTCACTTCGCCTTCCAATTCAGGTCCTGCGGCCATCCTGCCATGCAGTCTGGATTCATAAAACCTGGATCGTGAGGTTACTTCGCCATCCAGTCTGGGTCCTACTGGTGCCCTACCACCATGCCCGGACTTTGTGGTTGACTAGCCGTCCAGTCCAGGTCCTGTGGGCATCAATCTGCCCAGTCCTGGCCCCTTGTTGGTGTAGCTACCTGTTCCAGTCGGTCTGCCATCACCCAGCCCAGGTCTAGTGAGAACTTTGCTACCCAATATTGTTCCATTGAGCGCTCTGCTGCGCAGCCCTGATCCAGAGTCTTTGCTAACGCATAGGTTAAGTATTGTTCGCGTATTGACACGCATTGTTGGCAGTCTTCGCGCTAAGTTCGCGTAGTGTTCACACATGGTTCACGCAAGCGGCACGCACATCGCACATGGCGTGCCAACATTTTTAAATTCTCTCGACTTGGCACACACCCCCGCACCCTTCACACACTCTTCACATTCGTTCCTGAAGACTTTAATCATTGCCATGACTGTATTGCGAGGCATTGCAGGGACAAAAATCATGTGAGGGTGAGGGTGGCTATAGCAGCCGCCCGACTTTGTCCGGGGGCTGCAATTAATATCAATATTGTGCTTATCCCAGACAGCTGCGGGCTTCCCTGAAACAGCTTAACCACAAACACATGGATTTTGCTCCGTCTCAGCATGGACTCGACCCTGAAATCTATCGATTTCTTCATTCCCTCATTTGTTCTTCTCACGCCTCTCCTCGATTAGTAAAAAAGCTAGTTTATAGAAGTGAAGATTAGTTTGAGTTAACTGATTTTGCGCCCGCAATTGATCAAAATACTGAGAACTGTCTTGAAGTTTCACACATGCCAACTATAATGTACCACCTCATTTATACTGAAGTTGCACAAAGATGGCAGGCAGAAACCACTGTCAAGGTCTCTGTCACGTGAATGAAAACAGTGTAGCAGTGCAGATTAAACCCTCACAAGACAATACCCAGGCAAAATTCGGCCAAGGCCAATACCCCATTGTGTTTTTCATAAGTCTGTATTTCAATATAACTGGGCTAACCCAGATTATACCTGGGCTAAAAAACAGACTGGCCCACTTTAACCCTGGGGTACTCTGGGCTGGGGATGCACTACAGACCGTTACACCGGCAATACAGAGAGAGAGAAGGATTTATGATTGAACATGTTTGGAAAAAAAAAAGATGGGTTAATCACAACAAAGATACCATGCTGAAAAAACAGGAGACACTAAACACTGAGGCCCATCCCTTCAATCACAATGCAGTGCAATGCTTTAATTCCAGTTGACTGTATACTACTAGCAACATCAAATTAAGGGGCAATAAGAACAAGACAAAACTTACTTGACAGATATGCCAGCTAGGATTGTCTTAAGATACACGAAAGGATGGCTCATTTCAACATCAAACAGCTAGAGGTAGGGGGTTAGCGTTATCTACTTTATTGAATGTGCATTCAGGACCATTTTTTTTTACCGTGATACTATACGAGAATCTGTTGGGTGGACAAACGTATTCATGGCAGATTAGCTGACATGGAAAGGAATGTATCACATATTACATGTTGACAATGGCTTACAAAGAAACTATAAGAAATAATGTATTTGATACAAATATAATTGACAAAAGTCGAAAATCATTATGCTTGATCCGTCAGTCTGATAACTGTATGCTGACATGATTTCCAAATCACAGAATTTCCCCGCATTGACAAATTTTATCATGTCACACATTGCACTCTCAACAGTGAAGTGGCAGTGAAAATCAGAAAACCAGCAACACCAGGTATGTTCCAGGTCAAAGGGTCTGTCCTGAGATTCAGTGCCTCAAGCCCACTTCTGTAAACTTGCCCAAAGTTTTTCCAATTTTGAGTTCAAATGAGCAATACATGTGGAAAGATCATTTTTGACTTTCTTAATCTCTTACAAAGTGTTGATAAAGAATGAGGGACGGTGAAACACGCCCTTTTTTAGCAGATCTCATGTCAGTTGAAACTCTCCAAAAAACCTCATAAGAATTATCCCAACTTCCTGCCTATTATTGCAGTAATGTATCCAAAACTCATTTGGCAATATCTACACATAATAAACAATGAAAAATAGGCAAAAGTGTCACATCTTATTACATGACTTCTGACCTAGATACAGTTAACAGCAGCCTACATTCCTATCAGAAGTCACTTCACCATGCACTTTCAAAGTTAAAAACATCAACCTTGCCCTCTTCTAGGATTCTGTTGCTTGAGATAACATTTTAGATATTATAGGCATGTACAACACATATCAAAGATTAGAATCCTGGAGGAGGGCAAGTTAATGTATTGGGGCTAGAATACAGGAGTAAGAAATCTTGATAGTTTTATTGATATACAAAATATTCACAGTAGTCATGATGACCTAAGAATTTTTCATACTTATTAAAATGAAATATTGGCTTGTTGGGATGAAACAATGTACAGTATATACCATTCTTTGATGTCTTTATAATTATATCTGACAATTCTTTGAAAAAATAAGAAATGAAATATTTATCTTGATACAAATCTATTACTGTTCTATTCTAATAAAGCTTAATTTTTTGTGTCATTTTCATCATTTTCTCCCCAGTTTGTGACTTTAATCACAAAAAAGCAAAATCATAGCCCTACAAAAAATTGTTTTTTAAAAGACAAACCAGCTTTACATAGTGTTGTTCAGGAGCTGGAGCCATCCAACACCAAGAATAACCTTTCACCCTGACAACAAGCATTACAATTTACTCTGACACCAAGCATTAGGGCTGAGAGCACAATGATAATCTACTTCTCGGTTAAAAATCATGGTTGAAGGATTAATGAGCTTACAGGCTCACAAGAAAACTGAAGACAGACTCACATACACACAAACATTATCACATATACAAGCCCTGTTGCGCTGCTATGCAGGGAAAATTATTTCTTAACCATGAATAGATGATATTCCAACATATAAACATATATACAGATGAGAAACCAAAAGTGGGCTGTAATGATAGGAAAACAGGACATGTCCTTTCATTCCTCTCTCACAGCAGGACCACGTGGGACAAGCTTCACTTTTATTGGGTTCAAAGGTCCAAGGATTGGTGATTTATCCAGCTTGAGTGGTATCTGAAGAGATTAATAAATTCATTATGCTTTTATTACCTTTTCAATATGCAATCACACAGGAGTCGTCGTGTATGAGTACACAACACACGCATATACACACCAGCTTCAGGTTTTTCTGGTCAATGGGTTTACAACAGAACTGAGAGACTGCACTGGCTAAAGTTCAAGTTCAGTACAAGCCATTTTAGTTCATATTTAGGCCTAAAAGTTGGAGGTCAGGGGCATGTTTTGGTATATCAACACTGAAGTGGAATCACTGCAGTCTGAAAACATCCCTTAAAACAAAGTATTTTTGACCAGTTTTCAGTCATTTCTCTTAATAGATTCTCCAACAATATGAATAATCATTTGGCAGTAAGACACACAACTTTAATTTAAAGGAATGTCAAGGCAAGTGAATAATAACTAAAGTTTAATTAATTTGCCTAAATGGGCTTCCCTTTATGAAAGAGATTAACTACTCTGGATTTACTGTGTTGACTTTTGGCATATCCTGCAAAGCAGGCCATCAAATATGTGATTCATGATTGTTTAAATGAAAACAAAGATTGAAATGAGCCAATCATGTAGCAGCAACTCACTGCATTAAAGCATGCAGACATGGTTGACAGGTTTCGTTATTCATGCTAAATATCAGGATGGGAGACAATTTACAAACAAGTCTATGACACTCTTGTATGACTGCTGATTTTTTTTTGTGTATCTCAGAAATAACTAATCTTGGAATTTTCACACACATTCAGCTGGGTTCACATAGGACACACTCAGTGGGAGGACGTTTTGTGGGTTCGAGCAGACAGGACGATGGCAGTAACCCAAGTATTCGTGTTTGAACTGTGTTACACAGAAGAGCATATCTGAATGCACCAAATGTCAAACCTTGAAGACACAAACAGAGAAATTGTCCATACCTCAGTCTCTTGGCATGTGGCGAGGCTGAAGTTCTGAAGTATCTGAACTATGGCAAGTTTCATGAGAAGAAGAGCAAATCTCATGCCAATGCAATTTCGTGGGCCAGCACCAAAAGGCAGAAAAGCATAAGGATCTATTCTGGCCTTGTTTTCCTTGCTGAACCTGAAGACAGCAGAGGACCATAGATCCATAATTCACAATCAGAACTGAAAATGAAGGTTGTCAAATCAGCTGAATGATAGAACACCCCAGAGGGCGTTTACATACATTTACCAGAAAAGTTCTGGATTCACCACAGAGAACATGACGGGTACTTTTGAGGTACAATTTTACCGCTCAAAAGTATTTTTTTCCCCCCTTGAAATCACTCTAATTCATTGGTGAGTTGTTATATCTTTTAAAGCAGCTCTTCCAGCTGATGAGCTAAATATGCTATTTGATTCCAAGCACCAGTACACTCATATTTTCTCATTATTACAGTTTTCATATAATCAGACTCCAGTTGATGCAAGCTTGATGAATCAGGAATGATGTGAGCATAAAAATACTTCACTCAAATGACAAGTCTATGAGCACTAATAAATGCTAACATTGATGTGCAAATACGTACATCACAACAGTCGTTATAAAATTTAGATTTCCTTTATCACTTGAAGATTTCATTATATGCAGATAAACCCTGAGTAAATCAGAAGCGACTGCAAGCAAGTTACATAACGGATACCTTTCGGGATCAAAGCATTCAGGTTCTGGCCAATATTCAGAGTCATGGTGCAGGGCGTACACTGGAATCACGACCACAAATCCTTTTGGTATCGTAACACCATTAATAACGACCGTCTCCGTGCAGAGTCTTTCCACACGAAGAGCAATGGGGTACCGCCGCATAGATTCATTCAAAACCATGTCCAAGTACTCAGTTTGAACCAACTGCTCATACGTCACTGATGCCTTGAGAAAGGAGAAGAATTTTGTTACATTCTCGTAACATTTCTGCACAAGGACATTTCTGCTATAGTGTAGATGGAGTTAATGTGATGTACCTTGTCTGGGAACACTTCATCGATCTCATCTTGCAATTTTTTCATGACATTAGGGTTGGTGGCCAGGTTATACACAAGGAATAAAATACTTTTAGTTGTGGTATCATGACCAGCTGCCAGAAACATTGCTGATGTGGACAGAATCTCATTGTGTGTCAGACCTGGAGGGATAAAGGAAATATTACTGAGATGAACAAAGAGTTTGCATGCTGATGCATTCATTTACTTCCAAACACACACACACACACACACACACACACACACACACAAAATGACCAAATAAAATCAGCTATAAAATAAATATGCATGCAAATAATCAAAATGGTAGAGCACAAAGAATTAACTGTGAGCCCCTTAACAAGCAATAAATAGATCTGGGTCAGTTTATTACTACAATAAGAAGCTCCTTAACAAACTTCAGCTGACCATCCCAACAGAAACACACTCGCACTCATACAACACCTGTTATATCCATCACCTCATGACAAACATATGAAGGGAAATTGCATCCAAGAGTGCAGGTTCATTGCCAAAGTAGAGATACTTTACATAAAAAAAAATAAAATAAAAAAATTGGTGAACAACATTGCAATCAAGTTCCCAGATGTACCATGGAGCACTGATGCAACACTCAGAACAAACAGCGAATAAAGAAAATAAAACTCACTGATTTAACGAGAGATAAACATTAAAGTTGAACACTGCTGTTGTGACTCACCTTGACATCATCAGTGCAATTCCAGTAAAATATCAGAGTTAACATCAAATTCTACTCCAATAGCCTTAACTTTATTTCTAGGGATATTAAACATTAATCATCAATCGATTAATTTCCATTCCGAAAAAAAGCACTGGGTTCTGTCTAGTCTGCCTCACAGGGTGTAGTCATGTTGGTTAAGAATTTCTGATTCACACATAGGCTGTGGGCTGAGGCCGCATATCTGCTTCAGTTTTTGAATATAATGATCCCCACTGAGGGTGGGTCTGCATTGCTAAATTTATGAAGAATTCTTTATTCTTAATCACTTTGTTTGTAGGCACTCACAACTGTCATACATTTTTCCAAAATCTTAGTCTGAAGTTAGCGAAATTTGAAGGTAAATGCTGCAGCATACAATATCAGCTGTATGAACAGCACACCAGGACACAGGAGGGCTGTTATTGATACATTTAGCACAGCTGTTTGGTGAGGACCAAGCTGATGGATGGGAAACATTAGAACATGGACGCAGAATCACTTGATGAGTGAAGCATTAATTTCATTGAAAAATGCTAGCTATCAACTTGTTTGTTTTATACAACATCCTGTTAAAACGCATTGTGCCCTGTATTAAGAGTAAAGACAGTGTTAGCTCACACGCTAGCGAGCATCTTGCACCCTACAGGTAATGTATAGTTGAAATGGCCCACGTTTAGCCATTACTCCTTTGCTATTACTCTTTCTCAAATTAATATGACATTATTCATCACCTTAGAGGAGGCAGACACAGCCCGAATTGTCGAAGTTACGCATGAGGTAAATTGGCTACAGGTCAGCATCACTTAATTGTAGAAGTAGTCCAATTAACCAAGCATACGTATTACAATTTCATTATTTAAACAAGAGTTGTCAGAAAGACAACAAAGCTCGCCGGGGCAAGGTTAAAGTTTTTCTGCACGCGGACGGACGCGGACGCGGACGGGGACGCCGGGGGTATGACAATAGCTCTCCGGACATTCGTCCCGGCGAGCTAAAAAAAAAATATATATTCAGGAATTAGCCAGAGAGAGCTACCAGCTAAGATAGATCTAAAATGTCAACTAAAACTACAGTTCTGCATTATATGGCTTGGTAAGTCTGTGAAGGGCAGTAAAATACGTATATGAAATTTAGTTTAGCATTTTTATATGTTTTACTACTAAAAAGTGCATAGCAAGGGAACAAAGTAATTTTATTGACATAAATGAAGCTTTATCATTCAGTCATATTCATCCTTCAAGAGTTCTCTCACATGCCATTGTCAGAATAGAAGGATCAAGCCATCCAGTCATCCCCACATGACCCACTGTTTGTCACAGTTTGTACTAGGGATGTTAATGATTAATCTTTCATCGATTAATTGCCGCTGAGAATTTAACTGATTAAAAATGTATTAGCTGGCAATGTATGTTTTGTTTCTATTTCTCCAGAGCTCACTAGCGTTAACTTCAATACCATAAAAGGGTGTACTTCAACCTTGCAGTTCAGAAAAATATTGGGTTTTGTTTGCTATGCCTTTTTAGGTGCAGTCACATTGGGAAAGAATTGCTGAGTCAGGCATATTTTCCAGCATAACTGAGTTAACTGCATTTTTTAGGCTTCCACTCTGTGCATATGTTACCACATTCTTACTTGAGAAATGGCCTTAACTGCGCCCCATATAACATTTTATTTGGTGGCACCATTTGTTGAATTTGAACTGGCGGACGAGAGCAGCTGCGGGTGCCTTATTGTTTTACCACCGTTTAAATTGTTTGTGCTTCATAAATTAACTTTTCACATGACTAATGTGCAGCTAGAATTGTTTTGCTAAATAGAACTTACACTAAGAATAAGAAAAGCCCTTTGTATCTCATGAACTATTAATGATTACCCGATTGATTGATAACATATTTAAATATCGGTTAAGCAAAATAGAAAAAAATTGCAACCCTAGTTTGTTCCCATTCTTACTTATTTTTTTGTCATGCTCTAGATATGCATGTGAGAAGGGAGGGGTAGTAATGCTTGCATTTTTTTCTTCAGTGGGTTCCACAGATGACCTACTCTGTTTCATCACTCATGGAGAATAATCGCAGGTGTGTAAAAATGTTTTGATTTTACTTTTGTGTGTCAGTTGAGTAAGTAATTTGAGATGGCCAGGAGCTGACAGCTTGGGTCTTTACTCTGGTTCTTTCCAAAGGATTTAGTTTTCATGTAGCTGAGTGCTTCGTAGGGTTCTAGCACTCTACGTCCCCAGATTTTTTGTCCCAAAATTTTTAGTCCCTGGACTTTTTTCATCCCCAAAATTTTCGTCCTCTAGGAATTTTTGTCGCTCAACTCTTTGTCCCCGTGAACTTTTCACCCACGGACCTTTAGCCCCATACTCTTTGTGCCTGGATTGTTCATCCCCAATAATGCTTTGCCCTCTTTCTGCATTATAACCCCAACCCTAATATCATGGTGACCTGTCCGTCCTCCGTCCGTCCATCCATCTGTCAACAATGGTGGCATGTTAGGTTATTATTAGGGTACGAAAAATTTGGGGACAAAAAATCCTTGGGGACTAAGAGTCCAGGGACAAAAAGTCCACTGGCTAAAAATTCAGGGATGAAAAGTCCTCTAACCACTTCATTGGACGTTGAAGTTATGAAGTGTGCAAATGAGCGAGGGGCTTTATTATGTAATGCTTCTCCTCATCTCACCAGTATCCACTGGAGCTAGGTGCACACATGCCCCTCTCCTGTGTCAGAATCAGGTGGGAGAGACTGCAGTGATGTGACTTAGCTAATAGATCAGCTTCTCAGTCCTTTAATCTAAGCTTTCACTGGACAATGGTGCAGGAGTACGGATGAGATTTATATTGCTAATCTGAGGAGAATGGAACAGAAAGCACAAACTGTGGTTTTCAAGACTGCAAATGTGTGAAATCATTGTGACTTGCTCCTTATTTCCATTCTGATTCCCCCCAGATTTTAACTTGAAGTTCCAGATTCACATCCACATTCATTCATTGCATGTTTGATACAGTCTTTCTTTCAGTGTTCTTTTGAATTTAAAGAAGCTGTGTCATGATAACTGTGCATGCTCAAAACTTATAAATTCTTAGCCTAAAAAAGTGAATCCGCTTGACTGCAAATTATAATCTGATTACATACTTGTCAATCCACCTTTGTTCTGCACTGTATTTATATTTAGTAACTAATTATGCAGTTTATATGAAGGAGTTTTCTGTAGAAATTTGAGGATTCAAGCCGCTGTTTTAGAGGTCTTTCCAAAGGACACACAGAATGTAAGCTGGTTCGCCAACAGTCAATAAACATCATAGAAGAAGAAGTATACCTTCTTCTGTGATTATTGCAGTTGGCAAACAGTTTACATTTTTCATATACTTCGGCTAAAGTGCTGAAATGGCAATTGAATCTTCTAATTTCCAAATATAAAAAGCACGATGCCCGAGTAAGTGCAACATATAAATACAATGTGGTACAATTATGGATTAGCGAGGATGGAAATTAATTTTGACTTGCAGTCGAGTCAATTTACTCCATTCAAAGTTGTAACCATGTGTAGTAATCGTGACACAGCTCCTTTAAACAATTTAGTAGCTATTATTAATCAGCCCATACTTATCACACAGAAAGACCTTGCTCTGTAGTTGTGCAAAAACCTACTTATATTGAGTTTTGACCTTTGACCAAGGTGCAGTGACCGTCACCTTGGAAATTTTGTGCAAGCTGTTTCTCAGCAATTAACAATAGCAGCACTGTGAAACTGGCCACATATAAAGTACATTGGATGAATCCGTGCATCGTCTGCTTGTGTTCCACATTTGACCTTTCACCTTTTCAATATGACTTTCATTACTTTTTCACCCTAACACGCACGCAAAAAAAAATCCTCTCCCATTTAACACCATTTTATCTGGCGCCAACACTCGTTGAATGAGGAGAGATGGACAGAGCAGCTGTGAGGGCCTTTTTGTTTTATGATTCTGTTTGTTTAAATTGCTTTTGCTTCAGGAATTAATGTTCCATGAAACTTATGCTTTTAGAATTGTTTAGATATATAAAACCTAAAATGAGAAAAAGATGAGCCTTACATGTCACAATAACAACAAATGAAAAATCGATTACTGTTTGAAAATGTGCTCAACTATCAGTTACGGAAAACGCAGGAAATTTGCAATGCTTCAGTTCCTAATTTTGGCACCGTTACATTTATTGGGAAAATGACAAGCGCTTACAGTGGTTGGCTACACACGGGACATCTCAAAAGTTTCTCAAAGCATTTAGGCCCACCAATATAACCCGTCACTTAAAAACATGCATTCCCTCCCCCAACCCACTGCACTTCATACTAATTGCACCAATATCATTGAACATAGTTTGCCACTCCAATAATACTCGGTGAATTAAATCGAAAAAATGCCAAAATAAACCAGGGACTTCACCTTTGAGATGATTTTCATTTTTACCACATTTCTCCTTTGGTAATTCAAATTTTGACATCAGTTTCAGAAAATTCATTTCATCCTGCAAAAAACAACAAACACAGGATAAATGACCATTCTTGCATGGAACTTATTCATACTCAGCTCACGTATATGGGAGGATGATAAATTAACACTGACACCCTAATTCATTGGACAGAGGCACATTTTTTGTTATTTTGGTTATGCTGGCTGAGTAAATCCCGAGATCTGAATCCAACTGAACATGACTTTTACATACTTAAGAGAAAACTGAAGGCAAAAAGTCAAAACTAGCAAGATAGTGGCAGTACCGGCCAAGCAAAGCATCGCCAGGGAAGATACCCAGTGTCTGATAATGTCCACTTGTCATAGACTTCAAGCAATCGTCACATGCAAAGGCTATGCAAACAATTGTAAAAAAGGCGATTACTTCATTTGACATTAACAAAACTGCTCAATACTTTTGATGCACCAAAAAAATGAGGGAACCATGCAGAAGTTGTGATATCATTTCTAAATCGTTCAACCGAAATGATAAAATACCCCAGAATTAAAGTCTGTACTTCAACTGTATTGTCACTGTCCATTCAACCAGATTTTTCCCTTAAGCCACAAGTCAGTTTATGGCCTCTATCTTACACCCAGCGGAGAGGGGCGCAAAGCGTAACTCAAGTGTCTTCACTACTTTGTGACCGACGAAAATACCAATTTCCCATCCAGCATCCACTCTGCAAAAATAGCCAATGAATTTGTGCCAAATTTAGAGCCCTTGGGTGTGGTAGTCTTCAAATGAGGGGAGGTCAGGCGCATTGACGATGCTTTGCTGTCTTGAGGCATCTGAAATAGATTATGTGACTGACCAACCAAATCGGGGTCTGAAGTAATGCTCAGGTTTTAACAGCTATTTTCAGGACGCATCATTAAGACAGAATTATGCCCTGTTGTCGGAGAGTGCACAACGTGCATACCCTCTCCTTGTTACATACTACACAGGGACAAACAGCAGTGCCCACACAAGCAAACAATTAAAAAGATTACCACATGAAAGATAATTAAGAAGATATTTAAAAATAATACCAGCAATAATAGTTAGAGCGATCTACGTCCCCACAAAAAAGCATGCTATGCTGCAGGCCATTTCAATCATAAGGGAACTATTTCATCTGGTAGCCTACTTTGCGATTCAACATGTAAGGTTAAGAACATAGGTATTCACATATTACTCTGGATAAAGCCACCACTAATTAATACAGGTGAACTCTGTCATTCACATTATCTTCCAGAGGATCTTCTCTGGAAGGATTGGCTGTTTCGCGACGATGGTTATACGTGGCAGCGCGTGAATTTTCATTCTATCCCATGAAACATAAACTGTACCTGAACAAATGTTTGACGAGCGGAAAATGATGTTCAGATAAGTCCTGCATGGGTCAACTATATTCCTGCAATTATGTGAAAAATTGATTTTGAATCTGACCAGATCCATAACTACAGTGTCTGTTGTCCTGCTTCTATTATCAAATACAAAACCTCACATTTCATTTGAAACGGCTCTCTTATAATTAGCAATTAAGCTGACAAACGAAGTAGCCCTAAAAAGCAGCGCTTTTAAATAGCAGCAGAAGAAATAGATGACACAGTCTTGACAGTCTGCAATTAATGTGAGTTTCTTTCATATATCCGACTCGACCTTCAATCATCAATCAAGCGAAAAAGTAATTTCTTGGTGTTGAATATGATTCAGGGGGTTATGGGAGCATAATCAAAATAACATAAGTCCTGTTTCTTTACTGCAGGCAGTTTTTCTCGCTTAAGTTATTTTCTCTCGGATGTTCCCCATCAGCATATAATCACGCCTTTTTTTTTGTAACTTTTTTTTTTGTGACTGGCGACCTTTAATTAAAACCTTTAAGTTGTAATGTAATATAAACTTCAAATGCAGCCCTGAGGATTCACTGTTATGTTTTTTTTACATCAGGATATGATTTAAAATAATTTTGAACGATATTTCAAAAATATTTTTATTGCATGTTCGGAGATCACGGTGATCAGGCTTCCAAACTTAAAGAAATGGTCTGCTTGCGCGCTTTCTCTTGGTGCTTTCGCAGACCTCATTCTATTGTCCAATGAATTATGATGATAACTGTATCCATTTTTCACTTACACTCAGTTGACACATCCAGGTACAGATTAAGCCTTTCACATAAAAACATTTTTGAACCCCTCTGAAAATCTAAACTTTAGTTATTGCACTACAACTATAATATGTCTGGTCACAGTCTTAGTGAATAATATATCTAGACATCAAGAATCATTTTCTGAAATGGTATGCCAACATATATTTTACACAATTTCTACATATTTTACAAAAAAGAATAACAACGTTTTGTAAGACATCTTACCTTATCAACTAATTTTTCTTGATCCGACTTGACTTTATTGACTACAGATATAATGAATTTCAGCTCAGATGCTTGAAAGAAACAAAGCCCTGCTTTCTCCAGGAGGGGATTCAAAAAAGGAAAAACAGCTGGATAAAGGTGAAGAGAAAGTGGAATAGATTTAGAAAATCAGAATCTTCACACAGAATCATCACTTCAAATAAACAAAAAACTATCTCGTGGCACCCAGCCAAACCACCAACTGCTAATACCGAAGCCATGCTTCTCTGGTGCATTAATAAATGAACGCTGACCACTCATATCTCATCTCTCTCCCATCTTTGCTTTTTTTGCCATTCGTTCATAAATTGGCCCCCCATCAAAAACATGAGACCATATGAGATGTTGCAAATGTATTATTAGAGAATTTTGGTGTCCTGGCTAGTACGGCGGTGGGAAAATTGTGCCGTCGCAAGGGAATTGGTGCCTTCTACAAATCGCAGTATTAGGAAGAATCAGACCTGGGTCGGCACAGAACAGGCGAACCAACGGCAAAGTGCGAGAGTTAACATGGTGAGTGATTTGTTGGAAACATCACAGTAATGTTACAGGTGATGCATTTTTTTTATTGAGGGCTATCCCAACAACCAGCACCGCCAATAATGGAGGGAAGGGTGAATAATTCACTATGCGTTCCTGATGTCTGCATATCTTATTTTGTTGGTAAGTTGAGGATAAAATAGTCTAGCTCAGTTCCAGGTAGTCTACTGAGATAGAAAAGCTCACAGTAGGCAATGTCATGTTATATCTGTGCACTATTACTTCCAATATCTGCATACTTTACCAATAAACTGAATATGTTTCTGAGGCCAATTTACCTACATGCACATAAAAGAAAGAAGACCAGTACTAGTGACCCGATTTGATGCCATCCTTCCAGTCTGTGAAGGTACAGTACGTACTCTAGTCTGCTCCTGCAGGTTACTGTTCGTGTGCATCATTACAGCGGCTGAGTAAGTAATTGTGGGAAGAGCAATTATAAAATGCAATGTAGCTTTCTACTGCGACCAGAAATCTGTTTCATGAAAAAGGTAAACTACAACGGAACTTTCACTCTACCTTTTGGCACATCCTACAATTCAGGCGATTAACTCTGCACTTCATGACCGTATCAATTATGTCATAGAAAACAGACATTCAAAACGACTTTACAAAAATTTTGATTGATGCTGATTGGAAATGCACCAAATTGTACACCCAAATGAAGCATTGCATTTCTCGTCATACCACAACGAGGCGAACTGGCAAAACTTGATAGTGTGGGGAGTTGTCCAATCATTGGTTTGATTCTTTTCCAGAATATATTTTTATTTACAACTTACTTTATTTAGGAGTTCGTTACTGTTTGAGATTAAAGTTCTGTTCCAAATTCATATTTTTATTTTGTTAATCATTTGGCTTTGAATTTTAGTACAACAGTTGTGTAAGTACGTGACGTTTGTAATAAAGATAAAGATTATTCATTTACACAAGTGTCAGTTTTTCTTTCTCAGGAGGGGGAGATGTCGGCGGATTAATTGGCTACCGGCTTTTTCCAGCTACGAACTATCGTTATTATATTGGCCTTTAAAAATCCACTATCAGTCGACCTGTAAATGACACAATTTTAAAATCTATTTTTGCTTTCGCATTTGCATAATAAAATGGCTTTCGCAGTTAGAATAAAATTTTTGAATGGGATACAATTCTGCAATGTAGCACAATATTTGACTGTATAATAACACAGTAATACCCAGCGCCCCGCCCTTGGGCCAATGCTTGCAAAGGGGTTAAGCCTATTATTACGAGGTCAGGTAGCGCTAGGGCCAGTCACTGATGCTGCCATGCCGCAGGGGGGGGGGGGAGTGACCCGGCTAATTGATGGGCATGACCCGAGTCCTGCTACGAGAGTTCTGATTATGAGGAGCGCGGGGTCTGACGGAGAGAGAGTTGGCGTGGTGGCAGCACGCATTCGGTTCTCACCGTTGAGGACATTTTCGTTTGCTTTCTGTGCACAGTAAGGTAATTGATTTATTGAATCAATCAATGATTTATTGAAGGTTATTGAAGTTGAACTTCACTCTGAAGAATATTTAAGCAATTCCCAAGTTGCAAGTGCCGACTGCCTCCATGGCAACTTAGGCCCCCCAGCCAGCTGAAGGCACCAGTCACCATTGATATCATCAATAAGAATGAATTTGGCAATAATATCTGGTTAATCAAATCCCATGTATCACAATATGCCATAATTACAGATTTTCAAAAAATACAAAATCTAAATTTGTGGCACCAAATACAGTAAAAACTCTGAGCACTGAAGTATACTTAGCTCATGTACCATTTCACTGGTGAGCTGAAATACTTTTACCTGATAATAAAAATAAAGGATTATTTGTATCAAAGGTGAATGCCTTCTTTATTTTCACCACACTGGGATCATTTGGATTATTGAGTGAATCAGTGTCAATATTCATGCTAACATTTGCCACAGCATCCAAGCAGTATGAGCTTAAGTACCTGAAATGAAACAAAAGGCAAAAAGTGGCAGCATGCTTCATACTAACAATGAACACAAAAAAGGCTGACACTTATTGAGAACAGATGAAACATCATGCCTTAAAACAGGATATTGAATAAAATTATGTGCAAATATTAAAATTATAAACGGAAAACAAATGTTTTCGATCCATAGATCATCAGGTAACTGAGACAAGTTTGGTTTCAATTGCAGTATTTATGATATACTAAAACTAAAACATTTGACTCATGGTCTTTGCAAATTTATCATAATTTAGGACACCAAGAATAATTCCTCCTTGTTCCATCAGAAAGACAGAAACATTCATAACACCGATACAGTGTACTATGGGAGATATGGGTCCTGTCCTGCTTCTTACATCGGGGAAACATCAAGAAACTTCAAGACATCCAAGAAAACCCGACACACTGCCTTAATTGGACCATAATTAAAACAGCACACCCGTGGTCAATCGGACATATAATGGAGACTTTGTCCGTTAGCAAATTCAAATCTTCTTTGAACAAACAGGTGCAGGCATTCCATTTAAAATTGTTTCCCAGAGGAACATCATAAATTCTTAAGTTGAAACCAAACTTGTCTCAGTCACCTGATGATTATCTTTCAATTGAAAATTTTTCTTTTCCTTTCATTATTTGTATTGGGAACAACAACAGTTGATTTTCCAACAGGATAAGAGTGTTGGGTATTCATTAAGATAAACATTTATACGTTAACATCATTGTTGAAGATTCACAGAACACGTATTATACATACTCTCTGATGTCAACTGCTTCCAGGTTAGAAATTTCCTGAAGACACTGAACCAATTTATCAGCATGTATCTTGCATATTGAAAACATCTACAAAAAAGACAATAGTGAATCAAATTACAGAATGAAAGTTTTCTGAGTACTGACAAAATGAACTCTCTCTGCAGATATGCCTAAAATTCATTTCTGTTTGAATTGTTTTTCGTGTGGCAACAGTTAATTTGTTTAATTGCTTGGTCTAAGGAACATCCTGAGAAACCTTGCAAAATATCACAGAAGTACAATCCTAATAGGCTCTAATTTCAACTTCATAAGACCGCCTTTAAACCCAAATACAAGACAGCTGTCAAGTAAGTCTATATGGATGTGCTCTGCAATGCGGTTGGAACAATATATCCCATTGTACATAGCATGAGACTGAAAGAGTATCTCACTTGCTTAATGTGACCACTGCTGAACATAGGAGAGATCAAACTTCGTTTTTGTTTCCACTTTTCACCTCGAGCAATGCTGACTGCATCACTAAGGGGCCCGTTGAAGGGAAAGTCCTGAGACAAAGAAAAAGTATTGTGTCATGCTTCTAGGATGCCAACAAAGTCATTTTTCAAAGAAATGCAATGAGTTTTGGTATTTTATCAGCAGAAGTGCATGTGACATGTACAATGCGGCAGGGTACTGCTCAAATGTGTGTGGCTCTGCATAATCATTGAATGGCTGCACAATGGCAAATTAGAACACTGTCAATTTTCTTTCAACTGAGGGGGACTTGCAACTGTACTGGTAAAACTGCAGGTAAAGCAGCAGATATTGGTCAGAAAATATTTGACTAATATTGGTGAAGATAGTTAAGCTACAAAAAGCAATTTGCTTGCTTCACAAACAATAGACGGCGCTCAGGGCCATCATTTGGTACTAAATACATAGGGTGTTCCAATAGAAATTTACTGTGCGATTTTCGCCAGAAAAGTGTCCATTTTTTGTGAATTCAGGATGAATGTGGAGCAAGTACAAGACAAATTATTTGCCGATGAGGACTCAGGGCATGAAGATTTCGGCTCTGAACCTGGTGACAATGAAAATAACGATGATTCTGGCGATTGGTTGTAATCATTTTAAGCGCAATAAAAGTAACTGCCTCTATGGGGCAGACAGACAAGGTTGATTATTTGCTTTTCTTTGCCACATACCTTTAATTTAGTTTTGAACTAACATCAGAGGCCATTTGAATTGCTTTTGGGAAGAAAAGTGCGATTTGAATTCCGCTAATTACCAGCCAGGTTGGACAGCCTCCATCGCTTTGGCATAATTACCTTATGTTAAATCAATTCCCGTGTACTTTGCCTAACTTGCAATTAAGCCATTTATTCAGCCAACTGACCAATCAAAACCAAAATCTGGCCAATAATGATTAAGAAGAGATAATGAGAAGTAGACAGACCTAACAGGCTACTGCGTTAGATTGAAAGAATGCCAGTAATATGAACTAGACTTTTGACGTCGGAGGCGACGCCTTGGGGTATATCCCCGAACGCCCCCAATCCTCCAATTCCCCAATCCTTGAATAGACCTTGAATAGACTTTCATTTGAACTTAATTTCAGGTCAATCGGACAAATGATTCTGAAGATATGGCCAAAATGGTCATTTTCCATCACAAAGCGCCACCTGGTGGCAAAATATCGAAACATACAGGTATGATGTCATCATGTGACATGTTGTGAGGTCATGACCTTGCAGTTGCACATAGTTTCATGTCAAATGGACAAATGGTTCCAAAGATTCGGCAAAAATTTGTGACAAAGCTGTGACAAAGCTCCACCTTGGGTCAAAATTTTGAACCAAACAGGTATAATGTCATCGTGGGAAACATCCTCTGGTCATGACCTTTCATTTGCACTTGACTTGAGGTCAATCGGACAAATATTTCCAGAGATATGATAAAAACAGTGATTTTTCCGTTTTTGGCCCCTGGTGGCCAATCTAGAAATTGTACATTGTTCAAAATCGAATCAGTTCTTCCTCATGATGATACTTACTTATATGCAAAACATGAAATTTCTAATTGAAATATTACTGAAGTTATCGCGTTAACACGTAGGCTGCGGCGGTCGGACCAAAAACATAATATCCCCAAAACATCATTCGGCGCTCGAGGATATAATAACGACAGTGACTGAAGACGAGGATACATAGCAATGGAAAGATAAGATAAACTTTTATTGATCGCACAGTGGGTCAATTTCATCGTTACAACCCTCGAAATGATAGCGAATAGATAGCGTTACAAGGTTAATTTGTAACGTTATATTATTCTAAATTACATACCCAGTCATGCAGGTGCAGTTTGCGGTCAGGATGCAGTTGTTTTTCTTGTTCACCATGACCCAGACTAAATACATATTTAAATTATTTCAGAACTCTTAAATGAAGGTAATTTTGGCAACAAGTAGCTACCTACACCTGTTCTTGCAGCATGGTCACGCAACTTGAGGTAGAAAATAGATAGCTGTCCAATTGGAAAATGTAAATTGATGAAACCACGTGCTTGTCACCAGAATTACCTTCATTCGCTGAGGAGTTCTGAAATGCCGCTCTCCCTGGAAAAAAAAAAATTACCGTCGCCGAGTGCCAGTGCATAGACCTAATTATAATTACATTATTTTTCTGTACTGAATGTAGCCCATTATTTGCAGTTAGGTCGCATGGGGGAGAGAAGCCGCGTCTTCAACTGCCACTTGATTATTCTTGAATTGGACAACGTGCTAATATAGGAAAACCATTCAGAATTAGCCAGGACTAATTGTTGTCAATAAAGGTATAAATAAATTGCCCCCGAATTTTCAGGTCTAGTGCTGGCCCTGACCCGCCATTACGATTTATCTCATAGTTGGCAGTCAAAGTGTTAAGACGTATCCCATTCACTAATGTTAATTTAGCAGCATAACTTGTCTTATTACTTGGTGATAAACTGTTGTAGTACGCTGTCTACATCGTTAGCTAGCCAGCATCGCAACAGCAAGGTAACCATGACAACCTGTCAAACAGTTTAAAGGGGCTGCTCTTTCTGCTGTCAACTTGCGCATGCATCTGCTGTGTTGATAAACAAATAATCCCTCTGTAGAAAAGGTAATTAGCAGCCTCGCCGGTCTGGCCCATAGTGGCAGTTACTTTTATTGCTCTTGAAATTACTGCGATAAATTTACCGCCCAGTCCTAGAGGGTTCTTTTGCATTTAGTACACATTTTCTTGCTTTTTATCCCAAAACGGTGGGTAGCATACCAACATAATTGGTGCCATCTGATACTATGGACAATTCCGTGCAAAATTTTCAATTACTGTAAGATGAATGGACTTATGGCTTCAGAGCTACAAGGCTTCAAAAATGAGGTGCATAAAATCGCGAAATTACCTAAAACATGCATGAATTCTGAAGGTACCACTATGCATATAAACATGCTTGAATGTGTAAGTTACCGCTATGTAAAACATGCTTGAATGACAAAGGGTTAAGCATGTTTTCCAGATTAATATTCAATGAGAAGTTGGAGTTGATCAGCATGGGAAAACCTACAACAGACCTTAATTTGATGCAAAAAACGAAGGCTTTCGAGAGGCATTTCAACACCAACCAATAACGCACAATACCCGTGGATGAAGGATGAAAATCTGCATTGCTGGGATTAGGTCCTGGACCAAAGATGGACTGTCTGAGCGGGAGAAAAATTTATGGCAAGTTATTTTTGTCGGGCACTGTGCTAAGTGATTTTTGTATTTTTACCATCGCTGCCAGTGTTTTGTGCATGTTATGAAATTTATTTGAGAAAACATTTGAGATGGTGAAATAGATCAACCGGTAATACAGCACAATGCTTTTACCCAAATTAACTTTTCAGGGGAAAAGGAATGAAACTTTTAGCCTCTGAAATAATTTTTGTGACCCTGCGGATGCATAAGAACACAGCGTTAATTATTCCTTAATTCGATACTCCCGACTGATCCTGTCGCCGTATCTGGAGATTTTAGCATTTTACAAGTTAAAAAATTAATAAATCCGCGTATATTCATTTCCTCTCGCTAAAGGACGGTGTGAGAACAGTACTAGGCATATGAAGTCAGCAGAGACCTTTCAGCCAGTACGACAGTACTTTGACGTATTTTCCAAATAAACCTCTCTGATTAGTCTTTCTTGCCTTGGTACACTGAAGGTCAAAATGGGCATACTACACTGCCGTCTCGTTATACTACTGTTGTGCTGTGACAAGTGAAGAATTATTCCGGGCTAAAGAAGAAAAAAAAATACTCGGAGCTACATCTTTGAATACCCCGGGCAGACGACGCCACTGTTTTATACCTGTCACTGATGGATTAAATTCGTCAATGATGATAGTGACGAGCGCCGGCGGGAGCTCTGCATTAGCCTATGTAATGCGTTCACAGAATTCCCGGCCGGTTTGAGTGTGGCGAGTGGATATATAAATCTTCTGGCCCGGTGGGCCAGTGTCTTCTTTTCTCTGGAATGTCGAACCCTGTCCGGGTCATAATACTCCTGGTAGTTTCATGGGACTATATCCCAGCCCGCCAAGCTGTTTGCAATAAACACAAAACATTTAATTTTTCCTTCCCTTTTTAATTTTCACTTTCCTCATGTTTGCCTACCCCTTAAATTATGACCACAAAGTTTAATGAGAAGAGGAGGGTAATGGTGTATTTTTACACATGAATATTTCATTTTTTTGTTTGGGGGGAGGACATACAAATAAATAACTTCAGTCTTATCCTTTTTTAAATAGGATGAATGCGATTTTGCGTATGTTTTAAAAAGTCCACGTCTGTTTATACAAAAGGCACTACCCAGTGAATTCAATTCCATCCCCGAAACCCCTTGATGTTCTGCATGGTTATGGTAGAGGCAGCAATGTCCATTGCCAAGTTGAGGAGCTAACTATTGAATGCCCCCCACCCCCTTCGGCAGATCTGGTCTCCCACCCGTTTGATGCTACTTTTAGCTTTTCTATTCACCTCACATCATTGACATGCATTTCTTAGTGGACTGAAGGAGTGGCAGTTGTGTGGCAATAACACAATGCTTTTAAAAGGAATGGCAGAGGCTGATCTGATTGGCTTTATTTGCCACAAGTAATTTATTTGCTGTAGACCAACCCTTATGACAACAGCACCACAGTTGCGTTACCTCCTCCTGTCACAATTTCCAAAATGGAGTCAGACATGCCCAGTTTTGATATGCAATACCATTAGCACCTGCATTTCTCAACTGCAGTTATGTCATCAAATTAGTACCAAAAAAGGTAATCCTACCCAAATCACTTTCATATTAGACAGGAAAACTTATGACCACAACAAGAGACGGAAATGACATTGGCGTGCCAGACAAAAACTGGACTGTGTAAGTTAAAAAAAATATATTAATATCATTATTTAAAACTAGAGTGTTCAGGTGAACACATGTGTCGCCTGCGAAGCTTATGTGAAAGTGTGACTACCAACTGAAAGTGTGACTACCGGACAGACAGACAGACGCCGGACAGAGTGATCCCTATGTGCCGCCATGCTTCGCAGGCGACACAAAAATGTTGAGGAATTCGAATAAAATTTATACAAATATACCTTTCCAAATGCTAACCATAACTAATTTGCATATTGAGAAAACCTATCAGTCAAGAGACTGAGCAAAAATGTAAAAGACCAATAACTAAAGTTAGGGACAGCTGTAAGTAAAAAAGAAATTTTAAAAAGAAGCTCAAAAAGAATAGTTTTGGGACTCACCCTTCTGTCCATGAAGTAGGAGAAAGATTCTTTTACCAGAACTGTTTTGATCATTCTTGTGTCCAAAGTGAACAAAACTGGCTGTCTGGCCTCATAAATTCTGTGTCAAATCAGATAAATCATTCCAATAATTACAAAAAAGGGACACATTCAGTACACATTCATATCATTTACTCAAATCAGATCCCAAGGTAGACCAAAAATTTTTGCCATTAAAACTGGCAATACCTCTCAAATGCAGTATAGGTGAGACTGAGGCACACACTAACGCGGTAATTTTGCACAGATGCATTGAGCAAGCATGCACTTACATTTTACACCAATCTCATTTGCCAGTGGCAGGCTAGTCTTCAATAAAACCCATCAACAAAAGTCTATTTTAGCACCACGCAAGGAAGTTTTTTTTTTTTTTTTTTAAACCAAAGATTTTTTTTTTTTGAACTGGCGTTCAATTATCATTTTAATGTTTTTTCTTATTGTTTTTATGTCTTTTGTTTCTTATTATACAGCACTTTTAATCATTGTAGGTAAAAGAACGCACTATAAATATGAAATTATTATATATATATTACATATATACACACACATACAGTAGCAGTCAAAAGTTTAGACACACTTTTATAGTCACAGCACTCTGTTTTCAGAGAAATGGCTTAACTTCCCTATATAACCTCAAATGGAATCCTGTGAGAGGTAAACAGTCAGAAATTAAGAGAATAATTTACTTTTTTGAAGAGAGTTCAAAGTTTTGGTATTCTCAAAGAAGCCATATTTTGCAAAGTTAACACACAGACAAGCTCCTTCCATTCTCCAATGGGTGAATCAAAATCAAGCTGTTTTGGGACTTATTGGGCAAAAAGGTCAATGAAAATCAAACAGCAAGTGCAGAATAACTTAGACAGGGCTCATAATAGCCATAGGACTGCCCATAAAAAAAATGTTGTCATATCTGCTGAGCGGACTCACAAGTGCTGGTTAGTTTGATAGATTTAAGAATTAGAGATTTTTTCCAAAATAATGGGTGCTTATTTCTTTATTTAACATGAATTGTAAGAAAATGTGGGTACATCCAAACTTTTGACTGGTACTGTATATATATAATTTTCTATTTCTTGATTTTATCGAGCGTAAATACTATCATCTATCAGTCTGGAAAGGGTTACAAAGCCATTTCCAAGGCTTTGAACTCCAGCAAACCATGGTGAGAGCCACCATCCACAAATGGAGAAAATTTGAAACAGTGGTGAACCTTCCCAGGGGTGGCCGGCCTCCCAAAATTACTCCAGGAGTGCATCCAGGAGGTCACGAAAGAACCCAAAACAACATCTAAAGAACTGCAGGCCTTACTTGCCTCATTTAAAGTCAGCGTTCATGATTCAATAATAAGAAAGACACTGGGCAAAAATAGCATCCATGGGAGAGTTCCAAGATGAAAATCGCTGCCGACCAAAAAGAACACAAAGACTCATCTCATATTTGCCAAAAAAACATCTTGATGATCCCCAAGACTTTTGGGATTCTGTGGACTGACAAGACAAAAGTTGAACTTTTTGTGAAGGTGTGCGCCCAGTAACATCTGGCGTAAAACTAACTAATGCATTTCATAAAAAAAACATCGTACCAACAGTCTAACATGGTGGTGGTAGTATGATAGTCAGGGGCTGCTTTGCTGCTTCAGGACCTGGACGACTTGCCGTAATTGATGGAACCATGAATTCTGTTCTCTACCAGAAGATCCTAAAGGTGAATATCTGACCATCAGTTTGTGACCTCAAGCTCAAGTGCACTTGGGTTATGCAGCAGGACAATGATCCGAAACACACCAGCAAGTCCACCTCTGAATGGCTTAAAAAAACAAAAAGAAGGTTTTGGAGTGGCCTATTCAAAGTCCGGACTTAAATCCAATTGAGATGCAGTGGCATGACCTTACACAGGTCGTTCATGCTCGAAAAACCAACAATGTGGCAAAATTATAACAATTCTACAAAGAAGATGGTGGCAAAAGTCCTCCACAGCGATGTGAAAGACTCATTGCCAGTTATCGCAAACGTTAGATTGCAGTTGTCGCAGAGGATGGGTTTAGGGGACAATTACTTTTTCACATAGGGCCAGGTAGGTTTGGATAGCTTTTTTCCCTAAACAAATTAAATCATCATTTACAAACGGCATTTTGAATTAACTCGGGTTGACTTTGTCTAATATTAAAATTTGGTTAATGATCTGAAACACTTAAGTTTGAGAAATATGGAAAAAAAAAAAAGAAATCAGGTATGGGTCAAATACTTTTTATGGCACTGTGTGTGTGTCTGTGTGTGTGAATAAATGATAACCAGTGCCCACCACAGGCTCCAAATAAACAGTAGGTATTCAAATCATTGAAAAGACTGCTAAAAATGCCTGCATTGTGAAGCTCAAAAATCAGTTTTTGTCAAGACTCGTTCAGATATGGATTGATCTAATTGTGTGGTGACTTTCAGAGCTGATGAACTGTGGTCATTAGCATCAATCCCATCAAGCGTCCGTCAGTCTCTCGCAGAGATCATTGACTTAAACGCATCAGTTCATGTTTGCTTTTGGTGATTTTTGGTTTTTGGAACACATTGTCATAATTTTTGACTCAGGTCACCTTGCCACCCTAAATGGCACTACACTTTTTGTGACTGACAAACCATTCTTCAAGGGTGCTTCCAATATTTTGCTTCCCATTGGAGCTATTTAAATCAAGGCTTATGAGATGGGAGTAATTTGACCACAATACGAGCAAGCAAAAATAGGGAGCCACGCAGGAGTTAATCTAGCGAGGATACAACATTCTGCAATCTGTTAAATGATATGTGCTTCGGCCACTAAAATGCATATTCCATGTATAGCATGTACTTATTCAGTCCTACACTGGCTACTTTATGCCAACGGAGGGCAATCACTTGTATCAATATCTTCTGGGACATTTCATTACGCGTTAATAATATCGTATGAGGGTAGTCATAAAAATATAGACTACTCCTTTAAAACTTGAGTCAAAGATTAAAGGCTGGATTCACTAACCCAAGACTCGAATTAAAACAAAGCTATTGGCAGTTTGTTTTTGAATACTGGAGCACTTTCAGAACCTGCCCTGAGTGTTAGGTGATGGGCAAGCAGTAAGCATTGCACTGCCACTACTTTTGGTTGAACTATTATCGCCCAGGTATTCGGAGTATTTTACTGATGGTCAAAAATTGTGAAAACATTGTTAGCGGATGAAAAAATATTTTAAAAAATATATACATTATAAACGTGCAGATAAGTTTTTATTTTTTTTTTTTTAATCACAGAGTGTTAGGCAGTGTACCAGTCTTCCCAACAAGTAAACTGATCAATAAGTATAAGCACAATCATTGAAATCTTCACCAAGTAGATAATCTCTATTGAAATCAGACACTTACCCCCAAAGTCTGCCATAGATCTTGAACAAATCCATATCCATTTCAATAAAGCCCTGTGTGAATTAATCAATAGACCCAAGCGTTACATTAATATATCATATTATCGAAACACAGAACAAATGCTGTACGTCTTGAATAATAAGGTAACACTATCAATTTAATCAGATATTATTGGGAATGAGGTTCACACCACTACCATTTTCCCAGAAGATAGCGGGTCTTTATAATGCTAACCTTCGCATAATGAAAAATTGAGCCAAAGAATGGTGAAGGGCTGGGGCCTGGAATTCCAAGTTTCTTGAAGATTCCATATGGCCAATATCCGTACCTGGTAATTACAAGAAAATATTTCAGCAATTCTATTACATATAGTCTCAGCACCATCTCATATACCCCCAACAACATGCGTACTCCATATAAAAAAGAATGTTTTCTCCCCCAAAATAAAGCCATGCAGTGACTTATGTTGGTATTAATTTGCTAAAAACACTAATTCATGGGCATAGATTTGGGTAGAGATAGACAGAACATGTCCATGCAACTTTCTGAGGTGGTAACCAACTTTGGGTCAATATGGAAAACGAAAGAATAAAGGTCGAAAGGGATTAGCAAATCATTGTATTCTGTTTTTATTCACGTTTTACACAATGTCCCAACTTAGGGGTTGTAACATGCTCCATTCAAATGTAACGTACGTCTGCTCCCCCTTGGCTTGCAGCTTAGCCATGTGTAAATTTTGGTGACAAAGATACTGACATAAAATTTGATCAATGAGGACAAAAACAAACATGACATGGCCTGTGTTAAGAAATCACGCTGTTACACTGTTTTGCCTTGTTTCCCTTTTTCTTTCAGCTCTTGTCTCTCTATTTCATTATAATTATCACTATTACAATTGTTATTATATATTTGCTTTCTCTCATTTTTCCTTCCTTTGTGGTTTTTTCCCTTTTTTCCTCTTTCCTTTTTTTGTTTGTTTTATTTTTCTCTTCTTTTCTATACCTTTTGTTGATCTGTCTTTGTCTAACATCATTGTATGTATATTACTCTGTAAATCAACACCACACCTTGCTACCCATTTATTTGTCTGGTCACATATTTGTTTGTATGCACTTATTGGTGAATAAAGGTTTAAAAAAAAGAAAAGAAAAAAGGATTCACACTCACTCACTATATAAAGCACCATATAGTGAATGTTTTATGTAGAAAATAATATAAACTTGAGTGAATTGAGTTTGAACATAGCAAACACAGCCATGTACTGATATTTCTGTTAACAAATAAAAATGAGACATAAATTGTAGATAGAATCAACAGACTTGGGGCCAGGTCTGATCAGAATTCCTGTCTTCAGTCATACTGGTATGGTCTACCACTTGTTGACATTGACAAAAGTCACGTAACTAATGTTTTTTTAAGAACGCAAAACATAGATGCTTCATATGGAAGTTTATGAACTGGCCAGCTAATATAGCTGAATTCACAACCAATTGTTTTTCTACATTCAATCAACAATTATTGCCAGGCGCGGCAGCGCAGCGGTTTTCTGCAGTGGTCAGTGATGGTTGCAACAAGTGAAATCTCAAACAACAGCTGATGTTCAAGTTACTGACAACCACAACTTCAAGTAGCTATTCAACACTTTTCATGCAAGTCATCACTACCAGCCAACATGGGTGACATGATTGTGAATATTGCTTCGCTGGTAGTATGCTCCGTGATGCTCAATGGTGCACAATTTACCAACGTTAGTCAGTTTATATCCTATTCTCCTTGGATTTTTATCTATCATGATACCTTGAATTCAGCTGTCCTGAGTCATTCCCGTGGACTGTATATGAAGATGGACGACACAACTCCATTTACTCCCACTGATCAAAAATTGAGCCAAAATATCCCAGATACGGGTACTGCCGTTATGCACATTTGGAGCCAGAGTCTGCGCAGTAGTGATCAGGGGTCTAGCCCCTGCTTGGGTGGTCTACAATCACCCAAGCACCCCCCCCGAACTTCTGACCTGGCCTGGCAGCTGCACTACTAACATAACGTTAAGTGCCTGTAATGGCTCACAGAGATCGTACAGTCTACGCAAGTGAACGGCAAGGGCAGGATTGCAATTCGTAGGCTCGTTAATGCAGTGTACGGGAAAATAGATCCCTGCTGCCTTCTGTTTCGCAGTTTATATCCCACTTAACTCGCAGGCATTGTCTTGTCACTGAAACTTGCTTAACAAGCTAGCAAGGTAGCTAATTACATTAGCTAACACAGGCAACAGATTTTTTGCACTTACTCGAGCATCGACCATATAGCCGCAGTCATCGTTCTCAAGTGTAACCTATCCCATTATGCGAGTGGTGAGCATTTTAACGCCAACTTTTGTTTAATTTTCTTTCACATTCCACCAGTAAAGTGCTATTTTGTATGTGCATGTAGTTAGCCAAGTAACTGGTAATTTTCTAGTTAATTCAATTAAATTAATTTCATTCAATTCATCCTTTTTTTGTCATTGTATCAATGAGACATTGAACAACGAAATTAAAGTGCAATTCAGTCAGGAAAAGCAGTCATGGCATAAAATATTAGAAAGTAAAAAAATAATACGATATAAAAGCCTAAGTGGGATAAAATAAATTTTTAAAAAGTAATAAATAACAAATCTAAGGAAAAAAAATTGTTGTTACAGCTGAGCAGCATTAAGCCTGGAGATGGCCAAGGGTTAAAAGCTATTTATCAGTCTACTGGTTTTTGACCGGTTGGCTTTAAAACGTCTGCCTCAGGGCGAACGTTCAAAAAGTTTGTGTCCGGGGTGCGATGCGTCTTTCAGAATCCTCGTTGCGTTCTTGAGACATTGAGAGCTGTGTAGATCATCAAGAGATAGGAGAGGGCAACATACTATCTGCTGTGCAGCCTGGATGATCCTGTGGAGCTCTTTGTTCTGTGCCACTGTGCAGCTGGAGAACCATACGCACAGACAGTATGTAGAATACTTTCCACTGTGCAGCGGTAGGAGGACACCAGTAATTTCTTTGGGATGTCACTCTTCCTGAGGACTCTCAGGAAGTAGTCTCTCTTCTGGGCATTCTTGATGAGCTCGGCAAAGTGCACCCCCCAGGTCAGGTCTTCACTGATGTTGACACCTAGGAAGCGGACGTCCAAGACCCTTTCCACACAGTCCCCGTTGATAGCGAGTGGCTGGATGTTGTTGTTTTTCCGTTGGAAATCCACAATGACCTCCTTTGTTTTGGTAATGTTGAAAAGCAGATTGTTGCTACGACACCATGCTGTTAGCCGCTCCACACCGTCTCTATAAACGGACTCGTCTCCCACTGAGAGGAGCCCTACAACTGTTGAGTCGTCAGCAAACTAGACGACGATGTTACTCTGGTGGGTGGGGGCGTAGTCGTAGGGGTATAGGGTATAGAGCAGGGGGCTCAGCACACAGCCCTGTGGGGAGCCAGTGCTGAGGCTGATAGCTGTTGAGAGGTGGGGGCCCACCCTTACCCTCTGTGTGCAGTTCCACAGGAAGTAATTAATCCAACCACAGGTTGAGTGTGGGAATCCTATGTCTGACAGCTTGGTAAACAGTCTGTGTGGAAGGATGGTGTTGAACGCAGAGGTAAAATCTATGAAGAGTAGCCGTGCGTAGTTCCCTGGCTGCTCCAGGTGGGATAGAACAGCATGGAGAGCAGTGGTCACAGCGTCCTCAGCGGATCTGTTAGCCCTGTAGGCAAACTGGTGTGGTTTGAACACAGGAGGGATGATGACATGATGCGTTTCCTGATGAGCTTTTCAAAGCACTTCATCACCACAGGTGTTAGAGCAACCGGTAGTTCGAATTTTCAATAAAAATGAAGTCTTTCTAGCCACAGTTAGCTAAATGTACTTGAAAGTTGTACATCTTGACAATAACGTTTTATTTTCTAAAATACAAGCGACAAAATTTCATCAATGCAATAGATCATAACCATCAGAACTCGGTGAACCGGGAAAGCATTCCGTGCTGACAAAGTCAGTGATGCAACTCCTCATGAGGGCTCGAAATATTTGAATGAGTAGTTAGTCATTGTTTTAATTTTTATCCTCATTATAAGACAGTGAAATGGATTCAACCATTTTGACTTCCTCCACAGAGGCCAAGAGCATGTAAAAATACCACAGAAATATCTGGAAATTGATGCCTATTGTGATTTCAGCATAATACTCTTCAATGGGGAATTTCATAAACAAACTCAAGTTTACAACATTGTTACATCCAGTGTTTGCACAAAGAGCATAAATGCGGCCTGATAAAATTTAGGAAATGAAAATATTAAATATGTTAGATTACATAAAAAGCACAAGTGTAACAGTGAAAGATGACTTGCATTATAGAATCAATAGGGCCAAAAATGTACATTCACCGTGGGGAAGCAAGAAGGAAGGGTGATCATCGGATGCCCAAGTCCAGTGGTTTGGTTAGCGCGTCATGGTTTGGGGAAACCTCCTCCCCTTCATCTACCAGCCCCTAAGAGGAAGAGCTGTGTCGGAGGTCCTGCTGATCCACTGTGGCAGGAATGACCTCAGGAACATCAAGAGCGTGAAGCTTGTTGCAGGATTTGCAAGTTCTCCACCTGCAGTTCCCTTGGATGAAGAATATCCTCTCTGCCATCACCCAGTAATGCCAGTGTAGGTCTTCCCATCCAAAGATTGACAAAGCCCAACTTTATGTTAATAGTGATAGATACCTTTGTTTTATCTATTGGTGGAAACAGCTTGCCTCATCCTCCCTCAGACAAAGCAGAGATCCTAGCTAATTTTTGCATGAAGAAGTTCATTTCACCCCTACTGGAGATATAATTTCATAATTTCAAAAGTATTGCCCTGTGTCTGAAACACATATCCATTGGGGTGGGTCTTCTTTCTTCTCCAAACCATTTGCTTAACCCCAGCCTTTCCACCCGATTGACTTCCTTAACTGCATTATTCCAGGGTGAATGTAGCCAGGCGATTGTCTTTGGGCTACCCAAAACTTAAGGCGTCTGCGTAGCTTTAGTTTAAATATTTTTATTTAACTCTCATTTACCAAAGCAGAAGACATAATACGTGTGAAAGAATTGCAGTCATATGAATAATAAAAAAAAATCATCAGGAAAAAGCAGAGGTTATGTTGGGCAGTGGTTAACATAACATAGACTATAGAAGAAGCGACACCAAATTAAATTTTCTGAATTAATACAGCTGATTATATTAAACATTTTGTCTTTGTACAACACCCCATCCCAACTGTAACTCTCAAAATTCAGACAAATGAAAGCATCACCTGAGCAAATACAGTGCCATGAAAAAGTATTTGCCCCCTTCCTGATTTCTTTCTTCTTTTTTTTTTGCATATTTGTTATACTTAAGTATATCAGATCATCAAACAAATTTTAATATGAGACAAAGACAACCCGAGTGAATACAAAATGCAAGTTTTTAAATGATGATTTCATTTATTAAGGGGGAAAAAGCTATCCAAACCAACCAAGCCCAATGTGAAAAAGTAATTTCCCCCCAAATCCTAAGTTGTGCCACCCTCGGCGACAACAGCTGCAATCAAACATCTGCGATAACTGGCAATGAGTCTTTCACATCACTGTGGAGGAATTTTAGCCTACTCTCCTTTGCAGAATTCTTTTAATTCAGCCACATTAGAAAGTTTTTGAGCATCAATGGCCTGTTTAAGGTCATGCCACCGCATCTCAAGCAGATGCAAGTCCGACTAGGCCACTCCAAAATCTTTATTTTGTGTTTTTTAAGCCTTCCAGAGGTGGAGTTGCTAGTGTGCTTGAGGTCACAAACTGATGGTTGGACATTCTCCTTCAGGATTTTCCAGTAGAGAGCAGAATTCATAGTTCCATCAATTACGACAAGTCGTCTAGGTCTTGACGCAGCAAAGCAGCCCCAAACCATCAAACTACCACCACGTTTGACTTTTGGTATGATGTTCTTCTTATGAAATAGTGCGTTTTTTTTACGCCAGATGTTACAGGGTAAACATCTTTACCGGAAGTTCAACTTTTGTCTTGTCAGTCCACAGAATATTTCCCCAAAAGTCTTGGGGATCATCAAGATATATTTTGGCAAATGTGAAACGAACCTTTGTGTTATTTTTGGTCAGCAGTGGTTTTTGCCAAGGAACTCCCCCATGGATGCCATTTTTGCCCAGTCTCTTTCTTATTGTTGAATCATGAACACTGGCTTTAACTGAGGCAAGCAAGGCCTGCAATTCTTCAGATTTTGTACTGGGTTCTTTTGTGACCTCCTGAAGGAGTTGTCGATGCGCTCTTGGAGTCATTTTGGTAGGTCGGCCACTACTGGGAAGGTTCACCACTGTTCCAAGTTTTCTCCATTTGTAAACAATGGCTCTCACCCTGATCCGCCAGAGTCCCAAAGCCTTAGAATTGGCTTTGCAACCCTTTCCAGACTGACAGCTGTCAATGTCTTTGTTTCTCATCAGTTCTTCAATTTCTTTAGATCGCGGTATGACACGTTGCTTTTTGAGATCTTTTAGTCTACTTCACTTTGTCAAACAGGTTCTATTGAAATGACTTCTTGATTCAACAGGTCTGGCAGTAATCAGGCCTTGGTGTAGCTAGTGCAACTGGACTCAATTCATGATTTAAGAAGGGGGGCAATTACTTTTTCACACGGGGCCAGGTAGGTTTGGATAGCTTTTTCCCCTTAATAAATGATTTAAACAGCATTTTGTTCTTACTTGGGTTATCTGTGTCTTATATTAAAATTTGTCTGATGATCTGAATCATTTCAGTGTGAAAGATATGCAAAAAAGTAAGAAATCGGGAAGGAGGAAAATACTTTTTCATGGCACTGTAGGTTTCAGTGGCTGAATTAATCATTAATTACCGTTTGCAAGTTAATGGTAACAGAAGTCAGCCAGCAAGCTAGTTAATGTTAAAGTAACTCAATTGCAAGCACAACTATAGTTAATGTGCAGTTTACTAGTATAAAATCAATCGCGCCGTAACATACTTTTTCGATATTATTCATCCCATTGACTGCAGTCCTTCCTTTACGTTATTTGTCCGTCTCCTTCCCAGCCAAACTCGAAATGTTGTACTTTACCCCAAACTTTTACCAAGCAGTCTTTTAAGAGAACCCAGCCAGCTGCCTAGCCAATTCCACAGGAGTAAATGAATCAATTCCAGCCGTAATTTCGTCCAAAACCTGCCACTCCTACACTGTGATTATTGAGGGACTGAATTTCCTCTCAGTACGTTTCATCTTTGTCATATTCTTGTCATTAAAATAGTCTGAACCTCCTCGATCCGATTAGTTTTTCCTGCAGTTCTAGCAGCAATTCGTAAGGTTGTAAAATAAGAATGGATTTTTAGTGTCATCTTGTTGACTCTAATGGATTCAGTCAAACCTAGGAGCTCTTCTGCTGAACGTTAGGCTGCAAGCTTGCTGAATCATTTAACGTTACCGTGATTGAAAACAAGCCCCAGCAATTTCAATACATTATGAGAAATGCTGAAGGATTTAGCTAGCCATGTGGAAGGATCTGATGTTGATCCCCTAAGTAAGCAGAATTCATGCTTTCAAATGCTTATCTTCATAGGTATTCTTGAAATGAAAGATATGCATTATGCTAGATATGACCATATTCCCCCATATATTACCATTTTCCCCCACAATACACACTAACGTTACACAACTTGTTCTTTAATGTTAGCCAAGTTAGCTTGCTACCAAGATGATAACTTAACTTGGCTGACCGTTCAATGTTTAGCTAAAGAAATAGAAATTTCACTTACCGAATAAAACTGCAAAGATCCTTCAGATTGGTCAGTTCGGTCAGTACAGTTCACGAGAACCACTCATTTCGTCATTTTTTAAATATCGATCTGAGAGGCTAAAAAACATACAATCGTGGATAGCCAGTCCTCTGAAATATTTCAGTGAACCCAATTCTCCTGTCTACGTTCCTATTCAAGCTATGTAAATTGTATTATCGGAGAAAAAGTTCACAGTGGGCAGGGGCCATGATGACTCCGTCACGCTCAGCAGCTGTCAATCACACCCCTTTTCTACACTATCCAATAAATAGATAACCGCAGACTTATTAGAAAAATGAACAATTGAACATACATCAGCATGGTCTGAACTTCTTAAAAAGGCATAAACCATTTTCAGAAAAAAATTATTGGACATGTACTTGATCTTTTTTTTTTGTAGCCTGTGGCCTGTCCACTAAAATGGAGGGGGTGCACTTTTAAAATGTACTGCAGCCAGCCACTGGATGGTAATTGAGTCGTTTTGGCTTCACTTTTCAGGAACTGTTCCGCTGTCCATATTTATCCACCTTATTCCCACGTCCCATGACCACTTGTGCAAATATTGGGCATGACTTCCACTGCATCCTGTCACTGAACTGTCATGTTCATACTAATCCTTTTTTTTTAGCGATTGGAAAATAATATATGAGGGAACATCACCTTTTAGCCCTCAGACAGGATAAAGTTACGGTACCGCTGCCTCCTACTATCGAAGAATGGGGGAACATCCTGAAGCAGTGGCCACACCAGCGGCTACATTTGGCTACATTGACGACTCCGTTGCCACAGACTGCGAAGCTATGAACAATCTACAAAGCTCCGAGGCGTATGCAGTACCTCCACAGCAACAAGGTCAGTTGCGTTTTGTTAAAGGAGGTAGTAAACGACCTTATGTACCTTAACCCCTTCCTGCAGATGTAGACGCTCGCATCTATAGATATGCAAATTTAAGCACTTAGTTACAGTACTCGACCACGAGATGGCACCCCCGGATCAGCTATTGAATATTCACAAGCAGACAGAGCTGAAACGCGATTTAGAGTATGGAGAAGTTCCCTACGATCCCTGTTTTTCAAGAGTAGCATGAACTCCTTACCTAAGCCTGATGTGCAAACTGGTCAATATCCTTGCCCATAGTATCGATCCAGTAATTTCAAAAAATTATCACTTGCGACAGAAGAAAACTTGGTACTCTGTAGCAACCATTTTAGCTACAGTGAGCCAACAGTATTCCAATTAGTGGTTAAAAAAAATACGTTTTGTGAGGCAAAAAATCTGACATGGTATTGATTCTCTCACATTCTACAGTCAATTACAGTCATCACACAGAAAATATGCGTAGTTCCCTCCCATGGATTAACGTGTATATTCCTCCATTGACAAATTCAGCACTCCCTTCTATCCACCCAAGTGCTGGTGTCGATAGCCAGTCACTCAATTATATACTCAGATTCATCTGAGTAACTCTACAGTTATAGTTCATGTAATGTTCAAGATGAATTGTACTTGTGGTCAAGAAGTTTATGATCCCAGAAATGTACAGATTTAAGCCCCAGCAGTTTTTCATTTGTCAGTATTATTTTTTATGCTATTTCAATGGTGAATTCTTATGAAGATTTTTTATGCTTCCAGCCCCTTTTCTCCACCAAAATCATAAAAATAAACTGAAATATGATGGGAGTCTAAATGCTTCAAGTGTCTAGACTCAATTGAGCCAAAGTTTTTCTGTCTGTGAAGCTGCAATCTTGAATTATAAAGCCTTAAATCAGGTAACGCCTAAAAAGCCAGATTTGGCTACTGCGCAAAGGGGTTAAAACAGATATACAAGTATTTCTGAGAATATTTACGAAGGAAACACTATTTCAGCGGTAAATATTGCCCTACATATGAAACGTAATGGATTGTTATATTAAATTAAGCCGTCCGACAGTACGAGTCAAATTGGCTCTACTCCAGCCAACTATATTATACGGTATCACGTTGCTAGCTAATCCAATACTATGTAAACATGTAAAACACAGTGAATCCATTTTTCCCATACTTTTAATTTTGGTGAAATGAGGTTTGGAGTGCAAGACTATTGTTTGGAACAGAGTAGGCCATTTTCAAATTGTAGTAGACTATTGCTACTTCTACACCCTCATCTTAAACTGTACAGGATGAAACGTTAGTTACACTGACTGGCATTATTGGACAAATACAACAATTTTCTGTTCTCCCTATACATTAAATCATACCTTGTATTCTCCTGGCACTGCTGTCAAAATGCTTCTGAGGACCCGGCGTCTCCTCTGCGGTGGTCTGTCAGAGCCTAGCCATAAAGTAGGAATTGTTGTTCGTTGACATAATGAAATGAGCACCAAATGTTTTTGGGGTCTTTTCTAATTCAAGTTTTCTGCCAAATTCTGGCTTCCTCTTCTGTTGGTAGGCGATGGAAACCATTTTGTTGAACACAAGGACAATCCCCAATGTTCTGGGTGTGTGTTCAAAATACTGTTGATCAAACCATAAATTTAGCTTCCTCTCGTTGTTAGTTCTGCCTCGAACAGCACAAGAGGTGCCGGAGCTCTGAAGGGAGATTTTACGAACAGCAAGTTAATTTGTTAAAAAAAAAAAAAACGAACTGTAATCGATAAGTTAACTGAAAGAAACGCTGCTGTTCTTGACTAGCCACACACTAAAAACTACTTCTGCCGGAAGTGGCACCCCTCATCATATCTACAGTAGCGCCCTCAGAAATAAGGTGGATATACAGTCCATGGTCCTTCCTGACAAAATAAGCATGTGCAATCTAAGAGAAAGAACACTTCCAATAAAACTCCACGGGCCATTAATTTTGTGAGCGCCAGTCGCACCAAAGAAAAACACTTGCAGGTCTTTAAAACCCAAAATTCCACTCCTCTTCACTACTAAACTTATCTCTTATTAACTTCACCAAAACGAAAGTACAAACCTCAAAACCAATGAAGTTGGCACGTTATGTAAATCGTAAATAAAAACAGAATACAATGATTTGCAAATCCTTTTCAACCTATATTCAATTGAATACACTGTAAAGACAAGTTACTAAATGTTCGAACAGGTAAACTTTTTAATTTTTTGCAAATATTAGCTCATTCGGAATTTGATGCCTGCAACATGTTTCAAAAAAGCTGGCACACGTGGCAAAAAAGACCGAGAGAGTTGAGGAATGCTCATCAAACAATTATTTGGAACATCCCACAGGTGAACGGGCTAATTGGGAACAGGTGGGTGCCATGATTGGGTATAAAAGCAGCTTCCCTGAAATGCTCAGTCATTCACAAACAAGGATGGGGCGAGGGTCACCACTTAGTGAACAAATGCGTGAGCTGATTGTCGAACAGTTTAAAAACAACATTCCTCAACGAGCTATTGCAAGAAATTTAGGGATTTCATCATCTACGGTCCGTAATATCGTCAAAAGGTTCAGAGAATCTGGAGAAATCACTGCTGTAAGCAACAAGGCCGAAAACCAACATTGAATGCCTGTGACCTTCGATCCCTCAAGCGGTACTGCATCAAAACACCGACATCAGTGTGTAAAGGACATCACCACATGGGCCCAGGAACACTTCAGAAAACCACTGTCAGTAACTACAGTTCGTCGCTACATCTGCTAGAGCAAGTTAAAACTCTACAATGCAAAGCAAAAGCAATTTATGAACAGCACCCAGAAACACCGCCAGCTTCGCTGGGCCCAAGCTCATCTAAGATGGACTAATGTAAAGTGGAAAAGTGTTCTGTGGTCTGACGAGTCCACATTTCAAATTGTTTTTGGAAACTGTGGACGTCGTGTCCTCCGGACCAAAGAGGAAAAAAAACCATCCGGACTGTTATAGGCACAAAGTTCAAAAGCCAGCATCTGTGATGGTATGGGGGTGTATTAGTGCCCAAGGCATGGGCAACTTACACATATGTGAAGGCACCATTAATGCTGAAAGGTACATACAGGTTTTGGAGCAACATACGTTGCCATCCAAGCAACGTCTTTTTCATGGACGCCCCTGCTTATTTCAGCAAGACAATGCCAAGCCACATTCTGCACGTGTTAAAACAGCATGGCTCCGTAGTAAAAGAGTGCGGGTACTAGACTGGCCTGCCTGTGGTCCAGACCTGTCTCCCATTGAGAGCAGCAGCCATACCACTATTCGATCTAAGCAGGTGTGGGCTTGGCCAGTACTTGGATGGGAGACCACTGAGGAAAACCAGGTTGCTGCTGTAAGAGGTGTTGGTGGGCCAGTAGGTGGCGATCTTCCCTCTGGCGGGATAATCCCCAATGCCCCAGTGCAGTGACGGGGACACTGTACTGAAGGAGACGCCATCTTTCGGATGAGACGTTAAACCGAGGTCCTGACTCACAGTGGTCATTAAAGATCCTATGACACTCTTCGATAAGAGTAGGGGGTTCCCCGGTGTCATGGCTAAAGTCCCAACCTGGCTCTTTCGATCTGCCGCCTAATCATCCCCTGATCTAATTGGCTGTGCAATTCCTCTGTCCCTCCCCACCTCTTCCCCCAGGGCTCCCTTGAAAAAGAGATTTCAATCTCAATGGGACTTCCCTGGTTAAATAAGGGTAAAATAAAATAAAATAAATTGAAAATGTGTGGCGCATTACGAAGCGTAAAATACGACAACGGAGACCCCGGACTGTTGAACAACTTAAGCTGTACATCAAGCAAAATGGGAAAGAGTTCCACCTGAAAAGCTTCAAAAATTGGTCTGCTCAGTTCCCAAATGTTTACTGAGTGTCGTTAAAAAGGAAAGGCGATGTAACACAGTGGTAAAAAGGCCCCTGTGCCAACTTTTTTGCAATGTGTTGCTGCCTTTAAATTCTAAGTTAATGATTACTTGCAAAAAAAAAAGTTTCTCAGTTTGAACATTAAACATCTTTGTCTTTGCAGTGTATTCAATTGAATACAAGTTGAGAAGGATTTGCAAATCATTGTATTCTGTTTTTATCCACGATTTACTTAACGTGCCAACTTCACTAGTTTTGGGCTTTGTAGTAAAAATACAAAAAAACTAAACTTCCAAGATAAAATTTAAAATAAAAAAAATAAGAAAATTGCAGATGCCTTAAGCATTTGTACAGGACTCAAGTACTATAAATTACTATGTATTCAAGTACTATGAATTGATGGCATCCCAGTGTAATCCATCATATCTGGAATTTGCACTCAGAGGGATGAAGAATGTTATGCGAGTTCTACATGTTGAAAATTAAGAACACATATTGCTCACTGATCTTTTTTTTTTGTTACTTTCAGTGGTCTACTGCAGAAATCCATTTTCTTGTACCTTTTTTTCTTTTATTTGAATAAATAATGCCCGCATGAGTCAACTTTGAGATCACTGTCATTTTCAACCCAAATTAAAAAAAAAAAAAAGTTGGGATGCTGTTTAAAATGTATCCATTTATTTATTTTATTAGAGAATAGGGACAGAGCATATTTATAAACATTTACATGTAAATATGCCAGGTTATAGCCTGTGGCTAATTTACATCAGTAGTCCCCAGGCAGGTTGATGGTAACACACGTAAAAAAGCCAAATAAACAGTACAGTGCAATACAATACAATATTATACAAATTTTTTTTTTTTAAATTAAATTAAAAAATTAAAAAAAAACAGAGGAACAGAAAGAATACATCATTTACTATACAAGGACATTGCAATTAAAATATTTAATGGGTTTATCCTATTTTCATGAACATCCAATATTGACCTTCAGACTTTTTCCTTGCGCACAGACATTTCTCTAGATTCACTTAATGATGATATTATGTACTGTAGATTCAAAGTCCTTGCAATTTTACATTGTGGAACATTTTTCTGAAATTGTTCCATAATTTTTAGACAGTTTTTGCAGATTCACCAATCTCTGTCCATCTTCACTTCTGAGAGACTCTGCCTCTCTAAAATGCTCTTTTTATACGCAGTCATGTTACTGACCTGTTGCTGATTAAACCAATTGGTTGAAATTTGCTCCTCCAGCTGTTTTTTATTAGTACCAGTTAGTTTTCCTGCCTTCTGTTGCCCCTCTGCCAACTTTTTCGAGATGTCATCCAATTCAAAATGAACTAATATTTTTCATAAAATGGTATAATGTCTCACTTTCAACATCTGATATGTTGCCTATGTTCTATTGTGAACAAAATGTGGATTTATGAGATTTGCACATCATTGAATTCTGTTTTAATTTACAATTTACACAGCATCCCAACTTTTATGGAATTGGGGGTTGTATTAAATTACACTTGTAACAGTTGTTGCAGAACCTCACATTTATTAAATTAATAAAAAAATGTAATCAATGGTGCAAAGCGTTAGCATACTAGCTCGCAAATTATACATCCCATTGAAAAGGTGAGAAGCTTATGATTTTTTTCATTCTACAGTTGCAGCTCCTGGTCTACTTTAGTTCAAGCTTCGCTATCATGGCCGAAGTCTTAAATTTACTCCAGGTCTCGTAATGAAAGATGAATTTAGTTTTGTTGAGAGTCATTTTTTGCATGAAATTGTTTCAACACTCATTTTAGGATGGGCTTATTAAGCAGAGCCCTGGGCTTATTAACCTGCTTTTCTGAGTACAGAATGGATAGGGAAGATTCGGGACCGGAGTAGTTTGGGCTCAACTTATTGAACGATGGTTTATTAAGTGGTGATTTCAGTAACTCCTAATTCATAGAGATGCCCAGACTTTCCCTGTGACTCGGGATCTGGCTGGTGAAAGCAGTCATCAGTGAAGTGTTTACAGCAGATCACCGATCCTGATTCAATGTTGTGTCTGAGTTCCCCTGTCACATTGTGTTTCCGCAACAAACAACGCAATGCAATGACATTCCTAAATACAGTGGAGAGCAAATGTACATTTTACTCTGAATTTGATGGCAGAACAGATAAATTAAGCATGGGGTAAACTGTGTGATCGCGGCCGAGCAGAAGAGCTCAATATTGCGAAAGGACAAATCACAGGGGATGGAAATTCATTGCTTTATGAGGCGTCATCTGTGATAACTCTAAAGCCAGGCCCAGACGGTGCAACTTTGCCTGAGGCAAGTAACACGCATGTATACTGCATCAGGCAATGTTGCACCGTGTGGGGATAGTTTTTGCTCCGTAACTTCCTTGCCTGACAGTGCAGCAGCATACCTAGCTTGCTCAATATTTTTGTGTCATGCAAGGAAGTTACTCACCATGTGGGTGCTACCTGCTGCGATGTTAAGCGTGCTCGACCAATCACAACGTGTAGACATGATACAAATTCAGAGGGTGCTGCCATTTTTCTGTAACAGACATCCTGGCCGAGGATTTAGCAAGGGTGCCACCATTTTCTGTATCATGTGACTCGTCTGCACATCATATGATGGGTCTGCACAGTGTGATTGGTCTAGCACGTGAAACATTGCATCAGGTAGCCCCCACACGGTGAGTAACTTCCTCGAGTGACGTGAAAATATCTAGCATGCTAGATACGCTACTGCACTCTTACGCGTGGAAATTACGTAGCAAAAACCATCTCCACACAGAGCAACATTGCCTGATGCATTATACACGCGTGTCACTGCCTCAGGCAAAGTTGCACTGTCCGGAGCAGGCTTTAAGAGCAAGCTGACTCATCAATGCCCGTTACATTATGTCCTTCATGATTTTCTAAAGTCAGCAACAGCATCACAAAACTTTCTTGATTGCAATATGCGGTGATTAAAATGCAAATAAATTTGTAATGTCTGATTTGAATTTGAAATGACCAGTGTACAAAGGATATATTTATATTAAAGATTCCATGGTCCAAATCTTATTTTTGGATGAACAACCACTATAAATATCGTGTCTTCATACTGTCTACGATGAAAGGAAAGTTTAGAAATCACTGCTTTGTGTTTTTATGTGCCTTTTACATATTGTCACAACTTTTTCCTTTTGGGTTGTGTATGCTTATAGCATCCCTTGAACTGCAGAGGCACCTCTTGGATGAGAGTTGTAAATCAAGGAAAGAGGCATTGGGATAATCCGTGTGAACTGGGGGGTAGGGTGGGGGGGGTCATATTTGCGCTCAGATTAAAGCAAATTTCCGTCTGGTACGGGTGCTCCACTGTTCCCATATCCATTGCCCCAACCAACTCTCAAATCAAACCTACGTCCTTGTACTAAATAATTGTAAAGTAGGCTTCTTTGCTGACTCAAGTTTAAAGTTTAATTACCCGAATCTGTGGTTACCTTTATCACTCAACCTCGCCTTCCCTTGGTCAGCAAAACACTTGACTAGTTACATAATCTTACATTGATAGATTATAGTCTACTCACCTTGATTTTTTTTCTCAGAACGGCAAAAAAATATCTTCTATTAGCTATGTTTTCATTCGGCTAATGAAGCCATATTCTCATAAATAAGTTCAACGCCTTCAAGAGATTGCAAACATTAAAATATAATGCAGAGTAGCATCCTCCAATACTTCGTAACGAATTAGGAAAAATAAATTGACGGAGAAAGTCGTATAGCTTGCAGTTGATCGTCTGAAGTTCACTTTCTAACGTCATTAGTAAACGTGCCGTATTAGCGAAAGCAGAAAAGGGCAGGGGGGAAGACAGAAAGAGGGGGAACAACTTTTACTCACGCAATAAATAAGCAAACAGCGGTAACTAGCAAGGTCCATGTTTCTGCTGAAAACAAAGGTAAGTAAACCATGGTCGTCGTAGTCTGTGTACCGCACAGATTGTCTTCAGGCAGTCCTGAGGGGTGAGCAACGAAGCGTGATTTGCGGTTAACGACGAATGTTGACCCTAAAGCCGGAATTTTCAATGAAGCCGAAGTGGCTTTTTTTTTAAACCCGCAACGTTAACTTGCGGTCGTCTATTTCTGATTGCGAGTCTAGGGTTGGTAGAGCCAACTCACGCAACGAAAGCCAGGCTACTGTTGAACTTGCTTCCAGCGGAATCCAGGAAGTAGTAGGTAATGTAAACAACTACGGAGCGTATAAGCAAGTTTTTGATCCCTGCAACCATAGATATTAAGAGAGGCTAGATTGGCCCCTCCCCCTTTTCACCGCAGACTTGGCGACCATCTTAAAGCGGTCGACCGCCCAAACGCAGAGTGGCACTCGGTGACAATAATAAATCACTGTCGTTGCAAAATGCCTCAACATTGTGCAGCCTACGGCAATAAAAACCGGCGTACTGCACAATCCAGACAGCAGGGAATTACCTTTCACGGGTAAGATACATGTTTAGTTTAATTTAATTTTATTTTATTTAATTTAATTTCTTCCATAGGCCTAATCTTTCAATATATGGCCATGAGAAATCGAAATTGATTACAAATGGACTGACAGGCATCTTAAAATTCGCCATGTCTAATGATAAAGTATGCTTTCTGATGGGCATCTGAGAGGAAAAAACATGCTTCTCGCGAGAATTTATCCCGGGTCTATAAGTAATAAGTCTTGTGTGATATGAACTATACCACTACAACTTCAAAATATTGAAGGGGAATAGTCATTTCCGAAAGCTTGCATTGATTATACAGTAATGCACGGTGAATCGCAGAGTCGACCACGGCAAGATGGCCCCCGCCGTTGGACATCTATCTACTGGGATTCCACCGTAAGGCGTCCAGTCTACCTATATATGTCTGTGCCTGCTACACTGCTGCTTTTCCGCACCCTCTCCCTGACCTTCGATACTTGTTCATGCCGATACTGAGATACCCATACTTGGGTCAAAGTTGACCATTTTCTTTTGGGTGACCTACCACTGAAATTCCAGGAATGGAAACCACTGTTTTATCCCATAAATGATGAAAAATCTGTGCGATACAACCAATCAGATACAGGTTTGGTATTACACACGTGGAATACAACTTTCTCGCGTCATGAATGGTCACATTCCCTGAATTGACAAACACTTCCAGACCACAGTCAAATTGGGTTGGTATGCGATATTCACCGGGTATTTGCAGAATAACCTTCTTGAAAGCCCGAAAAACTTTTTCAAATGAACTTTTAGTTAATTAATGAAAACAGAAAAATGCTGCAGTTTCACTGAATTTGCCCTCTATGACCACATAAAACCAGGTCTAGATCCAAAAGTAAGCAGGTAATACCTGGACTACATTAAAGGATCTCTCTATTACCAGGTACTTTGACGCTAATTCCATACTTCTGTACTTGTAAACTATGTCTGCGCGAAAAATTCCGATGAAAATACACACAGTAATAATTTTAGGCTTGTTTTCTGATGGCAGACCTTGATTTCCATCCAGTTTCTGCCCCACCCACAATTAGGTCCAACTTCCGTGGGATTGACACAACAACCTGCTGACGTCATGTAAAGAAGGAGACGAACTCAGTGGAGCTCGTTTTTCTATCACTGCCTATGGGACACAAACTGCAGTAAGTTTATAAAATTGTTATTTTCTCGCGAAATTTCGGGAAACAGCGGAGCAAATGCCTACCAGATGCATTGTAGCAGGTTGTAGTAACGTATCCAAAGAAGGAGTCAGCCTTCATCAATTTCCCAAAGATGAAAAAATAAGTAAAATTTGAGCGTCTTGGGTGAAACTGACTCGGGAAAAATGGCAAGGACCAAGCGACAATAGTGTGATTTGTAGCGACCATTTCAACGATTCCGACTTTGAGGATAAAGGGTTTAAGTCTGAGTTCGCGATTAAAAACTGGAGAGGAATCAAGCCAGATGCTATCCCGAAGATCAAAAGTCCATTCAAGGAGAGACGCACTGAGGAAAAGGGGAGAAAGAAGACCAGACCGAGCACTAAAAAATGGAAGAAAATGAAGGTAGGCTGCTAATGAACAAATATAACGCGTTAGCTACGCCAGAGCTTCAGCAGGGTTTTGTTTTAGACACTATAGAGCAGTGGTCGTCAACCCCAGTCCTGGAGGGCCGGAGTGTCTGCTGGTTTTTGACGTTACTCTGCACTTAATTGATGAATGAAAGCAGTTCATTACACACTTAACTCATCTCACCTGGTGTCTTTGGTTTAAATATGGTGGAGAAAACCATTCCTTCTTCTTTTTTTTTGAATGTTTTTATTGGTTTTTAGCACGTGATGCAGAGTAACATGTACAAATGTTGCAGAATAATAAATAAAAAATGAAAAAATGCGCATTCACTCACTTCCCTCATCCCTCCAACCCACTCACCCACCCTCCAGCTCACCTGCCCAAATGTCCACGAAGCACATGCGCATCCCCAGGTCCATTTGTGGTCCAATAAACTTACCCTCTTCTTTTAACAACAGTCTGTAAACATCTGGGAAGTAAGGAGAACAATTGCTGGAGTTTTGGACCAGGGATGTTTCCCCACGCTTTTATGATGTAGGATTCTAGCTGCTCAACAGTCCTGGGACTTCTAAGCCAGACATTTTGTTTTATGATGTGCCAAATGTTTTGTATTGCTGAAAAGTCTGGACTGCAGGCAGACCATTTCAGTACCTGGACTCTTCTACAGCAAATCAATGCTCTTGTGATGGATGCAGTATGTGGGTTAGCATTGTCTTGCTGAAACATGCAAGGCCTTCCCTGAAAGAGACGTTGTCGTAAAACCTCTATATACCACTCATAAATAATGCCTATACAGATGTGTAAACTGCCCATGCTATAGTTATTGATGCAACCCCATACCATCAGACGTGCAAGCTTTTGAACTGAGCTCTGATAACAAGCCGTATAGTCCCTCTCTTCTTTAGTTTGCACAACACAGCATCCGCGGTTTCCAAAAAGAATTTCAAATTTTGATTTATCTGACCTCAGAACAGTTTTCTATTTTGCTTCAGTCCATTTTAAATGAACTTTGCCCCAGAGAAGACGGTGGCATTTCCGGATCTTGTTCACATATGACATCTTCTTTGCATGATAGAGCTTTAACTTGCATTTGTGGATTGTACGGAAAACTGTTCACAGACAATGATTTCTGGAAATGTTCCTGAGCCCTTGCAGTGAGTTTAGTGCAGAATTATTCCTGTTTTTAATGCAGTGCTGCCTGAGGGCCCGAAGATCACGAGCATCCAATATTGACCTTCAGCCTTGTCCCTTGCTGCAATGGCCCTCTTGCCCCAGCAGGGCCTGCTGTGTGTGTGTGTGTGTGGGTGAGTTTTTTTGTTTTTTTTTTTTTTTTTTGCGGTTTGCTTGCTCCTCTGTTCCCAATTGACCTATGGCTAAGCCCCGCCCCCAAATGCGATGAGCCAATCACAGTGTGTATTCTCTCCCCATATAGTCGGACATTCTGAGTCTGAACTTCTATTGAAATACATTATGGAAATTCCGAATTGTTCACTGATGGGGTTTTAAAATGTTTCTAAGTTTTAAAAAAAAAATGGTCAAACGCTGTGCTTGGGGTAAATTTAACTCCGATACGAGGTATCCCGAGAGGCTGGGCAATGGGGTGTATTTTATACCCTTCCCAAAGCCATATCATAACTGAGAGAAGTGTCTCCTCAGGATAAAGCTGCTTTCACACTGGATATGAAACAAATTTTTTGCAAGATAGATTACATTCAATATCAATGCAAACAAGCCGGGTTGGTTGTAAACTGGTGGTGACTGTGAGCGTTACAAACGCACAATACATGTGCTATTACCAAGTGCGGGTACAGCACAGTCAAAAATGTACAGCGCGTGATAAATCATGACCAGTCCAAAATTTTTAAATGCCAAAAAAGAACTAATATAAAAGGCGTACCACCATAAGTGCGCATGCAGACATGCATCAACAGTATACGTACACTTACATAAAATATGTTATGGTTCTGTGTTTTGATGTCATGCCTTGTGTTTATGGTTATGTCTTTTCTTTATTCTTTTTGTTTGTTTTATATTCCGGTTTTCTGTTCATGCCATTTTAGGTTTCATTGCACTTGTCTCCCCTGTTTTGTGATCAGTTGGTTCAGTCCGTCTCCCCAGTCTGTGTGCTCACTTGCTTCGGGTGATTCCAATGGTTTCTGGTGTTTCATACTGTATTACTTCAATTCTTGTTTAAATCCTTTGCCCTGCTTTCCTAGATTACTAATAATACTAACATTTATATTTTGTATCATAGTCTACTAACTTAACTAATCCATGTATATATTACTAAACTTACTAATGAACACTTGGGTTAATTTGTATAGCTGCACTTCTACTAATTACTACTAATGCAATCTCAGCTATCGCCCTGTTCTAGTCTCCGCCTCTTGCTTTGCTTTCTCTGCCTCTCCCTACGTTTTTGTGAGATCTCTCACACGTACTTAATTGCTATCCTGCAACTCATTGTCTGTGCACTTAGAACTTCTTGACCGGAGCTGGTTATCTGTCATAAGTTGTCTGTCTTGATCTTGTCAGTGTCTTGGATTTTGCCAATCTTTGTATGAAGGACTTCCCCACCTTGATATTGTCTAGCCCTTCTGTTCTTATTTTGGATTTTTGTACGACCACGATTACTGTTTTGGATGCCCTGTGTATGACTCACTGTTCTGGATTTCGACAAAGATTTTGGCCTGCTATGTACCGTCGCACATCTGCTTCACTGGTTTTGACCCCTGCCTGTCTAGTCGATTTCGCTTTTTAAATTTCGTTTTTGGCTTGGCAATTCTTGTGTTTTCTGGTCCTGACCCTGTTTTCAATAAAGGCTTATGATTTTTTTGGAATTCCTGTTCTCGTGAGTCGTTCCTGAACGCACCGTCGCAAAATAACAGTCCATAATTTTAACTCTAAAAAATTTGTCACACAACCATGTACATCAAGACAGAATGTATAGTACAAAAGTTAAAAGCATTTTGTACTTTTCATGTTTTCCAAAGCGAAATGATGTCAACACTGCATGTGACTAGCTCTATCCGTCAGTCTGTTTTTGGAATTCGATTGTCGGTTAACAGCACCTGGTGGTGCGCACCAGAGGTGCTCGTTGGCCTTGGCTCTGAGCAGTCATCCATGGCCTCCTTTGTTTGATCTGGGTGGATGTTACCCGCGGAGCTACTCGAGCCCTAGGCAAGCCGTACTACACTGCCTCCGGGTCTCAGGGCTGCTTACAGGGCTCTACAGGGCTGCTTACCGGCCGTTGATAGGGTGCTTGTCTGTCTCTGAATTTAATAGCGGGCTGCAGCCTATATGGCGCAATAGTTGCATCAACACTCATGGCTTGGTACCCACAGAAATGGGAAGTCTGTATAAGACACTTTGCCATCCCAACCAGCGGGAATCCCGTAGGCTAGAAATCATGGGCAGTTGTTAGGAATGAAGGTATGCAAGTTACCCCTACAAGTGGACTGCCCTTTTCTTGGCAGGGTGCTGCTTGCTTGTTAGGGCCTCTGTGCCTTTTATCAGGACTACGACTTGCTAGACGCAACTGCTATGCCCTGCTAGTGGCAGACGAATGCCATTGCTTCCCACTGGCACCCGGTTGTGGTTTGGGGGGGGTGTAGATGTTGAAGCAGCGGTGGGTGGCACGCTTCAGGTTAATATCTTTTTGTATAACTGTTACTACGCTAGTGAAATAACTAATAGGATGTATTTTTTTTAAACAAAATTTAAAAAGTTTGTGAACTGGAATTAAAACAAGGAATATGCTCGATCAGTTGTTATAACTGACTTAGTTTAGTGGTTAACTCTTTGAGTTCTGTTGATTGTAAAAAATATTTATATTTACTGTGATCCTGGTTCCGGGGTTGGGACCCCGTTTCTATGGGGCGGGGGGTGTGACAGCCCTCTTGCCCCAGCAGGGCCTGCTGTGTGTGTGTATGTGGGTATGTTTACCCCTAGTCTTGTTTGTACTGTTTTGCGGGTCCTGGGGTGCGGAGTCCATTTAGTGCAACTGGGAGCACCTGGCCAGCCTCCCAGGGATATTTAAACTCTGGCCGTCCCAGTCCCTCCCTCTCCATCCCTCCAGCAGCATGTTATTGTTTGGTTGGCTTTGACCATGTTATTTTTAGGTTTACGCTCCTCAGCACCTTACATTGACCATTCAGTTATTCATCAATCAGCTGACGCACTGATCTACTGATTACCACACCCCATACCAAGAATGGGGGAAACATCCTTCAAAACTGGAACAACTAGTGTCCTCAGTTCCCTAAACTATTTCTTGAGGGGCTGTAAAAGAAACGTGATGTTACTGAAGTAAACACACCGCTGATGAAACTTTTCTAGTATCTCTTGGCAGCTTAAAATTTCGATTGAGTGTTTATGAAAAAAGGAAAAGCAATGTAGGGAAGGAACCACATTACATATCTTTGCACTGCTTTTGATTGAGTATATGTCAATAATGATGTACAAATCAGCATTTTATTTTTTTATTGCCATTTTCCATACTGTGCTAACTTTTTTGGAAAAGGATGTGAATGTGAATCTGTCAAAGCAGTTGCTTACCAAACAATTTTATGAAGTTAGTTCACGCATCATTGGAAATGAAAACTGCTTATCCATCTTACTCTGAAAAGGAGAAGAAAGGCTAAAATGAACATGCCAGTGTCTGATGAAAGGTTTAAGCCATTAGCGGTGCTCAACTGGAACGCATGGTGCGGGTGTTTCCTAATTGTACCTACCGAAGAGATGCTGAGCAATTTTACAAAGAGCTTAACCCCTTTTCTTATATTGCTCACAGCAGGCCTTTCCTTGCATGCTGTGCACTTTGAACGTGGCGTTGTTGTAGTTTTATTCCGTGTCTGTTCCAGTTGAATGATTTACCAGGAAGCAGAAATGTACAACTAAACCTAACTGTGGAAAAGTTGAATTAATGCACTTGACAAAGTCGCAGATATTGCTATTTAGTCATTTACAGTTTCACTGGGGAGACGGCACTCCTGAAAGTATGACGATTTCCCCGTATACACACTTGGGCTCACGCAGTCTCTTTGGGAGCTTATATCACGTGAACTGTTACCTTCTTGCCTATTTTCTCACTTATTCATTTTTATTTTAATGTTTATTCTTATTATATTTATCACTCTTTGCATATATATTACTCTGTCATCTTTTAAATGTATATTTATTTATTTATGTCATTATTATTTTTTATGTAATTATTTTATGAATTCGTCTCTGGTTTTTATGGCCGAAGTATGACTTTACCTCCCACTTGTTCCCAAATTATACACAATTACTTTTCATTCTGCTTTTTTCATTATTTTTATTATGAACCCTCTCTCATGTCAGTTTTCGTGATATGATATCAGTCAGCAATGGAAAGCACTTTGAGCTACGGGTCTGTTTCAATAGTGCTATACGAATAAAGATTGATAATCTAAACTGCCTTCCAACTTGTGTTTTCAGTGTTGTATAAGACACAGCCATACATCATTCCACTTTCACTGTAGATATCAAAGTCCTGAAAAACTCAGTTAGAGGAAAAATATATGTTTTTTTAAATTTGTTTATTATTTTTTCATCTAAGAATTGGTAGGAAAGAGCATTTAACACAGCAAATATCCAAATCCTATCACCGTAGAAACTTAAATTCCCATTTAAAAACTTAATCTCATTTAAAAACTTTCCAGACCCCATTAACACAATTTGCCGTGTGCTTAGCCAACAGGCTAAAGATAAACTTTGTTTGAAGACCTGATGTGAATCTTCTGGGCAGAAACTTGGTCTGGACCCAAGCTCATCTGAGTGCGTGACTGTCCATCAATGGACCTCTATGTCCCGTCCCAAACCCGTGTGAAGGAGACCGCAGGTTTGATTGCTCAGTATTTGTCAAGAGCACAGTGTGGTGGAGCACAGTACACCATAATGAATGCCATCTGCTAGAAGGCAATCATATTTAGCCCGCTTGGCCAAAAGGCCCAAAGGGGCTTATGCTATGCTCAGGGTCTTTATTGCTTACCAGCGTGCGTGTGTAAACCTTTGGCTTGTCTGTGCTCTGACGTCTTCAGTTTTTGACCAATCCTTTCATATTTCACGTGTATATATATATATATATATAGTCATAAGGTGTAGACCAAGTTCGATTTAGAGGCAAATCTAACCGACACTTTGGCCAATAGGGGGCGTTCCATTTTGGCCATGTTTGGCCAAGCAGGCGCAGTGGCTTTGCCACTATTTTTCTTTATGGCAGAATGGAAGACAAAGACATTGCAAAGGAAAAGTTCAACTTCATATCATGATGATTTTATGATGATTTTATCTGGTATTAAAAATTTCAGTTAATAAGCATGTGCATGTCTTTTATCTGTTCCTTATTTCATCATAACCTAATATGAGAGGATTGTTTGATGCAAAAACACAGACTGCTTATTTCACTCTTTCACGTTTTTGTACAGCATATTGTTATCTGTAATGGATGCTCCCACCATATCTAATAACTAGTAAAATGGTAAATTCCAAATCAGGTACTTTTTTGTGTCCTGCTTTTTCGATTTGTTTTTAATAAGCCTCGAGGACCACACATTGAAATCGATGGTCTGGTGAACTTGCCCTCCAAAGCCTAATCATTATTTGAACTTTGTGGCTGTTAATCTGATTAGCTCATTGTGGAAGTGAATCTAAGACTCTATCTTGTTAGCAGCTGGATGAGATGGATTACTGCAGTCATTGAGCTGGAAAATTAACACTTCAGCACTGGCCAAGCTCTCCTTCAGGCCAGTGATGACCATTCAAACAACTCACTCTTTAGTTTATCCCACTTCCTTGGCTGTTGACCCGCTATTGATCATATAATATAGTACACCCCTTTCTTTAATTTTCTTTAAGCATGTTCCATAGCAACATTTTATAGGAAAACACAGGGGTCAAGAAATGATACCTGTCTTATTGTTTTTGTTAATGCACCATAATAAAATATTGTGCTAATGTGGTGCGGTTAACCCGATACATGAAGGTGTGTAGCCACCTTATTCTGGAGAATGCCAATGCTGTTTTGGAGATGCATGGTCCTCCTTAATGCTGAATTCACAAGTTTTTTGAAGTGAAGCAATCTGATCGCAGAATTCAGTACAGTTAAAAGTTAATACAAACCCCAGTCTAAAGTACCCTAATTCACAGAAACTAGTTCAAAGGACGCTTAGGACAAAAAGGCCTAAGTTAGACATTTTTTTATGTATACCAAAGAAGACTGAGAAATAAGCTCCCTACTGCCGTCTGTTGGAAGCGATGCTCATAATTAAGTCATTTAATTGCAACAAACAGTGACGTAGTAACATTTTTGAACAATAGACGAAACAAATGAGAACTGGGAATTCTTGGTATTGCTTTAATATTACATGTTACATGGACATCATATGACCTAATACCCAGACTGATGTGGCTGCTGAAGTCCAATTAACATCTGCGGAAGGAGAGGAGAGAGATCCTATGAAAGTGGCTGGGAATTGCTCTGAGCTTCAGATCAGTTGGGCTGGACATCAAATCTGGACTACAGCATCAACCTTTTCCATCCCTGGTGGAAGAGTTCAGAGTGGTAAAGTGCAGGGTTGCAATGACCTTCGGGAACTCTTTTTTTTTTTTTTTTTTTTTGGTAACAATGTGAATAGATGGAAGTGCATGAAAGAGAACAGAAACAACAAACATGAACATAGATGTAAGTCCAGTAGAAGAAAAAAAAAATAACAGCAAATTTAATTATTGTGTTGTGATCCTGCATTTTCTGTCTTTGCAACGCCATGCTCCATTTTTTCTCATATCTAGTTCAAGTTCTGTGCCTGGCCTAGTGCCATGATGGATTCATTCTTGTGTTTACTGACCACTGCCTTAGTCTGACCATTCTTTGATTATGTATTGTGTATTTGGTATTTAGGATTTCTTGTTTTATTATTTTCATGTTTTAGTTCTCATAGTCTCCATGCCATGTTTTGTTTTCATAGCCATGTTTCATATTCCCATGCCATGTTTATTTTCCATGCTTTGCACTTTGTCTCCCCCGTCTTGTCATGTGTGTATCTTTGCTCACGGTCCCTTGTCTTGCGTGCCACTCATTCAGGTGATTTATTGGTTTCTGGGTTTCAATCTCCTTTCATTACCTCGTGTTCTTCCTTCCCCTTACTTTTACTATCTTACTTACACAGACTAACAGTTTATTATTTTTGATAATTACTAACCAACACTAACCCTGTATATTTAGACTAACTTACTAACAAGCACTCGGAATTGTATAGCTGCACTTACTAATTGACTAACGATCTCTCAGCAGTCGCCCTATTCTAGTCTCAGCCTCCTTGCCTTTCTCTTTTATCTCTGCTGCAATTTTCTGTGGGTCTCCACAAATGCTTTGTGCTTTCCTTTCTCTTAACTATACACTTTTAGTACTCCGTGACAGGAGCTGTTTGTCTGTCCTTAGGTTTGTCTTGTTATCCCTGTCTGCGTTTTGGCTTCGGCCAAATTCATGAGATTAGTTTATTCCTAATGTGTCACTCCATGATTATTGTTCCATTGATTGCACCTGTGTTCCCTGATCATATGTTCCCCCGGATGTGTATATAAGATGTCTGTTTGATTCTCTTCCTTGTCAGATCGTTCTTCCTTGTTTCCTGTGCCAGGCTTCTCTCGCCTTGATTCATAGTGATTTATCTTTCTGACCGGACCGCCCTAGACACCGAGTTTTGCCGATTCCCTGTACTTTCGCCGCATTCTTGTTTTTTGACCTCTTTTTTTCTGACTACGATTTTGTGATTGGTGCCCTGTGTATGACTCTGGATTTCGCCCATTGGACTCTGATTTTGAATTGCGGACTTTGTACTGTTGCCAGCTCTGTTGGGGGGTTTCCCCCTTCAGAAATAAAGCCTCCTATTTGTATTCTACTGGTTTTCGCTTTTGGTTCATTTCGTAAAACCCAACATATTGAATTTTTGAGTCCAGTGTGCACAGTCCGACTGGTGATGATTATTATAGATTGAAGAGTGAAGCCATTTTTGTAAAGAAGGTAATATGGCATATTAAAAAAAAAAAAAAAGAAAAGAACTAAATGAAATCAAATAATGATCAATGGAGGTTTGAGCCTCGCCGCATCACCTTCCTGCTAAGGGCCTTCTATGACACCCTTCCATTACCAGTCGACCTGCACAGGGGAGACGTATGGGACAAGCCGTTTGTACTGGCTCAGTCGGCAAAATTTCATCACGGCGCACGTCTTGATGGGGCAAAACTGCTCTGACCCAGGGCAGATACAGCTAGTGCCATGACAAAGTACTGACCATACCTGCCAACATTCTGGAGCAGAAAAAGTCTAATCAAGAACAAGCTGCTGCCTGTTATAACCATCGGCAAAAAAAACCATGGCAAGTAAATGTGGGAGCTACAGGTAGACCTTGGAAGAAGGCCTCAGGTCCCAGGAGTCATCCGCACTGCCTTAAGGCCCGACGCAGGCATGTTTTCTGCTGAAGGAAAGATCTTCATCCCAGCGAAGCTGATTGTGACTGTGCCATGGGAGGAGGGGAGTGAGGGAAAATCTGCACATTATAAAGACCTGGTCCAAGACTGCAGGAACAAAAGATAGCGAGCATGGTTGTACCCAGTTAAAGTGGGGTGCTGGTGATTCCTGGCCCCGTCAGTTTGTAAGTTGCTGATGGCAATGGGGCCACCTGGGAAAGAGATGAAGAAGGCTGTGCATCGATTAGGAAGGTGGCAGAGAGAGCCTTTTGCGGATATGGAATAGGAGATAGGAGTTGAGCTTGTGTTCAGGAGGAAATGAGCAAAGACTCAACAATTATTCCTGAAATGCCAAGAGGTGAGTGTTATGGTGAAGGGTCAAAACATTTGTTGATCGTTGGTTACCATCTGATGCCATGGCTTCCTGTTCAAGGTTACGGTCATTGTGTAATGACCGAAGATGAAGCATCCGAGGGTGTATGTATTGAAGACCATTCTTAAAATCTCTAGAGGCAGAGTTTACCTAACCTTTCATCTCAGCTATTAAAACCAACACTGAAAACAGGTTCCACTGGTCAATTATCTTGATCCTAAATTTAATTTAATTCTGTTTATTTGACATAACAAAAACAAACATAAAAAATGTCAAACATTGAGGCAAATACATATTAATTCAAAAATAATGGGAATAACAGAGTTGGAAGATAGCTGTGTGATTAATTTTTGCTAGAAATCAGCAGTGAGTAGGGCTGTAAGTTGGCGTTAACCACTGAGCTTCAACGTCAGAGCCAAAAGCATAATTTTGTGCCATTTCCAGGGTAAAATACAGACCAGCCGGATTCAACTTGACACTGTGATTTCCAAGGTGGCTTATCTGTATGTTGGATTCATATGTAATTATCCCAAAGGCCACACTGGTGCTTGTTGCTTGTTGAAAGTAAATAAACAGGATTATGTTCAGTGACAGATTTTCCATACTTTGAGCTTTTATAGCACCCTTGGTTGGTGAGATGAAGCTGTAATTTCATTTCCATTGCAAGGTGACAAGTGAAAGGTTAAAATGCAAATCTCTCAATCACTTCGTTATGAGTGATTTATGTGCACAAACACATACACTGCCCTCCATAATTATTGGCACCCCTGGTTAAGATGTGTTCTTTAGCTTCCAATAAATTCAGTTTTTTTCTAAATAATATAGGACCACAATGAAAAAAGAGGAGAATCCAACCTTTAATTCAAGTGCATTTATTCAGTGGGAAAAAAATCCCACATTAAGAAATAATCATTTTCCATCAAATCATGTGTGCCACAATTATTTGCACCCCTGATGTTAATACTTTGTACAACCCCCTTTTGCCAGCAAAACGGCACCTAATCTTCTCCAATGTTTCACAAGATGGGAGAATACAGAAAGAGGGATCTTCAACCATTCCTCTTCGCACGATCTCTCTAAATCATCCAGCGACCTGGGTCCTCTCCTCTGCACTCTCCTCTTCAGCTCACTCCACAGGTTTTCAATGGGGTTGAGGTCGGGGGACTGAGATGGCCATGGGAGGAGCTTGATTCTGCATCTGGTGAACCATTTCTGTGTAGATTTGGCCACATGTTTAGGCCACATTATCTTGCTGGAAGACCCAGTGACGACCTATCTTCAGCTTTAGGGCAGAGGCAACCAGGTTTTGATTTAAAATGTCCTGGTATTTTAATGCTTTCATGATGCCTTAACAAGGTTCCCAGGGCCTCTGGAAGAGAAACAGTCCCACAGCATCACCTATCCTCCCCCATACTTCACAGTGGGCATAAGGTGCTTTTCTGCATACTCATCTTTTGTGTTCCGCTAGACCCACTTAGAGTGTTTATTGCCAAAAAGCTCTATCTTCATCACATCTGATGAAAGCGCAAGGTCCCAGTTGAAGTCCCAGTACCACTTAGCGAACTCCAGACGTTTGCTTTTATGATTGTGAGTGAGAAAAGGTTTTTTCCGTGCATGCCTCCCAAACAGCTTGTTGGCATGTAGATAGCGCCTAATGGTTGTTTTGCAGACCTTGTGACCCCAAGATGCTACCATTTGTTGCAATTCTTTAACAGTGAGCTTTGGAGAACTTTTTATTTCTCTTTCCATCCTCCTCACTGTGTGTGGTGGTAAAATAACCTTGGGTCCTCGTCCAGGCTTGTTTACCACTGTTCCAGTTGTTTTAAACTTCTTAATGATTCCTCTGACAGCAGATATGGGCAGGTGCAAGCGAGTGGCTATTTTCTTGTTGCCATTGCCTGACTTGCGAAGGTCGACACACATCTGTCTTACTTGAATAGTGTGTCCTTTGTCTTTCCCATGTTGAAGAGTGAATAAGAGAAAAGGCCTCTGTGTCACATCATATTTATACCCCTGGGAAACAGGAAGTGATGATTTACTAATTAAATGTTCCAAGATACTCTGATCAACTTTGTAAACTACTGTAGAAATGACAGAAATACTTCAATTACATTTATTTCTTAGCAATTGTTTGGGGTGCCAATAATTGTGGAACAGGTGATTTTATGAAAAATAATTATTTCTTAGTCAGGGATTTTTTCCCCCCTTATAATTCACTTGAGTTGAAGGTTACATTTCTCTACAATTTCCAGTGTGAGAGTATGCTTCTGCAATAAAAATTGAATTTATTTTAAGGCTTTTAACACATCTTAACCAGGAGAGCCAATAATTATTGAGGGTGCTGTATACCAATTTTTCCTCTGTTCAGGCACCATTATTCATTTGTTGGTATTATGACTTTTTTCTTCAATATTCCACAGCTTTAAAGAAATTCTAACTTCCTTAATGGGGAATAGCTGCCCATTTCTTTAAATGTTTTGTCTGACTGATTTCTGACAAATCTGCAAAAGTGTATCATATCTGAAATTTCACAACTTTTTGTTTTAAAAATAAAACAATGTCTATGGTGATTCTAAGTGCATCACTTGGCATGATATAACTTTTAACAGGTGGCTTCCTCCAGGGTAAACCTTCAATTCATTTGCTCAAAAGCTATTACCACTGGGGAGAGCCTTTAGCAATTAACAAATGTAAAGCATATCACAAATATTAAACTAAAAATTGCTCACTTTAAGTTTTGTTCACATATTAATACTTGCATAATGGTTTGCTCCTCTAGGACTGTGGATTTGGAGGAAATAGACAGTAACACTTCACTTTAAGGTATCGTCATAAGAGTGACATAGCACTGTCATAACTGTTGTATGACACAGTCATAAACGTGTCATGAACATTATGTTAATGTCGTAAACGTTTATGACTCAAGACAACTCAAACAATGTCAACTTCTCATTACAAAAACCGAATGACACCTAATGACAACAGTCATAAACATTTATGACATGGACATAATGTTCATGACACATTTATGACTGTGTCATGTAACAGTTATGACAGTGTCATGTCACTCTTATGACGATACCTTCAAGTAAAGTGTAACCAAATTGACTCATATGCCAAGGCTGGAGTTGATGAGGAAGTTTTAATAAACAAATTGCACAATACAAAATAAAAAGGAAACAATGTTCCAAATCATATGACGCCAAAGGAAGCAGTGACTTCTAAAATTCCCACTGATCAGCAGTAGCAAGGCAGATGCAGAGCACCCAAGTTTGGCATAAGCCTGCCTTAAGTACCTTGTGCTGCAGCTCAGTAATCACAAGCTGCAGGTGAGTTTGCTTAAGTGCAGAATGAAGAATGTGAGAGGAGGGGGGCTGCAAGGGCCAAGCCTTACAATTTGGGCTTTGAAAGAAAGGCTTTTCAGAACTTTATCAGCAAACTTGACTTTGAATTTTAAAGGTCCAATATTAAGTTGTTTTTTTTATTATTCTAATGTTGTTATATTTTATACAATTTGATCTCCAAATGGGAAGTAAAATTTCTTTTAATTAAAAAAACATAATTTCTTCTTTCCCATAAAAATCCATAATTTCTTGGCCATTTGCTGCCTGTCATTCTGCCTAGAAGAGTTTTGAGTTCGAGTCCCCTGTATGACAATGAGCTCTGCTTTGATTGCCGAAAACACAGACATAAAAAATAAACAACAGCGTTAATGTTATGTGCGTGAGAGAGGTGGGGAGGTCAAGCACAGCCATGGGAGGGAGCGGGACATACAGAAAGAGCTAGTAGGCCTGAACAATGAGGAACAGGTCTGCTTGTGATACATGACACAGGAACACAGGAATTTCAAATCACGCGTCTCAAATGTTGCAGCAGACATGGGGGTTTTCACAACTAAATTGGGATGTCTTCAAAGTAAACGATCACTGAGTTGTTAAATACAATGGAGACCACTATATTGACTGAATTGTTTTTAAAAAGTACAACCCCAAGTTGGGAATTGTGAATAAAATCAAAACGCACTGACTTTCAAATCACACCATTTATTCACAATAAAACAGAGATAACATAGCAAATGTTGAAACTGAGAAATTTTACAATTCTATCCACAAAATGAGCTCATTTCAAATTTGATAGCTGCTACAAGTCTCAAAAAAATTGGGACAGGGGCCTGTTTGCCATGGTGTAGCATCCCGTCTTCTTTTTAACACAGAGTGGAGGCATCTGGGCATTGAGGAGACAAGTTTGTTGAGTTTAGCCATTGGAATTTGATCCCACTCTTGTTTTATACAGGCTTCCAGTGCTGCAGACTTTGGGGTCTCCTTTGACAGACTTTTCATTTAATTATGTGCCAAATGTTCTCAATCGGTGAAAAGATCAGGACTGCAGGCAGGCCAGTTCAGCATAAGGACTCTTCTACTACAAAGTCATGCTGTTGTAATAGCTGCAGTATGTGGTTTTGCATTGTCATGGTAAAATACACAAGGCCTTCCCTGGAATAGATGTCGTCTGGAGGTGAGCATATGTTGCTCTAAAACCTTTATATACCTTTCAGCATTCATGGTCCAGTACTGTGTGATAAAGTAAATTTGTAACCTATATACATAAACTGCTTTTTCAGCCCTTTTTTGCCTGTGTCCCAACATGTTTGAGACCTGTTGCAGCCAGGAAATTTGAAATTAGCTCATTTTGTGGATAAAAATGTAAAATGTCCCAGTTTCAACACTTGAAATGTTTTCTATGTTCCATTGTACACTGAACAAAAATATGAATGTCCCATGTAAAATTTGAGTTTTTATTAACAAAAAACTGGAACCGGGATTCGTCTGTGAATAGCACTCTTCTCCAGCGTATCAGCAGCCATCGAACGTGTCCATTTGCCAATGCGAGTTGGTTCCAACGCCGGACAGCGGTGAGATTCAGACCATGGTGAGGACGCCAAGCCTGCAAGTTGGCTTCTCATAGGTGGTTACGGACTGTCTGTGGTGTGATGAGTCTGTTGTGCAGACCAACGGTCTCATCCGCCGTGCATGTCGCTGATCTGAGCCGATCCCGCAGGTGGACGATCCCGATGTAGTGATCTTGGTCTGTTGTGGTCACACGTGGCCAACGTGAATGAGGTTGATTTGTAGTACTGCCCATCTGTCTGAAACGAACTCTCAAACGGCCTATCGTCCGATCGTTAACATTCAGCTGCACAGTGACCGCTCTGGTGGACATCCCTGCATCCAGCATGCCAATGGCACATTCCCGCATGACCTGAGACATCTGAGGCATGATGACTTTTGACAAAATTTGACATTTTGGGGTGGCCTCTTATTGTCCCCAGTATAAGGAGTGCCTGGGTACTGCTCATTCTGTCTGATCACCGTCTGGAAATGCCACACCCATGTACTGAGTGAAATCACTGCATCACTGAGCAAATGCTTGCTGACAGAGAGATGGATTAAAAAATGGTACACAAATCAAAAGAAATATCCCTATTGTACAAGTAAAAGTCAGCATATGCTCACTTAGAGTTGTTAACTCCATGTGGCATCAGTATTTGACATGGAGCGTTTATATTTTTTTTCAGTGTAAATAACATATTGGCTCATCTGATCTGATAGTCATTGCATTTTGATTTTATTCACAATTTACAATTCGTCCTAACTATTTCAGAATTGGGTATGTATTTATCTTGTTATGGCCCCAATTTGTTATTACAATCTACAACACAACAGCAACAGCAAGGGATGACAGACACAGTTTTAAAAACTTAAACACATCTAATTTTTACACAAAGACAAAGACTAATAACAACTAACTAACCTAAAGACCAAGATTGATTATAACAAAAACAAAAAGAAATATTTACAGTCCTTTTTGTGGGGTGGCTTGGTGATGTCCTGGGTGAGAAAAATCCCCAAAAGAAACTTAACAGGTCTTGACAAGAATGGCAGGTCTGGTCACATGTATCCTTCTTCTTGCAATTTCTCCTACTACTTTAATGTCTCAATTCTTTGCCTTATATACTCTTTTGCAGACCCCACCCACATTTAGACCTCTTTTTTTTTATTTTCGGGGACTTGCCCCAGACATGTCCAGGACATGTCTAAACATAGCTCCAGTCTGAGCTGAATAAAAAAAAGGTAAATACTGCCATCCAGTGGCCTATATTCACATTACAATCTGAAGTGAACACATCAGGTAAATACTGACATTTCATGAATCTTTGTGACTTTGAGATAAAGGCTGTTAAAGTTGGACACTTTTTATGTGATCTGCACCAGCATATTATTTCTTGCGTGATTCCGTTGAAACTAACAGGCGAATCATTCTACTTTTTTGACATCAAATTCTTCATAGGTACAAACAACGGACCATTGCAAAAAGTCAAAAAAGTCCAACTGTCAAGAAATGTCCATTTCCACTTGATACATTCACATATGGGTTCTTTAATTACAACCCCAATTCCAAAAAAGTTTGGATGCTGTGTAAATTGTAAATAAAAACAGAATGCACTGATTTGCAGCTCTCTTAAACCCAGGTTTTATTCACAATAGAACAGAGACAACATATTAGAACTTTAAAGTGAGGCATTTTGTCATTTCATGAAAAATATTACCTCATTTTGAATTTGAATTTGACACTCTTGCTCAAAAAATAAGAAATCCACAAAGCCCTGCCTCTCTTGCCTCTTTGGAAATGGTTTCCTTGAGAGGGGTAAGTAGCCCATTTTTCTGGATATACAGGGCAAATATTGTTGCCAGTAAAGCACTACTTTTAAAAGCGTAGTTTGAATGCAAAGGATTTACACCAACTTTGAGCCAATTTACTGAAGTATATTCATTTATCAACAAACTTAATAATGGGAAACAGCAATCCAGCTACTTAGAAGGAAATAAATTTTTTGAAATATAGATTTGAAAGTCCAAAATTTAAGTCTCTGAGGCTTTTACTGCATGTAAGAAACTAGCAAACATAAAAAACAAGATGGCTGACGCAACTTAAGAACCACTAAGATTGGTTATTAATTCAGAAATGAAGAGATAATAGGTTGCTAAAAGAATATTTGTGTTTTTTTCAGGACTCTGTTACAACTGAATAGGAAAACATGAAACATATGGTCTTCAGCATCATGTCATTATATCTGTGAAAAATAAGACGAATTGTATTAGATTATATGTTTGTTGATTTAATAGGCTGCACATATTTTGAATCTTTGATAACACATCTTGTCTCTGTTCATTGCTTGATTCCTACCTTCACGCAGCTGCCCCATAGCAGTTACTGCAACCCCTCAGCCAACATGCTCTAAATTTGCAAACCAATAGGCCCCCTAGTGGCAAATGCCTCTGAAGTAAGTGTCTCCGCAATGATTTGCTTATGCGCTTTGAAACACGGCCCTACAGGGCTTAAGAATCCCCACAGTTCTGAAGCAGTACTTCCAGACACATCACTTTAGGTGCATCTATGCGTGAGTTCAAGGCCTCTTGTTTTAGACTTAGGCATCCACAAGTTCCAGACCCACCATTTCAGTCATATTTGCACTGAATTAGAAAAAGAAAATGTGTATTTCCTTCTAATATGACGTTCCATTGTGAGGCCCCTCTGAGAAGACAACAAAAGGATTTTCCAGTTTTGATAGTTAGTGCCACTTTAATGCATCATTGAATAGTAATGTGGTTCTCAGGCAACAAGGCTTAAAATCATGACAGTAAAGCACTGTGCTATCAAAGCATTCAAACATTGAGGACATTTTTATATTCTGGTTCTCATATTCCTAACCAGGGTGATCAGGTGTCCCAGTTTTGCCGGGACAGTCCTGGTATCATGAATTTTGTCCTGGTGTCTCGAGTATTGTCAAAATTATTACCTCTGGCCAACAAAGTTGGAGGTGGTCATGTGATCATTACCGTTTGTCTGTTGGTTGGTTTGTTGGTTTGTTTGTAAGCAGTATTACGCAAAAAGGTATGGATGGATTTTCATCAAATTTGGTGGAATGATTAAGTATTGCACAAGGAAGAGGTGATTCGATTTTGGGAGGTCAAGGTCAAAGGTTAAGGTCAAGGACATGCAAAAGGTCAAAAACATTGAAAACATTTTCGCGAAGACGACAGGACTGCATAAACACAGGGGTTGCTAGCTAAAACTGGCAAAAATAACCCTGAGTAGATTGGCGGAAGTACTTTCGCTCTCTGAGCACAGCTCTATTTCACATATGTCCTGGTTTTAAGAGCACAGTGTGAACTGATTCTCATACTTGCATAAATATCAAAGGCCAAATCAAAATATTGCCAGTTTGCCCGGAACAGTCACCAGAACCTTGGTTGAACACTTCACCATCATGGATAATTCTTTGACAAATGAGAGAAATTGTATGGAGTTATCAATAGACATCAGATACGAGTTATCAATAAAATTTAAAAAGAGTTGAGCTGTTTATTGAGGTGTCCCCAAAACATGAGCTTTACACCTTAATTAATAAAAGGAATAATAATAATAATCATCATCAATAATGATCATAATCATGATCATCATCATTTCTGCTTCTTTGTTAAATAACATTTAACTGAGTGTATACACATGAAAAATGTACAATTCTTTAACATATTAAAAATGTCATAATGTGCTATTGAAGGTTTGATAATATAACGTTGACAGCATTTGCAGGAATTGCTGAGGGAAAAGCCCTGCCATTGAAATCTAATTCCTAGGCATTTTGTATGCAGTCATAACAATAAGTGAATAAAATCTTTACCTCTATATCATCACTTATGATAAAATTCATGAATGAATGCAGAAGCTAGCCAGCTGCCCCGAGTTATAGCTGGATCACAGGGGTTTGAAAGGATAGGCCAACATTATTCATTGCAGGTGGCTTGCTTGCTATCGTAAGTTTGAAAACATTGTTTATACATACGTGGCGTTATCAAAATATTAGCTTAGATTAACTGAAGGCTTGTTAGGCATAAAGTGATCACTGATAAATAGACCATGTAACATTAAAATATAATTTCAATGCAGACCATTTCGAAATGACACCGCCTCATTAATTTTTAATCGTATTTTACAACTGGTGGCAAATGCTTATGTCTAAAACTAAATACACACTACAGGCAACAAAGCTACTCAATGGCCAAGCATGGCCAGCTGCATTGTTGCCAAGTCACCATTGAAGTGCTGCTATTAAACAGCTTATTGATGATATTACGTTGTCATGGGCTTTTGTGAGCCTGCTGAAGTGGATTGTCAGTTGAGATCACTTGCGGAGAATCATATAGCTAGCTAGTCAAGCTGCCGCTGATTAATGTGTGACTGTGATAACTTAATAGCATAACAAGTGGTGCCAGCCGCAACAAACCCCGCCCCTCACACTTACTTTCACCTACTTGTACGAAATTCAATATGGATCTTTTCTGGGTCAGTGGTAATCCCTGAACCGAAATTGAGGTGATTGTGGCCATTAGTTTTGCCGCTAGAGTGTTAACAAACAATCACAGAAACAAACACACAGACACACACAAACAAACCAAACCAAAAACAATACCCCTTGCCCTCACCCTTCGGGTGGGGCAGGGTAATAAGAAACATTGGTCTGTGTCAGATCTATTTGTAGCAATAAGACTGTAGATAATACAAGACATTAGTCATTGTAGCTCTTGCCTCGGACCACCATTCAGAGTGACTAAAAATTGAGTTTTTAGCTATATGAACTATGAATTAATTAAATAGCTAAACAAAGTTTGGGCAAAAAACTGTGTTCTCTCCTTCAAATGACATTGTGATCATACAAAAAGCACATTTCAATGGAGATCACAGAGGATGTATGCTGCACTATTGTTCTTAATGGCAATAAAAATTTACTCAGTGCAAGATTAAGTTTTTTAGCTTTATAGACAAAAACTACAGTGGCCGACAGGGGAAAATGCGCTGCAATGGCCGAAAAAATAAACGCGCTGCAAAAACAGAAACGATGCTCATTCAAAAACACGCAAACTGCAAAAACAAATGCAAGAGAAAAACACTGCATATCCATGTCAACACAAACGTGCAGCAACTGCCTAAAACATCCCCAATTGGAGAAACACGCTGCAAAAACAGGAACGATGCCAAGTCAAAAGTATTCAAACCATAAAAGTAAATGCAAGAGAAAAACGCTGCATTTAGACATCAACACAACGGACGTACTCCAAGCCGCCATGGGGAGCACAAACTAAAATAGTTTTTATTTTTGACTTCATTGTGACTGGCTGGAGTATTTTGTTTTAAAAGCGAAGGGTTTGCCAGGACTGTGGCCTTGGGAGCATGCGGAAAGGGCTCGCTGAGCTTCACAACCTTATGAGCATGTGCAAAGTGTTCGCTCCCAATTATGGCCTTAAGGGGACCTATACCAAAGCAAAATGCCAACTTTGGTTCAAAATTTTAGTTTTGAGGTAAGAACATGAAGTGGCCCTTCAAATAATTTACTTTCAGGACATGTATTCAATTTCTGCCTAATTGGTCTTAAACTTGCTCTAAAATTGCCCTGAAATTACTCTTTTACGCTATAAAGCACCTTGATAAAAATACAGATGATTTTCAACAAGAACATACAGATTTCTCAGCGACTGTGCATCTAATTACCTTCATATTTAGCAGTTTTCTTCATTTTATGATGATGTATGTTTGTACAGAACTGTTTTTGCAATATGTACCTCTGAATATGAGTTAATCATGATATGAATATTTAATTAGCCGTTTCCTGCCAAAATTTATTTAGGCAGGTCAAAATACTAGAACCCTGGTCCTCAAATCACACCCTGCAAGGTCAGAGGACTGCTGGTTTTCCACCCTCCCTTTTCCTGGGAATCAGGTGTTTAAAAAGTCTAGCCAATCAGAGGCACTAACTGTTCATTTACTTGGCTGGGATAATAGAAAATCCACCTGGGCTGGATTTTTATTCAAGGTCCAGATTTGAGGATCCCTGTACTAGAACATAGAAACCTGGAAAAAAAGCTCTGTAGTGACATTAGTAATGCTTTTTCCTTCGCATTACAGCTGGAATTATAACCAAACACTGTTTAGTTATCTCAATAACTGTGTTTCTCTAAGTATCTATGCATTAATTTAAGCAGCCATTGCCATGGCAACCACTGATGTGATGCTACAGAAACTCAGTGTTTTAAGTTGCAATTTCTTATATAATTATTTTGATAATAATTCTTACTTTAAAAAGTAAATATCATGGGAAAATGTTTGCTTAACTATAAGTCCCCTTAAATATGATCCACAGAAGTCAACGGATAGCAGTGAATAGTTATAACTTTGCCATTTAGTTTGTAAGCTAGCATTTACATTCATCAGATACGACTAGCTGAGTCGACAAAAAAGCTTTCTTGCTAGCTAACATTCGTTCACTTGCTTAGCTAAACAGTTATATTTGGTATAATATAAATGCTTGCGGTGCAACTCTAGCTCAGTCAGATAGCGAAATAATGGATAGTTTTTATTCACTTATATTCTATTGATGTCTGTGCACCACATATAACTGTTCACCAGCTAGGCTAGCGAACTAGCCAGCAAAATGAGTTAACTGACGTTAGAAAGCCTCTTTGCTGACTTAGCTCTCGCTCTGGTCAAAAGTAAAAGCTGTTTTAGTTGGCGCTCCCCATAGTTGCAGGGAGCATTTCCGTTGTATTGATGTGGATATGCAGCATTTTTCTCTTGCTTTTGCTTTTGTGGTTTGCATGTTTTTGAGTTTGCATCTTAACTAAACAGAGCAGTTATTGTGGGTAGAGAGAAGGGAAGTGGGAAGGTTGAAACAAAAACATTTTATTGGTTGATGCTTCACCGTATCATTTGGGTGCTGAAAAAACTTGCGTATATCTCCGTCTGACACGTAGGTCTCGAATTCTTACATACACATAACTGATACACGGGTACTCTTGCATGGTTATGTTTTGTATAAAATGGTCTCTGGCGGCTCTCCAATACTGCAGGTCAATGTTGTTGCATCGTCTTGGATTAATCTCTATTTGCGAGAGGACTAACGTTATCTAAAGGGCGAGTGTGTGTCCAGTCAAATGAGTTAAAAGACTTGATACAAGTGATAGGCAAAAATGAACAAACAAATCTTTTGGAACGACTCTTTTTAGTGTCCGATATGTACCGGATCACCCTGTCAAATGTCCGAGTGCTGATATGAATCCCAACTTCTCCCACGAGTTAGACTCGCCCAGCCGTACTGCTCACAGGCTGCTATGGTACCGAAAAAAACCAATGGATTTCTCCAAAAACTACATCTCCCACCACCATGTGACATCCTTTGTGTGCACTCGCTGCTCAGAGGCCAATTGTTAAAACTCCCCTTCACTCCGCTTTTGAAAATTTTTTGAAAATGAACTAAATCAACGAAAGGTTTGATACATTTACATATATCAACTCATAAGATCCAATTCTTTTAAAAGATTCGAACTGCCCATCACTACTTGATACAGCCATGAATTTGTCAAATATGTTGGGAAGGAAAGCAGAATTACCTCCTTCAACGTGCAATTTAAGACCTGGGTGCTGAAAAACATAAATTACATTGGAGAACAATTCAAGTTTAGCATTAAATTGTATTTGTCTAGCTAAGGGCACCTTACAACTATTGTTAACATGTCTTTCTCCAGTATAGAGAACAGGCCATAATGTTCTGATGCGCAAGAGGTACCTCAGTCTGATGCTTTAACAAAAAAAGTTCTTTAGTTGAGCCCAGTCTCATCCTGATTCATCATAGTGACATTACCTGACTGAGCGTCAATACACAACAAAATATAGGGCACTGGCAGCCCCAGAAGCTCCCGCCGTTAAGATTAACAAAATGTCAAAGTTTTTGTTGACGGACTCACTCATGGACAGACGCACGCACGGATGGAGCCCGATACCACAGCTCCTGTGCCACTCAGGCTGCAGGAGCTAATTAGGAGCCTGTAACTGAAAATGCTGAGAAGATAAAGCAAATTGTTGAAGTTTTTGGTGATATTTTTAGGCCAGTAACCTTGAAAAATAGGCCAAGGTCACCTTAGGCATGTCATTTGTAGGGCTTTATGAGAGGCATGTCCAGTTAAAATTAAGGAGCCTGTAACTGAAATTGTTGATGAGATAAAGCAAAATTTGTTGACGGACAAACGCACACACGGACGGAGCCCGATACTATAGCTCCCACAGCTCGAGCGGCCGAAGCTAAAAAGAAGGCTTCTGGCTTTCTTATTTGATGCCAGTTTAAAACAAATCCTACCCCCTTACCACAAACCCTTAATCCAAACCCTAACCCTGAATGTCAAATAAGGACACTAAAAGCTTCCTTTTCCACCATATATACTAAGCTCCATTAAAAATGCGCGGGTGAGGCATGTACTGTATTTGCCGCAAATTGAATCAATTGATTTCTATTGCTTTTGCAGTGAGGCACGAGAGGAAATAAAGGAAAGCATGTGGTATTGTAATCCTGACGCACATCACATGCACGCGTGCCAAGCACTTCAGTAATAACAAACATTGAGCTGTTCGTGATGTGTACTGTGACACTTGACTTGTTTTTTTTAATGTGATCAACAGCCTACATAAAACCAACAAAAAAAGAGAAAAATGCTACTGCATCAAGAAAATGGGACGGCTTGTGACACAGGAGAGAGAAAAAGAGCCTTTGGCATGTTGCGGGCAGGTCTCAGCCGCTGAGAGGTGGTGCATCATTTGCATTGTTGCCGTTCAACAATTAGTCGGCTGTCTATATGAGAATGGAACACAGGCCCTGTCACTGACCGACCCCACTGAGAGCAGCCACAAGTGAAGATGGCAGCTCAAGAGCGCCACATCTGGTTACAGCCTGTACTTGACAGATTCTGAACAGCAACCAAAACTGATCATGAGATGAGGGGTCCGAGACGATTGAGGGTGAGCACAAGTACTCTTTGACACCGTCTACGTGAGCAAAATATGCCTGCACACGGCCCCTACAGGAAGCCCATTTTTTGCACATCGACAGGAGTACACGGCAAAATGTTCAGAGTTAAATCGACTCTTAAAGAGTTTATTTGGTTCCACTCTAGAAAGTGTGAACTCAAATAGACTCTTTAAGAGTATATTCCACTCTGTATGAGTCAAATTAACTGAGCATATTACTGTGTAGGAACTCTTCACTTCTGACTGTGGGCACCTGCCTCTGTGTCATTTTTGGCACTTTATTTCCCTGTGTCTGTCTGGGAATGGATAACAGGGACTGTTGCTGACTGACCATGGTACAGGCAGCCATGCGTAAATGGGCCAAAACTGGGTTTTCCGTAGGGCCCGTGTGCACGCATTTGTTGCTCACATAGACAGCGTCAAACGGTACTTGCACTCACCCTCAATCGTCTCGGACCCCTCATCTCATGATCAGTTTCGGTTGCTGTCCGGAATCTGTCACATACAGGTTGTAACCAGATGTGGCGCTCTTGAGCTGCCATCGTCACTCGTGGCTGCCCTAAGCGGGGTCGGTCACAGTGACAGTGCCTGTGTTCCATTCTCGGATAGGCTGCTGACTGATTGCTGAACGGTGACAGTGCAAATGATGCACCACCTCTCGGCGGGTGAGATCTGCCCGTAACATGCAAAAGGCTCTATTTCTCTCCCCTGTTTCACAAGCCGTTGCATTTTCTTGATGCTGTAGCATTTTTTGTTTTTTCGTTGGCTTTGTGAAGGCTATTGACCACACCAAAACGAGCAAGTCACGTGTCACTGTACACATCACGAACAGCTCAATGTTTGTTATTACTGAAGTGCTTGGCTTGTGCATGTGGTGCGCGTCAGGATTACAATACCACACGTTTTTCTTTATTCCCTCTCGTGCCTCACTGGAAAAGCAATAAAAATCAATTGATTCTTGAATTTGCCGCAAATACAGTACATACCTCACCCGTGCGTTTTTAATGGAGTTAAGTATATATTGGCACTTGATCAGGTAGCGTCACTATAAGACAAGTCAGGATGAGAATTTGTTGTCTAGTCAGGACAGTCCGATTGCAATATGTGACTTACTATGAAACTGGCTGCCAATTTAGGGCCTTGTCAGGCTGAGGTTGTATCTATGAGCCAGAGAGAAAAGATAAAGACCAGCAAATTGGATACAGAACTAGATTAAAGTTGCTAATGGTAGCAGCAATACATCAAATTCCCCTTTCATGCACTACATAGGCAAAGTATGTCATAATATTGTGATTGATATCAGTACACTAGAAAAACTTCAGTGTAATAATTAAGTGCAGTGGTTTTACAGGCTTGCAATATGTGACTTCATTTTGATACAAATACATATAATCTAGATCTATATATGTTTTAATGTATATATGTCCTATTTACTGGGCTGAAAGATTGAGTTTGATTACATTGTGGTAATAGTTTGCTGTGAGTGTAATGATATCTTACTTTTATACATATTGATGTAAGCTTAGAGTGGCGTCCGGGGCAACAGACACACCCACTGTCCACATCACGCCTCACTAAACCGGCAATTATCCTACCCTTACCGCTCCTCTCCGGCAGCATCATGGACAGCGCATGCCAGACAGGCCTCCGTTCAGCACCACTGGCCACGGCTCAGTGCTGCACAGCTCCCACCAACTGCAGCCAGGCATATGAGAAGGGCTGTCCGAGTACATTCCGCACGAGGCCACGCACCTGATCCCCGTCTGCATCAGTCACCAACACAATATAAAGCCAGCGAGGCAGCAGATGTGGACAGGTTGGCTGAGGGTGTGTTTCGCAAGTGCGTTACTGACTGCTGTTCTCTACATTTCCTATCAGAGTCCAAAGGCAAAGAGACGGTCGATCCCGAGTTTAATTTCCCCCAGAAAGCCTCAGGCTGGCCGCTACTCTATCACGTAACAGTGGCTAATTCCCGTAAGAGTCTTAAGGCTCACAAAGTGTAATGTCTCTTGATTTATTTTTTTGTAAATATACTTACCACCCATTGGGCTGGATCTTCGACAACCTGTTACCCTGTCTGTGCCTGCTTTTCAGGGGGTTGGCCACAATAGGCCTTTTGGTCTACCAGTATTTTCAGTGGTTTGCTCAAGAGTTTTGTCATATTGAAGTAGACTGTGAGGGGTTAACTCTAGGGGGTTTCCGCCTATAAAAAAAATTTCTCATTTGATTGGCTTAGTCTGGAAATCACCAATGGTCCATTAGCAAAAGTTCACAGCACCAGTAAAATTTTCATGCAGTTTTTAAATCAGATCTTCTTCTAATCATTCCATTTGCCTCCACAGTAGGAGTTGGGACCTCTGGTTCTGAGTCACTTTTAAAAATTAGCTCCTACTAACACCTACTCCTGCTCTTCTCGAAACATGTTCCCCGCAGATGTTGACCCAGGATGTCATGTTGGGCCCCAGATTGAGTAGTTTTAATGACTCAGCAATCTCAGCAGCATAACAATCCGCTAATGTCAATTTTGAGCCCCGGAGCTACATCGTTAATGTCATGTTAAGTCACATTATTTTGGCTAGCTTTAACTAAACTGAGACGTTAGCATAGCATTCAATTTTTGAACCAACTGCATGATCATGTAAATGCCCCCTAACCGTGGATAGGAAAACATTTCACTCATATTCAAAGAGAATAGAGCTGCCCAAGCAACTGGTAACTGTGACCAGCTACAGTTAAAAGGTTTTGCATTTGCCATTGTCTTAACCTCAACTCTGTATTTGGCAGTAAAGTAGCATTAGTAAGACATAGAATAGTGACATACAAAATATATTTTCCCGCAGAGAGTAGGTAAAATGATATAATAGGATATAACACTTTTTTTCTGATACCAGAACACTGCTGGTACCTGTGACAGTTATGTTACCCTGCAGACAAAAGCTCCCGATACAGGGTCTGAGGTGGTCTGTCAGTGGCATAGTGACTACAAATATCAATAGAAGTCAGCAATTTGGTTTTAAGATAAGATTAATTTGTATTTGGTTCTAACTTTAGTGTCTATTACGATCATTTTATAAACAGCAGGATACACTGCAGCCAAGTACACCAGAGAGAGAAAGAGAGGCAGGTCAGGACACAAGAGGTGCGCCATGCTCACACACTCAGCAACTCCATGCTAGACTACTCTCGTTTTCTGTGGGAGTTAGTGAGATACTGGTATATTTAGGTAAGGGTCTATGTGGTGATCAGTTAAAGGGCAACTTAGAGCAATACTGGCCATTAATTGTTGAAATATTGCCTAGATTCAGGCATTTCACTTTTTTTCTAGCATGTTGAAACTACAAACCAAATTTTTGTATCCACTTAGTCACCAGTCTATGAAAGAAAAACACCAGCCAAAATACTGAACCCATGAGCACTATTTAGAAATAAAAATAAACAGAGTAATCCGTTGCCAACACCAGTAATGTCATCAGTCTGTTCTCCTCTGTCTGAATGAAGTATTTCAGTGGCTTAACAATTATTATGAACAATGGAAGTGCATCAGTTGGTTTTCAGATGGGCTGTATGTATGTGGGGCTTATGGACTGTAGAGTTCACAACTATGGTCTGTGTGTGTGTGTACATGTGTGTGTGTGTATGTGTGTGTGTGTGTGCATGCCCTAGTGTGCATGTGTGGGTGTCTGCGCGGTATGTGAATCAACGCATGCCGATTGTGCACACGTGTAATTGATAAGGCAACAAATTTACAATGATTTTAAAAAATGTCCTTATACCTGTGCTAAAGCAAAACCTATGCCCTTGCACTTCTTTTAGAACAGAATACTGTACATTTAATTGGGATAACAGTTGCTATTGTTGCGGAGGCAGTGCCGAAGACTACATTGTTTGGCTCTTGTTGAGCAATATAATTTTTAAATATATTTTCTAATGCAGTGCTCATTGACCTAATATAACAACAAATATATTCTTTCTCAATGGAATCTGCAATAAGAAGGTAATTTCAGCCAGAGTTCAACACACTGCCACTGTAAACAAGAATCATTAGGAGATGACACATCCCCCCCAGCCCTTACAATCCAATCTCGGAAATCCCAAAATATCAAAAGGGACCTGTCAATGGCCTGATTAATGCGCACAGCGCGTTTTGTGGAGAAAAATATTGAACGGTATACAAATTCTGTCATGGAAACTAAATGTCCACAGGGGGATGGACGGATGGACAGACAGATGACCGCACTGACGACTATATCCCCCCACATTATATGCTGGGGAATAATAATATGCTGATGACACTGGAAGAGACAGTATTATTACATTCTCAGCATCCCTGAAAGAACACAAGGCACAAACTCTCTACCTAAATGTTTGGTTTTTCTGCTTATGACCGACCTATGGTAATGACCACATGATTGAATGCCTTCAACTTGCAGAGCTTCAAGTCCTCAATAACTTTTTCATAATAACATGTTTTCTAACCAATTTATTATTATTCATTTTCATACTAAATATATCCAGGTTCTAGCCAGGCGTAAAAAGTGCCAAAGTCCAATAATAGAAATGCTCTGACTCAAAATTGCTGAGGTTTCAAATGTTGAAAATCTGTGGCATAATTTTCAAAAATAAGGATTATTAACTGCATAAAATCTTTGCAGTGGCCAACTTTTGGCCTATTTGAAATTCTTGTAGAGACCCCTAGGTCTCCAGCGGTCCCAAATATGTCCTGCTTAATTACAGGAAAATGTCTATAAAATAATGTCCAAGATCTAAATATTTTCCATTTCCTGTAATGCTGTGTTTATAAAAACATGGCATCCAGGGTTTGAATATTTCCCTCAATATAAGTGTGGTGACGCCTCAGTGATGTGCTGCAGCCATCTGGTACAGAATATGCCTGTGAGTCTGTGACATTCTTGCAATATGAAAAAAGTGCTTTTTCTGACTTTGAATCTCTTTAAGGGAAAACTGAGTGAAAATGTGGAATTTCGGGGGTTAAGCAGTGCTCAAAAAACATCAAAATCTCAACAGGGAGATTTTATGGTGCTGTTATGTTTTCAGACACTATTTACTATAGACATTTTGTGACTTCAGAACTTCGAGCACCACGGTCTCAAGTTACGAAACAGACTTAATGCAAATTTAAAAAAAAAGAAAAACAGATTAAAGCTGACATCCTTTAATTAAACTCCTGCCTCACAACGTCTAACTTCATAAGTGAAGCTTTGTAATTGTTTATTTCCTAAATTATCGAAGAATCCCCCAGGAACCGATGACACCGTCCTAAAATTTCTCTCTGACAGGCCCTTAGAAATAATTAAGTAAAGTTAAAAAAAGAGAAAAATAGTAAGTAAGTAAGTAAATAAATAAATAAATAAAATTTAAAAAAATGTAAAAAGCAGCCATTTATGAAACTTTGCCCGTTGTTCCTTTGAAATTTGCGTCACATCCTCGTGCAGGGACGATTCACGTCGTCCTACAATAAAAGGTAAACGTACTGCTGGTCAATGTCTCTTCAGTAGCCTACTGAGTGAGCCACTAAAATATCCCAGCCAACCATTTTTGAAACTTATTAGAGCAAAATAACTAATCAAGAGCGACAGTTTTGTTTCTATCACGAAATTAACAAATAAATTCAGATCTTTTTTTTTTTTGCTCATTGTCTGATTAACCATTCAGATTTGCGTATCATACGATTGCCTAATGCGTGGCTATTTCCTTCGAGAGATATTTCCCACATGCGCGAAGTGAAAATGTAATTAATAGGCATACTGCTCTATCAACACCCAAATAGCTCATCATCAGCGCCGCAAGACAAGTATCACGCCTAAAGGATACACATTCAAAAGATGAAAAGTTCTCACATGCGACTTCACCATCCGTTGGTTTAGATTGAGGCCGTAGTTTCCAAATTCAAATTCGTATTTCACCTGAAGCACACATAGCAAACAACGATTATATCTCTCGTATACAATGCTCAATTTAAAACTCGCGTGATGATAACCAATTGTACGGTCGTCGAAATTGCGCTGTTCACAACCCATATTAAAATTAATTAATCCGTCGCCTTTTCATCACCGTAGGGCAAGATGAAGTTAAGCACCAATAACTGCTATAGGCCTATAGGCTGCTGTTATTCTTAACATTTCCTATTTTTAAAATATATGCAACCCATTGTTAGCCTAAAATGTATTACATGTTAAATATAGGCTGTAAACAAACGAGATGCCTCCCTATCGAGCCGTCCCTTTTGTCATCATAGGCCTATCATTCAGAAACTTATTGAAATGCTTTAGCCTGCACAAACGGAAATACGGTTGGTTCTATTATCATGTGTGCTGAAACCGAGAGAAACATGCCGCTTATTAGGATAATGAAAAATGCGTCTCAAAAATTCCATCTGTTGGAAAACATTGCTATTTTCAAAGACTGTTCAAGCTGACAGATAAAGTGGAGACATTTTCTGAAGCCAGTCTGTAAATGTAGTCTGTCTGTCAGTGCTTCACGTCCGTCCCCTCTTTCATTCGTCAGTACGGTAATTTAAACTAATTCTCTTACATCAAATAACCAGCCTATTAAAACCATGTGCGTGCAATGAATATTCCCTTTCGAAATTGAGGTCCAATAATAAATAAATGATAAATTTAAGATTAAATGTACTATTGGCCTATAACTTTGATTCGATAAACATTTGTCATTCGTATGGGTTAATTAGGCCTTATGGATTGCTTTTTCAAGATAAAACATTTTGTCCTTAAATATTAGCATGTTTCGTTAATTGCGGTCATTTATTATAAATGTTGGCTATACGTCAGCTTTACGACCAGGCCTACTCTGCAAGAATACTCGTTTTGCTTCTTAAGTCCAACGCACGCTTTGCGAGAGGGAGGTCCGCGTTCAGCAGTGTCTCCGCGTGGGGTACTGCTGTGCTGTAAATCTACTGTACGCACATTATTATTAGTAGTAGTAATAGTAGTAGTAGTAGTAGTAGTCCTAGTAGTGGTAGTTTTAGCCCATTATTATTATTATTATTATTATTTTTTATTTTTTTATTATTATTATTATTTAGCGTTGTTGTTGTTGTTGTTGTAGCGAACGAGTTTTCTGAAAGTAGCTTATAATAGGCCGACGTACAGGCTGATTTCAATTATTTATATTAAGACCTATCCTTCGCGTTTATTCGTCATTCCTGCTGTTGTGCTAAAAAGTGAGGTCCATAAATTTCACCGCTGTTGCTTAGGCTATTGCTAGATGCTGATTGATGAGCTGTTATGCTATGCACTGAGATACTGAATTGATAGGTCCGTTTTCAATATTTACTAATTGCCTAGATTCCCCCCCGTCAGGTTTTAGAGCAAGAATATGTCCTTTGAAATTGCCCTTGCGTTTTAAACAAAGATGTTACTGAAGCTATTTCGTTGTTTCTGCGTACGTTTCCAGTATTTACCGACACAATCGCGTCAACACCTCTTAGCTTTCGATTTTAAAAAAATCATTAATTTTTCTTAGTTTTCGGTAATCCAAACAGAACTGGCCTGAGTAGCGTACCCGTGGGCATGCAAATTTCTATACTGGATTTTGATGTCCATACTGTTTAACACAGAAAAAATTAATGCCTATTCACACAAGGTCAATTTATAATTTCCTGAGCTCAATAAATAATTTGGAACCCTCTTTACATGAAATGTAAAAACTTCATGTCTTTTGCCGATTTGCTTGTTAGAAGTAGATGGATATTTCGGTTATTTACGGTTTATTTCTTTGTACGCTGTCAGCACACGTGTCAACTTCTTTTTATGTTCACTTTGCCACACAGCCTAATATGGCTTGAGTTAACTTTCTGTCAGTAAAAAAGCATGAAGTATGCTGAATAGTGCTCGTCGAGAGGACCACATGATATTCATAAAATTGATGGTGAAAAATATCTTGAATTAACTACGATTAACCGTCCACTGCCTGTAGTAGGCCTACCATAGCCATCCAAGTTAACATTATGTTCAGTGCTGTCAAATTATCGCGAAGACTTCAAACAAGATAAAAATGGTCTAACTGAATGGTTTGTAATTGTTTGATTTCATCATTTAACTCTTTCGACCTCACGCTGAAAGGTCTCACGCCCACTGTCGGGTCCAATCAGTCGTCTGAGGTGTTTTGCTGTGAACAGAACAGATGCCAAACTAGGAATAAGACGCCATCCCGCCCCCAGTTCCAGGCCTTTCATTTAGGTATTCATCATGGCCATCTGAACTTGTTTAAATATACACTTCCGACTTTTGGAGTTTTTGTGGTTGATAGAATGCATTGACAAAATAATGCTCTTAACTTAAAGGATTGGCTATTTTTATTGCGATTGTTGCATGTTTTCAATCACACAACTCCTTTAAGACTGTTTATATAGCCTATGGATAGATTTTTCAACAGTAAAATAATGGGATTTTCGCCTCGATGCTAGTAAAATAGAGATTTTATTGTTTATACACTTTATTTCAGAATGCTTATTGTTATAACAGTCGAAAGACTATTCATAGTGTGTTCTCTTGTTCATGAAGTAGCGGCGGAGCCAGAGCTGAGAAAAATAAAAAAGCAAAAGAACATGCCTTAAACCGATTATAAGTCCTGACCTGTTCTTAATCATTTTCTTTTATTGATACCTTTTCCAATTATGAAAATAATCCATTGTTAATTAAAGACGCAGCTTCTTTCTTAACGCAGAGTAATGAGGATTAAACGACAGGCTAATCCAATTCAGAAAAAAATAGGTGAACGACTATGGAACTTCCGCCTACCTTTTTGGCGCAACCTGCTATGCTGGCCATATGATCATACGCTTCATGATTCTTTAAATTAAATCAAAGAAAACAATGATTTAAGACACATTTACACAATTTTTACCGATGTTCGTTGAAATGCACCGAATTGTGCGTCCAAATAGAACTTGTAGGCTATTTCTAATCTTACCTTAACGAAATAATCTGGCCGCCCCTGACAAAATGGAGTGTTGTCAAAGAGAACATAGTAGCCTAGGAGAAATGATAGATCGAGTCAGGACTGATAATTTCTTGAATAGGTTGTACACCCGATTTTCAACTCTTTCTCCACCACAGTTCGAAGTGAAATGTATTTTTGAATGCATTTTTCTAGATGGGGATTTTTTTCTTGTTGCACAAAATAAATAGTTTACCCACTCCTCCATAACATATAGGCCTATAGTTAGACTTTTTTTTCACAAAAAAAAGACCATTGGTTTGTGGGGATTTCAGGCCGTCATTGCCTTCTTTCATCGGAAGAAGAAGCTATAAAAGTCTTTTAGACTCTAATTTTGACTCGTTTTTATTTGGCCCATCCTTTACTTCTAATGACCTTTTCATCTTACTTTTGTTTTCATAGTTTATTGTTGTAATCAATTGTCCTCGTTTCATATTGGGTCCATTTTCAATGTATCATTCGATTAGAAATGACATGTCACTTCTAACTGTAATAAAAAAAAGAGCCCAGTGTCACATTGTAGCAGTCTACTCGACGCTTCTCAGAATGTAGCGCGCACAACAGTTCTTTTCCTCCGCTGCTGAAGTTTAACGAGCTTGCGGCGCGCCTGCAATAGAGTTAGCCAGTGGGTTTAAAGCCGGTTGCCCTCCTGGTCCGAGGCCGTGGATGAGAACCCTGGGGACCAAAGGTCTTTGTATGCCAGGATGAGGTGCAGGCGGTGTCCGGTACATGTTGCTGTACATCGCGGCAGCTGCAGCCGCTGCTGTCGTGCCGTCCATATTGCCCAGCAAATTAGGATGATAAAAATATGGTGATGGGAACATTCTTTGTAGTGCTGAATAATTTCCTGCTTCCGCCAGTAGTTCCAATCCGACGGCAGTCTGTCGCTTCCACTTCGTCCTGCAATACGGTTAGAAAACATTCAGTTAAGAAAAGGGCTATTAATAGTTCAGCATGCATTGATCCAGTCAGTGCCAATTTAATTGAATAGGCTTGCCTACTTTAATGTTTTTTAATATTAGAAGTTTGTGTAGTAAAAATAAAAGATAATCCAAGTAACACGGCAAATAACCGATCGATTTTGAGTTGCCTCGAAAGCACCAGGCTACACCACTGCATTTATTTATTTATTTATTTGCTTATTAATCAATCTATTTGTCTATTTCTCTATCAAAGCTCGAGGACACACGTGGAGTGTATATTTACCCAAGCTGTTTACTCTGGGGCTTCCATGTAATAACTTACTTCAGCCGCAAATCCATTAAGGCTACATTTATTCATTCACGTCGGCCTAACGTTCTCTTATCCTGCCAACAAGAAGGCTATGAAAATGTTGCATCCTATAGCCTAAGATTCTTCCAAGTTCCAAAGTAGCCTGACATATTTCCAACTTCTTTCTTTTTTGATCCCAATATAGACGCAATAAATCAATTAGGCAAAGACTAGAACATTCAAAATCAATAATTTTTTTAGATATTTCAGTGCGGGATTATTTTGCATCCAGCCACGAAGAGAAGATGCATTTTGGATCAATTTATGAGTTTAAAAACAATCCCTGGCCTTGCCAGTTTATTCTTCTATTTTGGATTTAACATGCAATGTGCACCTGCCATAATTTTCACATTCAGGCTATGCCAATTGGGGTCATGGTGTTTTGCTGTGTTTCAGTCGAAAAACCATCAGCTATAGACTATGTCCGGCTCCATACTTAGTGTAGTGTTTCCATAAAATATTCCACGTTTAAAAAATTAAATGTTAGTTTTTTACTTAACGACGTTATGTCACTGCTTCCACTCCCTCTATTTTGAGTAACGTCGAATTGGCGTCAAGGATTTTAATACAATACAAAATCAAATTAATTGGAAGTTACTGAGCTCAGTTTTGTACAACTAGTTGGCATAATATACTTCAGTAGATCTTAAATTTCACTCATTTGCGTGCGTCCTTCAGAGGTCAGCTTTATGATTAATTGCGATTCTAAATGGGTGTGAAATAATTCTTTTATAGAGTGATTCTTTAATTTCCGATTTTATGTAAAGGAGAATAGGCATTAATGTCTATAATAGGCATTTTATAGGCTCTTCGAATCCCTTGATTAAATGTATAAAATCTATTATCACAAACATGGTTGATGGAATTTGCAAAACTAAATTCCTAGAACAACACAAATAATAATAATAATAATAAGAAGAAGAATAAAAATAATTAGAATTTAGAGGACATTATAGTTTATTGCTCCGACAGAATAGGTGCCACATACCGACGATTTTGGTACCAGGTTTTCACTTGCGTGTCGGTGAGGTTGAGAGCTGCAGCGAGGTCCATGCGATCCTGCACGCTGAGATATTTCTGGCGCTCGAAGCTGCGCTCCAGCTGATTTAGCTGGTTGTCGGAAAAAGCCGTCCGAGCTTTTCTTGGCTTTTTAGAACGAATCGGAGGACTTTCTCTGCTACTTGAGATCTCTCGGTCGCCGTCTTCTTTTGTTCCTGAACAATGTGAAGGTGTAGAATATGTGAATAAGACGTGAATAGACTCACAAACACATCCCCTTTCTTGTATTTTTGAATTCCCCCTGCCTCAAATAATACGTATCCAATATATATAGTACCGGTCAGTCGTTTGGACATACCAACATTTTTGTTACGATGCATGTTAAATAAAGAAATAACTCTTAAGTTCGCACAAACAAACAAACGACAAATAAATTTTATTCTTGAATTAATCAAACTAACCTGCATTTGTTAAAAAATGATAAAAAGTTGATATCCTATAGGCTAGCTGATCTTCAGCAGATAACAAGGATGGGAATTCCATTCATAAAGTGTTATTTCCCAAAGAACACTGGAAATCGATAAGTCGAGCCACGTCTATTTGCTGCGTGTCTCGGTCTTTCATTAACCCCATACTCTGATTGACCCACAAGGGAAGATGATATCTCTGTTCCCAAACGCGCACACAGTCCGAGATATATTCTCGATTGAAATAGCCTTCTGTACTCCTTGATTGCGCAGCTTTGATGACCAGACGAGATAAAGGACAGCGATTAAATTCAACTACGTTGATGTGTTTAGAAGTCAAAACGAATATTTTGATATTTAAAGGGAGTAGTAATGATATCAGAGAGCGATGGTTAAATAAAACCAGTGAAGGGATGCAACAATTGAAAATTATATCTTACTGCACGATTCCTCACACATTGATCAGACAATATTCATAATTAAATGTTCACTGCAAAAGCAACCGCGATGACGCTACTACTACTGTTAATAATAAAATAATAACAATAATAATAATAATAATAATAATAATAATAATAATACGGGTTTTAAATAAAGACAAAAATCCTCTCCACTATTTAGCTCTAGCTTACTCTTTTGTGTCTACTTTAGACCGAATTTTAACTTTATAAATATGTTCATTTTACTTTACAAATTTACCAAGATTAGAATGGGCGTATTTCCGCTTACCATTGCATTTAAAATCATTATGAAGGTCGTGTCTTTTGTCCAGTTCGATATCATCGTCCTGCTCTAATTTTGGCCTGAACCCGTCGATCCCAAACTCTGGTTTTGGAATATGCTGTGGTGATGATACGCTTGTGCTGTATGGTGCACATGCGGCCAGAGGCTTGCCGTCACCCAAAATGTCTTTGATTAAGAAGGAAGAGGTGACCGTCCGCGGGACAGTGCCAGCCGCTCCGAGCTGCTGAGGCTGCGGCGATAACTGTAGATTCTGTTGGTGATTGTGGAGGTGGTGGGGATGCTGAAGGCTATCTTCCAGCAGATGGACTTCAGTATGATCAGCGGTAACCGAAATTGGGGACGAGGGGGAAGTGGCCACTGTGTCTATCTCCGAGCACGGAGATGGGCTGGACTGGTGCCTGAAATCGGTGTTTCTGTTTTCACAAAGACGAAAATCCCCGTTCATCAGCACAGGGCTCCCGCAGCCAGAATTACTTGATAAAATACTGTCAATTCCAAAATTAGATCCGTTGGATGCTTCCATAGTCACAAAATGAAATTAGGTCAGTTTAAATGAAGTGGTCTTCATTACAAATTTTAAAACTCAACATTTCCTCGGAGTTGCAGAGTTTAAATCAGAGGCGAGAAAGAGAGAAAAAACTATTGTTGCTTTGGCTCAGTTTTTAATACTCCTGTTAGTCCTTCCCCAGTTTCATTTGGAAAGCGCTGAGTCGGTCCAGTTCCCGTCTTTTAGACACAGTGCCTAATCTTCATTTTAGGCGGAGGTGGTTTTCAAGAGGAGAGTTGTCTGAGGAATGACAAGGTACCACGATCCAATTTTGATTGTAATCGCGGAGATGCCCCTCAAATACGGTCTTAGTTGACGTCACAGGCATGTGGCGAAAGAACTGGGGTTTTTCTTCAGTATGTGCGCCGCCTGCTATTCTCTTCAGTCATTGGATTCAATGAGACCTTACAAGCACTTAACCAATCAAAGCGCTACAAATTCTTCTCCAATTTGAGGCAGATAGACGATCGAATCCTGGATGTGCTTTTCTTTGAGAGCAAAGTGCTGCCGTGTAACTGGCTTCGTAAATGGGTAAACAATACTTTCAATGAATTTATTTGAGCCTCTTATGAGCCTAGTAGCACTACCGGATAAATTCAGTTAGGGCTATATAAATATAAGACATAAAACCAAAATTTATTACGGCTGAGCCTATTCTATGTTCTGAGATGCCTATTGTAAGAACGATATTTTTCATTTTCTCTGTTTGGTGTCCGAGCCTGTATCTTTATTTTTTCTTCTTTTATTGCATTTTCCGGTACATTTTCTACCGGGATGTCATTCGTATAATCTTATTTAATTGATTTCATTGCCTATTACAATTCATATGCATAAATTAGCATGCATTCTTTATTTAGTTATGGCTGCAAAATGTCCCTTTAATTTAAATAATCACTTTACTGATGGTAAAAATGATATAGGTTGCTGTGAATTGATCTGTCTTTCTCCACATTCTTCAAAAATAATTTATAGGCTAGGCTATAGCCTACCTTTTTGCATCAGTGGGAGTATAATGAATCATCTAAAATTATTCAAACCAACCTGACACGTGTGTTCATTTCCGCCTGCTCATTATCACTCATGTCGAAGCTCTCAGGTGTCGTATTTGGCAGTACTGAACACGGATCTATACTTTCTTCAGACACCGTCGACGAACAGTCGTGGAGAAAAACTGCTTTTAGTGACTCAAGCCTTTTTCTCAACAATTGATAACTGAAAATATTAACTAAAAGAAACTTTTGATGTTGTATGGTGACCGTAGGCTACAGATTACTGGAGATGCGAGTTATTAACCCATGCGATTATTTCATCATATCCACGTTGGTGAAGGTGAATATAACTCATTCAAAACGAGTGACAATTGTTTCAATTATTATCTATGTAAATTGTGACGAAAATGGCTATGAGCTTGTTTATTGTATGAACTAGAATATCGATTTATGGCAATACAGGTCGTGAAATGCTACGGGCTACTGCAAAATGTCAGATTTACAAAAGAGTAAAATTGTTTTGAATATTAATGAAACTTGAAAATCAATTGTTCAATATTTTATTCGTCATAAATAAAACATTTAATTTGCAATTCTGAAAGCGGATTAAACCTGCCACGCTTAGAATTGATCTGGTTTCAAGCTAAAAGGCCCTTATAAAATAATAGCTATAGACAAGTCGGAAACTCGTGCGGCCTTTGTAGCTGTAGCTTTGGTCTTTTGTTTATTTTTTCCCAGCTGAGATTTTGGCTTCAATAGAAAAAAGCTTGCTTCCCCCATGAAGTTCTAAAAAGCCATTGCTTTTCAGAAAATTACCAAAAAAAAAAAAAAAAAAAAAACAATAAAAATGTAATGTTGTCTACCAAATGTAGGCCTATTAGTACAGCCTGCTCCCCACGCTATGACATCTTTCACAGAATTATTTAAAATATGCAATTAAATGATTTGCTATGTCTGCCTGATAAGCAGCAGCCCCTAATTAACTCATGTGTTATGACTGCTCGTTGCAAAATGCTGAGGTTTCGTATTTAAATAAATTTCACTCGCACATGCGAATGCCCCCTGGTTATATCATTGAATTTATTACTTATCACTTCATTTATTATCTGAAATAATTATTTACAATCCTGGTAAACTGAAAATAATTTAGGCCAATTGTTTATTTTAAAAAGTGCAGTGAAGTCAATACAATGTCTATATCATAAGAAACATGAAATGGCTGTATTATGCACAAGCATATTGCCAAACAGTACTTTAATGAAGGATAATTTAACAATTTTAAACCAGCTGCCCCAAAGAAATAAAGGCAATAACCTGAATCGCTAAGCTACAATACAACTTACTTTCCACAAGGCGGCGACAAAGTAATCAAAGAGGACTTCCGCAATGATGTACCTTCACGTATTCCATGCTTTCCCGCAGTGAAGGGCTTTGTACTATTATTGAAATCTTTTAAATCATGAATTAATAATAATAATAATAAGAAGAAGAAGAAGAAGAAGAACAACAACAAGAACAACAACACCCGAATTGAAAAAGTTTATGCATTCACTGAAGAAGAAAAAGAAGAAGAAGAAGAAGAAGAAGAAGAACAACAACAACAACAACACCCGAATTGAAAAAGTTTATGCATTCACTGCACGTGTTATCAATGTATGCCAGCAGCCTATATCTGAAAAGAAAGCCTATCGTTGTTTACTAATGTAAATTTTACGTGCTCTTTTTTAAGGGTACGCTGGTAGAATAGCGTAATAAATCAAATTCATTATCATGAAGCTAATTATAAGCAGGCAGTTTGGTACAAATAAAGGCACCAAGAATTGTCATGGCAAAAGGGAAAAAGTAATTTTGTTGAGTGGTGACCTTGTCAACAGTGAGACAGGCCTACATAGGACAATTGCAGAAAAATAAATCAGCTTTAATGAGGCAATGGATCACAATGTGGCTTTATAATTTACCTTTTATTTTGCAGCATGCAGCTTGAATTCTGTAGAATTACTTCTTTATTCCTCAGAGTGAGTATTTCCTTCTATAGAGCACGCTCGGAAGTGGGCCACCAAAAAAACAAAAAAAACAAAACAAAACAAATAAGGCCATATATACAGCTTGCTGGGACCCTTAACACCTCATATTTAATATTTGTGTACAGGTCTTAGCCTCAAATGTGCAAATAACCTTTTTCCCAGGACTTTAGCAAACAATCTTTGGTACTGTTTTCAGCAAACTGATCTCTATCCATAATTCAGTCAAGAAGCGAACCAACATACTGATGTTGTGGAGGACTGAGTGTTGCACTTGCATGTAAATTTGATGAATATCCTCACGTGCCTTTCAGGCTCCAAAAGGGCTTCTTGGAGCAACACCTTGCTTTTGCTTGAATTATGAGAATAAATTGAATTTAACCTTTATTATTCAGCCGCAAAGTGAGGGGGGGGGGTGTGGTATAGGAATGAATACTGTCCTTACAGACGTCTGTCTGTCCTCCTGTCTGTCTATCTGTCTCGCTTCTTTTCTGGGTCAGAACTCCAAAACTATTCAATATTTCTCAACAAAATTTCATATATAGGTACATACACTTCACAAAAATATAAACACCCCATGTAAATTATTTATGTAACGTGAAATTTGTTACCCTAAATGAGCTAATAATGTCTTAATTGTGCAAAGTGGTTATTTGTCTTGATTTGTACGCAACATTTGTGTTGATCTCTGCCAGAGACCACTTGCTCTGTGATGCATTGACTCCACCCACAACACAGGTGTGGCATGTGCAGACGCTGCTCAAACACCGTGAACAGACCTCAGACACTCCCTAAAACTGGGGACAATATAAGGCCATCCCAAAATGTCAAATTTCATCAAAAGCCACCATGCCAGAAATTTCACAAATCATGCGGGAATGCGCCATAGGAATGCTGGATGCAAGAATGTCCACCAGAGCGGTTGCGGCACAGCTGAATGTTCGCTATCGGACAATCGGGCGTTTAGGAGTTCTTTTTAGACAGACTGGCAGTACAGCAAATCAACCTCACCCTCGTTGTCCACGTGTGACCACACATGCACAAGATCGTCACATCCGGCTTCTTCACTTGCGTGATCGCCTCAGACCAGCAACACACACAGCAGATGAAACAGTTGGTCCGCACAACAGACCTATCACACCTCAAACTGTCCGCAACTCCCTGAGAGAGGTGAACCTACACGCTCATCGTTCTCATCGTGATCCCAACCGTGTCTACGAGTATCCCTGATTGCCATACGCCACTATCATGCCTTAATGAACAGTAATCTGTTGCATATTGAATGATCAGATGAAGTGTATATGACTTAATATTTTGTAAAAACCCTTAATGCAAATTAAAGTTTAAAAGTGTCAAATGGGGCGTTTATATTTTTGTTAAGTGCATTATTATGTAGATGTTTCTTTTCATATTTCTGCATGTCCTTCTGTCCATATGTCTGTCCATCCACCGCATTTTTTTTTCCATGCCAATGACAGCCATCTTGTTCTTTTCCCAGCCAAAACTCCCTAACCTTTCAATATTTTCTCTACAAAACTTCATACACGGACACATCTTATTATGTACATTTACCTTTTTCATACTTTTGTCGGTCCTCTGTTCTGCTGTCTGTCTGTCCATCCCTAGAATATTTCCAGGCCAGGTATCAGTCATCCTGTTCTTTTTTTTCCGCAGACCAGAACTCCTGAACCGTTCAATATTTCTCCACAAATTTAACATACTCAGCCAAAATAAAAACTTCACACTCGTTTGTAGGTCGATAAGTTGAACATACAAGAAATGAGGTTTTAAATAATGATTTTATTTAATTCTGTACTCATTAAAGATGGTGTATCATAAAAATAATGTCCATAATCTAAACAGTTCCACTGCAAATGCTACGGAAATGTCCAAGAGTAAAAATGATAAGTTACAACTCGAATAAGAGCAGTGTGCAGGCGATTACGTATGGTTTGGGCAGTCACACGACCTCTAAATAATTCATTCCTAGTGGACGTTGCAGTGAAAAATCGATTATGCAAATGACGTAAGACAATTTGTCGGTCTTCTGCTTTTGACGTCACATGTGGGCTACCAGAACGAGGTCGGTCAGCTGTGGTGCCAGTGTGTTGTAGACGTGTCAGAAGATCATGGATAGTCCGTCAACTGCATTCCATAACCCTTGCAAAGTCAGTGACGGACGTTTCCGTATTCAGCATGCCAACGGCTCACGCTGAATGTCTGACAGCCAATGGCATTGAAAATCAACGAATAATTAACTGTAAAAACCTGTTTTTCCGAGATGTCTCTCTAACGTGCTAACATGAGCTCAGTTGCACATCTCTCATATGGTCACGTGACTAGGAACATGAGAAAACATGGTGTTAGCTTAAAGTACGCTCGCACGTGCTATGTACCTGTGCACGTCGGAGTTGATGTGTGTCATGATGTCTTTGACAACGCATTTACCCCTAGTGATAATAAAAACTTTTTTATTAAAAGTTTCAATAATATATTTACAAATTTATGAGTGTGAAGTTTATTTTTCGACTCAGTTTATATGGTCACATCTTATTGTGCAGATGTTCATTTTAATACTTCCACCCGTCATCTGGTCTATCTGTCCCTCCACTGCATTTAGTTTGTAGGTGAGAAATCAGCCACCTTACTTCTTCTGGGCCAGTGCTCCTAATCTGCTCAATATGTCCGAAAAAAAAATAATAATTTGAACCCTTTCAGCGCTGTGGGCAACTATAATTTCTTGGTGATATAAGATATCAAAATCAGACGCTGTTGAAAACCTATCATGTGGCAACTTGTTTAAAAGGGCTCCCCTGCAACAAGTTGCCACGTGATAGGTTTTCAACCACTCAGGATAATGACATTTTTAACTCCTTTAAAATGTGTTCAGCGCTCAAAGGGTTAATACATGGATACTGTACATCCGATTGTTTAGATGTGCCTTTTCATACTTCCATCTGCCCGTTCATCTGTCTGTCCCCCTGCATTTTATTTCCAGGCCAGATATCAGCCATCCCGTGCCTGAGGATCTGAGTATCTCATGCTTATTGTTGCATAATAGGCCTGCAGCACACCTATGACTTGGTTCATAACTGCAAGAAGTTCCTGATTCCCCATCAATTTGTGTTTATTGATATTAGCCTGAGTAATGTTCCATAATGGACTGTAAATCAAAGCAATTTGTCCATTTTAGCCAGCTGAGCTTAAGTTAATTGGCTTGGACAAGGTTGCGCCAAGAGTTGCACAGGTCAACACATTTAGGCAACCCTGAAATATTTCAGCCCAGTTAGGCTCTCCCACGAGCCCAAAGAACATCCATCTATGAATGCCAGTGCAAGATTAATGGATGTTGATGGCATTGCAAAATACAAAACCCAAAACCAGTGAAGTTGGCACGTTATGTAAATCGTAGATAAAAACAAAATACAATGATTTGCAAATCCTTGTCAACTTATATTCAATTGAATACGCTGCAAAGACAAGATGTTTAATGTTCAAACTGAGAAACTTTATTTTTTTTTGCAAGTAATCATTAACTTAGAATTTAAAGGCAGCAACACATTGCAAAAAAGTTGGCACAGGGGCCTTTTTATCACTGTGTTACATCGTCTTTCCTTTTAACGACACTCAGTAAATGTTTGGGAACTGAGAAGACCAATTTTTGAAGCTTTTCAGGTGGAACTCTTCCCCATTCTTGCTTGATGTACAGCTTAAGTTGTTCAACAGTCCGGGGTCTCCGTTGTCGTATTTTACGCTTCATAATGCGCCACACATTTTCAATGGGAGACAGGTCTGGACTACAGGCAGGCCAGTCTAGTACCCGCACTCTTTTACTACGGAGCCATGCTGTTGTAACACGTGCAGAATGGCTTGGCATTGTCTTGCTGAAATAAGCAGGGGCATCCATGAAAAAGACGTTGCTTGGATGGCAACATATGTTGCTCTAAAACCTGTATGTACCTTTCAGCATTAATGGTGCCTTCACATATGTGTAAGTTGCCCATGCCTTGGGCACTAATACACCCCCATACCATCACAGATGCTGGCTTTTGAACTTTGCGCCTATAACAGTCCAGATGCTTTTCCTCTTTGGTCCGGAGGACACAACGTCCACAGTTTCCAAAAACAATTTGAAATGTGGACTCGTCAGACCACAGAACACTTTTCCACTTTGCATCAGTCCATCTTAGATGAGCTTGGGTCCAGCGAAGCCGGCGGCGTTTCTGAGTGCTGTTGATAAATGGCTTTCGCTTTGCATTGTAGAGTTTTAACTTGCACTTGCAGATGTAGCGTCGAACTGTTGTTACTGACAGTAGTTTTCTGAAGTGTTCCTGAGCCCATGTGGTGACGTAATTGTTCACTAAGTGGTGACCCTCGCCCCATCCTTGTTTGTGAATGACTGAGCATTTCAGGGAAGCTGCTTTTATACCCAATCATGGCACCCACCTGTTCCCAATTAGCCCGTTCACCTGTGGGATGTTCCAAATAAGTGTTTGATGAGCATTCCTCAACTCTCTCAGTCTTTTTTGCCACTTGTGCCAGCTTTTTTGAAACATGTTGTAGGCATCAAATTCCAAATGAGCTAATATTTGCAAGAAGTTTACCTGTTCGAACATTAAGTAACTTGTCTTTGCAGTGTATATTTGAATATAGGTTGAAAAGGTTTTGCAAATCATTGTATTCTGTTTTTATTTACGATTTACACAACGTGCCAACTTCACTGGTTTTGGGTTTTGTAATTGAAGTGAATATCTCAATGCATGTGTCATGGAGGTAATAGTATAGGACGTATAGTCATTGCTGGTTTACGTGCTGAGAACTTCACATAGGAAGTTGAAATAGTGTCACGTTAACAATGTCAACGTCAAATGGTAAAGTAACTGAATACAAACTGCACTATGAACATTTTAGATATGAGACAGGCTGCTTTATTTGAAGTAGGTGACTTCTATCTTGATAATACATACTACGTTGTATAATGGCTTTATTTCACATTCATGTAATGATTTAGCGTGATGGTGCTGCCCTGCGGGCCCCTCCCTCTGCTGCATTCTTCACCTCCACCTTGACGGGCAACAGGTGTGGCTCGTTAAGGTGGAGGTGAAGGTTTGCTATTTAAGAGTTGGCTGCGCCACTAACCGGTGCAGCAGCATTTTGTGTGTGGAGCCCTGCTATGTCTGTGCGTGCTGCTACTCCCCTCCTGTTTTATTTTTTATTTAAATTGAAGATTTTTTTAATATTTATACTCAGCCTGAGCATTTGGGTCCTCTGTCTCTTTTTGGGTACATGGTCCTAGTGCCCGCCGGCTTTTTGTCTTCAGCCGGCGGGGGGGGGGGCAAAACCATGACATTTAGTTTTTTTTAGCAAAGAAATAAATGGCAACGTCCGCACACAAAGACAATGCTCCCCAAAAAATTTATTCTGTCAACGTTTCGATCACAAAGTGATCTTCGTCAGGACGTCCTTTGTGATCGAAACGTTGACAGAATAAATTTTTTGGGGAGCATTGTCTTTGTGTGCGGACGTTGCCATTTATTTCTTTGCTGATTTTCTTGTTGTCCTGCACCTCAGTTGAGTGGATGTGCACGCTATATTTTCTTAAATTTCGTTTTTTTTACACTCTGTGCCAGTGTAGAATCAGTCTGGCAACTCATTGAGCCATCGCACAATTACATATAACATCACCAGAGGTTTGCAATGTCTTCGTGACCTGTGACCACCATAAGGTGGTAACAAGCTTGCATCTTTAGCTTCCCTTGAAGCGACTTCCCCCAGTTCATTTTTATTCCATTATTTGCGCCAAACTAGTGTCGGAGGAAATAGTGGCTGACATTACGAGCTCCACAGGAGAGCTCACATTAACAAAATAGGGTTTGTGAATCATAACAGTTTACTCTATGGATTAGAAAAAAAAAAAAAAAACACTGAAGACAGATGAGTACCAGAAAAGTGAAAATGTAATTAACCCCACTAATTCAGAAGTCACAAAATTCTTTCATTCCTGAGTTTATTGGTTCTGTTCGAAATTTTAATAACTGCCATGGAACAGATTGGGCAATGAGTTTATATATCGTCGTCCCTCAGCCTTGATAGACTGCATATTCCCATTGAAACTTTGTCCATTTCAACATGGATAAAATCCACCAATAAGCAACATGTGAGAGGAAGCTTGAGCCACCGGGACTGACCAGGCTCACCGAGTGCTTGAAATGAGTGGTATGGCCACTACCAACAAGCCAGCTCATAAAGTGTGACGAGAAGCCATTTTACAGCCCAGAGAAGGAACGAAGAAACAACCAGTGAATGAAGCAGGACAGAAACCAAGAAGCGATTGAATTATCAAAAGCTGGTAGAGATCATTCAATGCCAAATGCAATCATCCTCCTACATGTGAAAGCTGGGTTTCAAGCACCGCGTGATTGCAGCAGGATCTTGCCAGTCTGACATTAAGGCAGCCCGTGGAAATTCCCTAATTGGCCTCCAAGGATGAAGTGAACCAGAAAATACATTAACATTTTATTTTAAAAAGCGAATTTTGCTTAATTCCAACAATATTTGAGGACCCAAATGCCCCGGGGTGAGGAATTTAAATGAGCGATTTTGTTTTTGAAGGAAACAAGCCAATGAGAGAGAAAACAGACTAAAGGGAAATCATTAGCGTGGGAGGGATAACAGCTGCTTTGCCTCTCTCATTGGCTGGCCTGTCACTTGGACTGTGTTCCTCCATGAGCTGTGAGCAACACTGATCACATGTTAAGACTTAAGCACACAGCCCATTGACTACCGTTTTTCATCTGAGAACTGACTGAAAAGGAGAAGACATCATCTGACACTAAATGCCTCAGCCAGCCAGAATATACAATGTGTTGCTGGGCCCTTTTAAGGGGGGATATATGCCCTCTAAGTATGTACTTCAGCACCCCCAAATAACATGCATTAATATTTTACATCATCTATGGAGAAGAGCATGCGGGGGTCCAAATGGTGAGTGCAAACAGAAAAGAAAAGCACTTTAAAAAATTAACATCTAAATTGTGCAAATTTAATAGGATCCTGCATGAATGCAATAGTTTCAGTTGATTGTGATCTGTCACATAGAAAAAAATTCATGCAGTTTTGCATGCCCACAGTTTTATAAATTAGGATGTTTTTGATCTCAAGGCACTTTTCCTATTTATGCGCATGCAACATTTTAGCATTAAATCAATACAAATTTTTATAAATGAGGGCCCAAACCAGCAATGTATTTGCCCCGTATCCATAAATCTCTGGTGACACTGCTGCAGGAAAGGCTATGATGAATCCAGCGGAAGATGAGAAATAAACATAGACCTTTCAAGCCATGGGAATGAAAGGGCGAGTATATGAGGTTGTGTTTTCGGTTGACCTAATATGAAGACACGAGGGAGAATTCAGACCAGCGCAGTCAGGAAGTGTTACCCATTTGACTAGGTCTCCCCTAATGGCACCACTAAAGTAATAGGACTCAAGCTTGCCTCGCCAGACCGATGTCGTAGCTTGGGAAGGATAGCCCTCCTGAAGCAAAATAGAGAAAGGTCAGTGGCAGTAGTAATCCATGTCATGCCAAATAGCCCGATTTCATTCCCTAAAACAGCCAAGGCAAAGAGGACAAGGATAATAATAACGCAGCACAATTCATCGTTGAGATTGCAATCTCGATTAAGGTATTTTGATCCTGACTGGCGATGATCCTGGAGCAGTTTCATGAGAGAGTTGCGTTCAAAGAGCACTCATAAATGTTACCCTAAATGCCACTGTGCTCACACAAGGCACACATTGCCTTCAACAATGCTGTGCAAGAGACACCCGTGAACCTGCCTCTCACCAAACAATTAACTGATCGATTATGACCGCGTGTTGTTAAGGTGAAGAGCTGCAGTAAGAATGGGTAGAGTCCCTTGTTAGAGAGATCCTCGACACCTCAAGATTTGATGCCATTTTGGTTGGTCTTTTTAGGAGGAAATGAATGCTGTGTGATCTGAACCCAAAAAAAAACAGAACAATCCAGACTGTTACCAGCAACAAGTCAAAAACCCATGCTCTGTCATGGTATCGGGTTGTGTCAGTGCCATTGAAAAGGGCATCTTGCACTTCTGAGAAGGCCCAATTAATGCTAAACAGTACACTGAGATTTTAGAGCCGCATATGTTGCCTTCAAGACGCTATCTTTTTCAGAAACGCCAATGCATATTTCAACCAGTCAATGCAAAACCGTGTTCTGCATGCATTACAAAGACATGGATGCATAAGAAAAGAGTGTGGGTGCTGGTCCGGCCTGCCTGCATTCCAAACTTGTCCCCAGTTGAAAACATCTTGCGCATTTTGAAATAAAAAATGCAACAATATAGCCCAAGATGCATTTTCATTTGCGAAAACAAAATACGATGCCTTTTATCACATACTTCTTCAGTCTTTACATTTTAATTGAGCATCGACGGTATCTAAGGGGGAATGGGGAGATGCATCCCCCCAATATTAAAATAATGCCCCCCCCCACACACACACACAATAATGTGCTGAAGCAAACGTAACATCAATAAAAAATAAAAAATATTCCTATGGACGCAAAAGTTTTTCAATTGATCTGCATGTCTTCCACATCACAAACTACCTGTATCTTCTTTGTTAGTCAGGGCTGTGAAAAGGAATGGCAGCATTACAAGGCGATAGATATTTCTTTGTCCCATTTTTGAAAATATGTTGCAGGAATCAAAATTATAATGTGTTTTTTGTGAATTAATACATTAAATCAATGCGCTGAAGCAATCAAATAATCCACCATTTTATTGTATTCAATGTGATATAGATCAAAGAAAATGAGTTTAAATTTTAACATACCGTCCTGTCTATGTGATTTGAGGTTATACTGTATTTTGGCATTCGGAATTTACCATTTTTTTGTTTCAGTAGTTGAGAATTCCTATAGAATCTACTGAGATTTGTTTTACTCTGGACATTTTCTGTTAAATTTCCGCTACGAAAGGACAGAAATAAGTGACATCCATTAAAAGTTCAGCGTTTCCCTTTGGAAATGCATTGTCCTACATGATCGTGAGAGTCTCAGTCTCAATTCGAAGCAAATTATTGTGATTTTCATAGATTGAAGAATTGTACAGTCCTGATACGTAAGAGCTAGCAGAGACATTGCAATCCGTGCCCACTAAAGCTTTGATATCTTGACTCTGTGTGGATAAATGCATTTTTCAGGCACCACATCTGTTATTTATCCCAGCAATTCCCAGTATCTCACCATTTACAATGGTGCAATGGCCCCCCTGCCCCCTACATGCAACAAAATCATTGCTCGGCCCATGGTGCCACCATAGAAACGCTCAGTCCAAACAGAACGAATGATATAGGTGGCAAAATTGTCACTGTGTTCCAGGTGATCATGCAGAGTGACAAATTAAGGACTTGGTGGATGGAGAGAGTTGTGCCAGACAATTTACTCTGGTAGTATGGCACAGTTGGCTTGCATTTATATCCTTTTTAGGTTACTGGGTGCTTCACCTTGTCAAGGCACTGCTGTAGTGCATGGATGGGTCCTGTCATAATGCCAACTGTCACTGCTTGCCATTAAGGTCAAAAGAGCATCGCCCACAGTAACAGAATGTTCAGTTGGTGGGGGTCTGCAGCGTATCGCTACTCTTGCTGGTCGACCAGATGTTGGCGGTATGCTTTTGTAGAGCAGCATGTGGCACAGTTGCCTTCTTCCAACTGAAGCATGTCATGCGGGCAGCGGCTTAAAAATGAGCGGTTCACAATATCGCGGTGACGAGTATGTGTGTTCACTGGCTGCAGAGGTTGTGGTGTGTCTCGTGACTCGATTATGTTATGAAAAGCAAGTAATTTCTTTGACACACCCTTTAGATCGTTCCAACAACCCAAACATGTCATGGGTGTGTCCAGGCCTCTCTTCTGTTCAAAGGTGGGAACTGTTTTCTTTAAATAAATTTGGCATCTTTATTCCCACCCTAATCTGGAATGTTTAAATGGCAAACTATGCAAGAGCATGGGCTCATTCTGCCAGGTGATGAGAGTACAGACAGTTTGCGCTTCTCCATTTTTGAACACCTAAATCACAATCCAAGCACGCAAGGAATGAAAGTAGAGGAAACCCAAACAAGAGCTTGTTCAAAAAACAACCAATCAGCCCTCAGATGACCAGTAGTAGGCTCATGAACAATGAACAATACTGAGCCAACTGACTGGATTCTTCCCATAGCCTTGAGCAGCAAAACTGGTTCTGCATGACTGCTGGAATAGTTGAGCCCCGAAGAACCATACCGGGCCAACCCATGTTGGGGTACTTTTGAAAAAATGGGACTCAAAGTTGCCTGCCTCCTGTGTCATCTAGAGCAACTGGTAACAAAAACACTATGTATGTTACTAACTCAAGATATGTGAAATTATGCACATGCACTTTTTGCGCAGGTTTTCATTGCATAATCATCATTTACAGTGAAACCTACCTCCTTCTGAAGAGGAGCCATCCTCCTCTGATGCATTTGGGACAAACTCTGGGTCTCTGTCATCTACCATTTCACTATCATCGTCAATCATAGGATGCAATTCCTCATCATTGAGATACCTAGCCTCCATGTTTACAATGAATTATGGGAAGGTTGTGGGATGGCCTATTATGGCTAAAGCAGTGCAGTGTATATGTAGCCTACAGGGGCAGAGAAGAGGTTTGCTTGTATTAACAATCCATGTGGGAAGATTGGGAAGTAGATCTCAGTTCTCTGCACATGTTCACAACCTGGACTGATATTCGCCAGAAGTGCGGGATGGCCCAGTATGGATCTTAGGGGCTCAGTTGGATTCAGTCCAAGACTGGCACTAACTGAGTAAGCCAATCCATCAACTGTTATCTTGCTGAGGCAAATCTTGAAGAAGGGGATGTCTGCAAATCATGATTTCTGTCAAAAATGGTCTCAGGCCCATAATGAAAGGCATATTCAGCTAATGGAGCCCATGGCAAACAATAAAATCATGACTATGTCTGTAGGGACCTCAACTGTCAAATTCCAGGGGCAGGACATAACTAGTAAAAGCAGTGGTGGGTATGAGGAAGGGTTTGTTTGAATAAACAGGGTGATACAGCACTAGGATGGTCCAACACCTACCCCAGGTGTTTTAATGTATGTTAGTTAATTGGACGGGTCATTTTACATTCATTTTCCCATTAGCTAAAGTATTGATACATTTGGAATTTTAAATTATTGTTATTGCCCATCTTTCAGGTGGAAAATCTAGGCTCTGGAATTAGAAATCCTCCCCCATATTTTCTTACAGTTATCTGTACCAGTGACATCAGCTGGGCAGTTTCATGGGCAGAAAAAATGCTTCATGAACTGTGAAAACAGAGAAAAGGGGCTCTGATATTTAGTTTTGCACAAAAAGTAAAAAACTTACAATAACCAGAATCCGCTGGGCTGTGTTGCTTTCCCAGAGCTGAAAATTTAGGTAGCTCAGAACATCCCTTTACAACAATTACTAGTGCTGACTTCTTGGTCATTTTCCTTTAATAACACTTTTTCCAGTGATAAGAATAATCCACTGGCAATTAAAGACAGCTTTCTTTTTAATGTGACCAAAGGGCTATTACATTATAGGCTAAATTCCGCTCAAAAAGATATTTTGCTCATGAATAGGCCTATGCTTTATGAAAGGTGAACTGCTATGGAACTTTAACACTACTTTCTTGGCAGATCAAGTAATCGAACCTGTGCATTATGGTTCTTTAAATTAAATCAAAGATTTGAAACATCTTTGCACAATTTTGAATAAGGCTGATTGAAACGCTCCCAATTGCCAATCCAAATGAATCTTTATCATTTGACCATAACAAGGAGAACTTGCAGCATGTGATGGCGTGATGTGTTTTCAGTGTGAAAGTATTGTTGAATCAGAAAAATGATTGAGAACAGGTCAGGATTGATACTTGTTTTCAAGGGATGTTCTATGCCTACCCAATCTTCAGTTCTGGCTACACGACTGATAGTTTGGGTCTCATAACTACTGTAATACTGCTATGTTAGTTAGAAAGCACTGACATTTTTGCACTTACTCTTCAAGCTAGTTTTAGTGGTTTATTCTTAGTTTCTATTCAGGATCCTAGAGTTTCTAAAAATACGGAAGTACAATCTGTGGTTCGATAAATCTCCCAAAACACTCGGCAAACCTCGGACGTGTGACTGCGGAAGCCATTAGCTGGAACTTTTTTTCTGTATAAACATGGCGGCATCCAGTGGCGGCAGCGCTGGGTTCAATGTCAAATTTGTGAAAATGTTGTGTTGCCTCTTGTGTCAAGAGACGAAGAAGTGTCGCTCGCCACACGTAGATTTTACGAAGGTCAGTTTCCTCTTCATTTTTAGGTGGGAATGTAGTGAATGGATTTAGAAAATTGCGTAAATCGGTCCTCCAGCATAGAAATGTCAGGCGGAGCAACATATCAAATTTCTGTGACACCGCTGAGGCTTGATGAAAGGTAGCGGAATCTGCCGAGAAGTTCAGGGTGCTCCTAAAAGCTAGATAATGTCCGCCAGATGATGCAAATTCCGTCATCCGGCAGATAATTGCTGATGAATAAACAGAAAATTTGCAATGAAGGCAACATTGACGCAGATTAAACATTGTTCATTTGCATTAACTAACCACAATGAAATTACAAAGCCAGATGAAAATGATCCCTTTAAGAAGTATCCCTTTAACAGGTATGTTTTTGTTTTTTGTTTTTTTTTACACCGTAATGCTGTCTCACCTTTTATACCTGACTGTGACTTCATCTGCTGACACTAAGTATCTGTTGTTGGAGGATACCCATTCAAGTTGTCAGATAAATTAATACACAATTAATGGAGGTATTCATTCCACACGTTAGGAATTACCTTCAAATACAGCAGTATGGAAACCTTCCCAGCTCCTGATCAAAGCTGAGGCAGCTGTAGCCCTGGCCATCGTGCTGCACATTTTCAGCTTTGGCACCTAATGTTATGATAATTTTATGTTCTAGCTGGTTCACGGCCAATCGTTGAAGTTTCCAGCACACTGGAACAGCAGCACCTTTACGTCCTGCTCATCAATACTGCCGGCTTTTTCCACTAGTCACGCCTGGTTAATGTCCAGGTCGGATCTTCAGGGAATTAAAAAATCATTATGGGCCGTGTCCCTGTTCTCAACCTAATTGGAAGCCTTGGGTCTTATCAACTGCGGATTTCAAGGATCTTTGACAGACACAAATGTGAAAATCATTACTTACTTGTCAATTTAAGACACTTAAAGCTGCTTGTTTCTCCTCTAATTGCAGCTGCGTCCCTCAAGAAGCACCTTGTGGAAGATACGGCGGTGAAGAATTTATTTCTAAAATTTATTCTGCAGATTCAGTCTGAGGAAAAGATGCAAACAATGGTTAAATCATATGCATTTCTTTTTTTTTTTTTTAATTGCTCACATTTATTTCTTCTGTATGTTGTCTGATGGCCTGATCTAATTCAAATATTCCATATAAAATTGTTTGTCTTGAAAGTAATCATGGAATATTCAACAAAAGAGATGATCAAACCAGATTCCTGCCACATTTCCCATTATGGGGAGGTATTTTACTTTTTACAGTTTTTGTTGGTTGGCTTTGCTTTACTGATGAACAGAAATCATATTCACACAAATATAATTTTTCCATATCACACGATATGAAAAAATGTTAACAATAATTCATCATTACTCCTGAGAAAGGTATTTAAACCAATTGTTGAACCAAATGTAAACCAAGGCATTATGAAAATGCATCGCTGCCAATTTTTTTGAAAGATATTTAAATAATACAATTTCAATACTCCAATTTTTGGAGTCACAGACCCATAATGTAATAATATCTGTTCATAGTAAGCGATATAAATATTTACATGACTTCTTAATGAATAAAGACACAACATTATTCAAAGCAATGGGAGCAATTTAGCTGTAGTAACTGCTCAATACACTTGGCAGAATAAAAAACAGAGCAATTTAAATTTTTAAATAACACTATTTTCATATACTACAGACTGTAATTTTTGCGACAACAACAAAGGAAATGATTTCTGAGTAATTGAAACATAACATCATGATGGTAATTAACGAAATGGACCCTTACTGTTTTTGAGAATTTTCTATTTGCTTTTATTTTGTTCAAAAAAAAAAAAAACAGGCGATGTAACCTCAGTTCTTTATAAAATTTGATTCAAATTAACCCTTTTCGGTCATAAAATTATATCCTGTAGTAAATCACTGATTTTATGTAAAATAACTACATGTGTTGCATTGTAAAACAAAGTAACTACAACCAGAAATGACAGAAACATTTGCTTTTACCGCAGTGTCCACATGCTAAGGGGATTCACAAGTCAAGATTACAACCATCGCCTTTTGTAAGCTTCACGCGCAGCTGTTCCGTTTCCATTTTAGGTGCATGAAATGCGAAAACTGTGTGTAGTCTGATTTCCTAGTCCACTCTGTGGGAGATAACACTCTGTTTGCCTGCTGCTTTATTTGCTGTCAAAAAGGATTTGCGGCAGAAGCCATCGAGCGCGTATACCAATCGTGTGTAAGTACGTGTGTTTGTGGAGAGGGGGGTGGGGGTCAATTGACCTAATTATACATCAATAGTGAAGAAATCCTGCTTGCTAAATATGACTGAGTAACTCACCCATCGTATTAGATCGTTGAATGTTCTGACTAAGCGTGTGAGAGAGGAGAGGGGGAGAGAAAGACTGATTGTGACAGACAGATAGACAAAAGAGAGGAGGGAGGGAGAGGGTTGAAGCTGGGGGGCTCTGACATTACAGAATAAAGTGGCTATATGAATCCCAGTTTAAGACACGAGTAAGTGAAGAAAAAAGATTTGCGCTTTTAATTAGAAGCAATTAAACCATGCCTGTTGGGCTGGCCTATGGCGATTGTTCCCTATGAAAAGAGGCAAGGGCTGGTGGCAGGCATTTGAATCCTCTTAGACCCGTCAGGGGAGCTGATTCTGTGAGCATCAAACCCCTGCTAAATCAATAAAAGAATTAAACTTTTATTAACTGCATATTTGACAAGTATCGGATGGCGAGCGGCTTTGATAATCTCCTTATGCCTCAGAGGTGATGCAAGACGGACTCAGTCATATAGGTCAACCTGGCTTCACTGCTTGCATTATCTGATGCATTGGCTATTAATTACAACAAATGAATGCTTTACTGCCGACTGCAGTGGTAGTTCTCCGCTAATGCGAAACTTGCATGTGAATAAACACAGCATGCTCATGCACTGTCACCATAATTGACAAGGGCAACTTGCCAAATCACTTTACACACATTTATCTGCATAAAGGCTGCCAATGTGACTCGATTCAATTTTACCTTGACACTGACCAGTAATTAAAAGATTATACATTTCTTGCACATTCAGCTATCACGAAAAAATAATTGTGATTTAATTTGCCAGATGCATACAGGGAGGAAGCTGATTTGCATTCTTCTAGATTAAATTAGCACTTCATGTCTGCAATCTTATTCTCATTTTCCGGCAATGCTATTTCCATATTTCCCTCAAAATTTTATCAGACATGGTTTTTGCTTAAATTTGTCCGCTCACATAGGAGTTATTCCTTCCCTTGACTGCAAGTTTTTGTTAAATTGCTTTGCATGTTTATGGTTTGGCATATTCAACAAAGCTTAGCTGGATGAGAGACTACAGCCATGAGGTAAATGTCATTGGAGACATATTGAATAAGAGTAGTGTTTCTTAATACTGCCGGTATATCGAAAGTCAGAATCTTGTTTCTGCAAAATTGTGTAATTTGTGAATAAGGGTGTACACCAGTCCTACTCTGAAGAATAGTTAAATTGCAATGACATGCAGCTAAGAGTGTAAGAGAGCAGTCCGTGTATTTCTTTTTTTTTTTAATGGTGTCAAAGTGACATTTTTCCATGATTAACGTGGTTATTAGGGAGTGAAAGAAAAACAAAAGGATGAGGGAATTACAGGGGCAGATTAAAGCCCTGCCGGTACTTCAGTCTATCAGGACTGGGATTAGCACGGCAGCAGCTGTGGCTCGGTCCCAAGGCTGAGGAGAATTACAAGTATTATCATCCAGATCATTAAAGCCAGCTCAGCCGGGCAAAAAAAAGGCCTAAATCAATTCAGCCCAGATTACGCAGATCCAGATGGACCCCCTCCGTGAGAACTCGACTTAATTGGCCAGTAAGTGGCAGGGAAAGGTACGTGCCATGCGCTAAAATCCTAGGCCCAGATAGTCTGCACTGTCAGGAGCAGCGCAGTAAAAAAACCAACTGATAGCTAATGACTGAGGTTACCGGCTGATAAAGAGACTTATCATTGGCTAAGCATAGTGATAAAAAAACTTCAACCTGGTGAATCCAGGGTATCGCTGGGCTTTTTCATCTATCTGACTTAGTACCTCAGCTTCAAAGTACAATGAGCTGTGTGAGTATTTGTACTGTGAAAGTTTTCTCTTTTTTTTTTTGTCATTTCTAATTCATTATTCTGCTAGTGACAGCTGGAGAGAGACAGGAAATGTAGGAGAGAGAGAGAGAGAGAGAGAGAGAGAGAAGGGATGACTTGCAGGGAAGGGCCCAGGCGAGAATTTAACCCAGACTGCTGCAGTAAGGGCTCAGCCTGAATACATGGTACGCACGCTAACAAGAGAGCTACCAGGGTTAGTTTCAATTAATTAACCCATCCACGAGTTAAACGTCTATGAGCCATGACTCATGTAGGATTTACAGCCTATAAAATCATGTCACCATCCAATTATTTAAGAATTTAATATATTTAAATAACCGTAAAAACAAGCCCAGCTTTTAGCGGATATTGAAACCTAAACAACCTAGCACTGTTTCCCACATTGTATTCAGAAACTAAGTGAATTGTCTAGAACAGCTGTAAGTTCAGCAGGGCATGACTTGTCTTACAATACTAGTCAAAGCCTAATCTGATGCAGCTGAATCTTGTTCATGCGCTGAGACTTTAAACTGTGCCTAAAATGCGCTAGGATAGCTACATGAATAATTCTAAATATATCAGGGGGTTGTGGTGAAATACGAATGCATTATTGCATCCAGTTGCAAAATGTCACAAGTCATTTATTAGTTGAGATACAGCAGCAGCAATGGCGTACTGTTGGTGATTGAATTTGTATCAAAATAAATTGTTAAATAACAAGGCAAATATTTATTGGGACATATGGTTGTTTGAGTTGACTTGTTTGCCTTAAAAATTACACTGCTTGTTATTTCAATGATCCCTTGAGTGTCAGAGGGGTGGTGCAGATTCTGTCAAATCTAATGTTCACATTCACATTGTGTTCTGTTCACATTCACATTGCAGTTAATCACATCATATCACACTTTTGTCACGTCCCATGCCTGTGCACTTGTTTGTTCCTGCAGTCTGCCTGTCTGCAACAGTTTCAGTTTTGTTCTGTTAATTAAATCTCATTATTCAATAACTGTCTCTTGGTTTTGCCCCTCCCTTTTGCATTCCGCAGTCCTTCTTCAACACCTGGCCCGTAGTGTTCATTGCAGTCTTTGTGTATTCAAAGTGCACGCAAAGTCGATTCCCATTGTTTTTGTTTATCGGTAAATCAGCGAGCCGCACCTGCTCAAACGAACCGAAATAGAAGGATTATCTACGCATGTTCATATGAATGAAATTGGTCATGTGACAATGCAAGATGTCAATAAAAGCCAGTGATTCGTTTGTAAACATTGGGCGTTCAACATCCCGTCTGAGAATCATCTTTAGATGCCCTTTAAGTTCCTGTCTTTGTCCTCTCCCTTGCCAGATTATTGATCAGCCTTCATTTTTCAGATCACTGTCCTGCTTGTTTTTCTGAGTATATTCCTTCCTAACCTCCTGTTCTTCTGCCGTTTGTTCATTTTTGGCAGTTTTCCTCCCCGTTTTCTGGCTCATTTCATGCATCGTTCCCTTTCCCAGTGTCTCCACTTCCCACAGACAGACCCTACGAAATCAACCCTGGACTAGAACTCCACCCTGATGAGACCAATATGCTGCTGCCGCTGCCCAACCTCCGCCTGTCACATGACCATGATCTGCCTGCCCTCAGAAGAAACTGTCTTTGAACTTTATCCTGCATTATCCTTGGCCTCTTCTGTTTGAAATTCCCCAACAACTTCCTATTTTATATATATATCTGTGTGTATACACACACACACACACACACACTACCAGTCAAAAGTTTTAGGACACCCCAATTTTTTAATAGAAAATGATGCCGTTTAATGCCTCATTGTACTCTGGAATGAAAGCATAGACATGATAGAGCAAATTAACAATCGAAGATAAAAAAAGAAATCATGGAATCAATTTAGAAACCAAAATGTATTTTAAACTTTTGACTCAAAGTAACCACCTTTGGCAGATATAACGGCTGAACACACTAGTGACATTCTTTCTACAATGGAAATATTCTTCAGAAAGTTCTTCCCAACTCCCAGTTGCAAAAGTTCCCATAAATGTGAAGCACTTTTAGGTTGCTTTGCTTTCACTCTTCTGTCCAGTTCATCCCAAACCATCTCGATGGGGTTTAAGTCTGGAGACTGTGGTGCTGCTCCATGTTTTCAAGCTTACTTACCTTGTTGTTTTTTCCTAAGGTAGTTCTGGCAGAGCTTGAACTTATGTTATTGGTCATTATCTTGCTGTAGGATGAACCCCTGACCAACAAGGCACATACCAGAGGGCACTGCATGGCCCTGCAGAATGCTGTGGTAGCCGTCTTAGTTCAGGGTGCTGTTCACTCCATGTGTTACTGACCGTGGATCCAGTAAAACAGCCCCAGACCATCACGCTTCCTCCTCCATGTTTGACAGTTGATGTCACGCACTGAGGAACCATCCGTTCACCGACTCGACAACATACAAAAAAAACTAGGAAACCTTACCTTTTGTTTAAAACTTCTGACAGTTCACCACTTACCTTTGTTACATTTCAAGCTATTCGTTGGGCTGGAACTGCATAATTTTCAATAAAAAACTGGAAAAATTGGGGTGTCCTAAAACTTTTGACCAGTAGTGTATACATCTACATCTACACACACACTATATATCATATAACTTAAGAGGCATTATTTCTCATCATATCAATGTTTAGAGTGTCATTATCTTATTTGTGTTCAGGTTTGGCCATTTTACTCACACTAAATGGGAATTAATTGATTTTATTGTTAATTTTTTTCCTGTATCTTAGAGAGCCATTGCTGAATAAGAGCATCGAGAGACCGAGGGACAACCGTAATATCATGGCCTGCTCTGCTGACAGGGCAGTCGCATACGTCTCTTGTCTCTTCTCCCTGGGCTGTACCTTTGATAATTCAGAGCTAAACAACTGTCCCAAATAGCTTCTAGGCGAATAGGGATATGAATGAATTAAAAGGCTAATGTGAATTTGAAATTTCTGTCTGCACTTTCCCGTGCCAAAACAGCTGTGCTGAGAGGCATTTCATTATCATAGCTTCCTGCTGTAGGTGTCCCGGTACTGCTGTCGGGTTACAGTCTTTCGGAGGTGAGAATACGTTTCATTTCCACTTGAAGGCATTCTTACTGTAAACAAGGCATCGGTAGGTTTGAAAACATTTCAACTGATGTTAAGTAAAGTACGTGTAAATGTGTGTGTGTATGTGTGCGTCTGCATGCATGTGTGTGCGTGCGTGTGTGCGTGTGCATGTGTTTGTGTCTGTATGTCAGTTTATGACTCCAACTAGTTATCGAGATCCTCCTTCCCAGTACTGTAAAAGCATTCCAGAGGTTGTTGATGTGGGGGTGGGGGCTTGAATAATTCAAGCTTTTATCATAATAGAACATACAGTAAATAAATGTATGTTGCACTACGATGTCATAAACAATGGACGTGAAGGCTTTTAATAGACAAAGGCAACATATTTGCATTTTTGATATAACAAAACAAAAACTAAATACTGAAAGAACTAGAATATAATTGCTGCAATGTTTTCAGTGGGGTGAAGACCATCGTGCCTCAGAACTTTTACATTTAAAAATTGACAGCATACAAATGGAGCTTTACGAAAAGTCTGATAGGCACAGAGTCAAGCTCGCTAACTTGGAGGAGCCGCTTCTCATGCCGGAGAATTACTTGAGTGCTCAAGAATGTCATCTGATTCGCTGTCACATGATTGCTTGATTGATAATATGCTAGTGTGACAGTTGAAGGGTCCTGTCACTGGAAATGTCTCTTAATAAGTACATGCCCTGGCTACCTTGCCAACAAGCCTGGCTCTTTGGCGATGTGGTCAGCATGTTTGACTATTACTCGGGAGTCTGGAGATTCAAGTTCCCGCCCGGGCCCTCCTTCGGCCTGCTACACTAGTTTACTTTAGCTCACATTCTGAGAAGCGCCTCCACAGCACATTCACTTAACATCCCTCCTCCTCCCGTCCATTTTCAGCATTCTGTAATCCTGTTCTTTTATGACTAAACTGTCATTCAATAACAACGTCTCTTCTGTTTGAGGTCATTGTTGCTGTTGGCTCTGTTCTATGGAAGGGGGGGTTAATTGCAGCTCCCTGCCTTCGGTTCCATGCTGGACGGGCAGGGATCTCTCGAACAGAGCCATGCCGCCAAACTCAATGTATGCTTGAATGCTTTCAATAAATACTCTCTTTGACAACGTGTCCTATCAGAATTCTAGTAAGTCAAGTCTTTGTTCATACCACATATGGACCTGGCTGCTGAAGTATTTGATCTTTGCGAGCCTGCAGAAACAAATGCTGAACGGTTAATCATTCAATTGGTTGCGGGCTCACTGACAGGGGGAGATAGTGTGTAAAACATTCCTTGCAACTCATTTACATTATGTATGATAACATTTTTTACCAACCTAAACAAAGCCTCAATGAAGCCATCATGCACCTTTTTCATGCTTCAATGCTGTTTTGGTGTCACTTTAAATGTCCGCCAAGTCAGGTCATCAACTAGTTTATCTGCATGAAAAATAAATGAGTTACATTTGTCATAATGACTTTCTCTCTTTTTTTTTTTCTCTCTAAGTATTTTTGTTGTTTTGGTTTGACAATAAACTGAGACCCTGCCAGGTCGACGGAGCCTCTCTCAAGTGTTTTCTGGCATCAGAAAAGCCAAGTTTATGTGCACGCAGTAAATCATGTCACTTTCCATACCCCTTACATTCTACAATTCACTGCAAATATTTTCTCAGGCTTAAATTTATGCTCAGTGTCAATTATGATGTCACTTTTCACACTTCTTAAGTGTAATCATACACCGAAATGTTGTTGCTTTTGCCTAAGGCAGGAAACAACGGAGTGTTTCCATTTTTTAAACAGCGCTGTAAATACTCACGTCCATTACAATGTGTGACATTTCAAACTCTTTGAGCTGCTATGTGAAAAACTCAAAACAACTCCAGTTCAAACATCCTGTCACGGTTCAACTGAGATATTGTTGGATTAATACGGTGTTGTTCTGGAGGCAAATAAAGTTTTAAAAAAAAATACTGTTCAGAAAGATAACAGAAAGCAGGTGGGTGATAACCTGACTGCACATACCTTTTTGGCAATGCTATTTCAGCCAAAAGCGATGCACGATCAGCAAAGCTTTATAGAGAAGTAAATACATTTGTCATCACAAAAGTCTTTGTATGAAAGGGAAATGGAAACAGAATTGCAAGGCTTCCTCTGCTGTCGCTCAGGAAACAGTCGTGTATAATCATGTGTTTCAACCAACATCAAATAGGATTAAAAAAAAACATTTTGTATTTTTGCGGAAACCATTTACGGGTTTCAAGTATGCAAGTATGTCAGGTAGTGCAATGGTTATTTTGTTGGAACCTGGAGAAAAAGGGTATGATGAATGTTGATAGGCGTCTGAGGTCCTCTTGCCTGCCTTCCCAGGGAAGTCCCATTCCACTCATTCAGATTGACCGAGATAGAGGACCCACTACGTGGGCTCCCTACAGCAGTGACTTTCTACAGAACAGAGGGCACTGCACCATCAGCCTGGTGCCCGAGCCTCGTTGCGCTTACGCTCAAAGTGAGGCCCTGGTAACAATGACTCAATGGCTGCCTCCAGTGAAGGAAATCGAAGATAGTGGACCAGGTAGGTTTATCATTGAAATAAACCTAAGTTTTTTTTAAATGGAAGTTTTGTGCAACCCAATTCTCTGTTCGTGTTCCGCAAGTGGACTGAATTTAGCCCATGATTTAATCGCTGTTAGATCGCATACGGAGAGAAACAGTGTCTTCAATTGCCAATTACGATAATTGGAAAACACGTCAATAAATGAAAATGATTGAGAACTACTAATTGCAGTCAAAAAGGGACGTGTCTCAGCACCCCCGCTGGCTACGTCACTGTCGGCAAGTACACGTGCCGAAATAAAATTATCCCTTTGTTCTAAAAATTTATAGAGATCGGTAATCAACATGGTATATCGAAATGTATTTATGACCACAATGACGATTCATGACACCTCCTAGAAATATCAAAACGAAGACATTTCAATGATAAACCTACCTGGTTTGCCATCTTCGATTTCCTTCACTGGAGGCAGCCATTGAGTCATTGTTACCAGGGCCTCACATTGAGCGCTTGCGCAACAAGGCACGGGCACCAGGCTGACTACACCATCAGCAATGAAGTGGCCTCTTTTGACCATAGCCAACAATTGCCACTTTTTTGACATTTATACAAGGGCCATGTGCAGTGATTTGTCTGAGGTGACACTGGCTACATCTGGAATTAGTTTTTCTGCCCTAGCTACCCTGAATTTTCTCTCTAAAATGGCTCACTTTTATTCATTCCTATTAATGCTGGCAATACAGCGACCTCATTTACAGAGTCCATCATCCCCTTGGCCATCTCATGAAGAAAATCCCGGTAACCCCCCTCCCCAGCGTTACAGAAAACTCCACCCCATCGTGAGCCGGGCGGCCAGTCTGCTACAGGCCATTGCAGCTCTTGTCAGCTGAGCCATGAGCCCAATCAGCATCAACCTCTCCCACAGCACTGGAGGCACTGGTCACCCACGCAGCACCATGCGCGAACACTGCCCTAATTACCCCAGAAGACAACCGTCGAGTTATCCACGGTTCAGTCGGCATTCTGGGAACAGAAACGGGCGCACGCGCCAGCAATCTGCCTTACGTGTACATCCCATAGCAAGCAATGCCTGTGAGAGACAAAGGTGCAATGATAAAGCTGTGAAACCACTGGCTGAATCACTATCAGTATCAGCTCATATGTAGAGCATTGGGCCACAGAGCTTACGATCGTGCTACTTAATCAGCTCACAGCAGCCCGCCGCGCTACAGCGTGTCTTGTCCTTCTGAACAGATACAATATGTGCGCGGAGACACTTGGGAGCTCCACGCTTCACGAAAGCGACATGGAGTCGGCTACCGCCAGTGGTGATAGTGTGCTTATGTGGGCCTGTCAGCAGGCTTTGCAGCATTGTTAAAATCCCACCCGCAACGCGCACTCTCAGCAGATTATACACGGCACGTCCGTATCTCGTTCACTTTCTGAAACATTCAGAGCATTTCCTCGGTGGAATACTGCATTCCTGGGATAAAATATGAGCAGTGTTTGACTCGAAAGCGCTCAGAATCCAGTAATTAAACATGCTGTCTTGTCCGTCACCCTCAAGGTTGTTTTAATGGTAGCTGTATTGATGCATTGGGTTTTTAAGATTTAAAAACTTAGGACTGGTTTCAAGGCTCAAATGAGTTTGACTGATCTATGTGACAAGCCACTGGCATTTTACTGGCATCAGCATGGGAAACTTAACTGAGTAAATATGCACATTATTTGGGTGAAGGGAAAAATATTGTCATATAAAATGTGCCTTGAAAATATTTGCGATACTAATCAAATGTAAATCAGGCTCTTTACGGCGATAGACACAGAGCCATTGACGGACAATCTCCAGTAAGGTATAATTGCGTCGATTGCTAATAATGTTTGCATGATACAACGCATAAGGGAAAGTGTCGATGTAGGCTTATATCAAATGTCAGTCTTGACTTGGCGAATTTTAGCAGCACAAGGAGACTTCTTTGTGGCAAGACATGAAAAAAGAGCCCTATTTAAATAATGACTCCAAATATTTTCATCTGGGGTTCTACTTCTATCAAGATACTGTAAATCCCCAGGTGTATCTACTATACACCTATTGAATAACAATTTGCTGCATGTTGGGGGTACCTGCCAGTTCCCCTTTGGCAGCGTAAACCGCCTCTTTTGTGCGCAACACGTTCCTTGAGGTTATCACATGGTATTCTTTTTGGAATTTACACAGCGCTATTACATTTCAGACGAGGTTGCAGACAGTAGAGCGTGTGCTCGCTGGAGCTCAAGAACATTTCTGCTGGGACTCTATTGATTTTTTTAAACCCCCCCTTAAAAGGTCTCCAGCTTAAATTCTGCGGCATTGAAAGTTGTGGGGCTCTTTAATGCTTTTTGCTGAAGTCGGTCGCAGGATGATGCGAACCAAGTTGAAGCAGCCTTGAGGAAGAGCAATGAAAGTCGCGGTATTTATTTCTTTATTTTATTTTACCCAGGCGCTGCCAAAGACATCGCATTCATTTTGCTCAGTTGGGACCTCCGCAGGCTTCATCAGCTAATGGATTATGGGAGCGCATCTGAAAATGCGCGGTGCGATTTGCATGAAAGAAACACAAAGGCTGATGGGGCTCCAGAGTGGAAGGGGAATAAGTCAACAGCAGACTTAATAATATCCTGACTTGCCAGGAGATAAGAGAGCTGGGAAAATAAAATAGTCTGCCTACAGGTACAGGGCTAATTAACCACGACTCAGCTACCCAGGGAGTCCTGGGCAGAGGAGAATGCTTTAAATTTGATATTCCCAGGAGATGGTCTTCAAAGCTCCAACTAGCAGACGATGAAATAATCGTGTTGAAAAAGAAGGTCACAGTGCAGCAGGCCTTGCGCATGTACGGAAGTAATGAAACACAATAAAGTCATTTGTGAAAAATTTAATATCGACATGACAAAGGCAACCATTTCATTTTGGCAATTTCTTTATCAGAAATCCTCATTCAGAGTTACACATAAAAAACTTTGTGTGTACAATAGCCATAAGAGCATTTCGAAAATGAAAATGGTGCAAAATCTTACTCGGATAACTTCTGGTCCTGTCCCAACCCTGTGTCTGCTACCAGTAATGCAAATGTAACAGGATTTACATCAGTCAATCAATTAACTGATAAAATTTGCAAAACATCATGAATCAAAATCCTCTTCAGATATCCATTCTCTAGAGCCATGTCATTGTTCACATCAGAATATTACTTTATATCCTTTATCAAGTTATAAACTCTAACAGTTGTGTCCAGACAATTTAATTTATTGCAGGTTGCTGCCTCTACGTAAATCAATGGCTTGTTAAATGGTCCAGTATTGTTGAGATCCACAAAACGTGGTTTTGAAAAATTGTGAAGTATTTTGGCTTTAAGAAAAACTGTATGAAGTTTATATTATTTTGCTGATTATTTTTATATGATTTTTTGATGATAACCGATGCATCTAGTTCCCATGTTATAAAAATCCATTTCACCGCATCACAGAGCTTCACTGGTTTACACTTTGTCACTCAAAAGGTCTCTGAACATAATTAGAGAATGTAATGAGGAGTCATAGCTTACTTACCGTGTTTTCTTGAGTGATTGGGGCACTGCCCATTCTAATTACATCCTGGGTTTTTTAGAACTACACTTCCCATATGTGCTCCAGCATTTACTTTCTTACATACAGTTGTGCCATTTTTTGAACATCCTCATTTTTTATCCTGCTGTATTGAACCACATTCCTGGCCTTTAAAGTGTTTCAGATACAGTGCTTCCTGTGGTACTGGATAAAAACAGTTGAATATGGCCTCTTGTCCATGTTTTTTTTTTTTTGCCAACCCTTCTCCAAAAAAGTTGGGAGGCTGTGTAAAATGTTAATATAAACATAATGCAGTAGTTTGCCATTCATTTAAACTGTCATAGAAAATAGTACAAAGAGATTATACCAGATGTTGAAACAGATAAAGTTACTGTTTGATGCAAGTAACATACTTCCTAAAAGTTAGCTCAATGATTTGCAGCATCCTTCGTCATATTTTTTGTTTCATAATGTCCCAAATATTTTTAATGGGTGACAGGTCTTGACAGCAGGCGGGTCAGTTAAGCACTGTTTTTCTACGGAATCATGTTATTGTAATATGGCATGGTCTTGCTGAAATAAATACGGCCCTTCCTGAAAAAGGTATCTGGAAGGCAGTTCATATTGCTCCAAAATAATTATACTGTACATCATACAGCATTAAGGATGTCTTCGCAGATGTGCAAGTTACCTATGCCATGTGCACTAATGCACCCTGTACTGTCATGGATGCTACTTAACTCTGCTGATAACAAGCTGGATAGTCCGTCTCTTCTTCAGTCTGGAGGATGCAGTATCCAAAATTTTCCCCCCAAAAAAATCAAACCTTGATTAACAAGACCACAGAACAGTTTTCCACCTTACCTCAGTGTTAAATGAGCTTGAGCTTAGAGAAGGCTGCAGTGTTTCTGAATCTTGTTTATACAATGTATGGTTTAATCTTTGTATGTCACAGCAATGACTTGCATTTGTGGATGCAGCAAAAAAAAAAAAAATTGTTCCCTCACAAATACTTACAGAAGTGTTCCAGAGCCCGTGCAGTGATTGCTACAACAGTATCCTGGCTGTTTTTTAATGCAGTGCCACCCGAGGGCCTGAAGATCACAGGTATTCAGTATTGGTCTTTTGCCTTTTCCCTTGTGTACCCAGATTTCTCTGAATTCTTTGAATCTTTTTATGATATTATGCACCATAGAGGATGAAATCCCTAAATTCTTTGCATTTTTACATTGAGGAAAGTCAATCTTCAATTTTTGAACTATCTGTCCGTCCCATCTTTCACAGAATGGTGAAGACTTGACGCATGAGGGACCTGATCATCTTACAGACTTGTTGCCAATTAACCTAATTAACTGTGAGATGCTCCAGCAGGTGCGTTTTTTTGGCATCATACAACTTTTCCAGTCTTTTTTCACTCATGTACCAACTTTGTTGACAGTTGCTGCCATCAAATTAAAAATGAGCTTATATCTTTCAAAAAACAATTAAATTTCCCAGTTTCAACATTGGATTTGTTGTCTCTGTTCTGTTTTCAATTGAGTACAGGTTGTAAGTGAGAGTAAGGTTGTTTTTTTTTTGGTTTTTTTTTTGCATTATTGCATTCCATATTTTATACATTTTATATGGCACCCCAATTTTTCTGGCAATGGGGTTGTGAAAACTGCATTTTAATTTGAATAGGTAGAGATGTCAACTTCCTGTTTTATGAAAATATTTTCTATTCATGTTTATACTTCAGATTGGAATAATTTCGTTCAGCCCTGCTCTTCCTCATCAGTGAAAAATTTCCAAAATTTGAGTTTGATTCCTAATAAGTAGGCCGATTATAAAAACTGGACTTAGATGAAATATGACTATTTGTTCATAAAGGTTTAGTTCTCCTATTTTTTTAAAAAATGAGCTATTTTACTGGCATTTGCAGTTTTACAGACTTTTTTGTGACACTAGTCAAAAACAGCCAAAATTTCACCCATTTGACCCGTGGATGAACTTACAGTGATAAAGATTTTCATGAATATTTAAGAATGAATTCAATTAAACTTGCTTGAAACCTGCTTCTTTCTTAGAGGTACATGTAAAGGCAACCATACTGGCTGGGAACAGAGGTGTGCATATAGCAAGTGCTTCTTTAGTGATCGCTTGTGTCTTGGTTTCTGTTTTACTACCAGCTCAACATACGCACCCCAATTAAATGTAGACTGATGTTCTCCTAAGGAGAAATCAAACATCAGACAAAAGCACTTTCAGCTTATGTAGTGCCAATAACTATAACCTTATGAAAAGAGAAAAATAAAAAGAATGAATAATAAATTTATACCAAATGGTTCAATCATATAGATATAGCTAAAATTTATCCATTTTTTTTAGTAGTATAACTCTACCTAACACGTAAAAACATGAACAGCATGCAGCACAATAATATTGAGCACATTTACGTTCTCAACCAGCCATAAATACACAAGGTTCAATATTATTTCACAGTTTCCCGAAGCAATCTACCACCCTGTCTGATTTCTCTCCAGTTTTCTCATCACCTCCTCTTTCAAAATTATGCTGTGTGGTGTTTTATTGCAGAGGGATTGACGCTACCCGACAATAAAGGCGTTTCCTTTGGGGCAAGACGCGATATTCAACACAAAAAGAAACAGTTTTGAACTCCCTGGTTTGAAAACAAGCAGCAGGCCTACTTTGTACCCTCAAATGCATTCATAGTCTTTCTTGATTTGGGAGAATTTATTTCAAAAGCGCGTGCGAAAGGCAGTGCAACCATGCGCTGCTGTACAGACTGCCCAGAGCATATTTCTAAACCAGGTCTCCTTCCTGGTTATTGACTCAGGCGACTGAGACGCCCGTCTTTTCTTTTTTATGCGGTAGAAAGCTGTGTCTAAGCCCCGTGCCGTCAAGTTCACTCACTGTCCTCCTCGTGCTACGGCGTCACAACCGCCCTGAAGCCCAACAAGCTGGAAGACATGTTCCCATTCAGCTGAGCATCAAGGATGTGTTTGCTTAGTCTCTCAGTGGCTGTGGTTTTTTTTTTTTTTTGAGCTGTCTGCTTATATATTTCACTCCAAAAGACTCTAAGCAATACTGCAGTTCACCTCCTGTTAGGGCGCTGATTATCCGCATAAATCGGTAACATTTTTCTTTTTTGGCACTTCAGTTCAGAGGGTTCCAGTTACTTGCCCTGAGGTACCGAAAACACATCAGGCACTGCGGCCGCGTACAATAGCGCTCCCGTCTTTGCGTTTCCATTTTTAACTTGACAATACGCTCCCGTTTTTCAAACAGAGCAACTGTTGTGTTTGTTTGAGCACCGTAAAATGCCAACCGGTAGTGTCTGGAAGGAATGATGAATGTTCGCTATGAAGCCCTACACGTTCTGTGCGAAATGTTGATCTCCTAATCAGTCATTTCTGTCTTCTGTGCAACATTCAAACCCCTTCCATAATCCTGTTTACCATTTTGTGCAGCACCCCCGGGCCTGTTCGTGTCTAATGAAAGAGAAGACAAGACAAAGACTGTCAGGATCACTCATGGTGATGTGTGGCCTATATAGCTGCCTCCCCAAGACATTTTGTTTGTGGTATTTTTGACAGTCTCAGAATTTTATTCTTCTCAATTTTGGTTTAGCGATATACAGCATTTTTAACTATGGGGGAAAAAGGAAACATGACTGAGCTGTCTAGAAAGCCAGTGAATATACTCCTATATGTAGGCAACAGTCACACATTGGCATGTGTGCAGTATACCTTGTGACATACAACGCGTGTCAAACCAATTACATTTCACTAACCTTTGAATGTCTTGAATCCATCTATAGTTGCTGCACACATTACCGTTCGCCTAAAAATAAACTGATTTTATAATAAGCCCATAAAAAAACAAGTGAATGAGGCATGCATCAACTGTCCACAATAGTACCGATCACAACACTTCTGCACTCTTTAAGCAATGCAAATCATCTTGTTTACCCCAACGTTATCACTAAGACTATCAAGCTGGGTGAACAAAGAGAAATTGGGGGTTACCCCCACCTTGTTTGCTTTGGGAAATGGTCGCAATGACAATCAGGGCAATTTTAAGGCTAGTTACATTTTTAATCCTTGAAATGAAGCCTTTCTATTTTTATTGGCTGGTTATGTATAGTGTCTTGTTTTTTTTGGTGTTAAACCTCTTAAAGTTTGTCAATCTAATATTTTGGTTTACCAAATGCAGCTGCTTTATTCAAACTTGCGGGACTTGAGGCCTATTTTAAATTTGAGTGGAGATCCCAGGTTTTCCTAAGTTGCTAAATATGTCTCGCAAATTTCAGGAAAATTTGTATTTTGAACGAGATCTAGATATTTTCTGTTTGATGTCATGCTGCGGCCAGAAAAATATGGCATCCTATGTTTGAATATTTCACTCAATATTAGCATGATGTGGCATCAATGGTGCTGCTATAAGCAGAGACAAAATATGTGACATTGCCAAACAAAATAAAAAAAATAGCTGTTTCTAACTTTGAACCTGCTTCAAGAAAAAAATTGGAATTTAAGGGGTTAATATTTTTGAGACTGTCCTTTTACGGCAAATTTGGATGTAATAATGTTTGTTCCTCCACATTACCCTGTCTGAGTGACGTCTGTTTCAATATGCGTATGTCATATTACATGAATATGCATGGAAGTTACACATTGCGCTTTGCAATGATTCAATTTCTGTTTGCCGTCTTTTATATGACCTTTCTCATTCTCCCTGATTTATATACAGCGACGTGAAAAAGTATTTGCCCCCTTCCTGATTTCTTATTTTTCTGCATATTTGTCACACATAAATGTTTCAGATCATCAAACAAATTTTCATAGACAAATATGACCCGAGTAAATTCAAAATGGGGTTTTTTAATGATGATTTCATTTATTCAGGGCAAAAAGCTATCCAAGCCTATCTGGCCCTATGTGAAGAAGTAATTGCCCCCACTTATTAAGTAGCCACACCCAGGCCTGATTATTGCCTGTTAAATCAAGAAATCACTTAAAAAAGAACCTGTCTTATAAAGTGAAGTAGGCTAAAAGATCTCAAAAAGCAACATATCATGCAGCAAACAAAAGAAATTCAAGACCAGATGAGAAACAAAGTAATTGACATCTATCACTATGGAAAGGCTTACAAAGCCATTTCTAAGGCTTTGGGACTCCAGCAAATCACGGTGAGAGCCATTATCCACAAATGGGGAAAACTTGGAACAGTGCTGGACCTTCTCAGGAGAGGCTGGCCTACCAAAATTACTCCAAGAGTGCATCGACAACTCATCCAGGAGATCACAAAAGAACCCAGTACAACATCTAAAGAAATGTAGACATTATTTGCCTCAGTTTAAGTCAGCATTCATGATTCAACAGTAAGAAAGAGACTGGGCAAAAAAAGACATCCATGGGAGAGTTCCAAAGTGAAAAACACTACTGATCAAAAAGAACACAAAGGCTTGTCTCACATTTGCCAAAAACATCTTGATCATCCCCAAGACTTTTGAGAAAATATTCTGTTGACTCACGAGGCAAAAGTTGAAATTTTTGGGAGGTTCATCCCGTTATATCAGGCGTAAAATTAATGCAACATTTCATAAAAAGAACATCATACCAAAAGTTAAACATGATGGTGGTAGTGTGATGGTTTAGGGCTGCTTTGCTGCTTCAGGACCTGGACAACTTGTCGTAATTGATGGAACTATGAATTCTGCTCTCTACCGGAAAATCCTGAAGGAGAATGTCCAACCATCAGGTTGTGACCTCAAGCTCAAGCGCACTTGGGTTATGCATCGGGACAATGATCGGAAACACACCTGCAAGTCCACCACCGAATGGCTAAAAAAAACTAAATGAAGGTTTTGGAGTGGCCGAGTCAAAAGTCCAGACTTAAATCTGATTGAGATACTGTGGCATGACCTTAAACCGGCCACTCTTGCTCGAGGACCCTCCAAAGTGGCTGAAATAAAACAATTCCGCAAAGAAGAGTGGGCCGAAATCTTCCACAGTGATGTGAAAGACTCATTGCCAGTTATCGCAAATGTTTGATTGCAGTTGTGGCCGAAGGTGGCACAACCAGTCATTAGGTTTAGGGGGCAATTACTTCTTCGCACCAGGCCAGGGAGGTTTGGACAGCTTTTTCCCCTAAATGTATGAAATCAACATTTAAAAACTGCATTTTGCATTTACTTGGATAATCTTTGTCAAATAATAAAATTTGTTTGACGAACTGAAACATTTAAGTGTGACAAATATGAAAAAAGAAAAGAAAACCAGGAAGGGGGCACAGTAGGGTAAGCGGTATCATGCACAGATTACTTAGTTGAAAAGGACATCACCTATTCTAAAGCAATAACAATTAACATATTTATTTGCATCCTAAATGGCCAAACTGTCATCCATCCCAGCTCAAATACTCTACACATGGTTGCATAAATACCCACATGCTCACACACTAATGGATACAAACACATGCTAATTCAGTCATGAGTGAAAAGACCAACACATCTACACAAACGAGCCTGTACCATATGTGAGTAAATGGGTACATACGGGTACACAACTAGGCGTGCACAGACGCCAGTACAAACATGCATGAACTAACAGACACATATTACCATTTTTGGTCTCTCTCATACTCATTCACACTTAAATTACGCACAGACTTGTACATTAAAATGTATTATGAAAATGATGACAAGGACACTGGGAGCCTGGAGCCAACATTTAATTGCAGGAGAAATCATCAACAATTTTAAAAATGCACCATTTTCTTGCTCGGCATTCTGAAATCACACTTTTAAGATCTCTCTCCGAGGGAGGAATACGGTCAAACCAAGTTAACAATGCTAGTGAGAAATCCACAATCAGCTCCATCTACAGAGATGCGTTCAGATACCCTGATATGCTGCAATGCAGCCTGATGTTGCAGTCATACTTCCACTGCAATTGCCTCATTTGGCGCAGTTCATTTTGAGAACGAGTGCAGGCATTTAAAAAGAGAAAGAATGCTCCAATGTGAAAGATAATGTGTGCGTTTGTGTATGTATGTGCGTGTGTGTGTGTGTGTGTGTGTTAGGGGAGGGGAGGGGTTCTTTGCTCATCTTTATAAGTTCCCCTTTTTCGCTATGGCAGATGGAAAAAAGTATGAAACCCTCAGTAAACTCTTTGCAGATGTGAACTGCTTTCAGGTGAGTTCATGACTGTGGCACGGCTGTGTTGTGTTTGTCACAAACAGGAACTCACGCAGTCCCCATTTCAGTCCTAAAAATTGCCTGTTTATGCATTTACTACCTTTGTGGCCATCTATAGGCAGATATTATCATCTAAATAGTGTGTAACTGATAAAAAATAGTAAATAAAGAAAAGTGAATATACAGGATTATTTTAATTGTATTCAGAATTTTCTGTGGTGACAAACTGACTGTAATTATTTTCCTAAGAAATTCACAATAGTTCACCAATCCGCCGCACCTTTCTGGGAAACAAGAATGCACAACCAATGAATTATACAATATTGTCCAATTTGCAGCAATTTCAATCAAGAGGGAAGCATTCCCTGATGAAATTCATTTGAATGAATGGATCAGGAGACATTACACATTTGAATCTCAATTTGAATGTAGAAAAACATGATATATCAGAAATATTTCATGCATTTTGTACAACTTGCACATTCATGGACAAAACCCAAGCCTTTTTGGGTAATGACCCTTCAAACAATTTCTACCGAAAAAACAAGGTTTTTTCCATTGAAAGTACCTAACATATTCTTGAAAGCTTATGTTAATGACAAACATTTAGATGATGCTGGAATTCTTCCACAGTGCACAGTATAGATGTTCTGCTAATGTGATGCTGTGTCAAAAATTGCACCTCTTCAATCTAACTAATCACAGTCAAACAGCAATTTGACGTTTTTTAGTTCTAGTTAAATATAATAGCTCTCTGAAATGGATATTTCTATGTATGCTCATTGTTCTTGAAAGTCATTTTAAAAAATTTTGATAATTATTAAAGGGTATGCCAAGTTATTAAATGATCAAAAAAAGTCAGTCAATAATGCACGTCAGTAATTTGGCATAAATTAACTACTCATTATATAACGTCCATTTTTTTATTCAAGTCACTAAATTCATTGCATTTTCTTTAATTGAAGAATTGAATTCTTTCTGATTTGAAATCCATATCCCTTCTTCTGTTAATGCAATAATTATGGAAATGTGAAAAAATATTTTGAGAATAATTTGTAGACAAAGAATTATTAGCATATGTATATGTCTATGTATAATATGCACAATGTCACACACATCCAATAATCCTTGTGCATATTATACATAGACATAAACATATGCTAATAACAAGTACTGAGATCATTTCACAAATGTGGTTACGTCAACACAACCTTTAAAAGGGACCAAAGTATCTTAATGTGGAAACTGGTACTGCCCTAACTGAACCTGATTAGCTCCATTTATCTCTAATTAATTACCTTTATATAATTAGACACCACATTTTGACTACACAAGTGGAGTCAAGTAGACTAGATTATTAGAGCACTCATTGGGCCTTTGCAGATCCCCGAAATTAATGATTTGTGAAAACAGGTCTGCAGGTCTTAATTGCATAGGTGGTGCCTTGTGGCATTAGCTTCCTCATTTGCGCTCCGGGATTACTGGTGAGTTGTCACATTGAGGAGGAGGAGTCTATGGAACGTGTCCTGCCTCAGTGAAGACTCATTAGCAAGGCTTGTTACTCTGTTATTTGTAACATCTCACATCTGGTCTCCCATTACTCATGTTCATAATCTCCTGTAGTCGTAGTTCTTGGAGGCAGGAGTAACCCCCCATTCACCAGAAATCACCTCTGCCTTTAAGCATTCTATTTATGCATAGCGAAGACCAGTGAGTGAAAGATCTAAGATCTTGCCAAAATCACACACCCACACACACAAAGACAGACAGACAGACAGACACACACACACACACGCGCACGCACACATATGTATGTAATTCAGGGTAAAAAGAGATCAGCAATTGAGAGCACAAAATCCTTTCTCTGCTGAAATTCTTGCGTGTAAAGACGACATGTTTCGGGTCCTCTCGAGAGACTCCCACTGAGACACTGCGATGCACCACGCAGTCGGCAGGTTGCTTCTTTGCAAAAAATATTCACCCTTAAAACAACTAATTAAATTGTGTTTGTGGCACAAGATGTGGTGGGTAAACTTGATGCGCATGAGAGAACTGAGTGAGTCCAATAAATCGCAGACTTTTCCCATGCATAATTTAATCTGTTTCAATTTGGTCCACTTTTATAAAAAGCAAGCAAGTTATTTGTTGCATGAATAAATTTATCATTTCTAAAACCGTATTTGTAAAACAGGAAGACGTGAACGACACCAGGCAATAAAAACATGTTTTTTGTTATGGGACAGGACCCTGTGGTTTATTTCCTTCGGTATGCATAAACAGATAGCCTTGCACATGCTTTTGTTGACAGGGTCTTATTTACAGTGTATTATTCCTGTGAGGCAGTAAAAGGGATGTCTGATACATAAGCATTAAGTAACTATTATATGCATTGTTGTCGTCAAGCAGTAAACACAGATTCTAGTTCCTTCCTATTCCAATTCAGTCTGTGTGTGTTTACCAGAGAAATCAACACAGTAATAACATTTGACAGGATGTCATAACAAAACCAGGACAAATCATTACGTGATGCTTAGGCCAAACATGTTTCAAGTTTACCTCGCTGCTAAGGAAGTGGTCAAGTTGCATGACACTGAACACGGATCAATGGAAGCATTCCTCCTAATTATTTCAGTGCCAACATAAAGTCTACAGTCTCCTCCAAGAGGAAACTACCTCGTATGGTATCATAACAAGCTAGGGTAGAAATTTTACAGGTCAAGAAGAAACAAAATTCCTGCCATTATGTGCTTCCATCCAATGCTCTCAGCTTGCTCAACTTCCAGGCTGGAGGGTTGTACTAAATCCAGGTGTTTGGAACAAAAATTCTGGAAGGACTTTTACTTTCTGAACTGAGTTGTCAACATCCACTAACAAGTAGCAATCGGTCAGAGTAGCATTATGATTCAAGCAGCAGGTGCTGTCCATCTGGTGATGTTTTGCAAAATGCATGTTACACATTGGCCGCCGATGGACAGAAAGCTGGGAGGGTGTAAAAACATGTCTTTAAACTGATAATTGTGTTCTTCCTTCAGTGAAGCAACACACTCTATTCTCTTACTTCTTCTTCTTCTTCTTCTTATTTTTCTTCTTCCCCTAAATTTGGTCGACAAGCTCCTCCTACAACGTTTCAGCTATTGATTCCATTAAAACTTTAAAAAATTCAGCTTGTTCTGAATTACATTGTACCTGTACAGATTTTTTTTTTTTTTTTTTGAGATATTTTGTTGAGATAAATGTTGTTGTTTTGTTTTTGTTGAGATAAATGTCATTTTTTGGGGGTCGTATTTGATTTTTTTTACACAATTACTTGCGGCAGGAGCAGGTTCCGGTTCGCTGGGCGCTTATCTTAGCAGTGCTGAATTCTGCTGCGATGGGGTTTTCAAGGCAATATTGATGTGGGAAAAAAACAACAAAACATTTGGCAGGACCACTTATAGCTCACCACACACTGTTAACAAACTGATCTCAGGTTAACTGTGCTGATTAACTAGCTGAGATAACACTGGGTGTGCACTTTACAATGATAGTGATCAGTAGCGGCTCGTGAACCGGCAATAGGGGAAGCGCAAACAATCCCTTAAAATGAATGATTGGTCTTGACCTGTTTTCAATCATTCATTTAAATTACCATTACAGAAACCAGAAAACTCTCAACATTATCAGGTGTGGCCAGTTTTCATTTATAACAGCCTGATTACTTTCAGCTTTAAAGTCTCGTGTTTACATTTCAGTAGTTTTTCACCATTTCTTTGCAATTTCCTTTGCCTCTCAGGTTCCTTGCACCTTCATTTTACAAGCCAACCTCTTCAACCTTTCTCGCTTAAGCAAGCACACAAATTTTCTTCAAAAAATGTAGCCTTTTCTAGTTAGTCTTGATCTATTTGCAATCATTTTTCTTGATGAAAAATGCTTTAACTCACCTCTCTCAGGCATAGTGAATGCTCTTAGTAAAGATCAGAAATGAAACTTATCATTAGGATGCAAAATGCGCACATTTCAATCTTTGTTTTCTTTGTTTTCATTTAAACAGTCATGAAGCGCAGGTTTGATGAGATCTGACAGAAGTTAATGTGGAACATTTTTCGTTTTTACTCCTTTTTATTTTTTATTTTTTTCTGAGAAGGGTAGCCTATTGCAGCAAATGAAGTGAGCGTTTAACTGCCAGTGTATTGTTCATATTGTTGAAAAACGTGTTATTCAAGAACAATGATTGAAAATAGGTCAATAATCTTCTGTTTCAAGGGATGCTATCGCTACCCCCCTCAATTATCTTTCAGCTGCCGCCCCCGGTGTTACACAAATGCATACAACAGCAAAACAGACAAATCAACAGCGTGATCAACTAAGAATAATTGGAAATTACATGTGCAGTACGGACTAAAGGTCCCTATCAAACATAACGCCTTAGATGAAACAATGAACATCATACTGCTGGTTCCAGACGCAGTCCCAATGGGACACTGTCCTCAGTAGCACACCAGGGTGGTGTTTAATTGCATCTCTAAATCACAGAGCAAGATTTGTCTTGATTTCCCTGACAGTAATATAGTGCGTGATCTTTTACATGCTAGGCATCATACTCTTTCCCTCACATTAAAGGCCCATAGGAAAAGGATAATAATTAACAGCAGGATATGTACTATACTAGCTCTTTCATCAAAGCGTGATAATTGCGCTTCTTCTTTGTCAAGATAACCTCTCTGCTTCCCAGCATTTACATGTGGCCATTTGTCAACTCAGGTTACATGCTTAACATTCTCCATGCTCTTCCATCACAGTACACCTGCCTAAGTCTAGTTTTTGTGTTTATTCATAGAGCAGGCTATTCATATTTCTGGTTTAAAACTTGTTGAAAAATTGAACCTGATTCCTGGCAAGATTCACAGAGAATTGTAGGAAATGATGAACAGCTAAGGCATCATGGCTACTGAGGAGCATATTTGATGAGTCTACACTTGGCACTGAATTCCATTTTTCATTCTAATATCCCGTTACATGGATGTGTCAACATTAGCTTGTCTGAGTGTTAGTGAGAGAGATTGTACATGCACACGTGTACTACTTATGTGTTTGCACACACTTTTTCAGGGGTGTGTGCATGGCTGTATGTGTGGAAACACAATTCATTATTTTGCTAGATTGTTTTGTTTTTGGACCTTTTCTCTCAAATTCTTTCTAAAGTTCAGTGTAAGTGTAATTATTTTTTCCATAGAAATGGTGTTGCCAGAGTTGAAAATTTGGAGGGCAATCAACTAACTGCCCTAACTCACTCTCAAGTCAATTTTTATTTGCAACACCTTTCACCTCAAAAATACTCTATAAACACACCTTATCAGGTGTTGCCAGTTCTAACTGAGGTAATGAGAAAGAAATTTCATTTGGACGTGCAATTAGCTGAATTTCAATTGGCATTAGTCAAAATTGTGTTCAGGTCTTTGTTTTCTTTTAAATTTAAGCAATGATTAGGCACAGATTGCTTGCATTTCAGGATGTGCCAAAAGGTTACACGACAGTTCCAAAGAAGTTAATCTTTTTTTGGAAATAATACTTTTGAGTCAAATATATTTGTGATTTGAATTTAGTCAATTTTTTTGATCACCCTCATATTGCATTAAGACAAAAACTATGTCTTTAATTGTTGATAGATTATTCTTATTGTTGGAAAACAAATGAATGAAGGTGTCATGCATCGGCCACAATGGTCCGTATCACCAGAGTTCTGTGCTCTGGCCTGCTCCCGCACAATCAATCCCACACTCCACAGCCGCACCTAATTAAACTGTTACCAAATTAAGCCTTTATATGTCAGGTTCTCGAACCATTTTGGCGCAAAGTCTTGTTATAGCAGATGTTTTGTGGTTCAGTCGCTTGTATATACTAGCAGACTCTCTGTTAGTCTAGCTATACTTTGTAATTTTTTGGAAGTGTTGTTTCCCATGTTGTTGATATCTGCACTTTTGTCTGTAGCCTTGCACAGACGCTAATAAACTAATTATTTTGTCTCTGCTTTTATATCTTAGTGCACAACAGTCAGTGCACTGAGATTGTAACAGAAGGAAAGTAATTGAGATCAGGTTAAGACCAATAAGTCTGACAGGATTTGGGCGCACCATATATTCAACTTAGGTTTCATTACTGTTCCTTATACTTCATACAAGAAGGTATTAGGCTCAAGTTCAATAAGGCATTTTCATGCTCTCTCTGTATACGCACAGGATTTTATCTTGCAGTCTGAGGATATGGGATTTGGGCAAACTGGAGACTAAATTTGCAATAGGTGTAAGTGTCTGATTGAATGATTGCGTGATCCCCGTAACAGATTGACAAACTGTCCATGTTGTGTTTGTACCGCTCGCTGATTGCATTCTGAGACAGTCTACAGCAACCTTGACCTGTAACTAGCAGGTTAGATGGTTGGATTTCCATCCTACTCGATGGTTCTGAACCTAAAGTATTCAGTTCTGAATACTTTATGGGGGTTGAAAAATTACAAGGTGGCAAATTTGGTGACGTTCCCTCACTAAATGATGAACCCTTGTTTCTACCCATGATTACGTGAGCGGAAAGGTTGAACTGGGCTTCAAACTGCTATGATTATTAGAACTGTTCTGCACTTACACTGTAGAGACACAGGATCCAAGCTTTGGTTCCCGATTAGCTGTTTGCTGAGTCCTGTTTGCATCAGCTATACCCATTCTTCCAATCTCCACATTGGTTCTCAATGAGGTCATAGTCTGCTCTGGGAGTAAGCTGTGTAAATCAGGGATTACGGCGGCGGGGTCGTGGTAAAATTGAAACAGAAGGGTACAGGCACAACTGGACCCTCCCTTATTCTCTTCTTTCTCTTTGATTAGCAAAACAAAGCCGCCGGAAGGATTAGAACTGATTTTGTTCTTTTTTTATTTGCTACTTTTGTGGCAATTTCTTCCAGGCTGGCTGTTTCCTTTATAACTGGCCACAAAATCCTTTCAAAGGGACCTGTCGGTGGCTGCCTGGTGCTACTACTCCCATTTGCCTTCTGCAGGACAGCTATTGCCAAATCTAATCATGAATCTAATCATTGTGTTCAGTGGTGTATATACACAATGTGCACTGGAGCCGAGGACAACGGGTAACGTGCGTTATTTACCATTCATTCGCCAGCGTATCAAAGCTTAATTATCCTGCTCTTCCTTTTCCCTAAGGAGCGAAGAGAGGCCATGTCTCGGCCCCAGGAGACATGGATGCCAGCCGTCACCTGACACTGCGTAAATAGGTCGAACGCTGCTGGCATGTAGCATTATCCAACAGGCAAACAAGCGCCGCTCAGCAGACAAACGCACTGATAGACCTCACGAAGGGGACAGGAGACAAAAAGACGAGACAGAGAAGGAAAGAGAGAGGAGGAGAAATAAAAAGCATGTGAATTCTCACACGGCGAATACGGTTTTTTATTTATTTTTTCTCTCCACAGACTTCTTTGTTTCCTGTGTACTTTGGGTAAACATCAGACGAGCAGGTTGACAGGAGAGGAGAAGGAAGGTGTCATTTTTTTATGGGGGGGATAAAACCTTCTTGCCTAATCACGACAGCCACCCCGCGACCCGTTTGACAGTTTCTGTCACCAATTAGCCGCTAAATGTACAACCACCCAAAACACGGAGACTGAGCTGTCTACTCATATGTTATTCTGTATGTGTACGCTGTGTTTTTCATCCTTCCTTATCTCGGTGATACAACAGACTGCCGTCAAGCCATTTCAGATCTGCTGCACAGGGGCACCACGATGGGTGGGATTAAATCATTGCCGTTTCTAGTCACAACATCTCCCGGGTCGGTGCTCCGCCCATCTCTCCCGGAATTTACAGGCTCGCCGAGAAAGAGCCAGTGGAGACAGCCCAGCCAGTTGCCTTGGCGGAGGGGGGGGCTCCCCATGACGACGGTGAAAATGAAAATCTGCTGTGCCGAGCGCAGTTTGTCATCATTCAATCTGCTCCAGACGGTCATTATCCACCCATTACTTCCCCTGATTTACAGGCGCTGGCAGGGGGACGAGGTTTCTGCCGTGCCTCCTGGGTTTTTCTAAGGCATGTGGGGATCATACTGCAATTTGCATTTACATGATCTGACTGCGTGGCTTATTACATCCGGGCATTCACTTTCCACTTGATAGATGTTTGATTGTGTCGTGACAGTGGACGGGGAAGCTGCAGACTGCAGTGGTTATCACTGCCGCCTCACAGCAACAAGGTCGTGGGTTTGAATCTGGCCTGAGGCCTTTCTGCGTGGAGTTTGTATGTTCTCCCCCGTGTTCACATGGGTTTCCCCCAGGTACTCCAGTGTCCCCCACCCACAAAAACATGCATTATAGTAACACTCCTACCGGTACCCCTGACCAATGAACTGGCTTTAAGGCTGGAGTTGGTCTCTGGGCACCGCTGTGTGGCTGCCCACTGCTTCTAACTATAGGATGGGTTAAATGCAGAGGACGAATTACCCCACGGGGTTCAATAAAGTATCTATCAGATCTGGCCTAGCGCTTGCTTCTGAAGACCATCGTAACCTAGGCTTGAAAGAAAGGAGACACAGTCAAAAGGCGAAAATAAAGGAGCAACCAGGGTTGCGTTTCCCGAACAACAACAAAGTTAGCTTTGAACTAACATGGTACGATGCATCGTTAAACTAACGAACATCAGAAGAACGAAGGTTTCCCAAAACATTTGTACCTTGTTCGTACCACAGTATTATGAACCATGTTGGTTTGAACGACGTTAGTTTGAACCATGATAGTTTGAGCGATTGTCGCCCGAAGAACAATGTTACCAGGAGTACACCGGTCTGATTTTCTCCACGGAAAGCTTAAAAACTTGGTATTTGTGCCTGAATACCGCAGTTGAGATCGATATTACAATACTAATTAGTGGTTTTGGATATTGACTAGCTAAAATAGAATTTAACATTTAAATGAAAAGACACTTGAGGCAACGATTCTTTGGAGGAAAAAAAATCTATAGAATGATTTGCAATTTCAGTGCATTTAATGAGATGAGCTCCACCAGCGAGTACAATTTTCAAATTCATTAATCATTATCATTCTTATCAATTTTACATACATACTAAGCTCATTTACATAACGTAAACTCTGTGGTGAAGTGGATAAAGCCAACTACACGTGATTACACAGCTTTCATACACCGAAAGTTCGACTCCCGCGGAGAGGCATCGTCTTTTTTTCCACGCTGTCTTTTTATTCATGGCAATGCGTGCTCCGATGAACAAGTGATCATTAAATTTTGACAATTTGTGTGCCTCATTGTCTCTTTTGATATAAGTAGTTAATATTTATTTAAGGTCACCCGCCTTATTCATGGGCGTAGAAATACACACCAGACAAAAATGGTATATATAAAGTAAACATTTTTATTCCTTTCTCCTAACTTAAAAATTATTTCATTGACTCAAAGAACAAAAAATGGCATAAGACCACAGAAAAAATATATTCTGAGGGCAACGGATGGAGATGCAGTGCAGTGGATACTGGGGGTGGGAGGGTGGTGGTGATGGAGGGATTGCTAGCTAGACATTACTAAGGAGAGCAGCAGCTTTAAGGAGTGCACTACAGAGGACTGGTGGTGGGAGCTCCGGTCTGTCGGCCTCCTCTTACTCCTGAGGAGAGTTTTGTCCATGCTAAGCCCAGAAGTGCTGGCGGGAGTCCAAGGGGTATAGTTACCTGTGTTATGCACAATTCCCTAACATGAGTGTCTTCCCCGCTCTGCCCACGTCCTCTACGCCCATTTATGCCTTGTCCCTTGCAGTTTGATTCCCAGGGCCCCCCAACATTGGGCATCCACACGCAGGACCCCTCAACATTGGCCATCCTCTCACTGGGCCGCTCCACATTAGGCCCCCTCTGGCATGGCCTTTTTTGTGTCAGGGCCGCTCTTTCCCGAGTCTCCAGAATCTTGTCAGACTGGCAGTTCGTCTGCGTCCTGCACAGCATGGCCGTCACAGCAAATGTCCAGCTCCCTGAAGATGAGGTGATCTCTGTAAAGGATGCTGAGGATGACCATGCATTCCACAGACCACAAGGAATGAAAAACTTCATGCAAAAAGACTTCCATCTCCCCCACCCCTTTCTTTTTATCAACATTTTCCCTACCACAGTCATATATATATATGATTTCTACCATATTCACAGTTGCAAGTGGGCAAACAACCTCTCCTATCGATACATAAAAATACACGAAGGTAAACAGTGAGATCATATGTTCTTCATATGACTAGCAACATGAAGTCACGAGCTTTACAGATTTACTCAACAATACTTCCGTCTTGAACCACGATCTCGTAATGTAGGCTAATGAACCACCTACCGCTCTAATGACAGCGGGAAAAAAAGACAAATGCTGAATTACTAGACTAGCGTAGTTAATCGCTGCCGAACATTAAAGTTTCTTTGCTAACGCACGCGAAGGCTACGAGAGATATAATTCCAGAGATCCAACTAAAGGCCCACTCATGAACAGAGAAATACAACAAAATGTGTTTTTCTACACATAGTAGCTACATTTTCAAATCACTGTGTTGATGTTATATATGTTAGTACAGCAAGATCATCGAATATTTTCAGCCACTGACCTTATGTTTACCTTTCGCGGACTGCATTTTCCGACGCAATCACCCGGAACTAAGCCTCTAACTACAGCTGGGGAGCAGTAGATATAACTACACAACTTAACGACAGTGGTTGCGAACGTTCGTTCGGACTACGGTTTTGGTGAACACCTGCCTCGTTTAACGATGGTTCGCACTACGTAAGTTACTTTGATGGTTGAAACGATGTTTTTGGGAAACAGTGGTTTCGCAACTACATAGTTCAAAATATGTAAGTTGCTAACTTACTTAACAGCTACACTTTTGGGAAACGCACCCCACGAGGATAATACTGTCGGAGCCAAGAGGGCATGTTAGCATGCCTGCTAACTCCATTTTAGCCATTGAAGGGCGCTGGGAGTGACGAGAGCTTCTTCTCCGAAGGAGATTGCAGATCCTCATGTCCTTCCGCAAAGCAGGTGACTGAAAGTTGCTTGAGTTTTTTGGTTGCCAAAATTGTAATCTGATTGTTATCATCTGGATTACGATGTTGTAGATAAGCAGATGATTACTGGGATAGATATGGTGTAAGATAAGATAACATAAGATAAGATAAGACTTTCAGCCCAACTACACTCGCCAGTTTCTTTATAATATTGTGAATAATATTGTGAATATATCCCTTCAGATACTCAATGACTCAATGGTATCTAGCTTTAAGTCAAGCCCGCCCTTGAAAACCCCCAAGGTTTTCACAATACGGTCAGGCAAGCTATTCCACATTGAAAGTGAAAAAATATTTCCGAATATTAGTGCTAAATTTACCTTTGGTCAACTTCCATTTGTGACCCCGAGTTCTACTCACAACACTTGGTCGAAAGAATCCTACATAATTCCCTTTTTTAATCCCTTTAACATATTTAAAGACCTCAATCAAATCACCCCTAAGTCTCCTTTTCCTAAGACTAAAGAGATTAAGGATCTTCAGCCTCTTCTCGTAGCTTTCATCTTTTATACCTGGAATTAGCTTAGTGGCTCTTCTCTGAACTTTCTCTAGAGCCTCTATATCTTCCTTAAAGTATGGTCCCCAGAACTGTACACAATACTTCAGATGTGGTCTGACGAATGTGTTGTACAAAAGAAGCATCACCTCCTTAGGTTTGTACTCAATACTTTTGGCAATGTATCAAGTACAAATCTAAGGAGGTGATGCTTCTTTTGTACAACACAATACCCATGGCTTCCATTGGGTCATCGTCTTGGAGTGCTCCCAGCTTGGACAGCCTCTACTATGACACACTGTCAACCATAATTAAGCATTATTGACTGAGTTGGAATGTCATTAACTTTTTTCACTTCATTAAGCACTTCTGGGGCAGTGTGAAAGTTGAGGGCCAGCTCCGGGGCCATCTTCATCTGAATTTATCTGCATGCCAAATAACAACATGTATGCGGGCAGCTACATGTCTTATGAAGACCATAATGGGAAAATGATCTGTCACAATGTCACATTGTGGTGAAATGATGAATTAACAATTCAAAACAATCTTAGAAAAAAAGCAGTGAAAAAAATAATGTAGCATATTATCATAAATATTATAACAATAGTGTCATGGTTTTGGAGGTTAGCGATTGTTTGGGAGCTTTCTTTGTTACTCTCGTCCAGGACGATATCGTTTTGCCCACATTGCATTCTTTGGCCAGCTGGCATTAATTGTGGGCGTCGCCCGGACTCTATTTAAGCCCATGTTCCTCCTCGCCACCTTTGTTAGAGTGTCAGTGTTTCGTTTGCACTACAGCCCTTAAGTTCTCTAGTTAGAAAGTTGGTGAGGAATTAGTTGCAAAAGAGGAAAGTGTTAGTAAAGGGAATCTTTCTCTCTCTTTTCCGCTGTCTGTCCACCATCTGGGTGCTTAATCTTTTTATCTCCATTTCCGAGATTTTTCCTTTATTTAGTTCAGTCTAGCTTGCTTTGCTTCCTTATTCTTACTCGGACTAGATTTATGTCCTTTGGAAGCGCGAGCCTCTCTCTCTTATTTTGTCTGTGTTTGTCATTTTGCTGTACTTCCTTGCGTTCCGGCCACTGCATTTGGCGTCTCGAAATACCAGCCATCACAAATATATAAAGTATACAAAAATTCAAAATACAAAAATTTGGACTCTGTTCATTTTTCCTTTGTGGTCTTCATGTCACTTCCTGTTCAATTCAGCCTCTGCAGGGCAGTGTGAAAGGTCCACTGATATGCTGTCGGGGTTGCCAACTTCACCTTTTAACAAAGGTTTTGTCTCAATCTGTTCTCATGTATTTTGCCTGATCTATATTCCGACAATATTACACAATACTTAAGATCAACATCTACACTGCAGTGGTTAAGTAATGATAACAAGGATACAAAGTGAGACTGTAAGGATGTCAATTAATGAAAAAAAAATAAATAAATAAATAAAAAATATATATATATGTATGTCTGAATTCCATCTACCGCTGTAGTATTGTTTTCACCAGATTGTGCTACAAATGTTGCAAATAATGAAACATATTTGAAGATTGCTTTTTTTCTAGTTTCAAGCTTCAACATGGGTACATCGCATGAAATGTATGAAAACATCTTAAATGTACCAAACCAGCAATGATTGCAACATAAATGATTTTTTATTTAATTTAATTAATTAATAAATTTTTTTGACAACATTGCATAACGTATACAAACAAAAGAGAGACAAGACCACAAGTTACATTCTGATGACACTTCTGGACCCACCAACCCCCAAACACCACACACACACACACGCGCGCTTACACAAAAAAAAACCTCAAAAAAAATGTATTGAAGCAAACTGCTTTACTTTCAGTAAGCTTATGAAAAAAATCAGCAAATTAGGGCTAGTCAATGACCATTTGAAGTTCAGAATTTCAAGGACATATTCCAGTCTTAAATCCTCTTTCACTTCTATGATCCCATGATGTGAGCTCATCAAATCTAACTGCTTTATTCAGTCCTGCAGAATTTTTGGCCTGTTTTAAATCTAGGTTAGATCTCTAGGTTTTCAAATATCACATTATGTCCTGTTGAATTTCAAGGAAAAGTGTGTAAAATGATGCACAAGATGTTCACATCAGGAAAAGTTGGGGAAGTATGTTAAATTAAAATAAAAACTGAATGTAGTGACTTATAAACCATCTTTGATCTGTATGATGTTGAAAATGGTGTACCACCACATTATATTATGTTTCACTGTGGAAATTTCATTGATTTTTTAAAATTCCATTTAGATTCTTGCAACATATTCCAAAAAAACATGGGACAGTAATGTCTTTACCACGAAATAATGTTGCCGTTCCTTTTCAAAATACTTAATAAGCATTTAGGGACTGAAGACAGGTAATTGAGTGTTTTAAAAGCAATTTGCCCCATTCTCCCTGCAAACAAGGCTTAAGGTGTGCAGCAGCATGGGGTCTTTTTTGTCGCATTTATGCATTTCAAAATGCACCATCAGTTCAGTAGTGGGCGCTGGTCGGGATGCAGGAAGACGAGACTAGCACCCACACCTTCCTCTTATGCATCCATGCCTTTGTAATGCAGGCAGAACACTGTTTTGCGCTGTGAAGCTGAAATATGCACGTCGTTTCTGGAAAAGATGTCATCTCGACGGCAGCAGAAGTTGCTTTAAAATATCTAAACATTTTAGCGTAAATAGTGCCCTCACGGAAGTGCAAGTTACCCCTTGCCAAGTGGACTGACATGATTCCATACCCTGACAGACCATGGCTTTTGGACTTGTTGCTGGTAACAGCCTGGATTGTCCTTTTTTTCTTTGGTCCAGAGCAGAAGACATTTTTTTTTGCACAGTAAAGTTTTGACTGTATTTGTGGATGCAGCAATTTATTGTAGTACTAGATAAAGGTCTGCCATAGTAATCCTGAGCCCACATGGTGATGTCACCTATAAATATCACTGTTCTTGATTAAAGATTAATGGTATTCAGCTTAAGCTTGTACCCTTACCCATTATGCACAAAAATTCTTCCAAATTCCTTTAACCCTTCATTGTATAGCTCTTCTCCTCTTTGCCCATTGGTGGTAGGGTTTGGTTACTTTGGTGACCCCTATGCAATAAATAAAAGGTTAATTTTTCATTATGTTACGCGCCACAGAGAATTAAATATCCAAATTCCTTTTTATCTTTCTTTGTGGGCACATTGTCAATCCTTGGCTGATTTTTGCCATAGAAAAACTATGCCTTTCTCGGATGCTTTTGCTGGACAGACCATTGTAGTAAATGGCCCACCAGGAAAAAGATGGTAGTCACTAAATACATTGACTGGTGGTTGATGTGTAATCATCCAATGACTTTCAAGCATTGCCAAATGGATACTATATAGATGGGTCGTTCTTTTTAAGATTTTTTTGGGGAATTTTTCCTTTATTTGACAGTTATACAGTGTAGAGACAGGACAGTTGGGGAGAAGAATGGGGGAAGACATGCAGCAAATGACCTGAGCTGGAATTGAACCCTGGTCACTGCGGGAAGGACACAGCCTATATGGTACGTGCGCTTAGACCGATGAGGCGCCAGAGCGCCCCATAGATGGGTCATTCTTGGTTTTCTTGCAATCACATACAATCTATGCATATGATATCTCACTGGGTTGAAATGAAACTGTGGTGGCTGCCTTGATAAGTTTATTTATTAGCTAAGGCTCTAATTGACAACTTTGTAAATTCTATACATTAATACTGCAAATATTTACACAGTAAAGGTTTACACAGTAAAGGTTATAAATGTTAATGTAATTAAAAGGTATTGTTTCCAATAATCTGAGAAGAATTATGTGCATCAGCCGTGCAGGCTCGTGTTTACTGTAACTCGGTCGTAACAACACACTGTAGTAACGGTGCCAGTTGACAGCAGATGAATCTTCCCATTGAGGAAAAACTCAGGGGTCAATATGCCTTCAACAACAGTACTCATTAAATGCAATCACAAAATCAATAGGGTAAAAGCACAGCCTCCCTTCCTATCATCAATCTTTAGGTCTCAACCTGCAGTCCCACTTCAACATTGAAGTATGAGGCTGTATTTCTCCCTCAAATTCCCCAACCACTCTACCTCTCAAAAAAAAAGCTCTGCTGTTTTTTCCAGTGTTAACAGATTAAAATTTTTACAGTTTTCACCTTGAGTGGTGTACACTGTGAACGTGCATTGGAAGACCTTCAGAGACTAGTGCGGAATTCCAAGTCCAACAGTGAGCAACTCAACCTGTTCAATTTCAAAATTAACCTTTTGACCTTCAGCTAAAATTTCAAACATAAGAACCTGAAATTGGTTGGTTTCACAGAAAATATACTTTGTGGATATAAAACATTAACTCCTTAGCTTAAATTATTTACTGTAAACTTGAAATTAAGTTTATTTGCATTTATCACGATCCATTTCATATTCAGTAACGAAATACAACTGGATCTGCACCACACATACTTGTAATATAACCCTTCACCCCTACACTCTCTGCTCTATAAGTTTACTTAAATAACATAATGCAATGCAATCGTATAATATCAATCTCTTTGTACAGTCATGGTGACATGGAGTGTAAACACACTTGCTGTTGCAATATATAGTACAGAGAAAAATATACCTGCTCTGAAAAAATCAATAAAACATTACCCTTGGTGATATGTATTTAAAATGGACCCCCAGAGTCTGCTTTGTCTTCGATATGCTGTGTTATTATAGGCCTACCACAACTGTCACAAAGCATCCCAACTAGTCCTAACATCCAGTCAGGGGCTCTTAGCAGGGAAGTGCTGCTCTCTGGGTTGCAGTGATGGCAATGGGTGTGGAACGACCATAGATCTGGGGCCTAACGGGTGCATAGGCCCAGAAATGATTCTTGCAGCAATTTTTTACATCCACAAAAATGTTTCTGTGTATTGAAAATTAACTTAGCATAAAGTTACCCAATTCAAATATCTTTCAATGAAAATAATAGGCTCATCTTTGTTGGTTTTGATGTTAGTGTACAGACCCCCAAAAACCGCTGCCCAATCTTTTTTTTCCTGAATGCATGAATTACTCACAGTTGCATCTGCTACATCCCTCCCTGTACTGTTTGTACATGTTTCTGTGACTTCAACAAGCACATTGATATCAACTCTGGTCAGCATACTGGCTTGCTCTGGAGTCGCTGTATCATATAGAGAATATCTTATGGGTGTTTTCATATCACATCCTGTATCAACCTGAGACCCCAGTATCAGCCCGAGAGCTTCAGCTTGAGGGTTGATACAGGGTGTGATATAAAAATGCCCATGTGATGTCCTATTTATCATATACTCGTTTTGACCATAATTAACAATGCATTTCACTACTCAAACTTATAATTTATCGACAGTGAATCCAGATTTCTTTCTTTTTCAAGTATTTTCCGCAACGGTAAGGTTACCAAGATAGCTAGTTAGCAGGTGACCGTTAACAGTCGGTAGCATTTGCTTTTAGTCAGCGGCGTATTCAAGTCAATGGAATGGCTAATTAGCTAGCTGGCACGCAAAAGCAATTTTCTCTATAGAGGTAATAAATTATAAATTTGCGTTTCTATGATAACTTACACATGAGACTTCTTTTTACATTATATATATATATGGTTGCTGCCACTGATATGCGGATTTTGCCCGTGGGCATATAGGGGTGACACTGGATTTTGCATGCGGGCTGATATAGCCTCGAGCCTCGAGCTTCGTATCTGTATTATAGGTGCAGCTTCTGTGTCTTTATAAGGAAGTACATGATAAGAACAATTACAGCATGCTGTCTGTTTTTATTTATTAATTAGATCCAGGAACGTCCCACTCCAAAGATATAAATCTTTCATGAAACAGATGAAATTACACCATCCAGCGGGGTACCAAATCAGAGGACTGTCAGCAATGTTGGTCCATATCGTATGTAAGAGCATTTAAGTTACTATACAGAGAATAAGCTATTCTGTACAATCATGGTGTGATTACATATGAAGAGCCTAGTGCTGTAAGTACTTAATTTACATTTTCACATACCATTTGGTGAGGAATGGAAAAAGTCTTTTATTGTTACCGAAGTTAATTTTTTCAAATTTCTTAAAATTGACATTTTTATGACTTAAGTACCTTTAGCACTAGGGTCTGGATATGTAAAATCAAGGAAAAAACTCCCACTCACCCCCTATCAGTCTTAGCTGAGGTGCTGGAGCCACAAATAATACAATTCAATGGAAAAAAAAATCTGCATTCTCAAATTTGTGCAAAAGAAATTCTTAATGAGCAAGCTTTCAGTCAGGGAACTTCTTCAAGGCAAGAAACTAGTAGTGGTCATGTATGTACAAAGTGGGGGTGTCAAACAATTGCACTCCATTCATTCCAGTGGGGATCACAAGAAAAATTGCTGCTGTAGGCTTAGCAATCTTCATTAGAATGAAAGAAATGTGTTTTTTTTTTTTTTTTGCATATGTGACCGCACCTTTGGGCTTGAAAATGTGCCTTGTGTGTGTTACACCTGCCATGGAACTACCATATAATCTCTGCTTTGAGGATATGTTGCAATTCCATCTCATGTGTGAATCAGTCTGCATATTTAAATGTGAAATAATTCCTTTCATTGAAATTAACTTCCTAGCGATTAATTAAAGGAACCATCCTGAATTTTAACATTTCTCATAACCCAACAGTCACACACTTGATTGTTCTTACCTAGGTTTTAGTTGAAAATCCTGGGGTGCAATTCCTGAAATCGCAGATGCTAACTTACATAGTTGGACCCATTGACTGGCAAATGGACGAACTATGTAAGTTGCAAACTTAGTTCGCAACTACGCTTTTAGGAACGCATCCCTGATCAGTTAACAGGTGGACTTGGGATTTGTAACGTTGGGCTAAAATCCGCATCCAAACCAGCCCTTGGCAGAAATTATTGGACACCCCCTACTCTATTTGTTAGAGCTCAGTGTCAATTAGATGACAAGGAGGCGTTCACTTAAGCTTCCCAACTCAGTGATATGATCTCACGATGTACATGGTCTCGTTTTCATGATGTAATACCCAATGCTTCTGGGTATTTTCCAATTCTAGACATTAGATAGATAGATAGATTCTCTGATTCTCTTCTGTAAAGCTATAAAAACCTGCCACTGATTGCCCAGGATACCACAGGAACAACACTCTCTCTTTAACCACATCTTGCAATTACAGGCAGGCCAATGCACGGTGGCGTCCGTACCCTCCTGAAATCGCTCTGCCAAACTGCCGGCCCGCGGTCCCCGCGACATCCGCACCTGGGATTAATTATCTCGCCGTGTGCCCACAATCGAACACAACGGGGACCAAATAAAAACAGGATACGAGCCAATTCTGCGAGAGTCGCTCAGGAAGCGGTTTATCACACGTCCACCAACGCCCCCGAAACAAAATCCACATCGCTGTGTTTTCCGAGCCACCCTGGGGTGTGTGAAAATAAAGCAGGGAAACAGCCACTCGGCAGAGAGTAGCAGACTGCAAAGCAGCATTAGCATCTGCTTTAGTGCTGTACAGATTAAAAAGCAGAAATGGGAGCATAAGCACAGTTATCAAGCCAGATGTCGTTAAATAAATATGGTTATATCCACTTCAGGCACGTGGCCGTGGAAGACTTGAATTTGAATTAGGGATGGTCCTCTCAAGTTGTCCATTGAGAATCACCCGAAGCAAATCAAACACTTTCTTCACCAGTGCCGAGGTTTGTATGATTCAGAGCAGTGTTTTTTTTTTTTTATTCTTTAAAAATTGTTATGTTTCGTCGCATATTGAATCGCACCTTTTCAATGAGGCGAATGTGACAATTAATTAGCACCCACAAGGGAAAAAGAAAATAATTCTGGGGGAATTAGTCAAGGGAAGTTCACTCCAGCAAAGCACAGCATTCTCAGAATTGTAGAGTCACATTTCAGTGACAATTTGCCCATATAGGATGTTGCCATCCTCAGTTTATTTGTCAACTAAGACTCCAAGTTTGTCTTAGGGATCCTTGTGTACGGTGGTTTTCATTCCAGCTGCAACTGAAATCAAAATTTTAAAGTTTTTTCTTTTCTTTTTTTAAGGCCTCTTTCATTTCTTTAACCCCTTTCTGCAGATGTAGACGCCGGCATCCGTAAATTCCAAAATTTAATTCCTAAACAATTCTGTAATTGAATTTCCAAATGTCTAGCTTCACTTGAATAATTTTCAAAAATCTCTGTGTCACAAATCCTGAGTTCTAAAGCTTAAATAGGCTCATGCACAACAGGAAAAATTGGCAAAATTTTGTATTCCGCGCAAAGGGGTTAAGGAATTATTCATCCTTTTATCAACACTGTGAGAAATACAGCTATATTCAATGCAAGATTAACAAGAGCAATCCGAGATTTCTGATCTCCGCCAAGGGATGACGTTGATACAAACGCAAGATCTTTCTCTTTGGAAGATTTCAGGCCCACCCATGCAACAAGTTTGAGTGAGATTTGCCAAAACACCCATTCTCGTCTTCCAATGACGTCTAAGTGAAAAGATTCTGTCAGATCCGGTAAGCATTCATCAAGGGCTTTCATATGAGGCATTACTCAATATAGTTTGTATGATTTCAATATTTGACCTCAGAGTCGAAATTGTTGATCCGGATCTGGATCCGGACACACACAGATCCAGGTCTTTAACGATATTTGGAGACTGTTCCATCAGAGATGATCTAATTTGGATCAACATTTGGTGAAAATGCTGCAGTGGTATACAAAGAAATCGTCTCATTGAGAAAGTTGATCCCTGATCTGGATCCGGATCGAAGATTTTGACACGCGTGATCACCATATTTGTAATGTATAATCCTTGGGCCAAGATCTACCTTTTGTGTAGATTTAATCAAAATCCGTTCGTTAGTTTCGGAGAAATGTCACTGAGTGTATAAATAAAGATCCGGATCCAGAATCCAGATCCGGATCCAGATCACAAAAATTTAATGGAGTCGTCCATGGACTAAGGTCTACCTCTGGTGAAAATTTCACGCAGATCCGTCCAGTAGTTTCCGAAAAATCCTGTCCAGAGACAAACAAACAAACAAACAGACGGACAAATAAATAAACCGACTCGATCGCATAGCCTCCTTGGCGGAGGTAAAAATGTGTGCTTTATCGCAAATATTTTCAAAATGGGTAGATATTTTCCACAAACCTAATTAAAGATGACAGTGAGTCAACTAGGTCTGTGTTAAGTTGCTGAAAACGTGACTTTTACCAAGTTTGGCTCATTATCATTTGCCTTGTCCTCTAATTTGTCATTAAGTCTGTTAATTATTATTTAACCCTCTGTTGCAAAGGAGCTGTAATTCTAGATGTGAGCATTTAAATGATGCCATAATTGTAACTGCCACTGTAACACATGCCTATAGTGAGTTGTTTTCATCAGTTTTGAGGGGAATGGATAATACAATTAAATTCAATTTTGCTGTATGCATTAGTGGTGGTTAGAGGAAGTTTTCTTTTGAAAATGGGCTTTCAAAATGAACGCAACTCCAGTCTCATATGGCCACCACAGCACCTATCTTGAATTTCGTTGTCATTGAAATCAAAGCAAATAAATAATCTGATCAAGTTCAAATTTACTGCATACATGTTGAGGTGGGCTAGAGGAAGGTTCCTTTCAAAAATGGACATAGTGCGATTTTCAATTATGGTTGTCATGGCAGCCATCTTGAATTTAATTTCCACGAATTGTAGGGACAATGGATGATCTGATTAAATTTGTGTTTGCTTGTGTGTGTTTGAGGTAGGTTGAAAAAAGTTTCTTTCAAAAATGGGCTTGCTGTGATTTTCAATATGGCAGCCATCTTGAATTTGGTTTCTGCTCTTTGTTTGTTTAAAGGAGAAAAAATTATTCGATCTAATTCAAATTTGCTCAGTGTGTTGGGGGTGAAAAGGGGAAGGTTCTCTTCAAAAATGGATTCACTGTGATTTTATATCAAACAAAGGGTCTGTTAGCCATGTACACAAGGATGTTGTCATTGCTTTTTGCAGTGCCCTCTAGGGAACTTTGCGCTCAATCTCTGTTTGCCAGGGCTATTCAACGTTATCCTGCAAAGGCCAGTGTGGATGCAGGCTTTCATTCCAACCAAGCACTTACACAACTACTAATGAAGCTCTTTATCAAAGACTCTTGGGGTTGATTAGTGGTGTCAGGTGTGTAAGTGCTTGGTTGGAATGAAAGCCTGCACCCACATTGGCCCTTGCAGGATAACGTTGAATAGTCCTGCTGTACAGGCTTTTCAACAGCAGTGTTGGGGCCAAATGCCATGCCTTACCAAGAGCTATTCCCTTCTCTAACATCAACTTTATATAAGCAACTAGTTTTTGAATTCTTGATTTTGATTTTCCTTAATTGAAGGTTAAGCCCTATGTTATTTGTAGTATGGTATACCATACAAACATGAGTTGAGTTTGAAGTGTTGGACAAGCAGTTAAAATCAGTGGCATGCACTGATGAAATGGATTGGCAGAATGCGACTTAAGATTGATTCCAGTGTTGCTTCCTGATTCATTTTCAATTGCTAAGAAATGCATTGACAATACAGAAATCATCAAAAATGTCAATTTATTTAGTTTTGGTAAGTTTTCTCACGTGAAAATAAAAAGAAAAGACGTTTTGAGGACATTCAAGTTAATCTCAGTTCTGCTTCCAACGAGATGCTGCATGATAGGATAGATTTGATAGTATCCGTAGCGGTTGGGGGCTAAATGTCAGGGGATCAAGGTCATCAGCGAAAATATTATATTTTCCACTACAACTCAAAAACGGTTGCAGATGGACAATTGTTTACTATTATGAGCAGGCAGAAAGTCCTGTATAGACTTTTATTTCGCACCATGACTTTTGACCTTGAGTGACCTTGAAAGGTCAAACTGAAGGTCAGGGATTTTTAAAGGATTTTAGGTTATTAATGGTTGAGGTCACTTATAAAATTATGTCATGGGATATGGGATGGGATATCGCTTTGTACTGCTTTACACCTCTAAGGATACCACTCTTACTTTGTTGTTTTTACTGGCAATGTTCCAGATGATGGGCAAATTTTGATTCAGCTTTGTTTGCTTAAGTTTTTTTTGTTTTTTTTTTGGACATTTCAAAAGTGTTTGAGATTCTCCAGACAAATGATGGAAACACAGTTATTGTGGCCCTCCACAATCGGAAATGAATATCAATGACCCGAATGACAATATCAAATATCTGTTATATGTCTCTCCGTCTGTTTAAGTTTTGGTTACCTCATGAAAATTAAAAGTATTATCAAAACACCAATCCATTTTCTAACCCACTGATGTATGTATTGACTTTGTGTGGATTACAATCGGTTTATATTCTTATCATCCTTATCACCAGTAGTCACACTTTAGAATGTGTCTTCGCTTTCGCAGAAATAATGCCGAGACCTGTAAAAATAGTGATGTTTAATGATAACACTCCCCCAGTGGGAGGATATTCTAGCAGGACCGCTCACTGGAGGTGAGAAAAATATTATCAACTCTGTTCCGTAGCATTAACTTTTTTTCTTTATTTCCATACAATCCTCTTCTTAACTCAAAAACAGTGATTATTTCATACTTAAATGTGAAATATAACCATTAATGTGTTCATAAGACACTTCAACTTTTGTTTTAAGGAAAGTGCCATGTATTACATTACATTGTTTGTTGTGTTTACAGCACATGTTCGTACTACCTCTGAATGGATAAAGAAAACAGAATTTACATGCATGCTGGTGCAGGCTTATAATCTTAATTGGATTTAAGTCCCAGATTAAGATTTGAAATGTTTGTTCATATTTTATGGGAAAATGTATAATTCAATGAACCATTAACAGAATAAATACAGCACAGTTGGTAAAAAGGTAATCATATTTTATCGAGAGATGACAGCATGAAAGACGAGAGCATTAGGTGCTCACTTCATTTGAGCTTTCCGGAATCATAAAATGTCATATTCATGATGACTACACAGAGAAAACACAATTTAAAGAACACAAGCCCATTTGTTTGTTTATAGTGGATATGCGATTGGTTGTAAAAACTGGTCAAAACACATTTCTACAGCCATTCAGAGAGGATTTACTGAGCATAAAAGATGCTCTCATGAAAAAACTTTCTGAAATTACTGTCCACAGAGACAAGCCTTTTATGACTCCGCTCAAAAAAAAATGGCCGTCAACCACTCCACTATAACATATGGTAAAGCAATGAGCACAGCCAATTATAGCACAAGAATGTGAACCTTTTTATGGAAAGTTATAAATCTCAAGGAAGTTGATCATTAAGGGTATGATCACCCCAAATAATGTGGCACATTTATTGAGGCAGCAGATGTGAACATCGGTCGCCACTGCGCTTACTTTGAAATTGCTCATTGGACAGCAATATAAACATGATTAGGTGCTGTGACTGCAGTGCAGAATAGCAAAACATTCGATACACAGAGAAGACAGTGTCACATTCCTTGAACCTCTAGTGATTGATGTAATTGCAATTTCATCCTCTCGGCTTAAGAGAAGCAAAGAGAAGTGTCCATGTTCGAGTTTGTTAATGCGGTTTATGATGCTTAAATAAACTAGACTCATGATAAAATTAATACCACAGACCAAAAAAAAAAAAAAAAAAAAAAACAGTTAAACCTTCAAATGACTCTTCCTTCCACAAAGAAAGGAAATTAAACCTTTTTTAAAATAGTTTTTATCACGCCCTTTCTAAAGGACATGATTTTCTAAATCCAGATGAAATGCTTGCTGCTGTGAGTTACAAGTAATGTTTGGTCATTCTGTTCACTGCTGTTTGTGCAAAAAGAATGAATTGAGGTTCAAAAGAATTTAAAAATATGACACAACTGAATTTGTTCTCCATCATTGTAAGATTTTAAAAGCAGCTGCCTTTTACCCTGAGAAAATAACACCTCTCTACAATTCATAACCTGGTCAAAAAAGTGACTATTCAAGGTTTTTTATTAATGTATTTCTATATGTGAAAAGAAAATTACAATACAAGGACAACATGAAATAAATAGTAAGTATAGTTGATTTCATACTAATTCAGTTCAGTGTACTGTGGTTGATGGATACTATATTACTACTGATAGCAATTTTGACAATAAAATTTTTTTTCCATGTTTAATTGTTCTTCAATATTAAAAACTAGATTTGTATTGTGACTGCATATTCCTGGTGCATTCAAAGTACTGCTATTTTTCTTAATAAGACAATTAATGAGAAATAAAACAAGGGTTTACAAGAGCCGAGGTGATTTAAACACCTACATTTGATGACTTTGGTATACTAAAAATATGTTGTGAAATAAACCCTGTCACATTCTGTGACTGCTCTAACGGCACCACGAATACTTAAATGATATGTACTGATGAGCCAATACATAATGACTCCCTGCCTAATATGCTGTTGGTCTGCCATGTGCTGCCAAAACAGCTCCGTCAAACTGATTTCCACATGACTGGATCCAGCGAGTCCCGGCAGAAAATTTCCGAGAGCTTCACACTCTCACCTCCAGCTAGTATTCTTCTAACAGTGCATCCGAGGGTCATCTCTTCCCATGGTAAACGGCGCACACGTACTCGCCCATTTACCTGACATAAGTTTATCTAACCAGGAGACCTTCCTCTATAGCTCCAAGACCCTGTTCCGACGTTCTTGTCCGCATTGTAGGCACTTCTGACAGTGGACAGGGTTAGAATGGGTCATGACCGGTCAGCAGCAACAAAGTCCCATAACCATGATTTTCTGTGACTTGTGCCACAGAAGCCCTTTTGTTGGTTTGGACCAGATGGGTTAGTTTTCGTTGTCCTCACGCATCAATGAGACTTGAGTGCTCAATGTCCTGTCACCAGTTCATGGTTTATAACTCCCCGGACCACTGTCAGTAGGTACTCACCACTGCTAACTGGGAGCACCCATTAGCCTTGTTTCTTTGGAGATTCTCCCACCCCGTCATCAGGCCCTAACAATTTTGCCCTCGCCAAACTTGCCCCTTTCTGCCACGTCAAACACGTCAACTACAAGAATAAACTTTGGAAAGCAATGGTGACAAGTTAAATCATTTCAAGATGCATAAGACTTATTATTATGGATAATAGATTTTTGTCCCAGCCAATTGAGAAGAAACAACATTAAATATACTCATTCAGAAAAGCAAACATCGATTAGCAATAGCGATCCAGAGATCCCATTTAAAATACAATCCAGGTTTAAAAAGGGCTGTTCTTGTTTTCTAAACCTCAGCTGTCTTCATCAAATACTTTTTTCCTGCTATTTTTCATTATTGCGGGACAATGTATGAAACCTCATTATCAGTTGCAATTAAATTAACAAAATACAATTGCCAATAATACCAAGCCGCACAGGATTTTCCATATTAAAAAAATACCACATGCAGGAAAATAGACACTTTAAAGAAAATACTGTGGAAGATTCACTTGTTTGGTTTGCGCTGGTGATGAAAAAGCCTAAACGTTTATATAACCGTCCAAGTATATGGCAAGCATTAGTTTTTGGTCACAAACCACAGATTTTCAGCATATTTATTTTTAATTGATAGTAGTGTTTGGCTGGACAAAGTCATGAAAAAATGCACAGGCATTCATCTAAGTGATTGAAATGAAAAAAAAAGACTGTATTAAAAAATAATATATGTGCACCAATTTTTGTATTCAGTTTTTATTTCAATTAACACAAGAATCCAAATACGTCTCCAAACACTGCAAACACGGTCAGCTTTACATCAAATCGTTCGGTATAGCGCAATACGCGGTGTGCTTTACATGCAAGGCAGATTTTCTGAGCGATCCTGTCTGGCTTGCTGCTGTTTTTGATTCAGTGATTCTATTCATATACAAATTGAATCCTTTCGTTTTGCGGCTCGTCTCTGCTCTATTTCACACAGTCAAAATGAGGTTAGGAGGGCCCTGAGGGACATGGGGCAGCTGCTTCCTGACCACTTCTCTCACACCTAAGTTCACTTCTATAGGCTTTTTAGTGAGCAATTATTAAGAAATAATAGCATTGCCAGAGGTCTTGCTTAAGTCTCAACCATGTCACATGCTAACGAGGACCTTTCACATTATTTTTATCACTGTAAATTACACAAAACGGGATGCTACGATTAGACTGGACAGGTCTGATTTCAGATATAAGAAAACAAGCCACAAAATGTACATATAAAATGAAATGATTACTTTCGTTTATTACATTACCAATTACTGTAATTTAACCTGCTATAGAGCTATTGCGCATAATGTCAATGTTCTAGCCAACCTAACGCATAATGTGAGAAACGGATGACTGCTGGCTTGATATGTTCAGCTCTTATTGAATCCCCCAAAAATGTAGGACACATTGGTATATTGATAGTGAATTAATAAAAGTTAAAAAAAAGAACTGATAAACTGTATTGCATCTCACGCGTATTAAAACATAAAATGTTGTCTGAATCAATTGAGACAGGACCACTGTCAGCAGGAGGTAAAGACAGGCGAGAAAATCACATCAATTAGCCATTCTTGTTACATTTTCAAAGTGTGGAAACTACTAAATCCAGCTTGCTTGTTAGCATATTAACACTTCAAGATAATTAGCAATGAATCAGGCAATTATTACAATTCCGACCCAAGTGATGTCTTCACTTAATCTTGGCATAACAGTCTTTAAATCACTAATTAAAATGCGTCCACGGCCACTCGCCTGCCTGCCGGGCATGCAGTGATTAGGACCTGTCAGCTGCTGAACTGAACAGAACCGGTCAACCATGTTGCGCAAAATGACCTGGCATTGTCAAGGCTTGTCAACACATTAACCTGAATGAACCACTTTCATCACGATCAGGAACGCTACATTTTAAAACGGAAATGAAAATGGACTGAGACAGCGGCTGCCATTTTCTAATCATAGATTGACACGTAAATAGCCTCCACAGTATTTCAAGTGCTCAGTAATCAGTACATCTGAAAATCACGAGCCACAGCAAGTACAATGACAAATAACCTGTCATTCGAGAGGATTTTGAAATAAAGCCAAAAAATCATAATGCGAAGTAATACAGACAGATATAAACTTAGATGTACTTTTAACCCTTAAGAACTTGGAATTCGAAATGATATTAGTTTTTATATTCTTAATTCCTTGTTGGTTAGATCAACACCTTCCATCACTGGGCATTTCAAAGCTTGTTAGGGGTTTAAGCCCATAGGACTGAACCTTATTGTTTCCCCCCCCATTTCATTATCATTGGTCACCTGCTTCAGTGGTGTCACAAATTCCTTTAAGAAGGTAAATGACTGGAATATAACATTTTCCAGTCAGAATTCAAATAAAAATTTTTTAACCAATTTAATTTTTTTTTCAACTGGCCTGGAGGGGGGTACATCCCCTGCCATATATCCCATAGACACAAAATCTGGTGCAAATATTCAGGCATATAATTATAATGATGATACAGATATAATTATCATACCTTGGCAATTAACAAATTAATTATGGTTCAGGCATGTTTTTCGCCATTTTTAAGGGTTGATGAACCAGAAAGTCCAAATTCCTGATTTACTTATCCCCAAATGATGAGAGATACCCTGATGCACAGTGTTTTAGAAATAACTATGTAACTGCAGTGCATCATGTACAACTAAGATCAGCTACAAAAAAAAGCAACACAAAAAGCAATAAAATATTCACTGCACTGCCTGTATAGAGAAATACTCCATCTTCATAGATGTTCACTAAACTCATCTCCCAACATAGGCTCTTCTCCTTTTCTTCTCAGTCCGGTGACTACCTGTCCATATATAACTGCTTACAAAATGAATGCTTGCAAATCTGTTTTACTTTATCGACCTCGGTCCACTGTTAAGCGTTAAATCATTAATTATACTGACTTGCGGAAACCATGGAGAAGGCTGGGGTCTGATGAGCTATGGGAACCAATGAGCCATATCACTGTTTTGCTTTTTTTAAGCAGCTCTGACATCTATTGATTACATATTAAGTACTGTGCAAAATTCTTAGGTACATTTAAAGCAATTTCTAAGGGCAAATATGTTCGCAAAAAATGATGAAATTAAAAGTTTCTAACAACTGAAAAATGTACTAGACAGAGCTGTAAACGGCTAAAATCTAAGCCAAACCAACATTAGGCGTGACTGTGCTTTGCCTAAAAATCTGGGACACCATCCTGTTGTGCTGTAGTTTTATAAGATGATCGGCATTTGCTTGTTCCAAGCAGAGTGGAAAACTTGCCTCTGTTCATCTTCTGTCTCTCGAGTCTATCCCTCCGAGAAATTACAGACATCCCTGATGATGATGATGACATCAGGGCTCTGTCAAGACTGCTGTATATAATCCGTACTGACCGTTTTTTCAATGAAATAAAAGCATTCATTTATAAAATTGCACTTTGATTTAGCATTTGGAATTTCAGATTTACTTTTTATGTTCAGCAACTCTAATGTGGAAAACAAAAAGTAAACATGTAAAGCAGATTTAATTTTTCTTTAAATACAGGGCGCCTAAGACGTTTGCACAGTAGTGTATGTGATACGGCTCATTGGTCCCCATGACTCATCGAACCCCAGTCTCCCCTATACTACCGCTGTTGTTCTTACCACACACAAACTGACTTCAACGACAAAATGAATTCGCAAATCAAAAATTTCTCTCTCTTAATTATGTGATCACTTCAAACCTTTTGCTTTTAACTCCTAAACTGGGGCCTTAAATTTACACAGACATCATCTTATTTTATGAACATGCATATACAGTATGCGATCATCTCAACGAAGGTCTTGATTAGGGATAGATGTTGTTTCTTAATGATCCATTTTGGCTTGAACCTCAGAATTACAGCACCCGGCAGCATTTGTACTTGGGTATAGTGCTAGGAAGAGAGACATTGCATACATAATGTAGTGCGACAACGGCTGATATTTTTCCATTTTAACAAAAAAAAAAAAAATTATGCCTTTGAATCAGCTTTGATTTCCTTGTCAGAAGGAAATTAGGAACTGACTTATATTTCTTTAACGATATTCACAGAGGAGCGGCCTTGAGCCCACTCCTTCCATACCATCCGTGGCATACATAGCAAGATATAAAAAAATCCTTTTTGATTAATGTCAGGGGTATCAGCAGACACATTTGTAATTTCCATTTCATCATAAAACGTACAGCAACCTGTCTGCAGTCAGGCAGTCCCTTTCATTATCACAAAGCTGAGTTTACTGAAGTTTCCCTGTCTGATCAGGTCTTTTAACTTTGCACATTACAGGGCCATTCAAAATCAAATTTCATTATTCAACCTTTAGAAGGCCAAAACAGATTACAGAACTCTCAGTCTTGTCGTTAACCCTTTGTTGCATATTGCTTACTAAAGTATCCAAACACACCCACCACCGTCAATAGGCAAAGAGGAAAGTAGTCTCACAACAAAGAATAATACATATGGATACAAGCAATTCAAGGTCACCCTGTTCACATATTAAGTCTTAAATAGCGGGCAAAGCCTCTCTCCAAACTCACAAAATAGTTGAGAACTTAAGAGCCATACATTGGAAAGAGGTGGAAGAGTCAGGGACTCAGACATTTTGCTTTCCTAAGCGAGATTAACAGAAATTAACGAAGAGATGAAGGAAAGAAAATCACTCTACGCTGCCTGCTTCCTCTGCACATGGGAAGTGTTAAACTCGACAAGCATCTCACTGCTGAGTGCAAGAATGTTTCCACCAGGTCAACAGTAATCAACTTGCTAGTATGACCAGTAGAGCAAGTGGATAAGCCTGTGACAACATCAACAAACAGATTAATCATCTCAGGTAAAAATGATTAATATTTCAGGCTTTATTAAAACGAGAAGTTATTAAGAAAATACAGTAAACTGAAAATGCTTACTTTTCAAACTTGTAACCACACATTTCATATAAGTTATCAACACTGAATCAGGCTATCCACCAAAAACAGCAATAAATTACACTGTTGCCATTTTACGGCTTCAGGGCCAGCCACCCCTTGGAAAAGAGATGTCAATTTCACGGAGTTCTTCCCTCCTGGGTAAATGAATAGAAGAATGATGCAGGCTCCCGTGGGGAAGGCCTTTGATAAACTGCTTGATAAGGGACTTAGCATTCATTGCTCTGTTACCAGTTCAACGCCATGGCAGATGGCAAGTGCGAGTCTTGTGACAGATTTGCAATGCTGTGCTTTCCCTTTCCCTTTCAAGCAGGATGCTGCCAGTGTGGGACAAAAAAAAAGCGAGAACCCTGGTCATGGTATTACAGTCTTATTGCAATGGCCTGCTTCATCACATTCCCCTTGGGGAGGGCATTTGGCCACAACACGTCTTCCAACCTCCACGGAACAAGTGTTTTGATACAGCCACTGGGATCTAATAAAGCCACAAACCAGCACAATTATTGCCGAAGAGGCAGCACTGATGCATCCAAATTCCCTCCAGGGCCCTGCTGACAGTGACGGGCAGGGTGGCTTCTGATATCTGCTTAAAATACTGACAGCAATAAAACCTTAAACTGGAGAGGATTGTCCACAACCTGTACCAGCTGTCAGAAAACCCTCAAAAGTAGCGCCAGAAGGGTGAAAGCACCGTGTTCTAATATCCTTAACTGCACCGCCAGCATACCTTTCAGAGATGAGCACAATCCAAACATCACGAGCATCCTGTGCAAGAAAATACACACATAAGTAAATGCCATTCGCCCATTTTATGTGACCAATGCGACAAAATACCATACCATCTTGATGTAACCTTTAATTACACTCTAAATTGATTAGATGTAAAAGAGCATACTTAAAGTATGCTTCAGCGCACAATTTTTTCACAGAAAATTTAGTGGACTGGAACAAGACTGACTGACTATACAGAAATTCGCAAGTGCCTCGAGTCTAAAGTGTAAACGCTATAATCATTTCTGGACTATTGATCTGGTCATGAACGGTGAGGAAAGTTTGAAAAGGGTAGTTGATCATTAAAACTCAAAATCACTCATGGAATCCAACAATTAATTTTACGTGTAACAGAATAATACACTGCCCGGCCAAAAAAAAAGTCGCTCACTTAAATATTTAGTTCGAACCCCTGTGGCTTTGATTACAGTGCATATTCGTCTCGTCATTGTTTTGACAACTATATGCAATGCCAGAACATTTATCTTCTATCAGAAATGACTTAATTTTTGGCCGAGATCTTATCCTCTTGACATAATGGTTGAACCACTCGGTGGTCTTTCTTGAGCACATCCCAGTAACTTTTAATGTGTTTAAGGTCAGGACTTTGTGGTGGCAAATTTGTTTGTGAAAATGATTCCTCATACTTGTTTTTGTCAATCATGGTTTTCTTTGCTAAATACAAGCCAATAACTTGCCCGTTCTGAAATACTGTAACATCTTTTCCACCATCAAGGGATGTGTCTTCCGACGTGATTTTTTAAGAAATGAGTAGCAACGCGCTTCATCAGTCAGGGTTAAAATGATTATTTCCAGCTGAAACATAATAATAACCGCAATAATGATCAAATTATAGAATTTATTCATTAGTTTCCAAACGGTGACTTTTTTTTTGGCCGGGCAGTGTATTACATGTCTGCAAACAACCAATGCATCTTCATGTGAATGAAGATAAACATAATGCAAAGCGGTACTGTAGAGTGTCACTTGCTCAGAATTACTCAAATTATTTTACAAGTATTATGAGCTGGTTCTTCGATTTACAAAAATAAAATAGAAAAAACATAAATTATGAAATCTTTTTAACAGATTATAATTTATTCAAGTTACTAGCGTGGAATATCTGTAAAAACAGATATTATGCAAAAATGTGTTGTTTACATAAGTGGAGCCTGTTGGATACACAAACGCGTCAACGACACGTGCACAAAAAACAAGTCTAAAATGCAGCTCTTTTGTGTGATGGCGTTTGTACACAAATTTTAAGGCACATACAAAACAAATAAAATCTCTCAAATATTATTTTTTTCAATTTTTAATATCCAACCTGGATATGTTCACCACATGATATGTAAATTACCAAGCAATTGTTTTAGTTTTTGTACATGGATTAAAAAAGGTATACAGTCAAGTTAAACACAGAGCAAAATAAGCTTTACCTTATACTTTTATATCAGCAAAATCAATTGGTATATCTACAGCAATAAAATGAATGAATACATGGAACATACGTTCATCTCAACACATCCACATCTTAAATACAAAGTTTAACCTTTTTTTTTCTTTTTTGTAACATTCACTACTCAGACACACAAGTTGTCATGGCGAGTACGTACAACTTTAAGCCTTTTCACTTAGCAGTTCTAACATGAGGAATCAGCACCATTACCATGTGATTTACATAAAATAATTTAAAAACACAATTTTTAATGGCATAAGTCCTGAAACAGTACATTTGTTTAAATACAGTATGTGAACAGAAGAAGATTTTCTGTGTATCAGGGAGCAGTTTTAGCATTTACGGCATTAAACAACGCTAGAAAACATGAGTGTGCTTCATAATGTAATAAACACCAATTCAAGGTCCTGACAGTTTGTGTTTGCGAGATGCTATTGATTGAGTCCAGTCAACCACAGCTGGTTAAGAAAAAAAAAAATTTAAATCGAAGCAAAATATCACTAAGCTGCCCTAAATAATCCTGCATTGAAAACTAAATCCATGCCATTCATAAGAACTTAATATGGATTACTGGAAATCTTTACCAAAATTAATATTAAAAAATTTGATTCCATGACTGCAGTGTCCTGTTCATTTGCAGTATTGGAAATAAGTTGCCTAGGGGAGGAGAGTGAAGGCCATGCATCACTTATTACTAACCCTTGGATTGGTCATCAGAAATATACAGTGTACTGTGCACAATTTGAATCATTTAAAACAATGCCAATCAAAAGGTTATTAAAAACTAATGAAATGTTTCTAGATATCAAAAAGGTACTATGAAAGGCCATAGCTGGTTACAAACTAGATCAAATCAATACTCTAGGTGATGAGTCCTCCACTTAAAAATGACGTGCAGTCATGTAGTTTTACAAAAAAAAAAAAAACATAGCTGGTAGGATGTTTCAAGCATACTGGAGATGTTTCCACAGTTCTGCACACTGGCGTTTTCACTTGCTCCTCTCTCCTGGTAGTTCCAGGCAGCCTTGATGACACAGAGATCTGGCGTTCTGTGGAGACTATGCCATCTGTTATTTGTTTAATGAAATACAAACACGTCTCTCTAACGTGTCATTGATTTTTATTTGATGTTTGTAAATCTCAAATGAGAGCATTCGTACGGATACACCAATGCAAAGAAACTAATGCAGGAGCAAAGAGCATCGTGTATGCAACAGCTGAGGACATTTTAACCCTGTTTGAAGATGAAGGTGAAATAAGTAAAACCAGGACGTACAAATGGGAACTGCGTCAAACGAATACGGGCACAAATGCCCCCTCAGACTACGAAAAATGGACGAAGCACTGACACACTCTGAGGTATGGGGTTGTCTCTTTTGGTCATGAGTTCACACAATCGATATTACTGCATCAATAAAATGAAAACAGTGACTTATAAATTCTAACCCTTAAATGTGAACTGTGTAGACTATCACTAAAACACTTGTGAGAAATACCCCAAAAAATGTAGTGCCGCACAGGTGTTGACAAGTTACAAACTTTCCATCTCATTGCCGTCTTGAAATTGTTCCATGTTCCGACTACACTTCATTTTCCATTAACAAATCTCATGATTTAAAAATCCTAATGGACGTTGATATAAAAAAGGAAGGGGAAGATCCATATCCATTGTAAGAAAAAAATTTTATGTACATATTCTATAGTTATTTATATATGTACATGTGCATGTTTGACCTAAAGTGAAAGAGTGGGTCTGTAATGGTTCCATCGCTCACAAGGCCACCTGGACCTGGGTCGCCAGGGAGGGCGAGGTCTTCCGCTTGGGGGAACAGTGCTTCTTTGGGCACGGACGTCACCTCCACCAAGCCGGTGGTCAAACGGCTGCCCAAACCTGGGTCACCAGCGAACGTCTGCCGCTTGAGGAAGGGTGCGTCTTTGGGCAGGGATGTCCACTCCACCATGCCGGTGCTCACAAAGCCACCTGGACCTGAGTGACCGGCAAGGGCGACGTCTGCCGCTCGGGGGACAGTGGGTCTTTGGGCAGCGATGTCACCTCCACCATTCCGGCTCCTGTGTGGGGAACGCTGGTGTTCATGATGTGCCTCTGCAAGTGCTTGATCCAGTCCTCCTGGACGGACAGGGGACCCTGGAAGACTAAGTCGCAGAACCTGAGAGGGGACGACAACAATGCTCACATCTCAGCCGATCAAACGTCACCTGGGGCTATCTGCACTTCCGATCAGCTTCGAGGGAATTGACCATGCAGATCACAGAATATAAGCACCCACAAAAGTAACTACGATGACTACAGAGTTACTTCTGGCTCACAAACTCAAACAAATAGAAGGGTTACCTTCCTCAGAGGTAAATAGTTGAACTGCTTGGCTATAATGGCTTTAAACATGACCCCCCTTCCCACCAGTATATGGAAGGAACAAAGTTATTGGCCCTTAAAGCTGCTGTCGGCAACTTTTCTTTAGTTCGATCATATTTGACTTTATATGCCAATTAGTGAAGTATTCTTCAAAAAATTCACGCTACTTTGACCCCTCCTACTGGTCTGTTCTGAGAAATCCACCGCCCCCTTTGTGAAAGACCAATCACAACCAGTAGGCAAGTCTAATTGGATGTTAATCATGCTGCAAGCATAGGCAAGTTGTCTGCATACACCCTCTCCAAGCCGTGGCTGTGCAAAACCAAGAAATATGCAGTGATAACGGAGAAGTTGGATGTGGCTAGAATGGATCTGAGTTCTGTAAAATTTGACGTTACTTTCTCTTTCTTTTTTCAGCTGTGCAGGAAAGAATTTTTATAAAGTAAGATAAGCTATGCAGGAAAGAAGGATAAGCCGAAGTGTTCTGTTGAGTCTGCATTAGCTAGCAGTCATTCATTCACTCTTGTTGCTTGGTAGTATAACAATCAATAATCATTAAACAAATCATTGTTTAAGTAATTTTATTCTTATAGATATGTACATAACGTAGATAGCTGGCAAGCTACGTATATATTCACAGTTATCCGCAGACTTCAGCTTACTAACATTACCTGTGATTCTACATAAATAAATGTTAAAATTTTTTGCGTTCTCCAGAGGTCATTATCCTTAGAAAATTCTCAAATTATGCCATCCTATACAGAGCATCTAATGTTAGGGTTGATGAGAGATTTTAGATTACTAAAGACATGAACCTAATTTTGACATGGAACTTTCTAGGCTTATTGGCGCAGATTTATAAATATCTGGTGCGGTTACAAGACCACAGAGGAGCTCTCACTGCCTTTCCACAGCAGGCTAGGCCATCCTACAGTATATTGCGTCGGACTGAGAAAGCATTTTGCAATATTGCCGGAATTAACTACAAAAGTAATTTCATTACGAGCTTTCGAGTACTCAAAATAATTGTTCATTTATTCTTTACATAAATGTTGCGCTACATGCCGTCATTCAGGATAGACTTTTGCGTTGTAATTGTTCATATTCTCGAGAGCTAGTTTCTAGCGAGAATTGCATCACAGAATTCGTATCCTTTGTAGGCACTACCAGGGAAGTTCCCTATTTAAATCTAAATGCAAGAAGTCTGACCGAAGTAAAAATGTCCACAAAAATGGAAGTGGCACGAGCAAGGGGAAAAAACTTGAGTAAACAGTGGCAAGATGGTGAGAGATTCAGGGACTTGAATGAAGGGTTTCAAAATTGATGCCAAGTTAGTAAAATTTCTTCTGGACAAGTATTTTCAGTGCATTTGAGTATTCTAAGCTAATGTATTTGCAGGCAGAGCTAATGCTGGTTAACTTTGAGGTGTAAAAGTTTTTTTACTGACTGAATGTCCCTTCATTACCAGCTAGCGTGTGGCTGAGCACATTCTCTGTTGGGGTTTGTTTCTGGGGCGGGGCTAAGTGATACAGATTGTGGCAAATCATTCATAAATTCTCACAAGTGTAAAAAAAGCTAGATAACTCGGTTGCCACAGGGACAGAGTCGTGTAAAAAAAAATGGCCGCCTGCAGCCATATTGAGCATATGTCTTGAGCATTGACATATATATATCTTCACCTGTGTAAAATTTGAAAACATTCCTGCAATAATTGTGGCTTCCAGAGCCCAGAATATAAAAAATTTCAGACAAAATGGCCACCGGCAGCCATATTGGACATCCGAAATTGACAAAAATTGGTCTTAAGCATTGCCATATATATATATATATATATATATATTCGCATTTGCATGTGTAAATTTTGAAAACTTTCCTGTAATAATTGTGGCTTCCAGAGCCCGGAACATAAAAAATCTGGGACATAATGGCCGCCGGCAGCCATATTGGACGTTCGAAATTCACGAAAACTAGTCTTGTGCAGTGTCATATATACATCTTCGCCTGTGTAAAATTTGAAAACATTCCTGTAATAATTGTGGCTTCCAGAGCCCTGAACATAAAATATTTGGGACATAATGGCCGCCGGCAGCCATATTGGATGTCTGAAATTAACGAAAATCGGTCTAGCATTGTCATATATGTATCTTTGCCTGTGTAAAATTGGAAAACATTCCGGTAATAATTGTGGTTTCCAGAGCCCGGAACATAAAATCTCTGCGGCGGTGGAGGCAGCCCCGGAACTAAACCATAGTATCTCCCGACTATCGTCGTCGGGGAGACACAATAAATAAATAAAATCTAAGAAGTTGTCAAGAGCAGCTTTAAGGGCCATGATTTGGGGACCACGCCATAACATAAACTGAATTGAAGGTGTCAACAAAACCAACGCCATCCTGCTCAGAAGATATTAAGTTATACTACAAGGTTAAAGTCATTTTTCAAAAAGAAGACGAGTACTACATGTAGGAAAATGGTACAGTCTTTGGAGAACATAGTGACACGAAGAGTGATAGGAGGTATGCATGGCACCTGCAGGTGAGCCGGTAGATCTCATCAGTCGCATGCGGCATTGAGAACATCTTCTTCTTTGGCCCTGCTCTTGATCTTGGCTTCTTCTGTTTGCAGTCATAAGCTAAACAATACAAAATTTATGGCACATAGCACTGTCTCAGCTTGCTGAACCCAACAACGGAAATAAAATACAAGAAAATGTATAACTAATATAAGAAACAAAGACATGTTTATGACACTTGAAATGCAAGTTGATGTAACGTGACTAAAACGTGTTGTGATGAAATCAATTTCCACATCAGGACTCCTGCAATGTCAACTGCAATGACCTCACAACTTATACAAATCATGTAAGAGGAAGTTAGGATCATGAAGACCAGATATTGCCATTTCAGAGTTCAGAAGACCATGTCTACAAGTTTCATTATCCTGCAATTATTGACTGCATGTAGGGTCAATTGTGTTATTGTATAATTAAGAAGGGACCTTACTTGTTCCCTCCAGCAGAGCAACTCTCTTCCTTCGTGCATATGCTCGAAGGTGATTGGACAGGCTGACCGCACTGGGGAATGTTGTGTTGCAGTGAATGCACACCTTTTTGTTCAGTTCATTTTTTTCTGGAAAACAGAAACAAATCACAAAAGTTCAACTAAAAGCAACAGGAAAAATAATTTTCACAATATTGCAAATAACTGCAAGGGTTCAACAGCTGACCTTGAATGACCAGTCCATGTAGCTTGGTCTGCCCATGCACAACGGATGCTATTCAGTAGAATTTACAGATACTAACAAATAATTGTTCTATAAATACACCACAGCAAGTGTAAGAGGATGTAGCTTTCAATAAAGCAAGCTATTTAACTCAAATTGATGCTGCAGCCCACAACATGGTATCAAAAGGAATCGTACGCTACCAGAACAGATTGATTTAGAAACCTTTCCAACCACCTTAACTTTTCAAATGGTCCGTTTCCACACTTTTATGGGTGCAAAGACTAAGAGTGAATGCAGATGAATTTCAGAAGCAACAACAATAATAATCATCTGCCATCTGCACATAAGCATAGGCACCAGGGATTGAATTAAATTCCTCATACCGTTGGGAGTTATTTTAGCTCAAGTTGGAACAAACCGACAGCAGGCCAATAACACATTAATGAGTACCTGTGATAGTCCACAACTTATTAATTAAAGGCAAGAATACTGAACATATTAAAGACTAGGTTGAATAAATCAAGGAATGAGGTTTCATTAAAACAGAAAAAAAAATAATGAACTTGACTGATTGACCAAGCATTAAACGTCAGGGAATACAACTTGTCGCCCCGAATATTTTCATATCGTTTATTCCTTGCACACATTCTCAAAGAATAACGCAACTTTCCAAGCATGGCTGGGTTATTCCATATGAAGTCAACCAGAGGTCCCTGGGTCACCAACTCAGATTTGGCTCAAATTTATTTTGGGAGTACTATACTCATAATGAACATATGCAAAATTTTAGGCTCTTACTCCAAGGGTTTTCTGAGATACCGACCCCTAAAAATCAGGGGCCATGTCCCAAGCTAATCGCGAATGTTAATTCATAGTGATTTTGGAGGCCAATATCTTTGGAACCGATCATAGGTATGGGCTGAAAATCACTATCCAAGGTCTTTTGGGTGCAAGATTTCAGAATCACTTGTCAAAATGTATCTATCTTTTTCACTTTCAAGATACTGGCCTCTCAAATATGAAAATTTTTATGGGTGGAAATCAGCAATTCGGTTTTCTAGGGCCCCCCCATGAGGCCTGGATCCCTTACAGAGGCTAAATTGTGCTGGATTCCTTCTATTTGAGGACAGGTCTGTCTGTACCAGGAAGATTGACAGCATCCAAAGGCATAATAGTGGAGTTAGGAGACCCTGAAATGGGTCCTAGCTGGAAAAGTCGGTTTTTTTTTTTTTTGCCAATTTTGGATTGGCAAGTTCACCATGGGGCAGTTACCTACGGTAATGAAATTTGTTCAACATAGATTTATAGATCTTAGAGTTATTTGATCAAAATTACAAATTGTTCTCTCATCTTCTTCACTATTTAGTTATACTAAGAAATATAGGGTTTTTTTTTGCCACCGCCCCCCCCCATGCCATTGTTTTAGTACCATCTTAAGATTCACCTTATTGGTTAAGTGAGATGCTTAGTATATGGCCATTTGCCCACAACTAACCATAAATGATCACAAATGCGAGAAAGCTTGACTCCAAGAATTGTCAACCAAGATTACAACAAAAGAGCTTATTATACAAATGATGTTAACTTCTTTTGAATTAGGGCAGTTTCTGTCCAAGTTTCAATTTTAACTTTGCATCCATCTCTTCTTTAACAGTTTTCAAGGATTCTGAAAATAAACTATCACAGCGAGAGAAATGAACTACCTTAGAGTAAATTAATAACATCCGTTCTCTGTTATGCAAAAAGGAATGCAGGATATTGCCACCATGAACTTACTTGTGATGTGCTTCTTACGATGGTTAAATGGATCGGCACAGGACCGCTGCAGACTTTCAAGTGACAAGTACACTTTTTCATGATGGAAACAGATTCGGTCATCTTCATTGAATATGACATTGCACCGCCAAGTCAAACGTTGTCTGTCAGGTGGTTTAAGGTCACCGAATGAAACTCGTCCTGTCTTGCTGCAGTATGTATATTTGCTACATTCCTCATCCAAGGAAATCCCAATTTTGCTCCTGTCCGTAGCCATACTGAAGCTTCAATGAATTCATTAATTAGCTACCCTATTGTTTTAACCAGAGGTGATGCAATACCCATGAAGGATGAAATGCAATACCTGAGAGATCCTTGGGAGGGAATGCAACATCATGTCATATTATCATAAGAAATGATGCAACTTTTTTGTGAGTAGGCACTGTCTATTTAAAACTTCTAGTTGCAGAACAAAGGGGACAATAATGGGCGTTTTTACCCCAAACGCCTATATTTGATAACATGATTAAATAGTGAAGGAGATAAGTAAACAAGCTGTAATTTTGAAGAAATAAAGTTGAAATATATACATTCATGGGGAACAAGTTTCATTACCATGGGTAACTGTCCACATGGTGGACAATCTAAAATTGGCAAAATTCAGCTAGGACCCTATTCAGGTCTCCTATCTATACTATTATGCCTTGGGTAAAGTCAATCTTCCTTGTACAGACAGACCTGTCCTCAAATAGAAGGAATACAGCAGATTTTAGCCTCTGTAAGGGATCTGGGCCTCATAGGGGGCCCTTGAAAACTGAATTTTTAATTTCCACCAATAAAAATTTTCATACTGAGAGGCCAATATCTTGAAAGTGAAAAGAGATGAGTTTTGACAAGAGATTCTGAAAGCCTGCACCAAAATTACCCAGGACAGCAATTTTCAGTCCAAACCTATGATTTATTCCAAAGATATTGGCCTCCAAAATCCCTATAAATTACCATTCGCTTGGGGCATGGACCCCCTGATTTTCGGGGGGGGGGACATATCTAGGAAATCCCTTGGAGTAGCAGCCTGAAATTTTGCATGTGTTCATTATGAATATAGAGGTACTCCCAAAATAAATTTGAGCCAAATCTGAGGGGGTGACCATGGAAGATTCTTGTACTTTGAGTTCATATGGAATGGCTCGGCTACCTGAAAATACTGACCTTTTGACACATGATTACTGTCAATCTTTTCCCATTTACTTTGCTTGATTTGAAACCCAAAAATTGTGTTGAAAGAATCACTCTAATATTTCGCCCCAAAAATCATACACAGTTCTGGAAAACTCTTCTGTGTTTGGCACCAGAAATTATCCGCATAAGGGAAGAAACGCTCGTCCGTGTTTGGTTTTAGAAAACAAAACAAAACTTTTTTATTTGTCATATATTTAAGCAATATCACACGAAGAAGTGATGTTCTCGGCTGTGATAATAATAATCTTTAATTCCAGGTTATTTACCTTGAATTACAAAGTTTCCTTTCGTATCTGTCACACTTATGCCCACTTAGAGATAACGAAGTGAAATTTCAAGTGAGTTTCGAGAGTGGTTTGTCACAACTAAAACAAATCGTTCAAAGCACCACTATAACACAGTGAGGGCTGTATTAATGTGCTGTGATTGGTGAATAGCTGGTTGACTCGCATCTTCATTTAAGTAGCCAAACGGTACGGGAATCTGAACAAGAATCGAGTGTGTTTCCCATGGATGCTTGCTTTGATTTGTATTTTTTATGTTTTAAATACTTTCTAAAGCCTTGAAAAAACTTTTGGGTCTCAATTTTTCTTGTGACTGTGAAACACATCAACAAGGTACAGTATCTTTAGGAGTAGCAGATCAATTTTCAATCGGCCAATAATTGCATGAATTCTTGTAAGGGATCTTCACGGTAAAGTGTAGAAATAACTATAATAATGTAAAAATTAAGAAATAAACATACTCATAATGATTTTAACCTCATAAAATGCAGTATTTTGAAAACTTTTTGATGGTTGCCATGGACACGGCACTTTTAATGACAAAATCTGAAAATATTTTGCAGCACTGATATTTCAATAACCCATGGTCAGATTTTACTCAAATTAGTGTCATATGAAAGGTTTAAGATAGTTCTATGAAATTACATAGGGTTTTTTTGTTTGGAACGTTTATGAATATTTAATGAGCCGTTATGTTGCCTTAATGAAAATCACCACCATCAACTTGCTTCATTTACAAAATTAACCCCCTGGGGATGCACCCATCTAGAAAATCTGAAGTTATTTCATAGATCTCCAACAGATGCAACTTCAGTCCAAATTTCAAGTCAATCAGATAAATAGTAATGATTTTATGAATGCCACAAGGTTGAAAATCAGTAAAAATTGTCTCACTACATTCCATTCATTTATTTCATGTGAAAATCAAACATATTGAAATTTTTGAAAAAAATTTACATTTTTACCCACAAGACCCCTTAACAGACTGAGAAAATTAGTATCATTTGAAGGTCTTTTTCTTTTTCTCCCCGGTGATATCAAGTGCATAGTGAGCAGTCTTTTGTATTCACACAGAAAATAGTTTTCTGCCGAGCTGACATAGTAGCTATACTGGTTAGGCCGAGAATAATAAACCAGTGGAATTTAATACACACAGTCTGCCACTGGCAAAATCACTCTTGGCTAGGCAGCCAGTCAGTTAATAAGTTGATCAAGTTAACTAAATAGCACTGTGGTAGCTAGGGTAAATGTCAGCTTACCAACCAGCGCACACAATCCACTGTCCTTCAGCTGCTTTTCTACAGTACATCGAACAAGAAAACAAAAATAAGAATCCAATTTAGGCAGTTTTACCCTCGCCTCCTTTTCATCAACTACTTTCTTTTTTTGCACCCATTCTTGCGTTGGTTCAACGATGCCAGCACATTTAGATCAGTCATGTCACTGAGAAAGGCTCGCTAACCGAAATAGCTTACATAGACACTTGATTGGTCACCATATCTCCCGTAAATCTCCACAACATGAAAGTAAGAAGGTGGTTCTCCATAATATTAACAGAAAATATGCAGGCAAACTGCTGTCAATTTTAGTTAAAGAAAGTTCATTACCCAGGTCTAACATAGGCTCCAACATATTTGGACGAGTTTTAGACATAGACTGATTAAATATTTTAAAATGTTTGTTACCATGAAAGAGAATTGTTTGCCTCAGGAGCAGGTTATATTGCCAAAAACCCATCCACTCTTTGACAATGGCTGATGTGTCCTTTTCACAACAGAAAAATTGCTGATGAAGACATCATTGAAGTTAAGTCCAACATTATTATCGGCTTTGACAGTCACGTGTTCACCTTTCAACAGACCCCCGCTCACCCAGGTCCAGGTGCAATTGCACCCCTGGTATTTCTGCCCTGGTCAATGCTTGCGGCATATATTTAAGATTACATTTTCCACTTTAAATATTTACTTTTAACTAGGGATGCACCAATCCGATACTGGTATCGGTCCCGATATTGAAGAAAATTATAGATCGGGTATCGGTGACAATGGGCCCGATCCACAGGGGTCGATCTAATCAGTCTTATTCTATGCTGTGCGCTTTGAGTGAGGTCATGCGCTACCAACACGCCATGCAGAGGCCAGGCCAAAGAGTATAGATTAGCAGAAGAGGCGAAACTGTGGTGCTTTTTTATTAACAGCCACTAGGTAGCGTCTGGTACCGCTGCTGCTATTTTGGGATGAAAAGCCAGGTGCCGTGCACTGGCCAGTGTAGCCAAATCCCCTTGTTTAAAGCAACTTTGGGCTTAGTTTTTTGTAACGTTGCTTATAAATATTGTTTGTCACAGATTGCATGTTTTAGGGCGTGTTCCTAAAGTGCAGTTGCTCATTTGGGCTTGTTGCTAAAGCAGAGATGAGTCTCTCGCCTCTTAGTGGCATTCACGTTCCTGTGCACTCAGGAAATTCACTCGCGGAATTCAAGTCATTGTGCATTAAAGGAGACCTAATATGCTATTTTTCCAAGTTTATATTTTGGTCTTTGACTCCCCTAGAGTACTCCTGATCGCGCAAAGTAAAAAAAGGGTACTTGTTTCGCTCGTACTGCCATTCTCAAATTACCCCATTTGTAGTCCATAGTAGTCTCTGCCTGAAACGCCTCATTGGGGTAGCTCTTCCGCTATTGCCCCCCACTCCCCGTGTGCCCACTTTCTTCTGACTGGCCAGCTCTGTGGAGGGCGGGATGATGCAGTGTCACAGTGAAACGTGAGATGCGTCTATCATCTGAGCTAAGGAATCAGCGGGGAAATTCTGCTATAAAACGCAGTGCATGTGTATAGATGTAATGAAATAAACTTGTTCTAATAAATGCAACGGCGAAAGTGGAGGACGCAGTGCGAAAGTCTGGCAGCTCAAGCACAAATTTGCTATCGGCTACAGTTTGCTACGGCAACAGTTGGTGAGTACAGCGGTTTTACTACTCCTAGCTAGGATGCAGGGGAAGCTAGAATCCACCCCATATAGACACATTTGTAGAACGTGTCGACATGCCCAAGTGTAGACCAGAGACCATAGAAATCCGGTGGGTCTGAGTTTAGTGGGAAACATGGACTGTGACGAGCAGCTAAAAGTGGACCAACAGCTTATGGACTGCTTTGGTGTTTTAGGACCTGCTGGTTCATGTGCATAGCTGTGGTGTGTTGTTAGCGTGGAGCAACGAACAGCTTCCGTGCTGGTATATGACGAAGGGGCGAAAGCTAAACGGCCTCTTCGGAAATTGCCCGTGGTAATGGTTTACTTATTGCTTCGGAATGACCAGCTTTTCCTCGAGGAAAATGGGTGCATTATGGATAGCGTGCGAGAGCTAGACAGAGCTCCAATTATGTCATGAACATAACACAGGTTTTACAGACCGTAAGTTCCGCCTGCGTGAACCGTTGTTTATATGGAGCTAGCGAATCGATCACTTTTACAGGAGAGAATTTGATATTCTATCGATGGCAATGCAGCGTTTGTTATACCGAACACGTTAGCCTGTGCGCTTCCCTATTGCTTTCACCGGTAGTATCAGAATTCTTGCCCAGCCATTGGAGATGTATCAGGCTTACCCCGGTCATGGATAAGTGAAGCGATCGTTTCATAGGCACCCAAAAACGCACCTCAAGCCCTGCAAAATCTACGTCTGGTCTAACTGCAGCCCAACTCGGCAGACACATACAGCACCTCTCCGGTTACTTTTTACTGTAGTGGCTAAAATCCGACAACGTCATGATGAAACTGCCACATTAATGCTTACCGAAGTAACACAAGCATACCGATCAGAATTGCTGCATATAAGTTAACCAGGAACATTTTTAATTAGCAGAGCACGTGAACTAACATGCAGTAGCTGATAAGCGGTCATGACTTTGAATATAATCTGTCGTGCGAAAAATTTGTTTCACGTTCGGCGTGAAAGCTGCTTAACATGCATATAATGCCTGTATTCCTGTCTTTGCATTGACTTTGAATGTAGCTAATCTGTCCTGCGAAAAACTCATTTAGTGTCTGACGTGAAAGCAGCTTTATGGATAGTATGCGACAGCTAGAGAGACCTCGGTTATGTTATGAACATAATATAGGTTTTGCAGACCGTAAGGGCCAGTTCATGCTCTACGCAAGGTACACGAGCCAAGGTCCGTTCCATTCCGTTCACAAAGAAGCTTGAACGCGCGTCCCTTGCTGCGCTGTGCCTCGTTAAAAAGCAGTACACTGCTCATGCAATAGGGGGTAGCAAAGTCTTCTCCATCTCATCCTACTTCTTTTTGTTTTTTGGTGCGTTGAACACAGCGTATGGTGCATTATTTGCTTTATCTCCCCTATTGGAATCTCACGGAAATACACGTGTCGATGCGTCACATTACAAAAATTTGGACAACACACTTTGCTATGCAAGGACGCAGGATGGCTACCTTGCGTTGCTCGATGTGTTGCCTTGTGTTCGCACTCGCGTACCTTGCCTAGAGTATGAACCGGCCCTAACTTCCGTTAGCACTGACAAGTTGCTTATGAGGAGCTAGCAAATTGATCACTCCTACAGGAAAGAATTGCCTATTTAATCTCCGCCTTTTTCTGCTTTTTATTAGCCACAATAATTTCTGAAGGTAAATGAAATTACGTCATGGTAGATCAGAGAAATCATTTGAATATCGGCAGAGCTTCAGTGTTTCGCATTGCTTTCCTGGTAGCACCAGACAGCTCGCTCAGACATTTGTGAAGTATCCTGCTGATCCCAGTCATGGATAAGTGAAGCGATCACTAACTGTAGTGGCTACAATCGGGCAACGTTATGATGAAACTGCCACATTGATGCTTACTGAAGTAACACATGCATACCGATCAGAGTTACTGCATATACAGTATGTTAACCAGGAGCATTTTTAATTAGCATGTCACGCAAACTAACATGCAGTTGCTGGTAATCGAGCGGTCATAACCACAGAGACAAACCTTTGCAATGCAGGTTTTACAGACAGCAAGTTCTTTTACAGTGAACAGTTGTACCAAGCATCCAAATTACAAACAAGTACTAAAAATCAGCTTTAAATGAGATTTATGTTCACACACCTTCAGTAGAATTTTCCTTGATATCACTCTTGCATAATTAGGACACACAAATTATAACTTGGCTACGTTAGCTGCTGTGCTACAGCCACAATCAACTGGCTATCACATCAGGTTGGCTTATGCAGGAAAAGTGACTTACAGCTTCTGGCTGTGAGTCACAGACAGCCATGACAGACAGGCGTTATCTTCAAATATTTGACAAAGCCTGCGTTTGAGGCAACAGAAAAATTAAACCCTGCGACCGAAACTGTAGAAACAGCAACATAAAGTGTTGACTCCATAGCATAAGACTACGAAACTGTAACGTTAATGATTAACGCCCTTGTGTCCGCTAGATGGCTCTGATGATCGCTCCCATCAGGGCGTTAAAGGAAAGCTACCTCGCGGCGCTTCGCCGGAAATTTTTTGGCTGGACCAATCAGCAGGCAGCTTTCGTGTTGACGTCATCTCCTTCTTCAAAAGCCAATGCATTGCGCAGAGAGATATCTCCATTCGGCTCGTAGATTAGACTAATCGAAAGTGTAATCACACTGAACACACGCAGAGTGCAAACGCATTGTTAGACACAGTGCACCTTTCACTTTGGCGAGGCTTTGGTGGGAATTCGATATAAGAGGAATAGGGAAATTTATGTTGAATGAATCCAGTAGTTGGCGGTAATACACCGACAGGTCTGTAAATCACCGTAAAACCAAAAAGAAGAAGAACCCTCCCACTCATAACGAGGCTGCGCGAAGCACGTACAGGCGTTAGTAAAGCGACAGTCAGTCAGTGAGGAGCGCAACATAACGACTGCATCATCCAGGTTAATGAAACTGCAACATTTTCTATCGCATCCGTCTTTGCCATTTACTGCGCTTGTGCGTACAGGCCCAGGCTTCTTTCAGAGATGGCGGAATCAGGCGTGTCTCCTTCGGTTGGTAAGTAAAACTTCCACATATGACGTTATTGTTAATGCAAATGTATAACGATGAATTGTAAGACTTAGCTGTTACATCCACATTCTCGTAAATTCACTTATTTTAGCATGTCACCAGAAAGTCGCCAGATTTAGCGAGAAAGTCGCCAAGTTGGCAACACTAAGACTATAGCGAAATCGACCGTGCACATTTCATCGTTAATTTTCGATGGCGACATGCTAAAATAAGTGAATTTACGAGAATGTGGATGTAACAGCTACGTCTTACAATTCATTTTTATACATTTGCATGAACAATAACATCATAGGCTATTTGGAAGTTTTACTAACCAACCGAAGGAGACACGCTTGATTCCGCCAACTCTGAAAGAAGCCTAGGCCTAAACGCGCAAGCGCAGTAAATGGCAAAGACGGATGTGATAGCAAATGTTACAGTTTCAGTCTTATGCTACCGAGTCAACAGTTTATGTTGCCGTTTTCACAGTTTCGGTGGCAGGCTTTAATTTTTCTGTTGCTATTTCCGCGATTATTGTGTGCATTTCAACGTTTTTGTGTGCTGAGACAACGTTTTCTTTGGTAGGCCTGGATTTGTTCTTTTCATTGTATGTTTTGTTCACGTTGATATTATTCTTTCTAGTATGATAAGAGCGGTCCGTTTGTGTGCAGTGCACAGCACGCGCTCAAGCAGGTTCACAGGCTCCGTTATTTTTTTTTCTTCCTCCGTGTCTGAAGTGGGAGCACGCACTTTTGATAATCAGTGCGCTTGATTGCACGGATCATAATGGCAGCTGCCAGTTCTAGTACGCAAATTATTCAATTTGCTTTTCAAAACTTCTACTCCGATGGAAAACGAAGGTCTGTTCAATGTAAGGCATGTTCAACAACCATTAGCGACAAAGAGGGAACCACTTCAAACTTCATTCGTCTCCTGAAGACCAGGGCTCTGAAGTTTTGAATGCAGGTTGGAGTGAGATTTTCGGCGGTGGGGGAGTGGTGGTGGTGTTGTTGCATGATACTCCCGTTTTCAAAGGTGCACAGTAACGAAGTATATGAGCCTCGATACAGCACTTACGTAGGTTTTTTTGAGGATTTGTACTTTACCTCAGATTTTTTAAATCTGGATTTGCCGGGTTCGAGAAGAACAACAGTGTATCTTTGTGCAGATCTGTCCACCAGTGGGCGTGGAGCTGCAAATTTATGCAAGCAGTTACAATATTCTATCACTAGATGGCTCACCAAGATCAGTCATTGAGTAGTTACAATTGCCACTAAACTCAAAGAAGAAGAAGAAGCGACTTTTCATTCATCTGCAAACAGATGGCCAGATAATTCTCTTCAGTGCTTCCTTCACCTAAGCCAGGTAGGAAACCTTAAAAGATCATAGAAAAGGTGTGCTAAAATGTACGAAAGAAGTAGAAAAGTGTAATTTCTTTTGAATCTTTAAAAAATAAATTAATGAACAATGGTATGTTTTTTTTATTTGTGTTAATAGAGCATGCAGTAAAGCAGCTGTTCTCAACCTTTGTTTCTTAAAAAAAAGGAAATAGCCAATCTACAAGCTCACAACACATTTTCAAATATTCACCTACAAAATAATTATCATCAAGTATGGGGTCCCCCAAATCATGTCCCTGTAAAGTGGGGTCTTTGTATAAAAAGGTTGAGAACTACTGCAGTACAGCATACTTAATGGAGCATTTCAGCATTTTAACCTTAGTCTGTATGTTTTTAATATGGCTTATTTAAAAAAATAATCATTTTACTCTATTTGGTGTTTTAATGTTCTGTGTGGGTTGCTCCAAACTTGTCTATCAGTGACATCACTGCCATTCAGGCATATGGCAGTGATATCACTGACTAGTAGACTACTTTGGCATGCTCCTCGTTAAACTATACCATAAATAGAATAAAGTGATTATTTTTCAATGAGGCATATTAAAAACACACAAAGGAGGGTTGAAAAGTGTTGAAATGGCCCTTTAATAATGATATTGTTTCAATGTATAATGCAATGCATATATATAGTTGAATCAATGTTGATGCAATTCTTCATTCTTTCAATGTTGATCATATCATGCTTGAATCAAGGTTGATTGATTGTCAGAATTGATTGGAAATTCAACGTTATTTCCATGTTGATCACAGCGAACACTTTCAATGTTTTTTTTCAATGTCTCACATCAATGTTGATTGCAATCTTCTGCCTGACAATATCACAATAGTGATTCAATCACTTTTTGCTATCTGGGTAGCTTTCGTTAGCTAGCTACATTGAGTCAGGAGAATAGTGGTGCACTGCTCACTAGCTGTTTCCATCCACTTGTTAATCGAATTATCTGAAATTTGCCAAAAATATTCATGCAAATAAATGCGGTGAAAATGCACTTCCATCTAACAGCATTAGAGCAAATAAAAACTTGAGCGTAATGATGTCACTTGCTGTTATGCGATCAAATCGGTGTATCGAATAGATTTATGACATTTTAAGCCGTTTCCATTCATTTACGCAATGGATCGCAGAACCTTCGAGTGAACTAAAGTAGTGTGTTAGCCAACAAAATTAGCTAGTTAGCCAAAATGGATCGCGTCTACAAAAAAATTATGATAATTGCACAAGCTGTAATGGTGCGTATGTGCCATCTATTAGCAGCATAGCAAACCATTATCAGAAGGCAACGACGACATCAAAACACCGTCATGATGCAGTGGCAGATTTATTCGGCAAATAACGTTTCCATCAGCATTAAGCGCATAAGCCTTTTACCGATCAAGAGAAAATCCGATGAGATCAACCGCCTTTCCCATCTACCTAGGTCTTAATGATCTGACATGTAATGTTGTAGTGGATAATTGAACAGCTTTATGCTGGTTTAGCTATGAAGACTAGTCTGCACGCACTTTTTTGAGATTGACATTAGGTTTTTATCTTCATGATATAAACCTGAGTGCTTTCTGGGTGGGCTAAGGGACAATGGTGAGGGACTTAACATAACCTGTGACTCGACTCGACTTGCCCACAAAAGAAAAGACTTGGGACTTACTTGAGACTTGGACCAAATGACTTGAGACTCGCTTGGGACTCGGATCGGAGGGACTTAGACAATTGTCTGCTTATAAGTGCGTCTAACGTGAATTTCGATCAATTTTTGTGCTTGGACGCGCAAAAAGTTGCTTTGATTTATTAATGAATTAAATCAAACGTCTGCTGCACTCCGGTTTTCCACCCCAACGGGGTTTACCGCAGCAGCAATTGTTTTCCTACATCCTTCTGGGCTCCCTTTATGCCACTTTTAAGGTTTCCAAATAAAATTATTTTATTTTTCTCCACCTCAGACGTGGTAATTTATATTTCCTCCTCAGTGAAGTTCTTTCTTCTTTGCAGTCTTTCGAGATTCCATGTCGTAAAGTGGGCAGGACTATGCCTCCCAAGCATGAATTTATGCGTGTCAAGTAAATTACGATGGTTTCAGCCATCAGATTTATTAACGCCAGGCCAGTTCTACACTGAAATCAGCGGCGTACACACTTTTAAGTAAATGAGACGTGACACGTGGCGAACGCTGATATTTACACCAGAATCTACACCAGATTCTACGCAAGTTTGATAAATGAGGGCCAATAAGCCTAAAAAATGCGCGAGACCTACGCCGAATGCGTGACACTTGGCCTCTCTTCCAAAGCATGAAATTAAGTTTCAGTGTGTCAAATGACATCAAACTAGCTGTTTGAATATAAGTGCATTGCTTCACCCACCCCCTTACCCCATTGACAAGGCATAGGGCTAAAATAAACACCCTGCACCTTTCTCCCATCGTTTCCGGCTACCATTTCACGACAGTAAATGGTTACTTTTCGGTTTCGGCCTGTTCCGTTAAAAAAAAAAAAAAAAATCAATTTCAGGCTTCTTTAGTCAGATATACCAAGGCACAAATTATACTGAAGCAGCAGATCTCACGCTGTCATTTTGACTGATTTAAAGAACATTGTAATTCCTTATTAATATGTAACAGGTGAAACACAGTAAGGCATAAAATGAATGTCTCAACTCTAGCTCGACTTTGTGATTTAAATTTATTCCAAGTGCACTTGGCAGAGCGTGGTTATACCTGTGCCTAGTCTCATGATGCTTGCAATGTATAACACATTGGTATAATGTGAGCCCAAAGAAGAGAGCTAATTTCACTGATAGCGAAATAAGAAAACTTACAGAAAACTATTATCATCAACAGTAGAATACTTTATGACCTGTGTGACCATATTATGTAGGCCTACCACATTTGTTAAATTATTATTTATTCATTTTTTTTTTGGCCAGTGGGTTTTTTAACTTTGTAAGAAGTAAAAAGAAAAATATTGCCAGCTGCAGTGTTGAATGGTCGAATGGAATGGTTGAAACCGAAAATAAACAACCGCAGAGGAAGCTCGGAGAAGCCATCAATTGGAATAAAATAAAGCAGTATTCAGCGATCATCTGCAAGAACTACCAGTGTGATTGTGTATATTTCATTAGTATACATTTAAATAGTTACATAATTAAATTCTTAATTCACTTGAAGGGTCATGGTTCGTCTCTAGTATAAAGAAATTAGTTTAATTTGTGTACGGGACTTTGTAGGTGAGACGTTTCACTGGCGTAAATAAGTTCATTGATATTACATTAACACAGTAGGCTATCTAGTCACTTTTCATTTTTCAGAAGGCCATAACATTTGATAATATATTTAAAGAGATTAATAATTAAATATTTAATAGACTATGAGGGTTATGGTTATTCCTCAGTATAAAGAAATTTGGTTTTCTTGAGAAGCTTGAGAAATCTGATTTGTAATGGATGTTTTATTCAAATTTGAACAAAACCATTGTAAAGAGCTGAAAGCTGTTTATTTTGAAAGTCTACCAACCAAGCTAGTGAAGCTATTGTTATTTAGCTTGTAATGGGGGGCAAAAAAGCCACTAGATGGCAGTATTGACTTTTTTTTTTTTGTTAAGCCTATTCTGGAGCTAGGTTTTAAAGGAACAGTCCACCGTATTTTCATAATGAAATATGTTTTTCTATGAAATGAGACGAGATGATGCGTACCTCTCCGAGCTTTGAGCGATCACCCAGTCAGCCAGACGGGCTGCCACTCCTGTTAGCATTTGTAGCTAGACTCATTGTGGTCAACGGTATTTTTCGGGGCTGTAGTTAGATGCGACCAAAGTCTTCCACGTTTTTCCTGTTTACATAGGTTTATATGACCAGTGACATGAGTTCGGGTTCGGGGACGCAAATCCAAAAGTGGCTTTTTCTATGCTGTGGGAAGTGCGTACTATAATGACAAACGTAGTAACACCTTCTGCGCGCTTCGACAGCGCATTGATACCTTCACTTCTGATTTCTTTTCTCTCTCACGACCCCCCCTACTTCCGAAAATACAACCAACGTGACTGCACTACACTACTTGGTACACGGTCAGGAAGCAAGAGCTTGCAGAAAACTATAAGTAAGGGATAATTAACGAGAAGGTGTGCATTCCACGGTTTTAATGCACGACGTGGAGTTCGCGTCGGGTGGTTGCCTCCGCGAAGAGCATTAAAACCGTGGAATGCTCACCTTCGAGTTGATTATCCCGCTTATACCATGGTCATTTGCCAGCAATATCAAATCGCAGCATTAATCTGAAACGAAGATAATGCATAACCCAACATTATGCGCGATTATGCGGACTGTAGCTTACTTGCTACCCACAATTACAATGAACTTATGACGGTTTCCGCAGTCAGCGAGCTGAAATCAGTCTGCTGGCATAGCATGTAGCTAGCGAACTGTCAGCAGTCGCTGATACATGAAGTGGACACGTTAGCTTCATTTATAACCGCACTCAATTACAATCTTTTAATGGATAAAGCCTGATTTTTTTCGCTGCTATAATATTTATGGTCGTTATCGCTTGAGTACGAGTCAGCGAGGTGAAATCAGTCTGCTGGCATAGCTGGTAGCTAGCGAACTGTCAGCAGTTGCTGATACATGAAGTGGGCACGTTAGCTTCATTTGTAACCGCACACAGTTACTAATGGATAAAGCCTGATTACTTCGCTGCTACAATATTTACGGTCATTATCGCTTGAGTACCCATTGTTAACCGCCCCGCAGGACGCACTTATATGACGCCGCTAAATTTAGTGGAAATAAATGAGCTGCTAGGTTTCTGTTGTACCCAGTCAAATATCAGCTCTAACATTGCTATGGTTACCAGTTGGGTAGTGGATGAATTTCGAATGGTGAAACGACCGTAGCCGAACTACCTGTGCGGTTCTACGGTTTTAATGCATACCTGCCAGCCGCCAGCCAATTAGAAAAAAATAGAAAAAGGTATTCACCCAGACCATGGTGTAAAAAAAAATAATCAAGTGTGCTACTATGGAACATTTTCAAATGGAGGACATAGATGCCGACGACTGGCTTGTGGCGGAGCCGGAGCCATATCTATTTGAACCGGAATATACCGAGGAGGAGCTAGCCGAAATGGACCGTGAGAGGGAAGAAGAAACGGACGAAGATGAATCGTATGTGAAGAAGTGAAGTGAAGGTTCGCAAGCTACGTGCTTTGCTAGCAGACTGATTTCACCTCGCTGACTGCGGAAACCGTCATACATTCATTGTAATTGTGGGTAGCAAGTAAGCTACAGTCCGCATAATCGCGCATAATGTTGGGTTATGCATAATCTCCGTTTCAGATTAATGCTGCGATTTGATATTGCTGGCAAATGACCATAGTATAAGCGGGATAATCAACGCGAAGGTGAGCATTCCACGGTTTTAATGCTCTTCGTGGAGGCAACCACTCGACGCGAACTCCGCGTCGTGCATTAAAACCGTGGAATGCACACCTTCTCGTTAATTATCCCTCACTTAGAATTTTCTGCAAGCTCTTGCTTCCTGACTGTGTACCAAGTAGTGTAGTGCAGTCACGTTGGTTGTATTTACGGAAGTAGGGGGGGTCGCGGGGGAGAAAAGAAATCAGAAGTGAAGGTATCAATGCGCTGTCGAAGCGCGCAGAAGGTGTTACTACGTCTGTCATTATAGTACACACTTCCCACAGCATAGAAAAAGCCACTTTTGAATTTGCGTCCCCGAACCCGAACTCACGTCACTGGTCATATAAACCTATGTAAACAGGAAAAACGTGGAAGACTTTGGTCGCACCTAACTACAGCCCCGAAAAATACCGTTGACCACAATGAGTCCAGCTACAAATGCTAACAGGAGTGGCAGCCCGTCTGGCTGACTGGGTGATCGCTCAAAGCTCGGAGAGGTACGTATCATCTCGTCTCATTTCATAGAAAAACATATTTCATTATGAAAATACGGTGGACTGTTCCTTTAAGCATGTCCTGGGCATGTCTCAGAGGGGAAAGTCCCAGAGAATTGAAAAAAAGTCTGGAAGGTGGGAGGGGGCTGGAAAAGAGTATATAAGGAGAAAAAATGAGAGAGTAAAGTGGTAGGAGACATTGAGGAAAGATACATTTGACCAGACCTGTCACACTTTTCAAGACCTGTGAAGCTCTTTTTGTGGGTTTTTGCCTCTGTTGGAGCATTTTCCTGTCCCAAGACATCACAACATAGCAACCCCATCGCAAGTAACAAAGGACAGTAACTATCTCATTTTTTTATTTCAATCTTGGTCAGTGCTTTGGTTTATTAAATCTTTTCAAGTTTTACAATTTTGTCTATCATCCCTTGCTATCGGCTATGTCGTAACAAATTGGGGCCATAACAAGCTCCCGCCTCTCGCAGTGCGGGAGCTATGGTATCGGGCTCCGTCGAGTGTGCGTGTGTGAATGCGTCTGTCAACACACTTCACTTTCACTATTTCAGTTACAGGCTCCTAATTTTTACTGGACATGCATCTCATAAAGGCCTACAAATTATGCGCCTAAAGGTGACCTTAGCCTATTTTCTCAAGGTCACTGGCCTAAAAAATATCACCAAAAATTCAGACATTTTGCTTTCTCTTATCAACATTTTCAGTTACAGGCTCCTAATTAGCTCCTGTTGCCCGAGTGGCAGGGGAGCTATGGTACCGGGCTTCATCTGTGCGTGCGTGGTTTCTGTCAACAGAAACTTTGAAATTTTGTTTGTCATAACGGTGAGAGCTTCTGGGGCCGCCATTGCCCTATATTTTTTCCCAATTTCAGCTCCTTTATTATTTATTTTTCATTGGATGTTATACTCCTAGTTACACTGACTGAATCAGGGGAGGTTTTGTTCAAGCTTGTGAAGGTATTGGTTTATTTAAGATTACTGCACTGGTGCACGGTTATTAAGTAATTCAGTACATTTATATCTATTTATTTGTTATTAACTTAAAAAAAAAAACTAAGAAAGAAATGTTAAAGCCTGATCCCAGTCTTTTCCACACAATGAGACATATCGTTTGTTATGTAATTCAGTATCGGTATCGGCCGATACTAAACCTCAGATATCGATATTGGTATTAGATGTAATAAAATGGCGCGCTGTCGCGAGCGGGACTCCTCAGCCTTGTGCTTCCCTGCCGTGGCGGCCATATTGATTATCGCAGCGGGACAGAAATCAATAGGGAGCTTCCTCTAACCACCTCCAACATACCAGCAGAAAATGAGAGCATTTGGCCATGGAGTTTTCAGCTATCGTCCGGAAACGAGATGTTAATGGACAGACAGACAGATCCTGCTCGCCACAATAATACCCCTCCACTTTCATCGGCTGAGGGGTAAAAAGCGGATTGGTGCATCCCTACTTTTTACTACCATATAAAAATAATGCGGAGTCTATTTTCAGTAATCTTTCGAAATTCAATAATCAAAAAAGCAACAATGATATAAGAAATTTCCAAGAAAACAGATTTTCTTTCAAATTTATTATTCAGATTTTCATCTTGGCAATTTCGCATTGAAAGTTGCTTCATTTCTTGTCATTATCACACTTTAATACTTAGAGGCTTGTAACCATAGACAACATTGTGCTGGAAAGCTTGAGCAACTCTCATCACTCACAATATAAAAAAAATGTTGTTCCTTCTTGAAAAAACCCATCAAGGACTTGAAGCAGTACTAAGGGACCTTTGCGAAATGCATTAGAAACATGGCACTGTCCATCCTCTCCACTTCCAGCTACTTAAACGTTTTTTGTGGACAAACAACGCTTATATTGAAGTGAATTAAAGATGCAGTGTTTTTATTTGGGAGTTTAATGAAAACACAAAAAGTATTGGACCACCATAGGGACCCTTTAATGAAAGGGTGAAGACAATTCAATACAGTAAAGAATCCTTACCAGGCAGCCAGCCAGACTCGGTCTTCACAGGCTGCGTAGCAATACTTCGCTCTTTGGCAGGGGACATGCTGACACACTTCCTGGCAGTCTGTGAACGATTCCTCTCCATCTCCTCATCAAGCTTCTTTTTCTTCAGAAGCTCAACCAGACTGCTTGAATCAGGACCTTTGACTTCAGGTTTAGTCTCTGTCATCTCTTTTTCCGTGGTCTCCTCATCTCGACCGGGCGCGGCAGGTCCCCACGGCTTGCCGTCTTGATCCGCGTGCTGGATCTTCACTGGCACGCCCGTCGGGGAAAGGAACAGGCCGTCGCTGCTGGCAAATTTTTGGGAAACGAAGGGCCGGGACAGGAACTGCTTCTTGTTTAGCACCCGCAGAATGTTCCGGTACTCCTCCTCGTCCTGCATCATCTCGTTGAGAATGCACAGCGGGGACTTGCTTGTGCTGGTGATGGTCTTCCCAATCCGTTTTAGGTGGCCCCTGATGTGATTGGACAGCCCAGTCTTTGTGTCAAACCATCCGCCGCATAAAGGACAGGTGTGCTCCATCTGTGACTCCTGTTTGTGTACTGCAACAAGCAGAATTCAACATGGCCACCATTACACGACTACCTCAACTGAAAGAATACATGACATCATTTATGTTTGAAAGACATTCAAATAACTAAACAGAATAACCCATCAAGTAAAATTTCACAAACATTACATTTTAACCACTTGGCGCTCAGAGCCGTTTTTACTTGCGAACAATCGCCGGGCTCGAGTCCCGGATCCGTCTATGAACGGATCACGTGAGTCGTGTTTAAAATGGCAGCAGTGAATGCTGCCATGTCGCTGGCCCAGATTATTTTAACTGATGGCCATTGGCGAAATGGGTGATAAGAACTGCGCTGTTTACCATCTAAAAAAATCCAGACACTGACTTGAGTTCATGTGATATATGATAAGGATGCAGTCAATTACACTATATACATCTTTTTCTGACAAAGAAACATATTGCGAGGTGACAGAATGACGGCGACCTGGGGAAAAAGAAAAAAAAAAAACTTGCATTAAAAAAAAATCTTGACAGTATGGTAAGTTTGGAAGCACGGTTCAACGTATAATGGAATCTCACAACTCACGCACATGTAGCATGACTCTTTCCTTACACCGTCCTTGCGCAAAACTACACAAGATCTGCAGTCGGTGGATGCGAACTAGCCAGTTGATCACGTCGATCAACACCGCTCATACCGCAGTTGCTATCAACAATACAACATTGTTTCACCATTCGCTCACCCTGACGATTCCTCTTCACTGTTTAGCACGTGGCCCGCAGGTTGACAGAATCTTCACAAGCTTTTTATCCTGTCACAGCAGGACCAGAATCAGTTTGTTTGGATGTCACCATGTGATCACGGTGAAAATGAACGAAACAAAATTTATAAACTTGAAAAACCTTCAAAAAATTTTAAAGTGATGGAATGTATGAACATTACTTCTTATATCACCCAAGACCGATCATAATGTCACGTGAACTCAAACCACTGTCTATGTTTAGACGCAAAGAAAAAAGCATTCAAGATAACAGTTCTGCATGTTTAGATGCGAAGCGAGCAACGTGATAAGACGTGGGTCTGGGGCTTGAGCCAGTCTGCAGTAATACGAGGACACACGTTTCTGGGCAAGTTCGATAAGCCTACTGAAAAAAGATTGAGTCGCGGTAATGTAAATATACGGGAAACAAGTGGTTAAAAGCGAATGTTTTTTCAATTTAATCCATAAGTAGTATGCAATTACATACAATTTGAAGAATAAAAACAAAAATACAATAAAAATTCGCAATTCAACAAACAAATGAATCTATGACTAAATGAGATTACCTCAGTACCCACTAACCCCACAAATAAAACTTTTGAGACTAGCCAGATAACTTAAAGCATTATCATTTACGTAATCTCAGGTGTACCAACTGGTGGAAGGCATAAAAATCAGCTAGTAGTGTTTAGTACTTTTGATGTTGAGTGGAAAGTGCACACTAGGACAACTATTCCCACTGAAACTAGCGTTATATATTCACAAAAACCAAAACCATAACATTTTGAATATCTTCACACCTCCAGGGACTGTAAATGCTGGAAACAGACAGATGTTCAAGAATCCAACTAATGTGAGAGTATACATGCTACAGTGAATAAGCACAACTAAGAAAACAAGATGATATAGAGATTGTGTACCTTTTTTGATGCGACGCACGCTAGTAATCTTACGGCGGATGCGTGGCCTCTTGTCCTGAGAGGCAACTTGCTCCGGAGACACCACATGACGCGCGTTGTAGCTCAGTCCTACTCTGTGTAGATGTCCACGGACGTGATTGGACAAGCCCACCCCTGACTCAAACTGGGCGGGGCAGTACGGGCAGGACTTGCGGTCAGTTCCAAAGGGGGACAGTTCAAAGTCCTGAATTGGGTTGTCAAAGGGTCCCATGTCTGCCTCCTGGGCTTCCTCCTGGCAGACCTCAGTCTCAATGCACTCCTCTTTCACTACTAGTTTCTGTATGGGCATGTTTCCGTTCGTCAGGTCACAGTCCTTTTTTGGAAGATCACTCAGGGATCCTCCCTCTTCTTTGGTGGTAAATCTCTGCCGGCGGATGAAGAAGCCCCTCATATGAAGGTTTTGTTTGTTTTCACTGTGGTCAAGAAAGTTGGACACTGCCTCACTGGAATAGCCATCAAAGTCAAAAGCTGCATCGTAGCCCATGTCCTCCAATTCCTCAGATGTGTCACGCCTCTTTGGAGCTTGTTCCCTTTTGGGTACAAGCAGCTGAGGTGCTTTGTCGACAGTGTTGTGGAAAGGAGTTGACATTTTTCTTTTTGAAGGAGACTTTCGTTTAACTGTTGATTCCACTGTTAAACTTTTGTTGTCAGGGTAATCACCACCTACTTTTCCTTTGTCCAAATTGCCACCAGGGTAGTGGATGCTATTAGGTGTGTCCGGTTTCGGTGATGGTTGTTTGTTGCAGCCAGAGTTTTGCTTTATTGCATTTTCCGAAAATGTGCCTCCAAATTCCTTGTCACTGTCCTTGTAATCTTCTTCAACATAAGGAAGACCCGTTGTAATGTCTATTTTTTCAGCCGACTGAAGAGAACATTTCCCTTCCTCATCATTCAGTTGCGATGTTGGCGGTGGCTTGTTTACCAAATTGAAACCTTTACGGGCTTTCTGTGAGGTTTTTTTCTTTCTAATTAGGTCGGCTATGTCATTTGACCAAAAGGATTCTGCCTTTTTCTTGAAAGTCTGCTTCTCCATGTTAAACTTTGGCTCTTGAACATGTCCATCATTTTTTGGAGGCCTTCCTGCAAATGTGGTTGTTTCATGCACAGGTGTTGCATAGTTCTTCACACTCTCATTAGTCAGACTATCGCTATCAACGAACGGCTGCCGATGTATGAGCTCGACATGCTTTTTGAGGTTGTGTTTGTTTAGAGTGCTGAAAGGACAGATTTTGCAGCGAAAAGACAGGGAGTTTACAACATTATTATTCTTGGTGATTAGGGACCTCTTATTTTTCTGCGACTGGTTATTCTTTCCCATTGAAATGTACAGAGACTTGGGGTTGACATTGTGGTGGGTGTATTCGTGGATCTCCAGCTCATACTCTGTCACGGCCATGAAGTTGCACTGCTCACAGCAGTAGTACCGCTTGTCTTTCTCATGAGTTTTGGCATGCTGGACGAAGGTGTTAGGGCAGTTTGTTCCGAAGATACACTGGGGGCACTGCAGGCGTGCAGACCTACCTTCATCCTTCAGCTCATTCAGTCCTTTGATTTCCTCCATGAGTCTCTCTCGTCTCTCCTGGTGGATAGTCATGTGCTTAAGAAGAGAGTTCCGGTCGCGAAAGGAACGGCCGCACTCTCGGCATATGAAGGGCCGAGGCACGTTCATGTAACGGAAGTTCCCGTCCAAATGCTGCATCATGTGCCTGTGCAAATGCTTCTTCTCTTTAAAGTTAACATTGCACTTTGTGCAGGGGAAAAACGCGGGCTCGTCTTCCGAGCCCAAGTCTGAAGAAGGGTCAGCCTTAGACTTTCTACCGGCATCGCCCTTGTTTTTTTTCGTTGGCACGCTTAACATAAGTTGCTCAATGGCTTCTACAGAATCACTTGGGTAGGTTGCACTGGAATCCAGCGAGGACTGCAATTTGGGCTTTTTTCTACGTGAATGCACATTGCTGCCAGGTATGGCGTTCTGAATGCCTTCCTCGAAATCTGAACTGTCATCTGCCAGCAGACTTTCATCATAAATCCTCTCAGAGGGGTCCACCATCACCACCATGTCCATCTTGCGCTTTCGTCGCCTACCTCCAGTGGTGGCCGGCACCGACTCCAACTTCTTCCCAAGGTCCGTCTCATTGTGGTCATTCCACAGGAACTGCATGAACTCCTTCTGGGGGTCCCAATTCAGATCACTCGCACTCTCATAGTCATCTGAAGAGCTCTCAGAAGACTCTATGTCAAAGTCCCATATTCTTCTAGCTCCAATTCCCGCTGGGACCCTGATTTCACTGACCGGCACTTCATCCTGTTTTTCCCCCAACAGTCCGTCCATGGGCTTGGACTGCCTGTCGTCTGTTTCTGACGACATGGCCTTGGCACTTGCCTGCATGGCCGAATCTTTGAGGAGGATACCCGGCGCTTCCATCGGACAGTCTGTCCTGGACTCAGGGGGCGGCTGTGATGCTTGCTCTGATGCAGTGTTGTTCAATGAAATGCAGTTGTTTGAGATGCAGAGCTCATCCAGGGAAACATGTGAACTAGGTCCGTTTGCGATATGTTCTGTTGGCGATGCCTCTTCGTCCACATCAGGGACAATACCACGTACAAACAAAGCAGGTTGGGTGCCATTGAGAGGTTTGTCGGAGCTGTCCGAGGACAGCTGAGAGAGTGATTTTGAAGTGTTTGTCGTAAAAGAGGACATACGACTCTTAAGCAATTCCTGAGTGATGTCTGCACTGTCCACCACAGAGTCTGCATCTTGTGTTTCCTTGGCATGCTGCATCAGATCAGCCATTTCTGCAATTTATTTCTGCAAAAAAAGTGAGAAATAAAACAGAATTGAGTTGGTGCACCATCATTTATGGCCAATTCACTAATTATTACAAGGAACATTTCTCGGCTTCTACTTATGAGTTGCAAGTAAAACAAATGAAAGGAATTCAGACCCATCACTAATGGAAATGCTGAATCACTTTGCTGAAAATCTACAGATGTGTAGGGTGCTTAGATTAGTTCATGATCATAATGTTAGCCTCATAGCATAATTGACCGTCATTTTCAAGACTTTTTAAATATTATTTCAGAGAATAGATGTTTTATTTCAGTTTTTAAGGTTTTGAGAAAAAAGGAAAAAAATTTTTGTTTTTTTTTGCAAACACAAAAGAACAGGCAGCTGATATCTCAATTTGGCATAAATATGAGCGGCAATTACACTATTGGGCTAAGGGTAAAATTACACATATGAAAGGCAGTATACATATGTAATGCATTGTTAAATCCAACAAAATCCTCTTTATTCCTATGGCAGGACATTTTTCTGAGTTGCATTATAGTTGCTGGATTTCTACCCCCAACAATTCAGCATGAACCTTGCGTTTTGTCTCAAGATACACTTCGGAGAAATAATTATTCAAATATACTTAATCCACACCTTTAGATTACAAAACTTCCTGCTGTTCCCATACATGCGCTCAGCTGCCGCTGACATGTTACTGGAAAGGACTGATTCCCATGGTAACATAAACATGTCCAATGAAATCATACTTGGCTGTATGACCCTCATAGTATGTTGTCACAGCTTTTATCATTAGATATTCATTGGATGACAAAGAAAGTTCCACGGGTGCTACAGCACCACCTGCTGGTAGGCAGCTCATTAGACATCTCAATCAACCGAAAAGCATTTTGAGTTAAATTAAGTTAGCGACGCAAACAAGTACGTACCAAACAGTCTCAAAATGCATTTCAATTCTTTATATTTCTTGAAATTATGTTGTTGAGCACATTTGGGACCTTTCTCAGTATAAGGAAGACATTTAGTTATTCATAATTTAATTGACATGGCTGTGATGAAGTGTAATGTAGCTGCTTAAGTGATTTACTATAAAATATTTCTTTTAAACCGAGTGGTAAATGTCAACACCGACAGAAAACCAGAAAATGTGTCATTTTTGAAGCCCCACCAATGTAACACCAAACAGCTTAACAATGGAGAGATAATGGAATGGTTTCACTGCGTTCTCAGGTAGTAGGGTTACTGTCCAGCAGCAGGTTAAAATCATTTAGATATTTATATCTTAACTTGCTGTTCTCATTCAACAAACCAAAGGCAACAGTGATGCGCAAAAGTGTGGGCACCCCTGTTTTAATCAAGATTTGTAGAATCTTAAAGCTAAAGCATGTCAACACAACCTCTGCAGGGTAAACCTTTCAACAAGACATAGGCCTACTTCGGCACATATTGAAATTCATATTTACCACTGAACCTTTCAGGATGGGTGCGATTTCCCTTTCGCTGAAAAAGTGTTTAATTTGACCCGGGTTGCAGAAACGATAGCTTACTCAGTGTTAATGAGTGGCCACACTGTTACCACCTCTGCAGTAAAATCTTCCGCACACCATCCCCTCCCCCAACTGTATGAGCGTCACAGGTTCAGTGAGAGATCGGTCTCACACTTAAATCCCACTTACTTTCCAGCAGTGGGGCCGTATGTTTGCACTAGAATTACCAGCGTCGTTAACAAGCTTATCGGTGAGGAGGTTAAACGATGAGTACGATTTCATACCTTAATATGACGGAAATAACCAGTCTGTTACGCATTTTTTATCATCTGGCTCTCAAAACTGCAAAACAATTCCTCGTTTATACATGCACAGAGATGCTCTCACATCCTACATTAAAACAACAGTATGTTTTTAAAAGTTATGGATACTGCTGAAATATCAAAAGTAACCTTTGGTTTACGTAAGTACCAGGACTCATGTAGCATACCAACAGAATCACACATTTTGAATAATAATAATCATAATAATTAAAGCATAGCAAACTATTGATGCCAAAGAGCATGTTCCTTCCTCTTCCAGGCCATCATCTCAGCAGTAACACCTTTACAGCACACCATCCTGAGGTTAGCAGAGAAAAAAATGAAGCGATAATTGTACATTATCATAATTATTCAATAATCCCTGAAGATCAACCTTTTTCAGATGTTTAGCAATCAAACTACAAAGGGCTACGAATCATTGCACACGTACTTTACATTTCACATCCATGGCACACTAAGACTCCAGACGAAATTAACGACGCATAAAATGAACGAAATGTCGTCTATTTGAGTAATCCAATCAGATCAAACATTCTCTAGGTAAATCAATATACTTTGCATAATAGCATATTACACCTGGTTTCTTTTTGTAGACAAGGCAAAAAAAAAAAAAAAGATTAAGTACAACACCAGTTTAGAAAAGTTTGGATAGCGCGGGAAATAAACAAATAAACAGAAAGCAGAAACTTAAATTTACTTTGACATGTATTATGCAGCACACAAGATAAAGTCAAGATATCAAATGTTGTCTGGTCAACTTTTTAAAATTTGTAAATACACATCCATTCCTGCCATTTAAGCTTGCAACACATAATGCATTACGCATTCAAAAAAAATTTGGGCAATTTAGGGCTAATAATGAGGTAAAAACTCTGAGGAATGGTGTTATTCGACACAGCTGATATCAGCAGGTGACTATAATCATAATTTGGTATAAAAGTAGCATCCACGGATGGTGGAGTCCTTCAGGAGCAAGGATGGGCGGAAAGTTGCCAATTTGCTCACTATTGCAAGGCAAAATCAGTGAACGGTCTAAAACAAAAAATGGCAAAAAGGACTCGAAGGGGTTTTGATATTTCAGCCTCTGAAGTGTGTAATTAAAAGATGAAAGGAATAAGCCAAAACTTCTGCGAGTAAAGGTCAAGGGCACAAGCCTACACTGAATACCCACGACTGCTTCAATGATCATCATTTATTTATTAGTAATATAATCATATATGGGCTCAGGATTAGTTTGGAAAAACTTTCCCGCAGTAATACAGGTTTACATCTTCAAATGCCAGTCGAAACTTTACTGGGTCATTCCATATGAAATCACCCAAGCTCCCATCTTGATGGTCTCAGAAATGCTTCATTTGGTAATATTATGACCCCGTAATACATGTTTACATCTTCAAATGCCAGTCGAAACTTTACTGCGCAAAAAGGAAACCTTATGTTAACAGTGTCCAGAAGTGCCGCCGACTTCTCTGGGCTCAGGGGTATCGGAGATGAACCAACAGTGTGCACTGCTACCAGCAACAAGTCCAAAAGAAAAAGCCACAGGCCGTGACAGTGCCCTTGATAAGGGTAAGCAGCACTTCAGGGAAGACACCATTAAAAGTGAAAAGTACTAAGATATTGCAGCAACATACGCTGCCTTCAAGATGACATCTTTTCCAAGGACACCCACCCATATTTTGACAAAACAAGGAAAAACTGCATTCTACACGCACTACAAAGGCATAGCTGCATTAAGACCAGGATGCGGGTGCTGGAATGGTCTTCCTGCAGTCCCTACAGTGCATTTTGACAAGCAAAATGCAACAAAAATCCCATACTGATACGCACTTTAAGACTTGTTTACAGTAAGAATAGCACAAAATTGCACCTGAGACACTAACACCTGATGTCTTCAGGTCTTTAAGTGAAAAGGACTGGCAACAATACAAACTAGAAACCATCTTACTGTCCCCACATTTTTTTTTTAAATCCTGAGATAATTAAATTTAAGTAAGAAGTTCATTTGAAAAATCAATGAAAGTCATGTGGTGAAAGTATAGTGCCCACAGATTCAATTTGTCCCCAATAGAGAACGTGTGGCGCACTTTGAATTGAAACACAAAATGCAGCAATGAAGACCCCGTGATGTTGCACATCTTAAGATGAGTTTGCAGAAAGCATTAGCCCCTTGCAAGCAAAAAAAAAACAAAACAAAAAACAAAACAAAACAAACCAAAAAAACAAGAAAGTTTCAGCTGCAATGCAGCCACAGAATTCACAGCATAACCAGTGGATTACAAAAGAGAAGTGTGTCCAGCTAAAAATGGACAATTTTTAAATGCCAGCTTATACCATAGACTATGACAGAAGTTGTAATGTGAAAACCCCGTAACTTCTCCCCCCCAGTACAAAAATATGCTTTGAACTGGAAGTCTGTGAACTATTGGTCATCGGCTATTAGCTACTTAGGTCACACTTCGAAAACCTGCCCTCAATGCATACATGATTTTATTTGCAAAGGAAGAAACCCCTAAAACAGAAGCTTTCCCAGCTGTGGGGGGCCAAAAACCTCTGTCATCACCACTCAACTAGTCATACAGTTTAATTCATGTACTTCTGTCTGCTTCGTCACAGACAACACCCAACACCAAATGCCATAAATTTTGAATAAAAATATATCAAAGTGGGGTTGGATACAATAAACAGCGAGCGTCAGATCAGCCCTGAACAAATGTTGGGGCACTACTCAAATAAACAAGCAAGTCTACTAAATAAGGAAGTTAAAATTAGCATTTTAGGATAAGAACATACTATATAGTAGACATTAAAGTATACTGGGTGTGATGGAAGGGGCCAGGATGTGAGTGACTGCTGGGTTCAGGCAGAAGTCACGTCCAAGAACAGGCAAGAACATCAAATGACCAGGTCAGACGGAGCAACACAAGCCAGGTCTTCAAGGAGGATTTTCTGATGCAGGGGACAAATTATAATGATTCAGCATGCTGACACAGCCCGCCAGCAGCTAGCGGGGCTCGGCAAGATTAAACAATGCGGACTCTGAGGATTAAAACAGTATCCTTTACCGTTTACTGACTAAGGAAAACTGTCTGATTGGGATTTCCCAAGGCTTTGCTGACTTAACAAGTCTTTTTGAAAGTGGCAGCAGTGCTGCTTTTCTTGGGTATGTCACCAATTTAATGGGGTTTTAGACACACAATGGAGGATAAAGGACCATCCCAAACTGAGTGGACTTGGCTGGCACATTTTTCAAAGGGCAGATGAATGAGTGTTCAGCCATTCAGCATATACACTACTGGCTCCATGTTCGATAGTAACTAGAATGTATTTTTACTCATAAAAACGTACGTCTCTCTCTCCCCCTCCCTCCCGGCCAAACTCGACAGACAGACAGACACATACCAAAAGGCACCACTGCAAGACCTGAGTAGTAAGTATGCAGAGTTTCGTTAAGATAATGCAAACGGTTGTGAAGTTGTGCTCCGGACAAAAATCTATGACATCCAGACGGACTGACAGACAGACGGACAGACAGGCATATGCAAAAAGACACCACTTCAGGACCTGAGTAGTGAAAGTTTTGTTAAGATCATGCAAACGCTTCTGGAGTTACAACCCAGAAACAAAGTGGGAATGCCGACGGGGGGGGGCTGGGGAATAATTCCTGTGAGCAATTGCAGAAATGGACTATGAGTTGATCAGTCTTCTAAATTACTACGGGGTCTTCCAACTCCGTAACGGAACTGCTTGAGCCACAAGGATGACGACCTCAGTCTAAGATCAAATCTAGCCGTGCCATAGCAATCAGCAGCCAGTGGCCAATGAGAGCAGTGTAATATAGGCTTCATGCTGCTCAGGGATAGGGGAGGGACAGAGTTGGGTTACCTCAGTTTGTTGCTGAAACACCCCCGACAGACCATCTGAGTGCCAGTTGGTTGCTTTCTGCGCAAACATTTTTGGGGTTTCTTCACCCCCGCTCAGGGCATGGTGGTGAAAAAAGCAGCGGCTGACAAATGGTTGTTTTGCGGGAGAACCGCAAGGGGTCTACATTTTCCTAGGATTATACATGAGTTAGTCAGTCTCCTGAATGACTTCCGAGTCAGTCTCCTGAATCCTCTGGGAGCCAGTCGCTCTACTGAGTCATCTCTGTCCGATACACTGAGCCAATCTCGACTGGTGCTGAAGAGATGCTGGTGCTGATGCGGCCTTGGATCATTTATTCAAAGGAGCTGTCAATCTTTCCACACCGGCCCAGACTGGGGTGGTACCAGAGGCATTCATTAACCTCTCCATACTGCTCTCCGATCAGCCGGAATGACGGATAAATCAAAGGCAAGCCAAATGGGGGGGGGGTCACACTTCCTTTATAAACTGAGAGGAGGGGAATCAAGGCAGGAATGCAAATTGTCTCCCTGGAGACACAGAGGGAAGTGGAGAAGAGTTTTGCTAGGAGGCAACAGGAAGCTAATGAGTGGAACGGTGAATTATACAAAGGGTAGAAAATCTCAGTCTTCATCCCAACCAGCATCTGCTTGCCATGCAGATTCCGCATCACGGCCTTCAACGGAGGAGAGCCGCAGACCTCTCTCCGCAGCCAGCTGGATTCAGAAGTTCCGTTTTCAGCGATTTCCGCAAATGGATTTTACACGTTTGTAAATACAAATGTTAGGCCTTTTTGAGGCTTTCTTCGGACAGGTGAGGGTAGAGAGACGAGACGAGCGAAAATGACTGATAAGGAGAGGCGCCGGACAAATCTCAGCGGCCCGATCGAAAAACACATGACACATGTAGCTAGATTGTTCTACACCGGCTGCACCACAGAGACATTCATTAATTTGATTCAACGGTAATTTTATGAAAACGTTCATTCTTCAAACCAAATTCAGTTGACAAAAAAGCCGACTACAATTACCAAAAAAAAAAAAGAACATGAAGACACATAATTTATCAACAGCAAAAATATAAAATAAAACCTTTTAACTTACTATGCAGTCCTTTAACTGAAGGATAAATGTAGGCAAACAACAATACTGCCACAATGGACAATATCATTTCTAATATGAATAAGACATCTGCGTAGAAATTGACGTCACATTCATTTAACAGAGGAAATGACCTAGCACAATCCATACATTTATAAATGTACACATCTATATAAACTCACAAAAATCCCTCTCAACATACAATTAAACAGGCATTTCACAGTACATCTCAATCTGGTGATGACGCCTGAATTCATTAATGAAATAATTACTGTAACTAGAATACATGATAAAATAACAATTTTGCACATTTCACCACCAATTTAATTTCAGGTAATTTCATACATTAATGTACAGCAAATGCTAAATGCGTGGTCATCAATGGACTGGATTGCCCACAGTGTTGATTGACCCTTCTTGAGGACACGTTGTCATACTATTTATGACCAGCAGAGGGACATAGCCTAAATGCACATAACGCACCAAAATGAATGGATGTGCCAAACTCTAAAAATGAATAAATGAATAAATAACTAAATAGAACATTACGACCAATCGCACCTGACTGACGTTCATCATTAAATAAGGAAGGCCTTGACAACAACTGGACACATAGTGCTCAATAGCTCTTCCATACATTATTGAAAAGGATTCCAAGGCCTAATACAAGACAACGCTGCCAGGAAGACTGCAGCATCACTTTCATCTTTATATCCAACAAACGATTAAAAGAAAAATGAGAGATGAAAGGAATCCTAGAAAGCTTAATTTATCTTTAACATGACATTGAAGGAACAAGTACAGAATTTTCTCCAAGTCACCTGAATATGATTAATATAAAACTGGCAAAACTAGTGGGAAAGGATAGTCCTCTTTAATCAGACAATAATAAGCTTAAGCACATGTATACAAAAATAAGCTCACTAAACTCAAAAAAAGAATAAGCTCTTTTGAAAGATGCACAAAATACCAAGAAGATTTCAAGACATCAAGACAGAGTGAAAGTAGCAAAATTGCTGGGAGTTTCAATATTCCATTGAGTTTTAAAGTAAAACCTCATTTTACTTGGCAAGGTGTCTTTGACTTCTCAAAGTGTAAACATACTGCAGAAATGCACAGGAATCAGTTTCTGAACGATTCAGCATTTTGCGGAGTTTTCAAATAAATGTACTGAACTGCAAAGTAGGCAGGAACTAATGCATCTAGTTCTCAAATATCCATCACATCCAAATCACGCAGAGGGTGTCTCCTCAGAATGCAATTCCCGTCACTGGGAATTGTGCATTCACGGTCTGCTGCACCCATGCATCAGCAATCATATTCTACCACCTAGTGGTAAGGAAAGTCTATGACAGCATAGATCGGAGTCACGGATAAAAGCTTTTGCGAACCACCTAACACTGCAGTAAGACTACGGAAATTCAGAACAACCGTAAGGCTTAAAAAGCAGCGATTATTTTATAAAATCAATCCCTATTACTAAAACAATTTGAAAAAGCCTACCAAGGTAAAAACAGAATTCGACTAAACTGATACAAGCGATATTTTGCACGAGCAGTGGTTCCCCAACTGCTCACTGAGTGCCTCTAACCTGAATAGGACATTTAGGCTTTTGGGTTTGTCGGCTTGGTTGCATTTTGCGTACCTGAGGTAGTGCGCAAATAACTGGATCCAGTCAAGGGTACACAATATGTGAGGTGAAGAATCCACTTTTCTAGACAGACACAGGTTCAATAATTTAGCCACGGAGATGAAGGATTGATTGAGAAGGCATGGGATTTCCAACCACAGCATGATTTGCAATGATATATTTAAAATGAAAAAATATAAAATATGAAGCCAAACTAAAAGGATGAGGTCACTCATGAGACAACTATAAGTGCTGGTCTCACAAGGTTCCGTAAGACTTCAGCAAAACATCATTACTGCCATCTTAACAAGAACAGAAAGTACTCCTAGAGTGCAAGAAAAATGACCGAAAGAGAGAAATCATTTTACATCACAAATATGCACTCACTTGTCACTTTATAAATTCTTTAAGGCATGAAATGTACATCATTACAACAGATTATTATAATAATAATAATAATAATCAACTCTGACTTGGGCATAAACAGACCCATTTTAAACTGTAAAAACAACACTTCACGGCCTTTTCACTGAAGTTGCAGTCAGAGATGCAGTGTAAGGATTTGGGGAGATTCCATGCTAGGGAGAGTAGCCGTCCAAGCTAACAATTAGCCATCAGCTTACTGCATATAACTGACTGCTCAGTCTGAACAAGCCTTCACAAAAAATTGCATTCGCCGAAAACTTATCCTGCTCCTAAACTCATAATCCTGGAAAGCTGAGAACCCCCTGCCCTTTCTCGGGAGTCAGGCTTGAATGTAGTTGGTGCAATAAGCACTGTTTGTTCAGTTAATTAGTGGAAGGTGAGAATACTATGGGCAATGAAAAGGGTAAAGATTCGAGAGATAAACATCAACATCTCAGCACCCTCAAATTAAGCTAAATCATAACACTTCAAACAGAAGGTGAATGTTCATAGAGGAAAGCTGGCTGTCACATCCTCACGACTGTGGAGGGGCAACGTTTTGCCTACAAACTGTTAATGAGAAGAATGTGACAACAGGCAGTGATGATCATTCACCTTGGCTTAACGAATGCATTGTTTGCAATATACAGGATACAAAATAACAGAAACACCTCGAAAAAATTGATTTAAGTTCGAGGCATCCAAACCACAATCGCCAAAGCATCTACACAGCTGATTGCTATTAATCTGAATGCAAATAAGAAGCATTTATTTTCTTAAGATGTCATACCAGCTGCGTGTTGGTAGGTAAGTCTCCACACCAAAAATTAGGATACTTGAAGTCAAGGAAAATGAAAGATTAATGTGTTCTGAGTTCGTCACACCACAGAAATATGATATATAGCTGCCAGAAAAATTTTAATGATGAAAAAAATAACTAATTACTTTAAATTATATTTAAAAATAGTGAAAAATCAATTGTATTCCCCGATTTGAAATGCTGGCAGCATACTGAAAGCACTGAAACCATACCCAATCACAGGAAAGGTGTAACCTGCTCCACTACACACTAAAAACTCCAAACCTGTCCACGCAGCATTCATTGGCTTCATCTCATTACACACAACTGCAGTTTTTGAACTTGAGTGCCGTATTTCCAGGATCTGGCCAAAGTCCACAAGTAGGTGCGGAGATCGCAAGTACTGGGAGGGTCTTCCATCTCAAGCCGGGTCGCACTTGACAAAAGGAAGATGTTTCCAGTTGAAGCAGCAGCTAGAGCAGTTTATGAGCCAAGAATGAGATACAGAAGATACATATCTAGAATAAATTTGTGAATGGAGGGATCCAAACATTAACACATCCTCAGAAATCATACAGTGATAAATTAGCAAGTAAAGGCATCAATGAATAAGTAAACAATTAGATCACAGCTGCTTCATTCACACAAAGCATATTTCTTGATAACAGGAGCTTAAGTAACTTGATATAAATATATTCATATCAGTGACCAACAAATCGGTTGCCCGGACCCCCGGGACAATCAGTTTTTCATGCGGACAAGTAAAAATTAAAAATCAGTTGCCCGTCGGACAACCGCGTTTTTCTGCGGTACATTCCTATCAAAAATCGCCAACCAATAGAATGCCAGGTTCCGTGTTGACCAATGAAATTATCGCTGCCTCGCTGCAGGCTCATTCGTTTAAATTCATACAGTGTACCGTGGGGGGCGGTGACGGTTACACAGACCCACTCCGAAGGTACTGTAGAATCTGTGGCTGTGCTGCGAATGTGCGACTGTTTGTTAGCTTGCTTATACGCTTGCTAGCTAGCCAACATCCCAAAAATGTGAAAATGCAGTTCTGACGCACGGAAGATAGCCAAGATAGTAAAGTCATGGCCAAATCAAATCATATAGCTTAAAAAGGATTTTCCACAGTTAATGTTAGTGTGACAGAGTGGTTTTTAAATCCATCGACTCTCAGCAGAAGGTGTAAATCTTTCACCATTATTGCCTTGCAGTTCCCTGTAATGTTTGCTGTTTTTCCCAAGCTATGCCTGTAATGCAGCTCATGGCAATTTGTATAGAAGTTGCTTCCATGTGAGACAAAGTTGTCCAAGTTTTGAAGCATTTGATTGGACTTGAAAATGCCCACTCAGTTATATGTTAATTGGAACTATTGCGTTTACTCTCTCTCAATAGTCAGTCTGCCATGGGATGCAATGCCTTCATGCTGATATTGTATATGCAGCAGTGAATGTGCACCTTGGGGCCGTATTTGTGATTAAAGCAGTGGCATATCCCGTCTTTGCCCAGAGGTGCAAATAACAGTCTACTGTATGCATCTGAGGTGGCTGGCATCCTTCTGAGTCCGTTACATTAGCTAACTAGATGGCTCAATAATCAAGAGTACCGTAGTTTAATCAGCGATCGGTCACGAGGCATATAGCCAAAGATACAGCAGTGTCTTCGGGAGTGGGTCTGGGAGTCACTGCCCCCAGCCCCCATGGTGTGCTACCTCAAGAGCAATCACTGGTACAGCAAACAAGTGGGTTAAATTAAGGCAAAAACAAATGACATCGCTTAATTAGGACGATCATTTACAAAGATTCTCCATTGTTAACATTAGCTAGCTAGCTAGATGGCCACATAATCTACAGAGTAACAGTTTAATAAGCGATCACGCATTTGCGCATAGCCGCACATTCCACAGAATCTTCGGAGTCGGTCAGTGTCAACGTCACCGCCCCCACGGTACACTGTATGAAGTTCAAGTCGAGCTGAAGAGAAAAATACCTTTTTAACCCTTTTAGATCACATCCCCGGTCATATTGTGTCTATTTAACCATAAATGACAAACAAATTACAAAAAATCTGTTTCTTTGTATTGTTATATCAAAATCCAACCATGAGTACCAACCCATTTCAACCAATAATATCACAACATCCACCCGTCAATCAATCTTAAAATTTTAGCGGCACAGAGCTAAGATTTATTCGTTAGCTAGCTAGCATGGTACGTTGGTGCGTCTTTGGGTGTTCGCCACCTCAAATTTTGTTTCATTTCCCCAAAATACCGTGGCTACGGACCCGCTGGCTAGAATTTATTCATTTTGAGGAAAGTGGCATCTGTGACAGCTCCAGATCAGCAATCATATTCTAGCACCTAGTGGTAAGACAAGTCTATGACAGCATAGATCTGAATCACGGATAAAACCTTTTGCGAACCACGTAACACCTTATGCGCAAGGCATTTTACAGTGGACCGTTTCATCAACTACAAAACCCAAAACCAGTGAAGTTGGCACGTTGTGTAAATCGTAAATAAAGACAGAATACAATGATTTGCAAATCCTTTTCAACCTATGTTCAATTGAATACACTGCAAAGACAAGTTACTTAATGTTCGAACAGGTAAACTTTGTAATTTTTTGCAAATATTAGCTCATTTGGAATTTGATGCCTGCAACATGTTTCAAAAAAGCTGGCCCAAGTGGCAAAAAAGACTGAGAGAGTTGAGGAATGCTCATCAAACACTTATTTGGAACATCCCACAGGTGAACGGGCTAATTGGGAACAAGTGGGTGCCATGAATGGGTATGAAAGCAGCTTCCCTGAAATGCTCTGTCATTCACAAACCAAACAAGGATGGGGCGAGGGTCATCACTTAGTGAACAAATACGTGAACTGATTGTCGAACAGTTTAAAAACAACATTCCTCAACGAGCTATTGCAAGAAATTTAGGGATTTCATCATCTACGGTCTGTAATATCGTCAAAAGGTTCAGAGAATCTGGAGAAATCACTGCACGTAAGCGACAAGGCCGAAAACCAACATTGAATGCCCGTGACCTTCGATCCCTCAGACGGTACTGCATCAAAAACCGACATCAGTGTGTAAAGGACACCACCACATGGGCTCAGGAACACTTCAGAAAACCACTGTCAGTAACTACAGTTCGTCGCTACATCTGCAAGTGCAAGTTAAAACTCTACAATGCAAAGCGAAAGCCATTTATCAACAGCACCAAGAAACACAGCCGGCTTCACTGGGCCCAAGCCCATCTAAGATGGACTGATGCAAAGTGGAAAAGTGTTCTGTGGTCTGATGAGTCCACATTTCAAATTGTTTTTGGAAACTGTGGACGTCGTGTACTCTGGACCAAAGAGGAAAAGAACCATCCTGTTATAGTCGCAAAGTTCAAAAGCCAGCATCTGTGATGGTATGGGGGTGTATTAGTGCCCAAGGCACGGGCAACTTACACGCATGTGAAGGCACCATTAATGCTGAAAGGTACATACAGGTTTTGGAGCAACATATGTTGCCATCCAAGCAACGTCTTTTTCATGGACGCCCCTGCTTATTTCAGCAAGACAATGCCAAGCCACATTCTGCACGTGTTGCAACAGCATGGCTCCGTAGTAAAAGAGTGCGGGTACTAGAATGGCCTGCCTGTAGTCCAGACCTGTCTCCCATTGAAAATGTATGGCGCATTATGAAGCCTACAATACGACAAAGGAGACCCCAGACTGGTGAACAACTTAGGCTGTACATCAACCCAGAATGGGAAAGAGTTCCACCTGAAAAGCTTCAAAAATTGGTCTCCTCAGTTCCCAAACGTTTACTGAGTGTCGTTAAAGGAAAGGCGATGTAACGCAGTGGTGAAAAAGGCCCCTGTGCCAACTTTTTTGCAATGTGTTGCTGCCTTTAAATTGTAAGTTAATGATTATTTGCAAAAAAAAAAAGTTTCTCAGTTTGAACATTAAACATCTTGTCTTTGCAGTATATTCAAATGAATATAAGTTGAAAAGGATTTGCAAATCATTGAATTCTGTTTTTATCTACGATTTACATAACGTGCCAACTTCACTGGTTTTGGGTTTTGTACATGGAGCAAAGGATGGGCTTCGCCTCTCTCTCCCTGAGGGATACTGCAGTGCCGTCAGTGTACATCCACAGTTCAACGGTCAAATCAAATTCCACCCAACGTTATGTCCCGCCTGTCTATGCTGTTTCGCTCGAAAATGCGTCACGATACGGGAGTTAGATACTCTCGAAATGCCGTTTCAGTTCGACTTTAAACGAATGGGCCTGCAGCGAGGCAGTGATAATTTCATGGGTCAACACGGAACCTGGCATTCTATTGGTTGGCGATTTTTGATAGGAATGTACCGCAGAACCATTCTGGAGAACCACCATTCCAGACGGGCAACTGATTTTCATTGCAGAGCTTGCCCGTGGACAACCAGTCAAAAAATTGATTTGTCATTCACCGTATATTGGAATATTTCCTCGCCAACCACTTTAATAACAGCACCCTCCTTTCTGCAAGTAAAATCTTGGAGCATTGTGGGATACATTTAGACTCTAATAGTCCTCCCAAACTGAGGGATAAGGGCTTAAAGTACATCTGTGGATGAAGTGCACCTGTGCTCGGGCATTTTCAGAAATGGGACAGTCTCTCACACTCACTCGGTGGTGCGTAAACGCGCACTCAGAACCACAGGACTGCAAGCGTGAGTATTGGGATGAAGCCATAGCCATGACATGCGAGCATTTTACAGCACTAAATGAGTAAAAATAAGACGTTTTTTCACTAAACCAAAGGCATAGTAAGTTTGGGAATGTATCTAAGTATCTATCTAAGTATCCCAACACCAAGCACAGAGGCACGAGGAGGGTCACCAGGAGGGTCAGGGGCATCATGCTTCCCTGAAAATTTTTTTTTTCTGTTTTAAAAGAAACAGAAGCTCTGAGAATACATTTCGAGCATAACTGGGGGGTTTCTACTTTTTTTTTTAAACCAATTTTTGCTTCACATTTTTAAATCTATTTTTTACACAGAAAAATATTTTTAAATGGAAATTTGTTGACTTTATTTTCTGTGAGTGAGCTCACTTTCAATTTCCTATTTGTTATCGCTCTTCAGGGAGGAAACTGAATCAATCACAAAAGAAGAAAATCATGTCAAATCACAGCATGTAGAGTATTTTATGTTCTGGGGGTTTCTGCCTTAGCTTTCACCATTCTTTGCTTCACATTTCTAAAAATATTTATAACACAAAGATATTTAAATGGAAATTTGGTGACTTAATTTTCTTCAAACTCACTTTCGATTTCCTCTTTGTTGTCGCTCTTCAGGGAAGAAAATGAATCAATCACAACTAGAGAAAACCATGTCAAACTGGAGCACGTGGAGTACTATATGTATTCAAGACAACTGCATATTTGACTGTGTTCACCAGGTTTTCTATCTGCTTTCTGATATATATACATTTAAAAGAAATCAAATAAAGAATGAGACTATGGTCTAATTTAAGCCATATTAGTTTGCTTAAACGCATGTCAAACGCAAGTCATACATTTCAAGCTGGATTGCGAAAAATTTGACGCATGTAACTTAAGCCCCCGTCCACATATGTACACGTATTTTTTTGAACGGTAATTTTTCTATACGTTTACAAGAAAAAAATTGTCCAAATGACCCATTTCAGAAAATATCCCAACCCTCATGAGAACGCAAAAACAACTACAAATGCACAAATCAACTATTCCCAGCCAGTAGGTGGCGATAACATCAACATTTAAATAGTTTAATTCTTCCTTTTCAATCACATGGTTAAAATCGGTGACATTTATCACCACTATGCTGGTTGAAATGCAAAGCATTTAACTTACAACTACAATCTACCCAGAATGCACAGCTACGTAGTGCCGATGTAGGCACAATGTCCCGTGGAGAAAGTCTGCCCATTGGTAAATCGTTACTGAGACATCGCCTCTGTCTGGCAGATACTTCCCTTGCCTCTCCGTGAGGCAGTCGACCCACGACGATTTCTCCCAGCCAATCGAATAAAATCAGGCAATATCACAGGTGTTCAACCAATCAGCAGTAGCCTAGAGCGTCTCAAACTTCTTTTCTTCTCCAGACCTCTCCCAGTGCAGTGGTGTGCCCTTACCCAGTCCAATCACTCGAAAGAAAACTGATGAAAACTCACGCATTAGAAAGTTAAAGGTTTGCTAAAAGTTGAGATCGGTGTTGTTTGCGTAGGATTTCTAGAAATTAGAGAAATTTTGTGTGAAAAACAGAAAATTTGGTGGCGAGATCATATTTAATCATGTGCCCTTCTCGCCTAAGTCAACAGCAAGTCATGGTTTAACTATTTATGGACATACGCCAAACGCACAGTTCTTTTTTACAGTCATCTTCTTAGGGTATTTTTAGTGCCCTATAAAGGGCTAATATTTATTTGCCAATCTCCACCCTACATTCCTCAAACTTTTGAAAGCTAAATGTGATTAAAAGCCTATCTACCCCCTTAATACCATCATCGCTGTGACGTGGAGTGCTTTGTTTCTTGTAGTATTATGACCACAGCCATGAACAGTGCACAAAACAGGCATTATTTCGGCACAATAGCGCAAGCCATGTAGCGTGACTTGGGGTCAAGAGCGTTTGTATATCAATCAACATGGCAGAACGAGCCAAGTTGCAAAATATTGTGACGTAAATTGAAAACAAAGTATTTTAGTGAAGAATATCACACAATGCAATAGTTAGCTTGCGTGAAATCAGCTGTGACATCAAAAAGCTCCATCCAAAAGTTTCCCAAAAGCTCCATATTGCATGTCCACACAGTCACAGATACGCAGAAACCAACATTTTTGAAAATCTTCACTTTTGAATGCTTTTAAAAATATCTCCATTTTAGTGACCAAAAAAACTGTTTACATGTGGATGATGGGCCAAAACGAAAAGAAAAATATCTGTTTACAAAAATATCCAGGTACATGTGGATGAGCACAAGTTGTAACAAGTTTATGTAGTTTCCTCCGCTAAAATCCAACTTCAGCAGTCTCTTCCAGCAATCATATTCTGATTTCTGCTTTATTGGAAAACCAAAGAATTTGAAACGCAGAACAATATCGCAGACTTGATCCTCTAAACTGGAGATGTTCAAATGGGTTATACGGACTTAGTTTTAGAACTATGATACGAAATACACCAATTATCTAACTCCGTTACTACGTGACCTGGCCTTTATGTGAAGAAACTTACTGATGTAAGATAGTTACAATTTAAATGGCTTTGTGCATGTCTTCGCAATTTTGTTCATTTGATTTATTTTGGGTGAAAACGGCAAAAAACTGGTTGGTAACTGAGTTACAAATTTCTCCGTTTGCGATCAGTTTTTTGCCCTTGATAAAAATATTAATGGACAATGTCAGCTAGCATTATTTTATGCCAGTTACCTTGCAAATTTGACTGGCGTTACCGGATTCGAGATTCAATTTAAGCCTATGGCTTAGAAATTGCTATTATGCGTGTTTTTATAATTTATTATTTATTAAAGCATAGATAATTACGGCGATTGCCGCAAGCAATTAATAAATAAGCCTTCAAAAGAGATGCTAAAAAAAAAAAATGACGCAGACGCTGATCCGAGACACTGGTCGACATTAACACTGGCCCGATGGGCCGACACGGTTTTTTAGCAGTGGCAGGCCAGTTCGGATCACCAAACTATCTTTTTCGCTGGCCCAATCGGGTGAGCGAAAAATACAAATGCTTATGAGGAATGCAAATGCAAATCTCTGATTTGGCTGCAGATGCAAGGGGAAAGTGGCGCTCCGGCACATGTGACCGCCACTTAATCTGTAAAGAATGGAAACACGTCACCTCCAGTTATGTAGCTGGCTAGCTATAACATTATACAGTTTGATAGCAACCTAGCTAGCAAGCTAAAGTGATAAGTAGCTTGCTAGCGAGGTGGCGCGATTTGGTAAATTTCCGTTCTGGAGTGGAGCTCCTCTTTCCCCATACGTCTGTAGCCAGACTGGAAAATTGTGCACGAAGACAAAAATTTCCAAATGGATAGGCTGAAACCACCTGGACAAGATCAAAAGCCAGGTAAAGAACCTAAAGTGCTGAAAACTGCAGCAGGGAAGAGGAAATGCAAGGAGGCATATGAAAAAAATAAGAGAAGACGTGGATTTGTTTCCACTTGGCCTTAGAGGTTTGAATCTTATATTAGTTCCACTTCTTACATCCTTTTCTTGGAGCGACTGAAGAATACAGCCTGCACCGCAAATCTAAGTTTACGTTACCCAGCTGAATAACTTAGTGTTGCAACTTCATTTATTATTGTTAGCTAAAGTATTGTTTATTATTGTAAGCTAAAGTAACAGGAGGCCAGCTTGGTTATAATGAAGCTTCCTGGGGGTTAGCTAGTTATATTTCATCAATTATAATGAAACAGCAAAGTTCGAATGTACTTAAATAGCACAACGATATAAACGCTTTTGGGTATTAGTGGTATTTTCGGTATAATTATCTGCTAAATATTCAACCGTCGTTTTCAAAGTCGTTTTCTGAAAGCAGTTTGAAAGCAGCATAACTGCTGAATGCTGTAGCCGAGTGGTTAAGGTGTATGACTTTAGCGCAGACGACAAACATTCGAATCCCTAATCAGACGTGTTTTAGTCAGACATGAGTACCATTTTGCTTGTAAATATAATTGCTGGGGTTTTTATTCTTTTGACTTATCCCCCCATTTTTTTTAACCCTTTTTGTCTTCATAATTTTATTAATTTGCTTTAAAAAAATAAATAAATAAAAATCTGCTCCAGTGAAGCCAAACTTAATTTCCTTTGTATTTATTGTCTTTAAATGGAAAATTGTGTAGGCTATAGGACTGGCAGAAATATTAATAACAATAAAAAAAAAGATAAATTCTAAAAATTAAAAACTGGTTGTAAATGAGTGGAATGTATGCCTGTAGTGACATACAAGTGAAATTAGATTAGTTTTACAGTTTAATATCAGAGAAATCTGATTTGGCACACAAGGTACCTGAATTTCCAATTTGGAGAAGCCACCTAGACATTCCTCTCTAATAGTGTTCTGATTTACTTGATTAGAATAAATTTTGGCACAGATAATGGTGAGATTCTGGGCTGTAAATTCTTAGAGATTTCAGACTTCAACTAGTTAAGTTTACAAGGGACAGACGTAAAACTTTGTTTGGTGCAAAATGAGGTCTTTGATTTATAATGTGTTCCATCTTCATTTACTCTGACTTAGTGACATATGCACTGATTTTTACACCATGGCAGAAATCCCAAACGGTTTTACCTTTATTACGACACCAAAATCATTCAAATGGACCAAATAGTTGCAGAGATATACTCATTTCATTTTGGGCTTGCCATTTTTGAAAAAGAGGCTCAGGGCTTAAGGGGTTAACTTTTTAAAATAATCAATAATATTACACAGTGAACTTAGTAGGATGACGTGTAGAATAAAGAAAGAACTAAAAAACAATGATCAATTGCCATGTTTTTTTTTGTAACCAGTTATGATCTATTTGACGCATAGGCCTACTCATTTACACCCTTAATTGATGTCTGCTTCAAGTTCAAATTATTGCTTTGACATGTTTGGAATGAGAGTTCTTCATCAATGATGCAATTCGTGAGTGGAGGCTTTTTATTTATATGCCAAAGTGCTGTGATGGGGACACTGTACTGAGGCAGTGATCAGATTAGGTGGATTTGCATCGCAAAATGAGAATCAAAAATCATCACTTTTGAGAAAATGCTAATCATTACAACAAATACCTTAGCAACAAAATGTGATTTTAAAAAATCTGCCTGATATTTAATTTATCACGACTCATCGCCCTGCAAACTTTCAATTCCCAAACCACATAGCAATGGGAGAAGTTTTGATGACTTTGATTGGCTGAAAAAAAAATCAACACAAAATAGGACCAAGGGTCCTGTAGCTTACCGGCAAGCAGTCTTACAGTGATGATACAAGTTATGAAAATTTCATGTCAAGTTTGACATTTGGATCGATGAAAATCAATGTCAATGTCACTAAATAAATATATATTATATATATATATATATCATTATAATACGTCAATATGCATTCATTATAATACGTCAATATGCATTCAATATGTCAATTTTGAACTTTAAAAGCCACTTAATGGTAAATGAACTGCATTTATATAGTGCCTTTCTAGTCAGATGACACAAATCGCTTTACAATTATGTCTCTCATTCACCCTGATGGCAGAAGCTGCCGTGAAAGGCGCAAATCTCGCACGGCACATCAGGAGGTTCAGTGTTGCTCAAGGACACTTCTACACGTTCTCTGGAGGAGCCAGGCTCAATCTGCGACCATTTTGGTGATACAAGGCATTATAATTTCACTGTGGAGTTTGACGCTCAAAGGTCACCAAATGAAATTTCATATATGACTTCCTATTCGTCTGTAATACAAACCTAGACTCCATTTGTGACCGTTTAGGAAAGACAAGTCATTGTAATTGTATTATGTCAAGTTTGACCTTCAAATGTCACCAACAGTCAAGCTGAATGTCACCAAATGAAAGTTCATATGTGACTCCCCATGTCAGTAACACAAACCTAGGCTCCATCTGTGACCTTTTCAGTGATAGAAGTCATTGAATTTTCTCTAGGTAAAGTTAGACCTTCAAAGGTCAATATGAAGCAGGGCTTTGAACCGGCTCGGGGAACGAAAACGAAAACCAGAAACTTTTGCTATTTTGCTAGGAACAAAAACTTAACCAGAAACTTTAGAATTTTTAATGTTCCGGAGCAGAATCGTTCATAAAAAATAATGGTCAACGGTTAATACTGTTGTTGTTTTCGTTCTTGAAATGTTTTGTGTTTGGGTTACAATGACCAACAGACTTTCACTTCAAGTGTGTCATTCCCTGGCATGCCCGGGCAGAGTAGAGAGAATTCAACCTAATTAATCCTAATGCTATGCCTATCCTGTCAATTTTATTCACTAAAACGCAATAGTTCTCGACCATTAGCACAATCCAGGGGTGCAAAAGCATAACACAGCAGCGGTTTGTCAGCTGTCACAAAGGCCTGCTGAAACCTCACCTTTCAATTCTTAACAACATAAACTTCGCAGTTTACTTCACCCGATTAGCAACAGCTGCTCAGACTAATTGATTGAAGTCAATGGGAGACGTCAAATTTGTTCTTGATCGCACCACAAAATTATGAGGCGTTTTCATCCGCACATAAATGAAGACTTAAAATATCAATATGTCCTTGGAAATTCTGCCGACATGTAGCTCTTCAAACGCTAAACATTTGCATTAATTATTTTGTGAGGATCATTCCTCAATAAGCCAGGAGAATCCGTTTTATATTCTAAGTGTAGTCACAACTAAAGAGCGTTGTTAGACACGATGTACAGCAGAGTGGCAATTGTGAGAATCGCAAAAATGATTGCTGCGCGTCATGGAAAATTTTATACATTAATATTGCCAATTTGCCATCCTTACAATGCTGATTCGATTATATAAATGAAACCAAAACCATTGTGTTTGCCAGTTTTTCAATGATTTTACTTTGCATAAACAAGGAACAAGACTGGATCTGTTTCCTGCGGCTTCTGCATCTCTTGAGCTTTTGTCGTGGCTGTGTTTGGGCTCAGTCGCCCTAATTCAAAATTTGACTGCGCGACTAGAAAATACTCCAAATGACCAGAAGAGCATGTGAAATGCACTGATTGAGTCCTGACAGGGTCTGGCCATTTGTTAAATAATCACAATAGCAGCTGTAGCCTGTCCTGTTTCTGTCATTTGCATATATTGAGCAATATGAGAAGCAAAATGGGATCTATTCTGTTGTTTGGCATAAAATAACGTAGTAGACGTTACTCTTGTCTTAATTCATCTATAATAATGTAACAAATGTATGTATGTAAATGTATAAATGCCATATAATTATTTAGTGATGTAGCTTGTATAATGCATAGGCCTAGTGAATTGTAGTGTTTGTTGAAGGATAAAAGAAATAGTAGCCAATTTGAAAGTGCTAATGTTAAACTTACCAAATTAAAGTTCTATGGCTGACATGGAATGATATTAACCTGTTCAGGAACAAAATTTTTTGTTCCATCCGCTTCGAGAACGTAAATTTTGGGATGGAACCCAAAACCAGGAACGTTAAAATACTGTTTCTGTTCAGAACGAACCAATTGGTAAAAGATTCTTCACACATGACTTCCTATACTTCTCCACTACAAACCGACACTCAATCTGCAACAATTTTGCTGAGATAAGTCATTGAAATTTCACTGTATAGTTTGGCCGTTGAAGGTCACTGAAGGTCAAATTCAAGGTCACCCAATGAAACTTCATACATGACTTCCTATATGGCCACAATACAAACCTAAGCTCTATCTGAAATAGTTTTGGTGGTAGAATTCATTGAAATTTCACAATGTGGAGTTTGACCTTCGAAGGATGCCAAAGATCAAGTTCAAGGCCACCAAATGAAAGTTCATGTATGACTTCCTGTACACCTCCAAAATAAACCGAAACTATCTGTTACCATTTTGCTAATATAAGTCATTGGAATTTCACTGTGAAGTTTGGGCATTCAAGGTCACTGAAGGTCAAGTTCAATGTCACCAAATGAAACTTCATACATGACTTCCTACATGCCCGCAGTACAAACCTAAACTCTATCTGTAATAGTTTTGGTGATAGAAGTCATTGAAATTTCACTGTGTGAAGTTTGACCTTCGAAGGTCGCGAAAGTAAAGTTCAAGGCCACCAAATGAAAGTTCATACTTGATTTCCTGTAAGTGTTCAATGCACATATGTTCCCAATCTACAATATTTTCAAGCCTAGAAACCTTTGAAAATTGTAAGATTTTGCTTGACCTCAAGTTTGACCTTTCAAGGTCATCTGAGGTCAACTTTAACACAGCCAAAATATAAGTCATATATTACTTCCTATATGTCAATAATACAAACTTAATCTCTACCTGCAACCATTTCGCTTCCACAGGCGATTTGGCCCATTCTCCATACGATCCTATGTTGAAGTACAGCGCCCCCACTAGACGCACTTCTGTTGATTCAATCAAAATGGCACTTGCACTGTACATTGATGGTACCAAGGTAAGCTGATTGCCTGACTTATGAAAAAAAAATTATCACACAGTTTTTGAGAAATAATTTTTTTTAATTTCTCAGTCCTGTCTTTAACATTGGAGCCAAAATTTCAAGGGCTCATAAAACAGACAAAAATGATTCAAAGAAAAATACGAGAAAAAACGTCTGGAGACATGGTCTAGTAGTATGTTATGGCAAATTTACACGAAAATTAATCAGGCCAAAAAAAAAGATAAAAAATGTTCCGGACAACAGACGGTGGACGACAGACGATGGACGCCTGACAATGGGCAACAGACACCACAACACAACAATAGCTTATCGGCCCAAAGGGCAGGTAAGATTAAAAAAAAAAAAAAAAAAAGAAAACCAATGTTCCACATTTGTTTACCAACCAATAAGCTTCTGTGAAGTGCATGCACGCACTAGGGAGGCTTACTGGTCATGTCACAATGGCAAGACTGCTATGTGAGCTATCGGGTGTTACACTGCTCCTTGAACACAGCCACCTAGCTAGCTACTAAGCTGGCTAACATTAACTAAGGAAAGTGTAAGCGAACATCATATTAAAGTGATATGATTTGGTTTCCAAGTGTCCATAAAGCAATTGCTTAGGTATAGCTAGCTAGGTATTGAACCTATGGCAGCAAAGATACCCAATTGGAGTATTTTTTACAGCTCTAATTTGTCACTGTCAACGCCATCGCACACACACAACCTCTTTCAACATTGATTATCAGCTTCTTTTACCTAAAGAGCAATCAGACAGTTTGACCTGAGACATGTTATTTCATAGCTAGTTTTAGCCGCATTATCCTGCTGTGTATGCCATTGCGCATCATCACATAATTGCAGTACTTTCCCATAGCCCAGTTGATGACATATTTTTGATATTCCCCTGGAGTAATATCACTTTTGTGCAAATTTCATTAGCTAAGAGCATGGGGGGGAAAGAATTGTTCCACGATACATCACGCTGTTAATACTTACAAAATGTGCTACAGTAAGGTATAGATATGACAGTTGAGCTAGAGGTTACAAGTAGTTTACAGACATTTCACAGGGAAACAAAAGTGTTTTGTATTAAATTAAGATTGTTCAGGGTAAAACTGATGCCTTCTGGAAATAATTTGATTGTTTAGCTTCGTGAAATGTTTTACTTCAGAGTGTAGTTGTATTTATCTTGTAAGTGTGATTTGTAATTTATCATAAGGAAAGAGTAAAAAAGCCTTCTAATCATTTTAATCTGATTTACTGTTTCCTAATTTTTCTAATCATTTTTCAAATGTGCTACACAATTGCCAATAAATTGACAATTAGCAAAAAATGCAAATCATTTTTCCTCGATAATCCACTCACTACTAAAGGCAATGCATTCTTTCAGGTGAAAAGTTAAACGAGGTCCTGACTTACTGTGGTCATTAAAGAACCTATGACACGCTTTGACAAGAGTAGGAGGTCCCCTGGTATCATAGCTACATTCCCAACCTGGCTTTTTCAAACTACCACTAGATCATCCCCTCATCTAATGAGCTATGCAATTTGTATTCTCCACCTTAAGCTCCAGGGCTTCCTAGAAAAAGAGATTTTAATCTCAACAAGGCTTCTCTGGTTAAATAAAGCATAAATAAATCATGCGTTTTCCTGGGATTCTTGAGGATTTTGCAAGGATCACCAATGATTTCCCCAAGATCCTGAAGAATCCCCAAGGATTTTCTAAGGATCTTTGATGATCCACAAGGATTTTGCCAGGGTCCTCGAGTATGCTATTACAGGATCCTTCAGGATCCTTAAAAATCCTTGCAAGGATACTGTAAGGATCCCTCATTGGATCCTGCTAGGTTCCTTGCAGGATCCCTGCAAGGATTCCCACTAGGGATGCGCCACAAATATGACATTGCTTTGTTGTTGGTGACACTGTCAACTTATGCAAAAACGGGTAACTCTGCATATGTACCACTTTGGCAGACAGCTGGATTTACATCACAGTTAGATACAGGGCTTGCGCCAAAATATTTTTCAAAGGGGGATTTCCCCCTTACTAACTTTTTTGAGGGGGATTTTCAATTTGTCAGGGGGGATTTCAGTATGTTACGGCTAGCTGTCACAACCATAAGAGACTGTAACAACTATTCATTTATGACGTTGAGATGAACTGAAACTAGACAAAAGTTCTCGCAAAAATAAAACATTTATTCAAAAAAAGTAATTACTGCACTCAGTGACTGAGTGACCGAGTAAAATTTGAAAAATAAAAAATACAAGTTACAACTGCCAATGAGATAATGGATATTACGCGACAGAACGGTATGATTTAGAATTGGACTGGGGTTGACTAGATTCTCTGGTCAACAAACAAACCTGCAGAGACACAAAAATAGCAGTGCTTTCGCAAAGCAGCACAATTCTCGGTCGCTACGTATATCCGCATTGAACCTCTACGTGAAAAACGAAATTGACAAGAACGGAAGGTGACACTTTGGAAACCGTTATCGTTCATCCATAAATCAAAGACTGGCATTGACAGCATGGGGGAAAAAAATCATTAACGTACAAGCCATCTCCTCCAATATAAAAATTATTCCCTTGATTTGAAGCGAGTCCGATGAATAAACATTTTAATGAATAGACGACTGGTGCAGACGGCGCAAACCTTGCCCACAAGGAGAAAATATGTACAGCACTGGACAGGCATGTCTGAAATTACGGACGATGTTGGCCATGAAGATGTATAGCCACTGCCCTCATTGGGGTGCTGCGCAACAAAAGGGAAGATTCGAGATCATCTACGGTCAGCTGCAAGGCAGAAAACGTACCCAGTGATTGTCTAGTTACTCTCTGACTGTCCAATCTGTTCAGATTTTGTGGGCGTGAATGAAGGTGCGAGTCAAGCAGCACTTGTATAGGTACTTTAAAGCCACTTGCACACTGGACGCGAAACGAATTTGTCGCACGCCAGGTTAAATTGACTTTGAACGTAATCTGTCGTTCGAAAAATTCGTTTTGCGTCCAGTGTGCAAGCAGATTAATTCACTGAAAACATGTGCGGGAATGGCCCGCTTTGACTATTTTTTTCTTGCGGGCGCTAGGGCAGTTTTTGCGGTCGCAGTCGCGCTGCTTGGCGGAAGCACTGAATTGATAATTATTATAGTTTTTGGGTGGAGAATCACTTTAATCTAGCTGAAGCAATCATGCCCTTCGAGCTATAGCTAATGCCAATTACAGTAAAATATGTTAAGTAATTTGAGTATTATTTAATTTAGCCTTTATTATACCGGGGAATCCCACTGAAATAAATAAAATGCAGATATGGCCAAACATTATCCTGTTGAAAACCTAACAACCACTCCAAGAGTAAACGCAAGCAAACCACCATCCAATTTTTAAGCTCATGTCAAATAACATTCACGAATGCCGTAGCTGGCCAGCTAACTCAAATTTGTTATGCTGAGTACAGCCATTAGTAGTGTAGTAAAATGCCTGATGTAGCAAAGTAAAAGGAAATATACACGCAACATGCAGAAATAAGATACTAGTATATCCCGACGTTTAAGTGCCTGCATGCTTAGCTACCATTTCTGACAACAAGACGCGACGGATAACACGGTCAGCAGTCATTCTGCAAATGGCGCCGCGCCACTGGTGGTTCTCACCAAAAGGTCACCCAATCAGACAAGAGCAGAAAACAATAATATTCATATATTCACTTCATTAGTGACGTAAGGGCTAAACGCTGGCCCATATACAGCCGACGTCATCAGAAAGATGCGTGCGCATCTTGGCAACGGAAGTAGCGGTCTCCCCAATTCAGTCTGACGAGTTATGAATCTGCAAACATTGAATTAGATATTTTACCAGCACCGAAATGTCTGGTTGTTGCGTGTACGGCTGTCAGAATTGATATTTCTTTGGTGGACTCAAGTTTTACAGGATTCTGAGAGGATCACATCCGTAAAACGCCCACTGGCCGCAAGCGAAGCATCAAGTCAAACTCCGAACGTTGCATTGATGCTCTTAAACGCCCACTGAAAGCGTCAACTGCATCAATATTGACAGCTGTCAACAAGACCGAAAAGCCATGGGTGTCACTCTCAAAATATTCAACAAGATGACGTTTCATTTTGAAAACACCTACCAATAAAGCTTATTTTCAGTGATGAAAAAGTGCGATGTTCGAGTTACTGCACCCTATATATTATATACAGGAATAAATTTCCTCCTGAATTTAGCTGTCTTGTAAATTAAGATTATGATTCACTTCACCCAGCAGCAAATTAGCTAGCTAGCTAATTTAGCAGCGTTAAATTCTTACCAGTGTACCTTGAGTTAGGTTCTGTCTAACTGTAGATCGCTTGATAACTTAAATGCGCACAAAATAATGGATTTCCTCGCAAAACTACGACTTGGCTAAAAAGCAGGTATATTGGTTTCGGCAACTGCATGTGAGGTTTCCTTGTGTGCCTTGTGTGACAAGGCGAAATAGTTAAATAGCTAACCTAAAAGACAAATGCGTTTCTATTGAGTTGACGCTGCAGTTTTAGGTAGAAATAGAAATTTTGGGAGTGCAAAAAAATTTTTTTTGGGTGTGCTAATAATTTTGTGTTAACTGAAAACGGCTCGCGATGCGTGCTGGGCCGGTAGGCATAGCCTGCCGGCGGGGTGTGTGGGGGGGGGTTTACCCCCCCACAAGGTGAAAATTTTTTAAAAACAGGGCCTAAATGGTGCATTCTAGAGCATTCTGAAGACTAAATATTACATCTCAGCACAAGACATTGGCTTAGTTTTTTCTTCATTACATTGATATATTGTTATATTTTCTATTGTTGTCAATGCATTCTATACCTTTTCTAGCTTTGGCGAAAAAAAGATTGATTTAGCCAAAATTAGCAACTGACAAGGTGAGAGACAAATTATTAAATAAAGGAATAAGTCCCGAGAAGCAGTGGGTTCCGCTGTTATAAAATCACTGTAACCCACTGCTTCAAGGGACTTATTCCTTTTATAAAACGGTTACCCTATATATAACTAGCCCATTAAATAAACACACAAGAAAAAGAAAATAGACAATTTATTGGTAATAATGCAACAATAAAATTGAGACCTGCTTCCACCAAGCAAGATAGAGTGGACAGAATGGTTGGCCAGCAACACAGACGCTAAGATCGCTTCTTCATCTAGCGCCATTGTTATGTCACATCAGGCTATTTGGGCTCGCTAATGTAGATATACTATGAAAGCAGGCCATTTTAAATGTCTCCTTCTGTCTCCCGAAGACCCCGTTAAATAATTATGTTCGTTTCGGTTTTCGAGTTTCCTTGTTCTCAACTTGCGCCGATCGGCCAAATCATTACAACCAGCAGCGAGAGGAGGGAACGATTGAGTTTTGTCCTCCACACTTGCCGTAAATTGCCGGTGTCCAGGAAAATATGTTGAATTGTGCATTAGTTTGCTAGCCGGCTTGTCAACTAGCTAGCGTTCACTACAATGGATGTGGTTACCCTACACATAACGTTAGCGCATAAAATAAAAACACAAGAGAAAGTCAACAATTTATTATTAATAGACTACTGAAATACAGAGCAAGTTAGCAACATAGCCTGCAACGCAAAAGTGATATCGAACTCTGTAATGCCGTAGTTAGCTAGGTAGATAGCCAACTGGTTATCTGGTTTAAAGGCTAAACTTCGCAGAGACTGAAATAGCGAGCTTAAAGTCTTGAAACAAACGTAACCTGACGAGTCAGCTGAGTGCAGAGAAGTTCGTTGCGCGCAGGGATATTTTATGCTGTGGCCTGCCACAGTGGGTTACAGTAATTTTATACCGGCAAGGAACGCAACTCAGCCAATCACATTTAAGGCTGGGAAGCACCCGTTAATACATATTTAGCACGGCTTTGGTCAAGCCGTGCACCATCTTTTTTTTGGCCGTGTTTTTCAAAAATTAGCCGTGCAAATCATGGCTGCACGGCTCGCAAGCTAAAACTAAGGTTGACGCTCAAGAAATTGAGCAATGGCGAAAAATAAAAATCTGACGCGTGTCACACGCTGCTAGTGGGCTTTGCTCCATTGAAATTAATGCAACCAATTTTTGACGCGTCTCTCACGGTTACAGACATTGAATGAAATATGTGAAATAATGGTAAACCAAAGCAGATTTAATGTTTGCATGACAACTACGCAGTCAAACTTGCTAGCCAACAATACAAATTAATACTTATCCTGCTGAAAATTCCAGCTTTGACCAGCCTAGGCTGGTTTAAGCTGTGTTTTGGAAAGTTTTAGCTGGTTGACCAGCCCTTCACCAGCTGACTCCAGCTGAAAATACCAGCTTAACCAGCTTTGACCACCTTCATCAAGCTATAGAGACCAACTACACCCGATATGATCAGCTAAGAACACAGCTGGTTTAAGATGGTCTGAGTTGTGTTATTAGCTGGTCATAGCTGGTGTAGCTGGTCTCTATACCTTGACGAAGGTGGTCAAAGCTGGTTAAGCTGGTATTTTGAACTGGAGTCAGCTGGTGAAGGGCTGGTCGACCAGCTAAAACAGTCCAAAACACAGCTTAAACCAGCCTGACCAGCCTAAGCTGGTCAAAGCTGGAATTTTCAGCAGGGTAGCCTGCCATGCAGGTACAATTATACACGGCGGTTTTATGCCCTTGTGTTTGACTAGGAAGGACCTCTGATTTTGAGAAGCAAAGCTCCAAGTCTGTCGTGGTATTTAACATTCTGCTCATGTCCGCAGATAACGTAGTCATAAGCATCCAGTGACTTGTATGCTGGTACTTCCTCCCTAGTGTACACGGTAGGTTTCTTGATCAAATATATATCAGGCCACGGAAGACTGGGCCACTAACTAATGTCATCTACCCACTCACTGATACCATACGGATCTGGAAATTGGTTGCCATTTGTCAAAGTTAATTTGTTTAGGGAGAATTCGCGATCTTTGATGGCCAATGCCCTCGCATAGCTAGACAAGCTATTATGGTCCGCCATACTTCCGTTGCCAAGCTGCGCGAGCAGCCCGTTTTGTCTGCAAACAGTGAAATGGGTCTACACGACTGAGGCCAGACTGATATCAGTCAGCGACCGTTAGAAGCGACCAGCACTTGATAAGTATGGATTCCAGGGTAATCTGGTGAATGTTTGACTAAACAGTACATAAACATTATCCTGCTGATTAAATGCCCCAAATATTCAGCTTTTTCTCAAAAATTAGCCTTTTATTTAGATCAGAGTTGATATTTCCAAACAAAAAATAAAGATTGACCCAAATTTGCCAATTAGCAGATGTGGCGTAACGGGAGGTGTTCCTATCATGGAAGTCAAGCTGAAAACAAAAGGGAAAAAAATCAATAAAAATAAATATTTTTTTGCATCGGTGAGAGAAAAGGAACCACTTGACAATTAGCCTACAGCATGGTGCACCGAAACTACGAACTGAGAGTTTTATGAGGCTGTGACGAGGAAGGGTGTCCTAAAATGGGTAGCCTACATACATGTTGACAACACAAGATCTTCAGAATCGATTACCTCCGATTCCACAGCGCATTCTCAACAAACATGGCCCATGCAGGTCAAATGATGACCTGTTTGCACATCTGGGGTGCATTTCCCGACAATCACAGATGCCAACTTAGGTAGTTGGAGCCATTGACAGTGAATGGACGGACTATGTAAGTAAGTAACTATGCTTTTGGAGAAACTCAACCCTGGTAGGCTAGCATGCTTAAGCTTTTCGCTTTTTAGGTATTAAGTTACTTGCGTAACAGTTGTGGCAGAAACTTCAATTTATTAATTTAATGATGAAAAGTGTTAGCATGCTAGCTAGCGAATTACACATCCCATTGACTGGAACAGACAGAAGCTTATGCTTTTGTCATTCTCCAGTTGGAGCTCCTGGTCTCGTTCCAGCTTCGCTACTATGGCCAAAGGTATTGAATACTTCTGATCTCGAGATGGAGGATGGATTTAGTTTTTGTTTTGAGTCATTTTTTGCATAAAAGAGTTTCAAGGCTCATTTTAGGAGGGGCCGATTAAGCGACGACCTGCGCATAACTCACTTTTCTGAGTAAAGAATAGATGGGGAAGATTCGGGACTGGAGCAGTTTGGACTCGGCATATTGACCAATGGCTTATTAAGCAGCAATTTCAGCAATTCATGTGCAGACTTTCCCTGTGACTCAGGATCTGGCTGAAAAAAGCAGTCATTAGTGAAGTGTTTACAGCAGACCACCGATCCTGATCCGGTGTTACATCCGATTGAGTTCCTCTGTCAAATCCTGTTTCCACAAACAACGCAATGCAATGACATGCCTAAATAGTTTGGAGAGCGAATGTACATTTTACTCTGTATTTGACAGCAGAACTGAACGTTAAAGCATGGGGTAATTGCGTGACCACTGCTGAGCAGAAGAGCTCAATATAGCAAAAGGACAAATCGCTGATGGCAGAGTATCAAAATTCATCGCTTTATGAGGCATCATCTGTGATATCTTTCTTAAGAGCGAGCTGATTCATCAACGCCTATTATGTTATTTCTTTCGTGATGCTCTTAAATCAGCAACAGTATCACAAACTTTCTTGAAGGGGGAACTTGATTTGACCGGGGAGCAGAATCGGAATGTCGAAGTTTTTGGAGACGCCCAGCCGCCTGCCCAACCGCATGAAGGATAGCAATACTCCGTCAGCCTTGAGGGCTGAGGGGTAAAAATTTAATTTTTAAAATATTTTTAAATATTTAACCATTTTTCCAAGTATTGGCCCATAATCAACATATTTGCCAAGGGAAATGATTTTTTTACACAATTGGAAATGGGTTTGGTTAGTAGAAGGTTAAGAATCACTGAGTCCAATGCCACTGACAATGTATTCTTCAGCTGGCTAGGTTCCGCCCGAAACTTCATCGCTGAAGATGGGCGAAGATAAATTCTTTCAGAGATGATCGCAATTTGTAGTGATTAAAATGCGAATAAATTTGTAATGGCTGATTAGAATTTGAAATAACCAATGCACGAAGAATGCATTTATATTAAAGATTCCATGGTCCAAATCATATTTCTGGATGAAAAAGCACTTCGAAGGCATTTTCCAAGTTATCTTGCGGAATACAGAATTCAAGATGGCGGCTGCAGCGGCCATACTGGACATCAGAGTGCCATCAAATAAGACAAGCTTCTGTACACAAGACCAAGCAACAGAACAAAAATGGCATAGATTGACGAAGGCATTTTCAACTTATCGTGTGGAATACAAAATTCAAGATGGTGGCTGTGGCCGCCATACTGAACATCCAAGCGCCCCCAAAAACGATAGGCTTCTGTAGATACACAAAACCACGCAACAAAGGAAAAATGGCGGTGATTGACAGAGGTGTTTTCGAGTCATCATGCGGAATACAAAAGTTTACTGGACAGACGGACGGACATCGGACGCGACAAAAATTCTCATATAAAACAGTCTGCAGGTTGTCCCAGAACAACCTGCAGACTGGTTTATATGAGAAGGTTTGTGGTCGGCTTTTCCGCAAATGGAAAGGTACTCCGTGCACGCCGGCTAGCGAACTAATTTCACAAAAATTTTTGTGGAAAAATGGCGATTGTACTGCGTGTATGCTGTATGTAGTGTATATGCTGAGCAGCCGGAGTAACATCGTTGCTAAGCGCTAAAAAAGAGATGGCTCTAATAAAATGGCGCGGCCCATTCAAGGGAGAATAGCCAGTTTGCTCGCACCCTTTGTTCGATATTTGAATTTCATGAGGGTTGAATCACACGGAAAAGGTTAGAAATTGAATGTATTGTCATCTAGGAATGATTTCAGTGGCAGATTGTATTGGATGATAATGTCCCTTTGAGTATTTTTTTCAGTTCAAGCCCTCTACATATTAAAATCTTGTGTTTTCCATATTTTCCAATCAATAGACTTGGGCATAGTACCTAAGCCTAACAATAGCAGAGAAAACATTGCAAGAGTTGTAATGGAAATATAAGCTGACGAAAAAAATGTCTAGCTCACTAAATGTTAGCGTTATCCTTCAGCAAACTCAGCGATGCCGATAGTGCTGACACTCACTGTGAAAGCGAGACCAACATCCATTGAAAAGCCAGCCAAATTAGCACGCCAATGCTGACATTTTATTTCAACGTACATCAGGCAATGAGATTGGTTCAAGGTCACTGCCCCATATTGTGCCATCTTGCAACCGGATAACACTACTACACTTCATGGGTCTGATTTCAAAAAACATGATGTTGGTCAAACTATACTCAGCAACAAAAGTTTCTGTGACACCAATATTGTTCATTATTTTTCATAACGCATTTATGAAATTGTCATACATGGTGATATCAGACTGAAACAGTACACGTAAACACAACATTGAAATGGAAATCATGAAAATGCGAGAAAATGACTTTGCACGTGAAAATGTGCGTAAATCATGCTTGTGGATGGCAATAAAAGAGGAGAATTTTTGGAATGCTCACATTGTGCCTGATGAACGACGGAAGCATCACTTATCGAAAACACAGCCATTTCGGATCAGGAACTCTACCCTCTAAATGCCAAGACTGTCTGAAAATGATCGGTGGAGGGCCATTGGGATGATTGAATCCGGAACCTCGCAGAGGGAAGTTGCTCATCGCCTGAATGTCCACCGAAACACCATTTGGAACTTATGGCAGCGTCATCAGCAGACAAGACATGTCAGAGACCGTCCTCGCAGCGGCCGTCCACGAGTAACCACTCCCAGACAGGACAACTGGATTCGAACAACCCATCTCCGAAATTGATTCCAACCTGCAACCATAACTGCAAGAACGATACCTGGTTTGAGGCGACTGTCTGCACAGACAATCCGTCGCCGTCTCCGTCATTTTGGCATTGTCCCACGTCGGCCAGCAAGACGTCCAATACTCACAGTACAACACCGACGACTGCGTCTACAGTGGGCACAACAACATCGACGGTGGATCCAACGTCAGTGGGATCTTGTACTCTTCACTGATGAATCAAGATTCATGCTTAACCGATGTGATGGTCGTTTACGTGTATACCGTCGACGTGGAGAACGTTATGCCAACAACTGTGTTCAGGAATTTGATCGTTTTGGAGGTGGTAGTGTCATGATTTGGGGAGGGATCACGGCTAGAAACAGAACAGATTTGCTTGTTATATGGAAATCTGACAGGTCAAAGATACCGCGATGAAGTGCTACGGCCATTGGTGGTACCGTTTTTGATGCAACATGGTCCCGGAATAACGCTGCAACATGATAACGCCAGACCACACGTTGCAAGGATTGTACAGCAGTATCTGATGCAACAACATGTCAATGTCCTGCCATGGCCAGCCAGATCCCCAGACATGTCCCCAATCGAGCATCTTTGGGACGAGATGGATCGACGTTTGCGGCGGTTGGATAACCCGCCAGCTATACTCCAGGAATTGTGACAACGTCTACGTCAGATTTGGAATGACATCCCACAGCAATTTTTGGCACATCTGATTCGGTCCATGCGCCGGAGATGCGTTGCTTGCATCATGGCACGAGGAAGTCACACCCGGTATTGAAGTGTGAAGGTCACAATTGGTTAGACGTCAGACAAGTGCTTCATGACGCATGAAAATGACATTTTTCATTTTGAGTGACGTTGGCACTGAAAAGTCAGTGTTTCTCCTGTTAAATAAACATATTGATTGCATTGAGATCTTTGCGTGTCATTTATAACATACACATAAATGGTGTCACAGAAACTTTTGTTGCTGAGTATATAATAACAGTGCAACTGAACTTCACTTCATCCATCATCACTGACAAAACACCGGTCAATCACAGTCAGTCTCGCCAGTCATCACTTATGCCGGCCAATGCGCAGGAGTAAGTGCTCCTGCGGAAAGTGCGAGTCACAGGATGCTGGCTGCAGTTCATTTATTGGCCCATGGTGTCAGTATTGACAAGGAATTCTGAACAGCTCTTTGACTGCACCATAATTTCTTTTCTTTCACATAAAAATGAAAAAGCTTCACACACAGGCAAGCGGATTAGCATTATAAAAATAAATATATAAAATGCTTCATTAAGAGTTGTCCAAACATTGTGATTCATCTCCAGTCTAGTGACGATGGCTGCTAACTACATGTTACAGTGCAATAGCCCCTAAATGTGGGTAAAATGAATGGAGACTTCAGCAACAAGGCTGAGAGCCACACTAGCGTACTATTTAGTAAATATGGAGCCATTCCAGGCTTAGCCAGAGTCTGTTTGTAGCTGCATGATCCTTCTCCATCCGGAAATGCAATCTCATGGTGAAAGCATGGCACTGCACTCATTTTTCTCTGTCATTGCACTGCAGTCAATCAAGGTGGCACCACTTCTACTCTCAAGATTCGATTTCCTAAGGCCATTAGCACATTCTAAAACTTTAAGCATGTGCAAAGCCAGTCACAAAATCAGTGATAAGTACAAAACAAATGTTGCAACCAACCATTGGTCATGTTTTTGGTCCTGAATGTGCTAAACAAGTCTCACCCACTGCATTCTCACACTGTGGGTTTCAACAAGGTCACACAATAAGGGTCAGAAAAAGTTAGTACTCATTGGTGGGAGAGGATGTTACTTTATAATTCGACACATTAATCTTGCACTGTCATCAAAGATATATATGCTTTCCAGACAGAACATTTTTTATCTCTTGGTATGTTCTGCTGTAACACTACAGTTATTTTGGATGTGGGCAGACAAGTTCCTAGATTTTAGTTATTATTTCAATGATAGTAATATATATATATATATATATATATATATAGTAATATTTCATGTTCTGAGTATTAATAAATATCCACAACATGTTTATTCTGAAACAATTGAGAATTTTAAATTTGACAGAAATAATGGGCACTTTTACATTAAAATACACAGTACATATTGACATTAAAACATTTGAAAGGAAAAAGAAACATTTTTGCCACATCATCCAGCTGTATCAGACATCATCAAATATCCTCTGCCGATTCAGAAAGACAGACAGTATAATGTAAATGGACCAAAATATTTTTAAACACCCTCTGCCGATTAATAAATCCATCAGCCTACTTATACAGCAGCGTCTTAGAGGGTCTGTCCTATTTTCCAGTCAAATTCATGGAAACTTTGCACTTTGTAAATTCATTTGTTTGAAGTATTCAAAGGATTGTCAACTGCAATGTCAAATGAAAAAGAAAATTGTTTACCATTTCCTTTTTCCAAGCTGGCTTCACCAGTGGTTGGATACCATAAGTAAAAAGGAATGTACCTAGTGATTTTACCCTTTGATACTTAAAAAGCCATCAAGAGAAAGGTTAGGCCTGGCACCAAGTCCCAATTTAGTGAGCAAGCTAGAAATAAATGAATAGTTGCTATTCCTGTTACTTCTCACAAAATAAAAACACAATTTGTGTGTTATCGCTAATGGGAGAAGATGCTGTCTGCTACCTGAAGACCTACCATATGAGTAACACCACAGAAAATAAACCAAGACCCTCGAGAGACTCCTGGACACAGTTGTAATAGACAGTCCAGTGCCACCTGAGAGACTGAAAAAAAATTCTGCATATAAATGGCAAATGCTGTTGTAAAGCCAGACAATAGGTGCATTGTCATTATTATTTATCATTCCTGCTTTAGTTCCTTGGTTTGATTAAAATACAACAGAAAGCTTGGTAGAACAGAGCGCACGCAGACCTGTGCACTTAAGTCCATAACTGACCTTCTGCGAAAATGTGGGGCAGCTGCAACTGGGGGAAATACAATGAGCATCTGTATAGGCCCATACCGTATTTGCACACTTTGACAGATGCATATCCATCATCATATTCACGACATGTATGGAGAGTTGAGGACAGTGCTGTTAGCATCAACGTATTAGCATCTCTGTCCATCTACTAGTGTTACGGAGCCTAAATCTGCACAGATGCAACTTTCAGATGAGCCTTTTAGTCTTGCAAGAAATCGGGATCTATTCCGCCGATATTTTATTCCATTTGAAGCCGAATAGAGGACTTGAATGATAAAAAGTGTGGAACACCTGTCAGTTGACATAATGCAGAGCATTGTCTGCCCAGGGGTACAGAATGTGCCAACCCGACCTTTGATGGGCTATGGAATGGCAACGCAATCCACACGTTTACAAGCTTGCACTGTCAAATCACAAGCCTTAAGGTGCAGCAGCGACTGAAGTGCATGAGAAAACGCATACCGATATTAACATCTGGGTGTATATTTCACCATGTCCAACACCGCTGCGAGTCCGTTCCAGCGAGAGACTCGTAAAATAAGGCATTACATGTGAAGTTCTTTTGAGTGCAACGGCGGAGTTCTTTCAGCCTTAAAACTTTTGCTGAGTTGAAACTATGCATATATGCAAACATGTTCACAGTAAGAAAAACCCAAATTATCTCTCCATTTTCAGCCCATGCAAGGTGCTGAATGGACTCATGGCCATCCACACAATCGCATCAGATTTGCCCTGCTCCTTCGTTATCTCGCACGCTGTTGTTGTATGCTTAGTGTCCATTAGCTAATGTGCCATACCAAAAAGCAAAGACCCAATCAACAGTACACGGCATGCTGACAACGCGAAATGCGTTCGAGCGAGCTACCGCAATGGCTGGACGGTGATAATATAATTCAAAACATACCTTTCCAATGCAGAAAATGTACACAATAAGCACGCTAATCGTTACAGTTGATTATTGTTCGCCATCGTCCTCCATCCAATTCACAGCCGCCATTTTGCCTCACATTCTGCCGGTTGAACTACTACTATGAGAGGGTGGTTAGGTGTAAAACACACACGCACGCACGTACTGCGGGGGAAACTTGCACGCACACTGACAAAAACACTTTGAAAAGATTGAGTTTTAATTAATGACTTGATGCCATTTCGGTGTTAACTCTTTATGAGTTGCCGTATTTATCTCGCATGTACATATATGAACCCCTATTCAATAAATGGATTCCTCCAGACAGACGGCAGAAAAATTCTTGGTTGAAAAAGTGGCTGCTTGGAAGGTTGGAAAAATGGTGGGAGTGGGGGCAGACAGTCTCTCTCAAAATTGCATGGTGTATTGTCCCTTCCGATGGTGGGTATTGTTTGAAATATATGTCCCCCCTTTCTACAGTATATCATTGTTTTCATATAATCACATTGATGGCAAGACAGACTCAGCTGAAAGCTTTAACCAAAGTACACGCCTTCGAGTAAAAGGGCAAGCAAGCGGGGTCTTGTGTGCCGCTCACTAGCAGACCAGCGTCAAACCACAATTTTGGGCCGCACTGCAATCATCGCGCGGGTGAAAGACCAGCCGTGCTGGTCATGTTAGTTCACCTGACTTGGCTTTTAATTGGAGAACCTAGGGAAATTGATAAATGGTGAAAGACTGCACACATTCCTCTTTTCTTCAGATATGCAATAACTATCTAAAATCATTAACCGACTGTTATTGGAACAATGAGAGTGGTGTCCTGTTATTGCCAGCGAGGCTGCCATGGCAACACACATTGGCTGCGCAATGCGCAGGTAGGATATGAAATTGATGCTGCCATATTCGCTACCTTGACAAACGAATTTTTCCTGAGTCCGGTCGCAGGGTGAAAAAACACCCCACCAGAAAGCTGTTGACGAGCCTGATGCAGGCTTTTTGACAACCAATTCAAAGTTGCATATCTGTCTAACTAACCATTTCAGAATAGCTAGATGTCTCATAATTATGTAATTCATTTATTTCACATAACCATGTTTTATCTGTGACTTCGGTATGTCCTCTAGTGAGAAACATAAAAACCCACGCGGGCTGACAGAGACAGTTGTATTCCTTACGCTATATGCGCCACTGTGCATTATACATTTTTTACGCCTAATTGCACATACAATTCTTAATTATTTATCAGGGTGGCGCCCATAGCTGCTGCACTGCGCTGTGGCAGGTTACCATAGGCCTGTCATAACAATTATCCAACTGTTTTATGAAAAATAATATCCAACTATTTAATAACGAATATGCCCTCGTGACAAACGCGTACATTTGACCGCACGCGCTCTTGGATTCACGGTGGCTCGAGCTTGACCTATCGCCGGGCCACGCGCCACATGAGACGCTGGCTGTGAAGTATGACAGCCGAACTCATCAAGTCAGTCCAGTGAGTTCGCTAGTTTAACTATTTGCTTCAGTGATACAGCAAAATATCTCATAAAGCTCGTTAATATAAATATTCTCATCAAATTCCTAATAACGATTACTTCAGGGTTGGGTTCAGTAACGGAAGCTGGGACTGACATTGGCGGGCGATCTAGCGGTTGCGGCCTTCAGTAGCCCGAAGGCTCGCTAGCTAACGTCACTAGATAGCCTAGCCATCACGTTTGCTGAGAATTCCTGTCAGTTTTGACCCAGGGGCTGTTACGTGAGTAATTCTATCTAGTTAGCAAGCTAAGTCTGGTTACTAAGGTAATGTTTGGCTCCTTTATTTTATCTTACTGTAAATTAGTTCCTCATGTGTTGCGAAAGTACCGACTGTGAAGTTGGAGCTTAAGAAGTTCCTCTAAACACGGTTCTGAGAACTAGCTACCATCGTTCTCAGTTCCTGCAGTGCAAATGCCATAAAAAGAGGGGTTCTTAGAACTAAGTGCTTAGACTGTGTCTAAGTTCCTCCGGTTCAAAAATGCCTACTATAACTGAGGCTATGACATTTCCAAAAGAAAACTATGAACATATGGGATGATTATTTAGATATCTGTTAATGAACTAATATATAGTTACTATGTACTTGAAATATTAAAAAGTGATATGTAGCGTAGTTAAATGACGCATTTTTGCTAAATGATTGGATCAATTGGCTTGTTAGCAACATTCATGGGGAGAACTCATTCCTGGCCTTGCTTTGCCATGCACGTCATTCTAAACATCATTTAGCTAGCCATTTAAAAATTCATATTCATGAGAATAGCAGATGAAAGTCAGATGGCTTTTCTGCGTCACAGGCTTTCATGTACATTGTCATGAGGTGGCATGCTGCTGATCAGGGACTGAAACATTAAGACATGATAACTTCTGGTTTCTCTTGTAACTGGCAAGTGCTACCATTTCCAGATATTTGATCTCATTAATTTACTTTAATCCTTTCGAATGGATGCTTCAACTGAAGTAAAATGGACAGATAACATGTTGGACCCTGAAGATTGCGCATTACCATTGGATAGCCTGTTTTTTGAAAGACCTGTTATCCATCAAGTGTGAGTAGATCTTTTCAAAAAGTTCTTTGACTCGGGGGGGGGGAATGACAAACCTCACTATGAACTTTATACATACACATTCTGTGTGATTTACTTCGCTTTTTTACCTTCTCTACTACAGCAAGCCACTCCGCCAGGAGGAAAGTGATTGGAGGGGTAAGCTTTTGACCCCAATCAGTTTATGGAACACCCACAAGTTAAATCACTATGTTCGTTCACCAAGTGATATCCTGCACATTTGTCAGGTTTTAAACAACCTACAAACAAAACACTCCTGCTGAAGTGATGGGTCAGTATGAAGTCCTAATTTACATTCACCGTTTTGGCAACAAGAGTGTGATATTTATAGTTCTACAGTGGCTTTTCAAAGGGGAAAAAATACCTTTCAAAGTCTGTTATGTATTTTTAGTGTCAGCCAAGCTACACCATTTAGATTTGGAACAGTAAATTGACACCTGGGTTTTGGCTAATGATGACATTTCATACACATTTCATTCACAGTGTAGATCTCGTACTAGTTTGGATATTCTTGTGCTGCATAATTTTTATGATGGTACCTTCATTTATAGACGCTGCTATTAACAATTTGACCTTTAACCATAAGGCATGTAAAGAGGCTAGCTATTTATTTAAGTAGTTTATCTTATAGATTATTGTTTATTTAGTGTGGAATGTCCATTTGTATTTTTGGATCGGTTTTTGTAATCGAGTCCTCTGTTCCTCACAGTTATGAGTATTGTGAATCATCAAATGTGTCCCCTGAACTGAGTGCTGTCAGCTAGCAGCTACCGCTCATTTCTAACTATGTTTAAACTGGCAGGTATAGCAGCATAGCTCATGTTCTTGCCTGCTCAGGCAATGATCCGCTGTGCCAAAAGTCATGACAAAAAAGGAATGTCATAATGTGAGCAATAACCAATCTCATTGCCTGTTGCTTGGAAGTTAGTACTTGAAGTTAGCATGTTTTGTGTAGACTAACACAGTTGCTTCCGGAGTAACTTGCCTCCTTGTCACATGAGTGTAATGATACTGTCCTAAATGTCTTTTTCGTGCTCAGGTTGAACAGAGGCTCTGTTTACAGTCCACGGACTAAAATGGCAACTGATTCCCTCTATCCCTAGGCTTTATTGTGGCTAATCAATCTCCTGGGCACAATATTAGTATTATAGTGCAAAAAAATAGATGCACTAGAGCACTCAGAGAGCGAATACCTTTGCCTGGGACTCATAGATGTCTGGGACTCATTCAAGTTGCAGGATTATACGTACCACCACCCAAGTAAATAAAAAATTCCTGCATTCAGAATTTGATCTGGATCACTCCCAAAATAAAATCACATCAAAGTTTGGCCAAGACACACCAGTGGTAAAAATTAAACTTTTTCTGCAATGTTGCTGACAAACTCACATATCCACAAACTGAAGGTGAAACATTACCTACTTGGTGGAGGTAAATATTTGATTGTTTAAATAGCTGCTCATGCATATTATTCAGTTACCTTGTTAGTGATAAGTAGCAATTTTGTTTAATTTTCCACATGAATCCAGGGATTTTCTACAACCTCAATTCCAGAAGAGTTGGGATGATGTGTAAAATGTACATAAGAACAGAATGCAATGATTTGCAAGTGTCATAAACCAATATTTTATTCACAATAAAACAGACAGCATGTCAGAATTTGAAAGTGAGACATTTTACCACTTCATGAAAAATATTAGCTCATTTTGAATTTGATGGTAGCAACACATCAGGGCCATGGGACTGGGCAATTTTTACCATTGTATAGCATCCCTTCCTCTTTTAACAGCAGTCTGTAAAGGGCTGGGAAGTGAGGAGACCAATTGCTGGAGTTTTGGGAGAGGAAAGTTGTCCCACTCTTGTCTGATGTAGGTTTCTAGCTGCTCAAAAGTCCTGGGTCTTCTTTGCTGCATTTTTCATTTTATGATGTTCTAAATGTTTTCTATTAGTGAATGGCTGGCCAGTTCAGCACCCAGACTCTTCTACTGTGAAGCCATGCTGTTGTGATAGATGCAGTATGTGGTTTAGCTTCGTCTTGCTGCAATATGTAAGGCCTGCCCAGAAAGAGACGTTGTCTGGATGGGAACATATGTTGTTGTTAAACCTCTAAATACTACTTTTCAGTATTGATTGTGCCTTTCCAGATGTGTAAGCTGCCCACGCCATAGGCACTAATGCAACCCCATACCATCAGAGGTCCAAGCTTTTTGAACTGAGCACTGATAACAAGCTGGATGGCCCCTCTCCTCTTTAGTCTGCACGACATGGGGTCTGTGGTTTTCAAAAAGAATTTCAAATTTTGGTTCATCTGACCGTAGAACAATTCTCCATTTTTCCTCTGTCCATTTTAAATGAGCTTTGGCCCAGAGAAGAGGGCGGCATTTCTGGATCATGTTCACACATGGCTTCTTCTTTGCATGATACAACTCTGACTTACGTTTGTGAATTGCCCGGCGGACTGTGGTCACAGACGGTGATTTCTGGAAGTGTTCCTGAGACCATGCAGTGAATTCCAGTGCAAAATCATGCCTGTTTTTTATGCAATGTCACCTGATGGCCCAAAGATCAAAAGAATCCAGTATTGACTTTTGGCCTTTTTTCTTGTGCACAGAGATTTCTCCTGATTCTCTGAAAGTTTTGATGAAATTATTTTCTGTAGATTCAAAGTCTTCACAATTTTACATTGAGGAACATTTTTTCTGAAATTGTTTCACAATATTTGGACTCAGTTTTTTGCAGATTGGTGAATCTCTATCCATCTTTACTTCTGAGAGACTCTGCTCCTCTAAAATGCTCTTTTTATACCCAGTCATGTTCCTGACCTGTTGCCAATTAATGTAATTACTTGCAAAATGCTCCTCCAGCTGTTTTTTTATTAGTAACACTTACTTTTCTAGCCTTCTTTTGTTGCCCTGTCCCAACTTTTTTGAGATGTGTTGCTGCCATCAAGTTCAAAATGAGCTAATATTTTTCATGAAATGGTAAAATGTCTCACTTTCAACATCTGATATGTTGTCTATGTCCTATTGTGAATAAAATGTGGGTTTATGAGGTTTGCAAATCATTGCATTCTCTTTTTTGTTTTTTTTTTTTTTACACAACATTCCAACTTTTTTTGGAATTGGGGTTGTACCTAAAATTAGCTGAGGTCCTGATTGTGTTTTACAACCAGTTAGTATGTATTCTGTTTGCAGTCTGTCAAGGTTCATTTGCAAAGCATTAGCCTCATAGCATGATTAGCTATCTCATTTATACTTTTTTTAATGAAGAAAATAGATTTTATTTCTATTAAGGTATGGAGAAAAAGGGAAAAAATTCACCTTTTTTGCCAACACGAAAGAACAGGCAACTGATATCTCAATTTGGTAAAAATAAGACTTCGGCAATGATGCCATGAAGCTAATAAAAAATAAATAAATTGAATAATTTCACAATGCCATCTTGCCCCCATAAAATCAATTATCACGATAATTGCGATTTCATTTGGCAACCTTTTCTGGTTTCATGAACTTTCATTTTGCCTGGTTTCAGGTCTTTGCATTGACTTTGAATGTATCTGTCGTGCGATAAATTTGTTTCGCGTCTGGTGTGAAAGCAGTTTTAATTTGTCAGTGCGATAGTACACTCAGGGAGTGCTATTTCAGCTTTTTGCATGTGACTTTAACAACAGTTTGCTGTGTTGATTCACCATACTCCCTGTTTACTTCTTATTTCTATGCTCTTGTAATTTTTCTAGATGATTATGAGAGGTCAAAGACATTTTTGCCTCCATTCAGCAGAGAAGGCCTCCCAAAGAACAAAGGCGATAACATAAATTGCGCTCTAACAGATGAGTCACCTGTACAGGAAGGTGCCTGGCATGGGACTCAAGATTTTTTGGGCAATGAAATTGACCCACTTCAGGATTCAGATTATCCATATATTGAGAGTCCTTTCCCTTCAGTCTTTACCCCAAAAAATGGAAAAAGTTCACAGTTTCGGAAAAGGTGAGCTATAGAGTCCATGAAAAAATGGTTTCAGTGTCGGCCGGTTTTTGAGCTCACAATCCCCTTTGGACCCATTTAACTTGACACGGTGAGTTTAGTCTGTAATCAGTTGCTTTAATTTATCAATTAAGTCTTCAGTGACCTCAAAAACCAGCTGACTCTCTTGCTATCCTGGACAAGGGTTTACACCCTAGGTCCAGTATAAATTAAAATTGAATGTTTTGCTCATAACATTTGCTTGGCATGCAGTTTCTTGAGTGTGAAACAAGATAAAATGGTCGCTAAACAAATTACATCAAAGTATATTTGAGATATTGTCATTTTAATTTTAGGGAATATTGCACAATCAGTCTTCAAGCAGGAATATGCATGCAACCTACACAGAACTGTTATTTAATATAGTGCAATCATTGTGATAAAATACCTGATATACTATATCTTTCCCTCTATTTTTCAGTTTATTTAAACCCCCTCCAAGGAAGGTCTCAGTAAGTGGTGACCATGGCAACAGTGCACCAAATCAAAGAACATTCCAAACCAATGTCTCTTTCAATGAGCAGGTTTCTAAAGAGACAGAAGATCCATTCATCGCATCCAACCACACTGCCCCCAGTCCTTTAACAGGCTCAGGTCCGCTCCGCACTAGGAACCCTCCTGCTTTAAAGCACAACCAGGGTGTGAAACAAGCCCGCATCATTCCCCTGACACCTCAGCCTCTTAATATGCCAGGTAAAGCCCTCCCCAGTGTTGTGTGAATTCCAGCAAACCGCACCCATCTGCAGTCACCATTACTTTGAACACTATGCCAGTTTTTTTTTCTAGGGTGACTCCAGGTCTCTGTGTCTCAAGCATGATATAATTCTTGTAATTGTCTTCCAGCTAACATGTACCAAAGTTAGATTTTTTTTTTGCAACGGTTAGAACATAAATCTCAAAAGATATGCTATTCTGTTTGTGTCTCCTGCCCCTGGTCATCATCTTCAATTTATTTCAGACCGTTGGCTACTGTGGGCCATTGGCCCCCATTTTCAGCAGCTTTTGTCTTTTTTCATCTCGTCCTGTGAAGACTTGGCTGCTGCCTGGAGCGAGGAGTGTCAAAACTTCAGAAACCTGAATTATAAGTCAAGTCGGTTAACAAGCTGAGAGTTCAGCTCCAAGTTTTAAAGCCATAGCGCACTAATATTCAGGATTTCCCTTGAGGAGAGTTGCCTTCAAGACAGCATCGGAGAAGAAAGTTGTTTTTGTTTGTTTCGTGGGGTGGGGGGGTGGGGGGGGGGATGACTGTGGAACAGTTATCCAAAGCTGTTCCACATCCCAGAGTTATATAAAAAGGTTGCATAGGTGGACAGAGCTTAAGAGTGAATGTGCTTCTAAGTTAATATTAGTTTGATTTCTAGTAAGTCATGCTCTGATACTCATGCATTTACTTTCTTATGGCATACTCTGGCCAGTGGAATGGCATGTACTACCCCATCTCCAAAAAAGTTGGGACTTTGTGTTAAAGGAGAATTCCGTTGTGAAATTGACTTGAGGTGTATTGAAACATGATAACAAGTACTAACTTTTGTCGAATACCCCACCTCCGTACACATGCAACATTTTGAAATCCATGGCTTTTTAGCCGAAGCTCCCAACAGGCTTACAATGGTAGTGAATGGGGAATAGTGTTGCCATGCAAAGAAATCACTATTTTTTCATCATTAACAAGGCTCAAAGTAGCTCCACACTTCATTGGTAGGATTCCGAGCATCCTGACATTTAAAACGAGGCACTGAGAACTTTGAAAATGCACAGGTAGTTTATTAAAAAAGACTTTTATGCAAACAGTACCTTGATGTAGTTTCCAGTCGCCTCCATCTTGAAAGTCACGATAAGTCGATTGACGAGCACAAACGAATAGATTGCAATCTGTTCCCCTAGCCTTCCTATTCGTTTGTGCTTGTCAATCGATTTATCGTGACTTTCAAGATGGAGGCGACTGGAAACTACATCAAGGTACTGTTTGCATAAAAGTCTTTTTTAAAATTGCAAAGAATTTGGGGATCTTATCCTTAATGGTACATAATATCTTTAAAAGATTTTGAGAATCCAGAGTAATCTTTGTAGGCATGGGACGAGGCCAAAATCCAATTTTTAATGGCTTTGATCTCCAGGTCCTCGGGCGGCACTCCATTTAAAACAACAGGATTCTGTGGTGGAAATCACTACGTGGTCTCAGGAACGCTTCTGTAAACTATTGTCAGTAAATACATTTTGCCACTGCATCCACAAATGCGAGTTGAAACTCTGCCATGTAGAGACTAAACCATATGTAAGCAAGATCCAGAAACACTGCCTTCTTCTTTGGGCCCGAGGTCATATAAAATTTACTGAGGTGAAGTGGAAAACTGCCTGTGATTTGACTAATCAAAATGTGACATTCTTTTTGGGAATCACGGATGCCACGTTCTCTGAGCTAAAGAGTGGAGGGACCATCCGGCTTGTTATCAGCAACTAATTCAAATGCCAGCATCCATAATAGTATGGGGGTGCATTAGTATACATGGCCTGGATAATTTGTGCATGCATAAAGACACCATGAATGGTGAACGATATTCAGGTTTTGGTGCAACCTGTACTGCCAGCCAGTTGCCCTTTTTAAGGGAAGGCCTTGCTCATTTCAGCAAAACTATGCCCAACACCATCCTCTGCACATATTACAACAACATGGCTTTGTAGTAAAAGAGTCTGGGTGCTAAAGTGGTTTGCCCGCAGTCGAGACCTGTCACCCACTGACAATATTTGCCGCGTTATGAAACGGAAATTATGACAGAGGGCTGTGAAGTATTGAGCAGCTGAAATCCAATGTAAAGCAAGAATGGGAAAACATTTTGCTCTCAAAACTACAGCAGTTGGTCTCCTTAGTTAACAAATGCTTACAGTGTTGATTGAAGATACTGTGATGCAACACACAGGTAAAAATGCCCCTGTGCCAAGTTTTTTGAAAAGTGTTGCTTGGATCAAATTAAAAATGAGCGCATATTTTCCAAAAGAAAACAATACAATATCTCAACATCTTATATGTTGTCTTTGTACTATTTTCAAATAAATATAAAGTTCAAATCATTTTAATATCATTGCATTCTGCTTTTACTTACATTTTACTCAGTGTCCCATCTTTTTTGGAAATGTGGTTGTAAATGAACATAAATGGACTCAGTGTTAACTACATTTCATGTTTAAGTAGCTTTTCATTCACACCAATCTGAACTTGGAATGAAAAGTAAAGTTCACAGTGGTGTTCAGTCAACTTACAACCCCAGTTTCGAAATAGTTGGGACAAGGTGTAAATTGTGAATAAAATAGGGCTGTCGCAATAATTAATCGCGATTAATTTAAGCGCAATAAAAGTAACTGCCACTATGAGGCAGACAGACGTGATTGCTTATTACCTTTTCTATGACACTTGCCTAATGCGGTCATTTGAAATGCTTCCGGTAAGAAAACTGTGATTTGAAGTCCGCTAATTACCAGCGAGGTTGGACAGCCTCCATCGCCTTTGCATAATTGCCTCACCTTAAATCAATTCCCGTGTACTTTGCCTGACTTGCAATCAAGCCATTTATTCAGCCAACTGACAAATCAAAACCAAAATGTAGCCTATAATGATTAAGAAGAGATAATGAGAAGCAGACAGACCTGAGCCCATTTAGTACTGTCAATGGAAGAATCATGCTGGTGAGTGATGCAGTGGTGTCTGAGGGCCCAAAGATCGCAGGCATCCATTAAAGGTCTTCGGCCTTGTCCCTTACACACACAGATTTTTCCAGTTTCTCTGAATCTTTTGATAATGTTATGCACTGTTGATGATAAGACCTTCAGAGCCTTTGCAATTTGATGTTGCGGAACATTGTTTTTAAAGTATTCCACAATTTTTTTTACGCAAGCCTTCGCAGGTAGGAGAGCCTCTGGCCATCTTACTTCTGAGAGACCCAGCCTCTCTAAGACATCCCTTTTATAGCCAGTCATGTTACACACCTGATGCCAGTTAACTTAATTACTTGTTAAATGTTCTTTCAGCTGATTTTCTTATATATTAATTGCTTTTTTTGGCCCTTTTTTCCTGTGTCCCAACTTTTTGAGAGCTGTTGCTGCCAGAAAATTAATGAAATATAAGCTCATTTTGTGGATAAAAATATAAAATGTCTCACTTTCAATATTTGAAAAGTTATCTATGTTCTATTGTAAATAACATATTGGCTCATGAGATCTGAAAGTCATTGCATTTTGATTTCATTCAGAATTTACACTTCGTCCCAACTGTTTCGGAATTGGGATTGTATATTCATCCTTCCTGGAGCAACTGATGTGATGGGAATGAATGGTTATGTCTTCCATTGAAACAGTATAACCACTTTTTACCTGCAGGCAAAGAATCTATTGAAAGATGTAAAAAAAATGTACATACGCCAATATCCTCTTACATTTCTGGACCTCTGGTTTCCCAGCAGAGCATTACTCAGCATCACACTAGATCCACCATCTTGTCTTTTTTCCACAGTCCATCCTGGCGCCATCTCTTCCCCAGGTGAATGGTGCCCACTTTCTCGGCTGATGTAAAATTGAAGGGTTTCAGAGGTCCATTCTCCCTCTTTAGTATATTGAAAACATGACACATTAGTGTATGTTCTAATGTCAATTCCATTGCTTATTGAAAATATATATTGTCTTGACAGCAACATAATCCAAAAATATGGCACAGTCGACTATCTCTCTCATTAAGCATTTGGGCATAGGGCACGCCAGTTGATGAAGTCTCGCAGGCAGAAGTTCCCCCCATTCCTCTGTTATGCTTCAACAATGCAATCATTCAGGTTGTTGCCATATATTTATGTTCATAATGCACCATGCATTCACATTCAGAGATACATCAGGACTGCAGGCAGGCCCATTTAGCACCCGCACACTCTGCTACATAATTATTTACTTGAAATCCATGTAGAATGTGGTTTGGCATTGTCTTGCTGGAAAATACATGTACATCCTTGTAATAGACAAGATCTAGATGGCAGCATATGTAACTTCAAAATTTGTATAGACTCTGAACAAAAATATAAATGCCCCATGTCAAATTTTTGAGTTTTTATTAACATTAGGGTTATGCAAGATATGAAGCGAATCAAAATTCATTTTTGTTAATGTTGAATCCCCATCCATTACATCATGATATTGGCATCTGCAAAGGAGTGACAATCCTTTGAACACGCTGGGGGTCAGGTTGAAGAAATTGAATGTTCAATATCCTGTGGGTCCACCATTTGTGTCTCTCAGAGCAACACATCTCCTTCGCATGGAGTTCTATCATGGCCTGTGGAATGTTATTCCATTCTTCCCAGAGGGCCACACGGAGCTGGCGCACATTATCCGGAACTGGAACACGGTCGCGGACACCTTGATCCAGAACATCCCAAAGATGCTCTATGGGCGACATGTTCGGCGAATGCGCAGGCCAGTCCAGAACTGGAATGAGCTCTGCTTCAAGGAACTGCATGCAAACCACTCTGGTGGACATCCCTGCATCCAGCATGCCAATGGCACATTCCCGCATGACCTGAGATATCAGAGGCATGATGACTTTCGACAAAATTTGACATTTTGGGGTGGCCTTTTATTGTCCCCAGTTTAAGGAGTGTCTGGGTACTGCTCATTCTGTCTGATCACTGTCTCGAAATGCCACACCCATCACTGCGTCATTGACCAAATGCTCACTGACAGAGAGATGGATTAAAAAATGGTACGCAAATCAAGAGAAATAGCCCTATTGTACAAGTAAAAGTCAGCAAATGCTTACTTACTCCATGTGACATCAATATTTGACATGTAGCGTGTATATTTTTGTTCAGTGTATATTTCTGGTGCCATTGTCAATGTGCAAGTCACCCATGCTATGTGCACTCACACAACACCATGCCATGGTAGACAGTTGTAAAACATGGCGGTTGTTACTAAAAAAAAAATCAGTTGAACTGCTGACTTGCTGGTTCACAAGACTGTCACTCGGCTAAACTATGAATTTTGCCTGTGGGGGGAATGCTGTAGATTTGACTGTGGTCACATTGCTGTGTGTCTAAAGAGTGCCTCGCATTATTAGAGTCAACAATTGATTTTAGTTTCATTTTGAATTCTAGTCCTGCGCTTTCACCAATATGTTTTTATTCACTGATACTTTAATACAATATTCTGTTCAGTGAAATAAGTATCTTATTATTTAACATATTTGAATGTTACTTGGCGTAGTATGAGCAGTCTGTTACATCTGTCTGAATACCGTAGGGACCCAATGTGTCTGCTTAGGTGATCTTTGCCCACTTTCCTCCCTTTCCTTCCTGTAAACAGTTCACATTTCCTGTTCAAACTGTTGAAGGAAACCTTATCACACCACACAACTTCTGTCATCTCACCCAGAAGCAGGTCTGGTAACAGCTGCAAGGTGTTTTCCATGGTGGCAGTTTTGCATCAGACAAGCCTATAATGTGTATATACACACCGTAAATGAAGAGATTTTTTTTGCAAGTGTTAAAGTTTTTTAGTGGAAGCTGAGCGCAACTTTTTTATTTAGATGTAAATATATTTTCCTCGGTCCCAACTGATTCAGACCAAGGACTGTTTGTAACAGAACAGCACAAATCTTTGGGTCTCATTTTGTAATATCACCAGAAGACATTTGACCACAAGGTGTCATGTTTGCATGATTCAGCAGACAGAGAATTCAAAAAGTCAGAGCTGTCATTAACCGGAGATGGATCAGATATTGTTACAAAATGGGCAGTTCCAGTCCTGAATATGGCTTGGTCATTGCAGAGTTTTATCAGTGCTAAAACAAACAATATACTAACGGCTATAATGCAACATACCCGTTCACATGTAAATCACTGTGCGCCCATAGAGGCAAATAGCAGGTGATTTGTTTGCCAGTTTAGTTGATCCTTGGTTCTGTTGTATTGCCATGTGTAATGGTTTTGCCTTGCAGTCCCTCCCACTCCTGCTGTCTTCACCTCCACTTCAACGGGCAACAGGTGTGGCTTGTTGAGATGGAGGTGAAGGCACACTATTCAAGCAGTTGCAGCTGCATTCTGGGTATTTAACCCTGCTGTGTGCTGCTGCTCCCCTGTGCTCCTATGTTAGAGAATTGTTATTTTTTTAAAGTAAATTTATTAAATACTTTTGCTATTTTTGTATCAGCCAGTGGCGGCACAGTGGTTAGCATTGCTGCCTCACAGCAAGAAGGTTGTGGGTTCGAATCTGGCCTGAGGCCTTTCTGTGTGGAGTTTGCATGTTCTCCCCGTGTTGCGTGGGTTTTCGCCGGGTACTCCGGTTTCCTCCCACAGTCCAAAGACATGCATATCAGGCTAATTGGAGACACTAAATTGCCCATAGGTATGAGTGTGAGAGTGAATGGTGTGTGCGCCCTGCGATGGATTGGCAAGCTGTTCAGGGGGGGTCCCTGCCTTTGCCCGTAGTCAGCTGGGATAGGCTCCAGCTCGCCCCGTGACCCTAGTGAGGAATAAGCGGGTATAGAAAATGGATGGATGGTATCAGCCTGTTCGAGTGGGTCCCTTTCAATGCTTTTGGATACATGGTCCCAGTGCCCGCCAGATTGCAAGTTGCATCTGGCAGGACCAAACCATGACAGAATGCAGCTGCCAGTTTGGGACCCAGCCAGGCTGATTGTGAGGGGAGCAGCAGCAGGTTTTTTATGCAGGTGCTTGTGGGGAGCAGTCATGACAGAATACAGCTGCCTAAATAGTCTGCCTTCACCTCCACCTCAACGAGGCACACCTGTTGCCCGTCGAAGTGGAGGTGAAGACAGCAGGAGGAGAAGGGACTACAAGGCAAAACCATTACAGTACCCTCACCCCAATGCACGCCTCCTGGCATGCCAGGAAAAGTCACTCGACAAAAAAAACCCCGCCACACTGGAACACACTGGAGCGCGCCTTCGCCCGGCACACACTGGAGCTCGCCTCCGCTGGACCCCGGAACACACTGGAGCACACCTCCGCCGGACCCTGGATGACTGCTCCCCACAAGCACCTGCATAAAAACCTGCTGCTGCTCCCCTCACAATCAGCCTGGCTGGGTCCCAAACTGTCAGCTGCATTCTGTCATGGTTTGGTCCCGCCGGATGCAACCTGCAATCCGGCAGGCACTGGGACTATGTACCCAAAAGCATAGAAAGGGACCCACGCACACAGGCTGATACAGAAAAATAGCGAAAGTTTTTAATAAATGTACTTTAAAAAATAGCAATTCTCCAACATAAGCGCACAGGGGAGCAGCAGCAACACACAGCAGGGATAAAAACCCAGAATGCAACTGCCCACTGGCAGTTGCAGTGCTTAAAAAGTCTGCCTTCACCTCCACCTCGACGAGCAACACCTGTTGCCCATTGAAGTGGAGGCGAAGACAGCAGGATGGGGGAGGGACTGCAAGGCAAAACCATTACAGCCATGTATGATTATTGTTTGTGTGTCAGCTACTATATGTTCTACCAGAAGGATACACTCTCTTAATTTGCTTAATAAAACAATTTCTCAGTGGAAATTTGTCTTTAACATTCTTAATATGTTGTAATTTGCATCATGCCTGACAGCACCCCTTGGCTGTTCTAAAATCACTGTAAACCACGGACTCTTGGCGCTTATTGCTTTATTTAATGACAGGTGGATCCGGGTCAGGAACTGTACGTCCAGTTACTGAAATCCGTATCCTTTTTTGAATGTAAGTTTTGCCCCATATGCTACTGTTCTTCAATTAACGTTATATGTTATGAGTATTTGGGGGAATATTTGCACTTTGAGAGACTGGATTTCAGATGTTTTCCTTATGCTTTAACCCCTTTGCATCAGAACATTTTCAAACTGGAGACGTAATTCATCATGGCACACCTGCTGAGGCAGTAGGGCTCAGTTTCACCCGTCTCATCATTTTCTGTAATGGTGCCAATGTGTTCATTTGAAATATGGCTGTTATGTAAACAAAACTAGGACTTTTCCTCATATTTTACACAACACTGATATTTTTCATTCATTGTGCAAACTGCCAGCATTAAGCAGTGTTTTCATGGTTGAATTCATCAGGGGAGTACATATTTGTGCCTTAATACAGTTACTACAGCTACACAATTCAGATCTGTCTTCAAAGAGTTCCCATACTTCAATTACGTTCAGTCTAAAGCCCTGGATGACGTAAGACAAAAATTGCATCTTGCATTAACTTTTCAACCATTAGACTCAAAATGTCTTACTCTATTGACCGTTAATTGTAACATTTTTGCAGATTCTTTACACGGGCAAAAATTTTGTTGCTTGTGCTCCCACCGGCTCTGGAAAAACAGTTCTTTTTGAATTGGCAATCATTCGCTTGCTGATGGAGACCCCCTCACCCTGGCATGATATAAAAATTGTATACAGTACGTGTTCATTTATGTTCTAATATTACTGATGGAGTTTTAATGAATATTAAGTAGTCCTACTGATCTAATGCTGTTTGTAACAAAAAATAACTTTTTGAAGAGTTAACCCTCTATTAACCAGCGTAGCATATCTGCTACATGAAGTAAAAGGGTTAACAGCCTGGACACCCTGCTGGTTTTGTTTCTTATTGCCAAATAAACATTTGAGAATAACTTGAATGGTCTGTCACTTTCATTTTTCCATTCACATTATTACCCAATGTAGCAGATCTGCTCAATTTTGGAAAGGTGGGTCTAAGGGTTTTTATTTATTTTTTTATTATTTTTCCAAATATTGGCCCATAATCAACATATCTGCCTGGGGAAATGATTTTTACAGAATTGGAAATGGGTTTGGTTAATAGAGGGTTAATCAACATTCAGGGGAGAAATGTGTGGTTTTCTGGTTTGACTGGTCTGACCACCCAGAATTGTGTTTACGCCAAGTTGTTAATTTGTGAAAATATTTATGTAATCTTTAAACATTTTTGATAGCATATGGCTTCTAGGTGGAGCAATCTAAAGAAAACATATAAAATCAGTAAACAATTTTAGTGCTAATATATTGGCGTATATACGATTGAATGCATCTATAAATGCGTAATGTAAATAGCTAGGTTCAAAAGCCTTTGATATTTCTTCAGTGGCACCAATTAAAGCCCTTTGCAGTCAGCGATACGAAAATTGGAATGAAAAATTTGGGCCTTTGGGGCTGAACTGCAAGGAGCTGACGGGCGATACAGAAATCGAGGACTTCTTTGAGATCCAAGATGCTCATCTCCTCATGACCACACCAGTGAGTGACACTTCTGATTCGCCCAGCCCCGTATGTCCCAGTGGCATAGCTGGATGAGAGCAGCTTTAACACAGCTGTTGTAAGAGTGAGAAACGTTTAGGTCTTTTGAGGAACTTCATCAGTCTTTCTCTTTTCCTCTCTAGGAAAAGTGGGACAGCATGACCCGGAAGTGGAGGGATAACTGCCTGGTTCAGCTGGTCAGGCTCTTCCTTATTGACGAGGTCAGTGTTTGTAGCCTGGAATCTGGTCGCTCCCAATGGTTACTGACTGATATCAGTCTGGCCTCAGTCGTATAGCCACGACAGTAACAACAACCCGGACCCACACCGGCCCTTTGTGGATTAGATTGGACACCCCTGGTGAAAATATTAGTGAATATACCTGTCCTCATAATCTCGTAATCATTATTCTTGGATCATTGTCAGCCGATTACCTGATGTAATTTCATGAGACCTTTTTAAGAGAAGTTACTGATTTTTTCATCTGCTTGCAGCTGAACTGATGTTTATTCACCTCTCTCAGGTCCATGTGGTGAAGGACACAACCCGCGGTGCGACCCTCGAGGTCGTAGTCAGCAGGATGAAAACGATGAATACTTACCGCTGTGCTGAAAACCCCGATCCTCGCCTTGCTATGAGATTCGTCGTGGTTTCAGCGACCATTCCTAACATCTCTGACGTGAGTTCCTGCCGCCACTGTAGTACGGTCTGAATAAACTTGTACATTTTGAGAAAAAAGTGTAGTGGTTTGAGGGTTAGTATCCGCTGTTCAGGTTGCCGATTGGCTCTCAGACGGAACGGGCCCGGCCACCTGTCTGGAGATGGATGAGAGTTACAGGCCGGTGAAGCTGAGAAAGGTTGTGCTGGGCTTCCCCTGTGGCAGCAATCAGACGGAGTTCAAGTTTGACCTCTCCCTCAATTACAAAATGGCCAACATCATCCAGACCTACTCCGAAGATAAACCAACGCTTGTGGTGAGTACTTGCACAAAATGAGTGGCGTGGCTATTGGGAGGAAAGCAGTTGTGACAGTCGTTCTCTGTCACTCCCACAGTTCTGCTCCACAAGGAAAGGGGTGCAGCAGTCCGCCACAGTGCTAGCAAAAGACGCTCGATTCATCCTACGCGCTGAACACAAGCAAAGGTCATTTCTGTTCTGTTGTAGATTTTGCCCATTTTGTTTTTGCTCTGTCACTATCTTCTCTGTGCTCTGCTTTTTCACTGCTGTTTAGTGTTTGCTTCTTAATGATCTTATATTACAAATGAAACAAGTTAAGTACTTCACCCCCATTTATTTGAATCTATACATGTTTGCATTTATCGCCTGTTTTTTAACCCCCTATGCATATTCCAAAATATGCTTATCCTCACCTGTCATGACTGGCCTATCAAAGGCTTTATGACTCAGGATTTGTATCACAGAGGCTGAAACAAATATTTTAATGAAGCAAGACACTTGTCTCATTTGGAAATTCAATTATGGGATTATTTAGCACTTTAATTTAGGAACTTTGTTCATGCTGGCATCTATTATGCGTAGAGGGGTTAAACTGACCGTATGGATGAGCTGGATGATGGCACCCTGCATTCTTTACGAAGTTATTTTGATTTTTAGTTTCATTTCTTTTACAGATATTGTATTCTTTATTCCAGGTTGACGAACTATGCAAATTCTCTTCATGACTCAAAGCTGAGAGGTTTGTTGGTGCTGGTTAAAAATACTTATTCACTGCTCTGGACAGTATGTGTCTTCATGAACTCATAAAGCCTCAGTGAAAAGCTATGGTGCTTTTTTGTGTTTCAGTTTACTGCTGAACAGGTTTTTGTGTGTTTCAGATTTGGTGATGTCCGGGGTTGGTTTTCATCATGCTGGTATCGACGCGTCGGACAGAAAGAGAGTCGAAGAGGTTTTCACCATCGGAGACCTACCTGTTCTTTGTGAGCTCCACTTTTACCACTTCATTGAGTCTATTAATCATTTCTTGAGAGGCTGGAGAATGTACAACCATCTGCCAGTAGTAAAAAGGTTAAGAAAGCTACCCTGAAATGGTTTATTTTCTGGATAATTTTTCTTTACCTGAAAGGTTTTGATGATTTGGAAAACATTCCTGACTTTTCTTTTTTCCTTTGTCTACATTTGTTTTCTTGATAGCGAGAAATTTGTAGATAATTAGACTGGTAGAAGCACCTAGTTTTTTTTTTTTTGCACAATGGTGAGGTGAAACCGTGTTTTTTGGGCCACAGATGCGCATCACTGTCTGATTTGGCTGCCAGGAGGACAATTTAATAGAAACAATGTTTTGTGGATTAATTTGCAAGATTTATGCTTTCCCTGTGGTTATTTAAAGGCTTGATTTATGTGTTTGTGTCTTGGGAAGAATGAACTCTTGAGTTGTAAATTACTGGAACCGCAGGTAAAGCTTGATGTGAAATCTTCAGAACTTAGTGCAGGTGGAAAATTAATGGTTTCTTCCTTACCCAGTTACAACTAGCACCCTGGCGATGGGAGTGAACCTTCCAGCTCACCTGGTGGTGATCAAATCCACCATGCATTACGTTGGAGGTGCGTGTGAAGAGTATAGCGAGAGTGACATCTTGCAGATGATTGGACGAGCAGGACGACCTCAGGTACTGACATGGATATTTTAAAAATATTTGTATTTCATCTAGCTGGTAATTCGCAGACAATCTTTGTTGTCCTTAAGTCATTAATTAGATATTTTCCAACAGATTAAGTCATATATTTTGGTAGCACTCAGGGAAATGTGTTTTTTTTTTTTAGTTTGACTCGACAGCTACTGCAGTGATCATGACCAGATCCCAGACTAAAGACAAATACACCCGTCTAATGAGCGGAGCTGAAACAATTGAGAGCAGGTAGCGGTTCACTCTTCCCATGGAAATATAAATGTGCTCTGGTTTGAAGTATTAAGTTGAACTTTGTTCCATAAAACATTCTGAGCAATTGTCAGTTGCAATAAATTCTGAATTTTTAAATTATTTTTGAGTAATTTCAGGGCTTCCGCCAAGCAGCGCGATTGTGGGATTCCCGCAAAAACTGCCCGAGCGCCCGCAAGAAAAAGTAGTCAAAGCGGGCCATTCCAGCACATGTTTTCAGTGAATTAAGCTACTTGCAAACTGGAGGTGAAACAAATTTTTTTGCACGACAGATTACGTTCAAAGTCAATGTAATCTGCCGCGCAAAAAATTAGTTTCGCGTCCAGTGTGCAATCGGTTTTAAAGTACCTACACAAGTACTGTTTGACTCACACGTTCATTCACGCCCACAAAATCTGAACAGATTGGACACTCAGAGAGTAACTAGCCAATCACTGGGTACATTTTCCGCCTTGTTGCTGGCCGCTGACCGCAGATGATCTCGAATCTTCCCTTTCGTTGCGTAGCACCGCAATCAGAGCAGTGGCTGTACATCTTCATGGCCAACGTTGTCCCTAATTTCAGACTTGGTAATCATTAGTCTGCACAGAGCTGTACATATTTTCACCTTGGGAACAAGGTTTGCACCGTCTGCACCTGTCGTCTATTCATTAAAGTGTTTATTCTCCGGACTCACTTCAAATCAAGTGAATAATATAATTATAATTATAATGGGGGAGATAGCTTGTAATTTATTGATTTTTTTTTCATGCTGTCAATGCCAGTCTTTAATTTATGGGTGTACGATAACGGTTTCCAAAGTGTCGCTTTCCGTTCTTGTCAATTTTGTTTTTCACGTAGAGGTTCCATGCTGATACACATAGCAACCAAGAATCATGCTGCTTAGCGAAAGCACTGCTATTTTTTGTGTCTTTCAAGGTTTGTTTGTTGACTGGAGAATCTAGTCAAGCTCAGGCCTGATCTAAAGCATACCGTTCTGTCGCGTAATATCCATTATCTGATTATAGTCAATAGCAGTTATTACTTATATTTTTTATTTTTCAAATTTTACACTGTCACTCAGTCACTGAATAAATTGTTGAATAAATAAATTTTGTTGAATAAATGTTTTATTTTTGTGAGAACTTCTGTCTAGTTTCACTTCATCTGAATATCCTAAATGAATAGTTGCTACAGTCTCTTATGGTTGTGACAGCTAGCTGTTACATACTGAAATCCCACCTGACAAATTGAAAATCCACCCCCAAAAAATGTTGGAAAGAGGGAAATCCCCCTCTGTCGCTATTTGAGGAAGAGCGCCGTCGGAAAGCGGCGGAAAAACGTCAACGCCGTAAAGAACGCGATGCCGCCCCTGCCTTGCCACAGCCTGCTTCCTACACCTGTCCCACCTGTGGCAAAGTGTGCGTCTCACGAATAGGACTTTTCAGCCACCAACGGGTGTGCAAGAGATGATAAGACAATTTTACTCGTTTACGAGGGATCCCCATGATGATAATGATTAGAATTTAACCTTAGACCTTGGCGCCGTGACCTTGACATTGGAAATTTTGCAAAAGATGTTTCTCAGTAATTACTAACGGCTGCAATGTTTAACTGTGCCCACGTATAAAATACATTGGATGGACCTGAGTGCCTCGTCTTGCACTCAACATTTGACCATGGATCCAAGATCTAAAGTTGAAAGTTGTGCGTGCACCTTGGGTAATGATGATTCCAATATGTTTGATGTAATGGCAAGGCCTTTAAATGCCTTTATACGTTATTTTTCTGTTTTTGTGTCTGATGCACCCTCAATTCAAGCTACAATTGCTTGCCCTGATTGATACTCTGTCAGTATCCTCATCTTGCTTTGTATATTTCCCTTTCAAAATAATGCTGGTTAGTCCTCTTTTATGAGGCTCATGTGTCTGATTAGCACTCAGATGAATAAGAATGGCCAGTGTGCAGTAGATACTTCTGTAAGTGTGGTTTCTCTCTCAGTCTCAATGTCTGGGCGTAAATATGCAATATCAAAATGAGTAGGCGAGTATTGTATTCTATACTTTTCAATAACTATGTTTGTGTGTGTGATTTTAAAAGTGTAAATCTCACTCACATTTTTCTTTGTAATGATCTTCAATATTTGAGCCTTCTCACTGCCTTGGTCTGCAGCTTGCACACACACCTTATGGAGCACTTAAATGCAGAGATCGTTCTCCACACCATCTCTGATGTGAATGTAGCTCTGGACTGGATTCGATCCACGTTCCTGTACATTAGAGCTTTGAAGAACCCCGGACATTACGGTGAGCCATTGTTCTTCCCATTGCATGCTTGGGAAAACACAGTGATGTCACAGCAAAAATATTGCCCATGAGATGCAATAAGTGGTTAAACAATGGCTCCATTTTTCCAGGTTTTCCATCAGATCTGGACAGAGCTGGAATTGAGATGAAACTGCAAGGTTTAGTATCAAATCTTGTCTCACTTACTCTATTTTTTATTGCAGAAGGGAGCTCAATGAATTATATGCACTCTCTTTTTTAGAGCTCTGTCTGAAGAACCTCAATGAACTGTCTGCCATAGGCCTGATTACCATGGATGAAGATATCAACTTCAAACCTACTGGTGAAGGACTCCATATTGTGGCTAAAATTGTTAAATTAAAAATGGTTAAATTAATTAACTGTGCTTTAGCTTAGTTTCTTTATAAATATTATTATTATTATTATTATTATTATTATTTTTATTATAGTATCCATCAAGGTATCTGCAATGTGAGTCTCAAACTCACGCCCTTTTGTTGTGTTTGAGCACTTGTGTCAATGACAGGCTAAAGAGAGCTTTATTTCCAGGGTCAAAGCTGGCTTTTAATTGAAATAAACAAAGCCTGTGGTTACTAAAACTCTCCCAGACTGAAATGTGATTTCTGGTCTATTACATATTGCAGAGATATGATATGTAGCACTAACGTATTTACCTGAAGTTATTTGGAAAATTTCTAATCTGTTTGGCTACGGCTGTATCTTCTATAAACTGAAGAATAAAAGCACCTGGTTTCCCGCTGTGAAATGATTGATATTCCAGTGGCCCAAGTCCATATTTTAAAATGGAAAAACTTTCATTCCTGGCTTACAGAAGCAGGCAGGCTTATGGCCCGGTACTATATTGCGTTTGACACCATGAAACAGTTCAGCCTGCTGTGTGGAACTGAAACACAACCTGAACTGGTAGGTGCATAAAAGGGCATTTGTATTTTACTTAATCCATTTATTTTATTGCGGTTGTCTGGTTGCGCACTGAGGGTAAATCTGTTCCTTCCAGCTCCAACTCATCTCCAAAAGCAAGGAGTTCAGTGACATTCAGTTGAGAGTGAATGAGAAGCGAACATTGAACACCTTGAACAAGGATAAAAACAGGATCACAATCAGGTTAGTGAAGGGATCTTGAATTGTCCTTGTGGACTGAAAGTACTCATCTGTATGTCTCCTTAACTTCTTCCTCTCTCTGCTCCTCATAGGTACCCCATGGAGGGGAAGATAAAGAATAATGAAATGAAAGTTAACTGGTAAGTCGCAGAAACTTTCCACAATCTCAGTGCCATGAGAGCATGTTTGATGACTGATTCTTGTATTAAAATAAAATGAAGAAGTCTCGATTTGGGTTTGGTGCGCAGTGAAGGTTGACTGAAATGAAATAATGAAAAGTGACTCAAGGGCTCGTGATAAAATTAAAATGACTCAAGAGTTTTTGATCTTGGTTTTCATGCTGGTATCATTATCTGTTCATAGAATTTTTGCCATCATTCACATCCAACTTTTTTTGCATAAGAAATTTGCTTTCATGTTTAAACTAATGCTATACACACACACACACACACACACACACACTCATGAGTTATTAGTGCATTATATAAAGGTTGATACTGCAGATGTGTCCTTGTTTCTTAACCTTGTGATTCTCCGTGTTGTGTTTCATTATGTGTATCTGTTTCATGCAGCTTGATTCAAGCTCAGCTTGGCAGCATCCCAGTTCAGGAGTTTGGATTGACACAGGAAACAGGGAAAATATTCAGAATTGGAATACGAATCAGCAAATGTAATGAATTCCTCCGCAGTTTTCCATGAAGAATATTGCAGAATTGAAGAATTGCCTTGACAGATGTTTCTTTCACTTCAATGCAGCTTGTTTAAAAACATGATTTGAATAATACATAAATAGTTCAGTATCAGTTAAATTATATTGATGATAGTTTTCATTGAACCAGGCTTGTTTGAGTTCCTGAAGCAGCTTCCCAAGAAGAGCTTCTCTGCCCTTTTGAACTCCCTGATTTTGGCCAAGTGCTTCCGGGCCAGACTTTGGGAAAATTCTCCATACGTCTCAAAGCAGCTGGAGAAAATTGGTGGGTTTGGCAAAAAGGGAAGGTTCTAGACAATTATGAAGTCCTAAAATTAAATCTTAAACCCTAGTCACACTAGAGGCGGAATGAGCCTGAATTCCGTCGGAATGAAAATTCTTTGTATATTCCTGGATATTCGAAGTGCTTCTAAAAATTCTGACTTCAGTCTGATTGGATTCCCAATATTCAGGCCCATTCTTGTGGTCGGCCCAAATGTTTTGTTCATGCTAAAAACTTTCCAGGTGCATTCGAAGTGGAGAAATATTGAACGGCATTCAAAGTGTATTCTAACTGCACTCTGACTGCATTATAAATATTCTTACGGCATTCCAACAGCATTCAAAACATTCTGATTGCAGTCGAGGGAGAATCGAAATGGCAAGCCACGTCAAATCCTGCCAGTGTCCTGAATGCGCCTCAGATGAGCCAGAATGCACCTCGAATGCATCTCGAGTGCTGCAGGAATCATTTTTGATATTAAATCAATTCAGCTGGAATGCACTTCGAATGTCGTTGGAATATTTTGATTGCCACTGGAATCAGTGGTGGCTGGTGAACTGGCTATAGGGGAGGCTGAAACCCATCCCTTAAAAATAATGATTGGTCATGACTTGTTTTCAATCATTTATTTAAATGACCATTACAGAAACTCCGAAAACTCTCAGCATTATCAGGTGTGCCAGTTTTCATTAATAACGCCTACCTGTTAACTCTCACGCATTTGTCGTCAGTTTAGTGGCATATTTACGTTCCCCTGCTGTAGTCAGCAATTAATCAACGCAAATGGGACACTCGAGTTACAGTACATTGTAAATATTCTGAGTATTCTGAGTATTCGAGCAGGATTCTGTTTGAATTCCTGGACGTTCCAACCATATTCGGCGTCCATTCTGGGGGCGTTCTGTCTGCATTCGAGGTGAATTCGTAAAGTGTTTGAGGCACCTTCCAACCAGACTTCGGGTGGTGTTCAGGCAGCAATTGAACTGCACTCGTACAGCATTCGAAGTATGCTAAATATTCTGACTGCATTCTAACAGCATTCTAAATATTCCTACTGTGTTCCATCTGCATTCAAGCTGCATTCGAGAGCTAATACACTCAGATTGTGCAAGAATCATTTGAGGCGGGTTCGAAGTGCAGTATTCGAATGTCATTCTTTCAAAGCTGTAAGAATTTTGCTCAGTTTGAAATTCCCGCCTGAATGTTGGAACACGAATGTTCATTACGGCTGTTTCTGCTTGATTTTGAATAAGTGTGACGGGGGCATTAGTTGAATAATTTTTCTGTGCACCTTTGTAAATTCTTTGGCTGGAATTAGATTATACCTGTTGGTAGTGAACTCAGTCACTTGAACGCGGACAGTAGGTCAAATAAACTCATGGTTTATTAAATTGCAAGGAGGGTCAGACAGTCAGGGTCAGAACTCAGAGGTCAGACGTCAAAAACAGGCAGAGTTTTAATAACCAACTGGGTAGAATGCAGCAAAAAAAATGCAATCCAATTATCGACATCCAAAAAGCTAGGCAAAGTTGTGGTAGATAACAGTCGTACCCAGAGGACAATCCAATTTAAAAAGCCAGGAACAAAAATGGTCAAAGGAAATAATCAGACTCAGAACAGAAACACCTGGGACAAACTCACAAGGAAAGTGAGACAGAAGAGGGAATATGAAGACCAGGGATTAATGGGAAACAAGACACAGCTTGGGAGAAAGGCGAGTGCAGAGAACAAAAGGACAGGGCTAAAAACAAGACAGTGATTCGATTACTAAAACTCTAAAGCCGGGAGACATGACACATAAAAGTGAAAAGGTAAACATGAACACGTGGAAACGGGGAAACAGACAGGGAAACAGGGAAGCACAGCAATGAAAATAAAAATAAAAACATGATAGAAAATGGTCAATCTAATTACAGACACTGACAATGCCTGTGAGTCTTCCCGGTTATCCTGTAACTTTAGGCTAAGGAAAATTAGCGTTGCTACTGAACTGAAAATTTAAATCTCTACTAATGAAAGCTTGCTGTTCAAAACAGCATTTGACATTGTGTTGAAACATGTTGAAACAACTCTAGTTTCATTCTTCTAAGCATGCTGGACTCTTTCAATGGAGGAACCATCCTCAATCACACTTTTTAATGAGCAGACTCTGGCCCTTGACCAACATCTTGTCACCCCAACTCATCATACAGTGATACTGTCTGACCAAGTGTTGATATGTGAGAAAAATAGAGGCTTTTGGCGTCCTTATTTGATGTTTAGGGTTGGGGTTTAGGGTAGTGTTCCTTTGAGCACTGGTATTAAACTAGGCTTATGCCGTCGGAGGCGACGGCTGGGGGTATATCCCCGAACGCCCCTAATCCTCCAATTCCCCAATCCTTGAATAGACCTTGAATAGACTTTCATTTGAACTTAATTTCAGGTCAATCGGTCAAATGGTTCTGAAGATATGGCCAAAGTGGTAATTTTCCATCACAAAGCGCCACCTGGTGGCAAAATATTGAACCATACAGGTATGATGTCATCATGTGACACGTTGTGAGGTCATGACCTTGCAGTTGCACAAAGTTTCATGTCAATTGGAGATACAGTTCCAAAGATATAGCAAAAATGGTGAATTTTATGTGACAAAGCTCCACCTTGTGTCAAAATTTTGAACCAAACAGGTATAATGTCATCGTGGGACAAATCTTCAGGTCATGACCTTTCATTTGCACTTGATTTGAGGTCAATCGGACAAACATTTCCAGAGATAAGATAAAAACAGTGATTTTTTTCAGTTTTTGGCCCCTGGTGGCCATCTAGAAATTGTAAATTGTCCAAAATCGAATCAGTTCTTTCTCTTTATGATACTTACTTATGTGCAAAATTTGGAATTTGTAATTGAAATATTACTGAAGTTATCGCGTTAACACGTAGTGGGGCGGCGGTCGGACCAAAAACATAACATCCCCCGGAACGCCATTCGGCATTCAGGGATATAATTAGGACATCAAAAGCCTCCATTTTCATCATATTTTAGACGCTTGGTAAGGTAGCGTAACTATATGACGAGTCAGGATGAGCATCGGCTCCCATGGCAAGGACATATTCTCAAAACACCAGAGTCCTTCTCTTTTTAAAGTGCTGTGTTTGCCATTCCAGACTTTAAATTGTGATAATTTTAGTGCATACAAGGAAAGAAAGAACACATGTTTATGCTGGGCAGTAATTGGAGTAGAACACTAAATGACCACCCTACAGCTCTTTTGTCTGTTCTGCTCAATGTACGACATGGATGTTTTGAAGCTTGTTATCTCTTGGGCCCGTTAGCAGCAAGGATGAGTGAAGGCCCGTGTTAATCTCTGAGGATGTCAGGACTAGCTATTTTAATTCCATGTGGCCACGGCAACGCGCCACTATGGCATGTTCTGAGTAACTTTTAATGCCAGACAGCCTACAGATGTACTCTTGTACCACTGCCAGTTGAATTAAGAGTCCAATATTGTAGAATCTTCTCTGCTTGGTTAATTTACGCAATGATCACAAGTTACTTTCCTTTGCCAGGGCTGTCACTCTCTACAGCAATGGTGAATGCAGGACTGACCACATTCCTCAAAATTGAGCAGACTAACGCCAGAGAGCTGGAGATGGTATTTGACACTTCATTTTCAAGAAAACTGTTTTCATTCATGCTGTGACTGCACTGCTGGTTTGCCCTTTTCAAAATTGTCATGTTAAATTTTCCAGATTGTCAACAGACATCCCCCATTTGGAAACCAGATCAAGGATGCTGTCATTTATCTTCCAAAATACGAAGTTAGTTTGGAACAGGTAATCGAATTTCGATATTCTGCATATACTGAAAGATTTCATAGTTAATTTTGCCTACTGAAAATTTGAATTACCCTGAATAGAATTGGAAAATATCAGTCGGCTAGATTTAGCTTTTATTGTCATCTTTTTAGATTCCGAGATACAGTGTTTCGACGGCGGAGATCCTTGTTACAGTGAACTTGAAAAACTACGAGCAGCTGATGTCAAAGAGGACAGCTCCTGACCACCATTATGTCACCTTAATTATCGGGGATTGTGACAATAATGTCGTGTTCCTGCAAAACATCATGTAGGATTTGTCCTGAGATTCCCAAGGCTTTGAGAAAGGCTTGCACATTCACACACAATACGACTGTAATACATGAACAAAACTTACACTCACACATAGTTAAATTTCTAGTAAGCACACAAATTGAATTCCTTTTAACATAATTAATTTTCCTTCTTCAGAGACTCTGTTTTGCTTAAGTCTGGAAGTTGGTCAAGGAAAATTGAAGTCACAAGAACTCCCAAAGGGGAGGAGCTCAGTGTGAACCTGATCAGTTCAGAGTTTGGTATGCTTTTCTTATATTCAAGGCACTTTTTTAATCTTTACTTTATGACCAAGAGATGACAGTGGCCTAAAAGCTGAACAAAACTTTTTTTTTACTGACAATTATGTGTGCCGAATTGTGTGATTGTTATGGTAGTTTCTGATAGAATGGCAATAAAATCTGTTAATGCATAGATGTTATCTTGCAACATATTTTGGGAAATCAAGCTGTGAAATATTTTTTGATGAGTAAACAAAAAACATCTGAAAGTAATCTTTGTCGATGGTTTGGAGCCACAAATACCAAATCGAGCAGAAAATATAGTGGAATTTTCGTCTGTTTTTAAAACACAGCCTGCAATTTCTACACAAAAAATTTTCCCTTTGGTTTGTAATAATAATGATAGATGTTATAATTGTGCGTTAACCTTCTATTAACCAAACCTATTTCCAATTGTGTAAAAATTATTTCCCTTGACAAATATGTTGATTATGGGCCAATATTTGGAAAAAAAAGTTAAAAAAATTTTTTATTTAAAATTTTTTTTTAATTCAACATTTTTACTTGACGTACCATTCAAGTTATTCTCAAATAACTGTGAATTCTCTGTATTTTGTGAAGTTGGACTGGACATTCAGCAGAAGTACAGTGCTTACTACTCTGGAGCAAAGCGCTTTGCATCTGAAATGGACAGCTGGCAGAACCAGCAGTCCACACTGAAGACAGAGCAGAGTGCAGATCAGAGAGCACAGACTGCAGCACCAAGGGAGAAATGCAAAGCAACTGGAGCACAGGTCACTATGCAGAAAACACAGGGCTCGGCACAGAGGCCCAGGGTTAAGCCCTTAACTACCAGCCATTCAGGCAATGGTAAATTACTACAGTGCTGTGAAAAAGTATTTGCAAGTATTTAGAATTTTTTGCATATTTGTCAGACTTAAATGTTTCCGATCGTCAAACAAATTTTAATATTAGACAAAGATATGCAGTTTTTAAATGATGGTTTAATTTATTTAGGGGAAAAAAGCTATCCAAACCTACCTGGCCCTATATGAATAAGTAATTGCCCCCCTTGTTAAATCATGAATAACTGTGATTAACCACATTTTCTGTGTTCAATTTCACTAGCCACACCCAGCCCTGATTACTGCAAGACCTGTTGAATCAAGAAATCACTTAAATAGAACCTGTCTGACAAAGTGAAGTAGACTAAAAGATCTCAAAAAGCAACACATCATGCTGCGATCTAAAGACATTTAAGAACAGATGAGGAACAAAGTCTTTGATATCTATCAGTGTAGAAACAGTTACAAAGCCACTTCTAAGGGTTTGGGACTCCAGCAGACCTCGGTAAGAGCCATTGTCCACAAATGGAGAAAACTTGGAACAGTAGCGAACCTTCCCAGGAGTGGCCGGCCTACCAAAATTACTCCAAGAGCGCATTGATGACTCATCCAGGAGGTCACAAAAGAACCTAGAACAACATCTAAACAATAAAAGGCCTCACTTACCTCAGTTAAAGTCAATGTTCATGATTCAACAATAAGAAAGAGACTGGGCAAAAATGGCATCCATGGGAGAGTTCCAAGGTGAAAACTACTGCTGACCAAAAAGAACACAAAACCTCGTTTCACATTTGCCAAAAAAGATCTTGATGATGAAGACTTTTGGGCAAATATTTTGTGGACAAAAGTCAAAACTTTTTGGAAGGTGTGCTTCCCTTTACATCTGGCATAAAACTAACACAGCATTTCATAAAAAGAACATCATACCAACAGTCATACATGGTGATGGTAGTGTGATGGTCTGGCACTGCTTTGCTGCTTCAGGACTTGGACAACTTGTTGATGGAACCATGAATTCTGCTCTCTACCAGAAAATCCTGAAGGAGAATGTCCGACATTCAGTTTGTGACCTCAAACTCAAGCACACTTGGGTTATCTTACAGGACAATGATCCGAAATGCACCAGCAAGTCCACCTCTGAATGGCTTAAAAAAATGGTTTTGGAGTGGCCTAGTCAAAGTCTGGAATTAAATCTGATTGAATGCTGTGGCATGACCTTAAACAAGCCGTTCATGCTGGGAAACCCTCCAATGTGGCTGAATTAAAGCAATTTTGCAAAGAAGAGTAAGCCAGAATTCCTCCACAGTGTTGTGAAAGACTCATTGTAATCGCAAATGCTTTATTGTAGTTGTTATCGTGGAGGGTGGCACAACCAGGTTTAGGGGGCAATAACTTTTTCACATAGGGCCAGGTAGGTTTGGATAGCTTATTCCCTCTATAAATGAAATCATCATTTTAAAAACCGTATTTTGTATTTACTTGGGTTATCTTAGTCTCTGCAAGTCCGTCAACTCAGATATTCAGAGTTTGTAAGGTTTGTGGACTGCAGCCATCTGCCAACAACCATTTTTACATTTAATGATCACTGTGAATTATTTTCCTGAGAAGTACTTGTTCTGGGAATACTTTCTTTTTGCAGAGTCTTCAAAGCAGAACATGCCGTCAGATCAAGACAAAAGAGAGTGCAATCATTTCTGCAAAAACAAGAACCAATGTGGACATGATTGTTGTAAGTAACTAAAATGTGCAAACCACACTTAGCATCTACACAACAGTTAAATGTCACTTCCACAAGAATGCCTTTTCGAGTATAATAACTCTATTAGTTTAATTGGAATTTACCATTTATGAACTTCTGTGAAACCATCATTAGATTGTTGCAAAGAAGTAATGTAAGAAGGCAAACAGTTTTAAGACATTTTTCATGTCACATCATGGGTCTTATTTTGGGTTATTTTTTGTATTGTTACACATTTAGTTTCAAGTGTGTAGTAAGACAATACATGCACAAGGCCAGACCATAAGCAGTATTTATGTTCAGTCCGCTCTGTGAGTATTTGAACGGCTGGGAACCGGTTTCATTTTCTTAACATACATGCCCACACATGACCCCTGGTATTGTTTGGATCATGAACAGTTCCTTCCCCCCTTCATACTCTTCCCATTATTTTGGTACAAGTTGGTCTTTGTCTTGTCTGTTCATAGGATGTTGTTGCAGAACTGTACAAGCCCATTTTGAGACATATCAATTCTTTACATCTTGTGGTAAATGTCTGTAATTACTCTGATGCCGTTTTTTCTTGATTATTGACATTGGCACTGATATGTCTACCTCCTGAACAGTGTCCTTGACCTAGCTAACTGTTTTGAAGGACTTTTCTTCACTTGGATAATCATTTTTATCTCTTCCACCTTTAGGAATGTACCAAATACTTGATTTTGCCTCAACTAAAGTTTTTGCTATTTCTCTCATGGTTTTAGTTAGATTTCCCTGCCTAATGATAACTTGCCTTACTGAAAGTGGCAGTTCTTTGGACCTCATATTATGAGTTAACAGTTACAGATTCCAAATGCAAATGCCATGCTTAAAATCAACCACAGACTTTGTTTTCTGCTTACTTGCAAATGGCAAAATGAGGGAAAAACCCACACCTGGCCACGGAGCTGTGTATCTAATTGTCAGATTACTTTTGGTCCCTTTTAACAGGAGAATCCTTGTATAGAAAGTGCTGTAATTGTTATATAATTTACCAGATTTGAATGAATATACCTTCTAATTAAAGCTGAAAGTTTGCTCTTTGTGCTAATATTCTTTATTTTTATTATCTCCAATATGCTGGCAGCTAAGATAACAATAACTCTGTAAATTTACTTTGGAAAATATCTAAAGTGCATTCCTAATTGTTTGTATTTCCTGTTGTTCAGTGTTTTGGCTCAGGTTTTAAAATCCACTTGTCAGCTAATTCAAAGGAGATTTTATATTCAAAAGAGGAGTGAAATTTACCCTCAACTGTGCAAGCATCGCATTTTATCATTAACTTGGTTATGTTTTCCTCAGGTAAAGTTGGTGTATCAATGGCATTGAAAAGGCCTTTCAATGCCGAGTCCAATTTTTCTTCCTACCTCAGAGATCTAAAAACCAGAAATCAGTCACTCTCTCAAACCCCTGTTAAAAGGCTGAAGGCAAGTTAACCAGACAGTCATTGCCCTGTCCTCACATTTTCTCATAGGGTATAACAGTGCCACTGACATACAAAGGAAAAATCCGGAACTACGTATGACTTAGAGAAAAATCTTTTGTATCGTTGCCCTAATTTTCATATTTGTTAGCTGGCGGGCAGTCAAGATAGAAGCCTAATAATAAAAGGCACGTAATGTGCAATGCTATGCCCTCAGGGTATTACTGCTTTCAGTAATACAAGCCTTTGTTTGTAACCGACAAATGAGCTGTAATTTACTGGGTGAGTCACACACACAAGGCTATGATTTATGTTGGGTAATATATTTTTCCTGGGCTTATCTTTCATAAACGGCACAACAAACTTGTAATATCCTGACCCCCCATCTCAGTTAGAAATTTCAGAAAAGCTTACTGCCTTGCTGTGCTGTTAGTATAAACTACAGTTGTTTCTTTAGATGAAAATGGGTGGGCAGGTTGAAGCTGCTGCCATGCATCAGTTCTCTTACAAGCCTAGTGCCATCCTGCCTGCTGTTCAAAGGTAAGCCAACCTCCCATTCAAAAATATTTTAAAGGTTTGTAAGGTATGTCACCATACACCCTTTTAAATTGAACATTTTTTTAATGTTATCCTAACAAGTCTAGGTGAAGACCCAGTATATGATTTGACCATGTATAGTCAATTATGTTAAATTGTGGCCAAATTGTGACACAGTCTGTGCTTGTGTAGAGCTGTTTCTGGCCGCTCTATAATTTGAAGTCTTGGATATTAAAACTGCCCGTGGCTATTCAACCAACCAATCAATGGTGCAACTTCATCACTCAGTCGCAGATGTCCATAGGTGTCAGTTTAGGGGGGGACGGTGGGGACGTGACCCCACCACTTTTTGTCAGAAGTCTTTTTTTTTTTAATTCAATTTTTTTTTTAAATCATCATACATATCATTTCATAGGAGAGACCGCAAACGGCCACTAAATTTGCCTGCATAGAAACAGGACTGGCTGCGTGCATATCGCAACATCGTAACAACTCCAGCCAGAATAAGACAGCTGCATAGACCCGGACAGACTAGAGTAAACAGTTAAGACAAGAATTTCAGCAACAAAGTAACTGCGAGGATGAGGACAAGAACGTGCTGTGCCGCCAATAGGCATGTTCTCATCAGACCGAAGTTTTAAACTAGCGCGCTATTTTGTGGTTTTGAAATTAGCCCGATGTCAAATTATCCAGCTATTCTTGCTGTTTCAAGGCACGAATAGCGCGCTATTTGATCGGGAAAATTTCCCCCAAAATCTTGGTCTAGTTCCCGAAATAGCCTGCGAATTCAGGAGCTCGCCAATTAGCCTACTAGCCTATTTGTGTTCCGTCTTCATAAGAATGTAGATAGCTCGATACCATTTATCAGGTACCTCAAAACTTCACCGTTTAACTAACCAATTCTGCATATAAATACGTTTGGCTCTTGGTCCCAAATTAATTAACTCACTCTCACACTCTCAAAAGAGATGTGTTGAAAATAACACGTGTTAATTTTTAACACACCTGTGTGTCTAGTCAAGGACAAAACATTTTGTGTTGTTTTCAACACAATCTGTGTTGATTTTTTTTTTTTTTTTTTTACATATTTTGTGTTGAAATCAACACAAAATGAGTTATTCATGTGATAATGTGTTAAATGTTTTGTGTTATTTTTCAACACATACATTCTAAGAGTGCATCAGTGCCAAAGTGGTGCAATTCTGCATATAAACATTCATAAAACCAAGCTTATCTCGATCATGGGTTTTTTACTAACAATAATTCATAGCATTTTGTGATAAAGGGACATTCTTAATCTACACACGTTTTAAAATAGTAATTCAATTAACAATTTTCTTATTTTATTTGATTTTATTTTTTATTTTTCTTTCATACTAATTTGCAAATGTGTCAAGGTGATTGCTGGGTAATGTGTTGTCCAATGTCAAGTCTGTATTTGATTTGATCAAGTTCACTTGAGATTCTTTCCGAAGTCCAACAATCCAATCTCCCACTCTCTAAAATAAATGGTTCAATAGTAATGAAAATTGAAGATAAGCCAATCAGGAATGAGCCCATAGATTTGGCAATTAACATGCGACCATCTCCTGAATTCAGTAACCCAGTTCCCTACTCTCTATGACAAACGATTCAGTAGTTGTGAAGGCTTAACTGTTGGCCAGTCAGGTAAGAAGGAGAGGCTTTGTCCATTTACATTTGACCCTTTCTGGTGTCCGACAACCCAACCTTAAGCTCTTGATGACAAACAGTTCAGTAGTTATAATGGAGCAAATCAGCCTGCTAGGAAAGGGGGTGGGGCTTCACAGTTCATTATGTGATTCGTTCCTGAGTCCAACAACCCAATCAAGCCAACTTTCTTAAATGAATTGTACATTGTAAACAATTTTACATGTTGGCATGCTCTCAATAAATAAACGGTATACATCATGCCTCATTCTCATGCAATGAGCCTTATGAAGTGTCTGTTTTGAAGGTCTGAAGGGCACCAGTCCTTTCTCCCACCAAGAGAAGAAAATGTGGAGTTCATTGAAGATTTTGAAACACCTGAGCAGATATCAGGAGGTTCCTATTATGACGGTATACATTGCAATGACTCACAGCCTTTTTGGTGTTCATTGTTGGTTTCAGCAGAATTCTGAGGTGACCATTATATTCGATGAGTTCAAGCCATGTCGCAGATGATCTGTTTGTATTTTTGCTTTTGCAGACTACATCAGCTACTTGTATGACACGACTCCGGAGGAAACACCTAAACCAGCTGCTTCCGAGGCGCAAAGTAAAGCTTCACTTTTAACAAAATATCTGTTCATCTAAATTAATACTGAAAAAGCCTGCAGTGGAGTATCTTTCACTTTAACCTGTGTCTGGAGAGTGAAATATGTTTTCTCGAACAGGACCCACAGTGCCACCTTTACTGCAGGATATGGTATTGGAAAGTGAAAAAAAATACATACTCATGGGTACCTGAACTGGAATAAATTAACGTGCCCTGATAGACAGATGTTTCTGTTTTCAGATGTCCCAGTTTGGAGGCAGTCTGCCACTGGCATTAAAGAGACATTCAGGAACACCCAAATGGATGAAACCTGCGGTTCTCTTGACAAGAGCGCACCTCACTCTGACGATCATGGCTGGTTTTCTTCAGATGCCCTCAGTGTGACCTTTGACCTGGGGGAAGATTGCTGGGATGATATTGATGATGCCAATTTAGTGAATGCCAGCGAGACTTTGTATGCTATGTCTCCAACCATGGACTGCTGCACGCAGAGAGGTATTATCTGCAGGCTTCTATGAATTCATGCAAATAAAAAGTCCTTGAGTACAAATAGAGCCATCCTAAAATGCGATAGAGTTATATTCATTAAAAAGGGTTTTATTACTCTGTACAGAGAATGGTCTTTTCATGGGTGGAGTAGCTGTGGTGCTTTCTGTGGGTTCTGGTTAGTGCGCATAGGCATGTTCTGTGTTAAATCCTGAAACCATGTGCTACCTTGATTGTGTGAACCTTTGCAGATCACTCCACTCCTCTGACTTACGAACTGCCCAAATCCATCACTGCTCAACCCGCTAGATCACATCAGTAAGTTCTGTGGAAAAGAAAAATAAAAACCGTACCACACACCATGTTTCCTAAGAGAATAATGCTTTTAAATACTTTAAAATGTGGTATTGTATATGTTTTGAAGCATATCAAAAAATTAATTGAGATAAGCATTAAATATGCACTTTTTGTTTCAGGGTGAACTGCATTAATCTCCAGTCTCAAGCATCTCAGTGTCTTGGTCAACTTACAAATAAGCAAACTTTGGGCAAATGGAGCCAGTCAGATCATGGCCCTGTGAGTTACTATGATAGACTGTGTACTCTTTTATGAAGTAGCTAATGTTAATTATTTAATTCTTTTACCCCATCTATATGCAATATTTATATACCGTATGCTGCAAATGGATGAAATTGGAGGATTTGTCCTGCAGATTGATAATATGAAAGCTGTAGTGCTACTTTTGGATTTCCAACATTGTTTATCATTGTTCAGAAATACAACATATTTTTTTCCATTTCTCATTCCCAGAAAAGTTGCAGTAAAATGTTTACAAGCCAGATGAGTCCCTCGTTCCCTAAACAGAGATCTTCACACTTCGCCAGTGTGAACAGGACGCTCAATTTCTTTTCTCAGCCAAGTGCTTCCGGAAGGTGGGGGTTTGCGAAATTTAAATATACATTTGTGTTTTGTGAAGAAGTTTCAATAATCTCTGGACTACGATGTGTCTCTTTCAATTTCAGATTTGAAGAGAAAGAAGATTCTTCTGAAATTGAAGCATTCCGTGGAATATTTGATGGAATATTTTAATTTTTACGAATTGCTGGATATGAGCTTTAGATGCCATTTCTTTACCGCAGTGTGAATTCCAATGCAACATAGTTTTGTTTAGTATTTGGTAAAGACGGAAAAAAAAAAATCTATCTGCTTGTAAGTCCATATTTATCAAAATAAAATCACATTTCTTCCAAAAAGGCTTGAGTCTTTGTCGTGATATTAGTGATATTATGGTAATAATAACGTGACGTCTAAGGACAGCCCCTTACGTCAGTTTTAGCGCGGAGTTTGTTGGCGGAAAGGAGTAAAAAGAAAGAAGTAAGTGTTTATCCCCGTTTGTTTTATTTACGTGGGATGCTATTGTTAATTGTCATTATTTATGAACATTCACTGAATTAAGTTTATGTTGCGGGAAGGTGCTGAACTAGCAGCCATGACAAAACGTGCGACGTTGTATTGGCTCTATTCATCGGATAGCAGTTCAAAGTGTATGGTTAGCAAAATTATAGCTAACGTTATGAAAGTATCGTTAGATTGATATGTCTGTTTGCTGTCCGGCGACGTTAGCTATTCAGCTCTCAAAGTGATGGGTTTTCCTGTTAAATGGCTTGTTAAGTTAGTTCACGAGTGACGTTACCTTGCAAGATCGTTTTAGAAAAAGTTGTCAGCTCTCGTAGTATGAAGTAATATAGCTACAACATCTAGTTCGCTAACGTTTACTATTCAGCTTGTTAAATTGCAGTCGTAACGTTAAGGTTACCTGCCTATTAGGCAAGCTAGCCATTTTCATTGTAACGTTAACTTAGATGGCATATTTTTTAAAATTTCTACAAATTCGTTAACGCAAAGTTTTGTGATTACCAGTTTCTACACGTGATACTTGAGAACTGTGCGCGTGCTAACGTTTGCTAGCTAGCTAACTAACAGCTGGGGCAGACGCGCCCTTGTCTGACAGTAGAACCCCAGGTAATGCTGTATTCGGTATGGCGTGTTTTCGAGACACGACTGGTGAATTCCCTTCTTTTGACCTCACTGTCCGAATGACCCTTCCTCGTACCTTCGACATAATTCACGACACGTGTTTACGAGTGTTACTGAATGCAGCATTAGTTTGCTAGCTACTCGTTTGCGGCGGCTGACGTGAAACAATTCCATTTCTTTATTTTCTTTTCAGATTTCACTGTATAAATGGAAGTCCCACCCGTTGACATAAGAACAAAACCTACTGGGGGTTTGAATATTCAGCCGAAGGCTCACAAAAGCAGCAAACCATGTGAAACTCCAAGTAGGTAGACCAGAGTTTTCCCTCTGTCGTTCCAAGCCAAGGTCATTTACGGCAGTGTTTCCTAACCCTGAACTTGTGGTACCCCTGCCTCGCACAATACAGATGTTTCCGCAATCATACAATTGGAGGCTGCGTCCGAATAGTCTTAACGTTATATAGTCTAGGAAAGTTCCTAACTCCTCAAAATTTATCCGGAGGTGATTACCTGGCAGCAATGAGAAGTGGATTCGAATTCCTAATGTTAGAGAAATGTGTCTCAGTGCTTCCTAATTTACCTCCTTTAGCATAGGGTGAACAGAACCTTTCTTTCCGAAGAGAAAGGAGATAACGCTATCCCGCAGTTCTGCTTCGTAACAATATTTAAAGCGACGACCATTCATCCGGCCAATCGCGTAAAGAAACGTATGGCCAGGGGACTCATGTTCACGTTGCCTAGTGTAAGTGCATTCGGATTCTCTAATTAACCCGGTTGTCTTTCTAAACCGGTAGGAATTCTTTTATACACATTTCCTTTACCTTATGATGTTTTCAATAAAGGTTTAAGAAAAGTGGTTAGGAATTCGTGGCTCGGACATAATTTTCTGACTATTCTGACGCAGCCCCAGTTTAGCTCATCCGGTATTGATTCAGGTGTGCTAAATCTGGGCGACATCTAATTTAGCTGGGTTGGGAAACAATGTATTAAGGTGTCGTAACTAGGTACATCTGCAAAGGGGGTTATGCGATTGCCTGTGTTTGATAGTTTGTTGATTTATTGGTTTATCAGCAGGATTTGCCTGAAACAGTGGACGAATTGGATACTTTGCTACCAGACTGAACCAATCCGCACGGAAGACATTTTAAGATGTTGGCCAATTTAACTTTCTAACTTAAGATCTGAATTAACAAGATGGAAAGAGGTCTTGTGAAATCTCAAACCATACTTTAATGAAGCAGAATATTCTGTATCTAAAACGAATTTGGTTTTTTTTTTTTGGGGGGGGATGTTAATCTAAAAAAAAAAAAACTACTCTGAAATGGTTGGTTCCTTATGGCTCATGCTACTTAATATACTCAGCAACAAAAGTTTCTGGGACACCATTTATGTGTATGTTATAAATGACACGCAAAGATCTCAATGCAATCAATATGTTTATTTAACAGGAGAAACACTGACTTTTCAGTGCCAACGTCACTCAAAACGAAAAATGTCATTTTCATGCGTCATGAAGCACTTGTCTGACGTCTAACCAATTGTGACCTTCACACTTCAATACCGGGTGTGACTTCCTCGTGCCATGATGCAAGCAACGCATCTCCGGCGCATGGACCGAATCAGATGTGCCAGAAATTGCTGTGGGATGTCATTCCAAATCTGACGTAGACGTTGTCGCAATTCCTGGAGTGTAGCTGGCGGGTTATCCAACCGCCGCAAACGTCGTTCCATCTCGTCCCAAAGATGCTCGATTGGGGACATGTCTGGGGATCTGGCTGGCCATGGCAGGACGTTGACATGTTGTTGCATCAGATACTGCTGTACAATCCTTGCAACGTGTGGTCTGGCGTTATCATGTTGCAGCGTTATTCCGGGACCATGTTGCATCAAAAACGGTACCACCAATGGCCGTAGCACTTCATCGCGATATCTTTGACCTGTCAGATTTCCATCAATAACAAGCAAATCTGTTCTGTTTCTAGCCGTGATCCCTCCCCAAATCATGACACTACCACCTCCAAAACGATCAAATTCCTGAACACAGTTGTTGGCATAACGTTCTCCACGTCGACGGTATACACGTAAACGACCATCACATCGGTTAAGCATGAATCTTGATTCATCAGTGAAGAGTACAAGATCCCACTGACGTTGGATCCACCGTCGATGTTGTTGTGCCCACTGTAGACGCAGTCGTCGGTGTTGTACTGTGAGTATTGGACGTCTTGCTGGCCGACGTGGGACAATGCCAAAATGACGGAGACGGCGACGGATTGTCTGTGCAGACAGTCGCCTCAAACCAGGTATCGTTCTTGCAGTTATGGTTGCAGGTTGGAATCGATTTCGGAGATGGGTTGTTCGAATCCAGTTGTCCTGTCTGGGAGTGGTTACTCGTGGACGGCCGCTGCGAGGACGGTCTCTGACATGTCTTGTCTGCTGATGACGCTGCCATAAGTTCCAAATGGTGTTTCGGTGGACATTCAGGCGATGAGCAACTTCCCTCTGCGAGGTTCCGGATTCAATCATCCCAATGGCCCTCCACCGATCATTTTCAGACAGTCTTGGCATTTAGAGGGTAGAGTTCCTGATCCGAAATGGCTGTGTTTTCGATAAGTGATGCTTCCGTCGTTCATCAGGCACAATGCGAACATTCCAAAAATTCTCCTCTTTTATTGCCATCCACAAGCATGATTTACGCACATTTTCACGTGCAAAGTCATTTTCTCGCATTTTCATGATTTCCATTTCAATGTTGTGTTTACGTGTACTGTTTCAGTCTGATATCACCATGTATGACAATTTCATAAATGCGTTATGAAAAATAATTAACAATATTGGTGTCACAGAAACTTTTGTTGCTGAGTATATATTGCACAGTGGAGAATGCTGAAGAAACCCAGCTCTATGCTGTTATGTTTAAAAAGAAAAACAAAACATTTCTAAACAAAATTTAATGCCAATTAGACAGCTCTTGTCTACATGAGAAAACTAGAAGGCACTCCTAGAGTGCGGACCTCTGCCAAGACAGCACTGTTCAAATCTAGTACAGTTATCAAATGTCCTACGATGTCAGGATCGCTGCCATGGTGGCCATATTGTTTGACTGATTGCAGTGAAAATCAATAGGGTCCATCTCTGATGTAATAGCGACCCACCCACAAAATTTCAGAGATATCCGTTTATTACTTTTTGTGTTATCTCGTTCACAAACAAACTGCACCGATCACATAACCTTCCTGCCAGCTTTGGCAGAGGTAATGAGTTGCTCATTACCAAGTACTTGGCCTAGGTTAAGAAAACTGCGAACCACTGGAGTCTCCGCAGTTTCAGAAGTCAAACACTGGTTAAACAAAGAGTAACAATGTTCAGATGAAAAGGGCATAACCTCTAGAAAAGACTACTGACATGAATTTCGTGAATTTGCTTTGAAAATAAATGTAATCAAGCAGAAATGCCAAATTTGGCAAGACTTGGTAACTTTCAAACATGACTATCTTCATACACTTTTTACACTGTTACGCAGCAGTCTTCATTGGAAATTAACACATTAACCAGTGAAATGCTACCACCCTGGCAGGAAGTTTTTAAGTGTTATTTGCTAATCAGTGCCATAGAGACCTTTGCAGTTTGGTTGACATGGTGCTTTACATTGCAGTACTGAAGACTGGACTACTATTGGAATTTTCATGAATATGTGGGTTGGTTCGGTTTTGCTGCAAGGTATTCAATTTATGTCAAAATCTTACCAGAATTAGATTTTGACCTGACTTATAGATTAGATTAGATTAGATTTTGGGTGTGGGCCAGATCAGGATCCAGCATTTTCTTTGTTTGTATTTTTGAAGGATTCGTGACCATTGCAAGATGTGACTCAGGACAAAAAATTGACATTCTATCTTCGTGAACACTTAAAAATTGTAAATGAGGAAAAATTAGGGACAATATCTCAATCATGTCAAGGGAATATCACACTGATCTGGATCTGGGCACCTTTCTAGATCCTGGAACTCCACGCAAAATTGGGGGTTTTAGGAGGCTTTGGTTAAATAATTTTTGTGCTTTGAAAAAAATGAGATCTCATCTTTACTTATAGGTGACGTGAAGACTGAGATAGAATATTTGTGTGAAGCCGTACCCCAGCTTTCAAAATATTTTCACATTGTTGACAAAATTGGGGAAGGTGAGTGTGTCTTTTAACTATGTCTTAATCCTCATACCAGTGATAAGCATCACCAGCAGCTTCTCTTGAGCGTAAAGTATAGTGCCACTTAAAATGCGGAAACCTCAAAGCATAATTTCAATAATATTTTCAGGAACATTTAGCACGGTGTACCTGGCAGAAGCCCAGCTGAGGTGTGGGGCCAAAGAAAAGTTTGCTCTGAAACACCTCATTCCAACCAGCCACCCGTTGCGTATCGCAGCTGAGCTTCAGTGTCTGACTATGGCAGGGTAAGTCCGTCTAGTTTCACCAATTTCTATTTCCGGTCTCCTGAAGTATAAGAGTTTTCACAAATTTTATGAATTCAATAATCTCTGTTGGTGTAAAGGGTGCATTACTGCAGAGGTGTCTGATCATTTATGGGAATTAATACTGACTCTATAAAGTCAATTATCAGAGTCAGAATCATTTGTGTTGAAACTTGATTCCGAGTCTATTACTGTTTTTGAATTCCGCAAAGTAATTTGTTTTTCTCATGTGCTGTTCATTATTGTCTTCAGTACATTTTGTACCACATCAGAGAGAGTGGGAGAGTATGCCTTAAGTGTTGAGCTGAGACACTCTAATCTTGACCTTACCGGTACTTACTGGGGATTGAGCCCCTGAGTATTGATTTTATTATACAGTTTTCAGGGTGACCCCCTCAATTAAAATTCCTTGGCTCTGGCTGACTGCAAAGTGAACAGATGCACTGTAACCACACAGTGGTTGCCATGACTCAGCTTTTCCCACAGTACCTGTACAAATGAAGCGTTAAATTATTTGTCAATGAAGGTAGCTATTAGTTCCATGGAAGTGCGGGATGAAAAAGCGTGATTAATGTTTGTTTATTTACTCGCTTACTATTTTTTTAATTTTTGCTACCATCTTCACAGAGGAAAAGAGAATGTCATGGGTGTAACCTACTGCTTCCGAAAAGACGACCACGTGGTAATCGTTATGCCGTACTTGGAACACCAAGCCTTTGTGGTAAGATACTGCTCCTTCTGAAAGACATATTTTCCTTTAAATTGAAAACGTATACTTTTTTTTTTTAAACCAAAGTCCCGTTGTGATGTAATCTGAATCCTCTTGCAGGACATCTTGGGCTCCATGAGTTTTGAAGAAGTGCGGCGGTATATGTTTCACTTACTCAAAGCTCTCGCGCACATCCACCGATTTGGCATCATTCACCGTGACATCAAGCCAAGTAACTTCCTGTACAACCGACAGCAGAAGAGGCGAGTAATCTTGCGTAACCGCAGAGTGATGCTCAGGAATGCAGACATTGGCGTGGGCCTGTTGGTTACTCTTCTCCTTCCCTGCGTTCATGTGTTGGAAGTCTGTACTCCAGAAGTCCTGCCAAGTTTATGTGGCTTCATATCATTTCACCTCCCTGTTCTAACTCTTTGTTTTCATTCTCTGACGTCACAGAGCCTGAATTTCTGTGTAGCTTTGTCATTTCTACAGAATCTCTATGCTTGTAACGTTTTGCATGTTCTCCAGGAAGATTGCATTTCTTTGCATTCTTTATCATAATATCATTACGATGACCAGCGGTTCTTTAGCTCTGTAATATAACTTTTTTTCCCTCAGATGTTTTTAAAGTTTCTCCCCAGCCCCTCTATTCCCTTATTTACAAAATGCTGGTTTAACTTGGTCATTATCGCTTTCATAGCCACCAATTCTGAAATCTCTGTATCAATCCTCTTTATTTTGGGAAAACAACATAACTTAAGTTGTAAATACTGGCATAAATTCTATGTTTTTCATGGATAAGTTATCTCTAAATTCAGAACACCTTTCCACCCATTGTAAGGGTTTTATTGAGTGGTTTAGACTTCATACTTCTGTAATATGAAAAGTATAAATAAAATAAATTTTAGTTTCCTGTGAGAAACGACATGTCTCCACTCTGGAAGCACAATATGAGTTCTGCGCTTTCAGGAAAGGTGCAAAAACTAAAAATTTAAAAAAGAAAAAAATTTAGCCCAGGACCTTAAATACTCACCGGGGAGCAATTCTACTATTTATTCTGAAATTTGACTTGACTGTTCCCTGCCTATTGCAGGTACGCTCTGGTGGACTTTGGCCTGGCGCAGGGCACCCCCGACACGCAGATCCAGTTGCTCAAGGTGGTGAAGAAGAAGAGTCAGCAGGAGAGCTGCTCTTCCGGAAAATTCTCTGCCTCTGTGGGAACTAAGGCACCGCATGACAGGGCCCCTTCCAAAGACCTCGCGCCACATTCCTCCGCTAAACCACCCGCTAAGAGAACCCCGTCACTCGCACGGACAAAACCCATCAAGGTTCTGCCCCAGTCCTGCCTCTGGAACGCATTTGCGAAAACTGCCTCGCCTATTTTTTGCTATATTCCATTTGTGAATGTGGTCACTAGAATTATTTTGCCTTCAGGTGTTCTGCTTATTAAGTATGGTAGCGGTTGAAATGGATATTTTATATATTCTCTAGTGGGGAGACCTTCGAGCCCACAGTTTAAATCTGAAGCCGACCGTAATGTTTTTGTAAATTCGGCCATCAATTTATAACTTTAAAGTGCCCTGCTGCTTTTGAAATTTGTACTTGAAATTTTTATAGGTTTGTCATATCATCAGTACATTGTCAGCTCACCAAGTTTAAATCTTTTTTTTGATGATGCGTTCTTTCACTCTGCCACCAGAAGGGGGAGCTACCGATTAAGAATTCTCCAGTCGGGTTACTTTCCATACGCTCCGACTGATTCTTGCTGTGTAACGGAGTTTGAGGCCGAGGCTCAGTTGCTGTCGTTAAAATGCCGCTTGTGACACTTTGTAAGCACGGAGGCCCGTAAAATTGGCTCCTGAGGTGTCATGTCAATAAGCCGGCGGCGGTAGATCTCTATGCTCCCTCGTCCGTCTCGTCCCCCGTACGGCACGCCGCACACAGAGGTGTTAACGGCTCTGTCTAGACTTCACTGGGGACTGGGTCTCTGCAGGCACAGCTCTGAGCACTGGGAGTCCTGTTACACTGAAATGCACTGGGATACTGCCCTTGCATGTGTCACTACGCTACAGCATATCACCGTTTGTGTCTGTGTGTTGCGATAGGAATGCAAAGAAATGCCATAGATTTGTGTATTGAAATGGTCTGATGACCACTGATATTACAAAATGGACATTTCTACACTGCACTTTTTTATTTTTTATTTTACAGTGTATATGTTTGCATGCTGTTTGTGAGTTTATAGATTTCCTACTTCCAGTTATCTGTAGGCGCTGGTTTAATTTGAAGCAGTGGAGATGTATTGCTGTGTTCTTATTTCTGCTTGGTGACCGTTGTTTGTTTTTCAGGAATCGGTGGCACTCTGTCCCGCCCAGAGGTCAGTGTTCGGAGAAAGAAACCTCAACAGTCTCCATCCTCACCAGCCTGCCATTGTCAAGGTAACCATGCTTAGACTGTAGGGCAGTAGAGGACTTATCTCTAAGTTATATTCAGAAGACAAACAGTTCGAATCTCATAAGACCTACTAGCTTTGCCGCAGTAGCAACAGCTACTGAATGACCGTAACACTAGTGTGGTGCAGAAGTCGCATGTGATGCTTCGCTGGCTGGAAAGGGCCCTGAGTGGGAAGATGGGAGACTGAAGCAGTGCTGTGCGAAAGCGTCTTTGTCCCAGCTGAGGAATAATGAGTTTGGCGCTAATATCACAGATCAATAATCAGAAGCGGTTTGCACAATATCAGAGGAGAGTTGCGTAAACGGGGCCATCTGGCTGTGCTCAGGGCTCGGGACGGCTGTATCAGGTCAGTGCAGGGGAGTGCAAATTTGCTCTCAACACCGCGGTGCTCTGGGGAAGAGAGGGAGGCGTGGGAGCGAGCGGGAACAGTGCTGGAGGCCGCGGCGCCATCGCCCGCTATCATCGCCCCTGACGACCCTTGGCCCCGGCCGAGGGAGAGTGCCGAGCCCCTCGGAGCTCTGGCTCTGAGCCCTTCTGTCGTGTGTTTGTTCCACCAGCTGATGAAGCCCACCAAGGTGGAGGACGTGGCCGCGAGGAAGATGGCTCTGGCCAAGCGCCGGCTACCTCCAGCGGGGGCGCCAGTGAGCAGCAACCACAGGCCCAAAGCCCAGGGCCTCGACCGCGGCCTGACCTGCAGCTGCTACATGACGGACCGCGTCTGCAACGTCTGTCTGTCCAGGTGTGCACATTTCTCTTTCTCTATCTCTCATTTCTCATGCTGAAGAGCAAACCCTCGTGCATGAGCGCACACACTCTCACACACCCATCAAACCTTCAGATCTGAGCACGTGCATGCACAGTCAAGTCTCAGTGCACCTCCAGCCAGTATTCAAGCGGCAAAAGATGGGGGGGACAAAAAAAGAAATAGAAACACTCTTTGTGAAAAAATGCCAATTTTGCATTGATTAAAATGGTTACCTTTTGTCATGATAACTACTGTGCAAATTCATGGATTCTTATTATTTTTATTTTTAACAAGGATAGCCAGGCACAGTTTTGCATGGTCACACCTTATGTGCTATACTTACAGGTTGCTTCTAGAATGTTCTCTCTCATTTATCCCTTATTAGCATGATTTTACTGACTTTAAGTCCGAAATTCAGGCATCTATCCTGTTATATAGAAGTTTCTTTTTGACTTCTCTTCATAGGATATTTAATCAGAGCTTTGTCTTGCCTGTGCTTTTGCACATTTTGAATGAGAGGTGGGAAGGTGATTATTTAGAGATTGGGGCTTGCTGTGAAAAAGGTCTCTGAACTAGTATAAAAAGCTATTAAGTCACATTTATTAGGATAAGTATTTTAGGACTATAAACAGTATTTCAACGCATAAGATGGTAAGAGTGTATCGCCGCATGTATGAAATAATTGCACTGCCTTGACAGTAACTCACGTCTGAGAGAACATTTTGAAGTTTGTGTTAAACCCCATTGCGAAAATATAGGCGACGACGTTCATAAATTCTGAAATGTAATCACTAAATAATTCTGTAATTGAAATTAAAATCTGTTTCTTCACTGGAATAATTTTGCCCAGTTTCTGGGACACAAATACTGAGTTATAAAGCCTAAAATGGGTCTTTGCACACAGGCAAAATTGGCATTAAATTATCTCTACAGTTATCCCTTTCCTGTCATTTGCAGTTGCTATTTGAGCCAGATTCAACATTGACTGTGTGCAGATATGCAGTCAATAAACTAATTCCTTTCATAATTTGATATTTCTGAAATGCTTGTGACTTTGGTCTTGCACAATATTAGACTTGTTAATGCTTCTCACATTGTCTGCTGCGTGCTGCATAATTTCTTTGGCTCTTTTAATGTTTGTTATTTTGATAATGGCACGACTGGCTGAACAGTTTGTGCTTCCCGAACCACTACAGAGCACATCCATCAACTTGATTAAAAGCACACTGGCTGTATTTTCTCTCCGTCGGAGTAATTGGGCTCTTTTCCTTCCAAACTGTAATCACTGCAAACGTGCAAAGAGACTTTCAATAAGCCGACTGCAAACGTATTCCAATTTTTATGCTGAAAGAGGCGACTCGCATACAGTAATGTGGCGCCCTATTCAGTCTGCTTCAGAATGACTTCAAAAGTCTTCGGTCACTGTCCGATGGCATAGCCCACACTCGCTCAAATGTATCAAAACATTTTCACGTATCCAACTTGATATGACACCATAATGCACGGCACAAAATGCTTGAATATTTGACAATCAAAAATATAGTGAGAAATGCTTCCTGTTCTTTTATAATGAGCATATTTTGGTTTTAAGATAACTGAAAATAAAGTTAATTCCATACATAAGCACGAGGACCATGGCGATAAACACTGCCTTAGTTCTTTGCCTACGGTTTGGTTCGTTGGGCATGAACCAGTTGCCATGGCTACAGCAAGTTGACCTCAAAATTGCGTCACCACTTTTCCAGCGAATAGGTGAACAAGTACAGAATTCTAGACCTAGAATTCTAGATTATAATGGTCTCACTCGGTCTGTGGAGGCTGTGCTGTTTGATTGTGTGTCCTTAAATTCCTTCACCCAGCAGCAGCCCGTTCTGACCTTCCGCAGTAATCCGGCGCATTTCCCCCTCCCCATATTCACGTCCGCTCCCACACCCCCACAGGAAGCAGCAGGTCGCCCCCAGGGCCGGGACACCTGGATTCAGAGCACCTGAGGTCCTCACCAAGTGCCCCAGCCAAGGAACAGGTAACAAAGACACCAGGAACCCTCCATTAAGCGTACGCTCTCCTCCAAAGTAAATCTCTACTTCTGCAGTTTCACAGCCTTCAAGCCCAGCCCAAGCACGCACCGGCTTTCTTTAATTTTTCCGTAGCTCTTCCCGTCTGTCTCATTTAAGTTGAATGTAATTTGTAATGTCACCTGATTATACGCATTGCTGCTGGGTCGTAGCGAAAGGCCTTTTGAGCGCGAGGCTGTTGGCCAGGGGAAGGGTTGGGCCCTCCTCGTTTTGGTATTTGCGGCTTATGCATGCATGTGGAGTTCATTTGGAAGCGAATCCTGACACCATTAGGCCATTTCCTGTTTTTCTGAATGAATTGAGAGGTGCTACGTGACTACAATGCAGCCCCCCTCCCCCCACCCCCAGACACACACACACACACACACACACACACACATGCACACACTTCCACACACAGCCTTTCCATTTCTGCTAACAGCTTTCCCCATTTCCTTTGGGACAGTTTACCCCCTGATTAGCTGCACACAACCGCTTGACCACAAGCTGAAGCAGATAGCTCGGCCCGCGGGCTATGCTTTAATTCCTGTCAGCTGTAACGCGCATACCTGCTGACTGTGGTATTTCATCGCCAGTCATAATTATGGGTGTATGGAGAGCTCTTACCCCCATAATTATCAAGTAGCCAGGGGTCAAAAAGGGTAATAAAAGCCCTGTGTTTTTTTATTTATTTATTTTTTTTGTTTATTTGTATTGTTTTGATTTTTTTCTTGTGATTAATTAAGTTGGAATCTAGATGGCCGCTTTTTTCTGTTATTGCTGAGCCGGCTCTTGGTACTTTTTTTCCAAGAGGGGAGTCGAGGTTCTCAATGGCCACACCCAACAATTCTGTGGAAACTCCCACGGGAGAGAGCTGCATGCACTCTGATCTTTTTTTTTTTTTTTTTAATGTCCTTTTTATCTTAACGTAACTTGATTTTCCTGCCCTTGTTGGATGATGAAAATGAATGATTTATCACTTAAATTCACTAAATTTGGCTTATTTCATGAGCTCTAAAAATATAGGCCCTTATTCTGTGCGATGACTGATTCTGTTCGACTTCCCCTTATTTGCAAAATTCCTTGTGCTATGTTAGGTTAATAACATTAGTTTAAAGTGCTTCTATTTCATCACGAACAAGAACACGCGCATCGTACACAAAAACTCATGTCTAATATTGTAAGTCTTCAGTCCTCCTCAAGGCAGGTTCTTGTATGCATCGCATTGAAGAGGGATCGTGCTAAGCTGCAGGTGCTTTGGCAGTTTCTTGCATTGAATGCTCACAGAGGTCTGTGTGAATGTTGGGAATGCGCTTGTTGTATGTCGGCATGCCGGTTTGGATAAAAGCACCTAACTATAGTGTAATGATGGCTGCCTGAATTTCTGGAAGGCTTAAAACTGCATTACTGCACCTCCCCCGACCCCCAGCCAACCTTTCACTTACCGTCACACGGTATCTGCACTGTTTCTGTGTGGGAAAACAACAGTCAAGTCATTGTGCGTTTCATCTGAACACATCTGCAGTTCTGCACTCTGCCCATCACCGAGCTCTGACTGCTACGTCTGTATGGCCGCAATAAGCACAGCCAAAACGAGCAAATGCATTCCCTGTGTGCCAGTTTCTGCATTAAGGTTGGGATGCAGGGAACAACTTATCGGTTCCAATACTGATACCAATACCTGGACCTTGGGTATCAGTTGATACCGAGCACCAATCTGATACCAGCGTTTAATTAATAAGCTGTATGCCTCACTGTGTAGAAGAAACTGGGATCATTCTTTTGTGTGTACTGCAACATCAGGCTTGACAGATTCCTAACTTGGTAAAACTAAATTTAGTGTAAAAAAGCATAGATATTAATATACTGAATTGTTATTTATTCAAATAAGTGTCCGATACTAAATCAGCTCAATGCCACCAATACCTGGTCCAATTATTTGAGTGAGTATTGGTATTGATGTATCTCTGCATTAATGCAGTTAAGTGATGTAACATTGTTTCTGACTGAGAGTGTTTCTTCATTCATCCTATACGTTGAAATTTGACTACTTGGGTCTGAGAATTGGACTGTATTATTCCATAAATGTAGCCATAGAAGCCCCAGAGGGAAGACAAGATTTTATGCAACTGGTCAAAGTTGCCATAAAATGGATACTACTACCCCATATTTTATTGTTAACGGTGGGCTGTTGTTGCTGTTGTCTATATTACCTCTGTGGATATTGGTTTCCATTCTCGCCCCAGTGCCTGTGACGACGTTGGAATAATCCCGTATGCGCATATTGGCTGATCTGTTATTTACAGGCTCTGCCGCTTGTATGGTTTACAGTGGACTTCCGCAGAGACCCTGTTATTTTGGGGTTGGCATTGTTTCTACGCGCATAATTTCCATGTCTTTAGGCTTTGTCAGGAAGCGATGCATTGCAGTTTTCCACACAGCAAAACCACGGGGGACACCAGGGAATTAATTCAATAAAAAAGAAGTTGCCTGTTTTTGGAATGTGTGCCACAGATTTATCATTAATTTATTCATAACCGTGTTCAGAACGTATGAATATCAAATCTGTTATTTAAAAATGCTGGATTAGTCACCTGCAGGGCTGTGGTCTCTGCTGTGAGTAACTGAAATTCCTTTCGCATTATGGTTTCCCTTATGGATTTCATTGTTGAAAACAAATAAAATTAAGTTATGTACTGCCAAATGGAAGTGTTTGCTCTGACTGCTCTGAGTAAGAGTTCTGATTCACACATCTGGTCAGTATGATTGGTCTGTCCTTGTGACATCGACCTCTCTTCGGAATGCCACGTCTCGTGGTGAATAGGTTAGCAAATACAATTAATAACTTTTCCCCTTTTCCTTTGCTTCGCAGCGATTGACATGTGGTCCGCCGGGGTCATTCTACTCTCTCTCTTGAGCGGCAGATACCCTTTTTTCAAATCCAGCGACGATTTGATTGCCTTAACGCAAATCATGAGCGTCCGAGGGTCCAGAGAAACGATGCAGGCTGCTAAGAAGTTTGGTATGTGTCATTCTCCACTGCGCCCCTCTCCCACTCATCCTTATAACCCACGACTTGTCTGCGTCACTGCGGTCTGCTGCTTTTAATTCACCGCAGTCATTTCTGTATGAGAGACATATTATGGGAAATGCCTAAAACGACTAATTGGAGTTTCTCCTAAAGACGTTGGGGATTGCCATGGTTACTGTAGGGGTTTATTCCTCCATAGGTCTACAATCTCACTAATAAGTGGCATATTGTTGAGCAGATTCCAGAGATACACTTGGGAAGATGAAATATGAGAAGCCTATAGGTGTTCAGCTCGGCACAGCAGCTGGCCATCCATCATTGGCCAGGCTGGCTGAGTTTGGGGTCCCTGCTGTGTGATACTGAACTCTGCACTGTTTTTTAGACACCCAAACTTGGTGCAGTTTCTGCTTTGAGTATAAGGGTTTGTTATTTATTCAGTCAAATATACTTTCAACATAAGAAATACAAGTTAATACAAGACTGAGAGGAAACTAAATCAGGGTGTTATTATAAAAATCATATTTATTATTAGCACATTCACATTTACTCTTATTTCTTTGCTTTGCTGTCACTTCGGCTGGGTGACTATGCAAGTACAGTAACTGACTTGCTAACCTGCGTTTCTGTTGTTGCTCATTTTCTTTATTGGCACAGTCCAAATTATTTTGAGGCCTCTGTTGGAACTAGGGCATAAGTGACAATTAATGTTAGTCAACAGCTGTCCAGGATGGCTCATGGATGTGATAAAATGCCACTTTCAACATTTCACCAGCTGCATTTACCTTACACTATACCGGTCGCTTGCCTGCCCACGTAGCTGCCAGAGTGAAAAATTTTACTGGCCACCTTTAAAGTTTTGCCAGTGTTTGGGTGCTGGCAGGTGTTAATTTCACAGCCTTTTTTTAGTACCTCTGCTGTAGTACACTGTAAACCCTGACAAGTGTGGTGAACTCAGATGTTTGTGGAAACCAATTACCTCAAAAAATAGTGAATGCCAACTTAATGATCTTGTGTTCACAGCACTTAAAAACGTGCAAATAACTTAAACTTATTTTCTTTAAGTTCCTCCCACACAGTGCAATTAAGTTGCCCTACACATTTTTTTTGAGGTAATGGGTTTCTACAAAACATTTGAGTTCACCACTCTCTCAGGGTTTACAGTGCGGGTTGTTTGTCTTAACTGCGTGTTTGGGTGCAGGGAAGGCGGTGCTGTGTAGCCGCGATCTCCCGGCCCAGGACCTGAGGTCCCTGTGCGAGACACTGAGGGGTCTCCACAAAGAAGGGGCCACCCTGGACAAGCCACAGACCCCCGTTTACGTCAGGACTGGCGGCGCAGAAAACCCCGAACTCTGCCAGAGTCCGCTTAAACGGCGCCGCCTGCTGGACGAAACCAGACCGTCTCCCGCTAGCAGATCAGACCAGTCTACCGAGGACCACAATGGTTGGGACAAGGTGCCAGACGAAGCCTACGACCTCCTGGACATGCTGCTGGATCTTAATCCTGCAACCCGGATAACGGCCGAAAAGGCCTTGCTGCACCCTCTTTTTAAAGAGCTCTCGGCTTCATGAGGGAAGGAAGCAGAACTGCTGTGGTTCGATTCAAGTCGGGGAACGGGGTGCCTGTGAACCACAATTTATTTTTAATTGTTATTAATTTATTTTTTAAAGCCTGGGCCCTGTTCTACGTCTTCTCTAGTCCTTCCTCCTCGTGTGTGATACTTCACACGCCGCCTGAAAACGCATGGAATCCAAAATTAGCTGATGGCGATAACCTCACCGTGCCATCGTCACCGGTCTTCATGAGGCACATGGTGGGATTGTAAGCTAAGACCTGTCCTCTGTTTTATGCTCACTGGAGTGATTTTTAAATGAACTGCAACATACTGCCTTTTGATATCTTAATTTTATCTGTATTTTTTTTACATATCAGTCTGATTCATCGTATTAAATTTAATTTTCTTTAAAAGTGATAAATGTCTTGTCATCTCAGACTGCGGAACTGTGGGGAGTAACGGTCTCTCGTCCTCAGGATGGCTGCGGCAGATGGAGGTCGACTTCAACTAACCGCAAGCATCAAATGCAGTGACTTGCCATTTGAAGAATAAAAGCCCTGCAGTAAATTCACCTTGTAATGCATGATTATTCTGAATCTGTTCCAGTCGACTTTGCCTGACTGACTTATTTTTCAAAATGATTATATTTCATTGCTTCGCAATTACAGGGCATTTTTCCGTCCACATTAATGATGACCAAGATTAGGAAGATTCTGAGCTAATGATGCGATGTAGATTTGCATAAATTTGTTTGCCCGGCTTAACAATAATTTAGCAAAGCAGTTTCCCACCAATATTTGTTACACCTTTTATTGGAAGATGTTTTCAAATTTTTATTTATTCTTTTTAATATTGACAATGTTTTAATTGTCAGGTGTCTTAAAATCAATTACTTTACAGAAGAAATGATAAAACAGATGAAATTTAGGGAAAATTGAGTATCTTTGTTCCCCCTGATTATTTGGATTACTGCCATCTTTGCCGTATTGCGTATATATCAACGCAGACAATATTTGATCTCCGTCAGAATTTTTTTTATTCGTAATAGGTTGTGTGTAGGTTTAATTCTTCTGTAAATAAATTATTTGACTCTTAATCAGGCACCGTGAATAAGAACAAATCAAAAGTAATCGTGCCTTAAAAGGTAAAGTTCCTGCCGGGCTTTTATACATCTGACGGCACGCCGCTGGCATCCCATTCTGAACAGCGTTTGACCTATTGCTCATGACTGTGTGTGCAGGAGAGATTCTGTCTTTGCTTTGGGTCCTGCAGTTTGATAGATTGAATGAAACCAAGAACCCCTGGTGTATCTGTAATTAACAACAGACTGATCTCCATATGAAAAGTGTCATTGAACATGAAAGCATTCTCTGTCAGCCAAGTGAGGTAACCAATCTGAAAAGAACAACTTGTTGGTGTATTTGATCTGGCTGGTCTGGTTTTGGTTAAAGCGCGTGGTTGGTAAGTGGACCAAGGAGAGGAATGATTCATTACACTGGTGAAAGGGGATGAAAAGAGATCGCAAATATGCAGTGAATTAATGAGAAAAGGCTGTTTCGGCCAATCATTTTTCATATGATTTAGAGCTTCAGTGTGGAAATGAGTTGAAAAGTTTCCCTGTGTTTCTCTTGTTCACGTGGACTGGTGTTGCAGAATCACTAGTGTACATGGGTTTATTAATCTGGCCGTGCAAGGTGACTGTATTTATGCCTTTTTCTGCAAGGTTTTGCACTTTAAGCCCTATGAGCCATACATTGCTTCAGGAAATATCTCTATTGTATGAATAGATGCATAATGTCTGTAAGAACTCACAGGCAAGTGATCAGTGATAGTGTGGCCTGCCAGATGACCTGCTAACAAGCCTGTGTGAAAAGGCCTTTGAGTTGAGAAGAACAACATGTACTCATATACTGTACTCTTTGCAATTATAGTATGAAAATGATTATCTTAAGATTTTTTTCTTTCCTCATAGTGCTGAATGTAGACACCCAGCATACCATGTACAGATTTTCAGTTTTCGTGACAAGAAATGCAAAGCTAGAACACAGCTGTTGCATAAAGCCTGTCACTTGCCACCTGCTGACTCAAGATCGCTGCATCCAATTAACGTCTTTGTCAAGGCGCTGATGGGCAAAGACGAGACCCACCGGTGGTGGGAGTGCAGCACTGCTCTGCAGCACGCATCTGTTTGCTATTTAAACTAAAGCATTTCGAAACGCAATCAAAAAGAAACGGTTCGTCGATGGGATTCCCGGAATATGAATCAAGTAAACCGTGATTATTGGTTTTGTTTACTTCATGGAAAACACATTTCGATCTCATTACTGTGTCATTTGCGTTCCTAGCACTAGTCATAGCGAGTGGCTCTCAACTCTACCATTAGCTATATAGCATTGCCATGTAATCCATCACACAGTTTCGGGGGAGGAGTGTGAAAGGGCTGTTGACATCTTCAGCTATCGCTCCTCATATCTTCTGAGTTCAAATCTGTTTTATTCTTTCTGTCCTTTTAAGGCAACGCAAATGCTCGGGTAACAATTCTGCTAGACCCACAAGGGTGGAGAATTTTTTTTTTTTTTTTTTTTCCCCCCGAAGGTGGTGAAGCCAATGTGTGGGGGGAAAAAACAGTCTGGTATCATTACGCAAGACATGACTCTCCTCTGCTGTTGGCAGAAGAAGCAATGGAGAAATACAAGCAGATGTCTGTACATTAATTGTGCAGATGCTAGAAAGATAAAAAGCCTTATATCCCAAGTCTCAGCCACCTCCTGTTTATGTCGTTTAAGCTCAGTGTGCCACTAAAGAAATTTTATTTCATGGAATGCAGCCCAGTAGGGCCAGGAAGTGTTATCTTCCTCTTTGATGCCTGATGTTTTTCAGAAGTTCAGTAAAGATTATCGTATCAGGCAGTAGGATTCCATTTAGTGGTGGTCTAATGCAGCTGGTTAATGTTAATATCTAGTTTCTATTTATGTGAAGTTGCACTCCATTACGATACATTGCAGATGCTCTGATCTAGAGCAAAGCTTTTCTGCTGCTTTGCCTATCAACTTACATTTGAGAACAGCCAATTATGTATTTTTATTAAAATTACCCTTTTTTTGTTCAAAATTGAGGTATAACAACTCTGCACTATTAAGTTTTTTCCCCTTATTATAGTTGCGACCAAGCAGCTCTGTGAACGCTTCTGTCTGTCTGTCCGTCCGTCTGTGACGCCTTTTTGACCATGTTCTTGTCGTCGTATCATCATGAAATTTTCAGGAGTTATTGACCTTCCCCAAAGTGATGTCCATGCACAAGGTTGAGGTCAAAGGTCAAGTTCACAGAGGTCACGACCTTGTTTGTGGGTTTTCGCGCTGTAACTCTAGTTAGAATTCATGGATCGCTTTGAAATTTTGGAAATAGCTTCTAGGCAAAGAGGAGGTGTTCTCTATTGTTTTTCAAGGTCATCCGTCAAATCCCAAGGTCACATAGGTGGAAAGAAGTGTCAATTTTGCCCGATGTGACGGTTTTCGCACCGTAACTCGAGTTTAACTTAAAGAATGGCTATTGAATCTTACAACAAGCTTCTTGGTTCTGAGGAAGGGTTCCCTATTCATTTTCAAGGTCATTTGCCAATTTCGAGGTCACACTTGTACAAGAAACCACCAGTCATGGACACTAGACCACTTGACGGATGCTAGGCGAGGTCGCAGCTATTAGATCCCTCTGATCTACTTGTTTTTTTTACTTGTTTTGAATGCCCTGTCACAGTGTTTACTCCCCAACAGCTCTATTCACAATTTGAAGATCACAATGGAAAAATGATCAGTCACATTTTCACATTGTGGAGAAATGATGAATTAAAAATTCTAAACAATTTTCAAATCAAAGCTCTGAAAAAATATGCAAAAAATATTAAATATACAAAAAATAATAAAATATAATATTGTTATATATTATGATAAATAAAATATACGATTGGCAAGCTGTCGAGGGTGGGTCCCTGCCTTTGCCCGTAGTCAGCTGGGATAGGCTCCAGCTCGCCCCGTGACCCTACTGAGGAATAAGCGGGTATATGAAATGAATGAATGAAAATAAAATATACAAAAATGCAGAATTTGGACTCTGATCATTTATCCTTTGTGGTCTTACATTTGTATTCATCAGCGTCACGCATTTTTTGTCGTCTGCTCTTGATTTGGTGGCTCAGAGGCATTTGTCTGTCCCTCAAAGCACCTGACATGAACTTCTGCACCTCGATGCTCACTGTCTATGAGTCAGTCATGGGAGGATGCTCGTGGTCAACCACCTGAGCTGCATACAGCACCTGCTCAACCAGCAGTGGTCACAAGTGTTCAATAAGTTGCCAACATGGAAACCACCAGATTGAAACCTTCCCTCTCCTGGGCAGCATTGGCACCAATTTTTGATCACTGCCTGAGGTTTGGCGCAGGCTTGGTTTGAAACCAGATGGTATTGCTCATCTAATACTAGAGCAGTGCATCGACCCTCCCAAGTGACTAAATAATTAATGGCATGATCTGCAGAAAACAGCCCATGCATGACAGTTATGTCTGTCCTCGACACGGCGTCAAGCAGTTGCATAATTGAATCAGTTTATCGTCCAATGTTCCCGGCAGTATTCTCATCCAAGTCCATCCATTAACGTTTGTACCGAGACATGCTGGAACTATCACGCGACCTCCCTCCACTGGTGGCAGGGGTCAGTATTTCTATTTGCGTCATAACCCTCTCACAGAAAATTGAGAAGAAACATCTGTTACTTATTAAAGAGCTTGAGATGGCTGCCTTGACTGCCTCTACAAATAAGGGAAATTAATATGAAGATCTGCAAGGATAGGGGATTTTATTGAGAAGTTTGAGACGACAAACATGCAGGTCTTAAATTTGGAGTCTTTTCTCATTGGAGAACAAACCGCAATCGTTAAAGGGTGGATCAAAATGCATTGCATAGTATCTTCAGATGGAGCATAATCACTAAAATGGTACTTCATGTGTCTGGCTGTACTGCATTTCGCTTCAGGACTTGTGTTCTTGAATTCTCGTTCCGTAAGTACATAATGGTTAATCCAGTTCATCCCCGCTAAATCAGTACTTGCGCTCCTCAAGTCTCCTTGGAGAGAAAGACCAGCAAGTGCACCCCTCATCATCTTTTTTTTCCCTCCTCTCTTCTTCTGCAAACTATGTGCACTCCTGACCCGTCTGGATGGCACATCACGTATTCTAAGAGAAAGAGTCTCGGACCTGCACGCAAGTGAAAAGCTGGAGTGAAAAGCAGACGCATGAACTGGGCCAGGACGGACCTGACTCAGAGGCCGACGTGCGCAGCATCTGTTGCGGTGATCGAGTTGACAAGGAGAAGATCCCATGAGGATCTAGGAATTTGTTCGCTGTTGGCTAGCACTCACTTCTTCATCACCTGCTCTCAGAACATTAATGGATTTCACTATTTCTAAAGGCCAGATAGATTTGAATTCTTGGAATCGGTCGAATTGTCTCCCTCTGTTCTGGATACATATAAATTCATTTTCAAGCATTTATTCCCCAGAGTGCCAGTTGAAATTAAGCATGAGGTTTTCTGGATTCAATCAAATGTATGAGGCACCTGTAGCTTTTAGGATGAAATGAATAAGAACCAACTGGGACCAAAGTGTGAGGTCATTGATGGAGCACATCTTTTTATTTGTGTTGTCTGGCCAAGGTCATGAACTTTATTACCTTTGCAACTGAGAGGACTTTCAAAACAACCCTTATCATCCTTGCTAACATTTACTGTTTGGAGGAGATTCAGTGTATGAATTTAAAGATTTTTTACCCTCTGTTATTAGCGGTGTGCTTAGGGAAATTCTTCACAGAATTGGAGACTGATGCTCATTACATGATAAAAATATTTAGATTTGACCATTGTGAATGACTGAATCAGTGTTGGGAAAATCATCATCATGTTTAAAAATGCTGTTCTTGTCGAGTTGTAAATTTTTACCTTACCATGGTGCCGGGCGAGTGTTCGCCCTCAAGGCCAGTCATACGGTAAGGACACTCGCATTATCAAGCACTGGCTTTTGTTGCAGGTCTGTTTCTTTTTGTTTTATAGATCAAGAGATAGAAGCTTTGCCTTAATACCCTCAGTGGTTTACTTTCTCTAGATTCTCCAAACTTACTGTGGAGCTGTTTATCAAATGACTTAAGAGCCTAAATGTTAGATGTGGTTCCAGTAAGACCATTTCAGGCAAAGTGCCGTCTATAAATCATAGTGGATAACTCCAACTGAATTTAAATATTATAATTACAGGAGCACAGACAATCAGGATAAGTACAGTGGCCCAGGAGCGAACAAATTTATGAGCATGTCATTCACTGTTTTGAGTAGTATCATTCACTATTCAGAAGCCTTGATCTTCTCAGTTTTTCTTTTAAATAAGACTCCTGGACTCGTGTACCTTGATGAAATGCACCAAACCTGCAATTATGTCAGCCTTTTAAACACCTGAAATTATACCTGGCTGCTCAGTCAAACAGATCTGCAGGTTGAGATTAATGTTTTTCCTGGTTTCGTTTTCCCATTGCGGTGAGGCACACAAGCTGATTACTACCACATAAATGCCACATCACTTCTCCTCTCGCATGAATGGCTATAAAGTCTTGTGTTATCTTTTCTCCTGAGAATTACCAGCTGTTTCTTAGATACTCAGTATTGTGTACATAAAGTGCACTCATTGTATTTCATCTTTGGCTCAATTTCCTTTTGTTTTCAGTAGCGCTTTGGGTTGAGAAGTTTGTTATAGGAGTTTAACTATGGCCTTGACGTCTGCCTTTTCCATGCATTCAGATGACCGTCCGGGATCATGCTTCCACCAATGAAGTGGATTGTGTGGTTGGGTAGATTTTGAGAGTTGGGCTCGACATCTGGTAAAGCTTATGGTGGGCAAACATATTTTCTTGGACTTGTTTCAGCGTGGTACTCTCTCTGCATTACTTTCCAAGTGTTGCCTTCCAGTTGGGCCGGCATTCCTGGACGGTCTCCTGTTTTCGGCGAAGTATAGGAGGTGCACAGCTGTGCGGCTTTACAACAAAAAAATATTGTTTTAATCTCCGTTGGATTATGCCGAGTTCAGCGAAAGAATAATACGGTGTAACCCTCAGAGCATGAATAATTTGTTGGTATATGGGAAAGTTTTCATATGTGGTGCAGAGGATTATGCCTAGTAAGAGCACGGATCAGCTTGTGAGCGTCTAAGGGGAAAACTTATCCATTTCTTTGGTAGCTTCACCAAAACCACAGGGGAAACAATGCAGTATCTTCAAACGATCCTTGAAAACAAATACGCAGGTCATTTTTCACACTGCTCACCTCCTCCGCTGCTGGTCACTTTTTTTCCAGAAATATAGTTTATCCCTTTAAAAGCTTCTGGAGTTTAAAACTTGGAGTAATTGGTTTGCCTCAAGGAAAAACTGTTGAATATGACACACGGGGTGACCAATGTGATAAACGGCCCTCCATCGCCAGCCTGCAGGCTCTACTTCAAACTCATTCAACCGAGAAGATAAGCTCATTGGTTCTATGCCAGGTAACTAGGGCGACGGCCAGAGTAATTCAAACAAACTGCTGGATGTGTTTCAATCTGCCTTTGTCCTATATCCTGACCTGAACATACCCCCATTAACTAGTAAACACACAAAAAATAAAGTAGATCCCCTCTTTAAGGTGAAGCAAGATTATGAACTCAGTGGACTGTCTTCAGGTCTCAGATTTTTTGCAGTGGTTTGTGATCATTTCCATAGCATTGTGGATATTGGCATGGAACAGGCCTCTCATTAAATGACAGCATTTGGTCCTCATTTCAGCTGGAGCCACCTGCAATCGTTTTTTCTGATGGATACGAAGGCAAGGAAGAGTCAGCATATCCCTGCCTTCCTACTCCTTACTTCTACGTAAATTGATGATCAGTGATAAATATATTGAATGACAAAAACATGCAGTTTGTCTTTTTTTTCCACTAATAAAACATATGAACAGACAGTTTTTTAGGGTAGCGCCAGTTTTTTTGCCAGATTTTGAGACTGACTCGGTCTGAGAATGGTAGTAAGAATTCTGGAATTGCGTCAGCCCGGCTTCTCTCCTGCATAGCGACTGCGTATGATAATGTACAGTGCCAACGATCACAGTGGGATTTCTGGATTTGATTCCTTTGCTGAATGCATACCAAAAGTTTAATAAAAACTGTCCATACTCTCTAAACGTGCACATACTAACCCCTCAATGCAAAATGCTTTTCAAAAGTCTAAGGAAAACAGATTGCTCTCTCTGTCTCTCTATGTGGATGTATTCAGAAGATATATGATGGAGAGTAAAATTTTGTGGCATTGATAAAGCGTATCTTGCTTAGGACGTTCAATTTTCTGTTATCTTTACAAATCCAACAATTCACTCCCCTAACAATCTCAGTCATTCCTATACATTCTTAGAAAGAGCTGGAGTTCCCTGGAAGTTGCTCTAAAATGGCCGCAGGAAGTGTCAGTATAAGACCATGCACATGAAGGGCCAGAGATTGAGATCTGAGTGTACAGATTAGATGTCTCGGCCATTTGCGAATCCATATTTTAGTGTTAAGTAATAGTTCTGACCTACACAGACAGAAAAGAGATAGCATTACACAAAAAGCTATTTCATCCTATGCACCTTACAACAGTTAATTCAGAAAGGATCGGCAAGGAGCAGAGATGACAATAAATTTTCAGTTGAATTTCAACCCAGGGAGGAAGTAATAACAATGATTTACCATATCGTGATTTTGAACATGTTTTGAAGAATGATTCCATATAGTAGCAAGATAAATACCCATCACGAATGATTAAAAATGTGTTTTATGAAATAGAGAGCATATAGACTGTTCCACAGAGAAGTTGTAGAATTTCATGTGAAGTCTCACTAAAATTCTGTACGAAAATGTTTTACAAATGCACTGCAGATTTATCTTATCTGTTGCAGATTAGAGGATCCCACAAACGTAGTTACAGTTGAACCAAGGACAGGACCTCACGGTAAGCTACGTAATAGTTTTAAGAAGACACATGTTTCAGCATTTCTGCTGTAAAGTAAAATTTGTGGAATAATCATCTGCAGCGCTAGATCACACGTTAACTGAGTAGTTGAACAGACCCCTTCATGCCAAGTGCTAGTCCAGCTCTCTGGAAGATGGCTAGAGGACCGAGCTATATGCTGGCCTCCTTGCAATGAAAGAAGATCCACGGAGAACGCCAGGGCATGGAAGCAGCGCAGTAAGTCAGAAACATCAGGTTCCAATTTTATGTTTTGCGTTGCAGATCCTGCGGAGGGAATGGGGGTGATGGGGATCAAGACAGGATTTAAGGGACCTCCACTCAAGGCTTTTGATCATTACCCAAGCGAGGAAAAAAAAAAATGCTGATCCCGCCCTGAAATGTAATGGGAAAGTTTACATTTCTTGCCTGTAATTTTCTTCCTTAGGGGCATTTCAACTGAGCTCTTGGGCGGCTCTTTGGCGTCTCCAGTGGTGCTAGCATCTAGCGATCAGTTTCATCGGGAGGACTCAAAAGTCTGACGTTAATTCTGTGGGTCTCCTCTGGTTTCCACCATGTCATCTTGGGTTTGGAGCCCGTGTAATGATTCAGCGAATCCAATTGCACACCCTCTTATGCATCATGAATGGGGTGTTTTTGGAACAAAAGCCTGCATGCCTTTGGAACAACTCAGGGTGGACAATGCAACAGATTACAGGAAAATCACAACAGCCTATGGACCCTCAGGAAGGAATTACAAAATGAGCTGCATCAGAACATATGTGAAGCAAAAGCTGAAGTTGTCTGTCTTATTTCAAACATGCCCCCTACAGGGTGGATTGACTTCATAACGATTAGCCCTGAAAACTGGAGATGAAGCATTTCGAACAGCATACAATGAGACATTGTTCAGTGTTTACGCTAGCAACACTCCCATATAATAAACATGGTTATTCGATCTGTAGAACATGTTGAAAGGGAGGATAACCATTTCGAAGCTCTCAAACAAACTTTGTACCAATTCAGTTACTGTAACAGCGATCATCACATCATTTGTATGCCTCAAAATGATGGAATACAAAATTACACACAAATAAATGAGCTGAGCATGGATTTCTGTCCATTAAGTCTGGCCAAACTACTATGCATTAATCAAATCAAGCTGGATGACTATCTCCATGTGTCAGATCTTAATCACTTGGATGTTCCCTTGGTGTGGAAACAGCTAGTTAGGGGGAAACGGATTCCAACCAGACTCTACTGGCATCCCAGAAACATCAAAATCATGTTCTACCAAACCAGACTTGGAACAAACATCAAGTTACATAAGGCTTGCAAAATATTTTACTTAATCCTGTGGCCTCGCATTGATATTTGGTTGGAAGTGAATTAGCCATTTTGAAAGTGATTTCTTTTATATATGTCTTTTTTTTGGTCATATTGGATAAGGTCTGTTTACAGAGCTTTTTATACAGGTTCGTTGGACCAACAGGAATATAATCTGTCGGCTGTACTCGGGGCTAAGGTTCACACTATCCCTTCCTCAAACAAGAGCTCCATATTGGCAAACTGATTCCCTGCCTGAAGTCCAAAGACAAGTCAAGTGATACAGGATTATCCCCAAGTAAAAATCATGACTATACAAGGTGTGTGAGACCACCAACGTGACTAGCCTTTACTTACAAGGGTGCAAATACCTGCAAAACACAAGCAGAAGAGGCCTTTCCAAGTACTCCTAGGCAAGTATCTGGGCAAGTATCAAAATTGAGGTCCTTTAGAGAGATTTAGTTTTTGGTTTTGTTCACAGCCTAATGCTTACCACACACATTTATACTGGACAGGGTTTTATGTCATTGCAGTAATGGGAGCCGTAACATGCAATATAAGTGAGAACTTTGACACTATCACCACTTGGCAAAGCAAATTATTAGGCCAAAGCAAAGGAAGACGTGTCATCAAGACGAACATTTGGACATTACCTAACACACAAACCAATTACATCCAAAGACAGCTGTGTGGACAGATAGCAAACTGGCTTTCAGGAGGGCTGTAGTTTCTGTGTTGAGGGAGTGTAAAAATGTCCTTATTTGGGATTCAGTGACATCATCGACCCTCTTCCCCTCGCCTGTGAAGGGCCCCACAGCCTCTGAGTTCACAGGGCAGGTTTATTTGCCCCCAAGGCAAGGTGCTTAGAGCATGACCACAGGAGACGGAGCAGCTGTCTGGGACACAGAGGGCCAGAGATGGTTCCCTCCCCTGGTCCAGCCAGCGCTCGTTCAACTCTTCCCCAAATCTCCAACATTATCTCATTGCTAAGCAAGAGGATACATCACTCGCAGTCACGATCCATCGCCAGAGCCAACGGCACTGAGCTCAGTTCAAAAACAAATAAGGCCACGTCCAAAGGAACTCAGGAACAGGGTCCCCCAGTGTGTGGAGTTTAAAAAAAGCTAGGCTCAAGAGGACTTCGAAGCAAGACTGAACAAACAAGTCAAAATAAGTCCAGGAGACACTGTTATGAAATACAAGACTTTATTATGTGTATAAAATACAAGCATATTTACAGCAAGTACTCTTTACAAAAGTTTACACTGGAAAATACAAGAGCTTAAAAAACAAGGGCACTCAAACAGACCCTAGCTGAATGATAATAAAAATGCTTTAGCAAATAAGCAAAACTTTTCACTCAAAACTTTGCATTTCTGTATACTTTTAACCGTTTGCACGCATTAATAAGTATCACTGTGGTGAGAAACTATTCCAGTACATTCTGTAATTAGTGGGAAGGAACAAGTAAAATATAGCATCTGGGCTAGGTGAGCATTTTTATTGAGACACTCGCAAGCCGAGCTGAAAATACATGTAGTACTGCATGAGTGAACACCATGGTTTCCTCTACAACAATCCCAAACGTACAACATAACCCCCCCCCAAAAAAAAGTGAGGTAGATATTCACTAAAGAAGCAATCATCGCCAACAAAATGTACAATCTTAGTATGAGAGGGGGTGCGTGTACAAGGTATGAGCTTTCCCCCTCTTTCGGCACAGCTTTGCAGGGCTAACTCTCGGTGCGCACACAGTGTAGGGGCCTATGGGTGGGGGAACCATATCCAGGATTTACGCAGCTCCCGGTTCCCCCATCTTCGCCCGTCCTATGAGCTCTCTATTTACGCAGGGTAAAGAAGCGCGGCAGGTATTTCAGCACACCGTTACGGAGGCTGACTTGACAACACCACCAAACCGCAGGCTTCCTCCCTCAGGGGAATCGGACCTGAACAAATCTAACTTCTGTGAACTTCTTTTAACACGACTCAATTCAAAATTCTTCGACATTGAAGGTGACAAATGACCTTACCTCACTCTCCCAAGGAAGCTGGAATGAATAAACTTTTCTGACTAAAGTGCAAAAATCTTTCCTATTTTTAAAGCTTATAACACTTGGCTGTATGGCAAACAGACCCTCAGAATAGCAGGAATCTCCAGCCACATATAGTCCACAGAACCTCCAGAGTTGGCAAAGTTGCATTAAGCAGCTACTGTCAGGGGGTGATGTATGGTTTTAAAAATCTATCCAACAGTACTAGCTGTTGATCCACCAGTTTTATGCTTTTATGTTTCTGGAAGCAAATCTAGAGCATTTTGCAAAAATACCGCAAGAGAGCAACAAATAATTTTGGAAAACAGAGGAAATACTGAATGATATCGGGAATTTTAAATTCAGCCAGAAACATCATTATACAAAAATATTGTGTTTTGTAGATTGCAGCACAACTAAATTCTCCAAGGCAGTGAACTGGAGAAGTAAAAAAAAAAAAAAAATTGGTCTGGTGAATGGTATACGGTAAATAATTTGGTTTTATGACCACCGATACAGAATATAATTTTCTTTGGTGTTGATACTCAAAGCAAGCTTTTAACATACTGTATGTATACGACTGCACACAATTGTATACAAACATACACACTTATAAAACTATATAATTCACAGTACATGACATAAAAATATAGTTGGCTCCATTTATGCAACACTAATACACAAATACAACTTTACACACTTTCCCACAATATATACCTGTATTACTGAAATACTCTGTGCTCTTCTTTGAAGATTATTTTTATGCTTTTCACAATCACTTGAAAGCTTTTTGATTAAAATACATTCCAAAATTAAATTCGTAAAAATGAAAAACTGTTACAAATGTAGTTTTATGATATGGTACGAAGACAACTTCCATGCAAACACAGACACACACACACACACACACACACACACGGGCAATTCCATAGTAATGTCTAACTGAGTGTGAAAAACGTTATTTCCTTCCCCAGATAATTGTTTTACATGTAACTTTGGTTTTATACTTTAGAGTGCAAATTTCATTACACCACTGCATTTTAAAAAATTGCACGTAATTACCGCTACAGGGGTGGATGGACACAATAATGAAAAAAGGTGACATAATGCAATGGTGTCACGTCCATAACACCGTCTTTTCCTCATAAAAATAAAAATGCAAGTAGAAATATATGACCACTTTTATGTAGAGCCAAGCCTCAATCATTATGGAAATGTCAAACTTTCTGCATTAGATTTTAAACTTTGTTGAATTTTTAGAAAGTTGTTGTCTTCCCATAACGCCTGTTTTTTGTGTCAGATCAATAGCACAGCATATAAGTAATTCTTTTTCTGACATCACAATAATTATTTTCTAACCATTTTCTTTGCCTTTCCACGCATCCAAGTGGGAGCAATAAGAATATGCAGTAATAGTTTCTACCGTATCAGGAGAAATATTTCTGAGATATTTATTGTTGTTTCTGTCCTTTTGTTTCCAACTTACATCCACTAAGCAGGAATTGCCCATATGAGTGCGTGTTTATGTGTGTGACATCTAAACAAACATACACTCAGTTTTCCTCCCAAATACCCTAATAAGAAATATTTTGTTTCCCTTTATATTCCAAAATTTTTATACATTCGTGTGATTTTTTTTTTTTTGATTAATTTAAAAATACAAATACTGATTATCCATAATAAAGCCTGCAAATGCATTTCATTCCAGATGATAATACATTGGGAATAAGGGTAGAAGTGATTGTAACCTTGAAACAAATTAATTAATTGATGAATTTCAGGGATTGCTGGAGACAGTGGCATTAGACCCTAAAAAGTTATATTATTTTGTATTTTTGGTAATTTTAGATTTAATGCCCAATCCTCTGCTATGGTGCACAGGAATGTCCACAAAATGAGATGGCACATGGATTAAAGGAGCTGTGTCATGATTACTGCGCATGCTAAAATCATGCATCCCAAGAAAGTGAATCTGTTTGGCTACAAGTCATAATCTCATTCCATTCTTGCCAATTCGTCACTATTTCGCATTATATTTATTTATATACGAGTTATTCCGGCAATACGCTTTCTATATTAAGGAGCTTTCTACAGAAATTTGAAGATTCAAAGCGCTATTTTAAACTGTAGCCAAGGGTTACGAAGAATGTAAACTGGTTTTTCATTGCCAATAATCATAGAAGAAAAATGCCTTTTAGGCTTTGACTTGCAGTAGAACGGATTTACTTCTTTAAAAGTTACGGGCGTACGTAGTAATCGTGACACAGCACCTTTAATATTCCGAGCATAATATAGATCAGGAAAAGCAAAATAGAGGCTGGTTGCCACCTGAACCAATTTCCTATTTTCATATACTCTGTACATAATTATAATCTCCAGATAAGACATTTATTTTTATATTTATATATCTATTTATAGTCATTTTTCCATAACACTTCTTATTATTTACAATATATACAAAAACAATATAAAACATTCCCATTTAGTTTACAACTCCATCCAATTAGTCCATTGGTTGGCAACCGGACGTTATTAAGATTTTTACCAGACTAGGCAGAAATCCGTGTTGTGTTGTGTTTCGAGCAGCATCTGGATCTGAAACTGTAGTAGTTCCGTTGCACATTTTTGAATGAAAAGGAGGGGCCACTGACAGCTGTAAGACATGGCGCATCAGGTGTTTCCTCTTTGCCTGCCCTGAAACCCTTGAAATAAAGACCAGGCATCTCAGAGTAATGCCTTTCATCCCGGGAAAGTGAACATCGTCATGACTCGAGGGGCCTTGCCACCCTCCCAGGCTGCAGGCGGCCTCCTGGACTAGGCGGTGCTGCTGCTAGAACAGGGAGTGCTCTGTGTGCTGCCAATGCTGTGTGCAGCACTGCTGTTCTCTGAGGCCGGCGGACACTTTTCCACCTTCTGTCGTCCTGCAGACTCACCTGCTCAAGAGAGAAAGCAAATGATTACTAAAGGTCGGAGAAGCACACAATACAGTGCATTAGGGGTGCCTCTGGGCCCATTCTTGGTCCCCTCTCAACAAAGTAGGAGGATCAACTGACACAGAATCATTCAGTGTGGCAAATTAGAAATACAATACAAATGCATTCCATTTATGTAATCGTAAAATGTTGGTTGGGATAAACATTAATCATAAGCGAAACCCTCGATTCTTTGTTTATTATGCTGTATCCAAGAACTAATATGAGTGCAGTTCCAGTGTAAACTGCCTAAGTTCCCCTTTTTTATTGACTCCAGCAGAGAACTGTAATTTCAGTATGAAATTCTGGGGCCACATCTGCCTGCTGGGGGACAGAGTCCCTGAACATTTTGGTTTTAAATGGAGGCGACAACCCCAGGCCGATAGAGGAGCCACACCACAGGCCATGGGCGGCGAATAAGATTAGAATAAACATTGTGGCCATTGAGTCATCTCTTCAAGCAGAGCGATTTCAAGCTATTGACACTGTCCCAAGGAAACATGCCTTCCAGCAGAGAGAGAGAGAAAGAGAGAGAAAGCAACACTAATGGAAAGATCTAGGGCTTCTTTGCCCACTTCTATTTCCCCTCCATTCTCCATATCAAGTTTCCACAACTTAAGCAAATACAGCAGAGTAAACACAGGGAAGGCCGTTCTCCTGGCTTAGCCAGGCTGTTTATCATTCCCCTTTTCCAATGCGCATTCCCGTATGCCCTGGGGTGCACAGCGCAACGGGATCATTTTGAAAAATTAGAAGAAGTGCATTTGTTTGGAATGCTGGCTTGGCCCCAGGGAAATCGTGGTACTTGTTTGTTTTATGAACTTGGCATGGCGTAGTTTCGGTATTAAAAACTCTCCATCCGTCGGTTGTTTTCGAGCAGCCTCCCTTCCTGCACGGTCGTCTGAGGGCAAGAGGGAGGATTCTGCCCATATGCGATGCAACGCTACACGATCTGCAATCTAAAAGAGCTGTATGACTCCCCCCCACCCCCCACCCTCCGCTTCCTTTTCCTATTGGTTCTGCAAGAGAATCAGCAGCCGCCGATTCCCTCTTCTGGGCCCCTCAAAGCGGCCCTGCCAAAGCAAGGCTGCCAAGAGCTTCAGCTAAAAACAGAAAATCTCCTCACAGCCCTGCTCTCACCAGACTAGTGATGCTCTTAGGTAGACATGATGCCTGTCCCGCCTTGTCTGCAGCATTCCTGGTTCCTGTCCCATTTCTGATTACGATCTCAGTGCCAGTAAGCAGGGATGGCAGGGAGGGGCACCAGGTACATGCCCGATAGCCTGCCAGTTGTGATTATGGATCCTAGGCAGGCTATTTCTCTGGTATCCTTGAGCAATACGTAGCTTCCACCGGGTAAGGATTATGCATGGAAAATAAAAGCTATCTTAAATAATTATTATAATGCTTGAATGAGCTCGTTCCTAGTGGTACGATCGGCTCAGTAACAGATAAGGAAATCTGCTGTTCCTGTTTGAACATTATTCACATTTGGGAGCAATTATTTGTTGATATTATTGTTGAAATGAACACGACACATGTTCAATTCCCCTGCTTTTCCCCAGTGGTGGCATTAAGCACCAGGCTCACTCAGTACTTCATGATTTACGGACAGGCCTCCCTTTAATCTTCAGTGGGAGAAAACCCACCTCAGCCTCTTCTTGTGACTTACACAGAATGACCTATGGGCAGCAGTTACAGACATACTGCTTTAAACATGTCATAATGTATAGACTCACTTCCATAAACCTAACCTCCAAATACAGCAATCTGTAATTAAGCATATGTTAGTCTGACGGCTACGGTTTATGTTAGCAAGTACTGCATTGATCAGCGGCCCCAAATCATTCGAGAATAAACCCAGGCTTTTCAAAATCGAGCAAATAACGAAATGAAATTCTGCTGACACTCAATCACAAGCCACACAAAGAGAGAATAACAAAGCAATCATTGTTATTCCATTGCGACTCTGGGGAGAAAGTTACTATATGTAACACCATTTCCAATCATAAGGCTTAAACTCATAATACGCGCACGGTTCCCAAGATAATCGAACTTCCCGTTGCAGTTTTTGAGACTCTCATATGCCTATGGCAGACTAAGAGAAAAATCATCCAGCAGTGGTTTGACAGCTGCCATAATGGTTTTCATCACTGTGATTACATAGACCTCCTACGTGACCACGGGCACACAATTCCACTGAGACGGAGAAAGACCATGGGCTGGAAAAAGCACATCGACATGTAATTTAAATTCCTAATTATTTTCATGTTTTGAAGAAAGAATGCCATGCATCTTGCTTCTTTTACAGCGCTGTATACAATTTCATCTTCAGCTTTCAGTTTCTCCCCCTGGAGTAAGAATCTTTCTGCCTATATAAGGAAAAACAAAAGCAGGCTCCTTACATAGAACTACTACTATAAGGTCAGCTGTTTGAAGCCTTTAGCATGCTATTGGTTAATCGATACAGCATCTCCCAGCCAATGTGTATTGAGCAAGTGTAAGTCCATATTTGCTCAGACTTTCAGTTGCATCAAACTAAGCTGCATGAATATCTCTCTACATCTGTCGGGATTCTAACATCTGCTGGACAGACTTCACATTCCCAATAACGCGTCCCAGCGTTAAAATGTTGCGTTTATGTTTGGATTTAAACTTTTGACGCACATCTTTACATGGTGCTAACCCTTAAACTCATCAACTCAGTCCGGCAACATGTACCAGGAAGCAGTACAAAACACAAGCTCTGCTTAATGCCTCAAGAGATTAAAGGGTAGGTCTATTTTGAAGAGTAGGCTATCTTCTTCTGTTTTGTAAATATTTTTGAGTGGTATCCCAGGTCTTTTTTTTATGAGCATCTTTAAAATAAGTACTCCAGAGGCTACTCAGAATAATATTATATGTCAATTTTGGGACATTTTGTCGCAAAAGACATCACTTTCCCACAGTATGAAGAGTGTAGGTGGGGCTGTGCAGATAGGGAAAGGAGAGAACGCGTCCCAAACTCCCCTCCGGTCCTCCTCTTACACTCTGGAAACATCACTCCCTCCCGAGGATCGAGAACTACAAACAAACAAGTCGACATGGTCTACAACATCCCCCGCCAATCGTGCACTTCTCATTTTCGAACTCAATCAAGGCCTTTATGGTCTGAAGCTACACACCAAATTTGGTTACTGTATCTGTAGTAGTTTCTGAGTAAAGCTGTCCCCTTTATCTCGGACGGACGGACGCACACACGGACGGACGGACGGACGGACGGACGGAGGTCAAACCTATATCCCCCTCCCACTTCGTGTTGGCGGGGGGATAATAAACTGGCATTCCGTTTTGAAAAGTGCATTTGGAACAATCGAAATTCTAATAATTTCAAGGTGAGGTGCAAATGTTAAAAAGCTAATACCACAAAATGCCACAAAATTAATTGCATCAGATCGAAAAACAAAATGAAATGGAACACGGCTATTTCCATGGACATGCTCGCTTTTAAGTCACAGCTCGAACTTGGCATCTTTTTAATTTTAAATAACCTCAACCAACAGTATAATCAATTTACATGGTAAAGTTACTCCACCCGTGTTGATGACACAGCCTCTCTAAAAAACTACACTAGAATGAGAAAAGGTTTCCGGCAGAAACAACGAACAGAGATGTACCCAGTATCTTCGGATAACCTCAGAGAAATGCACGCTACCAACCGTAGGCCGCACAGAAAGAATGCAACATCCTTCATACGTTTTTAAAGTAGAATGACTTGATTAAAGTACCATAAACAATTGTGTAGTGACGTCGAGCTCCCGCGAGCCGATTTCTGGGAAGTAGCGACAGAGATTCATCATGAATTAGAGACCAGTGCAGTAATGTGGTGAAATGAACATATTGAAGGTCAAGGCCATATATGACACTCACAACCACCCCCCAAAACATTGTGACTTTCCACACTTAACTCATCGCAAGACTCTTCAAAAGCCCTCATCAGTTAGCTAGAACACTAAAGCCTGGATTTAATCAACACAGGAAACACATTTTTAAAAAAAAAAAGTTATTTGTTGCCAAGTTTAAGGACAAGCATTAACTGAGGTCCCTCTGCAAGGAAGTGCCTTTGTAATGAAGCTGTTGGCATCCAGTGGATGGATTGTCTCGCTTCCTGCAAAGAAGGGCAAAGCTTCTGATGGCCCTGGACAAGGCCGAATCCACAGGGAGAAGCGTACAGTAACGGACTTTACAGGGGAATTCCAGACTATAACCATTGTGCCCTTTGACAATACCTCTAAATATTCCCTCATCCCGGAAAGTTTCACCCGGCGAAAAGGGACAAACAGGATGTACCAAAATACCCATTTATCTGTAAACAAATTCTCGCTGAGAAGCAAAGTTTTCAATCCTTGCAATAAATGTTCTCCAGTCAGTCTTCAAGGTCAGCAGGGGCTTTAGCAAACAAATACTTTTTGCATTAAGTTGGCTAACTATTATGATGGTCAAAAGGGGAAAAATCTCTGATCGTTTCCAGTGCTAGAGGAAGAAAAGGACCTTCCATGAGGACATTCTTACCTGTGTGCGAGTAAATGCACCACAATGCTCCCATGAAGAGAGCTCCAATCAAAAAGGCCGCAAATGCGATTCCAACCACAGGGAGCGTGTCCAGGACATAGATTACTGCAAAGAAAACAAAGAAACAAGACAATGTATAACTACCTCAGTCAACTTGCAATCTATACATCTCTCGTTCTTTCAAGTGCATTCTGCGGGCATTCCAGCCCTCCAACGGTAGCGATACAGTGAGACAAAACAATAGAGACCATTTAAAAAAAATTAGACGGTCAGCATGCCCACCCACCCCAGAAAAAAAACACCCATGTGTGTTCTTTTTTTTTCTTACATTACTTTCTTTATTTAGGAAAAAATCCACTAAAACTCCACCAAAAAAAAGTGAGAGAAACGCTCAGGATTTTTGCCCATGCAGTGGATGGGTCAGTTTGGCTTACAATCTCTGTGCCACTTATGTGATGGGCAGATTAGATTATTTATGTTTACACATTAATGCACGTACTTGTGATTTGGATTTGTTGCGCTGTTTGGACCTCAAACTATTATTATAGTAAAATAAAACAACAAACCTCCCGCCCACCCATAAAAATTGAAATATGAAGGATACTAACCGACTAATTCACTTCATACTACCTAATAGCGATGCGCGGGTCGGTCGGGGTGGGTCAAATATTTTAATAGCATTAAGCGGGTGCGGGCGGGTTGGGCCAAACAGTGGTGACGTATAATTCCCACAAAATTGCGAATAAAAAGTATAATAGGCTATCGGCCACTTGAGGGCTCTAGACATACAGCCTAGATATTATGCGCTTGTCAAACGATGTAACGCTACCTTAAGCAGGATAGAATGCCAATTGTACCTCTCCCTCTTCCTACTCTCGATGTACACGCATTCACTGGTGCGCGGCTTAATCCTCCACGGATAGACTAATAATCTAAAGGTTGAAAAATAAATCGTTATGCATTCAGCACCGAAATAGTATACAGTAGTAATAATTTTATGGACCTGTGGGTCCAAACAACACAGACAAAACATTTTTTCGCCACTTTACAGTGAAAGGCATATCACGATTGTTATTCAAAAATAAAATCAACTTGTTGAGGTGCTTCCGTTTATCAGCTACGTGTTCTCTAACAGCAGAGCGTGTGCTGCCATCGGCAGTAAAGACTCTTTTTAGATATAAATATCTGTAACACCATTCTACACACATCACCTAAACGAATAGGTAACTTATCATTACTGGAGCATGTATGGTCATAAACTTAGTCTTGCTCTCATTAATTACCATAGCATGAGACAAAGAATAATCGTGTAAAACTCCATGGTGGCCAAAGCAGTCCTTTGCGTCCCAGCAACTAGCGCAACAAGCGATCGAACCTTAGTTCTGCTGGCCGTGTCCAGGAAGCGCGCCGTAATCGCTTAAACCCTGGCACTGGTGACGCGATTTTGTTTTTGCATAGTTTGGGAAAAAATACGCCTAGGCCTACATTATAAGTTGTGTTGAAAAAAATTTCCTCGTAGACCGGATATTGCAACACTGTATGGGAGAGTGGGCGATAGCGCCAGTGTGCCCCTGTCATGTTAATTTTGTTCCAATAAAACAGCCCGTTTGCAATATTTTGCCAGATGGTACTTCGTCTGGTTTCAAAGATCAGAAATCACGGTAAGGTTCAATTAACAGACAGAGCCTAAACTTTGGATCAAGAATTCCAGGCCAAAAGCCAAATGTATGTTGTGCTCCACTCAGACCCATAGCGTAACAGAGGAATTGTTTTTTTCCATTGCAAATCATGTCACACAGACCCACTGTATTCTTTTTCTCTTGCCTCCAGTTTGTGTCGGGTCGGGTTGGGTTCGGGTTGAAAATCAGTGCGAGTTATAGCAGGGCGGGTTAGCTGTCACGTCAGGTTGGGTTGGTACGGGTGTTAAAAAACCTTGACCCACGCATCACTACTACCTAATATGACTTCAATTCTGATGCCCATATAAAGGGGGACTTACTCCTTTCCTTCGGTTTAGTCGGAGGCTGGGGAATAATCCTGCTGGGTGAAGCTGAAACAAAGAGACTCACTGTTAGCTTCATCTCTTTCATTGGTTTCCACATGGAGATGCAACGGGAAAGCCACGCCCCTTCCACCTAATGCAGTTCCCTCAGGGTGTGTGGCACATCTGCGCAAAGAAACCTAATAATGGAGGACTGACCGCCAACTTAATAACTGTAGATTGAGAGGAGATGAAAAGCTGTCGTGCTGCACTAGCATCGGCGGACAGCTTTCTCAGTATGCAGGCCTGGCTTGGGCTCGTAATCTGTGGCGGCCAGCGTAGCATGACGGTCAAGAAACTTGCTCAATCCCTCGAGAAAGCCACTTCACCCAAATTTCTAGAAATATCCAGCAGCATAAACAATTCAGCAAAAGCGCAATTTGCAAGTCTCTGTGGATAAACCAAAACGCATTGCAATCAGCTATTCAACATAGCGTACACTTTGTTTGAAATGGTGCATAAGACTACCGATATGGCCGAGCGAAAAACCAAACTAGAATTTTGAGTCGCGTCAAAAGCGAACAAAGCTCCCCATTTCACCCAGCAGTGTGGTTTAACTTAAAGAGCAAAAGAACGGAATTTGTGTTGATACAAAGGCCTATTTGTCACGAGGACCTTGAGAGCCAACCTCCCAGCATTGAGGCCCTTCGCTGACAATGGCAGCTATTCTTGGAGGCTGCACCTTGGGACGCTCATTCCTGGCTCTGAACGATGACAGACCCTTGCGCAGGGAGAGGCCTGGAACAGGGCCTCGCTCTTATCTCATCCCAGTGCTGTGCAGAGACCACTGCTGAGTCCTTAAAACCACAGGCTGCGTGTGGTTTTTCCCAGGCCAGAGGGATAACCACGGCGAACGCTGAGATACTGCGCATGACTCCGAGCCAACCAAATTATCAAGGATGGGAATACTCGTACAAAGAACAAAAGAGTGTGAGACACACCCCAAACTTAGAAACTGAGAACCTCTGTCCCAAAATAAATAAATAAATGCATAAATATCGAACAGCTTTGCGAGCCCAGGATTGCCATTGCGCTGAAGAAAGGGAGTTGCCCTGAAAATTCTACTTCTTCTGCCCATTCAGCAATGCAGTTTCTATATATGGTGTAGCTTTGGAGACCTGCATTATATTTAATCTATTTTCAACATTTAGGTGGGTAATTACAATTCAGCAATAACCTCTGGGTACACAGTGGGGGGGGGGGGGGGGGGGGACTCAGCTAAAATGTTTTGTGAGCAATTAAATACAAATCGCACTTCTTTTTTTTTTCCCTTCACAAATGTGGTTTGGCAAGTTCAGTAATAAGAAAAACAGGAAATCTGGCGGAAAAAAAAGCATAAAGCTGGCACTCACTTCTAAGCCAGAGTTGCGGACATGTTAAATACAGAGCCTGGGTCCTCGCAGTAGAGAAAGACCCCACCAATAGCTCATGGTCAAGCAAAGGGATCTGGCTTCATCATCGGTTACGGTTCTGTTCTGCCCAACCGACACTTCAGGTAGCATTATATGATTTGACCTCGGCCTCATCAGCAATAGTAGCTTAAAAGTAGTATTTATTAACAACTGTTAACAACTCCCTTTAATCCTTAGTACATAAAGCCAGCCTCAGTTAGTGTCGTTACAACGAGTGCACTGATGTTTGCCTGGGTGAAAAGTAAATGAGGGAATGTTCATTCAACACACGCATCATGGGGATCATACAGAACGAAGTGTAACGAACGCAAAGGCTAGCTGAATCAACTGTTCTTGGTAGCTAGCCGAGTGAGTTGCTATGAAAAAGCACATTCTCCATATTTCCTTGCTTTCCCTCGGGATTTTCCTGCTTATTTTCCAGCTGTGATGCATGTGCGACTTCGCCACTATCGATATGTGACATTTACGGACATTGCGGGGTACTAAAACAGCACAGGCCGAAATGGGACTGAAGTGAACATGTACTAGCCCCAGTGGGTTAGAACTTTGAGCCGAACTTCACAGTCCCATCCAACGACAGCCCCTCAGTTCATAGAGAGAGGCCGGTTTTCGCTGCTGTGACACAACAGATGCCTTCATAAAATAAACATATAATGAGCTCAACGCCCTCTTCATCCATTTTATGATGTGTCAGGATTTGTTTACTTTTTAAACAGGAAAAGCAGCCCCTATTGCTGGCAGCAGTAGCGGCCAGCTCCCTATGCACGGCAATAAACTGCTCAGTAAAATGAAGCCGCAGAGAAATTGCAAAGTGCGCACCATTTTAAAATGAAAGGGCAACAACAGGGGCAGCTCGCATTCATAACAAGCTTTGAAGTTCCCTTCCTTTTTTGTCGTACATCATCTACAGTGCTAAAGAAAAGTACATCTTTGCCTCAGCAACCAAAGACCAAAAACAATCCTATTACCATTCTGTGTGCCTTGGGTTTGGGTACAATGTTTTGCAACTGTCGTCGCCCGCAAAATGTATTAAAGATGAAGAGTGAGAGGCACCATGGGCACACAAATTGAAAGTCGTCAAAGAAAATATTGGAGTTTGAATTGCAATTCCGCTCTTGTAGTAACATCTAGTCTCTTACAAAATAATAAGTTAAACCGCGTTTGTCATTGAACATCTCCTGCGTTCCCTGTCACATGAGACTCAGCAAATATACCTCAGCAAGTCTTCCTACACTTACACAAACAGCAAAACAAACACAACCAGATCCTTAGCTGGCATTTGCTGCAAGTCGGCAGGCACGTACTCGGTGGTTGTGGTGTTTCAGGCTCAGGTATCCCAACCAGCTGTTTTGTGGAGGTCTTGGAGAACGTCATCATGTTAATAATTGTGGTAGCACTGAGAGATTCACAGGACTGGTCCGGCCGTAAACACTGCAAAGACACAAACACATTCGGTTGAACGCCATTTTGAGTATTGACTTCAAATGATACATTTAATTAGGTCTCCCTTGTTAATCGGACCCATTTCACATCACACCTTGAGGTGTTCAGATTAAGGGCATCACATTCTTGGATTATTCTATCCTTCCAATACTCAACCGTAACAATACATTTTGAAGGCCAGACAACAGAAAATTAATTAAATTTGTGATAAATAAAAACATCAACAATGAACAAATACAATCATTTCTTTAAAACATCTCATTAAATGTCCATGCATTCATTTTATTACCAGTATATAATGCCAACGTTTAAAAAAAAAAAGTTTTAAGCAATAAAAGGACATGTAAAGATATGACACGTCTCTACTAATTCAGGAACAGGATTTGAAGCGTTGCTCTGGTCCACCCCGGAAATTAAAATTGAAACAATTCAAACTGATGTTCGTGATAAAATGCTTTGTTTGTGAAAAGGCCAACGCGAGTAATGACCTTACCAGAGCAGGGAGAGTAAAGAACAATGGCGGCAGTGGGGCACTGGCCTAACTTAGGAAACCTGTGGAGATCAATGCTTCCTGTTCAGGGTCGGGGTGGCATAAAACAGGCACGTGGCGAGTGCAAGACCTAGCAGAGGAGACTGTTTTTCGGGGGCAAATGCTCACCTCGGGTAACCTCTCCCCGGGCAGGGGCCTGCTGGTACACGGGGTCATGTGACAATGCAGGTAGAGGATGGATGCATTGAACCTGGACCTGAAAGCGAAACGGAACCGCTTCTTGTTTGCGTCGCCGCGGAAGGCCGGATGGTCGGCGCCCTGGGGGTAGTACTCCACGGAGTCGTCCATAAGGCAGACGTTCTCGATGAGATTGTAGTCAGAGTGCTCCATGGGGTCGGGGCTCGTCGAGATGAAGCATCCTTGAATCATGAATCCCAGTTCCAGATCAGCATTGTCGGCAGTGACCTGAAACAAAAGTAAAACAGTGCAGGGGCCCCTGAAAGTAACAATAATCATAATATCATATTACAGTAATATGCAGTGAGGCCTTTCAGAAGTGTGAGAATGCACTTCGGGTTAGGGACTGGGGAAAGGGGGGGTAAAAATACAATTCAAAAAGAACAACCGTGGCAAGATCTGCAGCATTATATGTCGGGCAGTCTAAATTTTGACCACATCCACCCAGCTTTGCAGCTTTCACAGCTGCAGCTCCGACTGAATCGCGTACCGTTTCTGCAGCCTTCACGACAAATTCCCTGTCTGGTTCCCTTTTAAAACCGACTAGAATACGGTCAGGAAAATCCATGATTTTTGGCGAATATTCAGCTACATTTAAAACACAATTTAAATTTCCTAATGCTGCTCCCATGTAGTAACAGTACTGTATGCCAGGCATTAAGAGCAGAGTTGCCGGATTTGGCAAGAAAATAAGCCCCTTATTGTAATGCAATTAGCGAATTCAATGCTGCTTAATTTTACTAGAGAAAAATTAATAAATAAATCAAAAGCACACCATCAAAACAATCACTCATACAAATACCAAAGTGCTACTGGTCCTTTCAGCCACTTTAAAAGAAAATTTTTTTCTGCAAATAATGACATTTCCATGCACATATTTTTTTCATTTTTCTGAAAACCACAAGCTACACACATTTGCACAACTGCAACCTTCCCCTGCCAGGATAGCTAAGACACATGCTCTGGCTACTGTCACGAGTCGGCAGGCTGCAATTCGAGATGTCCGCAGCATCACGTCTCTATCTCCACTGACATTCCAACAGCGGGAAATAAATCCCACAGAGCCGCGGCACCGACGGTACATAAAAGGGGAGCCTTCCATAAATTTGGGGTGTCGTCCCGATGCGCTGCGGGACCCCGGGTACATCAGAGAGTTCCAAAAACAATATCAGGCTGAGCAGGTGGGGAAGAAGACTCGTCTATGGGAGCACGCAAAAATCTCCTCTTTGTGGCTGACCTATCTCATTGTCCGCGCCGCGAGAGTTGACCGCCGTCTGCAGAACTGGCCATCAATCACAAGACCTCCCGAGGGACTTTTTCCACTCGCCCCGTAATTTACTTTCTGCCAGCTCCGAAGAATTTGCTGCGGCATTCTAGAATGTTGCGTACATTGAACCCCCCCCCCACACACACACACATACACCCCCGCACAACGGGCACTTGGCGGACCCTTTGCGCACCGCGGACGACATTCTGTGTAGGAGCGGGTTAAGGAAAAGACCGCCAAGATGTTAGCTTTAGAGCCCTACAGTCCTCAGCAAACCGAACATACCCTAAACGCAAGCACATTGCACTCAGGGAGGAAAGCTAGTGACGAAGAGATTGACCTATATTATCTTGGCGCAATATTTCCTGTTCTCTGCTGCTTGAAAACACACAACAATCTTAGAGAAGCTTAAACACACACTTCATACAGCACACAGCCACTGCCTCAGTTTCCAAGTCTCTGAACATAAAGTATCCAGTCTCTCACTACCATGACATCACATCATTGGGTAGCTGCTCTTGTCCAAAGAAAAATACAATAAGACCATACAGAAGGGTATATTGTGCAACCCAAATTCTGGAACGGATAGCTTGTAATTGTAAATGCAAATCGAATTTTGAAAAGTCCATTTACCATCTATAATACTGAAAATAGTACAACAAGATATTATTTTAGGTTCTAGCCTGTGAATTTACTTGCTTATTGAAAATACACTATGTGATGACTGCAACAGAAACAAAAAAAGTCAGCAAAGTCCAGCGTTCGCCACTAACATCGCTGCGTCTTTTAAATCGCATTTGAGAACTGAAGAGACCAGTTGGTGAAGTCTAGCAAGTAGAATTTTCCCCCATCCCTCCATTAGGCAGGTCTTCAGAAGCGCAATTATAGGAGGCTTTCAATGTTACACATTTTGCTTCATAATATGCCAAACATTCGCAATCAGAGGCAAATCAGGACTGCAGACTGGGCAATAAGGCACCCGCTGTGTTTGCTCATGCAGTGATGTACTTCTAATCAGGCCAAATGTGGTTTTGCATGGCCTTGCTGGAAAAAGTGAGGATGTCCCTGGAAGTGACGATGTCTAGATAGCAGGACAAGTTAATCTAAAATTTATGGTTATCTGTCTGCATTAATTTTGCCCTCACAAATGTGACAGACCCCATACTATGACAGATCCCAGCTCTTGGTCCCGACATTGATAACAGCTAGGGTTGTTTAAGTCGTCTTTGGTCAGGAAAACACGGCGACAGTTTCTTCCCAGAACCACTTGATTCATCAGAACAAAAAAAAAAAAAAAAAAATGCTCCCGCTATTCTGCTGTCCATCTCAGATGACAGAGAGCCCAGAGAAGTCAGCGGCACTTTTGGACAATGTTGACATACTCCGTCTGCTAGCAAGGCTTTAACTAGCATTTGTGGATGTATTCCTGAATCAAGTTGACTAAGAAAGGTCTAACAAAGTATTTCTGACCCCATGTTGCGATACTCATAACAGTCAGCTCTCAAGACAATGACGCCTGAAGGATCATAAATCACCCGCGTTCAGTAGAGTTCAAGGCCTTTCATGGAGGCTCCCTATATACTGCAACACCATTAACTCACCTGCTTTACATCACCTTATTATTGCAACTTGCCACATCGTTATTAGTCCTAAATTGCTCTTGTGCCAACTTTTTTCAAGTCTATTGCAGCAATCAGATTTGAAATTATTGAATATTTTCGAAAAAATTAACTCACAAGTGAAAGAAACAAATAGCGTGTTTTGTTGCATTTTCAAAACAAAAGAGGGTGAACAAACTTTCAAAATCATGCCTAATTATATTGCCATTTTCCATAACATGCCAACTTTTTTAGGGTTTACGTTGTAGAAAAATACAATAAAACTGACTATATGACATGGGAGATTTGCTTAAACACACCTACTAATAATGCGGGATAATGAAAAGGGATTGATACATGAAGGCAACTTAACTCTATCTAGACCAGGCTTTCTGGGGCCCCCCACCCCATGTCAGTATAAAATCACTGTAACCCATTGTATCTGTGGCAGACCGCAGCACAAAATATCCCTGTGCACTACCAACTACTCTGCGCTCAACTGACTAGTTAGGTTACGTTTGTTTCAAGACTTTTAGCTCACTATTTCAGTGTCAGCGAAGTTTGGCTTTTTAACCCACTAACCAGTTGGCTATCTACCTAGCTAACTATTGCATTATAGAGTTTGATATCACTTTAGCTTGCTAGCTACGTTGCTAACTAGCTCGCTATTTCAGCATTAGCGATAAATTATTGATTTTATTTTCTTGTGTGTTTATTTTATGGGCTATGTGTAGGGTAACCATATTGACTGTAGTGAACGCCAGCTAGTTGACAAACTGGCAAGCAAACTAATGCTCAATCATCATATTTTCCAGGACACCGGCAAGTGTGCAGGACAAAAGTCAATCCTGTTTCCTACTCTCGCTGCTGGTTGTAATGATATGGCCGATCGGCGCGAGTTGAGAACAAGGAAAGTCGAAAACCTAAACCGAAACAAAGGAGACATTCCAAATAGCCTGCTTTCATAGTAAATCGACATTAATGAGCCCAAATAGCCTGATGTGACCTAATGGCACTAGATGAAAAAGCAATCTTAGTGTCTGTGTTGCTTGACAACCATTCGGTCCACTCGATCTTGCTTGGTGGAAAAACAAACAGTTCTCAATTTCATTGTCGCATTATTATCAATAAATTGTTGATTTTTTTCTTGTGTATTTATTCAATGGGCTATATGGAGGGTAACACTTTTATAAAAGCAATAAGCCCCTTGAAGCAGTGGGTTACAGTGATTTTGTAACGGCGGAGGGGCACTAAGGAACTACGCTGCACGTCGTGCCTTAGAACGCCCCTCCGCCGTTATAAAATCACTGTAACCCACGGCTTCTCGGGGCTTATACCTTTAGTCACCAAGTTTTGTGGTCCTAGCTCAAGCCGTTCAGAAATTATATGAAGTGAAAACTGGCGCAGACATAATACGCCCCCCGGTCCAGATAGGATTAAACAATGCACCAGACGGGACTGTCATGATGTGAAAGCAACCATGAGTTTTACCTCAACGAAGATGGACTTGTTTTCAGAGATACTGAGGAAGCCCTGAGCTGCAGGATGAAGGAAGAGGTCGGAATCAAACAGCTCCATGTTGAACCGCATGCTGTTGTCCCAGGGGTTTGGGTTCTTTCCCGGTGCGCCCTTAGGGAAGACGACCTGGGGTTCCTGCAGCCTCCTGTGCGAGCAGTTAAACTGAAGGGGACAGCAGACAAAATGTTAATACACAACACACACAAACATACACACTCCAGCACCATCGTAGCCTCATTCTCAGCATTTGAAATCAGTGCTGGAGTCACATAACGCCTTTAAAAAAATCTCGCCAGAATCAGAGCATGCTTGACTTTGTTTATGACCAAATTCTTACCTCAGTAAGTTTTACAGGTTTTTCGAAATGCACACTTTCTAAAATAATTTTCCCAGAGTGTGGCGTGCATATCTCTACTTATAAATCACCATCTTGGAGAGGAAAGTACGTGAAGTGGATTTATTAACATTAAAGAGTTAAAGAGAGCGTAAACACAGAGAAAGGGAGAAAGACAGAGTGGCTGAGAGGAAGAGAGAGAGATCTTTCCGGACAGAGTTGTGAATGGAAAGAATGGCAGGTCTCCCAGCATCAGGTGGAGTGCAGAAGAGGAGACAGACGTTACGGAGCGGCTCGGAAAGTTGAGGCCTCATTCGAAGAAAGGAGCCAGGAGACCCACTACTCCAGCATCTGGACACAATTCTGCTCACTCCCGCCTGATTTTATTTACCAGACTCGCAGCCGAAGAAGTGAATACACTTCAGGCTTGAATATATGGTGAGATCCAAAAATATTTCCACTGAAACGCAATTATAAAGGGTGGTAATCATTCCATATCCACTTTGTAAATACCCTCCAATGTAAGTACCGAAAGTTATTGTTAGGAGTATTAAAATGCATATTAAAAAATGGGCCTCGCTGAAGCGGGCAATACCCCTCAGCCCTGAAGGTCACTGCTGCAAGGTCAAAGGTCAAACTGGGACAAAACCTCAAAAAGGCACACTTACCCGACATGGGGAGTCCACACATGCAATATGAACTTCTTAACCCAAGTGGCTACAGAGAAATAGCCCGGACAAAATTGGCAAAAGCCCGCCCACCTGCCGAAGGGACGACAATACCCCTCGTGCCCGTGTCGGGCACATGCTCGAGTGAAACATTTTCAAATAGGTGTCACACTGTAAATGCATATGGATCCCAGCCTAAATATTGCACTACTAGTTTACATAGTAGTACTACCATTCAACATCCACCTACAAGCAAAACTGCAAAAAAATTATCATAACACACTACTGTCTACAACAGTATGTATACGTTTCCATGACAATCATGCACTGAAAGTGATTTAATTGATTTAATCTTCACCATTTGCGAGGTTTAAGTGGGGAAGTAAATAAAGTCAGGTGATGGCGACTCACCACTATGGACGGGGGCCCCAGAAATGCGGCCCTCTCCATTCCTTCCAAATCCACAGAGAAGCCGTCACCTCCCGATGTCCCCATGTCCTCATCATCAACGGACCAGCCACTCCCATCCTCTGGATATGACTGGTTAATCAGTACCTACCAATCACAGGAGAGGTTAAAATCTGAGCTCCTTCACCCATTTTTTTTCGTTCAAACATCTCTGACTACTCGATCCTTCAGAGCACAATCACCTCATATGAGCAAAAGTACTGCAAGTCTATGATAATTTGATCTGATATACAGTCTGATAAACATCTCCCAATATATTCAAAGAAATGGCAGACAGAATTCATAAAGAGGAACACAGCACCATTCTGTCCTGATTTCGCATTCGAAAAGCTTTTCATTAGTTTGACTCAAATTGTGGAGATTTGATAAACAGGATAAAAAGGGTGAAAACAAGAGGTGAACAAGAATCCCCAACAAATATAAATGCGCTCTACCTTTGAAAACACAGCAGGAAGGAAGCTAAGGGCTGACTGAACTTCTTCAGTATGACGTAGAGCAGGGGTCCCCAATCTTTCCCAGGAAGGGCCGGTGTGGGTGCAGCTTTCATTGCAACCAAGCAACTACACGCCTGATGCTACCGATCAAGCTTATTATCAAAGAGTCCAGGGATTGATTAGTAGTATCAGGTGTGTAGCTGCTTGGTTGCAATGAAAGCCTGCACCCACACCGGCCTTTTCTGGGAAAGACTGGGGACCCCTGACATAGAGTATATCTGAATTGAGAATTTTTTCAGATAAATTTTCAGAGTGAGGGAACAAAAGACATTAAATTTGAATGCCAGTTCTGAACAGCAATGGGTTTGAAATTTTGTGACATGATGTTCAACGGAAAGGTATGTGAAATTTACAGAGGTATTTAATCAACACCATGCTCACAGGCACACAATGGAGTCACATTAACACCACATTAGTTTTCCATTAAATGAATGTTAATCTTACATCTGAAAATACACAATTTTGACTATTTTTGTATTTTTATGAAATATAGTCACCCCCATAACCATTTGACCAAAGTGTAGTCATTTTAGCAATTTACCACAGCATATTAGAGCTCAAAATTAAATAAGAAATATAGTATGCGCACAAAGTGCAGACTCTCAGTTCAGTTTGAGGGTATCCAATGCAGATGATAGGTGTAGGAATTTACAGTAATTTTTACAATCAGTTTTTTAAGAGACCAGAAGCAACTAGAAAATCTGCTGCTGAGTTTTTCCAAATCCAAGCGAGTGTTATCCCACAATTATTTTATCGAAGAGAAAGCGGATAAAAGTTGATTTAAAGTGTGAAATTCGCATTTGGAATCAATTTCTCATAGCTCTCAAAACAAAGTCAAGCTGCTACTGGCAGAAAAGCAAGCAATCAAAGGCTGAAAAAAAAAACACTCATAACAGAGAAAGCAAAAACATTAGGAGTGGTCAAATTCAGTATATACTTAAAAATAAGGCCACATATAACAACTGTGATGATGGAGGACTCTTATCCCTAATTTAAAAAAAAAAAAATCAAAAATCATAAGTTTGCCAGATCGAAACTAATCTGCATCAAAGACGAAAATCAAGAGAAGTTCACATCAAACTAAATTCAGGGATTTCCTGCAATATGCAAACAATCTGTAAGTCTGAAAAACAAAAACATCAGATCAGCCTGCCAGAGAACTTCTGCATCCCCATTTCCCACAAGTTGGGACAACAAAAAAAAAAAAAAATTAAATAAAATAAAATAAAATAAGAAAAAAAAACAATTAGTAAATCACTCGACCCGTAAATTAAAAACAGTGCTAAGAGAAGGCATTTCATGTTTTTCCCTCAATTGTCAGTAGTAAATAAATGCTCATTCCAAATTTTATGATTGCAACACCTTCCAGGAAAGCGGAGAAGCTAAAAGTTGGATGTGCTTACCAGAGTGTTACGTAACCACTCCTTTTAAGAGCCCTCCACGTAATAGCCCGGGGAACTACAGACACCAATTATTTTAGTCTGTAAGGATTTTTCCCCCGTATTCTTCATTGATATAGGAAGATACTGCAGGTAGGTCAGTCTACGTGAGGAAGTCTCCTAATAGGAAGCTACACTGCCACAACAAATTCAAAATTTGGCTTGTTACTGCGTAGTTATAGTAAGCAGGATCGTCCTTGAAAATACATCATCTAGAAGACCGCATACGCTGCTCCAAAATCTGTATGTCCTTCAGCATCACTGATACCCGTAAACAGATGTCCAAGCTCACCAGGACCTGGCAACTAATATACCCCCATGCCATGCCAGACACTGACAACATTACGCTGATAACAACCGGAATCGTCTTTTTCTTCATTTACTCGGAAAGCATAACATCCAGTGCCACCATAAACAATCTGAAATGTTGACTAGTCTGACAACAGCATGCCTCCAGAGTGCATCAGTCCATTTCAAATGAGCATAAGCCCAGAGAAGACTGCATCATTCATGTATGGATCTTCCTAATATATTGCTTCCTTGGGAAATTCTTCATTTGCATTTGTAGATGCAATGATGAATAGAGTGAATCAGCAAAGGTTTCCCGAAGTAGTCCCCGCTCATGTGGTTATATCGAACATATACCTACATCGATGTCGGTATACAATGCAGTGCCATGTGAGGGTTTAGAGATCAGGACCAATCAGTATTGATTTTCAAAGCCTTACATTAGGCAGAGATTTCTCCAGATTTCTGCAATATATTCATAATATTATGGAATGTAGAGGGTAAAATCAATTATATCCTTGTAAAAGTACACTGAGATACATTGTTTTCAACTGCAGGACTATTCAATCACTTTTTCCTTAACTGGTGAGCCTCGACCACTCGTTGCCAACAAACAACTAGGCCTTCAGTTAAGGCATCTTTTTATATTTTAACATGATGGCATCAGCCGCTAAACATCCATCCACCCTTTTTTTTTCATTCCAACACCTTAAGAGTCTTACATTGCCTCAGTCCCAAATTTTTGGAATGTGCTGCTGCAGGCACCAAATTCATAACTCTCCACAAAAAAACAATAAAGTTAATGAGGTAAAACATGAAATATTTTGTCTTGTCTTCTATTTAAGTCATTTTCAAGTTAATGCATGTCAATGATGATTTAGAAATCACAATATTCTTTTTTTATGGCATTCAACATTCTGTTCTAAATTTTTCAGTAATACCCCTGTCACACCAGACAGAGTTCTCACTGAGTGGTCACCACAATCTGAAACTTATCAGAACTCCGTGGGATCGCAGAGAAATTTGGAAATAGTCTAGCAAATTATTTGAAATTTTCACAAGCTGGAGATCTCAGGGCGTTCTCACGGAGATTGTGGCGTTCGTACGGAGTCCCCGTGGTGTGCTGATGCATTTCCACAGTGTTCTCGTTTGGGATCGATGGCGTTGTCACGGAGTTCTCGTTACGTGTCCACTGCGAGCTAGGCGTTTTCACTGCACACCCACTGCATGCACGCTGAGTTCACTGGATCCCCAAAGCGTCCATACTGCGTTTTCCCAGATGGTATAAAAGCCTTGACGTCGCAATGGACTCCGTGAGGTCTCAGAGCAAACACCGTCACCATAAGCTGCGTTCGTGTGGCGTTCGTATGCAACCTTGGGGCGTCCCCACAGCGCTCCCGTGGCACATTAAGAGACTTCACTGAGCTGATACAATGATCCTACGGAGTTCCAACAGCATTCAAATCAGAACACAGAGCCACGGTGTTTGTTTTGTGCATGCACAGAACAAACATCGTGGCTTGGCGTTCTAGGAGACCCCACGGCGTTTAGTAAAGATGCCACAGAGATGCCGCTGGGCTCTACGTGATCCCACTATGCTCACCCCGACGTTCTACAATTTTTGAGGACGCTGCACGAACTCCGTGAGAACGCAACTCTGGTGTGACATGGGGATTAATGTGATTGTAAAAAAAGCCTTTACAGTTCAATCACAACGTCCCATAGAAAGACAAAGATTGACTTCTACCAGAAAGAGAGGGGAAAAGCAGAGAATGGAGAAGGGAAGGTACTGTCCATGATCTGAAGCATACCATCTCTTCCGTATGTGGTGTAATAGCAAGCCCAGAATGTTTGACAATGGCCAAGTCAATCACCTGACCTGAATCCAAGTGAGCGTGCATTTCACCTGTTGAGGACAAGCCCCATAAACAAGCCTGAACTGAAGGCGCCGTCCAAAGACTAACAAACCAGACTGTATATAGTTTTCAACATCGTCATCTGTTTTTCCTGAATTGACACATTTGAGGAACAAGGTGAATTTTTGTTTCAGCTCATTTTTAACAGCCAAGTATGTTTTTATCAGGACTATTTCTACTGTAGCCAAGTATGTCTTCAAGCATACTTAAACAGCCAATTATGACTTCACTCAAGACAGAGAGACTTTTGCAGGCATTGTTTGGCCTAATACGGGCCTCCATCAGACCATCCCGCGGAGACCTTCATGTTCCCCCCCCCCCCCGAAGGTCCGCTGGACGGCTGCTCACCGAGTTAATGTAGATGACTGTGGGGCTGGAGGGGAATTGCAACATGGTGGTCTTGCAGCCAGTCAGCGTCGTCTCCAGTATATAGTGAGTGCCATTGGACGTGGCCTTGCAAGAAGGATCTTGGAGCGTGAGCTCAGCGTCATGAAAGCCGTTCTCCTGCAAAAGGGGGGGGGGGAGAAGTCAGAATATACCAAAATTGCATGAACACCTATACCAGAACTCTGCTCGGTTCTCAATTTGTGATGAGGTAATCAAACAATAACAGGATAAACCTACATATTCATAAATACTACAAGACGTGGTGTTAAAACAAGTGGACATACCTAATGTGTTGCCAGTGACAAGGGTTTTATGTATGAGGTTCCTAGAGCTGATATGTCATTAATCTGTAAACATAACCTTAGGCCGCATTGAAACTGTGTTCGTTGGACGGTCTCTACCTTGCAAGCGACTGACTGAACAATAGATTGGCCAAATGATACTGAGCGGACGCAACCGCCCACGGAGGGCTCCTACTCTTATAATTGTGCTAATGGTTTTACTGGGCCCATACATTTTTTTACTGGAGATTGGGAATGAGTTGACCGTGGCCTGAGGGCCCATCACTGACCTGCATACTTTCCTTGTCCAAAGCCACCACCATCCTGTTCTCCTCGCACAGAACACTGTAGCTGATTGGCAGGGCGCCCGGCTCCACCGGCAGATCGTCGGGAAAGACTTCCTGCGAGTCACGCGGGTAGGGAAAGGGAAGCAAGGATCGGCCACCTGGGCCCCCAGGGCCCCCAGGGCCGAATTGGGGGGTGTCCTCTGGCAGGATGGGCAGCCCTGGTAAGAAAATCCTGTCCAGAATATCTGCCAGCACGAAGAGACAAAACACAGAGAACAGCTTATTTCCATTATCCTCCGAAGCTATTCTGCTCAACGTATTTCACTATAGCTCAGGGTAAACACCGCATGGCAATAAACGGTTCGTGAGGAAAAAAATAAAATGCTAGAAGGCACTCAGAGTGCACAGGACCTCGATTTCGCTTTATCGTAGCCTGCAGTATTAGTACAAAGACGTAATCTGAAGGCTAATGCGAGTGTTAGTCATGTGACGACGGTGCGTGACACTGCTGTTGCTACACACAGAGAATTTTTTTCTGATCCTAGATCAAGAATATGAGTCTGATCCTTACCAAAATTGAATAATTTCCTCTTTAGCAGAGTATCCCATCAAATACACAAAAAAAATACACAAAATTTCATAGACATCCATCGTGAACTTTTTGAGAGATCAACTGATCAATGAACAAGAAAAAACACAAACGCCAGTGAAAACATACAAAGTATTACTTCCTGGCAGAGGTAAAACACACATAAGCTTACTGTAGCACAACAAATAACAGTTGAGTTCACTGTGGCGAGTGATAGATGACTGGGCGAATGGCGTACCTGGCTCCTTCAGCCGGAGGTTGAAGTGATTGCCCATGTCCGTGTGGGTGAAGGAAGTGACCGGACTGTACCCTTTGTCTTCTGCCCACTTGATCAGGGCCTGGGAGCCAGAAGGGAGGTGCTGTTTGATAGTCTTTGACACCTGCATCATCCTCGCGACATCCGAACCCACGCTCACACTGTCCGAGGTCTAAGCAAACGGGAGAAATACGGCACAAGTTCTCATGGTTGGCCACAACCTCCAGTCCATAATGCAGACAAACCAAAAAAGCAATGGGTATAAATCACATTCCACTGTACTTTAAATATTATTTAATGAATATCAAAGCACACATTTCAGGTACAGACCATATGCAAATCATCTATTTTCTCCTTTATTTCATCATTATAACAGACTCAATATATACAAATGTGTGTGTTTGTGCGTGTGTGTGTGTGTGTGTGTGTGTATGATCTAGGCATAATAATAGGTCCTCTAAGGACTACAAAATGTCATCCAAGTCAAGCACATAAAATAATTTGAGACACTCAGTTTATCATTTTATGAGGGTTTCAAACTAAAGAAAAAAAAAAAAAAAATAGCAGTCCTGACATTATTTTTATGTATTGGCATACTACTCTTGATAATCCACAAAGAAAGTGCACCATCTAAATGAGCATAATGCAGTGCCATGCATCTGATTCTTACTGTGAGTATAAGAACTGATTTGTACTGAGATAAACAAGCAGAAAAACCAAGGCCTTCATGCTGTGAGAAACAAACAATTTCACCGCATCACTTCCTGCACTTCGTCTGTAGTTAACAGCAATGGCATCATAAATGTCACTCAATAAAGCGCATTCATTTGACGAGAGCTGGGGAATTTTTACAAGAGAATTCTCACCCCTCCACCTTCATCGAATTTCACCAACCACAAACTCCACGTTAAAAACAGCTTACTAAATACCAAACTGACACTGACTTTAACTCTACTCGTAAATAAGTTGTCTCCATATCCAATTAGACTCAGTAGGGCTTAATGTTCTTGGGTCTTCATGGAGACCCATAACAATGGGTGTTAGTTTTCAGGCATACTTTCCCTGATCAATGACAGGACGTTAATGTGTCCGATTTCTCTCAAATTCCGCATTTGTTCCCCACTGGCGAGGCTGTTAATGCGCGAGCATTCGCTAATCCCTTCCCACAGCTGTTTCCCACGGACCAGCACTGCACTGCAATACGGCCAGTGTCTCAACAGTAACTCTGATTTCATGAAGCTGTGATGTCACTCACACACACACGTTATCTTCTCCAACAGTCCAAGGACTATTACACGAGAGAGATGAAAGGCACGTGCATAATATCTAACACTTGTGTGTGGCTGGCACTGGCCAATTATGGTTGCAGGAAATGGGGCTTTGGAATCATTCTTAAGGCAGAAGTTAGCACGTCAGAGCTGAAAGTGTGAGCAGCATTAGTTGAGATGTCAGTGCCAAAGATTTGAGCCACATTTTCAGTGCTCAAGAAGTGAGCTGCAGTTTTTTAGCCGTGACGTACGTACTGAGGGAGTGAGGTGCAGTTTATAGTTGATTATCAGTGCTAAAGAAGTGAGTTATTTTTCTAGTTATTTTGCCAATGTTGAAGGGGTGAACTGCATTTTTTAATTGATATGTCACTGCTGAAGTTGGGAGCTGCAGTTTCCAGTTGGAATGTCAGTGCGGAAGGTGTGGGCTGCAGTTTCTAATTGAGATGTTACTGCTGAAGGAGCGAGTCGCAGTTTCTAGTTGATTATCAGTGCTAAAGAAGTGAGCTATAGTTTCTAGTTTTTTTGTCAATGCTGAAGGAGTGAACCGCATTTTCTAATTGATATGTCACTGCTGAAGTTGTTACCCGCATTTTGTAATTGAGGTGTCGGTGCTGAAGGTGCGAGCTGTAGTTTATAATCGAGATGTCGGCGCTGAAGGTGTGACCACGGTTTCCAGTTCAGATGTCGGGGCTGAAGATGTGAGCCGCAGTTTATGATTGAAATGCCATAGCTGAAGGTGTGAGATAAATTTTCGAATTGAAACGTCATTGTTGATGGCGAGTGTTACTAAAAAAAAAAAAAAAAAAAAAGTTTCTGGTATTCAAGTCAGAGCTGAAAGTGTGAGCAGCAGTTTCTAGTTTTAATGTCAGTGCTGAGGGCGTGAGCTGCAGTTTATGACTGAGACATTAACGCTAAAGCTGTGGGCTACATTTTCTAATTGAGATGTTAGTGCTGAAAGTGCGAGTGGCAGTTTCTAGTTGAGATGTCATGGCTGAAGTTTTAAGCTGCAATTTCCAGTAAAGACGTCAGCGTGCCCTGCAGTAATGTCAGTGCTGAAGGAGGTAGTTGCAGGTTTTTAGTTAAGGTACCAGTGCGGCACTTGCGAGCTGCAGTTGTTGGTCGAGGTCACAGCACTGCAGATTTGAGCTGCAGTTTCTAACATAAGTGTCAGCGCTGTAGGTGTGAGGGAATGCCCAAGGTCTCATAGCAGCATAGGTTTCTAGCCGCTCTCCGTGCTTACAGTCTCGGGTGTCGGGACATGTGTTTCCAATCGCCCCAGCACACCACACATTGCTCACTCCCAGGAGAGCGCACCGTCAGCCGGAATGATTTATCGCGGCGACGGGGGCAGCTGTACAAACGCAGCCCTCTGACAGAACTGCAGCGTCAAGTTTGGCAAGAGTCCGACCGGGCCTGGAACTCCCTGTAACAGCCCAACTTTCTCGCAAGCTAAACCTAACGCAGCACAAGTTAGACCACACTGAGCAGTCTGAAACTATTAGGGACAGAGACACAGTATAGAAAGGGCTCCAATTCCTCAACATAGTTTGTGTGATATGCCCGCAAATTGTTGCAGATTAAAGCTGACAGTCTATTATATGCTCATATTAATATTTTTCAAATCTAATATCCCAGAGTGCTTAAATAAAAGAAGTGTAACAATTATTAAAATACAGATTACCCAATATAACAGATTACAGTGACCACAATTAGGCATTGATGACCGTACTCGCATGCTAACTTGAAAAGCATGAAAATGGAAGCAAAATGCAGTTTATTGCTTTATATTGCTTTCATAAAGTTACATGGGCAAAGATTCATACCATCTAACTGAGCAGGACCCGGGTGACAAAACCCAATCACACAAGTGCGAGCAAACATAAACTAGGATTTTTAAATTAAAGATACTTGCCTTGCATTTGATAGCTCGCACCATCCTCTCTCACCGATCTCCTCCATCCTTACACATGCGTTTGCCCGTATACAACATTCCACATTTGGAGCTACATCGTTCACTGCCATTGGTCCTAAACTATGGAACACCTTACTCCAGCACTTCCGTGAATCAACAAGCCTAACATTGTTCAAGACTCAACTCAAGACGTATCTTTTCACCCAACACTATCACTCACTCCAAATACAATCTTATCGACTTCAGGCTGGAGCAGTGCTACAGGATGCTGCCTAGCCATTGATTTTACACCTGTCAAAAGAACTTGTGTTTATTGTGTTTTTGTTAAATGGTCACTTCTTTTCAGGGGTGTCAAACTGGTCTGTAAAAAAGGCCGACGGGCTACAGGTTTTCATTCTAACAAAGCAGAAGCACACCTGATAAACTAATGACCTGACCTCAGCCTGCACAGCTGATTAGTTGTATCAGATGTGCTTCTGCTCGGTTGGAATGAAGACCTGCAGCCCCTCAACCCTTTTAAAGACCAGTTGCACACTCCTTTTTTATATGCTTTTTATTTTTGTGCTATGTATTTCACTTGCCGTTTTGTTTCCATTGCAAAGCGACCTTGGGACTGAGAAAGGTGCTTTATAAAGAAAACATATTATTATTATTATTATTATTATTATTATTATTATTATTATTATTATTATTAATATTATTATTTCATAGCTTTATGAACTGCAAATTGAAATTTCATTCTGCACAGTTGTCAGTAACCAGAACAAACCTGCTCCTTGACACAAGACGTCAAACTGAAAAGACTGACAGAAATATTCATCGATAAAACACGCTGTTCATTGGATCTTGAAGTGGAATTGAGTTCCACCAAAATTACTGCACATCAACTTTAGTACTATCCACAAAAGCGCATTTACAAATGACAGAAAATGCATGACCTGTATAACATTTCAGTCATGTAATTTACTTCTTTACTTCATTCCATTTTCGTGTCTAAAAAAAATTAAATGAGAGTAGACATCAACAAAATGAAAGTTGAATGATATCTTTGATGCAGTAAAAAAGCCCACTGCTGTAGCTCTCCATCTGAACGGTCAGAAACAGTGGGGATGGAGCCAGCAGTGCTCATTACTCTCGTTTTGACGGGTGATGAACGAGCCAGGCAGAGTGCGTAAGAAAACTAATCTGATGGCTTTGGCTCGTAAGAAGATCTTGACCCTCCCCCCCACCTCATTCCACCCGGCCCCATCCTAATTTGATATAGCAAAAACAGGTCAGACCCATGGAAATTTCATAGCACTGGCCAGCATTTCGAAACAGCCGTCAGAGACGAGATTAGGTTCCGCTCCTCGCAGGTGACACATTCTTTTGGCGCGTAGTGACAGATCTGTTATATTTAATGTGACAGCACCAGTCTCCAGGACGTGTTCCAGAAAATTCCGCACTGCAACCAATGGCAAGCCAGGGTTTGCGTGTCTATCTCTGCGAATTAACGGTTTGGTATTTGTGGGAGTCATATGAATAAGATCGGGCCGATGTGGAGCTAGAGCTTTCGTAAGGCACTCGAAGAACTTCCCGGTCTCTGCAAACTTCCATCTTGGTATGACTCATCTCTACAGACCGCACCAGATTCAGGTCTTGAAATCTGCCTCACAGAGCACCTCTCAAACATCTATCAAGGTCTCACACGGTGGAATCCGAGCATTCGTGTTGCGATTTATCCGTTTCTTGTTCTGTAGTGGCAGTTGTTCGTAAATTTTAATAACTCTTTAGTTTGTTTGCTTAGATTTCATTGTACTGCACACATGGCCCTATGATAACTTGACTAGCACCAGTCGCCTAGTCCGCGCTATACAGTCAATAACCGATTTAAATGTTAATTGTATGAATGACACTTTATCTGATGTGCTTTGCAGCAATTTCAATGGCCCTATATATATATATATATATATATATATATATATATATATATATATATATACTTACTGTATGGCCTCCTTATAAACAAGAGCCATCTGGCAATGGTGGATCCCCCCGGCTGTAGGTTGTGTAACCTACAGGTTGTGTGGACAGACGGACGGACCGAAACCCCCAAAAGGCACAACTAGACCATAAGGAGAAGCTCCATACCAAATTTGGTGTTTGTAAGTGGTATAGTTTGAGAGTTCTGGTCCGGAAACGATTTTATTACAGACGGACGGACAGATGGACTGACGCACTGATCGCTATATCCCCCCGCATTATATGCCGGGGGGATAAAAAGCAATATCTACTGCAATTTTCAAAATGCAAGCCTTGCTCCCAACGCTACAGCCACCAGAACATAAGGCCAGTGCTTACCAGTATTTGCAGCTTGCCGGTGACATCGCGGACCTGGATCACCCAGTTGACGGATTTTTCACACTTGAGCAGGAGCACCAGGTCCCGGCGCAGGGGCCCCTGGCCATCAAGGGGCCCGATATCCACGGTCACGTCAACCTGGAAGGCACTGTGATGGAGAGAGTGAAAGGAGGAGAGGGGAAAGACATGGAGTGAGGTGTTTAAAAAGAAAAACATTCCGAAGGCCACGGGTTGTGAATTTATTCATATTATCATGCCTCCTGTGTCTGGCCAACTGATTAAAAAGCACCGCTCGTTGCCAGGAAAACAGAACACGTGCAGAGCAGATTTCCTGCAACAGAACAGCCATGGAGGCTCCACACCATTCAGTTTGTGTAGGGATATCGGACACTTATTTGTGGGATCCTTAAACAATTACTGAGGCGCAATGCACTCAGGGAGAGAGCGGTCATTACCAGTTCTTTAATATTGAGTTCCCAACACGCTCACTTCCTCAATATTATTTTAACCTAGTGTGACCCCAAAGGATTCTCAAATACTCTGATACAGAGATTCCGAACCCTTTGTCCAGGCAGCCGCACGCTGTTGGACATTTAGCAAAGGGACGATGGCCAAGGAAACCCCCAGCAGGCTATTAAACATCTGCGCAAATGAGGTCCACACCAAGACTTAAGAACCGCACGCATGCTAGCACACACAACTACACTCTCTCTCTCACGCAAACACACACTCAGAGACGTACACAAGTAGCTTCATCGAGCAAATAAGTCCCGCAATGTGCCAAAAAATTTACTACGAGACTGGAAGATGGTGCGTCCACAGTACGGTCGCATAGCTGCAATTACAACTTGGCAAACAATGTTGTTTTTCATGCTTGAAATTATGTAAAAGAAATATCTCCAGTCATTTATGTAAGGCTATAAAATATAATGAGACTGTGCAGGACAAGCTTGCCAAAGAGCAGAGGAATTTCAGCACTAAGGATCCCAAGAGATGTATTCATGATCAATGTGCTAGCCTTTCATATGTTTATGCATATGGTCGATGCAAAGTCTTTGGTGAGAGATTTTTTTCTTTTCTTTTCTTTTTTTCGAGCAGGAGGTCAAAGTGCCAACTGTCAGCTTCAATGAGAGTATTACATCCATATTGGGAGATCCTGGGAATTGCAGTCATTTTTACAAATCGCTGCCCAAATACTAACAGAGTGAACTGTATATAAACTACAAATGTGAAACTCCAAACTTGGCCAAATTCCAGAGCTGACGGCACGGAAAACGACTGCCAAGATTTAAAACACAGGAAAGAACAGTATGTTTGTTCAAGTACTTGTTGCGTCAAACCGGACCTTCACTGGATTGCGCTTCTGCGAAGGCCTTACCTGCTGGAGTTGGGCGCCTGTAGCTCGATGATGTGGACTTCACGCTCTGGGTCAGGGCCTGATAGAATGCAGCCCCTAGACGGCTGTGGAATCTCGTAGCTCGCTAGATAGTTCAGCGACAGGAACTTGTTGTCAATCTTGCAGGTGTCAGAAAACACGGGGTCTAAAATACAAATATAAGCCACAAAGCATAATGCAATCCTCTCCAGTAAGTTATCTTCTCACCTCTGTCTCTGTTCTTATCATTACGGCACATGATAGTAGTGGAATAGAGTTGGACTTAAAAGGCCAAAATATAATGAGATTCTGTAACGATATCAGTAAATGAGATGTGAATCCAATTGATCAACTAACTATGGATCAACAGACAGACAACACGCCACAAAGAGGTAGAACAATCTTGATGCTCCATGATTTAATAGAACACAACAAATGATTTGGCATGATGTATCTTAGTCAGGAGTTGATTAAACATGCACATGGTACTGGTTTATAACTTAGCCAAATAATTGAAAGCACAAAGAGGGTAAACAATCTTATTTTTGAAGTTTCTTTGAGGGCAAGAAAATCAAAACCAGACTAGCATTTTAATTGTCCAGCTCTAAAGCCTTGAAAAAAGGCCACATAAGGCAGTTGTTTATATCGCTTTCTTGAACAGATCTGAAAAGCCGTTGGACGTACTAGCAGGCTAATGATGATAAACACAGACATGGCAAATAGAGTTATTTGGAATGTTTAAACTCTATGCTCATATAATATAAATCTCCACCCTCTCACCCTCACCTTCACTACATATTCCTGTAGAGTAAGAATGCCTTTAACCAGGGAAATTCTACTTCGATAGGTGCCCCCATAAAGAGCTTGTGGTCTCACAATGAGGGCACATTTCCAGGCTGTGATGAGATGGTACTCATTCAGAATTCTTTCCTCTTCAGCAAATGGTCCAACAGGAATTACACTGTAAAACCCCTCATTAAATAAATTTGAAAATTAAATCGTATTTGTAATTGTGCTTTTCCCGTTGCAATCAAACTAGCAAATAAGAAGCCTGGTGGATTTTGGCCCAAGCCCATAACACGTTTGGAGCACTCACTAAGACCATTCAACAAAGCTATGACTGATTCCTGCAATTTTTAACCTCAGCTTTTGGGTGAATTACAGCCCGATTTCCCCACTGAACACCGCAATACACCAACACTGTCCTGTGTAAATGCCCTTATTGACCGTCAAATGGCATTGGTATTGACAGTCAGCTTTAACTCGTCGTCAGAGTGCACATCTACCCTCAGATCTTCACCTTATTTAGGACCAGCTTGTGTTTGATCAACCCATTTATGCATTCAGCAGAATTGACATTAATCCAAGTGATACAAATTCCCAGATACAGTGAAGGGTATTAACCGCACATCATAGAGGAGTGGTGACTGATTAATCTCTGAAACTATTTCCTTTGAAAATCAGCCAATCTGTCTCAATCACCATCGCTACAAAGCACATGTAAATCACAGCGTGAACTTGGAATTAACTATTCTACGGGCCTCTCACGACTAAAAATACCTTCTCCCACTTTGATGTAAATGTTGTGGGCCACCTTGAGCTCAGAGAAAGAGGTGACAGCCTTGTACTTCCTTTGGGCCCAGCTCAGAAGATGCTCGTTGTCATGGGGTAAGGTCTCCTGCACCACCTCACAGGACAGTGAAAAATTCCCCGGCTCAAACTGGATTTCTGAACCCTTGGACACCTGGACAAAGGGACACAAAAACACATTAGTTATATTACTACTACAGCCACTACTACAGCTACCGCGTCTACACTGCCAAACATAAATCTTACTAAGCATTTTAATCTTGTATTTAGACTGAAACACTTATTTCTATGGTCTTTTTTGTAAGAAAAAGAAATTCTGCCACTGATTTGAATCAATTTCGTCTCAAATCTAGATTTGTCCACGGAGTAAGTGAAATTACCTCATCTCATGGATGAATCTAGAAAGGAGTCAAAATGCCTTGAAATCAGAGGAAGAATTTGTTTTACTATAGAAAATAACAGACAAAGAATAGAAAATAAATAGTAATAGAAATAAGTTTTCAAGTCGAAATTCAACATTAAAATGCTTGGTAATTATTATTAGTATTATTGATACATCTATAACTCATTATTATGACTTGTTTTTGATGTCAGTGACAACAGAAGTGGGAACTAGAAGGTCAGTCATCTGCAACCCTCTTTAAGTCGCCTGTCAGTCACAGCCAAAAGTGTGGCAGTACCAACCATTCCTCTCCTCCTACTTCATTTTTTACAACAAATTGTTCAAATTAAAATAACACCTCCCAGTCACAAGTTCAGATTTACAGACAGGTTATCATTTCAACATCACATTCATTTGAGATATGGATATTAATGCAAAAGAAAAATGCATACATGTAAACGATAAAGAATCTCAAAAATGTGAACTCCACATGAAGAGACAAAATTGGTTTAATGAAAGGAAAAGAAGAATTCAGGTTAACTCAAAATATATAAAATACAAAAGAAGGTACCATTTCCAAAATAAAACTTTCACTCTTTCCTCTGCAAAAACACACCTTTCACACTAATTTTCTGAATAATACACTCCCCATATATACTCTTTTTATTTTCACAAACAGATGTCTTGCACAACATGGTGTTGAGTTTCCAGTGTTTACATAATGGGTTATTGTGCGTCACCAGGAATACTAGTGGGATTTTCAAAATGCCCGACACACTTACTGGACTAGAGCCTATCAAAGAGAGTGCTGCTACAGACTGTAGAGGCCCATCTGGTTTACGTGATATAACATTTTCACTCCGTCTGCAACTCAGGACACACCGTGCCAAAGCGAACACATTTAAATATAACAGATCTTTCCCCCACGTGTCCCCATAGGTTACTCAAGTAGTCACTCCAACAAAGGCGCAGGAACACAGTTTAAAAGATAATGGGCTAATTAAGGTGGTTAGTTTATCCGCATGCAATCAGGTTATCGTGACTCCACTCAAAAAAACAAGACTGCAGTCCAAACAGAGGTAAAAAAAAAAAAGGAAAATATTTTAAGAAGAATCATGAAGGCTTTGGTCTTTGCTTCAAATACACCAGAGAGAGGGAGCTGTGTAGCGCAGGCTGAGATCTTGATAAAGTGCCCGTTAAGTTTTATGTGAGGTAACCTGTATAGGGCAAACCACGCAACTGACTCTCAATGAAGCTCAAGCCACGTACAAAATTTCTGCTAAAAACACATTCAGACACGCCGAACAAACTGCTGTACACTGCAGTGCCCCCACGCACCAGTTCAAAGCAAAATCTCTGTTGTAGTTTCCCAGCTTGACAGTCGACTCTATCGTGTCACTGCAAATGGAAAAGGACTGGATGCTCATATCTCTAAATGAACGTAATTGATGGCAAACATCGGTCTGGGTTTGATTAGTTGTACCAGCCAATCCAATAATCCAATCAGACACCAGGGGCATGAAGAGAACAAAGACAACAGCTCTGTGCTCTCCCGGTTCAGACAGTGTTTATCGTTTCTCCGCGTGGCGGATCTGCTGTGGTGCGAAACATCGCCGATATGGATGGCTCTTTTGGCATAATACACAAAGCTAATAGAAAGAGTGATAGCAATGTTATACGCCGCTTCATTTATCGTTTAACAGCCACAGGAAGGAGCAACAAAGTTAGTCTTCCACAATTTAATGCTACGTGACGGGAATGTCCAGACAACGTAGCATCGGTGGGGGGAGGGGGGGAGGGTGTCACGTTTTCTCTGGTCATAATCTGGCTATTTCTAGAAATTAGAGAACAATCCATAAGATAAAATTCACAGTCACACAGAGGATAATGAATTGTTCTCCCCGGACTTTAGCAATATATGGGGCATCTCATAATTCAATCTTGTAATTCAAGCACCAAACACAATAATACTGCTTGGTAGTCATTTCAAAGCAGTGTTACATCCTTTAAAAGAAAACTGTAACTTCAAAAAGAACACCTCTGCAGCTTAGCCCATCGCGAAAAAGGAAGAAGCTGTTGTCCTGACGACCAACCATAACTGTAATGCTTCACTTCCATAGAAATTCACAGCATCATTATGCCGGACAGCCTGCAAAACAAACCTTAAAACGGTCAAACTTCCTTCCTGTGGGTCAGGCAACTTTCTTCCTCTGTGGAAAAAATGAAAAACAAATACTGCTTCTTGCGCCCACTTCCACATCGTAAAGCCAATTCACAGCAACTTCCTGAGGCTGTTTCCGTCCAGGGAGTTGCAAGTTAAATGCACAGAGTATGAGGTGCGCAAAGAGAAAGCAATGAATGTGACTATGGCATTAGTCAAGGTCTACGATTTGTAGGCAAAGCAAACCACAGGCATTACTGACAAGGCAGTATTTTGGAAGTTAAGCAAGGCTTTTGTTATTTTGTGCCCAGTGACACATGCGTGATACGAGTCCAAAAAGCTGCTCTAATTTGATTTAACTACATCGACATTTCAGAAAAACAAAGCTCTGGCTTTGACGTGGTCTGTTTCAGGGAACTGGCGGGCACTTGCCACAAAGGAAACGGCATTGCATGCCATGGACGGAAAGCTCAGATAAATAAAACCAGCACTGGCATCCCCTTATTGCATTAATTACCAGCCAGAGAAAAGCTCTTCACTGCAGACAATAAAACAATACAGATAGGCAGTTGCATGAATGCCAAACCATTCTGCCAATGAAACATTGCGTACAAAGTTGACCATACTATAATTACACATTCAAGACTTTTCTTTTTAAAAGTTCCTGTTTTAATACAAATTTTTTTTTTTTTTTTTTTTGCTTTCAAATCTATTGCAACAGAAGCACTAAATCAGAACTGGAAAACCACACAGCCAAATCACACTGTGCTCTGCTGAATTGGCCACAATAGTCATTTGGACCGAAATCGTCTATTAAAAAAAACCTCCCATATGCATTTTTTCACACTGGCACAGAGTCCAGCTGGTCAACGCAGAGCACGTTTTACAGCACCGCGTCTGAATGGAGGATTTTAAATGGCAGTGGTGCAGACAGCCAAGACCAACAGACCCTCTCGAGTCCTTAACCCAAACTCTCCCCATCTGTAAAAGTGGACTTTGGAGTGAAAACTGAGAATCACCAGGAAACCAGGGCTGGCAGGCCTGTTTTCAGACCAATTTCCCTCAGGGAAAAAAAGTCTTTTGATGTGGGCTCAGCAGAACATGATTTGGCTACAAGGGACCCCTGGAAAAGTGTCAACGACTACAAGCCGAATAACTGTCCATTAAAAATGCTGTTCCGTAATCACAAATCCACCCGTCTTTCTGACTGTCTCCACATCTTTCACCTCTTCCATATCAACGCAGAGTCGATCTCACTGAAAAGGCAAGGCGTCACCATCAGTATGCTTAACTCCCATTTCAAGATTCAACAGCTAAGGCACCGGTAATATCCCTCATGGAGGCCCGTGTGAAGGTTAGCTGAGGCTAGCGAGGACCTGAAAATGCAGTCCTTTCTAATGTACATTTTTACTCAGTCATGGCATGAAAATGAGTCCTCCCACTGGAAGAAATGTGACTAATATTCTTACACACAGAGGAGAAGCCCCTCTGTTCCAGTTACTTCTCGACTAAGGCAAGATCTCGTATGGACACGGGGCCAATCGGGTTGCGCCGACCTGGCTAAAACAGCATACCCATCAAAAATGCTAACCGTGCCAGCATGTGATGGCCCACCAGCGGTTTCAGGCCCTGTCATGTAAAACACAGGGCTGACTGTCCATGCTATGTGTTTGCTATGCTAACTAGTCGTTGCAGGCACGGTGACACTGTGAAATAATGCTATGCTTTCCCTCAGTCTGGCTGCTATCAGAGTCTGCACTGAGTCAACAGATTGTCCCCAAGAAGAGTCCTGGCCCTGTATCTAACATCGGGAAAAGTTAGCCAGAGTTAACGCCCCATCCGAATTCATGGCCAACAGCATTAATCATACATTAGGTTTACGTGTCAGCTTTTTGTCATGACTGTTGTGAAAGTAATTTGGATTTTGTAACGCTGCCAAGCCAACTTTCTTTGCACAGAATTTGTGTCAAATGGCGCTGTAAACAAATACATGCAAGCTTAAAATACGCAGTAACAATTTAATTGGGGTTCTTCAGTTTTTCAAGGGACATAATTAATTAGAACTCAGTGTGAAAAAAAAAACTATTCCAGCAGAATTCGGTCTGCATGTACGTGCCTGTGCTTGCACACGAGCACGTGAAACTTCTGTATGACTTCATCAAGGCCAAAATCATTGCCCAGAACTCAAGAACCTGAAGGCTATTGATGGGAGACGCTTCATGAAGCCAAATTGAACGGAGCAATCATGTGCCATCAATGACTCACTGATTTGATTTGGGAAAAAAGGATGAAGAGAGAGCGAGAGAGCGTGCGAGCGAGAGAGAGAGAGAGAAAAGGGAAGAGAAAGGGGGATGTGGGAGAGGGAGAGACTGGAAAAGAGAGTAAAAGGGGGGACGAAATAATGAAGAAATAATGTAATGAAGAGCAGGGCACCGTTAATTATTAATCTACAACCTCCAACCGTGGGAGAGCGAGAAACGGACACAGCGAGAAGATTACGGAGCGGAGCTGTAACAGTTTTACACCGAACTCATCACCCCATAAAGATTTCAGCTGCTGCGAGCCAGCTGTTGTTTTTACACAGTGTCTTAGCAATGCATGTACCTGAGCCTGCATGTCTTTCGCATTATCTCTCCGCTCACTGCGCTCTACCGACAAATCTACCCACACCACTTACATGAGCTTCCAGCGTTACGCAGAGAGAGAATTCTACACAAAATAACAGACACCATTAAGTACACTTAGATGCAGTTCGACAGAGGGCACACCTGCAGAGGAGCACTGAGTCAAATTTGGATTCCAGATAAGCGAACATCAAGGCTAAGAGTCGCTTGGTCATAAACAGACTCACCACAATACAGCTCAGGTTTTACATAAAGACAGGCAGCCTACTGTCAAGTGGTCTGGAAAGCCTTCACTTTTCAGAGATCTAACCCCAAGTGGAGAAACCACAAGTAAAACCGAGAGCTTTGTGTCATTTCTAGATGGAGTGTAGATGATATACTTCATTCGCACACTGATGTGGGTGGAGTCTTTCCTTCTAAACACCGGAACTGTGCTACATCTGTGCAGGCGTTTGTACGCCCCAACCCTTTAGGCTGTAAGGCCTTTGCCAATCCATGGGCTGTGCAACACATTTTCCAAGGGTTCGGCTACGTTTTTGCACGCGTCGGCCATTCAGCAGATCGATATTATGAAAAGCCTTTGTCTGTCTACACCATTGTGCATGGAGCCATTTTGAGGCAAACAATTTCAACAGCCATTTGGTTGAATGGAGAACCTTTACATAACTATGTTACGTACAGATTCACCAGAAAACCCCACCACCAGCAGAATAAATTAATAAGCCACATAAGATGACGCCCTACTGAAAAAAAAAAAATGCTTCCATAGACACTTTTACCCCACTCATGTTTAATTTCTGAGGTGCTGTGGTCAGAATCTCGCTCAGAAACATGCAGAGAATGTGTATGTACGAGCACATAATGGAGTAATTATGTGGCACAATGTGGCATGTTAATAATAAGGCAAAAAACTTCGTACGAATGTGCTATGAGGACAGCTTTCACAATACATTTGGGAATGATTACTATGTAGAACCACAGGCTATATGAAAGTATTTGAAGTATATACACTGCAGCCCATGTATAGTTAAGGGGTTGCTTTAAGAAGTCTTGAGTTCAATTGAGGTGGCCTCTTGCTCCAACTTCACAATGATTTTCTCATGTGATACGGCATCTTAAGCCAAGAGAACGAGGTTTTACTCCCAAGCCTTTACAGTTAGGCCCCCTAAATTCCAACTAAATATATCCAGGCAGTTTTCAGAGTGGGAAGGGAAGAGAACATATGGACCTTTCTCCAAGAATACCCAATTCCCAACGTTGCACCACAGAAGTTTTACGTCACAGAGCCAAGGATCGTCAGAGATAATCTCCACCGATTTGCCCAACACAAACCCTACAGACCCATGTGAAAATAAGTGAGAAATAGCACTGCAGAATGTTCCGGGGGCCAGCAGCGCTGCAAATGGGCAAGGCCCCAAAAACTCTAATTTCACTCCACCATCGTTCCCAATAATAGGACAAAAGTCGGGCCTTGTTCTAATACGAATTTCAGAGTCAGGAGAAATATATGAGGCTCATCAAACATGAAGACCAAAAATAAAAAAAATAAGCCTTTGAAAGCAAGAAATGATAAAACCGGAGTATTGCTTGACAATATTTACTCCTTTGAAGTAATTTTTTCAGTTTTTTTGTGAATCAGAGTATTGGAACTCAAATGCTTTTAATTGCCAGCAGTGATTTTTGCCTCATCATTACATTCATCAGTTATGTTAGCGGCTAATGAACTGCAAAAACATACAGCTGCCAAATTAAAACCAATTCATATAATTCACTCAGAGTCACTTACAAGCGGAGCTTACAGTCAAGCAGAACTGCAAAACTACAGTCAAACCAGTGATTTTTATTCATGTCAGTCAGTGGAGCAGAGAAAAAAAAAGATTCACAGGAAGGAAGTCTGATTTGTGTCAATGGCACACAGACTCATTTACCAGGTCACAGAATTAGTGAAAAGAAATGTCAGTAAACTGAAAGACTCTTATCGTGGGAATGCAACGAAAGGGCATTATGTGGCACTTCTGATACTGAAAATGCAGAAGAGTAGTACTACTACAACTGCTACTACTACTAATGCTAACTGCTGCTACTACTACTAATGCTAACTGCTACTACTACTAATGCTAGCTGCTGCTGCTGCTGCTGCTGCTGCTGCTGCTGCTGCTGCTACTACTACTACTACTACTACTACTACTACTACTACTACTACTACTACTACTACTACTACTACTACTACTACTACTACTACTACTACTACTACTACTACTACTACTACTACTACTACTACTACTACTACTACTACTAGAATTTTATTGTGCATGGCTTTGGAAGGAAGCATCTGTGACATGAAAGTGAAGCAGTCCATTTTTATTTTAAACCTCTCTTTCCTACAGAAGGCATGAGTAATCGTATTCCCCATTCACCGAGGTTTCACATTCGCCTCCACACCTGCATAATGAGAAATAACAGGAGGTGTTTCCGTTTCAAAAAAGGCCTCTGAGGGGCCCCGAAGGTTGTAAAGTCAGATGTGAGCTGAGGTGATATTCAGACACATAGTGAAGAGGTGGGTAGTGAAAGGTGCAGAGGACGGTCAAAGAGGACGTTCAGGGATTCGGCAGAACTCACGAGGAAGGTGCGCTTGACGTGAGGAGCCAGCTTCTCGGTCCTGAGCTGCCACAGCAAGGGCCGAGGAGAGTTCAGCACGAAGACCAGGGGTCGACGGTGAACCTGGATGGACTGGATGGGCGTCAGATGAAGGACCACCTTCACAGAAGAGAAAAAGAGAAAAGCCACATGTCAACAGAGCAGCACATACATCGCAATCTTCCCAGCATACCTTGAGGCACCCACCCAACTCCATAAAACTATGTCCCAGTTAACTGAGAAATGCTGTTTCTAAAGGACACCACGGCTTTCGTGTCCTCAGAGAGTTACGCTTTCTGCCAAAAAACGAGCAAAAAACGCCATGCCTAATTACTGTGAACCATGTTTATACAGAGTAGATTGTTAGCGCATTTTAGGTCATTACTAGCGTTGTTTTCACTCAGCATTAATGGTTTTGACACTCACCTCGTTCCCCTTTCGAGACTCCAGTTTTCACACACTTAGCTCAAGGCTAAAGCAAGTCAATTTTCAAGGAAGTTTACCACTCTGTGCGCTCAGAGGCATGCACCCTGGCATTAAAATCGATTTCCGCTGTCAGGGAGTGACAGCACAAACTGCTCCCACTCATGTTGATCTAAGCTGCCCGATACCACAGGCCCACGCCAAGTCCAACAGGCCAAATTTAGCGGGGTGATTTAAGGCTGCAATGTGAAGCAAAAGCCTCCCCCCTCTATGTCACACGATTGAATTCGGGCCCATAGACAGGCTGACGATGACAAACGATTAATCATTATCAAAAACAATTCATCATAATCTTAGTGTAGATTATTAGGTTTTCTGGTCTGAACAATAACAGTCTCTATGGAGAAGACTGGCTGGAATGAAGTGTAATAAGCTTTAACACCTTTGAGCAGAATACAAATAATGCCAATTTTTCCAGTTGTGCATGAACCTATTTAGGCTTTAAAACTCAGTCTTTGTGTCATAGAGACAGTGGAAAATTATTCCACTGAAGCAATAAATTTGGAAATTCAACAACAGAATTATTCAGGAATTAAATATCAGAATTTATGGACACCGGCGTCCATACCCACGTAAAGGGGTTAATAAGCTTCATCTAGAAGGCGAATAGCCCCAATAATGGGCTGTTGTTTTTGCCCTCAGCCTCCATGCCAACAGAATTCCCAGGCTGATCACATTAGGGACTTCCTGCATGAAACAGCCTCATGCCCTTCCCTGATCCAAGCCCTGCCAGGATTCCAGAAGTAATATGACTCCCTCCCGCTCTCTGAAACCCAATCACCTCAGCTTGTTTAGACAGCCTCAGCAAAGACAGGGAAAACAAGGGTTTACCCGCCGGTAATCGTTTCATAATATTTTGATTTTCATTTGCGGACGCAAGCCTCTGTCAGAAAGACAGTGACAAGCACACGGGGAAGAAACCCTTCGCTGTCGCGCTCGGGAGTTCAAAGTGCTTTTGATCCCCTTCGCGATAACGTTGTTATGCTGAATCGTCTTGGGGAGAGGTCCTGGGACAAGTTCCGTCATGTGACCGCCGCCCCCTCCATCTTAGAACACTTGAGCCATTCACGGCTCTGCCCACAGTCGATATTTGGGAGTGGGGAAACGAATAGGTCCTTATCCACCGCAGCTTTTTGTAGTTTGACTGAAGCCGGCATGTACTTCTCGTAACAGCATAAATGAGATTTAACTGTACAAAAGAGGACCGAAAGCAAGAGAGCACGAAACTCCAACCTGCAGATCCCGAAACAACGAGAATCAAGCCATGTTCTGCAATCCTTGTTTTCCTTCCCTTCGCTGGGGCCATGAACACAATTGCCCACAGTAAAGGGCTGAGGAGTGTGGAAGTGTATGTCTTATCCATTATAGCTTTCAGTACTTTGACTGAAACCGATATGTATTTGTCAAAATAGCATGAGATTTAACACTAAAGAAAAGGACGCCAACAGGAGACCACAGAGCTACCACATGTGAACCCTGAAATATTGCACAACTAAAACAGACATGTCATGCTCTGCATGTACAGCAGGCCCATAAACAGAAGGACACAATGTGCCAGGGTAACAGCATAAGGCAAAGGAAAAAGCCCCACACTACATTTTACAATAATATCTATAGATGGATAAGACAACTCTTAATTTAAAATTAAAGGGATGTTATTCACATTACAAGTGATATTCTGGGAAAAGAAGCATCACTGATATGAAAGTAGAATGTATTTTCTGTTGTTTAAAATAACAATAAACAAAACAATTGAGAAGACTTCTTAAAAAGGCAAAATACTCTCTATAAATGCCTTTTTTCCCCCAAGCAAAACTACACAAACTTCACGGCAATACAGCTGGTGAAATTACAAACACACCCCAAAGGACTTTACCCCATGGACACCGGTTAAGGCGTCACAATTTCCCCATTTTCTCCTGGAATAGCATGTCAGCTAAAAATATTGAACTAAAATATGAATCAGCATATCCATGTTCACACTGCAGCACATATTTTAAAATTTATGAAAAAGCACAATATATGCTCTACTAAGTTGAAGCAAAAAGTCATTAAATAAAGATCCGTAAAAGTCAAGATAACCACAGCTGAGAGGGACTCCACGCCTTCCATCCACCTACTCCTGTACCACAATCCCCCTCTCCAGCATAAAATAAGTCCCTAAGTGTGGTGATATGGCCCTCAGCCAATCTTGTCCATCTCCACTGATGAGCCTGTCTATTATCCATCAGACAAAAATCCAGTTTGGTGACCTCAGTAAAAATGTGCTGTCAACTCCTATGGCGGCCATAAGGCCGAGCCCCCATATTTACCCGAGCAGTCAGAGACAAGACATTGCCTCAGTTCAAATAAAATGAGATAAAGTGACACAGACCAAAAGAAAGCCTTCAAAGCACAGGGGCTCGCCCCATGCCGACCAGCAGCTGGAGTGTGTGTAAATAACTGCACTTAGCTAGGCGGCCCGTAAAAGCAGAGCAATTGTAGCACCATAAAAGACCCGGAAGGGAGAAAAACGACAGTCGCAGCCTTGGCAGTCACTCCACAAACACAGTCGTGTGTGACTTAGAGAGGGTGAAGCCCTTCGATATGTTTCTCCATTTTATTTACCCATGGATATGACAACTTTTAATTCATATTCTGAATCAAGTCAGTTGTTTACATTACAGCCAACATTCTGCGAAAAGCAACTTATCACAGCTATGAAAGTAGAAGCAATTGCTATGAAATAATACCTGCAAATGTTGGCTCTACTCCACGTTTAGAAAGCCTTTCCAGAAAAAACAGCAATGAGGCAAAGAGGAAGGGACACGTAGAGTAAAGTGAGGTCGTCATAGTTGTGGAATTTCACGAAGAGATGCCAAATTATTCCAGAACAAATACGGAACGTCATTCTATGTAAGCAAGGATTGAGCTAAGAAAGAGTGGCAGAGATAATGCAGCTATTGGCGAAAGAAAGGCCAGATCCATTCAGCAGTGCCCGCGGGCGATGTGCACAATATAGGTACGGGCACAGAAATTAAAATTAATCTCCGAAGTCTGAATACACTCAGAGGTACAGAAACTGCCATGGCAACCCGAATACAAAAATATGCTGCAGAGCCTGGTAAACAATTTAGTCAGTTCGGTGGTTAGGAGGCCAAGAAGAAAGAGAGAAGAACAAAAACAGAAGGATCTATGACTGCGAAGCAAAGGCATTAGCCTTCTCACCAATGCCCCCAAAAAATGCAAATTTAACGAGACAAAATGCAGAGGGATGTCAAGCACTAATTATTGAGTAGCAGACCGTGAGATGCATTGGTTAGATTCACCAACCACATTTTAAAACAGCATGTCAAGCAACCACAGAGGAGTGCAAACTTGCCGGGAGGTTTCATGTAGCCGCAAATTTGAAACTGCATTAGAGACAGCTGCTGGCATTCCGACGAGGCGACCACACAGGACCGCGTTTCTGGAATGACCCTCACCTGAGGAAGCGTACATGTGAATGATCCTTTACCACCAAAAAACACAAGAGGCAGACCATATGAGAGACTGCCAGTGAGCATAGGGGACAACTCAAACCAGACACTATGTTATTTTTCCAGCCATCTCTTGTTAGCCTCTCTCAGGATGTTCTGAAAGCATCAAGAATTCCAAAGAGGAATCATGATAGGATGTAGCTCAGCAACTGCTGAATCATAATGGGCTGAAACAGAATGCTGTCAGATTACACTGAAAACAGGCTCAAAACCATTACATAGCAGTATTCAACAACACCAGCAAAAGTATTCCTCAATCCAAGGAGAAAGAATGGCTTTCATCAGCACCAGCAGCAGGAAATGGCCGCTTCCTCTATTGACTATGGATGTATGGAATGGAACACCGCCTATTAGTCTGTGACTCGCTGCTCACTTGACCCAAGTCCATGAAAGTGCTTTTATCTGGAAGTAAAAGTGCAGAACAGTTTTAAGTTGCTAGCACCCCCAGCGAAATGTGACAAAGATTTTGGCATTACTCCACAGGGTGAGACAAGAAGCATTCTGTAATCATGAAGAGGAATTTCTTTTTTTTTTTTTTTTCTTTTTGAAAGATGTGGAGCCATGAGAGACTGTTAAGTATGAATGCATCTGCTCACAGAGAACAGAGACTAGCAATACTTTGTTACGTGAATTTTCACTGCTTTTGAGGGCAACAGGCCACTTAAGCACTCAAGTGCATGCATGTTTGAACATGTCCCACGACATGGACTCATGCTCATGCTTCTAGACATTACTCTCGTATCCAAAACATCAGGGAGGTCAGATCATATCTATGACCATGGAGAAAAAAAAAAAAAAAAAACAGCATAGACTCTCCCATTTGTGCACCAGATACATAAAGGTGTGCTCTAACAGATGTGAGGTCTTTTCTGCGTGACACAAAGCGAAACTGTGACAAATGCAGTGGCTCTGTTTATGTTTGAACTTTTTACTGTGCACGTGTTCACACTTGCAACTGTAAAAGCTCAGGCATGGGTGCTTGTGCACACATATGTGTGAGAAAGTGCTGCTAGTCCAACAAGACAATTCGCATACCACTGCATAAGAGGAAATGGGGGGGGGGGGGTGGAGTGGTAAGACAAAAGCTCCGTAGGAAAGAATTCAGTCAAAAGCTGTTGAGTGTCATTCTCATCACAGGCTTCTGATCTTTGCCGATTCTGCATCAGTACCTGGAGCCGCACTACCACACTTCGATGGCAATCAGTCTGTCTCCACTCGGTGGCAGAACATAAAAGAGCGTCCTGATAAGACTCAGGGACAGATAAGCAGGCAAGTGGGCTGCAAATATATCTATGCTCAGTGTGGGCATGTACGAGTTTGAGAGAATGCTCTTTGGCTTCCATGCTGCTACAGTCCCACGCATTATGACTTCCAGCCCGCTTGTAGCATTACACTTTCCAGACAGAATGCACCACCATCACACCCACTTAATGACCATTATGAGAGATTGTTACTGTTCAAGCCGCTGGCGAAATGCAATGTGTCACACCACAGTATTGCGGAAGCAACCTACTGTGGAGATGCGTCCACAATGAAATAATAATAAGTCCTTTGTTCCATTGAGCTGACTGACAAATTTGCATCTTGGGCAGAGGTTGAGAAGCAATGAGAATTTCAGTTCTGCTCAATGTGCGACATAAATTTCAGCAGGGGATCAAAGCATCAAGGGGATCAAGTTCTGTAAGGAAAATTACTGAGTATAGATAAACAAATTCCCTTCATATTTAGTTAGTATAAAATACTATGTCTCATAAAGTTCAAAGAAATTTCATTAAGTTCTATCAGAAAACTGAACTTGCAGTTATCACACATAATTGCGTTACCGCAAGACTGCATCATCTGTTTTCATTTCACGGTAAGATTACTCTTAATTGAACAGGGGGTAGCAGGGTTCTGAGTGTTTATCAGTCCCCTTGTTTTTGAATCTCATACTGGAGCAGATTTTCTGCTGTCTGCTTTATGAATGGCAGATGTTAGAGAGCCAGAGTGAACACAGTCGCCAGAAAATAATGGCTTCACTGTAAATGGGACTGTGGCGGACCAGCTTCAAATGAAGGAACTGCTAAAAAACACAGCATTGCAGAGGGTACATTCCTCACACAGTAGCTGTTTACTACTCCCACTCCTAAATGGGAGCGAGTCACAGTAAAGCCTCGACTGCAGTGAGGCAGGATCTCCAAAACAGAGGGCGAAGTCTGCTTTATGGTCACCATTTGTTTGTCAAGAGCAGGACTGAGAGGCTATCTAAGAAAACCCAACTGATAAAACATTCTGCCCTCCATTACTCACTTTGATTCTCAGCCAAGAGAGCTGGTCGGATGCGTCAGTTTACGGAGGTGATTAGAGGAAGGCAGACTGCAGGAGAGATTAAACTCCATGCAATCCTGTCTTGTTTGTTCTACACATATCTGCTAATCGTCTTCAAAAGTATGATAATAAGTGCTGGCCAACACTGTTTGTCTCTGTAGTTACACAGGGGGGAAAAAAACACAGCCTTGAATCACATTTGTGTTCCTTCACACCCCAGCAGTGTGCACAGGGTGAATACCTCTCAATGCCTCATATAAGTAACATTAACATTTCCTTTTGAAGTCCCATACTTATGAGGCATTTACCAGGTACATATACGGGAAATATCAAATTATTAGATTTTTACCAATGGTATAAAACACCGCCTGTTTTGCCAATCAATTCAAGCAACTATGCTGCCGTTTTTACTCCTTATTACTCCTGTCAAAAACGGTCAAAAGATATGCCTGAGGGACTTGCCATAGTGACATATTATTCCTTTGATTTGGCAGACTCCACTGATATGATGGGAGAGGCCAATCATCAATACCTACACCGAACAAAAAGACCTTTTAAGGTAAAGCCAGATTTCATTTCGTGCCAGATACAAAACATTTATTTGATTGCTAAAACTATAAGGTAGGTACGCCTCCATAGGCCTGTCAGCTAATGTTAATTGGCGCTCATCTCCCTCCTTCAGTAGTACTAGACTGTAGGGATACCACCATATTTGCCTGTTTGAAAACTTCCTCAAAGAAAAGTGATTAGCTTCTTCTTGCCATAAAAGGCAAGCTTTACAGTATATCAGGACTTGCCCTAAATAGTCCCTCTGACTAGCCCATCGTTGGTGAATACAGAGAGAATGGATTAAGATTAAATGTCGACAGAGTGGACTAGCTCAGTTAATTCAATGGCATCTAGAAATTTCTTGCTAAACTTTGAGTAAATAAAACTAATTTTTAACTAGAGGCACTCTGAGAGTGTAAATCTCCACCAAGGCAGCATAGTTGGAATCTTGCTGAAAGAACATTGCTCAAAAAAAATTTAAGGTATCTGCAACATAGGATTTCAATATGGCTGCCGTGGCGGCCATAGTCTTTGACCGATCACGGTCAAAATCAATAGGGTCCATCCCTAATTTAATAGCACATCCATCCACAAAATTTCAAAGATATCCGTTCATTACTTTTTATTACCTCCGCCAGGAGGTTATGTTTTTGCTTCCGTTTGTATATTTATTCATTTGTTTGTCTGTCTTTCAGCAGAAAAATCTCAAAATCAGAAATTATCCCAAAAATGGCTGCATAGGTTTTAACCAAATTTTTCAGGATGTTAGAATAGCACAAGAGGAACAAGTGATTAAATTTTGGCATATCTAGGCCAAAATTTCAGCTGAGATCTAGACCAAAGTTCAAATCCAGCTATGCTGGCGGAGGTGTGGGCTCTCGCGAGTCCAGCTCAAGTTACCTTATACAAAAGCAGGCAGAAAGACAACCCAATGCTGGCAAAAACAACCTCCTTGGCGAAGGTAACCAGAAAAATACTGTCGGTGGAAAAGATTCCCATTAAATCTGTTTGAAAGTGTTATGGCATTTTTGGAAATGGTAAAGTTTGGCCAGGTGGTGGTGCAACAGGAAAGGTCATGGGGTCACCAACATCACCTCTACACACCAGAAAAAATAAAATAACGTTTAACAGGATTCAAAACTGAGTTCTTGCATTTGGAAATTTTAAATTTGGCCGAGTAGTGGCACTACAGGAGACATTAAAGAGCCACCACAATTTATAGCTTCCTCCTCTATACTTCAGGAATGTTGAAAGCAGATTTGATATGATTTCCATTAAAGCTGGTTTGAGTTATTGAAATGTATAAAAATCAAAAGCTTGGCATGGAGGCGGCGCTACCGAGAAGGTTATACGGTGACCAACATGAATACCAGCCCTTCTTTCAACACCAGAAATGATCACAAGAATCGTGGCAGGATTCACATAAAATATGCTGGAAGTTATTCCAAATGGATGTGTGAAGTTTGACCTGTTGGTGCTACAGGAAAGATAGTGGGGCCACACTAAACAAAAGAAGGTCCGTCCAAATACACCAGGAATAATCAGAGGAAGTTTCATGCGATTCCTATAAAAGCGTTTTAGCTATCACACTAACGAAGAATATTAGCGGTGGCAGCTGCATCCAAGGTGAATCCAAATAATTATAATGTCACACATTATAAGGAAGAGGGTGCTGTAAATCAGTCAGCAAAAGTCATAATGTAGACTCTAGAGGAGTGAGCATTTTAGTTTGAAGACATTATGAAATAACAGGATGAGCTAGCTATATCTAGGCCAAACATCCCTCCAGTTTCATCAGTACTTTGCCGGCCTTCAGTCAAGCCCTTCACAAAATCTTTCAGCATTCAAATAATCAGATAAATGCTTTCTTGGTCGAGTTGTACCATAGCACTGTCAATGTAAACAAATTCCTCCTACACCTGTCAAATTGATCTTTTCATTCACAATATAAATGTGCCTTTAATGCAATAAAAGCACTTTTGCATTCAACGGCATGCTATCATCCTTACTGTTGATTTATTTAAGAAACAGTACCGTACCTACAGTAGTAATCTATTATTTTTGAGACAGCTGGGTCAATAGCAGGTCACCGGCGACACCATCCAGAAGGAATGTTTTGAAAGAGATCAATCAACAGTTACCTGGTGAATCCCAACTACCAAAGACTGTGGACGAAAGCATTACCAAAATATTGCAGTGTGACATTAAAACAGAAAAGCGGCTTAAGTTAAGGGAAGCATAAACTAGCTAGGATCATAACACTGAATGAAAAACGATCAGAAAATCTTCAGCATTAATGGACCAATTTAACTCCGTCATTGCCTTGCCTCACCTCTCCAGTTTGTTGCATGCCAGACCGCAGTGAGGTCAATCCTGAAATAGGAGATATAAGCCCTGATTCACTATGGGCCCCTTTCTAACCAGCTGGGAGACCTATTACACTTTCAGACTAAGCATCTAATCTCGTGTAAATGCGCCACAATATAATTCAGCCACTGATCTGAAAACAGTATTCACCTCAGTCTTATTTCACTGTCTGCCGCCTAATGTTTTTATCAGATATTTCAGTCAGTGCAGAATGGTGGCTTCGTTGTTTTTGTTTTTCTGGTTTGCCGGGAGGTAAGCCGTTCACTCAGGCAAACCTACAGGCAGCGGATTCTGGAATCTCCATCAACGTTCGTTTCAGCCGCAGCTGAGGTCACTGTTTTTGTCATTGTTCATGGTCCGCCCTGTCCCAGACACAAACACATCAAAAATACAACTGCCTGATGATGCTATAGATTTAAAAAAAAAAAAAAAAGACTCCTGGCATATGCTAAGAATGTATCACGGTAATATTTTGAAGTCTGTCTGTACTGCATTAGGCTGTATTAAAGCATGGCATGAGAACAAAAACCAGGACATGAAGTTGCAATATGCTACAAAACCTAATTCAAGATTAACTCGGTCCAATATGCGGTCCAAATGCCAGTGAAGCCAGTCAAAATTTTGAATGGTTAAACACATAAGTACCAGTCCTTTAAATGTTCGATGGGAGTGAGCAGCAATATTCCAAATTTTTATCCCTTTTAACAGCCTATACACAAGAGGACCTTCCTTCTAAGGTGAATGGAAGAGTTTAGCACAGTCAGATGTTAAGGTCCATTGACTTATTCTATGATTAATAGAACAAATGTTTATGAAGTGTAAAATGGTGAATTTTTCAGGTTGCAGAAGTGCTGAACTTGCTATTTCTTTGACTGAATTACCAAAGTTAGCAACAGAAACCTAATTGAGGAAAAAGTCTGTATTTCATGGACAGAAATCCTATGTATTACCTTATTATGAAAGAGATATAATAGTGCAGGTTTTCTTGGTTCATCCCATTAATTATAAGCTCATTCCAAGCATGTGGAAATCATTATTTTCCACACTATCAAAACGTATCTAAAAGTTTATACAGGTATTACTACTATGTAGTATACAAAAAGGTTTCACATCAGACTTATGCCTAGCTGTGAGTGCGCACGTCATTGACATTGAAATTTGTTTATTGCCTCCAAATCGGCAATGCTCCTGTATTTTCTGTCTATTTTTCATTGATGATTCATTGATAAATGTTCAAAATGTTCAGTTGAATAAATCTGGAGCTTAAATTACTGTAGAAGCTCCCCTGAAACCATCTCTTCATAATCTGCGATACAAAACACAGATCATTTCTCCTTCTAAAAGGTAACCAATCTGCTCTTTTTTTGACATAATAGACATGGCCAAAACAAACGGGAATAAATAAACGTTTTCTCTGAGCATTTGTGCAATCCGCTGAATACTGAATGTGAAAATAGTTTTTGCGACCCACAAAAACCCCCCTCGCCATTTGAAATACCTCATTAATATTCATGAGCATGCAAAAACAGATGTGCACAATGAATGCAGAAATTAAGGGAAGTTGGCTAACAGCAAAATGCCGCAGCCAAAGAAATATCTGACTTACTCGGTTTGTAAAAGTGCTAGAAAAGGCCAGGAAGAAGATCGATTGAAGACCAGGATAAATATAAAAGGCCAAAGTGATCAATGTTTTAAGTTTTAAAGCCTGGTTTGGAGGTATTTTCGATGAAGATGTGGCTAAACTTCTGCTGAATATGCAAGTAAACTTAATGCCTGGAGCAAAATGCCCGATTTCCCCATTTCCTAGCACTTTCAGATCGTTAATGTACTTTAAATTGTCCCATATTTGTAACAAGACATATTTATAGCAATTTATTCCTAATGCATAAAAGTAATTTATTTACTTCAAATCTGATGACTGATCTCATGTGACTTTTCATGCAAATCGCTCATGCATATTAAGTAGTAGGCATGTCGAAATGGCCGCGGTCCAACAGCCACAATGGCTGAATGTAACTGTCGAGTGATTGCTTTCCTTCGAAATTTATCCTTGTTAGGGGTGGAGGACGACATTAAAACTTACAGACAAATCTTTTTATTGGAACAGCCTGGCAAATTATGCGAAAAAAGTTGAGGATAAGGAACGAACTGGTAACCTTTCAGCTTTTACTCAGAATTAATTTTATTCGAACTACAAACAACATATTAGCAATTGCATGTTAGCAAGAACAATATAAAAATTATCCTCAGTGAAAGTCTCAAGACACAACCAAATCAAAACATGAGCATTAAAAACTAATTGTGACATTTAACGCCATGATTTTTTGTTGAAGTTCCTGTGCCACCATTTGCAGAAATGAAGAAAAACACATATAACATTGGTCTTTTGCACACGATACTGGAACACTGGTGTTCACTGGCAGTTGACAGTTTTCCCCACTTCCCGATACTGTATGTGTTTCTTGGCAGAGACGAGGGAAAATACACAACGGGAGTGGTTCAGAACATCCCAGCGGGATCAATTATTATTGCTTGCAGGGCGTGACATACTCCACAAGTTAGGGCCGTGGCAAGAACCCTGCTTGAACATGCTGAATATAATAAACATTCATTTTACACGGACTGTCATACAAATGAGATAAATGAGCAGTGGGTCTAGTTCCAGTAACTGAAGATAGGGGCTGTGTTTTATTTCTATGTTTATTTACATTTCACTATACATTCAATTGGAGGAGAACATGAACTTAATGAACTATAATGCTGATGAAAATTCCCGCACTGAGAATTACATCCATTAACAAAAAGATGACAGATTGCAAAACAGACAAGTAGAACTTGCGAAATTGGTGAAACGTCAGTCAAAATCCATAATTATAGCTTGATTGTACTTGCACTCAGACAGTTTCCATCTCGCCGCGTGCTATCAGCAAAGACAACGGTGAATTGCTGCTTTGACTGACTGAGGAGACTCTCTCTGGCACGACCTGTTTGACATTTAGCTCACATCTCATGGACGAAGTACGCAGTTGAATTTAAATGATTTTTGTAGATGACCAAATTAACCCACATACAGCTACAGGCTTACTGGCAATTCAACAGTGTCCCAGCGCTGGTAATAAATGATCATGGAAAATGTAAACCAACTGGCAGAAAACTGAATTTCAGCACTGTGCCCAATGGCGAGTAGCAGGTGGGGACAACAGTGTCCAGCTACACAGAGCTAGTATGCAGGTCAGCTGGAATGAGATTCTCTCACACATTGCCCCGAACTGCACAGTCTGATTATCGTGACATTGAAGAAGGTTCCTGAGAGTGAAAGATCAGCCCCTTCCCACTTAAGACCTTAAGAGTTCTGCATTATTGAGATAACAGCAGCATGTGACAGTGTATGGAAGGTGGGAGTGGATCAATGATTGGCCAATCCATGTCCCCAGATGACCCCATCAGAATAATTTGGAAACTTCAATAATAAAGGTGCAAAATTTTAACTTGTAATAACTATTACTTTTGCAGATATTTGACTTGATAATTGGGCCTCAGGGCCCCTTTATAGCCATCGCAAAACCAAATGTGCATATTTGGCAAGTTGGAGCCTATCAATCAGTAAAAGACCTTCCATGGAGGTTAAGTCAATCAAAGTGGCCACATTTTCTCTCTTTTTTTGGGCAATTTCAGCCAAAATTCTTTTTTAGGAAGCAACAGGTGTGTAAAAAAAAAAACCAAAAAAAAAAAACCAAGCACTACTTATTGAATCTAATGTCAAAATCTGGAAAAAAAATAGGAAAAAATGAATTCACTTTGCCAGATTCAACCTCCTAGACAGCTCAATCACTGATTTACAGGCTACTAACCCTGGCAAAAATCCAAATTTTCACTTGTGACTGCTAGAGGGGTGACTCCAACCCATTTTTGAAGGTACTATATCTGCGAAACTAATAAGAATCAAATTTTAAAAAATGTAGCTTGTTTGCCATTCTCCTAGAGATGAAAAAAAAATTAAATGATTGTGAGAGGGGTTCTCCAAGGGAAGTTCTGTAAATCTAGGTGATTTCAGATTTAATGACACAAAAGTAAAAGGCCATTCCAAAGAATATTTATAAATGATTCACAGTAGCCTACCACCAGTAATTAGAGTAATCATGAAGCCAATATACCATTGTTATTCCTTAGTGGTATCATACTAATTATTCCACGAGGTTGTCCAGTCATTTCCCTATCTACAGTTGTCCTGTCCATGCTTTAACACCACCCATGTTCACTGACAAAAGGATCTTCGTGCTCACTCATTTTTTACGCTATTCGCCCGATCTTATTCCACTGCCCCATTCACTCAGCAGCCATGTTGTTGGGGTGTCGGACTGGGGTCGGAAAACTCCACCCACAACTTCAGAAGAAACATTAATGACGCTTGATGGGGTTACAAAATTAGGCAGAAGTTTTCTTATCCCTGTATCCTACTACGCATTTTATTTTTTATTCCAAAATCTTAATGGCTGATCTCTGACCATTTTTCAAAAAGATTAAATCTTTTTTGAGTTTCATGTATTACATATTATTCCAACGAAAATATACATATGTCAAAAAGCGTATAAAATTAATTTTGCTTGGCTCAGTCCAAGCATCACACTTCAAAACACAAATGAAAACTCCGCTTCTCTTCTGCAGCTCTGGCCATATATTAAGGAGAACACTTATGTGGTCATTACAGTAATTTAGCCAGCCTTTCAAAAACTGTAATCAATATGAGCGACTTGGTGGCGTCAGCAGACAATGCAGTGCCAGTGTGGTACTCCATTCCCACTCCAAGCCAAAACATCGCAACCCATTCGGATGCCTTGACCTAATAATAGCAGGAGACAACACTTATAGTGATAAGTAAAACAAGCACAATAATATGAATGTATAGTACAATCAACATTTTTCCATGAAATAAAAAATGGCTCCGAAAAGCTTCTAGCTACATACTGCTAAGAAATCGCACTTACATTTTCACGCAGAAATGCACATGCTTCGTTTGTCTGACTTTAATTCATTACAATACGTTTCTCTGTAGTTATAAAGTAAGATGTGACAGAAACATGGCTAGTTTATGATCAGAACACAAACTAATCGGCAGTCTACTTATCTTTCATCTGAGGGGTTAATCATATGCTCAAGATCTAAACCTGGGGACTCAAAAAGTTATCCGTGACAAAATTCACGAGATCGATGGGGCTGGTTTAGAGACCTGGCCGCCAGAGGCATATTTCCAGGATATGGAGAGCCATGGAGAAAAGCCCACTCGGCGGAAAAGCACAGGACTCAAAATTGCAGGCACTATGTAAACCTCTTCCCCAACAGAGAGTGCTTCAGCATGAGTGCAACTGACCACAGACCCCTGGCAGAGCGGCAGACCACTCTGTAAACACAGAAAAAAATTCTAAATAGTCTAGCCGACACACTCTTTCCTTTAAGGTCCTGCTGGACACCATTTGAATGGGGGAGGAAGAATCCTGGCCTGACACCGAGCACCGGCCACCAGTCACTTCTTCAAGGAGTTGGAAAATAAGTTGCCTGATACTCCACTCCAAAACAAACAATGAAAAACACCACATAAAGCAAAAGTAAATCCATCAGAAGATTTTTGAGGAACTTCTTTAAAAGGCCAGCTTGTTTCTAGAAGCGCAAGTACAAACCCCAACTCCAGTGAAGTTGAGGCGTTCAGTATAACGTACTGTAAATAAAAACAGAATGCAATGATTTGCAAATCTCATAAACCCACATTTTATTCAAAACAGAACATAGACAACATATCTGATGTTGAAAGTGAGACATTTTACCATTTAATGAAAAATATTAGCTCATTTTGAATTTGATGGTAGCAACACATCTCAAAAAACTTGGGACAGAGGCTGCTTCTCTTTTCACATAACAAGGGGTCACTATTTTTTGAGAGAAACCATCCCGTACTTTCAGTGTCAGAGGAAAACCGTCCATAAGCCAACAACAAGTCCAAAAACACTCGCGACTTGCCTCAGGCGTAATAATTCATAGCCCTAAAACCAATGAATTCAAGATACATGATACCTGGAAATCTGCATGGAAAACTGGCAAAAATACTTGAGCAGTTGATTTAAACCTGTCAAGCCTTCACACTGAAAGCACTGAATAAATCAAAGCGACTCTCCCCTCAGGAAAAAAATACGATAGGCCATGAAGTGAGGTCATAGGCGCACTACAGGTACTAAATAAAACCTGGCTTGATTGCTTGACGTACCCTGAGGAATTACAATACAGGTTGATCCAGAGGATGACAAGCGGAACTGTATAAACCATCTCAGCTTTCACCGTCGGAATACCGTAAACATCAGCAATGCAATAAATCACGCATCTTCTGAACTGTTACAGTCTTTGAGGATCCCCAATATGACACTTGGGGTCACTTTCATGAGGTCTGACCCAGGGTTTGGAAGGAAGGCTGTCGAGAAAAAAAACATAGCAGAGGGTGCAGTGAGTGAAGGGATCCTTTGACAATGGTTCAGGTAGGGGTCTGTAGCTGCACTGCACCCAGCTGTCGCAGTTCATCCGCTAATACGTCGACAGAGCTAGCGATGCCATTTGATCTCTGCTCAGGCCCGGGCCGGCGGGCCTTCGGAGTAGCTACTGTCCTCTCAGGCCCCAACCTCTGGACCTACAGTGCGAGGACCACACAAAACGTGCGAGCCTGCCGTTCAGCCAGGCCAAACAGAGCGTGAAGAAAGGGCCGAGTTTCAGAAGCCAAACTCAGAAATGCACCATGCAGAGAGCGAGTCAGCCTACCCTCCGTCAAATGTAGAACATCACCTCGTCTCATTAGCGATAAATCAGGTGAGTCATCAATCTATTCGGCGCTGGCTTCAAGGACCTGAGGGAGAAAACATCTCAGGGAGATGGACAAAAGCAACGAAGCCAAGTGTCTGCTATCCAGATGGACTAAGAGATATGAAAACCGCTGGATACTGATACTGTTTGCCCAAATAAACAAGGGCTTCCCGGCTCTGGAGGTTAAAGGGCTTCACTGCCACAAATTGTGGTCTCATTTATTACATTTCCTAGTTTTTTCCATTATGGATAGAGGTGCAAAAGCACAACTGTGATGTCAATTACTGTGCTCTTTACTATGTGCTGAGAAAACATGAATCTGGCAGCAAATGTGTAATGGAAGGATCCTCTGTCCACCAGAGCATGTCCTCTTGGACACTGTCACTTAAATCTATGGATGGAGAGCCAAACTGGTTAGCCAGAGTTCAGAGGTTCTAGAAAGGTCTTAAGTGAGAATTTGTTGTTTACAAACCCCTAAAAGCTTCAAAATTTATACTCTAAGTCAAGATATATCTAAAATTTCTCATTTTGTCTAGATTTTGCACTTTACTCTTTTTTCATTAACCAATATAAAGTTATAAATAAAAACTAGTTAATAAAAATCAGCTCACCATCAGTTCCAGACACAAAACAATCACTAACCAATAATTCTTGATTGACTTCTGGAAAAAACACCAGTGCAAACGAGATAACTTTTCAGTTCAAGTGACTTAAAGAGCTACAGGACATTTTGGGGATTTTAGCTTGGTTTAGATATAGTACAAATAAAAAGTAGTTTTTTCCACAAAAGATATATTTACTTGTCACTGAGCCCTAAATCTAACAGAAAGGGTCACTGGTGAATAGGGAGCGGAGGCTCCCAGATAAGATCCCTGCTGAGACTTGCTCATATATCAAGCAGCTATTAGTCTAGCGTTCCGTGCCCCACAGTCAACATTTATAGCGTGCAAAGGCAGTGCGTTTACTAATGCAGTCAGGACAATCAAATCTGTCAGTCACTGTACGTAAAACTAATCAGCCATTCCAAGACTTCGTATCCCCAAGGTATATTTACTTGGTGACAGGCAAACAATCTTTCGGAGGTTGCCAGTTGACTCTCGCAGAAACAGAGCCAAAATCATTCCTGCGGATTCCGTAAGATTGGGATATGAAGCTTGATCTTCGACTGTCTGATCAAAAAAATAATGGCTTTCCGAAAATGTGAGTAGAATAATCAAAACAAAAAGGCCATGCAAAGAACAGGTCGAAAAAAAAACCACACGAAGAAGCCTTTTTATAGTATATATTATGCTGAAAGGACTGTGCAAGTATCAAATTTGTAAAAGTGTTTCAGATTTTAAAAAGGACCATTAATCACACAGTATTCAACCAAGCTGAAAAATATTGACAAAATAAAACTCCTTCCTGAGCCATGACAAACTATACATAATGTAACAGCACAATAAAACATATGACGCAACACCTGTGGAATTCTCTTCTGGTCAAAATCCCAGCACACCATGAACAGGAAGGCAAATAAAACCACAGTCTGTCTCAGCAATAGTAAATGGTTGCACGGGCCTCCTTTCAGAAAGAAAAAAAAAAAAAAACCTGCAAAGTAGAATCTTCCTACGATTAAACTCTTCCCCCCATTTTGATGGAAAATATGAAGATGCATTTGAACTGATCTCGTATTACTCATCTACCCAAACCACTCCATCTTTTCTAATGGATATTCAAATTGGTAATGAGACAATGAGGAGAAACATATGGTAAGGAAAGGTTTTGCTCAGTCCTTATTTCAGGAAGTTATTGTATATTATTAATGCAAATTTCATAACGTATTAAAAAAGCAGCAATGAAAGAATAGAATAACAAAAGGTTCATCATTTTGTTGACTGTACAAATTTGTAATAGCTGAGAAAACTGCAACCCCGTGGGGCTTCAGTGGATTAATATTGAATTAAGTTCCCATCCAAAGCCTGGACTACAAAAGTGTAAAAGCTGCCATAGGCTGGAATGCAAAAATACTGAAGCACACCTCCAGATAAAGGACAGTCCGCGCGCTGTGAGTCATGGGGAGAGTTTTATTAGCATTCTCAGTTTAGCCATTTGAAAGGCTAATACGGCCCCTCCCAGAGCAACGAGCCTTGTGCAACAACCCCACATCCCCAGATTCTGCCAGTGAGTGGGTTAACAGCGCAAACGCTCAGGCCAACAATAAGAGCCCGCCTGAGTTTGAAAACTGTTTTCGCAAGCCTAGGTTGGACCCTGGATTATTTTGCTATCAAATTTATAGTAAAGACAAATGTTGTTTTATTCCATTTGCCCGGCATTCATTTGCATTTTTCCGTGCTGGGGCAACATATGACTGAACTCGCGTACTACAAAATACAGTCGTTCAAAACTCTGCAGGGGGGCCTGTGTTTGTTACGACAGAGAGTGAGACGGTGGAGTCCTGTCTTCTCGCCGCCGCGAGGAAAAGGGGCACTGGGATTTTTCAGCAGTGAGATAGAGGCAATAGTTTTTTTTTTTTTTCCCCCTCCACTTTTGTTTTACATCACGCGGTCTCCAACAACAATCTGATCTTCGGCGGATGTTTACAATCTTCTGCTCCCTTGGTTTGGCCACGCGAGCCTTTCTTTAGCTTCCTGCTCGCAAAAGGGGAAGGAACAGCCACCACTCGGAGGGCTCTTAATTACAATGAGGGGACATGGTGGGCAGACAATAGACGCCAGGACACACGGATCTAAAGTGAGCAGGATATGGCCAATGTACAGACCCTGTGTACATGATTCTTCACACTCTCCCACTGTAAATCAATAGCTAAGTATTTTGTAGCTGTACCCCAGTAATTCACTGCATCTCCTTTACCGGTGTCTTTCTGTTCAATAGAACACCTGCTTGTACACAGACAAATTTAACAAAGTAAGACCGTAGTAGCACAACAACCTGAATTCTAAGTTTCACTGTTATAAACTGACACATTCAAGACAGATCAGTCCATCAATCACCTGATCTGGAGCATGCAAGCTTTGCACAGTAAGCCCCAGGCTGTGATTTGAACTAAGAACCTGGTTGCTGGGGGGTGACCATCCTACTCACAGTACTCCAGTTCCGCCTTCTTCAAACAGCTCTGTAACCGTCCCCGAAAGGCTGCTTTATGCTCAGAACACTGTCCGCAGCACAAGCAGAAGAATGACACTATTACGGCCTGAACGGCGGTCAAAATAGACCTCCGTAGCTGTGCTTTGCACCTCGCAATTTTTGTAACAACATCACACGGCGCCATGGAGGCTGTGTAGGCTAAAAGCAACATGATTGGTTGGAGTGATTACCAGGAAGAGGCGGTAGTACCAATGACACTGGAGGGTACATGACGCGGTTGATTTGGCTCAAACAAACGGAGCTCAAGAACCATGAAGGGCCTGCCGTTCGCAGATACCGTGACATTCGTTCTGTAGCACCATGAACCCAAAATGGAGCATAAATCAGCCTTAAGTTAACACCCTCATTCTGTTTACAGGCACATACAATTACAAAGCACAGGTACACATGAAAAACAGCTTTTGTCTTCAAAAGCAAGACAAACATTAGTTTCAGTACCATCTAAGCTGCAAGCAAACTGCATTCCAATGAAGGTGCAGCCTCAGATCAGTGTGGCAGATCAAGCCTAACTTTCATCTCCTCTAAGCCTAGCTATCTGCAGTTCTCACGAAAGGGAGTCGTAATCCAAAATCCAGCCGGCCCCACTGGGGGGTGGGGGGGTGGGTGTGTTATTACCGAGATGATCCTTCGAGACAAGAGGTAGTACGGCTGTTCTCTTAATCTCCAAAAATGCATTTAATTAGCGTAATCAAGGTAACATAATTTACATGACCTGGGACTGAACAGAAGGAGTTCAGTTCCTTTGGCGTCGAAAGAAGGGGGGATTCCTTGAATTAGATGCATTCAATTAGATTTGTACTGCACTTGGGGCAAGCTAGCAGGGCTTCAGCGCTTTCTTGGTGTGCCAGTTGTTTAACCTGCAAAGTAAACTGAAAATACTCAGGGCTCATTTTCCCCCTAAAAATGCCCCCCAACTGCATTCAGTCGTTCATGATGGCAAACAAAAGATGTGGCCTCTTCGTCTGTGCGCACCGAAATCCTGAGCCGAGGGATGATGAAACGTTAAACGCTCTAAAATTTTCCCCCTCTATACGATGTGATCCTGCTCTGGCCAGAGTAAATATTCAGTCTTTACGGACAATCGACTGTTTCACAGGCAAGGTCGTTTATCACACCCAGCTGTCAGTTCCAATCCCCAAGCTAAACTGCGAAGTCGCATTATTTGTCTCTATCTACACATCTGCAAAAACCAGACCAAAAAAAAAAAAAAACGCAAAAAATCTTGGCTGGATAGCATTTAAATATTTGCATAAATGATTGCAGTAGTTATTTTACCACAAGTTATTACTATGAATTCCAGCATCCAAAGTAAGCAATACTAGTATGTGACCGAGTACAGACACAGCTTAGATTACTATAAAATGGCTCAATGCAGCTCCATTAGTACTGGATGTAGTCGAAAGTTTTCCATTCAAATTACTTGTTTATGACCACATTTCGTTTTCAATGCCTGCCAGTTGTCCTTGGTTAAGTCTACAGACAGTAAGGCTGTGATGGTCAGTGACCAGAGGAATTAATTCTACATATTTTAGGAATTGCGTATGCCCATACATGAGCATGATTAAAACAGGGGCGAAAAATAAATAAATAAATATCAAGCACGGATGAACTACATGATGTCGGAATGAACCGTGTGGAGCAAATAAGGGCTCTGTGGTGCTGGTAGAGGCCCCGAGGTGCAAATGTTAGCCCTGTGGTGCAGGTACAGGCCCTGTGGCGCAGACATGGGCCCTGTGGTGCCGGTATAGGCCCTTTGGCGCAGGCATGGGCCCTGTGGTGCCCGTATAGGCCCTGAGGTGCTGGTATAGGCCCTGTGGTGCAGGTAAGGGCTCTGTGGTACTGGTATAGGCCCTGTGGTGCCGGTATCGGCCCTATGGCGCAGGCATGGGCCCTGTGGTGCTGGTATAGGCCCTGTGGGGCAGGCATGGGCCCTGTGGTGTCAGTATAGGCCCTGTGGTGCAGGCCTGGGCTCCGTGGTGTCAGTATAGGCCCTGTGGTGCAGGCCTGGGCTCCGTGGTGTCAGTATAGGCCCTCTGGTGCAGGTATGGGTCATAGGATGCAGGAATGAGCTACATGTAGCAGGCATAAGCCATACAGCAGTTATGAGTTATACGGTACAGGAAAGCCATGCGGTGTAGGAATGGGCCCTGCAGGGTAGGTGCGGGCTGTATGATGCAAAAATGAAATGTAGGATATATGCAGGTATGGAATATGAGATGCAAATATGGCCTATTTGATCCAGGAATTGACTGTGTGGCACAAGTTTGACTCCTCTGCACAGCCCCGGCGAAAATAGTCCACAAACTCTTTGTAGTTCATGAACGGTTCGCCAATTACCAAAACAAAGTTCCTAACATGTTCTTCAAGTGTTGATGAACAAATATTGTTCATGAGCGAGTACAGGCAGCGTGATGCGGGCAGGAGCAGTGCTCACAGGTACAGGCTGTGAGGAGCAATATCAGGCCTACGAAAGAAAACGGCCAACCTGTACCATTTTCAAATAACCAGCGAGACAAAATCCAAAACATTCCACTGTCAACATTTTGTCACTTTCCCACAAAACTTCGCACATTGAAGTCGATACATTTTCACCAGAACCAAACTCATAAAATCGCACGGCTTGTAACAAACCCAGAGATGAACCAACCGAGTTTTCGACTGTGTTTTGCTGGTTCTTTGAAAAAGGAAGGCATCTGACAAACTTTGGTTGCGGCTTGGCCGTTTCCTTTGGTAAGCCTGAATATGGGCTCTCTGGCGCAGGTATGGTCCGTGTTCTGGAGGAATGGGCACTGCGCTGCGGGTGACTTACCTCTCTCCGTTTCTCCTCAGGGCTCTCGTGCCCGTGGCTCTTCAGGTTGATGATGTGCACCTCCTGGGGGAGGCCCGTGGTGCCTCTGCTGGCGCAGCCTGACATGGCGGTGAAGCTCTTCATCAGAGCCTGAACAGGGTGTCCCTCTCCGAGCGGCAGCAGCTCACATGGGCTACGGGATAAAGGACCTGCACACAAATACAGGCGAGACCCAGATTCAGAGGGGAGCAAGATGAAGCAGGTTCAACATCACTCAAGCTTTATTAGCGCCAGCTAGCTCGACAAACCATAAATTTGCAATCATAGATGTAAAAGATAGCTACTTTGTGACATTTAAATTCCCCAGATATAGGCTCAACACACCTTGTTGACCCACTATTTTCGATTTGTAGCACACCCCTCAGCACAGAGCCCGCGTCAACAGCAATCGAGGTTCAACACAAAGCTATGTGCGTCTGCTTGTAAGGCATATAAGGTCACTGGCAGGGCTTGCTTATACGGACTTTATCATCCAATAGCCACTGAAATCACTCCCAGATAACAATACATTCAACTTCTATGCTTTTCCATGTTATTAAACCCCCATGAAATTCAAATCTCGAACAAAGGATGCGAGCAAACAGGCTATTCTCCTTTGAATGGGACCCACCATTTCATCAGAGCAGTCTCTTTTTTGGTCTCTTAGCTTTGACGTTACGCCGGGTGCTCCAGATACAGCATACACAGTACAATTGCAGTCATTCCACCGCACGTTTTATAAAATGAGCAAGCTGGCCAGCATGCACGGAGTACCTTTCCATTCCAATTATGTAACATTAGTTTGTTAGCTAGCTGGCTAGTCAGTGTTGACTGTGAATTTAAAAAACATAAAAAATAAATAAATAAATATAATATAATAATAAATAATGCGTGAATGCAATGCAAATGAAAACGGCCATAGTGAGCCGGCATGAAGTCACCATTTACTGCGCCCCTAGCAGTATTCCCTCAAAAATACCGTCTGCTCGAAGTGTCGTGGCGCCTTCCATAAACTTATCAAAAACATTTAAACAATTCGAAAGGATTACCCTACATGAAAAATTTCCAACACATGATTGATTTTGTATATTTATGCAGCTATAGAGTGTGACTTGCTGAACCATGATAATGTCCCTTTAAGTGATATTTCACCTTTTGAGAATCCATTATAGTATCGACAAACGTTTTAGAGGTTATTGAGAAAGTTAACAAAATTGGCCCTAGAAACCACTCAGTTCTACACAAACCAAGGTCAACAAAGCCAGACAGAGGCAATAAGGCCCACAAGTGCTATTGCAAGAGTTTGTCTGCTCTTTTCACGTTCCACTCTAATTGCAGTTTAATAGGTACAGCCTCTAGACTTTTCATGACCTTGTGGAAAATACGAGAGCTGTTAAAATCGGGTTTAGACATACAACAACAACAACAACAACATCACCCAGGGACCCTCAGATAATTACCACCAAGTGTTATCACAAAGGTTTCAATCAGGTCCTGCTAATTTAAGACCTAAAAAGGGGATTCTTCCAACAAGCACAGTAATTCAAGGGCTTTTATCAGGTGATACACACAATTTGTCAAATAAATGCTTTGTGTAAGAACGATTACCTTCAAGTAAGTACAAACACAATGTCCTATTGCATAATTTGTTTTCATTTCTAACAATAGCAATGCTTTCTGCCTAAAACCTAAGTAGCAGGTGACTAAACAGCAGATTGCAAGACCAAGTAATGTCAATATATACTCTTAGAGGAAGCTCTTCCTGGTACAGCAGCAGGACTCCAGTCTAGAAGAGAGACTCACCGGGGAATATCTCTCGCTTCAGCCATATGATAAATATAGACATGTTTTCTTAAGGAACCACAAAAGGTCTTCTTTGGGGAGGCAGCCCAGACGGTTCTGTGTTTTGAAATAGAAGCTGAATCGCTTTTAAATCAAGGTCAAGGAAGAAACAGGGGCATTGAGGTAGCTATGAAATGACACTTAAGGATGCCTTTGAAAGATTGTGAAACCTTTTGAAAATGTTAAATTCCAGTTAGGTTCTCCTCCCGTGCCAATGGTGAGGGCGAAACCAAGAGGTGCCCTTGTGTGTTACGTCTGTGACGATAAGGAAGCAAACAAGGACTTTTCTCTGCTACTCCTGCCACTGAGGGTCAAAAAGACAGACACGCGGAGGATCGGGGGCTTTGAATGGGGGGGGGGGAAATATTTGGCGAGAGGGGTATGCATAATGACATACGTTTTCCCCGGGCAAGCCTCCGCCAATCAACAACCCTCATCATTGACCACCCATGTACGCTCTACAGACCCCCGAAACAGACCTCTTCAACCAATACACAGAGAATCAGCATCGAAAGAAAGAGGTACTCCCCTTAACAAAAAGTACACAAGCACAACATTCCTGAAACACAGTGATTGTTGCAATATCCAAACACCCGTTCGGAAGCCAGCTGCCAGGTATTCTGAATAGTCATTTTTCCATACAAGGTACTATTATTTTGCTAACGCTGCTATCTGAATTGACTTTAAATTGATTAGATTAAGCATGGTACTATCTTTCTGAAGCAGTGCCAGGTTGAGACTTGGGCTTCAAACACTAACCAGCAAGGCCTCATCCCAGCACCCACATGCACACAGGTAACCATACAGTCTGGTCAAACAATTTCTGGAAATTATCAAAGTGGTTGTTTTCGTCAAATCCAGCACATTGAAGTTGATGTCATGAAGAGGTGTACAAACAACAGACATATACCTTAAATATAAGGGTATATGCATCTATATCAAGTGGCCATTGTAGGAATTACAGCACTTGATATTTTTTAAAGAACCAAAAGTAATTAAACAGTTGGCTGCATAGTTGTTCCAGGGCCAGGTGTGGGTTATCATCACATTGTTTACTTCACATATTAGCAGATTTAAGCAGAAGAATGTCTAGAGTAGATGTTAAGTGTGGCATTTGCATTCAGTGCCGACAGCTCTGAATTCTCAATGTGAAGACCAAAGAGATGTCCCTGCTAGTGAGGCTAGTCATTATATAATATCTAAGCAAACCCATCAGAGAGAAAACAAAAACAATAGATATGGTCAAATAAACCATCTAGTATTTTCTAAAAGAAAAAGGGTCTGCTGGAGAGCTCAGGAACAAAACACTCAGTAGACCATGGATAAGAACTGCTGCTGGATGACAGAAATTCTTTCCTTGGTGAAGAAAACCCCAATCACAACTGCTAGCCGGATCAAGAACATTCTCCAGGAGACAGACATATCACAGTCAACGTCAACAATGAAGAGAAGACTTCACCAGAGTAAAAACAGAGCATTAACCACAAGATGTAAAACATTGATCAGCCTCAAAATGAAGAAAACAGAGTAAAAATTTGCCAAAAAGCGTCAACAACGGCCGCGTGCACTTCTGTGAGAACCGCCTTTGGACAGAGATGACAACGATCAACATGCAGCAGAGTGATGGATACGCAGAGAAGGAGGAAATGCACTTTATCCGGAGCACACCACCTCATCTGTGAAACATAGCACGGTAGTGTTATGGTGTGGGCATGCATAGTCACCAATGTAACCGGCTCCATTGTACTTATGGATAATATACAAACCGATAAAAGCAGCAGGATGAATTCCAGCTGTATTATTTGCTCCAATTTCACCAAAAACTGCAACACTTATTGGAAGTAAATACAAAAAGCAGATGTAAAATCACCTGAAAGTAAAATGCGAAAGGCCAAAAAATGGGATGTTTTACAAAGGCCATATCAATCACCAGACCTCTGTCCATCTGAGTTGGCATTTTATCAGCTTAAAGGAACACCGACGGTAAAAGGCCACAAGAGCCAAAGCAAATGAACACAGCTCCAGTCCAGTGAAGGCCTGGTAGCACATAATTAGGGGAGGAAACTAGTTTCCGGAGATGTATGTAGGCCCCAAACTGCACAAAATTTGCTGCCACATTGTTTAAAAGACAAAAAAAAAAAAAGATTCACTGGGACCACTGTATTAATGAAATAACATTTATCACCATTAAAGTGTTGGATGAACACTAATGAAATATAATACAAAAAATGACACAACGCACATCCATAAAGCCGCTTTTTCCCTATAAAGATAACAGTGATGACAAAAATACTATCAAAATCACCTTTTATTACACTACCAGTCAAAAATTTTTGGGCCAGGTCACGCGGTACAAAATTGGTGTATTTCGTATCATAACTCCAGAACGAAGTAAGATAGAGTTACAACTCAAATGGCTTTGTGTAGGTCTTCCCTAGTACTTCAAATGACAAAATAGCTAATTCTGTTCATTTGATTTATTTTGGGCAAAAATGGCAAAAAACTGGCCAGTAACAGAGTTACAAATTTGTAATTGCGTGACCGACCATTCCACAAAAAAATCCACAAGGAATCCAGCAAAGGTGATTGAAATGATCAGCTCACTATCAGCCCCTGAAGCTGCTTGATAATGAGTGGATCATTTGAATCCCCTGCGCTGGAGCAGGGAGATCTAACACATGCAGGACAGGTGGGCCTACAGGAGAGGTTTGAGAAGCACTGGATTACACCATCATTACTGATCTGCTTAAATACAGACAAAATGACTGATCCTGGTTTTTCTTAATTTGTTTTGTTATGTACACGGTTTATGCATTGGGCTTCAGTTTTCCGACCTTTCTGTTTTGTACAAACAATATGAGACTATCACACAAGAACAAAATATTTTTTAAAAATTGCAACAATTACTGAAAATATTGGAGTATGCGAACACTTTTGACTGGTAGTGTATGCATCAAGGCTTCCTACATTACGATCACTGAACTTTCTGCATTATACTTTTAAATTAGCAGAAGTCTTAGAAAGTTGTCTCCCGATAGCGCCCATCTTTTTGGGCCACACTAAATGCAGGATATATTTTTTGACTTCAAAATATTTCTGTGATTATTTTCTTAGCCTTTCCACTCATCCAAGTGGGTGTGATGAGAATATGGTTCTTATCATATCAGCAGAGTAATTTTTCTGAGCTGTTCGTTTTGTCATTTTGTTTCCAAATGTCACATCCATAACGCTGGAAGTGGGCAACTAGGATTGGAAAAAGCAGACCCTCTGATTAGAATACTCATGGATAATTACTTCAGGAGAAGCAAAGAAAGTGCTTTGTTTTTTCAATTACTCCATGAGTAATGAGTAATGGCTAATGCCTGACTCAACTTAAGCTTCCTCCATCAACTACTCAGACTTTCAACGAGTTCACCAGCACAGGAAAGCACTGCTTTGATCCAACACAGGGGCAGCCATTTGAAAGTGTTAGCAATGCCGTGAATTACGAAATGCAACAAGGGACCGAGCTGGTAGTAAAAGCGTGTATCAGATGCTTTCCCAGGGGCACAAGTTCCCATCATGCCTTGCTCCCTGACCCGTAACCAAAGGCCCACCAACTCATATTTTCCGCACAGAAGAAACTGCGGAACAAAAATGATCAACTGGACTGAAAAAAGAAGCCCCATATTCCCCATACACAAAAAAGGCCTTTGGAAGATGGCCAAAAGATTATAGTACTTATTCGGCAGTGTTTTTTTTTTTGGCATTGCGAAAGTATAGTAAAATGAATACACAAGATCTGCACAATAATGGTAGGAAACCCCCATTTGTTTATAATGCAAAACAAAAGTAGAATCAGAGCCGGAGGCTGCGAAAGAGAATGTGTTCCCATGCTGCCAAGAATAGGTATTTGCTATTGCAAGTGCCCATCCACTGAGCCTCGTCCACAACTATCTAAACTAAATAAACACAGAAATGCTCCACTGGAATGACTTTCTTCCTCCAAGCAGGAAAAGGGACTGACTCAAACTGATGCGAATTGAAGCTCTCAATTTAACAGATAACTTACTTCTCTTTTCATATATATTTGCAATATGATTTAGGATTAATAGTATATAGAATCGGGAGTCAATACAGAGGTGGAATGTATAATTCAACAGCTAAGGGAAAACAGTGAACAGCAATTTTCGTATCCAACTCCCGATGGTGTTGCTCTACTGAAATTCCTGGGGGGAAAGCAAAAAAAGCACTTGCCATAAAACAGGTGCTTTATACTTTTCAGTATTATTTACTGCATTAACTGTAAAGAGTATCTTGCAAGGAAAAAAGTTCCTATCAAAATTAAACACTATAATGCCATTAAAATTCTATAAATTCAAATGTGTATGACTGCATAAGGGGATCGCCGTCCTGGCCCCCAGCGCTCACCACAAACAGCTGCAATAAATAGGCCTAGAAATACAGTATGTTTACACTGCACAGATACATTATATAATTTTCCAAAGTTAGCGTACTTTTCAGGGGCTGCCTGAAAAATTGAGTGGGACTGAGGGGCCACATCTGGAGTTTCCATCAGAGGCCCAGCAGGACGGATGAAAGGGGAGCAGTTATTGGCCTGGTGGCCCCAACACGGCCTCAGCTCCCCAGCTCCTCCTCGATTCCCCGCTTTACGACAGCGCTGGTCTGGGCCGAGCGCACAGACACACCGTCTGGCTGGGGCCACAGTTCCACACCGGCCCCAGCTGGACACCCAGCAGAGGGGAACAAGGGATGACGCTGGTCACCAGGCCGGAGCACGGCGGCAAACGGACCACTGACCACTGCAATCTCTCACCGTCTGCGACCATGGCCTGAAGACTCACCTCCACAGATAGTACCAGATCTAGATCATGCACTGTCCCTCTCATAACACCCCCATTCAACCTCACGATCCTCCATCTCTAGTGCTGGAATCTTAGCAGTTGTGCCAGAACTCATATTGCTTCCTTTGGAGTGGTAGCTAGCTAATTGGAATCGAATCCCAAGTTTGTTCGCATAATTCTTAATTCTATCGCTCAACTCTAGTGGACTTGACTAGAGCCAACCCTCTAGTCAACAACTCACAATTCATGACTGATTTGATACGATATCTGAATCATACCAGATCTGACCTACATACTGTGGTCCAATGACACCCTGCTTGCACTTAATGCGCATTGCTCTGGATGCATTTCTGAAAGGAATTATAGCTGCAGTGGCAACTTTTTGGGTATATATAATATTATATCTATAATATGTGAGGTCGATGTCTGTCTGTCTGTGTGTATGTACACGTTTTTCTCCTACATTTCTCAACAGATTATCGCCAAATTTGGTAGAGAGAAACTTGGGAGCATTTCAGAAATGTTACAACTGCCTTCCTCACTATTTGCAGCACCTCAGGCCAGTCTCCAAAATGTCTCCAACCACGGAATGTGCTGGTAATCCTCGTAGTAAAAGAGAAAAATGTGCGGTGAATGGAAGTATCACAAAGCAACTTTGTTTACTTTTCAGCAGAAATGATGCTAATTTGGCACCAGTTTTGAAGCCTTTTAAGTCCTGTAGCCTTTGCTAGTTTGCAAAAGCCACTCCAATGTTTATTTGAGTTTTATTCCTTGCTCAATCCACTTCCCTCATTGTGGTTTGCCTTTCCTCTAATTTCAGAATAGGGCTCTTGCCAGTTGTATTCTCAAACGGCGTATCAGCTCTAGATGCTTTGTGAGGGACAACATAATTGGAGTATTACGCAAAGTAAAAATTGCTCCCGGAAAGATGCTCAATATTCTAGCATTCTATTCAGAATCATAGGTAACTTACGCTGGTGGATAACTTTGAATACGTAACATGCTAACTAGCAACAGTAAGTAGCCTAAATACATATTTGAATGGGTACGACAGTGAAAAATCAAATAAGTATTATTGTTCAACCAAATAACTAGAGTGTTTCATTGACGGCAGCTGAACACAAACTCAATCCAGCGCTTTGGCACATCCTTCTTCCTGGCACAGCTTTTCTTACTTTTTTAAAATGGTTTCCTTCATTAAATTATTTCCTTTCCTTTACGCATACGTGGGGGCGGAGGGCTGAACAGCATGCACATAAGCAGTGATTGACGCTGCATTAGACACTCCCCCTGGCTCTGATTGGCTGATTTTTTTTTTTCAGGTGGATTTTTGCAAATACCATTAGGAGCTCAAGAAGGAACGACAGGCACCCGATTCTCTCCCTGACTGTTTCATGAAGTGTGTACAGGATATAGTGACAGTTACGAGAAAATATGACAAAAAGTTATTTTCACAAAATGTATCAGCTGAACTTTTGATGCAATGTGAAGTGAGATACACATCTCCTTGATGCTTTTTGATTGATCCCAATGTTTATGTATTTTAACACTGGCCGGCAATGAAGCCTGCTTTGCTTTTACCGTTTAAGATATTACTCCTTAATGCATACTGGTTAAAAAAAAAAAAAAACTCCTTGGAGAATTTTAAACCTTCACACAATCTTCCATTTAAATTTTTAATATCTCATTTTAGCACTGATTGGAAGCACTAATTTTTGGCTGTATCCCTGTATGATTATATCCTCCCAGGAATAGCTAATTTATATTGGGTCCCTTGCAGGGGAAATTAGCATCTATCAACGGCCACATATCATACCATATTGAAACATACACTACCGGGGCAAATCAATAAAATAGTAAAAGTGAAGCAAATGCCTTCTATATTTAAATGAATAAAGTATGAAAACATAAAAACCCATGTGCTGTGACCTACATTTCTTCATAAACTAGTATATTTAACACAAAATAAATCATGGTGCTTAAGAATTTTCCTTTAGGGTCTCGGGAGGATGTAATGGAGAAGGTGGCTATTCCGAGTCAGAACACACGAAAATTTGACAGAATGTAGAAAATTGAAAAATATGAAAATGAAAGCTCATAACAGCGACATGTTTAAGGACGATAAATACCTAACACCTTCTCAAGAAGCACATCCCACAGGCCAAGACCCTGTAGGGAGTAATTCTTCCTGCCTCCATCTGGGACTCTTGTTGGGTCTATTGGGTGCCCCAGGAGGAGAGGAGTTATGGGCAGCCCTGCCAGAACAGAGCGCACACCTGTCCCAAACGCACAGCGGAATACCCAGAGCCACACGGTTCATAAATAACTGAGTCAATACCAGGAAGTAATATGAAAAAGAAAATAGTTAACAACCCATTGGGGACATTTGCCCCGGCCCTGTGAGTGCAAAAGAGCATTCAGTTGGGTTGTCTAGAGGAGTAGGGGGCACAGGGTTGGTCATTTTTGACAGAGAGACACACAGTTAGCTTTACTGAGGAAGAGCAGGGGGCAAAGAGGTGGCATTACGGGGCCCACAGACGGAACAAACACACAGGACGAGAACAGAGACTACGCTGTGCTATCTTACATAATTTAACACAAGAACCGTAGTCTTTTATGCTATACTTTAGCTAGGTGTGACATTCTGCAGTGGGTTGACAGAGTCTCGGCTTTGATGAGTTTCTGGCGCATGAACGATCACAGTCACAGAAAGTTTATCCGACCTCTATAATTAGCGATAAAAGCGTTTTTTGGGCGGTGAAAGCGAAGGCTATTTTGAGGGCTCAGGTCAAGTGGATTTATGCTGCAGTAGCTAGGCGCTGCAGCTGGACCATAAAAGCTGAAACCATAGCTCTGTGGGTTCCAAAACATCTGAATTAAGACAGGCAAAATATAAAAAGTTAAATTATGACCAAAGATCGGGCAGCTATGATAATAACTACACCAAGTTTTTTTTTTAATTTTTTTTTTTTTATTACTTAAAAGCATCTGTTTCCAGTGAACACCTCAGCGTCGCAGGATTTTGTACATTTACTGCCGAGTGTTGCACTCAAGCACATGTGCTGATATTCCAACGGTTTAAAATAGAATTTCATTTTTTTTTTTTTTTTGCTCAGTTATGGGTCCTCATAAACGGCATATTTTCCTGCTCAACAGACCAAAAATCTGAGGATGATCAAAACACATTCCATCATGCATCTCAATCCATATAGTTAACTTCTAGATTCTTGCTAAGATGTCCACAGAAATGTAGTGGGATTCAAGAGAATATGAGTACAAAGCAGTGTGTGGACATTACCATCCTCTAGACCGGACATGTGGCGGACAAAGTGGAGCAATTTGTGGCTTTGGCAAATTTTCACAGCAGAGATGCAAACACAGCTCCAGGTGCACGGAACGCATAACTGGGAGGTCACTGACACTTTCAGTGGCCAGTATTTTATGGTGCCACAAAACTAAAGGGCCAGGTCACGTGGTAACGGGGTTATAAAATTGGTGTATTTTGTATCATAGCTCCAAAACTACATAAGACTTAAATTTAAATGGCTTCGTGTAGGTCTTCCTGAGTACTTCAAACGACAAAATTGTTCATTTTTGTACATTTAATTTATTTTGGGTGAAAACGGCAAAAAACTGTCCCGTAACGGAGTTACAAATTTGTCACTCCATTACTGACCAGATTTTTCCTGTTTTCACCCGAAATAAGTCAAATGAACAAACTTAAATATTTTGTTGTTTGAAGTACTAGGGAAGACCTACACAAAGTAATTGTAATTACTTAGTTCTGGAGCTATGATACGAAATACACCAATTTTGCAACTCTATTACCGCATAACCAGGCCTAAAACAAACTAAAGTGACACTGATTAAATTACTGTCCCTCTTCTTCTAACGCACATAACATGCCTGAAAATAAAAGGGCAACTGGGCTTGTCTTGGCTGCCAGCAATACTGAGAAACAAACGTGTCAGAATACAGACTTTCTATTGCTACTTTCAAAATGACTCCGACAGATAGGTACTATCCCTTTCTGCATACAGACCACATTTCCAAAAAAAAAAAAAAACTGAGGTAGAGAGGAGAGGAAAGATATGTGTTGATGTGTAACCACCCACATCTTTAATTCTGAAATGCAACAGAAGATTCCGCGGGGTGAAAAGGGCGGCAGCTTGTGGAGTTTGTTCAGAAAAAGGGAAGAGCGACTAACAGGGAGTAATTTTCTGCATTAGAAGAGGGCAGGCTCCCAGTAACGAGGCTTAATGCAGCAACACAAAACCAGCGAGGGCAGGACTGCATTACTCGAGGCTGGCTGTGATACAGCCACAATGCTGGTTAGCTTACACAGAAAATCAAACAGTGGAGCCCTCAACTCATGAAACTTTAAAGAGGAAGCTAAGAACTGAAAGGCTGTGGTTCCAAAGCCTGGATATGATAAGCTGGAGTACTAGAGCAGACCCACACAAGTTAATAAAGCTAACGTCGCACCTTTCTGTTCCTCCTTCATTTAACCAGTGTTTGTATTTCGCGCTGTACATTTGGTTTATTTTCGCAAGTCTTAGAACTAGCCTTTCAGCTAATTCTGGCATATTTACGTTTGAGCCGAGAGTTTATTGGTGGACCCCATCCCTTTTTTAATGAATTCTTGCTCTGTCCCCGTAAGCCGTTCCAGGCATGACCGCTGGACAAATAACAATAATTAAGTTGTCAAAATGTGCATGAATACCACCAAAAAACTAATCCACAAAACGTAAAAAAAAATTTTACATTAAAATAGGATCGCAGCTGCAGCAGATACAAACAGAAAGCAAAGCGAGTCATGACGATAACAAATAGTGAAATACAAAACGCTACGAGATTGGGGGGGGGGGGGGGGGGTTAGTCTCTGGACTGTATTACCCAATGTGAGCATGTCTGCTGAGTAACTGAACACTGATATTCTCCATTCAGAGGCTACCTTCTTTCCCCCAAACAAAATATTATCATAACTAAATATGTATAAGACGTGTAGGGCTGCTCTGACAAATTCAGCGTGTTCAGAGGTGGACTATGTGGGACACCACAGGAAATGTTTAGACAGACATTAAATAGGACGGCAATCAAAAGCATCAGGTGCCGAAACTAACTGATTCTTCCTCTACGAGCTCCAGGATTTCCACTCAGTAACCCACTGCAGACCAACTGTGCTTACTACCACCTTTCGAAAGATCATCGTGCCACACTTCTGGGACAGGGGGGTAATGTCAGTGAGGGGGCCGCCAAGCTGTCACGGAATTACAGTCCCATTACATTTTGGGTTGTAACTCCACAACTAAATAAGATAAATTCAAGTATCACATGTCATATTGAAGGTATTAACTTGTTCTTCAATATTGTTAAGTGAATATACATTTTTTGAGAAATTTTCATAGAAGAAACAAGCAAAAACGACTCTGTCACGAAATTACACAAAATTGACGTGGTTTTTTTTATGTTGTGTTTAACTATCCAGAATGTGATGTTCCTATCATAGTTAAGTTATGAAATTTCAATATGTTCATATTTAAGGTGTTTTTTGTTAATACTGTAAGTTATAGAAACAAATATTGACTTTAACCCTGCTTTATGGGCAAGAAACTTCAAAAAGTCAATGTCACGGAATCACAAGAGGCAAATTGTCAGGACAACTATAGTATTAATTAGTTTCAATGTATTTATTGCAATATATTATACATATATACATCATTATTTACATTTTTACAGTTTAGCAATATATTACAATGAGTTTTCCACTTATAATGACCAATCATAATACATACTTCAACATTTTTTTTTAATCTCCATGTCAACATTGGCTTGGCGGCCCCCAGTGATCAAACACTCTCTGCCTGTAAGCAGTCTTAACTGTGACTACAGATGTCATCTCCTCCACTTTTTTTCAACTGAGACACAAACTTAAAACAGAATATAATGGCAATCAACGCAGTAAGACCATGTTCCGCCCTTTCCAAGTCAAGTACAGTATGTCACCATGAAAGTAATGCCAAATGTGTGTTTCTAACCAAATCGCCATCCAGGGGAGAGACAGTCCAGATGAATTATGAAGTACTAAATACAAACTGTAAAAGTGCAGCTTTGCAGAATTAACCACCGCCTCAAATCTGTTTTCAACTGAACAAACCAGAAACAGATGATTTGATCGCACACTGCATCACAAAACACAAAATCCCGCAAGGCCATCTTTTTTTTTCTAATGACGCAGTTTCACCAATCGTTTCAGCCTCGAAGCTCACATTACAGGAATTAACCCTTTCCCTATCGAGCTTTCCAGAGAAAATAATCTCAACTTTTCCTAATTTCAAACAAGTGAGCAGAACAAGCCTGGTTTAAGGCCAAACTAGTCATGAGTGCGCATATATTTGAGATCCTGGGTAGCTGAGCTTTCTAAATGCAGATACACTTGCCCAACCTACCCGTTGTTATGGTAAGTGTCCTGTCAATTAACCTCTGGAGACCATGGATTCTCATACAAGGACATCACATTTAGACCTTGTACATAAAATTAAACTATGTATCTCAGGAGGTAAAAAAAAAACAAAAAAAACACCATGTGACTCACTGATGAGGATTTCTGGAGGGAAAGGGGTAACTTTGCATGACGATAATGAAGGAGCCCACATCGAGGAGAGCACATTCATTCATGTGTCAACTGAATTGATTTGTTAGTAAAGGGCATGTTTTTAAAGAGTGTTTTTAGTCTCGAAATGTAAGCTGAGGGGAGGAAGAGGAATTGGAGAGCAGGATGAAGGTCAGCGCCATGTCATAGTTAATCACGGAAGCGGCAAACTTTCGAATCTGGGCGTGTAATAGGAAACAAGTGAAATCTCAAGAGAATAGGCCTACCGGTAAAATCCATGACAAATCGAGGCAAAAATAAATGGTTTTCAATGGAAAAAAAAAATAAATAAAAAAATCCTTGCTGACTAACCAACCTGAGAGATTTTATAGGAATTCATTGTGTCCACAGAGAAGTTTGGGCCTGTGCTAAAGCTTAAGCATTTCTCTGGTAAGGCTGCAACGGAACTCTGACACTTCAAAGAAGATATCAGAGGCTAAGATTTGTTCCCCCTCCACCTCCGTAGGCTGGGAAAAATGGCGGAGACAGTTGACAAGCTGTCAAACTGGGGCAGTATACCACTACTCCGATGGGACACACCTTTGATAACAATTAAAATACCACAAACAGATGTCTGGATCTGCCTGGGACCTGGGAGAGGGGTTCTTATTAGAAAACAGAGGATAGACAGGAATGGAGGAGGTACAAGTCCTCACATGGATTAGAAAGCATAGAGAAGCCTTGTAGAGATAAACGGCTTATTCCAATGGCATATTTTCCGTAGCCTTGCTAGCTTTTCTTCCAAGCCAAGAGCTAGCTCTTGACAAACAGCTGACATTGGGGGTCATACATCCCAACTGGGTATTCATATTCAACCCCAGTTTGTCAGCTTGTCAACTGTCTAAGAGCTAGCTCTTTAATAGACAAGAAAATTGAGTGAGAGGGAATACAGGGGTCAGAGAAACATAAATTAGGGAAATAGAAGTCCTAGCTCTATTGAAGGGATGTCAGCTATTGTCAGTTACAAGCGTAGTAAACGCAGAGCAGACAGGGAAAGGTAGATTCATAGGCCAGATCATTTACACAGCAAAAATTCTGGAAAAAAAAAACATACGTCTGAATAAGATTGTTTCGCAGTTCCTCAAGTGTAGTCACCCAGGAGAAACCACTGTTCATTTTTCATAACTTATTTAATGGATTGGAGTCCGCCTTCAAATGATTTCCAGGTCAGGGGCAAAGAACGAAAGAAAGTGAAAAATAAGCAGTTGGAATGAGTCCATAGACTGAACGCAAATATCCCACAAGAGGTGACCCTGGCATTAAAAAAATGAGTAAAAACCAAAAAAGTCATGTTCACAAATATGTAGGATTAGGTATCAAAGGCAAGCGTAAACTCAGTGGAGGGAAAGGAGTGGTCTGGAGACAATCATAGCAATTTGGACTCGGACACTTTTACACGCACCACATTCTGATCCAGTGCATTTCGCTTGTGAAAGCTAACTTAATCTACCAACAGCCAAGACAGCTTTTTAAATCCCTGCTGTAGCTCTTCTCTCGTTCATACACTAAAGGAACCTTCCGACAAAAGACCTTGACTACGCTAGCAAACCGAGTCAACCAAACAATCGACGGTTTCTAACAAACAGAGCAGTCTGACTCAGGAAGCTAAAATTCTCTTTACAACCTCAGACGTAATCATAAATTTTCTCCGGGGCTTTGAAGTGAAGGATAACAATGTGGGCTTCCTAAGGGAAAGAGCTGATGACTCACTCATACAGGACCGGGACACCCAGCCCCAGTCTTCAGCCCCTGAGCCGCTATCACACCAGCGAATGTGGCCGTACCCTGAGCTCAATAGGTGGTGCAGGCCATAACTGCAGCAATTTAATACAAATAAACCACAGCTGAACATTTAACCCTTTCCGTCCGTAGACCCACAACAGAGGGCCCAAAAAAATGTAACATTTTTTAACTGACAGGAAATTATGATGCTTTGCCTACAAGCAGCCCTAGTGAGTGACCTATATTTTGAAAGCTTACATTCCAGTATCTCAAATGTGCCCACTCCAAAGTTAACCCAGAAGTGTTCTGCTCACTGCTTTCCAACTAAGAAAATTTAAGATTAAGGGAAACACTGGAGGCAAAGGGTTGACAAAATATGTTCATACAGCTAGCAAACCTTCAGCCATCAATTTGATTAATCTCTTTCTCCCTAGTCTGGTTAGTGCCGAGCTCCAATCAGCTGTGCACCCCCCCTCCCCCCACCTCCCAACACCCATCTTTGAGACCCTCTAATCCCTTTTATTTGGCCCTTAGGTAACCAACCCTGTTCCTGAAGATCTACTGTCCTCCAAGGTTTCACTCCTACCCTAATTTGGAAAAACTGATTCTACTAATTATCAGCTCAACAGGATTTGTAGCAGTAGAATGAGGTATGCAATTTAAGGCCGGAGGGAAAACAGAGAGGACAGAAGATCTCTAGGAACAGGCTTGTTGACCACTAATCTTCACCACCACCACTTTCTGATGGCTCTAGGACTCTTCACCCCCATACTTTTCATCCCCTAGGACTTTTCATCCCCGGCCTTTTAGTCCCCATGAACTTTTTGTCCCAGGACTCTTCGTCCCCAATAATGCTTTCCCCTCTTTGTGCATTATAACCCCAACCCTGTCCGTCGTCCGTCCGTCTATCTGTCTGTCAACAATGGTGGCATGTTTCGTTATCAACAGGGGACGAATAATCCGGGGACGAAAAGTCCTTGGGGACAAAAAGTCCAGGGATGAGAAGTCATGAGGGACGAAAAGTCCGGGACGAAACGAAGAGTCCTGTAACGCTTTCTGACAACATGGAGCGAGCAGGCACCATCATCTGTCCTCCATCCCCTCTCTTTTAGCTCGTTCTTCCAGCTAAAATGTTTCAAGCCTCTCGCCACCCAAAACAACTTCCACAATGCCTTTTGACTTTTACCTCAACTGGACCCCAGGCCCTAGTTGAAGCTGTTAACACTGCATTCAAAAACTCACAATTTTCAATGAAAGAGGTTTAAAATAGTACCAGCTGCTTTGTAATTACAGTTTCAGTAGAATGCGTACTCTTCTTCTTCTTTCTCTGACCTCTGTGGGTTTCCAGGGGAAAGAAAGGGTGAAGATCGAGGGGGGTTCTTCAGCAAGCTGTTTGTTTCTTTGTCCAGACATATGGATTTTTCGACATGCCCCAGCCACAGACTATAAAGAGAGGAAAGTACTGGAATGTACTTTCAGAGGAACACGCTGAGCCCGGTTGTCTGTCTGTCTCACGTACAGAGTATATCACAGGAGCAGAGGCGAGTCGCTTTCTCGGCTAAACAGCTCGCCGCCTGTGACGGCACCTGAATAAACTACTGCCTCAGAGCAGGGATGGCTCATAAACACAGGGAAGCTGCCACAGGTAAATATGGCGCTGCGCGCGTGTCCGCACCGGGCCTGTGTAACAGATGACCTCTTCCTCTCTCAATCACTGCCAAAACTAGATCCACTTCCACTCTCTCTGGACGTTACGCAAACCACACCGGGAAATTGTCTCTCAATGATCCTTTACCATCACTATGTTCCAACGGGAGTCCAAACTACAAACTACAGCCTGATCTGCTTCAAGTCTCTCTAAGACTGCAAATTACCGCAGCCATAATCAGGACAAATTACACCAACCATCATTGCGACAAATTACTGCAGCCAGCATTGCAGGTGAAGAAAAGGTAAATCTTTTGTAACTCCTTCACTTAAATGAAAATCATGCACAAAATAGAATAAATAATAAATAAATAAATAATACTCTAATGGGATTGCCTTTAGTCAATCATAGGACCAAGAGGGGCTGACTGCCATGCCAGACAACAAGACATAAAATAACCAGTGGTGTGCGGGCACATGTTCAGAGGGGCTTCAGTAACCTCACCCATTACTGCTCGGTTGTCCTCAAACTGTTCTCGTTCAAGTTCACCTGATTAAATTGTTTGATTGTTATCGACTGAATGACTAATACCAATCCTTGATCCATAATAAGAAATGATAATGAAAAAAATGAATGCCTATTTCTAACATTTATACGATTCTATCCCAACAATGTTTTATCAAACATAAATGCAAGAAATCTGAAACTTTTTGACTTCGCAGCATTTATTTTTGGCATCACTCAGCTGTGCATCGTACCCAACAGCGCCCTTTAGCTGGTATTACATTCAGAATACATAACGGGATTCTCGGGATATAACGTTACTGCTCAATGAGCCTCGCAAACTAATTTAGGAAAATCTGTGCCGTTTCATGCGCTACACGAGTGCAGAAATTATAAAGACATTGATGTTTTTCGTAGTTATTTAGGAGCGGAAGAAAACGCTTCATAATTTCGTGGTGCAACGTACAACAATGCTATCAAAAGTAAATTAGACTGTCGTCAGTTCAACCAATTAGTCTGAGCAGCTGTTGCTAATCAGGAGAAGTAAACTGCGAGAGGTTTAAGTTATTAAACAGTGAAAGGTGAGGTTACCACTGGCCTTTGTTCCTGCTGACTGACCACCACTGAAAATAACGCGCAAAAACACCGAAGACCCCACTGCTAAAACAAAAGCAGAAATAAGTAATTGTTTTCAACGATAAAAAAAATGACGTCAATGGTCTAAAAAGTCCCAAAAAGTTTGACAGTGACAAAAAGAAGCTTGTCACTACAATCGCTAAGCAACACTGAAGCGCTGACTCGAACAGGAAATGATATTGGTTTCAGTATTTCTCCGTTCGGCGGCAGAGCTTTTCAGCGTTAGTAAGCTCTAGGAGAGAGCGCATCAACCGCATTCTGAGCCTCACGGGGATTGCCGAAATTATTTTTCCTGCAACAAACACCTAGAAATGCAACATAAGTGTGATGACCTCAGAAACTGAGAATGAATTCACACTATTCCAAGCCAAGATAGGTACCGCCAAATATGATTATGAAACTTCAAAAAAATCCCCATTTCATTGGGTTATCTATCAAAGCTACAAAGGCATCCGCTTTCTTTATCGGACAGTAATGATATGCCTCATTTGTAGGCATCACAGCTGTATTGTGGTCAAAATTGGAAGCTGCCATTTTGGGGAAAAACATGTTGGTTGAGTGGGTGGCGGAGGTGACAGGAAGAGGGCATGGTCAGGTGCATCCCATCACTTTCCGAATGTGCCAAACCGCAAATCAAATGAACAGTCCCAGTCGCTAAGTGCATAGCAGCTTGAATCAGACGTGAATGTGAGGAGGAGACTGTGCAGTCCGCCGCCATCTTTGAAATGAGGTCAGGCAGTAGGACCGCGACCAACAAAACCAGGATCCTACACTGTAAACCCTGATAGTGTGGTGAACTCCAATGTTTTGTGGAAAACGATTACCTCAATAAAATTGTGTAGGCCAACTTAATTGCATCACGTAAAAGGAATTTAAAATAAGGTAAGGTAAAGTTATTACCCTGGCCCACCCGAAGGGCGAGGGAAGGGGTATTGTTTTCGGTTTGGTTTGTCTCTATGTTTGTGTGCTTGTTTGTTTCTGTGTTTTTTTGTTAAGACTAGCGACAAAACTAATGGCCAGATTCACCCCAAATTCGGTATAGGGATTGCCACTGACCCAGAATAGATCCCTCTTGAATTTCGTACAAGTAGGTGAAAGTATGTTAGAGGGGCGGGGTTTGTTGGGCCTGGCACCACTTGTTTTTTCCATGTTTTTTAGTGCAGTGAACACAAATCATTACGTTGGCATTCTCAATTTTTTTGAGGTAATCGCTTTCCGCAAAATATTTGAGTTCACTGCACTTGTCAGGGTTCCGAGTGTGTCTCTCTGAATGGAGAGATGTTTGAGATGCAATCTGGCATTTACAGCGTCATTTGATTTCTATGTTCATGGACACAGTCGAGCTGATGACAACATAGTGTCTGACAAAGGGCTCCAGAGACATCAGAGCCGCAAAAAGCATTTTTCACCCTCTATGGCCGATAAGCACGCGCTATCCACCACTAACAAGTAAAGATGATCACAAAATCCGCCTTGAGGCAAGTCTTGTAGTTCACATATTGATTGTAAACTGTCATGTCTGCCACATATGACAGACATTTCATTGCTTTATTAAATATAGTTGAGTCAGTCAAGGTTTAGTAATCACAGGGCTCGAAATTGCGACCATTCTGGTCTCGTTAATACTGTGGGACCTTTGAATTAAAATAGTCGCACCTGTGCAACTGCTTTTCCCCAAAATTAAACGTCTGTACATTTGGTGGTCAATAGGCATGCAAACTGCTGCAGCTGCTTGAATAGAGATGGGCGTATGTGCCGGAGCAGTGTGTGCGTGTTCAGTCTGCCTCGTCCGTGCTTGCGACGTGCATTGCCGAATGGAGCGTGCCCAGTGTGTTCCCTTAAACAGACCGTGTCCATTCTGACCAATCAAAGGGGAGCTTGACATCCAAAATCTCAGTACTGATTCTAGAATGGTTAATAATAGCCGTCAATCACTCCATTTCGCGGTACTGAGAGTTACTAATTATAACTAAGCACAAGATTTAGATGGAAAATTAATCAGAGAACAATAGAATATTTTTTGGTACCGTTAACGTTCATAAAAACAAGTCAGCAACAAAAGTTACTGAAACTGAGAATCATGACTGGCTACAACTGTGATTCGGACGAACCGGCGACAAAATGAGTTTATCATTTCCTCAGAGTGGCTTTGAAATTTTCGATGGCTGAGGTTTAAAGAAGGTGAATTCCACAGTTTTCGTTGTAAATATTATGGTTCGGATCTCACCAGTAATAGCACGTTAGCTACTGAGTCCAAACACTTTAAACTTGAAAGTCCCTCCAAACATAGGGCAAGCGGGAAACATAGGAGATGCTGTGACAAATGTGCGTCAACGAGTGGGTCCGGCGTTCTGTCAATTTTTGCTACCAGTCAAAATATGCCGCCTCGCAGTTCTGCGCTTGCGCAGCCCTTAAATCTTCCTCTGGGTTTCATCGCTCATATCTGAGGTAGCCCATCCAAAATAATCATAAAAACACTTTTTTTTCCCAGCGAGTCTTTCAACCTGCATATACGAACTGGGTGTTCCGGAAATTGCAGGAGTTAGATGACAATGGCGTGCGACGTATATCTTAAAACAGACGTATCCAATTCATTAAAATATCTGCTTATGTTATAATAAGCTAACAAATTACATGGTTACCTCTGCAGACCGATTCCTATTGCAATATTAAGGCGAAAACAAAGACTTTACAACTTTAAGTCAGATCTGCATTAAACCCTAACACCATTGAAGATTAGATTATCCTGATCTCGGTGGAGGGTCCTCTGGACATATTTGATGCCTCACAGGCAGTGAAAAGATCAACAGAGAGCCAGGGCAGAGAGCCAGGAGACCCAATTTTAATTCCTGGCCTCAGGATATAACATGAAGCTAATGTAGTGGAAATTTTTGTTAATCAATGAACTCAAGACATATCATGTCATATTGTATAATAACTTTCATTTGTTGGAAACCATTGTATTGTTAAATAGGGAGTGTTATATTCTAGTTTTTTAAACATTAAAAAAATATATATATTGGTGCTTCTTAGATTTTGGTGTGTGCGGTCCTAAATTTTGGCTTGCGCTCCTAACTTTTTGAACTTGGGAGTGCAGCGCCACTAAAAAGTTAATTTCGACCCCTGAATCATCTAAGGTTGCAGCATTGTTGAACTCCAAACCTGTACAGTCCATCGTAGAAATCAAAGTTGTGCGGCTGCTATAAATAAGGTGTGATTAGCGGTCAGGTTTTTATATTGACGCGCTGCCATTAGCAAACTTTTAACAGCCTTGTCTACAGTACATCAGGCATTATTATCAACCTATTATGACTTTCCAAGATCAAAATATGACTCAGGAGTCGAGGCACCAGTGGCATTTTAAGAGATAAAATCAGGTAGGGTTCAGCCATGTTGAGGCGGGGACATATGTGGCAAGAGCTGTTCTTCAAGAATGCCACAAAATCTGCCTGTATGCTACAGCCTGGGTGCAGCCATTACCCGAGTCTGTTAAAAACCACTCAGCACCAGTGAAAGGGGGAAATTCTGTGACACAAAACCGCGAGCAAAGCGATCAAAACACCCTCACATGGCCTCACAGCTACAGAGCAGGGAGAAAGTTGAGACTCAACTGTGAAAAATATCATTGGACATCCAAAAAGGAACGTGGCAAATGGCCTACGTTTCATAAGGGCGAATAGAAAAAAAAACCGCTCATACCTGCTGAAGCAGACTTTTTTCTGACAGAAAGAGCCCCTCACGGAGAGAGACACTTATTCTGCGCTTATTGTGTAAATTTTGTTTCAGATACAATTAATATTTAAACATCAAAACAATTATTATTACAATTTTTATCCTTTATACAAATGTTCATGCGAGTATATTTGTCAATTAGTATATGTTATTGCAAGTTTTATGCTCGTCATTTATGTTTACTACTGCTTTTGCAACACAATTTTACTTGTTATGCAAATAAAGCTCATTTGAATTTGAGAGAGAGAGAAAAAAATTAATTAATAAATTAATTAATTAATTAATTAATTAATTAATTAATTAATTAATTAATTAATTACATTTTTAAAAATTTTGCAGCAAAATCCCAGATTTCAAAGAGATGAATGAGCTCTCAAAACTAAAAATACTCCTGGGAGGAGACGGGGCAGATCTTGCTTGTGAAAATATTAGATAATATGAATATTGTCATCATGAAATCCATTCTATTTATTTTATTATTTACTAATTAGTTACATAAAATAATACAAGTAATAAGTATATAATCACTTTCTGTTCTGTTACCTGTCTGTCCAAAAATGCTTTGGCAATATTGTGTATAATACAGTCATTCCAATAAAGCTTATTGAATTGAATTGAAAAATTGAGAGAGAGGGAGAGAGCCTGAGAGAGTATGAGAGAGTATGAGAGAGTGCATCAAAAGAGAGTTAGAGAGTGTGAGTTATAGAGAGAAAAAGAGAAAGTGTAAGAGACAGAGAGAGCCTGAACGAGAGAGAGAGAGAGAGAGAGCACACTCTATCCAAATCTGGAGCGCTCCAGATTTATTCCTCTCAGTCTCTCAATGGAGGTGTGCATCAAACAGCTCCCTCTCTCTGGGCTACAGTGACTGCCCTTTTTTCCACGCGCTCCGCTCAACACAATGGAAAAGGCCTGGTCACTCCAGCTGGGCCGCATTAGCGTTAGCCGTAAGTGATTTAAATGCCTGCTCACTGGCAGCGCAGCGTCCCCACATGTGTGCATTTTCCATATAAGCTGAGGAGGCAGTCAGGATGGAATTCATCAGTCGGACCCTGTTTATCTCCGCTGATCTGTTTCAGGGAACCAGGGACTCTGCGTAATCAGCTTGCATGGCTGCACGGGGAGAGGGGCTTGAATGCGGTCCAGGTTCTGTGTGCGCAGGAGTCTCCGTGCGCGTGCCTGCGAGTGTTTGTGTGTGTGTGTATGCATATTTATGTGAGGCCACATATGCATGCGCATGTGCTTGAGGTAGAGTGTGTGTGTGTGTGTGTGTGTGTTGTATATTTGAATGTGAATGTGTTAGTGTGTGCGTGTCTACATGTGTGTATTTGAATATATACGCATGCGCTTGTGTAAGAAATAGTGTGTGTGCGCGCGCGTGTGCATACGTGTATATACAGAATATTATATTGAGTATATGCATGTATATACTGGCAAAAACCCAGTAAAATTTAAAAAAAAAAAAAAAAAAACCTGGTAAAATTAAAAGTACTGGAAGACACGTAATGTGCGCAATATTAGTGCCATACTCCCCCGGTCAACAAGGAAACTGGCATCTCCTCCACCACGCAACGAAATAAGGAGCATGTACCCAACACCCTCCCTTGCTCAACAGAATAAGAAGCATGTACCCTCCACCCCGGTCTGCCAACACACATTGCTTCCTGCTCTGTGGGAAACACTGGTCTGTGCATGCGTGTGTGTGTATGCGTGTGTGTGCGCGCGCGCGCGCATGTGTATCAGTGCATGTGTGCGCGAATATGTCCAGCACGTGTGTGCTCATGAGGTCTCATGCCTCCACATGTGCGCCAAAGTCCAGTAAGAGAAGCCCTATTTACCAGGGAAGGAGGCCTTACCATACACTTCCACTAACTCACACAGGACTGTATGTACACAGCACACAAGACTGTCTCAAAGCTGCAGGGCAGAAATAACTGCACCATTCATCACTGCCTGTTGTGGAAAACTCACCATGGAAAACTCAACTGAACACCAAATTTCCAAGAATCAACTCATCTGGAGCTGGATCAATATAACCACAGATATGCAAAACAAGAACTGAAATTACATACATAAATACTGCAAGCAGCATAAAATTTGACTCAAACTACACCCTGCCATCATAACTATTAGAGTGTCTTCATTCAGTGAAGCAAATAGAAAATTGTAACCAAGCCTTGGAGGTTCTCGTAGAAGGCAGCTAAGCAAGCCAATACAAACACGCAGCAAGTTGGCCAGTAAATGAGACGTGAACTAATAGTAAGCCTGATAGTATGGTACAGTACAGATTAAAAGTGGTTCTTTTCAGTTCTTTCAGCATGATTGAAAACCCCAGACTCTCCTACGTCCCCAGTATTTTGTTGTGATCATCAGGATATGCCAACAAGACAAATGCTCTCAGTGGACAACAGCAGGGTATGTCCCTGAAGCTGTAGAATTCTCCCTATAGGCAAAATTCACGGTTTAGCCCACTGCTGACGCAACAGGCAAGGGTAAAGGGACCAAATGAAAAGGGAACTACTCTTCGGTCAGGGAATGTTGACGATAAATTTTATCTGACCCCTACAAGAACTGTTTGACTTATTACATTTTTGAAAAAGTGAAGTTTGGCCTAAAGGCGCTGCAGCAGGAATGGTCATAGTGTCAGCAGAACAATAGGATTGCTCGATTATGCACCAAGACACTGACAGCAAAGTTAAGCTGACTCCCATTAAAATGGTTTGGCTAATTGCATTTGGAAACTTAGTTTCACCTAATGGTTGTGTTATAGTAAAAGTAATACACCCCTCAAAACCAGCAAGGCTCCTCTGATATGTACCTGGAATGTTGACAACTGACAACTGTATCTCTATGCATCAGAAAACATTGAAATATATTGTCATACGACTCCGAAAATGGTCTGAGTTATTGCATTTGGAAACATTAAATTTGGCCCAGTGATGATGCGACAAGAAACATGACAGAGCCACAACAATGTTTTAATTAAATATTGCATTTGGAAAAGTAAAGTTTGACCTGGTGGTGGCGCTATAAGTAAGGTTACAGGGTGACACTAAACAGTGGTGTTCCAGGAATGAACACTAGAAGTTTCATGCGATTCCCATAAAAGCTGTTCCAGTTCTTGCTCTGACACAGAGAGTCTGATTATAATTGACACAATTCTTTCGCCAGGAGTTAGAAATAATTAGTGAGGTCAGCTGGCTGGGTGATACACACGGCAGGACCATTAATTTCTGATCCCAGAGCCCACCATATTTGCTTCTCAATAATATATGCACGAGCAGGTGCAGTGAGACTTCATCAGGGATGAAAGATGATAACTCAACCGTGTCCTCAAATTCGGTGTGGGGGAGGGATTATGACGGAGTAACAAGAATTAAAAACTTGAGGGTCTGCTCAGAACCGTAGTCTCATGCCCCAAATCAAGGATTAATGCTGCACATCTAGTCAGACACAGTCTAATTTGCTCATTTGAAACGGCTACTTTTGTTCAGTAGCTCGTACTCTCACATTTGCATTGCCACCAAGTATATGATCAGATAGAACACAAACTTCGGCATTTCACTGATCTCTTCTAAAGAAAAGTATACTTTTCATCAACAAAGGCATGGATCATGAACTGCTATAGCTAACATTAAGTTAAGAAGTGTAGACTTTTCACAATGTTTGTTTTGTTCAAAGTTCCTAAGTTTTAAGGCAGTTTTCAAGAACTCTTTTCCTCTCAATTACCAGAGTTACAGCAACATTAACTTTCAGCTGAGAACTTTCCGATAACATACATATGATCTTGCACCTCATTGGGTAAAACCTTCCCCTCTGACAGCGCTTCCCAGAGAGTGAACAGCTCACACTCCAGAGAGTCGTCCCGAGCTGCAATTACGCCAGCGTGCGGCTGACTGGTTTTCAGTTGCTATGTAAACATCTCCAAGTTGCCGCGTCGGGCTGCCAGCCCCGTGGCTGGAGCATATCGGCTGCCAAGGGGAACAGGGGCCCACGGACTGGGAGGACTGTCAGTCAATCACGGGCACCACATCTGGTCCGGCGCGTCTGACGGGGACCAGTGGCGAGCGAGTCGTAGGTGAGCAGAGGCGAAGGGGTGGTGGGGGAATCAGAGCGGAGTGAGTAAGCTAGACCGTCCCTCCTCACAACCGCTCGAAAAAAAAAAAAAAACTGCGGACAAATCCCGTCAGCAGCAGTTGCGCAATCGCTTCTTGGCAATAGCTAGCATAGTACTTTGCAAAGTTTTAGTGGATACAGATTCCGATTACGACGATAACCGTTTGGTTGCATTCCCTGAGGGCAGACGTCCACACAAGGGGAGGGCTGTCTGAAAACGGAGAGCAGTCGAAAATGAGAAGCAGTTTTTTTAAAGAAAGAACAGTACCTTTGGTGCGGATGTATTTCGGAGCACAAATCAAACGAACAAGAGCGCTATAGTCGTCGGCGTGTCCTCGTCCTTTGAGGTGCCGCATCACTGCGTTTTACAGGGACCCATTTTCTTTAGATGTAGAGAAGAGTTTGATGGGCACTTCCAGGGTGTGAGTATAAATTTCGACTGACATGTAACAGGCTTAATACGCCAGTTCACAAGAGCCTACTCTGGCCAAAGCAGTCTTGCTCTGCTGCCATTGCTCTAGAGTGGTAAACCAAGCAATTGTTATACTTCTAACATAAATGACTCTCAAATAGCGGACAGGTTAGAAGCAGTCAAGTGCTACAAACTGCATACGTTTCATTACTATAAACATTCCACATTGTCTTTTTGACTCCTTAACTTTTTAACTTAAGTTTTCCCAAAACTAGATTAAAATTCTGCAAAAAGCATATTGTCATATGGTGGGATGATGTCACATATATTCTGCATCTACTGGCTGCAGCACCTCACTGAAGGTACATCACACATATTGAGAGGAATAGTAAAAATCAGAACGCTATGTTTTGACGGCCACAGCATTTTATCAAATGGAAAATATGTAAATTGTGTACATCATCTAAAACACATTTCTCTACAATTGAGCAGGACGTATTTGGGCACATTGTAAACCCAGGGATCATCACCAGAAGTGAAAACAGGCCCTAAGTTCTACAGGTTTGAATACAGCAGCTGTATTTTACAGACCCCTATACTGGTCCGTAGGTTTTATAGGGTGAATAGAAAAGGGCGACAAACATGCTCGCGGCAAATTAAGTTGTTTTTTTTTTTTCTTTTAAATTTTGCAGCAGATCTTATGACCTTGAACAGAAGCTTTCCCGTCAGTTAATTGGTCTGGCACAATGCCACTGATAACTTTCAAACGCACCTGAGAGTACGAGGCCACCTTTAAACACGGAGACCCTCCACTGGGTCATCAGTTGACAAAGCAAAGCTACGACAGATGTGGGAACAAAGTAAGGCTTCAGCATCTGTAAAGTGGCATCAATCCGCATTCACTTCAACAGGACGTTGTCCAGACTCAAAATATTGCGCAATGAGGGCACGGAGAAGTGCCTCGCTCATCCGAGCGTGAGTTCGTGCTCTCGCGTCTCCGTCTCCGAAGGACCCTGCACGGCGCGGAGGGCCTTTGTTGCAGTCGGCATCCTGCCGGAGCCGTTTTTGGCAAGCCCACTCATTGAATTTCTGGAACTGACTCTGCTGTGATTCTCTCTTTTCCCGGTATTATATATTTATGTATTTATTTGCGTGATACCAAAAGCTTCACGGTGAATGTACTTTCTGGAGGACTGATTTTCTGGCAGGGACCAACACAAAACGGGCAAACCGCAATCACGGACTGGGAGCGAGGCGTTGCGGGTAAACCCAAGAGATTCTGGATTTTTGGACGTTTTAAATACGAACAGCCCCGAGGCAGGTAATTATGTAAGAGTTCCTCAGAAAGATTTAGAAGTTTAGTATACAGATGTGCTGCCAAAAAAATGTCAACACTTGGGCTTCTAACATTGAGGAGGAGCCCCCCCTTTCTATATCGCACCTTGGTGCCTTTGGTTCAGCTGCAATATTCACAAATCACCCCCCCCCCCCCCATATGGTTGCCCCAAAAAAAAACATGTCTAAGACACCAAACTAAGATGTGTATTTTGAAATGTAAACTTAAATGGCAATACACGGCTGGAAAATTCCTTTTCGGAAGCAAATCGAGAGTATATTGCATGGGTGTGGGCCTAGCTGGGTTCAAAAAAACTGACTGACTGACTGAATTGAACTGAGCTTAACATCACTTACAGTTCCCCACACAAGCTCATCACAATTGGAAACTACAATGGAGAAATGGCAGGGAGAATCGGTATAGTCCAAATCGGTATAACCTGTATGGTATACAAATCAACCGACTTACTTGACAAATTATAATATTCCTTTCCAAAAGTTCAAATGTGACTCAGACCAACATCAATACAGTAATAAAGAACAGATTTCCAGGCATTGGAATATGAATTGTAAAACAAAACATGACTCATTGGTAGGTCTCCACTTAGGGAAAGTGTGAGTGGAAGCAGGAGGAGGAGGCAGATTCACAAATTGACTGTTTCATACTCCACGCCCTCACCAGTTAAGTAATCAGTATTTCAGTATTCGGTGGAGTCCCATAACCAACCAAAAACAAGGCCTGGCCATGAAAATGCCAATTGAGGTCTTCCATCACATAACAAGCAGGGACGTGCGGTCAGGGTAGGCAGTGACTTCTCATTTTTTATTGCTAGATTTTGTCAACCTGTTTCCACTATGTACTGTAACCTGTACTATGGCTGATTGTCAATCAACCAATGAGAGATATTTTTTCTGGTCTATTAAGCCTGTAATGATTAAGAGGTGATAGTGAAAAAAGATTAACTTGCCTTCATGCTTTGATTCGAGACTGCAAGGAGGTAAATCTTAATAATTAATTAGGAAAAAATCTCAACTCTCTCGGTAATTCTGCATATTGTTTTGATATTTTGTTTATCAGATTATGAAAGAAGGCTGAAAATAAACTCCCTATTTTTTAAAAATGACATTAAAAAGTACGTGTTTAAGGGGGGAAATATTGTCGTAAACATATTGACCACACATTGAACGCTGCCTAAGAAAGGCTTTAATATTCGTCGATGGCACTGCATTAGCTTCCTCGAAGCAAATATGAACAAACTTGCCGTCTCGTGAGCATTTTAAGTTTGATGCACTGAGCAATAATGTTGTGGATGGAACTGACACGCCTTTCTGCTGTTTACTCTTGTAAATTAGTTAATCAATCCTCATAGATTGCTAATCAAGCAAAGTAAAAGAGTTATCGTTTATTAACGGTGAGGATTCCGCCTCCCCAAACTGACCTCTGACGGCACCTCACTGATATGGTACATTTGCTCATTGTGAAGGATAGGAGGGGAGGGTCAACCACACTCATTGGTCAAAACTAAATCTTGTGGCCAATCATGTGACAGAATATTGCCACTTCTCCAGTGGAATGGAAACACAGCTAGTGACAGTTACCGTAAAAAAAGTGTTTTGCTTCTGAGTTTGTTGCAATAGATGAAGCGCAGGGGGGTGATCGGGTATTCAACACAAAGAAAAAGCCAATGAGAAGAAATTCAGAAAGAGCAATATTATTCATTAGAGCACACCTGCTTGCAAAATTCCCTTAATTCTTTGCCATTCAATGCATGTTCCACTTTATTTGAAACTGACACATTAATATTAGTTGGGCAGTGCAGGTCTTATTCAACCTCTCGGTCATAAAGAAAAATCACAGTCATTAGAGTATCTTGATAAGCAAGTCACAGTGAATAAGTGACCGTGAGTTACGGCATGTCGACCTGACAGAATAAAATATTAGCAATTAGTCTGGTACACCTGAACCCCTCAGACTACCTGTTGATACTAGAGCCTTTCTGAGTTTTCCTTGGCAGAGGAGTTATGCGAACATGTCGACAGATCCATCCCAGACAAGGAAAAAAAAAAAATCTCCTTTGATTAATTAACTGATTTCCCCCTTTGAAGTTTATTTAGGAGCACCAGTCAGAATTCAAAGAATGCAGACCTTTTAAATATTTCTGTCTGGGTACACTGACAGCGGCTGCGAGTGTAATTGTACAACATACTGATGTACAAAAATGAAGACATTTGGGCCAAAGGGATAATCATAATCTTGCCTTTGAACTAAGGCAGTATTTATTATCTACTGAGGCACTTACCCATAGCAAGCATTGATAACAGATAACAGTACCACCTTGATTCAGACACGTGTGGACGGCCATACTTTAGCCGTACAGCAGACACAGATTGACTGACTTCATACAAAGCTGAAGAGGAAAACAATACTGGCACCAATGGTAAAGTTCCACAGAAGGGCCTTGTTAAAGACTGAATGGAAAAGTTGACTATGAGCTCACAGCCTTGGTGCGGAAAGGAGCACTGGAGATGCAATTAGCCGTCCACACAAACAAATGCTGCACTCAATTGCCTCACACTCGCCCAATCCATAGCTTAGCAAAACAATAGGAGCAACAGTTATTGATGTCTTCACTTCTGCATGGGAAGTCAATGCAGCTTCTTTATGTACCTATCCAACATCTATCAGGCAATGAATTATAGCTGCAGGTACCCATGCTACCAAATTCCAACTGTATAGGAAACTTTAGCATGTATTTACTGCATTTCAGGCAAAAAGACAGAGCACTCTACACTCTCAATTAGACATATATGGTATGCAGTTCCATCTGTGGTATACCTGGCAAGAGAACAGCTGGAAGCCAATTTCAACCCAACCCCCAGTACTTGCAGGCCAAATTCAAACCCAACCCCCAGTACTTGCAGGCCAAATTCAAACCCAACCCCCCCCAGTACTTGCTTTCCAAGTCTCCCTCATCATCCACCCCCCCAGATTTTTTTTTCCAGGCTGGAAAGTTGCAGGCCTCAAACCTTCAAACCCTAAAGCCACTCCATGGATATTGTTTCTACGTTGGTCCTGTTTTCTTCTAATGAAAAGACGCCATCAGCTGCCAAAGACAGAAATAAATTACAGCTCTGTACATCATCCTAAATAGCATTCCCATCGATCACGCTTTTACATGGAAATTCGGGAAGAGGTTGTGAAGTAATTGGACAGACGTCTGAGGACTAATGCGAAGCCGTCAGCATTTTGGAAGAGCCGATGTCTCATCTTTAGCTATGCGAGGGAGTCTGTTTGGCGGCACACCCAGGAAGACGCAGTTCGGGGAGGAAGTCCAAGAGCGAGCTGAAATTTGTGGAAGGGCACAAAAACAAAACAAAAAAAAACGGCTCAGGAAAGCAGTGGGATCAGCCAGTCTGATTCACATAAAGCTCAGACCAGAGTAGATGGTGTCCTTCACGGTCAATCTGTCAATGCTCCCAAGTCCAAGATCTCAACTCAAAAGAACAACATGCACGCTTCAGTTACTGCCTCGAATCATAAAACAGCTCTCCCCAAAAGATAATTCACATTTCCAATCCCAATATGGTCAAAGTGGCTTACCATGAATCCAGGCTTAATGTAGGAAAAATGGAACACCTCAGCCAAAATAGTGCACTCCATGTTCTGCTAACTAACAGAAGGAATCACCCCTCATTTCAGAAAGTAGAGAAAAACCAACCCAAATAAAGAAATCCGCCAATAAGAAGGAACCGCGTGAGATTCTGCCCGGTCCCTTCTTCAAAGATGGCCGACTTCATAGCATAGCCTTGGTTTAGACATCTTTGTTTGTCTTGCTAAGAACTAAGAGAGACACTTACCGGCAAAGGCCTTGCACCAGAAGGAGAGAACCAAACACAGTGCAACTGCTTTTCCCGCCATTAGGGTGAAGCTGGGCATGTCTCAGGAAACAGAAATGGACCTTTCCTCAATGGTGGTGTGATATGCTGGTCTTGCTGAAGAACTACAATTCCTCGTCTCAAAGTCCTCTCTGTGAAGAAAAAGCAACAAAATGAGGGCCGGCACAGACAAGGCAGCTTCAACACTGAAGACAGGAGGGAGTTAGACGTCACATCATTAGGATACAGAGGACAGTCAACAGTACTGAGATACTGGCTTCATCTAGGAAGGCCAATTACACCACGAGCATGTTTTCAGGCATCTCCTCCATTCAGCTGGCTGACTGGTTTTGAACTATGACCTTGCGTAGCCCGAAGCGAGCTACACAATCCGGGGCTGTGACCCCGAATCAGATACTCCGCCGCCATTCCGCATGATGAAATTTTCGCTAAGTGGAAAGCATCAAGGCTTTGCTGGACTTAGCGAGCAGATTTGGACAGCACATAGTCTCTCACTAATCGCTAATCGACTTGACCGCAAATTGACCCTCAGGACTGAGTTCACATCTGGTCAAGCCCAGAGTTAAAGTTGAACATAAACAGACTCCAGACTAATAGTTGACATTATTGGTACGGTTTCTCTTCGTCTTAAAATTCATAGGGAAAACGGAGGGCGCCATCAAACAATCTGACGGGGCGAAAATCGAGACTCATGCTTTCAGAGCGAGATTCCATTTCAAATACTAACATGCACTCTCAAAGAAAAAGGGCAGGCAATAGCTTGTTTTGGTGATTCAGTAAAGGCCTCAAAATGTGACAAGTGAAAGGCAGGACAATGCAATAGCAAATCTGGATTCTTGCTAGTCGTACGTCTAACTTTACTCCTTCCAACAGACTCATCAGCCTCTCAGTACAACTCACAAAATATCCTGCAGCCAATAAAAATATGGAAGCACAATACCAAGACCAAAAAGAGAATTTGGAATGCTACACAACACTTGGGAAAACATCCAAATTATGGCCACTTTCAGATGTTGCAAACATATCATGAAGATGTATCACTGTATTTTTCTACAGTTCAGGTATTTACGGCATGTTGAAATAAATGATATTTTTTGTCCATGTCTATGTGAGATTTGGCATCCCGGTTGTAAGAGAGAAAGATTAGTACAAGTCACCATGACTCAGAGGTGAACACAGACAGCTAACAAGGGGGACGGGACACATGAGGAGAGTTTGTCACCCGAACTGTGTTTCCATAGTCAAGAGTGTTGGGAATCTCGTCAATATCGCATTCCTTTGTTTGTGTCTTTCGTGTTTTTGAGGAACGGTCGTAGCCGCAAGCTACCCCGAGGCTAAACTTGTCATTCAAAAAAATTCTGTTTGGTGACTCATTCCCATTTTTAAGCCTTTGGAAGCCTCAATTTGCACTTCTACATTTCATGCATCTTCTAGCACTGTATACTGAATTTTCAGCAATGCTTTACGGAAACCATGCTAATATGCTTCATATCAACTGTATCTGTAAAAGCTACTTATTCATAAGAATATACATTAACATTATTAATAAAACAAATAAAAAGTAATTAACCCCTTTGCGCAAAATGTAGACATCAGCGTCTGTAAATCACTACATTTAATTCCTAAATAATTCCAAAATTGAATAACCAAATGTCTTGCTTCACTGGAATAATTTAATAAATAATAATTTAATCTCTGTGACACAAATACTGAGTAATAAAGCCAAAATAGGCTCATGCATAACAGGAAAAAATTTCCATTATTTGTATTCCGCGCAAAGGGGTTAATGAAATCCATACATTAATGGTCTACCTCTACTTGATCTTCTAAATTCAGCACTTTATACTGAAATCAGCTCATATAAATGATAAAAAACACCGAAACACATGCTCACAAGTGTAAATTAAAGCCCTTTTGTAAACTGCACTCTCACTGAGGTGATTGTGCTGAACAATGAAACTCAAGCACAGTGGAAAAAAAAAAATAAGAACACTGCTAATAGGGCAAAACATTTTGTTTACGCTACAGTTCTGTCAAGCTATAACTTTCAGTCTCAAAACAGCAATAACTGCACTACCAAATTGTTTAGCAGATTTGACACACCCTTCATTACAATGTGAAAGTGAGCAAGGATTAACTTGATAACAATCCACAGCGACCCGGGAAGAATCTGACCGCTAATGGGGATCTGCACGATTTGACCGGCGCGCACACAAATGAGTGAAGGCTGGCCTGAGGGCTCAAGCAGTTTCCACAGCGTTTTTGGGATTACCGCACAAAACGCTCTAAAATAAGCAGGGGGCTTCCGGAAAAAAAGGGGGCTAATTCCCACCACGCGACATGAAGGCACTGAGCTATGCCTGAGCGCTTTCCAACGGGCTCCCGTCAGTCAAATAATATTCCCGGCAGGTGACCAAGGCCAGCCAGCGACCAGACCTCAGCCCACCTGCGTGGACGGAGGAAAATCAGGAAGGACTGCGGTGCAGCACGAGTCCAATAATGGAAAATTGGGCCACAATGCAAATATCAGCAGGATTATGACAATAAACGATGACCTCACTGGTTGGACAGGCTAAAGAAAAAACGAAATTAAACTGAGCCCTCGTAAAATGAAGGTCCCGCCCAGTGTTTCCACATGCTAAACCTTAGCGGAGTGTACTTCTGCAGCACAATAACTACGGCTGCCCACGCTGAGATACCGGGCCCCGGGGCCAAAACCAGGGGGAGTTAGCCTGCGAATGAGCATAGTCACATTTGGATTAGAGCGTCGCGTTAGGCGAGATAGAGGTTTCCAGTCAACCAACGCGCAGACGACATGCTCGGAGCCGCGATGTGGCTCGAAACGTGCAGCGTAGCTGCGCTGTGTGGGCGGCACTACACACAGCTGCGGTAACAATGAGTCTTTCACCGCCTGACAGCTGCAGAAGCCGCACTGCAATTTTAGAACATCACAAATATTCGACTTTTAGAAGTTAGACGGGGCCTAATTAGCTGTCCCCTTTCAGAGCTCATTGGGCACAAGTCAAAGGCTATATGGCAAGTGCAACTCAATGCCAACCAAGCTGAAATCAAGTCCAGCACCTGCCATACACTATGATGCGAGCCTCCCTTGAGTTATGAGGGTAGAGGTGAAGAGAATACCAGTAAAATTTAAAAAGAGACCCCTTGTTCCCTCCCTATAATCTTCCCTCCTAGAGTGCTACAGTGTATAGGTGCATGCCAACTGCCTGCCAGAGCCTAGACTTATCGCATGACACCAGATAAAATCGAGGACGATATAAACTCCTACTTGAGCGGGATTTACTCTGACGGGTAGCCTTACATGACTTTGGCAGCACAGAGGCCAGTCCCCCGGAATCTCAATTTCTTCAGCTCTGGAATACCCATTAAAGGAGAAACAGCCCCAGACAGTACACAGCTATACACCTCTGCTAAAAGCCCCAAAGTAAAGGTACTTACAGAAGTAATGAGGTTTTTACGCAGCTGGTTGGGCATAAATTTCTGTGTCCAACTTTGTCGTGTTAGAACAGGAGCTTCAACACTTTTTCTGGCAAGCGACTTGTTGATTGCCAAATATGTGGTCAATAAAAGGGCTAAAAGGAATCCTCGCCAGGTCGTAGAATCAAATCTCAATCAAAGCTTAATGAAAAAGCTGAATTAAAGCTCAACACCCCACAAGTTCGCTCCCACTCCTCTGAGTACTGACGTCCACACCGCTGCTTCAGACAGAGTGCACAAGGAACCACGGAAGCCGAGGGCTAGTCAGAGAAGAGCGATGTGGAACGCCTCTGCAGTATTTACCACAACAGGCCGTCGCTGATAAACACTGAAGACAGCTCATACCACACCCGGCCAGGTCCTTGAACTCGAACTGCTGTGCATCAACACGCAGAGAACCCATCAAGCGGAGGATGCAGCCACTCCAGTCCCGGAGCGGAAAAGAGGCACAAATCCATTTGGCCGCGGACAGCGACGCGAATAACAGCCTGACGTGTTGCTTCAGCTCAGCCTAAACAAAGTCAGGATTCACCGTTTCCACAGCCAGCGGCTATGCGGGGACGTGACGTGTTTACGGTAGGACATCTGTTCTTGCCGTAAACACAGAACCGCGGCCTGAGCGGACTCCCTCGCCCGGACAGGCAGCGCGGGTCAAGCGTCGCAGCGTAGCGTAGTGGCTAATGAGGCGAAGCTATGCGCGTGACCCTGCTGTGCATGCCCATCACACCACTGACTAGCCACGGTCCCGACCTCAGCAAACTCTGGCTGCATACAAGCGACAAGAATGCGTCTCAGAAGACCAGATTTCCACCACAAGCATCCTCAAATTATAAAAAAAAGCACATATAAATAGAACCAAGCCCCCCCATGCACAAATTCCTCAATTTTTATGGACCTATTTCTCTTCTTGAAACAGCCTTAATTTCTCTCCCATGAATATCTGTCCTATCCTAAGATTATCCGAAGATTAAAAGCACAAAATTTTTAAATAAAACAATGTTAGCAATATACCTGCAACTGTTTCCACAAAATTGAATGTTAATTTATTTTTACCTGAACTGTAAATGCCAAATTTGGAAAAAGAAATTATGACCGTTGCCACAAGTAATTTTCTTCAAAAACTACCATTTAAAATACAGCACAGAAAAAGCACTTGAAAAGTGAACAAGAACTTGCGAGCTTTGGGTTCCGTTGTTATTTCAGCAAGTCTCCATCTCTTTGAACACAGAGGTATCCGCACCACTGTCATGCACTTTGCCCTTTCGGGGTCAAACACAGATCCTGGCCCACAATCCCTCCTCTCCCGCTGACAAAAAAGACAACTCTGTGTTGTCTAAATCATCCCCAGAGCAAAGAAAAGCTTGAATGTGAAAGACCAGCAGAACAGAGCTTAGTTGGGCCCAGGGGCCGCAAGGCATAGGGCCCCTCCGGCGCAGAGGGGCCATTTTCCACCTTCACGAAAATCTCTGAAACCAAGTCCTGTGAGAACATCTGGCAAACAAATAAATTACAGAGAGCATGAAGGGGGTGACAAGGCCTCACAGCCGTTCTGTTCCTTCGCCTCTCTCCGTACGGCGTGACCTTCACACCATCTCACACCTTCTCCTCAGAAACTCATTCATTCACTGCAGGTCCAGGGCGCTAACCCCCGCATGCACACATCTGCAGACTGCCGTCTTCACACCAAACAGTGTGGAAGTGGTGGGCATGCGGCTAAAGAGAGTTCCTGTCTGAATCCCTCAGGCATTTTTTTCACCTTCCGGCCCAACTGTGCATAAATCAAAGGTCTAACTGTCACAGAGGGCGTATTTCCCGAAAGGGCGAGCATACCTGTGAACGTGCTTATCCCTCTCCACAGGCCCGCAAGTAAGAGAGAGGAGTCACCAAGGCCCAATGATGTTTACAACAGCTTGAAAAGTATTCAGTCTTGCTGAGGAGGGTAGCCATAATTCAAAAATGAATTTTTGAGTAATCTAGAAAGATCTAGAGGGCCAACTCCACCTTAGCAAGTTCTTGCAAATAATGAAAAAACCTCAGGATTCCAAACTTTTCCCAACAAAAAAAAAGCTTGATTTCAACATTCACCAGATGTTCACCACACTTAATTACTTTGATTAATTTGTGACTTACTTGGTTTTTCCCTGAGCAGAAAAAGTGATGTCCTAGGCTTTTCCAGATTGCAAGAGCATTCCCATCCGCTTCAGTGGCGCTTATCCAGTTTTTACTGTCTAACAGACAAGCAATATAGAATGCAAATACGAGCCCTCTGGTCACACATACAGATCGGTGAACACTCAGACCAGTAAACACAGAAAAGAATACTCAAACGAACCTGTGATGCCATAAAACCTTTGTCTAGCTCAAACACTGAGGTGCGCTTTTACACGACAACTTTGATTAAGGTTTCCAGAGGGGTCTTAACAGCATTCCTCATTATAGGCAAGCCAAGGTTCTCTTCCCCCTCTGATGTGTAAGCAACAAATAAAAGCAAACAGGAAATTCAACATCAAAAAACAAGCGAACATTACGGTGTTTAATTGTCAAGCGGATTCATTTGAAAAGATACTGAGGGGGATATTCAATTAAGTTTTCTCCTGCGCAATTGAAATACCAAGGGACTCCCACTCATGACCGCCGTCCTTTTCTCTGCACACAAACAGCCCCTGAAAAGCAATTCCGCTTCTTAATACTTCATTTCTGATTTTCACTTCCTTTTGTTTTCATTAAATAGCATCACTTGAAAAGATTAAAGGGAAGGAATCTCCGAAAGAGACTGATGCAGATTAAGTAAAATCTGCGTTCTTCAGTATAAACACGGGTAATCCTGTAATTACACAAGTGAATGCACACTCGTTCATTCATGTGGCCAGGGCAGAAACAGGCGAATTTATAACATCCTCTCAAACAGTACATACCTGCAGAATGCAACGCTTTAATGAAACAGCATCAAATGGCCCCTAAGACAAGAGCAGTTAATGTTTCATTTATACCCCATTATATTAATGTTATATCCACCCAAAATAGCGAGACGTTCAATTGGTGCATTACCAATAAATTTAAAATAACCAAAAGCATAGCCTACCGGAGCACAAACACATTTATCATTTGTTGGATGTCTGAATAAATCAAAAGAAGAATGACACTCGCCCCCGGTAAAACAAAAGTGAGTAAATGCTTAGTTGGCCAACTTTCATGTAAATACACGATGCCTCCTCGAAATAAGCGCAAACACATGGTGATGAAAAGTGCGCTTTGCGCGTAGTAAGTAAACTGAAATCGTTACCATGGCATTTTGCTATCGGCTGGCGACAGTGAAAAATATTACCTCTGTGCAATCTTGGGCAACTGGTTGCCCTGAGGCAGTAAGTTTTTATTTATTGTTCTAATGTTTACAAACCACAAAATGATGAGCTAGTTGGCCGAATAAATCTAAAATAATGGCTATGTTACCATGAGACGTAGGCCAGAAATGAGAAGACCCTTACAAATGAGAAGATAATGTATTTACGCCAGCATCAACTCTGTAAGCAGCCGAACGAAGCGATCGCGCAATAATTCATTCGGTAATGATTCAGTTTTGCCAAATAGATTTAGAGCCCAGCAGTACTCAAATTCACCTAAAATTGTGGAAGACCGTGCAGACAGTTGCCCATGGACACGTGCATACACGCTCACACACATTGCCGCAACAATACCGATATGGATTTGGCGTCAGTAGTCAATGAAGGCTATATGGCCAGCCATTACCAACACGTTGATTCTGATTAGTTCGTGACCTCAATCTGCATTAAAAGTAAGTATTAATTTGAGAAGTTAAACACAATGCGCCATTAGAATACGATCCTGCGTACGCATTTCAAGATTGGCATCGGACTTAGTGCCAAAATAACCTATATAACTTTTCAAAGAATTGAATACAAAGCTACGTAAACTCTAGCTACGCGGAAAAAATTCGGCATTGTCCAACAAATATTCACTTGCTTCTGGCGACGACAACCACATGCACATAGCAGAGTAATATGATAGTGTTAAAGCCAGCATAACTCCAAGCTGACTGATGTTTCTAAAGCTTAATATCAACTAGTCCAAAAAGAAATTACTGAAACACAGGCGATGAATACGGCGATTTCTTCCTCTTCTTTTCTTTAACAATCGGCAGCCCATCTCTAAGAAAGTAGGACATTATCCCACTCATGAACAGTCCGTCCATGCGTGGAGAAGGCATGCAAATATTCTTTTACCCGAAGGAACAAAAACAAGAGGGAATGACATTTGCGGTGTAAACAGCGCATTTAATCTGACGCTGAAAACTTTAGAGTCTCCTGACTCACTGCTAAAACGTAGATCACCCAAATAGCCAACGAAAGTCATATCATACCGTTACGCGGTCCAGGACATACCATGAAAAAATCCGCAGTTAAGTCAAAAGTGGCCGAGTTGAGGAAGATAACTCCAGTAACGTTGCAAGATGAAGACAAGTCGAGTTGATCCCGTTACGAAGAAAAAAGTTAAACCAGCCCAGATTCTTCGCTCGTACAAAACATAAACAGCTCCGTATTTTTGGGCAATACGAACCAGACTTCTGTTGATATAAGTTAACGGCTAGTGATAATAACGCTGTACTTTCACTACTTACGCCTTCAGAGGCTGGGTTTAGTAGAGAATGCATGCAACATCACTCATGATACATCGTTCATTTCGATTGGAGAGGAGCAGGAAGGCGGGATTTGAAACGGATGCCCCGCCTCTTTGCAATACCCACACCAGAGTATGAGCCAATAATTTAGATTATGTTGACCCTGGCGATTTGCGGCCACTATCGCGGGCTAAATGCCTCAATTATACCTCAATTATAAGAATTACGGTCAAATACCAAGTTCCACTTCTTTGGCGGAAGACAAGTTTTCTTTATCTCAATTTGAATGATATGAGCGGGTTAATCAGACATTTTTAGCCAAATTCAAAAATAATACAACTCTTACTCTTAGTAATTTCTTCCACATGATTTTCGTCTTTTCTTGTGGGTGTTTTATTAAAGAAAAGACCAAACATGATGTAGACCGAATCCTAAATCCGTTATTTAATTGGGTGTTCTGCAGGTTTCATTGGAAGTACAAAAAATAAAAAACCTTTTCATACATCTGTGATCATTAACTTTTGTATGGGATGTGATCACCGGAAATCGGTTGGGGAGGTCACTTTTGCGGGCCAGTTCGGCAGGAGGCCTAGATGAGTACCATGCAGTTTTCTCGTCTCTTGAAAGATGCTGGCATGCAAATATGGGTTCATAAAGAACTGGACTTAAGGTCAAAAGTTTCCAGTTCAAACTCAGCACTGTTGTTAAATCATTGAGAAACTTAAACTGTTCGGGTAAATCTTACACGTAGGAAATACAGTATGTATTAAAGACAGATCAGCCTGACCTGAGCTATAAAATTGCACTTGATTAGTACTGTCATCAAAGTATTATTGATGTTGTTGTTGTTGTTATTATTTGCAAATCAACATTGGCCACTGTTCTTCGGCACCAGGTTATCTATAAAGCAGCCAGTCAACAACAAGTTGCTTCAGGCGACCTACAGTTCGCGCGCTCCTTCAAACACCGCTTTCATCTCTCCAGAACCTTTCCCAGGATTCTAGCTGATCCAAGCAGGAAGGTTTTTTTTGTATGAGCTGCACTGCCACTAATGCACTGAAGATGGCTTTCCAGCCTTTTTTGGACTGTCCCTAGAGCCCCTATTACAACTGGAAGCACCTTAGTTCAAACTTTCCACATTTTCCTATAATCTCTCTCGCTAGGTCCTGGTATTCGTCCATTTTCTCCTCTTCCTTTGCCCTTACACCTGTGTCCTCTGGGATTGCGACATCAATTATCTGGCACGTGTGCTCTTGTTTATTTACAACCACCAAATTGGGTCTCCTTGCACTGATCTCGTGGTCAGCCTGGATGCTAAAGTCCCATAGCAATTTGTTGTTCTCATTCTCTGTAGCACCTTCTGGTACATGGTCAAACCATTTTTCGCCTCACCGAAAGCCACATTTTCCTGCTAAAGCCTTTGCCACATCATCATGCCTTCTGTTACACTCCGCCTGGGCTAATTTTGGGGCATCCGCTAACACTGTGGCTGGCTGTTTCGTTTGCTTGATGGCACATTCTACATTTACCATTCTCTTGGGTCTTGTCAATGCTTGCTTTGATATAGTTTGTGCTCACTGCCTGGTCTTGAGCAGCAACAATAAGGGACTGCATCGCTCTATTAAACTCTCCTCGCTGCAGCCACACCCGCGTCTTATCATTTCTCTCATTCCCCATCTCTCTGGGAAACTGGCCATACAAGCCTTTCTTCCTCCACTCTGCTTTACTTTCCGCTCTTTTTCGTTCCTTAAAGTCTTTTGGTGTCTTAAAAGCATGGGATTGTATCTTTCCTTTCCTGAATGCTTGGATCAACTTCTCATCGCTGTTCAGGATGTAATTTTGCAGCGAGATCCTTGCTTGCTCAATGCACTCATCGGCTGATATCAAGCCTTTTCCGCCCTCTGACTTAGGAACATATAGGTGGGCAGCACAGTCCCTTGGGTTCAGAGCTCCATTCATCGTCAGGGTCTTCCTTGTTCTTATGTCCAGGTCTTTCAATTCCTTCTTTGTCCAATTAATAATAATAAAACCTCAATTCCAATGAAGTTGGGACGTTGTGTAAAACGTGAATAAAAACAGATTACAATGATTTGCGAATCCTTTTCGACCTTTGTTCAATTGAGCACATAACGAAGACAAGATATTTAATGCTCAAACTGATAAACTTTGTTGTTTTTTTTTTTTTTTTTGGAATATTCAATCATTTTGAATTTGATGCCTGCAACACGTTCCAAAAAGGCTGGGACAGGGGCATGTTTACCTCTGTGTTACATCACCTTTCCCTTTAACAACACTCAATTAACGTTTGGGAACTGAGGACACTAATTGTTGAAGCTTTTTAGGTGGAATTTTTCTTGCTTGCTTCATTCTTGCTTGATGTTCGTATTTTCAGTGGGAGACAGGTCTGGATTGCAGGCAGGCCAATCTATTACTTGCATCTTTTACCACAAAGCCACGCTGTTGTAACACGTGCAAAATGTGGCTTGGCAATGTCTTCCTGAAATAAGCAGGGATGTCCCTGAAAATGACATTACTTGGACAGCAACATATGCTGCTCCAAAACCTGTATGTGCCTTCCAGCATTAATCGTGCCTTCATAGATCTGCAAGTTACCCATACCCATTCTAAGGCTTTGAGACTCCGGCGAATCATGCTGAGAGCCATTATCCACAAATGGAGAAAACTTGGAACAGTGGTGAACCTTCCCAGGAGTGGCCGGCCTACCAAAAATAACTCCAAGAGTGCATCAACTCCTCATCCAGGAGGTCACAAAAAAAAAAAACCCCATAACAACATCTGAAGAACTGCAGGCCTCACTTGCCTCAGTTAAAGTCAGTGTTCATGATTCAACAATAAGATAGAGACTGGGCAAAAAATAGCATCCATGGGAGAGTTCCAAAACGAAAACACTGCTGACCAAAAAGAACACGAAGGCTCGTCTCACATTTGCCAAAATAAATCTTGATGATCCCAAGACTTTTGGAATAGTATTCTGTGGACTGACGAGACATAAGTTGAACTTTTTGGAAGGTGTGCGTCCTATTACATCAAGCGTAAAACTAACACAGCATTTCATAAAAAGAACATCATACCAAAATTCAAACATGGTGGTGGTAGTGTGATGGTTTGAGGCTGCTTTGCTGCTTCAGGACTAGGACGACTTGTCATAATTGAGGGAACTATGAATTCTGCTCTCTCCCGGAAAATCATAAAGGAGAATGTCCAACCCTGGGAGAGGCTCCAATTCGTCATTCCCCCTATGATGGACACCAGGGGTGCTTTTCATTATGCTGACTGATGCTTTCTCGCGTCCTGTCCTACAATTCCACCCACAAAGCCTCTACAATTAGTGTCCACAGTTTCCAAATGCTCACTGAGTGTTGTTAAAAGGAAAGGTGGTGCAACACAGTGGTAAACATACCCCCCCCCAGCTTTTTTGGAACGTGTTCCGGGCATCAAATTCAAAATGAGGGAATACTTGCAAAAAACCAATAAAGTTTATTAGTTTTAACATTAAATATCTTGTCTCTGTAGTGTACTCAATTGAATATAGATCAAAAAGGATTTGCAAATCATTGTATTCTGTTTTTATTTACCTATTACACAATGTCCCAACTTCACTGGAACTGGGGTTTATAGAAAACCATATTTGCAATTTTTTTTTACTTAACCCAGATTTTTTTAATTCTGGGAAGGTTATGACATTTCAATCACAAATACTCTGAAATAAAAGTTGAAAAGATTCATCAATGCAATCAATTCAATGGCATCTTCGGCACACTCAAGGACCCTCATCAAGGTGGGGTACAGATCTGCCAGCGCAGCAGGCAGTGGCAAAACCATCCCCTGTTCGGAAGGAAGGGTCATCTGTTCAACAGGGGAATGATGGGTTTGATGTGAAGAGGAGGGCGTCAGTAGCTGGTGGTGGTGGGGAGGTGTTGAGTGATGCAAACTTTCTGCAAATATAAACACACCATAGGCACTGTCAAAGAAGATGGATGGTTGTGCTTGGGTGAATGAAATTGCTTTGGCATCCAACATCTCGTGATTGAACTTCCGTTTACACTTTCATTTTATTGTACTCTGAAGCAGTATTTTAGAATCGAAATTCACGTGAATGTTGATAAATGCCGCAATCTATTCTTCCATCCAAAACATGAAATTTGATAGTGATTTAGATATGTTTAAAAGAAATTTATTTTCCAAAATTTAAATAAAAAAAAATGCCCCCAATTGAAGACTCATAGGTCAAAGGGAAAGCATTTCAGGCACTTTTGCTGATGATGTATAATTCATAAATGCATGCAAATGATTTGGAATAATTAATTTGAACGGAGTGGAATTAAATTTCATTGTTTACATTCATGTACGGCTTTGGTATCGGCTTCAGATTTCTGTGCTTGAATTTTTTCCCACTGCTTACACATCTGCAAATCAATATAAAATTGAAAATGTGGTTTTAAACCATCTGCGAATGTACAAGTGTTTTTCAAAACAATAAAGTGAAAAATGCATCAAAGGTATGCCCATCTGTTTTTTTTTTTTGTTTTGTTTTTTTTTTTATTGAGTGATCATGAAGTTTTGCAAACAATGAAATTGCAAGGCTGTATCACGCCTAAGGAGTTGGTGGTTGGAAACTGAGCTCTTAACTTAAGCCAGAAACCACATTCTTAGGGAACCAAAAAGAACACACCCCATGGCGTTCAGTCATATCAGTTTCTCAGGCCGTGAGTCAACAGTAATGAAACAAGTTCATCTCCCAGCAAGCATTTATTAAGTCAGTGCTGACCTCAGTTCCAGAAACAAGCTGGCTTAAATTCCCATTGTTCGATTCTAAAACAGACAAGGGCAACAGAGCAGCACAGAGGAACATTCCAGTACAGTAGAATGTGCAGACTGTGCTCAAGTGTTTTTGAAATAGCAGTTGCTGACCAATCAGATTTTCTTTAGGGACGCAGCCTTGTATTCTGAGAAAGACCATCACAATAGAGAGGGTCAATGTTCTCATTTGTCACAGCCATTGAATTTTGTGCTTAATATACAGAATCCCTCTTCCTGGATGGCTTGTGAAGTTTTTCCATCTCACACTTTGGACAGCGATTCGCATTAACAACTTGACAATCAGAAGCACAGTAAAAGGCCTTCATTCACAGCAGAAGAAGACCAACCCACACAGATTTGCAACTCCCTCATCCAGAGGTCAAATGCCTCGCACTTTAGCCTTTACCCACAGGCTACTCCTACTTGTCTTGTGAGGAGGTGAATTTTGCCAGTTTGGATTCTTTTGTAGTCAACTATGAACACAGCTCTGAACAAAGTCACATGATGCCAAATCTCTGTTGCTTACTGGCCAGAGTATTTTTAGAGATGGAATGAGCTGAATTTTCATCACTTCTAAACATTGATATCACTCATGCTTCTTCTCAGGAGATGTGTCATGTCTGAGAAGTTCTTTTGTTAACATGAATCGCATGAGTTTTATAGAGTTTGTTTTTGGGAATTCATTGTCAGTGTTTCTGTATGCATAAGTACTTGCAGATTTATTTGAGTATGTGAAACAAACAAAGGAACAGATATCCATTTTGGATCCACTCTTGATAATCCAAGGAATAGACAGTATGTGGCAATAGTTTTTGCCAACAAGTAAATTTGCCAATATCAGAATCTTTTGACTAACTGCAGAATAAACTTCTGAAGTATTACCTGTGGATAAACAAGAAAAGGATAAACTCTCCTTAGAACATGTTCTAGCTTACAGGAAATGTTAATATTTTTGAACAAACAAGCTTTTATGTTCCCTTGCGTTTTTTTGTCTTATGCGATGAGGTGGGCACCAGATAATTTATACCTTACCTTCCTGGATAAAGCTAGGGCTAATATGCAGCACCTGGCACAGATGTTAATGATGGCTCCATACAGGCATGATTGGGCTTTAATTCCAGACTGCAGGGCCTACTTGCACAGAAACCCTGTGCTTTGCATGGAAATAGCCTTATAGATTGGTTGCATGACTTGCTTGGTTTATAACATTTCGCAATAAAATATTGCATTGTAAATATGTCACTGTGAACAATAACAATTTAAAAGGGTATAAAATATCCTCATGACCATGTTTTTAGTGATTTAGTCCATTCTTTGCGTAGCATTTCATAATATCAAGCACATGATGCAGAGGTAAACTTGTCAGATTAATTATTGCACCGTCCTATTAACAAGGCAAGTTAGCAAATTTTTATTTTTAATGTTTAACCCACATGCTATTCACTATTAGTAAATAATTGCACTACCAGGTCAGATGGTCTTAAACCATGGTGCCTTCAGGCTCTATCTTTAAAATGGGCGACACTCCTTCAAGCTCAGGAGCATGAAAAAAACCTTAATCCCAGGTTAGTGCTTGGATTTGACCTCACTCAAGGCTTCAATAAAGCCAATAAATCAATAATTAAAAGTGGTGGGAAAAGTACCCAAAGGTAGATTGCTTATAAACCTCCAAGAGAAAACATTGACTAATGCAGAGTTCGGAAATCCAACTTCTGTCGACCGTAGTTGCATCTCAGATTAGATAAAACAAGCGATACTCAGATCCCCACTATGAGATGGCTGATATCTAGCCTTTTTTAAAAATATTTTTAATGTTTTTTTGTGTTCTTTTTGTACTTTTAATCGTGTTATTTGACAGGAGATGTGTCCTTCAAAATTTTATGTATTTATGTTTTATACTATTTTATTTTCATTAATATTACTGTACAGCACTTTGATCAACCCAGTTGTTTTAAAAGTGCTTCATAAATAAAGTTGGTGTGGTCTGGTGTGGTTGAAACAAACTGCAGGGCAGGGAGAGAAAGATGGACATGATGATGGAATTAAGTAAATAAAGCACATTTACACAATAATATGTATCTAAACATAAAATTTTCCAGAGAAATATTGTACGGTTTGGAAGTTCTGGCCTGAAAAGAGCGAAACGGCTGATTTCAGGCCTAGAAACAATACCCAGCAGAGAGAGGGATGAATTGACAAACAGGGGGACAAATGGAAGTATGTAAAGAGACATCTACACAAGATTTATAATATTAAATATATATTAAATTTATATCTAGAAATATAAAAATATTAAATGGTTTAGGAGTTACGACCCAGAAAAGAAGCATGACGGACAGACGGATGGCCATACAGACAGACATGCAGATGGACATCACTCAATCCTACATCCCTGTCCATTTTGTGGCAGGGTATAATAATGCAATCAGTCTGAAAGAAATTAATAACAGAGGCACAGTGTTGTAAATAACATTGCACAATGTAAATTCATAATGGGCCTCATCTTATGAAGATCAATAGGAAGTCCCTCATCTGGGATTACTTGGCAAACATGCTGTAGCAGAATTTTGTTTTGTCCTGAGAGTCTTACTCTGTGTTCTCAGAGCCATGAGTTAGCTTGTGAACATCCGCTGCTGAGTATGAGGTCAGCCCTGAAGAAACAGTGAGAGTGTGATTAGCTCCCTAAGCGGGAGGGCAGTTTCGAAATTCACAGCAGACTTGCCCCCTGCTACACACACTGTGAAGATGTAGCCGTTGGACTTAGCCCACTTTGTTTGACGAAAAGTGGCCAAGATCCTCTGTAGTGACAGCTCAGAAGTGGAAACATAACATGCCACACAATGATGCAAATCCTCTGGGAGCCTTTTCATTTGTTCTCCAAGTGCTGGTAGTGATGCAATCACAGAGTGGATATTTCCCCCCCTGCAACTAGATGTCAGGCATAACTCTTGTCATTACTGTTGTGTTATGAGAAAGTTCTCTCGCACAACTTCTCTCATAAAAGGAAGAGGTTTCGTCAGTTAAGTATCTGGTCCTCTCAAACTGCGAAGGAGAGATGTTTCACATGAATTTCGCCTCATCTGCCATATTGGGGCTCCAGTCCAGGTGCTGCCCTTTGGCTAGATTGTAAATAGTTTTTGAGACAGTCCTTCAGTGAAAAGCACCGTGCCAATTGCATTTAATTGTATTGAGCATTGACCACATGGAATGTGTTATAGAAATGAGGCCCCACCTTTATCCTTCTACCGGGACACAGATACGCGCGCACACGCACACACATAAGTGCACACCTGCATGCAAATGCACATACATACATACGCGCACACAGATGTCCGCATGCACATATGCACACTTGCACGCAAACACATGCGCGTGCGCACACACACACACACACACACACACACAGTCACGCACAGAGGATAAAGTCTCAAAAGGCAAACAGAACTAAACAACACAAAATATGACAGATGATATTGTCAAATAATTTTTGAGAGGAGGTCTTTTTGGGTTTAAGGAACCAAGACCGAACCTCAGAATTGAAGTTAAAATGTAAAGTAGTTGTTTAGACAGTATTTGACTCAATTACATTTATTTTTAATGCTTTTCATTTCAGCACCATCACAGAAACACTTTAAAATTTAGCCTGTTGGACCCCTGTGAAAACGAGATGGTTCATCTCAAGGGGCTACCCATAAATAAATTTCAAAGGTGATGGCGCCCAGATGTGATCCTCAGGATAGCAAATTAGGTAAAACTTCCAATGAGGAGAAAACCCTCAAACAGTGGTGAGCAAATCCTCCCCACTGGAATGAAGTCTTGGGAGGAACCCAGCTATAGAGGGGAAGCCCAACTTACACCGGCTAACAAACTGTACTAAAGTATATAGATTATAGTGAAATCTGAAGAGCACCTGGGAGACTGGATGTCATGCAGACAGGAATTACAACCCCAATTCTGACATAGTTGGGACGAAGTGTAAATTGTGAATAAAATCAAAATGCAATGACTTTCAGATCACATGAGCCAATATGTTATTTACAATAGAACATAGATAACATTTAAAATGTTGAAACTGAGACATTTTACATTTTTATTCGCAAAATTAGTTTATTTCAATTTTTTTGGCTGCAACAGGTCTCAAAAAAGTTGGGACACAGGCAAAAAAGGGCTGAAAAAGCAATTGATACATGAGAAAATCAGCTGAAAGAAATTTAGCAAGTAACTAAGTTAACTGGCATCAGGTGTGTAACATGATTGGCAATAAAAGGGATGTCTTAGAGAGGCTGAGTCTCTCAGAAGTAAAGATGCCCAGAGGCTCTCCAACCTGTGAAGGTTTGCGTAAAAAAATTGTGGAATACTTTAAAAACTATTTTCCTCAACATGAAATTGCAAAGGCTTTGAAGGTCTCATCATCGACAGTGCATAACATCATCAAAAGATTCAGAGAAACTGGAAAAATCTCTGTGCGTAAGGGACAAGGCCGAAGACCTTTACTGGATGCCCATGATCTTCGGGCCCTCAGACACCACTGCATCACTCACCCGCATGATTCTGTCATTGGCATTACTAAATGGGCCCAGGAATACTTCAAGAAACCACTGTCTGTAAACACAGTCCTCTGTGCCATCCGCAGATGCCACTTAAAACTCTATCATGCAAAAACGAAGCTATTGTTGAGCATGATCCAGAAGTGCCGCCGTGTTCTATGGGCCAAGGCTCATTTAAAAAGGACTTTAACAAAGTGGCAAAGTGTCCTGTCATCAGACGAGTCCAAATTTGACATTCTTGAAATCATGGGCGTTGTGTCCTCCGGGCTAAAGAGGAGAAAGACCACCCCTCCTGTTATCAGCATTCAGTTCAAAAGCCAGCACATCTGATGGTATGGGATGCATTAGTGGGACACTTGCATGTTTTAAAAAGCACCATGAATGCTGAAAGGTATATGAAGGTTTTAAAGCAACATATGCTCCACTCGAGATGACATCTATTCTAGGGAAGGCCTTGTGTATTTCAGCAGGACAATGCAAAACTACATATTGCAGCTATTATAACAGCATGGCTTCGTAGTAGAAGAGTCTGTGCGCTGAACTGGCCTGCCTGCAGTCTTGATCTTTCACCGATTGAGAACATTTGGGGCATAATTAAATGAAAATTCTGTCATAGGAAACTCAAAACTCTCCAGCAGCTGGAAGCCTGTATTAAACAAGAGTGGGATCACATTTCAATGGCTAAACTCAAGAAACTTGTCTCCTCAATGCCCAAACGCCTCCTGTCTGTGTTAAAAAGAAGAGGGGATGCTACACCATGGTAAACAGGCCCCTGTCCCAACTCTTTTGAGACCTGTAGCAGCCATTGAATTTGAAATGAGCTTATTTTGTGAGTAAAATTGTAAAATGTCTCAGTTTCAACATTTGCTATGTTATCTCAGTTCTAGTGTGAACAAGAGGCTCTTCAGAGCCTGTACTTGAGCCGGGTCTAGGCCTCGGCCCATCGCAAAACTACCCACAGCGCAAGAGCAGGACAATCGCGACCCCAAAAAAAAAAAAAAAGGACGGAGCTGAAACTTAGACTCATGGCCTGAGTAATAAAATACTGGCTAGTGTGATTTGAAAGTGATTGTATTTTGATTTTATTCACAATTTACACTTTGTCCCAACCATTTCAGAATTGGGTTTGTATTTCGGACAAAACTGAATGGGATGTGCAGTGTGGTCAGGTTGGGTGGAATTGGGTGGGAACCACAAGAGATGAGACTCAGGATGGGGGAAACATCTCATCCGTGAATCATCAACACCAGATCTGGTCTCCTGAGGTTCCTGATAGAGAGAAAATAGAGAAATACCGGAAGAAGGGATGAAGAAAGAAAGAAAGAAAGAAAGATGGAAATGGGGAAAAGAGAGAGGGACATCCTCATTAACTAACTTAAATAATTGAATATACATTAGTTTATCAAAAATATACACTCATTTCCAGATCTGGAAATGGCAACAGACTCCAAAAAAGGTGGCATTAGGAAAATTTAAGACCAATAATGATCTGACAAGTTGTGTTAGGTGGTGTTCAACAGATCATGTATGTATATTTGTTATCAGATAGAATGGAACATACAGCGCCCTCCGTAATTATTGGCACCCATGGTTAGGGTGTGTTCTTTAGCTTCAAATAAATTCAGATTTTTTCAAAATAATATCGGACCACAATGAAAAAAAAGAGGAAAATCCAACCTTTATTTCAAGTGCATTTATTCAGTGGGAAAAAATCCCACATTAAGAAATAATTCTTTTACATCAAATCATGTGTGCCACAATTATTAGCACTCCTGATGTTAATACTTTGTACAACCCCCTTTTGCCAGCAAAACGGCACCTAATCTTCTCCAATGTTTCACAAGATGGGAGAATACAGAAAGAGGGATCTTCAACCATTCCTCTTTGCACAATCTCTCTAAATCATCCAGCGACCTCGGTCCTCTCCATTACACTCTCCTCCTCAGCTCACTCCACAGGGATTCAGTGGGGTTGAGGTCTGGGGACTGAGATGGCCATGGGAGGAGCATGATTCAATGTCTGGTGAACTATTTCTGTGTAGATTTGGCCATATGTTTAGGGTCATTATCTTGCTGAAAGACCCAGTGACGACCCGTTTTCAGCTTTTGGGCAGAGGCCACCAGATTTTGATTTAAAATGTCCTGGTATTTCAAAGCATTCATGATGCCATGCACTCTAACAAGGTTCCTAGGGTCTCTGGAAGAGAAACAGGCCCACAGCATCACCGATCCTCCCCCATACTTCCCAGTGGGCATGAGGTGCTTTTCTGCATACTCATCTTTCGTGTTCTGCCAGACCCACTCAAGAGTGTTTGTTGCCAAAAAGCTCTATCTTGGTCTCATCTGACCAAAGCACACGGTCCCAGTTGAAGTCCCAGTACCGCTTAGCGAACTCCAGACGTTTGCGTTTATGATTGTGAGTGAGAAAAGGTTTTTTCCGTGCATGCCTCCCAAACAGCTTGTTGGCATGTAGATAGCGCCTGATGGGTTGTTTTGGAGACTTTGTGACCCCAAGATGCTACCATTTCTTGCAATTCTTTAACAGTGAGCTTTGGAGAACTTTTTATTTCTCTTATCATCCTCCTCACTGTGCGTGGTGGCAAAATAACCTTGCGTCCTCGTCCAGGCTTTTTTACCACTGTTCCAGTTGTTTTACACTTCTTAATGATTCCTCTGACAGTAGATATGGGGAGATGCAGGCGAGTGCCTATTTTCTTGTAGCCATTGCCTGACGTGTGAAGGTCGACACACATCTCCCTTGCTTGAATAGTGTGTTCCTTTGTCTTTCCCATGTTGAAGAGTGGATAAGAGAAACGGTCTCTGTGTCACATCATATTTATACCCCAGGGAAACAGGAAGTGATGAATTGCTAATTAAATGTTCCTAGATACTCTGATCAACTTTGTAAACTACTGTAGAAATGACAGAAATACTTCAATTACATTTAATTCCTAGGAATTGTTAGGGATGCCAATAATTGTGGAACAGGTGATTTTATGAAAAATAGTTATTTCTTAGCCAGGGACTTTTTTTCCCTTAAAATTCACTTGAGTTGAAGGTTACATTTTTCTCCAATTTTCAGTGTGAGAGCATACTTCTGCATTAAAAATTGAATTAATTTTAAAGCTTTTAACACATTTTAACCAGGGGTGCCAATAATTATGGAGGGCGTTGTTTCCAAGTTTAAATGTTTTCATTTTTGTGGTCAAGTTACAAACTTTAGCATGTTTTTTGTGGTCAAGAAGGTCCAACTCACAGCTGGACAGGCTGTTTGTGCAGTATATTAGGCACACGTGGCTGTTTCTTTAAGGCCCCCTCACATAAGGACAACTCTGTTGTGATTGGCCAACCACTTAGAGAGTGTGTCGGAAATGTCGCGAGCCTAACCAAAATTGCATTTCAGCTCCAGAGGCTTCCTGAATGGCTGAAAACACATTTAGCCATTGGCGTGGGAGACAAGCGACTAAGCGAAAATTATGCAAATGTGTTTCATAATGATGTCAGAAAGTACCGGAAAAAGCGTCTGGACCACAGAGAAGGTGATTCAGGCAATTCAAGAGCTGTGTTTTCTGTCGGAGAGAGAAATTTAGCTATATAGCACCATAAAGTGAGATAGCTCCAGGGAAGGGAAAACCCAAAAAGCATAATATAGCCTCTTTGAACTGTTGACCTCACCGTGTTATAAATAAAAGAAGCCTGGTCTCTAAAGTGAAAAGATGAGTCAAAACTCATCAATTAGCTAACAGATGTGTAAGCATATACAATAAAGCAAATAAAGTTGCTGGGTTGTCCCTTGCTATATGCCCTTACACGACCGGTCAGTATCTTCTTAGTCAAAGAGTTTATCATCTTTGGAAATTAGTCTTACCTTTAATGATAGTTAAAGACGGAAGAACTCTCTTAAATCTTAAATCAAGCTCTTAAGCCTCCATCCCGGTCTCAAGGATTGGGAATACATTCCTGTTAACCTGCCTTTCCGGTTTGTTGGGGAAAAAATTGAGACTTTGATTCGAAGTAGAAATATTGCCTGAAATGGAGACATTATTTTCAGTTTTCTCAGCTTAAGTTTTTTTAACAAATCAACTTTTTTTTTTTTTAGCAAACACAGAAACCTAATTTTATTAAATCAGTTTAAATGGCATTATTGGTTCACATAATAAATTGCAAACTATAATCACTTTTTTCAGCGCATGCAAAGCTTAAGCCATACATCAACACTGTCCAAAAGTGCTACTGACTTCTGGACTTTGTGTCATCACAGATGGACAATAACCCAGTATAATGTTTCATGGTCCAAGTCAAAATTTCAAGTTGTTTTTGGGAAAATAAAAGTGGCTACAGCCTTCTTTGGACCAAAGACGACAAGAACAACCCAAGCTTAGCCACCATTCCTCATATGACTCCGCTTGAAAAGTATGGCCTGTAAGTATTAAACCCATAAGTTTGAATAATTGTGATAATAAACTAGACAAATGCTGTTGATGGATGACAGCAGCACATTCAATATCCTCAAAACTATAACATTATCCTCATGGGCAAAGCTCATGGTTTGGCCAAACAGATGTGCAACTAGAGAGGGAACAGGGTCCTGAAAATCAACAGAAGAGCCATCCTGGGCTCCTGGAATATTCAGAGCAAATTTTACCTGAGTTACGGTTCAATTTTTAAAAGTGAAACATTTGGCCCAGTGTTGCTGGAGCATGAATGGTCTCAGGATGACCATAATCAATAACACAGCCCTTCTTTATGCAGCAAAAACAATCACAGAACCTGCAACATGATTCTAACCAAAACTGTAGTTATTGCATTTTGAAATATTAAATTTGATGGAGTTCTGGCGCTTGTAAAATTAAGGCTATTTTGAGGTTAAACCAGTCAGTATAAGCTGATCTGCCAACACATTAAAACCACCTGCCTAACATTGCACTGTAAAAAAATAAAAATTTGGCTCAACTTAAAAAAAAGCGAAGGCAACCTGTTGCAAAGCATTTTTCAGTTGGCTCATATTCAAATTCCAGGTTCTTTCAAAAATGAGTTTGTGAAACCACTGGGACTTGGATGTCAAGCAAACTCAACAAATTCTTTGCAGCTGGTTGCCTTACTTTTTCAGTTTAGTCAACTTTTTATTTTTTATAGTGTGTAGTTTCCCCTTGTGCCAGTAAAACAGCGCTGTCGAACTGAACTCCACTTTATCCCCTGGATACAGGTTTCCCAGCAGTTCAGTATCACCCTCCCTCCACCAGCTTTTCATCATCCCACAGGGGATCCTGGAGCCATCTCTTCCCAGACTAAATGGTTCTCACGTTCCCAGCTGATATAGCTGATCTAGATATCATTAAAATGTTCTGCAACTTGTGCCACAGTAGATGTTCTGTTGATTTGGACCTACTGGGTCAGTCCTCCTTGCCCTTGTGCATTGCCCTTGGGCAGCCAACACCTTGTCGCCGGTTTATAGTTTATTCCTTCTGAGAAAACTGTCCGTAAGTACTCACCAGAACTGAATGGGAGCACCCCAGAAGCGTCGCTGCTTTGGTTATGCTCTATCCCACTCATCAGGCCATGATGATTTTAGCCTCGTCAAAATCGATAATGTCTCATCTCTCCCGCCTCCAACATATCGACTGTGAGAATCAATGTTCCCTTACTGTCTAAGGCAGTGGTTCTCAAACTCGGTCCTGGGGCACCACTGGTTTTTGCTGGATTTTGTTGCAACCGCAAATGAAACCCAAGAATTTCAATGAGGATAATTAATCTTCATTAACCTTTCGAGCAACATTGTCAATAATTGCTGTCCTTGCTTCGAACAATAAAAGTTCCGTATTCACACCATGTTACATGGGAAACAGTTGAACAAAATGAGAAAATAAAACAAAAATATACCAAAGAAGTGTAAAAAAAATCAGTGGGCTCTTAATTTGTATAATTGATTCATTGTCACTAAATCTATGCATTTCTTACCAAGAGATTGACGGCAAAGCAAGTAACAATGACTCACACCTGTATTTTGTTAATTTCAGGGAATACAATTTAATGAACTTTAAGCTCGTGTGAAACAACCTACAGAAGCTTGTTAACTAACCTATTTGCAATAATAGCAATATTGCAATTACTTGCAATACTGCGTTATCAGCACAATAGGGATATAGGGCTTTCATTCCCCTGGGCAGACCCTGATATTTCTTGCATAACGTGAAGTCAGAATGTAAATAAATTAAATGTTACTATTTGAGACAAATCAACAGCTTCATGGTATTCTGGGACTGCAGTTGTGGTTGTGATGAAACCCTGCATGCACAGTGGTCCCCCAAGACTGAGTCTGAGAACCTCTGGTCTAAGGTTTGTCAGCAGATTTTTGCATATATCTTGGCTGCAAGATAAGCAATATTTTCTGCTGCGTCTGTGAGTGGTTATAATGTTTTGGCTCATCAGGGCAAGTCAAAACATTTCTTTAGCATGAATTTCCACCCCTTTAGTCCTATAATTTCAAGCTTTTGTTCAAAGAGAAGTTTATGGCACTGGTTAAGTTGAGACAGCCTCTCTGCCTTACTCATCTGCTTGTCTTGTGACTATTCCAACTGACTTCAAATATAAACACTAAATTCAAACTAAGGAGCTGTTGAAAAACCAACAACGGCAAGACTGATGAACCCAATGAGAATAACTCTCTCATATTTACGACACTGCCATAAATAGCTATTCAATCGGGACGTATGCTGACCCAGTTTAGGAAGGGGGGAAAAAAATAAAATTTCTTGAATACCTAGTTTCTGCTTACTCCTAACTGTCATATTCCTGTTTATTATTCCTCCATGAGATGCTTAGTGTGTAGCGCCCTCCAATGGTCTAAAGTGAAACGTACGTTTGGACAAACTGCTGAAATAGATTCTTCCTTTGATAAATGATCTATCGATAATTCTGTTTTATCTGATGGATGGCCTACATCAAAGCAAGTCACAGGTTTCAATAGTATTTAAATCCCAAAACTGAAATAGTCATTGAAGAACATAATGGACAACTTTTATCACTTCATTTCTATGTGGATTTTGACGCATGGTAGGGTTAATTGTTCTGCTAGAATGTTCATCAGTGATAAAATCTCAGCCTCCAAGCAGAAATAACTCCGTTTTCTGCCAAAATACCAAGGTATTTGTCAGAATTTGTGGTGCTCTTCAACTAGTGGCCAAGCACCAGCAAAGCATGTGTGAATACATTCCATTTTGCTGTAAAAAAAAAAAAATTGCGAAGCAAATTTCAATTTGGTCTTGCATAAACCTAGCACTCTCTTCCAGTCATAACTGCAATTCTGCATATTAAATGTCAGATGCTTGGTTTTGCCGCTCCAAACCGAAGACTTCCCGAGAATTGAGAAAACATCTTGTTTGTTTTCGAGATTTTCTGACCCCAAAATACAACCAATATCTTGTTTACCATGGTCCACGTTATTGGCTCTGTCAACATGTTCCTCAATGTTCATGAGGATAACCCAAACTTGCATCCTCCTCCTGGCAAGTTTGCAACCATTTTCTATGGATATTTTACATTTTTGGATTCTTGTCCCAATAGCAATAAGCAGTTTATTTAAAAATTTTTGCAGTTTCTTCGCTTGTTCCTGGACATCTTCGGGTCAGTAACTATCTGTTCTTTTTGAAAAGAATGTCTGTTGACTTGTCCGAAAGTGGAAGATGATGTAAGCATTTTGTATAGGCTATTGTAACTGCATTTTGCACCCTAGTGAAACAGTATGCTTTGGAATGACACAGTATAGTTCCTTTAGACTGATATGAACTTTTTTAAGGAAAATATTTCCCAGTGAGTATTTTTTTATGTTAATGAATGCATTTATGTACTTATTTATTTACTTATTTATACAATTTTTCAACTTCAATTTTCAAAAAAAAAAGGGATTTTTTTCAATAAAGGACACACAAAAAAATTTAGACGGAGTGTTTAGAAATATAAATGTATCGTTTTACCACAAGTTCTTTAGGTGAATTTGTGGACAGTGCTGTTCATAATATGCAACAGTGCTCCTTTTTTGATCAAGTATGCGAGCAATTTTTCTCCCCGCTTAATACTCATTTCATCCTTACAATTGGCAAACTTCACCAGAGGAGGGCGCTAATCACCCAATGAAATCCAGTGACTTTTTCCGACTGTTCTCCCAGTCAGCCTAAACCTGATGTACAGTTACAGGCGTCCTGGTGCATTTATTTTGGCATTGCCCAATAGTGAAAAATTTTTGGCAAAATCTATGTGCTTTTAGTATCGAAAGTATTAACGAAAGCTTTATGTTAATGTGGAAGAATGTTTTGTTTGGTTTCCTGGTAAACAATGTGCAGGAATATACTTCCATTTTCTTGATAAATCTATTTATTCTAATGGCAAAATTCCATATCCATAAATGAAAAGTTACTGGTAAAAAATTCATGTTTTATTACTTTTTGCAAAGAGTTTGAACAATAAATTTATTCTCTTCAACACTACAAATCAAAAAGCGATTAAACTTACTACTTATGCTTTGCTGAAGATTTTTTCATTGATCTTCATCCCCTTGCGTTAACCTATAGGCTTTATGAGTTTTTTAATATTACTGTATCCTTTTGTATATGCATGATTTGTTTAAGTGTTATAAATATATAAAAAAGTAAGCCTGATGTACAACAGCATTTCTTTATTAAGTTAAGCTGTGGTGACAAACTTTTTGGAGGGATCATCCATTGTTTCCCTGCCAGTAACCTCTTATTAGTCATTTTGTCATTTTGAAGTAGTGGCAGGGGAGAAATATTTCTTAAATTAATAACATTTTAATGAAACCGCAGCACTTCCTGACGGCCATATTGTGTCACTCCTCATTCACTTTACTAAGCCAGTGTAGAGATCACACACCGCACACTCACACACTCATATTTATGGTCAGCGGTCTGTCGGTGAAGCCTGACCCATTATGTCTCCACTGCCAAGAACAAGCGAAAACACTGCTATTTCGCCGCATGATTCTCACTTGAAAAGTACAAAACCAGATGAAGACATTTGTCCAGACAAGGGTTCATTTAAAATAGTAAAGATGTGCTGCGCATCAAGGCTCAATAGAACGCCATCTTCTTTTCATTTAAAAGTGCAAGGCCTAAAATCCCCGACGTCTGGCCAGGGTGAGGCAAAGATGTCATGTTTCATCAAGAATGTCTTCATCGCTCTTGGCCAGTGTTATCGGGACCAGTGACTGCCAGCAGCAAGACCAGCCCAACACACACATCACACTGAAAGGGACCTTCCACAACAAAATAAACGATACCTACAAGACCTGACCACAACAACGGTATTTTCCAATAAATTGCAATATTCACCTTTGGGAATGGAAAGGAGTCAGGCAGTAGCAGCATCATGACATCTGTTGAGATGTGCTCTGTAGGTTTGAAGTACTAGTTGCTATCGAGCAAAAATATGCTTTTGTCTCTGTGGCAACAGGTGAGGTTCATTATCTTGCCAGTAGACTTTTCAAAGTTTTGTAGATGTTGCTTACGAGTATTATTTGACAACTTCACCTGTGCTGTATTGATTTAATCAGGCGAAATTCATTAAAATCTGGCAGAAATGCAAATATGATGATGGGTGTTTTTTTTTTTTTTAAACTTCAATTTATTCATGTGGCTAATGAGACATCTGTTGCCTGTCACTGTCATAAAAAACTTACAAAAGACCATAAAAATTAATTGAGAACACTTTAAAAAAAAGAAATACATATTTGTTTTTCAATTTATTTTCATCATGTTTTAATTTATATTAATGATTTGACAGTAGAATAAATGGGGAATAAAATTTGAATCTTTTTATTCCACTTTCCAATCATGAATACAATTGAAAACATTTCAAAAATGTATATGTTAGAAGAAGAAAAAAACATTTGAATTATTTTTTGTTGACACTTCCATTCATCTGAACAAATTAAGCACAAGCACTTGACACAACTAAATATTCGACAGCAAAGGGGTAAATATTGTTTTCTTCCCTTTAAAATGTTTTTTTCTGCCCATACATCTCAAAATATCTTCAGGAGGTGATTTGACATAATTGATGGAACCACAAATTCTACTCTGTACCAGGAAATCCTGAAGGACAAAGTCCGCCACTAGTTAGTGTCCTCAAACACATGGCAGTTTGATTATACAGCAGGACAATAATCTAAAGTACACGAGCACGTTCATCTCTTAATGGCTCAAAAGAAGCTAAATTAAGGTATTAAAGTGGCTTAGTCAAAGTCCTGACTTGAATCTGATTGAGACCTTGAACAAACAGGAAGTTCATGCTTGAAAACCCTTCAATGCCAATTAGTTAACACAGCTCTACAAAGAGTGGACCAAAATTCCTCCATTGAGATGGAAAAAACTAATTGACAGTCATGGCAAAGGTTTGATTGCAGTTGTTGCTGCCTGGGAGGCACAGCCAGTTATTAGCTTTAGCGATGCAACTATTTTTTTCACGAGGAGGTTTTGAATAACTCTTTACCTCCAAGAAATGATATGATAATTAAAATGCTGCATTTTGCATTTACTCTCATTGTCTTTGAATTATAATAAAATTAGATCGATGATCTGAAACATTTATATATGATAAATGAGTAAAAAAAAATAGAAGAAATTGGGAAGGGGTAAATACTTTTTATGGCACTGAAAAGTTGGTCAGTTTAAAATTTGTTCTCCATTTCACACCATTTGACAGCGCCATCTTTCAGTAGAAGCAGGAAAGCTACAAAAAAACTTGTCAAATAGGTGATTATTGTGATTCATGATCACGAAGAAAAAAAAATCAGTTGTGAAAATAGAAATATGATGACTTCCATCATGCTCCCTATTTCAATACTTTGGTCTGAACCAAAATAAAAAAAAGAGTGATGAGAAGTAATCATGTCCCAGTCATTGTGGCAGAACTTACATTTACATTAAATACATTAAATAACTAAGCAGATAACTCTTCACTTGACAAAATTATTAATGATTTGATCATTAATGAAGAAACTGTTGGATGATAGCTAACATACAGTGTACACTATATAGCAAAGAAATGCTGCACATTGTCCAAAGCAATTCAGCAGTTGGGGAAAAAAATAAATGAATCAAGAACTCATACCTGATAAACATTCTAAGTTTTGTGAAGTTTTCTTTGTTCAAAATTAACACCCTTGAGTGTGACTAACTGAAGGTTGAGAAGATAAAATCACTCCCAGCTGCACAAGCTTCACCAGGTCAGATGAACAGATGGGCAGCTCAGACTGTTTGAGAAGTGGAACGCAGTGAGACTTCTTTCCGCTTCGCCTATTTTGTTCTAAGTCAAACACGCATTGCCCTGGAAAACATTCCCTCCACAACAACCCGGGGGAAGTTGCATCATTGTTGCAATTTCTGTCCGCAAAGTGAAGCCCACATCTGCACAGAAAGATTGCAGTGTTCTGCTGTCTGACCTGGCGGTGATGACGAAGGCAGGCTCATTGTCAGTCGCATGGAGGGCGGTGAAAATTTTACGGTCCGACAGCTTGAATGGTCACCTATAGTTCACAAATGGAAAGGACCAACAATATTTATAATGAGTAGCAGTCACAAATATTCATCTAATTTCACCAACCCTGCGACACCTTTATTGTATAAACTACTGTGGGATTGCAATTCAGCCCCCCACCCTCTAATAGTGGGCCTGGGAGGGTGGTCTTACTGAAAAACTGAAGCTGTTCCATTTACACCTTAATAATGAAGATGAAGGGCTAAAACTTGGGATTATAGCAGTATACTGCGTCCCAATGAACGAATGACCCGTTTTCAAAATTTCTGAAAACCGGCCGTTTTGTGACCTTTCACATTCCTTCACCCATGTTCACCTATTCGAATGACCTATAACCCGTTCAGGTCACAAATATTGATCTAATTTAATGAAACTTTGCACACAACATCTTTAGGACTTATTACTACTTTGGTATTTCATGTCAGCCTTGTACAACCGCAGACGGATAATGAGACGTCGGGCCCCTGGGCATGGACACCTGAGAGCCCCGCCCCTGCAGGCCCATGTAATATGATTGACGAGCTTGATCCAGATAGATCAGGGGTGAATAACAATGTTATGGGTCTTTATGAACAACGACTTTTTAGAAATTCCACATAAACTGCTCATTTGTGTGTGTGTGTGTGTGTGTGTGTGTGTGTGTGTGTGTCAAGAAATGCAAAGCAAAAAGCATTGACTTCACGCTTTGGCCCCTGATCCCTTAAACCCCTGAGTCTGGGCCCTGTAGGTCCATTCGATCATCCATCCCTGTGTGCAACGCTCTCAAAAGGGCGAGGAAGGGTGGCAGACCTGTTGAGTTTCAGGTTCACATGAACCTCTCGTTTATTAACATTTGTTTAAATTTGTCAAAATGCAAGAAACAACACAGCTATTTGTTTCCATTTGCTCTGAAAATGGAACCATTTCCTTTCAAGTTGTTCGTAAAATTGCAAAGCTTTTGAGAAATTACGCTGCCAAAAACACAAACGCTTAGTTTCTATGACTCTATGATAAGTATGCCCATGCAACCTAATGCCAGTGTTTGTATTTACGTTGAATGTTACAGTATGCCATTTCATTAACAAGCCGCACAATTCAGTGTTACACTGTGAAATTTTATTTTCGTCTTTGCATGACGATCAGACACTCTTGTGTTTAACAGGCAAGTGTAACTTTTGGGGTCGAACATGTTTCCTCCAACTGAGCAATGTTGCTTGTATTAACATCAATACTCAAAGCTAAATACATTGCAAGGTTCCCTGGATGTGATGTAATATGAAGTATCTTAAATAATTCTGAAAATCATGGCATGAATAAACATTTTTCCCATTGACTTGGCCTTTTTGTTTGCTACTATATAGCCTTCAACATAAATGGTCCATGCTTAAAAAAGTTAAGTATTCATTGAAGCAAATTTGTGCAGTGAAAACCTCATTGATATAGCAGAATTTAATAGTCTCTTAATCAGTTACAGAGTAATAATGTACTAATTGTGTTAAATGAGCTGGGGCACAGAGTCAGCACTCTAGCATATTATGGTCTTTCATCATTCTGAGCGAGGCTGAACATGTTTGAGATTCTAAGTGCAGCTGTCATGAACTGGCATTTCTACAGGGACACTGCATTAAAAATCCTTTAAGATAAACAAAATTACCCATGGCAGCTTTTTTTTAACTGGATCGATGTAGAAAATGAGAGGAGCAGATTTGCCTGCCTGCTTTTCCTCAAAGTTCTTCATCAGAACCTTGAAAGTAGATGAAGCTCTGCAATGCTCCCCTAATTATTACCATTTTATTGTGAAGAATTAGGACAGAGTGCAGATCGTAGACAATGCCCAAAAGGGCGCCTTTATGAAATACAATGACAAAGCTTTTTAATAACATGATCTGGAGACTTCAAAAGCAATACACTGTGTACTTAAGAGTACTTAAGAGTGCACAGAGGGTACGGAGGCTTACATTCTAGCAGGGGAAGATGACAATCAGGACCATAAATATGCAAAGGTTGACAATGGGATTGGGTGTGCATGGAAGTAGAAGGAAAAGGGAGGGGGGAGGGAGTTGTTGGAGGGGACAATAATTGAATAATGAGAGTGATTAAAAAAACAAAACAACGAATACTGTAACACATATGGCTAGACTGAGGGGAAAACATTTAACAAGGGGAATGGGACGTGACATTTATAAGCACTACCAACTAGAAACTCTTTCATCAAAGATTTAAAGGAGGTTTTGTTACCACTGAGAGTTATGTTATTATTCTGCCATGTACCTTTTGCATGAGTACAGGCATTCATTCCTCCACCTCACACTGGGGGTGCACTTTGGTGAGCAGTTTGTATGACGCATATATTTTTTCTCTTTCTGTTGATTTATTTTTTTAATTTCTCAGATGACCCTATTTATAGCAAAAAAAAAAATAACCTTGTCAGTACGGTCTGTTAAAACTAGTTCCTCTTTGGTAAATCTTTTCATCCTTCTGGAGTTTTTCACATGACTTGTGAACCAGAAATACGCACCACACTCAGTGCACGGTTCCATTTCACATCGAATTGCACTGGATTTGCACAAATAATGCCGCTCCAATTATCGGCAGTCATTACACACCAAACTTGGATGCAAAGCAGCAGACCATTCGACGGGAAAATGCTAATTCGCATTAAAAAATCCATCCACTATCTGTATCGCTTCTTCCTCACTAGGGACACTGGGGAGCTGGAACCTATTCCAGTTGACTGTGGGTGAAAAGCCGGGACATACCCAACAGCTTCCTCTCAGGTCTCCAATTAGCCTGACGTGGAGGAATATAACCTGTAATACGCATGCAAATATGGAGGGAAGACGCAAGCCCCACACAGAAAGGCCCCAGGCCAGATTTAAACCCACAAGGGTGGCAATGCAGACAGACGCATTCAGCTTTCAATTAGAGTCAAATTCCTAATTGCTTGTGTGAGATCGCGACTACTATACACAGTGTCCAAGCCTAGGAGCTATCTGAAGAGGAAATGAGAAAAGCCGAGGGTGTTTGGCATGGATTCCTACGGAAAATGGTCAGATGAGGATATTGAAGAAAGAATGTTCCAGATAAAAATTTGAAAAAAAAAAACGAACAACCTGGCAATAACCGAGTCAACTGATTGGAGCTTTAAAATGTCAAACAAACAACCGCGTGACATTACAAGGACACCCTCCATTCGATACTATTGTATCAGGCAGCAATACCAATACCTAACCCATGCATGTAGAATAAGTAATGACGCCTTACAAAAACAGATATTATTTTCAAGCCACAATGGACAGCTATGGAATAAGATCGAACGTACTCTAGATATTGATAAAAGCCAAGTCAGAAGAATGATGATGAATAAGATAGACTTCCTGCAACTCCTTGAACTACAGTTCTTGGAAGAGGCCCCAAGGCTGCCAAGCAGCCATGTGGGAATACACGATGATCATGATGAATGCTACTCTTTGCACTACCGTGTTGCCCCTAATAAAAAAAAAAATGTTATCTACAATAATTTTGCATTTTTTAACTTCCGGTCAATTCTGAACTTTCCCTTTGCCTGAAAAAGAAATCTGCAGTTTTACAGGTTGAGCAAAGTGCTCTATTTTCAGCCACCTTATGTAAGGGTTTTCCCTTGTAGTCCCACCCCTGCGGCATTCCTCCCCTCCGCTTTAACGACCAACAGGTGAGGCTCGTGGAAGTGGAGGTGAGGGCTGGCTGGTGGCAGTGATCATTGCCACTGCATTTTTTGTTTTTACCTGGTGATATGTTTGGTGCTGCTCGTTGTTTTAGTAGCCTTGTTCTAAGAGTTTATTAAAGTAAATCTTTTGTCTTTTTATCCGCCAGACATTTAAGACTCTACATTTATCTATAGGCCCATGATCCTCGCTCCCGCCGGATTGCCGTTTGGCATCTGGCGGGTAGACAAATCCGTGACACCTTAATGTTTTGCACAGCAGACATATTTAAAATATCAAATGTTAGGGGGGCAAAACACGACAAAAGTTTTGGTGCATTGGTCTAAACTAAACTAAAGGTAAGGTCCATAGAAGAGTCTAAAATATTTTAATGAAATCTTAAAATTCGCTTCTCCAGGAAGTAGAACTATCTGTCATATCTGCAATAGATTATGGTAGTGTTCAAGTCATTCCACTTGGTGGCAGTATAAGACCTGACCGAATTTGTTTCGTTTTACATACAGAATTCATCTGGTTTGACAGGAAGCACGATAATGAGATCCACAAATTCTCGAAACTTCAGGTTGGTCGTTTGTATAAATTAAAAAAAAAACGACCATTGTAACTTCAGTCTGCATTTGCAGTATAACTTAATGACTCAAATCATATGATGCAATTATATTCCTTTCATCTTCTCATCTACTGTACTTATCACCAAATACTGTGTTATACCTTTTTCTGAAAAGATTTGCACCACAATGCATGACAGGATGTGATATATGCTCATGATTATGCTATAATGAGACTAAATGAGAGCTAAAGCGCTTTCCCCTTTCTTAGAAAGAATTCTGAACAGATGATTTGTGATTATTTTCACAAAAGAATTACATAATGTAACAACTGCAAAGTAGGATCTGCACTGTATATTAACAAATTATGGTTATTTTACATGGATTATTATCTCCTACCATAAAATTGAACAGGGTTAGTGGAATAAGTATTTTCTTTCCATCCATCTCTCTTCTGTAACAGAACTCCTAAATCATTATAAATCTTTCGATGAAATCTAATAAATAAGTATATCTTATTGTGCAGATGTGCCTTTTCATACATCCATCCATCCTGTCTGTCTCCGTCGTATGTACAACAGCTTCCAGGCCATAACGCCAAAACCACTAAATATTTCATAACGGAATTACAATATTGATACATCTTATTGCATGGCTGTGCTTTTTCATGAGTCGGTCCATCCTCAATCTTCAGAAAATGCTTTCTGCTGTTTCCTGAATTTTGTTTTGGAACATCAGCCATCCTGTGCCGTTGGATCTGAGTATTTCATGCTTGTTATATTTTGCAATGAATCACTTGAAGAGGAGTAAAGAAGACCCAGAGAACTGAAAAACCCCAAATTCATCGCACTGCAACTATCAGGTCTGCTCAGAAGGGAAATAAATAATCCACGTACCCTGCCCAAACTTAAACACGCTTATTCTATTTATGGCATGCTAAGCTTTTGCCAGAATTGGCTGGGAACATCCAATCTGGTACAACCAAAAATATAATGCTGTCTAAGAAGGTCAAAAGTTGATGTCAGCCTGGGAAAAAAAATAATTATTTTGTTGCAGCAGTAAAATGAAAGAACCTAGTAGAGAATACATTTGACTCATGACTCACTCATGATATCAACGAATTGAAAGTGCTTTGGCCTGTCAGGATATAAGAATGTGATGCAGACTCTAGGGTGAGACCTCTCTGTAGGAAACAGAGGGCACTTGACACTGTGGACGTGATGGAGTTTTGATGCAGTCGTACATAAATCTGGGGGTTTCCAATGGCCAACGCCAGAACGAAGTGCTGTACTACCCATGGCAGGTAATTTCCATTGTCCTTAATGCACTGGTATTATTCAAACATTTCACCAAAAAAAAGGCACATTATAAAAATTTTTACAATCGTGCCTGACTGCCCCATGACCACGCCCTCTTTGCCCTATTACGTTCCAGTTCCTCGTTCAAAATCTCCAGAGTACAGATTATCTGCACCTGCCCCGATCCTATTTAAACTCCAAGCCTTTCTTGGATGGTCACCGGGCGTCATTGAGATCAGACCTGTGTTTCCCTGGACCTGCGTAACTCCTTTGTTTACTACTCCCGTGTTTATATTGTGGACTTTGTGTTTTTTGCGGCTTTATATTTTCTTGGGATTCTCCTTACTTTTAAAGTTTGAGTATTGCAGTTTGTATATTCTTTTGTACGGCTTGTTTGCCCTTAAGAAAAAAGTTTATTTAAGTGTGCTATTAGTATACTTCTTCTAAACTAAAAATAAGAGAGTATACTGTCAGTTTACTTTTGATGTATTTATCAGAGACATACTTAGCTAAGTAATACTTAGGCTTATACTGAAAAGTACACAGAAAAGTCTAAGTATACCGAACAACAAAAGAAACGCAAGTTTTTTTGAGTGGTTTAGATAAGGGGGTATGTGTCCTGTTGAGTTTTCCAACAAAATACAGAGTAAATTTGGCGAGCTGCACCCAATGGAGCATGAGTTTGCAGGCAAACACGATCATGTGTGATGGTGAGCAAGAGCATGATTTACCGGAGGTGCGGCATGTTTTGAGCAATACCGCAGCGGCGCCAAAAATTGGGAGTGGCGATTTCGTTGGTGTCTCCTGGGTCTATAAAAGCAAACGGTGACATTCGACATTTAACGCATTTTCATAATTCCACGCCTCACACAAAATCTCAGGGAACGTGCCATGCTGGTATGACGGGTTGCAACGTTGCCAGACGTCTTAATGTTCACGAATCTGAGGATGAGATTCTGCGACAAGGGGGCAACTCATGATAGACTGAGATCCGGAAAACCATGTGTGACCACACGTGATCAGGATCGCCATATTCGCTTGGCCCATCTCCATGACCGTCAACTTAGTGGTACAAATACATCAAGAGATACCCTTGGAAGTCACAATCTCCTTGTGAGAGGTCAGACGATCCGGCGTTGCTTGCACGAGGCTCGCCTTCGAGCACGGATGCCATACTTCGGCCTGGTGTTGACGGATGAACGCAGACGCCGTCGACTGGCGTGGGCAAGAGTGAGAAGCAACCGGACTGTGCTAGATTGGGTAACCATTCTATTCACAGATGAGTCAAGGTTTTGTCTCTCTCCGACAGAGGGCAGAGCACGAGTGTGGCGCAGAACTGGTGAGCGACACGCTGACGCGGCGGTGATCCATCGAGATCGCAGGGGTGGACCGAGCGTCATGGTGTGGGCTGGCATCAGTTCAGCACAAAGAACGGACCTTGTGTTCTTCAATGGCAACCTTAATGCAATCCATTATTGGGAGGAAATTGTACGCCCTGTGATACTGCCGTTCCTACGACGCCATGACTTGACATTGCAGCAGGATAATGCACGTCCACACACAGCAAGGGTTGTGACTGATTTTTTTAATCAGGAGAACATTGCCACACTTCCTTGGCCAGCATGCTCTCTGGATATGTCGCCCATAGAGCACTTGGGGGACAGTCTGGATCATCGTGTCCGTGCCCGGATCGTTGTGCCAAACACAGTGGGGCAACTCCAGAATGTTCTGAGGGAGGAATAGCAGGCGATTCCACAACAAGAAATCTGTCATTTAGTGGGTTTGATGCGCAGAAGATTGGCTGCATTAATTGCAGCACATGGTGGTCACACCAGATATTGACTTTGACCTGATCCAGAACACTGATTTCTCTTCATTTCTGTTAATAAACTCAAACACACTGTCACTATCAATTTCAAAAGACGTCCGCACACAACCAAAAAGAATTCTCCCATATAAAGCATACTAAACTCTACTCGCGTTTCTTTTGTTGTTCAGTATATATTTGGCTTATACTTGTACCTAAACTTTTGATCGAGATATACTCAAGAAAAGTATAATAACGTATTAAAATATTCATGCCTAATGTTCAAGTATACTTGGCTCACAGTTAGAATACTATCAAAAGCATAAGCACATAAAAACAATTTTTACCATACATATTGGCTTCTTTGAAGTATACTGCAGAATAGATTTTCTCAGTTTCTCCTATCTCATGGACATACATATTCCACATGTATATTTGCAGTAACAAGTCAGCTTTGGGGCAGCATAGCAGAATAAATAGCACATGGGTGGAGCTGAACTTGATTTTTATGAAGTGTTATTAACCCACACAGAAACAGATAAACATTTGTCTGATTTTATTTGAGAATAAATTTGACAATTCTTCCAGTATTGACAGACTTGATACATACTCTTACAAAAAAGGAGTATACTTCAAGTTTAAGCACTGTAAACTAAAAGTACCCATCTAGTTTGCATCTAAGTTTTATTTTGTACTGCAAGTATACTACAAGTGAACTTTTAAGTATACTGTGACTTAAATAGTTGTATACCTCCAGCATACATTTCAATTTATGAAAGTATATATCAAAGTTTACTGCAATTAAACTTACAGATATACTGCTAGTTTATTAGTTATATACTTCTAGTAAACTTCTCAGTTCATGAAAGTACATTGTGAAGTATACTGCTAGTAAACTTAAAGATGAAGCATTAGTTCACGAGTTGTATATTCTTTTGTACGTTTTGTTTACCCTTAAGAAAAAAAAAGTTCAAGTGTGCTATTAGTATACTTCTTCTAAATTAAAAATAAGAGAGTATACTTTCAGTTTACTTTTGATGTACTTATCAGAGATATACTTAGCTAAGTAATACTTAAGTATACTTAGCTTATACTGAACAGAACACAGAAACGTCTAAGTCTACTGAACAACAAAAGAAACGCAACTTTGCATTTACTGGCCTGATCCTTAATAACGTTCACCTGCTTATGATAACTGCCTTTGTCCCTTGGTACTTCTATTCTGATATTAAAGAGCCTGGTTCGCGCACTAACTTCCGGTATTGTCTGTCTGTTGTGTTTCCTGAGTGTCTCCTGAAAAGAAAATATATAATGCTAAAAATGAGAGATAGAAAAAGGATGGAGATTTGGACAAACTGAAATGTAATAAAGTGTAATGAAAATTAATATTATGATAGCAAATAAAAATCAGTCCACACGTGTGGATTAATGTTGATGCAGTGGATGGACTAGAATTGTTTTCCACATTTACTGCAGTTCCCTACTAAAGAGCCCATTTCTTCAGCTTCTCTTATGTGCATTTTCATGCGCACCATCATATTTTTGGGTGTATGCCAGAACATTTTTTTTCAATAACCCTACAAACATTGAATCCGGGCCAGTTGTTCCAGAAACTATAATGCTCAGCAAGTAATCCTATTCTTATTTCAAATTCAAAAATATTTCTAATTGAAAATTAATGAAAATTAGGGTATGGGTATGGGGTTTTGGTCCTCTTTTAGTTTCAATATAATACTGGTTCAAAACTGATGAAGCCCAGTAATGTGTTACAAAGATATTCTGGCCATTAATATAAGAGAAAAAAAGCATACATTAGAATAACATCCCTGATAGTTCTTCAATATGCAAATGCAAGCAGCAATTCCTTTTACATTACTGAACATCCTTGCTTCCAAGCAACTTTAATTAAGGCTTGGGTGCAGCTAATAATTGTCTTCATTGATTGAGAGAGAAATTTAAGCGTAAGTTTTCATTGCTACATTTCTATTAGCTGGAGCTTCTGGGGGAACTTCAAAATGCACAACGCAGGAACAAACTATGCATTTAAATGTGAATATACTAAAATAAATAAATGAGTAAAATAAAAGGCAGTAAGTTTTTTTTTTTTTTTTTACTCATAAAGCAGCAACATTCCAAATAGGTCAGATATCTTGTCTCATTTCAAAATGAGGTAGCACGTGTTAAGTGCATGATTGTAACATTCACACGGTATCAGAGATCCCTGGCACGGATCTGAGAAAAAAAACCTTCTTGGAAATTTGATGTATGCTACACGTGTTAAAGGGAAACTCAAGGATAGGGCATAAATTATGCTGTTTTATACAAACAAAATTAGTAAATAAGTGTAGTTGAACACAAAAATGTGGAATTTTTGTTTTCAAAGACTAGATAAAAGAGGTTTTATTCTCTCTAATTAGCTGACGTCTGCTACAACGGTTGCGTGATAATGACGAAACGTCGCCCTTCGCCCAGAAGTATGCGCTGTTATTGTGTCGGATAGTGTGACTGTCCCAACTGACGCCAAGTGAGAAGGCAAACGAAGTATAGGCAGTATTAAAATATGCGTCAATCGCATGCTAGATTTATGAAACGGAATTTCAACGTTATGGAACATTTACACATTAATGTCCAGATATTTTCACATTTGTTGTCTGTCGATTAAAGCCAGTTTATCGCTTATCAGTGAGTACGGCTGGAAATGAGATGCTAGTTAAAAACCCTCTCGTTTCTCAGTGGAGCAGCTGATGTCTCATTAAGAGGGCCAACGAACAAACATCAGTCACGGGTAATCGAAACAAATCTACCAAACATCATTCGCGGTTATTTAAGCCAAATCCAAGGAATATCGGGGATAGCTAAAATTACGTTTCTAGGTTGATATACCTGTCATCTGCTCAGCATCTGATATAGACTTATAAGTAACAGAAGCAAACTGTTAATATTGAAGCAACCCCACGTATTTCAGAAAGTACTCAACTCCATCTTGTGCAACTAGCCAATGGGCCATATTGAACGATCATCACATAATTGTTGAGTTCCGTGAGTCTGTGTGTTTGGTTAGTCAATTTTAGGTTTTTATTATTTTTGTGATGTCAGTTTTTAGTCCATGTCTTAGTGTTTCACATTTCATTCCTCTCCCGTGTTACTCCAGTCCACGTCTTACCCATGTACTGTCTTTGCTTTCTCCCCGGTCGCGTCATTGTTTGTAGCAGTTTTCTGTGTTAATTGATTGTGACACTATTTCGGGTGATTTAATGGATTCTGGGTTTCAGCCTTCCTTCTGTTCTCGTTTACTAATTTCCCCTTGCTTTTCTATATTACTAACCCCTACTAACAGTTTGTTGTTTTCTAGAATTTACTAACCAAACTAAGATTGTATATTAGACTAACATACTAACGAGCACCCGGGATTGTATAGCTGCACTTACTAATTGACTAATAATCTCTCAGCTTTCGCCCTGTTCTAGTCTCCGCCCCTTGCTTTACTATTCTCTGGTTTTGCTAAAGTTTCCTGCAGACTCTCTGCATTCTTATAATCTATCCTGACTTATTCTGTACACTTAGGCGTCCTTTTATCTAGTTTATTTATCCCGTCTTTGGGATTGTCTTGTGATCCTCGTTTGTGTGTTAATGTTTATCTGTTTTCATGTAATTGGTTTCCCTTGTGTTCCACCCCTTGTTAATTATATTAAGTTGCTGCACCTGTGTCTGTCCTCGCCCCCTGCCCTATATCTGGGAGCCGGTTCTCCACGCCGGCAGATCTGACTTCCCTTTGTCACTCTGTGCGACACTCCTTGCCCCTGTGCACTCCCTCTGGTCCCCTCAGTTCTCCTCTGTGTTCATCAGCTGCATACCCTGCCCCAGCCTGCCCTTCCTGCTGCCTCCAAGCCCCTGGTGCCCCCTGTCTCCTCCAGTGTCCCCTGTGCCTGTCTTGCCAGTCTGCCTCCACCGTCTTCTGTGCCCGTCTTCCTCGTCAGCGTTTCCGGCCCCCTGAGCTTCAGCGTCTCCGGCCCGTCCAAGTGCCCTGTGTCCTGTCTGTTCCCCTCCTGATGTTCTCCCTTACCCTTTTCCCGGCCAGCTGTGCCTTCCGAGTTGCCATCTGCCAGCTGTGCCCACAGTCTTGTCAGTGTTTTTAGTCAAGCCAAGCCACAGCCCCAAGCCAAGCCACAGCCATAGCCCCAAGCCATAGTTCATAGTCTTTGTCCAAGCCATAGTCACAGTCCCTAGCCATAGTCTTGTCTGCCCCCCTGTCTAGTGTTCTGGTCTGCCCTAGTCTTGAGTTTGTTTTCCTGAGTTTTCTGGTTTCAGTGCTTGGCACGGTGTTTTTGTTAGCCTTAGTGCCCCCTTTTCCCCTTGGTTTTTTCCCTGTGTTAATTTATTAAAATAATTTTGGATCCCCGCTTCTGGCGTCTCACTCCCCTTTTGTGTCTCCCTTTCGTTTCCAAGTTCTACAGAGTTCCCCTGTGTGCTTTCCCTCTCTTATCCGTAACAATAATGGACTGGGACAATCACCATATCCAACACAATAACTGCGCATACCTCTGGGCGAAGGGTGACGTTTCCTCATCACGCAACCGTTGTAGCAGACAACAGCTAATTAGGGGGAATAAAACCTCATTTATCTAGTCTTTGCAAGCAAAAATTCCTCATTTTTGTATTTTACAACATTTATTTACGAATTATGTTTGTATAAATCAGCATTATGCTTTATCCTCGAATTCCCCTTTAAGCACTGAAAGGTAAAATAAACTGGACACTGAAAATTTATTTGTGGAGGGCAGTTGGGGGCAGACAATGTGCAAACAGAATCCAGGGAAGAAGGCAAGCCGTAGTAGACGGTCTGTGGTCATTAGCCGAGTGGTCAAGCTGAGTGGCAAAACCTTCTTCACTGTGCACTGACTGGTATCCGAGGGCGAGAGATTGCAGGATCTGTCATGGCTCTGCAGACCACAAGAGAGCAGGAGGAGAGTGTCTGTCCCAAATAAAAAGTCACTTGTTGCAATAATTTCTGAAGGTGATAGAGCCGAACCTTGCAACTAGGCTTGAACAGCGATGAAGAGACAAGACAATCCAGCAAGGAATGACACAGACAGGACAACTTATTGACACAGGACACCAATCGACAATGGGACAAGGCGAACAGGAGAATCACACAAGGGACGGGAATGAAACAAAACAATTATTGAGCAATTAATGAAAACAGCACTGCAGACAGACACGGACAGGCAGCTGGATTGCAGGGAAATAGTTACGGAAAGGATGTGACATACAGTTACTTAAAACAAGCTAATATTTTCAACTTGAGAGTAAAAAAAAAAAAAAAGCAGCATTCAAACCAACTGTGATCAAGTGCCACCAGGGATACATTTAATACATCGAGCTTTTGATCGTACTGGTCAAATGTCAATGTTTTTCATGCAAATGTATAAATACAGCCATGACATTTTATTCTGCAAGCAAGAGTTACATCTCTTTGTTACTCCGTACAATTGAATGAAAAAGTAGAATTTTAAGTTTCATAATGACTGTCAAAGGCCTGTTGAGACAAATTCTTTCAAATTTCACTCTCGACCTTCTCAAAAATGGCTTGAGGGGACCCCTGATTTTGCAAAACGTATGTTTATGCATTTGGTGTCTGCAGGATCACTGGAGTAAGTGCTGCATTGTCAGCTATAATATACATGTAAGTATGTATGTACCTATGTATATCCAATCTACAGCTATCTATGTGACATCATCTGGCAAAAGATTTCATAAGATCAGGCCACCTTCCTCTTTTTTCCTTCCTGTTCTTGGTCATGTGACCTGAATGCTGCACTCAGAGATTGATGGGAAGGGAGATCCTCCCCCTGACATGCTCCACAAAGGCACATGAATATTTCATGAGCGTTCAGCATGCATATCTTTCTCCCCGAAGGACAGAGCCAAGCACGTTAAACTTAGTAGGAATAAGACCAATAAAAATTATTTACTACATGGGCTCCCCCACTCATCTAATCTTAATTGTTTTAGCCTTTTTGAATAATTCCCTGCCCTCCCCACTCATTGCAGTCATTAATGTAGCAGTCGGGCTGGCTTTTCCTCTCAGACTGAAAATATGGCCTTCATTGCCAACTGAAAGTGAAGATACAGTCCTCGCTTTTGAGTGCAGGAGTGAGATATGTGACAATTTTTTTCATTAGACACCCTCTTTGCACCTCCTGAAAGCTGCCTTTTGCAGTTTGAATATTTACAGACCATCATAAGAATTTTAAAATTGGATATGCAGATATTCTCACTGGAATACTAGAAATGATGTTTGTTTTTTTTTAAGCACCACTTAAGTGATCTTGCTTGAACATGTGTTGTTAGCTCTGTTTTTCTTGAAGACATTTTTTTATTTTAAAGTATTCTCAACCTTGAGAGCCGCTTATTGAGACTGGAATAAATTTTTGAAAAGAAATGGTAAGGGAAACCTCTCTTGGCATGACAAGCAAACGAGTTCTTTTCCATTATAAGGGCAGTTGTTTGTCACCCAGGTGACCTATTGTTGGCTGTTGGTTAGGATTCATATTAATGGCTGCAGTTGAAAGCTTTTCATTAGTCAGTGGCAGTTTCGATCGAGCACTACTTGAATCATAGCAGCCAACTCTACATGCAGCAGAATATACAAACAGAACGAAAGAGAGAAAGTCCAAAATTTTCCGCCATGCTATGTGAAATACAATGAGATAGAGAAACAATAGAGTTCAGAGCCCTGCTAAAATGTTAATAAAAAGAATTCTGTGTCTGGCGATAAATATTTACGTGAAAATATATGCAAGATATTTAAGGATTAAAGGATATATTTCATATTAATGGGCATATTTTCTTGGAAAGATACCATTGTGGTCTTCCATATGGTTGCAGTGATTCACCTATTTTATCAACGAGTCTTTCATTGGGTTTCAAAATCTAACAGTGTCCAGATACTGTTTTACAATGTCTCACAGATTGCATGTGTGATATGCACCTTCAAAACATAGTTATGATATAGGCTACCAGTGAAATACCCATCCATTATCTAAACAGCGTCTCTCTCACAGAGGTCATGGGTTAACTAAAGCTCATCCCAGCGAACTGTGGGCAAAAGACAGAGACTTGCCCCCACCCCAATCCAGGAAACACACGCAAACCCAAAGAGGCCATGCAAACTGCACACAGAGAGGCCTCACCGCCTTCTCGCTGTACAGCAACAGTGCCTCCCACTGCACAATCATGCCATCCTGCCACCCGCCATGTGAATAGTCCACAGAAAATTCCAGTAAGATAAATATTACTTAAACTCCAGCGTCGTTCTGCGGAGTCCAATCATTGATTAATATGGAAAGTGAATTACAGGCGAGCGTATGTCTAAAAGACACAAGCTTCCTCCAGCCTTCTGATGCCTAAGGATAAAAGATATTACATCATGAAATAGGAGTTTAGCAGATATTGCCATCCAGAGTGACATTCTACATAAGCGATTAAACAGATACAAAAGATCGGGAAACACAGAGGGAAGTCTAGTCCCATGCACTAGAATTCGCCTCATTGATAATAATGTGCGCCTGCTGAGTGCCGATAAAATAATCATCCTAAATAGTACAAACCATGGGCTGGGACTATATGGACTGCGCGAGCAGAGAGCAATCTTCGAGTGTCAGGCTGCAGCAGTAGGGGGCACCCTTTACTTTGGAGCAAGCAGACATAAGAATGGCCCAGTGCTGTGGTGGGAACAGTAAGGTGCAGGGGCTGCCATTTTTCAGACATGACTGGAGACAGTGGTCATTAAAGGTTATGAGGGAGAGGAAAGCGCTCCACTGTGCGTTGGCCTGATTCCCAATTTTCCCTGCTAGGTGATCATCTCTTAGTGAACCGGGTAAAATAAATCATTCCCTTTTCCCCTCCTGCCCTGCAATAAGGTTTTTTGAAATTCATGCATGCGTGAAAATGCGTGGTAAGGAGAAAATTGAATAATCTACAGCATGAACACAAAAAGCAATTCTGCACCATTTACTTTATGCACATTGGCCGAAACTTATATTCCGGTTGGCATCCTCATGCTTCAGCAAATACCCAACTTCATTTAAAAATCTTTGCACTGTAAAGGTTCATTATCAATGCACTGTCTTTACCAGAACCAGCATGTGTGTGCGTTGTGTGTGGATCAAAATCGGCGCATGTGAGTTTCAGTTGTGGTGATGTTTTTAACGAGGACAGCCATGTCATCTTGTTCAAAGTAATATACCTGCAATGTCCCCTGTGAGCTGTCAGCTGAATGTCACTTGGAGCCGGTGTAATGTTAAACCAGGAGATCAAAATGTCGCAGTGTGGGACTATGGTGATTTATATAAGACAGATTAAGTCAGCAGAGTCGGTCACCAAGCTGCCATTATGCACTGCATGATTCTTGAGCAAAATTCAATGCTACCACATAGTTTCTGTGACATTGTGACAATGTTATAAGATTGGTAGAGTGATCCCCATTCTGGGCAGTATGTGATTGGGGCTTCCCTGCAGTCTGTTTTTATAAGGTGATTTAATTATGTAAATTTATTTCCTTCACTTTCAAACGACTTATCTTATTGTCACTATTGAACTCAACTAGAGTCATACAAGCCAGCCACACGTACAATGTTCCCCATTTTCGCCACATTATTTTGAAAAGACTTCATGCCAGCAAATATATGAGGCTACATACGTACAGTTGCAATCAAAATTATTCAACCCCATGCGCAAATTGGGTTTAATAGCAAAATTTACAAACTTTCAGCTGTTTGCGATAAAGCAATTAAACAAGAACATTTTAAATTGCTCAACACAACTAATATTACAAGTGGTTTTTCCAAATTTAACACAAAGTGCCATTTTTAATGACTACTGCAGTCTGAAAATTATTCAATCCCCTGAATAAAATCCCTGATAAGAGCATTATTTGCAAATCAGGTGTTGTCTAAAGCACACCTAATGCAGCTAATCAAGAGCTTAATTAGTTGCATCAGGTTTCCTTGAGATAGAACACACCAAATACTTGCACTCGCTAGGGGTTTGTTGACAGTGACATTTGATTGCATATTATACATATGGCTGTCAAAAGAATTGTCCAAAAAGCTAATAGAGGAGATCACTGCCTGGCACAAATGAGGAAAAGGATATAAAAAGGTAGCGCAGGCACTGAATATTTGTAGAGATACAGTTAGAAGCATAGTTTGCAAGTTATGAATTAAAGAAAGAGTGGCTAGAGTACCAGGATGTGGCAGAAAGAGGAAGCTATCACCGGCTGTCACCAGATTCCTGAGGAGACGGGTGGTCAAAAACCCTCTAGTGACTACAGGAGACCCGCAGCAAGACTTAGAGGCAGGAGGCACTGAGGTTTCAGTTTGCACAGTAGGGCGCGTACTAAACATTGAAGGTCTCCAAGACATACACCACAACAGATCCAAAAGTACAAGCTCCAATATACTCAAAACCATATAAATAAGCCACAGAAGTTTGGGTATATTGTTCTATGGAGTGATGAAATGAAACTAGAATATTTCGGACTTATGAATCAGTGGTATGTCTGCAGGTGGAATAAAGAAACATATGCTGAAAAGTACACCCTGCCTGCAGTGAAGAATTGTGGGGCTTTTTGATGCTCTGCAGCTGCCTAGCTTCCTCTGGCACTGGAAACCAGCAAAGTGTCGAGGACAAGATGGATTCAGTCAAGTACTGGGATATACAAGGAGAAAATGTCATGCTGTCTATACGGAAGCTGACACTTGGGCAACATTGGACCTTCCAAAAGGACAATGATCCGAAGCATAGCTCATCATCCACCAAGGCTTGGTTTCAGAAGAAGTCTAGGAAGATTCTAGAGTGCCCATCACATTCACCTCACTTGAACCCCATAAAAAATCTCTGGTAGGACTTGAAGAACACAGTTGCAGTACGCAAACCCTAGAATATTAGTGAACTGGAGGCCATTGTCCATGAGGACAGGGCTAAGATTCCTTGGGAATGCTGCCTAAAGCTGACATCTGCCTGACATCACATTTCCAGCAGGTCATAGCGGCAAAAGGGTGCTCCACTAAGTATTAAAGATGCTTGTCATGAAGGGGTTGAATAATTTTAAGCCTGCAGTAGTCATTAAAAGTGCCATTTTGTGTTGAATTTGGAGAAGCCACTTGTAATATTTGTTGTGTTGAGCCATTTTAATTGTTCTCGTTTGATTTGTTAATTGTAAACAGCTGAAAGTTTGTAAATTTTGTCAGTAAACCTAATTTGCAATGGGGGTTGAATAATTTTGATTGCAACTGTATGTGCCAAACAAATTCCAGCATACAAATCAAAATAATCGAACTTAAATCTACTCTAACAGACTGATTCTGGCCAGAGTGGAAGTCTCTATAGGTCGGTTCAACGCTGAACATTTTACTCTATACAACTAAAAATGAGGTAGTTGTCTAAAATACACAACCTATAAACTTGGGTTTCATAAAGGTCTAAATGGCTGAAGTGAGATATGGCCTTAGGAGTGCAGGAGTGCAGTACAGAGGTTGACGACTGGTGTAGTGTGCAAAGAACATTGTGACCCAGATGCCTGCTACACTGCGCAGTCTGTCTGTCAGCAGGCACTGACAGATACAGTCCACTGGAGCCCAGCGAAAGCTCCCTGGGAACCTTGGAAGCCCTTGTTTTCTGTGTTTTTCAAGGACACAGAGGAACAATAAAAGCCACATATTAACTAAAATTAGCAGGGATACAGCTTCAGTTTTGTGCAGACGTCCGTTTATTCAAGAAGATTTGGGACGATGCATAAAATGTTGATGGACACAGCAAGCAGCAATTTGCAAATCCCTTTAAATCTGTACTCAAGAGACAAAATACGTAATGTTCTAAATCATCCACTTTTTTGGTTTTGAAAATAATAGCTATTTTGAAATGTGACGTTGGCATCACATTCCAATGAAATTGGGGCAGGTGGATGTTCACCACTGTGTAACATCATTTCACCTTTGTCTAATGAAGAAGTTTTTTCGGAACTGAAGACAGCAATTGTTGGATTATTGAAAGTGGAATTTGTTCCTAGGCTTGCCTGACATAGGACTACAGTCAGTCAACAGACCAGGTCTCCGTTGTCGTATTTTGCATCTCATAATCCACCACGTCCTCATTTTGGAGACAGGTCCAGACTGCATGCAGTACCCGCGCTCTGTGACCACATAACCAAGCTTCTGCAGAACGTGCAGAGGGTGGATGGGTGTTATCTGACTGGAACGAGTAAGATTGTCCTTGAAAAGCATGCCCCGGGGTCAATATTGCCTGCAAACATATGCAATGCAGCCCCAGACTGAGACAGATGCTAGTATTGAACTCTTTGCTGAGAACAGTCAGGATGATCAATCTTCTGAGACTGTGACTCGTCAGACTGCAGCTCTCCTTTCCTCCTCCCCCTCAGTCCATTTTAGAGCTCAAGTCCAGAGAAGTTGGCAGTGTTTTTGGCTGGTGCTGCTGCATGTCCTCCTCCTTGCATAGTTGAGTTTTATCTTCTATTTAAACCCCTCTTAAACCCCAGCACCCCCTAGCAGTGGTGCAGGCACTATGGGATTTACATAAGTCAGTAAATTTCATTATAATCTAAAATATTACAACTCCACTTCCGAAATGGTTGGGACGAAGTGAAAATTGTGAATAAAATCTAAATGCAATGACTTTCAGACCACATGAGCCGATATGTTATCTACAATAGAACATATATAATATTTCAAATGTTGAAACTGAGACATTTTACAGTTTTATCCACAAAATGAGCTTATTTCAAATTTTCTGGCTGAAACACGTCTCAAAAAAGTTGGGACACCGGCAAAAAAGGGCTGAAAAAGCAATTAATATTTTGTATAAGAGAATCAGCTGAAAGAACATTTAGCGAGTAATTAAGTTAACTGGCATCAGGTGTGTAACACGATTGGCTATAAAAGTGATGTCTTAGAGACGCTGAGTCTCTCAGAAGTAAAGACGGCTGGAGGCTCTCCAACCTGTGAAGGCTTGCGTAAAAAAATTGTGGAATAATTTAAAAACAATGTTCTTCAACGTCAAATTGCAAAGGCTTTGAAGGTCTCATCATCGACAGTGCATAACATCATCAAAAGATTCAGAGAAACTGGAAAAATCTCTGTGCGTAAGGGACAAGGCTGAAGACCTTTTCTGGATGCTGCTGATCTTCGGGCCCTCAGATGCCACTGCATCACTCACCGGCATGATTCTATCATTGACATTATTAAATGGGCGCAGTAATACTTCAAGAAACCACTGTCTGTAAACACCGTCCACCGTGCCATCCACAGTTGCCACCTAAAACTCTATCGTGCAAAAAGGAAGCCATTGTTGAGCATGATCCAGAATTGCCCTTGTTTTCTGTGGGCCAAGGCTCATTTAAAATGGACTGTAGCAAAGTGGCAAAGTGTCCTGTGGTCGGACGAGTCCAAATTTGACACTCTTGTTGGAAATCATAGGTGTCGTGTCCTCCGGGCTAAAGAGGAGAAAGACCACCCCTCCTGTTATTAGCATTCAGTTCAAAAGCCAGCATCTCTGATGGTATGGGGATGTATTAGTGCATATGGTGTGGGACAATTGCATGTTCTAAAAAGCACCATGAATGCTGAAAGGTATATAAAGGTTTTAGAGCGCATATGCTCCCCTCCAGATGACATTGTTTCAGGGAAGGCCTTGTGTATTTCAGCAGGACAATGCAAAACCACATGAAAATTGAAAATTTGGCGCATAATTCAAAGAAAATTCTGTCAAAGGAGACCCAAAACTCTGCAGCAGCTGGAAGCCTGTATTAAGCAAGAGTGGGATCAAATTCCAATGGCTAAACTCAAGAAACTTGTCTCCTCAATGCCCAGACGCCTCCACTCTGTGTTAAAAAGAAGTGGCGATGCTACACCATGGTAAACAGGCCCCTGTCCCAACTGTTTTGAGACCTGTGGCAGCCACCAAATTTGAAATGAGCTCATTTTGTGGAAAAAATTGTAACATTTCACAGTTTCAACATTTGCTATGTTATCTCTGTTCTATTCTGAATATAATACTGGCTGGTGTGATTTGAAAGTCATTGCGTTCTTTTATTCACAATTTACACTTCGTCCCAACTATTTCAGAATTGGGGTTGTTTTAGCACAAATATTATCATGCAGAGTCCTTTCAGGACATCCATTCTTGATAACCGAGTTGTTTTCCAGTGAAAATATAGCCTTAATCAAAACATTCCAACAGTGTTTCACCTATATCTATAGCAGGTCGCAGTTTTCCCCTGATACAGGCCCTGGTAAGGGGTCCAGGATCAAAATAAGCCACACAACTTGGTTTTGAAAAATCATTAACTAATAGAGCTTCAAGAAAAACCTTTTTCCATTTTATTTTATTTGTTATTTTTACATGGTTTTCTGAATGTAACTGGGGGATACAAGGCGAAGTTCACTCAGGGTCACATATCAAGCTCCCGCATTGCGTGAACCCACCTCACCTCACCCGAGAGCTTCATTTGTATAAACCTCATCACTTGAAAGGTCACTGAACTTAACTGGTAATTTGCATGAAGAGTCATGGCTTATTTGCAACGCTACCTTGACCAAATGGTACTCTGCCTAAATTGCATTATACGCACAGTTTGTGGGCTGAGAATTAACTGGACCTACAGTACAGGCCAAAAGTTTGGACACACCTTCTCATTCATTGCGTTTCCTTTATTTTCATGACTTTTTAGATTCTCACTGAAGGCATCAAAACTATGAATGAACACATGTGGCATTATGTACTTAACAACAAAGTGTGAAATACCTGTAACTGAAAACATGTCTTGTATTCTAGTTTCTTCAAAGTAGCCACTTTTTGCTCTGATTACTGCTTTGGACTGATAAGGAATCAGGTAGACACCAGATGCGGGGAGATGGGAATGAGGATTTATTAAACAAAAAACAAAACAGGCACGAGGGCCAACGAAAAACTTGGCCCAAAGGGTTGCAAAAGACAAACTAAAGTATGCTGCACAGAGCTATAAACAAAGAATGCAAAACGACAAAAAACAAAAGGCACTGGAAACTCCAGGCAAGAGATCAAGGAAAATAAATAACAAGACTATATATATACACAAGGCAAGAGGCTAGAACAAGACTTGAAACTAGAAATGCAAGGGAACTTGACAACAAGAACTTGGCTAAACTTGACCATACAACGAGACGCGAGACACTGTCTGCCAGCCAACTTCCACCGCATCCAGATAAAGGCTTGATAATCAAGGACAAATGAGGGGCAACACCTGGAGAAGCAGAAACAAGAGGCATGGCAAGATCAAGACATGGACAGAGATTGGATGACATGACCTGCTCAATAAGAGAATGAGCGTGCTCAGCTTAAGTACCAATTAAGTATGCAGTTTGGAAGCAAGCATGAATGTTAAGAACAGAAAAGCACAGCAAGATCTTGAAATAGCAAAGCAGGAATCATGACAATAAACTCCCTGTCTGAATTAATAATATTAGTAATGTGCCTATCTAAGAATTACCCCACCCAGTGAGTGTTAGTAAATGTTAGTAACTTAAAAACAGTTAATTGCCAATTAAGCTTAGAGAGGCCCGAATCCAGCACAGCATGGAAGGAAGGGGAAATACCAAAGCCAACCAGAGCTCTGAAATGTGCAACAACGAAGGCACGGGGCGGAACGCAGACAAGCGGTGGAGTGGCATGGCAGACCTGGCGAAAACAAAAACATGGAAAAGTAAAAACATGGACATGGAATGTAAAACATGAAATGCAAAAACCTGATACAAGAAACTGTTAAAACTATGACTATGACCATGACTGTGGAACATGAAACTATGAACTATGAAATCCTGAAACATGAAACTGATAAAACCATAAACGATACTGTTCTGGCCAAAGGCCAGAACCCCGGAACACAACATGGACACTCTTGGCATTCTCTTGATGAGCTTCAAGAGGTCGTCACCTGAAGTGGTTTCCACTTCACAGGTGTTCCCTTTCAGGGTTAATTAGTGGAATTTCTTGCCTTATCAATGGGGTTGGGGCATCAGTTGTGTTGTGCAGAAATCAGGTTGATACACAGCCAACAGCCCTATTGGACAACTGTTGGATACATAAATAATTTCACATGTGTTCATGAGTTTTGATGCCTTCAGTGAAAATCTACAATGTAAATAGTCATGAAAATAAAGGAAACGCATTGAATGGGAAGGTGTGTTCAAACTTTTGGCCTGTACTGTATCTCCACATTTTACTAAATGAAAATGGGATGTAAAATTTTGCTGCATCATAATTTCTCACTCCAAGTATACTTTTTAGATATTTATATTTAGGTGAGTTATTGGGACTGAGAGGTATAATATCATGCAGTTACACCTTTAGTAGAGTGATTTTAGACAGGGGATCCAGGAAAATGTAAATGGAAACAGAACTTTGGAATTTTCAAAATGTCATAAATTTTGCAGCTATATGGTTCTGTCTCCTAGATAGCTCTTTGAATTTCCAGAAGTGCTTAGACACAAAGTTCCGTCTTGCCTTGTGTTTTTTAAAAAAAGAAAACAACAATGTGACTCCACCCAAATCTGCAAATTACATGTTCATGGTTAAAGGTAATACAGAATTTGAAAGAAAAACAAAGTATCTGACAATAATAGTCACAGAAAATGGGCAGCCGCATCCTGTCTGAAAATAAATAGGAAACAAACCTTCTAACCCTGAAATGAGCGATGGCGTCTCGAGGGTGTTCAATGTCAACTGCTCCTATCTCTATAACCAGTACAAATTCATCTGAGTACATTTAATGCAGACATGATGCACACTACATAGTAAACAAACTCTGGCCTTGGGCTGGTTTCAGCAAGTACTATGTCCATCATATTGTACTTGTTCATGTGCATACACATGCATCTGTCAATGCAGAAAACGCAAGATTGAAAAACAAGTAGTACTGTCTTAAATGGCCCCCTGGAATAAGACAAATGAAGGGCTTTAAGACATAGACGCTTCATTCAAGTGCTGTAGTACCTACCTATCTAAAATATTCCAGATTACATCATCTTACATCCTTCAGTTTGGTATATTAGAGGGATTTTGTTTCAAAATGGTAGAGTGGATAGAACCTTTGCTCTGCGATCTTGTCATCCAGATTAGGTGACCCTATATCCAGCTCCCTGATTGGACAATGTGGACATAGAACTTTTTAAACTGAAGTGGACTGAAAGTTCATACAAAGCACTATGCACTTTTTGGATGTTTCTCCCAGCTGCCATCTATCATTGTAAAAATTACATCTGGACATAGTACCTGTTATTACTGAGATTATATCTATGGTAGAACATGTTTTTTGATGAAATGTGGAGATGGGCCCAGTTAATCCTCAGCCCATGAATTGTACAAGTGTCTTCCCGTTTGAGTTGTTGCATGGTAATGTGTATGTGTCAGACCATTTCCTGTCTTGTCATAATAAGTTGCACTCAGAGCAATTGATGTTCCATCTGGGTTTGTTGGAGTAGCCATCTATGCACCAGAATCATGTGCAGTGCTGTGCTGGATATTATTATGGCAGGATTTACACTGCAGGTCTTTTTTCCCAAATCAGATATGGATCAGATTTTGAGGCCCATATCTGATTTGTTCAACTGCGTGTTTAAATCTGGTTTTGAGCGTGAATGATATCTGTTTTGTTTCTATTCCATTTGTTTACACCACTCACTGCCTGGCCATTGTCTTAGGCAATCCACATGCGCACAGTTGAGAAGGCTGCCGGAAATAAAAGCAATTTTACTAAAGCCCGCTGGCCTAGTAGTCATAGAAATGATCAAAACATCAAGCTCGCAACATTTCACTGGGTAACCTATATCTGATTCTCCTCTTAACGCCTTTTACACCTATCATCTGCATCATCACAAATGTGTAGGCGGACTCCGCCTTAGTCTAGGCCTATATTTGGCATATAGGCGTAGGCAACACACTTCACTTTGTAAACAATGGATGACATTGAGCTGGGCTTCTTCAATCCAGAGGATTCTGAGGAAGAGAAGGAGAGGAAGAGCTATAATGGCCTCATACGCCTGTGCTGCGGTCATCGCTGCCTCCGCTGTTCAGACCAGTGTGTGGATGCGAGAGAGATCAAGGGATTAGTGGGAGCAGGTTGTGCAAAAGTTTGATGATGAACAGATGGTGCAAAATTAACCAAGGGTGCCAATAATTACGGAGGGCAGTGTGAGAAATAACTCTTCAGAACTTTATTCACAGAAACAAACTCTCAAGCCGTACGTTCGGTCTCCTGGATTGGGACCATGTTCCTGTTACCCTGTTTGCCTAGTCTATTTTTCTGACCAGTTTACCAGAAACACATCCTAAACCTTCATCGCTCTCCAGGATTGGAATTGCCTTTCTGCTATAGCCTACCCTTCTGACTGACTGACTGACCATCCAGCCTTGGCAGGGGTTAACATCACCAAGCTTCTGCCCCGGGAGGCCGCTGGCCGGACACAGTCATGCCCGTTACCCTCACCATTCTGTACCACTTAAGTGGGACTGTGTTTACCCTGTTTTGGGCCCCAGCCCTTCTCCAGTGATTACTGTGTTCCTGTGAATAAATGTCTTCATTAGAGTGTAACCCTCAGTCTGCATCTGGTTCCTCATCTGGATCGTAAGTAAATCAGGTGCATTTGGCTCCTTCCAGTGCTTTTATTATCAGTGGCAAAACTCCACTGTGACCAAGGAAAACTAACAAATCGGTGCCAGGAGGAGTTTCTAACGCAGTTTCAATCACTTCTGGTGCACACGCTGTTAAGTCTCCCTCCACTGCGCTCGCTCCCTCCCTTGGTTAAGACCAACATCCTCTGCACTGGCTCCCTGGAGGAGCTTAAAACTGCAATTGGTATCTATTTTTGTGCTTTATTTGGTAAAATGTCATAGTAGCTTTCCTGCTATGAGTAATTGAGGTGATCTGAGGGTAAATTAAGATCTCTATATGGCGGGCCCAGACAGTGAAAATCCAGAAACACACTTCCAGTTCCTCCGTTGTCAATAATTGCAAATATTAGCAGGGAAAAAAAGGCCAAAGACGAGCAGAAAAGAGGTGAGGTGGAGTGGGAGGTGAAGTTTGGTTGTAAAATTACAACCCATATAAGCTAGGCATGTGTTTGGAAGATCTACTTGCATTGTTTTGGTATGTGCAGTATGTAATTTGTTGGCACGCTTCTTCATTAGCAGTGTAGCACTGGTCTGCACATTTATTTACTGTGACTGGACTCCAGTTGTAATAATGTAAAAGGAATCCATCTTTCACAGAATGGTTGACTGGGTGTAATACCTGTTGCCATGTGTTTGATAGCTTAGCATAGCACTGTAGCTTTGTGTGGCCTCGCCCGGTGAGGCGGTGAAAATAGAAGTCCACACAAAGTCAGATTAGTGGGTAGCTAGCAACTGAGAAGTTGATTTTACTCTCCAGTGTATGGGGATGCAAACTATCTTGACATTTTGCTGTCAATCCGCGGTTTGGTAGCTAATGCTAAAGTCATTTAAGTGGCTAATGTTAGTTCGCTCACTTGCTTGGCTGAATAACAATCTCATTTCTCTATCATCTTTCCAATACTAAGAACATGTACAATGGCTTTAAGATGGCGTAGTATGTATCTGTGTAAATGCTTAATGTTAAGTTCTTGTTATTACCTGTGTATCTTACTTTGCATTGAGACATACTGGTGCTACCCGTGTTTCTGCATTCCGCTGGTGAACGGAACTCGTGAACGAGCATTTAGCGTTTGGAGGGAGAGAAGGAGCAGAGAGGTAGTGACGGTGGTGTTTATGATCAGAATCTTGCTGTCTCTTGCTCTTTTCTCCTAAATTACCAAGTGCAACTTTAACAATGCCTCAATGAACTCTGTTCACTGACACAGGTCTTCTAAAGCATTTACAAGCCATTGGGCTCGAAGGTCGTGTGCATCTTGTATTGGCATTTGGCCTCATTTTTTACACACAAAGATTGCTTCAGTTTCTCCGGACTCTCAGAATTTTAGCTGTATGTTAAGAATTGTCGATGGCGGGATCCCAGGATTCCGAGCGTTTGCACGTTGGGAAATGTTCTGTTTAACTGCTTGCTCACGCAGCTTTTGGCAAAGTGGTGAACCTCTAATCTTCTTGCTAGTACACGACCGAGCCTATTGTGACTGTTCATTTCGTAAACAATCATTACTGAATCACTTGTTACTTATTCACCACTTTGCCGACAGAATACTCCAGATGGATGTCATTCAGAGGATTTCACAACTTTTTTAGTTTTCTCATCCTCCTGCTCCAGTTGCTGATTTGGTGAAACTTTACATAGTTTATCTTCATGCTGTTTGCAGCTAACGTAGAAGAAAGATTTAAAACTCCTGTTCATTATGCATCGTTGTTTTCAATAAGACTTTTATGTTGCTCTTTAATCAGAATGTCATAATGATGAATAATGTTTAGGGTTTATTGTTGTCCGTTCATTCTTGGGTCCTGACTGGCTGTGTTTCACGAATGCACCAGCGGTTTGATCACCATACACTCTCCTCCCTCTGTGGGGCTGCCATTCGTCAGCTCTAATAATAGACCCAGGTGCGTGATGTGCTTGGGAAATGAATTCATAAATTACATCTGAACAATGTATCATACAATTTAACTTAATGCAAATTTTATAATTAATACTGAATGAACCCTGAGGTTTGCTGAAAGGTCGGCTGCAGTGTGTAAAAAAAAAAAAAGTTAATGAAAGAAAAAAATAAGGTGTTTTGCATTGTATAATTGATTATTACCTGTAAGCCCTGAAAGCTTGGGCCCAATTAATGGTCTGTAACTGTACAAGATGTACTGACTGACTGTGTCTGTGACCCCTCATTAAGATTTTACAATGCAAATAGCTTGTGTGCAAATCCTTTATTTTGTTACGGGAAAAATTACTTGAACTGTATGCACTGGTAGGAAGTTTTAACTGAGTTATAGAATAGGGCTCTGAATATGCTTCGCCATGTCAGTGTATTGGTACATGATTAACCCTAATTGATGCTGAATCCTCAAAAAAAATTGTGCTGTCTCCTAAAATTTAGATCCATGCAGTATTTCACCTGCAGGAAATGTCAATTTTCCTTGATTAAATTTGAGCAAGCAAAAAATCTAGATGTATCTAGTTGTCAAAATTCTGATAAGATTATGGCATAGTAATTATTTTGTGCATTGAAAAGAGTTCAACTAAAGCTCAGTGCTGTTTCATCCTTTTCATAAAATTCATATCTACATACATTTCAAAGCAACAAATATCTGACTGTGTTTTTTCATCAGGATGCAGTGACCAGCTAGAAATATCAATTTGTGCTTTGAATTCTGAAAAAATTGCACAGAACCATGTGGTGTAAAAATTCTTGGGGAGCTGCTGATTTTAATGAGCATTCAAGTCTTTATGATCTGTGAGGTTCTGTGATTCACTTTCAGCAAAAGTGTCTGACCTCGACCATATGGTTATATCTGGCTCAATGAAAATAAGTAATGATGCTGAAATACTGAAGGCCTTTGATTAATCAGCATTTATTACGGCTTTGTTGTGATTTAGATTTTCATGTTCAACCATTCAAATATTCTATCCATCCACTGCAGGATTGGGCGGTGGGGTATAAGAACACACCTTAGACAGTTTACCAATCCATCGTGCAGAATACGTACCATCCTCTTCTGCACCCTTACCTTTGAGCAATTGCCAGTCTCCAGGGAGGATAGCAGGCAGATCATTGGACAGTGGGAGGCAACCGGAGTACCCGGGGGAAACCAATACAATCACAGGGGGAACATGCAAAATCCACATTAAAAGAACCAACCTGGATTTGCAGCAGCAACAGTGGCGGTTCTAGACCCGGGAATTGGGGGGAACAGACATGTCCCTTTATGACAATAATTGGTCCTGGCAAGTTCTCGATCGTTTTCCTTTATTGATGCCTTTTCAAATTATCGTAATTGGCAAATGAAGACTCAGCGTCTCTCCATATGCGATGGAACAGCGTTGAAATCATGGGCTAAATTCAGCACAGTAGCGGACCTTGAACTGAGAAGTATGACAAAACATCCGTTTAAAACAGTTATTAGTCCTGACCTGTTCTCAGTCATTTTCATGACTAACAGAAGGTTCGCTCCGAGAGCACTCCACACTTTACAGGTGCTGCTCGTTCTCCCCGATTACGAAAGAAGACAATCATTCATCTGGACGCGTATTTGCTGCATTTAAATCAACGTTATTCAAATTTGCATACCTGTTGACTCTCACGCTAATAGCTTGAGCAGCACGCTGCCGATTTAACTGCCGAGTGGCACTTTTTTTTTAAATCAACCCACGCCATACCGAGAGTAAAAGGCGATATTTCATTGGAACACACACCTGATCAATCAACGCGAAGCACTGGCCTATTAATAAGTAAATAATTTTTCTGTTCTGAATTTCGTCCATGATTTCATCGCTGTTCAGTTGCATATGGAGAGAAACCGTGTCTTCAGTTGCAATTACAATGATTGGAAAATGCGTCAGTAAAGGAAAATGATTGAGAGCTACCCAGAACTAATTGTCATAAAGGGACGTGTCTGCGCCCCCCAATTTCGGGGTCTAGAACCGCCACTGAGCAGCAACCTTCTTGCTGTGAAGTTACAGCACTACCCACTGCGCCACCAATCCGCCCCTTATTTCTAATTATTATATTCGCTGGACTAGCATTTAGAACTTTAGGCCATAAATTGGAGCTCAACTTAAAAAAAAAGGGTTTCTTGAGATGCCTGAACAGATTCACTGTTACTTGCTATTACTTCCGGTCAAAATGTAGGGCAATACCACGTAAAGTATGATGAACAGGAGCAATCGCTGGTCCCGGCAGACTCCATTTTCCTTTTAAAGAAGATTGACTTTGCCATTGATTTCAATTTGGTCCAGCTGCTGAGCCATGCTCAAGTCTCGCCAGCCACACAACCACACAGAAACTCTGCTGAATTGTGAGTTAGGTTCGAAGTAAAGTTTGTTCTGAATCAGAGAAAGAAAGCAGGAAGAAAATGTTTGATTAATGTCTCCTGAAAACAGGACTTTCACAGAATTTGAGAGGTCCCTCAGTGTACCGGCTATATATGAGGGAAAAAATAAACAAATGCAAAGATTAAATAAACTGCTGGCTCGACAAAAGTGGCTGCAGCAGGGCTTTCATGAAGGAAATAACTCAATGTTGAGCAAACTATACATACCTGAAATGTATTTTCTTACTATAATTGCTATTAATTTTATATTATTTTATATTCCACTTATTCTTTTACATTCATTTACACTTATTTAACCTCAGTGAAATTAAAAAAAGCAATGAACACATATGACATGAAGCAAAACTACTCAATAGTAAATGATACATTTCTATCATTTCATCATTCTTCTGCTAATCAATACCTATGGTAAAAACAAAGTCAAGACTACACTCTGTATCGGTCAGCTCTTGCATTTAGAGTAAACTTTGATATCTCAGACATCTCTGTGTCAAACTCAATTTCACTGAGCAACGATTGGTCTCACAACCCTCATGTGATCTGTGTCTTCTCCCTTCCGGCAGCATGCATGTCTCTTAGAAATATCATCTCTTTTGATTGGTTTACGTCCTGCAGGCTTCCTTTCTCTGGCTGTGAATTATTTGTTACCCTTCCTCACAAGTGTTTTGACACATTTATAGCCCCTACTTTGAGTTTGCTGGACTATCACTAGCTATACACCTTGTAGCAACCAGTCCATAATAGTAAGCTCTTCATCTTTTGAAATTAAATTGTAATCTTTCATGATTGAAATTTACAGAAATTCTCCTCCTCCTATCAGTTGATAGGAACAAGCTCCCAAGCCTTACTCTTTGTCTCCAGAATTTGGGCCATGTTCCCGTTTATCAACACTCAGTATGTAGCTCTGCCCAGTTTATTAGGAACAAGCTCCCAAGACTTCTACAGTCAATAGGATTAGGACTACGTTCCTGCTTAACCTCTGCATCCTGCCATCTGACTGCTCAGCTCTAATGAACTCTCCATCTGGCAGTTGTCCCGGAAAGCTACTGACCGGGCATAGGATGCACCGTCACTACCTCGCCCACTGCATCTAAACTGAACTGTGCCATTGTACTCTGGGCCCCGCCCCTCTGCCTTAATGTATTTCTATCAATAAAGCCTACTATTGGATTGCACCCTGCCTCTGCATTTGATTGATGGTCTGGGTCATGACAAACTGCCATGAGCTCACACAATACAGATTTTTGTGCAGCTGCTCTAGCATAAGAATGAAGATTTTTTTTGCATAAAAATATCTCAATCTAGATTAAGCAAATCCAGACACTACTTCTCCTACTATTGGTTATCGGGAGGCATGCATGCATTTCGCACTTTCATTGCTGTCGAGTAAATTTCAATTTTGCATATCCTCATTGATGAATGCACGTTGTTTTAATGCAACAAATGTGAGTACCGATCTATTTTTCCAGTGCACCAGGTCACACCTGACTGTCAGTCGCAGAGAGATCATATTGTTGGGTGCAGCAAAGCAAGTACAAAACCATTATACAGGCCAACAGTTCTGTCAAAGAAGTCTGTCATGACTGAGCATGCATGGTAAACTTGAAAAACTAGCTAATATTTCTAGTTTATCACTGGTGGAAATTGCTAGTTTGACGTCATACCATGGCTATTAATAACTGTTTATCATAGCTGCGCTTTCCAAATAATAATAATAATAATAATAATAAGGCAGGACTCTTCAAACATCAGTTTTACTTGCACTTTGAGACATTTGATTAAGTGGCGCTTCGTCTGGGCCATTGATGCAGACAGTCAAAGAATTTCTGCTATAGCCTATGAACATCCACTAGGCATGACAGTTCTCATTTAAAGTAAACAGTGCAGTAAAGGAAAGATATTAGCTTAACTATCTATCAATGGAATAATTACGACTGTTGGAGTGATCAGTATGTGCAACACTAGGCAAACTTGTTAGCTCAAGTCTCCTTTCCTAGCTCTAATATAATACATCCAGTCAATTTTTGCTTTATTGTCTAAATCTGGGATTATAAAATTACAATCTTTGAGGTTTGAGAATGGCTGGTTCTCACCCTTCCTTAACCTGGCTGTCTGGTCTAGGGGCCATCCGACCAATCAGAGGCAGTAATTGCTCCACAAATTATGTCATTACTTGGGAGAAGAGAAAACCAGGGCTAGACCTGGTTTCAAAGTCCAGATTTGATGATCCCTAATCCAAATTTTCTGTGGCCAGCAATAATGGAGTCTAGTCAAAGTTAATTAATTCCCTATTCATGTTTTATCTTGTCTGTACAAATTTTTAAAAATTGGTCGGGCTTTGTCCCACAAATATAAGAAGGTAGCTCATGTCAATTTGTTTATCTTTCATTCACAGTCACATTCAACAGCAAAACTGAAGCAATATCACACATGAATCGAATGTATTACACTTCAAGCCATGTATGAGGCAGAAAAAGTAAGATTAACTTGAGAGATGATCCAGAATCATAGCTCACATGTCTGGGAAATGGAGGGGTTAAATTATTTTCATTCTAAATCAGGGGAAGCATTATATAAGGGCTGGGGGAGGTGAGGCTCGGTTGACTGGCTGTAATAAGGTGAACCGCAGGCTGTCCTGTGTTTGTGCCAACATGCTAAGATACGCCCCCACTCAAGGCCTGACAACCATCTGCTGTATGTGTGCCGATATCAGCCCACTGAATATACTTCATACCCCCTCAACTAAAGCCTCACCTCTCATTTAATGCACCGCGCTTTGTGCTACGTATAATCAGCTCTTAAATTACTAAATATAAACTCTAAAGTTGGACATTTTTAGGTGAAATATTGCATATTAAATGGAGAATTATCTCTTTCATGATATGTACCATATAATACCCTCAGACTGAGAGTCTAGTGTTTATTTCTGTAAACTGGATTGCCGACATGAATGTAAATAGACACAACAGATCTAGTGTTGTTAAGTGTTACCACATAAGTACGTCAGAGAAATAGCGGGTACAGCAATGAAAGCCTATTGTTCATAACACAACAAAAATGTTCAAGGTTACTTTACTTTGTTTCCATTTTTTGAGTCTCTGTTGACCACAGGTGCATAAAGTGAATTTATTCTTGAGTTATTTATCTTTTTTAAATAAGTTGGAATTTAAATGTAAACAGCCAGCTGGTTATCCACTGCCTACCATTAACCTAACATCTCAGATATCAACCTTTAATCGTCAGTACATCTCACTGTGCCCATAGTGATGATGCTATATGGCAAATCAATTATGTAATCAAGTGTATCATTTCTGCAAAGATTAGAATTTTTTCAGTTCATCAAAAAATATGCAAGGCTTAGTTTTAATCTTGTGAAACCAGTTATATCAGATTCCAGGTTTATAAGTTTTTTTTTCAGTTTCACAATCATAGCCTATTCATTCCATACAAGTCAGGTACTGGCAGGTAGCCTATGGTGCCCATCAGAGGTTGAAAGTCCAGGTTCAGAAAGTAAAAAATCCTCCCCAGAACTTTTCCAACCACCTTGTCTTAATTCTGACAGGAGATGGAGCCAATATGAATGATCAACTCATTCTGTGGGAGGGAGAAAAACCTGGCAGGATGTTTCTTTTCTGACCCCTGGATTTTACATCTCTGGATACTATGTCCAAAGACTGATTGACATCCTAACTGAAGACCAGTCTTGATGAGAGGACTGTCTGAGAGCACTTTGTTTTCATGTCAAAAAAAAAAAACGTGGTGAAATGCAAATGTATGAAAGACTCGGGATTCTGTTTCACTTATTGTAGGAAAAGTCAAATGAATTTGAAAATTGCATATTGACTGTATACTGTTATGTTGAAAATCAAGTTATCTTGTTTGTACTGCCTTTTAATTTTCAAATTTGACTTAGCATTGGAAAATTTTCAACTTGAAAATGGGGAATGACTTTGAAAAATGAATTTCAATCAGCCTTTACATTTTCATTTTAACATAGTCAGAGAACACCTATTGGAGTGTGTAAAAATGTAAATGGTAAATGGATTATTACATTTTCAATGGAATTTCTATTCTACACAAACTTGGGGGAAATTATGATTCTATCATGGAATTACATTTTTAAATTATTATTTTAAAAAATTTGGTATCTCCAATCCCACCCCTATCTGGAATATCCAATAAGGGAGCTGAGCACAAGTACTTAGGCTTTTCCGCTTATGCGGCCCTCTGTTGCCAACTCTTCTCCGAAGCACGCGCCTGTTAGCTGCTGCCTCTTATATAATCACTGGTTGAGGCTCCACGAGCTCAGAGCGAGAGCGGAAGGTACCCGAACAGAAGAGAGCTTTGAGTCTTCCTAATGAGCGCCCGTCTGGCCAACAGGAGGCGCCTAGAGAAACTACATCTACATAACTCTTCCCAACAGACCCTTCCCAATTTGCATCCCTGTAGCGCATTGGCCAATTGCGCGCTATTTCTGAAAAGAGCTGCCGACCACTGCTGGTTGGTACAAGGCAGGGATCGAACCCGCGCCATGATGTACATTTATATTTTCAAGTTTACAGAACCATTTTAATATTGTACCCAATATGCTTCCATGTTTAGCACATAGAAAATGGTATTTTGAACTGACAGACTGACGGCTGATACTAACCGTTCTGTTTTAAGGGGGCCGTCTACTTTAAGACAAAAAATTAATAAAGGGTTTTTTTTCCCTGCTATTATATGTGATTCAGTGATTCATCATATTTTGAATGAAAATCAACATCCATTTACCATGGCAACAGTGACCATCTTGGATTTTTGGCAATATTTGTTTGGAAAACTTTTCTCTGTTGCTGTTGCAGATATTTGTTTGCAACCTTTTGAAAAAAGATTTAACTCACAAAAGAGTTATTTTTCATATTTTCCTGTTTCCAAATGAGAAAAATTTGATGTTTCTATTACCATGGAAACAACAAGCCCCTAAATTTTCTGCCCCTCCTCCATCTAAAAAATTTCAGATTCTCTGTAGTGACACTCAGCCAAGATTAATCTATCCCTGATCCAAATTTGAAAAAATTAACTGAGAAATAACCAAGAAAAATCTAAGTACCTGCTGTACAAAGAAAAATGTTATGGGAGGTAAATGCAATTCTGCTAATACAGAAAAATGCATTATAAAGACCGTGAAATACAGAGTAAAAAAAAAACCATACACTTTTTAACGGGTCATTTTATGATGGTGCAGCAATATACACGTATACAACATATTTTTTACTTTTGCCTCAGATCTTTCCGCTGATATTGGTACCAGTTACACCTCATTACGTTTCAGGCATGACTGCACAGAGGACAATTAAGGGACTCAAGTGAAATCTGACTTGTGCCAACTGACCAGAGCTGGACATGAAATTGACCATGCATGTCATAATGGGTTGCATAGTCATTTGAACTTAAAAACAGGCATATGAATCTTGCCTGAGCTTTGGTTGTAATGACCTGGCACTGCCTAGCATGGTGTGTCCACAGGTTACCCCCAGGCAAAGGGCCTTCATGGTCACTGAATGTCATAGGACACGGAACGCTACAAATGTGCTGCGGAGTTTTCAGCGTCAGTTTCGTAACGTGCCATAAATGTTTTATGTTGACTTGAAACTTCACAGAGGGAATTCTGTTATGTTTGCTTTGTGTCAGAGTCTGATCAGTTGGCACAAGTGAAATTTCACTTAACTCCTTAAATTGTTCCACAGCAGTCATGGGTTTAATCTGACAAGGTGCAAACTGGTATCAAAAGAAGCAGAAAGAGCTGCTGAAAAAGTCCATCTAAAAAGATGTTGTATACATTGCTGCAGAATATGATAATTGGAAGTGTAAAAAAAAGTGTATAGTTTTTTTACTCACTCTGTTTTTCAGAAGACATTGACTCTCACATTACAAAGCAGAAGACATATTAAAAAAAAACTCCAGCACCATAGGTTTAGCCTTTGTTGGCTTTGTTTTTTGTTCGTTTGCTGCTAATTATGCCCTTATTAGTTCAAGTATTTTCTCTTTGGTGGCCAGCCAAGTCCTTTTTTCACTTTTAACCCGCCTAGATTCAGATTTGTGGAGGAGGCTGCCTGCATTTGACGCTGCGTTCTTATTAGTCAAGGCCAGGCCCATGCAGCTCATGCTGTAGACTGAGGACCCAATCAGAGTCAAGGTAATATACTGTATGGCTCATTTCATGCAATTAGATTTAGATCTATAGAGAATCCACAGGGAATTAGGAGTCCAGGGATGAAAACCGTATGGAAATTGCTTGTGGAACAACAAAGTTGTGCAGGTTTTCAGTTTTGCAAACAAACATTGTTTAGATTCATGATTTTTTCTCATGACATGTCAATATAAAACTGCATTTTTTTTCAATCAAAAGCTGCTTTCCTATGCATGAAATAGTTAGTAAGGATGTCAAATCAGCAAAAAATAAAAACCGATATATTGTCAGATTTTTTGTGATTGTATTTAAGTCATAAATTTTTCACTTGGCCTCAGCCCATCACTTCTGAAAATTCAAACCAAAACCAACTTGTATGCTATGTTAGTTTTTTTTTTCCTTGACAAATGAGGTCAGTCCTACTGAATTTCTATCGGGATAAAGTTGGAAGGACAAGTTGGTGGCCAAATTAGAGCAATACCGGACCAAAAAGCTGGTCATCTTAAGAACTTCTGGTTTACCTGCTAAAAGTAAAAGTAAAAGTCAAATACTGCTTGATCCAGTTTGACAAGATTAAGCTGATATCTCAGAAAATTTTAAGCAGGAATTAACGCCACTGCTGGATATACTGAGCAAGTATCAAAAATGTAATTTCTCTACCATCTGTGATGTCTGTTCTCCAGTACTGCATAAGTATTTTTTTAAATAGATGAAGAACGCTGGGTTCAGTGGAAGCAATAGCAAAAAATAAATAAATAAATAAATAGATAAATGATTGAGACTGTAAATCATGTTACTGCCTTTACTCAGCTACTGCATTACTTGTATTTTTATAATCCATTTAAAAAAAAGTGCTCCTTATTTTCATGTTGGATCAGTAATATGACCGGCCGTGCATGCGGTCATTGCTGATGTTCCCTATGGATGCGAAACAATGCCAATAATGTGGCCCACACTGCCAGTCTAAGCAAATGTCCAGAAGTTTTTTTTCTCTCTCTTTTTTCTTCTTTATTGAACATATTGCACATCATATACAAATACTTGTATAAAGCAACCATAGTGCAATTGCAGACATTAAAACACTAAACAATACAAGCCAGGAGGTTATAACAAACAAAAAATAAGTAAAAAAATTTTAAGAAGTGAAAATGATAATGAATAAAATAAAATAGAGGGAGAAAGAAACACTCATGTCATGTTCAATCCAAAGTCCAGCAATCTGCCCGAAAAGTCAGCTTCTTCAGAATACTAGTAAAAGCCAGCAACACATAGGCTCTGCTCAAATACAGCCTTTGAATTTTGCGCAAACATTTATAGTTTTCAAGGCCTTATTATTGAAGAGGATTTGATAGAATGCAAGAATTGCTGAAACTCCTCGTAAAATACAGTGAGTAGGGTTTTTTTACTTGAAAATGTACACGCAAATGTCCAGAAATAGTACTTCCAAAAGCTCAAGACTGGGATAAGGCATTACAGCTTGTCACGTGATGGAGGAGGCGGAACTAGCGTCCCGAGGAGCCAGTCGCTGCAAAGGCCAGCAGCGCTGTGTGAAAAAAGGAAAAGAGCCCGAATAACGGAACGATAGGGTTTATGGAAATACGTGCCGCGACTAACGTGGGGGTTATGCATTAATAAAACAAAAGCTGTATAGAAAGTATTACTGGGTCCCCGAGCGAAACAGGACATTTGCCGTTCCCTGAATGAGCAAATGAAAATGGCCTGGATGTGGAAGGTAAGACTTGCCTCTGTTCATGCGTTTCTCAGAGAATGCTAGCAGTAGCAATTAGTATCGCATTATCGCGGCATAATTTGTATTCTGCATATGACAATCCATGCGTGGTCGAGTGATGACGTTGACTCATTTTTTTAAAATATCATACAGATCGCGCAAAGCGAAATGAGCTGACGTGTGAGTCTTCTGCTCCCTGCTGTTTTTAGCATGCCCTACAATTCGCCGTTTATCGAGAAACAGCTGCGGAAACAATATTACAGGAAAATATATATACAAATAAATCAATCGGGGCTATTACCAGCCCTCCCACTGCTTTGGGTGTAGTTTTGTATTGTTGAAGGCGAGTTGGGATTCCAAACGCGATGATACGAAGATGAACAAGCGAACAAGGAACTGTGTCCTACTTTGAACGTCATGTAATTGAATCCATCTCTCATCACGCTCACTTGAGTGTATAAGCCCCGTCTCAGTGACCAATACTGCATTTGTTGATCTGTGTAAGTTACCCTACTGCAGAAACATCAACTCTGAAATGAATCAGTCGCTTCTGGAGTTGGCATTATTGTGACTCATATTTATCCAAATCGAATGGCATATGAAATGTATTTGTTTTTTGGTGTGTGGAGGAGGAAAAGCTACAGAAATGCGCCCTGTATTTTTTCACCAGAAATGTACAAGTTGAGTTTTTCAGTCAAGTTAAGCTCCAACATCTTCGATTCTGGTTTTTATTACATTTTTAACATATTTGTGTTGTTTTTCCATATTAATTTGTTAATGTTAGTGCAAATGAACCACACCATTTTCTATTCTCGCCATGAATGCAAATAAAAGAAAAATTGTCTCACTCAAAAAGTGGACTGAAACATGCATATGAAATTGCCATATCATGCCTTCCATACCATCATAAAAATTTACTTTTCTTCACTTTTCTAGCATTTGTTCATGTTTTATGAAATATCAGATGCACGTGTTGCATTATACATTATCTTATTTATGAATAAAAGTTCATGTTGATGGTATAATTAAATATCCTGACTGTGATGTGGTATAGCATGTTTATTACTTTTTTCATGACTTAACATCATTTGATATGAACAAAGTAGGGCGCTAGTTCCTCTAATGAAACGGGAATTTTTCACTTATCTAGGTGTGCAGTAAATTAGTTCAGCATGACTGGTAAATACTTTGTTGTGGAAGTGAAATGATTATTGCAGGGTTCTCACTAGGTCATTTGAGCGTAGGGGCCCCCTACGCTGTGATTTGGGCCCCTACGCTGTCTTTCAACCAGCGTAGGGGTGTTTTGATAGTACTAATACCTGCTTGTTACAGGGAGTATCAGAGAGAAAAGGAGAACAAAGTAATTTAAACCCCACAAAATGCCTGAAATAGTGTTTCAGAGAGTTCTAAATTTCAAAATTTTCTGGGGGGGATGACCCCAGACACTCCTACTAAGCTCATACCTTCGACACCAGCCACGCGGCTAGCACCATGCCAAGTTGCCCCTACGCTGTGATCCTGGTGAAAATCCTGGTGAGAACCTGTATTGGTGTCATGCCAAGAAGAGCAGTGATTGGACTATTCGGCCCATCCAGTTTGTAAATGAAATTTTATTTGAAAGATACAGTTAGTCAAAATGACATACAGTATGTGCAATCAGTAGGTCTGTGAACGCTGGTCATATATTGTGCATTTCTTTCCAAGTTTAACACAATGGTCTCAAACCTTGTTACCATCATGTAGGTTCATACTCCAACCCTAATTCAGCACAACTGATTAGGCTAATTAGCAGCTCATCAAGATCTGCGAAATGAGGTGTTCTTTACTTTGGTTGCAGTGAAAACCTTCGGGGTGCTAGCACTCCAGGAACAGGGATGGACACCTCTGGGTTAACATCTATGCAGCCTGTAAATATTCTAATTTCCCTCCTAGTTTTCACACAGATTTTTTGCTAAAAGCGAGGCTGGTTTAAGCAGCATGATAAAATAATTGCAACATCATGATCAGGATGTAAGTGCAACAGTGAAGTGCTCGAACATCTGGATCAAGATGCTGTTGTGTGAAAGTGCAAGTATTCCAGTGATACTCCAGAAAAATTAGAAAAAAAATCATGGGTGTTTTCCATCATTTCAAATGGTCAAATCCCAGATCTTAAGTTCCAACTCCAATTTTTCATGGGGTCATTCCCAATTTGAGGAGGGTGTGTCTAGTCACTTGCGAATGTAGCAATGACTTGTAAGCGTTTTTGAAGGGATATTAATACACTTTCCAGTGAAGCAGACCCTGGTCCAGTTGGCACGGGAGGACCTAGGTTGGTATAAGGCGAATTGCTTTTGATTTCTACTAGTGAAAATTGACATTGTTGCAGGAATTCTGGCATTTGGCAGACAGAGGTATGAAAAACTCAAAGCTATAATCCCAGCGCTACAAAATTTGATCAACAAATGCACTGCAATGGTTACCTGGAAATTTTACCATGTGTTTATCTTCTGGAGTGATTAGCAAGCATTACCAGGCTCTGCCACTGTCCAGCATGTTTCAAGTAATGCTGCCTTAGTTCATATTCTCCTCAAAAATCTCCATTTTTTTAAATAAAATTATACAATGTTGATCAGAAGTACAGTTAAGACTTCTGTTCAACATCGTATTATTTTGCTGCCTTAGCTCAAAAATCTCCATTGTTTTCAATAAAATAATACGATGTTGAACAGAAGTACAGTTAAGACTTTTTTTGATATATTTGACTATTCTTGAAATGGTTGATTTTTAATGGAATATCTATATAGGCAAAGTAAAGGCCCATATCGAACGATCATCACTCCTGTGATCCATTGGCAGATCAAATTTTGTTTGCTAATTCCAAGTAATTGTGTTAAAAAGCTAATTCATCAATACAAAACATGCAAGCTATTGTAGAGAAAGTGAAGATATCTTTCAAGGGTGTGCACTGCCCCCTTCACAGAACAGTGCAAACCAGCTTTATGGAAACTTACATCATTGTGACCATTCATAACATGAGATGTTGTGTTGTAATACATTTTATTAAACACATAATGCCATGGTCACACACATATGTATTCCCCAGAAAGATAACATCAGTGAGTAGGAAATCAGTACGTATATTACACGGTACATAAAGCTATAATATTTTAATACACAGAGCGAGACTGAGGCTAGCGACCACTGTCGCTAGTGGATCACATGACTGGTCACATGATTACACTCTAACTGGGATAGAAAGTGAAGTGGAAAGCCCCAGTTTGAACACAACAGTGAAGGACAATGAAAAGACTGTCTAGTTTGAGAAACAGACGACTCGTGGGTCCTCAGGTGGCAGCGTTATTAAGTTACCAGCCAAAAACAGCCTCTCATCCTCAGCAGTGAAGAGCTGACTCTGGTACGCTTACCCGCAACGCAAAGCTCCTATAAAACGGCCTAATCTGAGACTGGCCAATAAAAAGAGACTATTAAAATCGGCAAAGGAACACTGAAATTATATATCGGACGATTGGGGAAAATTTCACGGACAGAAATTTGGGTAAAAAACATTTGTGGAGTGTGGAACAAATTAAAAGATAACGACGAAGTGCCTGACACCATCTGTCAAGCATGGTGGAGATAAATTGGGAATGTTGTCCAAAGTAAAATGATTGGTAAACAAGAAAGGCTATTGCTCTATTTTTGCCGCACCATGTGAAAGGCCCTTGATTGGAGCTAATTTCATCCTGCAGCAGAACAATGACCCAAAGCACTCCTCAAAATTACTAAGTATTAAGTATTTTGGGAAGAAGTAGTCAGCTGGTGTTCTACCTGTAATTGATTGGCCGCCGCAGTCACCGTATGTCTGCCCTATTGAGCTGTTGTCTGAGAATTGTGAAGATTCTGCAGAGAAGTTCTACATTTACAGTGAGAATGCCACTGGTCTGCTTGGCTGTCATTGTTGCAAGTGGAGGATTCTCTGATGATAGCAAAGTTTGCGGGATAAAACTGTTATTTTAGGCGGAAATCATAATTTATAATCTTGTAAATGTCTTGATTATACTTTCTATTCATTTAGATGAATATGACTCATTAGATAAATAAAAGTAAAAATTTACATGGGAAATATAAAGTAGGAAAGTGTTGTTCTCCCTCTTGATTTTGAGGAGGGTTTATACAGATCACTGAGTCGTCTGAAAGTACAGCTGCTCATTGCCTTTCCTTAGAAGACACTAATATGGCATTTACTCATTTACTCTGATTGTCCTGTTCATCCGGGCGCAAGATGTCATTTAGAATATGAGCAAATATAGGTATCGATGTAAACTGAAAAACTTTGCTTTACAGTGGAAATTTATCAACCAGCAGCTGGCATAGATTAACATGACATGCGCCACTGCTTCTATTTGAAACTGGTTTAGATTTGCTTTTATTTTTATAATCCTTTTTGTCCTTTGGCATCATATATTCCTCAGACATACATGCATTAGATTTAAGGAAACCAAAGCTATTATTATTATTATTATTATTATTATGATGATTGGAAAACTAAGCCAGGGGCTGGAAGTCTGCAAGGGCGTCGAGCCACTTCCCGTGACCTTGGGCACCCCACTACAGCCTGGACTATTGATACAAATCAAGGACTTTTCTTAAAACTTCCTACAGTCCTGCCTTCTGTAGCAAGTCTATGTCCCTCCACATATCTTTTCCACCCAGCTATTTCCACAGACCTCCTGGCAGCGTACCAAGGGCTCCTATATCGGAACTGGCATCATCTTCACACCTTGACATTTCCAAATTCTTCTTATTTCTCTCTTCAAATCCTGATACTTCAAATCTGATTATTATTATTATTATTATTATGTCTTTGGGCTGTCAGAGAGTTATTGTACTAGGAGTAAAGAAAAATGCATTAAAATGCTTTAATATTCACTTGTATCTAAACTAGAATGAGTCACTCTATCCATGGACAACAGCCTGATGCTGGCTTCGTCACACCAGCTTCCCCTGTAAATAGCTTAGGACACTTAGGCCCTTACTATTATCTGTAATTATATACAAGGCAAGCCTGAGCCACATAATGAGAAAGGGCTGGTGGTGGAAGTCAGTGGGGATTCAGGGTGCTTCTGATTACAGTGGCACACGCCTTCAGTCCTCAAGAGGGGAAAAATGGCTCTTTATAAATGATTAGATGTGTTCCTATTTCTAGCCATGGTCTGCTGTCTTTACAGCTGTGGAAGCATAGTTTGGTTTGGACTGTGAGAAAAAAATTTATATCCTGCTGATATTGTATTTTGCTGCCACTTCTACATTCATCCAGCACTGGAAGCCAGTGATCTGAATGTGGAATAATGTAAACTGCTCAAACACTTAAACAGCACAATATAACTCCAAGTGTTCCCTTTATTTTTTGAGCAGCATATATGTCCTGCAGTACACAGTGTACACAAGAAACATAAGCCGCAGCTCTTTAGCAATTTTGTGGGTACCGCTAACTGCATGAGTGAGTTTTACTAGTTTCCTCGATTTCCTGAAACTCTAATTTGCACGATCATACATTTGGACCACAAATGCTGCTTAAATAGAAATGAAATGCCTTTGCTACCAGACTGCAAATGGATTAAAACGGGTGTTTGCAGGAGGGTTTATTTTGTATAATTGGAAGTGTCACCTTTTTTATATCATGGAAATTTTTTCAGTGGGAGTAAAATAACTTTCTTTGATGCATTTCAACAAAGATAGACTTTATATTTGCACACACCCTGGAGTCAATTGGAAAGCCTGAGCTGTCATAGATTGAATTGGATGTATTGACTTAGTGTTCTCGTTCCATTTACAGGAGGGCAGTTCAGGGCTCTCGCCTGCAAGACAGTTTCATACTGAGTATAATTTATTCACTGCGTGGCCTTTACAGATAAGGTTCTTATTTATCTCTGAGAGGCTCAAGATAGCACCTGACAAAAGGAGGGAATACCCACATGCATCGACAGAATAACAGGGAATATATATCTCTGTTCTATTCTTCCTTATTGTGAGGTAAGTCCTCCTATGGAATAGGGGCATTTCACATGAATGATTCAGGATGACTGGTATTATCTCTCGTGGTACCGCTGTCCCTGGTGGCCATAGAGTCATCTTTCGTTTCATTCACTGGGTCATCATTATTTTATTATGCTTGGTCTGATCTGTTAACAATGCATGCACACACTCTTATATTAATGTATGAGCAGTACTGTGTCTGCAGATGGTTAAGTACTTGAATAGTGCTGTTATGTTTCTCATTTTTGCTCTGTATTCCTGGCAATAGATTTGAAACGAAATAATCAAGGTATCCCTGAAATGTGGACCTTAAGCATTTATTGTTTATATGTTTTTTTTTTTTTTTTTGTCGGAAATATGGTACCAAATATTGCAGTTTTTATGAATAGTCCCCCCCCCAAACCACCTCAACATTTTTGGAACCCATAAACATTACCAGGGTTTCTTTCCTTACTGCAGCTTTCTTTAGCTCCTACTTGTTCTTGGGGTATTCTGCCTTCAGTTTTGGCTTCAGCTAGTGAAATCCATGATAAATGACATACTATGAAGGTGGCAATTGTGGTACATCTCACTTCTGTGCCTTAAAGAGGTCTTCTGTTGCTTCTGTGTAATGCTTCAGGTCATTGGCCATCTGCACGGTGTTAAAGCTGCAGAATGATTTTTGAAGCACTTCACTTCACTGAATCTGAGTGGATAATATAGCTTAGCCATATACAATTCAGTGTTCATTCTGTTGCTTTTGTCACATCAATATTAAATGCAAGGGAACCATTTCCATTTGCAGCTGCACATGCCTGAACATTATCATTCTTCACAGCTGAGGTGATATGAGCAGTTCTTTCCCTTCTCCATACTCTTCCCATTGATCTTATCATCACTTCTCTCTGCAGAATGTTTTTTCCGGAACTGTGCGGGCTTTAAAATTTTCTCCGGGTAAAACCTTTTTTTTTTGAGCTGATCAATGATTATGGCTGTATTCCAAAAGTTAGGGTTGTTCACTTCAAAGTGCTCATAATGACGGCCATGCCCACCAAAGCCATATTGAAGGGCGTTCCAATCGAAACTGTGTGAAACAGCCGCTTCTGAAGTGAGCAGGCGATGTTCACTTTGCTCCCACAATGCTGTGTGACAACCCGAGCCTCATGACGTGTGTGATACAACGTCATTCAAGAAAATGACATCAACGGTAGCTAATAGCTAGCCAGCGCACAGAAAGCTGAAGAACCTAGCTTGATGGCTTACTGCAGTCAACTGACTAACGCTAGTTATGTAGTTTTTTTTCTTTCCTTTTTTATTAATTTATTTATTTATTTTACCTGTGGCTATTTGTTGCATTTTGAAAGCTATGCGGCTGGTTTAAATCTACTGCAAAACCGATAAGTGGCCAGTGAAAGCAGTTCACCCGCGAACTGCCTTGGTTTGTTTACATTTGTTTACACAGAAAGCGGCAGCTGCAAAACATGTCAAAGGAGATTTCAAACGACCGTTGCTTGAAAACCTTACTCCCTGCTGCCCTACAGAGTTTTCACTACGAAGGGAAATTACTTCACAGGGTGTAGGGCGTATTGTTTTAGGCTCGGTTCCCGATCACGTTTGCGTTCACGTGGGCGTCGGCGTTCTCACTTCCTTTCCGGACCGTAGATCTAAAACCGTTTGCATGATCTTAGCGAAACTTTGCATGATTATTACTCAGGTCCTGAAGTGGTGCCTTTTGGTATGTGCCCGTATGCCCGTCCGTCTGTCCGGATGTGATCAATTTTTCTCCAGAGCATAACTCCTAAACTGTTTAGATGATCTTAACGAAGCTTTGCATACGTACTACTCAGGACCTGCAGTGGTACCTTTCAGTATGTGCCTGCCTGCCTGTCCGTCCGTCCATCCGTCTGTCCGGTGGGTTTGGCAGGGAAGGGGGCCGGTGGGAGACCAATAAAACCTTTATTATGTTTACCAAAGATTTTAATCTTGTTATAAGCCCTCTGTTTACTCTAGTGTAATTCTTAAACTTCACCTGATTTGGATACTCTCAAATTAAAGCTGAAACTCTGCACTCACTTTCAGCTTATATTAGTTATGTTGTCTTTTTCCTGTAGTCGACATAGTTTACTCCATGTCATGAAAAGAGGTCGTACGCACATAAAAGCTGTTGGCCACTTTCCACTAAATGGCATCAGACAGTGACTGGCGAGCTCAAGAATAAATTCTCATTAATAAATAAGAACATTTGACTATTGCTGAAAAAAAAATCATCTGGCCCTCTGTTGGTTTAAGGTAGGATTAAAAAGCTACCGTGTGTCATATAAAGCACAAGCTCATTACACACTCTGGCATCTCTGAAGTCTCTTCTAAAGGCAAGTGGTTTATAAACTGCATTCTACCTGGCAAATATGCCTTCTGACCTCAATTATGCATTTCATGATTTCTGGTACTTGTGAATAGCCCCAAAGAGGGCAGTTTGAGTTGCAGCATAATGGTTGCGATATTCAAGCATGAATGTCGTTGGTTAACCGCCCCCTATTAAATTTATTAAATTAGCCTGTCCCTGTAGTCCCTGAAGAGTAGTGGTGGGGGATAATTGTTATTTTTTTGCATTTTGTCCTTGCCAAGATTTGTGTATCAAGAGTTTGAGTATGCAGGTTAGCCCAGTGAGTAGTAATGATACTCAGGCATTTTAGTACCGAACCCAAAATAAGAGTGACAGAGAAGGAACCAAGCATAGCTGCAGCAGTCTGGCTTCTTCAAGCACCATTGACTATATGATTAAAATTGATGCTGGATTGCGTAGACACACAGGCACGCACACGAGGACACAGGTACATCCATTGTTATTTTCCCGCAAAATCGAGAAAGATGTAAAAATGAAGAGACAAGTGCTAAAAGTATTTGAGTCATATTTTCACACACCGTGAGGCAAGTATGGGGTTATGTCTTTTATAGTTACCCAAGTTCACTGCCTCGATTTTTCTAAAAATGGACATTTTGTGACTTAAGCGCTTTTAGCACCGGGTTCTGTCATTGCTGTACGTAAAATTGCTGAGATTTTGTCAGGTTTTACGGGTCATTGCTAACCCCAGTATGCCTGGCACAGTAGGAGTGACCCAGTGCCTGCTGGCAGCTGCTCTGAAAGTCGGGTGGATTGTCCGCAGCTGAGCTCTCAGTAGCGCTCGCGTTGGCTCTCTGCTCCGGGACTCTTGTTGCCCTGCCTGCTACAGGTCAGAGGACGGCCCTGTGAGTGCCCAACTGGAGCTTTGCTCGACTGTGGCGCTGCGTTTCACTGCTGGAAGGGCAGTTGCTGTTGTGTGAGCATCTGTGATCAGAGGAGGGTCATTCCAGGGTAACTTTCACTGCAGCAATCCTGAGGAGACGGGCCATTTTAGCTGGAGTGGAGGACGTTTCTCTCTCCTGTGTCCTTCCTCCTCATGTAGCATGTAGTCATCAATGTGATAACCACTGAATGAAAATGAAACACTTTGGTGAAACAACTCTTGAAATGGTACAAATGGTATCCTTTATGCTTTAACCCTTTCATTGCCGTGGGCAACTATAGTTACCCAATGATAAAAGACATCAAAATCAGACGCTCTTGAAAACCTATCATGTGGCAACTTGTTTAAAAGAGCTCCCGCAGGGAGGTTTTCAACGGCTCAGGGTAACTATGTATATGTTTAATTCCTTGAAAATGTATTCAGAGCTCAAAGGGTTAATATTACAGGAGAAACACTTATAGTGTTTATACACTCTGACCCTTATAGTTAGGGGTGTCCAATGTTATCCACAATGGACCAGTGAGGCTGCTGGTTTTTGTGACTGCACAACATTAACGCACCTGCTTCTAATGATCAAGGTCTTGATTGAACCCCCTGATCACTTAATCAGTTGAATCAGGTGCTGCAGCCCTGGGCTGTAACAAACACACTGGCCCCTTCACGGATAAGATTGGACTCCCCTGCTTTAAGGTGTTAAATCACAGATATGTGATTGCGATGTTCAGAGCTGTGACTATCATGCTGATGTAACAACAAATATCGGCAATTCGACCAGAACAGAGTTTTGACTCAGAATAAAAAAAAAAAACAAATTCCGAAAACATGCTCTCCAAAAGGACAGAAGAGGTTTTTTTTTTCTTTTTTTTTTCGATTTTTTCATCTTGATTTGTCATCTTCCTCACCCTGTTTGAGATCATACAGAATTGAGTATAGTTGGGAGAGCTGAATATTTTTCATCAGCTGAAGTTTCTTGTGAAGCTGACACTTTGAATCCCCTCTGAAGCCGAAACTGAGTCAACCTATGCGTCCTCATCCGACCTTTACACTGTGAACCCAGGTAGTGTGGTGCACTCAAATGTTCTATGGAAACTGATCAACTCAAAAAATTGTGTGAGCCAACTCAACGGGTCTTGTGTTCACAATACTCAAAAACTTGGTAAAATAACTTTTCAAAATATTTACAAGCCTTGTTTTTTTTTTTAAGTACTGTCCACTCAGAGCAATTAAGTTGGCTTACAATTTTTTGAGGTGGTTGGTTTCCACAAAAAAATTTGAGTGCACCACACTACCTGGGTTAACTGTGTGCTTAATGGAAACCAGTGTGCCTCTCTCTGCGATATCCATGTAATCTGCTTTAGCGCCATTGATGTCATCGTGCCTCGCGTGTACAGAGTGTCAGTAGTTTGACTGGCTCATCCTAAGAGGCCATTTCTCCGCCCCAAAGCCTTTGTTTTTTTCATGTACTGCGAAATGTTCCTGTGGGCCAGGGTGTTGTGTAGTGGTCACTGCTGTTTGACCAAAGTGGGCTCAGTGTTGAAGGTATTGAGGTCACACTACTGAGGTGACAGTGCAGTCGTGGAAGATTCCGGTTGGGGAGTGAATGGCATTAAGCTTCCTGTCATCATCTCGGGAGTCTCTGAAGAGGGAGCGAAGCAGTCCAATCCACTCCAAACAGACAGGGCGCGGACTTCGGAGGGCTCTGTTTGTTTACTTGGCCTGAATCACCGCACCAGCATTGCTCCAGGGGAAATTCTGTTTCATTACCTTCTCGAAATTCCACTTTTTCGACTCAGCTTCATCTTGCCGATCACAATTTTTCACAGGGTTCATTTCCTGGGATACATTTTATCTTTTACCCGTGTCCACGTGTGCAATGCAAATAACAGACTGCCCGAAGCTCTGTGGGAATACATCTGTCTGCCACACTGTGCCATAATAATTCACAGACTGAATTAAAAATACTGCTTTCTTGTAATGGTGATTTATTTAACCCAGTGACTTCTACAACGATGGAACATTTACAAACAGGAACATGCCATTAAAGTAATTTCAGATTAATATTTTCTAGTTTATTTGAGCGATAAAACTTTCCCATTGCTTCCAGCGTGATTCTGAACTTGACATGCGGAATAGAATTTACTGCTTGTCTATGCAAATGCTCAAGTTGCTCATCCGGGGCTTAACATATTGAAATACACTTTGGAGAGTCTTTTTATTTCTTGAATTTTGATTACAAGCAGATGGTCGTGGGTTTGGTAAGAAGAGGGCTGTTTGATGTAAATTAATGTTATTTATTTTTGGAAGATTTGACTCGCATTAGGTGCAGGATGCTTTATTCTGCACTGGTTTGTGGTTGCAGCGGTCCACTGGATGTGTGCTTGGGGCTAGTGCTCCGTTGGTTGTGAAAATTTCAATAGCTTCCCCATAAAAAATATAGCCATACCTCTTGAGACCCATTGATTTAAGTCTTATTTCTAATGTCTGAAAGAAAATTTCTTTCAATTTTTTGAATGTACTGTTTCTTATTTATCAGAACTTCCTTTAGTTTTTCTTCATCCATATTTGTTGACACCTGGGGTTTAATCCTGAGGTGTTTAATTTAAGGATGCCTTTGACAGCAGTGAGTGAATCCTGGTAAATATTGTGATACTGGGTTATTAGAGGGATTTGGCAACCTTATTACGGCTGAAAGGTTTTGGGACTCACCTCCATTGGGTCTACTTTAGGACAATGAATATCACACAAATTCCTTTACATGGAGAACAGATTAGTGCCAAATACCTCTGCCCTTTTATTGAGGGAGCACTCCATGCTGCATGCTAACCTTGCTATGACAATTAATAGAAGTCAACGGACCAGGTATAAAAAGCTAATTAGCATCTTTTTATGGACTTCTATTCATTATCATAACAAGGCTGGCATGCAGCGTGGAATGTGCCTTTAATGAACTACTAATTCTCCTAGATTGGGTCATTTCATTCTTTATCGAATTTTGGTTTCACACACTTGGCTTATTAATGGGTTTTTGCCGGTGAAGGGCACTGTCTCTTGGTAGATTGATGTGTCCTACACATTCCCGGATTAAATTATGTTGCCCTCAGGAGTGAAAAAATAAAATAAATTACATGTACTTTGAAAGGCCAGCGGCTCCTGCCTGTGTGTTTAAACTTTGTGAAATTACTGGGCAATAGGCAATTCCTGTTTGGACAGGGACACTATTTTGTTGTCAAAATATGTAGCCACTGTAGCTTGAAGGGAGAAAAGGCCAAATGCTTTTCCATATCTTCCATGTATTTCAGTGGTTTTAGTACAAGGGAGCACCGGTGGGACGTGTAATTTCTTATCAGTTAACTGGAAAATAATATCACACCGGCTGTATGAACCAACTGGGAAAACGAAGAGTAATAGCCCTGTTTTGGGCTTGTTAAGAGAACATAGAGGGTCAAGCTACACCCAGAGAAAGAAAATAGATCTTCCTTGAGAAAATGGTGAGGAAAAAAGTTTGTTTTAATGCAGAGTTACTGGAGTGCAATGTCCTTCCATAAAGCAGCATTGGGCTGTGCTGTAACACATCAGACTGAACCGTCCACAAGAAACGATCGACAAGCATAGCAATGGCAGTGTGCCTTTTTGCGTACATATTTGCTGCCAAATTTACACAGCAAATAAAAATACTAAACGGTTACATTTTTTTTTGTATATTTCAAAGCTAATGCTTCATTTGGGCTATTCTGCTCATTTTGTATGTCAGGGATCATCGAGTTACGGTCTTTGAGGTCCAAGAACCCTCCCTTTTTCTGGCAGACAGGTGTAAAGACAGTATAGCCAATCAGAATGAGGAATTGTTCTGCTGATTAGTTGATTTCCAGGGAGGCCTAGGTTTGGATTTCATGTGCTGATTTGCTGATTCCTGCTGTATAAAAGTGAACAGTGCTATTTAAAAATGGTATATAAAAAGAACAATGCCTTAAAATACTGGGACAACAATTACCACTGGGACAAAACCAGTGTACACAGTGGTCTTCCACAACCAAGTTTGAGAATCACTGATATGAAGCACTCTCCATTGACTTTTCAAATGGATCTCATGTCATTACATGGACTGAAGCTAAACTGGGGTTGTCAAGTGAAACTTATCCTTCCAATACTGTAATCTTCCTGAGATGTCCCCAAAAAGAACATCCATAGCTATATCCTTGTTATGCCATATATGTTTACATGTTATTCAATATGCATCATGGCTTGAGTTACCAAACAATCAAATGAAATCCTCTCACTGTATGTTAATCTACTGTAAACTGAGTGTGTTAAGATAAGACTGATAATGAAGATAGATTAACTTTCATTTTGAGATGGATTAGCGTATTAATTTAGGGCTGTGCTAGGCGTAGTGCCCAACCAAGAATTTCTCATTAAATGTACCATTGCCTGCCAAGTGAGGTTCCGTTATCAAATATTCAGATACAAGTCAGCATAACATTCTGCGGACCACCTGCATATATTAAAAGACCTGTCCAATGTCGGATATTAGTGAATTTTTAAAAATCTTTTTATATTACTGATAAAGATGCACATTTCCAAGGCAAGGTCAGCTGGGTCCTCAGGTTTACTGAGACTATTTAAATGGACCTGACTGGTTTAATTTGCTTTGCCTGAATTTACCTGGGCGCTCTCATTTTGTGGCCACAAAGTCATCTGATATTATCTTCAAGAATGTGCATAAGCCTGGACTGTTCAGTTTATACTTTTGTGACCCATGAATATGCTCTCATTCTCCCTACAGTACTGACAGCCAAACAGATACATTCTGAACATTTTAAGTCTTGATTAAACTATGTGGAAAATGCGGTTGTACTGCTTGCTGTTTCAACTTGACCAACTTTTATGAAAAAAACTGGTTCAACTCTAAATAAGAACCATGCGAATGTTGATATCCCAACTTGATTTGCATGTGCATGTATTTTCTGGCTTAATTAAAAGACGATTTTCAGAAATGATCTATCTTACTCTGTGTACAAATTGCGGTTTTCTGAATTGTCTTCTGTCTTTGTCTTTGTTAATTCATCCTTTTGTGGGATTTGAGAGAGAACCACCAAAAAGAGTGCATTTCAATCTGTAGTAATGGGTTGTGTACAAAAGCTTGTTAATTGACAGTTCTGCAATCTAAAGTCCAGTATAATGCTCTTATTCAGATGTTTTTTTGGATGTCAATGTGGGGTTCTGTAAACATTTCAGCTAAAACCCCATAAAAACTCATAATTCCTGGGCCATTTGCTGCCTGTCATTTTCTTCTCACTGGAGAACATGCCATTTTGTGAGGGTGTGTCGTCTCTGACAATGAGCTCTGCTCTGAATACTCGGTAAAAAGAGCTACTGGCCCCTTACACCATGACTGAGGCAATATGAGGCGGAGCTTACAGGCTGAAAGATCGGCACGTTTTACCCCCTTGTGCCAATTAGATAGACAACAGGTGCTCACAAAATGAATGGAGGTCTATGGAGTTGACTCGGCAGGGCATTTCTGGGAAAAAAAATTACTGTCTTCACAGATTAAACTTGCTTTAATTATCTGGACCTAGTGCAATTTAAATTGTCTATGAGGTGTCTTTTTTTGTTGTATATTTCTAAGACGTACAGTTTGAAATACCCGTTTCGAAAGTTTAAGACATTTTGGTTCAAAATCAATGATTTTAATAGCCCTCAAAATTGTGCCATTTTCCCGTCAAAAATGGTATTGGAATTGCCTGGCCAAAATACCATGTGACAACAACCGCTGATGTCAGTGCATTTGCCAGAAAGCCAGTTCAGTATTGCTGACAGTAAACATAATAAACGACAATGAAGGCGATATTGCGTTGCTGCTGCCTGAACCAACAAAGCGTTACGTCCTGAGTCTTCTTCTTTGTTTTTCCCATAATCCAACTGTCCTTGTCAGGTTTCTTCCTCTGTTTGCTCTCATTTGTTTTCACTATTCAGTTATTTTAATTGTCGTGGTGTATGTTTGAGTTACTGGTCTATGTTCCTCTGTGCCAGACTGTTTCCTCTCTTTCCTCTCTTGTCCTCTAAAGGCCATTTTATACTTCTAAGACATATGTCTACAAACGTCTAAAGGAAATTGTCAGACAATACAGATTATTTTATACATAAATGAAGCTTTGGATTAGGCCTCCAGCTCAAATGGTCATCTCCATGAAAATTGTAGTTATTTCTTCATAAGCAGAGCCAAATGATCTTTTTGTGAATGCTGCTGTATCAACTTTCTATATTTTTGACAACCACTGAACTCTTGGTCCATTCAGCCAATTATATTATAATACAACCAACGGCAATTTTTGGTACACTACAGATATTTGAAAGGTTCAGGACTCGGTTGGATGACAGTATTTTCTGTGTCTCTGACATCATCTTTGAAATGAGGCATTTTATTTCTTGTCTTACCTTAGCAAAGAGACCTGGCCACACCTGATAGCATTGAGTGTTTTCTGAACAGGTCATGACCAATCATTAGTTTCAAATTATGTCCTCTTTCCAATTTTCAGCTCACCAGCGGCCACAGGTATAGGTGAAATATAGATTAGTCCCACAGGGCACAGCAATTGCTGCGTTGATCTACAGTGTTGGCACCCCTGACTGGCAGTGAATTCATAAATGACACAAAAATACATAAATAAGTAATATGATTGTAGACAAATAGAATCCAGCATGTGTGAAATAATTAATGTTTCAATTGAAACAACCAAAATCATAACAATCATTTAATAAAAAATTAATTTCAACAATTAATTTTCAAATCTTGGTTTCATAATAATCGGCACCCTTCATTTAGTACTTAGTGCAACCACCTCTGGCAAGGATAAAAGCATGGAGTCTTTTTCTGTGATTTTTGACAATGTTAAGGCACAAATTTTGGGGGCGGGGGGGGTTACAGACCATTCCTCTAAGCAGATTCTTTCCAGATCTTTTACAGTCCTTTATCAGCCAAAATATTCTGACAATTGGTGGAATTCATTGTGCTGTTAATCTTAACCAGTGCCCCATGGACCTCCTGAATTAATAAAGCCCGACTGACTCACCAACATATTTCACCGTAGGTATGAGGTGCTTCTCCTTGTTTGCATCTCTGTTTCAACACCAAACATGCAGGTGCCGTGTCTAACCGGAACGTGCAAATTTGTCGACATTTGGCCAAAGCACCTTGTTCCAGTCATAATTTAAATGACGTTTGACAAACTTCAACCACTTGCTTGTGTGTCTTCTGGTCAGAAAAGACTTTCTTCTGCCAACCCAAAGAGCCTGAGGCTGCAGAGATGGTGCCTGATGGGTAATTTTGTTACGTAACGTTTTGTGCATAATGTGGCTTTAACATTTAACTTTTCATTTTACATTCTGCCTTGTTTTTGTCTACCTCTTACACTTGACGAAAAAGATTGCAGCCATTTTTATCTGTGCAGTTTTTTTTGTGCATTCTGGTTGTATGTTAGTCGTTGTGGCAGTGCAACATGCCGTTTACATTTGGCCTCAGCAAGTTTTAATCACATACTCTTAGCTTGCTAACATGTATTTCTTTTCTCAGAAATCCAGCTACTCATCAGAAAATTCATTGCAACACTGTGAACAACATGAATTGTACATGTTCGTGTTTGTCCCTCACTTGGTGGCGTAATTTTGTGTTATCTATAATGTTAGCATCGTACATTTGTGCTTTAACACATTTGTAAGAGTGCTAGAACATAACAACTGTATCAGCACCTGATACTGATATCTGTTTCGATATCAGTGCATCCGTTCATGTTAGCTCTGTTGAGTGATCGTGAACCCTTTGAAGTGTACCAAAGGAGTACAGTTACATGGATATGGCACTAAGAGATCTCCCTGTCAGATTCTCCGCAGTGAGACCTGTTGGGCACATTCTCCTGCAGAACTTTTATGGATATTCCTTAAATCCAAACCTGAGCAATCCCATCACCCACATATTCCCTTCACCTGCCTAAATAATTGCCATGAACTCCTCTGCCAGGTGGCCTCCAGCTAGTTCGTCCCTTCCTCCATCGGTCGTCACGCCAGCTGCCTTTTATTGCCCTGTGATTCCGCCTCCTGTAATTTGTGGAGCCTTGCTACAGTGTCTTTCCTTCTGTGTTATACGATCGTTTGAACTGTCGCAACCCCCACACTTTTTATGTGCTGTGGAAATATCCCAAGTGAAGAAGTGATAGGCTTTGGTGAAATCAGACAAATCCAACTTAAAGTATGTATTAAAAATTGATCTCAAATGCGTCATTCTGGAAACACAACTGCGCATGTTCAAAAAGGAAATTTCTGCAGCAGCGTTCGACCATTAGCCCTGACCACAGATCCATTATACTGCATTTTGATTACTTTGAACCATAGGTTTGGTAGAAGAATCTGTTTGAGACAGTGGAAGCATTGCTGAATGTGTTTTGGGATTAAAGTTCTGAGAACTTGTCATTGTCATTTTGGTCACGTCAGATCAGTGGACTGTTGAATGACTTAAATAAGATTAAAGACTCCAGGACTGAGATAGTTGCTTCCATTGCATACTGTAAAACACTTCTTTACTCAAGGTGGACTGTTACTTTTAATTTATGTAAATGCTTGAATGTGCTTGAATCAGTTCTCATTTCCTCAAGAGATTTGTTCCCTGGTTATTTTACTTTATAAATCTGAATGGCGTTCGTTCATAATTAGCTTGCAGTGGTGCTTTCGTGGTTTTGCACAAATACCAGCTGGTGTGGAAATGATGTTAGCCAGCTCTGGCGCTATTGCTTATCATGGTGTTTCTGGATAAATTAATCGAATGTTGTGTTAGGGCAGATAAACGCTGCATGACAGTGATGTTGTAAACTGATTATCCCTGGTCCAAAAGTGTAAACCGAAATATATTGCTTGACTCGAGTTCTGATTCTCATATGGATAATGCTCTTTGGAGCACCACTATTAGACTGTCAACTAAGCACGAGGCTGAAAGCTCCTATTATTCTTATTCTCATGCGGTAAATTCTCGCTTTTTAGCTCCTCGTGAAGCAATCTTATCCCAGGATCTGGGTTTCCAAGTGTTCTCAGAAATACCCAAAAGCCTGTGCTGTCTGCTGCATCATTCTTTATAGGACTATGACCTCATTACGCCTTCCTCTCTAATCCCCTCCAGTGGGCACGCAGTCTCCTCTTCAGTATGGTGTCAGCTTGTTAACTCTTTCCCAACTGGCCTATGTGAGGATATAACAGCTGAGGAAGAACACTGCCACGCAAAAGAATTCATTAACATATTTTATCTGCGAGCTGCTTTGGATGTTGGCTGTTCATCTTCAGATGACATGTCACTCCATTCCAAATAACCTCCACTAGAAACAGTAAACTCTTATGGACTACTATTTGGGCCCAACTCAACTCTTCCTCTGGATCCATTGCCGATACCATTTCAGCGTCACTTTTCGTAGTTTTGGATCAATGTTTCCAGCGTGATGATTAGGGAAAACGAGATGGGTCTCAATGCATACACAACATTCACCATATTCGAGTGATCGTGAGCAAAGGATCTTTTTAGAAAACGAGTTTCAAGGACCCAAACTATTCTGACAATAGCCATGTTTGGGTATCATTGCAAAAAGGAGAGTCTGGCTTTCTTTTGATGTATAACCTAAAGTAGGGGTGTCCAGTCTTATCCACAAAGGGCCGGTGTGGGTGCAGGTTTTTATTCTATTCCAGTGGCATAACAACTGAATCATCTAATTAACTAATCATGGGATCAATCAAGACCTTGATAAGTAAAATCAGGTGTATTAGTGCTGGGCTGTTTGGGAAATCAACACCCACACCGGCCCTTTGCGGATAAGAGTGGACACCTATGACCTACAGTAATCCGTAATACGGAAGAAATACAACAATAGAGGCTACTTCGACAGCCTTTCTCACTGGTCATATCTTACTGGTATTTGGCAGTGCCGTCAGGAAAGAATTGAGGTATTTTGTGGACCCCTGTTTTGGAAAGGAAAAAATATCAGATGTAACATTGTTTGAATGAATGCCTCAATGGACACTGTCAGGTATTTCTGATGAAAAAGTGTTCTGTGTAGAAAGTGAACTACCTTTGTTTGACTGTGTAGACTTCAGTGCTGTTGTACAATAAAACAAATTGACTTTGGCTAAGACGTCTCAAAAGTCGAGGGAAAGGAAGATGGGCAAACTGAGTTCACTATTTTTGAGGGCTTCTCCTTGCAAGGCAGAACTTGGGCACCCCTGAGTTGTAAGAGCAAGTGCGAATGTTTCAGCTTGTGAGTGGGATCGTCTCAAATCTCATCTCTCTCATCCAATTTTCCCATCAACCAAATTTTCAGACAAGCTTCAAATTTGGTCTTCTTTATCCTGCATTGGTACTAAAGGTGCTCCCTGCAAGTAGCCTCCAGATCTCCTTTGGGCTCGAAGTAAATAGAGCTGTGCAGTAAGTCTGAGAACAGGGCCCTCTGCCCCTCAGCCGTGCACGTCTCTCGGGAGAGCATGTAAGGCGCGGGCCTAAGGGCCTTGTGGTCTTACGTAGACTATACAGCCTTGTCTCCCTGAGATCACTGGAGATTTCTAGGCCAGATTGGATAACAAGACTAGTTTCCCTCCCCCAAGCAAAGCCCTTTGTCCTACCTTTAGGATTAGAGGTTGGGGCTGTATAAGCCATAAGCACTGTGGTCATGCTGTCACTGCTGGTATGCGGTCTTTATCACGGCCTGCCTATGCCTGACTCAGCAAGTGTTGTCCTATCATTGCTTCCCTTGGGAATCCCATTTTCCCACGGTGCCCTGCTATTGGTATTAACATCAAACCAGGGTAATTTATTGCGTGACTGGCCGGAGCAGTGTAATTCTTTAGCCAGCAAATTTTATTGGGGATACATCTGCTAAGGCTTTTGACCTCCCGCTCTGGCCTGACGCACAATGTGCTAGAAGATCGATTTGGTAAACTTAGGACCAAGATTCCTAGCCAGGCAAGTAGTTTTATTGTGAATATTGCTGCAGGAGTCACAATCAGCTTTCATAGCGGGTTATTCTACAAATCTGCGTCTTGCAAAAACAGCTAGTTTCACAAATTCATATTGCTTAACTTTGGTGAAAAACCTTGGAATTTTTGGGTGAAAGAAATGTCAGATAGTTGGAAATAACCCTTGAAAGAATAACAATTGCCTTTGAAAAGAGGTTTAAAAAAGTGTCTTTTGTGTTGGGAATTTACCAGTGCCAATCCAATGCCTCTGAGTGTTGGACAGATGGTGAGGTGAAGTAGTCATTTATAGCTATATGCGTCCCAGCTCTCTCTCTCTCTCTCTCTCTTTTTTAAAAGCTTTGATTCAATCAATCTGCGGGGTCTAGAGTCATATGGTGGGGGATTTAAGGTCATTCTGAAAGAGAAATCCGGAGACTGATATCACTGAATAAAAGAACTGCTGTTGTTCAATTGAGTTCTCAATTTCAGGGAAATGCACTAGCTGAGATCATCTGAGGACAGGTTGGAAAGTTTTTTTAAAGCTACTTGTCGAACTTCAAACTCTCATACTATAAGCAGATGGTATTTTACATGGTATGTATATTGAGTTGCTGTTAAAATTATTGCATTTGAAGTTAGTCCATATTACGGGCAACAATATACAGAATCTGCCTCTGGAGTGAAGGACTGGTGAAGCCACACAGGAGTATGAAGGCCTGGAGCCTCTATGTATTTTGAAAACACATATTTCACGTCGCTCATACTTCCTTTATGGTTATGACATGTTTACTGGAGTGTATGAGGATGGGCAAAATTATGCTTTGTGGGAGGGGAGGATAAAAAACAGAATGCTGATTAGCTCCCGCGTCGGACGGAATTTCTATGGACGCTCACATTTTACACGGCCATTATAAGAGTTTAGTTGTTTTCTTGATCATGTCCCTGATGGGACACAGACTTTTTACACCTCACCAGTGGCATGTGTGCTGCATGAACAATACTATTACTTGTATAAGAAAAACAAAAGTAGTTTATTAGGTGCTCTATAAATTGGGGAGAATTTCGTATTTACTCTCTTTAGTACATTGTGGCTCAATATACTGCTGCACAGCGTTTCGTCAGCCCCTCGTAGCGCTCCGCTAGCTGAGTAGCGCAAGGGCTCCAGGATGCTGCTCTGATCGTTTTACAGCTTCAGAGAGCTGAGCGCTATTACTCATCTCGCTGGTACGGGATCTGTGTGTGATGCCATGATTATGCCCGTTTGAATCTGTGTATTTGAATCTGAAGAAACCCTCATAGAAATGAAGCGCTGCAGTCTTGGGTAAGCCATACCGTTTTCTCGATACTGAATATGACGGCTCATTTAAATTATTTATTTGGGCTATTAACTAATGACTGAACCATTTTTTCCCCATTATAATTATATCCCGCTTGATAAGAGGAAATGCAAACTGTTGACTTTGCAGAATGTTTATGAAAAGGCAACACATTGCCAGTGGTTATATTAAAGAGGTGACATCCCTGTGCTGTTATACTGAAATTCTGGAATCGGAATTCTGCTGTTCTCCGCCTTTCCATCAGAGGCCTGTAATTGGCCAGTAAAATGGAAATATTATGACGTGTTTTCTTTGTAATGTCTCTCACTCAGGGCGGTCTCATGTCATTTTGTATAACAAAGAGGGGCATCATAAAAGGCAGGGAATGGAAGACAGTAGCTCCCCACTATTGCTAGGAGATTTCTGGATAAGTCTGAATCAATCTTCAGATCGAGGCCCAGTTACTACACAAATTTTAAAAAAGTTGGCAAACAATAGAAAATACAAATGAAATCAAACATGGGAAGTTCATTTATCCTCTGCTACAGTCGGGTGCAAAAAATTTGGTCACCCCTGGTTTAAATGTCTTTTACAATAAATCCCCAAGTGATTGAAAGCAAACCTGAAAACCAAATGCAAAGTTCAACATGACACCTTTCTGCAAATTTAAAAGCAAGGTTTCTCTTTATTCAAATTTGTCTGAGTTTTTAAATGTTAAGAAATGAAAAAGGGTCCTGTGCAAAAGTTTGGGAACCCTTTTGGATTATTCTTTGTTCCCTTGTAAAAAGATTATTTCTAAGGCCCAGACTAGTGGTGGGAATCGAAAACTGGTTCCGACTAAGAACCGCTTCCAATTGATCGATTCCATTGGAATTGTACACCTCCAATGATATTGATTCTTCTTCACGATTCTTTCATTTCCCAGCACGACATCACGTCGCGTCCAAGCGGCAACCTGCAGGGCTGAAAAGTGAAGCAAATATGGATTAATAAGGCCCAGACCCAAGTGATTTACTCGTTAGTGCTTCAATGAGTCAGGTGAATATAATTCCAGGGTTGAAATATATATTCTGAAGTAACTCCATGTCTTCTAAAGTATCCAACTGTGGTGGCTGTTGTGTCAGGTGTTAAAAACCATGTGTTCCTCTAAACAGTTGTCCAAAGATGTCGAAATCAAGATAATTCACTTCCACCAACAAGGAGAGGGCTACAAAAAACTCAAACTACTATTTTCCACTGTGAGAAACATCATAAGAAAATGGAAAATAAATGGAACAACTGAAGTCAAAGCAAGATCTGGAAGATCAAGAAAAATTTCAGATAGAATGGCCCGAGATCTGGTGAGAAATGCTTAGAAGAACCCACACATCACTGCAAAAGAGCTGCAAAAAGATAAGCAGACACAGGTCTAGTTGTTCACAGGACTACAATACAGCCTACCTGAAACAACAAAGACCTACATGGCAGAGTTGCAAGAAAGAAGCTTTTCCTATGGCCTCAACACGAAATTTAGCGTCTGAAGTATGCAAAAGAAAACCTTGAGAAACCTCAAGCCTTTTGGAACAATGTGCTTTGGACTGACAAAACCAAAATGTAACTTTTTGGCCATAACCAAAGAAGGTATGTTTGGAGAAAAAAGGGTGAAGCATTTGTAGAGAAGAGCACGTTGCCAACTGTTAAGCATGGAGGTGGATCCATTATGCTTTGGAGTTATGTAGCAGTTGGCGGCACAGGCGATATTGTGCTGATGGAGGGAAGAATGGATTCCACCAAATGTCAAGACATTCTAGGGGCTAATGTTCAAAGCTCAGTTCAGCAATTGAAGTTGACAAGACGTTGGGTACTCCAGCAAGCCAATGACCTGAAGCATACCTCAAAATCCAGCATGAAGTATCTGCAGAAAAGACAGATGAAGGCTTTGGAATGGCCATCACAGTTCCCAGACTTGAATATTGTTGAACATCTGAGGAGAGCCCTCAAACATGCCGCGCATCCACGAAGGCCTAAGAATATTTCTGAGCTAGAGGTGTACTGTCAGGAAGAATGGGGAGAAATTGAAAGACAAGAATTGAAAGACCCTTAGCTGGCGACAGGAAACATTTGCAAGCTGCCTGAGGAGGAGTTACAAAGTACGAGCTGACAGGGTTCCCAAACTTATGCACAAGGCTTTTTTCCTTGTTTTATTATTTTGAAACTGTAAAAAGTTAAAAATAAACTTTGTCTGTTTGTTATTTAACTTTGTAGGTTTGCTTTCAATCACTTTGAGATTAATTGTAACAGACATTTAAACCAGGGGTGCCCAAATTTTTGCACCCCACTGTATATTGAAAAGAGGGCAGCAGCACTTTATTTGTTATACTTTGAATTTAATTGGTTATTTGAGATATAGAATGGGATGACTACTACAAGTCTGGAAAATTTAGCACAGTTGACTGACTTTGCATCGCAAAGAATTTTGGGCACTGAAGACAACAGTCCGTTGAGTAGAATATTCTGGTGAGCAATTGTTCAGCGTCTATATTGCCATATATTTCACTCCTGCTGGTAGGCCAGTGTAGCGCCCACACTCTACTTATGCAGCCATACCCTTGTAAGTATTGCAGAATGTGGTTTGATGTTTTCTTGCTGGAAAATGCAGGAATGTCCCTGATGTCTAGATAGCAGGATAACATGGTCCATAATTGGTTCAACATATCTTTCTGCATTAATGGTGCCCTGGTAAATAAGGAGGTCACCCATGCTAATTGCAACGACACACCCACATATCATGATAGGCACTGGCTTTGTACCAGGTGCTGATGACAGCTTGTATTGTCCTGTTCATTTGTTTTAAAGAATACAGTTGCTGTTTTTTCATTAAACCACTTGAAATGTTGACAGGTGCAAACACTAAGCATGGTTCCACCAAGCTACTGCTCTTCTTAGATGACACCAAGCCCAGAGAAGTCCATGGCGCTTTTGGACATTGTTGATGGATGACTTTGGCCTTCTATAGTAAAAGTTTTACTTACATCTGTGGGTGCTGCGGAAAATGATGTTGACTGACAAAGGTTTAACACAGCATTTCTGAGCCCAGGTTGTGATATCCCTCATAGAGTCATGACTGTTATGAGGACAATACCGTCTGAGGGAACGGAGATCACACTCATTTGATGGACAGCCTTGCCCTTTACTCACAGACATTTGACATTTGTCTTAGGAAAAGGAGACCAAGGGGTGATTTGATTGAGGTCTTTAAATATGTTAAAGGGATTAACAAAGTGAATTATGTAGGATTCCTTCGACCAAGTGTTGTGAGTAGAACTCGGGGTCACAAATGGAAGTTGACCAAAGGTAAATTTAGCACTGATATTCGGAAATATTTCTTCACCCAAAGAGTAATTTCAATGTGGAATAGCTTGCCTGACCATATTGTTATGGCAGAGACCTTGGGGGTTTTCAAGAGCAGGCTTGAGTTAAAGCTAGATAACATTTTTATTGAGTATCTGAAGGGATATATTCACAATAGTATAAAGAAACTGGCGAGCGTAGTTGGGCTGAACGGCCAGTTCTCACTATTCACGTTACGATATGTTACTTTACGTTATGTTATGTTATTTGATGAGATTCCTTCCATCTCATAATTATATTACGCACTGTAGAGGGTGAAATGACCAAAATGCCTCTTGTTTTCTTAGGAGTATGTCATTTTTTTAAGTGACATAAAGTGGGTCTGTTTTACATCATCTTATTATTGAAACTTGTCACATCATCATTATTGGTCACATCATCAATTTTTTTGCTGACATTTTGTATTGAAGATGATAGAGGGTCAAACCACTGCACAAAGCCTTCTCCAGCACATTCAAAATACTTTCAACTGGTTAAGGTATAATTTCAGGTGTGAAAATGATTCCTCGAGTTTGCTGTGCCGCTCTTTCCAAGAAACCGTGAGCAATATTATCCTTCTGCTTAGACTGCTTGTTCACAGTAGATGCAAAAAGTAAAGCGTTTGATTGTACAACCCCAATTGCGAAATAGTTTGGACAAAGTGTAATTTGTGAACAAATTCAAAACGCAATGACTTTCAAATCACACCAGCCAGTATTTTATTCACAGTAGAATAGAGATAACATAGCAAATGTGGAAACTGAGAAATTTTACTATTTTATCCACAAAATGAGCCCATTTCAAATTTTATTGCTGCTACAGGTCTCAAAAAAGTTGGGACAGGGACCTGTTGATCATGGTGTAGCATCCCCTTTTCTTTTTAGCACAGAGAGGAGGTGTCTGGGCATTGAGGAGACAAGTTTTTTAAGTTTAGCCATTGGAATTTGATCCCACTCTTGTTTAAAACAGGCTTCCAGCTGCTGGAGAGTTTTTGGTCTCCTTTGATGGACTTTTTGTTTAATTATGCGCCAAATGTTCTCAATCGGTGAAAGATCAGGACTGCAGGCAGGCCAGTTCAGCACACAAACTTTTCCACTACGAAGCCATGCTGTTGTAATAGCTGCAGTATGTGGTTTTGCATCGTCCTGCTGAAATACACAAGGCCTTCCCTGGATTAGACGTCATCTGGAGAGGAGTATATGTTGCTCTAAAACCTTGATAAGCCTTTCACATTCATGGTGCTTTTTAAAACATCCAAGTGTCCCACACCATATGCACTAATGCATCCCCATACCATCAGAGAAGCTGGCTTTTGAACTGAACACTGATAACAGGAGGGGTGGTCTTTCTCCTCTTTAGCCCGGAGGACATGACGACAATGATTTCCTACAAGAATGTTAAATTTGGACTCGACCACAGGACACTTTGCCACTTTGCTACAGTCCATTTTAAATGAGCCTTGGCCCACAGAACATGGCGGCGCTTCTGGATCATGCTCAACAATGGCTTCCTTTTTGCATGATAGAGTTTTAGGTGGCATCTGTGGATGGCACAGAGGACTGTGTTTACAGACAATGGTTTCTAGAGGTATTCCTGGGCCCATTTATTAATGTCAATGACAGAATCATGTCGGTGAGTGATGCAGTGGCGTCTCAGGGCCCGAAGATCATGGACATCCAGTAAAGGTCTTCGGCCTTGTCCCTTACGCACAGAGATTTTTCCAGTTTCACTGAATCTTTTGATGATGTTATGCACTGTCAATGATGAGACCATCAAAGCCTTTAAAATTTGACATTGAGGAACATTGTTTTTAAAGTATTCCACAATTTTTTAACACAAGCCTTCACAGGTTGGAGAGCCTCTGGCCATCTTTACTTCTGAGAGACTCAACCTATACGTTTTATAGCCAATCATGTTACACACCTGATGCCAGTTAACTTAATTACTTGCTAAATGTTCTTGTAGCTGATTCTCTTAAATATGAATTGCTTTTTCAGCCGTTTTTTGCCTGTGTCCCAACTTATTGAGACCTGTTGCAGCCAGAAAAATTGAAATAAGCTCATTTTGTAGATAAAAATGTAAAATGTCTCAGTTTCAACATTTGAAATATTATCTATATTCTATTGTAAACAACATACTGGCTCACATGATCTGAAAGTAATTGCATTTTGATTTTATTCACAATGTACACCTCGTGCCAACTATTTCGAAATTGGGGTCGTATAACATTTAAGTCTATTTTACATATTGCCCATATAAAGCATGTTTACAGCTAATGATATTCTGTAGAGTCAGCAGTTAACTGCTTTCTCATTTTATTGTGGTGTGCTACATACACATATACTGTGAAATACTGGGAATTGATCCAGGTGTATTGTAGTGAGCCAATATTCCTCAGCATAGGATAATGCAGTTATTTGTGTATGACATATGGAGCCATTGTTTGAAATTGTTGGCTTGCTTTTTTGTGTAGCGGCATATGCACAGCACACTGGAACTTTTATTGCTACCGAAGGATGTATTGGCGCAATGTGGAGGTATTGAAGTTAGGACCTGCTTAGATAAATGATGTTGTTTAATCCAGCTTTTCTGCCAGATACTCAGCAGTTGCCTGCACAGTCATATTGAAGCGCGGGGATCCAATAAAATGCTTTTTCAAAGCCAGGCACACAGCTTTCACACACAAATTCTAATTACCACTCCATGTAGAAACACAATTCCCTTTGTATATACACAAAGGGATACAAATATAGTTTTGCTTTCACACATCGTTGGGATTTTAATTTTTTCACCCATTTGAGATTACCATTTGAAGAGAGTATGTGCTGGTCAACTGTGGAATTAATTTACTTACTGAACATTTTGAGGTTTTAGTTCAGCTTTGAAAGGTGTGTGAGTGCGTGTGTGTGTGCGTGTGTGTGTGTGTGTGTGTGTGTGTGTGCGTGTGTGCGCGCACAGTAAACTATCGTGGTTAGACATGTCAGCAGTTTACTCTGTTATATTTGTTAGCCTCTCTTCTCCCAGTGATTAATTTTAAAATGTGCAATGTCATGACTGCGACAGTGCAGTGGCTTATTTTAGCCAAAGATATTTTTAGGCCAACAGCCTGCAAGTAATTTTATAAAAGTCAGTCATTCATCCATTTTCTCTTCTGTTATTCAACTGTTGCTCACTCTAATGTAGCAAGGCCTATTCAAAATGAGCAAACTGCTATATTAGTGTCCTACGGTACGAGTGGTCTGCTTAATCAAATATTGATAAAACAATATTTGATTTATTGATTGAATAACATCATGCTCCGGCATACTTCCCAAAAATCTTTGCATATCTGAAAAGAATATTCTGCTTTTGCCGCCAAATATAAAAGGCAAACAGAAATGATAAATTTACTCATATCTCCTACACATTCTGTGCATAAATTTGACGTGCTGCTAAGATAGTGTCTCGAAAGTGAGCTGCCGTGGAGCTGATATGTTTGCTAAATTAGAATGGTTTATTGAACTTGTAATTTGGCATGCTGCTAAGTTTTGACATTTCTTGCCCGACTGTGGACGTGTTTTTTTCTGTCTGAAGTTTATTCTGGAGTTCAGTGTGGTAAACTCATTTATTTGGATTAAACAAAATTTTATTGACATGTAGATGTGATGACATTTTACTCTGGCGGAAGGCTCAGCTCTGGAGGTGCTCTCTACCATGGCACAGCAAGAACATACTTAAAAAACACCAAAAACTCGGTAGGGACCAAAACTTATGAATTCCTCCCCACTGTCAGACAGAGCAGAACCAAGCAGGAGGCTTGGGTGGAGGTAGACGGCAAAAACATTTCTCATCTTGCGCATGGGCCAGGTCACGCGGTAACGGAGTTACAAAATTGGTGTATTTGGTATCATAGCTCCAAAAGTAAGTAACTGCGGTAACTCTGTTACCGACCGTTTTTTTTTTCGTTTTCACCTAAAATAAATCAAATGAACAAAATTAGCTATTTTGTTGTTTGAAGTACGAGGGAAGACCTACACAAAGCCATTTAAATTGTAACTCAATTTTACTTAGTTTAGGAGCTATGATACAAAATACACCAATTTTGTAACTCTGTAACTGCGTGACCAGTCCCACATGAGGCAGCAGATTGAGCAGCAAAGGTGAGGAGCTTGTGATTGATTGATTTGATTGATTGATTGATTGATTGATTGATTAAATAGACCAACGTATTAAGTTCTGGGCTGTTGCCCCCCTGCACCTGGTGTTCTCTCGCTGACACTGACTCAGCTGATGTAGAATGACTCAAGTTTCCTGCCTGAAATGGTTCCACCTATTTATGGAGTTATTTTTTTCTGGGTGTAGTTTGTGACATTTTCATGGGGAAGATGTGAGATGTAATTTTAACTTGGTCTCTGTACTCAATTGCATAGGGAGGTTAATGCTGGAGTGTATAAACTCTTCAATTTTATTGTTTTATCACCCGAGCTTATCTCACCTTTTGGGCTCTTGGAGATTGGGGGCTATTAGCTCTTGGTTGTTCTGGAAGGCGCCATCTTTATTACCTTTGGGAAACCTGAGCACTTTCTGCGTGATTGGAGTTGCTGCCGCTTCATTGTGACCTGATCTTATGTTTTGAAAGTAATGGGGACTTTGCAAAGTAGCTTGAGGCGGACCATTGTGCTGCGTCCTGCACGTGCGTGTGTGACCACACAACAGAGCCAGCCATAGTTATCCATCTGTAATAATGATTCTATTAGGCATCATGAAATTCTCAGTCGAATGACAAATTACGACATTGTTATTTTTGGAGGGAAAATTCCACGACAAGCTTGGAAGGAGACTTGGGTGAGCTGGGCTTACCTGGAGCCCCGCCTCCGGTTGTGTACATCTGAGCCATTCGCTGTGGATTCTGCCCTGCCTAAATGCTATAGATGGCTTTCATAAAACAATGGACCTTGGACTTCCACACACTCATTGTGTCTGGGCACTAAAGAGGATATGGATTTCTTCAATTCTCTCTCTAGCGTCTAATTTTGATGTTTAAGGCTCGAGTAAAATCGGTTCCTTTATTTCCCAAGGAAAATTGCCTCAGCATTAATTGAATTGCTGTGTTTATGGATGCTCAAGCAATCATGTGGGAAATATCTGTAGAATCAATTGAGCTTGTGCTTTTCACTAACCAGATGTAATTACACAGTTGTCTTATTTCTGCCGGCAGCAATATTACCAGCCCTTTTCATTGTCTTGTATTTTTAACATAGCTGACCAGTCAGATGGAGCCCTACTTGTAATAAGTTTCCTATTTGACCTGCACTGTGCTGACAGTAGTAACCTGAGCCACTGGGTGATGACTGCGCCTGTTTCAGATACAATGCACTCTTAAATTGTCTCTTTATGAGGTTGAATTGAAGTCAGTGGCAGAAACCTGAATCCTGCTGTATTTACTGAAAGATACGGTTGATGAGACCCACGAGCAATCTGGTTTCTGTTTTTGTACCACTATACTTCCTCCTTGTCTCTCAAGTGCAAAAAGCCTGTTACTTCTGAGTGATTTCTGTGTTCTTTATGAGGAATGTCCCGGCGATCTTTGGTTGCCTCTTGTGCTGCATTCCTCAACGTCTGCCTTTTTAGAGAAACATGACAGGAGAGTGGTTGCCAGGTTGGATTTTATCTCCCGTAAATGATTGTGGAGCTTGTTATCTAATTGCATCTCGGAGGTTGTATCGTGGAAAGACTGTGGGTTGGTCCACCTCTGCAGTGTCACTGCACATCAATCACCTTGAAAGGCCTGCAATTACTGACCTCCCCTCTTAGCGTTTGCTTTCATTTGCGTGGTTGTGACGGATAGATTTGCGGACATTTTTACTCACAGCCATGAGTCATGTTGTCCAAGTCGTTTTTCCTTTAAACGGGCAACCTGAAGGAGCTCTGCTGCAGGATACATAAAATGACAGGAATTCAATCCCAAAAAAGCATAAAATACCCTGTGTGGGCAAAGTCACCTCTATTCATTTACTTGATGTTTGCCTTGAAATATTTTTGATAAAATTACAATATCAATGCAGTATTTCAGAGAATATAAAATTTCATGTACTTGTGTGAGCAATTTGCGAATAAGTTTACATTGTGTTTATTTTTGGCTTGTTATCAGTGGCTTAGGCAGAATATTTTTGAACGAATGTGGACGTGCCATTTTTCCCTCCAGAAAATGTTGGCTTAGAATACAGATTAAAATGAAAAATATGTCATGCTTTCATTAGGTTTGCAAAAAAAGGAAAAATGTGGACCAAACAAATAAAAATATTGGCAGGCAAGACATTTTTATTTAATTATGTCCTAGAAGATAAAACCAAGAGTCAAAAACCCTTTATAACACAAGTGTACATATAGCCTATACATCCAGCACAAAAGGTCATGGCCATGCAAACAGAATTGAAAACTTTGTAAAATGCCTGAGCCCAAATGACCATTTAAAGGCTACAATGTCCTTCACACCTAAACTTACACTGTTATTTCAGAACCATCATTAGCTCATTCTCCTGACAGCTAATGGAATCGTCACTTCATTCGCATCATATTCTTAGCAGTGAAAAAATAAAACAGGCAAATATAGTATCCATTGTCCTAGTATCCATTGAGTAAATGTATGCCCTAATGGCAACACTTACACAGATATCGAGGTAGTATAGTGGAGAGGTAACTACATGCCATCATAAATTTTAGGACTCAAGAAATTCAAGAAAGATTTGAATTAAGAAATTTTATTTTTACTTGCTAAGTTGAAGTAAAGAAAAGCTGGCTAACCCTTTCAGGAGCATCGGTCCCAGGGTGGGCTGCCTATTTGTGTCTTTATAGCCTGCCGACAGATACTGTGCTACATTGGAGAACTAGCTATATTGTATTCGAGTTAGTTGCCTCAGCAATATAACAGTGTTAGCCACTTTGATGCAAATACGATAGCGAAAATCATAACGACCCTCCGTCTGTCAATGGACTCCCATAAGTTCAGTTTTATAGCATTGTTCAGGTTTGTCAAAATACGTTTAAATTGATTATCTTACCTTGGTAGTCATCTAGAGCAAAAAGCCTGTCAAGGTTTTCAATCCATAGTACAAGCAAGCTTGGACAAACGCGAATTCAAAATTGAGGTCGCTGCCATGAGTCTTTTAGATTTTCCCCTTGATTAGCTTTTTTTACTCATGGTGCAGAGCTGTAGATCTGTACTGTAACCCTTCAAAAACAAATTAAGTGCACCCACTGGCTATTATGGGCTGATTAAACAGAACAATCCTGGCATATATCAGCCCTTACTCTAGCTTAACATATTGCATAGAAAGTAGTGTCTGTAACTTCTAAAAGACAGGTGCGTACGGTACGCAAGGGTTATTTTTTTACGAGGGGGACATATTTAAATAGTTTCTGACAAGGGGGACATTCAAAGTCATGACCGCTTATCAGCTACTGCATGTTTGTTTGCATGCTCTGCTAATTAAAAATGCTCCTGGTTAACTTGCATATGCAGCACTTCTGATCAGTTTGCTTGTGTTACTTCGGTAAGCATCAATGTGGCAGTTTCATCATAACGTTGCCTGATTGTAGCCACTACAGTTGAAGCTAACAGGAGAGGTGCTGCATGTGTCTGCCAAGCTGGGCTGCAGTTTGACCAGACGTAGGTTTTGCAGAGCTTGGGGTGCGTTTTTGGGTGCTTGTGAAATGATCGCTTTACTTATCCATGACCGCGGTCAGCCTGATACATCTTCAATGTCTGGGCAAGCTCTCTGATGCTACCAGTGAAAGCAATAGGGAAGTGCACAGGCTATAACGTGTCCAGTATAACAAACAATTTCTCTTCATTGCCATCAATTTACAGGAAAGAATTTAATATTCAAAGTGATCGATTCGCTAACTCCACATAAGTAACGGTTCACGCAGACCGAGCATACGGCCTGTAAAACCTGTATTATGTTCATGACATAACAGGAGCTCTATCTAGCTCTCGCGCAATATCCATAACGCTCCCATTTTCCGTGAGGAAAAGCTGGTCATTCCGAAGCAATAAGTAAGCCATTACCGTGGGCAATTTCTGAAAAGGCCGTTTAGCCTGGAGCTTTCACCCCCCATTATATACCAGCGCAGAAGCGGTTAGTTTCTCCCCGCTAACAACACACCACAGTTATGCACACAAACCAGCAGGTCCTAATGCACACCAAAGCATACGCACCAAAGCAGTCCATAAGCTGTTGGTCCACTTTTAGCTGCTCCTCACTGTCCACGTTTCCATCTAAATTCAGACCCACCGGATTTCTACGGTCTCCAGTCTACACTTAGGCATGTCGACCCGTTGTACAAATTTGTCTATATAAGATGGATTCTAGCTTTCCCTGCATCCTAGCTACAGAGTAGAAAAACCGCTGTACTCACCAACTGTTGCCGTAGCAAACTGTAGCCGATAGCAAATTTGTGCTTGAGCTGATTGCAGAATATGCCCGTCGATTCCTTCGGGAGACGCGTCAGTTTCACTCTGAAGAGCCCGATCAGGAAAACTGCGTTCTGCTTCCTAGTCCCACCTAGATCCGCCCTCCACAGAGCTGGCCAGAAGAAAGTGGGCACATGGGGAGTGGGGGCCATAGTGGAAGAGCCACCACAATGAGGCGTTTCAGGCCGAGACTACAATGCATTACAAATGGGGTTTTTTGAGGATGGCGGTATGAGCGAAATAAGTACCCTTTTTTTACTTTCCGCGATCAGGAGTGCTCTAGGTGGAGTCAAAGACCAAAACATAAACTTGGAAAAATAGCATATTAGGTCACCTTTAATGCAGTTCTATGGACATTGCGACCAAAATTTGACTTTATTTTTTTGCCTCAAATTTCCCAAAAAAATTATTGCCTACCTACCTACCCATTTTCTTTTTCATTGAAATGTTTCTGCAAACAAACTTATATTTATTAAGGATAGCCTTATAACAGGTTTAGTACTCAAAAATAAAAGAAAATGGGAAGGGGGCAAATATTTTTTCATGGCACTGTATAAAAATATTCAAGTCCCTTCTTTTGTGCTTCACCTAGCTGCTTAAGCAGAGCTAGCATCTCCTGCTGATTAATTAAGAGTTTACTGTGGTCTCAGCTGTGCGCTGGACGCAGGGCAGCGGGACTCCATTTATGAGATGCAGTGGCTCTCAGGCTGGAGACCTTGTGCATTGAAGCACTTCCCTCAAAGTTATGTCCCCTGAAATCACTTCTGCAGTACCAAGCCATCTCAAATTGTTGTGCATGCATAAAAATAACTGCAGTAAAAATATTCAGACAGCACTAGCAAATTAACATGCCTCCATGCTGGTTCAGAGTGTCATCTACTGCCACTGAAATGGAAAACAGATTTTGCTGCGCACGTAGCTCCCTGCATATTCAAATTCCTCCACCTCTGGGGTGGTTTCCGTGGTAGCACGACGCTCATTCAGTTCATTTGTAAATGGTGCTTCATTTGAATTCAACCCTTTTTTTTTCAAGATTAAAAATAAATATTTAACAAGTGAAATGAAATCTTGATAACAAGAGTTGTGAAAGACGTCTTGAGGCAGAAGAGCTTGTTGAATTCCGTGTTTAATGTTATCTACTAATAAAAAATCCTTGGATAAAGTGTGTTCAGTGTTCAGTAGTTTTTTTCATCCTTCAAACACAGTGGCAGGTAGCTATAACAAAAAGTCAGCATTGGGAGCAATTGAAGACACTAATCTAGGGTTGATTTGAAATATTTTATAATCTATTTAGGGCTAACCATCGGTTAAAAACTGGAAATACAAAAATAACATAAGTGCAAATCCTTTGAATCTATTTTTCCTTGAAATAATTGGCTTAGTCACACTGCCCTTCCAAGTCTTGACTTGAAAGCAGTTTGTCTTTCCTGTGAGAAATGTTTTTATTCGCAAACTACGGTTGAGTTGAAGAGAATAGTATTAATGAGTGAAGCAAACATTGATTGTAATGAAACAGAGCAACTCTTGCATTTGTGCAGGAATGAAATGTATGCTGAATCTGGGACTTCAGTGTTTCCTCAGTGGTGTCCTCCAGTGACACGCCCAACATTCTTTCTTAATTTTGACTTGCTGATTATTTGTACACTTAACTTTGTATTTGTCTAAATCTTTGTTGCATCAAATTTGACGGCTGAGCTCACCCTACCACGCTCAGTAAAAAATAAAAAAAAGAAATAAATGAGTCTGAGAAAGGGGAAATGTTGATTGAATTCAGGTAGTTGTCTTGCATGAACAAGACTGTACCTCTGGGAGAACTTTAAATTGTCCTTCAGGGGTAAGGACTGCGATTGCGTTTTCGAGTGCTGCGCTCTTATTGCTAGCTTTTCACCAAACTTTCTCTGCTCTCTATTGAAGAGTAAACCCTTCCCGCCCCCATGGCTTTGTAATCTGAAATTAGTTTAGAGCTTCTGAAAGTTGCTGTACATGTTTTTATTATGTCCTGCTTTATTGTACCTGTCAGGACTGTCTCCTCCTGCTTTTCCTCAGCTCCATTGGGCCCCAGTATATGCAGCACTTGGAAACTTACTTCCTCTTAGAGATTTCAGCACTTTTGTGCTGGCTGATCCTACAAAACCCAAAACCAGTGAAGTTGGCACGTTGTGTAAATCGTAAATAAAAACAGAATACAATGATTTGCAAATCCTTTTAAACCTATAATCAATTGAATACACTGCAAAGACGAGTTACTTAATGTTCGAACAGGTAAACTTTGTAATTGTTTGCAAATATTACCTCATTTGGAATTTGATGCCTGCAACATGTTTCAAAAAAGCTGGCACGAGTGGCAAAAAAGACTGAGAGAGTTCATCAAACACTTATTTGGAACATCCCACAGGTGAACGGGCTAATTGGGAACAGGTGGGTGCCATGACTGGGTATAAAAGCAGCTTCCCTGAAAAGCTCAGTCATTCACAAACAAGGATGGGGCCAGGGTCACCGCTTAGTGAACAAATGCGTGAGCTGATTGTCGAACAGTTTAAAAATAACATTCCTCAACGAGCTATTGCAAAGAATTTAGGGATTTCATCATCTACGGTCCGTAATATCGTCAGAAGGTTCAGAGAATCTGGAGAAATCACTGCACGCAAGCGACAAGGCCGAAAACCAACATTGAATGCCCGTGACCTTCGATCCCTCAGGCGGTACTGCATCTGTGATGGTATGGGGGTGTATTAGTGCCCAAGGCATGGGCAACTTACACATATGTGAAGGCACCATTAATGCTGAAAGGTACATACAGGTTTTGGAGCAACATATGTTGCCATCCAAGCAACGTCTTTTTCATGGACGCCCCTGCTTATTTCAGCTAGACAATGCCAAGCCACATTCTGCACGTGTTACAACAGCATGGCTCCGTAGTAAAAGAGTACGGGTACGGGTAAGAGTGCGGGTACTAGACTCTTCTGCCTGTAATCCAGACCTGTCTCCCATTGAAAATGTGTGGCGCATTATGAAGCGTAAAATACGACAACGGAGACCCCGGACTGTTGAACAGCTTAAGCTGTACATCAAGCAAGAATGGGAAAGAGTTCCACCTGAAAAGCTTCAAAAATTGGTCTCCTCAGTTCCCAAACGTTTACGGAGTGGCGTTAGAAGGAAAGGCGGTGTAACACAGTGGTAAAAAGGCCCCTGTGCCAACTTTTTTTGCAATGTGTTGCTACCTTTAAATTCTAAGTTCATGATTATTTACAAAAAAAAAAAAAAAGTTTCTCAGTTTGAACATTAAACATCTTGTCTTTGCAGTGTATTCAATTGAATATAAGTTGAAAAGGATTTGCAAATCATTGTATTCTGTTTTTATCTACGATTTACATACCGTGCCAACTTCACTGGTTTTGGGTTTGTATTTGCTTTGTGCATTCCTTTGAATTAGAGCTTGTTCTGTGTTCCCCTAATATAACTGAGCCAATCGGAGACCTGGCTCTTGACTTAAGCAGCTTTCTTCAGTTGCTTAGTAAATGGAGAAAACCCAGGGAAACATGTATCATAGGAACACTCCTTCCCGTACCCCTGACCAGGGAAATGGGTTTAGGACTCGAGTTCGTCCCTGGGTGCGGCTGTATGGCTGCCCACTGCTCCTAAATATAGGATGGGTTAAATGACAAATCAACCTATGGTAATTGAACCCTTCGGGGTTCAATAAAGTGTATAGTATGCATATAGTAAATAGAGTGACAAAGCATTCTGGTTGCCGACGACCTTTTGCCAAATTGTATGTTTTAAGGCTGTGCATACGATGCTATATATAGCATTTGCTCTAGTGAGAGCGCTCACATTTTTTCTTACTGAAGTGATCTTCAAATAATGTGATTACGCAAAGGCCTGCATTGTATTTCTGAAAACATTTTCTACATTTTTATACGATTCTTAAATTGTGCTGGTCCAATAAATCTTAAAAAAAAAACATAGAGTAGTACTGGCTTTTAGAAATAATTAGTGTTGTTTTTCACGGCAGCAGTGCGATTGTCCTTGACATCAGAAGCCTTTAACAAAATTAAATTGCTTATGGTTGCGTAGGAGGTGTGAGAACCGCTAAACGATTGCACTTGCTGAAAAAAATATTATTTCACCTATGCAGCACCAAATGAGATCGACAGGAGATAAACAAGAGATCGACAAGAGATAAATATTATGTCAGGGACAGTGAAGACATACGAGTAAAATCGCTAAAAGAGTAAAATCATTTTAAGCATGCGGTATTCTTACTTCAGGTTATTGGGATGCACAGTTTAAAGGCTGCTATTGCAATGTGCTGGCAGGAGCCCATTTCAGGGAATGGCATTTAAAATCCCCTCATCTGGTCACCATATAAAGCAGGCTTTACACAGTCTCAGTATTTGTGACTGTCGTTGCCACTGCTGAAATGAGCAATTGCACTCTTTATGTACAAAGACAATAATTCTTTAATGAAATCTCTCTGTGAGCTGTTTTTCCTAGTAAATTGAATTTATACAGGTCTATGAAAGGGTGCTTGATGGAATGGACCCAGCAAACAGTTAGATTGTGTTTACTTAAGATAGAATTTTTCTGACCTAATAGGAAGATTATTGATTCAGCCAAATCAATGTGTGTTCAGAAAGTCTGATACAAATCTTAAATTTTACACTCCCGTAAATATAAAATGAAAATAATCACAGTTTTTACCTTCATTGATTTCTCTGTGTACGACATGGTACCTCAGTCACCACTTATTTTCTTTCAAGGTGTAATATGTTGAAGTTTGTTAATCATAAATTAACCTTGGCAGCCTCCCTACGCATTTTTGCTTACAGATCGGTAATTAAATAGAATAAAAAAAGGCTGATGGTCTTGAGAGTGCATTGCGTTCCAGACGGAGAGCTATCCTGGGATCCATCATCACTGCCATAATTGTGATTTCTGCAAGCATACTTCTATCTAATGACAATCCATTTGAATCAATTTGACATTAACGGTGTGGGCTTTGCAACACCCCCAAAGGGTGGGGATTCTGACTCTCGGCTGGAATCAATAAAGTATGTCCTCAACTTTGACTTATAGATAAATTCAAGTGCTAATGACTACTTTGAGACAAGATAAGATATACTTTATTAAGCCCCTAGGTGAAATTTAACCTCTGCATTTGACCCATCTTAGACACTTAGGAGCAGTAAGCAGGCACAGCTCAGCACCAAGGAACCAACTCGAGTCTTGGGCAGGGGCAGTGGTGGAAGTGTTCCTGTTGAGCAGGGGCATCAAACTGGTCCGTAAAAGGGTCGAGGGGCTGCAAGTTTTCATTCCAACCGAGCAGAAGAACGCCTGTTACAATTAATCAACTGTGCAGGCTGACATCAGTTGATTGAATTTGTTGTATCAGGTGTGCTTCTGCTTGGTTGGACTGAAAACCTACAGGTCCTCGGCCCTTTTTTGGACCAGTGCGACACGCCTGTAAGAGAGCATGTCCTGCAGGTTGGGGGCAGACAGTGTACCTGGAAAAAACTCACTCATACTTGAGGAGAGCATGCAAACTGCAGAGAGTTGTCCTAGCTGGCTGGGACTTAGACCCAGAGCCCAGAACCTCCATATAGCGAGGCAAAAGTGTTAACCACTGGGCCATCATTAGCTCTGCTGTCTGAGGTGTTTCATCATGTTAATAGACTTTGCAAAGTAAATAAAACCTCTGTTGTCAGTTTAAAGAGAATTGCCGATAGCCTAATGACTTAGGTGATAACACTCAGACGTTTGGAAGTTCTGGCCCCCGAGCAGCTGTTGGGCCCTTGAACTTGGTTCTTAAGATGTTCCCGGGGGGGGGGGCTTCTGCAGGGTTGGCCCCAGTTTGAGATGCATCAACTTTGAATTAAAAGGGTCAACTGAATTGCTGTAATGTGCAGTACAGCTCTTCTGTGTATTGTAAACAATTTTTGATTATTACTTCTTAAAAAAAACTTCATTCATAAGTGTTGTATTTAAATTATTATTATGTTTACAGAATTAATATCTTTGGTACGCAAAGCATTCTGTGGCTTTGTAGAAATTGCCCGCGCGCTGTAGCTGTTGCTCCCGCGGTGATTTATTTAACAAAACGTTTCGACCAGAATGGTTTTCGTCAGGTGTTAACAGAACACATAGGTAGGAGGGGATATATGTACAGTGGGGGAAATAAGTATTTGACCCCTTGCTGATTTTGCTGGTTTGCCCACTAACTAAGAGTGCAACGGTCTATAATTTTAATGATAGGGTTATTTTCACAGTGAGTGACAGAATATCACTGAAGTGGAATAAGACATTTTATGCATTTTAGGAATTTATTTGCATATTTTTGGTCAAAAATAAGTATTTGACCCCCTGGACAAACAGCATGTTCATATTTTGCAGAAAAGCCATTATTGGCCAGCACAGATGTCAAACAATTTTTATAGTTGTTGACAAGGTTTGTGCACATTTTGGCAGGGATGTTGGCCCACTCCTCCCTGCAGACAGCCTCCAAATCATTCAGGTCCCGAGGCTGTCGCCTTGCAACCCGAATTTTAAGCTCCCTCCAAAGATTTTCAATTGGATTCAGGTCTGGAGACTGGCTAAGCCACTCCAGACCCTTGATGTACCTCTTCTTCAGCCACTCTTTTGTTGCTTTGGCGCTGTGCTTAGGGTAGTTGTCATGCTGAAACACCCATCCTCGACCCATGTTCAGCTCTCTCACTGAGGGAAGGAGCTGTTGGTCCAGAATTCCACGGTATATGGCCCCGTCCATCCTCCCCTCAATGCAATGGAGTTGTGCCGTCCTCTTGGCTGAAAAGCATCACTGTGCTTGACGGTGGGGATGGTGTTCTTTGGGTTGTACTCTGTGTCCTTTGCCCTCCAAACTCGGCGAGTTGAGTTGAGCCCAAAAAGTTCTATTTTGGTCTCATCTGACCACATCACCTTCTTCCAGGCCTCTTCTGAGTCATCCAGGTGGTCAATGGCGAACTTCAGGCGGGCCTGTACATGTGCCTTCTTGAGCAGGGGGACCTTGCGTGCGCTGCAGGATTTCAATCCATGACCGCGTAGTGTGTTACCAACTGTTTCTTTTGTAACTGTGGTCCCAGCTGCCTTCAGTTCATTAACCAGTTCCCCCCTTGTGATTCCTCACCGTTCGCATGATCAGGGACATCTCACGAGGCGAGACCTTGCATAGAGGCCCAGAACGAGGGAGGTTGGCGGCAGTGTGATACTTCTTCCGTTTCCTGATAACTGCCCTGACAGTTGATCTTTTCTCTCAAAGTTGCTTTCCGATTCTCTTGTAGCCCATCCCAGCCTTGTGTAGGTCAACAATCTTGTCTCTGATGTATTTAGATGGCTCTTTGGTCTTGCCCATGGTGGAGATGTTGGAATCTGGTTGTTTGGGAGTCGACAGGTGTCTTTTATACAGGTAATGAGGTGAGGCAGGTGTATTTGATGTTAATAATTAGTTGGGATTGGGGGTATGCCTTAAAGAAAGACTAACTGGCTTGTGGGACCCAGAATACTTGCTGTTTGGTAGGGGGTCAAATACTTATTTTTCCTGATCAGATGGTGATCAATTTTTATAAATTCATATAATGTGATTTTCTGGAATTTTCTTTGTGATTCTGTTTCTCACTTTTCTCAATGTATATACGATTAAAATTATAATATAGAATTATAGTTGCATTCTTTGTAAGTGGGCAAACCTGCAAAATCAGCGAGGGGTCAAATACATATTTCCCCCACTGTAAATACAGGAGAAGGCATTCTTCTCAGGCAGCCAATCAGCCAGTCCATGGCGTCATGTCCTTCAATCAATGATTATTAGTGTAATAATTAGAGAGGTATTCAGATTTGACAATCACTTAAGTTCTCCGATATATCCAGGACATTAAAATACACAGTGCATATGCGCAGTTATGTAGCAAGACATAATGATGACTTAGTAATACAATTAACATATCCCAACCCCCCAGAGTCTGTCCAAGTGCCACACAGAGCAACATCACACACCAATAAAGGAATTTAAGAAAAAAAGTCTCCATACGGGCTTCAGTGAGTAATGATCTCAGAGGCAGAGACCATGGTAGTATATGTGACCGCAGGCTATATCAAATCACCAACTGTAGAAAGACCAAAAAAACCGTTAAATATCATTAAAATCAATTTTAAAAATGGCTTGAGATCAAACTCCTCATTAAGTCCATAGGAGGATAAACTATTGAGGATATGTGATATGTGATACGTTTCACGTTGTAAGTGAAGGCGTTCATGGTTGCCGGCCCTAGGTGGCCACTCTACTTTCTCAATGCCCACATAAGGCAGGGAGCTTATGTTGAATCCAGCTTTTTTAAAATGTGCCGTTTCTGGGTTTTTTTCATCGCCACATAAATCACTGCGGGAGCAACAGCTACAGTGTGCAGGTAACTGCTTTTTCTCTATTCTGATGGTACAGTTTTATTCAGCACCTGTATTCATTTGATGTGCGTGCACTCCCTGTATTTTTGTAGAAATTACCTCAGCTTTAATCAGCGGGGAGAGATGTGTTGTAGTTAAATCACATGCTGTTAATGAGCATGTGACATCATGAAGAGGAAAACCATTATCTGCAATTTGCAGCCATTGCCAGCCTTTGATTGAGCCTGGGTTTCCAAGGTTACAGTGATTTAGATATGGTGCCTATTACATTTCAGAAGTCCAACGCCTTTTCTTCTGAAACCTGTTTTCTTTCTGTTTTCATTTCAAGAACTCTATTAATAATATTACCTTGGAACAATCATCACTTCACTTCATCTGAAAATGTAAATGATGAAATTTTTTTACTGAAAATATGTTGGCATATCCGGTAACTTAATAAGCATGCGCCTTTTTCTAGCGCTCCTGTCTCTTTAACGGAGCTAATGCATGTTGTTTATTGTCATATGGTAATGTAAAGAATGTTCTTATCTCTGGCTTACACATGCAAGCCATACGGTGGGGCAGTGCTGTTGCATCACTCCAAGCGTAGTCCTTGGTTTGAATCTTGCCTGGGGTTAGTGGCGACAGAACTGGAAATTTGGCAGCTACAGAAAATCCCTTTATAACGTCAGTTAGTCCTGGCTAGTTCTCAATCATTTTCCTTCATTGACGCATTTTCCAATTATAGTAATAATCCATTGGCAATTGAAGACACAGCCTCTCTCCCCATGCATAGTATGTTTATTATTTTAGTTATTTTTAGTAGTATTTATTATTTATTTTTAGTTATTAATAGTATGTTTATTTCTGTTATTATTTATTGTTTCAGTATATTGCCTTGTCTTGTTTTTACTTGTTTTTGTTTTACAGTTGTTCTGTTTTTAATTGATGCTTCCTACAGCACTTTGGAAACGTTCTGTTTAGAAAATGTGTGATATAAATAAAGTGGTATGCAGTCTAACAGTTATGAAATAATGGGTTAATTCAGTGCAGAAAAAAATGACTTATAAATGTCATATGCTTTACAAAAGATAAACTGCTCTGAAACTTCTGTGCTACCTTTACGCACATCAGGCAATTAAACTTGCGCTTAATGATCTTTTAAATTCATTGTTTAAAATGGAAAAACTTCCATGCATAAAGACTTCAGTTCTGCAGGAGAATCTATAGGTTTGTCTTCATCAGAATGAAATTAAACTAGCCAGCTATTTTGCGGTCAGGGAAATTAGCCCAATTGTACAAATTTGCATCTTTATTTGCCCGAAAGCCCTCCGCTCGGGAAATTAGCCCGAAGTTGACGCTTGTGCACCAGATAGAGCGCACAATTCAATTAGGCTTTCCCAGTTCAATTTTGGTCAAATGAAGATGCAACATAAATAGCAGGCTAATTCGCGAACCAAGACCAAGATTTACGGGGAAAATTTCCCGATCAAATTAGCAGGCTATTTGAGTCTTCACTACCAAATAGCCACCAAATTTGACATCGGGCTAATTTCAAAACTGCAAAATAGCTAATTTGTAACTTCGTTTTAATGAAGACAGGCCTTCTTAAATACAAATTGATTGAATAATGACTGATTCTCATTCCAATTAAACATCGCCTTTCATTCTCAGCACAGCGTGGGTTGATCCAAAGGTGGGACTCGGAAATTAAAAATAATATTTTTTGCTGAATTAATATTTTTTAATCTTTTCATTTGTTATTAAGTGTAAGATTGCAGTCTATAGTGTGAGAATTTGATATGCCACTAAAACGCGTGAGACTCACGGCGTATGTGTGAGAGTTGACCGGTATGCAATTTTGAATAACCGCTCATTTAATTTCCCCAATTTATGTGTCCATTGAATGATTGTCCTCATTCTTAAAGGGGGAGAATTAGCAGCACCCGATAGTGTGGAGTGTTCTCGTATTGAATCCATTGTTAATTAAGAAAATTATTGAGTACAAGTCAGGACTGATAATTGTTTTGGAAGGATGTTCTGTGGCACCCAAATTTCCAGTTCTGGCGCCGCCACTGCCTGAGGCCCTTACATGAGGCGTTTGCGTGTTCTCTTTATGTTTAAATCAGTTCATATGAGTTACTAAGGTTTCCTCCAACAGCCCACAGACTTTTACGATTTTATTATCAAGGTGAATAGTTAGTGTTTTGATTCCTATGCATGTTAAGAAAACAATGGCAGATAGCACGATAAAACCATGGGATATAGGAGTCATTAAACAATAAATAAATAGTCTTTTTTCATGCAAGAATAAAACGAAAGAGATTTGTTGCAGATAGGTCATAAGCTCTGTCGTCATTTTGCATTCTCCCTGCCTTTTTCCGGATCCGAACAAGATAATCTTGGAATCAAATTGCTTGTTTGACTCTCTCAGACTCTAATGGCTGCAAAATCATTAAATTATCTGAGTGCATGAAGCATTTAACTCAGTCACGATAAAGACTAACTTATTCCTGAAGTGAAACCATTTTTCCTAAATTCTGTTCAAAAGTCAGTGACAATTATGTTGACGTTTTTTAACTATTGTGAAATACTGGTGGTGATAGTGCTTTACCGTAAGGTCTTAACAAGTCTTTGAAGGTATAATGTGTCGAATTTCATCCACATATTTCCTCTCTGTAACTTTTTAACCATTGCAATCGTATTTCCTATGGTAAAAGGTGGACCCCACCAGTGTGTTTCCATTAGAATTATACGATGTTCAATGGGTTTTTTTTTTTGATGGCTTATTGACTTGCAAACCCCGGTGACACTGTTGATACAGAAAAGCAACTGCATTTTTGTGCATTTACCAGCGACTCTGCCATGAGTCAGAATCTTGCTGATAGGAGCACTGTCATGGCCAATGCCCATAGGGTCAGAGAGGTTCTTTGAGTGAATGCAGATGGCTTGTAAAATCTATTAGCAGCAACTCACTAATAGTTTGTTATGTTTGTGTCGTCTAGTGATATTCATTGATGTCCTCTTTGCCGAACGCTACTGCATAGCAGCACGCAAACAAACGTCTCAAAGTTAGCGTGGGCAGGATGGGGGTTTTAAAAAACTGAACTAAAATGTACAATGAGTCCCGCCTGAATTGAATAATATGTTTTCATAAACAACAGCTGGGGGTTGGCTTTGATAAACCACAATATAAAAAAAATAAATTTTCGCTAGTGACAAACTTGATAAAGTTCACAAAAAAATATTTTCAATCTTGTGCAGTACTACTGCGCATTTGTCAGTTCTGTCACAATGTTCGTTTGATATGCAGAAGATCCTCTAAAAGGTGCACAAATTAAGATGCAAGAGAGATAAACCCCACAAAGTACTTTGAATAGTTGGCAGTAAATCGTCATTTGAATCAGGAATGAAATAGAAAACCATATCTCACCTGATATGGTTTTATTAATGACCTTCAGGAAAAAAATTGTGCTGTCATTTCTCTTGGGCAACTGAGGCAATTGCAATATCAGCTTGAGAATAACAGAGAGCATATCTGCTAAGTGCTTGAATCCTGACTTGATTAAAATTGGATTTTTAGCTGCTTATTGAACCATGGTGGTAGAAATAATGTGCTAAGAAGGCAATGTTTTTGCAATGCAAATGTAATTTTCTGTGTTATGTAGCCGGGGAGATATGATAACAGTGAAAATGTTATGCACTTCATGAGCCATTTTTATTAGTTTATATGGCCTATTATTTTCATTCTTCACCCTGTACCACCCATTTGTGCTTTTAAATTGAGGACGAGTGGGTGTTCGCCTCTGGATGAAGGGCGCGGGTTAGTTCCACTGATCTTAACATAAGATAACATGAATGGCGAGAACAGGCCGTTCAGCCCAACTACGCTTGCGAGTTTATACTATTGTGAATATATCCCTTCAGATACTCAATGACTCAATGGTATCTAGCTATAAGTCAAGCCTGCTCTTGAAAACCCCCAAGGTCTCTGCCTCAACAATAAGGTCAGGCAAGCTATTCCACATTGAAATTACTCTTTGGGTGAAGAAATATTTCCGTTATCAGCTAAATTTACCGTTGGTCAACTTCCATTTGTGACCCCGAGTTCTACTCACAACACTTGGTCGAAGGAATCCTACATAATTCACTTTATAACTTTATCATTTATAACTTTATAATTTATCTTCATAACTCTGGATGGACTGAGCAGGGAAAGAATACCATCAAGCTTTCGTTTGTTGCTTAGTTTAATCAATTTTCATGAATGCATCGTGGCAGTGCTGCAAATGTGAGCCCAAATACGTAAAATGTGTTGTGACGAAGAACACCAACTGTTTTGAGAGCATGTTACTGAAGAATATTTTTATAAGGGTCAGAACATTATTGTCTGTGGTTGTGTTGAAAGTAGGTCTGTGGAAATGTTTAATTGCATGCAAATCCCACTCTGGAATCTATAAAATAAGCTTCGCTTCTGTGAGCTTTGTGGCTCTGGTGCTGCTTAGCTAATAATCTCTAATGCTAAAATGGAGTGGGCTAAAGTGCGGTTTAATTGAAAATCCCTCCCTCGGCTAATGCCAGTATTACGCTTGCATACGATTCGTGGATAAATAAGGGAACCGAAAGCTGACAGCTGTCTCAGGAATTGGGCTCCGAGAATTTACCAGAATTAAGGTCACCTAAAAGCCATATCTCTCAGAGATGGGGCTTTGGGCAAAAGACTGAACTAGCTAACATGAGTCATTTTTTCCAGCAGTAGGGGGAGCTCTGTAGTTCAGTGATGCCTGCCAATGGTGACTGTGCGCTGTGACAGTATCTGTTCATGCCCTCCAAACATGTGAGTGGGATTTGTGCCCGAGCGACCTGCTGAGACACCATTTCGGACAAGAATGCCTGTGCTGCCTCGTGCTTTGGGAGAGATTGGTAAAGACCAACCCATGTTTGCCTGAAGGAAATGAAGATCAAGCTTAACTGCATTTGTAATTCTAGAGTACAGTCTTTGATTTAATACGGAACCAACCAGATCACTGTTTCTCCCTTCCCAGACTCACTTCACAGCCAGTTGGAATTTAACAAATCTTGTTGTAACAAGGCAATCAGAGATAGCAGACCTGGCCCCAGCCACGGGCTGACAGACAGACTGACAGAAACACACACACACACACAGACATGATCATTGCTTAACCTGGCCCCCTAGGGGAGGGGCCAGGTAATAATAATAATAATAATAATAATTTTTTTTATTATTATGTCAATGCCGTGCAGCCGTTTCATTTGTAGAGAAAGAATGAACATGCCAGGGCAGTATTGTTGGCATTCTGAGTACAATCCCACTGGAAAAAGTTGGAACGCTATGGAGACTTCACATAAGAACAGAACAATGATTTCTAAATTTGCTTTGTCATGTATTTCATTGCAGACAGTATGAAAACAAGATATTTAGTGTTTTATCTGGCCAGCTTCGGTTTATTTGTAACCACTCATCCACTCCTGCTGTTCAGGCCTGCTATTGCTTTTATTCTCTTATTCATTTCTTGTTATATTTCCTCTTCTTTTCATTTTTTATTTATTTATTATTTTACTGCGGCACTTTGAACGTGCTCTGTCAGTACACATATTTCCCTCTTCTCTGCGATGATCGTTTAAAAAGCACACGCACCGGAGTAATTCTCAATCAGACATTGGTGAACGGAGTATGAAAAATGGGTCTTTTTTCCCCGTTTTAATATCGCCCCAGCTCATTTGAGGTCTAGCTGAGCAATTTCCAGCTCTAGTGCTTCAATGGGCTCTTTCCCCTTCAGCCGTCAATATTTCCCCATATTTTCCGAAATTCAATCGCGTAGCCGGGAGCCGGAGCCCAAGCGGCCCTCAGAATTATTATGCTCCCAGGTACTCAGGGACCCGACCATGATGTAATCGCTGAGCCCCTGAATGGCAATCAAACTCTGAGTGTATAATGTTTGGCTGCTCGTAGTTGGAACAGAAAAGCAGCTGTTGACAAGAAAGATCCAGAATTTACAGTACTGTGGAGAAGTCTTAGGCACATTTAAAGCAATTTCGTCGAGCAAATATGCCTGCAAAAATGATGAAATAAAAAGGTTCTAATAACTGAGAAATGTTCTATACTGAGTTGTAACATGTTTTAAAAAACATAAATCAAATTAATATTTGCTGCAACTACCCTTTGCCAAAAAATTTGGGACACTGTCCTGTTGCGCTACAGTTTTATATGATGATTGACGTTTGCTTGTTCGAAGCAGTGTGGGAAAACTTGCCTCCGTTCTTCTTCTGACTGTTCGTCTAACTTGTGTCTATCCCTCCAAGAAATTGAAGCACTGATTACTAAAACCCCACTAGTCAAGTCAAGTCAAGTGTGACTTATGGGGTTTTAGTAATAGGAGCTTCAATTATAAACAGCCATGATGATGTTGACATCATCTCTGTCATCTGTATCCACTATTTGGAATACAAACATTTATTTATGAAACTTTTCTTCAAATTAGCATTTGGAATTTCAAATGTACTTTTTACCTTAACAGACTCTAATATGGAATCCAAAAATAAACACATAATACAGATTTAAATTTAGAAAAAGTGCAGGGTGCCTAAGACCTTTGCACAGTACTGTATATGCATGCGAGGATACTGAGAACCCTCCTTTACTGATATACAGGCCTTTAGTGCCATTGCAGCCAGGTCATAGAAAGAGTCACTCTGGGGGGAAAGAAAATCACTGAATACAGCAAATCGATTTCCTCAGCCTTTGCCAGGTCCTTGAACTTTGCAGTAAAGAATTCGTTTTTTTTTTTAAATCTGCAAAAGGCAGCGTAATTTTTGTGGGAGGTGAGGGGCAACCATGAGCTGTATTGGAACACTCAGCCACTCCCCTGTGGTGAATTTAACTGTAGAATAAGAATTATGCAGTTTGTACTGAGCTCCCCATTCAGCCAGAATTAATACCATTAACTGTAATATGACCATCCTCCTTCATTGGTAGTGGATGATTTCAATTATTGAGAGTTAAATTCAATTTGAGTGTACCAGGAAGGTAAAATGAAGTACTTCTCTAGTTTGTCGCTCCTCATAAGTGTGCTCATTATGGTGAAATTTAGACCGGATGAGGGTTCTGTATTGTACTCTAAGAGTATAAGTCAGAATATATGACTCAGGTAGGTTTAGAGATGTAATTTCACTGTGGTGGTACATTCTGTCCAGTGCAATTCGCACCTTTCAGCTGCTGAAAAATGAATGTGCTGAAAGCAATTGAATTCATTATTAAACTGATAATAGCCAGACTTTCAGTCTTTGTGGAAGATACTGGAATCGTCTGAAGTTGTGAAACTTCATCTACTGTGAAAAGCTGTGTAAGGGTGTGGGGACACAGTAGTGTAGGATAACACTGGGAGCAAAGTGGCTCTGAAGAGAAATGCTGAAGACTGTTGGCAGCTATTGTAGAGCAAAGTGCTCCTCATTAATTAAGAGTTTAGCAGAGAAATTCGGTGAGATTCGGTGTTTGGCCCAAAGGGAAATAATTACATTCTTTGGACCCAAAATAGTGGGTAGAGCTTGAAGTTCAAATTCAGTTTCACTTCAAAATGTCATAAATGTGATTAACACTAACACCAAAAACAACCATTACTATATGTATTAGTGCAGTTGAACTACCACCCAACCAGGACCGGCGCTATATATATATTGAATATACTTCTAACTAAATCTATAACAGCCCAACTTCCATTTATGACTCTGACGAAGGAATGATCAATGAAGCCGATGGTCTTTTATCTGATTTATTTTCAAAATTAAACAGTTGGTCAATTGCAAACAGGCTGTTGATGTCTGTGTGGCCCCCCTGGTACCAGAAAAAGAGCCCCCAGAATGGGAACTTGCTAGTTTAAACCAGAACGAAGCGGACTGTTCTTTATAGTATGGAGTAAGTGTTGATTGGACATGGGAAAATGAGTAGAAGGGGAAACCAATGAATGACCCTCGGGGGTTTTGGAGGGAAATTCATATAGTAACAGTGGAAGGGGGTCAGTGGGGTAAGTCAAGTCCTGGTACAGAAGGCGGGGGAGGGGGGGTGTCAAGAATACTTCCATTTTCCACAATCCCCTACATTTTTCTAAAATAACAAGTAAATACAAAGAAGTATTGCTCAAAAAAGCAAGTAAATAAAAATAAATTTAAAAAATTTAAATGAAAGAGCCGTTATCTACTACATCTGTTCCATGAGTTAATTACAAGGTAGTCAACAATATTTACTGTTAAAATTTTATTTGATCCAATCCAACTAAAATATGGGCTTGAAAAGTAAATCTTTTCGCCTTTGACTATAATAGAAGTCACAGAACAAGCCGGCACATCTGCTGAACTACCTCTCCCTCACTTGACAAGGGAGAGGTAAAAGACTGAATGTGCCCCTAAATGACCTACCATTTGGAAAAAAAACCCAGAGGGAAAACAGCTCTAAAGGAGGTGCATAAAATATTGCTCAATTGTCTTAACACTTTTTCATGAAAAAGGAAACACAGTTAAGCCTTAATATTACAATGTGCCCATGTGCATATATGCATGTGAAGTGGCAGGGGAGCATATTAATAACTCTTCTATTTCTAACAGCTTACGCTTCATGATGTGATTATCTAGAGATTAATTGTGACTGTCGGGCTGATACACATGATGGGGTGGTCAGAGGCTCTGCCTTCTGGAACAGCTCAATTCAAACACCTCTTAACACTCTGTTGGGTTTATCTGGAGCGCTACATGTGCATCTGTTACTCATCTTTATTTACTGAGAAGCATTCTCAACTGAGGCCTTCAGAATGAGGTGGCTGTCTTGCTCTAGTCCGCTAGCAGCTGTGTTTCAATTCCTATGAACATGAAATGTAATTTACTTGTTACAAGTAATTTTGTATCAACCAACCTATTTTTGTATCAACCTGCAGCCTTCACATCTTACTCAGAAATCACAATCATAAACATAATCACATTTGGTCAAAATGAAAATCTTTTTTTTTTCTATATGGAACTGGTTCATGGTTGCAAAAGTTGTCCAAGGTCTTACAGCCACCTGCGTTGGTTCACATACAGGATGTATAAAAAAAAAAGTCCCACTTTGCCCTAAAATTAATATTCTATAATTTTTTTGAAAATCCTCTTACATAGGTTGATGGACATTGGTTCAGTGCTTTTTTTGTGCAATTCACAATTGAATTTTTCATCGCTAAAACTGTAGGAATTAGAAGGTGTGACAGTTAATCAGTAGCATTCTGACGTGTTATTCAAGATTAGTGGGCGCCATTTTTGAGCGTAAAAAAATAAAAACTGAATTAAGCAATTTGTTCATTCTCTTTTGCCCACATGCAGTTGAAAACCGCACCATGAAACGATATTTGAAGTCCCAGCTTATCAACTGTAATAATTTTTATAAATATTCACTAATTCCAAATTTGATACCTGCAACACAGTCCAAAACAGTTGGGACAGGGGAATGGAAAGACTAGGAAAGCTGTGGAATCTTCAGAAAAAACACCCATTTGGAACAATCTACAGGTGTATACAGGTGAATAGGTGACAGTTGGTACTTGATTGGGGATAATATGAGCAGAGGCAAAAGGCTTGAGATCATCTACCAGGAAGATAGTCTAAGCTTGTTTTTTTAATTTTTAATTTTTTGCTGAAAGCTGCATGAGCAGATAGTCAATTGGTTTAAACAATGTTTCTCAACCCACAAATGCACGTAATGTAGGAATCTCAGCATCTCTGGAGGTATCCTTCAAGCCCATTAGAGCAGGGGCCCTCAACTGGTGTCACGTTGTGACCCACATCTTCCCATGCTCATTACGTCGCGACCCACTTTTTTATAATCTAAACCAAGGAAATATATTGTTCAAAAACAGCCTTTGAAAACACATATGTAATCTTTTTAAACATGCATACACATTTATTTATATGTGCAAAGTGCATTTCAGAGGACATTATCAAGAAAATGAGAAACATGAAACTGCATTAGTGAATAAAATGCAATTAAATACCAAAACAGCACAAAATAAATAAGGCCACAAAACTAGACGTTTAACTTCTATGAATATTTCTGCATTCAGAGCACAAAATGAGGAGGAACATGACAACTGCATAGATAAAAGTGAATAAAATAAAATAATCAAAACTGCACAACATAAATAATGCCACAAAACTAAATATTATGAATCGCTCTGCATTACACACTCAGCATATTACTGCCCACCACAGGTCAGATGTATTATGATACATCTCGAATATGCAAAAAAAAAAAACCTTCATTTCACACAAACTTGCGCTTCAAGTTCAAACTCCTGTTGTCACTTGTGAGCTCAACTCCTCTCGCTTCTTCCTCTTCCGCTCAACTCCCCATCAACTCTCCAGAACCTCAAAACAACACTTACATCAATCAAATGATGGTCACCATGGCTCCAGAGTCAGACGAGCATTAAACATTATTCACCACCACCAAGGAGGTGTATGTTTTTGCCGGTGTTGGTTGGTTTGTTTGTTTGTCTGTTGGCAGGATATCTCAAAAAGATTTTAACCAAACTTTGCAGAATGTTAGAGTAGTACAAGAGGAACAATTGATCGAATGGCATATCTAGGCCAAAGTACGGCTGAGATGTACACCGAAGTTCAACATTTCAAGTCTTTCCAATGGGCCGGATTTCCAATCGCCGTGCTTTTGGGTTTTGCTGCCATCTGGCAGTGGAATGCAACAATACCCTACATCAGCCAGCAAAAATGACTAATGCACAGAGTTGCCTTGGCGTGACGGAGATGCTGTGCTCTCTGAGTGCTCTTGTTTATTAATTTTTTAACCAGCTGTCCGTGACCCACTCAGAACGGGTCCTTGACCCACCAGTTGAGAACCACTGCATTAGAGGACCTGCGCATTGAGCGCAGTTTTTCATGCAGTCATAAAAATCAAGGTGAGACTTAACAATACAAAGAGGAAGCCATATATGAGCAACATTAAGAAGCATTGCCAACATCATCTTCCTCAAACTCATCTGTAGTGGACTGACGAGGAAGTGAGATGGACTTTTGTGGCTTGGCGAGTTCATCTTTCAATTTTTTTTTTGAACCAATGAATTTTATGCTCCCAGGACCAAAGAGGATTAGTCCAGCTGTGAACAGCAATATGTTCCAAAGGCAGCTTCTGTCATGATCTGGTGCTGCATTTGTGCACTCGGCAGGGGTTATTTGCATATCTGTGAGGGCAGAATTGACGCAGAAGGGTACGGGCACATTTTGGAACCACGTGTGCTTTCTGGATGTCATCTGTCTCAGGGATGCCCCCGCTTCTTCCGTAGGATCACAACCAATCACATTTTGCACGCGTTAAAATGGCACGGCTTTGTGATCACAGAGTGCAGGGACTAGACTGGCCTTCCTGCCGCCCTAACTTGCCTTCCACAACCTGTGGCAGATAACAATGCTCAAAATGCAACATCGGAAACCCTGGGCTTTTTCCATCCAAAGGCCTATATCTGGCTGGAATTGAATCAAATTCCACTTTTGAAACTCCCAAGAATTCGAATCCTCAGTCCCAAAATGACTGCTGAGTTTTATTAAAAGGAGATGTGATGTCCCACTGAGTTGAACATTCACCCGTCCCAACTTAATTTGAACTGCGGGCCTTGATCACTAATTAAAGGACAAAACTATATTTCATCTGCTATTGTATTTTACAAGTCCCATCAGTGTAGTTAAAAATGGAAAATATGTGCTTTATCAGCTTGCTAAGTGCTATTTTTTTTTTTACCAGTATTTGTTTAGGTGTTGTGCGAACTAGCGGTATATATGTTGTTTTTACTGTAGCCTGTTTCATATTTTAGCCATTTCTCTTACTTAATCTCTTTACTCTGTTTTTTAATGAAATTTATGATGCGTCCAGACTGTATAATGTGACTACTCAAGATCATCACTTGTCTTCCTGTCAAAATGAACACATACATTATAGCACCTCAAAGGAGTTAGTTGTAACACATTTTACATTTTTTTTAAAGAGCAGTAGGTTTGCCTGCAATCTAAATGCATATTAATTCTGCCTGTGCTGCTTGTTTGATCTTCTTATAAGTCCCCAAATCACCCCAGTGCCTTTGATTTCTGAGATTTAAGCCCCCTTGGACAGTGAACACTTAAGCTGATGGACATCCTGTTGTGCCAGTGCAGATAAAATTCGGGATGACCTACTGCAGGCTGTTAAATCACTTCAAGCATTCTGCTAAAACTGGTTTTACACCTTGCTGGTGAGTTGATTCTACACCTGCTGCTCAATGTAAACGTGATCAACCAGAGTATGGGTGTGTGAGTGAGTGTCTATGTGTGTGTGCAATAGTATGATGCAATCCACACTGCAATCCAGGATGCCCTTCAGTTCATATCAGTCGGACAGCCATTGGGTTATTACCCCCAGTGTTACGGCCCAGAGCAGGAAACAAATGTGGAGACTGAGTACAATCCAATTAAAGGCTTATTAATAGTAAAAAAATAATTATATAATTATAAATATAATCAATATAAAATATAGAAATATATATAAATACAATATGAATAAATATTAATAAAATTAATAATAATAAATGGACTGAGCCCTGAGCAGAATGACACAGTTCAGGTCAGATGGTAGGGCTGAATTCAGGGGTGTGTCTGTGCCCGGTCAGTGGCGTCTCTGGACAGCTGCCTGATGGAGTGCACCCTCGCCAGACGAGAAATGTCAGATAACAGGACTGGAGATTTCTGCAGAAACGCAGCCCCAGTCTTGATGACAGCCGGAGGCTAGGAAGGTGCTCCTAATAAACTGGGCAGAGGAACAAAATGACGGACTGCGGTCGCAATCCTGGAGACTGAGGAAAAGGCTTGGGAGCTTCCTATCAGTAAGGCTTAGAAGAGAATGGCAGTGTTTAAGTATTATTAAAGGTGACAATAATTTCCGAAGACAATGAAACATTACAATTTCCGAAGATGCACTTGCAACTTGCTCATGGAAGATGCAGCCTGGATGCTTAAGGCAATATAGTGAGAGCGACAGTCCTGCACCTTTGCTCTCAAACTAAGGGGTATGTATTCTTCTACACACATGTAAGGAAATGGAAAACTCCAATGCACAACAGCTGGTGGGGAATGCACAAAGGACAGAAACCAATCACAGGAGAGAATATATCTAAAAGACACACAAGCTGCTGGATGGGTAGGGACAAGAAAGGGCTTCACACGAGGGCGCAACACCCCAAATGCTTGCGTCTCTGAATTGAAAAATAATGTATTTGCTTCACAGAAAAATTAATGCTCCTCTTTCCAACCATGGCAATGGAAAAGCAAGGGATCACTTTTCATTTATTGCTGCCAAAGTCCAAACTTTCCATGAATAATTTTAAATTGTCACTCACCTGTGCTGTTTTCTGTAAATCCAAATAAAGAATTATGCCCGGGTCCAAAAGTGTGATGGAAGCAGGCAGTGGACATTCTGTATATGAGGTTATGTTTCGCCTGCGGTTTGTGGGATGTTTGTAAGTTTGTTTGTCGGCAACATTACGGAAAATTTTATGGAGAGATTTTTATGAAATTTTTTACCAGTGGCGTGTCTTGGCCTATCCAAAAGGTGATTTCAATTTGGGACTGATCTGGACCAAATTTTAGATCCAGGATTTTTTGAAAGGATTCACCATTGCTGGATTGGAAGATTGGAAAAGTAAATGCCATTCACATTGAAGTCCACTAGATGGTAATAAAGTTCCAAATGTCTGCGGAGGTATGGGCTCTCTGAGTGTTCTTGATTGTTATTCTGTTAACTGAATAATAAACTATGTCAAAGAAGTTCGGGATGGATGTCAATGAAATTTAATGTGATGATTGAACTGTGCGAAGGAGGAAATAATTAAATTTTGGTGATGGTTCGAGAGAATTTCTGTGCATGTAAAGACAGCAGTGTCGCTCACAAGTGTCTCGTAACACCAACACCTACATCAGCTGTCAGACTACTTTGTACAAATACTTTATGTTTGGAGAAATCCTAATCCAACTTCCTTTGCCAATTTCACTATTGCGGAGGTTATGTACTCTGAGTGCCCTCTTGTTCTTCCATTGTGTCAGTGAGAAAAATGGCCTTCACATCCCTTTTTACTCAAGAGCTGGCCTTCTCTTTTTCTTACATGGCATGGAGTACATACATACAGTAGATGAGCAAAAACATTGAAACCACTCACAGATGCAGCAAATAATGTTGATTATCTCATAACAACGATGCATGTCCAGGTCTGCAGGCAAATAAGCAAAGGAATTCAATGTGTTGGATGAGGGTGAACGGAATTTGAACGACTTTTGCAAGGGACAAATTGGTAAGACCTTACGAGTGGGTTAGAGGGTCTCTGAAGTGGCAGGACTTCTGGGGTGCTCCCAGTCAGCAGATATGAGTACCCACTGACCGTGGTCCAAGGAGGGAGAAACCATGTGACCGGGTTTTGGGCGTCCAAGGCTCATCGATGCAAGAGAGCCATGAAGGGTATCCCATCAGGTTCGGATCGCCAGAAGGGCAACTGTGGCACAAGTCGCTCAGTATTTTAATAATATTTAAATATGTAATGTGTCACAATGCACCGCGCATCGTACTCTGCTATTTATTGCACTTTTTAGCTTGCAGACCAGTCAAAGTGCCCACTTTAACCCTAGTCCACCTTTAAAAGTGTGCCCCCAATGGGCACCTGAGCACAAGAACTGCACTTCGGGGCATTGGAGGATGGTTGGCTGGTTCAGTGAGTCCAATTTTCTTTCGCATCATGTGTTTCAGCTGGGTACATGTGTACCATTTACCTGTGAAGAGATGGCATCAGGATGCACTGTAGGTAGAAGACAAGCTGGTGGCGGGAGTTTGAGACTCTGGGAAGTGTTTTGATTGGAAACCCTGAGTTTGGAAATTCAAGTGACTTTTATTTGTTTATTTATTAAATCAATTAGCCCAGGGGGGCCTGTGACATCGGTTTTATGGAGCAGTTTTGGCAGCACAAGGGGGACCCTCACAGGGGGGTGGCAGGGGATTTTAATTTCGTGGTTGATCGATGTATATTTAGATGGGTTTTATCTAATCGTAGATCATCAAATGGTGACAAGTTGAGCCTTTGCAATTTTTCACTTGTCCTCTAATCTTCATGCTATAATGTCCCTTCACTCTATTGTTAGTTTTTACAATGCCACTACATACCCCATGGGTTTTGAAATGAAGTTTTGAGTTTGTTACTATATATTTAGTTGATGGACTGAATCTCAACAATCCGTGATCAAATGGCTTTAGAGCCGATGCATTTAGAAGGCACTGACAATATTTGAGAATTCAGTGCAAATTTGCTTTGAGGCGAGACGGCAATTAAAACGTTAGGTGCGAAAGCACTGCTGTTGAAACGTGCTGTCTGGAGTGAGAAGTCTCGGTGTAGCTCCCTGATAATCCCACTCGCGCCATTCACAGAGAAATGGGAATCGTAATTCATGTTTCGACATTGAAATGCAGATAGATGCGCCTCGCCGGGTTTAGAAACTGATTCTCGGGCTCAGCGCTGTTAGATGTGGAATTAATTGCATTCTAAGGTGGTGTCCCTATGATTTATTGTGCGTCAAATGGATTGAGAAGCAGGCCTTTCCTTTTCGCCTGCATCTGCCGTTCACAGAGATCTTCTCTACGTCTCCAATTTGGGTGCATTATTCATCTCAGCCCTAACCTTTTTTTTTCTTGCAGAATTGCATTTCTTCCTGAACCCGGACGATTTTACATTAATAGATGGTAAAATTTTTTCTATGGGCATATCTGATGTCAAGAAATACGGAAACCAAAAAGCTGATCACTCTATCTCACCTTGAATGAGGAATTCTAATTTTTCTCTCAACACCAAGAAGTGTGCATGCACTCGTAAATGAGAAAAAGGGATCGTGCGGGAAAATTTCAGGCTCTTCACTTCGAAAAATATGCAAATTTGCTCAATATCGGATGAGCCAGAAGGACTCATAGCTTCAAGTTAAATGAACGGCTTCTATGTTCGTTGATATTATCAGTTACCTCTTCTCTGTTTGGGTGCCAGTTTTAGTATAACAAATTTACATCCAGAATAAGCTGTGTTTGTATTACATAACGCTGCCATAACTCTCCTTCTCCTCTTCGTTTTCTTCCAGAAAAAGTCGGTCATCGCCACCAGTCTGATCGTTGGGGTCTCTCTCTTTGTGGTGGTGGTTAACTATGCCGAGAAGCCGTACGTCTTCCTGCAGCCTGTGTTTGGGCAAACCTTCAGCAGCCACTGGGTCTTCTCACGACAGCCTCACAAGACCTTCAAACCCCATCCTGGCTATGTCAGCATCCCCAAACAGGAGGTGAGAAACAACTCCGTTTAGTACAGGGAAGCATTTCCCGAAATCACAGATGCTAGCTTGCATAGTTGGACTCATTGACTGAATGGACGAACTATGTAAGTAGCTAACTTAGTTAGCGACTCCGCTTTTGGGAAATGCACCCCAGTTCGGTAATAATAATAATAATGCTTTTCTGGACACTTAACCCTCTCCAGGCTCATGTTGCAAATTTGCAACAATAAATGAATTGATGACTGACTATAAAATATAAATGCCAGATGGGAAATGGTTTGATAAAGCTACCCTTCTAGCTCAGTATTGCAAAAAATACACCGTTACTTCCACCTGCAACCACTAGTGCAGGGGTTCCCAAACTTTTCCAAATCAGGGCCCACTCGAAAATCTAAAAAATGTCCGCGGCCCACCTTTGTCCTATAAATAGTACATAGACAAAATTATGCATTATCAGAACACTTAACAGCAACAATAAATGTTGTTGTTGTGGTTGTTGTTAAGAAAATAAAATAAATTAAATAAAATTAATAAAAAACAACAATAATTGTTGTTTTTTATTTATTATTATTATTGTTATTATTATTATTATTATAAAGATTCAGGATTGGAATGAAAGCAGGGGAATAAAGGAAGCCCAAACTTTTAATCTGTGGTGTACACACAAGACAGAATTAATTATCGAACACAGTACATGCTCCTCCGATTGTGACCCCCGGTCATGATGACCAGAAAGCTACGTTCCGATCATAAACTATATAAGGTTCCTAAAATATTGTGAGGTCAATAACACTCAATAGGTTATTACTTCTAAATATTTTTTTAAATCGTGGAATAAATATTTTACAATAAAAATAAAAAATCATATTTTCAAAAATGAATCATATTTTTAATGACCTCTCACGGCCCACCTGCGGTACCACCACAGCCCACCAGGGGGCCGCGGCCCACACTTTGGGAATCACTGCACTAGTGTATGAGAACTAGTCTCCATGAATGAAAGATTTTTCATATCTCAAAATAAAAAATTGGGCTGGAAAGGGTTAAAGACGGTTTGACAATGGATACATTATTCATTCACTCACACATTCACGCTCTGATGGTGGTAAACTACATTTTTGTAGCCACAGTTGCCCTGGGGCAGGCTGACGGAATCGTGGCTGCCACTATGCGCCTACAGCCCCTCCGACCGCCACAAAACATTCACACACAGCCATACTGGAGTGTTTCTATATTGCATGTTTTGTGGGTGGGGGAAACCGGAGTACCCGGAGGAAACCCACGCGAACAGGGGGAGAACACACAAAGGCCCCAGGCCAGATTTGAACCTACAATCTACTTGCTGTGAGGCAGTAGTGCTAACCACTGTGCCACCTAATAAATCTCTGCAATGCCCGTTCCAATCCCTATTTGGAATGAGCCGATTGCCGGGTTTTCAATATTGCTGCTTGCAGCTTTGTGGACATTTCTCAAGAACCACTCAGCCAAACCACCTCGCCCTCAACCTTGTGCCTCCTCGGGTCCTCAGCAATACACCCGCCAAGTGTGAGGTAGATTGCATGAACGGTTCTCAGGAAATGCGAAGGACATACGTATATACGCACACGCGGACTAAGATTCCTTGCTTTATGGTTAGATAATCATCAATATATTCTTTTTCTTTGTCTGTTTCCATTCAAAAGCAAGAAGTAACATCATTCACTTGTCATTTGAAGTAAAGGGGCAACTGTCAATTTGAATTCAGTCCAATGTCACCGCACCATGTTGAATGATTTAAACGATTTCTCAAGTTTACTAATGAGAGGGTAACCTTGTAAAATGCCGCTGTCAATCATACTGACCATTGCAGCTGAAGAAACGTACACGCAATACCCCACAGTAGAATTACCTTGCTCACATTTAACAGCAGCCGCACACATAGGTGTGAATGACGTGTGCTAATATTCCAGCGGTATATAGGTTGAACCTCTTCAGTGCTCCACGAGTAAAGTTTGCTGTTGTTTGATTGCAAAATTCAGTGTTTCTGAGTCTGTTCATTTGTTGTCATCAACCTTTAATCCTGCATTAAAGAGGACATGGCCATAAAATGGAGGCTTTTACAATTCATACCATAGATTCAGTACTTCTCATACTCAAGGAGCTGTAATATATTAGAGCTATAAAGAGAGCAAATTAATAGATTCAGCTATCGGGTGGACTGGAATGAGAAATATTAGACTAAATTTCTCCAGATATAGCTTCAGACAGCCCACTTTAATAATGCAATGATTTCCACACACCAATCTGTTTATTATGTTATAAACAACTGCCCTTATTGGTCCAAAGGAAGATGCATGAGACAACTGAACCAAATAGACTGAGATAATATGGTATAGTGGAAATTGGCTGTACTGCAGTCAACTTTGTCCTTTACCCTTAAAGGTTGCATATTTCAATAAAAGGATTTTGAAGCTGTATGAGGGGAAAAAAAAACTCAAATTCAGCATTTGCCTCCAGTCTCTAGCCTGAATGCGTGGCAAGTCCGCGAAAATGAGGCTCTGCTCTGATTGGGTCTCTCATTGTGGGGCAAAATTAACATTTGCAGCTAAAACTCAAAACATGTTTATACTGGGATGTACTATGCAAACTTATGATTTCATTTGTCCATTATACCTCTGCCCCACACACTGGGAAGCATACTGTCCATCCATCCATGTGTGCGCTTTATCTACTGAGGGAGTGGGCGGATTCTGACCAAATCACACATAGGAACTCCCCACATGTGGCAAGTGCGCTAATGAGGTTTTGGGGGTCAAAGGTCAAAGTCACTTAAGGTCAGCTTGATACAGGGACAGAAGATTAACTTTTAGGGCTTATGAAGGCATGGCAATCAACACCATGCGTTGACTTTTTCTTTGTTTGTCTGTTTATTATTTGTTTACTAGCTGCTACCCGCAGTGAAATTGCCAATTTTTTTTTGCGTGCATGACCGTTTTTCAAAAATCGGGCGACGTCAAGTCCTTCCTGGTGTCCAAGTGGATATTCACACCAAATTTGGTGATAATCGGTTGAGAAATATTGGAGAAAAACGTGTACATACACACAGACAGACAGAGATCGATATATTATATATTATATAAATATATTATAGATTTATGAATATGTACCTTTAATTAATTAGGGAAAATTCCATTGAGTACATTTCTCTCCTTCATGGATGCCCTGGGTGGAATGCTAGAAGGAAACTTCGTAGATTGGATTGAGACAAACAGGGGTAAAGCCCCTGGAGTTTTTATGGGGTTAAGGGCCTTGCTCAAGGGCCCGATGGTGGAGTTATACCAACCTCACCTCTCCAGATTCAAGTCAGAGTCCCAAGCTCCATCGGGGGCTTGAACCAGTTACCAGTCAAGCAGCCTTGGCAGTGGGCAACCCTGCCGCCCTCGACCATGATTTTTGAGGAGCAGTATTATGGCAACAAAGCCGAGACAATCGCGTTTACACGTTTTGTTAGACGTTAGGTTGAGGGAGAACCAAATTACATGTTTAAGTGCGAGGAAAGTTTTGATTTTCTGGTGTCAAAATTGTTCAAAAGTATTATTGCTGTATTGCGCTTCTCCAAATAGTTGAAACATTTTGTGGATTTATATTTGTGACTAACATGCTCTGAAAAGTTGTCAAGCAATGGCTTGTTTACCTTAACCCCATGAACTCTGACTTAAGTTTTCCTTTTAGTGGGTTTAGTCAGAAAAAGCATTGTTTTTATATTGTCAGACAACGTCGCGTCATCCACTGTATCTGCTTGTTGTAGCGGCTTAGTGAAGCTACATCACATTTCTATTGAGAGAAATTTCTAAACGCAGGATGCCATGTTTTAATGGCTACAGTATAACATGAAATGGAAAATATCTAGTTCTTGTGCATCATTTTATTCACATTTACCCGTAATTCAGCAGCACATATTTGGGATTATTGGAAACCGTCGGATTTCCAATTCAATTTAAAATAGGTGTTAAGTTTCACGGGTCTCAATAAAGCAGCTGCACTTGATGGACCCATATGTGGGTGCGGAGGTTTTATGGTGTTAATCTCGGTTTTATAAATAATGGTCTGTTAAGAGCACAGCGATGTAGGAACTTCTGCAAAACACCCATTCTGTGAAGGGATAAACATCCTAAATCAGACTCAGATGCTTGGAAATCTAAAAATATGCTTCTGCTGTGAACCATGCTGTTTTTTCCAAAAAAAAAAAACCCCAAAAAAATTGGGTAATAACAAGGTCATATTGATTGAAGGCCAGGAAGGTATTGTACTGAAAGAGAGCAGCTGTCTTTGCATTCAGATATGCATTTTACAGCTATCCATTTTGGAGAGATTGATGTTTCTCATCAGAGCCAGATTCCCACTCTCGAAGCAGCATCGCTGATCCATCCCCACGACACATCTGCCAACTTGGGTCGAAATACCTATTTGTTACAGAAAATTACAGGGAGTGGACGTTTCACAGAAACAAAGTGTAAGTGATTGCGCTTGATTGAGAAGCCGAATTTAAGGCTTTGACATGGCTTATAATACTGATTTTGTTCATACCTCCCTGTATAAAGTCAGAGGCATAATCCTTGGCCTAGTCTCAGTGACAGATGCCATTCTGTCGATGTGCGTCACGGGAGATGACTAATGGATGAACGGCGGCCTATTAAAAAGTAACCGGCGGGTATTTGTGTTCCACGGATCAGGGCTGCATTGTAGCAATGGCTACCTGTGGAACTTGCAATAACAATGCCTGACAAATGGCTGCGTGTGCAAATGGGGGGTACCGCTGTGCCTCAAATCGATCGCTCCTGCGGTCAGTGCTGTGCACTCCTCTCTTACTCTCACCAGTGACCTTTACCTCTCTAAGAGTCGATGTGTAAAATGCAGAGAGGAAGGCTGCTGTTTGGACAGTGACACACTTAAAAGGGCTGTAACCTCTACATGATTCACATCATATGACTGTTTTTTGTTTCTGAAAATGAAATGAAAATGAATTCAAACTGAAATGCCTGTATCACAGAAAATACAACCCCAGTTCTGGAATAGTTGGGACAAAGTTTAAATTGTGAATAAAATCAAAATGCTATGACTTTCAAATCACACCAGCCAGTATTTTATTCCCAACAGAACAGAGATAACATAGCAAATGTTGAAACTGAGAAATTTTAGAATTTTATTCACAAAATGAGCTCTTTAGATATTTGTTCGCTGCTACAGGTCTCAAAAAAGTTGGGACAGGGGCCTGTTTACCATGGTGTAGCATCCCCTCTTCTTTTTAACACAGAGTGGAGGCATCTGGGCATTGAGGAGACAAGTTTCTTGAGTTTAGCCATTGGAATTTGATCCCAGGGTTCCAGCCACTGGAGAGTTTTGGGTCTCCTTTGTAGGACTTTTTGTTTAATTTTGTTCCAAATGTTCTCAATCGGTGAAAGATCAGGACTGCAAGCAGGCCAGTTCACCACATGGACTCTTCTACTACGAAGCCATGCTGTTGTAATAGCTGCAGTATGCGGTTTTGCACTGTCCTGCTGAAATGCACAAGGCCTTCCCTGGAAAAGATGTCGTCTGTAGGGGAGCATATGTTGCTCTAAAACCTTTATATACCTTTCAGCATTCATGGTGCTTTTAAAAACATGCAAGTGTCCCACACCATATGCACTAATGCATCCCCATACCATCAGAGATACTGGCTTTTGAACGGAACGCTTATAACAGGAGGGGTGGTCTTTCTCCTCTTTAGCCCGGAGGACACGACGCCAATGATTTACAACAAGAATGTCAAATTTGGACTCGTCTGACCACAGGGCACTTTGCCACTTTGCTACAGTCCATTTTAAATGAGCCTTGGCCCACAGAACACGGTGGCGCTTGCGGATCATGAGCTCATAATCATAAAAGCGATGCTCACTGGAAATCGCCTGTTCTTCTGTGGGGAGAAAATGGCAGGCAGCGAATGGCCTAGAAAATATGGATTTATTTTTCTTGCCTCACCTATGGAGGTGTAAGAATATAATAAATGGGAAAAATAGCGTAATGTGCAGCCTTTTGAGCTGATAGTCTGAAATTTGATGCCGTAGCTTTACATTGTTGAGCATTAGGGAATTACAACCCTAAAATCTTTGACTTTGTCTAAATACTTATGGAGCTCTTAATGTGCTGCTCTTGCAATTTTTCACTTGCAGCATACATGTAATTTTCCTGAATGTGAACAGTGACTTGCTCACTGTTAACTCTCGCAGTGTTAATTCAACTCCGGGAGAAGGTCATGTCAAAGTTGATTTAACACTAAACATTTCTCTGCGTGGCTTCGATAAATAAATAAATAAACAGGGCCGTCACTGCGGAAACACTTGCGAGAGAAATGCGCGCATTTAGAGTGTAGCCTTGTAGCGAGCAATAACATGCTTCATTCGCGCATCATTGGCCTCTCGCTCCCTGCTGCCCTCCCAGGTTTAAACTTTGTTAAAGCTTCTTAACACGCGACTGACGGAAAAAAACTCAATTTTGCTTCTGGAGAAATGGTTCTGGTGCGACCTGCCTGCAAATGACCCCGTGCTTCAAGGTACCGGTAGGAATTTGCATAGCGGAATTTACGCAAATGCACTACACGACCCTCGCAATTTTCCTCTCCTCCGTCGAAGGCTTTTTCTGCATCCACATTCAAGTACTTCTTATCCTTTCGCTGCTCCTTTTATTCAGTTCTGTAAATGAGCATCTGTTCATCTCTCTAAATCCTTTTGAGAACCAGCTATCGCTTCTGCGATCGTCTAGTATTCCCTTTTTGGAACTGTGGAGCGAATTTCATCAACGTCTGAGACCGAGGTGACATGTGGAAGGATTGGTTGAGTGTGAGAGTTAACTATGCCAGATGTGATGGAATGTTGGGTAAAAATAGGATTCTATTTTAAATGCCGCTCTGCGACTGCTAGCTCGTGCGGCCGTGCCGTCTTTACACATCGCTCCATACACCTGTATCGAATCCTCATTTCCCCCGATTTATTCCAAAGCAATATGTGCTGTATGAATCCTGGCTGCCCCGAGGTTGTTTTGTGAGGAACGAATGCGTTCTACATTTGAACAGGGAAGTGGGAATGGTTAATGCTATTGGAAATATAATTTGATTAACATCATTAGCCTTGCTTGACCTGCTCTCATCCCTTTTATTCGGCTGAAACAATAGCCAGCAGCACAGATCATCAGGGCAGATTCAGATGGAACGTGGACCTGTAGGAACTGGCTGTATTTGTGCAGTGATCCATTCATCCATTTCTGAGTGCATATTATAAAACCGCTTTGCTCCTTTGCCGCTGATGGTTCTCAGATGAAGAAAGTCTTCTTTGGCTGAATAGAATTCAACCCACTGATCTGTACTGAATATCAGCGGTTCAACCTCAGGGTCATCCAGGGACAACCTCGTCAGTTCAAAGGCACCTGTGGCAACCCCACCATAAGTAATGGGGTTATAGTTCCAAAAAATGTCATTTGAAATGTTTTATTTTTACAAATGTGAATAGTCATTGAATATGGAGTCCTCCACAGTACCCTCAAGGACCCCTTCTTCTATTGAAAGGTTTGACTACGCTACTAGTGACACAAAACTGTATTACTCCATCATATTATTAAATAAGTCTCCAACCTAAACCCTCACAAATATTTCAAAGGCTTATTATCTTTATTCTTGAAGTATTATTGGGAAGGATTTTGCTAATACTTAGTTTACGCGAGACAGACTGCTTAAGAGCCTCTTGAACCGAACGCTGTCAGACAGATGAATATGCTCTGGCTCTCTGAGTGAGATGAATGATTGAAAAACTGATGGAGAGATTTCACCTTAGTATATGTGGGTGCTAAGTTTAAAAGCATTTGCTCTATAAAAAAAAACAACTTAATATGCCTCCCTATTCTCTGTATCAGTCCGTGGATTCTGTATTAAAACAGAGGTCAAGCTGCAAGATTCACCCCTCAGATGAATATGCGAAGCTCCTGTTCCTGTGGTCAATGGAAATGCAGGAAGAATTGAGAGATGTCAGATACTGTAGCTATTGGGTGGCCAGTAAAGTCTCATCCTTAAGAAGTGAAAGAGAAACATGCTTAAGAGCAGTGTTTCTCAAACCTCTCCTGGAGGACCACCTGCCCTGCCTGTTTTAGATCTTTCCCTGCCCCAGCACCGGTGATTCAAATAATCAGGATGTTATCAATCAGCTTTAGAGGCTCAATAACCAGCTGATCATTTTAATCACCTGTGCTAAAACAGGGAAAGATCTAAAACATGCAGGACAGGTGGTCCTCCAGGAGAGGTTTGAGAAGCACTGCTTTAGAGGAACTGGGCAGCATTTCTAAATCTTACAGAGTTTCTAAGTTCATCCTGGTGAGATATGTCAAAAGTGTCTTCCTTTCAGTTTTGTTCCGCTGCGGTTAATAGGAGCAGCTGGTGTTTTGTTGTGTAGCTCCGAGGCAAGCATCACCCCCAAACTTCTCTGATCAAATGTCACTCTTCTGTTTTCCTCGCGCCTTCCCGTTAGCGATGTGCTATACTGTCATTTTACAAGTGAAGTCTGAGACAGAAGAACCCCGTCTTTGTTATGAACTCGATTGACCGGACTTTTTTTCATGTTTTCGTGTTTGAAACGGATCTTGCAATAGTTCTGCGTCTGCATTTAGTCTTTCTGATTTTGTCGTGGAGAGCATGATTTTAAGAAAGAAGGACGTGAGTTAATATGGTAATTGTTGTGCTGTCAATGATTTGCGTTGTTTTGAAGTACAGAGAGTGGATGGACATGGATCATGTCAGTTGATGAAAGGGTGACTTGATTGACCACAATTACTACTTTAACTACTTTTTGCTATCTTCTGTCCCACAGTGCTGGGAATAATAGCGATAATAGCAACATGAGTAGGAATAACAATCTTCATCATCATCATCAGTCAAACATAATGATGAAAATAAATTACCTCTCACATAATGGCACACATGTACCAAAGTAGAATTGCATTTGCAGAAAATCAAAGCTAATATGTATAATGGCGTTGTCATCAATCGCATAATCTCCAAAAGCATTAAAGAGTGCTATTATGCATCACAATTCAGGCGGCAAAATGAATGTGTTTCTCAAAGCAGCTCATTGTCAGAGTGGAAACTGACGTCTGCCTCGCTTTCTTTATATTCTGTGAAATGGCAAGTCAGCATATTAATCATTCAGGATGCTTAAATGCCCTGCAGTGCGGTGGCTCTACTGCAAAGGCCGACATCCGGCCTGCATGCTTATATCGTTTATCTGATGTCCCCTGTCACATTACCTTATTGTTCACAGGCAAGTGACTTGATTTGAGAATATGAGTGTGATACTGGTTTCCTGCTGGTGATAATGATAATGATAAAACCACAAGAGCACTGTCAGAAATAGGGGTACAGCCAGGAGTCCATTTCTGTTCCCCAAAGTACATTCAGCACTCATGTACCCCTTAGGGCTAATTATAGGACCTCAAGGGACCCGTGTGAACCTTTTTAGGGTCCTAAAGGTACTTTTATGTTCCAAAGCACATAAGTACCCGCTTCTGAGAGTACCACAATAGTACCATTGAGGGGTAGCGCCCCAGTGAAAACCCTTTTACCCTTAAAGATGCAAATGGGTACTTTTTTCCGAGAGCGAACTCTTTCTTTTTGTCCTGCCATTAGCCATTCCTGAGAAAAGCCTGAAATAATGAACTTTCAGTATTGCCTCTTTCCTCCTGTTGCAACATCTACGTCAATATATAGCTTCTTCTTTTTTTTGTTGCTGCAGAGAACTGGGTCTTTTTATCGACATTGCCCATTTTGGCTCTAAACGCATTCCACGCATGCATTCACTTGCTCTGGCTAATTGGCAATCGAGTTAATCAGAAGGAAGACCATAGTCCTCGGAGTGTCAGGGGAACTGGTGGGATTGCCGTAGACAGGCTCCTGAATCTTTGTGTATCTATTCAAGCTCGAAGAGTACCTGTTCCTTTAGGGTAAAATAAAATTGCTTTATTATGTTGTTCACATTGCTGCGAAATGCAAAAATGTGCATATCAACTAATCATCCCCGGTTATTAAAATGCAGATGCCGTAAGAATTCTGTTGCAAGTTTAATCCATCATTTATAGTATCTGTCTGACCTACAGTGAATGTAGGGTGTCACAGTTTTGTGCATATTTGTAATGGTTAGAGGGCTCGTGTAGTTATGCTTTCTCCCTCAATCTTCGGTTTTGTCGGAGGATTTCCATTTGTAAAGTGTTTGTTTTCAGTATTTCATCTGAAAATGCTATAATTCATGCACCAAATAAAGTGGAAGACATGCAGTATGTTACATTTATTCATAGAAGCTGTAGGATTTCGGGGTTGTTCCGTGTGTCCAGTATATTTCTCATATGATTAAGAATAGCTTTTACTGCTTAACACTGGTAAGTTTTTTGAAGGCCATCAATAGTTTCCTTTAATCAAAATGCTGATAGTTGCCTGATGGCTTTCCCTGGGAACAACATGTAAATCAATAGGGTACTTAAGGACAGTCACCATTGTTTTGCAAAGCTTGTCGTGAAACAAGAATGATGTCCACCAATTGTTCTAGGTACTCAGGTGGTCTGGACAGCTTGAAAGGGGCGCGTTTAAACTGGTATTGCCTATGAATATTTTGAATGGAGAGCCATTTTCTTAGGACAGCCTTGAGGGAGTAGACTATCTCCCCAGGCGTTAATTAAAATGAACTTAGGTCACACTTTAGATGAAGTGTTGCTCGTAAAGGCTTGTATAATGCCATCATAAATGAGACATAATGTCTTCATAAATCATACATCAGCGAATGTCATGCTTTGTAAAGGGTGAAATAACACATCCTTATTCAGCATGTGATGCCAGATGTGACAATGACAATGTCACTTAGCTGACAATGTCACCCTTTATAGCATTTAGCCACTAGCTGAGTGACATTATCAGTTATATCACATCTGGTGTCACATGCTGAATAAGGAGGCGTTATTTCATTTCACCCTTTACAAGGCTTTACATTTGATTATGTATGATTTATGAAGACATTATGTCTCATTTATGAAGGCATTATACATGCTGTATAAAACCCTTATGAGCAACACTTCATCTAAAGTGTGACCTATATATATATATATTTAATCAAATCCGGTAAGGACAATTAACTGCAAGTAACCCATGTTGTCAGAGCAGGGGACATAAATCGACTGGTCCCAAAAGACGACACACATTACGCACGTAGTATAATTTTCATGTCATTTGAATTTAGATTGTGAGTCATTGTGGATGCTGGGCAGAGAGTGTTTCTTTAGAAATGCTTACTTTAAATGAGAAGGGAATGTCTTCATTTCCCCCGGAATGCGGGACTGATACAGCGTCTCACGCATTGGCACTGTGGGGTTTCTGCTACGACGGCTCCTGAGCAATCAAATAGCCCGACGTTCCTTCGCCCTCATCCTGCGGGAAAAAAGCCTTTTCCCCTGAACCTGCTTTGATAATAAATCATTTTGTGTCCAATCCCCGTGGATGCTCAAACAAATTAGGTTAACGGCTGAAATAAAAAATGGGTTTCCTTCCTTTTCGAGACCCTGCACCACTGGAGTCTGATTACATTTGCATCTCTGTTAGCTTTGCAGCATTCAGTTCACTTAATGCTTAGGCATCAGTCTACACTTCACTCTGCACTCTCTTTATTTTTATTGGTAAAGCTGAAAGAGAAAGTCCTTCTAAACGGTGGATTGTGATTCAGAGGTAGTTTTATTAATTATGTGCATTTTTTTAATTTATTTTTTTGTCCCTGTGTTTACTTGTTGCGCCGTAATTGTGCTCCTGGACCAAGCCCAGCTAAATTCAGTAAGCGTTTCTGGGTGATGTATGGTTCCACTTTATATAAATATTCTGAAGTATTAAGTTTATTTACTCTGTGTTGCGGCTTTAGAGAAACACAGCATGCTCCGAATGCTAGTGAGACCCATTAACTTGAATTCAGTGCTTTAGCGTTGATGCAATCTCCAAAGAGGGTAAACATCGAAGTCAGTCTTTTCTAAACATTTTCCAGCTTGAGCTTGCCCAGTGAAGGCCCTGCAGTGATTTATTTACCTGAATTGCATTTTGTGTTGAAAATGGAGGCCGATCAAACTGAATCAGTGAATTCAGTTAGAGTCCAACTCAATGAATCAAATTTTCACACGCGAACATTTTTATTATTTTCCTCAAAGTGTGGCCGTGATTTTAGTATCGTACTTTTGACACATGTAGTACCCCATTAGACATACCAAATGAGATGATGTCGTGGCGAATGATATTTTGCTTTTAGCTGAGTAATCAAACCAAGACAGTAGAGTTGGGCCCCTCTTGAATTACAGAACTGAGTCTTCTACATGGAAGGGACAAAACAGGTCTTGTTTCTCCAGAATCATTTTATTTTATTTCAAAAGTCAGCATTAAGTGGATGCTGCAAAAACCCTTTTTTGTGATTTCCTTGGCTGAAGTACAATACCTCATCATGGGGGTGGGGTGGGTGCGGGGGAGTTGTTTGTCTTCTATTGTCTGGTGTTAACAGCCTCTAATTTCCAAGAAAAACCTTTCTATTCCTAACCTTGACATGAAATACATTCCAAGCGAACAACCCATCTCATTCTTTGCATTAAACAGTTTGAATCCGCCTCAAGTTGAGCCAATCAATAATCATTAATCTTGGATCACTGCCTCTGCCTCCTGTAAGCCAAGGCTGAATTTCCTGCAATAGCTGGAGATGGGCCCCCGTCTTGAACTCACTGTGTAAAATACATTAGCAAAACACACATTTATTCATGGCAATCGGGACCTTTTGGCACATAATCAAGAACCTTTTCACCTGAAGAGCACAAACCATGCAAACCGTTCATTTTGAAAATTTGCAGAGTTGGGCCATGACTGAATTGACACACTGAATATGTGACCTGTGCATGTGTCCATGGCATCTCGTTCTGATGCACCTCCTACCATATTGGTTCCATTTGCCTACCTGGACGCTGTTAGAGGATTTGCTTTTTGAACAGAAAAAAAACGATATTATAAAATACATCACAAAATAATAAAGAGAATTTAGGCCTTTTCTCTGTTGAAGGAACTGTGCTATCACTTAAATGGATGATCTCTGGGCTGGAGCATTTGCTTGCAAAAGTTAGCTGTCACCGATTATGGATGACTTCAGTACATCAACAAACGGCTGTAAATGTGGTTCACATGTGATTACCAGAATCAAAATGTGGCTTCCTGTATACAGAACTTTATCATTCCCAGAAGAGTCAATAAGGGCACAGAAAACCTCTCCATAGCAATGATCAGGTGTTGGCTGTCAACCACGTGGTTACCTCCGCCAGCGAAGTCAGGCAGGAGGTCATGTGATGGGTGCCATTTGTCTGTTCGTTTGCTAACAACCTGCAGGATACAGTTTTGATCTCATTATCACCAAAATTTCACAATCGCTAGGCCTTGCCCCAGAATAGAAGCCGATTGAATTTAACTTTCAAAGGTCAAAGGTCAGGGTCATAAAAAATTCCTGAAAATTGTTGGCGGTGCTACTTGCGCTCTCTGGGCGCAGCTCTAGTTCAATACTACAAACACAATGCACAAGTATCAACTCTTTTACTCTTTTTTTGTATTAGCTCATGCAAATGCGATTTCACCAGCATGCTCAAGGACTTTCTTTTTTCCACGTTCAATTTCCTGCTTTATATCTTATTTGCCATTTGAAAATTGCGACCACGTTTTTAATCCCATCAACAACCTGAGGTGAGAGACAAAATATGCGAGACATGAATAGTTTCTTTGTCTTTCGCCGCATGTGGTTTGATGAAGTTTATCGCTGCACTGTCTAAGAGAAGCACCTGTGAGGTTAATGCATTCGGTTCTGTTCATGGCTGGGTTTCAAAGAAGGGAGCGTCTACGATCTCAGAGAGCTCACTGTCTCCTCTGCTGTGTTTGTGGAAATAATAATTGTCTTATTAATCAGTAATACTTGAAATAAGGTTTTGTGGTAAACAGCCTCTCCGAGAATAATGTTAACAGAAAATAATGCATGATGATTATTTCCATTGTCTTCTATGGCTTGATGGCATGCTTTATATTTACTGCAGGAGCAGTATGCGGTTTACAGAGATGTTTGTTCATTTTTGTGTAAATTCTAATTTTGAAGATGTTTTGCTTTATTGAATTCAACACCATCTTCATTAACGTGACTAATTTCAGAAGCAGGAAGAAGCTGTATTATTCCCTGGTGAATGATTATTTACCGGGCCATCATTAATGAAATTAGCGACTATGAATATTCATGCATGGGCCACAGGAAGTAAGCATAATTAGAGTGTGAATTTCTGCTGATGTGCTGCGCGGCTTTGAGTCTGGCGTTTTTAACAGAGAATGTTGGTACCACTGCCGCAGTTAGTGGTTTTCTGCATCTCATGCTGAGATAGAACTGTCTTTAAAGCAGATATTCAAGAAAAGAGCACAACGAAAGCAATATGGTGCTTAGTACACATCATCAATTTTTGCCTGTCCAAGAAGATGGATCAGTCTTGGCGAGAGAGTTATAGGTGTTGCATTTCCCAGCATCATGGTTTTATATTGAATATTTTTCAAGTGATTGATGCAGCCAAAGCTCTGTGGATATTTACAGGTACATTCATTTGATTGGAAGAGGTTTTTTCATCCAAAGAATGTCTCAGAATAAACCGATAAATACGTTATGTAATGGTGACAAATTTCTTTTCAACAGAAAAGCACTCGATTGATAAGCTATTTATTGTGTCATTGTATTCTCTTTTTTATTGTGGAATAAAACATAGTTTTTGTGTTTTGTAAATTGAATTTTGTCTTGGCGTGTTACCTGGAGATATTATGTCAGCCCTCTCTATTAGCTGTCTGCCTGTTTACCAAAACCCATAAAACCATCACCCAGTTAGCATGTATTTGAATGTTATTGCTCTTGTAGCGTTCAGTAGGCACACACTGTTTGCAGGGCACCAAAGAAGGATTCCATACTGCGGTAAGCATCCTATTAGGCTGGCATTTACCATATATGGTCCTGTGGTTTAAGGGTACACAGGTGCTTTGCTTCCAAAAAGTTAACCTACAATCAAGTCAATGCGATATTCAAGTGAAAGAGAAAATGGTTTCCAGTGAGCCTATTCTAATCCTGACTCGTTATATGGTGACGCTACCTGACCAAGCGTCGATATACAGCAAAAAGAGTGCCTTTTGGTGTCTTAATCGGATGCCAGTGCTAAAACGAACCCTACCCCTTAATCCTAACCCTAACCCAAGCCCTAAAGGTCAAGTAAGGATGGCCAAAAGCCTCTCTTTTCGTCATATATTGATGCTTGGTCAGGTAGTGTCGCTATGTGACGGGTCGGGATGAGAATGTGTCGGTCGTCCATGTCTTTAGACAAACCCATCAAACACCATATCGCAGAATTGCTTCTTGTGTGGGCAGTTGGGAAATGAGATCTAGTCTGGGCTACATTTTCACCATCTTGCCTCCATTTCAGTTGAACACCTTCTGGAGGTTCTGTGCTTTGTCGAAAGTTTCTGTTCTCTCCCTTTTCTGAAAGAAAGGAAATGAGTCGCTAAACTGGGTCTCTGTGTCAACCACAGAAAGAAGCTAACACTGGACAGAGCCAGTTATCTGATCTCTTGGACTGCTGTGCCAGTACAGCTGACTCCATTTAATGGTCTGTTTGGGAGCAAAGAGCCTGGCATTTCCTCCGAGTTGATTGTCGGTAGTTAGGAACGTGAAATCTTAGGAGTCAAGGGTTCAGTTATCAGCATTTATGTTGTCGTCAGGAATGGCCTAATTGTTCTGGATCAAATCTTGGCTATACAGTCATGGTTGGCAAATCCATGGGATAATTAAAAACAGGCTATGATGTTCTCGAGGTTACTTCAATTTATGATTGCTAAACATTTGGCTGGTTCAGTGATGCAGTCCAACAGTTACGGCAGAGTTAAACTGCCAGTTTACATTGACAGCTGGCTGTCTGCATTCTCAGGTCTGCAGTTAAAACTGGGTGTTTTATTTCAAGTTTGTAAAAGGCCTAAATTCAATCAGTTCACATTTTATTCTGTTTCTTTTTGTTCTGATATTCATGGATTTCCAATATGGAGGTGCATGAACTTTTTTCACAAAAAACTCAGGAGAAAGCCATGATTTATCTGCCATTCACTGCCTGTCATTCTTTCCCCTCTGAAGAGCAAGCTGTTCAGAGTGGGCGACGCCTCCATGAAAAAAAGCTCTGCTCTGATTGGCCAGCAAACAGAGCAAACGGCCCCCGTGTCAGCAGATAGCATTTAATGCATCAAAATCTCACAGTTAAACTTGGTACAGTTTCTAAATACACATGAACGGATTGGTATATTATATAATGAATATGGAAAGATAATTTGCGCAAGTTAAGCAAGCATGAGGATGGAATTGCGAAACAGAGTGTCATACAATCGCCATTGAAGTCAAACAACGCTTGCAGGTCTGTTTAAATGTTACTAGAACTGGCTAGCTATCATATCTGACCATTGTTATAATATCTTCAGCAGTTGGGAGAGAAAGTACTGGTATGTACTGCAGCCGATGATCCTGGACGCAGTAAGCGAGGTGTTAGGGGTGGAGGGTTAGAACAGGTAATGCTTCGGTCGAGAGAGCGGGTGGGAGGTCAGGACAAATGCAGGGCCCTCAGACCGAGCTAGTAGGTGTGAACTTTTCAGAGCAAGTCAGTTTGTGATGTAGAAAGCAGCAGGATTTTCAGTGCAGTAGAAATGATCGTGCAGGTGGACTTGGAACTTTTTTTTTTTTCGCTTTGCATAATATGGTACCTTTAATGTTACCAATAAACTCCAAATGGTTTATTCATACAAAGTTACCACGTTTTTTTTTTTGTTTGTTTGTTTTTTTTAAAGTGGGCCAGAACATTCTTTTTTCTTTTTAGAATATTTTTTGGGGGGGATCTTTTCCTTTTTTTATTAGACAGTTATACAGTGGAGACAGACAGGAAAATTGGGGAGAAGAATGGGGAAGACGTGCAGCAAATGACCCGAGCCGGAATCAAACCCGGGTCGCCGCGGGAAAGACACAGCCTTTACGGTGCGCGCGCTTAGACCAATGAGCCATCGGAGCGCATCACATGTTAAACTGTGAGTCAAAAATTCATTTTTATAGGATGAAATGTTCATCAATGTCATCGTTCCAGTCACTTTCAGTTAGGCTGACGCTCAAAAGGTAATATGAGCAGGCTGAGCGAGCGTGAGGAGGAGTACTATCCTTACCTTAGACTCGCATTCTTTTTTGGAGAAAGCTGAGGTTCTCCATTTGAGAGAACTGAGGAGGTTATAGGAATCTATCAGAGTTATTTTCATTCCTTTTGTTTTGCTAGAACAAGATGAACAGACTTTACTTCAGTTTACAAAGTGGCTGAATACTTAGAAGCCATGGACAAGGCGTTGCTAGATCTTTTGAATACAAATTTATTGCTGTAAAAGATATTCCCAAAACCGCGCAGAGTAAGGGGAGAAAGAGAGTGTGACTCGGAGGCAGTGCTCTGTACCACAGTTTGATCTAAAAGTCTGCACCAAACCCATTAAGGGAGGACAGATTCGGTAAGAGGGACTCAGGGAAGAGACCAACCGTAATTGACAGCCTTTTCCCTGCGCGAATCAACTGCAGGAAATCATTAAATTGCTCTTGGCTCGTCCGTGAGGTGACAGCTGGGCTTCTCTAATGAGAAGTGACAGACAGAGTCGCAGCCATTCGATTGGCTGTACAATTCTTTTAATTTGTCATTCTATCACTTCCTGGGAACCAGCATCTGTCAAATGTCTTGTTTGAGTTGACGGCCAAGATAGTATTCATTCTAAAGGAAGTCCAGTGGTAAAATTGCAGTATTCTTCAGGGGGAACAAATACCTGCTGTTTTTAGCGAATTCAGTTTCCAATGATCATTTCCTAATTTATATAAGATTTTTATTTTCTATTAGCTTTTTACTTGCTGCTAAAAGTTACCTTCACGAGCGAGTGCTCAACACCTCTTACTGTTTCACCCTCATGAGCAGAATTTCAGTTCAGTTGTTTATCTTTAAAGCCAGTTTATCGCCGTTCATCTTTGATGAAGTGCAAAGCCAATAATTACTCTTGGCAGGAGAAGAATAACTGCTTTGGCTTAAGCCAAATCTACTACAGTGCACATCGCATAAATTATTGCAGTTCTGCTCTGAGCCCAGCTCAGCATTATTTTTTCCGTACTCCAATGCAGATTCTCTTAGCTCGATGGTATCCAGTCCTATCTGATAAGAACCAGTGTTGCTACTGGTACTTTGTTTTAATACCAAATAATCCTCAGTCATGGCGCTGATAGAATCATGTGACTATCAGTGGTAGGTTTAAGAATAAGACCTAGTCCACATGTACATGTGCATTTTTAAAATCTAGGGGCTCTAATTTCTTGGCACAGCGCAGAGTGGCGCAGCGCAGGTGGCGTAGCTTGACGCAGCTCACGCTGTGGTAATGTCGTGCGGCGCAGCCCACGCAGTGGTAATTCCGTGAGGTGCAACATCGTGTGCAGCCTTTGGTAGACTAATGTGCGCCAAGATGGTTGTGGCGACGTAGTAGGGGGAGGTGTCACATATTCATCAATACACAATGACTATTTTGTAGAAAAAGTCTTCCCGGCAGTTGCGCAGAAAGCTCGCCAGCTCCAACCTGGTTTACTTTCTGTGCAGTGGTAATTTGGCTGACTGGCACACAGTAGGCACACGTCACCGAAACCTCACAGGCAGGTTTCCAGAATGTCAGGCACATTTCAATACAGTGAATAATTACAGCAACCACTGTATAATGTTACTATCTGAATCAGTGCATAAATTATAGTATCTATATCGATTGTCCTGATGTCAGATCAAAGGCGGTTGGTGCGCGTAATGGAAACTCGACCTTGCTTAATCAACGCAGCTGAATTAGTGATGCAAATTAACGATGTCACATGTTTCACAGCCAACCACAAACTGCCTCAGCATCAGGCAGTGCGTGTAATGCTTGCGTTCTATGCTCAGTAAAGCCACTTGCACACTGGAGGCGAAACAAATTTTTCGCACGACTGATTGCAGTCAAAGTCAATGCAAAGATGATGATATTCGGACAGGGTTTTAATATAGCTCGGTGTCCGAAAGTCATAAAAGTTCTAATTTTTTCGAGTATTCCAGGAATTATTAGACGTGCAAACTTGGCCATGTTTGTGTTCGACCTTCACAAAATGCAAATCGATAGCTATCGACTTTTCTTGATCTTTTTATTTGTCTGTTTTCTTCCATTGAAGATAGACAACAGTCTTTATTCGGTCTTCCTTTTGAAAATTAGTCAGATGGATCGAACAGATTCGCGCTTTATTTCCACAGCAGAGATAAAATAGTGCTTGTAGTCAGTTAGCAAATCAATTCCGTGACCACTGACAGTGTGAATAAATTATCGCATGCACGATCGAGACTGTCCGACGCGAAATGCAAAATACTCCATGGTCCGGCAGCTAGCAAAAAGTAAAAGTATTGATATGAGAACAGATTTATAACGAAATAAATAATTATAATATATATCGCCAACAAACAGAACATCCAAAAAGAATGACCCGCAAACAAATAAATCGCAGTGTTCATTGGATGTTCTGTTGTTTAAATGTTTCTTTTTATTCTTTATTTCGTTATCAATCTGTTCTAATTGTCCTCTTTTTTTTTTTTTTTGGCTGTCAGAAACGGAGGCATTGTACATTGTCTCGCGCCAATGCCGACTCATTTTATTGAGCAGAGCTTAAACAGAAACATTGATTGAAATTCTCGGTACTCATCTTGAAGAACTGAACCCTCTTATCAAAACATTCACGTTCAATATCTAAAAGAGTCAGATTTGAAGAACTTAAAAACATAATCGACTGTCGGACACGGAGTTTTATTGAAACCCTGTCAGACTTTTGGACACGTAGACACTGCGTTCAACACAATCTGTCGCGCAAAAAATTTGTTTCGCATCCAGTGTGCAAGCAGCTTAATACTAGGCTACTATTATCACTTAGGTTTTATCATTTTTAGTGGGGGAAGGGAATACAGCCTGACTGCTATGATCTTGTACTGAGTTAAGATCACATATTGAAAATAAATCTGTAACGTATCTTCCATTGTTGTCCATGCATGTTAATCCCAAAATTTTAAGCAGCAACAGGGTGTAATAATAGGAACACGCTATCCATCGTTTCTCTTCCCTATGATGCAGGCAGAAGAAATAAATGAGCAACCGTCGTATTTCATTCCAACTTCATAAGTTTGAATGATCTGACGAAGTTTTGTTTTGAAATTCCTTTCAAGTTCGCTAATGGTAATAATTCGCGAATGCCCTAGCTAGCCAGCTAACTCATATTTGTAATGCTTAATATAGACGTAAGCGGTACAGAAAACATGCCTGAAGCAGCAAAGTAAAATGCAACATTAACGCATCATGCAGATATAGGACAGAGGCTTCTACACTGCCCGGCGGTTATTAATATGTTTCAGCTGGCAATAATCATTTTAACACTGACTGATGAAGCGTGTCGCTACTCATTTCTTAAAAAAATCATGTCGGAAGACACATCCCTCGATGGTGGAAAAGATGTTACAGTATTTTAGAAGGGGCAAGTTATTGGCCTGTATTTAGCAAAGAAAACCATGAATGAAAATAACAAGCATGAGGAATCATTTTCACGAACAAATTTGCCACCACAAAGTCCTGACCTTAAACACATTAAAAGTTATTGGGATGTGCTCAAGAAAGACCAGTGAGTGGTTCAAACATTATGTCAAGAAGACAAGATCTCAGCCAAAAATGATGGCATTTCTGATCGAAAATAAATGTTCTGGCATTGCATATAGTTGTCAAAACAGTGACAAGATGAATATGCACTGTAATCAAAGCTACAGAGGTTCCATGTAAATATTTGAGTGTGCGACTTTTTTTTTGGCCGGGCAGTGTATATTCCAACATATTAAAGGTGAGGAGAGGAGCTCATTTGATTGCTGAAGATTTGACTCGGCTGTGTTATACCCAAACATGCCTTATTTGCCACTTGCGCCGGAAGGCGGGACAAAGGCAGGGCAGTAGAGTACTTGCGCCAGGCTACGCCAGGCACGAAATTGCAACATACGCCTGGACACACCCCGTTGCCGCGGCGCACCCCCTATTCGCTGGTCTACGAATTTAGAGCCCTAGGTGTCACCTCTTGTTTCATCAAAAAAGTCTCTGTGCACTTAAAGATGGAAGATTTAAGACCGTGTGATTCAATCACAAGACTTAAAAATGAGCTACCGTGCTGTGAAAAAGTATTTGCCCCCTTCCTGATTTCTTATTTGTTGCACATTTGTCAGGCTTAAATGTTTCAGATAATCAAACAAATTTTCATATGAGACAAAGATAATCGGAGTAAATACAAAATGAAATTTTTAAATGATGATTTCATTTTTTAAGGGAAAAAAGCTTTGAGTGACAGAGCAGTTTATGTTTGGATGAAAGGCCAAAACACATGGGGGTTGCTTTTTCAAAATGACCCACGTGCACGTGAACAGGGTTTAAAAACTTGCGACCACACCTGCTCTTTTCGGCTGAGATTGTACAGCCCCGCGCTGGCCCTTACAACGCACAACCATTGGGCGTCTGCTTTGTTTCACAATGTGTATTCACAAATGTCCTTATATTATCACATGGACATGGCAGAAGAATTAGTAAAACTGTGGACATGATCTTGGGCACCCTGAGCTGGAATTAACCTCAGAGCCATGATGTAAGGGTTTTGAATGGCGGGCGGGAAAGGCAGCCGTGTCATTAAAATGGAGGGTACCTCAAATAATTGCCTTCTGCTAAGCTGCGCTTTGAGAATTAGCCCAGCACAACTCATGCCAGCCTCTCATCCTGTGAAACCAAAAGTGACTTTAATTGGTGTTAATATGCTTGGTTTGTTTTGAGGAGATTATCTCACCATAGTGAACGACATGATAATTTTTAATTTGCTTAAAGCGTTGTGATGGCATTTGACTCCCTGAAATGTCATGTTTTTTTTTTTCAGCCAGAACTGTAAACATATTTGCAGTTCCTTCTTTAGTTCATCGCTTGTTCAGTCTACGTCACCTAGCTTCTTAATTCTGTGTCACCCAATTAAATATAATTAGCTTTCTTTATACGGTCTGTGAGTAGTTATTGGACTGTGTTTGTGTACTTGCATCTTGTGTTCAGACTGACCAGTTTACTGATGATCCATCTGTGGTCCATCCTCATACAGCTGACTTAATATGCTGAGATTTTTTTTAATCAAAAGGTTGACCCATAACGTGTCCTGGTTGGAATTGAGGCACAATTTACCAGAACCTGGCATCTGGCTGAAATGAAAACACTGCAAAGAACTGCAGTCAAAGTGCGTATATAAATCTCACTCCAAAATCCGTAGGTTCCAATAGAGGTTTCCGTTATGTTATGAGACGAGAAGGTCTCAGTACCTTTTCCTCAGATGGATACGCTGAAGAAGCGTGAGGCCTGCATTGTGTGTCAGCTGACATTCTCATCATTGCAGCTGTAACTCCTAACAAGGATTAAGTAAGACAGGTGTAAGATAACTCAATTGACACCTTCTTTCAACTTGGCACACGTCCCATTCCCATCCAGCTATGAAATCGACTGAAGCTACTTCCGCTCTACAAACGAATGCTGAATCCGAGGCAGAATTGCCAAACGGGCTTATCCATCTGCTACACTAGTACATCTTTTGTCAGGCCAGTGCCACGTTTGATGAATCTCAAAGTGATTGGGATTAATGTAAGAAATTACCGCAGAGCTAATGACACACAGCGCTCTGCAGCCTGCAGCTACTCTTCCTTTTCAGTCTCTGTTTATTTTATCATTTATCTTGCCAATTGGCATGCTGCACAACTGCAGCGTTACCGATTTAGCACCTCTGTACTTTAGCTGTTTTACACTTGCTCAGTTATGAATTTCTTTCTTCAGGGTTTCCATTATTTTAAATGGACCTTTTTATTTTCAACTTGGTGGTACATTGTGGTACATCTGTTATAGTGCCTTTTGCCTGGCTCATTTGGCAGCTATTGACGCAGAATGAATAAATCCTTAGCTAGTTCTGTCTGATTTGTGAAGCCTGGTCTGTCAAATATCACAATTTGCTTGTCAGATGTGAGGCAGTGAATGCAGTGTTTTCCTAAGCTGATAACTGCCATAATTAGGCATAATTAGTTGTGCTTCAATCTTTATTTATTAAAGTCACTTTAAAAAATAATTTTATTTGAATTGTCATGGTTAACAGATAGCCAGGTGTGTGGAAATAATTGATTTTATGATTGCCGTTTATCTCTGAGGGAAGTTTTTCCGTTGCTCCATTTTCATCAACGCACGAGAAGAATAAGAATTAGCTGTTAGCGCCACGTAAAAAGGAAAATGCTGTGAGATAAGCTTCTGGTTTTAATCAACATTTGCCCTCAAATGTCTGCCAAAATAATCTCATAAACACAATCAGATATGATTGTAAGATAAAATTCTGGCTCCAATTAACATTTGCCCTCAAATCTGTTTCCCAAAATAATCTTTCCAAGCTTTGTTTGTGGGGAGAGCACTTGTTTATTGTTCGAGTGAGATTGAGTACAGACTTTTATCTAGAAATGGTAGTACTGAGTCTGACTTAAAATTTGACTTGTTTGTTAGTTTGGAAATTGTGGAAACCATGGAATGAATTTTGGACATGGGTTGGACAAGGTGTTTTCCCGTGAGGGCAGCTTTTTTCGCTTTTTAGGTTGTTTACATTACTTTACTTTAGAATCTTTACGCGTGATTTGACTGATTTCATGTTTACATGAAAGAGCATCTTCTCTTGAGAGGTCATTTGTATTTGTGAGGTCATCTCAAATTGTGAGAGGATCTTTTCCTATGAGATTATTTTTACTTGTGAGATTGTTAGTGAAGACGTGTTCAGTTGAGAGGGCGTCATCACTTGTGCGGTCATTTTTACCTGCAAGATTTTTTAATGAGGTTATCTTTAATTTTATGGTTCTTCTTGCTTGTGAGGTCATCTTTTCTCATAAATGCATCATCATATCATGGATACTTGTGAGGTTACCTTTACCTGTGAGGGAATCTCCACGGTAATCTTTGCTCGTGAAGGTATCTTCATTTGTCTTGTTGTCATTACTTATTCGGTCATGTTTACTTGCGAGGTTATCTTTGCTTCTAGGTCATTTTCACTTTTAAGGTCATCTTTACTTATGATGGCATTGTTCACTTCTATTGTCATCTTGACTTGTGAGGGTGTCTTTGGTTGTGAGGTCATCTTTAATTGTGGGGTCATATTTGCATGTGTGGGATATCTTTACTTGTGGAGTCGGAATTACATGAGAGGGTCATTTTTTATTGTCCTTCCTTGTAGCCGCTGAAGCTGAGCTGTGACGTGTGCAGCGTGGTGTCCAGCTCAGGTCAGATGCTGGGCCAGCAGGCCGGGGCTGAGATTGACCAGGCCTCCTGCGTTTGGCGGATGAACAATGCCCCCACTAAGGGCTTTGAGCGGGACGTGGGTCGGCTGACAACGCTTCGGGTGGTGTCCCACACCAGCGTGCCCCTCCTCCTTCAGAAGCAGCAGTACTTTTTCGGGCAGAGCAATGACACCGTCTACGTCATCTGGGGCCCTCTGCGCAACATGCGCCAGGACGGCAAGGGCATCGTGTACAACATGCTGCGACAGGCCTTGGAAAGCTACCCCCAGGCCCGCATCTACGTCACCACAGAGGAGCGCATGAACTACTGCGATCGGGTCTTCAAAGAAGAGACCGGAAAAGACAGGTAATAGAGGCTTTGCATGCTAAATTACTCTTGTATTCCTCGAGGAACTACCCCGAACATCGTGCCTCCCCAAACACGGCTCTGACAAACACTGTAGCACACGACTAGGGCCCAGATTCAGTTGACTGCTTAACAATGACATGCTGCGTTTCTTTCCTGTTTTTAAAATAGGTTGCTTGCAGTGAGTGACTATTGATCATTCCTCACATGGTGATCAGTTGATCATTTTTCAACTGAGTAACTTGATTTTTTCGTTGACAGCGCTGAAAAAATTTATTAGATCTCCACCCAATGTAAGGTTTATGCCACAGCTGCTCTAAATTAACAGTATTGGAAATTACCATAATCATTTTTTTTATGTTTCTGTAATGGTTATTCCACCAGAATGCACAAGCTCTTTAATTGAAATGTAATGCTAAAATATAATTATTGTTGTTATCCATAAATTTTCAAATTTACAGTTTTACAAAAAAATACAGAAAAAATAATTCAGCACAATACGTTTTTTTGGTTTTTATGTGTGATTAAGGACTATTCAGTTGTTTCAGTTTGTCTTTTCCATAAGAAATAACAATATAAATTGTATTTTTAAACAAGCTTTCGTCAAATCTCTAAAATATTTGTGTTTTCTCATTTTTATAATAGGTAGTTTAATAAATTTATTAAGCACTATATATCCGAGTTAAATTGACTGAATCCAAGCCTGTTTGTGGCATTGCATGATTACTTGGTGATAGAAACTGTAAAATGAACCGGTGAAACAAGATGCACAAACAAGATTATCTTTAGCTCATTAGGGGATTGACTCTGATTTCCATCTAATTGTAAATGGTTTTGTCCACGGAGTCCTGTAGCTTGACATTCTTCAAAAGCAGAGGTTTGTGCTACTCATTGAGCATTCCAACAGTGTTTATGCGAAGCAAACGAAATACTGCATATGGCATCTCTAGGCAATAAAAAAACTAGTCGTCTTTCAGACACGGTTTATTTCGTTACATCAGATACGCTGTGAAGTCGAGCGCCCTTAGCAAAGTAAACCCTACATATGTTATTATGCATCAGCATTCAATCTCTGTCACAGCTTTCCCTGCGGCAATGCTCTGCACCTGAGGTGAAGTATTTTTTAAGTCTCTGTCCTGGGCTGCTTTTTTCATTTTGCCAGTCGGGCATTTCTCCTACACCTTGTCCTTGATGTGTTCATCTCTCACTCATTGGCTCATTACAGATCGCACAAACGTATCCATATATCTGTGGGCCAAAGCCCATTATCAGCATCACCGTTTAAATAGAATTTAAAGATTGCGCTTCGCTACGGCCGGAGGGGTTGGGATAAATACTGTACCTGAGACCAGGCAACTAAGATGGTTCTGTCACGGCGGTGATCGATCATACCTTGGCCCGAAGATGCTGCACGGTCTACGTAACTGTCTTATGCTCTCCTTTATCGTCTGGTGAAGGCTATATTATAGTGCACATGGTGCTTTTGTGCATTATATTACTCAGCACTTAGTCTACGCATTTGAGTTCAACCCCGTCTCGAAAAAAGTTGGAACTGAATGAAAAATGCACATGAAAACAGAAAGCAGTGATTTCAAGATTTACTTTGCCATGTACTTTATTGCTGGCAGTCGGCTGGTCAGCTTAATTTTATTTGTAAATATACATCCATTACTGCAATTCAGGCAACACTTTTCAAAAAAAAAAATCTTGAGACGAGGGCAATTTCGGACTCGTAATGGAGTCAAAATTAATTTGATTTGACACCGCTAATGTCAGCCGATGATCGTAATCACGATTTGGTACAAAAGCAGCGCAGAAAAGGCTTAGCCCTTCAGGAGCAAAGATTGGGAAAGACTCACCTTTTTGTCCACAAATGTGTGAGAACTCATTAGCCCCGCTCAGACTTTGCATGAAATTTACGAAATTTACATCTCAATTACTTCCCGAAGTTTCAAGTGCGCGATCACACTACCGACAAACTTCATGAAGTTTGAGCGATGAACTGCTAGTGGCAGTTTGGGCCACTAAAGCGCATATTCAGCAATGGCAGAAAGCGCGCCTCCCCTCGGCTGTCGCAGAAATAGTCCTGCAGATCTGATATGCAGGAAATGCAATGCTAATTAATATGCATGCAGTCCTGATGCGGCCTGTTGCACCAACCTATGCATGATATTCATGTCGGATTGTGTAAAATTCTTTGTTTTTTAGTTGCTTTCTTCTCCCTCAAACTAAGTCAGCTCAAGGAATTTTTGAAATGAGACGGATTTTGTATTCAGCCATGATTCGCCAGGATCCCAATGTTGTTGGCGGTATGGCAGGAGACGGTACATATCACGCGAAAAACTATGCATAGTTTCAAGCCTGGCCAGACCACTAAAAAACTTCTAAGATTGGAGTGGAAAGTTTCGCTGGTAAGTTTTCAAGAGGTTTGCAGTCACGTTTTCCAAACAAATACGAGAAGTAAAGTACCGGGAAGTGAAACTACGCATAGTTTTGTGTTGTCTGACCAGGGCTAATCTAAGCTTTAAAAATAGTGTTCTTCAAGGGAAGATAGGAAAGGATTTGGATTTGTTCACCATTTATGGTGGGTACCATAATTAAAGAATTCAAGGAATCTGGAGGAATATCTGTTTAAAGGGTAAGTGTGCAAGCCTAAGCTGAATACCTGGGGCTGTGCCAAGAACTATAATTTATCTCAAAGTAATATTACTACACGGGCTACGGATTGCATTTAAAAACCATTGTCAAGTACCACTGTACGTGGTTACACTCACAGATGCCTGCTATGACTTTACCATGCAAAAAGGTCTTGTCTTGAAGTGCCAGGCCTCTTCAATGGACCATGACCCAGTGGAAATGTGTATTGTGGTCCAACTAATCAATATTTCAGGTGCTTTTTTGGAAGAAATAGACCCCGTTTGCTCCAAACCAAAGAAGGAAAGGATCAATCCAGACTGTTACCAGCAACAAGTCCATAAGCCATGCTGTGTCATGTTGTGGCATTGTTTCAGCACCCCTGGCAAGGGTAACTTTCTCTTCTGTGAAAGCACCATTAATACTGAAAAGTACACTGAGATTTTGGAACAACATATGCTGCCTTCAAGACATCTTTTCCAGAGACGCTCATGTGCATTTTAACAAGACATTGACAAACTGCATTCTGCACACATTACAGAGGCATGGCTGCAAAAGAAGAGGGTGTGGTTGCTGGACTGGTGTGCTTGCCATCCCGACTTGTCTCCAATAACACGTATGGTGCATTTTGAAACACAAAATGTGACAACATAGACCTCATAACATTGCACAGCTTCTGATTTGTTTGCAGTACGAATGGGACAAAATTACACTAGAAAGACTTAACTTTGGTGTCTTGAGAACCTAAAAATTCACTAATGCCGCGTTTCCATTGGGGTACTTTCGGTGCAGTACCCTTGGAACCGTACTTTTGGTACCAAACCCCTCGATCTGGTTTGCGTTTCCACTGCAGACTGTACCCTTAAATGTAGGCAAGGTTTTTTTGTTTTACCAGGTGGTAAAATGCAATGCAAACACGCGAATACACACAAAACGCATAGATTCTGAATGTAATCTGTCGTGCGAAAAATTCATTTTCGCGTCCGGTGTGAAAGCGGCTTCAGCTGGCAACCTTTTTATTCGGCGCATTTTAATGCCAGCTAGTGAGCTAAATGCTCACGGTCCGACTCCAGCCAAATCACTTTGCATAATAATGGCTATACGCATTTTAAATTGACTAAATTTAAATGCATGAAATATACATCTGCACCTCTTCATTGCTTCATGGAAAATGTTTTTCTCAAAATGGTAGGTGAGATGTTACAAGAATCAGGGTTAATATTTGTATTGCATCGGCGGATTGCAGTTGTTACACAGGTATTATTGCAGAATCATACCCCTCTATTCTTTCACAATGTCTGCTGTTTATATGCTCAATTCTTTTGCATCCTGTGTTTTGTCTAAATAATTTGAAACTTTATTGCACATCAGAATGTTTTCAATATGTCCCATATGGTAAATGCCAACAATGATGTTAATTGTCTGTCTTATATCCATTTTGGCCAATGTGCTAGTTCTTGCAGACAAATATTCTTTTTACGTTCACTGGCTTCAACAAAAATAAGATCAGCATTTACTCATCGAGGATAATTGAAGTAAAAGTACATTATCAGTACATTTGTACTTATAAGTGATGTGTTCTCATTCGTTAAAAAGCATTGTTGAGCATTAACACAATTCGAACTTCAGATAGTACTATACTGTAGGCTATTTTGTGACCCATTCCTAAATTATGACAGCCAAGTTTATGTTGGCTACTGTGCAGTGGTATCATCTGTTTGGCATTTTGAGTTGATTTTCGCTTGGTATGTCCTGAAATAACCTTCAAAAGCATTCAATGGGTTTGCTCATGGAGAGCCATGATTATGTCTAGTTTGGGCTCTTGGCAGAAATTACAGTGTTCAAGTTCAAATTAGGGCTCTGTCATTGTAACACTGACCTTGATCTTTTCCAAGCCTGACAAATGGGACTAAAAAGATTGATTAATTTGTTTACCGCTTTCAATAATAAAATGAGTTATGAACAGCCAGCTGATTAAAAATGTCAAAAGATGGTGGTTTGGTGTTGATCCATAAACTCTCTTCATTTATAACTGACTGGGAGGGGGATACTGACTGACTGGGAAGAAGTTATATTCTGGCAACACTGATTTCCAAATTTAACTCACAACTAAATGTAACTGCTATATTTTTTTTTCTAACACAACCAGGTGAATTAAGCTGAGATGAACTAACCAAACTATTCGCAAAAAGTCTGCATGAAAGTATGTTTGACCAAATCCATTGATCAGTTTCATTAAGAAGCAGTAAAAGAAAGTACAGAACGGAGTGGACCTTGGAGGTTTGTGGTTATGAGCCTGTGATGGGAGGATATGTATTTACTGTCTATCAACTGAGAGTGTAATTTTAAACATCACCTCTGAGACTGCTTCATTTATTTTCTGAAGACACTTTCATCGCAGGTCACTTTTAATCGGTCTTTAACTTCAGAATGGCTCTTAATAAGAGAATTAGTTCAGTGAGTGCTGACTGTGTATTAGACTTGAGTGGTATCAATTTTTTCATACCTTCATACCTTCCTGACATTTCACTGAGGTATATTTCATACCTTCCTGACATTTCACTGAGGTATACCGTGAATTACGGTGTTGCCTGTGATACTGTATGTCCAAAGCCCAATCCTCTCCAAAGATGTTTGTAAAATTTGTCATTCGCTTTCTTAAGCCCTATTCGCATGGGATTTGTATAACCTGGGATCATCTGGTAATTTATTAATTACCCCCCACCTCTGTGTTTCCTGTGGTACATTCGCACGGTATAAGCGAAGCCTGTAATTTACTTGTATTTACTGACATTACGCCCAGGATATTACGTCACGTGAACCGGGAATTGTTGGGGTGAGGTGGGGGGGTACAGACTCGTCCCTTAGTTCTGGGTAGTTCTCAATCATTTTCCTTTACTGACGCGTTTTCCAATTATCGTAATTGGCAACTGAGGACACGGTTTCTCTCCATATGCAATCGAATAGTGATCAAATCATGGGCGATATTCAGTACAGAAAAATATTTTACTTATTAATAGGCCAATGCTTCGTGTTGATTGAACAGGTCCATGTTCCAATGAAATATCGCCTTTCACTCTCGGTATTGCGTGGGTTGATTTAAAAAAAAAAAAAAAAAGTGGCACTTGACAGTTAAATAGGCAGCATCCGGCTCAAGCTATTTGCGTGAGAGTCCACAGGTATGCACATTTGAATAAGGTTGATTTAAATACAGCAAATACGCGTCCAGATGAATGATTGTCCTCTTGCGTAATCGGGGAGAACAAGCAGCACCTGTTAACAGTGGAGTGAACCTTCTGTTAGTCATGAAAATAACTGAGAACAGGTCAGGACTAATAACTGTTTTAAACGGATATTTTGTGCAACCCAATTCTCAGTTCAGGTTCCGCCACTGTACTGAATTTAGCCCATGATTTCATCGCTGTTCGATCGCATATGGAGAGAAACCATGTCTTCTGTTGCCAATTACGATAATTGGAAAACGCGTCAGTAAAACAAAATGATTGAGAACTAGCCAGTACTAATTGTCATAAAGGGACGTGTCTGTGCCCCCCCCAATTCCCGGTTCTAGATCCGCCACTGCATCTCAACATCTTCCGAAATTTCGCTCTTCTGATGGATTTGAGCTTGCTGTTTCTGCAAATGGTCTCCATACTGCGCAGCGAGATGATGAGACTATTACATTTACACCTACAATGCTATCAAGACTGTCATTCATAATGACACCACAGCCTCTATGATTCTACCGGGAAAGAGGCTGAAAAACACACAAAAAAACAAAAAGAAAAAAAAGCTAGAACACTCCCCCAAATTACTGACATGTCGATTCGCATGGGACTAGTATTATCACATGACATCTGTGTTTGGCGAAATATGGTAGGTCATTTGCGGTGGAATTTTTACTTTACAAATTACAGACATGGCGCATTCGCACGGGATTAAGATCGCAGACGTCCTCCGCAATTATTACAATTACCAGAGCTCCCCAGGTAATGCTAATCCTGTGCGATTAGGGCTTTAAGGAACAGATGTGCGTCTATTTGATTAAAATAATCAATGTACATGGAATCCCACCCCCGCATTTGTATACTTTGACTCTATGAGGAGTTAAAACATGAAAAATTTGTTCAGATGACTAAAAAATTGGTTGCAACAGTGAAAGACATCTTGTTGTTATCTGTTGTTTTTTGCAATTATAGCCTATGTTGTCCTTATTCCATATCTGGCAAGTCGCTCTTTTCAGTTGCTTAGTTTCTTACTATGATAAACCTGTTCAGATGAATCATCTCATTTCTAAGGGGGTCCTTGACAATAATATATGGAAGACACAATTTATGAAACAAATCAACAGAACTACACTATGCAGACAACACAAAAAAATCCTAGGTCTAGTTGCTCTCACACCTACTGGTTACCCGATGATGCCAATATACATACAGCGACTGTGTACATACCTATGCAAAGTTATGTACATCCATTTACACAAATTTACATGCACTTTCATATTAGTAGTGGCTTAATTTTTTTCCAAATCCAATAGAAGAACAAGCAAGTTGACTGGAGATAAGCAAAAACCGACGACTTAAAGTGGTGAACGGAGGTAATGGATCTGAGTAAACTGTGCAGGTTTACAAGTCTGATCAAGCTTTAAACTTAGGGTCACATCTCCCAATTTTTTCAGAATTTCTAGGTACAAGAAAGATTGGATGTTTTAAATGGTAAGATGGCTAAACAATATACATTTAGAAATAAACTGCAGCCATTGAAACTCTTCTATATTGAGGTGTTGACCACTTGAATGACTTATTCAACAGTGATGGGTTTTGAAGGGCAACTCAAAACAAATCTACAGAGACCATTGATAACTTAATTGAAAGGGCAAAGATTTGTTTCTGAAGTGATCTGATAGACAATATATGTAAACTCCACCGTTGGTAATATCAGCAGTAAAATAATTATTGTACTGATCTGTAAGGTGACACAGTTAATGGAACAATATAATGTTCTCGGACTACAATTTTCTTTATATTTGAGTTTATTTGGAGCTTCAAAGAAAGTTGGGAATCAAGCCAAGTCCCCTGGTATTTAAATTCCTTTAATTTCTCAGTGGTGTCCCATCTAAAACAATTGATTGACTGGTTTGATGCAAAAGGTAAGATCTGGTGGTAAACAGGATTTTGCACAACTTTTTCTTATTCAATAGGAGTTTGTTGGAAGAAAACCATTTTTGAACAGCAGCAAAATCTGCCTGTAAAGCGCACTGGATTTGTGAGATATCAGACTTAAAAGAGTAGATCACAGTATCATCTGCATACAACTTGAATTTGTTCATCAGAACACATTCGAGGGAGGTCATTAATGAAAATAGAGATAAAATGATGGACCAAAAGATGACCCTTGCTGAACACCTTTTTCAGTGATCATAAAATCTGCTGGACTTCCTTTGAAAGAAACACAATGATATCTGGTGGAGATGTGAATTAAACCATAGTAAAGAATGTTTAGGGTGATTAATGGAATAGAGTTTGTCTCGAAGGAGGTAGCGATCAACCATTTAAAAAGTCTAAGTAATGTCTGTAAATATTGCTTGTGTAGACATATTATTGTCCCACGAAGAGGAAACATTGTTGGTAAATTTCAGAAGAGCTGTAGTTGTAAACAAATTAGGTCTGAAACCAGACTTAAAAAACCCTGATCACTTTGTTGCATAGTGGTTACTTAAGTAATCAAACCCACCCACCATCCATATTAGGCAAAGGGGAAAAGAATCATGCAACAAAGGGCTTAGCATTTTCCTCTCCATTGATGCCCACTATAAGGAAAACGCTTAATGAGGCCTAATGTTACCAGTTATGGAGATAAAATTTGTTGAGTTGTTGTACTAGTTGAGTAAAACTTTTTGAACATTTTTTCTCTAGTAAAGGAAATAGGTCTCTTATGATTGATATTGGGAACCTTACCACCATTGTGCAATGTGACAACTCTGGCTCATTTCCACATTGATGAAGCTTTACGTGCAGATTATGGTCATTTGAATAAATCGGACAGAAGATATGCCAGAACATTAGAAGCAGGCTTAACAAACGTTTTCTCCAAACCATCTGTATCAACGTCGACACTAGAGCACAAACAGACTGCAGAACATCATTTTGGCGGATAGTTTTAAAGGAGGAGGAGCAGCTGTGCATAATATTATTCGAAGGAATATCAGAGCAAGAAAAGTCAGAGAATTGTGGGCTGTAGATTGAAGAAAATTGTTGTTGAAGGCATTTGCAATTACAGTAGGATCATTAACAACTTCATTACTGACATGAGTAGGGCTTGTTGTCCCCCGCCGCCACGGTAGCGAGCAGAGCGGGGGGACATAGTATTCAGCTCCGTCCGTCCGTCACGTCCCGTTTGTTGTGAACGCGATATCTCAGGAACGGTTTGACCGATTTCATTCGTCTTTGGCTTCAATGTGTAGTAGTGTAATATGCCGACCCCAATCAATTTCCGTGACCTGGCAGGGGACATGGCCACATTTAGTGACAACACTTGTTAGATTTAGCATCTCTTGTTGTAGTTGTTTATCATTTTCTCAAAATATATATAAGCATTCCAGTAAGCAGAATCTCTTGCCAAACAATATGTCTCTCCAGCCTTGTCTCATTGCTTAAAGTGACTTCTGAGGTAACCGTTAATCCAAGGTGGATGTCTAGCTTTTACTTTAATTGTTGTCCATGGGGTATACTTGTTTATAATATTCAGTTCAACATAGAAATTCTGTGCATCTATAACAGACGGTATTAAATGAAAACTGCCCCAGTGTAGGTCAATTAAATCTTTTAACAAAAAGTTCAGTATTAATATTTTTGCATTTTTGTATCTTGATTAATCTTGGTGGGAGACAAAGTGCTTTAATCTTTCAAATGCAGTATATAATAGAATGGTCACTGAAACAGTCAGATAAAACTCCAGAATTAGTGATTCTGTCCGGATGGGTGACAAGAATTCAATCAAGCAGTGATTTTGATCTGTAATTGACTCTGGTAGGCTCATTTATAAGTTGAGTTAGGTCTACATTACCAAGTAGGTTTTGATCAGTGAAGGATGAAAAATCAAGCCAATTGCTATTAGAGTCACCAAAAATAATCATTTCACTTTGACAACCTAAAAAAAGTTAATGGTAGACAAAGTACATGTTGTAGATTCTGAAGGTGAGCTTGGAGGTCTATAAATGTTTCCTTTAATTAATTGAACAGGTGAATTCAAGAAGCCGCGATGAGGACCGTATAGGTCAGAACATGTCGTTTTTAAATTGTTTAGGCATGTTATAATACAGGCTTTTTGTTCTCTTTGAAATGAGTATTTATGAGTGCCAGGAATTCCGACATTTTTGGTTATTCTCATATCCCACGCTTCCAAGTGCATCAGCTTTACAGTTTCTTTAAAACTTTCTCATCCCATGAGCACCTAATATCTTATTTCATAAGGAGTCAAGAAGACAAACCAAAAAAACTGCAAACTGCCAGATTGCGGGGAAAACAAATTAACTCAAAATCAGGACGTAACATGAATATAGACCTATAAGGAGATACAAAAGTCTAGTTTTCTTTCAAACCACTTGAATTACAAAATGCCACCTCAGCTTTAATGGAAAGAGGAGAATCTGGAGTTTTTTTCTGGAGTGGAAAATTATATTTAAAAAATGAGAGGAAAACTTACAACCAAAAAACAATGGTAAAAATAATCCAAGTCCAGGCACACAAGATGGTTAGAAAAACTGTAAAAGGCCTTTAATTCATAGGGCAATGAACATATTAAAAATACACCAACGTGTATTGGCTCACGCCCTCTTCAGGGTTTGATTGGATTGATAGGATTTCTTGATATCGCCAAAGCCCACTGCGTGTTCCTCCAAATTTTGTGGTATATCCCAAAGCTCCTCCAAAGTACTTGCTGAGGCTACATTTTCTGTGGTCAGTACAAAGAGATTGTAAGTTCCCAAACCTACAATTCATTAACTTTGAAGTGATGAGCATTTGGCTGTAAATACCTACCACATCAAAGGTGGGTTACGTTTGAGTAATTAACAAATGATTTTAGATTTTCAAGGCGCAGTAATTCGCTGGCAGTGTTATTCATACTAATTCAGGTACATGTGAAAACTGATTTACCAATCTTGACTTGCCTCATACTTGTGTATATTTAGAAAAATGATCGCTTTTATTAATTTGAATCTACTCCAGTTGTGCTCACTATAAAGGGCTCTGGTGTTTGGTATATCCTTGCAAGCACATACTGCTCTCCATTGTTCTGTTTGTTTCACCCCAATGGGCTACACGCACACGGGATGCTGACATACTTCCGCCAAATTCTCAGCCGGCTCCGCCACTTCCGCTCAGTCGTCTGCGCTGTGTTTATGCAGGAAGTTATGTGAAGTCGAAATGTTTCCCCGTAAAAACTTACACACTCTTCAGCGACACATATTCAATACAAATTCAAACTAGCTTTGAGTAATAATGGTTCACAAGACTGTTAATCTCATTGTCACCCCAGAGGTGGCTATTCAGATTGTGAGAAGGGCTGTTGGATGTGGCTGCGTGATTGCGATGGACGGCATTTAGGTCTGAAACATTATTATTATGGAGGAGGTGGTGGACGTCAGAATGACTGAATCGCAAGGCCCATTTCAGAAAAGAAACAGATAGGGCCTGTGTCCTACTACAAGGGGGAAAGTTGCCAAAAAAAAACCCTTTCCAACATTCTCATTTGAAAGTTATGAACCACACATTCTTTAATGCTTCTGTTGACAGTGTGTCTCTGTTTTCGAGAGTACTTGTGCCTCTCAATTTCAAATATCTTCCCTCTTCATCTGCTTTATTTCAGCCAGGAATTCGTTGACCGCACATTGAGTTAGCGAATGCCCTTTAAAATAGACTGGTCTCCCATTGAGAAGAAAGGCATGCATTTTTTAAAAAGTGCCCAAGGGCTTTATGATGAGATTGTAGCATGTTCAAGGTTCATTCATTCGGACAATTTTTTTTAACCATTTTAATTTTTCTGGGTTTTTAGAGAGTTCATCTTTTCAGAGTACACAAGCGTGAGGACATATGAGCAAACCTCAATTTGCATATATTTCTCACCTCAAGTGAATTACGTGCTTTATAATGAGGCAAGTTCCGTGCATTTGTTTGTCTGTGGACAGAATTTCCGCAATGGAATGCACCACACAAATAGCAGTTTGGGCAAAGATACTTTTCAAACTGCCATTCCAGGCACAGTTCTTTTATTCTGGGCAACATTTGTCTGCTTTGGCAATGGTTGTGTTTGCATTGCAAAGTAGCCATCATAATCTGCTGTATGCCTGCACGTTTCCAAAAAAGTAATTGTCATAGTAATTAGCTGCTCGGAGAACGACTGGGAATTACAGATTGCTGTGATTTGTATCATATTTTTCTTTAAACCAAACCGCGTCTGGGAGACGTTTTCCCAATATGCGACGCATGAGAGCAGTCGCTAGTAGCGGAATGGCTACGCTGAAAATGGCTACAGTTTTCGATGTGCCTTTAGATTGTTTTCAGTCCTCGTTCAGAGCAGGCTTTCTTCGCAGCCGATGCAGAGGAATGCTGCATCTCTTCCCGTGTGATCAATGGGCTGTCAGGATGCGCGCTTCCGTAACACGGCATGTCAGTGTGCCACCGCTTCGATATATGTGTGCGTGCATGAGGGAGCGAAGATGAGCCAATGAAATTGCCTGCCACCAATTTATTTATTTATATTTTTGACTACCAGTTCATTTTTTTAGGCCATGTCAGTGCTAAATTTCTTATAGATACATACAGCTCCAACCTCAAACTAGTAGAGGCTTAAATACTTTGATGGCTCCTTGTAACTTTCAGTCTTCAACCATCAGCAGTGTGACAGGTGCTGGAAGGAAGTGCCTGCAGGGTTGTTGAAACCAGAGGGACTACTTTTTCCTCAGTGCCTGAGGCTAAGTACCTGCCGCCTGTCTGTCAGGTTTCTCATTTAAAACCTGGCTCTGCTTATTCCACTAGAACTTGGCACAAGAAAATTAATGTGTTGCATTTGCAGTTTTTTTTGTCACTATTTATACATCTCAGATACTCTGAATGGGTGTGCAATACCGGGTTAATTTCACTGGGGTTTCATATACGGTCGCAAAACCAGATGCACGGTTCTTTATTGAAATTGCCTTCTTTGCGCCATCACGGTATTATCAGAGGTGCGCAGGAATCCGGCTTCTGCATAATGGCTCATAAACCAGATGGGTGTAGCATTTGAGAATCGTGTACCTTGAAATGAGTCTTCTGCCAGATGACCCTGAGTACAGAGGAGCTGTGGCATTTGTATGCAGCAAGGAGATCACGCAAATACAAGCGAATCCCGTCTGCAGAGCCCATTCCGCAAAGGCCATTACGGCCCGGTATATGTAGGCACGGAGAAAGACGCTTATCTCACTTGCAGTGCTCTTACAGCTGGGGTAAATTTTCTTAGGCGATGATCAGTTTTAATCAGAGCTACAACCGCACATAACAGTTTGTAGATCGGTTGGTATGAGCTGTAGTTCAACAAAAATTAGGCACCAACCTCTGTGACCTTCCTGCTGATCTGATTGAGTTGAAGTATATAGTTTTGGATAGAGTTCTAGCTGTGCATTAAGTGGAATAGATTAAAGCCTAGTGTATGGCTGGACCCCCAGGTGGTCTCTGTGTAAATTAGTGGGCAATGAGCAACGACCAATGGAGAAATTACATTCGGCCAGCTGACCTATGGTGCAACTCACTCATTCACTCACTCACTCAGTCACTCACTCGCTAACTTAGCCATCATGGACATCTGCGGATGTAGAGTCTGGATGCACTGATGCACCGTCCGGCCCAAAATAAGCGTCTCAGTCACACTCAGAACATACAGCAGCAGGTCTATTGATGACATGCTCCTGTAACACCGGCTGGTTTTTAATACATTCCACTTCCTTATTAGTGTGCAGCCTTAATTTACTCCTGGGGAAGAAAGAAGCTGCCGAGGCCTCCTTCTCATAATGAGCAAACTGTCAGCCTGCACTTAATGTCATTTGTGGTGTCATGAAGTGTAGGCCGACAGTGTACTCATTAGTCGGCACAAATGTCACTGGAAATTTTCCTTAATCTCTAACGTCATATTCCTGATTAGTGGAAGAGGCATTATGGATCTTAAGCGTGGGGCTTAATCAAGACCATGATGATTGGTCATCAGAAATGCAGCTCAGCATCTGCGTGGCAGCATTAATATAATCATCTGTCGATAAGTATTTGACTAATTCTTCAGTGAAAAACGCAGTGCACTGCAATTCTCATTTAAGTTCTTTTGATTTTCCACTGTACTGTACTCAGATTAAACAATTTTGCTTGGTTAAAACCCCTTGAAATTGATATTTTTCTTTTTCTGAGAGTGAACAATGTTGTATCACGCCAAAGTACTTACAGTATTATCGGAGCATTTTTTTTTTGCATTACTCTGCTGAAGATACATTTGAAACTATCCTGAGCTTAATTCTTATGAAATACTGCCGCACTGGTGATGCTGCGTGATGTAGGTTACTGCGCTTTTCATTTCGTCGTCCCTTTTGGTACACGTGTCAAAATACATGGCTAAATGGCAACTAAGCAGTTTCATTAACCCGTTGCTGTTGATCAGGGCCGTCCAATCCTGTATTTAGAGATTTACTGTCCTGTTAGTTTTCACTTTATCCTGCCTGACTCGTAACCCTTTCAGCACCATAGGCAACTGTAGTTGCCCAATGATGTTAATCTATCAAATTCAGATGCTGTTGAAAACCTATCGTGTGGCAAGTTGCCTCACGATAGGTTTTCAACAACTCAGGACAACTACATTTTTAATTCCTTGAAAATGTATTCAGCGCTCAAAGGGTGACTCTGCAGTATATCCACCTGTTAAGTGATGTGTACATTGCTTGGGACTAAGTGAAAACTTCCTGGACAGTTGATCACTAGGAACAGGATTGGGCAGCCGTGCTATAGATATTATTTTGCTCAGATGGAGCTTTGAGATATGAAAGAGAGCTCATCAGCTCACTCGCAGCGTGAGAGTTCTTCAGTTTTCTTTTGTCAGAAAGAGAATACTTTGATCAATTATAAAGTCTCTGCTTGGCGTATCTTAAATGAAACAAGAACCAGGTATGAATTTTTAAGAGCTATTCAACTGATCTATATGTGATATTTTGTTCGAATGAATGCTTTGTGTTAAATAGATTCAAATTTTTGTTTTGCAGTATGAGTCTGTTCAGAATATGTCTGTGCATAAATGACATTATTGACGGTGTTTCCTCTCAACTTTCTTGATGTCTGGCCATGTGTACAACCCCAGACTCTTGCTTACAGCTCACATATTTATGGGAATGATGTCTGGGACATGCCTACAAAACAGACTTAAGATCTCTGAACTGTGGACATAACAACTCCGATGCAGAGCTGCCGGATAGCTCACTCGGTTAAGGCACTGCGCTGCAGTGCAGTGCAGTGCAGAGGTGACTATCACGTCGCGGGTTCGAGCCCCGGCGTACCCACTGGCAATGGTCGGCAGCTTTTTCAGAGTAGCGCACAATTGGCCATCGCACTACAGGGTTCCAAATTGGGAAGGGACTGCCGGATTTGGGGACGCAATAGTACCTTTGTTCGTTGCTCCAGCGCCTCCTGCTGGTCAGGCGGGCGCTCGTCAGGAAGACTCTGGGTCTGTTCATGTCCGGGTATCCTCCGCCCTCGTTGTGAACTTACGAGGATTCAACCAATGAGTGTATAAGAATCAGTGGCTGACGGGCACTTGCTTCGGAGGAGAGTCGTGAACTGTCTTCACTATCCTGAGTTGGCAGCAAGGGGTCGCATACGAGCAAGCTTTGTACATAGTTCAACAAATTGGGCATTCCAGATTTGGGTGGGATTGGAGATGCCAAATTCAAAAATAAATAAATAAATTTAAAAAAAAAAAACAACTCCGATGCAGTGTAATTTGAATGTACTCTATATTCATGCAAATGGTTGGAACATAAACAAATGATCACAAAATCGGTGCCTTATATTGCAATGTATTACTAATTACTTGCAAGGACGCAGTAAATGCCATTGCTTACTCACATGGCTATTTCTCTTTCGAAGTGCATTGACAGTTTTCCAAATGAAGATGAGTGAAATATGTCTACCCTCCCTTGCCATTTTTTTCCTACGATCCTAATTAGAAAGCTTTTATTTTGGACAAAGTTGCCAATTATTCATTTTCGTCCAAGATGCGATAAAGTGCTTATTCCAGGCGTTTTCAAATTATACCTTATCAAGTTAAGCAGGCCGCTTTCGGAATTCAGTCGCGGGGCTGCCCTCAGAATGACAAATTTCCTTGCAATGAATTAAAAACCTCTCCGCAGTTAAGAGGAATGATTGGATGCATGGTGAAGAAAATTTTCCATAATGAACCTTTGTTGTCAGACAATAAAAGAGGGAGTGAAACAAATAAAAGAAGGCCAAATTACTGGAAACCGTAGTAAATGTAATTCCCATGCAAACACTCCACTCTACTCTTCATAAATAAGGATTAGCCGGAGTAGTAACGGCTTGCTTTAAAAGAACAGAAAGTACTAGAATAGTGAGACCTCTTTTTCTAAGTCAGCCACTCTTTACTGCCAGACGGAGACGGCTCAGACTGCGACCGCTGTGTTCCACCGAGTAGAATTTAATGCCACTGCCAGTGTCCCACTACAGCTGTGAATCTCAGATGAAGCTTTTTAGGCTGGAGGTCTGTTTGGCTCTAATGATACCCTCCAGCTCCTGTGTTCATTCCTGTTTCCAGCCGTGGAGTCGGAAAACATCAGCAAATTAATTGCAACAAACAGCAAGAGCTGTTTTCTAAACGAATCCCCCATTGCACCACACTTATTAAAGATTCATTGAGCTGTGGATTTAATTAATCCAATCCGACTCTGCTTTGAGGATGCTAGAGTCTCTCATTTGGCTCGACACCTTTAATGCAAACGTTGCGCCCTTGAGCTGCTTTTTAATTTGTAAAAAATCAGGTTCCTGTGTCATTGATCTGATATAGGACTATAGCTTTCTGTATATTTTGGTCTAATGAGATACTTTGTGGTGTATTCATAACGCCAGTCCATGGGGAATTTCAGTGCAGTCATTTATTTAATGTAAATAGTCTGCTAGCAGCTTGTGCTGCCTGTTCGTGAGCTCGACATGATGATATTTTTTGTTTTCGGAAATACTTTTTGCAATGTTTTGTCTGTGATTGAACTAACAAGTGTGTTTGTTCGTGTTGCAGTCAGGGAATTATGATCATACGCGTAAGGTACCAGCTTGAATCCCGAGTGGCTGGCTGCTACTCTATCCTCGAGTTGCAACATTTCCGCAAACTTTCAGAAAATAGTACGTACACAGTACCCAGCTAATTTGGAGAATATAATCAGTTTTTTTGTTTGTTTGTTTACCTGGATTTTGTAAACTGATGTGTATTGTGTAGTAATTAATAAGACACTCTGATAACAAGGAAGTCAGTGTTCATCTCATCATTTTTTTTCCCTCTTGCAAGAGTAAACTGAAATTAATTTGCCTTGAAGCCGGTGCAGGATATTAGTTATCACTATGCATGCAATTTTCGGGACTTCAATTTTCTGTTACTTATAAGGCGCTGGATGTGACACTGTAGCTGAAGAGTGGTGCCTTCTAGAATGTCCCATTGCCCAGACATTCGTTGTGTGCCAACAGGCCCTCCTGCCTGTCACACACTCGTGGCACAGTACTGAGGTACCAGATGCTGACTTTCATTCAGCTAGAAACTGTACAGGCTACACAGTGAGCAGTTAGAATTAAGGCGCTATCACATCCTTGCGTATCTGTCTGATGAATTTGCCTGGAGGGGTAACTTCGTTAACTTAGTTGCCTTGTGGGCAAGCTACTTGTTTAAATGTCCTCCATTTTCCCAGGCATAGAGCGCCTAACTGAGCTCAATCTGTAATGCTGATCTTCACCTCCTTTGCTTATATTTCCGGAGTAAGACAAGTTCACCCAGCAAACACAGAATGTACGACTACTTCTTATCATTTATAGTCGGCGATGCTGGTTCGCGCAGGCATCAGTCAGAGTAAGACTTTTAATATGCGGCTCAACAGGTTAATTGAGCAGCGGGGATTTCTAGAGTGCAGTGATACTGTCATCCTCGCTAACTGAGACTGTTCTGTCCCTCGGTGACGCTTCAGCGTTAACAGTGCGTCACTTTGCTGGGCTACCAGCCCAGCCCCATTTGGCAATCTAATAGGATGGCACTCCCAGCCAACTCTAATATAAGTTATTTTGATGTAAAACTACACCCAGTCCTAGTGTAGCTTCTCCGTAGAAACCCATCGTCCAATTTATGATTCCGTGTACTGTTGGGATTGAATTCTGATGAAGTATGCCTCTGGGTTTGTTAATGGTGAATGTAATTATATGTTGGACTGTGTAACTCACTGCATTTGATGGGTAATGAAAGACTTCAGATTGAAAGACGTGCGCATGCAGTCTACATTCGGAAGTCTCTGTGATGTTCATATTCATAATATATGACATTCCTGCTGCTTCAACCCCACCCCCCAAAAGAGCCAGATGAAGGCAGAAACAATGTCCTGACCTTGTTTAATTCCTTAAAATCGTCTTCTAGAACCAGCAGAGATATGGCGAAATTCAGAGTAACTTGATTATATCAGGGTTTAATTGAATTTTTTTAAGTTCCAGTAGATGGGAAAGGCCATTGAGTCAGAGTGACAGCATTGACACCGCACATTTTCATCGGCTAAAAGGTAGTCATGTTCTGAAAGGTGCTCTAAAATGGATGCCATGCTGGTTTTGTATGTTGAAAGAGGCAGCTGTGTTTCAGTTCCTGGGAGTGCAGGCCCCACTGACAGCCCAAGAGGACTTAAGGGAGCAGTGACAGATGGCGGCTTGATGTAAGCCTGATGTATTTGCACCCAAGTTGTCCGCAGCCACCCTGTTCACATCTTTTAGCGTTCCACAGACTGCGGGACTGACAGTGATGTGGAAAATTTATTGAAGTCCACATACAGGAACTGTCTTCTCCACCTCCATAGCCTAGTTGAAAAAATAACCAGCATGACTTGAAATTATGAACAAGTCATTTTTAGGTCTTTTTTTAAAAAGCTGATTTTTTTTAAAATTCTCAGCGGTTTGATATCATATTTCTGTAATATGATTAATAAAGCTCGAATCAGAATGATTGCTTGGAAAAAATTATCCCATCTCTGTGTAATTGTTTAATGCTAAACTTACTGCTATTAAAGGATCTATAATTAACTACACACTGCTGTAGTATATGCCCATTGAACAAGTTCATTGTCTTCCAAAGAAGTCAATAAGGAGAGCTAATATCTCTGGGAAAAGATAAGATTGGAAAAACATCATTCATTGAGACCATTGACCACTGACCCATCATCCGTTATTTTTGTTGTCTGGGTCTGTCTTGTTCCAGGTTATTTAACTCAAGGTTATGTTTTGTGGAACTGTATTACACTCCAGGGTGATGGGAATGCTTATACCTTCCGGTGGCTCTCAGCAGTAATATAGAGGCTAGCAATTGCTCTCTCTGAGCTGGATTAATTACCCACGCCCAACGAGGTGGCGTGGGTATACAGTTTAGCTCTGTCTGTCTGTGTGTGTGTGAGTGTGTGTGTGTGTCCACACGACAGCTTGGCCACCACTGAAGCTAGGGTGACCAAGCTTTGTGGGGTAGATGATCCTAGGGTACCCTGTTCAAATTTGCATTTTGAGGTTGAAAGGTCAAATGTCAAGGTCAGCAAGAGGCGTGGGTTAGCATCTCTATAGAGTGTGCATCATCTAGTCGGCTGTTTGTTACAAGTATTTTTTTTTTAATTTCCATTTCATTATGAAAATGCCTTTGTTCCAGTGGCTTTTCAGGTGAATAAAGCCAAAACTGTTGTAGTTGGAGGGCTCGATTCAACAACACTGTGCTTACAGTAGTTCATATGAATACTAGCATCGCACTTTATCCTTACTCACTCACAAACTGGTTAGTTTCATTGATTGCTGAAGTCTCCAAATTGCGTTACCACGGCAAAAAGACGTTATTCTTTTTTTTTTTTTCCAAAGCTAATGACAAATGTTCACAAGCCTCTGCCTCTTTGGCATTGACAATGCACAAGGTTGATTTCATATGACTTTTTTCAAAAGTCACTGCGCCCGTCCTTCACTCTGTTCCTAACTGGTTTGTGATGGATGAAGGCACACAACATCTCTTTTCAGCAGGAATATTGCGCTTGCTTGTCTAATACAACATGCCCACTGATGATGTATAACAACTGAAAATGAATGCATTGGAGTTTTTTTTTTTTCCAATCAATGCAAGCGTTTCAAAGTTTCCAAGGTCTTCTTAACAGCAGAGGAAAAAATTGCGGATGCTTATTTTTATCTTAACCAGATCTCGGAGTTTTTATTTCTGTTTCTTGCTATTGAATGTTTGATGATCATGGTTTTCAGTTTATCACTGCATTTTGGTTTATTTCTTTATTTTTTTCATTATTTTGATAATGTTTGTTATTTCTGAGGTTATATTTTTAAATGCTGTATATGGTCCCAAATGTTTGTATCACAGAACAAAGTATATGAATTATGGGGCTGTATTTATGTCACAGTGGGAATTCAGATATACCTGGTTCATGTGGAATCGCTAGTTTCATATCCCACTGACAGCATGTCTGTCACACCGGGGAGAATGGGGTTCAATGAGCCGGGGGGACCCGTGGTCTACATCACTGTTTTGCCTATTTTAAGCAGCTCTGACTTCTGTCGATTACATATGTGTGATGTTTCTCATGAGTGCCCCAGTCTCCCCTACAGTATACCATGTCTGGTAATGTCAAGGTCTGCCGTAAACCTGCTTAGATCAACTAGGGTTGGGCAAAGCAATGAAGCCTTGTCAATAGAAACATTAACTATGAGTCACTGAAATTAAAGTTGTCTGCAAAATTATCTCTCGAGGAAGAACATGAAAACAATAAACCACAAAGTTATTTGCATAAAATAGTGTTCTACTACCCTAGAAAGTTTTTAGGACATCCACTCTCACTTTTGTGTGTGTGTGTGTGAGTGTGTTTTCAGTATATAGCACTAGGGCAGCACTCTGCCCTTCTGTGAGTTGAAGAATGGTTTGGGTGACAGTCGAGCAAATGAATATTTTCAGGTTTTTATAATCTACCAGTACCCACAATGCACTGGTATCCATACACAGACAGAGAGGAGGCGGGGTTGGAGCCATTGTCTATCAGAATAATGTAAGAAACTCACTGTAAAGACTGTTGCTGGCCTGTGTAGTCTGCTGTAGAGAAAGTCAATGGCCTTGGCAGAAGATCTAAGGAGGACATCGGCGAGGGAAAATCGTAAAACTGGCGGGAAGCTTTACAGATCAGATCGAACATAAATGGAGGAAATAAAAGACGATTCTGAGAGATGAACTGCAGGCTTTGAAAAGTTTCAGAGCTGCTGAAAGAATGATTTTCACTTATCGTGCTGGTCAAGTTGGTCTGTGATCCTGGTGTAGCTCTAAACATTCCCTCAAGAATTTCTCCTGAATGTAGGGCATTTAGGATGACACACAATGGCACTGCACCCTCAAACACATGCTGCACACAAACAGACTAGCCTCTGAGTGTCACCGTTCTGACATAGATCTGCCATCTTACTGGATTAACTGCTACGCCATAGCGTTTCAAATGTAATTAAAATCATCCCGTGCGGGTGAAAAATGAACCATTATTCAGGGGCAAGGAGGCAATGCAAGCAAGACTGTTTATAAAGCCATCAGCCATATGCTAGGAATGCTACAGCGATACCTCCTAATCTCTGCATTGAGTTGATTAATAACTGTGGAATCGCTTACCTTCTGTCGCAGTTGTTGGAAAACTACCACCCCCTCACTCAAACTCCGTTTTTGGACTAAGAGCAAACATCTCATTTTGTCTTGGTTCTGTGACGCTGTTAGGGATTAGCATCGTCAGAGCCAAATTCAGATTGTTCATTCAAGGTAAATAGCGCATTTTTAAGAAACCCCAATAGCAGAAAATATAGTATTCCATAAGAACTACATTGAATACATGTGATGCCAGTGATCATTGTAAAGAAGAGCTAGGAAACTGCAAGTCCTACCTGCCATGGTTTGTGCTGATATTAGCTCCAACCATGAGCCACACTATCTTATTTCATTCACTTCTGCTACCTACTTGGTTCATGTGGTTAGTGAATATTTAAACTCAGGTGGTTTATTACCTAGCTGGAGCCATTACATGCAAACACTTCAGTTGTCTGGACCATGAATTCTGCAACCTCACTCTAAAGTACGGCCACACTAATCTGCCACTAATTGCTTAAAGCTGAGGAAACTTTGGAGAAAGTAGTGAATGCAACGTAGATTTTGAGAGTGTCCAACCTGCCCCCAAATCTGAGCCCTCTCTCCAAAGCCAATATCCCAAAACGGGTGAATGTGCAAACCCTGCTGATGGAAGAAATATGAGGATCACCGATCACTGGGGAGAAGAAAGAGCAGTTGTGCAGTTGCCATCGGTTGTCAGCTCAGATTGTATTTAACTATTTGATGTCTCTTTCCCATTTATAAAAACACGTAACATTATACTGAACAATACAAAATCTGAGATCAGTGATTCTGTGTGTTTATTTTGTGGTCTATAGTCAGCATACCTTTCACGACAATACTGTAGGTGGCGACAAACAACAGCCTGCTTTGTTTTATATCGGCTTTCATCAATATGTTTCATCAGTATTTTAGAATAAAATGTCTTTTTCCTGCAATCATTATTATTTTTTGCAATTAAAACAGGATTTTGTTATCAAAACCCCCCTTTTTTTGAAAAATTTGTCCTGAGAAGGGGGGTTGCCTAATATCAAGGATCATCTTGTATTCGGAACAGTAAGGTAAAATGGGAGTACCTGTGTACTTCGGTGCAGACATACAGCAAGCGGTAGTGCTCAGCAAAAGGGGACGGTAGTACATTCCAAGATGGTGATAAATTCCAAAGTACTAAGCTCATCTCTTGGACAAAGCCCAAAAAATGTAGAGAGATGGAACATTCATATTCTTCATAACACATTTTAATTTCCTGCCCCGTTTGATTGCAACATGTTTTGCAGTGTTTGAGCACTCCATTTCTCTTGATTTTTTTTTTTTTTTTGCCTTGTCCAGGGGATAAACTTCGTAGTTTCATGTATTGCTGGCAAGCAGGTGCATCACAACTGTGGGTGTTACGGGTGTTGGCACCCCCACATTTTCGGAGAAACCTGATTCCGCCCTACCCACTTTTTCCCAGGGTAGTCATTGGTCAAATGAAATTATGATCATTAAGAAAGTACTTTAGCCTGTGAGTTCCCCATACATGACAACGTGGCGGCCAGTTTCAATGGACTTAAGGGCCATCCAGCCAATCGCAGCCATTTGGTCAGCCCATTAGGTGGGGAGAAGAGTCAATGATGTCTACATTGCTTTGGATCAGTGGAAAGAGTAAACAGTTGAAATATGCGGTGGCCGATGGGTAAACGCACTGCAACGGCCCAAAACATGTCCAATAGAAGAAACGCGCTGCAAAAACAGGAACGATGCAAACTCAAAAACACACAAACCACAAAAGCAAATGCAAGAAAAAAAACACTGCATTTAGACATTAACACAACAGAAGTGCTCCCAGCTGCTAGGGACAGCGCCAACTAAAACAGCTTTTGACCTGAGCAAGACTAGCTAAGGTAGCTAAGTTGGCAAAAAGGCTTTCTAGCTAGCTAGCTGGCTAGCTAACGTTAGTTTGCTTACGTAGCTAGCTAAGTCATACTTTGTATTTAATGCATGGAAGTCAATAGGAAACAAGTGAATAAAAATTATCCATTATTTTGCTATTGTGTAGTACTGTTGTATATTAAAGCTGGTGAATGTACTATGTTTGGGGTGAAGGGAGTGATGATACAATCTACATTTTGAACCCAGTGTCATTTGCATGCGGTGGTGCAGCAAATGTAGTGATGTATGGCATTTATTTTAATTTGGCTTGTTGCGGAGACTGGAGTAAGGGCTGAAGGTGGGGGGTGCGGTGCTCACGTCCCACCCATAGAACACCCACACTTTTAAAATCACTGCTCCTCCCCTGCTGGCAACTTAGCAGTACCAAGCTGCGGTGACATTAGATATCTGGCAAAGCCAAACACAACTGCAATGTTGGCAATACTACTCAGCAAAAGTTTGTTTTTAATGTTTATTTTGAATTTTTTTGCGCATTTCACGCATATCGTTTGCCCATAACACACCTGTGAATACTTACAAATCTACTCCGCAATATATTTTTTTCGGTAACACTTTACTTGAAGGTATCGTCATAAGAGTGACATGACACAGTCATGAACGTGTCATAAACATTATGTAAATGTCATAAACGTCATTAAGTGCCATTCTTTTTCTGAGATGACAAGTTGACATTGATTGGGTTGTCTTGATTATGACAAGTTCGTCATAAGAGTGACATGACACTGTCATAACTATTACATGACACATGTAACAGTTATGACAGTGTCATGTCACTCTTATGATGGTACCTTCAAGTAAAGTGTAACCTTTTTTCCTAGTCTGGTTCATCAGTCACACATATTGACAGCCTGAGTTTTGCATTGAATTCATTGTACGCTGTTGATGGCAACAGCAAAAATCAAAGTTTCGGTGCTGTCAATCCCACAGTCATTGCTGTGCTTCCGTCTTTGGCATACTAACTGGCACAGTCTCATCAGCATTTAAACCAGCTCTGGGAATGTGCATCAAGGGTTAGGGTTAGGGTTAGAAGGGCATTAGCAACACACCCAGGAAAACTCTGCTGATCAGTCGAGGCTGTCAGGGAGCCTGGAGATTTTAGCCAGTCAAACCGCAGAGGCTACAAAGCCGAAGAGTGTCTATCAGCGCACAGTGAGACCACTAACGCCTCATTCTCTGCCATTACTGCACTTGCTGGTGGTTTTTAATGACATTGTGGCTCAGCAGCATTAAAAAAGTTGCCAACTTCAGCTTTAAGGGCCATTCTATGCTCCTTAAAACTGAGAATGAAGTGTCCGCACACTGTTAAATCGGCTCACAATAAGTGCACATAACCACTTGGAACTTCATCCTATTCATTCCCATGGTCACAGCGAGCAAAACTGGACATTGTTTTTAAGGCTCCATTCTGGGTCTTGTTTCAAGATGTTGCTTACTTGCACCACTGGGCTCCAGTAAAGATAACTCAAGTTCTGTTCTCAATACATGTCAAAAGCACAATTGTGATAAATGTATGAAATTAGTTTTTTTCCCCACTATAATATGTACATTCAGTACTGTTTTTCTTGATCTAATATCTTCACTTTGACAAGTCGTTTTTGTTGTTGCACTGTTTGGATAATTCATAAGGCCTGTTCCATGCCAACTCCAGGAGGATGTACCGCAGCGTCTCTGGATTTTTTTTAATATTGTATTTGTATATGGACAATGATAAATTGAAGAATTCCTGAAGGTTTCACCTCTTCCTCCGTTTACTTTTGCCAGTAAAAACAATATGCTATTCGCAATTAAAAATGTGTCACGGCACAAAATGCGATATTTGCATGTCCTCAACTTAGGGAAAGTCTGAGATCTTTACTTTGGACCTGTAAATGGCACACTTTATGCTGTGCCACATTTTGCGTTATGAAACCTGACCTTGAGATGGGTCTGCTGACATTACAAGTATGGAGCTGAAATTGTCGGGAATTATAGCTCATCATTGCTTACCAATACAAAGAGCTACAAAAAAAATCCAAGGCATGATGTGTAGGGCACCTTGGTATAGATGGCATGAAATAGCCACTAAATAACTGCTGCAGTGAAGTTAGGGGCCTGAAACTTCACAGCTTATTATGGGCTTTGTGGCTGTCCTGCACAGTCCGGTCCTGATTCGAACAACATGGCTGCACCCAAGATATGGACTTTGGTTACTCAAAATGTTTTACCCTGCCAAAGTAAAGGCAATGGATGATGTCACTGTGACTTGGTTTGTGTTTCTCCACCTTTAGTAGTTAGTAACCATGGTTACAAAAATCTGCTTTGTGGGATTGTGTAATGAAGGGAGACCTTTTTATTTGTTGGTAAAAACATCCATTTGGAGGCTATGAAAAAAAAAACAGATTTGACTGTTGAAAAAAGTTATTGTGATAAATAGCAAATATGAAATATTATTCTGAAATGTGTTATGGACACCTGTTTATTTAATTAACCGTTGTTATTGTAGACATGAGTTCAGTAAATTGGTGCGTGCATATACTATCAGATCCACAAATATTTGGACATTGTTCATAAGTCATAATAGTTATTGTCATTTTAAAATTAAATAATGAACATGAGCTCAAAGCGCAGACTTTACTTTCAGGGTATTTACATCCAAATCAAGCGAACAGTGTAGGAATTTAAGCCTTTTTACGTGGTCACCCCCCTTTTTCAAGGACCAGAAGTAATTAGATGACTGGCTGCCCAGCTGTTTCGTGGCCAAGTACATGCTGGTCACGCATTCTTTTATCTACAAGTACGCAGATTATAGGTCTTAATTTGATTTTAAGTGTGGCATTTGCCCGTAGAGTCTGTTGGTTTTGACTCTCGATACTAGGTATGAAGTGTTGCCACAGCCTGTGAAGCAGGCCATCATTAAGCCGCAAAATCGAAAAAAACGGTTTTACAAACATAACTTGTAACCAAATCAACTATTTTGTACATTTCTGAGAAGGGAAATCAACTGCTGAGCTAACGAACACCATAAGGCCTACAAGATAACAACCTTGGATAATGACTGTGGTGGATGGCGGTGGAATTTTCTCTGTGGTGAAGAAAAACCCTCACAACAGATGGCAATATCAAGAACATCCAACTGTGTAATAGCGTGTCAGAGTCAACGATCAAGAAAAGACTTCACCAGAGTAAATACAGAGGGTTTACCACAGGATTTAAATTATTTGGTTAACCTCAGAAACAAGAAGGCCAATTAGAGTATGCCATTGAACATCTGAAAATGTGTGTACTATTCTGGAACAATATCCTATGGCCAGATGAGATGCAAATCAACTTTCACCATAATGAAGGGTAGAGTGTAGAGAAAGGAAGGAATCGCTCCTGATCTGAAGCATGGTTGAGGTAGTGTTACGTTGCGGGCACGTGGAGCAGCCAACAGAACTTGTATCCTTGCATTTATTGATGATAGGACTGCTGACGAAAGCAGCAGGATCAATTCTAAGTTGTACAGTGGCTATTTTATTTGCTTAGATTAAGCCAAATGCCTCAGGTCTCATTGGATTGCGCATAGTATAGATGGACAATGACCTAAAGTACACTGCAGGAGCATTTCAAGACTTTTTTTAAAATAAGTGGAATGTTCTACTATTGCTAAATTAATCACCTAAAATGAATCCAATTTTGCATGCATTTAATTTTGCAAAACTGCAGGTAAAATACCTGAGGAACAAGCAGGACCTAGGCCTGCATGAAGGCCTGACAGAGCATCACCATGGGAGAAACCCAGTGTTTAATACTGGCAATGGGCTGTAGACTTCTGGCAGTCATTGACCGATTGTGAATTTGGCCAATTGCATTGTACAAACAATATTTTTGACAAAACTCTTAAATCTATGTATTTGAAGGGCATCTTGGTTATTTCATCGGCAATCAGCTGTAGTGGCGCACAGAGACAAAATGACAAACAATGTGTTACTAACCAAACACTTACGGAATGAACTACATATATTAATGTAATAATGCAACTGGCTCAATATAATTTCCCAACATTGTACAAATGTTTCCACAAGCACTTTGAAGTGAAAGTGTTTTTAGAATGTTACGCACCGTTATCCGTTTTATTTTTATACATCCGGCTGAAATATATTCCGTTGATTGTGTAGCTGTGTTTATTCCTAATCAGTACTTCCATATTAGCAGTGATATAAATATCTGCACTGTGGTGTTTGTACTTATGCTTAATTTAACTTACCCCAATTAAATCTAGTGAAATGGGCCATCCTTTGCTTTAGTTGCCGTGAACTGTGTGCGACTCCTTTCTCGTTTGCAATGCATAGCGGGGGCTTCTCTACTTGGCCCTATATATTTCTAAAAAGATAATTTCAGTATTAATTTTCTCCCAAAGTGGCACGTAGGACGAAACAAAATTGCCCTTGGTCGTGTTTCTCCGCTTTTGAACTTATGCAGACAGCCTTTGCTACGTGAGGCAGCCCCTATTTACAGGAAAGGAAACAAATACATTTTATGGTCCATTTCATCTCATTGCATCTCATCAGGGACATTGGTCACAGTGTTAAATCACACACCTGCACTGCACAGTGTGCAATGACCCAAACCCAATTACAGCTAATTGGATCCACTGGCTATTTGGCTGGAATAATTTGCTTAAATACCCATGTGTTTAGAGACAAAGGACAGAGGAGCCTGGGGAGAGCAGGGTCTGGGGTACAGAGAAGGGGTACAGATGGGTCTAAGCGTTATATCACAGGTATGCGCCTCAAAAAGGTTCACCTCAGGCCTCTCTCTCCCTTGTTCATATACTGCTCAACCTTCTAAGGACTGGTTTCCAGGTTTGGTCTGTCCTGAGGTGAAAATGCACGTTCTCTGTGAAAATCAGATTTGTTATTGATTTTCTCTCCCTTCTCCTGACTTTGAACAGGAAACAGATAGAGATGATACTCGAAAATCAGCGGTCCGTTGCTCGCGAGCTCCCAGCACAGGTTCCCAGTGCTTGAGGCGCTAATGACCAACGTTAGAGCAACATTGTAATTATTATTTTATGCTCTGTGCCATCAAATACTGATTACCATTAAGTAATTTTGCCATTACAGGTTGTGAAATCACTGCATGAATTGGACAACAAATTGGAAAAATTGGAATGTTACCAAGACGTGTGTGTGTGCGTGTGTGTGTGTGTGTGTGTGTGTGCGTGAGTGTTTTACTTTGTGCACCAAATGTGCCAGTATTGCTCTATACTTAAAATTTATGTTGAAATTGCATTCTTAATCACATAAATGAACAAATTAATGAAGAGAAATGAATAAATAACTTACAAACCCCAAAATGAATGGCACATAACATTAAATTGCTTCTTTCCCTTGCGGTACAGCTAAAATGCAGTTCTTGAGGCTTAAATTGGATTCCCTTTCTGCTCGGTCATGATATTGTAAGAGTTAGCTCTTAAAAATCTTCGAATTTTGCTGTTTCTTTTGAGCATCAATATTGCCGATCACCTTTGCCAGCAGCCCAGCAGTATGTCTTCATTACTTTACGGAGTGATTGCCTTGTTTGTCTATCGTGTCCTTTTGCTTAATGGCAGTATTGCACTGCTGCTCCTCCTGCCTCTAAATGTTATCAGTATCCGGCCTGTTTATGGTGCGAGATGAGGTGTGTATGATCGAAATGAGAAATAGAGCCAAGTAGAACATTTTTTTTCTCACCAAAAACTATTTTCATGGTGTGTGACTTGGGCATGCTTCCCGAGACTGTTCTGAGACCATTCCAAATGATGTTTTTCTTTTAAAAGAGCTGCTATACTGAATCACCATTGATACTCAGTTGCACTCGTGTAAAATTTTGCTATGTGAGTTATGTGAGTCGAGTGTTCAACACAAGCAGCCTTTTTGAAGCACGATGTAACTTTTGAAAGGTAATCGATACAAACCACTGCGTACAGTGGTGAGAGCCGCTCGGTAACATCGTACTTCCTTTCTGACTTGCTGACAAATGGCGTGTGCCCCATTCAATTTGCGTCAAAGCCAGCCGTGAGACATAACCCGTGAACTTGACCAATGTAAGTGGACTGTAATTTTTTGCAATGACAGTCTGCATATCAAATTTACTAATGTGAATATCTGTCACAAAAATTTTTTATTTTTACAGTAGGGTTCCTCTGTATAAAAGATTTGCCTATGTTTCCCAAACAGGAAGCGGCAGCTTCTCTATCCATCGTACCACTTTGCACAGAGCAGATGTTCAGTTCACTGTTAATTCTCATGAATAAAAGTGCCTTTTACTATTTAAAGCAGAAGTATTGTAAAGCTGAATTTATGGTTGAAATGGCAACAGCTGTTCCTAAGAACATAAACATATTTGATGGTGAGTGTAATCCATCCATCTCGGCTTATTGCTTTGCCAACTGAGCATCTAAACCTCTGCGAAGCGCTTGTTCCAGTGCACCCCTGAATAGCCCCGTTATGACCCCTTTGTCTTTCACAAGTTCTATCAACTCGTCCCTTCGATGAAAGTTTTCTTGATGCGTGGTACCATCAATTCAGAATGAACAGTATCCATCTTTTAAAACAAACTCTCCAAATTTTCATTCCTTTGATCATTTGACGTTGTCTTTTTATCTTAGATTTACCAGTCTTAAGCTACTGTCCAGCACTGATTTTGGACAACTTGTCTGAAGCTGGGAGCATGTCATGGTGCGGGTCTATGTTGGTACAGTATGTAAACAATCCAGTGCAAAGTGTAATTGTGACCTCAGTAATTACCTTTTCTCGTTTTTCAACATTATCAGCTTTGATGATGTATTTAAATTTTTTGTTTTAAGTTCATCGGCCATTTGATAAAATTTCTACATTTGTCAAAAATAAACACCTCAACTTAGTATGTCAACTATCAAGAATACTGATTGAATCCAGTGGAAAATACATCATTCATCTCTTATCTGGAGGGCCAATCATAATCAGCTACTCTAATCACCAAACTATCATACAATTTCACCTTTATAAAAAAGCAGAAATGGTCTGGGTTTGCTGAACTTGTATGTGCCACAGACATGCAGCTCTGAATGCAATAATACGAGGGAACTGTGGGGTATTATTTGCATGCAACTGCTTTGTGCTGTCATTAGAAGCATTCTTCACGCAGTCTTTGTTTCTTTGATCTAGAGAAGGCTTTTGAGAGAATAAAATGAAATTCCTTTTTCTCCGCATGTTTCCTCGGAAATAACTTCCTGAGCTGGATGGGAATGCCATACTCTTTATCTTCAATGCCGGTTTTCCCCAGCGTCCAAAACACGCATCCAATGCCTCCGCTCTGACTTGTCAAATCAGACACAGATGTCCTCTATCCTTTGCTCCTGCATAATCATTTTCAGCGCAGTCCCAGATACATCTGTCAGATCTCATGGGCCGGCCCATGAATTTCAGCCTTAAGATATCGAAAGCACCAAAAAGGAGCTCTCTATTTAAAATGATCCTGCCATTTTCACCCTCATGTTCTGTTAGAATCCGCTCTAATGTGGTCGACAAACAAAAGTCGTGCAATGTTTTTTTTTTGTTTTTTTTTTAATACAGCTCTGCTGAAACGTTATTGGGTTTAAATCCATATTTGTAAGTAGTTCTCATAAAGTTAGGTACAATTACACTGTTATAAACTGGCACCTTCTATGCCAATTAATTTAATTGGCACCTTTTTTGCCTGTTATTTTTAACTGTAATTTTGCAATATGTTTACAACAGAGTGCCGTGTATCTTGAGTGTAAACCACTGTTAAATATGCGCAGGACTCCACTTACAGTTAAAATAACCAGGAAACAATGTGTTAATTTAGCTGTTAAATTCAGTCAGTTTATAACTGTAGGAAGCATCAAGCAGAAAATATTAAATCTTTATTTAGCTCATAAAGAGGCTCTGGTGTCTGTGGGAACCAGAAAAATGCTGAGGGTAAAGATCGCCTGTGCAGGGTCACTCTCTTTGCTTGGGCCAAGCTTGAGCCCTGCTTATGAGTGGAGGTAAGCTGGAATGATGCGACCTCAAATACTGTATTTTCATATCGTATGATAGCAGAGTCTGGCTCCACTGTGCTTTCTGCGAGTCCAATCAGCTCAATTATCTTCTGGGCTTCCAGTCAAAAAGAAATTATGTACTTAATATGCCTCTTTGGAATTGGCTGTACCATTTCACTGTATAAGAGCGATTCAAACCTGAAATGTTCATTTAGTCATAAGAGGGCAGCGATTGACGACAATCTCACCGTTTAAAACACGATGACTTGACCTCACCGCCACTGAGGACATTAGCCTCACGTTGCAGAAAAGTGTCTGTGTATGTGGGTTTACGAATGAAGGAAGGCTCAGACTGTAAAACTGCCTGTCCCCCCAGTGATTATTGGGAGATTATGTTCAGAAATCCTTAAACCCTTTTTCAGTAACTATTAAATCTAGCATAAAATAACGGTTATTTTTTGACGGGCACCTTCAACAGTTGACGATATCTGGCTCAAAATTAACTACAAGGTGCCAAAATGTTGTTTGGGGTAATAATTGTTGAAGGAAATTACTGTAAATTGCATGAAAGATGGTAAAACATTGGGCAACGATCCAGCAGTAATTACAAGACTGCTATGACCGCCCATCCCCTGTTCCTGGTACTGTGTGATGTCAGCAAGTTGAGCCCTGCATGGAATCCTTCCTTTGGCACCAGAGACATGCTACAAGGGTAGGCAGTGACTTCACCTTTTATCATGGGATTACTCTTAACCTGTTCCCACATACTTCGCCTGATTAACATTTAACCTATTTATTTACTAATAATTAAGGGCAGTATGAAGCCTGTATTGATTAAGGTGTGATAATGACAGAGATTCATTAACATTGCCCTTCTGTGCGAATTTATGTAGAATGATTCATTTGAAAACATATTGTGGAAGCCTTTTTTTCATCAGTTTATGAAAGATAAAAATAAGTTCTACAAAATCTTAAAAATGGCACTTCATCTAGTTTTAAGCACTAAAACATATTATGGAACTGAAGTGGGGGAAAAACATCTTAAATGTACTGAACAAGCATTGAGTGTGACATGAAGCAAGGTTTTCCGCATTAGTTTGAGAAGGGGCCACATTGGCTTACTGTGTGCCCTGTGAACAAATATACGCAAGTCCGTGCTGTCTCCTCAGAATTTAAAACTAAGATTAATTGTGCAATAATGTTATGAAAATGGAAGGTGACGGTTATTCAATCGCTCAGGCTTCGTAATTGAGTCAATCACTTTTTTTTTGCTATCAAGCAAGGAATGTAAACAGGAAAAGGTTTGAGAGTAGTTGTGTGACAAAAAGTGAAGATTCTGCCTACCCTTACTTATTACTGATGACACGTTACTGCCTGCCGCCTCACCGACCACTGACCCCATTGCCGTCACGCTTGTGTACCCAGTGCGAGTAATGAGATTCTTCTGGTTCAGACAGATTGCCAGAATCATCTGGATTTTCATTTGGTTTTTTTTATTTACCTGGTCTGCTTTTTGATGTGAGCCAATCTGTTTTCTTTTTTTTTTTTTTTTTTTTTTTTTTAAGTTCAAGACTGTGAACCAGAGTGCAGGCCTCCCCAAAATGGCACCTCCTGGACAAATATATTTTTTGTTCACTTTCATTATGTTACTGAGCTTCTAAAATGTATTGTGATTTACGTCATCAGTTTGTTATTTGATGGGAAAAGAATGTTTACTCAGATAGAAATGATCTGTAGGTACCCTTTGATACTACCAGGAGCCATTGTGGTGTGGAAAATATCCTAAAATATTTTAAATTAAAAGTAAAGTAATAATATCAGTTCAAAAAGAAGACCTTATTAAAACTGCTGTACAAGAAGTTCTAGAGGAGAAGCAAAAACTCATAAATCTGCTAAGAAACCCAGATAAGCCAGACTCTAGCAGGCCGGGTTGATGAGCTAGACTTCCGGAATGATCATAATGGTTGTCAACCTGGTCCCGCTACCTGAGCATGCGCACTTGATTGCTCTGGAACCATCCATGACCCAGATAAGTTACTGAACTTTATCTGAACCCAAGGTTTGGGAGGCTCATATGTGGTCTTCCAGCATCCCTGGAGGCTGAAAATGAATTTACACTACGATGTGATGACAAACTTGTTACTAACGGTGGAGGTTTGCTATATGACAATGTACCAATCAGAATTAATAATGTTGGACAAGGTAGAAAAAGTCACGTTTAATCCCACCTTAACGAACGTGCCAAAAGGGCAATAAATATGAGGGCTTGGGCAGTCAGCGGTCGGTCGGCGTGGGATGATTGATGAAGAATGAATGCTACATGGTTTGCGCAGACCAGCCTGGGTTTTGTATTTTACTTTCAGCAGGGATTCAGTAAACCCAATTACCTCAGACTCTGGAGAATGGGTACATTTTTTGGAGATAGATTTACACGGGTCAGTTGAACACTTTGTCACTTGCTCGGACAAAGGTTTGTTTTCCTACGACACCATGAACAAATGCGTGATAATTCGTTTTAAACTTCTAATATACCAGGGATACTCGCTTTCATCCAGAATGAGCCGGTGTGGGTGCAGGCCTTCATTCCAACCATGCAGTATCGCACTTAATTTTACTAATCAAGGTCTTTAGCAGTAACTCCGTAGGGGCTAATTAGGTCTGTAATTAATAGTTTGGAATGAAAGCCTGTACCCACACCAGCTCGTTCTGAATAAAAGTAAATAAGAGTGAGTATCCTCTAATATGCTATATTCTTTGCCAATGATCCAACCCACATATACACTTACAAATCCATTCCCTAACCAGCTGCTAGTTTCTACAGAGTGGTTATCTATTGTTCTAGCCCCATGTGCAGTAACAACCACCAGCATGATGTCAATTAATGGGACTTGGCACATTACAACACCAAAGCATCCCTATAGCCTGGGCTATATTCAAAAATAGTCCAAAAACTGTAAAATGTACACAAAATTTCACCATTTATTCAAATGTATTCCTGTATTTTTGTCATTTATGGCGACATAGTTTTGTTTGTCAACTGCAAGTTGACGTTGGTTTATGGTAAAAATGCTTTTCTCCAGTATCTCAAGAACTGTGTCGTATTCAATCACGTGACCATCGACACAGTCTCCATGGGCAGAAAGTGATAATGCAAGAGAAGTTAAATTCCTCATAGCCCCCCGAAAACAGGAGCAGCCTCAATCAGTTTCCCCGTGTAGCTATCTCACGGATCTCCTATTGAATCTCCTGAATGTAATGATTCAGTTCTGTCTTTTGCCCCTCTTTGACCCCGTTACATAATTCTCAGTCATTTTTCATCCTGTCTTGGTTTTTTTTCTACCCTCCTTTAATGCTTGAATATATCATTGTATAACACGCATGGGTCTGCAGAACTTCAACTGGATTATTACTGCCGGTGTGATTTGCTTTGTTTTTTCCTCAGTGACATGTATGAAAACATGAAGCTCTAGTCTCTTTCCTGGGCAATCCAGTGGTAAGAAAAAACGTACAGAGTGATGATATTGAACATAATCTCTGCGGAGATGATTAATGCACGTTTGACTGAGGCAGTATAAGCTGTTTGCAAAGCAAAATGAAACAGGAAGATTTTTTCATTTGGTGGGGACATTAAAAACCAGAAATGCAAATTGCTAGCTTATCTGACAATCTGTGCTTCTGCCTGAGAACAATTGTCTATTGAATTCCTTTGAATTTCAAACACACGGCAAGAGTGCCAATGCAAGGAATACTAATCGTTTCTAATTTTTTAATGTGTTAGATGCCAGTCGTGCTCCTTTGAAATATGTTTATGGTTTATATTGGACCTAAAAGTTTTGTTGTATTAAAAAGTGACGAATGATTAGCAGAAAAAGGACACCAGAGTGGTTTTCTAATTAGCTGTTTACCTAGGTTTTGGTGTTTTATTTTTCAGAAATTGATTGCTTAGCTCTGATTTTTTGCCCTTTTCTCTGTGGCAATCATGATTTCCTGCATGGCTGAGATTAATTCATTTGAGCAAATCAACAGCTCTTAGTCCCATTGTTGAGAGAAAAGCACAATGTTCTTCTGTGTTTATATGCCATTGATTTCATGACATTCCCAGAATACTTCCTGAGATGAATGTTTCTGTGGACATGAGGATCTCCTCTACATAGCAAGCACGTATTGGCAGATTTTATATTATCCATACGATTTTTAAACAGTTTAGTTCCCTAGTGTTATTGTTCGGAGTGCGAAAAACATGCGGATAATGGATCAATTAAGTCAGGGGCAGAGGTAGTTCACCCTTTCTTAATCCCTATCAGAGGAATAACAGGCTTTTTACTGGAGGACTGAAGTTAATTCGTATGCTGCAACTCTGCAAGCTTGGATTTAGTCATTAACTTTGGCCAGCATTTTTGTCCTTGAGTTTGATTTAAGCTGGGAATAAATGCAAGTGCTTGTTTATGGCCATAAACATAATGCGGCTTGATGAACAATAACCGTTATTACTAAAGTAAGGAGCCCATTTTGAGCCTTTTCTCAGGACATTACTCTGCATTTGTTGGCAGACGCTTTTATCCAGAAGTGCATAAAATAAGGTCATTGAAACGACAGAACAGACCAGACGAGGTACGATTCATACGAAGGCAGCAGACGTGTCAAGAGGGATCAAAACAGGAGAGGAATGAGCTAGTTGTAGTGGCGAGTGTGTTTGTCACAGACGGAAAAGTAATCTCGGTTGAGCTGTCAGCTCGAAAGCCGCACTGGTGGGGGTCAAGGGGGCGGCTTAAATGGAGAGAAAAAGAAGAAAATTGGTCAAGTACAGTATGGTCCCGTATCAGATGTACTGTGTTATATTGGCTCGGGGTTATGAAGTTCATTTGTAGTCTGTTGGAAGGGTCTCAAAACACTGAATCACTATCCAAATGAGATCACTGGTATGTGATTCATTTTAATCCATTATACCCACTGGATATTTACCCATTCTAGAAAGGTTTTTGTATTTTTGAAGGCGCTTATCCCTCCTGCACAATAGTGGTTTGCTTTTATTGTTAGCTGTCACCATAAAAGATATAATGTGCGGCATGACATCATGAGCACCATTGCTGTTGACCTTTCTCCCACTTGTCGACACAATGAAGGCTGACGTGCTTGTTTTCATTCCGTGCGCCAGCGAGAAAAAGATTTAAATATGGTAAATGGAGGGTTCCAGAAGATAGGTATTCACCTCTTAAACGACAAAGCCCCACACCCCTAACCAACCACGCAAAGCCAGCAATCCCTTTCACAGCCCACACAGGTCTCCTGAGTGATATGCATAACTACTGAAAAGTGCGAAATCCCTGGTGATTTTCTTTTTGATTCAGTAAAGAAAAAAACCATCTGTGGATGAGAAGAAACTACCCAAGATATAAAGAGAAACTCCTCAGGAACCTTCTGGAATGGAAGTTACAGAACATGGGCTGACTGGCTTAGTGACCTGAGTAAGATGCCACAGAGCTGTTGAAGGGATCAGTTCATGAAGTGGGCCCTTCCTTTAACTCCATTCATCGGTTGGTGCCCCAACCTCGGATCCACGATCTCTGACAGCGTCTAACTTCTAGCCTTCAAATCCCCACCTTGGATCAAGGAACTGAAACCTCCCCACTGCTGTTACCATGGATTCTAGATCACTGACCCCTCCTCCCCTCTTCAACAACTGGTTCCCAGGTCGTCCGTTTCCCTCACCGTCATGCTATTCACTATTCCAGCCCAAAACTGAATTATTTTCTATGCCCCCCGCGGAAGGCCCTTAGGCATAAGGACGCTCCTCTGAGCTGGGATCTGCCCAAGGTGTGTTCCAAGAGGAAAGTTTTTATTTCTTTCTGTGCAGTAGAACTTTTCTCCTCTGATTAGGAGGAATAGTGTTTTTCCTCGCCACTGCCCTATCTGGCATGCTGTTGGCGCTTATTGCATTTTGGAAACAAACTCTAAATTTGTTCCATGTAATTTGATATCATACAAACAATCTTATTGAACAAAATCGCTAGAATTTCTTAAATGACAAATGATTCCAAACTTTTGAGTGATACCGTACGCATACATGGCACCTGGCGCTTTAAGTTAGCGATAATGCATCTTTTTCGGGTCGTCATCCTAGTCATGCATCCTACCTACACAGCACGGCAGCGGGGGCTTGCTTTCAGCCCACTATCCCACCCCCAACCCCTCCAGCGCCCCCCCAGTTATCCCCCCGGTTCTGTCACAGTTCAGGTTCGCTATTAGAAAGTCATTAATGGCTTTATTAAGTCGGGGCCTGTTGAGATACTGCTGTAGATTTGGCGTTGCTTATAATTATAATATGCAGTACTGAAAATGAAACTTGTTATCGGTAAGGCTGATTTTAATGAAACTAGTTAATGCTGCACACCTTAAAAAGATTTTTTAAGTCTTGGGGTTTGGTATATGAAGCAAGAGCTCTTCATTTCAATGGTTGTGATGAAGTTGGCTTTGAGTGTCACTTGACTTTATCTGAATGAAGAATTCATGACAGCACCACATAATTTGTTTGTCTGTGTGTTTTTGACCTGCAGTTCACCTCAATTAAATGATCCCTTTCTCACTAATGGAGGCATGACCCCAAGCCCCAGGCAATGTCTGAGTATGATAAGCAGTGGCAAAGGTCACAGAATTGACCATAGACGTCAAAGTTAATGTAGCATCCCTGACAAATATCACTGGCTACAAATGTTGAGATCATTGAATCAACTGTCTTCACAAGTGATACCTGCTCCTTGTACTGTGTAGATCACAACTTCTCACCAGACTGAACAAAATGAAGCCTATTTTGTCTGTGATATGGGGTCTGCACAAAGAGCGGAAAAGAAACAGAATCCAAAACGTTAGCTGACTGGTGACTCGACCAATTTTGTGCTCTGTATAAATGACCATGCCCTTTACTGTTCTGGATATTTTTCTCTGAAATTAGCATGTTCTCGGAACAGTAGATGTGAGTAATGTTGTGCCGCGGGCCCAAAAACAGGGCCTCATCACTGGGAATACAGCCATTATTTTCCCCATACTGCCATTAAAACTAACGTCTAAAGACTCTGCCTAGGTGCCTGTTTATGAAAGAACGGCTCTCAAGAACGCGCTAATGGGAAATAAATGAACTCAGAAAATCAAGCTGCATTTAAAAAAAAAAAAACAGAGAAATGCGTATTTCATTAACAGGAGGCCGAGCAATTTCTTCGTCCGAGCACGCAGTGTACTGTGACCTCTGATATGAAGGATTGGGTCATTTCCTGCTCTGCGTATTTTTAGTCAGAAGCAAGAGGACACACATTAGAGTGGGTGTGACCTGGTGATGCTGTTCCAGTCTGTCTCCCTTGGGTTAGGTAGGAAAACAAGTTGTGTTCACTGCCTTAGAATTGATGGTTTTAATTGAGGGTTGCTTGAAACTGAGATCTGCACTGAATCGCTGCTAAGTGCTCAGTCTGCTCACTATTAGGAGTTTGTTTTTTTTTCTTCCTGCGATTAGAAAATGCATTTAGGAACAAATATAGGTACTTTACCTTCTGTAATGAGTCACCATTATGCAGTTCAGCCATTTCAACTAAGCCAATAATGCAGTTTAACGGGATGATCAGTGTGAAAATAGTATGAATTACTCCTTAGACCTAAATGAATTGGAGTTTGAATGAGAATGATCGGCGGTGCTGTTAGGTGAGAATGTCTTTTTTTAAATAAATAAATAAATAAATAAATAATAAAGTGAGCTATATCAAAACTTTTAAAAGTGGAACTGCATGGTCCAGCAAAAATAATATATTGCTTCAAATGTCAATAGTGATTACTTTTATCAAGCAAGCGAACCGTAAAAGTATTAGAAACTTTTGTTGTGTGTTACAAAATGGTATAATGTAAGAAGTTCTGTGACTTTTACCTGTAAACCAGGCACAGAATTTCATGATAAATCATTCTCTGTTACAGTATGTCATAGTTATGGATGTCTTTTGCATTTTACTGGTATGTTCACAGTGTAATTATTTCAAGCAAATTCCATCGTTGACTTTGAATTTATTTTTAATGTACAGGGAATGAGAATGAGTTATCTGCATTCTTTATTAGGGGGAATGTTTTGCGAGGCAATCCAATTAGCCTAATTAGCGAGAAAGCACCAAGAGTTTTAATGGGATAAGGCTTTGCCTGGGTGCTATAGAGCTTTCCCCTTTGGCACTCGCACTGAGGGTCGCGATCAGGTGAAGTGGAATCATAGTGATGATTGTGTATTTAACTCATCCTCATTCATTGGATCAGATAACATTGAAAAGCTGTCATTTTTACTGAACAATATTTATGTTTCATAGCTTACACTGGAAAAAATTTTATTAATAAAGACAAATATTTCATTCCCCCATCCATCTTCACCTTGTAAAATGTGTCATTCAGGTCTGGTAAAGAGATGTTTGATGTTTGTTGCTTCCTCCAAGGTATTGCTGGGAACCTCCTCCTCTCTCCACTGCTCTACAGTAGATCAATAGACCTGCAGTCTGCTGGAAGCTTCTGATGTGTCAGGGAGTGGATTCAGAGGTTTTTTATTTCCAATAAATAATTTCCGCTGAGGTATTTGAAGTAGTCTGCTTGAAAATCCATGGACAGAGAAAAAAGTATCATGTTGGGTATACAGAAAATACATTGTCAAAAAATTAATATAAATGGAAGATATTAAATTTGCCTTTGGCAATGTTTTATTGGTATGTTGATAAAGCAACTAAGCATAATATATGTCCTGGGGGCGGGATTAATTTTGCGTGAGGAAGGAAGGAAAACCAATGAAAAATCTTTTCACTCAGACTACTTGTAAGGCAGCTTGAATATATCTATCTATCTATCTATCTATCTACATTGAGAATTGCAAATTACCCTGAAGTGTTTGGGTGAAAACAAGTGAAAAAGAGGCTGCGCTCGCTGAAATCATGTGACTGAGTTGAGCGACTGAGTTCTCCATCTAGGTCAAGCGTAGGCCGAGTGTATGCCAACTCGCTGTCTAGCTGTAAGTAAAGATCATCGATGCTCCGAAGCCCTTAATTCCTGTACTTTGGGGAAGTAATGGTAGACTGAAGACATAGACCCAGATGATGGGAGGAGAAAATAGATTTCATCCTCCTGACACGCTCTGGTCAGGCTGTTACGTGCTGTTTCTCTTTCTGTCTGCGGAAGGACTGAGAATAAAGTAAATATCTAAAGTGTCGTTTGGAGAGCGATGAGCTGTGGTGACTTCCCAGCAGTGCACGGCGCATTAGCGCCGTGGGCGTTTGAGAGATGGGATAGCGGGATGCGGCAATATTAGGAAGATAAAATGAGGGCCTTGCATTCGCAAAAAAGGAAGCTCCTATATCTGGCATTTGTTCATTTATTTGTTTAAGTACATATACTGTGGCTTTGGAATGTATCCAGACCCCTTCGCTTTTTGCAGACTTCTTTGAGTTATGGAATTAATTTTAAATTAATTAAATTAACTGTTCTCATTATGCCCGTTGATTAATGGCCAAGAAGTTGAATCTCTCAATTTTTTAATTAAAATTATAATTTATAGATATTATTTTTCAAAAAGTGAGGGTGTCTGAATATTTTCTCAGAGTCATAAGAACATGGAGGGGTTCCTCTGTATTGCTGAGTATTTGCTATTCTTCGAATGTTGCGGTTCGGTGGCAGTTGCTCTAATGGGTACGTCTCTTGAGATGGGCTGATTCTCGATTTGATGGGGCCTCACTGTGCCTAGTTTTCTTCCTTCAGACGCTGTGATGTGATCAGCCTGCGAACGAAAGGCTGGCAGATCCCAGCAGTGAAACATACCCAGCCGCCGAGGTGCACTTCCGCTCATCCACTGCTATCTGCTGACGTATATTAGGCTCTGTCTGAGACAACAGAGTGTATTTCCAACAACAGAAAACCCCCCAATTGAACAATTTGTGTCAACAAAAGCAGTGTGGGCTATGGCCAAATAGGGCATACGTAGGATTATACTCCCTTCTGTAAGTGAATACGCGGCACAATTGTCGGGTTTTAAATCAACTCTAATAGACTTCAGTCCATTCAGAAAGGAGCATTTTCAATTAGAGTCAGCACTATCCCTGAGTTCATTTTGCACTGAACATTTGTGTCCTTCAGCAATTCAAACAATTTTCTCCAATTGACTAAATAGTTTTCAAGCCATTTCAAATCAGGCCCAGTCTCCTGGTAATTGTATAGAGAAACAGCCTGCCGACACACCTTTTCTCTTGGACTCTAACAAGCGTTGCAAAGAAGGCACACAGCTTGCATCACTGGTCAGCACCAGCTTCTACACTCCACGCGTCCACAGTGTTTTTGCGAAGGAATTGTTCAGTGTGCCTCTACTGCCTTGTCTTCCCAGACTGTTGATCCTCTAAGTTCCATTTTAATTGGATTGAGGGAAGGAGATCAAATGGTTTCTCACAGTTCCAGCAGTTTGGCTTGTTTATAAGTGCATAAAACTGACTGTGAGTATTTTTTTTTCTTTTCTATTTAAGTTTTAACTAAGCTTATTCCACGTTGAAATTGAGAGAGCGTGTGGGAGGATACAGTGATGAGAATTCTGTGACCTTATGAAAGTATTTTATTTTTTTATGAGCTGAGTATCTCGCTAAGAAATAAAGCATATTGTGGTGGTGGGTGTTTTTGTAATTTAACTTGCTATATAGTATGCCCAGTGTGAGTAAGACTGTCAGATCACATATTTTCAGCTGTTGACAGCTTTGAATTAAAATGTGGCTCAGCGTCTCTGGCAAAGAATCTAACTTTTCTGACTGCAACATGTTTGAAGTCTGTCATGTCAGGTTTGTCTCAAGACGTTTTCACTTTATTAGTTCATTGCCGTATTATTTACAAAGACAAAGTTTGAAAACAAAAAAAAAATTGAACATCACGAATAAACTTGATTACCACAAATATCTTCTATGAAGCATCACAGAGCTCATGAAAAGGGTAATTCAAGCCTATAGCATGGGGTAATATACAGACAAATTGGAAAGAATGCTGCAACTATCTCTAAATGAGTCAATCTGGATTCAGAGCTATACTTTACTGCGCCATATTAGCATTGTGTACGGTCAAACTACAGAACTCATATGCACTCACTAGTGTTGAATTAGAATTAAACATTTTCAATAGTAAGGGTTTACTTTTATTTTGACTGGAAGTGTTGTAGACACAATAAAACGTTGAGTTATTCAGAAGCTAGGTGTCCATGGGTAATGTAGTCATCACCTAGGTAAACGTCCTCCGGCTGCTTGAAGCCCATTGCCTGCTGTTTGCACAGCAGGGCCACCGCTCTGCTAGCATAGCTAATGGCCCCACTGACCACTGACTCATCTCTCTCAGGGTTAAGAGCTTCATTTCCTCCCCCAACTCACGCTTTAGCACATATTGACATTTACTTTAGGAGGACAGTAAACCTATTAACCTAAGAGGAGGACCAGACAATTTCTTGTTAAGGGGGATGTGATTTTTTTTTTTGCTTATTTGGCTGTGTTAGCCTTTAGCTATAAGCCATTTTTGGTCCGAGCTTTTTGAATGTATGAGCTCTTATGGACGAGCTGCACTAAGTGTTTTCTTCGCAATTATTCTGTCCTCTTCACCACAGATCTGATAAATTTTTGTACCCCTGTGGGAAAATGGAAATTATTTGTTTTTTTACCTTTTCATCAAATCTGGATTTTATTTATGGTCCAAAATTTATCCCAGTTTAAATAATAATTGGTTTTGTGTGACTGGTCGCTATTCACGTCTAATCTCGTGCCATTTGTGGTCCTCTACACGTGTAAAAAAGCCGATTATGTTTCAGGAATGACATTAGAAGAAAAAAAATTGGAAATTGCAACAAAAATATTTGTAAAACATTCAGAAACTTCTGACTGGTAGGGTATGTAGGAAAGCAACGTGATCCAATTTGCATGAGGTAAAGCCACCATTGACAGGTGTCGTCATTATTGTGTCATTAGGCGAGCATAAACTAATGGTTTTTTTTTTGTCTGATCCAGACAGCAGAAAACAATTAATGGCATTGTCTTGTTTTGTTGTTCTTAATAATGGGTACTAATTAAATCAAAGCCCTCAGGTAACGAGAAGACTTTTGTTCAAAATGCTCTTTGTGCTGTTGAGTAGATATAGAGTGGAAAGGCAGCAGTGCTTATTCAATATTCTGCACTGTTTGCTTTGCAGTAGTACAGGGCTTACAGCACAAAGGAAAATACGGTCTCTTTGAGTCTGGGCTGCACTCATAAATATTTGTTAACCTGACACAAGGCCTTTCATACATTTTATTTGAAAATTGTGTTCAGTAGAATTGAGATTGATAGAAACCATTTTAGTGGGAGATCCACCGCAAAATTCTTAATGTTTCCAACAGAGACCACATTCTAATGCAAAACTGAATGCTTTATTGTATCCCCGAACGAGTTAAAAAAATGTAATTAAACACAGCTGATGCATCAGAATCAGACAACTGTTGATTCATGAGGTAAACGGAGTGTCATTACTGCTGCCCTCAAACATTCATATATATATATATATATATATATATATATATATATATATATATATATATATATATATACAACGTATATACAATAAGATTGAAAATGATTAAAAAGGGGCAGTCTGAGTAATACATGTCAATACGGCCGTTGTCTGCCTTTTTGACAGTAGCTTACACTTCCTCTAAAGAGACAATTTTATTTTGTAGCATTATTTTAGGTTAAAAAAAATTCTTTCATCACAGTGCAGTGTTATATTGTGTCATTATGCAGTACTTGCTCTTGTTCTGACTTTAAGTACTGAGGAAAATGGAGGGTTGCATCGACTAATTTAAGGTTATTTCTATTTAATTAGTGAACATTTTATTCATTGACATAAATAGCACACTCTCTCTGGTGGTAAAATTGGTGTAATTGTTAAAAAAACGGAATTCCAAAAAATTAAAATGGAGAAAACGGAATTTGGGAAAAAATAAAACTGATTTCATGGGGCTCTTCTTGAACAACGAGCTGAAAGACCAGCTCCGGGCATCAACAATGAAAACGCTCGGTGGCTACGGAGATGACCGTCTGTCACGTAAAAGTAGAGGTGAGGCTAATTTTTATCGTTCAGATGAATACAAAAAATGTCATCGTCGCTGCTGCTGCTTTCATGATCCAATTTGATTAAATATCCTGCAGATTTGTTTGCCTGTTGTGCGAAATTGGAACACAAGATTGCGGAATTTCGCACCGAGTCCAGTGTGCATGGTTTCCCGGGGAATTTTTGTGCCGCGAATATTCCGCAAATCCGTGCCGCTTTTTCGCTTCGCCCCGGTCTGAATGGGCCGTAAGAAATCTGTGTGTTGTTCCACTGACTGTTTGTATGTGATATGTGGGATCCATTAGCGGTAGTCTTAAGTATATGCACAAACTTCTGTAAAATGGAAACCATATTAATTCATAATGAGGTCTAAAGTCCATTAAGGTATAACAAGCCTTAAAGGCTTAGTCAGATGCATTGATAGTGGAGTTGGTAGAGTGTTTTGTATGCTGCTAAAATCGATGTATTGCATTTAAGCGCTTGGGTTGTCAGAGGGCTTTCATTAAAATAGCATTATCTTCCCTGCGGCTAATCATGCAGTGTTTTTTCCTTGAGCAGTGACTGCTTGAAGTGTACTTCACTGGCAGTTTCATCAGGGGATAAACATGCAGTGATTTAATTGCAGAAGTTCTCTCCGAAGTGTAGAATGTCTTTTGATGTGGAGGAGACACTATAAGCTCAGACAGACAGTAAACTGCTTGCGCAGTCCTTAAGGAATGGGCCTGAGAAAACCATGAATAGGTGCCATGTCCTTCATAGATCATGGAGATAAATGAATATGACATTCCTGAATTTCTTAGCATTAAAACTATGAGATGCAGATATGTAAGTAAGTATGGGCATGGCAAGTATGGGGCGCAGCTTGCTGAGCTCGTTCTGGCAGTCAACCCAAGACACTCCCACATTCCCTTTGGCACTCCCATACATATCAGACGCTGCTCCATCCCTCCAATAGGCATGCTATTGAAGCTGCCCTCCTTTTCCGCCTCCACAGCAGAACATGCCTCCGCCTGCTGCTGCACTGCATGACTCTTACCTGCGGCTGGTTAACATTGCCTGCTGCTTGTCGATATTGCTTGCCGCTAATCTACATTGCCTGCTTGTTGTTTACATTCACTTTTTCCTGTGTATGGCAAGTCTAACCTACTACTCTAGTTGGCACGTTTTCTGTGGCTATACTAAATTGTAGCTAGAGACTGCATGTAAAGGAGCATTTTGCATTTATTGTGCTGTTCTTACCTGAGCCTCTTTAGCCGTGCAGCGAGCAGGCTAATCATGAGGGGTACGCTCCAAAAGCTTGCTTGATAAATGAGATCATACCCCACCGATGCCTCATATTGGAGTGACACATCGATTGCTAACGCCACATTTCACTAACAACACATTTCAAAGATTTGACTCAAAATCTTCTGCATCATCCTGCTACCGCTGCAATACACGTGTGCAAATTGGCGCACACCACAGGGAAAAACTTAAGTTTGACTGCGGTTTTGAAGAAGATATAATTGAGCTTGCTCATATTTCTCACGGGCTTGCACACATTTACCAGAATGTTAACTCATTTTAAGAGGGCAAGATAATTTACTTCTTAGGTAACACCTTTATTGCCAGTAGGAGACAGAAAGGTAATTTTTCCACCAAATTGCGTGGAAATAAATTGCCTAAAGGGTATGCGGCATCTGCTCTCGAATATTGGCACGCCGGGCCTGATGTTGCTGTTGTTGTGAAAAGTAGCATTGGTGCATTTAGAGCATGCGTTATATGGATAATGTAGCTTGGACATGAGAACAGGAGAGAAAGAAATGCTAGTGCATTATCGATCAAGTCGATCAAACGGACCTGCAGATATATGCAGAGTGGTCGAACAGAGTAATTTCTGCATGTTGGTTGATGTGAGTTATAGTTGGCCAGCTTTGTTCATTTTTGGGATATCATCCAGTATATTCCATACCGAACGGCTACATCTCCACAAATAGTGCAAGAGATGAGTGGGAAAAAACTACAGTTAGTAATGCCATGAAGATTGCTCGATAGTGTGGGCTTTGCTTGTGATCTGTAATCCATTTTTCTAGAGACAGGAACAATGTCAGAGGCTCTGCTGCATTAATTTGGCACATCATTTTTCACTCCAATCATAACATTGATGGTAAACATGACTAACGCTCATTTTGGCATCTGGCACAATGTTTTTCATTTTTGTGGGTCGCATAATGAAAGCGAAGTTCTAATTACAGCCTCCATAATCGTTGTTTTTTTTTTCTCGACTGTAGTTGAGGTTTTTCATCATGGGCATGCACATTGAGCGATCTGGTCTAACAGTCCTGCCTTCTGGGTGGCACGTGACTACCTCGCTTTTTTCAGCTAATGACATTGCGTGTCATTTACTCGACGATATTCTGCGACATTTCCCATTTGCCTAACTCTTCAGAAATGCATAGGCTTTGGGATGCGGAGGTTGAAAGTAATGTTCACACTGTTTAGGCTCAGAACTGTCATCGGTTTAAATCATTCCTTTCTTTGAACAGTGATTTCCAGCTGGGTCACACCAGTTGCAGCTTTCATGTCATCATCTCTGTCATGCCTGTCTGCGTATATTTAAATAATGAGTCGGATCAACAGTTGCAAAGTAATTGGTGCTGCCTAGATTTGTTGCTTCCCAGCCATGCTGTAAGCTCACACTGCATTCAAAGTCTTTGTTCTATCAATAGCAAATATCGGCACTCTGTGAGACACAGGAGGTGCTAGAATTTCCGGTCCCGCTAAATTAAAGCAGCAAAGTTGGCAATATTACATGCATTCCCAACAGCCACACCATGGATTGTAGGGAAAGAATTTGGTTATTCGGTCATAAAGAATGCAGTATAGGAATTCATACTACCCTGTATCTGCAGCAGCCAATAATACAGGCATTAGGAAGATCGGTTTCAACATTCCTGTTGCCTTTATTGTGAAGGGGTCCACGATATATCACTCGGTTCAGTCGGTTCTCATTTATGGTAAACAACATTCTAATCCTTTCAATAATATGTAATCTCACTCAGCCTACCTGGACTCTCCAAGAAAATACATTCCAGTCTGTTTCATGTATGTCAGACTTGCTGATGCATTCTGGCGCAACAGATAATTTCTTGTCCCATGATCTATCTGATATCTCATCTAAGTTTCTCAACTTAAAAAATTTGAGTAATTTATTTCTGGATTTTGGTGAATGGTACTTCATGAATTAAATGGTATCCTGTTTTGAGATAATTCTGAATTTCTTGTTAGCTTCCTCCAGAGCGGTTTCTCTTAGATTTCGAGGGGTTTTTATTATTGTTCAAAGAGGCAGGTGTAAGCATGGCCTACAGGGCTGCAAACTGTGCTTCCTGTTGTGTTATTTGGTCCTGACATTGGTTCCGGCATTTAAAATATCAGTTGCATGCTAATTGAGTATTATAAATGGTACGCCATATCTCATTTAGGTTCAGTCATCTCCAGATCTCTGGAGCTTCCATTAACAGTTCCAAAAGTGTCTCATAAAACTATAAATGCAAAATATTGGACATTGAAAATATGGGGTGCAGCTTGTGGAGCCATTTCTGGCAGTAAACTTGAGATCTACGGACTTGAGATATACCCATAGACACTCCCACGCATGTCAGTCTCTGCACCGCCCCTCCAGTTGATGGGCTATTTATGCTCGAGCAGACTTTGCCTGCTGCTGAACTGCATCGCTCTCTGCTGCTGCGTGAGTCTTACCTGCTGCTAGTTAACGTCCCACCTCCAGCCCAGCATCCACCTGTTGGCTCTGAATTCCCCCAGAGTGGGGGGAAATGTAGACAAACCCAGCTCTTTTCTTTTGAACCTTAGCTGACCACGGGGGCTTTCAGGGGGAAAACCTCGATGCTAAACTATAATTGTTTCTATTTGTTGATTAATGCTGCAAGTATCTGTATACATGTTGGCTGACAGGAAAAAGAATAAGTTTTCTGGTAGTAGATAATGCATATCTGAATTTAGAAAATGGAGGTGATAAAAATAAAAGTGGACCTGGAGAAGTGTGAGGTCAAGAGGGGGTCCTCCTGAGGACTGTTTAAGGTATATTAAGGAACAGTGCATTTGTGCAAGACAGAAGAAGAAAACCGAAGTAAATCCGCTGTAAGCAAGACTTAAATCTAGTACTGTTCGCCTCAATCCGAGTGAAGTAGATTATCGGATGGGTACCCAGCTGCTCGTAGCTAAACTCAATACTGAACCTCCTGTCGTGCGCATTATTGGTCATTTGATATTCAGCAGGCTACAATTGGGGAACATTGCCTGTATGTTCTTTGGGAAGATGAAGGAGCATCCTCAAGGGGGAACTACACCTTTGCGCAAAAACAAATTTGAGGTTTGGGTTGTCTGAGAGAGTAGGGAGGGAGCGAAGAGAAAAAAGCAAGGCCATGGTGAGCGGTAGCATGCTTTAGTGAGGTGGGCCTGTGCCTGACCATTCAGTGCTGGCCTTGTTGAATGACGCACAGCGAATGTTCTTTCCCGAAATGATGCCGCTGCCTGGCTCTTTGCATGGGCCCCTTCCCATCCAAGATCACACTGCTCCCCTTGTTGCCAAGCAGGCTGCAGCCTCAGCAACAGCAAACGCGTCAGTCATTATCAATCTCGCACTCGACCTCTGTATCACAAAGCAGCATGACAGGTACTGATTGTGGCATCACGTTTCCTGGCTCTGCTGTGTTTCTCTCTGGAAAAAAAAGCAGGCACATTCATCTCACATCTACTGCGGGCACATTCGTGCCGCCTTTGTGAACCTGGGGGCATTACTGGTTTTCAATAATCTGTTCCCCCCCCCCCCAGTCAAGGACTTTTTTTTGTAGTGGATGGAATGTTGGCTGGTGAAAAATGCTTAGTATACCTTGAATTCTTGCGCGGAGCATAACTCTGATTGGCTGCTTTGGGAGTTCGCTGAAGTGTGCTTTCATCGCCAACCTTTCGTCCTTCGCTGTGCGAAATGATTCGTTCATTTGCAAATCCTTCTTTGGAAACACAATCCTTGCAGTCCCAAAAGAGCGAGGTGCATTGCAGTATTGTTCCGTAATTGTATTTTCACAACGATCAACGGGGCATTTTCTCTCTCCCCATAAAAGTCCCAAGTTTATCTCCCTTAAAAATCTGAGTTGTGTGAAAGCGTGGAGCCCTGTTATCAGCTGTGGACAGCACATCGGCTGTGTGCCCATCTGGGCTTTCTTTGTTTTAGAGGCAGGATGATGGATCCTTCAGTGGCAGTAATTATAGGAGCCGCGGCGTCACTGACTTCGACTGGCCTTTTCCATCACTGCGTTCAAACCAGAAACCTCCTGTGTGTCCGAAGGAAAGCCTCCTGCCTGTGGATCATTCGCCTTAGCAAATTCCTCCCCTTCGATTGCCTTAGCCTCCCTGTCCTCATTGTAACTGCAGAAACCTCGCTGGCATGCGCTCTGACTGATTAATGAGGCAACCTTTTATTGTTTAAGGATCAAATTCACCAAACGTATCCTGAAAGTACACAAAAATTCCACTTTGGTTCTTGTAATCAGTTCTCTTTACAACAAAAAAATGTTCAAATGAATCGTGTATTGCTTGTTTAGCGTACAGAATAATCTTCTGATAGGATGCTGCCCTAATGACAAGCTATTGTGCCTTATAACCGTGAGTGTGAGCTCTCCAGACACTGCTGTGATGCCCTGTCACTGATGTCATTTAGAATTTTGTGTTACACTGTTGGCCTGACTTGGGTTCTCCGCAGCTGTAAGTGCTGTGCTACTCAGAGAGCAGCCTTTTTTCTCCTGCTTCTCCAAGCTGCTGCTTGTTGAACAGCCGAGCTCTCATAAATAATTCAGGATAATTGTGATGGGCTGACGGGCCTAACAGCCGCGGCAGGACTGCACGTCTGCGGCATAATGTGCGATTTCCCTCCGCTAAATCTGGTGCATTTGTCCGTCTCGCTGTAACAAATAGGCTGTTTGCGCTCTGTCTGTGTGTTGGCAGGATACAGTCGGGATCCTACCTCAGCACTGGGTGGTTCACGCTCATCCTGGCCATGGACATGTGCAAGGAGATCCGAGTCTACGGGATGATCAATGACACCTATTGCAGGTACGGTAATGAAAATGGAAACCTCTGCAATCAATCATACTTTACATGCCCTCGGTCGCCCTCTGCATGTCTTCACTTGTGTTTTAAATTGAAGGTCATGGTATTCACAAATTTGTATTCAAACACGATCTGGATTATGTTTCGGCATAAAATAAGCCAATAAGAACTTGCTCCTGAGCATGCTCTTGGAGGGGTCGGTGTCAGCCATGGACCTATGCTTGGACCTCTGTTTTTTTCTTCTTCTTTTAAACAAATAAACTAGGGCATTAGAAAAATGTAAAAAATTTAAATATTTTGATAATTTTTAATAGTAGTTCATCAGTAATTTCTGGCAGAGGAGAATAACACTTTTCTGAGAGAAGTGCTGTAATATAGAAAGACTTATTCAAGACCAGTGTTTTAAAATGACAAAATACATTTGAACATAATTAATCATAGCCTATGTAGGGATTGTTTTTCAGAGGGAGGGTGGTTCAGGAATTTGATTGATATGTTTAAATTTTTGACCAGAGAGGCTATTACATCCTCCAAACAGAGCCAGGGATCATAGCTGTAAGTTAATTAAAAGCAATTTTCCAAAGTGGCAACAGAAAATATTTCAGACAGTCAGTTGGCTAAAATTAATATTTGTCAGGATTTGAATCAGGGGACATACAAACCAGAGCTGTAGTGAACTGAACTTCCTGTCCACAGAATAATACTCCTTTCCAGCTAGTTCTTTATCATGTTGTGCTACTATTTTGTATGTCTGTTGCATATTTCTGAGTATGGGTGATTTCACCAGTTGGTCCAATTTTAGCCACTGGTTTATTAATGAGGCCACCAGAAAATCAACCAAATTCTATGTAGCATATTGTCTTTCACGTTAGATTTGTCACTGGGCATGTACACCATAATGAAGAGAATTTATTGATGGTATTAAATGTAGATAACATTAAATTGTACTTTGAAGGAAAGTGGAAACTAGGTTGCATACATCCCTTGTTATTTTAGTTATTTTAAACGATAAGGAACTAAAATCCAAAAAAACTGCAGTAAACATTGCATGAATAAAATTAACTGTGCCAAAAAAATCCCATGATAATGAATTAATTACTAAGGCAGAATAATGCGCTGGTCAAATCATTCTGTATTAGGTTCCATGCAGTGGTTTTTTTTTTTTTTTGGGAAATCAAATTAGTGTATTCTTGCTTCAGTAAATATTACCCTGTTGTGCTTCTTGTATGTTTTGTTGTACTTGAATTCTGCTTTTAATCATCTGGAAGCTGTGCCATCGATCTGGATAGTGAATCTTTTGCTCTTTTCTGTGACTGTTTGTTTGTGAAGTTTGATGTCTTGCACACTGCTGGGTTCTTCCAATACTCACAAACTGGGAAAGTGCCTCGTGAATCTTGGCCTGTGCTTGCACATCTGCGCGTGCTCGTAAGAAGGGAAAGCAGCTATTCTCTTAGAGTCAGCGATACGGCCATGCTTATTCTAATTACCAGTCAGTTCCCTGATGAAAGTGATGGAGTTTTTAATGTGGGCTGCCCGGGCTATGGTGCTGATGGTTTCAAAGCCCTTTCTTGTTAGCTTTTCTCCCTTCTTCGCTTCCTTACTCACTTTGCAGTGAGCTGGTACTGCAATGCCCCTGAGCTTTAAGATCTTAGCGAGTTTATTATTTCTTTTGCTTCTACGAGTTGCACAGAGCCTGGCTAAGCTGCAGTCTGCTTTTTGATGTGTAAATATGTCTAAGATGTGAGAGATTTCACAGGCTTCTTTGCAATTACGGAGCGACTCTAGAATCTCTGGGATACAGGGGGCATTAGCAGAAGATTTGGATTTTCTTGTGTTAAATCTCACTGAGCACAGGTTTAGCAGAGCTATATTAAAGTGCTGCTTTTCAAATGGGGCCCGCGATGGACAAGTTGACTGCTGTAATATCATTACATGGCAGGATCCACACAAGTCTGCTTCTGTTCTCACGCCTTACAAGACAAACATTTTTGATCAGTATATGCCATTTATAACTCGTGACACTACATTTGCCAAGCTCAGCTGGCTTGAATGGCAGGATTGGGTGTACATTTACAAATAAAATGAAGCTGACCTGACAAAACATTAATCATTTTGTCTTCATACTGTCTGCAATACCTGCAAGTCAAAGTAAATTTTAAAATGGTAGCTTTATGTTTTTTTCCGCATTTTTCATGTCTTCTCAACTTTTTTGGAGTGGGGGGTTGTAGTATCCTGAGGTATAGATGGCAAATTTTTGGGTTGGCAAAAATTAGAAGAACCATTTTTGTTGCACGAGATCCAGGGCTCATTTCATTAAAGTCTTTCGTATTGTTATCATTTTCCCTCTCTTGATAGCTAAGCATTGTTGAAAACATTTGTTATTAGATTTTCTTCCACTCTTTTTAAAAATAAATTTGCCTCAATTACGGGATTTTTTCAACGTCGTCTTCATCCCACTGTTCATGTTGTTTACGCCGAGGAGTTAAATGGTTTTTTTAATGGAGTCGTTCACCTTTCATGGCTATTGACTTAAATGTTCTGGGTCTTTATATGCATCCATTTTGAGTGGCTCCATGTGCTATTGCACAAATTTTGTTCAGTTCCAACTTAGATGTGCTGTATGAGCCTTCTCAGGCTTACTGGATTCACCACCAATGACATGATACATGAAATGGTCAATAGGTATCTGGACAACCTCTCATCTAGCAGCTCATTCCAAAAGTATATGGACAACCTCTCATCTCACGTCTCATATCTCAGTCCAAAATGATTGACATTAATGTGAAATTGCTTTTCTACAACAGCAGTCTCCAGTCTTCTGGAAAAGCTTTTCACTAGGTGTTAAGTGCATCTCCTGGACCAAATTAATCTTTTTTTGTCGAAAAGATTGTGCCTTTATACACCAAATCCTAAGGGTAATTTTGCTAAGGGTGGTCCATGTATAGAACAATTTTTGAAAATTACCAGAAGCGTCAGGAAAAATCCCCAGGGAGTCCTTAGCCATATTGATCCAGATTAGTAATGTCACCTCTCGGTCCCCCATATCCAGGGTGCTGAGAGACCCAGTGCCTGCATGGATCATGTTTCCTTCAAAATCTGTGGGTACTAACACCATCACGATTGGTGTTACTGCACCTTCCCACAACACACCTGTTGACCATTCCGGCCAAATACTTAAAATGATGCCCAAAATCACAAAACTTAACACCATAAACAATAGCGTAACCTACGAGTTTATCCACTATCAACAGAATGACCAGCTTCGCATATGGGCTGCTGGAACCACACGTGACGTCAGAGAGAGTCATTTTCCCCGGGAGAATTAAATCACTAGCTTTTTTGGCACCAGACAAATTCTGCCTAAAATACATTTATCTGACACTGCCCGATGTGTTATATTGGTTAAAATGCCTAAAGTGACTAAAAATCCTATATAGTATCTCAAAATTGAGTGCATTTTAAATCCGCCTGATTATGCACTTGAATGGTCGAGCATTGTTGCTGGGCCATACTTCAGTTCCAGCCCGGGGAGTCTTCATGATGTCATGCAGTGATGTTTGGCGAGTAGTCAAAGCTCAAAGTCAGCTTTCTATTTGAACCCAACCGAGTTAGATGGGGTTCAGGTTAGCGCTTGATGTACGCCAGTAGAGATAGCACTGATCTTGACAAACCATTTATGGACCATGCTCATTACTTGAGTGCATGGTCATGTTGAAACAGAAAAAAAATTTGAAATAAATTCATCTGGAAGCTCATTTTTTTAATTGCATCAAGATCTCCCTTCTGACCTCTCCATGCCATGAGAAATGCCCACTGATTTTGGAGTATCCACGTTTGGGCCACTTTCTGCAGCCAATTGTTTGGTTAATTAAGTCAGAACTCAATAATTACATTTATTTTACTTTACTTATTCTTTATACAAGGTAATTAATGTATAATTTTGTGCCATTGTTTAAATTTGTGGGCAGGGATTTTAATCATTGTCAACAGCATTGTCTTGTTTTTAGCACAAAATAAGCTTCATTAACAAGCAGGAACCTCTTCTGCATTGAAGTAATTAATCAAGTTCTTTCTTGCTTATTTATTGCCATAGAAACGAACTTGGGCCTGGGAATTTAAGTGATTGGTGAGTCCCTTCAGCAGCCTGTTCGTACAATGAAGGACGAATTTGTGGAACAAAATGGCTAATTCACTGTGAAATACTTAAAGAAAGAAAGCAGAGAAATTAATGCATCTTGCTGATTCACTACGTGGCCAAGTGTATGTGGTCACCCTTCGGTCTGGGGCTATCGGTGATGTATCGCCTTGGATTCCTAGTTCTGCTGTGGGGAAAAATCTTAATATTGCATACAAGAACTTTCTAGATGATGGTTTGCTAACAAAGGTTTTTTTTGGGGGAGCTCTCCCCTGTTTTAGCATTGCTCTCGACAGAGATGTTCATACATGGTTTGGTAGGATCAGTGTAGAGGAATTTGACTGGCTTGACTAAAGCCCCATTCCCACCTTCACGATTTCTACGCCGACTCATGCCAATGTACAAAGACCTAATATCATAGTGAGTCGTGATCCGTCTGCCTGAAAAGCACAAAATTCTGTCACGGCCACGATGTTGACTTCATGGCGCATTCGTGATAGAGTCGTGGTGGTGTCGTGCCTATTCGCATCCGAGCCGTTTGACATCACATTATCTTTGTTCATCGTGGGTCTGTCTCATTCCGTTCGTGTTCACACCATGTTATGTCGTGGGCATTCGTAGCATATTGTGACTACATCTTCCACAATCGTGGCCATTTTCCACAAAACGATTACATAGGAATATTCACAAACCATTACGACACTAACACGACCTGTCAGGACAACATTATGACACCACTACGACATTGCTAAGACATATGACGATCCGCTACGAGCTTGCGAACAACTAAGATTTTTTTGTACATTTTGAAACTTGCGCCAAACAAAAATGAGACAACGACCTCGTTGCAAACTTTTGCGACCGTTCAGGACTCCCCCCGGCTACAACTACGACACCCCCATGACTTGCCACGATCTGACATCAGTCTGAATTGGCGTAAAAAATCTTGAAGGTGGGAACAGGGCTTTAGGCCCTTACCTTAATGCTCTCTAATACTCTTGGGATCAACTGGAAAGCCAAGTTTGAACAGAACCTAATTGCGCAACATCACTGAGGGGTCACAATAATGCTTCTCAGGCTAAAATAAAATAAAATAAAAGAGTGGAGGCCATTATAATACCAAAGTGCAATGGGGAATTCTAATGCTGAAAGGTATATATATGTTTTAAAGCAAAATATGCTCCCCTCCAGACGTCATCTATTGCAGGGAAGGGCTTGTGTATTTCAGGAGGACAATGCAAAACCACATACTGCAGCTATTACAACAGCATGGCTTCTTTTTAGAAGAGTCCGTGTGCTGAACTGGCCTGCCTGCAGTCCTGATCTTTCACCGATTGAGAGCATTTGGAACATAATTAAACAAAAAGTCCGTCAAAGGAGACCCAAAACTCTCCAGCAGCTGGAAGCATGTATTAAACAAGAATGGGATCAAATTCCAATGGCTAAACACAAGAAACTTGTCTCCTCATTGCCCAGACACCTCCTCTCTGTGTTAAAAAGAAGAGGGGATGCTACAACATGGTAAACAGGCACCTGTCCCAACTTTTTTGAGACCTGTAGCAGCCATCACATTTGAAATGAGCTCATTTTGTGGATAAAATTGTAAAATTTCTCAGTTTCAATATGTGCTATGTTATCTTGTGTTTCTACTGTGAATAAAATACTAGCTGCTGTGATTTGAAAGTCATTGCGTTTTGATTTTATTCACAATTTACGCTTTGTCCCAGCTATTTCGGAAATGGAGTTATAATTAGTCGTGTTTAAGGCTAATAGTTCATCATCTCACTCGTTGAATTTGTTATCACCTTCCGTGTTATTCTCTTTGACAATGGGCCATTTTAATCTGGAGCGATATTTGATAGGTTATTTTAACTTGGAAAAAGTGGTGCTGAAGGTTGTGACCGTGAACACCTTGCAGCACATAGAAACGTGTCGATGGTAATGTAATGCATGAAGCCATAGAGCCCACTGACCCCAGCAGCACCCCCACACAATTGAAATTCAACAGGTAGCGCACTGAATGTGAAATGCAATTGATTCGTTTTGTTTGGGCAGTGTCGTAGTCCCTGCCGGGATCCGTTTAAGGAAAATAAAATTGTTTATTTAATGATTGAACCACTTTAAAACTGAACTGCTACCTTACAGCAATTTTTTTGTTAAACTGAGTGGTAAAAATAAAATTGTACGTTGGAAAAGGGTATGCTATTTATGAGTTCTTAAGCTGTAGGACATACATCGCTGGGTCTTATTTTGTGTTCAGATATTATTTTATATGGCAGACTGTCAGTAGACAGAATCTGAAATAATGCAAATCACAGTTATTTTACTGTCGTGTAATAAACACAAACAACAGATCCAGAATTGATATCCATTGATGTGTCTCTGTCCTTCCTCCCCTCTCTCTCTCTCTCTCTCTCTCTCTCTCTCACATGCTCTTCCTCTCATCCTTTCAGGGCGGAGGGCTACAAGAAGGTACCGTACCACTATTACGAGGCAGGGAGCAGAGATGAGTGTGCTGAATACGTCCTCCATGAGAGCGCCCCGTACGGTGGCCACCGCTTCATCACGGAGAAATCGGTCTTCGCCAAATGGGCCAAAACGCACGCCATAAAATTTTTCCACCCGGTCTGGTTGGTGTCGTGACGCGAGCCGTCGTGCAGTGACTGCGCAATGTTCCAGAAAACCTGAGAGCCTACGATACAGTACACAGCTTTTTTGTGCTTTCATTTTACTTGAGTTCTCTCTCTCTCTCTCTCTCTCTCTCTTTCACACGCGCACATACACCCACACACACACGCACACGCACTTATATCAGCCACACAGAATCCAAACCCAAATCCATCCACCACCACCTAGTGTGAAACCAGCACTTCTCTCCGTCTGAGGAAACTGCAATATAGTGCAGTGATTGCAGTATTGGATGCCCACTTGGCCCTGTGGATGACCTTCATTGCACTTCTTCAAGGAACAGCAGATTGTAAAATGGAAAACGACATTTATCAAGAGAAAATTTTGATGAACTAACATCAACAGAAGAACGCACCTTGTGAATGCTCATTTTAAACTGTGGAAATGAAATGGAACGGCATCACTAAGGTGAAGGTTACACATTGGAAGTGGGTCCAGCAATTTAATCAAACTCTACTAGAGTTATTTCACAAGTGAGAATTTTATTGTGGTATTCGCCACTGCTGTACATTACGATAGAGAAAATGTAGCACTTGACGTAACACTGCTAGCATTGAGGTGAATGCAATGGGATGTGTGAACTCATCTCTCAACAATGAAAATAAGGATTTATGCCCTCTGCTTAGTATAGGAATGCTGTTGAATTTTGTTTGATTTATTCTATTAAGTGGGCGATTTGACGGGTGTTTTAGAGCAGCTGCGCAAAAGCAGCTTTGAATGTCAGCTGTGGCCATCTTTAAAATTACCCAGCCCTGGACTGGATTCAAAAACCTCCATTCTGTCTCACCCAGGCAAACCAAACTGACTTTTGATAGACATCTCTGCAGTTATTTTCCCCAGCCTGAGTCCATATACCAAATTCAATCTTCCCCTATCCTCTGTGGAGGGTGTAGCTTTAACAGCGAGGACTCTGGATTGATTTTTTTTTTTTGACTGAAAATTTTGCTCATAATCCATGGCTACAGACTGGGCCTGAAATTCAAGGCCGCCGCTTTCCAGAGCAGTCATAAGGTCATCCTCTCATTCTGAACTCCGGGCAGTTGAAAGGTATTTTACTGCTACTAAATTGAAGCTCAACAGTGTGTTGTGTTTATTGCTATCAGAATGCTGTACTCTCTGTAGCTTATTCGCGTAACTCTTGAACGCGTTTGTGGGGTGCAGTCTTAAGAGAGAGGAGCAGAAAAGCTTACAGCGCTCTCGATGTCATCCCAGGTGTGACAAGGATCGAGAAGACGCTCAGATTGATGGTGACCAATTGATATATTCCATGAAATATTTGAGGTGAATTTCAATACGTTGTGCCTGCACTCGGTTGTTCATTAACTCAGTGACCCTCACTCCTCCAAACTTTATAGTTCTATGCCTGTACTTTATGGGTATATTTTCCTTCCTTGTACTTTTTATGTTCATTCTAATGTCCCCTTTTTTGGGTTGATTCATTGGCGGTTAAGTCAGTACACAATTGTACGATTATTTGTTACTAATGATATTCTTTAATACCCCGATGAACTATTTTGATTAATTAAGTATTGTTAACTTCATGTTGTAACTCACATTTTTCTGCGATGTGTCTTTTATGTTTATAGATTTATATCTCATGTATACCACTTTAATGTATATAATCCTGCATGTGTCATGACAGATGTGTTTGTAACCTTTATAATGCGCTTGTGATTGTGTATGGCAGCTGTGCAAGGCGTCCTTTCGCTATTGCCTTCCGGTGTTCGCAGAGTCACTCCTTACCATGAATACTGCATTAAGATCACATGAATATGACATTCTTTGCGTTAATATAACTAACACTCATTCATCCACCCATGAACCTGCACTTGAATGTTCATGTAATATGCATTTCTGTACTCTTAGAATAATTATTCTTGCCAGCTGGAGAATATTGGTCCATGTGGACCAGCAAAGCAGAGTAGACCTGTCAGCAGGTAAAAAAAAAAGATAAAATATGAGGTACTGCAGGGGCCAGTTTTTGTTCCTTGCAAATTCTTCCATATGAAGGGTACAAAGACGGATAATGGTTCAGTTGGAAGTGCAGCACATAACGATAACAGGAAGTTGTGGCCTGCAGTGGCTTTATTTGAGGTAAATGGCATGTATGTGCGCTAGCTCAGCACTTGTGTGTGGCCTGTTAAAAAGGTTTATTGCTGCATCTGGAGAAGGGATCCTTTCGTGCAGTGATTTTTGAGTCACTGGGGACTAAGTAGTCATGCATGTGCACTTGCAAATATGCACACTGCTCTCCTTATAATGTTGTCTTTCTCATAGTTTTCTGCTCACTCTTTACTTCTGAGAACAGGACAGAATTTTTGAAAATCACTCTTCAGTCAGCAAACGGCAGATAAGTAATAATTGCGTCCGCACTCCTGCATTGATGCTTGCATAAGGGCCTCTGGCGGGCATTTTGATTCAGCCACTATGTAGCACAGCCTGTAGGGGAATTGTCTACTATATACCATCCTCTTTCCTTCTTCTCACTACCTCCAATGTGAAAATGCAGGAAAGGCTTCATTGGGAGCAGTACGATGTCACGCACTCCTGGACTGCATCTGGTTGCGCAGGCTGCAAATGGCTTTTGCCTCACACCCCAGAAGTAGAGGTTGAGTGATATATTGGATTTTTTTTCCCAGTGTATGATCATAAAATACTAATTTGTGGTGATGTTCATTATCCTCATTTAGTTTTAGACTGAAGTAATGAAGTCCAACCTCATTGTGATGTCTGGGTAGTAATACAGGCTTTTAAGTGCTCTCAAAATTGATAGATGACCTTAGAGTTAGAGGTTGGTTGGCTGGCTCGCTTAGAAAGTACATGGAGTTTTTTTGTGAACTTCCTGACATTAAAGTGACCTTCCTGCTTTAAAGCTAAGTGTTTATTGTGGATTCAGCTCAAAATCCATTGTAATATGTTGTGGGACGAGTGTATAATTGTACTGTACCCATAATATGCATTTGCAAGTTTGAAGATACCACTCCAGCCTATGTACAGGAATCGCACGGCCCATCCTACTCCTGCTGTACTGTGTCGCTAACCTTAACATCGTTTGTTTAACATGAGAAGCTGTGCAAATGTGTATGTTTTTTTTCTCACAGGCATGGCATGCTATACCCACATCATCAATCATTCCCTCCCATAAAACTGAATGCACTCTCGGTCATTTCTAGTCCGGTGTGAACTTCATGTTAGTTTGTAGTTCATTTTATTACTTATGTTACTTTTTTAACAATATTTGTTACAAAAAAAAAAATCAGGCATGCAATTAAACAGATGAGGTTTCCTGTTACCCTTTAATTAATGTTTGTGTGTTTGTATGTATATATGCACAGTATACTGTATGTGTCAGAGGTGGAGTTCTGTTCCATTTCATGCATTTGAAGATGTCCATATCCTATAGGAATCTGTAGCCTAAAAGTATTTACTTAACGAACTGAAATTGAATTGACCTGAACCCTATTGTGTGTGATAGGGGCCATGGCAAAGACACCAGCAATCTGAGTAACCTCATTAACATTATAAATTAATGCTGTATGGCATATCAGTGTGTGTGGGGGGGGGGAGCATTGATTTATTTATGCCACAATTTTCCTTTTATTTTTAAAGTAATAACATCAAATTGCAAAAAAGAAAAGAAATCCTGAAAAATATTTACATGAGTAGATCATGCGGTCTCTCTTGTTTGAAATTGACTTCAGTGTATCCTGCACTATGAAGTTCACCTTTGGCCCTCAGAATACTGTATGTAAAAGTTTCACTCAAACAAACATGACTAACCCTGTCTTTTTCTTGCTCGTATGTATAGTGAATGGAACTACCAATGTGATGAACCTGTAACCTTCCAGGTTTGGGTGCAAACATTTTCTGCATTATGGAATGCAATGTATCTAAATGTTATACGACTGGTAGCCACCCTGCTAATTCTGTTTGTTTCTCATTAACATGCTAATGAACTTCACAGTAGTAGGGGGTGAAGCGAGACTTGTAATGCTTCTCCCATTATCTCATATGCATCTGCCTTATTTATTATTAATTTCATTTCCACTCAAGTGTTCCCTCAAGTACAGAACAGGATTATTGATAATGTCAATGTCTTTTCAGTTTTAGATTTTTTGAAATGCAGTTCATTAATTGTATTCAGCAGTGCATGATCATGAGTATTTGAAAAATGTAGAAATCCTTGAGATGTTTTTAATATGCACAAGATTTCCATGCTGGAATCGATAAAGCGTGGTGTGGTTTGAAGGCTTGTGTCGTACAGACTAATACACAAGTGTATATAATAGGCATATGTGGTAAATGTATTCAGTTGTCTGAATGGGACTGTGCTGAGGGTTTATGGCAAACTTAAAGTACTGTATGTAGGCATTAGATAAACATACTGTAGCTGAGGCAAACAAATCAAGAGGCATTAAGCACTAAAAATTATGCTCTATATTTGTGTATCCAGAGAAGGCTCATACTTAAAGTCCAAACTGGGCTCTGCGGTCAGTTGCAGGCATGAGCTTGAGTTGTGTCATTACTTTGCTGTGATTTAGTGTGATGCACGCAGCAAAATGATTAGAGTAAAATCTACCCTTAAAGGATCTATATCGGGGGTCCCCAATCTTTCCCAGAAAGGGCCAGTGTGGGTGCAGGCTTTCATTGCAACCAAGCACTTACACACCTGATGCTACTAATTAAGCTTATTAGCAGAGAGTCCAGGGGGTGATTTGTATCAGGTGTGTAACTGCTTGGTTGCAATGAAAGCCTGCACCCACACCAGCCCTTTCTGGGAAAGATTGGGGACCCCTGGTCTATATTTGATTTGATTTGATTTGATTTATTTCATTCATTCATACACCAAGAAAAGAACAGGGATCCAACATAACAGCCGAGGAATAATTGGCATATGAAAAGGACATCCCAAGCAAGCTTCCTAAAGCTTTTAAGAGGGTGTCCTGACGTAAAATAATACCAAATACGCAAAATACATGAAACATAAAACAAATAACGCAGACAAACAACACAATAGCCCCTATCAGTTCATTAGTCCATCATAAATCAAAGAATATCAAGTCCTTTCTTCAATAGCATAGCATTTCAAAACTGATCCATGATCAAGAAAATGATTACAACCCACTTTGGCAAGACTGGACTCAAATAGACTCTGTAAGAGTAAATTCCACTCCATAAGAGTCAAATTTACTCAGATCATTTTGCTGTGCTGCAGATTTCAAGTAGCCTCTGCTAGTGATCTGGAAGGATTGTGGCTTTACTCTGCTGCTCAGTGGATTTAAGGGACATAGTGCTGTACTCCTGAGACCCAAAATAGAATGTTCCTCAAAAATGAAGCATCCTATTGTATGTACTGTAAAGAAGAAAAGATGTACAGTTGAACTGTTTCGCCATGCTGTGTGTGTTGCCTTCAAAAGGTAAAGGCATTAATTTTATGTACGGTCTTCTTGTTTACAGTCCTATTGTTTTAGTGTGAAACTCTGCCTTTTTGATTCACCCTCATTTATTTTTAACCTGAGATATGATGTGTGTGTACTGTTTCTGTTTTTGTTGTCATTTTGTCATCTTTCTTTTAAATCCAAGCCTGCCTTGTTCTTTTCAATTGTTTTTAATAGTTGTTTTATTATCAGGTTGCTGCAACCTTTGTACATGGTAGCAAGTATGTTTTGTAAATTCATATTTAACATTTGCTCAAATGATGTTTATAGAATAAAGAAATAAACATGCTCACAGTTTTTATTCTTTCCTTAGTTTCAGTTTTCCAGTTCAGTGGGAATGTTAAATCCGTAAATACTCTGGTACATTTCATTGAAGAAATACGTTTCCAGTAAAAGCATCAAACGATCTTATTTCTTTGAAGATATCTTTTAGTATTTATTACACCCAGCAGGTTAATGACGCAAAGCTCCTTAAGCTGTGAAAATAGTAGATCAATAAAATTCTTATAGTCTGAAAATAAGAGGTCTTCTGCAGAGTCATAATGTCCTAAAGTCATAAGAAGATCCTCATAACCCTGCAGATATTGTTTGATATTTATCATTTTATGAACTAGTATCCGCTATATATTTCTGGATACTTGCAGAAAAGAATACTCAAGTTAATATGAACCAAAGAAATTTAACCAAGGAACCTCTTAAACACAATTTTTTTTTTTCAGATGATCTCATTTTAATTTTAGATTTCGTCTGAATTTATACGAAATACAAGTACTTTTATCTCAGTGTGAAAACCCGGGTGAAATTTAGTTCAAACCTGAGATGAAAGGGCAGCGATGGTTTAGGTGGCCGTGGGGGGCCTCAGCCAATGGAAGCACGGGAGCCCATCCCCTTCATCTTGAGGTACCTGACATTATTTCCTGGAGTAGGGTGGGTAAGGTAATGGAGACAGAGAAAGACATATGATGCAGGCTAAGATTATAAATTATGCTCTTCATTTTTTGTTATACTATTCGTATTCCATTTTGAACAGGTTTGATGGTGGATATGCTCTGCAGAGGACACTAACCTCCCACTACCCGCTGCTCCCACAACTCAAACTTTAATATCTTCTGATTGGTATGAGCAATCAAGCTCCTGCTTTCTCAATGTGATGTAGTCCCTTGTGGATGTAAATTTCAAGTACAAATTATAACTGAGACAGTGAGTTTCATTGAACCTTTTTAAGTGTGTCCTGAATCATTAAACCAGAAACCAGTTACATGGAGTGTCTGAGTGGGCCATTTTAGTGTAAATATTCGACCAAAGAGTGTAAAAAGGCTTGGATTCCATCAGGTTAAATTATGAGAAAATGAATAAAAAACAATAGTTCACCAACCTGTGGCCTTCATTACATCTTGTTGCATAGGATAAAACAAGTGCGTTTGCTTTGGTTTTAGTTTTTCCCATCATTCTGCGTACACTCCTTAAGCCCAGGTAATTTGGGCAACTGCTCGCAACATAAATTCTACAAAGAGATTGCTAGCGTAATAAGCTAAATTATGAGCATTGCACTCGGTATCATGTACCATTTTCTCTTTTTTTTCCATAACTGTATTTATTGAATTTTCTCACTTTTACAAAAAACAATAACACAAATAAACAATATTCACAAACAAACAACATTGGATAAATACAGCTCAGTTTTAAAAAATGAATAAATAAATAATGCTCCAGGAGTCACAGAAGACAATCCACTTTACCTGCCAATTGCGGGTCACAAAAATCCACATTTGGAAGAAACTTCATACAAAAAAAGAGAAAATCTCAGATCCAAGATGGTCTAAATAGGGTTGCCATTTTCTCCTTTAAGGTAGTCACAGCTGAAATATCTAGCTGAAGTTGAGCTTAAAGTATAGCAATCATTCATAATAAATGCATCGGTGTTCGCATCATTAACCACTGTCATCTTTTCTCTCCTCATCTTCTTTGTTTTTCTTCCTGTTTTGAGACCCAGATGGATGTCTTTTCATCTCATTTTCAGTCATATCATACCTGGAAATCCACCAGGACAGATTTGCTAACAGTGCTGGCAATTGGCGACTGGGCACATTTGCTTTGTGTATAATGGTGCTCCTCTCAGGGGATTCATTGTTCATTCTTCAGGGCTGTTCGTTGTCAATCCGAAGTTTTGGGGAGGTCTGCATTTTGTGATACGACATTGCCGTGGACTTAATTGATCATCTGACATGCCTGTTCTGCAGATTTGCCTCCGATAAAAGGTAGCATCAGGTTTCCACATTGTTGCACTAATGTTGCGAGTCACTAAACTTTACATCTGACCACTAAACGTTGAAGTCATTGTTGTCCATAGCGACATTAATAATGAAATGGAAAATAAGTTCCTGTTATCTGCATTTGTCAAATGCATTTAGTGTTGTTACATTTAGTGTCAAAGCATTTAGTGTCGAAGCTTACATTTCCCGCAAATGTATGTATGAGTTTTGGGATGGAACCAACTAATTATGATAGAACTTTTTAAATATATAGGACTCATGAGTAACTAGATGATGCCCGCTCTATAGAGATGCTAAAGCACGCCTCCTGTTGACCTTGACCTTTGACCTTTCCAACTCAAAATGCAAATATGGACAGGGTACCCTAGGATCATCTATCCCACAAAGTTTGGTCACCCTAGCTTCAATGGTGGTCGAGCTGTCGCGCAGACAGACAAAGACACACACACACACACACAGATGGTGCTAAGCTGTATACCCATGCTTCCTCGTCGGGCGTGAGTAATTAGAGACTCTGATGTACTTGCCCTGTGGTGCAGTTGTGCACATGGACCTTCCATATGTCTTTTTCATACATTTTGCACTTCTTTCAAGGTAGCTGTGTCCTTCCTCAGATGCAATGTTCTGTTTCTTGTCAGTCTCATTCATGCCTTAATCTCTCAAAAAAACAAAGCACTAACAGGTTTCAAGACCATGCCTGATAACTGTCTCTCTTTTTTCGAGCCATTTGCATTTCAAAGTTGAACTTTTAAATGACTTTGTACTAAACAGCATGACATAGCATGTCTGCATGTGGTGATTTTTTTAAATTATAATTTTAAATATTGGATTTATATTTTTAGAATAATATTTAACTATCAATTTCTGTCAAAAAATGTAAAATTTCTCAGCAATTCCAAATCTTTGGATGGTATTTTATTTATTTATTTAAAAGGGACAGTGTGCATTGATCACATGCCTTGCATAAAATGTACAGATTCAGCCATCAGGCTATTTAGCGTCTGTAGTCCCTGGCAGGTTGATGCTGCAAAAGATCGGCAGGCCACAGAGAAATAACTATTAGAGGCACAAAAAACATGACACAACAACAGACAAACATACAATATGTAAAACAACAATTGGATGGTACTGTATGTGTAAAAAAAAAATATATTGGGGTTCATTTGATGCAAGTGAAAGAAATAGAATGCAGGATATTATATATATATATTTTTTTTTTGCTTGTTTGTTTTCCTTATTTACCGAAGCACACTGAAGTACCGCCATTTTTACTTTTGACTGAGGCATATTTAATGCATTTCATTTCGGCACTGAACCACTTCCTTTGAGAATTGAACATTGTAACAGAAGTGCCACCTCGGCTTATGAATTCAAACACGGTATTTCATTCACATCTGTTTCTTTTTTTTTTTTTTTTCGCTTTTCAACATTTCTTGACAGAAACAAATCTCCCCGTGTAAACAAACCAGCTTCCACTGGCGCCGTGTCCTCTTGTCATCTCTGTAATTAGCTCAGCCTCTGAAGGTGAAAATATGTTCCCCAGCAGAGCATCTCAAGGAGAACAAAAAAAAATCTTTTCAGACCTCTTGTGACCCTTGTGGCTGCGCAGCTCGCATTTATTTTGAAATAAAGCCTCGGGACAATATCACCGAGATGGACAATGTGGGTGTAGGTGTCAGGTGCATCTAATATCTACCTTCCACCCTCTCTGGATGGAGGCAGCCCACTGATATACTTTACTGAACCTGCGGCTGTAGAGGCTGTCAAGATTTTGACATGTCTGTATAGCCCACGAGACAGGGCTCTCACCTGTCACTCCAAGCCTTTTAGACTCAGACAAGCTACATTAAGTTCACCTCAGTGACAGCACCCTCAGTGTACGTACACCAGCCTGGTCCTACCCCTGTGGTAATATACCTGCCTGGTGACATGAGGGGCATGGGGTCAGATTTATAATGGAGCCAGTGGCTGATTTTTAAAAAGTGGGGAGTGGAAGCCAACCTAAAGCCGGTCCAAATATCCTTAGGCAGCAGTTTGATACACTCTGTGACAGTGACAGTGTACATATATAATCCAGTTCGGGAATATGGTCAGTCAAGTCATTTTAGTTGCCGGAAAAAGCAACACTGGCTCAATTCTTTTGAGCGAATAGGCCGATATCTGACTATAGGGATGACAGTGACATAATTCCTAGCTGGAATATTATTTCTCTGGATTTTACAATGTTTGGCACAAAATTCCCCGAGTACATATGAGGCTGTATACTTTGTAAGACTATAAAATGGCTGCTTGGTGAAATCAGGTGAAGATAGCCAGCTAAGAGGAGCCTTCAGAAGCAGCTCTGGAGCGTGTAAGTGCTCGAGGGAGTGTAATTTAAGCCGACAATGTCTCTCCACATCGACTGAGAAACATCAGACGCACGACATTACACTGGACAGGATATATCTCAATGCGCTGCTGGAAAAGGTATTGCAGAATGGGCCATTGTGCTCTGAAAGGGCTCAGGCAAGCAGAACTTGCGTTTCAAGGGAGGGCTATTGATATTGTGGGCTTGAAGTCTCTGTGAACACAAATTAAATGGATTTAAAGGCGCAGCACCAAACAGCATTGTTATGGAAAGGAATCATTTTAAGTGAGCTCTTATATGGTGAAGCCATTTTACAGTATGAAAGCAAAATGCAATTATGCAACTGAAATTTTGGTTGATTAAGTAACCTCCTACTCTATAATAAAATTGAGCATATCAAATATGTCTTTGCAAATCCCTCAATTTATGTGCTGCCTATTGGACAGGGAAGGATTGGCGAAGCTGGACTGGTCATCTCACTGTGACTGCCTGACCATATGGGAATTGGGTGCATTGCAATCTTATTCCACAGTTACAGCAGAGGACATGGTGAGTAAGCTTTGGACTTTGGTACTTTGGTAAAATGACACTTGTGTGAAACGATGCCTCCCTTTTCTGGAGGCTCTTCCAGGAGTATATCTGAGAGGTCAGAAGCAGGTCAAGTCATTTCAAAATAGTTGTCAGTTGCCAAGTCCCTACAAACGGCTGAAATTCTCACCCTTTGCACAGGTTGCACAGATCCTGCCATTCAAGAACAAATCTGAACAATTAAGCAAATTTGCAAATCAGAATGTTCCAGCACTCAGTTAATAAATCTATTGTTTGACCTACACTACAAAATCACTTGAGACATTGTTGAACAGCAGGCCTATATGTAAGAAAACAATTAAATCGTCAGTATGTTTTTTTAAACATCAAGTTTTTTTCAAGTTGATGAGTGTTCACGAATGTACTTTTTAAAATTGCGTGGTTTGCAAATCAGCTGTATTTCTGCACATTTAAGATTTCTCGAATCAGAAGCAATGAACTTTCCAGGGTTATGTAGAAGCTCACAATGGTCCTAAGGCCTAATAATATTTGAAGGTGATTCTTGGAACTTTGTTTGCTTCTCTCATCAAACTCCTCCCAATCTTAGGGGATGAAATATGTTTGCGTCCTTTACCTTCCTTTGTTCAGCTGTTCCACGCTTTTTAAATCTTTGAATAATTGCCCTGACAATAGTGCTCACTTGTGTATTTAATCTTTTGTGGATCTTGTTGCCATTACTGAATTTATGAAGGTCTACGACCATCTTTCTCCGCTGAACTGCCAGTTCTTTTCTTTTCTTCTTGGTGCTGGATGACAAAGGGATATTGCATGTGTGTTACCTCGTTTTACCCAAGTGAAATGGAATGTAATGGAACAACTCTATGGGTCTTTTTTAACTGAGATGAATTCCATTCCTGGTTTGAATTTGGAAGATTTTATTTACAACAATCCTTATGGGTGACACGGTGGCACAGTGGTTAGCATTGCTGCCTCACAGCAAGAAGGTCGTCGGTTTCGAATCCAGCCTGGGGCCTTTCTGTGTGGAGTTTGCATGTTCTCCCTGTTTTTGCCGGGTACTCTGGTTTCCTCCCGCAGTCCAAAGACAAGCATATCAGGCTAATTGGAGACACCAAATTGCCCATAGGCATGAGTGTGAGAGTGAATGGTGTGTGCGCCCTGCGATGGATTGGCAAGCTGTTCAGGGTGGGTCCCTGCCCCTCCCTGCCGTAGTCAGCTGGGATAGGCTCCAGCTCGCCCCGTGACCCTAGTGAGGAATAAGCAGGTATAGAAAATGGATGGATGTAACTAATGAATAATTTTGGTTAGTTCGTAGCTGTGTTGTTGTACAGCGAGAAGGTTTTGGGTTCACATCTGGCCTGGGGGGGCCTGTATGAGTGGAGTTTGCACATTCTCCCTCGCATTTGCATGGGTTTTCTCTGGGCTCTCTGATTACCTCCTGCAGCAAAAAAAAATCCACTCTAGGTTGAGTGGAAACTCTAAATTAATTGGAGACTCAAAAACCATTGGTGTCCGTGCAGTGGATTGGCGAACTGTTCAGGGTGTGTCTCCGTCTTTTCTCCAGGGTGTGTCCTTGTCTTTCCCCATCTCCACCATGACCCTGATCAGGAAAAAAGCGTATTTGCAAAAAAAAAAAGAGTATACGATGAATGTATATAGTGCATTCCAGCTAAGGTGCTGACAATTCTATAGCCCAACACAAATGGCGTGATGTGACGTGATTAACCCCTTGGCGCAGAGTACAAGTAATGCCATTTTTCTCCTGTTGTGCATGAGCCTATTTAAGCTTTGTAACTCAGTGAAGCAAGCCATTTGGAAATTCAATTAAAGAATTATTTAGGCATTTGATTTTGGAATTTACGGACACTGGCGCCTATATCTGTGCAAAGGGGTTAAGAACCACTGCCGATAGAGTGCAACTCGAGCTGGAAGCAATCTCTGAGCAGATTGATCTTACTTCACCTTCACCCTTAGTGGCCAGAGATCACAGATACCACTTCGCTGGTCAAATCTGCTGTGGATACAATTCTTTTGCGATTTAAATGCATTTTTATAAGCTGATTTTTCATGGCTGAATCAGGTAAAAATTTTGGGGCAATCTGCCTGCCCAGATTTCTCATGAGAGCTGACACTCGCTGATCCAAGGTCTACAGCATCAATATGCTGTATATGACGGCGTAATCTAGCATCCTGACCGCATGAATGTGTCGAGGCAGAACTTTAGAATGAATATTGTAATGTGCACTTTTGCTTGCTCAGGGAGGGGTATATCAATAAGCCATTCATCTAAATATAAGGCCACGGAGAGAGCTGTTATCAACATGTGAATCATTGCGCTATTCAATATACATTGACAACAGCAAATGACATGGCTCAATGGGGCGGTTCAACAGCGGCAATCTACAGCGGCAGCGAAAATGGCCCCTTAATCTCGCCCTAAAAATTGTGACTCAGCAGTTGTTTCTTTGTACATGTACTTTTTTGTATTTTTAAATTTATTTTGCATTTGACTGCCAATGAGGCCATAATCTTCATAAGGAGATTATGTCAAGAAAGTGAGGGCTAGTTTTGAAATGCTGCACATTGGTGTGTATTTCAGACCACGATGGCCTGTCAAGGAGAGGGGAACAGGAAGTGGGAGGCTGAACCCGTACGAAAGCTTGAGAAAAGGGTTGTGCCATTTTGATACAGTACAGCCAGATATACTCGTGTCAAACTGAACAGAAGTTCGTTCACAGCCTGGTTTGGCAGCTAATATCCCACAGGATGAACTCTGCACTTGACTTGGGGAAAAAAAAATATAATCCCTTTCACCTCTTGTGTGCATAGCTTATCCGGAAAATGTAGCGCAGATGAGCTTTGGCCTCAAATTTATTTCAGTCAGCCAAATCATACGTGACTAGTTAATTCTAGGAATAGATACAATGATAGTTTGGCGTCTACGCTCTGACCCTGAAATACCCTGTGCCCTACGGAGCAGTCACAAATATGCGTGGAAGTGTCCAAGACACCGAGGCAATGTCTGAAGTTGTCTGCCTGAACTGGCTCTGCAAGCCGTGCCCAACTCACGACACAAAGAGTTGTATTCACTGTCGGGGATTATTTTTGTTTCATTTTACATCTTTACTTCCACCAGGCTGATCATTCAACAGATTATCTGTGCTCACCAAGTTCCCAGGCAATGGAGATTATATCAGGACAAAAGAAAATTGAGTCACTGTTGAGAAGACCTTGTGTTTAAGAACATACAGGGATTAAGTAATCCTTTGTTTGATAATTTATATGCAAAGCTAGTCATGTGAAAAATTTTCAGAGATAAAAAAAATTACATGTCCCTTTTTCTGGTAGCATTCGGCAGATTCCTCTGAAAATGAATCAAATTATAAGCGGGACTTTTGCTCAATGAATAAATGAATGAACAAGCCATCGTTTATGGTGCTTGATGTATCACTGGTATAGAAGTGGCTCAGATCTTCAGCACTGCAGTTCCATAGCCTCCCTCTGCATCCTATTAATTTTTAAAGGCAGGTCAGGCTCAGAGAGGGTCAGAATCACCTTAGGGGATGTCAACAAATTACACGGTGAAGCAGAGCAAGGTCCGGCTGTCCCGCTGGTGTGGATCCCAAGGGTCTTTCCACCCAGAGAGAGCCGACTCCAGAACATACATTTGAAAGAAATACTTGAAAGCAGAGGTTGGATACAGATGCCATTTAATCTTGTCTGCTTCTGCTACAGAATAGGTTTTCTATCAACCTTGATGCGGCGCTAACTTGATTTCTTTCAATACTGTTTCATTATTCTGACTGTAATTGTGCCCCTTAAAAGTTTTTCATCTTCCCGCAGCCCTCATTTATTGCTTCACTCAATTATGCAAAAGGATGCACCCATGTGACTGCCGCTGCTCTAAATTAAGCTTAGGTTTTAATGAGGCCTAGTTTGAGTAATGACACAAACCCAAAAGCGCCATCACCGTCAAATTGCGAGCGGGGACGCCAGCGGTTCCCAGTGGCAGCCGCGGCTTACGTTCCTAATGTGTGTCGTGTGCCTCTCGATGAGCATGAGAGCGCCTCAAAAAGAGGTTGATTATAATCCATTGTGAAATCACTGAAAATGGCAATTTGACAGGAGGAAACCGTGAACCCAGAGCCAGCCAGCAGTGGATATGAGGGGCTTTTATCGACCGCACTCTTGGCTTGTCAGATCACAGGACTCACCCCCCACTTAAGTCTAACAAACAAGGGTTAGAACAGGCTGCCTTTTGAGAAGAATTGTTTCGCAGGAACTAAGGAGCAGAGGAAGAGACAAATATTTTAAAAGGAGATTTAGGTGCCTTTCCGCTCTTTAACAGCCATGCTGTTCGTTTGTTTTTTTTGTTTTTTTTTTTTACGCGTATAATATGGAGTAATAACGTGAGGAGGGAAAGCAAGTACAGTACTAGTGAAAAGTTTGGACACACCCACATTTTTCTTACCATACATGTTAAATAAAGAAAGAAGCACCCTTTATTTTGCAATCCCCCCCCCCCCCCCCCCCCCAAGCACAGTCATATGACTATAATGACTTTGCAGCTGCATGGCTGTCTAACTTCCCAAAGATGTGCTGCACTTGAGGTTTGCTTTTCATTGACCTTTTTGCCCCAATAAGTCCCAAAACATCTTGACTTTATGTCTGCTGTTGGAAAATGAAAGGAGTGTATTTGTCTGTTTACTTTGCAAAATATGGCTTCTTTGAGAATTCAAAAATTTTGGACACTATTCAAACAAATAAGTTATTCTCTTCTAACCTCTGACTATTTACCTCTCACAAGATTCCATTTGAGATGATGGAGAAAAGTTGAGCCGTTTAAATTTCTCTAAACACTGAGTGCTGTGACATTAGCAAAGTGTGTCCAAACTTTTGACTGGTTCTGTACGTAAATGATTCACTGCCGTGTAGCTTCTATATTTACCAATGCAGATCCCCCAAGACGGTCATCTAATCACTCCCTTCTTTTGAAGGCAAAATAAATCCCTGACTCTGACTTGAGTCAGTGAGTGGGGATTGAACAAGAAGTATATGCTTTAGCAGAGCTTTTCTGCTGCCCTGTGAGTTGCAGTATGGACAGGTATGCATTGCAGCTGAAAAAAGTCACATACGGTTTGGAACATATTCAAGCATATGGCAATTATAAGAGTCTAAACGCAATCAAAATAATCTAGAACGGATAATCAAAATCCCCTTAAACCTGTTCTAGGGAGCTGCTGAATGCACATGATTTATCATCTGAGTTTGGGCCATTTATCCCAGACATTATGGTCCCCTGAAATAGGTGACTGTGCATAAAATTTATGACATTTTGAGATGGTCAAATCAAAATGCAAAAAACATGTACTTTTATTAAAGCTTAGAATCGTTGCATACACGCAGTGTTTTATTACAAATAAAAAAATATATGCTGCATGGCCAAATGATGAAATCCAGAAAAATATTGTTTAAAACAAAACCTTTTTTGCAATCATCAATTACCATGATAACTCATCTCTAGTACTAAGTATGTGTTTTGTTTTGCTGAATCATTGTAATTATCTCAATGTACCTGTATAATGGACTGTATTGTATTATAATTTGTTGATGTGCTGCAGGGCTCCATAATCTGGCCCTTGAATCCAAATCCAGCCCAGTTTTTCTCTCCTTCTAGGCAATTAAGTGAACAGCAATTGAAGCACCTATTACACCTATTACACCTAGCACACTTGAATTGACTTGACTTGTGGGGTTTTAGTAATCAGTGCTTCAATTGCTACTGATTGGCCAGAATATCATCACAACTGACTCCCAGGTAAAGAGAGTGTAGAAAACCAACATTCTTTACTCTTGAGGACTGCAACTAGGGGAGGCCTGATGTAGCGAATTGATGGTATTAGACTATTTTTTAGTGTCGACATTAACTCTGGAATGAAAAGAGCTAATTGGCTAACTCTGGCAAGTTAGCGCTGATCTTGATTAATGTGCCTTGGTCCCGTTAAATTAATGAAAATAGATTTAAATAAAAATGCATCTTTGTTTAAACATCATGGAGTTCCCTGCATATCCATCTCAATCAGCTCAATTTTCTAAATAAAGCGAGTTCCCTGCATATCCAACTCAATCAGCTCAGTTTACCGAATAAGACGGTTTAACAAAGGGATCCCATGGGGTCAGATTTCTGCAGTCACCTCTCTTTCAGAAGAGCCCTGCCTCTGCTAATAAGGCTGGGGCACCACCTCTCTAACGGACTGACACTGGGCCACGCTGGGCCATTGGCATCATTGGGTGGGGGGGGGCGGATGTTGCCGGCTGCCAAAGGGTGGAGCACAGTGCCGAATCCTCTGGCAGACATCTGCGGGGAGAAGGAGTTCCTCCCATGTGGCACCCCCGCCATTTCTTCCCGCTCAAACTGCGGACCACTAAGTCGCCTCTGCCCTGGCCCCACAGGCTCCGGGCTCAAACTGAAATAGGACCTCAGATCATAAGCGCTAGATATAAAACACTCTCTCTTTCCTTCCAGGAGAAACATCCTTTTTAATGCAAAAAGAAAGTATAAAGAAATCCAGGAAAACAAACTTAATGAATCGGAAAAGCTCCACATATTCTTGGAGGGGTGGATGCATTACTTGTTTAAAAGTGTATCCGAGAGAGGAGATCATTACAGATTTTTCGCCTGCTATGCAGTAGAGAAATGTTAAAAGAGATTTTGATGAGCAACAAAGACAGGGCTACGAAATTACTTCTAATTGAATGTCATTACAATACGGCATTAACATGGTATTAAATGGAACAGAAACGCAATCAAGTGCGAGAGCTTCGGGCTAAAAGCTCGGTAGCTGTACATGGGGGGAGAAAAACGGAACGAACTATCTTACATTGTTATTGATATAAAGTGATATTGGTTTTATGGCCCATTACGTTTGGCCGTGTTTAATGAATTGGCGGGAATCAACAATCCTCTGCTGGATCCACCGCAATTTCTGCTGTCGATTTGGGTCAAATATAAATTTCTAATATTTATTACTCTTTAAATTCCAGTGAATTTTAATAAAAAAATTTCAGCAATCAGGATTTCTCAGTAAGGCACATTACTATCAGATACTTCTAACCTACAATTAATGGTATTACGGCCAGCATTTTTGAACACAGGTATTGACTTATGTGCGATGAGAGGCGTTTTTTAGCTTTCTGTCTTGCCCTCTGCTCCAGGTCCATTAAGAGGAAAATTTCATTAAAGGCATGAAATAAACTCAGGAGAACAATCAGTTTCGCCAGAAAACGATCGCTGCAAAACCATCTGCAAAACAGCCCCCTCGATTGATTAAGTCTGTGATGCACAAGTCAGATCTCAGGTCCTGCAGCGTGTGAATGACTGCAGAATGCTTAAATGTGTTCCGCACAGCCATTCAAACATTGATCCTGCGTGATAATGTTGTTCGGCGCAGACAGGGGGAAATTGATAAGAGATGGATGCTAGTTCGCCTCGGCTAGATTGTGCGGTCGCTACAATTTTACCGATTGAAGCGGGCAAACACCTGGGAGGGAGAGGCTGAGCCGAGGGGCCTTTTAAGGAGTGTGTGAGATGAATACGAGGCAGCTGCTTTCATCCTCCGCAGGACAGTCTCATGACCCGGTGACCCCATCACATAAATGCAATACGACAGTTTGGACCACCAGCCCTACTCAAGAGATTGTTTCTCCGGAACCACTTCTGCGCACCAATAACTTCAAAGTGTCTCGCTTTACAAATTTTTTAGCTGTGAAATATGTCTGCAAAAATTTGCCCTTCTGCGATCTGGTGGAGTACCGCTTGTACTTTGGAGTTTTGCCAGGACCAAATCCCGGTAAGGCTCCCATGATGATGTCATGACTGGTGCAGAGCTATACCATGAAGACTAGGAGACGGCAAAGAAAAGAAAACAGCAGATGTATGTCGATGAAAGCGAGTCGAGATGAGCCTGTTTTGTTTTGTTTTTGAGCCTGTTTTTAATGCAGCTTTGGAGGGCGGGGGTTTATGAAAGTGAAGTGAAAATCCAATCGTGAAACTATAGAGGATAATGATTACCTAACATTATTTTAAATCATCACTCACACAAAACAAAATATTTGCTGGCATTATCAGCAACTCAAGTAACAGGCAGCAAATATGTCTAGATGATCTGTTAAGCACGCTCCATGTAGACTACCAGAAAACTTACCCACGGCATAAAGAGAAGCGTTTATAGTGCTTGCAGTGTTTCAATCAAAACATTCAATTCAATTTTAACTGAGACACTGTTTGACAGCAATGTTTATTGTTGTACAGCAATTTGCTTGCCTTCTCCCACTGAGTGAAATGGTATTATTTCTTAGACAGCTTTACCAGCTCTTATGTCTATACAAAAGCCATGTTAAGAGTCAACAAATGAGTTGAGTGGATGTCAAGAAATGTATTTTTCATTTTCGGCCAGGTCTAGCTTTTGTTGTAACGTATGAGGCAATCAAACAGCAAATTATATATGTGCAGTCATTAGATTGATTTCATAAAAACTGGAACAATCAATAAAATGTTAATAGACCAATAAGCATTCATTTCCAAATCCCTTTTAACTTGTATTCAATTGAGAGAAGCATAAAGTTAAAAAATGAGGATGGTCGTAACACGTCAACTTTGTTTTTTGAAAATTATGCCTATTTCAAAAAGTGATGTCTGCAACACGGTCCGATGAATTTGGGACAGGAAGTCATGCTGTGTGCCTTAGCATTACCTTGCTGGAACAAGAAGGTGCGTCCCTGAAAGGACAGCGTCTGGAGGCCACATGTGTATGTGAATGGGTAAGGACCCCCATCTAAGCGAGACCAACTTGAGTTCCACATCCCAAAATAACATACAGAAAAATAATAATGACGACAAACCAGAGACAGACAAATGTACTGTCCGGAGTTACGAAATGAAATGGACGAGCGCTCCTGATGATGGAGGGAGGACGCGTTATATACACAAGGGATTGGCTGGCATGGAACGAGGTGGAATCCCAGGAAAGAGGAAGATGAAAGTACCGAAGGAGTGACGAACAGACGATTGACAGTCGGGTGGATCGCGAGATGAAAAAAGCCGGGGAAGTTGACCTGCTGGAGAAAATGAAACACACACAGCACACAAAATGCAAAACTCACAAGGGAATATAGGATTCTCGTAACATGCATTTTTCAGTGTTTTCTATTCAATAAACACCATCCATGACATGTCAACCAGGTTTCCAAGGGATTCGAGTGACAGGATTCACATGGGCCACAAATCGTAAAAAATCATGCGAAAGCATACGTAAATAAACATGTGACTAGGATTCCGTGTAACTGGGTATGTTGGTTCGATACGGTCTGTTTAGGAAGATTTTATAGTTCACCATTTCATCTTTTTTACTTACATAAATATATATATATATATATATATTTTTTTTACAGTTACATTCTAAATACACAGTAAATTGTCTCTACATAAAGCAGATTTTTTGATGAGCGAAACAGTCGTCTTTTGCTCAAGACCCTTGTTTCATGCTTAATGTTATCTCTAACTGCATGGCTGGTTTTCATTGATTCTAAAATGTTTTAATTGCTAACAAGCTGGCAATGCGGCCAAAATATGGGAAATTAGCGGTGTGTGGTAAGAAAGCATGAATGTATTAATATTGTGTATAGTGTTGGGAGGCAGGAAACCAAAAATATTGTCAAAACAAATCAAATATTCCATTAACAAATTTCATCAATAAAAATATCCAGGCTATATCCCCAGCATGGCTGGGGATGGGGACAAGTTCAATTTTAGAGGCACAGCAATAATTAATTTTATTCTGATTGCAAAGCATCTGCTGTAATATAAAAATATATTCCTCCTAAAATGGTTTGACAGCATGGAAATTTCGAGCGAAGTGCAGGCTTGCCCCTCTAACTAGGACTTGAGTGTTTCACATTCGCATGACATTAGCAGATATTAATAATCATCATTTTGAACCAGGGTCATACATTCATACAAGAAGGCTTGGTTGGCTGTGGGAATTTTTCATTTGTTTAGCCCCATAATATGCACCACTCCATTACTAAATGTCACCTCATTAGCACAATATAGCATGAGCTGTTTATACTAAGTATTCACGCCCAGTCTTATCCCGATGCATCACTACCTGACCAAGCATCGATATTCAATGCAAAAGGAGGCTTTTTGCTTCCTTATTTGATGCCAGTAAAAAATGAACCCTACCCCCAAACCCATAACCCTTAACCCAAACCGTAATCCTAAGCATCAAATAAGGACCCCAAAAGCTTCCTTTTTCGTTGCTTATCGACGCTTGGTCAGGTAGCTTCACTATTTGGCGAGTCGGGATGAGAATGTGTTGAGTATTCAGCAGTCATGGAAACAGTCTTCATTCTAAAACTGCTTTTTCCCTGCAGTGCATTATTCTCTTTATCACTGAAGTATGAAAAAAAGGTTTGCGCATTTGGCCCTGTGATCCATTGTGGCAAGCCTGAGTGAGGAGCATTTCAATTGTAAGACATCAGAGGTTTGGTGGGCTTTGAAATTCATCTGAAATGCTGTGGCAAAATGAAATCAGAATAATGTCATAAATGTTTCACTGAAAGACAAAAATAAAGCACCTTTGCAACTTGTTTGACTGTACTTTTGCTCCCTAATAGCTTCAAGCATGCTCAGAATTGAAATAGCATGCGAACAGATTCTTTCAACGTCTAATTGTCAGGCATTTATTGTCCTCTTCATGCAATAGTGGCTGAGGGTCCAGGAAGAATTACTGGATTTCCTTGTGTTATTATAACATTATCAACATGCTCATGACTTGAAGGCCACTTAATTTCTTCATTGCTCCCGGCTGGTCTTCATACCATTCACCTGTTCATCAGCTTTCTATGTTGTATGTAGGTGTAAGTGAGGTGCAGTGAGGTGTAATGCTGTCTACAACCAGGTGGGGGTTAGTGCAAGACAAACTGAATGATCTCTTAAACAACATGGCAACTAAGGACAACTCTGCGGAATCTTAGCCAAGGTTTCCTGTTGCTGTCATGGGGTGATATTCCAAAAATTATGATAGTGCCACTGCAGGATCCCAGATTAGGAGCACCATAAAAGAGATATATGCTGTTAGCCTGTGGGGGCTAGTACACACAACCCAGAACTCGCAAGTTATGGGATTTGAGCAGCACGAATATACCAGTGTTATTGCTTAGATAAACAACAGGTGATCAAGGCAGCCTTAATTGGCGAAAAAAAGCCATTAATCTCTGCATGTTTCACATGCCTCCTGCGGCTCAAGCATGCACAAAGTGATCATAATGGTGCTTCCACAACTACTGACAGCATTATGCGTTTGAGGGACGGGCGCGGCGCATTCATCTACGGACACAGAAGGGGGCTCCATCACTGGCACACGCTAACCACTCACGATGCACCTTTTCCAGGATTTCTCATGTGTCTGGCACAGCAAACATGATAAATCAGATTAATAGTGCCATTTGGCTGTCCGTGGAGATATTAGAAGCTGGCATTAGCTCATTCCCTACCACTAAGTCCCATCCAAATTTGAAATATCCAGGCTCAGGAAAATGAAAAGTTGTTTCTATTATTTTGTTCAAAGCAGCTACATTTGCAAATATGCATAACTAATCATTACAATTGGCTGGCTGAGTATGCTGTTGGAACAAACACCTGCCAGACAGTTAGTTTTTTGCCCCTCTGGGCTTTCCACCGCTGGTTCCATGGTCGAACAGATACCTCTGTGAGAGATCAGTGGATACTCTGACACCGGAGAGGAAATGCTGGTCACATTCATTGCATGTGGAGCAAAGGACGTCCATTACTTATTTATTTATTGTAATGGTAAGCCTGTAATAGCAGCAGGGAAATAAAAGGAACCGGAGTCACCGCGGGCTAAAAGCAGCCTTGATTCATTTCCTCAGCAGAAACAGAGATGATGGCTTTTGGAAGACCCAGTGGGTGTAATTCATTTAAATGACTCCATGAGTGTAACTATGCGTTAATGACAGTGAAGAGAAATGTGCTCATATTGTGGGGCCCTGTGCAAGACGTAGCTAATATCAGTTGAAAAGGGAATTCCTATTCATCCTGCACTGTGTGGCAGATTTAAAAAAAAAAAAAAAATTACTTTTTTTTCTAATCATGGTGAAACATGCCCCACACAGACACGCGCCACATGTTAACACTTAACCCTTTAACTTCCTCACAAGAAAAAAGCAATGGAGCAGCACTGGTTTGCTCTGCAAAACGGTTGAGCAGGAAGTTAAAGGGTTAAGAGGAACCTCTGGTTACTATCCTGTGATTCTGATTCTGCCAGTAACGAAGCCATCTGAAGCAATGGTTCCCTCCATTGGTCCTGAGGACCCTCTGTATAATTTTTGTTCTGACCTTTATTGTGATCCTGGAATCTTCCTAAGGTGTTAATTTTTTGTAAAGGGGTCATATTATGCTTTTGGGGTTTTCCACTTTTCTTAACTGTGTTGTACAGTATTATATGCATTAAAACAACAGCAAAGTTTTAAAATTCGAAGTCTTCTCCAAGAGGATTTATTCTCTTCAATAGAAAACACGGCTCCTGAAGTATCTCGAATGTCGTCGGAATCTATTCATCCTATTTTACCGGTTCTTTCCTTGTCAAGGTCGCTGAAAGGTCAAATGACGATCAACGTCAAATTGTTCACCATAATATAGATTGTGTGCTTCAAAAATATGTGTGTAAGAAGTTTCAGCATTCTAGCTGCTTTAAAATGCTCTCCAGCATGATATAGTGCAATTTTTAATATGGCCGATTGGCGGCCATGTTTGATGCTGAGTTTTGACGCCTCAAACAAACTTAAATTTGTTCATCCATACAGTATGTACCTGCCCACCAAATTTCACACTGATCTCTTCAGGGGTTTGGCAGAAGAAGATCAAACTTAACGCAGATTCTAACACCGCCGTGTAATCCCCTACGCTCCCTTTGGTTCTTTGGACCAAGTGAGCTAACAAGGCAAATGACGACAAGCCACACCTGCATTGTGAGAAGGGGAAAAAAGTACATGTTAAGCAACGTAATAAGGACCTGATGAATTCACCACAGTCTTTTATTCAGTCGAAAAAATTCTAAAATCTTTGAAAATATTTTTGTTGATGAGGCGTGTGCATCAAGCAAGTCTCGACTGCATGCTATGAGGGGGTAAAACATTCAAAATTTCCCTGAATCTAACACTAGGCAATTAAATTTGTACTAAATTACCATTTTGTTTGATTAAAACTGTGAGTAATTGAAATATATTTGTGAAGCTTTTCCATCTCACAAGTGAATATTCTGCATGTGCAGGCAGTTAAAAAGACAGAAAACATGAACTCGCACTTTAAGTTCAGCCAAGTTTAAAAGGTTCTCCCCCTATGGGCTTTACTCTGATATTTAATGGAATTCCCTCTCCCAGAAGGACCACTCTTGCTCGATTAACCACGTCTGACGAGCAGATGCTATTTTTCATGCAGCCAATGCTCCTGATAGATATTTTCAATCTGCTTTCCACCGCTCTGCGACTATGTCGTTTACAGTCGTTTGTCGTGCTGTTCCTCCTCTTTTCCAGTGACCCCTCCATGACATTAGGCAACTCAGAGCAACACAGTACCTGCAATGTTCTTTTCCTGCAACCACAACAGGATGTGAGTCAATATTAATGCCCTCCTCTACAAAGCCCCCCTCAGAGCGGGACACGCCTAGTTTATCACATATCATTTGTTTTTCTCCTCCCAGAGGCAGCATTGAAGCATTTTTATGTCCTTTTCCACACAATGAATTGAGATTTCATTCTTTCACTGTGAATCCCAGGTTTTCCAGCTTGATAAGAACTCCACTGTTTGTCTCTGCCACACTCATGTCCCTCAAACCGACATATTTGCAATTCACAGAGACTTTTACAAATGGCGGCATTGTTAGCAATTGTTAGCTCATTGCTTCTGGGATATCCGTTTGAGAAATTCAGGTAATAATTAGCCATCCGAGGAAAAAATGGGATCCACTGAGAATTGTGTCTCACTCCAGACTCTCAGAGTGCCGCAGAATGCTCATATATCTTATCTCATAGACATTTGCACCTCTTTCTTTGAATTTTACTGCTATATCGACACAGGAGCCATCTTTGAAGTACAGAGGCAGGCGTAACGTATGGTAGGTGCTGTGAAGCACTCGCATTAGTTATGGGTCAAATACTGACTGTGTAAATAAGGCCCATTGCAAATAAAGGTCCTTCCCGGCATCCCCTTGTGTTTCAGCAGAGAACAAAGGAATGGTTCGTGCTTACATTTCACTCAACCTTAATGCAAAGCATTGGAGAGGAGTCTTAATGATGACTATATTCTGAAATGTGTTCATTCTTCTTAAAGGCTGACAATGATGCACTGTCACCAATTAATTCTGTAAATACTGCTAGAGAGAAGCATTGTATTCACTCCTGCATTAGAAAAAAAACTTTCTTATATCACATCTACAGTATCTGTTGAAATAGTTGGTAAGACCAAACTTTTAGATGATCCTGAAGCTCCAGGCTGTAAGTATTGAGGTTCTCAGTATTCCTGAATGTTATTCAAGAACTTGAATACCGTAATCCTTTCACAGAGCCAAATTCAATGTGACAACAAGCAGATAATACTATTATCACCCTCATTGGAATTCTGACGGCAGGATGGCTGTGGCCAACTATTTATTTAGAAAAGTACAGTCAGTTTTGTCCCAAAAATGTAGGGGTGCCATTGTAAGTAATTTTTTTTATGGAAAAAAAAAACAATGTCCACAAAAATGGGCTAATGGTTGTCAGAAATCATTTGTTCTGAGTCAGGTATATGCTCTGTAAAATGGTGATGCAATACAATGCTTTCTCACTCTGCACATCTAGTATTGTAAGCTTGCGTTCATGGTTTTGACATTTATCCTGACTATGACACCCCTCATTACACAACTCCTCAGAGAATGTGGACAGCCGGATAATGGCTGTCACCAAGACCGAGTATAACTCACGACAATGTGTGCTCAGCACCTTTCGTGTCCGCTCCATTGATTTCGAGTCGGAAGAGACGTCGGAAATGTTAACATCAAAAAACCTACAGCTTTGATAGTTTTTCCACAAATTGTATTACCTTGAGGTGATAGGTTTGCAATGTTTGATTGGGAATGGGTCAGTGGGTGATGGTTAAAGCCTTGGGTGACCAGAATGGTCGACCCGAACATCTATAACTCAGTTTCGAAGCCCCAGGTTGTTGAATTGATTGCCCAAATGCCATCTGTCACACTGATTCAATCCTGTTTGCTCTCTCCTGCTTCCTGTGATTGGAAGAAGAAACTCTTCAGCAGAAAATATTGCCTTGCAATTCATTATCAAATGCCATGCCTTTGAAAGCTTGAATAGACTCAGTGGGCTAATGCTGACATTGACCTGCTCATACTCAATTCAGCTCTTCACACGGAGTAACATGTAGGTTGACAAAAATAGACTGTAATTGAAAACAATAAATATGTGCTCTTGCAAAGGATTTCCACAGCAACCAATATGACATGGCCATTTAATATCACTTCTACTGCAATTTCAAAAAGAATATAATTAAATTTTTATCTACCCTTTTTTTCTCCCTGAGGATTTATTTGTTCGTGTGTTTCATAACTGAATTTACTGACAATTTACAACTATGAATGAGCATGTAATGACATGCAAAGAACGGATTGTTCAGTGTACCGAGGCTTGTCATTTACTTTCAAGGTAAAAGGCAGTGTCCATAACAATATGAAGCTTGTACAAGATCACCTACTGTCTATATCTGTACAAAGTGACATGTCAAAATGACCAGAGGAGTTAAAAGAATTTCATTTAACTATTTCTGCCCTACCTGACTGGACTGAAAATGAAAAATTTACTGTTTACCATGTCAAATTATTTTATGAATTGAACGTTTTAATCAAGCAACCCATATTACTATTTTTAATGAGGTGCTGCAAATTGAATTTGAACACAAAGCTCATGAGTATACACAATAGTTTTTGTGCTATACTATACGGTATAATACTGTGTGACATTATTTAACATAACCCCCTTTGATTTGTACATTCTTCTTTCCCGATATGTCAGCATCCTGCTGCCATTTCAATACTGATAGGCTTTAGCCGAGTACTACTCCTAAGATGTTTGAAATTGACGACATTCAAGTTGGTTTTTCTCTATAATCATTGTACAGTATTTGCATGTTTATTCTATTAGCACATTCACCAGCTTTTAGTCGATACACTCTGCCAGCGCAAATCTGGGTGCTGTTTCCATCCGTACAGATACATCTCCTTTAAAGCATTACGGAAACATATGGCATAATCATTTGGCCATGAGTCTGTCTGTCACTGCATTAGAGGAGGAGATTTTATGTACAGTTTGTACAGGCAGACACGCACATTCCAGGTAAAGACACAAATCCCCGCCTTCTTGGGAATCACGGTGGCTCGTCATTCTGTAGGTCTGGAGGCCACACTTCAGTTGTAGGTATTGAGCCTGAGGGAAGATTCTGAGGATGGCCCCAAAATTTTTTAAATTGTTAATGAAAAAATGGCACACAGAGGTCCCATTAACCATTCTAGGGCCTCCGTGGCCAAAAGATAAGCAAGCAATTGCAGGCATGGTCAAGATGCAAAAATGATTAACCATAAATTGACATAGCATTACTCCAAAATGAACCGTGAGACATGCAGCAGTCTACCACAGCATATGAATTATATTTCTGTTGGCTAATTCACATGTAAATCCTTAGATGTACTATTTGCAAACTTGTATTTAACAAATAAATACAAGTTTGGAGTCTTGGCTCTAATGCTGGCACAACATGGGACCTATTAATCTTTGAGGAGAAAGACCCAAGAGTGTCAGGATATACTTCCTCTTCCGGGGGAAATTTAGTCCCTACGGGTGGATACTGGGGTGGGGCGGGATGTTACCAAGCAGCAGGCAAGCATGATGCAGCATAGCAGCGAACAGAGGAATGTTTGCCAAGGAGGCAGGGCAGGAGAGCAAGGGAGGGACGGACCAGTGTCTGATATGCATGGAAATGTCCGTGGGAATGTGGGCATGTCTTGAGTTGTCTGCCAGAATTCGGTCCACAAGCGAAACCCCTAAATGAAATGCCAGACAAAGAGAGTGAATCAGTGCCCTTGATGTTTCTCATTTTTCCTTCGTGGCTCTGTTACTGTCATCCTAGCAACAGTATCAAAATGAGCGTGACTGCGGAAATTCGATCTTGCAGCGTTTCTGGAATTCAAAGAAGCAATAGCCCAATGATGAATTTCAAGCTTGAGCCTTGCATGAGCCCTTGATGCGTCAGCTTTGTAATACTGTCACTTCCCGCCGATCTCCTGATTCTACATACCCTATCTGCGATGGGAAAATAGGCTTAACTACCCTCCACTGTTAGTAATCCCGAGGCAAACATACAGGTTCAAATGCCTCCATGTGATGTATACTGACAGCAGATTCAGCCTCATGTAACATCACCTTTGTGTGAAACATAAAATAAACCAGAAGAAAAATCCTTGTAAAATTATACATGTGAGTTATGGTAGAAATGAGTGCCAGTGAAGCACCCTCTTCACAACTGAAGTATCACTGTTTTCATTAGTTTTGCTGTTATATTTCCCCACGCCTTTTGTAATAACTCACACAAAGATCGACTTGGGTATATCTTCTGCACTAACTTAATTTCATGGCAGCTGGGTCTGTAATTTAATCTCTCCAGAATTACATTACAGTTACTTTGCAGTAAGTTTCAAACATGCACATGCTAATAAATACACGCTGTCCAATGATTTAAATAAAGAAAATAAATCATAATACAGATTTAGATATGGACCAAATATATGAGACTGCATCTCATATGCTCTACTGTCACCAAAGCAGAGAAGGTTGTAATTCTGAGTTGACATTGAGCAGGCAGATGCAACTACTTTTTTGTCCCTGTCCCTTAATACATCAATGCCCTGAATAGAAGACCTTGGCATGCAACTATCATTTTTATTTCTGCTTTTATGTGATTGTACATTTGTTTTCATTCCACTCTTTGCAACTTTAAGTGATTATGTATGTACGTGTAGGGGCAGTGTACGTATGCATGCATATTCATTCATGGCATTGTTATGTTATGACATATGATAAAATAGCCACCACTGTCCTAAAAAATTTTCATACTTACTATAATGAAATATCTATTCCTTATAAAATAGTCACTCTACTAATTTTGTGTAATAGCAGGCAAACTGCACCATGTTATTAAAGGACGTACAACCCCATTTCCAAAAAAGTTGGGACTCTGTGTAAAATGTAAATAAAAACAGCGTGCAATGATTTTCAAATCATTTGAACTCTACATTTATTTGAAAATAGTACAAAATATCAGATGTTGAAAATGAAATATGCTATTTATTTTATTTATTTATTTATTTTTTGGATAATAAGTGCTCCTTTTGAATTTGATGCCAGCAATACATTTTTAAAATGCTGGGACGGGACAATAAAAGACTAGAAGTTGTTTGATGCCAAAAAAAAAAAGACACCTGGTAAAACATCTCACAGCTAATATCAGTTTATTTAGCAACAGTTCAGTAACATGATTGGGTATTAAAAGTCTCTCAATAGTAAATACAGGTATAAGGCTCAACCACTCTATGAAACATTGCATGGGGAAATAGTTCAAGAATTTTAGAATAATGTTTCCAGCATAAAATTGCAAAAAATTTGGAGATTTTATCCTCTAATATCATTAAAAAATTCTGAGAATCCAGAAAAAATCTGTACGCATGGGACAAGGTCAAAATCCACTTTTGAATGGCTGTGATTTTAAGGTCTTCAGGCAGCACTCCTTATAAAACAAAAAGAATTCTGCAGTGGAAATAACTGCATGGACTCAGGAACACTTCTGTAAACACAGTTTGTCACTGCATCCACAAATGCAAGTTAAACGCTGCCCTATAGAGATTAAACCAAATATAAACAAAAACCAGAAACACCTCCTTCTTCTCTGGGCCAGAGCTCATTTAAAATTTACTGAGGCAAAGTATAAAACTGCCCTGAGGTCTGACTAATCAAAATGTGCTGTTCTTTTTGGAAATCATGGACACCACAACCTCTGGGCTAGAGAGGAAAGAGATCATCCGGCTTCTTATCAGCACACAATTAAAAAGCCAGTATTCATAATAGTAATGGGGGTGCTCATCTGTGGAGACACCATTAATTTGGCATGATATACAGTACAGGCCAAAAGTTTGGACACACCTTCTCATTCAATGCGTTTCCTTTATTTTCATGACTATTTACATTGTAGATTCTCACTGAAGGCATCAAAACTATGAATGAACACGTGGAATTATGTACTTAACAAAATAGTGTGAAATACCTGTAACTGAAAACATGTCTTGTATTCTAGTTCCTTCAAAGTAGCCACCCTTTGCTCTGATTACTGGTTTGCACACTCTTGGCGTTCTCTTGATGAGCTTCAAGAGTAAGTCACCTGAAATGGTCTTCACTTCACAGGTGTGCCTTGTCAGGGTTAATTAGTGGAATTTCTTGCCTTATCAATGGGGTTGGGGCCATCAGTTGTGTTATGCAGAAGTCAGGTTGATACACAGCCGACAGCCCTATTGGAGAAACTGTTTGATACATACGTACATAATTCCACGTTTTCATTCATAGTTTTGATGCCTTCAGTGAGAATCTTCAATGTCAATAGTCATGAAAATAAAGGAAACGCATTGAATGAGAAGGTGTGTCCAAACTTTTGGCCTGTACTGTATACAGGTTTTGGTGCAACATTTACTGCCATCCAGATGCGTTCTTAAGGAAAGCCTTGCTCATTTCAGCATCATCATGCCAAACACCATACTCATACAATATGGCTCTGTAGTAAAAGAGTATGGGTGCTAAAGCGGTCTGCCTGCAGTCCAGACCTGTCACCCACAGATAATATTTGGCACATTATGAAACAAAAAATATGACAAAGGAAGCTGCAAAGTACTGAGCAGCTGAAATTCTACATAAAGTAAGAATAAAAAAAAATTTAGCACTCAAAACTACAGCAGTTGGTCTCCCTTGTTCCCAAATGCTTACAGAGTGTTGATTAAAGAAGACGTGATGCAACACAGTAGTAAACATGCCTCTCTGCCAAATTTTTTTAAACGTGTTGCTGGCATCAAATTCAAAATGAGCACTTATTGTCCAAAAAGCAATTGCGTTCTATTTTTATTTACATTTTACACAATGTCCCAAAGTTTTTGGAAATGGGCTTATAACGTAAGATTTGGTAGCAATGTAATATTCTGTTTTCACCTGTAATTTTGTTTTCAACATCATCTTTCATTGTCACCAATGATTTAAGGTATATCAGGAATTATAGAGGTCTAAATTTTCTTGGATGAATGCTTGGAGAAATAACTGAACATTTGCCGTCCTGAACATCAGGTTAATGAGGACCAACATAGTTCTGAGGTCATCTTCCTGGCTTTGTGCGTATTATGCTTTTTTTCCACTCGATGAGTCATACAAATGCATGCACTAAAGTCGCCTGGTCAGGATAATAGCACCATTGCTGAAAGATAGCTTGCAATATTGAATGTAATGAAGTGTGGTGTAACTTTCAAGCTGTAGTCGTGACCAGCAACATTTACAAGCTTGTTTTTTGCTCAACCTTAAACTTTAATCTGACAATTGCGCCTGCAAGTGGTTTGGATAAATGTGAATGACCCTGAACTGGACCATTGACTAATTTGCTTCTATTTATAATTAAACCAATACTTCAATACATTTACATTTAAACTTGAAACTTTGAAGTATGCTGCAACTAAAATCTTCTCATTGCTAATCTTAATTTTAATCTTAATTATTCAAAATACAAATGTCTTCAAGTGCTACTCCAAACCATTATTACGGTTGAATATACACCTTGCTTAATATACAGTATATTGTATTACTTACAACAGCTTGGTTTTAAAATGTAAATGAAAACAATATGGCACTAGTTTTAAAGATTGGAATTATATTTAGAATTCTCAAACTGGCTGAGAAATTTTGGGTGGCCACTTAATAACTTTGACGCTCACAATATGAGGGGAATAAAGGGAATGTAGTGACAGCTATTACAGCTTTTATTATATCAATTGTGGCTAATTTTCTTAAAATAAAACACAATTCACTTATGTGTTTATATTTGCAGTGTGCTTTATAGTTTACAGGAAAAAAGGCTTACATTACTGCAGGATAAACCACAATATGATAATATTTTAGTGCTTTATTTTCAGCAAAGACCGAGATCCTGAGCTTAATATAAGAAAGAAAATTGTCCCACGAAAATGGGCCTTTTGTACTAGAATGAAAAGATGGTTCTACTGACTGGATGATTTCCAAATACCTTTCCCAATACCTCTGCCATCCACTTATGTAGTGAATTGGAATATTTCATCATACAGTTCAGTACTGGTTATATCTATTGTCATTGCATGATAAACTCAGGTTAACCTATGCTGGATGATCTCCCCTTAAACCTATTAATGTCTCAGGTGATCACGGCCCATCGGTTACATGATTCATATTTTATGAGAAAAAGGCTGAAATTAATTTAGGGTAAAGTACTATATGATGCCATATGACTGTTTTTTTTATGAGCAAAGGCCAAAACTCTGAGCTTGTTAAAAGAAAGAACCTTTCTACACAAAAAAATGGGTGTTTCATATTGGAATAAAGCTATCGTCCTACTGACAGGGTGATCTCCAGACATCTTTCTCATTATTTTCCCAGCTCCTTAGGTTGTCCGGTGGAACATTCCATATTTGAAATCTATATTGCTTAGGCCTATTGCCATTGCAGGATAAAGTCAGGTTAGCCTTTGCTCAATGATCTCTCATTCACTTATTAACTCTCCAGCTGATCATGCTCTGCCAGGCACATGATTACCTTGCTCGGTCCAACCTGGCAGAAAAGCCAACCCAATCCTCTTAATGGGGGATTAAGTTGGTGTGACTTTTAAGAAGTGTTTTAATATATTTTGTGACTTGTTGTTAATTAAATTGACATTACATGCCTCAGCATGACTGTTAACAGTGGCGTAGTGGAGGGTATACGCAGGTATACGGCGCAAATCCACTACTTTTTCCGTTAATGTACAGTATAATTACCCATCAGCCAAAAAGAATTGAAATAAAATTGAAATACAAATGAGTGCACACCCACTTTTACTGTGATCTTCCCCTTTACCTAATAGAGTTGCCCCATTCTCCAGGAATTTCTTCACTACTGACTGTTAAAAATGAGTTATCTTGTGCTCTGGGAGCCCTATGATTGGGTGTTTGCCTGGTGGCGTCACTTGGTACGCATCCATGTTTCTGTCTTCATTGAGAAAGGGTATGTTTTTGAAAGGTAATCGTGGTCTGTGAATCACAAGAAATGTTTTTTTTTGCAGTAATGTCTGCAAAATTAAAAAAAAAGGTTTTTTATTATTATTTGTTGGGCGTAGTTGTAATTCAGGTCCTCCTCATGCCTATATGTGTGTAAACATGATAGATGTAACTTGGCCACACAGAGCAGTACAGCCGTAAACTGTACTAGTATTTCCCTGAGCAAAAATAAATCCTAGACGTTGTTTTCCTGGAACTGAGCAGACCTTCTCTCCAGGCACGAGCCCTCATCATCCGGGGTTTGTAAATGTGCCATATCAATACAGCAAGCATTGAAACAGTTTGTTACTATGTCTTACTTTTCAGAGAAAGGGGGTTGATTTTTCGGTCAAATATCTCTTCGTGTTCATGGTAAAAGGGGGGGAAATTGTGTCATGTCTTCTTGAAAAAAAAAATTTTTTAAACCTTGAAAAAGTATGTGCCGCCATCATGTTAATCACTGACACCACTGGGAGTGTTGGAATGAAATCCCTGCCACATAGTGGTCTGCATGGACGGTGCAACAGTTGGGTCAACCTCACAGAGAATAAGGGGATTTTACCAGTTAAAAATTTTGCTGGTCTCATCGCTATCTAGCAGCCACTCCTGGTCGGCCAGGTGTAAATAGCTGTTTGAGCTGTGCACTGTCTGCGCTATCCTCTGACGGCATAGTGTGTGATTGGCGACGCAACTGTGCAAGAAAAGCGAGGGCCTGTCATCACAAGTCAAAAGAGACACCTACCACAGCATCCTCCTTCTGAGTCGATGGTTGCAGGTTATTGCAATGGATTAAACAGTTCAGCGGTGTTCAGGGTGGGACAAAAGAAGACCCCCTCCCTCCTCCCTCCCTCCCCCCTTTAAAAAAAAAAAAAAAAAATCATGTGTAGCCAATATGTTTTGCAAATATAGCCTGTAAATTTTTTTATTCTCTCAGGTTAGCATTTTCTTTTAATTTCCCCCATTCCTCTCATAAATTCAGCCACTGCTGAATACCTGAAAAGCAGCCAATGCATTTTTATTTTTTGGGACTGACTGAACATTTTATCATCAACTTTAAATACTGAGATATAAGTCAATATTTAATGGTATCGGTTGTAAGTTTTGAGAAGACTTAAATATTTTAGAACACAATAAACTTGAATGTATAGCCTATTAAACTCGGACATAATAGCTTAGCAAATAGGTTTGGCGAAGAGAGAGGAGGGTGCTGAAAATGCAGATACCTTTGTTCACGATAGCCGTACAACAATGTCAAACTCGGTTCTCTTTAAGACCATGCAGACTACAGCTTGTGGCAACATCTGCCTACTGCTCTCAGTCTATGTATTACGGTGAGAGAATGGGTTTAGTCCATACCCCTGCGAACGGTAATCTGACATAACGGCGATGCACGGCATAAGCCGTCAGCTGCGGTCCGATCGGACTGAGGATGCGGTGAGGATCTTCAGCCTCGTCTTAGCCTGATGTGCTGTACTATGAAGAAACGAGGACCTACATGTGAAGACTTGAGGACATAGCGGAGCGCACTACAAAATGAAGACGCCTATGGTAACAGTTTTTGCGATACTTTCATGAAACGTGGGTCAGATAGTCTCTTACCGAGTATATCGCTGTTATATTAGGCTATTTTTATTCTTCTTTGGATTATCATGTTTTCCCAAGTCCCGAAAGCAACATCTTTTGAGGGAGATAAGTGACATTCTGTAATAATGACTGGAATAAATGTTTCAATGCACTGAAATGCTGGACATCGACTGTAAGCAGAATGTGACAATATTGTACAGGTGTAGTTGGTTTCTTACGTGAAAACTAGGCTACCGCTCCGTACGTAGACTAATATCAGTCAGAAAGAGGAAGCGGGGATAGACGTGCATTCACAATTAACATTAAAACGTTCAGTTTATTGGCTAATTTAATTTAAAAATGCAGAAAGCATGCAAACTGCTCGCCTAAGCTTCAAACAGCTTGAGGTACTCGCACAAGACATGTTTAAGGGAGAAGCATTAATTATATTGGTAACTTTTCCGGAATGAACGAATAATTAAGTAAATAGCCTAAAAATATAAAGAAATAAAGCGCTACTGAGAAGTAAACTGTCGCCCACCTGTAGAAATCAGTAGCCTATTTCATCGGTCAGTCAGCGATACAGGCTCATGAATAATTAAGTAGGCTATTTGTCATTTTTGGGTTTGTCGTTTATTAAGGTTTTAGTTTTGTTGTTCTTGTCTAGTTTCAAGCCACTTGTTTGTATTCTTGAGACCTGAGCTTGGGAATGCATGCTTTTGGGCATATTACATAATTATGATCATGGATTCGTATCCATGAAGTACTGCATAAGATTATTAATTACAATAGGTCACTTAATGCAATAAAATGGAAATCTCTCAAACTTTGGTTGGGCATCTTTGATTTCTCTTATTTTACAGAGACAAAACATTCTCTTAATTATGTCTACAGTTTCATCTCACTCGCAACTTATTGCTCTGCATAAATGCATTGTATTGAGGACGTTTGTTGTCCTGGTTTTTTCTGTTGTAGCGGCATGGCGTGGCTGTAGTTCTTGTAATTACGATGTGCACCAGCTTGTTGTTGGTGTACAACACCAGCTACAACTATGTCTCCAGAGTTCATAGCGATGTGGACAGCGGACAGAAAGAACCGGTCAAAACAAACCCCGAGCCCAAAAAGCCACTGATATCAACTTTACAGGGCTACAACAGCATCATCGATCAAAAGGTAAGCTTGAAACATATGCTTCCTCATTGGAATTGAATGGATGACCTGAGCTGCCTGTATTGATAATATGTCCATCGTTACATTAATCATTATTTACACCTGACAGCTTTGATTTGAAGCTCGGCATTTAGTATGGACAATTGACAGATAACTAATCAATAACAGGTACACAGGTGACTGGTATCTTTGTGGTTTTATGTGCTTTGGTAAAATATAGGCTCTTATTTATTATTTTTATTGGTGATTTTATGCTTTTATCAACCTCACATTCAAAAGTAGGGATTCCAGACATGGTTTTAATGTGCTTGAGCTCTCTGGCTCTGATGTAAACCATGCCTTCTCTAACAACGCATTACTTTCACCAAGAACGACAGGTTCCAGTTTATAGTGAACTGAGCTGAGACAAATTAGCTTGGCAGTTGAAAAATGCAAATATTGTTTTCATCTGGTATTTAAACAGCTTTGTAATATACTTTTGCAAAAGCCTGATAGTGGGCTCGTATTTATTTTTTTAAGGGAAAGCATTCTGGAGCATACAGTTTGTGTCAGAAAGTCAATGCAGCAGGCGAGTGCAAAACACATCTGATTTTTTCTGATATAAACAACATTTTTTGTGAGAGGGTGCATTCACACACTGTGAGCTTTTGTGTTTCACAGAGCTCATTTGAACACATGATTACTTTTCACTGGATATTTCTGGAAAATTAGCGGCAGCAAATAAATGGCCTCTTTTGTGGTCACTTTGAGAACAGCGTTGTCGTGTCCATAAATGGCCTGGCTCTGCCCATGTGAAAGTCCGATTTTAAAACAAGTTCTCATCCTGAATCTCCATGTTTTGACAACCCAATGTTGCCATACAGCACAAAGGGAGTCGTTTTGCTTCATTATTTGACAGCAATACTAAATGCACTTTGGCACCACGTCTACTTAGATTAGATTTAGGCAGCAAAATTACTTGGCATTGTTTGGGTGTGGAAACTACCTGGTTTGATTTGGGCACTAAAACTACTTGGTTAGGTTTTGTGTTCAGGTAAGGGTTAGGGTTAGAGTTAACTGCGACTTTGAGAGGCTGTCTGCCAGACAGCGCGGCTAACTCGCAAACACAATGTATCTGGGTTTGAACTCTGACCGTTATTCTTTTTTTTTTTCGTGTCATCAGATGCTGCCACCTGTGTACTGAAGTCTCTGTAGATATCTACAGCATCCAAAAGTGACTCAGAAGGAGTACTTTCTCTTGGCATACTGACGCCAAGGGCATCTGCCCAAATGTCAACATATTATATAATATGATTCTATATTATATATAGAATTACAGGGTTCTAACTGACATTTTGATCAAAACTGAGTTAACTATTGCACACATCTGGTAATAGATAGATATATCTAATGATTAAGTTTGGGTATTCAATTCATTTGTTAAATTGGGTTCAGATTAGGATTACAAAGTTCCAGTTCCCTAAGTGTACATTGAGCGGGCAAACTTTGCAAGCAAATTCCTCAAAACTTTGTAAATGTTAGTCAGAACGCTGTGATTCTAAGGTCTCAATATGATGCCCTGGGAGTGAGTGTGGGCTCCATATTATTCTGGTTGAAAAGTTAGTATATTCTTCAATGTCCAAATGAAAGTTAACAAGCTTTTTACAAAAAAAAAAAAAAAACCCTTCAAAGGGCTGCAATACAACATCCACACCTTTGACTCCATCTAATACCACGGATATAATAAATGACTTGGCATAAATTCTCTGTATCTTTGCAAATTTCTCTCCTTAGTAATATGTGTTGTAGAAAGGTTTAGGCAAGAATAAAACTGAGCTAGCCTTAGCGAGGGGTTTGAATGGGTAACTTGGAAAGCTTTTCGAAATTCCCTCAGCTTCAAAGTGACAGGGCTTTGGAAGTGTCTTCTCGCAGCCATTCTTGATTCATCCTTGTTCAGATTCCTATCGATACATAAGAGAGAAAGCACACAGTCTTTGGTAGATTATTAAATGATTACCACATTTTCAGTGGCCATCTGGCTGCCATCAAAAAACAGAGAGCAGGCTAAGAGCTGCTGGGGTTTCACTGTAAGTGCAGCAAAGTGCTCAGTATGGATCTTTTTTCCTGAGTTATTGTGATAGCGTTTTTGGATAGATGGGCTCTTACACTGTTGCATGTGGAAAGCCCTTGCCCTTATAAGTACTTAATCAACAACAGTTTTATATCACGTAATGTAATTTATATATTTTAAGGTTCAGTTTTTTTTAATGCAAGGCTAGCCAGACTCAAATTATCAGCAAAATGAATTTGCTGAGCTGCTATTGATCAAGAAAAAAAATTAGGTATTTTAATATATTCAAAATTTTTAATGATGTCAAAATTGAGGGCTAGCTTTGAATTGAGTCCGGGGCAGGGTCTATGCAGAAGCCAAAGTACTTAGCTGAGGTTCTGTGCAGAGATTTCAGAAATATCAGAGGCAAAGCCTTCCAGCATTTTTCATTTCACAAAAAAAAAAAACTGGCCTGCAAACTACATTTTACATTACAGAGGCTTATGTGCAGCGCTGTGGTTGAATGGGTGTACCGAGGAGGAGGTGGGGGCTAGTATTAAATCAGCGAGGTCTTTATCTGAAATAAGCCATTAGACTTAGAACATGGTGCTTCTGAGCCATCTGGAACTGTAAGCACCCTAAGTGCTGTGAACTTCTTTTTTCGAAATGTATAATGGATGGGTTGCATATGAAATATTTAGATGTCAATAATTTTCTAAAAGGATAGGCCTCTTTTCTCTGCTATTCTTACCTTTTCACTGAAGAGCACAGTTCAGTGAAGCTTTTCTATATAGAAAAAGTGCATTGAGTGAGCACTGTAACATTTCTGGTGGTATTTTGTGAAGAAAAATGCTTCTGTGTTAAATATATGCTTTGCTTCTGTAGCTTCCGGTAACTTTTCTGGCTAGTCAATTTAGAAGAGGCAATATAGCACACTGTAAAACCCTGACAAGGGTTCGTGACCACAGATCTTTTGTGGAGACTGATTGTTGCAAAAAAATTGAGTATGCCATCTTAATGATCTTGTTTTCTCAGCACTTAAAAACGTAAAAAATTACTTTACCCTACTTTCTTTGAGTTCCTTCCACACAATGCAATTAAGTTGGCCTACTCAATTTTTTTGAGGTAATCGGTTTCCACATAACATTTGAGTTCACCACACTATCAGGATTTACAGTGCATACTTACCTTTGTGCTTGAAGATATGGCAGCTTTTTTTTGCTGTTGTACCGCAAATATTTTATTAGTCACACAAAATACGCGAGAACATGACCTTGAAGATATACATCTGAATATTTTTTAGCATTTCCAATTTCACTTGAAGCCGATAAGACAATTTTGATGTGACAAAAATTTTAAAAGGTTAGAGCAATTGTAATTTCGACATTGCGAAGCTATGAAATAAACGATTTGCTGTATAGTTCTATCATTTCTTGATATGTTTTCTTCTTATCTGAAAACTCACATTTTGGACTTTCTCCCAGAGGACTGTGGGTAGTAGATGAAGCCGCGGTGTTAAAGTTGTATTTAATCAGCCTGACTGATTAGGTGGCTCAGGCTGTCAGGGCACTGTTCTATTGGTTGGATGTGCCCCACAGTCTGGTATCGGTTTCAGAACATTTCCAATTCCAACTCTGGCAGGCAGCCCCAGCGGCTGTAGGCAGGTCGGCAGCCACGGTAGGTAGGGAAGGCAGGGTTTCAGTCAGCCAGGCTGTGCCAGCGACCGTCCCACAATCCGGCCCATCAGGTACCCGCATATAATGCCTCACGCTAATTTACATTTGCGGGAGCACAGCCCGCAGACTGTAGCGCGATATGAAGGAGATGCTGACGCCACGTGATCGCTATCTGCCCAATCAATATGGAAAGGCAGCGGCAATGAGGACTGATGAATACAATTGGACACTCCAAATTGGAAAGAAAAATGGGAAAAGCTTTTAAAAAGATTTAATCAAGTCTTATTCATCCACCTGCGTAAATGGCTTGTTAGTCAGACATAAGCGCGGGACATTTGCCGCGGCCGAGGCTGCTCCATGAATAAATCTCGCTGGCAAATGGAGCAGGTGCCACTGCACGTGCCAGCGGTTCACCCACAAGCCTATATCTCACCGTCTTTGATCCAAATCACTGCCTCCCAATTCAATTAGATCCGGCCCAGATGCATTCCGGTGGTTGTTTTTAATCAGGAACAAGCATTGCCAAAACTTCGGATCACTGGGGCCAGCGTAAATACACCTGGAGACGAGGATGGGGGGTGGGGGGGGGGGTGCGGATAGAGGGCCCGGAAAATATGTAGGGCTCCCTCCGTGGTGGTCTCTTTATGCGTTTCATGTGAATATGAACAGTCCTCCCCATCCACCTGTGTCACTCAAAAAAATTTGCATTAGCCTAATTGGGGCGCGTATCAAATACACACGCCCAGGCCTCCTCCGTTCACACCTGCCTCAGAGCCACCTTAAAAGGATCCCCAGACTTGATTTCTTTTTGATGATTGGCTAAAATTATGCAGGCAGACCACTGCAGCCACACAAAGAGCAGGCATCAGTGCACTGATTTGCTTAAAGGAGTCCCCATTGGGATGAGAAATCCCTCGTAACTTCAGCTTCACTCATGCTCTGTCATTGACTTCACCTTCACTTTGTCTTGAACATCTTTTGGTATCTCTGTATGTGCGTGTTAAGCTGTACCTGTCAACTAGATTACTTTTTATTTTTGTCATATATTTTCTTAATTTATTTTTATATTTCTGTTATTCATTGTCATAGTTTCACGTCATTGCTGTTCAGTTTTTTGTTTGTAATGCAATTTGTAAATTCTTTTTTAGAAAATGGCTTTAGAAATAAAGTAATTATTATTATTATTATTATTATAGTAGTAGTAGTAGTAGTTAAGATACATAGTATCTTTTTATTTTTAGTGGTGCTCTATTGAAATCAGATATATGAGAAATGCGACCACAATTAGCAAAAAACTACTTAACTCTATCTGTTGAATTGATCGAAATAGCTAAATTTTACCCTAATAACTGCAGAGTGTATTCAAGGACTTTTTTGTACAAGGACAGTCATATATTTCTGAAGATTTGTACCCAGCTTGGTTGTGTAAGCTCCCACAGAAGCTGCACTGGTTGGTTGCTGCCTCTTGAATTTTCTGTCCAGTTTGTGCCAAGTTGGCTTGATTTTGTTTCCCTTGCTGGGAGTACGGGAGCGTTCTTTATATTGTTTCCAATAAAGGCAAATGCACAGTGAACTGCTTTGATTATGCACTGACTTAAATGTATTTGGTTTGGCAAAGTACTCGGAGTTAGTTAAAGTGGACAGCTTTGGGAGGCGGCTTACTGGTGAAAGTTCTGTGGTCATTACTTATTCTGTCAAATAAACGGTCTCAGGCACAAGCTCTCCTTGCAGTACTGCGATTTGAATGCACATTCCTCTGTAGAGGAAATGGATGTGATAATATCATGGGATTATTTCTAGAATTAGATTTGCTGTCTTCGTGACAAGTCACTAGTTGATACTTTACACTCCTGTCAGTTATTGGCCAGTCTCTTAGTCCCTGTAGCGCTCTATGGAAGCGAACAAAGCAGAACCACAACATGGGCTCATCAAAATCAATTCTTCCTTCAGGCTGACAGATTTTTTATTTATACATTTTTTTTTTGAAGAGGCAGATAATTCAGCACCTGTGTCCGCGAAAAGAATATAATTTCCAGAAGGAACCACACGCTTTGGCCTGATAACAGGTGTGACAAAGACAAGGTATAACATCTGTTCGAAGAGCTGCTCTGATTACTGCAGCCCAGCAGTACCTGGTGGTGGGAGAGATCCTGGAAGCCGCCTATTGCTGTTCCACTCTGCTGGGATGTACCTGGTCTCTCACTGTCCATATTGGCGTCATAGCATCTTCATTCAGTTTTATTACCCCTCAGCCCTCAAGGCTGACGGGATATTGCTATCCTTCGTGCGGTTGGGCGGGCGGGCGTCTCCAAAAACTTCGACATCAGGCTGAGGGGTATTCCATGCATTGCACGCCTGTTTTATACTTTATATTCTTGCCATGCATCAGCGTAGGCTATCATAAGGAAATAAAATGAAAGTGTAATATAAAAAATAAAAGCATATGATAAAAGCATAATCGTACAGCAAAAAAAAGCATATCAATAAACTTCATATTTTAAGGAGGAATTTTGCAAGCAAACTATTCATGATGAATGAACACCTCTGTGTATGTGTATTGACCATTTGCCGACCCAGTAAGACAGTATGTACTTTGAAATGTAAAAAAAAAAAAAAGCTATTTTCTGTTTATCAACGGTTTCACAGTTTATATTCAGAAAGACCTTGCAATTATATCATGTGTATGAGCAGTACATTCAGCCAGAGAAACCTGTTGATTTGTGCGCTTTCACTTATGACCTGTCCTTGCTGCGGCCATTTCAGAAGTTTTCAAAGCGGCTATTCAATCGTCTGCTGGGAAGGTTCAGAGGAGATCGTTTTAATCAGAGCACGCAAAAGGAACTGGAGCCTGTTTACCTTGAAAGCAGCGTATAAACCTGCCTTGTTTTACCCTACTATCATTTAGTCCAGTAAGCCCAAGTAGACGGAGAACATTTTCACGGTTCGCAATTTCATCAACAAAAGCTTGTGTTTTTGGAACTGACTATATTCATGGTGTTGTAACCTGCAGAAAGCCTTTTGAGGGTAAAAGTAAATTAAAGACTCAGGGGGTTTGCTGTCTTAGCTTATATACCACTTGTTCTCAATGAAGCAGGGCTCCCAGGCTGCAGAGGGATCAGTGATCTTACATGAGGTGCTCGCCATCAATAATGCCAGAGTTGCTGAGCCATTCATTGCATTAAGAGATGTTGACATTTGTGTGCAGAAGACGGATTATTCCTTAATGCCACGGCTACATATTATTGAGTAATGATTTATGGGTGGAAGGGACGGTGCTAGGGGAAGGAGATTAATCATTTGTTTACCCTCTCATGAGGAAGAGAACATTGTTTTTGTCCTCACTTGGGAAGATCTTTTTGGAACTTTTGGTGCCTTTAATAACGGCCCTTTTTTTTCAGCCTGTAACTTTTCTGATCATTCATTGATGATATTTGGACACCCTGGGCACCATAAATATTGAGCTTACATGATAACTGCGTATTTAGCTGTTAATGCCATATTCCTATTTACCACAATTCACTAAATTGTTGGTGAGACTATGACTCAGCTGTTGATGAATGGGAGTCTCAACAAAACTTTAACAGCAATTGCTTCTTGAACTTCCATTTTAATAATGAATGGCCTTTTATAATTCTTTTTTTTTCACAATGGTTTATTTTCTCTCGCAAGTTTGTTGCTACGCGTGTCCATCACCGTAGTCTCTGGAGTCGCTAACCCACAGTTCGCTCTTCCCACTGCTATTTTCCCAAAGCATTCAAACAGCTACTCCACACACATCCTGCACTGGGGAAACCTGCTGGTATAGCTGGCATCGATGAATGGCAGCCTCTCAGTTTACGGACTTGCTAGTGTGCCGTGAGCCAAGGAATGCTGTGCATTTCCTGGTGCCAGGCTGACCCTCCATCAGTATCACTATCCCCCAGTTGTGCTTCCTCAATGAACTTTCAGCCAATGGCTTGGTCAGGATTCTGTCTGTACCGTGACAGGTCTCAGTTGCTTATTCAGGTTATGCAAAATCCTTTGGAGCAAATTCTAGTAACACATGCACATCAGGGCTTTGAATTGATTCTAGTTCTTTCAACTGAAAGAATGGATTGTTTAATTCAATTTACCAATTGGTAAAATGGCTTCTAAATTTATGACGTTCTTTGAGGGTTTTTTTTTTGTCAGTCAGTTGGATTTCAAAGTGATTATGTGAATTGACTGGAGGGAAACCAAATACTACCCAACCTTGGAACACAATGTGTTGCTCATTTCAGGACAAAACTGGCTTGCATGAAGTGCTTCTTATCTAACTTGTTTTGAAAGTATATGTCAGTTGTGTGGAATTGGTACTACTCAGAATACTTAACTCTGTCATCCTTCAGAGCACTGATTTCAGGTCCAGCTGAATGGTTTTCGGCACTCCTTTCCTAGATTTCACTTGCTTTTTGCCCAAAGTATCCATGTTAAGACACTATTTGAAAAATCTGCAAAGGTACGTCTGTATTGTAATTTTTTGACCCAAGGAAATGGCAGCTGTATGCGTTTCACAGAGTGATTTCTTGCGTAAACTTCAGCTGAAGCTGGAAATAGTGCTGGACGGCAGCTAGCTGCAAGTAATGTGTCTCGGCGACATTCTCCTGAGGTCATTTATAGATTTATTTTTTTCTCAAGTTTATTTTTGGCGTCCAGCCTTGAGGTCTGATCCGTGTGACATAGCGCCTGTCTTTCTCTGTCTGCCAAAAAAAAAAAAGAATTGAGCACCGATTGCAGACAACGCTTTACTTTGAGGTCTGTCAGAAAAATGGTTCCAAAGGAACTACATCAGTCCATAGAGGAACACCATCTCATACAAAGAGGCTTTTTGTGGAAAAATGAATCAATCTGGGAGCTTTCACACTTTGCACATGATAGAGGCTCCCTTGAGGGACCAAAAGTGGTTTCTTTATGGAATCGAGCCATTTTTTTTTCTCAGAAACTGACCATCCGACCTAAAAAAATCACCCTTAAGTATAAGGTCTTGTCTTACAAGTCAGACGGAGCGCAGGAACCGTATTAGACCCTCCTAAGTGATGCGCCCCGAGGTGCCACTGAAGCGCATAGAACTTCTTAAAACCTCTAACGACAGCGAGCACCAAATATTATTCAGAGGTGCACCCTGAAATCCGTTACTCTAATATAGAGATCACTGCAGTGGGGGGTGGGACGGGGCAAATCCAGCAATTAAAAAGAAAAGGCCCGTCACTAATTGCCCATTTAATTTGATTGGTGTGCACTGGCAAAATTGCAGGGTATTGGTGGTGAATATAGTTCAAACAGAAAGAGAGGAGAACGGGATGGGAGCTCATATATAATACATTAAAGGCTTCTTAAGAATAGGCATTCAATGCCCTTTTAATAGATATGCAGGGGGATACAAAGACAAGTAAAATCCAGTGTACAAATTGGGCTTGAGTGTTGAGAGTATTCGCTATCAGACCTTTTAGGGTCATTGATATGCTGTGCGCTTAGCCTCTCCTGTGAAACACTTCCCCGGGGTTTATTTTAAAATGCTTAATAGCTGTTTTGGGAAAACTTTGAATAAATATCTGGCTCTAATTGCTGATATTTTACATTATAACTGGAAAATAAACTGCATCTGCATTTTTAGACGGCAACAACAGGTGTTTTTTGTGGCTGCACTTTTTTGAAATTAGGAACGTATAAAGTCTCACTGAGTTCGAGCGTAAAGTGCTGCACTTTCCCGCCGTATTGAACGGACAGGAAAAGCCCTTTAAAGTCATCACCTCATTTCCTCAAACCCCAGTGGGTGGATCCATAAGTTTCTGGCCAGTCAGATTGATCCATTTTCAATCAATCGTACCCAGGCTGGTGGAAGAAGGTGTAGAATAGCAAACTGAAATGCTAAACAAAAACAAGTCTGGACTTACATTGGTGGATGGCCCAGCTGGGGGTGACCCAGGGACTCTGATCACGTGACGCCGAGCTCTTCACAGCAGCGTGGATGAAGGCTATCAAAATGCAGGTTACTGCCCCTTAGCCTTATCTTTTCAGGCTTAGAATCATGATTGTGGCATGAAAACAGCAGCGCAAATGCAATCAGCATTCACACGCCGCACACCCCCCCCCCCCCCCCCCCTCACCGGCCCACCCGTGTTCTCCATTGACACAAAGAGATGTTTCCCCGTGGAGCCGCTGACCTTTAAGGTGTCAACTGCAGCATCATCAATCTGCTCTGGCCTTTAAACCTGGTAATCACCAGCGGTTTCAACACGGTATATCTCTGCCATAGCAGCACCCCCCCCCCCCCCCAGATTCCGCTGCTGCCCCTCCCCCAGCATCAACTTCAAGCCCCCCCCCGCCCCCCGGCGTCCTCTCTTGCACTTGTAAGCCCTAAGTGCAAGGCCCTGTGTTGATGCTATCAGTAATGGTGGAAGGCGCGGCGGGCCACAGTTTATCAGATGAGAGGACGGAAAACAGCTGCTTGGCTCTCTTCTGTGGGATTTATGACTCGGTCTGAAACTACATGCGACTCGTGGAGGGGGAAAAAAAGATGTACAGTGTACGGGCTGCCGCAGCTAAGCCGTCAGAGATGCAGAAGAACAAAGCCACTGTGCAGTGCGGTGCGGATTACTGCGGTGAGATTTATGTCAGCGTAGCTGTGAACCTGTGGGCCATCACAACACATACAAATCACAACTTCGTTCCGTTGAATTTTGTTATCCTGTTATTGAACCCATCTGTCGAAGTAAATTTAGCTTCTCTCACTGAACACGTTAATTTTCTCCTTTGTGAGCCATCCATGTTACTGCTTAGTAAAAACGTCAGTTTTAAGCAACAAGGAACTTGCATTTTGTGTTGATTATGGCGACCTCAGTGGACAAGAGTGGTAGTGTTTCCCAGAATGATCACTCTGTTTCCCATGAGTCCGCAGTCTCGTGTCGTAAGGATTTTGTTGTTACTTCCTTGTGCATCTTTTTTTTGAGGCAATTGCTATATTATGTATCAAAAGTTATATATAACTTATTTAGAAAACTATTTTCCTTTTTTAAACGCAATTGTTTGCAGGATGCATCACAGGAGGCAGTGTATCTATTTATGGCTGTTGTCTGGTTTTTCTTTTTTTTCATTTTGTCTTTTTGTCAGTATCAGCCACCACCTCAAAATATCATGTAAATAAAATAATCTCAAGAACGATCTCATTCTCCTTCCTTTCAGCCAGCTACCATAATACTGACTGTAAAAGTTTGCCTGGGAAAATATAAGCATTGGTTCTTCCGGTCCGTGTAAATTGTTTTGTCAAGATTTCACGAGGAATCAAGCCCAGGTACAGGGTTTAAGAATAACTGCACAGAAATAGCCAGTCTTCTCACTGACTGTCTCACTTTGTCTCACTGTGGCGCTTTTATCTGGAATAAAACATAGTAATAACTTTGCAGGGTCTTCAAATTAATTTGCTTTTTTTGTCTGTGAGTGCTCCTAGTTCATATGCCTCTATAGTCACGATGCTGTACGGTTCAGTGGTAAGTTCTGATTAATGCTTCATTATCAGTAATGTAATGCTTGGCACTTTCTCGTTTGCTGAGGTCAATTATGCAATTTTCATTAAGGAAAAAGTCAGTCAGTATTAATAACATTTTTACTGCATATTCAGGCATTTCTTGGATGATAAATAGCTCAAATAATTTTCATTAGGGATTTTTGATTTTCTAAGTATTGCATTAATGGTTATACATCTTGTCTTGTCATTAAAAATGATGAATTTGATTACATCTGGCAAGCATGAATCATTTAAGTCTCGGTCACAGAACGTGTTCATAACTGGAATCTATTGTGAAATGCTGAGCTCCTCTTTAATCCACGGACACGTGTTCTGCGGTCAGATACCAAGGGAGAACCAGGTTTTTCCTGGAAATCCGGGACCTTTCAGGGCGAATTCAGTCTTCAACTGCACGATGATCAAAACACTTTTCGAGGAAATTGTGCTTTAAGTGAGCAATTGTCTGTCTGGGGATGTCTTGACAAAAGGTCAGGTTCAGAAACATTTGAGCGAAAGTCCGCAAGCCACTGCTGCCCCATAATGCCTGCTGATTTAACCCGGTGAAGAGAAGAGCGTCAGCATTCTTTGTGGGAATGGTATGTGACATCATCAGTGTCATACAGTTCACGTATCATCGAGCGCTGGGATTTGGAAAGAAATCTTTTAAATTTTTTTTTACCATATTAATATGAATGGCATGCAGCACAAGTGCAAGACATAAAATTGAATCTCTCGACTTTTTTCTTTTATGCTCACTGCAGTTCTTATCTCCATTTTGTCAGGTGTATATACGTTTAAAAAACACTGGAAACTAAACCGCAGGATGCTGTACACTTTATGCACACACACCTTTGGAGCAGAACCCTTCCAGAAGTGTTTCAGTGTCGTACCAGGTCATGATTCAGGAGAACGCTAACCTGTGGTATGCGGTAAACCGGCTACCCGAGGAAGTGGTTTGAAGGAGGGAGCAGAGGAGACACCAATTAGTTGGTTCCTGGATCGAGGGTCCTTGTTAATTCAGATCACACTCGACCCTTAATCAGTGATGGTCCTCCAGCCTTCCAGGATAACACATCAGACCCATTAGTTGAACATGACATGCAGGGCTGCTCTGTTTCCATCTTTGCTCTGGGGCGTACAGGATCAGGGAGCCTGAGATCATACCCCCTTATATCGGGGAAAAAAGTTATAACGAGTCTCGAGTTGTCAGACTCTGACTTAATTGGGACAGAGGGCACAGAGGAGGAGGGGATTATGTCCTACATGCCGTACCATGGATGGTCAGTGTGAAAGCCAATTACGACTCGTCAAAACTGAATCAAAACTTTGACTCACCTCCTAATTGCTAATTAAAGAATACCAAGCATGCAAGCCTTTTCTGTGTTGGACAGAGACAATTAACGTATTTGGATTTGCCACCCTCTGACAGGTTACGTTTTGCCAAGAAAGATCGGAATCCTTTACTACACAGTAGGTGCCGCTTCTGATAGAGGTTCTTTGCCCTTCCATTCCGCATACTCCTGCTTTATGAACGGGACACTGATCCAGCCCTTAGCGCAAGGCTAACACTTGTTGTCACGAACAAAGGTGTTTGGTGTCTGGGGGCCTCAGGCTGACTGCGCATTCGAAATGTACCCTTGATGCTCTCTTGGGTGTCAGAGGTCGGGTGTGGGAGGTTCTCGAGAGTGTGAACAGAGTTAAAAGTACATGTTTCAACAGCCCAGATGACATTTTTGTCACCTTGCTTCAGGGACAACCTCTTGACTTTTTCTGACAAAGGGGTCAAGCAACAATGTGCTGAGAAAGGACCACACAGTTATAGGCGGACAGAAGAAAATGCCTAAGCTGTTTGCTCGGTTGAGGAGACCAGGGAGGGAGAATGGCATGATAAATACAGACATAAATAGGGATTTTATTCCGGGATGGGACCTTTAAAGCGTGACTATCACTAAAGTCTGGCTCACATCAAAGGATAATTTGCCTAATTTTGGGTCTGATTCCCGACTTTCGACATTCTTGGACAAAGCTCAATTTTGTAAATGACTCCACTAATTACCTTTCCCAATTCTCCTGCAGCGTGAGGTTCGTTAAGCATGTATTTGTCTGGGCAGCACCAATTTCAGGTCAGAAATATTAGAGATATTCAATATCTGCGATTTGATATTGGGTGGTGCGGAGTCCACATCGTTAAGTGAGCGTGCCCTCCACACACCAGAGGACCAAAGAACTATGAAATGCCTGAATTTATGTCAATATATTTGGTGTTTCTCTCTTTTAAACATTGGTTAAAATTTCAACAATCTGCTGGTGTGAGCCAGGCTTCAGGTGTCTGGCAATTGAAAAGCCTTGGATTTTCTACCGAGCCACAGTGCGTCCAGTTCCTTACACTCTTGTGGCGTGGTCAAACGAGCAAAGCTCAAGATTCCTAGCCTCCCACAGAGGACCCAGGACTAATAATGAGTGTTCTTATTTCAATAAATTGGCTTCACAAAGATCAGTAATTTGCTTTTTGCAGCAAACCTCTGGCTGTTCTCAGTAAGAATTGATTAATTGTTTAGTTCCTGCGCAAAACGAAAAGTAGAGCAAACATTTATGATAACGTTTCCTTTAAGTGCATAATCCTGGGCTGCGTTCAGTATTCTTTTTTGCTTAGGAAAGTTTCTAACTTCTTAAAAATGACCAGGAATTATTTACCTGGCAGCTGTGGTAAATGCTGTTTAAATTCTCTAAATGATGAGGTAAGGTGCTTTAATGTTTCCTAACTTATCTCCTTTAGCTGAAGGTATACAGGACCATTTTTTATGAAAAGAAAAGAGATAACACCATCCCACAACACCTTGCGGTGACAATATTTAAAGTGACACACCATCATCATCATCATCATCATCACCATCACCATCCGGCCATTCACGAAAAACAAACGAACATGAGAGGCACGGGACTCATGATTATGTTGCCTAGTGTACATGCAGGCGGATTCTCGTAGCACCATGGTTGCCTCTCCCTTACTTCTTATGAATTCTCTTTCACATTCTACCTTTACTTTATGATGTTTTCCATCAAGGTTAAAGGGAAATGGTGAGGAATTACATGATAGAACGTATGTTTTTAGCTGCGACCAAGCAGCTCTATGAACGCTTCTGTCTGTCTGTCCGTCTGTCTGTCTGTCCATCTGTGCCACCTCTTTGACCATGTTCCTGTCGTCGTATCATCATGAAATTTTCAGTACTTATTGACCTTCACCAAAGTGATGTCCATGCGCAAGGTCGAGGTCAAAGGTCAAAGGTCAAGTTCACAGAGATCACAACCTTGTTTGCGGGTTTTCGCGCTGTAACTCCAGTTAGAATTCATGGATTGCTATGAAATTTGGGAAATAGCTTCTAGGCTTAGAGGAGGCGTTCCCCATTGTTTTTCAAGGTCATCTGTCAAATCCCCAGGTCACAAAGGTAAAAAAACTGTCAATTTTGCCCGATTTCACGGTTTTTGCACCGTAACTCAAGTTTCATTCAATGAATGGCTATGAAATCTTACAACAAGCTTCTTGGTATAGAGGAGGGGTTCCCTATTGATTTTCAAGGTCATCTGTCGAATCCCAAGGTCACACCGGTCAAAAAAGTGTCGATTTTGCCCCGATTTCACAGTTTTTGCACCGTAACTCCACTTTAACTTCATGGATGGCTATTACATCTTAGAACAAGCTTCTTAGTACAGAGGAAGGGTCCCCTATTGATTTTCAAGGTCATTTGCCAATTTCGAGATCACACTTGTACAAGAAACCACCAGTCATGGACACTAGGCCACGTGACGGATGCTAGGCGAGGTCGCAGCTATTAGATCCTTCTGATCTACTTGTTGCCTTTTCAAAGCAGCCACGTTATCTTCCCTGTGATGGGAGTCTATTTTCCCTGCAAGTGCAGCTGATTAGGAGCCTTAATTTCCTGATTAGTTTCTGATTGTGTAATTGATTCACTGCTGTGTCCACCCAGCGCTTCAATAAAAGCTTGAAGGCTTTAGAAGCAAGAGTCACTTCCTACTGATTTTGCTTTGTTGAGGCACCATTTTTGTGCCCTGTTTAGCATTTTAAACCTCTAATAATTATGTGTTTAATCTATTTTATATTGATAAATTCATTTTTTTAATATGTTCAGGTGGTCAGGTTTTGTTTCACATACTTACAGGTAGGACAACATGGGCTAGATTGTTGCAGAGGAGCCACCCGACTCTGGATTTGCAGTGGAAGTCAGAGATAATTCATTTTTGTTTTTAATAGTAGGAGTAGGGTTCACAGTGGCTTCTGTCTCTCTCCGTCTGCATCGTCTCTACCAACTTGTTTTTTTTTTTTTATCTTCTCGAAAAGACTTATGGTGTAGCTTCATTTTTAAATCCTAGGGCTCTAGTTTCATGCCTTCATAAATGGACACACATGATAATAAGGTTATTCACAATTTAGTCCATCACAAATGGAGCATTTATCGCCTCAGCCCAAGGGAGACATTTCCAAAAAGCTTAGTTGCTAAATTAGTTTTCATGGGTTATTAATTAGTCATAGACCAACCCTTTTGACAACAGTGCCACGGTTGCTCTATCACTTATGCCACATAATTCCCGAAATGGAGTTAGACGCCCAGATTTGATCTGTGATACCATTCACACTGATGCTTTCTTACTGCGTTTGAGTCGTCAAATTAGGGCCCATTGTGGCATTGCATGTTATAGTATCGTGGTGTTTCTGGTTATTATTAACTTGATGACTTTAGGGATGTAACAATCTGTCCATCCATTATCAAACCCGCCTATTCCTGTTTGGGGTCACGGCAGGGCGCCGAAGGCTATCCCCACATACAATGGGCGAGAGGTGGGAACACCCCATGGAATGGTCCCTGATTTAACGCGGGGATGGTGCACTGCTCTAAGCACATGGCAGTTATCCTAGATTCCCAGTTTGAAAATTGATTTGTTTTAATGTTGTCATTTGAGAAATTGTGGATATTGGACTTTTATTGTAGACTGTTTCTGCAATCATAGCCAAATTACGGTAAAAGATCAATGCACTGCATGGCATTATTTATTTTCTGTTTTTTTTTTTGCCAGTGGAGCTTTTCGGTTTTCTACCATTTAGTCTTGATTGATGAGCTTTTCTTTCATGCTGAGATAGAGAATGATGAAGCCATTACTTGTTTTTTTTTGTGTGTGTGTGTGTGTGTGTGTGTGTGTGTGTGTAATCTAGCCACAATAAGTCTGTGTGTCAAAAGAGCTTCCCTAGAGATTATCTTTATTGTGAAAGCAGAAGTATTAATTAAAGGTCAGCTAAATTAATCCTCCAGGATTGTTGGCTGCGCTAAATTGCTGTTTTTAATTAAACTACAACAAGTCTATTTATCACAAAACAAATTCATGAGCACACATGGTTCATCTTTAAATATTCACAGTTTCATGTTTGTTTTGAGGATTGGCTGCAGATGAGGCAGGGCAATAATGACATTATTAAGAGGAAAACTGTTTTCCTCTGCTCTGATCCCATCTTGGATTCTAAAATGTATGACCTAGATTATTCATGATCTATAGTTCACTGAATATGAGGTAAATGAATTTGGGACAGTGACGAGATGTCAGAGTTCTCCCCAGTTCCCTTGTAATTGAATACTATTAAAAAATCCATGCAAACTCTGCCAAGTTTTTCTGTTCTGCACACTCACTTTAACTTTTTTTTTTGAAAAGAGTCTGACAGATAAATGTTTCAAAGTCCATCTTATCTCAGTTTAGAGATTTTCTGCATTGCATCAATATTTACTTTCCAAACACAGTCAAAACACAGAATACTGTAGGAACTCTCTCTACCTTCATATCAACTCCGTAGCCTTGTAGCTTTGTCCCTCTTGGCTAATTGCATGAAAAATTCCTGCTATTTTCAGCCATGAACTGTTGTTTAAATCTGGCACAAACTTTCTCTTTCTGGCTGGGTTTCAGTCCTCCTACTTGAGCAGGTGCCTTGAACTAATGACCAGGTTTTAGGCCTGATGGTACGAGTCATTAAGAATTAAGAGCATCTTGCCGCTCGACTGCAAATGACTTGACGAAGCCCACGTGAGCTTTCCTTTCATCAACAGGATTGTCTTTTAAAGCTAGTGCTGTTGCGCTAGTTTGGCTGCATGAGTGAGGCGGTTGGTTGAGCTTTGGAATACTGTTACAAACTGATATATTTTGGGTTTCGGCCTATGAAACTACACCCCAGTTCCCACCATTCAAAAATTCTTTTCATTGGAGACAAGTTCGGCGCCATTTGAAAAGCGGAGCAATTTCTGCTCTCATCTGAATCCTTGAATACAACAATAAAGCATTATTCCATGGCCTGGCCACCGTCCTGGCTCAGGGCATCTTCATATAGTAAGGATAAAAGCAGTGCGCTTGAGATTGCAAATTGGAAACCCTGGGATGACATTCGAATCTCGAGAACCAGAGGGACGATGTTGCATCGGTTGAAATCACATCATATTGGCAGCCAACGCCGCACTGTTTATATTTACAGCGCGTGAAAAATAAATGAGTCTGAAATCTCATTTACAAAGGCTTTCTCCCTTTCCTTGCGATTCAATAGGCACTAATGAGGACTGGAAAGCGGCTCAGAATCATTCAACGGGGCTTGATGAATGTCATGGGCGCTAACAGCTGGCGATGTGGCAAACATGACATTGAAACAATGTTGATAGTAGCGGTGCTTTTTTGTTTTTTATGGATGTGAATTCTGGCTGTGAGCTGCTATCGTCAACCCCCCCCCCCCTCCGCCTTCAGTAGTTCTTGAAAGTGCTAGTCCATCGAGGCTGGCTGCTGCATTGTCTAAGTCTCTGTAATACTCGGCTTGAGATGAGGGTGGACGGTTACGACTGCTATGCGCGCGACTGTGAGAACATTCACACTCGCTCGTTGTCTTTCACTTATGACACCTGTGATTGATACCAAATGCAAAGCAAACTAGGTGTTGATTTGATTTGGAAGTTGGTTAGTTTGTTCTGCCCAGCCTCTATTGTCAGTGCGCGAGGAAATTTGAAAAGTTTGTTGTGAAGATGAAAATGATGATAATGATGATGATGATGACACAGCTAAAATGATGAAGATTATTTTTTATGTTTTGCAGTTTTTTTAAGATCCTCTCTCTAATTTATGCAAAGCGAGTGTAAGCGGGGGTAAAAAAGACTGCTACATGTGCTTGGACTAGATTTGGCGTCTATGCAATCACATGGACGTTACCAAAAGCAAATCTCATTTCTTATGTCCTGGCTTCCACTGATCACGTCATGCCACCAGACATCCTTTTCCTGATTCAATTACATAATCCTATTATGATTACTGTTCATCAAAGCCCCGCTCATAATTGCGAACAGGCAAATTTCGAGGAATAACTCTGACAGGATTTTTTCGCCCTCAAACCTCATCTCTGCAGCGCATTCGTTCCCTTCTCTGTTTATCGCAGCCTATTGCCTGCTCCTCTCCTCGCTCTTTGTCAAGCCCGCGTCACCTTTTCTTCTCCGTGATTGCTTTCTTCTTCTCCTGCCGCGGCTCTCCTTGAAAGCCGTGGGTTATCGTCGCAGCCCATCTCTCTCTTATAAAGCTGGGATGAATGGTAATATCTCCCCGGGGGAGCCCTGCGGTGGGAATGCGGGACGGCTTTGACTTTGTTAATCTTCGCTTTGAAGGCGCCGGAGATTTACAAGCGGCCAACTTCGCATTCAGGGCAAGAGGCAAGACAGTCATCCAGCCGGGGATTGGTATGTCAGTGCATCTCCATAGCTTCTTTCCCCTGCGCTAAAGCCAGGGCCTTCAACATGCAGCTGTTTTCCTGCTGGCTGTAACGCCAATTACTAGAGTATTCTGATCAGGCCGGAAACGGAGCAATGATGGTTGTACTACTGGTCCTAAGGTGTTTAGCATTAAGCTGTCACATTTTGATATGTGATGATAATTCCTAATTTCCTCTTTTGCCATGCTCAAGTACAAATTAAAAATGAATGAAAATGAATATTTCCCCCAAAAAAAACCCAATAAAGTTTATCAGTTTGAACATTAAATATCTTGTCTCTGTCGTGTACTCAATTGAATGTAGGTCGAAAAGGATTTACAAATCATTACCTCCACCAACAAAGTTGGGGCGGAGGTTATGTTTTCGCCCCTGTTTCTTTGTCTGTTTGTCTCTTTGTGAACAACATAATTTACATAAAAGTAAACCACACATTTGTCTGAAATTTTGTGGGTGGATTGCTATTACATCAAGGATGGACCGTATTGATTTTCACTCTGATCACTGAAATTATATGGCCACCACGGCAGCCATCTTGAAATCTTATCACACGCGATAACTCAAAGTAATGAATGAATTTGTCTGAAATTTGTCTTTGTGGGTGGATTCCTATTACATCAAGGATGGACCCTATTGATTTTGACCGCGATCAGTGAAACACAATGTCCCAACTTCATTGGAATTGGGGTTTGAAAGACTACATCTTACAAACATACTATACTTCATCCGCAGTTTGCACCCTAGTAAAACCATAAAAGACTGTTTAACTTCACCAAAATCAGTATACGGATTCGCAAAGCAAAGAACATAAGCTGAGGTGCAACATAACATTGGGTTCATATTGATGACATTTACATTAATTCACTTAGCAGGCACCTTTATCCACAGTCCTTGCTCAAGGGCACACTATTGGTGGCGTTCCAGAGTAGAGAGTCAAACTGGCCAACCTTTTGGTCACGAGGCAACGGTCTTGCCCACTAGGCCAATACTACTCACATTAAATGAGGAATACATTACAGCCTGAGGTCTGAAGATTATAGTTATTAATTTAGCCCGGGTGTTGAGAGAGGCGGTGATCCTTCAGTGAAGCTTTACTGCTCATGATGATTAACTCCTGGTGAGCATATTGAGCTTAGCTTCTGTTGTCTCCCTGTGAATGTTAGACTCACACTGGCTGAGCCTTTCAAGCAGTGCCGGGCAATCTGCCTTCCACGCTTTAGACTTGAATTTTTCATCTGAAATGCCTCTTCCTGGGGAGCAGGTTTCCTGTTAGAACAGCGCTTAGGGGCTAAATCTCTTCCAGGTTTGATTTGTAAAACCACAACGAAGAAGACATATTGGACCCGTGTGAATTAAATAAATGTAAAAAAAGAATGCTTTAAAAAGCCTATGCTGGAGCTTAAAACATTTGCAAATATAGCTACTTACTCTATGTTTAGTCCACGCTTTTATATTGTAAAAAGCAGATATTACTAGCCACAGTTTTTGACCATTTTTGAACCACCTACGTAAATTTTGTAAATTAAAAAAAATAAATAAACAGGAAAAAGTGTTACTCTGGGTCAACTGGATCAAGTTCAAATGAACTACGTCCTTGGGACAGTGGCGTGTAATTAGTGAGTACTTATGCAGGGCAGACATACATGCCTCCTCTGCCTTTTTTTGCGAAATCAGGCTCAGTTACCTCTGCCTGTGCAGCCTGACATAGTTCCATGACAGTATGTCTAGGAGTAACAGTGTAGTGTTTCAAGGTTAGTGACCACACCAATACGAGGAAGAAGAATAACAAGAGAAAGAAAAAAACTGAAGGGGTCTTTGGTCCCTAGTCTCAAGGACAAAAAAAATTACCCTAATTTGTTAGATCTAAACTTAATTGGCTTTCCTCAACTCAAATATGTTGCTGTTGGATCGCATATTTGAGTTCATAAAGAGCTAAGCGAGTTTGGCGCAAGAAATTCGGGCAATTTGTAGAGTTGATTTAAAGTAACACTCTTGACAGCGCACACGTGAGGACGTGGCCAAATGTTTGGCGCTCTGCCAGCTGAAGACTGCATCAGAATCTCCACACAGCAGAATCCCCACTAACTGCATTATCTGGCCGAAATGCAAATTGCACTTCCCCACTGATCACGTTTCAGCTAAATTAGATAAACGGAAGAACAGTTTGCCTCGATTTAAAGGGAAAAAAAAATCAGGTGCCCTGTCTCTACTTCTGAGATTCCATATATCAGCATATATTTCGTGTCCAATCACAACTTATTTTCTATCCTCATAATTGCACTGTTTACAGGTCTTTAAAACCCTCGTCCCAAATTATTCCCCAATTAGGCCTCTTGTTGTTAGTCTAACTGTTAGCGCCCACCTAACGATTTCAGATGGTCGAAATTAGCGTTTTGCTCTGCCTCAGCCCGGTGGTCTGACTGTTGTGTCTTTTGTTAGCCAATCAGAGATACAAATAAACTGGCCCCAGCGGAGTACTCACGAGCCCGGGCCATAATTACTACCCTTCCAGTGTAACTGCCGCTTTTAAGCACCACTTTTTAAGCACGCCACTTGTTTTCTCTAATCGTCTAGAATATGAGTGTTGGCTCAGATTCTGCTAATTCTGGTAATTATAATCTGACCAGAAAGTGTAAGAAGCCTTCCCTGACAGTGTCTTCGAACATACTGCGCTTCTTCTGAAAGAGGCCAAGTGTGTGGTTGTGTTCATGTCCTGATGGTGGTTTTTCAGAAATGGCACAAAATGGCTCTCTGGGAAGTCCCACTATTTCCTGTCAGGTCTCCAGTAGATTCTTTGAAGTTGGTGAAAGATCACAGCTCTTCTTTAACTAAGCTCCAAGATGATTATGATTATTAAGATAATGATAATTTGTGAAGCGCTGGATCGTATTTCCTGTCATGCGCGAAACGTGTACAGTTATGCACTGAATTTCCAACACATGTACAATCAACAGATCAGTGAGCACAAACCCTTGTGCTCAGTATATATTACAATTCTGATTGCTAGAGAGTACTGGACAAAAATGAAAATGAGCTGCCGGATAGCTCACTCGGTTAAGGCACTGCGTTGCTGTGCAGAAGTGACTATTACTTCGCGGGTTTGAGCCGCAATCGTACCAGCCGGCAGTGGTCGGCAGCTTTTTAAGCGTAGCGCACGACTGGCCATCGCGCTACAGGGATTCATATTGGGAAGGGACTGCCAGGTAAGGGAAAAATAAATAAACAGCTTTGTTAATTGCTCAAGCGCCACCTGTTGGCCAGACAGGTGCTCGTCAGGAAGATTCAAAGTCTGTTCATGTCCGGGTATTCTCCACCCTCGTTCTGAACTTGCGAAGATTCAACCAATGAGTGTATAAGAAGCGGTGGCTGACGGGCACGTGCTTCGGATGAGAGCCGTGAAATGTCTTCACTATCCTGAGTTGGCAGCAGGGGGTCACATACGACCTTTGTACATAGTTCACTAATTGGGCATTCCAGATTCGGATGAGATTGGAGATGCCAAATTTATAAAAAAAGAAAGAAAAAAAAATGAAAATGAATTCAGTTGGCTCCAGTTGAAGCATACAAATAAATATTTGCTTCCTCTGCATTTCTTTTAAGCAAGCTGGAATAATATTTATGGACTTTCATTTACATTATTTGATTTCTAGAGCATCTCCGTTTATTATTCAGATAACTTTAAAATGTGTATTTGCCTCTGCCAGCTTTTTTAAATGAAGAATGGATTATTTCAATGGACTACATGCGACTGTTTAAACATGTATACGTAGTGGTTTGCCTTTACCGCATTCATGTTAATCAGTGTTGAATATTATGAATCAACTGTCATGCACTTGGCAGCTGTTTAAACGTGTACATTTGTTTTCTTCTGCCACGCTTGTGTCAATCAACATTCCGGAATATTCATGGACCTGAATTCGTCCTGCATGAATGGAGCAGAGTTGACACTACTGATTAAAATGAAGACAGGATGACTGACACCTGTACCTCTGATGCAACAGTTCTACTCAGTCATCAATCAGGGGCTTTTAATTTCCTTTGACATTTTCATTATAAGCCCCACCCCCTTTAACACTTACGGTAGATTAGATCGCACAAGAGTGCACCGTAGTACGGGCCAAGATGGAGAGGCCTAAATCAGGTCAAATTTGAAGTGTAAGCACAGGTTTTGCTTTGCTGTGTGCTGTGCATACTAACAGGCTCAACAACAGTATCATTTCAAGGACAGTGGTTCCTATTTCATTACACATCAGTCCCTAATGGTCAGGGATTCTGATCCCACACAGTTTCTCATTATGCTAATTGGGTTCTGTAACTCCAGTCCAATTTAACTCATGGAGGCAGCGGCCATTTTTCATTCTTTTTTTTTTTCCCCCCAATTTAGACTTCTTTTCTTTATGCCCAATCATCACAGTCATATACTGAGGTTTACTTTATCATTTATCACTTAATCTAAATAACTTTTTCCTCACTGCTCAGTGAACATAGCTGGCATGCCTTCTCAGAAATTCACTGACAGCTACCTTTGACTAGTTAGAGCCATTAAGTTCAGGGAATGTTTTAAGCAGTAACATGATTACAGGTCATCACTGGAACTGAGTTTGACCCATTTTTTTTTTTAAACCAGAAGACCAAAAAAAAAAAAGAGAGTCATAGCTCAAATAAACTCACTGGCAGCAGCTTGCATTCTGACAGTGAATGCAAGAATTTTGCAAAGAAAAAAGGGGAAAATTGGCCTCAAAATAAAGAGGAAAAAAACAAACGAGGAAGTAAATGCAGGTGTGCTGGAGCTGGGAAGCATGACAAGGGGTGTGGCTTCAAACAAGGGAACTAATGGGAAGTAATTAACAAACAAAACGTCGAGGGTGAGAGCTGGAGTGAGGAGGAAAACAGAGGCACGTGTTGGCTGAAGGGGAATAAGGATACCAACAGGAAAATTAAAACAACAGCCAAAATAACACATAGTTAACATGAGAGTGTACAGAACATGATGCATTAAACAGAAAAATAACAAAGGCATATCTCAAACACTGACACTAAATATTAGTAGGGCTGAAAATTCAATTTCAAGAATCCCATATCTGGATGATTTCAAAATGATTGTCAATGACAGAAGTAACTGTCAAAATGCTTACAGACTGCGTGATGTACAATGCTAAACAAATTTATTTATTAGACCACCACCCAATGTAAGCTTAATGCCACAGCTGCCCTAAATTAACAGTGTTGGTAATTACCAAAATAATTTTTATGTTTCTGTAATAGTTAATCCACCAGTATGCGCACGCTGTATTACTGAAATGATACTTCTAATGCTAAAATATAATTATTGTTGTGATCCATGAATTTTCAAATTTACCGTTTTACAAAAAAGCTGAAAAAAGCACATTATTATTTTTTGATTAAGTTGCCAAATAATTGTTATTTTCTTGTATTCCTGAATAAAAATTATTTGTTGTGGTTGAAAGCAAGAATGCAAGCTGTTATCAAGGCCAAAGGAGCCCGTACAAAATATATATATTTTTTGTTTTGTTTTTATGTGTGAATAAGGACTATTTAGTGTTTTCAGTTCATTATTTACCAAAGAAATAACAAAAATAATTTTTAGTTTTAACCAAGTTTTTGACAAAGTCCTTAAATATTCGTGTTTTCTTGTTTTTTAATGACCGGTGGTCTGATAAATTTGTTAACCACTGTACATACTGTATATTTTTATAGATATACTGTATGGTTGCTCCATTTGGGTCTGTGCACTGAAATTTTAGCTTTGTAATCGAACGGTCATCCTGCTAATGACGCTGTTTCCAGCTGTAACCAGTGGATATTTCCCCTCCCTGGGGTTCTGCCTCGAGCAGTGGAACATGAATGCAGATGCATCCTTGAATTCCCGAATACTGGGAATTTCCACAGCTCTGGGAACCTAACAGCTGGAAAACGGGCTTACACCCACTCAGCCCTGGAGAAATGGGAGGGGAATGTAATTGGGCTCCGTGGCCAATGAGATGGATGATGTGTTGGTTAAACATAAAAACCCATGGTTTTGTTTTATGAGAGGGGTGAAACATTCTATTCCTTATAGCGGTTAGTTAGCTTCAGTGCTCTGGGAAGCTAATGCCAAATGGCTCGCTCAATCTAATCCAGATGGAGAATAGTACGGACAGAGAAACACCACAGTATGCTGGTTCTCAAAAACACAGTGGGTGTAATCAAATGTGGAGTAGTAAGAGCGACGCATGAATTTTAACAGAAAGTTTTATTATTCACACCCTTGGAGGACATAAGGACACTTCTGCTTAAGCATTTATGCACGCACTCTCATAAGTTTCTAAGACTGAATTAGTATGTCTGGTAGATGCCAAAATGTACAACCCCAATTCTGAAATAGTTGGAACAAAGTGTAAATTGTGAATAAAATCAAAATGCAATGACTTTCAAATCACACCAGTCAGTATTTTATTCATAATTGAATAGAGATAACATGGCAAGTGTTGAAACTGAGAAATGTTACAATTTTATCCACAAAATGAGTTCATTTCAAATTTGATGGCTGGTACATGTCTCAAAACAGTTGGGACAGGGGCCTGTTTACCATGGTGCAGCATCTTCTTTTCAATGCAGAGAGGAGGCATCTGGGCGTTGAAGAGACAAGTTTCTTGAGTTTAGCCCCTGGAATTTGATCCCACTCTTGTTTAATACAGGCTTCCAGCTGCTGGAGAGTTTTGGGTCTTCTTTAACGGCCTTTTCGTTTAATTGTGTGCCAAATGTTCTCAATCGGTGAAAGATCAGGCAGGCCATTTCAGCTCACTGACTCTTCTACTACAAAGCAATACTGTTGTAATAGCTGCAGTTTGTGGTTTTGCTTTGTCCTGCTGAAATACACAAGGCCTTCCCTGGAATAGATGTCGTCTGGAGGGGAGTATATGTTGCTCTAAAACCTTTATATACCTTTCAGCATTCATGGCGCTTTTTGAAACATGCAGGTGTCCCACACCATATGCACTAATGCATCCCCATACCATCAGAGATGCTGACTTTTGAACTGAAGGCTGATAACAGGAGGGGTGGTCTTTTTCCGCTTTGGCTCGGAGGACACGACGCCCATGATTTCCAATACGAATGTTAAATTTGGACTCCTCTGACCACAGGACACTTTGCCACTTTGCTACAGTCCACTTCAAATGAGCCCCGGCCCACAGAACAAGGCGGCGCTTCTGGATCATGCTGGACAATGGCTTCCTTTTTGTATGATAGAGATTTAGGTGTCATCTGTGGATGGCACGGAGGACTGTGTTAACAGACAGTGGTTCTTGAAGTATTCCTGGGTCCATTTAGTAATGTCAATGACAGAATCATGCTGGTGAGTGATGCAGTGGCGTCTGTGGGCCCGAAGATCACGGGCATCCAGTAAAGGTCTTCCGCCTTGTCCCTTACGCACAGAGATTTTTCCAGTTTCTCTGAATCTTTTGATGATGTTATGCACTGTCGATGATGAGACCTTGAAAGCCATCGCAATTTGACATTGAGGAACATTGTTTTTAAAGTATTCCACAATTTTTTTATGAAAGCCTAACAGGTTGGAGAGCCTCTGGCCATCTTTACTTCTGAGAGACTCAGCCTCTCTAAGACATCCCTTTTATACCCAATCATGTTACACACCTGAGGCCAATTAACTTAATTACTTGTTAAATGTTCTTTCTGCTGATTCTCATATATATTAATTGTTTTAACAGCCCCCTTTTTTTTTTACCTGTGTCCCAACTTTTTTGAGACCTGTGGCAGCTATGAAATTTGAAAGAAGCTCATTTTGTGGATAAAAATGTGAAATGTCTCAGTTTCAACATGTGAAATGTTATCCATGTTCTATTGTAAATAACATATTTGCTCATGTGATCTGAAAGTCATTGCATTTTGATTTTTTTCACGATTTACACTTCGTCCCAACTATTTTGAAATTGGGGTTGTATATGTAAAGTACAAGTCTCAAAAAATGCAGATGCAAGACCTTTCCTGCTTTGGCTTTTTGGTAAAGAGGGTTCGCCTATTCAAAGGTTATGTGAAAAATGATTAATGGCTTTATGCACTTTTGGAATATTTGCTTTCATACTTCACCTGTTGTAGTGGGGTTTGCAAATGGAAAATGTCCTGACAGCAAAAATATATATTAGTTGACCCATCAGAGTCGCTGGACATATTTTATTCATTCTTGTGTGGGCCGGACTGGTCCGGAGAGAATGCTTACTTGGGAAACCCAAGACCTTATTAGCGCAGTGATTTACCATATCAATCAACTGTTTCCCCCTCTAGCTACCTGGGGAAATCTATCACCGGGGAAAAGACATTGGAAATGTACATGTAAATACTGCATTAGGAAAAGTTCAACGTGAGGTATATACCTATAAAACGGAGGACGGAATTTTCCTGAATGTCAATGTGTCTGAATAAAGGCGAGTAGCGATTCAGTGAGTACTACTATATGTGCTGTTCACCTGTCACTTCCAGTAATTCAGTCAGCTTTTCACCGCACGTGATTTAGGAGAATGAAAGGACTTTACGGGCTCATTCTCCTGCAAGAAATGATCTTTAAGAGGGAAAAATAGCATTCTTTATTTGACTGCTCAATCCAGGCCCAGTGTAATCTGTTAGTCAGTGCTTTTCTCTGTGTAATAATGCTGTTTTCATTCCACATTGAATAGCCTCATCTTATATGATCAATTCTCTATCATACAAGCGTTGGAAAATGATGGCCTTACGCCCATCGCTCAGCCCTTTTGATAGCTGGAGTGGTGAAGAAACATTGTAAGTGTGCAAACAGTGATTCCCAGCATATAGAGACCAGATTGAAAAATCATTTTGCTGGGCTAAAATTGCCACTAGAGAAGTGCTTTCTGGAATCAACAAGGCCCCCCATGGGAGTGTTGAATGAGGGAAATAGAACTTACTTTTCATTCAAAAAAAGAATGCAGGCCTCCCATTCCTATTTATATGTTATGTTTCTGAGTTCTTGGTAATGCAAAGCACTCCGCTGTAGAAAAACGGGGCCGTGATACGACAACGCTGATTTAGCTGGAAAATGGGCCTTTTCTTTCTCAGACTTTTTTCTTACTTTAATTTGCTAATTTGTACGCTTGGACAAACGTGAAGTCTTGAAGGCTACAATGAGTTTTAGTCATCAAATTATATTCTTACTTATATAGTGACAAGATTATGTGGAAAATTCCCCGTAATAGGTCTAAATGTGAGCCCTGTAGCCAGCAGCTTTGACTGTAGGTTGGCCCAAAGGTGTAAAGATTGTTTACTCAATAAGCAATAATGGGGTGGCTTTTGATCAGAAAGCACATTTTAAATCAATATTCAAATCTTGCCCGTTTGTGGTACTGAGACAGTATTGGCCTTTCATAGCAAGTGTCTTGGGGTTAAAATGAGGGTAGAGCAAAAAGAACATTTCAAAACTAGCTAATACGCTAATTTTCAGAATACAACCGCACCTATACAAACAACAGAGCAATTTTGCATTTTATATTTGACAAGCAGCATATGGGAAGCTTTTTACTGAGCCATTTTCAGAAGAAAAAAAAAACATTGAGTGTCTGGTTCAAATCATGGTCTGTTATCTTCCTGGATTGCACAAGTCATTCTCTCGATATTGGTGCTATGTTAGTGGAATGTTACTGCACAACATTATTAAAGCAATTACAGTACTTTGTTGGAATACTCTGTATTAGCTGGGTTAGCATGAGAAAGTTCATTAGAGGAAAGGCGAGCATGCTAATGTCGGCAACGCCTCGCATAGAATGGGCAGTTGACTTGCTCTTGATGCTACTGTGGACCATTTTTCTCTCTGGTTCCTACTGCAGACCCTGAAGATGCACTGCAATAGCTGCGCTCTGGTCACCAGTTCAGGCCACCTGACGGGCGGCGGGCGGGGGGACGAGATCGACCAGACGGAGTGCGTCATCCGCATGAACGACGCCCCCACGGCGGGCTTCAAGCGAGACGTGGGCCAGAGGACGAGTCTGCGGGTGGTGGCCCACTCCAGTATGCAGCGGGTTCTCCGCAGTCGTCAGGAGCTGCTCAACGCCAGCCAGGACACCGTCTTCATTTTTTGGGGCCCTAGCAGCTACATGCGTCGCGACGGCAAGGGCCTGGTCTACAACAACCTGCGGCTCATGAACCAGGTGCTGCCCAAACTCAAGGTCTACATCATCTCCCGGCAGAAGATGCTGCTGCTCGACGAGCTCTTCAAGAAGGAGACGGGCAAAGACAGGTGAGAGCTGTTATCCAGAAGTGCAAAATCTACGGCCGTGTTCAGAATCAAATACTTTTTTACTGCATGCTGTCTACTGCACCAGTACATACTGGATTCTACTTACTACTCTCTGAGTACTATATCATGAAGTAGCCACAATATACAATGACATTTTGCGTACTAACTTGACCCTGACCTTGTTTCATTGTGGGATGCAGCACACGACACAGACTGTGCTGGCTGCGTACTGTGAAATTAGGCCGATGTGTTATGTCATTTGGATGCGTTTGGTATGCCGGTACATTTCAGGCTGGTCATATACTGCATGTTTCGTTCTACTTTTGGCCAGGATCGGTAATCGAGCAGGAAGTTAGCAATTCTGAACAAGGGCATTGTCCGTGTGAATGTGCTAATCGACATAATGCTTCTGTCAGGAGGTGGAACTAATCAGTGAAATCAGCTGGTTGAGTTGGTGTGTGAAATAACTCAATAGCTGGACTTCTACCTCCTGATCCCTTGAGTTTCCAACTATCAGTTTTTCTCTAGATTAGGATGAGTTTACGCTCAATGAATATAAAAAGCAGTAATCAAGCCTTTATTTCTGACAGGAATCTGTAATTACAATTCTTAAAATGCACTGCTCTGTGGAAAATTGCGACTGAGGTAGCAGAAATACCTTTGCAGCAGCAGAGCGGTTTAAAATGATTTCATAAACATGAGCTGTCAACTTCAAACGTGAAGCGAGATGTTCGGCGTGCAGCGCTAATGTCAGACGTCTCCTCGCAAATTTTAGAGCAGAACATGGCTGTTGTGCGTCAGGACATCAGCAAATGCGCGGAATGCAAATGTTGGCAGCTGGTGGGAAAACCACAGATTTATGTAACAGACATAACCTAAACTCATATTTACAGCCGTGGATCATAGCATTGTGATATTGATGTCTCCTCTTAATCCTTAAAATGGGCCATGACTGTGCCGCGGTAATCCAGGCTTAGAATCCGAAAAAATGGATCTGCCCATAATCTCTGCTTTGGCTGGATAGATATTTCAAATGCTGTCTGCGCTGGAGAAGTGGCAGAGGATGCTGATCTGGTCCAGGGACTGTCACTAAGGTGTTCCAACGCATAGGAGGGCAAGTGCGTTTGTAGGCATGCAGGAAAGAAAGCAGATGCTATTAAACTTCCCTCGATCCGCCCAGCTCTGATCCAATTAGTGTCCGTATGAAAACAAAGGGCGCTCAGGAGCCTCGGTGTAAAGCTGAAGCGGTTTCGACACAATCAGCCCGAGCTACTTAACGCTGCAAGGAAAGCAGCTGTAATCTGACCACTTTTATCAGCGCATGTAATATCAGCCTTACATGCCGAGTAGAATCGTAATCCACCAAAAGACATCTGAAGCGCAATTCAGGAGCAGACTGCTGATTCCAAAAAAAAAAAAAAAAAAAGCTAGGAGTTAATTAAGGCTCTATAATTGCCCGGAAGCGCATGCCCGCGAGGGCTCGAGTCAATTTCTCCTCTGCAGGAAAATGGAAAGCTGAGTTTTCTCGTTCCTTGATCCAAACTAATTATGGCTCGGATTTTAGAGGTTGACCCTGTACGTGAATTTAAGACCAAATACCTGGCCCCAGCAGGTACTTTCGTTTTTTGACAAGGTGAAGTTTTTATAGTTTATCGCCGAGGCAGTCATTTAATATGGAGACATTTCCAGTGATTATCGCCTACTGTAGATGGGATGCCTTGGGCACGAAAGGCTTAAGATTAATGCCTGTATTAACGTTCATTTTAAGACCCGTCCACTGTAATGTAGCAGGCCCTGTCTGTTTGGCTGCTGAAATTGGAAAATGGTCTCAGTACAAACCTGATGAGCTTGTGACAGGACACATTTGATTGCGTCCACATAGATAGGGTGGAAAAAAAATGACATCTCTAATAAAAAGAGAAAGTCTCAATTTTGGTCTTGCCAAGATAATCTTGATTATTAAACCCATTTCTCTGAAGTGATGAAAGTTGAAAACTGTGCAGTAAATTGTGATGGAGGGGAGCTGTAAATACTTTTTCTGCAAAAACTCTGTTTGACAAAAATCAGTTGGTGTGCTGTGCACTGTGGCAATTTCCTTCCCCATTCCATAGCTGGCGGCATCGTCATAACCCTCAAATAACCCGCAAATATTACGGCAGAGTGCTTCGTAAATGTGGCGCGCATGGGGACTGGAGCAGAGGAGGAGGGTCCTCAAAAAATAAGTTGATTTTCGTACCGTTTACTCTAAGCTGAAAAAACCGTTTTCAGTGTTGAAGTGAGGAGCGAAGTGAGAGGATTCCTCTGGTCTGGTGTCACCATTTGAATGTACAGTAGTTGTTAGTCTTAGAGGACGTCTTTCCTGCTCAGAGATGACGTCTCCTAGCTTCACTACCGAGCATGTAAACTCACTCTTTCGTTTACTTCAACTAATTAATGGCTTAAATCTCTTCCTCATGGAATCCCCCCCCCCCTCGCTTTCCCTATAATGACTACAAATGACAACAAACGGGGAGGCTGGGTCCATTGATAAACATACAATACAGGGGCCACCCTCAGATTTTTAAAAGACAATGATCCCAAACATTCTTCAAAGCTTTGCCAGAACCACATTCATTCAAAAGAAGAGCAGAATGTCTTAAGAAACATGATTTGGCCGCCACAGTCTCTAGACTTTTCTCCTATTGAACTGGCATGGGATGAACTCGATAGGCAGCTCCGGTGCTCCAACCCTAGCAACGAAAAACAGTCGTCTGAACACTTGAAATCTGCATGGGAATCACTGCCAGTAGCATACTTTTCAAGAAACTGTTGCATCGCCACAGTGACGCAGTGATCAAGGCTAAGGGTGGCTATTTCGATGAATCTAAAGCCCGAGCAAAGTCTAACAAAAATGTATTGTTCAGCCTGAATCCTTGCTAGAAATGTGACTGTATGACGTAGTTAAACTGTCTTGGTCCCTTAAATCACAATAAACTGAAATGAAATGCAGAACATGGTGTTTTGATTTGATTTTTTTTTTTAAATCTGAGGGTGGCCCCAAACTTTTGGCCTGTTGTGTATAGGTGTCATATGTGGTTATTTTGGGGGAAAGAGTTACAGGGGCTTGGAAAAACAAGGCAAGCAGCAGGCACACCTTTGTCTGGGCTTGGGGATATCAGTACTCTTTAGCTTTTTAAATCAACATGAGTACTTAGCTGAATTAAATAAATAACTCTTCTGGTGGAAAATAATTTTACTCTATTAGCGACGGAGTGACAGGTGATGGTGGTGTTGTAAGTTGTCACCTCATTGGCCAGTACACTGCACTCTTACCAACAATGAAATACTCAAGTGACTTGTAAACAACTTGGGGACAGGCTCCTGTGATGATGTCTGAAATTTTATATCGCACTTAGGTAAATGTAACCCATTAAATGAAAGACCTCTAAGCTGCAAAGGATATTTCTGTCCATCCATCTGCTATGTAGCGCTCCTCTTTGTGGTCAGGATTGCAGGAGGCTGGGGCCTATCCCAGCATGCAAAAGGCAAGAACACACCTAGCGCTGTCCATTGTCACACACCATTCACTCATGCACTCATACCTACAGGCAATTGAATCCTTGAGTTTCCAAAGGGCCCAACTCCATGGAGCACTGTTTTCCAGTGAGGGGGGAAAAAAATATATATATACATGAATATATATATATATATATATATATATATATTTTTTTTTAATAACCCATATATTTCTACTTTATTTCCTTTCAAGAGGGTGTCATTGGGATATTTTCGGCTGAAATTACAAGACAGTAACCTTCTCTGTTATAAGACACGCTGACCTCTCAGTCATTGGCTTTGGGCTCTTTGGAAATGCAGTGATACAATTTAGCACCTCCAGTTAGCCTAGCTTGCACATTTTTGGACTGTGTGATGAAACCGGAGCACCCAGAGAAAAGCCACATGAATACAGGCTGAACATGCAAACTCCACGCAGAGAAGCCTCCAGGCTGACGTGTGACGGCCACTCTCCGTGTCGCCGTTCGCCCCAGGCAAGCTGTAGCATGTCGCAGACATTATTCGCGAGATAAATAAATAAATAATCAGTCGGATGTGTTTTAATTTGCCAAGCTGATGCGAATGGTTGCCAGCAACATGCCCGGGCAGATGGTTGTTGTGCGGACCAGAGAGAGCGAGGGCCATGGAAGAAGAAAGGCCCAAATGATAAGTGGGACGCGTGCATAAATCCAGAACTGCTCATGGCCGGAAACAGACAATGAGGAGTTTATTGGATTTTGGCAGATGTACATATCTTGATGTGATCTATCAGCAGGGACCAGGCTACCATAACCACTTTGGGAAGTGGGATCAGCGAGAGGAAGATCAGCTCAGTGCGTCAGAGGAAGGGGCTGGTCAGCCTGTCAGAAAAAAACGATCTGTGATGTTGTATGGCTGCTTGGAACTGTTAAAATTGCAAGTAAGCTGGATTTTGCAATGCTTGCAGTCGCAATTGCAGCCGTACGCTAGGGAGGTAACATTTGTTATTATTTCACTGCGAATGCATTTGTTATTTGGCCTCAGTTTCAAAAGGGTTGCTCGATGTGTCAGCCCCGATTCCTTGTAATTCCTCGGGAGACGGCATATGAAGGGCGACTTGTGCAGTTTTAATCCACTCAGCTGTGATTTCTTTCAAACTGTACTATGCCTTGATTTTTGCATTTACTAATTACTCATCCAAGCCCGAGTAAATTTCATACGGCTTGAAATTAGGGTCAGATGTTAGACTCTAGTGTGGTCAATTGTCAAATACTTGTCTTAACCCCTTTCTGCAGATGTAGACGCCCGCATCTATAGACCTGCAAATTGGAAGCACGCTGTTACTGTACTCGATCAATAAATGGCACCCCCGGATCAGTTATTGAATGTTCACAAGCAAGCAGACCTCGAACGCGGTTCTGAATATCGGGAAGTTCACTCCACGCCCTGTTTTTCAAGAGCTGAATGAATTTAACTCCTCAGCTAAGCCTGATGTGCAAACTGGTCAGTATCCTTGCCTATAGTACCGATCCAGCAGTTTAAAAAAACGATATCTTGACACAGAAAAAATCGTTATCCTCTGTGGCAACAAGTTAAGCCACAGTGAGCCAACAGTATTCCAAGTAATGGTTCAGAAAAATCAGTTTTCTGGGGCAAAAAAATCGACATGGTATTGATTCTCTCACATTCTACTGTCAATTACAGTTGTCACATACAAAAAAATTTGTTGTTCCCTACCGTGGATTTACGCGCAGATCCATTCATTGACAAATCCAGCGCTTCATTATATCCACCCGAGTACTGGCGTTGATAGCCAATCACTCAATCATACACTCAAGCTCTTCTGCGTAATTGTAGAGTTACACTTCATGCTCTCGTGAAGCTACCCTGGTAAAAATGTATTGATCGGCTCGTTTCTTATCCAATTCCCGAGTGTTTAAACATTTTAGAGTAAGTGAAACACATTGATTGGACAAACACAGAGCATACAAACCAATGCGTATCAGCATGCGCTGTTGTATCCTGTCTACGTTATGCACATTACGCGGTTAAAATAGACGCGATTTATAGAAAACACGTTCGCAAAACTGGCCTTGAAGTGTTCAGTTACATTTAGGGGATTTAAATGAGATAAGGATATGGTCAATTGGAATTATTTCGAATGAAACAGGACCGGAGGGTTCCTGCTACAGGATACTTCATTCTCTGTAAAAAGGGATTCATGAAAAAGGTGAGGCTGCTACTTTGTTATTTTTTTGTTGTTGTTGTTGTTTTGTTTTTGGAATGTATACGTACTCTACAAAGTCGAATGTCGAGGTTTTTTTCCTGTGAAAAACGCGAACTGCCCGTGCATTTGGGTGGACCCCCTGGTACATTCATTGCACGTTTCTTTTGAATCCAGGGAGGCAATGGATTGTTCCCTGAAAGTGGAGTGTCTGTTCTATTAAAATAAGGTATATTTCAGAATTCAGATATTACTGAGTTAGTGAGTTGCACTTGTTCCTTATAAGTGTTGAAATGAGTTTGTAAGCTTAGAAGAGGGGACTGGTAGCTTTCATTACAGGGTGAATGTTCTAACCGTTTAATAAGAAGTTTATTTAATGCGTGTTTGTGCTGGCTTGGGGCACTTTGAAGTAAAATGGCCAAAACTCTAAACTTTATTAAGGAGAAAAGGCATATTTTGTTTTTGGAGAGGTTGCTGGTGACCATTGATGTTCAACTGCACTGAGATTGATAAATTCATACAAAACTCAACCAGAAAATCATTTGTTCATATTAAATTTCATGCCTTAAAACTTTATTTGTGTTATATACATGATTTTTTTATGATTTGACAGGACTTCATTTTGAGACTTCGGGGAGACACTTGGATAGGTGTATAATTTGGCTAAAAGCATGTAGGTAATCTAGAATGTAATGTTGAAGATAAATTGTACTTGTGGTCAAGGAGTTTATGATCCCAGAAATGTATAGTTTTAAGCCCCAGCAGTTTTTCAATCCTCAGAATTATTTTTTTTGCAATTTCAATGGTGAATTCTCATGAAGATTGTTTATGTTTGCAGCTCATTTTCTCTACCATAATCATGAAATTTAACTGAAATACTATGTAATTCTAAATGCTGTAAGTGTCTTTTCAGAATTGAGCCACATTTTTCCTCTTTATGAAGCTTAAATCTTGAATTATACAGCATTAAAGTGGGTAACCCAAAAATAGCCAAATTTGGCTTCTGCACAAAGGGGTTAAAGAGGTAATTGAGATGCAGTCAGGTCACCAACCATTTAGACTGCAACACACTGTTTTCACTGACACCAGCATGTTGGGATAGAAAGACACAAGATCTGCTTTAAGTACTGGCTTTCAGCTTTTATAAAAGGGTTTTGTCAGAAATATTGCATTAACCATGCAAAAATTACATTGATTTTTATTCATAGCCCCCACAATTTTAAGCGCTCAAAAGTAATGGACAAACTATCTCATAAGATAAATTTTAATTTTTAATACTTATTTGAAAATCCTTTGCATGTGATGACTGCCTGACGTCCCATAGACCCATACGCCGAAAGCTTGGTTTCTTCCTGGATTAAGCTCAGCGCAACTTTTCCTGCTGATGTTTTCAGTTCATGTTTAATTTTAGGGTGAGCTGCCCTCAGTTTTGCTGTCTGCAAGTGAAATGCACGCTCAGTTAGATTATTGACCCAGCCATTGGAGAAAATTGCACGTATTTGCCTATAAACGGCTTTGGGTTGCTTTTGCAGTATGCCATGGGTCATTTTCCCTCTGCACAATGAAGCACCATCCAATGGGTTTTAAGTTTTGGGTGAATATGAGCAGATAATATTGCCCTATATTCAATACAGAATTCATCTAGCTGCTTGAAAATTCTAAATAAAGATGTGGACATGGATCTAGGTTATTTCTTTGCATCAATTGATATTTTATAGCATTTGTCACTTTATTTCAACAAAACAACAAGACAAACATAGAAGAGAGGGTCTATCTGGCTTGCTTTCAGCAAACAATTGAAAAATTTGGCATTCATGATTGTATGGGGGTGCATTAGTAGACATGGCATGGATAACTTGCGCATCTGTGAAGACACTGGTAATGGTGAATGATATATACAGGTTTTGGTGCAACATTTAATGCCATCCAGATGGCTTTTTAAGGGAAGACCTTGCTCATTCCATCAACACCATGCCCAACACCATACTCTGCACGTATTACAATAAAATGGCTCGGAAGTAAAGGAGTCTGGGTGCTAAAGTGGTCTGACTGCAGTCCAGACCTGTCACCCACTGCATTATGAAACAAAAATATGACAAAGGAGGCAGCAAAATATTGGGCAGCTGAAATCCGACACAAAGCAAGAGTGGGAAAATATTTTGCTCTCTAAACTACAGCAGTTGGTCACTTAGGTTCCTAAGCGCTGAGAGTGTTGATTGAAAGAGATGTGATACAAACACTGTGGTAAACGTGCCCCAGTGCCAACTGTTTTGAGACATGTTACTGGCATCATGAGCTCATATTGTTTTAGAAGACATGAAATATTTCAGTTTCAACATCTGATATATTGTCTTTGTGCCTTTTTCAAATAAATATAAAGTTCAAATGATTTGAAAATTTTTGCGCTCTCTTTTTATTTACATTTTACACTTTGTCCCAACTTTTATGGAAATGGGGTTGTAAAAACAAAGCCATGTAGCCTAGTGAAACAAAGACCCCGGGCAGCTTAACAATACCTGATAACCGGGGGACATCCACAATGCATGCTAGATTTAGTAGGCTCTGATTCTGATTACGCTAAAAATGGAGGATTTTCAAAACTCACCTTCCGCTAATGTTGCACATGGTGCATTCACTTCCTTTCATGGATTTGGCCCCCAGTTCAGACCCCATCTTAAAGAGAAATGATTTGTGCACCCATCGGCGCTGCTGATTTCTCAAAATATCTCATCGCTGCGTTGAATTCACCCGTCAAACCCTGATTCTGCTCGGCCAAATTACCTTCGTGAAATTTTATGGGAGAAGTTACGCGATTCTCTCATCAAATTTCAGGATGACAATTTGGACCAGCTGAATTGGTGTTTGACTTGGGAATACTGCATAGCATGCACAGGGGTCCTCCAGGACCGAGTTTGAAAACCACTGCTCTTAAAGGATCCATTACCTGGCATTTACACCCGTTAAAAATAAGTGATTTGGGTCAAAAACAGAATGTTTTGTGGTAATTTGCAAAAAATTACGCAACATTTATATTTATTTTTCCCTTCTTATCAAGCCAATCTTGCTCTCGTGAGAAAATGGAGGCGTGGCTGGGTGGAGGGGGTGGTGCGAGGGAAGAGGGTGGGAGGAGGGAAGAGTGGCTTGAAAGCATAGCCATAGCAACACGTGCATAGTAACACAACGTGTGACCTTATCATGGCTGAAACTATCGACCATTCTAGGTGGCTCTGATGTGCTCCTGCCGTTTGAGTGCGATGCACTGAGCCCTGCGTGAGATGTACCAGCAAAATAGCCTAAAAACAGGAGGAATGTAAATGTCACATACAACCTAATGTTAGTACATCTAAGTTCCACGATCATATAATCAACAGTAACACGCTGCGTTTGGACAGCATAAAAAGACAATAATACACAGCCATCTATCAACAAATAAACAGAATGTGACATGTTAATGCTGGCCTAAATTAACTGAGCTAGCTAACGTTAGCTTTTTGCTTACGGAAATTTAGCATATCTTTGAAGCGTTATTTTGCCTGCGTAACGACATCATAGCGTTTTTGACATTATAGATTCCTTTGGTTGTCTAGTTTCATATGATTCTGTAGCTGAAAGTGAGCCTGCTACAGCAATGGAAATACGGCATGTCAGGTGAGCCTGTGGGCTGTGAGGATAACGTTTTGGGCACAACCTAATGTTAGCACATCTAAGTTCCATGATCATATAATCAAGAGTAACGCACTGCGTTTGGACAACATGAAAAGACAATATAGCTACAGCAACCCATCAACATATTAACAGAATGTGCACAGTTATCTCTGGCCTAAATTAACTTGGCTAGCTAACGTTAGCTTTTTGCTGGCGGAAATTTAGCATATGTTTGACATCAATAGATTCGCTATGTTGTCTAGTTTCATATGATGTGTGTACCTTCACTGTAGCTGAAAGTGAGCCCGCTACAGCTACGGAAATACGGCATGTCAGGCGAGCCTGTGAGCTGTTAGGGTAACGTTTACGTATTGGGTATAACTGCCAAGTTTCTTTGGAACTGCACCACACTCCATCCAATAGCTTATGGTGAAGTAATGACAACATTTAAGTTGGGGGAACAAAGTTGTCAGCTAATGCAAAAGTTGACATATACAGACAATATTAAAGTGGCGGGTTCCGTAGTGTTGGAACAATACCTTTTTGGAGGTGCAGGTTTTTAGCTGAGCCAGCTTTGTAATGGCCTAAGTTGGAGAAAGAGTCCGACGTGAAATGAGCACGCAGGAATAGGTTTGTGGCAGGGGCTGCGGGAACATTATCAGCAAAAGTAAATGCAGTCCACTTCTTCCTCTGCAATTCATCGCCCGGTGGAATGTTAAAAATGTTTTTATGTGGATTCTGGCAGCCAGCTACAGAGCATTCGTGTGCACCAGAACCTTTAGCTCTTGTCTCCTATATTTGTCTTGGGCATGTTTGTGGAAAACAGTGGGCACGGTGTGCTACTCCCAAGCCGCACCTCGACTCCTCCTCCTCTGCGCTGTGCACGTCATCAGGCGCCCAAACCGAAATCTACTATTTTCATGCCTCTGGAGTAGAAAGCCTCCGAATGAGGAAAAAAGGGAGGAAGGACGCTGCTTTGACTCCAAAACTTTTCAGATTTTGTCAGAGTGAGAGATGACTAATGTATACATGCAATTACTGGGAAAAATGGGTTTTCCCTGTAATGGATCCTTTCAGGAACGCTGAAAAATATGTGAAACTTAAAACTTTGATTTTTATCAAAAACTACAAAAGATATCAAGAAGTTGTTATATACCAACGAACTATCAAATGTGTTGGCCTGTTAAAAGTTTGAATGATTTTTGATCCCTCTTTGATGATGATGAAACCATGCCAAATTTGTAATGGTTCCAACAGGGATGGGTTTAAATATTGTCCCTATACACTACATCCATTGTAAAAATTAAGATTGTAAGTTAAATCATTTAAAATATCTAAAACATATCAAGGGAAAAATAGAGGCAATCTAAGCTGAACACTTTGCAGTTTGAAGGAAGGAAGTTTCTATCGAGTAGTGAGGTTCTCCAAAATGAAGAGAATAATAATCTGAAGAATAAAGATTGGGAAGAACATGAGTGTGCCTGCTTTTAGCTTGTTCATTAATCAAAAGCTCATAGATTTTTTGCGGTCTTTAATTTGATCAGTAAAAACACAGTGCCACGTCCAGTTCAGTTACTTGGAACATGGCAGAGTAAACACATCGTGACTCCTGGGCTTTCAAACATCATAGACTGCATCGTCATTTTTTGTCGTAGCATGGTTTAAAAATGTGAAACATCTCTGTGAAGGGAAAAGTACTAATTAAGAGCAAGTCACTCCTTACTAAAATTCTGGGATTACAGTTGTGTTTGGAACAAAATCCTGCCTCTACAGCGGCCTGTCAGTACTGACTTTGGGAGCTGCTGACTTAAGCACTTCGCTATGCAACACACAAAAACAAGCAAACTTTTCTGCTTAACGTAATTTCAAATTGACATTGTGGTCCTAAACTAGGCAAGGCCACTCAATAACCAAATTTCTAACTAAAAATAAGCTTGGGATCACTCACAAAAAAAAAACTACATTCACATATATGAAACATTTAATGAGCAGAATGAATATAAAGAGACAGGAATACTTGAGCAAAGTTAATGACCAGAGAAAGATTAGTCAAATGAGGAAAGGGGAGGGGTTTACAACGATCAATTACTCTCAGTCGAGTATAAAATCAGCTCTGCAATACAAACTCTTTTCTGCTGGGTTTTCTTCTTAATCATGATTTGGATACAGTTATCACTAGGCTATGTTATACTTTTGTGGTGTGGCTATTTTTGCAATGCAGTGCAAGCTACAGTTGTCACCACATCTGTGGGTCTTCCATCAATGGAAACTGCCACAAGCCAGGATTATATGGTGGGCCTACAGGCTAACAGCCCATTGGACCCACATTTGACTCAGCCAACTGCTCTTGGAGAACTTGCTGTTGAGAAACCTCGTGTTGCTCGAGCAGGCAGACCATCCTATGTGCTGGCAGCTACTCCTGTTGCAGTAAATGGATCCATATCCCATATGCCAGCATCTATTCCAGTGACACGCGGGCTTTATGAGGTGCCAGTCACTATCCCAGTGGCAGTGAGCAGGCCCATGATCCTGGTGCCCGCACCTATTCCAGTGGCAGTGAGCAGGCCAACATACCGGGGTCCAGTGGCAGTGGGCAGGCCCTCCTACCCGGCCCCAGCACCAGTAAGCTCGGCCTCGGCCCCGGCCCTAGTGGCAGTGAGCAGGCCCATGATCCAGGTGCCCGCGCCCATCCCAATGGCAGTGAGCAGGCCCATGATCCGGGTTCCTGCGCCCATCCCAGTGGCAGTGAGCAGGCCCATGATCCTGGTGCCTGCACCTATTCCAGTGGCAGTGAGCAGGCCAACATACCGGGTTCCAGTGGCAGTGGGCAGGCCCTCCTACCCGGCCCCGGCCCCAGCCCCAGCCCCAGTAAGTGCGGCCCCGGCCCCGGCCCCGGCCCCAGCCCCAGCCCCAGTAAGCTCGGCCCCGGCCCCAGCCCCGGCCCCGGCCCCGGCCCCAGCCCCAGTAAGTGCGGCCCCGGCCCCGGCGCCAGCCGCAGCCCCAGCCCCAGTAAGCTCGGCCCCGGCCCCAGCCCCAGTGGCAGTGAGCAGGCCCATGATCCAGGTGCCTGCGCCCATCCCAATGGCAGTGAGCAGGCCCATGATCCTGGTGCCCGCACCTATTCCAGTGGCAGTGAGCAGACCAACATCCCGGGTTCCAGTGGCAGTGGGCAGGCCCTCCTACCCGGCCCCAGCCCCAGTAAGTGCGGCCCCGGCCCCGGCCCCAGCCCCGGCCCTGGTCCCAGCCCCAGTGGCCGTGAGCCGGCCCATGATCCGGGTGCCCGCGCCCATCCCAGTGGCCGTGAGCCGGCCCATGATCCGGGTGCCCGCGCCCATCCCAGTGGCCGTGAGCCGGCCCATGATCCGGGTGCCCGCGCCCATCCCAGTGGCCGTGAGCCGGCCCATGATCCGGGTGCCCGCGCCCATCCCAGTGGCCGTGAGCCGGCCCATGATCCGGGTGCCCGCGCCCATCCCAGTGGCCGTGAGCCGGCCCATGATCCGGGTGCCCGCGCCCATCCCAGTGGCCGTGAGCCGGCCCATGATCCGGGTGCCCGCGCCCATCCCAGTGGCCGTGAGCCGGCCCATGATCCGGGTGCCCGCGCCCATCCCAGTGGCCGTGAGCCGGCCCATGATCCGGGTGCCCGCGCCCATCCCAGTGGCCGTGAGCCGGCCCATGATCCGGGTGCCCGCGCCCATCCCAGTGGCCGTGAGCCGGCCCATGATCCGGGTGCCCGCGCCCATCCCAGTGGCCGTGAGCCGGCCCATGATCCGGGTGCCCGCGCCCATCCCTGTGGCCGTGAGCCGGCCCATGATCCGGGTGCCCGCGCCCATCCCTGTGGCCGTGAGCCGGCCCATGATCCGGGTGCCCGCGCCCATCCCTGTGGCCGTGAGCAGGCCCACATACTGGGTCCCAGCACCTGTTCCAGTGGCTGTGGGCAGGCCCTCGGCCCCAGCCCCGGCCCCAGCCCCGGCCCCGGCCCCGGCCCCGGCCCCAGTAAGCAAGGCCCAGGCCCCGGCCCCAGCCCCAGTAAGCAACGCCCCGGCCCCAGTAAGCAAGGCCCCGGCCCCGGCCCCGGCCCCAGTAAGCAAGGCCCCGGCCCCGGCCCCGGCCCCAGTAAGCAAGGCCCCGGCCCCGGCCCCGGCCCCAGTAAGCAAGGCCCCGGCCCCGGCCCCAGCCCCAGTAAGCAAGGCCCCGGCCCCGGCCCCAGCCCCAGTAAGCAAGGCCCCGGCCCCGGCCCCAGCCCCAGTAAGCAAGGCCCCGGCCCCGGCCCCAGCCCCAGTAAGCAAGGTCCCGGCCCCAGCCCCGTCCCTGGCCCCAGCCCCAGTAAGCAAGGTCCCGGTCCCGGCCCCGGCAAGCAGGGTCCTGGCCCCAGTGGCAGTGAGCAGGCCTACATACCAGGTGCCTGTGCCCATCCCAGTGGCAGTGAGCAGGCCTACATACCGGGCTCCAGTGGCTGTGGGCAGGCCCTCCTACCTAGCCCCAGTAAGCAGGGTCCTGGTCCCGGCCCCAGTGGCAGTGAGCAGGCCTACATACCGGGTCCCAGCACCTGTTCCAGTGGCTGTGGGCAGGCCCTCCGCCCCAGCACCAGTAAGCAGGGTCCCAGCCCCAGCACCAGTAAGCAGGGTCCCGGCCCCAGCACCAGTGGCAGTGAGCAGGCCTACATACCAGGTGCCCACGCCCATCCCAGTGGCAGTGAGCAGGCCTACATACCGGGTCCCAGCACCTGTTCCAGTGGCTGTGGGCAGGCCCTCCACCCCAGCCCCAGCACCAGTAAGCAGGGTCCCAGCCCCAGCACCAGTAAGCAGGGTCCCAGCCCCAGCACCAGTAAGCAGGGTCCCAGCCCCAGCACCAGTAAGCAGGGTCCCAGCCCCAGCACCAGTAAGCAGGGTCCCAGTGGCAGTGAGCAGGCCTACATACCGGAGCCCAGCACCTGCTCCAGTGGCTGTGGGCAGGCCCTCCGTCCCGGCCCCAGCACCAGTAAGCAGGGTCCCGGCCCCGGCCCCAGCACCAGTAAGCAGGGTCTCGGCCCCAGTGGCAGTGAGCAGGCCTACATACCAGGTTCCAGTGGCTGTGGGCTGGCCCTCCGGCCCAGCCCCAGCTCCAATAAACCGGGTCTCGTACCTGGCTCAAGTGACAGTGAGCAGGCCAATGATCCAGGTGCCGGCGCCCATCCCTGTGGCAGTGAGCAGGCCCACGTTCCAGGTGCCGGCGCCCATCCCTGTGGCAGTGAGCAGGCCCACGTTCCAGGTGCCGGCGCCCATCCCTGTGGCAGTGAGCAGGCCCACGTTCCAGGTGCCGGCGCCCATCCCTGTGGCAGTGAGCAGGCCGACGTTCCAGGTGCCGGCGCCCAGCCCTGTGGCAGTGAGCAGGCCCACGTTCCAGGTGCCGGCGCCCATCCCTGTGGCAGTGAGCAGGCCCACGTTCCAGGTGCCGGCGCCCATCCCTGTGGCAGTGAGCAGGCCCACGTTCCAGGTGCCGGCGCCCATCCCTGTGGCAGTGAGCAGGCCCACGATCCAGGTGCCGGCGCCCATCCCTGTGGCAGTGAGCAGGCCCACGATCCAGGTGCCGGCGCCCATCCCTGTGGCAGTGAGCAGGCCCACGATCCAGGTGCCGGCGCCCATCCCTGTGGCAGTGAGCAGGCCCACGATCCAGGTGCCGGCGCCCATCCCTGTGGCAGTGAGCAGGCCCACGATCCAGGTGCCGGCGCCCATCCCTGTGGCAGTGAGCAGGCCCACGATCCAGGTGCCGGCGCCCATCCCTGTGGCAGTGAGCAGGCCCACGATCCAGGTGCCGGCGCCCATCCCTGTGGCAGTGAGCAGGCCCACGATCCAGGTGCCAATGGCTATCCCAATAAGCCAGTCTTTGTACTAGATGTCAGAGGGCCTTTGTGCAAAACTGTACGTGTCTTAACTGGCCCAACCTTTAAGGTTCAAACAGCACTTATGCAGTTTTGGAAGTTCCTCCAGTATTCAAATGGTTGCATATGAAAATAAACATGTCTTGACCATGAACTAGTGAGTGTAATTCATACTCTAGCCTCTTGAGTCTTAAGACCTGTACACTGGGCATCTATTTCACAAAATGCTGCCAACTGTCCTCTGCCACAAGAATGCTCCCCTTCACTGGGCATGATCACTCTACTTGATCCAGATCTCAACATATCTGGGCACTTGATCAAACAATTCTTTCCCCTAATGTTACCTACCTAATGTTAATGCATGTTTATTGCTTTACAAGAACTAAAACTGGTCTTCTGGGCATTCTGGTGCCTACCCACAGCTCCCCAAGAGACTGCCAAATCTACTTCAGGGATGGACCATTGGAAATTGGGTTGATACCAATAAACACCTACTAGTCTTGTAAGTCATGATCTCAAATGGTTTGAGATGAATCTGTTATTAGTATCCATCCCAATGACCAATTTATGCCAAATCAGTTAAGCAGTTGCCTGTAGGGGTGACAGCACTCAGCCAGACCAGTGCAGTAACTTCAGTCAGCTACTGATCAACAGCTGGAGGGACTAGACCCAATTAACGATAATTGGACATTTTGGTTAAATGCAAAAGTGTCCTCAGGCAGTAAGTCATGTCAGAGGGACTACAGGGCTCAAATATGCCTAAACTAGGCAAATGAACAAATTAAGCCTTTCAAAGGGGGAGGGGGGGTTTCAGCCTGGGATCTCCTACACATGGGGACGCTCCAGTATGGCTGCAATCCATTTGTCACTAGTTTGCACCCCTTAGTTCGTGTGCGATCTGTGCCCCAGAGCTTACAGCTGCACCACACTGGTGTTAGTTACTCTTCATTACAGGTGAGAAGGTTGCGATAGTGTGTGCTCACACTCGTAAAATTTGACATTTCAGTACCACCTGTTTAGCGTGGTCAACCTACAGGGCAAAGGTTTGTTGCATAATGTAGAGATCACGCTTTAAAGTTTCTTTGACTACCGTTCATAATAGGTGGCGCTTTTACTGTTCTGGTACATGTGTAAAGCAATGTCTGCTCCAAATTGGTCAAGTTATGAAATGCGCAGCCATTATCCCGAGGATTGTCTTTAGCCTTTATCAATGAAATTCCAATGACAAATTGTGGGATATTCCTTGCAAGTCTCTATGCTGCTATAGGTGCATTTCGATAGTGTCCCAGTAGAACAGGCCCTGTGGACTTGACCTTATTTCATGGTGGTTTTTTTTTTTTTTTTTTTCCTTCCCAACCATCTATGGCATGTGGGTTCATTAGTTACATCAATTGAGGGCACCTCGTACTTCCTGTTTACTCCATTGTTTCAGGCTATTGAAGCCACTTTTTTCAATCTGAGGTTTTATCCAGAGTAGTTCACGTGAACGCCCTTAAAGTGCTACAACTGGCTTGGATGAATGTACAAACATTGGCAATGTATACAAAACTGGCATGTTTTTCACAACTTGTATAGTTACAGACCCGTTTTATACAGGTGGGTAGACATGCATGCAGGCTAGGCTTGGGCTTTTGTGTTCCATTTTATTTGTACCCATTTAAGTGCTTCAGAACAATTAATTTTACAAATGACCATCTTGTATGCTCCATTCAACTAATGTTCCACCAAAGCAGCATTTTAGCACCCCTTGTAATGACTTGCGCTGTCATGATCATTGTTCCCTTAGCAATAACTGCAAGTTTAAGGGTGAAGGACATCTCATACAAAAGTGTTTCCTTGGAATTTTCATTGCACATTTCAGCTGGACCAATCATGAGCAATTTTGCTTTTACATGTGTACCAG